>CM028137.1:106947500-109447500 GCA_016271365.2 Neoceratodus forsteri
CCTGTGTTCTCTGTATGAGAACAGTGGCAGTTGCTTTACTTCTGCAGCCACAGCTGAACTTATGCTGCCGGCTGCAGTGTGAGGCATGAGCCACTGTTGCCGTGGTGTTGTTTGCCCCCATTGCCTGTCCTTCCTGGTGTCTAGTGGCACCCCCTCACCCCCACCTGCAAATTGCCCTCCCCATTACTTTTTTGTTTATACTCCCTGTTGTAGTGACACCCTCACCAGTCAATAATATTATTCCCTGGTGTCTAGTGGCACCCTCACCCAATGATCCCCACCCCCTTCTTTTGTTTTGATTCCCTGGTGTCTAGTGGCATCCCCTACCCTCCGATTTCTATCCCCATATTTTTAACCTTTCCCTGGTGTTAGTGGCACCTGCCACCCCTCCGATCACCATACTTGGCATCTCTGGGATCCGGAGAGGACTTGCTAAAATTATAACGCTTTTGTTGCAGCAGGCACTGAGTCTACAGTTAGGAGAAGATCACAAAGGCCTGCAGAATAACCCCAAGATGTAAAACAGTTCCCCAGAACAGCAAGAGCCATTCTCACTGTGATAGAGGGACCACACATCTGAGATCATATACAGAGTTTAAAAGTAGAATAATGTTTAAATTCATTACTGCACTCACTCAGCTTAGTTTAGAAAAATGTCAGCTTGTTTACTGTGGACTGCGGGTGTAGGAGACAGAGGGATTCAGTAGCAGCAGGCAGCTTGTTTACTGCAGACTTCTATCCTGGTGGAAAAAAAAGTTTAAAAAGTAGAATAAGATTTAAATTTATCACTGCCCTCACTCAGCTTAGCTTAAAAATGTCAGCTTGTTTACTACAGACCAGGAGTAGAAGATAGAGGGATTCAGCAGTGGGCTGCAGGCAGCTTGTTTACTGCAGGCTTCTATCCTGGGTAAAAAAACAGTTTAAAACTAGAATAAGGTTTAAATTCATCACTGCACTCACTCAGCTTAGTTTAACAAAATGTCAGCTTGTTTACTGTGGACCTCAGGAGTAGGAGACAGAGGGAATTCAGCAGCAGGCAGCTTGTTTACTGTGGCTTCTATCATGGGTAAAAGAAAATATGAGGGATTCTACTTTGACCCATCCAGATCCGGAGGTAGGCTATCTGGTAATGGGAGTGAAGGGAGGAAGGTATTGGAGACTACTGTTATGTAGTTTGTGAGATCTGATGGAACTGTGCCCAGAATTTAACCAGTAAATATAAAAATAAAACTTGGGCAAAAGTTTGGAAAATGAGGATTTTATTTTATTTATTTATTTAGCTTTTGTTAACCAGGTAGGTACACTAGACAAGACAATTGCCTATTTTCAGGTACGACCGGAGAGTACAGGAATAATAGATTTAGGTACATACATTGACATTGTACAAAATTAGACATGTTACAGTTCATGTGAGGATACAGATTCAACACAGCATATGAAACATGATAAAGTAAAGTAAAGTAGTAAGTAAAGTAAAGTAAAAATTTATTTTTATGCACTTTTCAAAGTCAAAGCACTGTACAAATACACAACTACAATGCATACATATAACAAAGAACGACAATAACAATATGATTACAATAAAAACAATAAAATCACTCTCCATATGCCTGTTTAAATAAATAAGTTTTCAATTCTAACTTAAGCGTTCAGCGGTCCAGGCAGCCTCATATCCGAGCGAGGTAGAGAGTTCCACAGGGTAGGGGCAACATAAGAAAAGGCCCGAGCTCCAGAGGTTTTAAACGAACCCTGGGAACTCCTAGCAATCCCTCGCCGTGGAGCTGAGCGAGCCAGAGGGACAGTAGGGAACAAGAAGATCTTGAAGATACCATGGTCCCAGTAAGGCATAGATTATACAGTATTAACATAACAAAAATAAACACCTTGTGGGAGATAAGAGCAGTAATGTTACAGATTCAACACAGCGTCGAGTGTGGTAAGGCATAGATTATACAGTATTAACATAACAATATAAACACCTTATGGAAGCCAAGAGCAGTTCCAGGGGCACAGTATCGAAATCCTTCAGATGTGACACTATATACAGCAGAAACCTCTTGGAGTCTGGTCTTTTGTCCAGGAGTAGCTCCAGAGCAGAGGTGCTGTGATAGATCAATTCACGGGGTTTGGGGGCAACCACAGGCTGAGAGCAAGTTTGAGATGGTTCCATAGGGAGGAACGGAGACACATCTGTGAGTTCGTGCACGGACCTGGGCAGGGAAGGAGTTCCACAGTCTGGGAGCAGATGCAGCAAAATCCTGCCCACCCATTTGAGTCCGTGTAGCTGGTGTCTTGAGGAGGGCTGTCCCTGGGACCTGAGGAGTAGGAGGAGGAGCGGACAGGACAAGAATTCTAGCAAGCCCTGTGCCAAGGACCTTTCGGTGAAGCACCCTAAGATGAAGTCTATGTGGTTAGTGGATGAGCCAATTTAGCCTGCTATAGAGGTCACAATGGTGAGTGAGATGGGGCAGCCAGCGTGAAGTGGCAGACATTATTGTAGGCAGTGGACCACCTAGTGAGGTGGACTTTGGATGGCGGGCAAACAAGAGGAGTCCATAGCAGAGTGAGGGTAGAAGCACCCCTCTGGCAAGTGCAATCCGAGCTGCCAGAGTAAGTTACATTTTGCTCTGTATCCAGACCCAGTTGCAGTTTACAGTCTTGCAAGTACTCTGAATGTGGCGGCCAAGGTCAAGCTTTCAGGTTATTATGAAGTGCCATATCAACGGATTTCAGATTATTAATGATTTTGGAGCATAATAACCTGAAATCTGGATTGATATCATTATTTAACAAAACAGTAATCAGTTGATATTTATGGTCACCAGTAATTATATATAGAATAATGCATTGGTAAGTCTGGTTAATGAGGTTTTATGCACACCCTCAGAGTGTGATGCCAACATAAATCCTCGGGCTTCTCCTCGGGGTCTACAGGGCATCAAACACCAAGGGTGTGCATAAGATCCTCATTAACCAGACACCAATACATATTATAGTACTGTGTGATATCATAACATCAACTGGATACTGTTTTGTTAAAATCATATCAACTCAGATTTCGGGTTATTATGCTCCAAAGTCAATAACAACCTGAAACCAGTTGATATGACATTCATAACAACCAATCCAGTTGATATGACATTCCCCAAAGAAACTGTCCCATTCCATTCTTTTCACAAAAAGTATTTCAACTGCAGTATTTTCGAATATGTTTTATTCATGTACAGTTCAATTTCTTCAAAAATAAAACTGCACTCTAGCTAAAAAAAAAACTTCTTTTCTTTCAAGCTGCTAGAAATACTGTCTAAACCTCTGCACCAGCAATTCTAAAAATAAAAGGCTAGGTAAGTTTGGTGTTATGGATTGCAAACCCTAAAGCTCACCACATTCTTTTATTATGTAACCATGTTAGGTAATTAACTATTTAAATGGGGTGAGCATTAGGGTCGCAGACTCCAGGCACACCCTCACACATGTTCCTGCATGTAGGGTGGAGGTGGTCTGCAGGGTTGAAGATAAGAGTAGGGTGGGGTGTTCGGTTGAAGTGAAGGGTGGGATCTTAGGCTTGGGAACCCTAAGATGTAATTTCCCTGCTTTTTAGGCTTCAAACCTAATGGTGCATTAACACAGTCGTTTGCAGTGAATTTCCTTGCTTTTGAGATACTTTATTTGTATCCCTACTAAGGGCCAGTATTCATGGGGTGGTATGAAAAATGGCTATGTTGAAGATTTAGAGTGAAACTAATAAAAATTAGCAAAGTTACGCACATGTGTAGAAAAATGTCAACAAACGTTCATAACTCTGCCATTTTAGGATTTTTTCACCAGATTTTCAACATTGGCTTTGGGATGCCACCTCATGAACAGTCATACTGTCATTTTGTTAATCTGTCCCAAAAGGTGATTTCGCACAGCTACTGCGTAATTCTTCACCACCGTGTGAAAACATTTTGGGCAGGATGAGAAATTACAGCTGTACTGTTCATGAGATGGAGTGAAAAATGGGTATGTTGAGAATCTGAGTTAAAATATTGTAAATTACCAGAGTTATGCACCTGTGTATAAACTACTCAATGCATGCTTGTAACACAGGCAATTTCAAGAATTTTGTCACTAAATTTTCAACATGGGCTTTTGGGACCCCACCTCATGAACACTGGTATGTTATTTTGTTAATCAGTCCCAAAAGTTCATTTTCACAGTGACTGTGCCATTGTTCGCCACAGGTGCAAAAACACATTTTGGCAGAATGTGAGAAATGAGTTATACTGTTCATGAGGTGGTGTGAAAAAATGGGGATGTTAAAATGTGGAGTCAAAATATTGTAAGTTACCAAAGTTATGCACCTGCATAGAAACTGTGCAACACATGCCGTAACAAGGCCATTTTTATTGACTGCGCATGGCGCGAAGAAACATATTGGGACAGCTTGCTGAGAAGCAGGCTGTGGAGGTGAGGCACTGTTGTGGCCAATGCCCCACAGCCTGCAAGCTTGTCCCGCATCCCCCAATGCCGTTTCATCACCGTTGGTGAGCAGTTTGGAACGCCAAGTACCAAGCTCTGAGAATTTCGCCGCTGCAATCAGGGGCCACCTCGTCATTGCAGCTTCAGCCATCCACTGCAATGAGGGAGCGACCCATAATTGCAGGGCAGGATGTAACCCCTGATATTGTTTGTGAACATGGCGGCTTGCTGCGTGTTCCTGCAATATAACCCCACCATGTTTACTTGCTGATAGGAAGCCCTAATCCCCATCGGCTTTGGTATCCCTGTGTTTCTGTTGTTGCCAATGGGAGAGCCCAGTCCCCATCGGCATTCTAATACCCACTTTTGTTTCTGCTGATGGGTGCCCAATCCCTGTTGGCACAATGATACTCCCCTTGTTTGCTGATCGGGGTGCCCAATCTCTGGCCAGCTACTGCTGGCCCACCAAACAAAAGCCTCTGCTGGCATGCTGGGAGCCCACCCATTGGCACGGTCAGGCAAGGTCAAACAGGTACACTGTTCAGCAGTAGCTAGGTAGCGTCATAGCCCACTTTTAAAGTGACAGTGGGATGTGAGTGCCTTAGATCCAGTGGCAGCATATTCCACATCTGAGAGGCAGCATGCCCGAAGGCCCGGTGCCTTTGGTGGTGTGACACCTGGGTACCCTTAGTAGTGAGTTGTCTATTGACCTCAATCCACGGTTTGAGGTGACGGGACGTAAGAGCTCTGCCAGTGATGCCAGGGTTTCCAGCCTGATTATGGAGTCAGATAGACAACAACTATGGTATTGTCTGGATGCAGAAGGGAGAGCCAGCCAAGGTCGCTATAAAGCCGACATCAATGCTTGAGCGAGGGGCGACAATGCATAACGACAGACATTATTATAGGTGACATCCCATTTTTGTAGTGTTGATTTGTGGTCAGCTGCCAGGATAGGAGCACAGTGAGTCAGGGCTGGGAGTAGGATCCCCTGGCAATGGCTAGCTAGCAGAAGGCGTTAGCATATAGCTTGTTCTGTGGCGACACCCAGTTTACTTTACAGGTTGATTGAATGTGGAAGTTTAGGTCTAGAGATTGGTCAAGCAAAACCCCAAGATACCAAAATGAGGTGACAGCCTCTAGTGTGTTCCCATCCAGGTCGAGCACCATCAAGGAGGCGGCAGGATCTTAGTTTGGGGTGGAGCCCAGGAGCAGCTTTAGTTTTGTGTGTATTTAGAAGCAGTCAATGGTTGCTCAGCCAGTTTTGAATACTGTTGTAGGCCATGGTCAGAGACAAATTTAGGAAGTCGATGTTAGTAGAGGTGGAATTTTGGTGGAAAAATCAAAAATGACTGTTTGGCGAGCATGCGCTGCGCAGTTGTTACGCACGCTCATAACTTCATGAATTTGCAAAATTATAATGCCAGATTTTCAACACTGGCATTTTGTCACACCTCCTTGTGAACAGTACAGCTGTCATTGTTCACATTCTGGCGGAAATGTGTTTGCACTTCCGCGCAGACACGGGTCGCTGTGGAAATCATGTTCAGGACAGAGTAAGAAAATGACAGTGACACTGTTCATGAGTAGAGGTCCTGAAATGGTTATGTTGAAAATTTGGTGATGATAGCCCATTGAATGACTATGTTACAAGTCTGGCGCTTGCACACTTTCCACGCACTCTTGTAACTCGCAGATTTATAATATTGTCAGCCAGATTTTCACCAGTGAATTTTTCACACCTCCTTATGAGCAATACAGCTGTCTTTTTTCACATCCTGACCAAATGTGTTGTCATAGTTCTGGCGCTTATAATAACAGCGGTCGCTCTGGGAAATCACTGTTTGCGACAGATTAAGAAAATGACAGTGGCACTGTTCATAAGCAGAGGTCCTAAAATGCCCATGTTGAAAATTTGGTGATGAAACTCCATAACATGACTCTGTTACAAGTGTGCGTTGAACTGTTTCCACACACCCTTGTAACTTCGCAATTTTGTAATATTTTCTCGCCATTTTCAACAGTGGCATTTTCCACACCTCCGTATGAACAGTACAGCTGCCATTTTTCACATCCTGGCTAAAACATGTTTTGCTCTCCTGCCACAGAATAGCACAGTCACTGTGGAAAATCACTGTTTGGACATTAAGATTGGCAGTGAGAGGGTGACCAAGCTCAACTGAGCTCTGTTGGGACTGCTGCAGATTTATTGTGGGCAGAAAAGGGCCCAATGCAAGAGCCCAGTACAAAATGGCAGCCTGTAGCATGAGGAGAAACAGAACGAGAGAGCGGTGATGGAGGGAGTGAGTGAACTCACCTGAGCGCTATCAGGACTGCTGCAGATTTCTTTGTGGGCAGAAAAGGCATCAATGCAGGCAGGGGCCCAGTACAAAAGGCCAAACTGCAGCAGTGGGAGAAACAGTACGAGCGAGTAGACAGGGAGACTGAGTGAGCTCAGCAGAGCTCTATCAGGACTGCTGCAGATTTTTGTGGGCAGAAAAAGGCGCCAGTGCAGGAAGGAGTCCTGTACAAAGGGCTGCTTGCAGCGCCAGGACAAACAGAATGAGCATGTGACAGAGGAGACTGGCGACCTCAGCGGAGCTGTGTTGGGACAGCTGTGGATTTGTTTGTGGACAGACAAAAGTGCCAATGCAGCCAGGAGCCCTGTACACAAGTGCACCATGCAGTGCCAAGAGAAACAGAGCAGTGAGTGACAGAGCAGTAGTGAGCGAGCTCAGCAGACTTCTATTGTGACAGCTGCAGATTTGTTTGTGGGCAGAAAATACAGCAACACAGGCAGGAGGCCAGTACAACAGGTCAGCTTGCAGCACAGGCTGAAATGGCATGAGTGAGTGAGAGAGCTCAATGGAGCTGTATCTGGACTGCAACAGATTTCTTTCTGGCCAGAATAACCGCCAATGCAGGCAGGAGCTCAGTACAAAGGGCAGCCTGCCTTGGCAGGAGACACTGAACCGAGTGAGTGAGGGAGGGGAGGAGTGAGCTCAATGGAGCTCTGTTGGGAGTGCTGCAGATTTGTTTGTGGGCAGAAAAGGCAGCAATGCACACAGGGGCCCAGTACAAAGGGCAGTCTGCAGTGGTGGGGAAACCAGAATGAGCAAGTGAGAGAGGGGACTGAGTGAGCTCAGCAGAGCTCTACTGTAACTGTGGCAAATTTCTTGTGGGCAGAAGAAGGCGGCAATGCAGGCAGGAGCCCAGTACAAAAGGGCAGCCTGCAGCACGACAGAAACGGAACAAGTGAGTGAGAGAGGGGAGTGAGCGAGTTCAAGGGAGCTTTGTCGGGACTGCTGCAGATTTCTTTGTGGGCAGAAAATGGTGCCAACAGAGCCAGGAGCCCAGTACAAAGGGCAGCCAGCAGTGCCATGAGAAACAGAATGAGTGAGTGACACAGGGAGTGAGCAACCTCAACGGAGCTCTGTTGGGACAGCTCTGGATTTCTTTGTGGGCAGAAAAGGTGCAAACGCAGGCAGGTGACCAGTACAAAGGACAGCCTGCAGTGCTGTGAGACACACAACGAGCGAGTGAGAGAGGGGAGTCAGTAGGCTCAACAGACCTGTGTTGGGACTGCTGCAGATTTCTTTGTGGGCAGAAAAAGCCACCAACAGAAGCAGGAACCCAGTGCAAAGGGCAGTCTGCAGCGCCAGGAGAAACAGAATGAGGAGTAAGAGAGGGGAGTGAACCACCTCAATGGAGCTCTGTCACGACAGCTGCAGATTTCTTAGTGAGCAGAACAAGGTGCCAACACAGGCAGGAGCCCAGTACAAAAGAGCAGCCGGCAGCACCGGGAGAAACAGACTGAGCAAGTGACAGAGGGCAGTGAGCAAGCTCAACAGACCAACATAATCAACATTTGGCATTGACAAATGCTTGCTAAAAGTATTTCACCAAATTTTCAACATGGGCTTTTAGGGACCCACCTCATGAACAATGGCAATGTCATTTTGTTAACTGGTCCCGAAATGTGATTCTGCTCTGCGACTGCAAAATCACCTTATGGGTCCGATTAACGAAATGACAGTGTTCATGAGGTGGTCCCAAGAACCCCATGTTGAAAATTTGAGTCAAAATTCTAAAATGGCTGAGATATCAATGTTAGTTGAAAATCCCCTTGACTGCCTTTATACGGCGCTTACCTTTGATTCTCCAGTTTGCAGCTCGGCTTTGAAGAGTGCAGACATGTCCCAATCAGAGAAGATAACAGCACAGACCTCCGGAGGCAAGTATGGAGCGTGGGGTGTGGGGAGGTGGTGCTCAGTGACCGGGTGAGGATGGGGAGGGTGGTCTAGGGAGATGATGAGGGACCGTTTTCTTTTCTACAGGTTAAAAAAAAGACATCGGGTGACATGTTTCTTTATTTCACTGGTAATAAAAAAAATACATTTGGGCACACTGGGGTGGGCTCCAGTGTACCACAATAGTTGGAGGATACATGCTGACACCAGGATTGGGCATCCTGGTGTCAGAAAATAAAACAATTTTATTTTGGTACAGTGGGTGGGCCCCAGTGTGCCAGAGTAGTGGGGAGGAACATATGTTGACATGAGGATTGGGCACCCCAATGGATTTTTACAAGCTGGGCGGCATCTGACACTGGGGTGGGCATTCTGGTGTCATAAAATAAATAAAAAACTAAAATATTTTTGGCACACTGGGTGGGCTCCCAGTGTGCCACTTAAGGAAGGGATACAAGACGACACAGGATTGGGCACTCCACTGTCGGCAAATTAAGAAAAATAAATGTTGGCACACTGGGAGTGGGCTCCCCAGTGTGAAAGTGCAGCGTGGGTGGGGCTTACAGCATTGACAGCGGGATTGATCACCCCTGTTGGTAGCATTTTCAAAAAAACCTTTAGAAGCTTGCACTCAACCATAGAGTGACAGCCACGAAAGTTACAATTTACACAAGATACTGTTGTATTTTGTGCAAATGATCAATTTGCACATAAGTTGCACAAATTACTATAGTACCTTGTGCAAGTTATGTAACTTGAACAAACCGTAACCTTCATACCTGACACATAAATCTTCCACAGGAAATAATGGAAATTAAACCTTTAATAACTTTTGAATTGATTAATATTTTTCACCAAACCTTCGAAAGGCACATCTGTGACCTAAAGGCTTTCTACCCTTAAAATTTCAGAGCAAAACCTAATGCCATTTCTGAGATACAGGTGGACAAAGAAATGTAAAAAAATGGTAAATTTAGGATTGTTTGACACTCTGTATTTCAGAAACCACAAAACTGATTCACACAAAATTTGGCTTTTCAGGAAATCTACCCTAACGATTATGCATGCCAAATGTTATTTAAATCCATTGTACTTTTACAGAGTTATTAAGCTTTAACATTTCGAGTTTAACATAGAAGTTTGCACTCAACCCCACTGTACTGGCACTACCGCGTCAGTATAATATATCTATAATGTATGAATGTATCTATATATGAATATATATGTATGAGAAATGTACAAAGGTAAACTGAGTGGTTAGAAGCAGGAGGCACCCTGTGGTTAAACACAGTTATGAGAGAGCCCGACATGGTTGGTTCCCATCCAGGACTCCCTGCCAGACCGTGTGGGTAAGTAGCTAGAGGGCCAGCAGTCTCCGCTTGTCCACTTTGGGCTGTGCTGTGCTATGCCAGATCAATGAGGAACAAAACTGCAAGTATGGTGGACTTGATTTTCTTGGTTGACCTGGCTTGCATCACTGAGACCTGATTGAGGACGATGCAGGTCTGATTTTGGAGCATCGGTCCCACGAGTACTCGATGGTGCACTTCCTGAGGAGAGAATGCAGGGTGGAGGAGGGCCATCTGTGTTTGGTTCAAACTTGAAACTTCTCAAGCACCCAATGGGTTCTACCTTGTTGTTTGACTGTGGGCAGTTCATGGAGGTCCAGGTGTGGGCTGGTGGATTTTCCTCATTTATTTTCCTCCGGGATTGGGGGAGAATTCCTGCAGGAGGTAGCGAACTTCATCACTGACAGGGTGTTGGAATCACCTACATATTTGATTCTGGGGACTTCAATGCCTGGATCGATGATGAATCCTTGCATTTGGATATGATCTCCTCAGACGATGACATCTCTGGTTCTAGCACAAGCACGTGCCTCTGTGACCCACCACCACAGCCACACCTTGGGCTTGATAGTCTAGCTGGGTCTTGAGGTTACTGACCTCAGGACTGATTGGGTTGCTTGGCACGATCATTGCATGGTTGAGTTCTTGTTTGGGACTCCTGATAGTCCCCCAACCTTGTTGAGATGGTCAGCAAATGTTCTTTAAGGGACTGTCCCAGAGAGACTGTTGGTGGTAGTAGACTTTTCTGGCATGAGTGCTGCACAAGCAATTGACCCAGGTGAGGTGGTGGCTGCCTATAATTGATGCATTTGCAAGGTGCCTGATGCCATTGCACCAGTCCATATATGACCCATGTCTTCTTGTTTGAGACCCCCATGGTTTGGTGGGTCTCTCAAGAGATGAAGTCCAAGGGTCAGAGGTTGGAGCATTGTTGGCGGAGAACCCGGTCCATGAAGGACAGACTGGCCTTGAACAATCTTTATAATGATTACCAAGGGGCAATCAATTGTAAGAAGGCAGAATTCCTGTCCAGAAAGATTGCTGTAGGGAGGAACAGGCCAGCTCATTTCTTTCGGACTGTGGACAGACTACTGCATCCAATCTGTCTACAGTCAAAAGCGCATTTTCAATTGCATTGTGCCAAGAGTTTGCTCCATTCTTCTTGGACAGGGTGTCCTCTATTCAGACCAGGATCACCCCAATGGGGCAAGTCCAGCCCTGCAGTGGTCAGCCTGGCTGGAGTAGAGGCACTCATATTGCTTGAGGCGTTTCGGCTGGTGGAGGTGGCCGAGTTCATTGAGATGATTTTGAAGCTGCGGCCCACCTTTTGAAATGGACCCTGCCGACTTATTTCCTAGTGTGATGTGCCAAGACCATTAGTCTAGTTTTCACTGGGATTGTCTGGTGCTCGCTCTCAGAGGGTCTTTCTTGACACCTTAAAGGTGCTGTTGGTGGGGCCTCTTCTGAAGAAAACATTCCTTGACCCTGATGTCCTGGCAAATTATAGACCTATCTCGAACCTCCCATTTTAGGAAAAGTTGTTGAGAAAGTGGTGGCTCTGCAGCTCGAGGCCTTTTGATACCTATGAGCCTTTCCAGTCCAGTTCCAGAGCTAGACATAGCATGGAGATGCCACTAGTTTGGATTCCAAATGACCTCCTCAGGGTGAGGGATAGAGGGATGGTTAGTTCTCATCCTCCTCGATCTCTCATTGGCATTTGACACCATGGACCACATCATGCTTTTGGATCACCTTAGAGTGTATGTACTCACCAGTACTGCCATCCAATGGTTTGAGTCCTATCTGTCTGATAGGAGGCAACAAATGACGTTAGAAATTTCTCCTCCTCCTTGAAGCCCCTATCATGTGGATTCCTCAGGGTTCGATTCTTTCACCAATGCTGTTTGCAGTGTACCTGCTACCCCTGGATGAACTCATTAGCCATTACAGTCTTGGTTTGCACTGCTATGCAGATGATACCCAGTTGTAAAGCTATCAACTTTCTGAGGGCGAAAACTGGGAAAGTCCATCCTGACCATGCCCCCTCCCCACCATGTCACTCCCACGGGCACTGCGCGAACAGCACGATGCTAAGTCAGTTACATTTTGCTGCTTGCTCTGGCTATGTCACTCCACAGTAACACCAGTAGCAAACATTAAAATTAAAACAATACATCATTCTGCTACAGCAAGTTCCAAATCATGATACAGAAGTTCATTAGAAGCAAACCTACGTTCAACTGTGATCAGACATTCGAGCTGCATGTATTGCTCCTCCTGACCCTGACAGTCCCATCCAACACATTTAAACTCACCTCATATGCTGAGTAAACCTCACATCAGTGACTCCTACCACCACACCAGATTGTTTTCACACACTTCTCTACAACTGATCAGGTTCAGGTACCTTAGTTACCTGCTGCCAGTCTCTTCTCTGTCTGCAGTTCCTTTAAGCTGCTGGCAGACAGACATCAACATGTATTCTGCAGTACTACCAGTAATCTAACAGGAAGGAACATGCTTTACTGTGCTCCCACTGACATGCTTGCAGTGCAACACAAGTGCCAGGGTTGAAGTTACAAACTGCTGTCCAGCCTGAACAGTGCCAAAGTGGTGCTGAAATAATTGTCACTCACGGATTAGCAGTCAGCAAAAGAAAGGGACAAAACTGGGACAAATAAGCAAAACTGGGATAAAAGTGACATTTGCAAAACTTCTGGGGACTCTGGGACATGCTGTCTAAAATAGGGACTGTCCTGGGAAAATAGGGACTGTTGGTAGCTTTACCGGTTGTATATGTCATTAGCCCTGGAACAAATGGTGCAGTTGAAGTGTTGAATAAGTGCCTGGCTGAAATTGAGAACTGGATGTCCTCTAACTGACTGAGGCTGAACCCTGACAAGATGGAGGTACTGATGACTGAGCCTGGTCACTGGTGTGATGTGAGTGCCTGAGGGGTGATGACATATTTGGTCTTGGGATCCACCCCTGATGGCATCCCTAAGGTGAAAAATGTGGGCGTCATCCTCGATGACAGACTGACATAGGATGCCCGGTGTCGTCTGTGGTCCAGTAGCTTCACCACTGCAGACATCACCCAGATTAAATCCTTGATTCTGCCAGAAGACCTGCCCTCACTGGTAAATGCCTTTATGAAAACCAGGCTGGACTACTGTAACGCTCTATACTTTGGGGTCAGTGGAGGGTCTCTGCTGACTGCAGCTGGTAAAAACTCAATGGCCAGGTTGCTGATGAGCCTGCCCAGGTCCTGTCATGTAACCTCGGTCCTTCAAGATCTGAGCTGGCTGCCTGTCAGGTGGAGGATTGTCTTCAAGGTGTGCGTGCTCACCTATAAGGCCCTATCACGGCTTGGGCCCTGACTACCTTCTGACCTCCTTACACCTGCCATCCTGGTATGCTCTCCACTCCTCCACCAAGGACTTCCTAGCAGTTCCAAGGGCCAGGCTGAAAACCTCGGGAGACTGTTCCTTTGAGGTGGCCTGCACTGCCCTCTGGAACTCGCTTCCTAAATCTTTGAGGGAGGCCCCATCTGTGGATACATTTAAAAGGGGCCTGAAGACCTACCTTTTAGAAAACCATTTTATAAAGTCTTAGTTGATTTTAATATTACTGATTTATTTATGAATGTATTATGTACTTACATATTTTGTATGTTGCCTGCATAATCCTGCTTTTATTACCTGTAAGGCATCCAGAGCCTCTGGGATTGGGCACCATATATAAATATCATTTTACTTACTTACTTTTTAGTTACTTACTATGGTCATGAATGCCACAGAGAGTGGGCACACCCCAGACATGCCCTGGACCAGTCACACACATTGCTGCATGACTGGCAGGGGATTAGTGTGCAAGGGGTGTATGCCTTCTACTGTGAATGCTGGCAGCGTCAGCTGCACCCCGGTGTGTGGAATTCAGATGTAAGGTTGCAGATATGTGGCATGCAGGCAATCCATCCTTTAATGCATAAGGGGCTAATACGAAGTAAAGTTGACCAGAAGTAACTGAATAGAATCATAGAATAATGAAAACAACCTAAGAGGAACCTGGAAAGGGACTCAGATAGGGTTGTGAAAACACTACTACTGTAGCCTGTAACATTTTCCACGAGTAATGGGAGTCCATGTGATTTGGATAGTATTTTGGGTGGGATGATGTTTATAATTCATGAACTGCATATACTGTACAGTATATACTGCTGACTGCATGGCGAGTTCCACACCACTTATTAATCAGTTTTGTTGTATAATCCTCCACCATCACTAGCACCATGATGAATTTGAAAACCAACTCCTCCCCTCTCCGTATGCTTTTTACATACAAACATCAAATTTGCTGGCAGATAAGGACTGCTTGACCCACCTAGTCTGCCCATTTCCTTACCTATTGGATAAGCTGCAGATCTTAGTTAATCAACAGCCTACTTCATCCTATTCCCCACGGACTTGCCTTATGTCTGTCCCATGCATTCTTGAATTCCCTCACTGTGTTTGACCCCACAACCTCCTCAGGAAGGCCATTCCATGCATCCACCACCCTCTCTGTGAAAAATACTTCCTCACATTGCCCCTGAGCCATCCTCCCTCTATCACGGAGGACAACAATGTCCAAGTGAACTTCCTGTAACATAGAAATGTTGCAAGCCTTTTCTTAGTATTATAGATGCTATTTAAATTCAACATGGAGAAAGATTGTTGTCAGAGGTACTGCTCACAAGATAGAATGAAAGAAGAAAAAATGTCAAAACACAAACCATCATTTCTCTCCTTCCCTTTCCTGCTCCTTGATCTGCGATTGCTTTTCCATTTCTTAGAAGTCCGAGGGTCCAATCCAGGTTCTTCAGGACCTGAGGAAGGGTCCTTTTGCAAGGAGGGCCGTAATAGGCGTCAGAGTCTTTCTTCATTATACCCCAATCTTTATGACTAGATAGGACTTCAGAAAGGGTTTTCTAGTTCCCCAAGTCTTTCCTAGACACTTTTGATTTAGATGGACCCTTTTATGTTTGCTTGCATGCATGTGCAAGAAACATAGTGCCATCATCGGAAATTTCGGAGGTGTGTCACCTCCTCCTCCATTCAGGCAGTGTCCTGTGAGCGCGACCCCTGTAAGCCAATGCATTTTGGAGCTGTCTATGACACGCTC
Source organism: Neoceratodus forsteri (assembly GCA_016271365.2). Classification (NCBI taxonomy): domain Eukaryota; kingdom Metazoa; phylum Chordata; order Ceratodontiformes; family Ceratodontidae; genus Neoceratodus; species Neoceratodus forsteri. The sequence goes on from CM028137.1 coordinate 106,962,727, forward strand.
CAAAATGCAGTGGCATACAGTTGAAAGTGGAGCTACGCTTGAGTGAGCAGCGATAAGAAGCTGCTCACGCGCAGCTCCCCAGCTGCAGGCATGCACGCCCCTGCACGCAGTGTATAGCCGATGGGGTGCCCAACTCCGCCGGCTGAGCTGCATTGTCTCCTCCCCTCCCAGTAGTTGGTGCCACGCTGGGAGGCCACCCAGTGTGGCAATCAGTCATTTTGCCGACGGGGTGCCCAAACCCTGTCGGCTGACGCCCCAAAGGTCCTTGTGCCATGCTGAGGGCCCACCCCAGCGTGGCAAAAGGTCCCACAATGTCTTTTTATTTATTTTTCTCAATTTGCCGACAGGGTGCCCAATCCCGTCGGCTGAACGCTCAAAGTCCTTGTGCCATGCTGAGGAGCCCACCCCAGCGTGGCAAGTCCCACGACGTCTTTTTATGTTTTGTACCTGCAAGACAAAAGCGGTCAGCATTGCGTCTCCGACCCCCTCCCACAACCCGCACCTACCCACTGTGCACCAGCCTCCCCACCCCCACCCCCATACTTACCTCCGGACTCTGGCGCGGCGATCTTGGTGGACCGGGAACACGTCTGCACTCTTCAAAGCCGACCCGCGAACTGAGAATGCCGGTAAGCTGTATAATGGGCTGAATAGGGGTTTCAACTTTGTGCATATCTCAGCCATTTTGGGAATTATTACCAAATTTTCAACATAGGGTTTTGGACCCCTTCTCATTGAATGATGTCACTGTCATGGCATTGACCGGGCCCAAAGGTGATTTCACGCAGTGCCTGTGCAGTGACTGCGAAATCACCCGCCCAAATACCACTCATGACAGTGACATCATTCATGAAAAGGGGCCCAAACCCCATGTTGAAAATTTGGTGCCAAAATTCCAAAAAATGACTGTTTAACCAGTATGCTATGCAGTTCCCACGCAGGCTCGTAAGTTTGTAAATTTCAATATTTTCACCCAGATTTTCAATATTGCCATTTCACCACACCTTCTTATGAGTAGTACAGCTGTCATTTTCACATCTCACCCAAAATATGTTCCGCCATGTAGCGCAGAATGGCGCCAGTCAGTGTGTGAAATCAATGTCGGGACAAATTAAGAAAATCACAGTGACACTGTTCATGAGCAGAGGTCTTGAAATGGCTATGTTGAAAATTGGTGAAAAATTTCCTAAAATGACTGTTTTACGAGCGTGCATTCGCAGTTCCTACGCACGCCATAGGTTTGCAAATTTTAAATATTTCCACTCCAGATTTTCAACATTGCCATTTTCCACACCTTCTTATGAGTAGTACAGCTGTCATTTTCCATCTCACCCAAAGCGATGTTTCCGCCCATATGGCGCACAATGGGCGCAGTCGTTGTCTTGAAACTCAGTGTATGGGACACATTAAGAAAATCACAGTGACACTGTTCATGAGCAGAGATCTTAAAATTGCAATGTTGAAAATTTGGTGAAAGAATTCCTAAAAATGACTGTTTTACGGTGTCGTTGCACAGTTCCATGCGCTTGTAGGTTGCGAATTTTCAATATTTCCACTCCAGATTTTCAACATTGCCATTTTCCCACCTCCTTATGAGCAGTACAGCTGTCATTTTTCATCCTGCCCAAAGCTGTTTCCGCCCATGTAGCGCACAATGGCGCAGTCAGTGTGCAAACTCAATGTATGTGACACATTAACAAAACCACAGTGACACTGTTCATGAGCAGAGGTCTTAAAATGGCTATGTTGAAAATTTGGTGAAAAAATTCCTAAAATGACTTTTACGTACGTTGCACAGTTCCTATGCATGCTCAGTAAGTTTGCAAATTTAATATTTTCACTCTAGATTTTCAACATGTCCATTTTATTAAACTTCCTTATGAACAGTACAGCTGCAATTTTTCATATGTCACCCAAAATGTGTTATCGCACATGTAGCGACAATGGTGCTGTTGGTGTGCGAAAGCAATGTTTAGGATAGATTAAGAAAATCACAGTTACACTGTTCATGAGCAGAGGTCTTAAATGGCTATGTTGAAAATTTGGTGACAAAAGTCCATAAAATGACTGTGTTATGAGTGAGCATTGTGCAGTTTCCACGCATCCTCGTTAGTTCATGACTTTGTAATATTTTCAGTCCAGATTTTCACTAGTGGCATTTTCCAAACTTCCTTATGAACAGTACAGCTGCCATTTTTCACAACTTGGCGAAGTGTGTTTTCACACTTTCAGTGCAGAGATGCGTGGTCGCTGTGGGAAATCATTGTTCGGCACAGATAAAGAAAATCACAGTGACACTGTTCATGATCGGAGGCACCAAAATGCCTGAGTTGACAATCTGCTATAAAAAATCCCCAACATAATTATATTACTGGTAATGTTGCACAGTTTCTATATGCTCAGTGACTTCACCATTTTTTAAAATATTTTACTACACATTTGCAACATAGCCATTTTACACCTCCCCATGAAAGAGTACAGCTGTCATTTTTACATCCTGTTTGAATATTTTTGCACCTGTGGTGCTAAATGCCGTAGTCACTGTGCATAAGCAGCTTTCGGCTACCAAACTGATATTCCCCTGTTCATGAGGTGGGGTCACAAAACAAACATGTTGAAAATTTGAGTGAAAATACCAACGAATGCCTGAGGTATTAGGCTTTTCAACTAAATCGCCCAACCCTCTAGAGAATGACAGGAATCAGGGTGTGACTTGGGATTCTTGCCTGTGATGCTCATACCATTCCAACCCTGCAGTCACTGAGAGGCATCGGGTATGCCTTGGACTCTTGGCTCCAAACTTCACCCCATTCTCCTATATCACACCCATCTCCCGTGTTCCTAATGAAGCTAGAATTAGCATAAGAGCCAAAGACCCCAGGAACACGTGACACTTGTCAGTCTCTGCAGAGTGGGTGTGGTGAAATGGCATGGCCGTTATGCCTGATGACCCAAACGCACACCCTAATGCCTGTCACTCTCTGCAGGGTGGTGGTGGGGTTGGCTTCAGTTCAATACTTCACTGCCATTCCTATTACTCAGCTCTGTAACTTACACTACCACTGCCAATGCCAGCAAGCAAACATTCGGCATTGACAAATGCTTGTTTTCTTTATCTTAACCACCCAGAAGTCTCTATCTCTGAAGTTGATGGTGGTGGCATCCTGACTCCTTCAGCTTCTGAGGTGGTGGAGCAAGCACAGTGCTTGGAGCTTCTTGACCTCCATCCATATTTTCAGCTTGTTCTAAGTGTACCACATCTAATATCACTGTGATGTCAGTGTCTTCTTCACTTGGATTGACTGTGGAAGTTTCCTACATGTTGGAGTTAAGAGCAGGGGATACTGGTATTTAACTTCAGTAGAGTCTGTTGCTGTAGAGTTGTACTGAGTGGGGCAACTTGTTGTGCAGTGCAAGTGGGTAGTGGGCGCTCCTGAGAAATCTTGATTGGGGGTCCCCTTTCCTTACTGGTTTTCTGGACAGTCTTCACATAATAGTCTTGTTCTGCGTGATCCATTACAACCCTCTGTTATATGATGCCCAAGTACAGGACCTAAATGAGTGGCCTCGACCCTCCACAAGTTGAACCACATTTCATTCATAATGATCTTCCACCTCGTACTTGCTCCTTACAGTGTTTCTTTGTTTTGTTGGCTTCACAGGTGAACAAAAGAAATCTGTGTATCTGCATTGTTCCATAGGTCACCTTGTGTTGTCAGAGGAAGGCCTATTCTCAGTGGGGACCTCACATCTAGGTGCAGCAGTAGGTGTGGGCCTTCAGGCATCAAATCTGTCTGTGGGGCCAGGGCCTCCATCATTTAACACTTATGCTCTCGGGCTGTGGGCTGCTTCTCTCTCCTTTTAGGTTTCTGCTAGTATCTTGTGTATTACCAGGCTCATGGAACTAAATTAGCTATAGGCAGTTCACCTTGTTTGGTTATCATATCCATTTAATTGGGGCTAGCAGCGGCCTTTGCTAGGTACCCAGGCCAATGTGGAAATCCAGCGCATGGTCAGGGACTTTCATTGGTGATTCGTAGCACTTTGGGGCACTTCAAAATTGATATAGTGCCAGATACATTTTTTTATACAGCTGCAACTCTGAGTTTGATTGACAGTTAAAAGTGGCAGGGATTTCTAGTTCAAAATAGGTAGAATCCATTACTGTGGTGACTCCTCTGGGCTTTCCTGGGCTTGAACTTGCTTATTCATAGGAGAAGGGTCACATCTGTACCCTCACTATCAGAAATTATTACAGTCACAGCTTTCCCCATATCAGAGACGCCTCCTCCCCAGTCTGTAAACTGTGCAGTATTTGAAATGGACTAACTTGATTTAGTGAGCACAGCCCTCACTGGTAGAGGTGAATGCCATGTAACACCTTTCTCTTGCCTTTCCCATCCAGTTTTCCTGATCTCATCCACACTCAAGCTGGAGAATTTTGGCTCGGTGTGAGATTGCTGAAGATATTATCTCACTGCTTTTCCAGGGTGGTTCCCAGTAGCACTACTGAAAGGCCCACCTCTTGAGTTTGAAGCTTCCCAAATGACAGGCATTTGATCTTCACCACCACAGCCACTTCCAGAACCAGTGGGCTTTTGGCTGATCAATTTGCAAGGTGATTGCACCTAATCACATCCTCTCATACCACAGTCAGGCTTCTCAGCATCTCCTCCAGGGTGGCTGTCTAATTCATGCTTAGTGCCGTCAAGGTGGTTACATCCACTACAGCTTCTAAATCACTCAGATCATCAAAACCAGGAATGGATTAAAGTAGACATTCCTTCACCATCTGCTTTTTCTCAGCAGCATGCACATGAACAATCTTCATTTTTCCCCTTCTTCAGCAAGCAGATCCAAAAGCTGCTCTTTCCTTTCAAGTAAGCACTTTCTAAAGCAGTATCATCACTCTAGTCAGGGTCCACAGAAGCAGATACACTTCTGCGCTCACTGTTTCTTCCAGTTCTGCAGGGTTTTTTCAGGAACAGTTGAGGGAGTATCCTGCACAGTTCCTTCTCCCAAAGGATCTCCTTGCTTCCTCAGTAATCCAGGTGAGGAGGGAAGCTTGATTTCCTCCACCAGGCAACCACACCACTCCCTATTCTGCCACAGTCTCTTTGGCAAGAAACAGATAGTGCACCCTGCCTGAAAAGTAGATGACTTTCTCCAGTGTCTTGACCGAATCTCCATTCACTAAAATGCCACCAACAGCTTTATCTGGTTTAATTTCAGATAGTTTACGTCTGTCTCTCCCTACCCTGGAACAAGCTTGAAAACAGGCAGTACTGTCTAACCCTCTTTTCCCAGTCAACAAAAACTAAATAAATACAGTAGGTAGCAGCATATGTAACACAGTGATAATATAGCAAATGTAGTAATATACTATAATAGTCACTCATACAATCAGGAATACAGAACAGCACAGCAGTAAATAATATTTCAAATTAGCTGATTACAGACATGTAAATCTATCTGAGAGGGTTGCAATTGATAATAATAATTAAAGGCCAGGGCATAATTAATTGCAATTACAGTTACAGTAAATGAAATAAAGGAGCAAATGATTCTGTTATACTCACTCAATCCTATAAGATAAATAATCCATTATTTTTGTAACTTTTAATTTCATAAGCATTTTGAAAGTTTACCAGCAATTTGATGCTTCTTGGAAGACAACCAAAAGTACTAACAAAATAAATATTCATTACGCTGTCATACTTGTAACTAATAATAATAGTCACTGCTATCAAGATGTGCTAATTACGATACGAAAGGAAAAAGACAAACATATATACAAATAAAATGTTCAAGAATCGGGTCCAATTACTGAAACAGTAGAAACTGTATAAATTCAGGTGTGTTCCCCAAGCCTGAGTCTAGCAATGAAAAGCCTGAGTCTAGCAATGAGTGCCATGTAAATGGCAGCAAGGAGTAAAATCCACAGGCAACGCTTTGCATCGCCACACTGTAGCTGGATTCCATTACAAGTGACCTGTGTTTGCATTCAGTATTCATTATATTCTGTTTACTGAAGAAAAAATCCACACCAGAAATTGCTGTAATGAAAATAATTCTTTTGAAGAGGCTTAAGCCTGTAGTTCAATGGAGAATAACTCTGCCCACCAGCAGTATATGAGCATGCCTCCGAACTCACTCAGCACTAAAGTTCGTTCAGGACTAATCTGCTGTGTGGTTCATGGCTGTGCTGTTTCATCTCTTCTGCTGCTTCTTTGCCTGCCTCCTTGGTTCCCTATTCTGTTTCTTGTGCTTTTCCTTTTGTCTTCCTGTCCCTCCTGCTGGCAGCTGCTGCTTACCAGCTGCCACCTGATCCCTCCTTTTCTCATTTCTCCCTCCCATTTGCCTCTGAGCCCCTCCCCTGCTTTGCCAGTTCCATGCCTCCCAGTCTCCCTCTCTGCAGCTTTTCTGTGTCTCCTCCTGCCCGTCCCACATACCTGCTTCCTCCTGTGTGCATCTTTGTGCTTTCCCTTGCTCCTTTTCCCTTCTCCTTCGTTGTTCCCCTAACTATTTTTCTTGTTTCATGTGAGCTCTTCAGCCCCAGCTCTTCATTTCTGCCCCTTCTCTTCCGGGTGGTGCATCTGCTGTCACCTCCCAGATGTCCTTGTTCTGACTCCTTCCTCTTGCCTCTGCTTCTGGTTCCATAGCCATTGACCTGCAGTGCTTTTCTGTGCTCCATTGCAGGACCCTCATTACTTCTCTGCTGCACCTCAGGCAGCTGTCAGCTCTGCCCTCTCCTCAAGCGTTTCCTCCTACTTGGAATCATCTCTCCAAGCCTGTCATTATTCCTACTCTGTGTTTTGGATTTGCTCCAGTAATTCGTGCCTGGATTACTCTTAAAGGCACAGTCCTACATTTCTGGCTCCTCAGCCCCATCTGGCCCTTGACATTTTTTCTCCTTTTGACCTCTGCACCTGGGCTGCTGGTGCCACCACCTTTCCTCAGAGTACCACTCCATTGCACCTCATTCAGATTCCTGTCTTCCCTCTACAAGCTCCATTGGTCCTGTCAGGCCTCCTAATCCCTGCTTGCTTCCATATTCCACAAAGGATAGCATGCTACTTTGCATCTCTGCACAGCCCTTTGCCAAGGATGGAGATCTCAGGCTCATTGCCTCGCCCATGTTGACTGCTTCACCCTCCTGCTATTGATGTTGCCGACCCAAGGGAGGGCATATCTTCTTGCCCTCCTTCTTTGTAGGACCCACCGACTCTTGGACAAGGCCTCTAATCCTCACTGCACCTTGAAGGACTGGACTGTCCCTCGTCTAGTTTGAACTCAAGAGACTGGGCGTTCCTATTTCCTACAAAGAAGCAAGAGTTATTTGATCTGCTCTTCTAGCTGAAGCTGGATGCAATGCTATTCCTTCTCCTGCTGCATTGCAGCCCCATCTATTCTGATGCCTATGCAGACATCTGCTCTCTCCTGACTCCCTTGGCTTCTCCTTCTCTGACCTTAAAATCACCTTATAACTTTGGAAGCCCACCTGTCTCTCCAACAGCGCTCGATCCTGCCTTAACAGACTTGCAGTCATGCTTATCAGCTCTTGGGACCCAGAGTTGGTACTCAGCCCATTCTCCTGCTTATGGACAACCTTCCTCTTTACCTACTTGCCTCTAGTTCTTTGTGGAGTAGCCTTCAGTCGTCTCACTGGCCATAGCTCTGGTGGTTTCAACTTCACCATCTGCCCTGAGCTTACATCTTCCATCATGACCCTCCTCTTCCTGTGATATCTGCCATTCACCTGGTTCCTAATCACTTGTGCAATGATGTCATACAGAACAAGGACATTAACCTTATTGCCTTCCTGATTTCCTCCACAACTCCTAAGAACGGAGTAATCTCCTGTGGGGATATCTCAGTGATGCTTAAATTTAAAGACACCCAACTCACCAAGAAGAACTAGCCATCCCAGAATTTGTGCTGGCCTTTAGCCTATATCAGGACATTATATGCTCTGCATTTCCCACCCGATGCCAGGAGCTGGATTCCTACCTGTATCTACTTGTAGACCTGGGGGCCAGATATAGGGGCATGCTCTTCTGATTACCACCGCTCCTTCTCTGCTAAAGCAGCTGCCTTTAGCCCATCTCAATATCAGGATCAACTGGTCTGCCCTGGACAATGAATTGTTTTGCTGCCACTTGACCGCCAATGAGTCCTATCCTGCCAACTCTACGGTGCATTTTCCCACTATGCTTCATTTTGCTGTATAACAGCATCTCATTCTATGGATCCACCTTCCAGAATCTCACTGAGAACTCTGCTCCTGCCTCCATGAGCATTACCTGCACCATAACCAATCCTAGGGCTCTTGCTCGATCAAGCCACAATAGCTGGGGTCAGCTAATGACCTTTCTTGGGCACCAACCAATTTGCAATAACTGCAATACCTCCAACTGTTTCCATCTACAGGTGTTGTTACCTTCCATAACTGCAGCTACTGTAGCGAAGCCCATTCTAAGATTAACTGTCCATGACTATCTTAACAGCAGTAATTGTGGCATTTCTGATCATTCCTCCATTCTCCTTTTCAGCTCGTCGGCAATGGACTTCCTTCAACCTTACTAATCCTGCCAATTGCACAATACTTCCCATGAAGGTCCTATATAGGGTTCCTTCCTCTCTAGCTCAGCCCGTGGGGGCCTTCTGATGATTCCTTCCTCCCTATCCCCTATGGTGTCGACCTGCATGGGGTCCTACCATCCCTACACATGCCCACATGGGCCTTACTCCTGACTCGACTCTTCTGCACTTTCTCTGGTGGTGGACCAACATGGAGGTATCACCATACCTAGCTTGGCCTTCATAGGGGCCTTGTTCACAACTCAACCATTCTGCATATTACCTAGTGGCAGATCTATGTGGGGGTCCCACCATCCCTGACTTGGCTCTGGGGGTGCCTGCATCTTCCTTTTTTTTGTATTTGTACTTCTGGTGGACCTGAATGGGGTCTCGCCATCCCTGGCTTGGCTCATGGGGATGCCTTGCCTATGACTCATCCATTCTGCATTTTGAACTCATGACAGACCTATGTGGGGGTTCCACCATTCCTGGATTGGCTCAGGGGAACCTCACTCATGTATCAATCCTTCAGCCCTCTATCTTGGCAGACATACATGCAGGTCACACCACTTTTGCTAAGCCATGTGGTGCCTACCTTCCTGACCCGAGCATCTCGGATGCCTTCCTCAGCATTCTGCCACAAGGCACTGAGACAATTTCAATCTGATCCAAGCAGAACTTAGTAAATAGTGCCTACTCCAGGTTTCCTCTACTGGCCACTTTCATGGAGGTCACGCCATTCCTGCTCAACCTTTGCTCAAGCCAAGAAATCTCAAACACCTCTCTCCAGAATTCTCTGCTCCATCATTTATCACTGGATAAAGACTTGTTCCATCACCAAACTGCTTCCTAACTATCTGATTAATCTGCTTGATTTCACACTAATCATCCTCATTGAGGAAGAGTCCTGATAGAAAGACTTCAACAATTTGGATCCTTCTTGGACTGTAGTTCTCCAAAGTCTGAATATATTTTAGGATTACCTTCTCTTAGAATGCCCAGAAGAAGGGCAGTCCAGCAGCTATGGTCCCTCAGAGATATCCCCACATGTTTTTTTTTCTCCTGTGTGCTGTCTTTCACTCTCTGAGTTGGAGGAGGTTTCACACTACTCTTTTGTGCATTTGTTTTCCCAGATCCCGACTTCCCACCACAAGGGGTGAGAACAAGTAAAGTCACAAAGTAAATATAATCACAAGTTCACACAAGCACGTTATTCCCTCACATTGAATTGAAGGCTTAAGCTCATAGTTCAGTGGAGGGAATAACTCTGCTCACAAGCACGATATGAGTATGCCTCCAACCTCACTTAGTGCTTAGTTCGCTTCAGGACACCCTCCATCCTCCCACCTACTCCTGCTCAGCTCTTCTTACCCCTTTTCAGGGCATTTGTTTTCCCACTCCTGGCCTACTGTCACAAGGGTTGAGAATGAGTAAAGTCTCAAAGTATACATAATCACAAGTTCACACAAACATTATTCCTCACATTGAACTTTTCATTGGGATCATTGGGGAGTCCATAACAAGTAAGTACTTGTACACGGCAACAAACATAATTATTATAACACATTACATAGAATTACACAGCATCACCCAACTGGTTTATTAATATTCTTAGAAGCAAGCGCTAACATCATTGTAAGTACTGCTCTACAGCGAAGGAAATTCACATCACCTTGGCTCGGGTGATGAACAACTCCTGAAACTAGCCAAGCTAGGTCTAGGATGGTAGCATTAGAGAGGAAGACTTGCAGATGTGGAGGAAGTGTGAACTAGAGCTGAATAAAATGTCCATGCTTGTTTGAACAGATGAGTGGATTGAATCCCATTGATTATTCCTTGCAGGTTGACTAGGTGATGGGAGGAAAATGCAAATGTATTTACTTCAGAAAAGGCACTACAGTTCAGGAGCTGCGGAGTATGCAGCTGGTATTAGTTGTGATTGCACTCATTCAAATCTTCTTTCCACAGCCAAAAGACTGTTATAATTACAGCAGTTGGCTGAGTGATAATCTGAATAAAATTAGAATAACTGGTTTAATCTGGAGGTTGTACTCCGACACTGACCCAAGTTAGAATGTGAAAAACAAACTATTTGAAATCTGGGGGCGCTTCATTATCTGCGTCTGTAAGAGGTGTTAATTTATTTTTGTAAGCTTTGGAATATGTTTCTCCTGTAAATGTAAAAGCATGAGGACTTTAATTCTGTATATGGTGATGTACAGGAGGATGAGGTTGGCCAATTGTTTAATGACACAAAGAAGCCTCAGAGTCACTCATGAAAAGGCTAAAAAGAAAATGCTATTTCTTTTGAAATAATGTCCACTGGGCTCTTCTTAGACTTTGATGAATTTTTCCTGTGGTCTCCCAGGTGCTTGCAGAGACAGACTGGAAGGCACCATGTGTGTTTTGTTTCTCGTGTGCAGATAAACAGCTCACATTCAGAGAATAGTGGGACATATCCACCTTTCTAGACAAGAATATTATCTAACCAAGACTCTCCTGTCTGACAAGATATGGACAAAATAGAGGTATAGTATATGGTTAGTCCTTACTGTACACGGACATCAATGACTGTCTTATTGTTGTTGTAGGACAGTACAAAGGTCAAAAGTTGTTGTACTATCTTTCTGACATCACATCGATAGTACAACTTTTTGTCTTGTCCTCCCATCTGATTGGCTCACTGGATGAGGACTCACGGAAAACACACACACTCACTGGATGAGGACACACCGGGAAACACATACAAAACATGGTGGTGTGATTTAGCGAGCACCGAACGTAGACCCAGCCAGTGACACACAAAGGGCCGTGCATGGCGCTGTGACACAAAACAAATGTATTTTTTATTTTAAAAATTAAGCTGTGCAGCGATGGAGGGATGATGCCAACATAAGAAGATCTCTTGGACCAACACAGTCCGATTTAGAAGACGGATAAGCAGGGGCAGGAGAAGCTGGAGCAGGGACCAGGAATGGCACCAGAAAATGAAAAAGGTACAGATTAAGAAAGCCATGCACAATAAGGACTAACCATATAATGTACAAAACAGTGGATGGACTGCATCCACAACTAAAACTGTATTTCTCTCAGGAGTTGATCACATTGTAGAGACCTCTCGAGCTTCGCTCTTGAAGCCTCTGTGATGTCATCAGCTCCCTCGATGGAAACACAGCCTTGTTGTGGATGCTGTCCATCCACTGTTCTATATATATATATATATATATATATATATATATATATATATATAGGGAAAATGAATTGTGGTAGGAATGCACTGACTTACACAACTGTTTTTGTTGGTTAATGTTAAGTGTTATTAATCTCTGACCTTGACCTGGGAGGATGATTCACAGGGTATTTAGATGCATTGATTGAACAAACAGAAATTTTATTTTGTTTATTACCAATGATTGTTGGAGATTTTATCCAATATCATTGAATGTTCATGGCATTAATGGTCCTGTGGAAAAGAAAATATTATGTATTTCAAAAAGCAGATGTAATTTGCTTTCAGAAGGCACATCTTGCAAACAAAGAAAATCAAAAGTTGAATGGACTTTTCTGAGGTTTGCCATTTCTCCATAAAATGTTAGAGAAGTGGAGTTGAACATTGTTTGACTCTGATCTCCAATTTTCACTGGATTAGAAACATACAGATAAGGATGGATGCAACACAAAGTCCTCTCACCAAATACCGGTCATCCCTTTGCTGCCACTGGTCGATTGTAAACTTATACTTGGCTGTTCCCTTCTCCTCTGAGATATGCTCCTGCCCACACAGTACAAGGCCTGGACATAGAAATATAGAATGTGCCAGCAGAAAAGGACCGTTAGGTCCATCTAGTCTGCTCTACTTACACAGTACAAGGCCTGGACATAGGAACAAAAGCAAGCAGCAAACAATGTTACACCTAGGGCCTCGTATTATTTAAACCAGAAAAAGGCTATGGTGACATAGAAAATTCATTTTATTTTTGTTCGATTGAGCTTACACCACTGGATGAGAAGATGCATGTGTATTTGACTTACTTTGTGAATATGATCTATGTTGTGGCTTTCACCTCTCTATCCATAGAATATACCACCCTATTAGGAGACGTTGTGAGAATCCTGGGAGGGTCCCCATAGAGTGCCGTGGTGATGATTCCATCGGCTAAAGGTAGCTTAGAAGAAACCTAAAAGAATACCCTACTGGGTGTCGTGCATCAAAGAGGTGAGGATGATGAATGAAAACTGACAAGATGATTAAGGCAGACTTCCTAAGGAGAGAGGGGAAAGCCAGTGCCACCACCCACCTCCATCCAACAGTGGAACTTAACTAATTAACCTAAGACAGCACAATAACCTAAGGAAGCACTAACTCTAGCTAGTATTATGACCATTAGCATGGAGGAGAGGAAAAACACCCTTTAAGGAGGAAACCTCTGGGGATCCAAGGCCTAGGTCACCTTCCCTCCAGGCTGACGACTTTTGATTTAAGGACGACGTCTATTAAAGAGAAAGATTCATTAAAGAGAAGGAGGAGTAGGAGGATGATGATGGGATAGGGGAAACCCCCAAAAGGAAAGCACAGATCAAAGAAGGAACATGAGGCAGCAGGGACCCAAGAGGGGTATGCCTGAGTAGGCAATGGGAAGGAGTAGATCCATGTAGAAGGCAGAGGAGCAAGGAGTAGTCCAGATGCGCTCACAAGAAGACTGAGGATGATGCAGACTTATGATGATGATCACCGCAGGAGTGTAGCAGGTCAACACAAGAAGACTGAGGAAGAGAAAACAGGAAGGAACTCAAGTTGAACATGAATGATGGTGGAAAGCAGCCAACCAGCTCTTAGCAATGGGCGATGAACAGGAAGGCATGGCCGGAGTGGAGATAGAGTTGAACTGAGGTAGTAGGGACTCAAGAGGGTATGCCTGAGTGGTCAATTTAAAGAGAAGACCTATGTAGCGGTCAGAAGAGATGAACCATGAGGTAAGAATGAATGACCTATATGCCTTATCTAGATGAGCTAAAATACTCCACAAGATGGAAGGATTTTTAGCTGGCGAGGACAGTACAATCAGCTTACGACATCCTCAATAACATAATACTAGGGACATTAAACAAATGTACCCCTCTAATAAAAGTGCGTGTTAGAACAGAACATGTTGTTGGTTCTCCGCTGAACTCAAATCTGCTCTATTAGAGAGGACAAGCTTTGGAAGAAAGCATGTAGATATAAGATCCCATTGGAATGGTATGCATTTAGGAGGGCCAGAAACCTATGTACCAGGAAGATTAGAGACACAAAAAGTCGATACTACCAAACAGAACTGGACTTGGCCACCAAGCACCTCCTCTGGTCACACACCTAGTAACTCTCTCCTGCCTAAGGTCATTTCGGTAACAGCATCATCACTGGGAGGGTGGAAATTTTGGACTCCTTTAATAATCACTTTACAAAAGGAGCTACTTCGATAACTCTCCTGCAGAACCTGTTATGCTCCCAGCTGAGCTCTCAACTTAATGAAACCGAGTCACAAACTCTACATTCTCCTGCAACCTGCCTCCTGAAACAGGTTGAAGACCTTCTATGTCAACTGGACATAAAGAAAAGTGCTGGCACATGACTCCTAGACCCATACTTCCTAAAGATTGCTTACCACTTACTAGCTGTACCAATAACACACCTATTTAACCTATCATTTAGCCAAGAATCCTTCCGTTCATCTGGAAAACAGCCCATGTTATACCTCTGCTTAAATCAGGAACCTCAACAACTATAGGCCGATTTCCTTCTCCTGTCCTGTCGGAATTATTGGAAAATTGTAAGTACACAACTGAGATCTTATTTAGAACTATCAAACTAACAACTCCTGCCCGATCTGGATTCAGAGCTAACCACAGCACTATCACAGCCCTCACAAAAGTGACTAACAACTGGCAGATTGAACTGGAAAAAACTTTGTCTGTGCAGTATTCCTGGACTTAAGGAAGGCATTCCACACTGTCACCATAGCCTACTCCTTTTCATCCTTGCAGTCTATAGACTTGGACTCTCTTTCCTTCAGTGGTTTACAAATTACCTTACTGACCATTTACAGCAAGTCAAAGCAGAAGGTGAACTCTCATCTATTAAACCTCGACTAAGAGGAGGCCCTAGGGATCTATTTTAGGTCCCATTCTGTTTGCATTTACATCAATAACATCAGTGACAGTGTAACTAAGGCTAACGCTCCACCTATAGCGGATGATACGGTGCTTTACTTAAGTCGCCATCACCTCAAACTGCATGTAGCGACCTTCAATCTGAATTTAACCTACTTCAAAAGAGCTCCTAAACAAAAAGCTCTTACTTAACGCAAAAGAAAACTAAAGCAATGCTCTCTCTCCTTATATACATGCAGCTATTCCAGCAACTACACGAACAGTACCAAGAGATCTCTACAATTTAGGGAAAACCTAGAATTCGTTATGAGTTCAAGTACCTAGAAGTCTGGCTAGACCATAAACTGCCCTTCATTGAGCATATCGAGATTTGCTGAAAAGACTTCGCCAGAGACTTGGTCTCTACTTCAGGATCAGTTACCTACTCCAAGCGATGCGAAGATGAGAGTTGGTGCAAGTTACATTTCTCTCACTAGTAGATTACACAGACTTCTTTACAGCCACTGTCCTACCTCTTACCTAACAAAACTGGATATGCTACCATAGAGCTCTTAGATTTATTACGGGTCTCCCTTCAGTACACACCACTGTTTATTATATATGACCATAGGATGAACCTCCTCCAGTTTAGACAGGAAAAATGTTGCTTTATGGACCTACAGAGCTATCTCAAAAACTTCCACAATACATCTCGAACTGCCTCCCATTAAACTCAGTAATCACTTGTGCCCTGAGAAGTCACTCTTACATCTCATTAAAAATTCCTAAAGTCTACTCTCGCCAAGGCAGAACAGCCATCAACTTGCGCTGCCTTCCCTGTGGAATAATTTACAGAAAACCATAAAATTGAATACATTCATCAGCATCGGTTCATTCAAGACCTTGTACTGCCGTCTTACTAAGGAATCATGCAGTGCTTTTCTCACCATTAATTGAAACTAATAACTGCTATATCATCATACTGGCTGTCTTAAACCTGTCCTCTTTACATATACATTTCCCTTAATCCTTCCTCTTTCATGCTCTATCCTCTGTCTGCTGCTTCTCCACTGTCCTCTGTTGATTTACTTATCCTATCTCTGTCTAAGCTACCTATTAATAATTGTGTTTATTCTGGCTATGTCTTATGATGATACATTCCCTACCACCTGGCTTCTTACTTCTAGGTCTACCCAAGTCCACCCCTCTACTATTACCCACCTAACCCAAATTGGCATACTGTCACTTAAATCTGAGATATCCATAATTTGTCACTTGCAGATGATACTGCTGCAACATTGTTAGTTCTATGCTATTAGCTGATGTCTTGTATGCTATGACTTATATGTATCAAATTGTCTCATTGTCATTAGATATGTATCCCTCATCTTTTGTATTTTGTCTGAGATTTTATCATAACCAGGTCCATCTTGCAAATGAGCTCTGCTCAATGATGTTCGCCTGGATAAATAAAGATTTTGATTGATTGATTGATTGATTGATTGATTGATTGAATGATGGCCAGAGTCAGGAACTTGCTGAATGCGGCAGAGGCCTCAGTTCAATGAGGTGGCATATGATTCATGATAGGTATGCTCAAATGATGACCAAAGTCAGGAACTTGATGAGTGCGGCAGGAGGGCCAGGTTCAATGAGGTGCTTGAATGATCGGTGTGAGAAGTCAACTCTGAGGCCAATAAGACCATGATGGAGGGAAGCCATGAAGGCTGGAACAGGAAGGTGAGGTATGAAATGAACCATGTACAATGATGAAGTGAAGCCATGGAGGATGGCACAGTGAAAGCGACGATGAAAGGACGAAGGACAATGAGGGACAAGAAGACGATTATGGAGGGAAGCCTCAAAGGCTGGAACAGGAAGGTGAGGTATAAAATGGACGAGGTACAGTGAAGGAGGGAAGCCTTGATTGGAGTGAATCCATGATAGCAGGTATGGGATGAGGACTACAGGAGAGCAGTGGTTCTATGGGGAAGCATAAGATTCAATAAGAGGTATACTAATTGAGTAAGGAAATAGATTAACTATGAGGTCAGAATGAGGGAAGGAGAACCGACCAATGAACTAGGACACATATGGGCAAAGAGAAGGATATGAGTAGGAATGTGATAGGATAAAACCTCAAAAGAAAGCACAGATGATTGAATTTTTTTTTTATTATTTTTGAAATATGAAGAAGCAGAATGGAGGAAATAGCAAATGAAGCCAAAGCCATAGAAGGAGCGAGGAAGAGACTGGACTAGAGGCAGGTACAGGACCGAAGACAAATTCAGACTTCCATCAGCCTCAAATTAATTTCCACACCACCTACATTCAAAGAACGATGAGGCAGGGAACCCAGAGCTGGTGAGAAATCCACAGGCAGTGCAGCATTGGAAGGAAGCCTTGATGGCCAGCATGAGTAAGGTAAAGAGGAATGGATGAGGTATGATGAGAGAAGGAAGCCCAGAAGGCCGGAATGGGGAACAGGAATGATGCCAGACTGAAAATGAGGCACAAGAAAGACGTACCTGATGGGTGAAAGGAAAGCACAACAAGCTGATACTCAGAGGAAAGAGAAGGCACGATGCAGTGGGGTGATGCAGGAGTGGCTGCAGGAAATACTCATCCTTAGTCTCTCAGCTGCTAGCATCATGCAGTAGCATGACTGCTGTGGACAGTAACAAAGCATTATGAGCCCTGATAAACATAAAGAAAAGCTGAGGTCAGATAACCATTCCCCGCATTCACAGAGCGCTAATATAAAATACAGGAAGGATAACAACGTGCAGCATCGTATGAGAGATGGAGAGATTTCTGTGCCATAGCAGTAAACACCAAAGCAAGAAGAAGCAAATGGCAATCAGTGGCATGGGCTCAAGCAAACTACCAGCCCATGGCAAGCTGCAAAAGCCCCCATATCGGAAAGGCTAGGTAACCCCTGCTCAAAATCCTGCAGGCACCATGCCCCATATGATCACAACTAGGGTACGGTAGCACAGCGAGGTACACACCTAGAATACACCAAGACAGGGGCTGGAGCGAGCAGCGATACAGCTTAGCAGGAGCAGGAGCTAAAATGAGGCAGAGAACCAGAGCTAGCCAGCTGCTCCCTCCCCTACCAGTGATGTACAGGGTGCCAGGAAGGTGAACGGCAGAAGCGAGGGAAGAAAAGGAACAGGTGTCACTCAGTGGTGGGGGTGCCAGCAGACTGAAAGGAGCACTTGAAAGCTCTGATGGAGAAGGCACAAGGAGGGTAAGGAAGAGCACCAAAACATACCAGTGCCCCGCAGGCAGTAACAAAGTACTCGCTGCAGTCACGACTTGGCAGGAAGCAGAAAGATGGCAGGGCTCAATGTACTGAAAGTAAGTGCAAACAAGGAATCAGGAGGGCAGCACAGAGGACCAAGCCTCCGACTGCAAAAAGAAATGAATCCTGGGAAGGCCTGGGGAGCTACCTAATAAAGCCTGGGTGGGGAGTGACGTAGTTGTTCCATCCAATCGAACCTCAGGCTTAAAGCCTTCCCACTACATTTCAATTAAAAGCTGACACTACAGACATGACACAAAACAACTCGACATTCCTTGCCTGTAATTTACATAGCTCTTTATCAAGAGACTGATCCTTTTCTGGTGATTTCAGTAGTACGGAGCCCTGAGTGCGAGGTTGTTTGATGCTTGCCTTCTGTGGTTTCACCTGTGCACCACAGTTTTACCAGCCTTCTACTGCTTTGCCTGTAGTTGAACATAGGAAGCACTTATTTGCTTCCAACACTCTTGGCACTACTTCTGTACTTGCAGTCACATCACTCTGATTCAGTCACATCAGAGATGGAACACACAGAGCAGACAATAGAATAAGTTATCTGTGGATTTTAAAGCAAGCTCAGTCACAGATGGATTACATATGACTTATTTGATCCTATTTTCAGATGTAACAATACAGTATATACAAATAACATGTGGGAGGGCCATTAAATACAAGAAAAATGACAAACAGGAATTACATTTCATAGGTTTCATAGGTGTTTCAGAGCAATTATTTAGATCAGTGATCCATGTGTCGCGAAATTACTCATATCCAGAAATGTTATTACTAATTAGGTACTTATCAGCCTGTTCTTAAACTCCTCTATTGTTCTACTAGCCACAATCTCAATGGGAGCCTATTCCATATATGTGTGACTCTAACTGTGAGCCAATATTTCCTCCTAACCGTATTTACCGTCTCCTTTTTATCTGAAGTGGAAGTGCTCTTGTATTATAAGTCTGATCCCTAAGAACCAGGTTTAATTGATCCCATAATACTGCATCATTTAAGGCCTTATAAATAAAGCACATATCCCCATGCAATCTTCTGAATTCAAGGAACTATAATCCCAGATTCCTGAACTGATCTTCATACTCCATGTCCTGAACCTCCTTAATACTACGTGTGGCACACTTCTGTATTCTCTCCAAGGGTTCACTATCACACGGCAAGACCGACCCACCAGAGGCGGAGATGTGGCTATTCTACGCCAGCTCAGCCCACATTTTTCTGTCGCTCTCACAAAGCTGAACCCAAAGCCTAAGAGCTGCTTATGCTGAAATTGTCTCCTCCTTCCTCACTCCCCATATTTGTGGCTGGTATTTATTGCTGCCCTGGCACGCCAGCCACAACAGTCACCGACCTTCTAAGCCAACTAACGTCTCTTGACCAGTTAAGTGAACTATATGTTATGGGTGACTTAACCACAACTGGCCAGCCCCCGCTTTTAACAAAACCTGTACCGAGATATCTGCTCTCAACCTTACCCAAACCATTCTGGAACCTACACGCTCAAACCATAAGACCGGCAACCACTCCCTTCTTGACTGAGCGCTACCTCCCATCCACACCGCATCGTCAGCTCTGGCCTCCTTTCTGACTCCATTAGCGATCATCATTTAACCTACTTGGTCTGCAAAATCCACTGGGTTAAATCACCTCCCAAATTTATATTCCAACGGTCATATAAAACCCAAACATCTCCCCTTTCTGGAAGAACTAGCTCACTCTAACTAGGACCTAATCCTTAGATGCTCTAACATGGATGCTGCCCCACGCACTCCGAACACCTTCCTTAGCGCCTGGGATAAACATGCCCCTGTGCCATGCTAGGGTCCAAGGGTCTCACCTCTCCCGGGATTTCATCCAAGCAGATAGCATGCCAACAAGCCTGCGGGCAAACTGGGGAATTTAAATCTTTGCTCCTCCAGGAACAACACCTCCTCACCGCATGTCTCAAACAAGTGCAAAGGCCATCCGCTTAGCAAATCAATATTTTAAATAACACCCTAACACAATTTTGGGAGGCCTTCTAAATTCTGGAAAGTCATCAACTCCCTTTTCACCCCCAACAACAAATCCCCACCCTCCTTTCCTCCCAAGGACTCTACACATGACCTCTGACGGTAGCCTCAGAGTTCAATTTCTGCTTCACTACTTGTGCAACGACCCTCCTGGACTCCCCTCCAGTAACTCCACCCAACCCCAGACAGCTACCCCCACCGCCTGGCCAGAACCCTTCTCTTCAGACACATCTCCCCCATCGAAACCTTAGATGCCCTTCACTCCTGAATCCCGCCAAAAGAAAATCTCCACGGTCTCGACAACAAACTCCTCTTCCTATCTGCCCCTGCCATAGCTACTTCCTCGCTGCCCTGCTAAGTCTCTCATTCACCACTGAATCCTCCTCCAGAGTGGAAATATGCCACTGTCCTACCACTATCAAAGGTGAAAACTAAAAGGGTGACCCTACCTCCCTGCTAACTACCGCCCATCTCCTCCTCCCTACTCTCGCCAAACTCCAGTAACACCTTGTACTATCTCAACTCTTCCACTTTCTCTCTGAAACTAACTTTCACTCCATTCCAGTCCGGTTTTAGAAAAAACACCTGCCACCACCTCCCTACTAAGACTCACAGATTCCATCGCTCTGGGATGGACAAAGGACAAATTACATCTGCAGGTTTCATCGACCTAGCCAAAGCTTTCAATACGGTATCCCACTCCCTCCTATTATGCTGCCTATCAGGTGCTGGGTTATCGTCAAGCCTGAAGTTTAGTTCAGAGCCTATCTACAAAATAGAACCCAATATGCAAAATAACTGACTACACCTCCCCCTGCTCCCTATTACCACCAGCATTCCCAGGGCTCAGTTCTTGGCCCCATTCTCTTCTCCATCCTACTAAATGATCTCGCCAAAGGCTTGCTCTACTACCTCAATCCACATGTACGCTGATGACACGGTCCTCTTTACTTCTGGCCATTCCATGAAGAAGTCACCTCTAATCACCAGACCACTTCAACAAAGTACAACACTGGTTTAACTCCAACCAACTCTCCCTAAATGCCAAGAAAACCGCCTCTATGACTTTCGGCACTAGACAGAGGCTATCCAGACTTATATCCTCTGATCTTCCGTACTCTGAATAACATTGTCCTTGAAGACGTGGCTCTCCTTTAGGTACCTGGGGGTTTGGCTTGATTGCCACCTCTCCTTTCCACACACGGATGCCATCCTGTCAAAACTGCGCCCTAAGCTCGCACCCTCTATAGAAACTGCACTAGTCTCCTGCTTCCTGTGAGACGGAAAGAGTCCTGAAATGATTCTACCTTCCTTCAACTACTCGATGTTGTCTACAGCTCTGCCCCAAGTCCATCTTATCCAGACTGGACCCCTCTTCAATGCTTTCTACATACGCCCTTGATGCCTCCCCCTGTACCCATCACTGCGAGCTCTTCCATTCGCTGGCCCTTCCATCTCTGAGCAACCGCCCTTACTGCAGTGCTAAATTTGTTTCTAATTTCTGCTCTGTCCCTTCCGCCTACCCTGTCTCCTCCCTATCTTCCCGCCAACCCCCACCCATGCCCTGAGGTCTACTGACTCCAGGCTATTAGTAATCCTCACCGAAGGACCTCTGCAGGCCAATCGGCTTTCTCTTACCTCCTCCTAACCTCTGGAATGACCTGCCGCCCAAATCCCATTCCTCCTCCAAACACTCTCTATCCTCTGCCCTCACTAACTTCTATGCACCCAATTGTACATGCCTCTGACCTCCTCCCCTTGCCTGATTCTCTCCCCCTCGATCCCTCCTTACATGCTCCTGACCAGCAGCTTGGCCTTCGCCCAAATGACTGGCTTATACATGCCCTAAACAACCCATGCACTAACCCATTGATGACACTTCTGCTATCCCCTTCTTATTCCTCGTCAATGTCTTTCTATGTCAACCCTCTCATCTTTCCTGTGTATACTTCCCAGACCTGTCACCTCTCCCTGGTCCCAAGCTCAGGCTTCCAGTTATCTCAGCCAACTTGGTACATTATACTCAAATTAATTCTAGATAGTAGGCACTTATGTAAGTATGAATAGTTCTAGATGTGTAATCAGTATGTTATGCCACCCTCCTTGTGGCACATGTGTATGTAGTGTCTCCTCATGTAAAAGTTTGTTAAGCCACACTTTAACTGTGTAACAATTGTTCAAATTGCTTGACTCCAAGTTCAACCTATTGATTGTTTATGTATACCCGCCTCCCTTGAACCTCCCCAGGTCACACCATGAGGCGAGCATCTTGTTGCTTAGTGTGCCTCTCCTGGTGAAACATTTTCAATAAATAAAAATAAATAAATGTAATATCGCCCTTCCCCGGTGCCCAAAACTGGAAACAGTACTCCACATGGGGGCACACCAGAGGTATACAGAGGGAGCATGACCCTCTTTTTTCTGCTTTTAATAAGTTTGTGGATGCAGTACTGATACTACTAGCCTTTTAATAATTTGATTATAATGGGGCTTAAAACTGAAGTCATTACTAATTTTAATACCCAAGTTACAATCTTCACTAACTACTTAGAGTATTCTGTTACCCTAAACTATATGGGTAATTATTATTTTCCTCCCCATATGCATCACTGTACATTTATTCACATTGAAAACAGACCCATGGTCCTGAGCCCAGACCTCCAAATATGCTAAGGCTGACTGCAGGGCATCCACATCGTCCCTGCTTTCCACTGTACAGCCAATCCGAGTATCATCGGCAAATTTAGAAAGCCAAATATCTGATGCTAAACTCATGGAGCTAATGTATAAGTTAAAAGGTTGGGCCTAAGACTGACTCTGTGGGACCTCCTCCTCATTTACCCAACTGGAGTAATCCCTTTATATAGACCCTCTGTATCCTATTTACCATCCAGGATTCAATCCAGTGGGTAATATTACCAGGAATACCCATCTCCAATCAAGGCTTCTATCAGTTTGTCATGGGGAATTTGTCACAGGCCTTGGTGAAGTTCAAGAAGATGACATCGACTGGTGTCCCTTCGTCCAAGGCCTTATTCACCTCCATAGAATTACATGGTAGACATGCAAACAGTAAATACTTAAACTCTGCTGAACTGTAACTTGTTTAACACACTGGTTTTCTCAGTAAGAGTTTATGCACAATTTTGCTTCCCAAAAGATCAGTAAGCAAATGGGAATGTCCTGTCTTGGTTCCAAGATATATGGCATTCACATAGCACTGACACTTTGCTGCAGGAGGATCAGAAAGTAGGCATGTTTTCTAAGCTCTGCACCCAGTGTTATACTGGATCTCAACTTTCCCAGCATTCTCAGTGCTTGTTTATACCATGTTCTCTGAAACTCCCATTTCTCAGGATAAATACTATACAGAAACAAAGAACCTAATGGCAGAAAAGTCCCCTTCAGATGGCTCAACCCTACATATTAGTGTACCCCAGGAACTTTCCAGAAAGAGCCACCATACTTTATAACACATCATTAAGATTCCATCTAAATTTATACAAGTGATGGGTTTACCTTTTCACATGGTTTGAGCAAATTAGGTCACCTCAGGGGACCCATTAACTCATCTTTGACAAGAGCAGATTCCATTCAAGATTTCTGTTGATGCCAGCATGTCTGCCTATCTTTTTAGTAGTTAGTTAGCTTAGTGGAATTCCATGTTAAGCACTCTCATATTGGTCATTACGTTAGCATTTTATACACTGAGATATTAAAGCAAGTAACCAATAACGAATACCTGTACATAGAGAATAATGCCTGTGCAGTGTGTGTTATGAGGATTTTTCACACACCAGGTGTGTGATAATCTGTTTATGAGATTATCACTCACTCAGGTGTGTGAAAAATCCTCCTAAAACAAACCCTTGCACAGGCATTACTTTTATAATAACAAGTGCAAGTTTTTTAATACATTCAGGTATTTCTGCACCCAGCATGTCCCTGAGCTGCCACGAGGAGGGCACGAGAGGAAAAGACCATAATAATCCGCTATCAAGTTATTACAGAATTCAGCAGGCTATTATGGTGTTTTATCAGTAGTGCATATCCAGTCATTTTAGGGCTCACCAGTTATTATATACCTTTTATTTACATACACGGATCTGAGTGAGTCAATTGGGCAATAGGAACATAGAAACATAGACTTTGACTGCAGATAAGGACCGCTTGGCTCACTTAGTCTGCCCATATCCCTACCTGTTGGATAAGTTGCAGATCCTAGTTAACCAACAGCCTACTTCTCCTAATTATGAACGGGAGGGTTAAAAACACACAGTTGCAGCAATCAACACGGGTCAGATATTTTCTGGAACTTTCTTGAATATCTCTAGAGAAATACCTTCATGTTTGCACTACCATTATGAGGCCACAAAAGAGAATCTCTTTACAAATACCTAGAAATATCTGACCATGTCAGTTGCTGCAACTGTAATGCTTTTACCTACTCAGTGGTTTTGGTGGTAGCATGTCACATTAACTTGCAGAAAGCTCTGGTTCATTAATCATGACCCGCTCCAACACCAGTTCTGTGGACTCCAGGCTGTGCTACAGTGGCCATGCATTTGGGATATGGCTAGCAGTGTGCAACTGTGTTTGGTTTGGCTCCATTCTGCCATAACTGGGGCAAGAACTGGACTCCAATTACCAGAATGGATTTGCAGGAGGATAAATGTTCCTACAGAATCATTATGTGATGGTTGAGCTGCCACAAGTGATAGAGGAATATAGGGTTGAATTATTTCAGAACAAAGGACAAACGCCAGCACCATTCTACTGGTAATTACAAAGCTTTATTAAGGACAAACACATACTGTCCACAGACCAGGTCGCTACAAAAACCCAACCAGTTTTGCATCTACTGATGATGCATGAGGAAATGATGGTGCAGTAAATGTGAAACCAGTCCAGGGTTTTATAAGTGACCCAGTCTGTGGATAGTATGTGTTTTTATACCTTAAGAAAGGTTTTGTAATTACCGAGTAGAGTGGTGCCGGTGTTTGTCCTTTGTTCTTGTTGTATTACATCTGGCACACTCATACAATGGAGTGGTTTTTGCTGTCCTGGTTAGTTATTTCATTTTACTTGTGCTGGTGGGGCAGGTTGGGCACTTTGATGGCCAGTTAGGCTAGAACTTGCCCCTAACACAACCCCAGACCAACAAGTGGGCTGAAGTACGTATTTGTAATTCTCCCTGATTGGGTTAAAGGGTAATGTACTTTAGTGGTCTCATTTAAAGGGTAAAGGGGTAACTACAATATTCATTTTCTATGCTCATGGTATGGAGACTAAATGAAAAAACAGTTGTTAGTTTATTCTGTTGACTAATTACACAGGGAATGGATTATGGATGATCAATTTAGCAGCTTACAAAGCAAACTGTCTCTAGGCTCTTGAGTTTGTAACTTGATCAACATTAGCCCAAATCTGTTTCAGTATTCATTAAATGGTAATTATTAAACTGTCTTAGCCATTTCAGTTAGATACCTGTCCCTTGGGCTTGACTAGCTCTTAAAGAGTTTGGAGAACAGATATTTGATTTTGTAAGTGTGTGGATTGCAGCGTGGAGTGTGTAATGCGGCACATTCATACCTGTCAGTCAGTGGCAATTTTAGAAAAGTCACACAGTTTGCAACAAAGCCCCCTCCATAAATAGGCACTTTTGCCCTAGTGACAATTGAGACACTTTGATCTAAAATCCAAAGTTTCTAGATCCATGGTAGACCAATGACATGGGTTCATGCTGCAGGACTACATCGGATCTGATCCAATAAGACTGGGAGGACATCTGTTGTGGGTTCCTTCTTTCACCAGGGAGAGGGCAACCTTCTGCTATGTATCCTTTCCCTGGTAATCATGATGGAGAGAGGACATGAGAAAGAATGTTGTGTCCCATTGGGAAGCCAGAGTTCAACAGATGTACAGTGTATAGGCATTGTGTGTCTAGGGTGGAGCTGGAAGGAACATATGCTAGATGTGGTGAGACTCTTCTCGTTCCACTTACAGCCCCTTCAGGCATATTTCTGGGCTATACTGTTAGGACACATCTCTGGGGAGTGACTATGGGGTGGGGGGAATCATAGGTGAGAAGACACTGCTAGGTAGCCTGGACAGATTCACTTACCCTGCTCTGTATGTTTAATTATTTATTCATTTATTGAAATTGTTTTGCCAGGTAAACTTGCAGAGGTACAATAGGAATCATGCTTAAAGATGCAACCTGAGGGAGGGGAGGAAGGATTTACTATGGCAGAAAACAAAATGCAGCAGTCGAGTAGGCATCAATAAACAGTAATCATATAATAAAAATCGAGAACATAAAATGCTGTACAGGATTATACAATACTGTACAATAATAGATATAAATACAGCAAAGGTGTGGGTATACAAAACGTACAAGAAATAATTCAGGACATTCACAAAGGAACATTCAGGAGCAGTCAGAGTGGGATGTAAGTAGTATCAAAAGGGCTTGTTTAGTGGAGGGAACACTGGTAGGCGGGCAAACTCTGAATGGGTAAGTTGTTCCATAACTGAGGTTGTCTCAGGAGTTGTTCACTAAGGGGTCTCCTAATTCCACCCACCTTACCAGACCCTCCCATCAAAATATCCACATTGTCCAGTGAATTGCAGCTTTGAGGATTTGGGCTGACCTTGTTGCCACCTTGGGGAGGGATAAGCTACAGGTTACTGTATAGGGCCATGTTAGGGAGTAAAGCAAAGGCTGGATTGGGGCGGACCATCAGGGAACTACAGATTTTTTTTTTTTAATTTGATAAATATTTAAACCTTAACTCAGGGATGTTAACCCATCACAGCTAAGTGTAGAGAGGATGGGGCAACATCAAAGGGAGCTGGGAAAACAGCGTGCTGGGTAGGAAATGGAGGCAGAATTTATAGTAGTCTGGACACCCCAGCATACAAAGTGCACACCTTTCATGCAGAGCACATTTGGCATACTGTGTACCCAATGGTAGCTCCACTCCTACTGTATCCTCTCACCAGCCCTTGCATGTAGTAACATAGCAGCACCAGGGTTATCAGTTAGGTAGCCAGGGGTTGTTGCTGAGATCCCTAGGATTTCTTTGCAACCCCTATGATGTATTTTGCCTATGACCCCTAAAACAAGGCTTCCCTAGGTTATGATTATATAAAATGTGTGGAAGGGTGAGCTTTATAACCTTTATGACTCTGTGAAAAGGAATTTTGCAACCCCTATTATGCTCATGAAATGGGACTTTGCAGCCACTATGATTCTGGTGAAATGGGACTGTGCAAGCCCTATGATTCTGTGAAAACAGAAACATAGAAGTTGTCAGCAGATAAGGACTGCTGGGCCCATCCAATCTGCCTGTAGGCTCTACCCTTGTTTGTGGCCTCTGATCCTACTCAGTCAACAGCTTTCTCCTCTCCTTCCCACTTCTAGGGTTCTCTTATGCCTGTCCCATGCATGTTTAAATCCCCACACTGGACTTGCTCCACCACCTCCTGTGGCAGACTATTCAATGCGTCCACCAGCCTTTCTATGAAGAAAAACTTCCTCACATTACTCCTTATCCTGCCACCTTCCAATTTCATATCATGCCCCTCATTCTTGTACTATATTGAAAGATGTCACCCCTGCACCTCGCTTATGCCTTTAAGATACTTGAAGGTTTCTATCATGTCTCCCACTCCTTTTTTCTTCCAGTGAGTACATATTGAGTTCTTTAATCTCTCCTCATATGTTTCTGGTGCGAGCCCTGTACCATTGTCACGCTTCTCTGGACCGCCTCCACCCAGTCAATGTCCTTACAAAGATGCATCCTCCAGAACTATACACAGTACTCTAGGTGAGGCCTCACTATTGTTTTATACAATGGAATTACCACCTCCTTCCTTCTGCTAGTGATACCTCTGCATGTGCACCCAAGCATGCTACTGACCCTCCCTGCAGCCTTTGTACTCTAATTAGACACCTTTAGTTTGTCTGAAATGATAACCCCCAGATCCCTTTCTTCCATGGTGACCATCAGCAATCCATCCCCATCCTGTAGCTCTCTCCAGAATACCTGTATCCCAGGTGCATTATTTTGCACCTCTTAGAATTGATCCTCAGTTGCCACAACTCGGACCACTTTCCAGCTTCCCTAGGTCCCTCCTCATGTTCTCTACCCCATCTGGAGTATCCACCATGTTGCAGATTTTGGTGTCATCTACAAACTGGCAGACCTTTTCCTCCAGTCCAGTTCTTCTGCTATGTCACTAATGAAGACATTGAACAGGACTGGCCCAAGGACTGATTTTTGAGGTACCCTACTGGTCACCACCCTCTCCTTGGATTGGATCCCATTTACCATCACCCTCTGCCTCCTGTCCATTTACCAGTTTCAAACCCAGTTTACCACTTTGTGGCCCATACCCAGACTACCCATCTTATTAACCAGCCTTTATGTGGGACGGTGTTGAAGGCCTTGCTGAAACTGGAGGTACGACATCCACCGCTCGCCTCTGATTTACTCTCCTTTGTATCCCAGCCAAAAATCTATCAGATTTGTTTGACATGACCTTCCTGCTGTGAATCCATGCTGCCTCAGATCTTGGGCACCATTGTATTCCAAGTGTCCCACTATTCTTTATTTCAGCAGTACCTCCATGATCTTCCCCACTACTGAGGTTAGGTTGATCAGCCTCTAGTTTCCTATCTCCTCCCTATTACAACTTTTGTGAAGAGGGACTACATGTGCCCTCCTCCAGTCCTCTGGAATCACTCCTGTGACTCAGTGAACAGGGTTGCCAGAGGCACTGCTACTTCCCTTCGTAGTTTCTTTAATACCTTTGGGTGTATGCCATCTGGCACCTATTGCTTTGTCCACTTTCAGTTTTGTGAACTCCTCCAGGACTATCTCCACTGTTAATAGAGTGGTGTTCACCTCTTCCCTCCTTTGTATCTGTGAGATTTTATGCACCAGTATAATTCTGAGAAAATGCAACTTTGCAAACTCCATGATTCTGAGAAAATGAGATTTTACAAACCCCGTGATTCTGAACAAATGTGATTTTGCAAACCCCATGATTCTGAGAAATGACATTTTGCAACCAGTATGATTCTTGTAAAGTGACAGCACTGAGTAGTACTGGGATCACAACAGAGGGTCATGCCTACCTTTTTATTTTTATTTGTTCGTTAGTGGTAGGTACACTGGGCCAAATGTTAGCCCATGTTCCTCTGAACCCAAACTATAAGGCAGAACATTGTTACAGACAATGTAAAGATGTAAAATATAAAGGGTTACAATAGCGACAAACAGTGGTATGTACAGATTCGGTCAGAAAGGTGTGGGATGCAATGTCATTTGTGGTGAGTATGCCAAGACCTCGTGCAAGCAGCATTAACCTACACAAAGGCATACATTACACATTATAAACAGGAAGCTCATAAATAAATAGGTACCAGTTATAGGATGCAATACATTTAGGAGTTGAAGGAGTGCAAAGGGTTTAAAGTGTGCCAGGTCTGGCAGGGTCTCAGAGCTGGGAAAAAATGTTCAGGTTTTTGGGGGGTTCTCACTGGTTTTCAAGGCAGGGCACTTACTCTCATATTTGTGTCTGCTTATCATGACTTCAGGAGGGCAGTGTTGTCCTAAGTTCTTTTGTCCCTTAGTGCTCTACAGTATCATGATGTTTTGTACCTGCTTTTGAGTTTGTGTTGAAAAATGGACTTAATAATAGAACACCAAATTGCACTATGTAGCAAAGAAGGACTTCTGCAGCAGTAGTCCATCCATCTTCCTATAACTAAGACCCTACAGACTTGGCTGTTTTTTCTGCACACTTCAAGTCCTAGGAGGGCGGTGATGAAAAGCCCAATTGATTTATTTGTTTCAGTGTTATTCTTTAGTAACCAGGTAAGGCCCACTAGGCACAAGTGCTTGTTTTCAGGAGCAACTGGGGACGGACACTGGGGTGGTTAAGGACTTGCTAAGAGTCACATAGTAAGCAAGTGGAGGTTGTGGGACTCCAACCCCAGATCTGCTGGATGTACCAAGTTCATTCGCAGCTCTAAGCACTAGGCTATACTGCCAGCAACTCAAGTAGCAATTAAAGTAGCTGGGAAGAGCGGACACAGACTAAGATGTTAAATAATTCTTAGACTGCTTTTCAAAGTCAGGATGACTGAGGGCGCAAGTTAGTTCACAGGAAAAGCTGTTCCATAGCTTGAGGCAGACACTTAGAAACCTTTCAGACTCATGGCACTGATATCTGGGGTTCGGAGAACAGGAGCATGGCGAAGAGCTCAAGTCTCTTCCATTTCTCATGGCTTGAGCATCCTCGGTAAGGTGGTGGGTATCCCTACCTTCCAGGAAAGGTGGTGAGTTGAATGCAAAAGAGGCCTACCCTGACCCCTTATTCCTTGGATTTTGTGGTGCAAGGAAGCTCATGTTATGTCAGCTTTGTCAGCTAGCCCTTGGCTCTTAGTTTTACTTTTAGCAACAGCGAGGCTAGTGAAAGAGGCCAGCAATAGCATCCATACCCCTTCGATGGAAAATAAAATCCTCAAAACACTAACCAAACTTTGAGAAATACTACATATCAGTCTAAGGGCCTTACTGGGGCAAAATATTGACTTTGACTTTAAGCTTTCCACTAGCTTGAAGCATTAAATGCCCTACTCTTTGTTCCCACCTGTTAAGCGGAACCCTCAAGGTTTTCCTGCTCAGAGCACAATCAGATTCTGAAGCTTGAGTTTTAGTGGCCTGCTCAACACTCCACACTGTTTCTAGTGCAGGAGGACTCAGCCTATTGAATGGCTCTAGTACTGCTGTCCCTACCAACTGTGAAACACACGTCATCGGTCGGGCACCAGACAGCACTAGCATAGTGCACTGTGTGCGCCAGACCTCCTGAATTCCTCAAACCGCTGTGACAAATATCAGTCTTTTCAAAACTGATACTAATTCTCAGATGCTGCCAAAATCAGAAAAGACAAAAACAACAATGTGGTTCTTGTGTTTGTTTACTGTTCCTGGACTAAAAAATGCAAAGCACAGTTGAGCCTGCACCTTACTGCGGCACATTGGGTCAGTCTGAACAAGATGCAGTGGATTTGTGCTTTAGGCTCGCTCAGGAAGGTAACCTTAATATATGCAAAATACTGCAAAGAACATGCTGAACCTTCCAGAGCTAGGGAAGATTTTCAAAAGTCATAAATGGGCAAACGCCTATAGTTACGCCATGTGGGATTTAAAAAGTCATAACATGGGGCAATTTTCTAAAGCTGACTTGTCTGCAAAATTTCTACCTGTTTGTTGTACTTTACATTTACTTTTTGGGTACAATATGCTAGACGTGGAAGTAAATATAGGGTTTTAAATAATTGATTAGCATTTTTTCTTAGGACAATACTAACTGTACAGAAAGTATTTATATAGGTTTTCTAGAAGTGTTCTGTTTTTTAAACACAGTGAGGCAAGTGCTATGCATTTTCACAATGTTTTAGAACTTTTATGAGCAACACGCTAATCAATTTTTAGAGTTAAATAAAACCCTGAAATGGCAGACCAGGTTACAATCGATCTGAAAACTGTGTCCAGCCACATTTATAGCTGAACTCTGAAAACTGAACACAACTAAGTCAGACTTTTGAAAATTGGATTTAGCTATAGCCTAGTTTTGAGCATTGGACATATGTGCAGTTTTGCTTCTGTTCAAAACTACCATAGAAAATTGCATCTAGACAGGCATTGACCCCCACACACACTTCTGTGTCTAAGACTGCCACCGTTTCTTAACTTTCTTAACCTTCCTCATAAGCCCTGCTTAATAAATGCTCGTCCTGTTGGGTGAACAGTTTCCACATGTGCTATAACTTGTACTTAGAATGGGCCCTATGAAAGGTATTCTGTTAACCAACTCTGTCTAATTAGTGTGCTTGCACAGCTTCTCAATGTACAGCCCCTCCAACTTCCGACTGCAATTTCTTTCTGTAGATATATTAGATGAAAGGGCTCCTAGCATGCTAGAAACATCTCATTAACATGAGTTAATGAAGCACTGTTCAGACAATTAGCATACTGCTCCACTCTAGTAATGAATTATCAATTACACTGAGAGCTTGGTAGGCTCCCCTGATTAATATCAAAGCACGGAACGAGGCTTCAGCGCTGCTTTTTGTCGGGAGGCACAATCAAACCAGTCAGAAACTTCAGACCCTGAAGAAGATACCCCAAGCATGTTTGTTTAGGCTGGCAGTGGAGGGGAGGGATGTATAGGATACCCCATGCTGCTTAATAAGAATTTAAAGATATACTTGCAGTCTCTCCACATGGCTCTCTAATCATGTCTAATTAATTCTCTTTAATTCACCCACCAACTCAAGATTTCACACAAGGCTAATTACACTGTGCTTCTACCACTGCTGAGCACTTTTAACTGTAAAAAAAAAAAAAAAAAAAGAGTACAATATACAGTGTACAGGGAAGCACATAGTTCCATCCTTCTTCCTGCAACACTGCATTTCAAAATGCCAAGCCAGGGCCCCCTCTTCCTGTCCTAAAGGGGTTCCGTGGTTATTAACTTTGGTTATTCCAGTTCTAATCCAGTTTGCACAAAATGTGTTTTAGTTTGAAGCAATAATACATTTAAGCGATGTGCTGGAGTTTTTTGTTAAGTGAGCTCTGTATTGCACTTTATTCTCAAGCTTTTCCAGTTTCTGGGATGGGCGTTCCTCTTTGCCCACCCTATGCTCTGTTTTGACAAAAGTGCATATGCCACAGAAAAGTAGCCCCTCCAACACTGTGGATATAAGTTTGGTTTATATTAAGGGTTCACACCCTCCCAATAATGGATGCTGCATTTTCCTATAAATGCCCTCCTTTTCATGTCACTCACCTTGCCTTGTTGCCACACCGCACCCCTCGGCACCTTGACTACTCATTGGGCAGCAGAGTCAGTGCTGAATGTCTGTACTAGATACCTCCTGCCTTGGCAGGGTAAGCAGGTCTTACTGTTAAACAACAGCCACTTAGTGGGACAGGAGGGTACATGGGGAAGGATATGCAGCCCCTGACAAGGGTGACATCCTGCAGATGGCATGGTACAGGATGCTGACACATGGTACAGTGGTGATATATATCCAGTCTTGAGACAAAGAGTGCCAACTGGAGTGTAGTGGGTGGTCTAGTCTCAGCCTGCTTCCAATTGACCAGAAAGGTCTGTTATGTTGGCCTGTTCCCTTATGGAGTAGTGACATGATATAGAGAGATTTAAAACAGGAGGAAGCAACACAAAAGCCCAGGTAGGTGAGGCTGTCATGGTCTCCACCTTGGCTGAGTTATGGTGTCTGTATTTTTGGGTACACTAATGTTGCATACGAGAAAAGGCAGTCTGTGCAAAGCAGCGCCATCTAATAGTGAACGCTATGAATAACAGTCGGAATCAATGAAACTGTCTAGAGGTGAAAGCTGTGAATAACAGCCAAAAGCAATACAGCCATCTAGTGGTGATAGCTGTGAATAACAGTCAAAAGCAATATAGTCATCTACTGTGAATAACAGTCAAAGTAATACAGTCACCTAGTGCTGACAGCTATGAATAACAGTCAAAAGTAATATAACTATCTAGTGGTGACAGCTGTGAATAACAGCCAAAAGCAGTACTGTACAGCCATTTACTGGTGACAACTGTGAATAACAGTCAAAAGTAATACAGTCACTTAGAGCTGACAGCTATGAATAGCAGTCAAAAGTAATATAACTATCTAGTAGTGACAGCTGTGAATAACAGCCAAAAGCAGTACTGTACAGCCATTTACTGGTGACAACTGTGAATAACAGTCAAAAGTAATACAGTCACCTAGTGCTGACGGCTATGAATAACAGTCAAAAGTAATATAACTATCTAGTGGTGACAGCTGTGAATAACAGCCAAAAGCAGTACTGTACAGCCATTTACTGGTGATGACTGTATAACAGTCAAGGCAAAACAGCCACCTGGTGGTGGTCCATGGATAGCAAGTATAACAGTCAAAGAGCCTCTTATCTAGTTGTAATTTCCTTTAACTGAATGGGTAGAGTTGTTTCCTTCAGGACTTGAGTCCCAGCTTTTGCCTGCCCAAGTAGAAGGGACCTTCATGACCACAATCATTCTGTTATCATCACATCTCTGTGTACATTAGCCTGCTTCCTCTGCCTCCCATGAAACTAGGGCTGCATGCAAGCTCTTCCTCCTATGAACGTGGGCTATGTCCACCTCCTCCACTCTCTCTCTTTCATACTGCTGTTGATTCTAAGCAATGGCACTTCACAAAGTGATATACCAGTTCTCTATCCTGCACTAACTATCGAGCATAATATCCATTATGACCCCGGCTTTATCACAGGTCATTTTAAACTGTTAACCAAGGGCCACTGGTCCTGCCACTGGCTCCTGCTACCTCCACAGGTGTGGCTTACCACTGAGGTCCCTGCCTCATACTCTATGCTAATTACTCCACTTAGGCTGATGGTACTGCACTTGGAACACAGAAGGCACCTCAGCCCCAGAAGATCCAAAAGCTTTTACAAACAACGTAAAGGAAGCTTGCTCAGAATCATCCTACTTTTACTGCTTATGTCAGGCAACGCTCACTCCTAACCCTGGCCCTGCTGGACATGCATCCACACAAGACCACCCTAAAAGAGGAACTATTAAGTCCTGGAAACCTGGATTTTATTGTGCCTTGTCTCACTCGCACTGATATCCCCCACAGAGCCCCGAGCTGCAAGCTGCTGCCAGCTGCCCTAACTCACCACCAAGTAACTGTACTCAATGCATGTGGCATGACCACTTCTCCCAACTCCTGGATGAGCTCATACTCTACGACAGGGCACCCATGCATTGTTCCCAGAACCACAGGCCTAAATATCCATTTTAGTCTGGCACATCCATGGTTTTGCCTGCTACAGCTCCTCTAAAATGCTGATATCAGGGAAGCGCAATGTTCAAGAAGCTACAAACTCTTCTGAACCACATTACCCCTACTACTGCTACTACTAATGCTATCGGATTACGTGACAACGCAACTCTGGCCCTCCTCTCTCTCTCAGAATAGCCCACAACAAAATCTGCAGGACTCACCTTTGTCGCTTTAAACATCTACAGTCTGCTGCCCAAACTGGACAACCTAAAGGTATAGGTTACCAAACACAACTCTGATATCCACTCAATCATGGAAATGTGGCTATCGCCTAAGGTACCAGACTCTGCCATCATGCTGCCTGGATACACCCTTTTTAGGCAGGACCGCACTCAAAGAAAGGAGGAGGTTGCATAGTCTACGAAGGACACACTTCAGGGCATATCCTCCTCCCAACAGAAGCACCAATCTGCAAATCCTACCCATCAAAATCCTACTGGGTGTTCACAACAAGGAGCTTACGATCCTCACAATCTACATCCCACTCAAAATAACATTCCCACTGCTAATGACCTCATGGACTTTATTGTCACCCTGCACCTTAACTCTGAGCTCATTCTTCTCTGGGATTTCAACATCAACTGGCCCTCTCAGCGTGGCTCAGTTGGTAGCACATCCGCCTCTGGACCAGAAGGTCGTGGGTTCTCGCCCCACACCGGGATTGGACTTGCACCTAAAAATCGCTGACATCCATAGCAGTATTTGGGGTGCTGTAATGTTGGGGTGCTGTCCTTCAGATGAGACATTAAACCAAGGTCCTTCTGCCCATCCTGGTGTTGTCCTGGTGGTGTCCAGGTGGAAGTAAAAGAACCCAGGCACTCTTCGCAAAGAGTAGGAACATTCCCAGTGTCCTGGCCAACATTCTCCTTCCCATAAACTGGTTCATGCAATTATCCAGGCTGTGTGTGGGTGATGATGTGCGATATGGCCACCACCACACATTCAGTCACTTCACTACCAGTCTAGCATTGCTTGTAAAGAGCTTTGGATGTATGAAAAGTGCTATATAAATGCTGATTCTTCTTCTTCTTCTTCTTCTTCTCCAGCAGCTGCTATAGTGAGAGACACTCTAGTGACTATCCACTTTTCCCAAATGGTGGGAACCCCACAAGGGTCAGCTGCAAAACTGGTACTAGCACACTGCTGGACTGAATCCTCTCAAACTGACCAGCCCACATCACCAACATCACTGTCCTCCCTGACTCACTGAGTGATCATTCACACGTTATCTGCACCGCAAAACAACTTCAGCAAGCTGCCACCCAGAACCATAACCTGCTGTGTACTCCCAGAGGGCACCTACCACAACTCAAAGCAGACCTTCAAGGCCTAGACTGGTCTGACCTACATGGAACAAACAATGTAGACATCGACTCTGATGCTTCATCACAAAATGTAATGCCACTTGCAAATTGAAATCTCCTGCAACCCCTGGATAACACCAGAACACCTGCTACAACTCAATCATTGCTCAGAACCAACTCTGGATAAAGGCATGCACACATGGTACAGCTGCCAATATCCAACCATATAAAAAGCTAAAAGGAGTGCACAAAGGCTATCCACCTAGCAAAATGCTCCTACTATAAGGAAGCTCTCCAACTCCAACTCTCCAACTCCTGGAACTTCAGAAAATCCTTCTGGGCCAACCTCAGTGATATTACTGGCAAGGATCCCAAAATAGCCCCCTCCATGCTCCTGGTCAACGATGTACTCACAGTGGATCCACTCCAAATAGAAAATGCCCAAATACTGCCTTCACAGACCTAAGTGGAGTGCTCCCAGCAGACTACTTCAACCCTTCAGTCCAGAAGCACCCAGTACGTGATCAATCCCCTTTAGGAACCACCCCTTTTTTTTTTTAAAAGTCAGCACTACCAAGGCTAGAAAGTACCTTGAGAAGGTGCTGGAAAATTGAGGCACAGTGGTGACACCCTGACCTTACATTTGTCGCTATAACACTTGCAGAACTTAAGCCCCTGACCATCATCATCAACCTATCCCTCCACCACTCTCAGTTCCCCAGCTCTGGAAGTCGGCTTGTAACACCAGTTCACAAAGTGGAGACTGGGCACTACAGAACAACTACAGATCAATCTTCATACTCCCACCAGTCTCCAAAGCACTTGAACTGATAGCAGCGGATCAGCTTGTGGAATACCTGAACATGCACCAACTCCCACACCCAGAACAACATGGGTTATGTGCAGGACACAGCACTTATTTATTTTATTTATTGAAACGTTTGCATGGGAGGGTACACTGAGCAACAAGTTGCTCATCTCACGTGGACCTGTGGGGAGGGGTTACATAGGTTGTGAGGTTGATCAGTTACAATAGTATGTGGATAGTACAAACAATACAACATTGTAAGATTATGCAACAGTTGTAATACATGGTACTGTACAATAAACAGTAGTGTAACATTGGGTAAATTACAATACATGTCCAAAATCATACAAAATACATATAATGTACAAAACACTAATAATGTGATAGAACCATTATAGTGTATGACTGTACCAGGAGCAGGCTCAAGGCAGTACGAGGTGCTATTGGAGTAAAAAGAATGAGGTTAGGCTGTGCACACTGGTGACCCAGAAGGGCAGGTAGAGAAGAGAGGGGTAGCTATATCCTGATTCCCACTCCGGATGTTGAGAACCCTGCCAGGTGGGGTCAAGGTAGGAAGGTAGAAACTGGGGATAGGTATTAAGGAGGGTTAAAGCAGGAACAACTGAGGGAGAGGTAATTGTGTAGGGCAGAGGTAAGGGAGTAGTTTGAGGAGGAGTGTCATATTTTAGGGGGGAGGAATTCCAGATTTTAGGGAAGCAATGGGACTAAAGTGGTCTGACCGATGAGGGTGAAGTTGTGAGGGACCATCAAGGTGTGGTCATTAGATCTGAGACAGTGGGTGGGGGAGGTGGAGTGAGAGAGAGGATGAGAGATAGGAGGGAGCACTTGAACCAGAATTTGAGGTTAGTTTGGCACAGTGAGAGATGCATCTGTGAGATAGTGGAAGGAAGATTAGAGAGCGAAAGAGTTCACAGTGGTGGGAGCAGGAAGGGGAGTCAAGAGCAAAGCAGCAGAAGGAGTTAAAGAGAGTGTCCAACTTGGTCAGGGAAGATTTGGGAGCAGCACCACAGACCTCGTCACAGTAGTCAAAGATTGGGAGTATCATCTTCTGGGCAATTTCATGCCTCAGTCAGCAGGATGCAACTACGATTCCTGTAAAAGCACCAAGCTTGGGCATAGTTTCTTCAGGATAGCATCGATATGCACAGAGAAGCTGAGGTGTTGGTACAGCCAAACCCCAGATATCTAAATGAGGAGGTGTCCTCCAGGATGGTCCCATCAAGGGTGTGGAAGGTGGGTGGGGCCGGAGCCTAAAGAGTCTCTGCCTGGTGCAAACGGTAACTGAGACTGTCTTCTTGGCATTTAGAAAAAGCTGGTGAGAAGCAAACCAGAGCTGAACTTGGTTGAAGTCATGCTGTAAGCTGGTTTCCACAGCAGCAGTGTTTTGTCAGAATTGTATAAAACAGTATTGTCAGCATACATGTGGATAGACGAGGATGAGAAGGCAGTGGAAGATCATTAAGGAAAATGGAGAAGAGTAGGGGACCAAGCACTGAGCCCTGAGGGACACCAGTGTTGATAGGAGTGGAGGAGAGATGGAATCAAGGATTCTCACCAATTGGGTCCTGCCAGTGAGGTAGGATTTAAACCAGTTGGTGGCTGAGGGAGCAAGGCCAGCTGAGGAGAGGGAATCAAGAAGCAGGGATGGGAAACAGGTAGAAAGCTTTGGTTAGGTCGACAAAGATGGCCGAGGTGATCAGGCATCATCCATCCCTAAAAGGATGGAGTCAGTAAACCTGAGGAGGGAGGTGGTTGTTGAGTGGTTCTTCCAAAACCAGACTGGAAGGGGTGAAGAAGGAGGAATCAGAGAGAATGGTGACAGTTGAGAGAGAACTAAATGTTATTTTGCCAGGAGTGGATGTGTCACCAACCTGTGGGAGAGGAAGGACTACAGCATGTTTCCAGGATGAGGGCTTGGGCAGAAATAAAGGAGAGGTTAAGGATTAGGGAGATAGGAAAAGCAATTGCAGGACCAGAAAGGTAGATATGTTTAGGATCAAGCTCGTCTGGTGAGGAGCCTTAGAGGGGTTAAGGGACAGAAAGGCACTAAGAGCTTCATCAGAGGAGATAGTAGAAAAGGAAAAGGAGGAGGGAAGACACTGGCTGAGGTGAAGGGCTAAGTTAGTAGGTGACAAAGGAGGTGAATTTAGAAGAGACGTGGTGCGCATGTGTTGTAGGCATTAAATTAATTAGCCATGGAGCCAGGGTTGGAAACTAGGGAGTTATTTATTTTGAGAACTGGAGGGGGGGCGAGAGGGAGAGAATAGTGCATGAACTACCTTCCAGAATTTAGATGGACAGTTAATGTTAATCAGGAATGAGGAGTTGAAATAATCAAACTTAGCCTGTCTAGTAGCTTTAGTACATGAATTGCATAGCACTCTGTACTTGGCGAGTCATTGGGATGTTTAGTAGAGTTGTGTTTTCTCCAGGCTTGGTCACGCCTCCCTGAAGCAAGCTAGTAGTTCGGGGTGATCCAGGGAGGTGAAGCCCATGGACTCTGGTCCTTCTGAAAGGAGAAAAGGCATTCCAGGTGGGAATGAATTTATCCTTAAATAGTCAAGGGCTTGGTAGACAGAAATGGCAGTGGAGAGGGGCCCAGTTGGTGGAAGCAAGTGCAGAGCTGAGTGGGGTAAGGGCTAAGGATTTAAAGGCCTGAGCTGTATGATTTTAGGGAGGTTTGGGGTGATGGACCTTATGAACAATGAAAATGGGGTTGTGATCACTAAGGGTATCAGGAGGAGACCAGATTTAATGGCGTGGTGCGGGTGGGTTGTGAGGCCCAGTCAAGCAGGTGTGGTTTAGTGTTTTGGGATTAGGCAGTGTGCTAAGTATAAGTTGAGTGAGGTTGCATAGCTTATTTAACTTGGGAAACAACCAATTTAGATTCATGTCACCCATTATGAACAGTTCACCAGATTGTGAGAGGGAGGTGATGTTGGCTAAGAGTTCAGTCTTGACTGAGGGTTGAATGTTGGGGCAGCAATAGAAGCCAGCCACAAAGATTGGGATTGAGAAAGGAAGTATAATGCAGGTGACAAGGACTTCTTAGGTAGCTAGGATGGTGGTAGACAGGGTGGTAGCAAACTGCAGTGAGGACAGGAAATACATGGCCACTCCCTCCATGACCCAATCGATCTTGTCTGGAGAGGAATACCCAGGGATAACAATGGCATTGTCAGGATGCTTTTTAGAGCCATGTCTCGGTAATAATTAGATGTCAGGGTGTGTGAAATCGTAAGAGTTTGTAGGAGGTTGATTTTAGGTAGCAGGCTGCAGATGTTCAGGTGGAGGAGCTTCAACCCGTTAGGAAGGGTTGTAGGTGAGTGGGATTTAGAGGCATGTTGTTTGGGTAAGGAGCAAGGGTAGAAGAAATAGGGCCAGGGTTGGGGTGGATGTTCCAGATGAATGAAAGCACTATCAATGGCCCTGTTGGAATTCATCATTATATCCACCAAGCCCTGGATCAAGTGCAGCTAGTGGGGCTACCTTCATCGACCTATCAAAAGCTTTTTGATATGGTTCACCACACATTCCTCCTTGAACAGCTGGCGAACACCGGTCTCTCTTCTGATACAGTTCTATGGTTTATCAGCTATCTCAGCAATCTCTCACAGTGGGTCAAGATGGAGGACATTGTCTCAGATGGCAAACTTGTCTGCTCAGGGTCCCCCAAGGATCAATATTGGGGCCCTCCTCTTCAGTATCTTCTTAAATAAACTTTCAGGCTCTTGCACCAGTCACATGCTATTGTAAGCTGATGATGCTGTCATTTTCACCTGCAATCCCAACCCTGAACTACTTCAAAATGACCTCTAACTAGGATTTACTGCTGCCAAAACATGGTTTAAGGAGCATAGACTAATCCTTAACTACAAGAAAACTAAGATTATGATCTACTCCAGCACCCACAGCAAACACAAGACCTTTCCACTGTCCATCCTGAACAACAGTGGCAATGTGCTGAACTTCATGCAGCACTTTAAGTACCTGGGTATCACCTTTGACTCTGTCCTGTCCTATGCAAAGCATATAGACAACACAGTCAACACCATCAGTTCCAGAATCAGGGTACTCCACCACCACAAGCACAGCCTTACATATGAAGCACTTAACATGGACATCACCATCTCATTTGTTACCCTCATTGACCATGGCCTGGCGGTTTATGGTTCTGCACCAGACTCAGCACTCTGTTGCATCTCCCTGGCCCTTAATAAGGCTCGTAACTCCTCACAGGTGCTGCAAGGCTTACACACACCTGTGAGCTCTATTCACGGGCAGGATGGCTCCAACTGCAGAGTTAAGTACTATACCTGTCTACTGGCCAAAACAATCACACTAAATCTGATGGCACCAGGAGTTCAGAATCTGCTCACGTGCCATGTAAGTACCAAGCTGACCAGAGCCACCCACAGCTAAATTTTCTGTGAACCTAGATGCCACACTGTACAGGGTCAATGTGCATTCTACTACCATGCACCACACCAGACCAACGCTCTTCCTTCAGCCATCTCTGATACCACAACCATTGGTTGCTTTCAAGTGTAAGCTCAGGCAGTACCTTGCCACAGATGACAATCAGATCATGCTGGCCATCCATGATGACCAAAACAACTTTCTTACATTTGGACCACTGTAAAGCAGTAACACTTAGTGTTCCACCAATCCTAGGGACACCTACCTTCACAGAACTTCATTGTACCACTCGCCTACCCCCTCCCCCATTGGCACCCATTCCCTCTCTGTCCCTGCCCTTATGTCCCCCAGTCTGCTGCTCTCCTAGCCCCATTGTCTCCAATCTTCCTTAAGTATGTTCTTAACCCCTTATGCAGGCATAGACTTCACTATGCAGCAACTGTGCCTATTCTCCACCCTATTTCTCCCTACAAGTATTCTTAACTTTCTAACACAGGCACCTTCTCGTAATGCTGTTGCAAGGTCTAAATGTTATACCTTAAGCTAAATGCTATCCCAATCGTAATTCACACCAATTTATTATCTACCTAGCATGTAATGTATTGTTTTGTACAAGTGCAATTTTATACTTGCTTGTAATGTAATGTCTTGTAATGTTTGTTTATTTGTTTGTTTATTCGCTAACAGGTAAGCACACTGGAAACAAGTTCCTTTTACAGGTGACCCACATATTACACACAGACAATACATAATCAAACATACATATACAGTACAGCAAATTGCAGACAAAAATGTCTTTGTTACGTATAAAATTCATAAAAATTCATAAAAAGCAGTTACAGTTAAATTGGGATTCAATACATCCTTAATGCATCGGCAAACTTTTTGACAGAACACAACCACCTAATATCTTGAGGAATTTCATTCCAAATAAATGGAGCAATATAAGAAAGGATCATTGTCCACTTTTAGATTTCATAAAAGGAATCTCAAGAAACCTACTGTCTGACCTATGTCTAGAATAATGACCATCAATATATGGTCTCAAAAATTGTGAAATACTATGTGGAATTCCAGAGTCCATAACTTTATATATGAACCTGGCCACACAGTACTGGAAATTTAATGAAGCCGTAACCAGCCCATTTCTTTCAAAAATCACACAATGATGAGATGACTTAGAACAATTTAAAGCAAACTTAGCTATCAAATGAAGTAAAGTGGATTTTTGAAATCACTGTCATAGAAGCATGTCAGTAATTATAGCTGCATAGTTCACAGTAGGAAGTAAGCAGCGTTTTGAAAATAACCAGCCTAGACTCAGGAATAAGAAATGAACGGATTCTGTACAAAGACCTAATCTACAATGTATTCTTGAGGTAACCCTCAAAAATGAGATTCATAACTTAAATGAGAATCTAGTAATACCCCAAGATATTGAAAGGTATCAACATAGTCAAACAGTAATCCATCAAGAGATTTAACTTCCAAAGTACTAACCTCAGATCTCAGTCTAGGTGGGGTACCAAAACCCATCACCTTTGTCTTAGATTTGTTTAAGAGTA
Source organism: Neoceratodus forsteri (assembly GCA_016271365.2). NCBI lineage: Eukaryota > Metazoa > Chordata > Ceratodontiformes > Ceratodontidae > Neoceratodus > Neoceratodus forsteri. Next base: position 107,005,819 of record CM028137.1, read on the forward strand.
ATTTACAGGCCATAAGTGAAGACTGAAAATTACACATTTCCTCTGTTAAAGAAACACCTAGATCTCCAACTGACAAACCCTCATGTATAAATTATGCATCATCAGCGTAAGTGTTAGAGAGAGCATTATTAATCACACTTACTAGTTGATCAAAAACAAAGAAAACAAAAGTGGCCCAAAATAGAACCTTGTGGAACCCCACACTTAACCATTACAGAGTCTGATACAGCACCCTATATTTAACCCTTTGGAACCTATTTGTTAAATAATCCCTCGTCCAGTCCAAGAAAGACTCACCAACTCCCAATGACTCAAGTCTAGAAATCAACAATTGGTGATTAACTGAATCGAATGCCTTGGTCAAGTCCACGAACACGGCACCGTCAAACACCCTTTATCCATGCCATTAAGTACGCGCTCGTGAACTCGACCAAGGCAGTCTCAGTACTTCTTCCTTTCTAAAACCATGTTGGTTCTGAGACAATAATCCAAAGCGATCCACATACCCAATCAACTGATTATAAACTATTCTTTCCTGAACTTTAGCTAAAGCAGACAAGATGGAAATAGGTCTGTAGTTACAAAACTCCTGTTGTAAACCAGATTTAAATATAGGAGTGACCAGAGTATGTTTCATATATTAGGTATAGTACCTGTAACAAAAGACAAGTTGAAAATAATACTAACTGGAAGTGCTATAACTGAGGCAGCATCCGCCAATAAACTAGGACATAAGCCATCAGAACCAGCTGAGCTGTCCTCTTAATACAAAGCAACAACTTCTCTACCTTCTTTGGAGTAGTAGTCCTTAAGTACAATTTAGGATTACCTGTAAGATCTTCATTCAATCCCAAGTAATTCACCTTGGACTGGTCACTAAAGGAATCAGGCAATGCAGTAAATTTCAAATTAAACTCATTAGCTATCTTCAATGGACAAGTCAACAAGTCACCGTTCAACTCATTGAACCTGGTTGACAAACATTAGGCCTTATCAAAGTGTTAATTGTTTTCCAAAAGTAGTAGCATTAGATAACCCTTCACATTGTTTATGATGAATATAGTCCATTTTAGCCTTCCTTATCTTAGCCTTACATTGGTTCCTTAAAGTCCTATACACATGGTAACCAGAAACAGAATGGTTCATTTTATACATTTTACAAGCCTTGTCTCATTGTCTCATAAGTTTAATCAAAGGAGGTGTTAACCACCCAAAATATTCCTCGAACCCTTCTTTTAACAAGGGGCTAATGTTCCAAAACATGTGTAAACTCAGTAATGAAAAATGTAATGCAGAATCCATATCAGGGATAGAATATAAAAGACCAATCTATTTTACCCAACTCTGTACAAAAGAATGTACGTCAAATTTAGGAAAAGATCTCGAAATCCTTATAATTGGCTTAGACTTCTTCAGTCCCCCATGTTTCCAAATACAGAAGACTGGATGATGATCACTTAACAAATCAGAGGTCAAACCATATGTTATCATATTAATAGGTCTATTTGTTAATATCCAGTCCAGCAATGTGTGATTTCTGATCTATTATTGTGTCGAGTGGGCAAAGTAATAATTTGTTGTAAACCAGACAGAGACAAAACCGTATTTAACTTTGTTATATCTGAACCCATCAAATTTAAATTAAAATCCTCCAGTAGTATTAACTCTGTAGAAACCCCAGTATTCAAAGCATTTACAAGTTCTTGTAAGCCTAATTTGCTACCATTAGGTGGAAGATATACACAACAGATAGTTAATTTTTAACAAATCCCAACAATAACTGAATAGTAATATGTTCACAATATTCCAAATTACTGTTAAATATAGTGGTCTCATTTACCACTAAATATTCTTAACATAAAACAAAACCCCACCCCTTTACCAGTGACACGATCTTTTCTAAAAGTTTATAAGCAGGTATACAAAGTTCAGTATCAAGAACAGGTAAGGTTAACCAGGTTTCAGTCAGTGCCAGAACATCCGGATTATATAAACTAATCCATGACGCCACCTCATGAAATTTAGATGTTAAGCTTAATACATTAAAATGCATAATTTTGAGGCCATATGAATGCTGCAAAAATCACTATCTGCCATATCGTTTGCTAAAAGGACCAGGTTGCTTTCAACATTGCCAGATCGAATTAGCAAGAGAAAGCAATGTAACCAGGTTCTTACGCAAACAGGCAGAACACATTTCCGTGTCTTATATTTCCTAACACTGTAACCCAAATTATAACACATGTATTTAACCTTTACACCAAATAAATGACTATAATTAGGAATAAACAGTTGAGTCTGGAACTCCAAAATCTGATTATTTTCGATGCTTCTAAAGTCATTATTAACACACATAGAACAAAATAACCCATCAGTACACAAAACACAAAGTGTATAGGCTAACACAACAATATCCCTCTGTTAATCATAACTACTCTATAGGTACAAACCCAAAAGAAATGATTAAGTCTAAGCAAGATATTACAAACTCTAGTAGCCCAGTCCGTCCCGGTCTGACTCGGTCAGACTCCTCTCTTCACTTTGCGTCCCACTTAGCCGCTGCCACTTTAGCGCTGCCACTGTGTAGAAGGCAGCCTTTATATTGAAATCGCCTCTCCACTTCCCAGAGCTGCCACCAACTGGAAAAACGTGGAGACCAGTACAGAATTCAATGAAAGCAGGTGATGGCAATAATGCTGCAAGCAGGTCAGGTACTGTGCTATTACCTAGCAACCCAAATCAGTCACAGCTCCACAGAATATTAGCATATACAGTTCTCAACAACAGATGACTCATGTGCAGGCTCAAACAGCAGTCTATGCAGCACACTTCAGGTCATGTAGCAGCTTCAACGGTTAAAGTTAAAATCAGTCTACGAGTTAAGGGAGGGTAAAACAGGTCAAACACAGCATTCAGGTTTCACTCACAGGCTTGCAGGCTGTGAAATTGTAATCACATAGTGAAAGTAATGCTATGTACCTGTTCAATTTTTTCTTGTAACTGATGTGGAACCTACAAATGAGCATCCACTCACAGGTGTTCTCCAAGATGTCATAAAATAAAAAATAAAATAATTCTCTCTCTGGTTGGGAATGTTTCAGCTTACTCCATCCAGGGATTCAGTTCAAGACCATGCATGAAGGAGAGGAAGGTAGTTGGTGTATGGGGTAGGGTTGTAAAATTTGTAGTTGAACTGAAGGAGTAAGTTCATAGTTGTCTATCTGACCAACTAGGAAAGGAAAGAAAAACAGAAAGTAAAAAAAGCTCATCATATTACGTGAGGAAAAGGGACTCTTGGTGATAGATAGAGGGAGGCACCACCTGATGATGGATAGCTTTCACTGGTATAAATCCTGCTATACAATAAGGGTCTGCAGCATCTGCTCCATGTGGCTTCCAAGAACTACTAGGTGATAAAAGAGGACTATTACACCTAATTAGGGATAGCTGTGACTCGAGAGTGGGTTGTGGCAAACTGTGCAGCTCGCATTCACAACTTTTGTGGAATGCAGCTCAAAAATCTGCAAAAGAACATGCAATTTGTGAAAACTGATAAAATAGTTAAAATAGTTCTAAGTAGAGGAAATACAGGACCAAACATCCATGGTTCTTATTTTGAGAAAAAGTGTGCCTTACGTTCCTTTGGCTGCTTTCTTTTATCTCACACATCAGTCAGTTTAATGGGAAAATGGCTTAATTGCTGTACATGTTCCAATTGTTTTCGTGCAGATTTTGCATATGAGATTGTGATTTGTAGGAATTTCTCTAGTGAGATTAAAATTGCACTGGACTTGAGCTGCGTGGCATAAATCCTACTGTGCGGTGTGGAACATTACCCTTCCTGTGTGAGAGGAGAGGGACTCTTGAGGTTATAATAATGAATATCCTGATGGAAGACAGCTTAGTGTCTTGAGTCTCAATGTGAAATGTGGGGCAAAGGCAAATATAAATGATAAGGAAGTACCCTACTAAATGAAAGACATTTTAGAGGTATGAATCATAGGACAACACTCTCTCGATGTGGTACATTGGGACTCTGTGTTTAAACGAGGAGTAGCCCATCGGACAAGGGAAAATTGAGAAGTGTGAATCCTACTGTGTTACTTTGGACCGCTCCCTGTCTGCATGGGACAAAGACAACTGCAGATGTTAGGATAATGAATGTCCTGCCAAACGAGAGAGAGTTACAGGCATGAATTCCAGCTATGAAATGTGGCACAGTGGCAAGTCCATGTAGGGCTGGTGGACTCTGCACTAAATAGGAAGCGCCAGAAAAACGCCTTTCACCTTAAGTCCATGAGTCCAAAGAAAATAGAACAAAATACACCTACAAAAGCACCCCACACACCTCAGCATCAAGTATTCTCTATGGCTAAAGAAAGGCTGTTTAAAAATCAGATCATGAGTAAAACCTTTATTGATTTACTCTCAGACAAAGTGCTTAGCAGGCAGTGCAATGAACACGCTCCACTAAGTCACAGATCATCCAGCACCATTTTGCACCAAGGGCCCATGCATCAATAAGCAGAAACTGTGGCTATAAGTAACTTAGCAGTGGTGTGCACCTAAGTGCCATGCAGGCAAGCTTAGCTACAGTATATGCGATGCAAAACATGCATGCAGGACAGGTGGAGACATGTTAATGGGCACAGAATGGGCCTACAGTATGCGACCAGGCCCCTTGACCCCACCATATATGGATATCCGCACTGACCCATGTGCATATATGGAAGTAAATGCCATAATGGACACCCAGGTATATGCAATGACAGAGACAGCAGGGCAGGAGCACCACCTGTGTTGACCGGGTCACCACTGGTACCTGTTGACTTGGAACAGGCACGTGTTCGAAAATGTCGCATTGCAGAATGCCATGCAGCTTAATCGCGTTACTTAATTTATTTATTTCTATTGATCTGGGACTGCACCCCACCCCATTATGGGGCTCGCCCTGGCCCCTTCCGCTTGGAGTCTAACTCAAGAGCCGGGTCCACTATGGAGAGCTCACGGGTCCGGTTCACATAATGCCATACACTATTAAGTGTATGACATTGGCGACCCGGTATGCTTGGAACACAGTTGCACAGAGATGTGGAGATATGGCGGACACGTGATGCAGGCCAGACACATTGTCCAACTTCTCGGTGGACAGGTAGTGACCATGGTCACTGATAAGGAGAACTATGGCATCCTGTATGGGGCAGAGTCCCTAAAGTCGCTGGCCAAAACCAGGCTATGGTTGGATATTTAGGCTGCTGTCAGAGCTGCGCGGTCTGGAGAGCATGCACACTGGCAGCAATAACGCAAGTGGCATAACCGATGCTCAGCTGTCAAACTCGCTGGCAGCTGTGAAGCAGTTCCAGAACTTCACAGGCGATGGGCCACCACACAGCAGCACAGTCAATCCCCATAGAGAGGATGGTAGTGGAGACCCTCACCAAGGTGTGCCTGCACAGGAGAAGGAGGGCATGGATACATTTCCAGGCATGCAGCACAGTGCATGGACATGCCAGTGGGCCATAAAACATAGCCATGCTAATCACCCTGTGTTGCACCCTACAGACCCTGTGACAAAGAACACCCCGATGAGAGTCTGCAACACTGATGGAGGTGGGTATGTGAATTGAGGATGGCCCTGGCAGCCACGGAAAAGAGAATGGTGCAGATAGGTGGTACCCCTGTGGCCTGCAACACACCATCAATACACCCACAGCCCTACCACAACCCATAGCACTTTCCTTGTCTCTTTTCCAAGGTACACAGCAGGAGCCCGGGCAATGGCAAATGAGGAAGATGTGCCAGAGGACACTGGCACAAAGACCTACCTGGACACACAGGAGGATGAGGAGATGGACACACCCACCTTACGGCCCCCAACTGGCCCTGTGCAGATACCCTGCCACAGACACATCCTATACAGACATCCTAGGGCTGGCCAATAGGGCACAGATGACCCAGTATGCAGCCACACATGATGGGCCTGCCGCCAAGGCCTGCAAACACCATTGGACAGAAACAAAAGATGGTCTTGGACAGCAGGACACAGGAGACCACCCAACACCCTTTATGACAGTGGGGATGAGGGCCCATATACCTGCCCAACCTGGCAAATACAGACCCCACAATGGGTGTACTGCACATATACTACCATGATGGAATGTGACTGGCTCTGTGCACAAGAGGAGAGCACTGAGGCACTGAAGGAGCTGACTGCAGAGGTGAGGGGCAAGTGGCGCAGAATATACCACATAGGGGACATGTCTGAGAGGTGACAGATATGCTAGATGCATCCAGCAGGGTCACACCACAAATACATGAGGCACCACTGAAGGCCGCCTTGCATGGCACACCTGCCTGTCCCAATGAGCCTGAGATGCAAGAGGACAGTAACCCAGCACTGCCATCATGTACATGCTCAGACACATGTGCAAGTGGAGGAAAGGCCACAGCCAAGACCCGTCATCTGGGCACATGGGCATCCACACAGCAAGTGCTGCAAATGTCAAAGAAAAACCAGCCACAAACTCTGTATGTCACATAAGCACACACTATACATACATCATACACACATATACCCCCACCACATATAACCCCTCCACACATAAATTCACCACATATACCCTACCCATCCCCTATATACCCTCCACATGTAAACTCATCACATATCCCCCACCACATATAACCCCCTCCACATAAACTAACCCATATACCCTGCACCACTTAGAACCCTCCACACAACCCTCACCACATACAGCACAAGCACAGACACCAATGCCCCCAGACTGTGGGCAGTTTGGCACCCGGGTGTGTCATCATTACAGTGCCACCTGGCTTCCCCAGCAACTTAGCAGGTCCACTTGTAAAATGAGCTTGCTCAATGGTGATCGCCTGATAAATAAAGATTTGATTGATTGATTGACTTAACCCCCTGCATGAGTCCATGCCATGTTGCTCATCCACACAGTGACATTACACCATGCCCCTGAAGGCCCCATCTCCATCACAGAGTGGGACATTCCCCTGCATGACCTGTGACATGGATAATCAACACTGCAGAGCTATGTTGTGCAGCACGCCACACACTGTGAACACTCATGGCTTCCCTTGGGCAAGTATCATTGTGCCTCCTGTCAGATCCAGGCACCGGAACAGCATCTTAAGTAGCCCTCTGTTCTCTCAATCATGGACAATGTCTTCCTGGTGTGCCTCGTGTAGTCCTCCTTCACTCTCCGTGCACCAGGCACGGTGTCACAGATTCATTTGCTCAGGGACTAATCAGGCAGACAACAATGGTTAGTGCATAAAAATGCCAGGTGGCATTTATCATTTTATTTCTAGAGTATAAATTGATAGTTGCAACAAAAATCAAGAAAATAGTCGTCAGTTCAGCAAAACAAATAGGCCACTACTGTGCCCAGCAGTACTCTTACATCTCAGTCTTAGTGTGTAAACCCACACTCTTACCTCCAGCTCTACTCCGCTCACAGTCAGTTCAGGACTGACTCCTATCTGAAAAATCTACCCTAGTGGTAGGCTTTATATACTTTCCAGGGTTAACATCACCTGACATAGGGGCTTGTGAGGGGAGGCAAGAAGTGGCAAAAGTCATGGAGTGGAAAGGAGAGAACAGGTTACTATGAAGAGAGAGGAGCGGCATTTGTGAAGGGCCTTCAGAAAATAGTTGTGCTCTGCTAGAGAGGAAGAAGGTGGAGGAGGGAAATGATGAAATTAGAGGAGTAATTGATAAATGCCTGGACCAAACCGGAGTGGGGGAAGTTCTGCTGGGAGAATTGCAACAGGGGAAAAGGGGAAATAATGTGCAGGAGGAAGAAGAGGAGCTGGAAATGAGAGAGGAGATGAATGGAAGCAACAGGAGTAAGAGGGTGGAATCTTAGTGCTGGGGACTCAATACTAAGAGGAGTCAGGTGGGGTAGCAAGGGAGAGGCATAGTCGCATTTGGGTGGAGGCCATTCCAGGAATGACAGCAGAAAGGGTGGGACAGTCTGTCTGAAATATGCTAGAAGGGTAGGGACAAGCCTCATTTAATTATACATCTTGGGACAAATGACCTGGCTGACAAAACAGTAGATACAGTCCAGAGGAGGTTTGAGGAACTAGCACAATTATGTGAGGGGGCGGAGATCAGTAATTTTTTCAGAGATACTTCGGTGCCAAAGGCAAGCACAACAAGAAAGCTGAGAATAGAGGAATTTAATGGATGGCTAAGAACCTGGTGTTGTGCTAAAGGGTATGGGCTGTTGGGGGTGGGAGGGACCTGGGAGGACAGTAGTCTCTATGCCAAGGACAGATTACACTTGAGTGAGGAGGGAAAGAAAATGTTGAAACAGAGGATGGAGGAGTACATAGAGGAAGTTGGGAATTTAAACTAGGAGTAGGGGTGGCAGTTGGGAAGAGATGTGCAGAGACCACAGGTTGGGAAACCATATGAGCTTACCCCATAACAGTGACAAAGGACAAATGGCAAGTACTGTTGGTGATGCTAGGAAAGGAGGGCAGGATGAGAGGGGGGAAAGGGTGGAAGGTGGTTACCTTAATGCTAGGAGCCTTGGGAGAAAACTGCAGAGTTACAGGTTCTCATGGCAGAGGAGAGGTGGACATTGCAGCCATCACGGAAACATGGCCACCCAATACAATGACTGGGACCTGTCTGTACTGGGTACAGGTTATTTCGTGGGACATGGTGATTGGGAAAGGAGGGTGGCACTACATGTGAAGGAAGGACTGAAGTGTGTAAGGGAGGAAGGGAGGAGGGTAATATGGAGTCACTTTGGATGCAAATCCAGGATTCCAAGAATAGGATTCTTAGAATGGGAGTGGTGTACAGGCCACCATCTCAGACGGAGGAGTTAGAAAGGATTCAGCGGGACAGATCAGGAGGACCTGCGAGAAGGGTAGTGTGATGATTGTGGGGACTCAACATGCCAGGAGTGGACTGAGCACCCAACAACCAAGAACAGAAGGGAGCAGGTACTGCTGGATGCCTTCAGGACAGCTTCCTGCTGCAATGGTCAGTGAACCAACCAGGTTAGGGAATACTCTTGACCTTGTGCTGGCAAATGGGGACTTTGTGAGAGAACTTACAGTGGAGGAACGCTGTCAGGGAGTGACCACCACTCAGTATGGCTCACATTGATATGGGTAAGGAAGGAGGGAATCTGGCACAATAGTGCTGGACTTCAGGAGGGCCGACTTTGGGAGGATGGGGAAGTGGTAAAGGGTACCTGGCCAGAATTCAGTCTAGTATGGACACTAACCAGAGGTTGGAGCTCATAAAGCTGGGGATAGTGGAGGCAACCAAAACTCGCTGCAAAGCCCAGAGCAAGAAGGCTAGGCTAAGAAACCGATCTGGTTGAGCAAGGAGGTCATGGAAAAGGTAAGGAGGAAAAGAACTGCCTTTAGGAAGTAACAAGAAAACAGGGAGGGGGAGGACAGGGAGGAGTACTTGACAGAATCGAAGGAGGTGACAAGGGCAGTAAGGGAGCCAAAGCATCTCGGAACTCAGGCTGGCACAAGGCATAAAGAAGGGAGAAGGACTTCTTTAAGTACATCAGGGAGAAAAGGAGCTAAGGACCACATAGTAAGGATTAGGAAGGAGGGGGATGGTGGAAGCAGGGTGCGATCAAGGCGGAAGCACTAAATGAGTACTTCTGCTCAGTATTTACTAAAGAGAGAAGAGGGTGACACCCAAGGTTGGAGAAATGGCAGAAGCAGGGTGGGAAGTGGTGACAGATAGGGAATCATGGAGAGCAGAGCTCGAGAGGGTTTGAAGGCACTGAGAGTGGACAAGGCGCCAGGCCCAGATGGCATCCACCCAGGGTACTGAAGGAGCTGGCAGAGGTCCTTGCAGGACCTTTGCAGACCTATTTAATGCCTCACTACATTCGAGGGTGTGTACCTCAGGACTGGAGGATGGCTCATGTGGTGCCCTCCACAAGAGTGGCCCCAAGGATGAACTGAGAAACTACAGACCAGTGAGTCTCACATCCATCGTGGGTAAGCTAATGGAGACTATCCTGAAGGAGAGGCTGGTGGCCCTCCTAGAGGCCAAGGACTACAGGACAGCAGACAGCATGGCTTCATATGTGGCAGATCCTGCCAAACCAACCTGGTCGAAGTTCTATGACTGGGTAACTAGGCAACTGGACAGGGGCCATGCAGTGGATGTCCTGTATCTGGACTTCAGCAAGGCATTTGACCCAGTGCCACATGGAAGGCTGGGAAGGAAGTTAGTAGGCACAGGGGCGGGTGAAAAGCTGGTGAGATGGGTAGGAAACTGGCTGCAGGGAAGGCAACAGAGGGTGGTGGTGGGTGGGAGCTCACACCCAAGGGCAGTGACGAGCGTGTTCCACAGGGCTCGGTGTTGGGACCAGTGTTGTTTGGGATATTCATCGCAGACATATCATGGGACATCAAGAGCAAGATCAGTCTGTTTGCTGATGATACCAAGGTAGGTGTGGTGGTGGATGACCTAGGGGATGGCAGGGGTTGCAGAATGATCTGGCAAAGCTTGAAACCTGGTCAGACACCTGGCAACTGGGCTTTAATGGCAAAAGTACAAGGTGCTGCATTTTGGGATGAAGAACCCAAGGAGGAGTTACCAGCTAGAGGGAGTGTAGCTAGCCCAGACAGAGGAGGAGAAGGATCTGGGTGTGTTTATTACAGGTCAATGAACAACTCGGCACAATGTAGGAAGGCAGCTGCAAAGGTCAACAAAATGCTGGGTTGTATTGCAAGGGTATATCCTCGAGGAGGAGGAGGTGATTCTGCCACTGTATAGGTTATTAATTAGACCACACCTGGAGTACTGCATGCAGTACTGGCGTCCGTATCTGAAGAGGGACATTAAGTTACTGGAGGGGTGCAGCGCAGGTGACAAAGATGATCAAGGGGCTGGGGACTTATCATACGAGAGGAGGTTGAAGGAGTTGAACATGTACTCACTGGAGGAGAGGAGAGGAGAGACAGGGTGACATGATTGAAACCTTTAAATACATGAAAGGAATAAACAAGGCAGGTACAGAGGGGTTGTTCAAAGTAAGGGAGGAGGGACACCAAGGGCCATGATATGAGACTGGAGCGAGGAAGGTTCAGGAGGAGATGAGGAGACACTTTTACAGAGAGGGTGGTGGCTGGGTGGAATGCGTTACCTGCTGAAGTGGTATGCAGTAGAACAGTGGACTGCTTCAAATGAGGATGGGACAGGACAAGGGGAGGGTTAATGAAGGAAGGGTGGAAGGAGGGCAGCTGCAGAATAAGGCGCTAGCTGCACATTCGAGCAGACTTGATAGACCTCTAGGCCTTTATCTGCTGGCAAATTTCATATGTTCGTATGTGATCCATCTACAACACCCCTTAATCAAAGGTGTCCCTCTAAGGCTCATAACCCCACCTACACAAAGGCAAAATGGGTTATTTCTAAGCCTTGGTTAGTGAGGGCTCACAATAGCAGAGAAACACAAATAGTTTTAATGCTGGTCAGACTTTTATCAAAAGGAGCTTAATTAATTATATAGGCTATGCTCCACCCACTGGCCAGTCTGAGAGCATCCATTATTTCATTATAAATACAGGCCTCTAGGGGCCGCTGTCACCCTATAACACATTCTAAAAGATCTGATTTGGAAACAGGTCAGGTAAAACTAAAACATTAGTCTTCATTATTTTAAACAACCTTTGTTTTATTATTTGTTTTAATGTGAGGTCTTTCAGTAACATTTTCATTTGTTCTACTGATGTCTTTGTCCCATTTACATTTAATACTGAGCTGCTTTTCTTTATTGTATAGCCCTCTTTTGTTCTTCGATGGCTGAAATGTCAGCCCGTCAGCTCCAACTTTCATTAGGGCCCTTTTAATAAATCCTCCCCATTTCTAATTTATACATATTTTCCACTACAGTGCTCAAATGTCTAGGAAAGCATAATCCTTTTATTCCAAAGCACTCACTTTACAAAGCACACAGTTTAATTTAGGAAGCAGGGCAGCTGAAAGGGAAAGTAAAAGTTTGAAGCAGCCCTGCATTATGAACTCTAACATAGCCCATGGAGCAAGAGAGATTGAGGAGCGGCATGCTCCTCTTATTATTCTTTTAAAACTAACCACTCTCTCCTGTCACATTCTTTATGAGAGGGCACCATATGAACCATATATAGTGACGTTCCTGTCCCTTTCATCTTATTTCAGGTGCTTGTTTCTTTTATATGAGCGGGCAGCTGAAATCAACAAAATCTACTGAAGCCGCCTCTCTACTTCCATTGTTACGACAGCACGGCTTTACACAGCTCGCTTAGGAGCTAGTAAGCTCATATACTTGTTTATTTTAAATTTTACAGGGTCTCTTTTGTATTCGACTCCGCATTAGCCTTGTTTACATGCACACTGGGACTGGGTTCAAACTCCAATTTCAGTGGAATCAGTGTTGCATTCCTCACTTGAAGCTCATGTAAACTCATTCTGAGTTGGGTTCCTGTTTGAGTCAGAACCGGGTTCAATTGCAGTGGTTCAAAAGCACTGATTATTTTAAACCTGGTTATTTTGTACATGTAAACCTGATTCATGAATTGATATGTTATACTTACTGTTGAAACTGCTGCAAAGATGCAACCAGATTCAAAATCTCAACTATTGTGTGTTTACATGCAATGGGAATTGTCACTTTGTAACCAACCTAGTTTGAATTGATTACAGGGTGACTGATTTCATTCCATGTAAACACACAGCAACTGAGGATTTTGAATCTGGTTGTTCATCCTCATCAGTCCAACAACATGTAAACCAAAAACGATATAATCTGAATGAAAAGAATTGATTACAAAGTAATTTATTCCCACTACATGTAAACATAGCAATTCACTCCAGAAGCCGAACACTGGCTGTGCATTTTTGCACACTTCTTTTATTTCCTCTGGGTGGCAAAGAGCCACCAAAGCCATATTGAGGAGCTGCAAATTGAAAAGGGCTACCCGCTGGCGGCAATTTTAAACAGCCATTTAGTTGTGGCAGCACTGTGCAGGTTTGGGATTTCCTTTCACCAAGAACAGCTTGGAACAGCTGTACAGTAATCCCTCGCTCCTCCTCAGCTCTGGCTGGCTAACAACATCATTTATTTTAAATTCTGCCAGTAGCCAGAGCCAGGAAAGATTACAGAGAGAAAGGATTTTGTTAAAGTATTGCCTACTTTCAGGTAGGCTTTTGTACAATTCACAGAGCGGCCTTTAAAACATAAGAAAGGCTACTTTGTTTTAAAATCTTTTTCAAGCACCTAATATTTCCCAAAAGAAGACATACATATGTTCCTCTACATGACTTCTTTATAAGCATGAATCCTCAGTACAGTACTATAGCTGGCAAAAATAAACATTTAAATGCACCAATGCACTTTACTTTAGTCATTATAAATCTTTAAAGCACTCAAGCTTCTTTTGCCTATGCACTTTAATAAAGCACTTTATGCATTAGAACAGGAGCACTTCTGGGGTGGCAAGGGACCCTCATCTTCTGCCACGGCACCCAACTTTGAACAGGGGTCACCCTATCACATACAGTACCTCCTTACCTAAGAAGGCAACCATCTACTGGTTGTTGAATACTCATACCCATCCCAATAAGGGGTATGGTGGAGCTCCAGCCCACCTCACTGTGAAGCTCCACCCCAGGGTTCCTTAATTCAGATTGCGTAATGTTAAACATCCCTACATATAACAAGTATAATACTGAACCATCATTTACCTGGTGCTATTATCATCCTATTATACCTAGTAAACATCTAAGTAACATACCCAATCTCTATACAGTAATAACCAGTACCAGCCAACTCTGACCGACAATTTCTTGAACTCTTACATCTCTAGAATTCCCATTCCCATTTTCATCAATACCATCAGGTACCCTTTTGCATAAATACACCTTCAGATATACTTTCAGGGTTATGTCCTGAATTCCTCTTATTTTGGACCAGAAGAAAGATATAAACAGATGAAACAGTAAGAATAGATCAAAAGAAGGAAAGAAATCACCCGAAGGTGGCCAACCATCCAGACTTTTGGAAGATAGCAGAACAAAAAAGAATATTGAAGAGCGACAACTGTTGCAACAGCAGTTTTTGTAGAGAAGAACAGATGGTCCATAATGTGATCATATTTCCACCTTCTCTCACTCTGGAAGGGACAGAGCCATGGTCCACTCTCATCCATTGACTGTCTCAGGGTCCCTATAACGACAACAATTCCCTACATGGAATTTGAACCATTGTCGATATTGTATACATTTACCTCTGAGACATTTTTATATAATCATTTTCATTACTATTGAATATGAAGACAGGAAGTATACAGTAGTTTTATGCTACCTATGCTGCCTCCATCAAGTTGACCTTTCAAACTAACTCATACCACATTTTACATACATACATTTTTGCAAATGCATCCTTAATTATCAGGTCCTCAAAACCAAGTTTTAACCTTTCTTAGGTAGGATCTATTCCCAATAAGCTTCTTAGGCAAATTCTCAAGTGTAACTTGCCCTCTTTACAAGAAAGCATTTCTAAGAAGTCACTTTACAGTATGGCAGAAACTTTTTTAAACACAGTACAGGATTACATAGGCTACCACCCTGACCTGGTTGCTCTATGTCAGAATTGCCACCTCTTCCAAGGGTGCCATGTATGTTGGCTTCAACCCTTGCAGTGATTCCACCTTCACAGTTCTGGTACCCTTCTCAGCTGGTATTCAGCACCAACTTTCAAATAGTCAGCCACTTGCCAATATATCTCCCACCTGTGTTTTTACCCAATTCACAGTAGAAAATCCTCACATTTCATGAGAGGGGTACAAAATATTTCAAAGTCCCTTCAGCCACTAAATTTTCTTCTGTGTTGTTTGCAGTCTTCACCCCAGAATCTACAAGGACAATCTTACCTGGGACACGTCCTTTTGAGGTCATCCTCCTCCAAGTAGCATCCATGAAATATTGATATTTCAGGTAGCAATGGCCATCAAGGTTCCTTCAAGGGTCCTCTTCCAGGTAGCATCCTGCAAAATTGGCAATGTTGGCAGGTTATTTCAGCGGATTCTTATCATCCAATGCCCATATATCCTCATCTGGCAAGCCTTCCTGACTTGCTTCTGTTTCCATCAATAACACCTGACGACGGTGCTCTGCATCTCTCTGGCATTGTTCTGCTTCCAGCCATTGGCTACTTAACCAGTGCACCAACTGTACCAAGTCTTCCATCCAGTCTTCCAATCTGACCTTGCCCAGCTCACCATCTCCACACATCCTCATCTCCTCTGATGCCATGTACATTCTGCCACCTCCTGAGGTACTAGGTCTAGCACCCTGACTGAGCTCTCCCATGTATCCCTCAGACACTCAGCCAGTATATCATACTCAGCCAGGATATCTCAGACACTCAGCCAGGACATCCCACTTCTCACATCAACTGTCACAGATTCATTTGTTCAGGGACTAATCAGGCAGACAGCAATGGTTAGTGCTAATAAACCAGCGAAATTCATCATTTTATTTCTAGAGTATAAAATGTTAGTCAGTTGTATCAAAAATTAAGAAAATAGTCGTTAGTTCAACAAAAACAAATGGCCACTGCTGTGCCCAGCAGTACTCTTACATCTCAGTCATAGTGTGTATAACCCACACTCTTACCTCTGAGGTCTTTCACCTCTCACAGTCAGTTCAGGACTGACTCCTATCTGGAAAATCTACCCTAGTGGTAGACTTTTATATACTTTCCAAGGTTAACATCACCTGACATGTGATCCGTCTTCAATATGCTCCTTGATCAAAGGTGTCCTCTGAAATTCATAATCCCACCTATACAAAATAAAACAAGCATTTGTCAATGCCGAATGTTGTCATGCTGGCATTGGTAGTGGAGTGGCGTAGCTAGAGATGCATAGTGCTGTGATTTTGTGAATGTGTCTCAAGAGGTGATTTTGCACAGCGAAGCACGCCATTGTGTGCCACAGCTGCGGAAACACGTTTGGGCAGGCTGTGAAAATGGCGGCAGGACTGTTGATATGAGATGTGCACAAATGCCAGTGGTGAAAATGTGGCATGAAAATATAACAGATTGACGGTTACAAGGGTGTGGAAACTGCACAATGCACACTTGCAACACAGTCATTGTACAGAATTTCGGCACCAAATTTTCAACATAGGCATTTTAGGACCTCTGCTCATGAATAGTGTCACCGTCATTTCCTCAAACTGTCCCAAAACTGATTTTGCACAGTGTACGTGGAATTCTAGTGCCAGGCGATGCTTAAACACATTTCTGGCAGCTGCAGTGTTCATGGGACGATGGAAAAATGCCAATGATGAACACCTGGAGTGAAAGTATAACAAATTCATAAAGTCATGAGCATGCGTGCAAACTGCAATGCACTCATAAAACACTCATTTTATTGACTTTCTCAAATTTTCAACATAGGCATTTTAGGCATCTGCTAATGAACGGTGTCACTGTCATTTTATCAAGTGTCTCGAACATGGACTTTCCACAGATACCACGCTATTCTGCGCGGAACTGCAAAAACAGATTTTGGTCAGGATGTGAAAATGACAGCTATACTGTTCATTAGGAGGTGCAGAACAATGTCACTATAGAAAATCTTGATGAGAATATTAGAAGTTTACGAACATAATAACGTAGTGCAAACTGCGTAACACACGCTTGAACAGTCATTTTATGGAGTATTGTCACCAATTTTAAACACAGGCATTTTAGGACCTCTGCTTATGAACAGTGTCACTGTCATTTTCATAATGTGTCCCAAACTCTGATTTTGCACAGCTACATGCTTATTCTGCGCTGGAAGTGCGAAAACACATTTCAGCCAGGATGTGAAAATGACATCTGTACAGTTCACAAGAGGTGTGGTAAAATGCCCATGTTGAAATCTCACTGAAAATAGTGTGAATGACGCTAGCGATGGTGGCGCAGGTTGCACGCACGCCGTGAAACAGTCACTTTATGGAGTGTTGTCACCAAATTTTCAACACAGGCATTTTAGGATCTCTGCTCATGAACAGTGTCACTGTCATTTTCGTAGTGTCCTGAACACTGATTTCACACCATGACCATGCTATTCCGCGACAGAAGTGCGAAAACACATTTCGTCCAGGATGTGAAAATGACAGCTATACAGTTCACAAGAAGGTGTGGGAAAATGCCAATGTTGAGAATCTGGCGTGAAAATATTGTGAATTCGCTTAATTTATGAGCGTGCGTTGCGCGTTGTTACGCATGCTCGTAAAACAGTCATTTTTTTGATTTTTCCCACCAAACTTACAACATAGGCTTTTGAGAGCCCTCTCATGAACAGTGGCACTGCTATTTCATTACTCAGTCCTAAAAGGTGATTCGTGTGACTATGGGAAATCACCTTCGGGACCGAATAACGCCATGACATTGCAAGAATTTATGAGAAGGTCCTAAAACCCCATATTGAAAATTAGGTGCCAAAATTCCAAAATGCCTGAGATATGCATTCAAAGTTGAAAACCCTATTCATTCCATTATACAGCTTATCGCATTTCTTCAGTTCGGTCGGCTTTGAAGAGTGCAGACGTGTTCCCGGTCCACAGAAGATCTTGCACCAGACTCCGCATGTCAAGTATGGGGAGGGGTGAGGGGAGGCAGGTACAGCAGTGGGTGGGTGCAGGAGGGGCGAGGGCATGAGATCACTAGGGACCATTTTCATTTTACAGGAAAATAAAACTGAACAAAACCCATCGCAGGACAGTTTTGTTTTTTTTAGATGGTATGCTGGGTGGCTTCCATGCCACTTCACTGTTTGGGGTGTCTGTAGCCAATGGGTGATTGGGAACCCTCCGTCAACAAACAGGGGGGCATAGAATTTATGCAGATAGGGATTGGGCAACTGTCGGCACACAAAGAAGGGATAGAGTTAGGATTGGCACCCCGCATTAAACAATTGGTGTAGCCGACGGGAGTGGCCTCTGCCGGGTACACTCATGGGGCAGGGCAGCCGACAGGGGATTGGCACCTCGAAGACCCGGCAGTTCTATGTCCAGTATCCGTCATGTACATCATGGCACAGCAAGAAGGGACTGGCTATGCCTGATGAGCTTTTGCTCGATTGTCAGCGTCCTTTCTTTTAGATGTGCTCACATTATGTATGCATGGTGGCGCCGGCATGCAGGCTGATTGGGAATGTAGGACGCACCTACTGGTGCATGCCTGCATTCGCCCAACAGCGACCTCACCTCTAAAGCTGCACTGTCCCACGATGTTGGCTGCGCAAGCACGCCAACATAAAAAGGGTTATTTCTAAGCCTTGGTTAGTGAGGCTCACAATAGCAGAGAAAACACAAATGGTTTTAATGCTAGTCAGACCTTTTATCAAAAGGAGCTTAATTAATTATATAGGCTATGCTCCACCCACTGGCCAGCGCAAGAGCATCCATTATTTCATTATAAATAATAGGCCTCTAGGGGCCTGTCACCCTATAACATTCATTCTAAAAAGAGCTCACTTGAAACAGGTCAGGTAAAACTAAAACATTAGTCTTCATTATTTTAAACAACCTTTGTTTTATTATTTGTTTTAATGTGAGATCTTTCAGTAACATTTTCATATGTTCTACAGATGTCTTTGTCCCATTTACAGTTAATACTGAGCTGCTTTTCTTTATTGCATAACCCACTTTTGTTCTCCGATGGCTGAAATGTCAGCTCCAACTTTCATTGGGCCCTTTTAATAAATCCTCCTCATTTCTAATTTAAACATATTTTCCACTACAGCTCAAATGCCTAGGGACAGCAGAGTCTCTTTTATTCCAAAACGCTCACTTTACAGAGAGCACAGTTTAATTTAGGAAGCAGGGCGGCTGAAAGGGAAAGTAAAAGTTTGAAGCCACCCTGCACCATGAACTCCAACATAGCCCATGGAGCAAGAGAGAGGAGGGCGGGCACGCCCTCCTGTTATTCTTTTAAAACTAACCACTCTCTCCTGTCACAGCTTTATGAGAGGGGCACCATATGAACCATATATAGGGACGTTCCTGTCCCTTTCATCTTATTTTGGAAGCTTGTTTCTTTTTATATGAGCGGGCAGCTGAAATCAACAAAATCTACTGAAGCTGCCTGCTCCACTTCTGCTGCTGTGACAGTGCAGATTTACATAGCTCATTTAAGAGCTAGCATACTCCTATACTTGTTTATTCTTAATTTTTACAGGGGCACCTTTTCAATTCAACTCCACATTCACTCCAGGAGCTGAACACTGCACTGTGCATTTTGTGCACTTCTTTTATTCTTCTGGTGGCAAGAGCCACCAAAGCCATATTGGGGAGCTGCAAGTGAAAAGGCTACCCGCTGGTGGCAATTTTAAGCAGCCACTTATTTGTGGTTGCACTGCCAGGTTCAAGATTTCCTTTTCACTAAGAACAGCCTGGACCGGCTATACAGTAATCCCTGTGCTCCTCCTCAGCTCTGGCTGGCTAACAACATAATTTATTTTTAATTCTGCCCGAAGCCAAGAGGCAAGAAGGCTTACAGAGAGAAAGGGTTTTGTTAAAGTATTGTCTGATTTCAAGTAAGCTTTCCTACAGTTCACAGAGCAGCGATTAAAACATAAGAATGGCCGCTCTGTTTTAAAACATTTTTTGCACTAAATGTTTCCCAAAAGAAGACATACATATGTTCCTCTACCGACTTCTTTATAAGCATGAATCCTCAGTACAGCACTATACATAAAATAAACATTTTAAATGCAGCAATGACCTTTACTTTAGTCTATATCTTTAAAGCACTCAAGCTGTTTCTCCTTGCACTTTGGTAAAGCCTATGCAATAGAACAAGAGCACTTCTGGGAGGGCAAGGGACCTCTTCTTTCTGCCAGGGCACACATCTTTGACGGGAGCCACCTGTCACAGTGTCATCAGTTTCTTCCATAGTGGATATCCTCTGTCTCCTGTGCAGTGGGTAAAAGACAGGTTAGTTCCATGCAGCTGTATGTCTTCTACCAGTGTACCATGTGTCTAGGGTACTGATACCCACCTATCAATCATCCACTCCAGCCTCTACATACTCCTGATGAAGCTCTAGCAAGCAAAGTGTCGGGCACCTGCACGGTGAAGTGTTTGCTGTCTATTTGCCTTGCACTGAGTTACTAGCCCAATAAAATTTTCAGCACTAGAAATCTGGATTTTACCGGTGTTTAAATGTCCATACATATGCACCACATGTGGTCAGTTTGCCTTCGCATGCATCAAGGAGTACTTTCAGCTCATACCCACTGGAAGATATAGGTATCATGGCATGAATCAGGCACTTGGCACACATTAGCGATGATACTTGTGGAATCACAGACAATCCAGTAGTTGATGCTATGATACCCTTTGCAGTTACAGGATGCCTCCTCATCCACAGATGGTGTCAGGACTGCCAAATATGTACAGTCAATGGTATCCAGTGCATTTGGCATGCCAATCATGACATAGAATGCTTCCTTTGTAGACCATACGTTGGCCTGTGTGGTGTGGAACTGTATTTGCTCATGCACATGCAGTAGCAGGGTGTTGGTGACCTGGTGCAGTGCCTGGGAGAC
Source organism: Neoceratodus forsteri (assembly GCA_016271365.2). Lineage (NCBI taxonomy): Eukaryota > Metazoa > Chordata > Ceratodontiformes > Ceratodontidae > Neoceratodus > Neoceratodus forsteri. The sequence continues at coordinate 107,026,429 of CM028137.1, forward strand.
AGAGGTCTGACTGATACCCATTACATCCCCCACAACCCTCTAGAAGGACCCTGTGGCACAGTATGCCAATGCACATAGCACATTGTTCTCCACCAATGTCACCTGTGACCGACAGGCACATGATGCCACTTGTGCATGGACCATGTCACACAGCTGCATGATTATGTCATGGTCCAAATGGAATCTCTTGAGACATTATGTATCCTGCAGGGCATTGGTATCCAGGCGTGGCCAGAATACACATGTCCATGGCTGTGGCTCTTCCCTCAATGCCTGCTCATGTTCCCCTCTGCCATACAGCAGAGGACATTCATTAATATCCCCAGGCACATCCTGTGTACCCTGTGGAGTGGCTCTTGCATGGCTGCTCAGGAGATGTATGTTACATCACATCCATGATTCCACTGACTGAGGCCCTGGCAGAGATTCTGCACAGATGTCCCATGTGGAAGGGAGACTCTTTATTTCATTTATTTATTTATTTATGTATCGGAGATTACCTTTGAGTCAAGGACTCATTTAAATGAGCATGTGCCCGGCACACCGTCAGGGTTATCGTCATGAATAGGCATTATTGAGTAATTATCATCCGACTTCAAGCAGACTAGCAGCTTCCAATATCACAATGGCAGTGGGAAGAGTAGGGGTGTATACCAGAGAAAGCTCTGGAAGATGTCTTTGTCCAACTACCAGGATGCTGTGGATGGGGGGCAGTTTTGCAAGTCACTGAGCTAGCTCAATATCAAACTGTTAAGGGTCACTGGGGTATACATTCCCTGTGTTGTGTGGGCTGGGTCCGTGATGTTGTTCATCTCTATATGACTCTCAGAACTTCCATGGCCATGCTGGCCAAATCATTCTGCAGCTTTAGGAGCACCTGGATGGGGAGTGGCAGTGGTGGTGGTCTGGAGGCAGCAGTGGGGACTGCAGCTACCATACTTCCTTTCGCATATGGACAGTGAGGATGCCTATTACAAGGATGATGAAGGGGTAGTGGGCTGTGGCTGAGTCCTCCATGATATGGTTTATGGGGGGCACTGGGCACTGGCTGTGCTCAACTGTGGCCTTGCATGTGCAGCCAATTCAAGCTTGTGCTCTATGTTCTTGTCATTTCAGGGTATCATGGTCCTGTACAGTGTCTGGTACTAGTGGAGAGAGGGGGTACACCACCACTGCCACCCCGAAGGGGTCAAGCAGGGACTCTGAGGAGGAGGATGCCTAGGTAGAGTCTGGTGGGATGATGTTGGCCAGTGATGGGCAGAGACTGTGTGCAAATTGGAAGTGTTATCTGTCCATTGACAGGGAAGTTTTTGTTTCACTGTACTCTGCATGGCAGCAGTGCAGTTATTAAACTGTTTTGTAATACACATTTCTTGTGTCCATGTCGTTCTTCCAGTCAGTTGGGTTATGCCAATGGCCAGACTGTCAGCCCTGGATGGGGAAGATGGTCAATGTCCTTAGTGTCTCACAGCATTTCTGTGCTGTTTCTGCATTGTAAGTTTATATTTCATGTTTCACATACTGTTACACAATCAGTGTCAGACTTCTGTGCTGCTATGGATCACCAAGAGTGCTGGGGCCATCCGGTCCTGTGTCCATGGCCCATACACTCCTGGCATTTGTCCTGCTCCTGTATGCTGGCCTGTGTGCCTGCATTTTACAGCAGCCCTCCACACGGCATAGTGCTGCTTGTGCAACATCACGCACCGGGCATTGTATTACTTTGTGAATGTGTGTACATGAGGGCGCGCATGCTGTTATCTGACCACACCACTCCAACTGTGTGCAGCACTGCTGCAGTGGTAGTATACACTGTGACACATTTGCCCACCTCGGCATGCCATGCGTGCATGCTGCATCAGCTTTGAGTATGTCCTTATGCATCACCGTTATGTGCCTCACACGAAATGCATGACATTGGTGCATAGGCCCTTAAATGTGTTTTATTCTGATAAAGTACATGGTGCGAGATGGCATCTGGGCTGATTTGTGACTTTGGGAGGCTTGTCTGTTGCCAGTGTTTTATATGCTAAGGCATGAGTTGGTGCTTTTTAGGTAAATGGGAAACACCCTACCTAACAAGAGAAATCATGCTTTTATAATGAGACACAACACCCTCTTAGTGTTACACACTGGAACTTCGCTGTTTAAAACAGAAACAATCAAGATTTATACATCCTATCATGTAGCATGGGACAGCAAACTCTGTGAAGCACAGAGACAACTGTAGATGTATGAATGATGGTTGAGCTACCAAATGGGAGACAGTTCTGAGGCATAAATTCCACTATGAAATATGGGACAGTACCATTTCCTTGTGCAACAAACTGGGGACCTGACCAGTAAATACTGTAGGAATCCTGCAACCTAATGTGAGAAATTTTAGAGGAAGACTCATACCCTTTCAATGTGTGACAAAGAAACTCTTGACAGTGATGAGGGATAGCGCCCTTACAGAAAGGCAGGACAATTTAGAGTTATAGATTCCACCGTGCAATGTAGGACAGCATATTGTTTTTGGCAGCAGTGGGGGGTACTCTAGGGGAAAGTGTCACTTGATGAGGCTTAGTTGAGCACTACTGTATGAATCAAATAAATGACTCTTGTGTGCATTGTCTTAAGCAGACAATGCAATAAAAAGTCCTATATTCTACTAGGCAAACAGTGAATGCCAGATAATGATATATGAAGTACAGGCCATGAATGGCCTTATCAGGTACTTATGAACCATTCCACCTCAAGAGGGGCCTTTGTAGGCCCAGAATGCTAATATAGTGTGAATTGCATGCTGATCCTTTTACTAGAGCAGCATGCTAATGCATTGTAAGTTGCATGTTGGTCTATCAAAATGGCCATGCTGTCTGCACTGTCTGTTATAAAATTCATGAATACCATCATTGAATGTGGATAAAATCAATTGGTCACTACTACAACCCAAGGCTTACAGATATGACAAATGAATTTAGTAACTGTACGGGTATGACCCTTTAGTAACAGTGATCATATTATAGTTGAAAGCAAACTAACCCTTGATTCTAAATTGACGTTTGAACATCATATTAACAATACTATTAAGACTATACATCAAAGATTAGGAGCTCTATATAGAACAAAGTCATTTTGACCCGAATTTAAGAAGATACTCATGCATAGTTTCCTACTTACCAATCTGGATTATGGTTTAACCATTTATGCAGCAACCAGTGAAAAGACCCTGGGCTGGATATTCAAAAGGTTGCACCATGTGCAATAGGGTTGCGTCTGCATAAGTCGAAGTGCGCCATTCTGCCATATTCAGCAGGAGGCAGATTCGTCCCCAAGTCATGCTGAGCAACAGCGCAATGCTAATGAAGGCCTGCTCAACTGGAGGGGAGGAACCATGCATAAACTGCACAGCCCGATATTCAGCGGGCTGTGCTGTGTACGGCGCAACTCCCAACCTGAGCCTGCACAACTTTGAGCCAAAAAGAGTAGGTTGAGGGCCCACAGGTGAGCTGCCGCATTGCAGGGCACAACACAGCAGCTGCCACCTGTGGGTGGCCCTCCACTTCTTCCCTGTGTTCCCCTGCGCAACTCCGCTTGAATATCGCCCTGGCCACATTCCAGCACAACTTTTTTGAGCAGCACAAGGGCTTGCGCCACAGAATGGCACAGTTTGAATATCCAGCCCCCTGTCTAAGTTGAAGGTCACTTATAACAGTGCCCTTAGGTTCATGGCCAGTCTCACTATTAGAACACATCATTGTGAGCTGATTAAGAAATCTGGGTGACTGTCATTTGAAGATAGAATAAAAGTTAGAATGGATATTCTACTATATGAAGTTACTAGCAACTTGTTTCCAAATTCAGTTTCAGTCTCTATTTTGACAAAGTACTAATGAACAAGGCACAAGATCTCAGAGTAAATTTGTATTCCGACCACCTTTCTGTAAAAAAGCTTTTGGACAGCAATCATTACAATATAGAGCCCCTTTTTTCTGTAACACTATCTCAGATACTATAACCAAAAGTGGCATTGTAACATCCTTTGAAAATAGGCAAAAATCATGGTTGGCAACTGAAAATGATTGTTCCTGTGAATCAGTTCCATAAATGTCCTGTTCTTTTATTTCTATTATGCATTTATATTCATTGAGTGTTTGTTATGTGCCATGTATGGATTGTAATGTTTTTTGTAATATTTGTCACTTGTGAAAATGGGCAGTAATGCTCATCTTGCTTACAAGTATAGAAAATAACGAGCATTTGTCAATGCCAAATGTTTGCTTGCTGATATTAGCATTAGACATGCAGGAATTAGACAGTTGCAGAATAGGAATGGCAGTGAAGTATTTAACTCATGCCAACCCCACCTCCACCCTGCAGAGATGGACAGGCATTGGGCTGTGCCTTTGGGTCGTCGCCCGTAAAGCTCACAGTATTTCACCTCACCCTATCCTGCAGACACTGACAAGTGTTGAAGTGTACCTTGGGGTGTTCGGCTTTACAGTCACCCCATTTCATAAGCACATATGCTGAAATGGGTGCAGTATAGGAGAATAGGGTGAACACTGGGGCTGAAGAGTCCAAAGCACACCTCAATGCCCGTCACTGGCTTCAGGGTGGGGGTAGGGGTGGAATGGTGTGAGCATTGCAGCCGGCAATCCGGAGTCACACCCCTGATACCTGTCGGTCTGTACACAGTGGACGTTATGGTTAGAAACCCTAATGCCCCAGGCGTTTGTTGGTATTTACGCTACAAATTTTCAACATGGCCTTTTTGTGACCCTCACCTCATGAAAGCATTTGGGACCTCTGCTCATGAACAGTGGCACTGTGATTTTGTTAATCTGTCCTGAACTTTGATTTCCCACAGTGACTACGCCATTGTGCACCACATGTGCGAAAACACAGATCAGGCAGGATGTGAAAAATGACAGCTGTACCTTTCATAGGGAGGTGTGAAGAGATGGCAATGTTGAAAATCTTGAGTGAAAATATTAAAAATGCTCGAACTTACAAGCATACGTGGAAACTGAAAAATGCATGCTCGTAACACAGTCATTCAGTGAAATTATTTCAGCAAATTTTCAACATAGGCATTTTGTGACTTCTGCTCATGAGCAGTGTCACTATGACTTTCTTAATCTGTTCCGAGTGTTGATTTCCCAAAGCAAACATGCCATTGTGCGCCAGATGTGCAAAAACACATTTCGGATAGAATGTGAAAAATTACAGCTGTACTGTTCATAAGGAGCTGTGAAAAAATGGCAATGTTGAAAATCTGGAGTGAAAATATTACAAATTCTTGAAGTTATGAGTGTGCGTGGAAACTGCGCAATGCATGCTTGTGACATAGTCATTCTATGGACTTTTGTCACCAAATTTTTAACATAGGCATTTTAGGACCTCTGCTCATGAACAGTGTCACTGTGATTTTCTTAATCTGTCCTGAACACTGATTTCCCACAGCAATGGCGCTATTCTGCATTGGATGTGCGAAAACACATTTTGGCCAGGATGTGAAAAATGACAGTTGTACTGTTCATAAGGAGGAGTGGAAAAATGCCAATGTTGAAAACATGGAGTGAAAATATTACAAATTCGCAAAGTTATGAGCGTGCATGGAAGCTGCGCAATGCATGCTCATAACACAGTCATTTTTTTGGAATTTTTTCACCAAATTTGCAACATAGGCTTTCTGGGAGCCCACCTCATGAACAGCAAAACTGTTGTTTCATCAATCAGTCCTGAAAGATGATTCCATGCAGTGACCTCAAAATCACCTTTCAGGATCAAATAACCAGATGACAGTCACCGAATTCATGAGATGGGGTCCCAAGAACCTCATGCTGAAATTTTGGTGCCAAAATTCATGAAAATGGCTGAGATATCCACATAAGTTGGGAAAAAAACCCACTTATGCCATTATGCAGCTCACTGTCATTTCTTCAGTTTGCAGTCAGCTTTGAAGTGTGCAGATGTGTTCCCGGTCCACTGAAGATCGTTGTGCCAGGCTCGGAAGTAAGTATGGGGTGGGGAGTGTGGGGAGGTGGGTGCACAGGGTGAACATGGGTTGGGAGAGGGGGACTGGACCAACGAGGGACTTTTTTTCCTTTTACAGGTAAAAAAAACAAAACAACATGGGAAGGTTTTCTTTTTTTTTTCAGCTGGTTTGGTATGCTGGGGTGGGTTCAGAGCGTGCCACCTGAGTGTTTCTTGGGGGGGGTCAGTAGCTGATGGGGATTGGACACCACCAGTAGCACATACAGAGTGTTGAGGAACATATGAGCCAAGGGAGATGGGGCACCCCCCTCAGCACACAACAAATGGGGGGGCATTATGCCAATGGGGATTGGGCTCCCCCATCGGCAAATGAACTTAGGAGGGGCATACCGACAGAGGGATTGGGCACCCCCATCGGCTTTCATGGGAGAGGCAGATGGTGATAGCCGCCATGTTAAATTAAAAACAAATGCGGGCACATTATGCTGATGGGGACTGGGTTACCCCATCGGCAAATGAACTAAGGGAGGGCATGCCGACAGGGGCTGGGCGCCCCGTTAGCTTTCACTGGGGACTGTGAGAGGCGGCTGCTATCCATCTGCTTCAGTGGGGACCATGAAAGGTGGACGGCAAAGTTGGCATGTTTATTGAATGGGACACCAAACAAGGCAAGGTGTAATTCATTGCTGAAATCAGAGACCGCCCCAGCAGCAAAACCAGCTGATTGTTAAAGACAGAGTGCTCCGTGATTGCAGCAGTGAGTTTCTTTCAAGTTAGTGGCATGCTACAATACTGCTGTCATGAACAGCATGCTCCTTTATTGGTGCCACAGAGACCAGCCCTAAAATAGACTGCTGGCATTGGCTACAACACTGCCCCACCTCCACAACTCACTACTACAGCAAGCTGCTGCAATGTGTTTCTTGCGCATGCACAAGCAAATATAACAAACATTTGTCGATGCCGAATATTTGCTTGCTGGCATTGGCCTTGGTAGTGTAGGAGTTACAGAGCTACATAATAGGAATGGCAATGAAGTATTGAACTGAAGCCAACCCCACCAACACCCTGCAGATACTGACAGGCATTGGGGTGTGCTTTCGGGTCGTCAGGCACGATGGCCACGTCATTTCACCACACCCTACCCTGCAGACACCGCCAAGTGTCACGGTGTGCCTTGGGGTCTTTGGCCCTTATGTTCATCCCATTCCATCAGGAAATACAGTGAGATGGGTGCTGTATAGGAGAATGGGTGAACTTTGGGTCAAGAGCCTAAGGCACACTCGATGCCTCTTACTGGCTGCAGGGTGTGGGTGGGGGAAGAATAGTATGAGCATTACAGGCGACAGTCCTAAGTCACACCCCTGATGCCTGTCAGTCTCTACAGGGTGGGGCGTTATGGTCGGAAACCCTAACACCTCAGGTGTTCGTTGGTATTTTCACTCCAAATTTTCAACATGGATTTTTTGTGACCCCACCTCATGAACAGTGGCAATATCAGTTCATTAGCCGAAAGCTGATTTTGCACAGCGACTACGCCATTTGGCACCACAGGCGTGAAAACACATTCCGAACAGGATGTAAAAAATGACAGCTGTACTGTTCATGGGGAGGTATAAAAAATGGCAATATTGAAAATCTGCAGTGAAAATATTAAAAAAGCTGGTGAAGTCACGAGCATGCATAGAAACTGTGCAACGCACTCCTGTAATGTAATTAGTTTGGGAATTTTTTACAACAGATTGTCAACACAGGCATTTTGGGACCTCTACTCATGAACAGTGTCACTGTGATTTTCTTAATCTGTCCCTAACAGTGATTTCCCACAGTGACCGCGCATTTCTGCGCTGAAAGTGCGAAAACACATTTCGGCCATGGTGTGAAAAATGACAGCTGCATTGTTCATGAGGAGGTGTGGAAAAATGTCAGTGGTGAAAATCTGGACTGAAAATATTACAAATTCATGAACTTACGAGGGTGTGTGGAAACTGCGCAATGCTCGCTCATAACACAGTCATTTTATGGACTTTTGTCACCAAATTTTTAACATAGCCATTTTAAGACCTCTACTCATGAACTGTGTCACTGTGATTTTCTTAATCTGTCCTGAACATTGATTTTGCACACCGACTGTGCCACTGTGCACTACATGCACGGAAACACATTTTGGGTGAGATGTGAAAATGACAGCTGTACTGCTCATAAGGAGGTATAGTAAAATGGCAATGCTGAAAATCTGGAGTGAAAATATTAAAAATTCATGAACTTATGATTGTGCGTAGGAACTGCGCAACACACACTCATAAATCAGTCATTTTTGGGGATTTTTTCACCAAAATTTCAACATAGGGTTTTTGGGAGCCTACCTCATGAGCTGTGACACTCTCAGTTCATAAATCTGTCCCAAAAGGTGGTTCCATGCAGTGACTGGTAAATCACCTTTCGGGGCCTATTAACACCATGACGGTGCCAGAATTCATGAGGAGGGGTCCCAAAAACCCCATGTTGAAAATTTGGTGCCAAAATTCCAAAAATGCCTAAGATATGCATCAAAGCTGAAAAAACCCTATTTATTCCATTATACAGCTTACTGGCATTTCTTCAGTTCGCGGTCAGCTTTGTAGAGTGCAGACGTGTTCCAGGTCCAGCGAAGATCATCTCACCGGCCTCTGGAGGTAAGTATGGGGTGAGGTGGGGGTGTGGGGAGGTGGATGCACTGAGGGTGTGCGTGGGTTGGGGAAGGGGCAAGACAATCAACGAGGGATAATTTTTTTTCTTCTCGGGTGTTTGTTTTCTTTTAAGGGAGATGACACGGGACTTGTGCCACGCTGGGGTGGACTCCCAGCATGGCTGCTGAAAGATTTTTTTGGGGGGGTCAGTGGAGCCAATGGGGTATTGTGCACCCCCGTCTGCCATACAGATGTGTGCCATGCTGGGGTGGACTCCCAGCATGGCAACTGGAACTATATTTCTTTTGGGGGTTTAATTGAGCCAACGGGGGATTGGGCACCCCCGTCGCCATTCTCACTTATGCCAAGCTGGGGTGGGCTCCCAACGTGGCACCTAGAACTGTTAGGGGGAACGCGGAGCCGACGGGGGATTGGGCACCCCTGTCAGCCATACTGTGTGCGCCGGCGGGGGGGGGGACCACTATTCGGAGACACTTAGAGGGTTGAGAAATATTATTACAATACTGATCAGGTGTGCCAACAGATGACAACTGCGTCTACTTTTTTCAGTCTCTTTGGGGTTCTGTTTTCCTGCTTTTGTCAATGCCACTCCTACCCTGAACTCTGACTCAACATTCCAAGGATGGCAATTAGATCTTTTTTTGGAAACATACCAAGGATGTCATTTTAGTCACTTGCCTCCTCCTGGAAAGATACTCCTAGGAAAAGTTCACTTCAAACTGAATTTATGTTCCAGGAAGAGAAAGCAGGGACGTATACAAGCAGGATTGCTGGCAATATGCTAATCAACACTATCTTATCAGTGCTCACTGAAGCAGTCTCTCCCTTTCAACTGTACGCCACTGCATTTTCAACTGCTGTCATGGACAGCTGCAGCATTTATTGGTGAACTGTGGCTGCGCCTGCAAACACACTGACTGAATTGGAAGACAGGGTGCCACACCTACAAAAACTCAGATGATGGCACTATGCTTCTTGCACACACCTACAAAAACTCGGATGATGGCACTATGTTTCTTGCACATGCGTGCAAGCAAACATAAAAATGAAATGAAATGAAAATAAGTTACAAGATAAAGACTCAACAACTCACTATAAATTCATAGAGACAAACCTGGCAAAAATGACGAAGTAAAAGGACAGAGGTGGGAACTTGACATGTGGAGAAAAAGTGCGAACCAACTATGGAGTATACTTACAAATAAACTTAAATTAACGAGAAAAACCCACGTACCTTAATTAAGGAAGTACAAGAACAAAGGCAAAAATCTGGTATGGGAAAATTGCAGGTTAAAGAGCAGCTGACACCTTCAGGAGAAGTTAAATAAAACAATTTTTAGACACAGTTTACTTTGTATTTCAGATCAGTTCTGTATTTCTCCTCCCCATTATTTATTACTGAGGTCATCTGCATATAAAATCAGGATCTTTGCTCCTGAAGAGTTCATGTATTCCTATTGCTTTCTCCCTACCTGCAGTCATAATGCACTGTTTGTGACATCACAGTTACTCCTATGGCAGCAGATTGTGATGTCACAATAGAGGATTATGACTTAAAGCATGGAGTAAGCTATAGAGGCAGATGAACTCTAAGGGATAAAGTTCATGTAATCATGCAAATTTCTCCAGTAATATATAATGGAGAGGAGAAATCTATATAATGCATATGGAATGCAAGCTGAATTGTACCTATTGTAATAATAATCAGGGAGTTCCTGGGGGGAGTGACCATTGCACAGTGTGGTTCCAGTTAGATATGGTCAGGGAAAGCATCTCGACTAAGACCAAAATCTTGGATTTTAGGAGGCAGACTTCAGGAAGATGGGTGAAGTGCTAAGGAGCCACCTGGTGGACATCAGGGCAGATATGTGGATGGAGCAAAGGTGGTCCATCATTAAGGAAGGAATACTGGTTGTCACAGAGGAGTGCATTAGGCTCAGGGGGAAGAACACAAGGGCCAAAGCACCCAGCTGGTTCAGTTCTCCCCAGGCAGTAAGGGAAAAGAGTTTAACCTATAGGAAATTCAGGAAGACCAAGAGAGAGGTGAATAGGAAAAACTACCTAAGGTTGGCTATTGAGGCAAGTAAGGAAGTCCAGCGAGCTAAGGCACAGAAGGAACTGCAGATAGTTGAAGGAAGTAAGAAGGAGGAGAAGGACTTCTTTCACTATATAAGCGAGAAAAGGGACAAGGAGGAAGAGATCGTTAGGCTTAAGAAAGGGGAAGAGTGTGTGGAGGATAATGGAAGAAAAGCAGAGATACTAAATGAATACTTCTGTTCCATCTGCACCATGGAGAAGGATGGACCAGTGCCTTCAGGTGGTAGAAGAGGAGGAGCAGGGGGGAGGGAAAACAAATGTACTGTAGTGATAGAAAAGGATAACATGAGGAAGGGGCTGCTAGCATTGAAGGAGGACAAATCGCCAGACCCAGACAGAGTACAGCCACAGGTACTAAGGGAACTAACAGAGGAGCAGGCAGGGCCACTGGCAAGCCTATTTAATAGTTCACTGGAGGGTGGTGGACACTTGCAATGCTCTACAGGAAGTGGTGGTCTTGCTGAAGATGGTGGGCAGCTTCAAGAGATGCTGGGATAGGCATGGGGGAAGGTAAGGATCATGGTAGGGAGGAAAGAAAGGATGGGAGGAGGTGGGGGGGGGCAAAGTCAGAAGCTCAAGCTCTGGACCCTGCAATACGAACAGACTAGATAGACCAAACGGCCTTCTTCTGCTGGTTTCTTCATATATTAACATACTGACAAACTAAGATTCCAACAGATTAGGCCAAATGGTCTACTGAGTCTGCTCAAGATGCAGCTCCAAGTTACAACTCTGTAGCTGCCCCCCCCCCCACAGGTTTCCACCATCACTGGTCCACCCCTGTTAGTCAAATCAAATCAAATCAGCTTTATTTATATAGCATCATTCACAATCAAGGCGCTGTACATAAAACATATACATAAATAGATTAAAACTGCATTATAGTACATCAACTGTATTTAAATAAAAGCTAAGTTAAATAAATATGTTTTTAAACCAGCTTTAAAACTATTGACGTGTCCCTGCTAAGTGCTTTCTCCCCACCCTCAACTTCCCCATGAACCTGTCCCAGCCCCTCTTGAATCCCCCCACTGAATACATTGCCACTAGTTCCCCTGGCAGCACATCCCATAACTCTACCACCTTCTCTGTAAAGTAGTGCCACCTCACTTCTCCCCTGAATCTACCCCCTACCAATCTGAGGCCATGCCTTCTAGTGGTCTCCACCTCCTTAACTTGGAGCAGTCCCTCAGTGTTGACCCAAATTATCCCCTTCAAATATTTAAAGACCTCTATCATATCCCCCCTCTCTCTCCTCTCCACCAGAGAGTTCATGTTTAACTCCTGAAGTCTCTCTTTATAGGACATATACCCCGGTCCATGGATCATCTTTGACACTCTCTTCTGGACTTTTTCCAAGAGAGCAATACCCCTCTTCAAGTATGGCTGCCAAAACTGCACACAGTACTTCAAGTGTGGTTTCACTAGGCAATTGTACAGTGGCAGTAGGACCTCCCTCTTCCCAGGTGTTATTCCCCTAGCAATGCACCCAAGCATTTTATTTGCTTTTGCTGCCACCCTTCTGCACACTTCAGAGTTATTTAGTTTAGGGTCAATCGCCACCCTCAAATATTTTTCCCCATGGAGGCATTCAGCTTTTCACCTCTCAGATAGTAGCCATACCCCAGATTCCTAACACCCAAATGTAGCACGCTACACTTCCTGGTGTTGAATCCTAACTGCCAAGTGTGACACCACCTCTCCAGTATTTCCAAGTCCTCCTGCAGCATTTTCTTGCCTTCTTTCCCTTCCACAACAGCTCCCAGCTTTGAGTCATCAGCGAAAAGACTCACTCTACTCCTGACTCCCTCCACAAATGTCTGAAATGTTTGCATTATATAGGAGTGGACCCAGCACTGATCCCTGAGAAACACTGCTGAGAACCATTCTGGAAGATGAGACCTCCCCATACCACCACACACTGCATCCTTTCCTTTAGCCAGTTCTCAATCCCCCCCACCAGCTTTTCCCCCACTCCCAGGCTAATCAGCTTACTAATCAGCATCCCATGTGGCACCAAGTTGAAGGCTTTGCTGAAGTCCAGGTACAGGACATTCACCAGCCATCCCGTGTCCAGTGATCTTTTCATCCAGTCATAGAACTCGACCAGGTTGGTTTGATATGATCTCCCTTGGACAAACCTGTGCTGACACTCATCACCAAGGCCACTTGCATCCAGGAAGTCCACCAACCTGTCCTCCAGGATGGATTCCAAGGGCTTCCCCACCATGGATGTCAAGCTAATAGGTCTATAGTTACCCGGTTCATTGCATGGTCTGCCCTTGTGGAGGGGCACCATGTGCACCATCCTCCCAGTCCTGGGGAACACATCCTAATTTAAGGGAGGCACTAAGTAGTTCAGCCAATGATGCAGCTAGGACATCTGCCAGTTCTTTCAGTACTCTTGGGTGGATCCCATCTGGACCCGTAGCCTTGTCAGTCCTTAGTGACTTGAAGGCCTCCCTCACCCTCCCCACTGGGATCTCACCATCTGTTAGTGCCTCCCCACTTCCAGCCCCACCCTTGTGCACCTCCCAGTATATTGCCTGTCCTGCTCCTTTGTAAAAACTGTGCAGAAGTACTTGTTTAGTCCCTCCCCTTGCTCTACAGCCCCCTCCACCCACCCATCCTCCTTCCTTAACCTATTAATCTGTCCTCCTCCCTTTCTTCTTTCCCTGACATATTTGAAAAACTCCTTCTCCCCTACCTTGATTCTCTGTGCCAATCACAGCTCTTTGTCAGCCTTTACTAACCTTACCACCCTAGTCACCACTCCAGCAGCCCTAAGATGCTCCTCTCTGTCCTGTACCCCCTGTGAATGCTTGAATCTATGGAAGGCTAATCTTTTTTCCCACACCGCCTCCCACACCTCCCTGATCCACCAGCTTGGTTTTCTAGCTCTGTTGGTCTTCCTGTACAGCTTTGTGCAGGATTTGGTGGCCTCTAGAAGATCCATTTTCAATTACTCCCACCTTCCCTCAGTGTTCGTGTCAGGAGTAACACTTTCAAAGTATTTCTTAAGGATGACAGCCATCTGCTTGAGGTCTGCCCCCTTAAAGTCTACCACTGATGTTTTGGTGTGGTTTCCTTCTGACCCCAGTCAAGGGAGAACCATACTGTGGCATGGTCACTCCCCGCCAAAGGATCTTCCACAGTTATGTTTTTTATCAGACTGCTATCTGATAGCACTAAGTCCAGGATGCACCCTTCTCTGGTTGGTTCCCCCACCAGTCAGGAAAGAAATGCCTCCTGAAAAGCATTCAGTAACCTTTGCTTTCTAGCCGATGTTGATGCCAAAGTTCCCCAATCAGCCCCTGGCATATTCAGGTCCCCCATCACCACAGTTTTGCCCCTACCCTGATGGCAGCAGGATTTCAGATTTTCGACCAATTCCCCATCCATCTCCTCTGATTCTGTAGGTGGTTTGTACACAACTCCCAGATTGACACTCCTACCCCTAAGATCATGCAAGATAACCCGTAGCACCTCTGCATGCCCCGTATCATCCTCCACTCTGCTGCATTTAATCCCCTCCTGAACAAACAGTTCTACTCCCCCTACCAACTGATCTGTCCCTCCTAAACGTAATGTGCCCTGGCAGAGATAGATCCCAGTCATGAAACGGCCTGGCCCAAGTCTCAGTGACTGCTGTCACTTCCACTTCAGTCCACTTCATATGTAAGTTTGTATTATTTTTTTAAAAGTTTTCTTTGAGTCGTCAGCAGCCCTTCAATAAAATAAATCAACATGAAAAGAGGGAGTACAGGTAAGGCTATCAATAATTACAAATCCATGTTACACAGATAAAAATAATACACTATTAGAAAGAGAAAAAAAACTTGGAAAACAGATCTGTGGATAAAAATGAACAACCAAACTGTAAAGACTCCTTAATACATATCAACTCAAAGAATGAAAAGACAGAACAGTAAAACCAATACTCTAAAAAGGCAATACGTTCAATTCAGATTTGGATGTAGCCAACAGTTCTACTTGTTATTTTTCCTCAGTTTATTCACCACGAGAATGTGTGGACAAAAGAGCAATTTCACACATTACCGAAAACAATGGAACAAAAACAAGAATTAAGGGTAGAGGCAGAGTATGGAATGACTAAACTGTGACACCTGGATACATTTAAATCATGTGGCCCTGATGATTTGCATCCAGTCATGTTAAAAGCACTGGCAGACAAATTGGCAAACCCACTAACAAATATCTTTAACTTACCAATAAAAACAAGAATGGTACCCAAAGAATGGAAAAGTGTACTAGTGACCCATATCTAAAACCAATTTTGGTCATAGCCACAGTGGCTGGTAATGCATTACCCTGAGAAGAGATATAGAATTAAAGTGTGGGTTGGATTTATTTTAACAATGTATTTGCCCTTGAGAGCCCAACTGAGATGTGATAGCTCATATTTCATGAGGTCCTGCTTTTGCAAAGTATTTTCCCAGTAATGACCAGCTGAGATGCAATATCTCCTTTTTTTCAGTGTGTGCTTCTGCTTTTACCCATGTGCAAGGAATATGTAAGAATTTCCTTGCATGAAAACTTCTCGCAAGAAAATTTCTTGATTCATGCAAGAAAATCCTGTGCCGATCTTATGAGATACAAAATAAATTATGTGTGTTGTGGGGAGGGGTACTGTACAAGTACTGGTTTTACATCTTGATGTGTGGCTAGAACCCACAACCTTCTGGTTCTAGGGGTAGGTATACAACCTACCAACTGAGTCACTGCCACCATGTTATTCATGTGACTTGCAAAAAAGTCTATAAATTGATAAGCAAATCATCTCAGTAAATCCTTACATATTTCATGCATTTTTAAATGGGAAATGCCTTCATTTTGCTCCCAGGTTAGAGGCAAAACTATGACGCAAGAGATGTAGATGCAAGTCCTTTGGGTAAATTCCCATTTACATTTATTAAAGGAAGGCAAATGGAAAGTACAAGTGTCTTTTAAATATTGTTTCATGAAACTAATAAACACAAGGGAGCAAAAGGCAGACAAAACACAAGAAACATGTAAGAATTTACCAAAGTTATTGACTGTGTATTTGTTTAGATACATTTTTGCAGGAGTCCTGAACAGCATGGTGTCAGTGGCTTAGTAGGTTTCATGCCCTCCTCTAGAGCTAGAAGGTTGTAGGTTGTAGTGCCACATCTTGATATAAAATCAATACTGTAGTGCAGTAACCCCCACACAGTTTTCTTTCTTTCTTTCTTTCTTTTTCTTTCTTTCTTTCTTTCTTTCTTTCTTTCTTTCTTTCTTTCTTTCCTTCCTTCCTTCCTTCCTTCCTTACTTACTTACTGGGTAGACCCACTGAGACCATTACAGTCCCATTTTCAGGGGCAACCCGGGGTTAATTACATACATAGGGAATAAACAGTAAGAACAATTCAAGCAAATGGATAATACACACATTACAATAGGGACATAATAGGTGATACACAGGCAAGTTAGGTACTATTGAAGATCAGCATGAGGAATAAAACAGTTTCTCAAAACTAAAACAAATACACATAGCTTATCAGAATGGTAAGTTTCACAATATGGGAGCAAGGGGAAGCCAGGAGGCCAACAATAGCTAATGAGGTATCCCATTGGAGTGTTCTGATGCTCAGCAGTAACATAAACAGAGACTTAGCCCCAGCCGGTGGGTCTTCAGGCCTTTCTTAAAGCCTCCAAGGGAGCTGAACTCGTAGAGATTATTAGGGAGGCCATTCCAGAAGGACAGTATGTAGGCTGCAAATGAGCGGAGCCTTTGAGACGTCTGTACTCTGATGACATGGAGGAGCTGCTGATCAGAGGACCTTAAAGTTCTTATAGTGTGCTTAGTTGTAATAATACCAACCAGACTTGGGGGGGGGGCATTTGTTTGCTGAAGCTTGAAGACCAGGCAAAGAGAAGGGTACATTAACCTGCCCTCAAGAGAAGGCCAGTTCAGTGAGTGCAATACTTTGCAGTGGTGTTCTTGGGGTGGTGCACCAATGGCAAAACGCCCCACCCTATGATATAGTGTTCTCAGTTTTTGCATCTCTGTGCTTCTCAGTGAGTGTAGCACCGGGACCCCATAGAACAATGTGGGCAAGAGTGTGCCAGTGGCTACCCTTAACTTAGATGTCTGCGTGAGGAATGGGTTCAGATGATACAGGAGACCAAGTTTCTGGTTAAGTGTCTTGGTTAGTTGGTCAACATGATTCTTGAAGGAACAGTCTTGATCTATATACACACCCAGATATTTAATGCAATCCATAACCTCTATCTTAGAACCATTATGGGGGCAATAAGCATGATCTAGCAATGCCTAGGCTTTTGAGCCCAAATAAGATAGCTTTGTTTTTATTCCCATTGAGGACCAGCCGATTGGTCAGGAACCAATTCTCCTATATGCAGAGGTCATGGCTGAGAAGCTGATTTATCTGTGCAGTATAATGAGATGATCTATACAGCACAACATCATCAGTGTAAAGGGTCACCTGGGCACCTCCACAATGTTTGGGCAAGTTGTTGGTAAACAGGAAAAAGAAGAGGGGCCCCAAGACTGAACCTTGTGGGACCCTGTCACAAATGAGAGGTTTATCAAACTTCGCCCCTAGCCATCTGACTATTTGAGATCTACCATGCAGGTAATCTGAGAACCACTGCACTGAGTGGTTGTCCAGTCCAAGGGATCTGAGCTGCGGGAGTAGCAGCTGATGATCCACCAGATCAAAGGCCTTGGTGAGGTCTATAAAGATTGCACCAGTTAGTTGGCCATTATCCTGGGCTGCAAGGATGTCTGACATGAGGCTAACCAAGGCAGTATCAGTGCCATGTTGCTTTCTGAACCCATGTTGCCGGGGAGTGAGGAGGTTATGTTGTTTAATATAATCTTCGACTTGGTACACAATTCTCTCTAGTATTTTGCTTAGTGTGCATAGTATAGAAATTGGTCTGTAACTCTCAACTAGCTCACTTGGCCTCCTTTTGGGAATGGGAGTAACCAGAGCTACTTTCCAGGCTGTGGGAACTTTCCCTTCCAGCAGTGACCTATTGAATAACCACGTGATTGGTGTGGCAATGACTTAGGCTGCTAATCTGAGTAGTCTGGGTTCAGTTTGTCATAATCTGCTGAACCAGTGACCTTAATGTTTTTGAGCAGCTTTAGAACCTCAGGTTTAGACACCATCTTAAGGCGGAAGTTAGGTGATGGGGAGGATCCACTGTATAATCATGGGATAATAGACTAGGGCTGCTGGGGTGAGCCTTATATCTACCAGGATTGGTGAGAAAAGCGTTGAAGACATTTGCGGATTCTTGTGGAGTCATGTGACGTACACCACCCATAATGATGTCATAGACATTTTATGTGGTATGTCCCTTTAGGAGAACATTAATTTGGGACCAGAACTTTCTGGGATCAGAAAGATTTTTTGTTTGCAAGTTCTGGAAGTACTGCTACTTGGCCTATTTTAGTTTTCTTTTGCATTTATTCTTGATTTCTCTGTACTGGACCCAATCATTGGACAGGTTAGTGGATTTGCACTTACCCTAAACCCTATCTCTTTCCCTCATTAATTTTTTAAGGTTGCACGTCAACAACCTAGACTGTTGCCCTTTGACCCTCATTTGTTTAAGGGGGGCATGCTCATTGGCAGCAGGAAGGAAATTGTTGGTGAAAAAGTCCAGGGCCATGTCTAGACTAGGGGCGAATTTGATCTGAGACCGGTCTACTGCTGATAGAGTATCAAGGAAGGAACCTGTGTCAAATTTGGAATAGTCACGCCCCAAAAAGGTTCTGGGGATGGGGTGGGATAATCATTTTTCCATATTCCAAAGATAGGGGTGTGGTCACTTAAAGAGTCTTGCATCTAGCAATATTGGCATGGGATGCTCTTGTCTGAATCATGGAATTCTTTATGCATGAATTTTCAGTGCAAGGACACTGACTTGATCCTTACACGAATCTTGCATATAATTCTTGCATAAAAACTGGCATGTATTTTGCATATGTCAGCATATATCCTAGCATGTTTTAAATACTTAAACAGCTCTTGGCTTTAATTCCTCTATGGGTAGGGCTATATTATTCCTTAAACTGTTAAGTGCTTCCAAAATTTCTGCCTCTGAAATGGGCCTAATCAGTAGGCAACAATCTGCTGCTGACAGACACACTTCAGGCTCCACAGATAAAAATTTCTACTTCAAGGTCCTGTGCCTTGTGTGGTGTGGTAAATATATTACCTGGGTGGGCATCCAATGCCCTTGGCATATCTTTCTTGTCAGTGCAGGTGCAGACTACCCCTTGTGAGGACCTAATACCTGGCCTTAAACTATTTAAGACACTGTTCTGGCAACTTTTAATTACTGTACATCAAAAGTTTGCCAGCTGTCCTGAGTACTGAATAGCATCTCCTTATATACAGTGCTCCCTCTTTTGTCCACCAGCTCTGATGCAGCCAAATTTTGGCAGATAAAAGTGGGTGTCAGAGAATAGATGCTAGTCATTCACAGTACAATTTAATAAGACACAACAGTGTCTATTAACTTGAAAAGCACCAGAATGTATCAAATTGTATTTAAAATCACAGCATTGGATTGAACTTATATAAAATGTATTTGTTTAGCTTTAAAATAGGCTCCTTTTTTTCCATTTTGGCAAAAGCACAGTTTATACACAATTGATTTCTTACTGGGACGTTAAGGATTACATCCCACACAGGTTTTGCCCACAGCCAGCACAATCAGTATTAGCATTCAGCCTCCAGGTTTAATTGTCAGAGTTCATACGGTTACTGGTACAGCTATAGCTTTTCACTGGTACAGTAGTGTCTTCAAGGTCCTGGACACAGACAGCAGACAGGCTGATCGAAGAGGGGCAGCTAACACAAGTAAAATGTTTTCCCACATAGGCTTCGCGCATTTCCTTCAGCCTTCAGTTTTTGTGTGTTCAGTATCCGGGGCACAGGTAACGTACAGCAGCATAATGATGTGTGTGTGTGGGGGAGGGGGGTCAGCAACAGCAGCAGACTAGACAAGCTAAGCAGGATGACAGGTGAGATGTGAGCTGTGAGCTAAACTTATTCATACACTACTGTACTATAACCAAAGCATTCAGTCTTCAGGTTTGATTAAGTGTCACAGTTCACACAATTAGGGATACAGTTTCTCACTGGTATGGTAGTGTTGTAATTTCAGCGTCGGGGACACAGACAGCAGATGGACTGGTCGGAGACTGGCAGCTAACAAAAAGTTTTCCTACACAGGCTTCTCCCATTGCATTCAGCCTTCAGGTTTTGTGAGTTTAACGTCTGTCACACAGGCACTATGCAGCGCAATTATGGGAAGGGGCTATCAGCAACAGCAGCAGATGCCAAACCTAACAGGACGATAGGTGAGATGTGAGTTGTGAGCTGAACTTATTCATACCCTACTGTATTCAAACCAGAGTTTTTTTTATAGAAATTAAGTAATTAAAGTGAAACACCTCTCTGTTGTTTTTGCCAGTTGTTTGAAAATCCCTGAATCTCACAATCAACGTTGCAGCGGTATATAGCACAGATGTTAGTAACTTTCTTTTTAGTTGGCTACCAAATAAAAAGAAAGCTGCTAGCATTTGAGCTGTGTAATGGTGTTATAGTAATGCTGAAACATTGATTTTGGGATTCTGGGATTTTCAGACAACTGACCAAAACTGCAGAAAGGTGTTTTACTTACTTACCTGTTTGTGTTTGTGTCTTTACTACCAGCAGTCACATCCACCGCTGCAAGCATAGCAGACAAACGACGGAACTTAACATGTCACCCAATACTAGCAATACAGCCGCAGTGCCTGGAGGATGGTGGATAGCGAGGGTGGTGATACAACAAGCGAATTAACATTAATGACAATTTGCTCACAGAGGTAAGTTGGTGGTAGGCGAAGGTAGCAGATAGATGAGGGAGCACTGTAATTAGGGGGCTCAATTATATTGCAATTTTTTAATGTTGGATTTTATTTGCTTAATTTGGTCTGAAAAATCACCTATCCCTATATGGTACTGACCTATTAATTTCTGAAAGTACATCACAACACCAGATATTTCGTACAGTTGGCACTGGCTTTTGAGGATTACAATCCCTTCACACATTTATTGAAAACACACTTTGAGCCCTCCGACCACAGACCTATATTATGATAAGCGTTGTCAGCGTAATCAACTGACAGTCTGGCAGCTCACAATTTTTATCATTTTTATTTACCCTACTAGTTTTCCAGAGACTCAGCAGGGGTGGTGACTGGGCAGGGGGAAGAGGAAGGGAGGAGAGGGAGGAAAATGGAACAGCCACTCATCTACAAGAATAAAACAATGTAGAGTTAGGCAGGAGCTGTAGCCTAGAGGAGGGGGAGGGAGAAAGAGCCAGCAGAAGTCACAATTACAGACCAGGAACGGCAGGAGACAGACAGAGTCGGTAGGGTGAGGGGTGCCACTAGACACCAGGGAAAGAGCGACACACTGCTCTCAAAGTATCTCACTGCACGAGTTCCAGCAGCAGCTGCAGAACTCAAGGAAGTCCTGCTGTTCTCATACAGAGAATGTGGGTGAATGGCTCCTCTCGATAAACTGGGCATCATGGATTTTGGATGCCCCAAAAATGTATTTCTGGCAACTTTAAAAAAAAACTAACACAAGAATCTAGATAAAATGTCCCGTTTAGCTAAATTTAAGTGTTTGTTTGTTTTTTAAATACATTATTTTTTATGTATTTTTAAGGTTTGTAAGTTTAAACAGTAAAAAGAAAATGGTGGCTATCTTGACTGTTTTTCCACTATGACAAGTAAATCATGGAAATAACCACTTGCAATATGTATTTTTACCTTTCATGGTAGGTTTTTACCTTTCACAGTAGTTTTTTTTTTTTTACCAGTTGCACTGGAACGTTAACTCAAAAATCATTATAACTTTGAAGCAATATTATATTATTTTATCAAGCCTTCCAAAGGCACACTCTTGGCATGCATACTTTCAACCCTGAAAATGTCATGAAAAAATTCCACACAGTCTCGGCTGCAGATGAAAGCAATACCCAATGTTAAATACAGAGAAACTAAACATGTCTTTTTTCCATTTTTTTGGCACTCTAGATCTAGAAAACCATAAAAGACACTGTCATGGTACTTTCCATGTCTTGAGACTCTAACAGTCTGACCACGTAGGCCAAGTTTTGGGCTAGTTCATCAAACAATGTCAAAGTTATTAAGGTGCAAAATTTGGGGTTCAAAATTAAACAGCCTACTCGACCCTAACTATAGGGGCCCTACCTCAACCGTATAATTAAGCAATAATGCATGACAGGGTGTGGTATATCATGGGATATTGTTATGCCTCGGGTGCGTGGTGAGGCACAAGGCAACATGCCGAGTACCTCATGCCCCTGAGAAGTGATGATATCCCATGATATACCACACCCTGGAATACATTATTGCTATTATGAAGTGGATTAAAACTGGATTGAAATTTGTATGACTAAAAACACTTAAAAACAGCTTTTTTAAAGAATTTTTGTAATGGATTTTAAATGTGTAGTTGTACATTTAAAAAAAAAGTACCTACTTGTTTGGGTTTGGAGGGACCGGTAGGTGACGCTGTTGCTTGTGACTAGGATGCAACAGTAAACTTAGGTCTATTTTGTTCTCTTGCAGAATTTTTTTTTTTAAGTCAAGACATTGGATACAGTTGATTGTTGTACTTGCAGTATTTGTATTTTAAGCAGCTTACCAGTGTTTCACAAACTGCCATAGTTGTTGACAATAGTCGCTTGAACTGACACTTGGTCCATCATAGCTGATAGTGCAGAAAGCACCACATGAGCCATGGGGGTGATCAGGCAGATGTCAACTTAATTTGAAGAAAAAAAATTACTTTTCTGCAGGCTTGGGGCTCAGAGGAGGGCACAGCTGGCTTCAAGGTATTGAATTATTTGCTGTTGCCAAAATGTACCAGTGGAACATGGTAGTCTGCACTCTTGCACTGCGTGACCGAGGATTTCTGTTTGTTTGTTTTTTTCATAGGAGGATGTTTAAACATGTAGCACATGTTTGGGGTGAAGGGGAGCAGCAGTTGTACTTTGAGTCAGCAGGTGGAAACTGGTGTTTGCCATGAGCAGGCAGGACTGCTGCTTATGTTTGTTGTCTGTAAGAGGAGCAGGTGGGTCGATGGTGTGAGGGGCATTAGTATTGTACTCAGCAGCTGTTGTTGTGTGACAGAGTTTTTATTGATTTATTTTTCTTATAGTCAGCAGCAGTCAGGTCTAAATTTTTCCATGAGTGGCAGTTTTGTTGTTCCGGTGTGGGGGGCTGACAGTTGATGTTACAAGTTCAGTGCTGCTGTTGCCGTCATAGGAAATGGAATTTCTAAGGAGTGAGGAGGCTGATGGCTGGGGTTTTTTGAAGCCATGAGTATGTAGTGAGATAGCATCACGGCTTCAAAGACCTCTCAGCCAATCAGCTTCTGCCATTTTTAGGACCCAGTTCATAATACGGGATATGCAATAAGCTGACGCAAAGTATGTGATTTATCATCAAGTGTGACAGGGCAGGACCATAACTCTTGAGTGGCAGAGCCACGAGTGAGTTATGAAAGTCCTGCCTACTTACAAGTAATGATTAATTGCCTATTTTGAGTCAGGCTAGTGTATATTCGATACATACAACAGTAGTTTATAAGTTACAGCTTTTAAAGCTGCAGTTTGTTGGAAGATTCTGCTATTTATCTTTGATTTTGACAGCTGGCTTCAGCGCTGCACTAGGCGTTGTAATGTCATTAGCATTATGAAAGCTGCTCTCTGATTGATTAGGCATTCCACTGTGATGACAGTAATACAAAAAATATCCATTGTGACAACAGTAACAACAACAGATTTTTAAGGCTTCCTGATGTAGCCAGGACAGACTTCTTGAAATTGTTATTAACTACTCCCGAAGAGGCATTTTACCCATGCTATTACTGCAATTACTGTGTGAGGACTACTTTCATGCCTCATCATAGTAACTCTGGCAGTAACATGCAGATGGTAGCACCTCCCCATCTGATCAACATTGCCATACTGGTGAGACTGAAAAATAAGCCACAGTTGGTGGCTTCTCAGACATCTTCTTTGGGAGAAGGAAACACTGTAAACAAAGCCACATTTCAGAAAAATAGAAAAAAGCAATCTGCACATACATATCTCCATGGTTACAGTCAATGTTATTTCCTCCCCCCACCCAACCACACACAAACAAAGTCACAATCGGTGGCTGTTTCTCAGCCCCCCATACAAAAAAAGTCACTTTTGTCAACTGCTTCTCAGCCCCCCATACAAAAGAAAGCCATGATTGCTAACTGCTTCTCAGTACCTCCATGAAAAACAAAGCCGCGTTAGGTGGTTGCTCCTCTGTGCCGGCTAGTACACCCACCCCACCTGTTTTCAATGTTCAATACCAGGGGGACACCCCGGGTTCCACCAAACATAACAGTGACACTGTGGTGCCCAATCTCCTGTGTTGGTACTTGAAATAAAGAAAAATATCCCCTGTAGCTGTTTTTTTTATTTTTATATATCCTGTAAAAAAAAACTATCCATGGTTGTCAGTTGCCTGTGCTGGCCCACCACTGCCGTACCCTCCCCCAACCTGACTCTCCCACACAGCACCCCCCCACACCCATTACTTACCTACCAGGGATCCAATGCCGTAATCCTGTCTGGACTGGAGATGTCTTCACTCTTCATCGGTGGATCACAAATTGAGGAAATCAGGTATCTGGTTCAATAGGTTTTAAACTTGTCCTCATAACTTGGTAAATTTGTAAGAATTTTTTCCCCAAAATTTTCAACATCTCTTGAACAATGGTGATGAAATTATGCAAATGCTCATGGTTGCTGTGCAAAATCACCTTTCAGGTAGGATTTGGAAATATTCTTCACTCTTGTTCATGAGGTGGCATCATAAGAAGGCTATGTTGAAAATTTGGCGTAAATATATTTAAAACATGTAATCCCCCCTCCCAAGTCAGAAGCTTACCTGGGGCTCCTCCTGCTACCTGGGAGCTCCTGCAGCCAGCCGCTCACTTCTTTGCTCCCCCAGCCTGCTCCTGGACTGCCAAAGGGCCGGGGAGCATACTACTTTGTTGTGGTGCGCCAGGCACCTGATCATTTGTGGCCAGTGAACCACTTAGCCTAACCACTCCCCTGGCCCAATCCTGGACTGCTGCCAGGGTCAGGGAGTGCAACAGACTGTTTCAGTACCTGAGTGCCTGATAAGGAGTGGCCAATGAGATGCACACTTGTGTTGCTCCCCCCATCCCCAGAACTGCTGCACAGTGGGGCAGGAAGCCAGGCACAGGCCACAAGAATGATTTGGTACCTTAGGCACCCACCGAGAGTTGTGTCAGAAGTGCCGCTTTGCCATTCCTCTCCCCAGCCCCATCAGACAGCAAAGGGGCTGGGGGAAACCAAAATAACAAACATTAAAACTTTGAAAGCCTCTCCCAACCCAGTCCTTGCTTCCAGTGGGTCAGAAGTCAGGGGAAAACAGGGGCACTCAAAAGGACTACAAGTCCCATGATGAAATTAAAAGGGCATGGGACAAGCATATGTGGCTGAGTATCAGGTGGAGGATGGGGGCTGGTAGAGGGGGGAGGTGTGGGGGGAGAAAGGGCAGATTAGATGGGCCAGTATGGTCCTTTTCTGCCATCAAGCTTCAATGATTCTATGAGCTCCTCCTGGGGAGCCCACAGAATGGAATTTCTGGTGGAGCTTCTGTCTCCCCAAGGTGCCCCCTGGCCCTAGCAACCACCAGAAGGGACCAGGAGGGTCCTATCCATGCAGCCAGATGCTGCAAACATGTTGTACTTTTATTTATAATGGACTGAGAAGAGCAAGTACAGTCTGGGGGTGGCCATCTTTGCCGAGGTCTGCTTGAAGACAGTGTGGAATCTTATTGGTAGCTGCAGTACATTCAATCAGGATGTGGACATCAAGACTGAGGTGGGCCAATGAGGTGTTGAGATTCAAACTAAACATTCTGTGGTTGACAGTTTGACCCTGGGTCAGTTGTGAGTTTCTGAAGGAGAAACTGTGGCAGAACTGCGTTTCGCCAGTCCCTATACCCCGTTGAAGGGATGCCTTCCTATCACCTTCTTCTTCTCCCCTTAAATCTGTTGTGCAACAGTATCTCTTTGACCTTTTGTTTACCTCTTTCTAAACCTGGTGTGGGTTGGACATCTATGTCAGTCTTTTCTCTCTATATATCCCTTTCCTGCTGTCTTATATTCTCTTTTCCTTATATCCGTCCCTCATCACCATTCACCTTCAGCACCATGTACAGGTCCAGCATGCCAGCTGGCAACAAAAGTAATTAAGGTGCTTACATGACATTTCATGCCTTGGTTTAAATAAAGTGCATCTGTGCCTTAAAAAATATTCTGAAGAAATGAAGTAAAGTGCACTAGTGCCTGAAAATATGTTCTGTTATGAGAAGACATAAAGTGCTTATTGTTTGATGAAAGTGCTGCAGTACTAATAGAAATAAATAATAATATGCGGCATAATAAATAAAAATGTGAGGGGTTTTAAAAACGAGCAGCTGAGCGGCTGAAAATGTATTGTAGGGCTTGTAAGTACAGCCGCTATAAAAAGGAGCGAAACAGAGTGGCAAGTATATGTTTTAATAGTATTTCAGTTAGCCGCTGCTTTGTTGTGTTCAGGAGATTAAATCAATCCTGCATCGAAGCAGGATTCAAAAGTAAATCAGGTGGCATTCCTTTTCATTCAGCCGCTGCTCGGTATATTACCGAAATCCCCTCTTTGCTTCTGAAATATTTATTCATTTCTCCTGGCTGCTGGCAAGGTAAAAAATGAATTGTTTAAACCAGCCAGTCGTGGAGGAGCTAAAGAAATGAACAGCCAATCGGGCTGTTGTGGCATTGGGGCAGAATTTACGATTCAAAGTGGGATTCCCGCACGGAGCAGTGGTTAATTCTTTTGTATTTTTATGCCATCTGCTCCGTGCTCACCGAACGTTTCCCTGGTGTCCAGATTGTCGGAAAAGACCCTGAGGGGTCTAGGTAGAGAAAGCAAGAGCAAAAGAAGTAACTGAGGAGCCTACTTACTCTTTGACTCACTCTTTCTCTCTCCAAATGAAAATGGCTATGTCGCAGTAGCAGTGGCACAGTATTTACTTTCCCTTTTTGCTGCCCCACTTAAAAAAAATAAACTGTGCACTCTGTAAAGTGAGTGCTTTGGAAGTGAAGGGACTATGCTGTCCCTAGGCATAAGTAGCTACAGCCCTGAAATGGAATAAATTAAAAAGGGTCTTACAGAGAGGTAGTTCAACAGCAGAATGACTGAGAATTGTCTGTTTTTTCTCTTCTTCAGCCTGCTGCTCTGCTACATAGTGCCCTATAAATGATTTAAAGGGACACGAACATCTCTATACAGGTAAAACCTAATGTAATGAAGAAATAAATAAATTACCTTTCCTGAAGGTGTTCACCTATAGAATAAACGTTATAGGGGAGCAGTGGCCCCTAGTGACTCACATTTATACTAGCATGTTTGTGAGAACGAGGCTGGCCAGAGGGTGGAACCTAACCAACCTAAGTAATTAAGAGTTTTTAGGATAAAATTCTAACAGTGAAAAATCTTTATGTTTCCTGACTAAGAGGAATCCTCTCTAACTCAGGCTTAGAAGCAACCTCTTTATATTATGTATAGGCAAGGTTGCGAGCCTTTTGAGGGATGTTTGGTTGTTAATGAGCATTTGGGGCGGGCCTAGTATTAAGTGGGAGGGCTATATTTTATTTTTATTTTCATTTAAACATTTGGTAACTGGGAAAGGCTGAACCTGTGTTGAATGTTGTTGAAGTCACTTTGTAAATATGAACCCTCCAAATATCCTAGAATGAATTAAATTAAAAAAAATAAAAAATAAAAAATCTAACCTCTATTATTGGAAAAGTGATGGAGGGTTTTATACAGGAACTGTTGGAAATAAATGTAAAAGTCCTGAAATATCTGGACATTACACAGCATGGATTTTCAGGTGGAAGATACTATACCACAAATTTGTTACATTTCTTTGAGCCGGTGAGTCAGGCACTGGATATTGGGCTACCGGTGGATGTGGTGTATCTGGATTATAGAAAGGCATTTGATTCCGTATCTCATGGAGTCCTGATTGGGACTTTGCAGGACATAGGAGTCAAAGGTTATCTTAGCAAGTGGATAACATCATGGCTGTGTGATAGATATCAAAGGTTTCAGGTCAGAGGCTACCTGTCAGCAGTGGTGGAGGTGACCAGTGGGGTCCCTCAGGGATCTGTGCTGGGGCCTAAGCTTTTTAATGTTCTGATTTCCAGCATGCAGGTATCAGAAGGAGTTTTGATCTGCAAATATGCAAATGATGCTAAGATAGGGGCTATAGTGAACAACAAAGATGCAGTAGCCACATTTCAGGATCAACTGACACACTTGGGGAACTGGGCTCAAAAAATAAACGGAAGTTCAATATCCCCAAATGCAAGATTATGCATTTTGGGTAGAATAATGCTAGAGCACAGTACAAGTTAAATTCACAAATGATTACAGCAACAGACAGTGAGAAAGACCTAGGGGTAATAACCACTGACAAATTAGATTTCGACAGGCATAATAAAACTAGTATAAGTAAAGCAAATTAGATTATAGGTAATTTGTTAAGAAACATAAGAAGTAGAAGAGAGTAGGTTATGGTGCCCCGTACAGATCCCTGGTGAGACCTGTCCTTGAATATGGGACTTCTTTTTGTCCAGTGCAGAAGGTTCTGGGAGGAAAACGGGTGGAACAAGTGCAGAGGACTTTCACTATAAAGATTCGGGAGGTGGCTGGCTCAGACTATGGATCCAGATTAATGAACCTGGGACTGTATTCAATGGCCTACAGAAGGATAAGGTGATTTATCCTATGTGTATAGATCAATGAGTGATGGTATGCTATATGAAGTAGCCAGATTAAATTGGAAGGTAAATGTGAGGTTGGGTTCAGGGGTTCATGATAGACAATTGTGAGGTGAGAATTACAGAACAAGTAGAAGAGGGAAGTGGTTTAATCAGAGGGTGGTGAAAGTTTGGAATGGTCTCCCCAAACAAGTGGTAGAAGCTGGAAGCTTCTCCAGTTTTAAGTACTTACTGGATAGATATATGGGAGAAGAAAAATTGAGGTATGCCCACTGAGTTAGTGGCAGGTCCTTATATGGCTCTTGTAGCATATGGACCTGATTCTATCTATGAACCTATAAATACATGACTCAGGCAGATGAGCTGAGAAGCTAGTCTCACTTGCTTGGAGTGAAGGCAAGAGGAAGGATCTATACCTACTCAGGTATTGACAATATTGCAGTAAGGCAAACTGAAGTATTGAATTGTCATTTGAAGCCTGAAGTAAGGTGAATTCTGTTTTATTTATTTTTTATTTATTTATTTGAGTCTAATATTACAAAGTACCTTTGAGCCCGGGCTTTTTTACAAAGGTTCCATGTCAGTGAGTACGGGCATATAGTTTCAATTACAGTATAGAACAATCAGTAACACTGATGGTCATATCATGTTATTACAAAGATTACTACATTTAAGAGGGGAGTTGATTAAGATGGCGTCCAGGAAGAAACAGGAGCAGAGAGATAGGCTGAGAACGATTTTAACGGCTATCCAATTAAAGGAGAATACTCTATCCCGTAGCTCACCTGAATCAGAGTGGGTCAGGCTGCATCAGTTGCAGGTCCAGTACTCGGCTATAATTTTTCAACAATCAGATCTTGCCTAGCAACCAAGATGCAGTATTTGGACCTAGGTGAAAAGGCGAAGTAAACTCCTTGCTTGGCGAGTAAAACAATTGGACTCAGCTCAATATATAGTGGAGTTCGGGCAGGTCAAGGGGACCA
This sequence comes from Neoceratodus forsteri, assembly GCA_016271365.2. NCBI lineage: Eukaryota > Metazoa > Chordata > Ceratodontiformes > Ceratodontidae > Neoceratodus > Neoceratodus forsteri. The sequence goes on from CM028137.1 coordinate 107,056,132, forward strand.
GATTCATACTGACCCGAGGAAATCTCAGTTATTTGGAGAGTACTTCCAGAAATTATATGCACATGAGTCTGATGCGGGACCCTCCGGTCCTGAAATTGCGGAGTACCTAAGTGAAGTGAACTTTCCAAAATTATCAGAAGCCGACTCTAAAATTTTAGAAGCTCCAATCGCCCTTGCCGAGATACAGCAAGTTATCCAGCAGCTGCCCCCAGACAAATCCCCAGGCCCCGATGGTTTCCCAAGTAATTTTTATAAGGCTTTTCTTCCAGAGATTTCACCAGTTCTACTTGACGTTTTAAGGTACTGGTTCAGTTATGGTATTTCTGATCCGCTCTTCCTCGAGGCCACAATTTCCCTAATTTTGAAACCGGATAAAGACCCAACCAGTTTGGATAGTTATTGGCCAATCTCTTTGCTTAACACCGATATTAAAATACTCGCAAAAATTTTAGCTAATAGACTAGCTGAAGGTATGGACCGATTGGTTAGTAGGGAACAGGTAGGTTTCATGAAAGGGAGACTATCTCACGATCACATGAGGAAACTTGTGCATCTTATTGCAGTAGCAAAAGAGTCCAAAATCCCTGCGGCACTCCTTTCACTCGATGCCGAAAAGGCCTTTGATCGGGTCTCATGGCCCTTTCTGTTTGCCACTCTCTCGGCTTTCGGCATACCCCACAATTTTATAACTTGGATCAGATTATTATACTCATGCCCATCAGCCAGGGTGAAATGCAATGGATTCCTGTCACCGGTCTTTAAGTTGGAGCGGGGCACTAGGCAGGGATGCCCGCTGTCCCCTTATTATTCAACTTGTATTTAGAGCCATTACTGCGTGGATTATAAAGAATTGCCATCAAGGGTATAAAATAGGGATTCTAGGTATGTCTGTTCTGCATATCGGATGACATGCTCTTACATATAGAAAATCCAGAGTCTTCATCCCAGCTATACTTAAGGAGATTAATAGTTTCTCCGTAGTATCTTCATACAAATTAAACTGCGCTAAATCTAAAGTTTTCCCGCTAAACTATCTTTCGAGAAAAGCAGGGATGCAGGGTCTAGGGTGTCGCATGGGAGACAAAATTGTTACATTTCTTGGCATAAAGATTAAAGACGAGTTTTATCCAGATGGTCAGGGATAATTTGGGTTCCATTGTGCGAGATCTCGGCTGATCTTAAGAGATGGAAGCGCCTCTCCTTATCCCTATGGGGCAGGCTGAATCTTATAAAGATGATGGCTCTTCCTAGACTTCTTTACCGCTTGATATGCTAGGAGCCTTTTGCCAAAGAGCTGGTTTATTAAATTACAGAAGGTATTTAATTCCTTTTTATGGCAAGAGTAAAACAACCCGTACTCTTATCTCAAACTTTCAGCTCCCAACTTAAAGGTAGCCTAGCAGCCCCTCTCTTTTATCTATTATTTGGCCCAGCATGTAGGAAAATTGGCTTTCTGGGATCAGGATCAGACTAGAGTTCCAAATACTCTCTCTGGTTGGACATTGAACAGGTCCTTGCGAAGAGGGCCAAATGTTCCTTATCTGCGCTCCTTTATATCCCTCTGGCCTGCCTTCCCATGCCGCCCAAAAATAACCCTATAGGATGGTCTATCAGGGCATTTCATCAATTGCAAAGTTATTTAGGGGTTAAGTGGTGGTTATCCGGCTCTCAACCCATTATTGACAATCCACAAATTAAAATTGGTGGCTCCCCTATCCCGGCGGCCTTTTGGCCTCAGGTATGCAAGTTAACAGGTCGCTGATTTTTGGGATCAGGGCAGGCCATATCGTTGATGTCTTAAAAGAAAATTGGAGCTTTACGGAACGTGATTTTTATAAATGGTTGCAGCTTAGAAAAGCCCTAACTCAGGTCTTCTCCCGAATTATAAAGAGGTTAGCAGGTAAAGATATACACACTCTTTTAGGATCATGCAGCAGCCTCACCATAGTGGCCAGGGTTCAGCTCTCCTCCAAGAATGGGATCACTCTCTACCTTTGGGAAACTGCTACTTTTGGGTCCAGGCATTGGATATCAGTGCCTCCCTGAAAGCCTGGAGGATGCTTTGGTCTACAGTGTATAGATTCATTAAGCAAGACAGGCTAAGAATGATCCAGTTTAAAATTATGCATCATATGTATTTGACTCCTACCCATCTCTTCAGAAGGAGTACTTAGCTCACTCTATGTGGGAAATGTGGAAAGGAAGATGGAACTCTTTACCACCTTTTATGGTTGTGCCCTCAAGTCCAAAACTTTTGGAAATCAGTAGGTTCCCTACTCAGCCTATCCTTGGCTCTACAGAATGGATACCCCGAGATCTGCTTATTGGATGCCTTCCTCACCACTCCTAAAGTTTGGAGAGATACATTAGTCTGACCGGCTGCTGTAATGAAGCTGCTAATTCTTAGGCACTGGGTGTCAGACAAGGTTCCAACATTGGTGGAGTGGCATAGGGAATGCACCTTTGCTATACAACTTGAAAACACATTGCAGACACAAAGGTAAAAGAGAGTCTTTTGTTAAGTTATGGGTTCATTGGAGCATTTTTCTTTTCTCCTGGACTCCATTTAACTAAACTTTATTTTTGGTTTATTAGGCTAGCACCCTCTAAGGGTTAATTAGCGACTTTTGACCTCTTACATGTTTAATGTTGAGGGTTTGTGGGGGTTGGGGGGAGGGTATTGGGTTCGTAAGTTATTTAGTGTAGACTCTTGTTTCTGCCGGGGAAAGTGTTTGTCTTTAATTCTTCTGCATAATGGCTCTAAGATGTTGTGGCTTTCTCTGTAACCCCTATTTAATTATTCGTGAACAATTGTGTTTGTTGAGCAAAATTAATAAAACTTTTAATTAAAAAAAATAAAATAAAACAAAGATTACTACATGAAACACAGGGAAGTTTACACAAACAGGGGAAAAGGAGAAATGAGAGGTGGGGAAAGGAGAGGGCAGGGGGTGAGACAGGGGCAGGGGTACAGCAGCCTAGGGGGCTTTGTCAAGGATGGACAGGGGTAAGTGCATCAGATGGGCTATGCTGGAGGCAAGTGCTAATTGGAGGTGCAACAATAGGCAGCAGAAAACAAAGAGCAGCTAGGTGGGAGTACTGATTAGTCATGGCAGTCACAGGTGCTGGAGGCAAGAAGAAGAGGCGAAGCTTGGACTTGAATGCACCCAGCGTGGGTGAAGCAGAGATGTCAATACTGAGACTATTTAGGCAGCTGGGTACCCTATATGCAAAGGACCTTTGGCCTTGGAATGTGCGACAGCAGGGAATTTGCAGGAGTTGAGGTTTAGACCTCCTGGTGTTGCAGTTGCAGTTGCTGTTTCTGAGTTTAAGGAGAGAGCAGACACCAGGAGGGGCACTGCCCATCATTATTTTCTTTGCTGTGATGCAGGTTTGATATTTTATTCGGCTGTTTAGTTGCAGCCACCCAGTTAGAGATTAGATGTCGCAGGTGTGGGTGAGATGGTGAGATATGGTGATGAGTCTACAGGCTTTATTGAGGGAGGTAGAAACATGTTTGAGAGAGGAAGCAGTGGCGGAGCCATAACTGATGAGTCCATAGTCAATGATGCTAACAATGGAGCTCTGGACAGCAACTGATAATGCTTCAGGGGTTAGATGTTTCCTGTGACGGAACAGTAGGTCCAGCCTGATGTTAGCAGCTTACGACACAGTATTAATGTGGGCAGCATAGGAGAGGTGGGAGTCAAGGGTGGCGCCAAGGTATTTGAAGGACTGGACTTGTTCAAGAGTGACTCCCTGCTTGGTATTGATGGAGAGGTGATACTGCTTATTTTTGTTGTGAGAGCTGCTGAAGATCATGGTTTTTGTTTTTTTCTGGTTTAGGATCAGTTTGTACATTAAGAACCAGTTTTCAACTGATGTAAAGCCACGCTGGAGGTTTTCTTGCAGTTGTTTTGGATCATAGTGGGAGGCTAGGATTACAGCATCATCTACATAGAGTATGATTTGCTCTGGACAGGTATCTGGTAGTGAGTTCAGGAACAGGCTAAAGAGGAGGGGGCCCAAAATAGATCCCTGGTGGACACCAGAGTGGACCGGTCTGGCATCTGAGAGCATGTCAGCAATTTTCACTCTTTGAGACCAATTGAACATAGCATAAGCATAACATGTATTTTTTTTTGTGTGTGGAAATTTTTATTTCTATTTATTTGCTTTTTATACTTTTTTTTGTATAAAATAAAACCACACTGCAGTGTGTTGTACTGAATTACTGTGTACTGAGTTATCCTTTCCCACAAAGCTGTTACAGAAACAATTGATTTTTGACAGCTCTTGCTGCTGTCATAACCAAGAGACATTTAGTTTGTGCTAAATTAAACTGAGGACTTCAGAATTTATTTCCAAATTTATGGTAAATCCCAGAGACAAGGGGATTTACTTCAGCCTGCCTTAACTGGTGATATTTGGCAATCCAGACATCATTGACTGCTGAAAAAAGTAGTTTATCTGAGCTTGGGTGAGGTAACAAAATCCACTGCCTCACTGTTCTGACACAAAAGACTGTGACACCTGCCAGGGCACCTAAGCTCTGAGGTCCTGCCTGTCTGTTCAGCTGCTAGCCTACCAGCAAGGAGGGTGAATACAAGTCCCTCTGTGGGGGTGAAGATGACGGACTGCCTACTGCCAAGGTGGGTGAAGACAAGTCCCTCTGTAGGGTGAAGATGATGGCCTGCCTAACTGTTGAGGTTGGTGAAGACGAGTCCCTCTGTGGGGTCGGTGAATACGTCAGCCTGCCTACCTGGCGAGGTTGGTGAAGATGAGTAACTCTGTCAGGGTGAAGAGGATCATCACCTGCATCCACGTCTTTCCTACCTGTTCTTTCAAATTACCTGCAAGGGGAGATGTCCCCCAACTCCTGCATCTCCTATTCACCAAAAGGTCGTGAGTACTGTGTTTTACCCAAACAAATACTTTTCTAACTGTTCAGCTGGCTAGCTAGTTAACTTTCCATCTGCGCTTCCTGCCCTACCTTAGCTACACCCACAGCAACTGTTACAGCCAGGATAAACTGCATTCCTACACCCCCCGGTGTAGTTTGTACTTTGCATCTGCAGCATCCAACCATTGCAACAGTGCTGCTCCCAGTGTCTACTATTCACAGGCCTGCAACTCCTTAGTGTGCACACAAGGAGTTTGGGAGCTCCCACAGGGATTGTGGGGTTAACTGGTGCACCCGTGCGGGGAAAGGGACTGGGACAGGGAATACTGGGTTGCAATGTACAGTGGTATCTGATTATTCTGCCTGCTTTCAGTAATTATAAGGTTTTGTTGACTGCTTTACTACCCTTTGCTTCCCCTTGTTCCCTACCTCATTATCCAGCCCCAAAATAAACCCCCTTGTTTATTTTACTGCAAGTGCTGAATTATTTGCTTTATTATGTAGTGTAATATTTGCATGCTTAGAGTGATAATTGGGGAGCGGAGTGTATATTGTTCTACCTGTTACCAAGGGAGGGTGCTGTATTTCATTTCCTGTGGGAAAGCACCCTGGCAGTACGCTGCTATAAAGATCCCCATAGGTGGAGGCACCTCACCACTTGCCATGCCAATTCTAACCACGAACCCAGGCACCATCCTATATTACTTAGGCAGCCCCACTTACGAGTGGGTGTGCAGATAGAAGGATAGGGGTGGTTACAAAATTGGAGGCTACCGCTGGGATGTTTGGTCTTTTCTGCAGCATCTCTCTCTTTCTGTTGAGAACAGTCTGATACCCCACTCCCAAATTTCAAAGTTGTGATGGTTCACATCTTATTGTGAGACTAGTGCAAGGTGCAGACGTTGATCTGAAAAAATAATTTTAGTACAAGGGATCCCTGACACAACCCCAAGGGACCATGTTGTACGTGTTATAGGCAGCATCAAATATTTGTGAAAAGTTAGTGAACATGGGAGAATTTACAGTTCTGCTCAGGAAGCCTTTCGAGTTTTGATGGCATGCTGAGAGGATGTTGATCCTTCCAGAGTGCCTGATCAGCTCCCTGCTGATGAAAACCCCACCCCATGGGTCTTAATTACCCATGCCAGCCTGGATCCTCCTGCTGAGGATCCTAAAGAACCAGGTGATTTTGAAAATAAGTTACGCTTGCTGTTAGCCACTGAGGGAAAGACGGTTCATATTAGAGCTATATTCCAAGAAAGTGGCCCAACAAAGAAGAAACCCACTGGTGAACTCTGGGTTGGAGGACCTGAGTGGTCCCCTTACTTGATTCCACCATGTGAACAGTATAGAAGACTGCATAATTTCTCTGGAGCTACCCTCACTCCTTCTGGTGAGGATGACTATGAGAGCTGGATTAGTCAAGCCACCCAGATGGAGAAAGTATGGAAATGGTCGGATGATGAAAAATGCAAACACATAGTAGAGAGTTTGAGAGGTATGGCACTGGAAGTCATCCAATCACTGCAATCCAGCCAACCAGATTGCACTGCTAGTGACCATCTCGCCATACTGGGAAGTTCCTTCAGAGCATTTGAGCATAAGGAAGACCTAATTTTTCAGCTGGGAGCCACCACCCAGAAAGCTGGAGAGAAACTGTCCCATTATATGACCTGAGAAGAGACAATGATTCATAAAATAGTTGAGGCTGGAGGATTAACCCCTGCACAGGTTGCCCAAATGAGACTTGACCAAATCTTATGAGGTGTTGTGTCCCATTGGACACTGATAATTTTGAGACTGAAAGAACGCTAAGCCAATCCTCCTAATTTCCGACAGCTCCTTGATGAGGTGAGAGAGGAAAAGTCACAGGAAGACTTTGCCAATTCATTGCGAGTGCCTACTGGGAAAGCCTTCCCCTTGCAGCCTCAATTTGACAGTAGCCAAGAATGAAATGACATCTCAGACCTGAAAATGCAGTTAAAAGAACTCAAAGAATTCACTGCGTGTGTCCGAGCCATGCAGATGACACAGATGCCTCATTCATGAGCCAACTCCTTGCCACCTGGGTATGGATGCCCACTGAAATGCTTCCTCTGATCCAAGGGTAATCCCTTGATCCTCAACTGTACCCAGAGGTGAACTGTTCTGTTTTCATTGTGGAGAAGATGGACATCTTGCACGAGGTTGTGTTAGGCCTGAGAATCAGCAGCTAGTGAACCAGAAATGGGAAAACAGCAACAGTCACAGGGAAATGACAATGGAGCCAGGTGGGGGAGCAGCCTGGAACTCCGGGGGTGAGCGGCACTGTAAGAAGGACCATTCCTACTGCATCTGTCAGGAATAAGTTATCATTCAGACTGATGAGTCCTACTTCTATCATAAAGATTTCTGTTGAGGGATACCCATGTGACACCCTCCTGGATAGTGGGTCACAGGTCACCATCATTTATCAATCTTTTTACCAGACCAACCTGAAGCATTTACCTTTGCAGCCTTAAGAGGGACTTTCTGCATGGGGGTTGAGCAATGCCAGCTACCCCTACAATGGCTACATCATGGTGCAAACTGAATTTCCAGAGAGTTTTGCTGGAGTTCCTCAAAGCATCAGCACCTTAGTCCTCATTTGTTCTGACACCCAGATATTGAACAAGACACTGGTGTTGATTGGAACAAATGCCGATATGTTTAGACACCTGGCTCATCTGTGCCTGCAGAAGGTAGGGGAACAAACCTATCAGACTTTACCAATTCATGCCACTGTGAGTACTACTCACATGGAGAGAGAGACCAAGGTCTGCAGCCACCTGGAGGAGATTGTCAGAGTCATCAAAAAAGAAGGGAAGGATCCTCTGATAGTGCCCCTTGGCTCGATGAGTGCATGGTGAAAGGAGCTGTGGATTGCAATGAGTCTCTGTCAGACCAAAACATTATTGTGGAGTCACCAGGAAGAGGTCTGTCAAATGATCTGATGGTCCAGTGAGACTGATCAGATGTATTTTCCTGCCATGAATGGGATGTAGGGTGTGTGAAAGGGGAAGAGCATCACATCTGCCTACATGACGATCACCCATTCTGTGAAAGGTCAAGAAGATTGGTGCCTGCAGATATTGAAGATGTCAGGTGACATTTGCAAGAACTCCTGAAGGCAGGGATAATAACTGAATCTCACAGTCCCTATGACTCGCTTATAGTGGTGTCCTCAAAAAAGACTGGTGCGTAAGAATGTGCATTGACTATCGCACCCAGAATCAACGGACAGTGGCCGATCAATACACCATGCCTTAAGTGCAAGATGCCTTAGACAGCCTTACAGGTAGTAGATGGTTCTCTGTTCTGGACTTACATGGTGGTTACTACCAAATACTAATGGCTGAGAAAGATAAGGAGAAGACTGACTTTATTTTTCCACTTGAATTTTACCAGTTTGCGCAAATACCACAAGGAATATCTGGTGCTCCAGCAATGTTCCAGAGCCTGATGGAGAAGGTGATGGGTGAGATGAATCTCTTAGACATCTTAGTTTACTTGGATGACCTGATAGTGTTTGGGAAATACTGGAAGAACATTAAACCTGACTACTCAAGGTACTGGACCAACTGAAGGAACATGGTCTAAAACTCTCATTGGACAAGTATCAGTTCTGCCAGACTTCCATGAAGTATGTGGGACATATTGTTTCTGATCAAGGAATTAGCACTGATCCAGAAAAAGTTAAAGCTCTTACTGCATGGCCTGGCTTGACCAACTTGAAAACGCTTCAGTCTTTTCTCAGGATTTTACGGGTACTACTGGAGATTTGTAAAAAACTACTCCTCAGTGGTGAGGCCTTTGTACAGACTAACTAAGGGATATCCTCCAACTCAGAAGAGCAAATGTCTAGGAGCCACAGAAATATCCCCCAGTGAATATTTCAAGACCAATAAACCTTTTGGGGACCGATGGACAGATGAATGTGAGAGTGCATTTCAAGAAATTATTCGACTCCTAATAGAAGCTCCTGTTTTAGCCTTTTCTGACTACACCAAGCCATACACGCTTCACATTTATTTATTTATTTTTATTTACAAATTGGTAACCGGGAAAAGCACCATGAGCGAGGCTTGTTTCCAGGTGCAGCCCGGGAAGGGGCAAGTACAGAGGTAAATCAGCATAACTACAATACATATAGTAAGACCAGGGAAGACAGTCATGGTGAAGGATACAGTAGGCAGGCAGGTACTACAATGGGCAAGGTACAGTAACATTAATGAGGCCTAAAGCATAAGACAAATTTGGGAATTCCTGGAGGAGGTTCCTGAAAAATAAGTGCAGTTGCAGTGTGGATTGAGACAGATGGATAAATACACCATGAGGATGGGCCAGGCAGAGAGAGGCTTGGGCATCAAGGAGGTTCAGCCACCTGTGAGACGGTATCTGTAGAGGAGGAGCACTGGAGACACAAAAGTGGGGGGAGGAGTCTGAGGAGTCTTTTGAGAGAGGAGGAGGAGGTGGATAGATGCAGGTCAGAGGGTAGATTGTTCCAGAGAAGGGGAAGCGGTAAGAGAAGACCAGTTGACCGTCAGTGGTGTGGGGGCGAGGGATAGAGAGGGTGCGGGAGTCTCTGTGGCAAAGGGAGTAGGAGATGGTGGCAGCTTGCGAGAGGTGGGAGGAGAGGTAGGTGGGGAGAGTGCCAAACCAGAACTTGGCAATGAGGAAAACACAGTGAGTCATTCTATAGTGTGTTAGGGGGTTCAGGGAAAAGGGAGCATATAGGAGGCAGTGGTGCATAAGGAGAGGGGGGAGGCAGTTGCAAAGTGGCAGAAGGAATTTAGGATAATGTCCAGCTTTTTGATGGGTGTGGCAGGGGCCATGCTATAGACTACGTCAGCATAGTCAAGGACAGGCAGTATTGTTTGGAGAACCAGTTCGTGTCGGGTGGGGAGAGGGAGGCTGTCTTTGTGGTGGTAAAGGATGGCAAGTTTGGGTCGGAGCTTTGTGCAGATGGTGTCGATGTGAGTGGAGAAGTCTAGGTGGCTGTCCAGCCAGACTCCCAGGTACTTAAATGCTGGGACAGTATCAAGGGGGTGCTGTCTAGAGTTATAAAGACCAGATGAGATTTAAGGGAGGTGAGTTTCTGTTTGGAGCCGAATAGCATCGTAACAGTTTTTTTTTTTGTGTTTAGTTTCAGTTGGTTTGCTAGGAACCAAGAGTGGATAAGACTGAAATCATCCTGGAGTGGGGTCTGCACATAGGTGAGGGAAGAGCTGGAGGAGAAGATGACAGTGTCTTTCGCATACATATGCAGGTTTGCGGAACTGCAGACAGAGGGAAGATCCTTTATGAAGGGGCCGGCCCGTCGGCGCAGCGGAGGGATTTCAGCTTGCTGACGCCGGGCGACCCGGATTTGGGAACGGGATCCGGGTCGCTGGAGGCCGAAGGGGGAGCAGGATTGAGCGCCTGATGGCAGCTCTCCACTCCGGGAGGGCGCGGGCAGCACTCGGTGCGATAGGGACCCCTGGTGGAGACCAGGAGTTCCATGCAACCGACGCTTGACGTGGGGGGGGAGGAGACTGGGCGGACGCTGGCATCATTGCACGTCCCTGCCTCCTCCAGGGAGAAAATCTGGTGGAAAAAGAAGGCGGGCAGGACCACCAATCTATGAAGCCCTCCCTGGAGAGCCTCACATTGCCTCCGTCGCTGCAGGACCCCGACCAGTTACAGTTCCAGGGTCACGAAGGTGGCCTGTGGCCCCACCCTCCGGGGGGCAAGCCGGGGGTGACTGTGGGGTCCCCAGCAGCAATTGACGGAGGTAGAGGTCTCCGGGGGCCGTGACCAGGCTGGATGGCCCCGGTGGTCCTGCCAGGAAAAAGGGCAAATTTGAAAAAAAAAAAAAAAAAGATCCTTTATGAAAATAGAGAAAAGGATGGGACCAAGGATAGAGCCCTGGGGGACCCTGGAGTGGATAGCGAGAGGGGAGGAGATGGCATCGCTGATTTGGACAGATTGGCACCTGTCCTGTAGGTATAATCAGAACCAGGCTACTGCAGTGTAGGCAAGGCCTATTGATTTGAGCTTGTGACGTTGAAGGGTGTGTTAAACTGAATCAAAAGCTTTAGCCAGGTCAGTGAAAATGGCAGCAGTGACATGACTCTGGTCCATGGCTGAGAAAATGGAGCAGGTGACCCGCAACAAGGAGGAGGTGGTGGAGTGCCGCTTTCTAAAGCCAGATTGTACTGGGGAAAAAGAATTATTGGCAGCAAGGAATTCAGAGTTTAGAATGTATAAGTGACTCCTGTACCTTGGCAAGGGAGGGGAGTTGGGAGATTGGCCAGTAGTTACTAGGGGTGATGGGTCACCACCTTTGTAGAGTGGAATCACCTTGGCTGATTTCCAAGCTTTAGGGACTGTGGAAGTGGAGAGGGAGCAGTTTCGAATATGGGTCAGGGGTGACTATGGCAGGGGTAGAGATGTGGACAAGCCGTGGGTGGAGACCATGAGGACTTAATTTAGCAGGGTAAAGAGAGTTGTATACTTCCAGGGTGGGAACAGAAACTCAGCCGGTGGGGAGATGGGGTTTGGCTTGGCAGGAGGGGGGTCAGGTGGGCCAGCCAGGGTGTGATCAGGAAGAGCACAGGAGGTGAAAAACTTGTTGAAGACCTGGGCCACTGAGGCAAGGTCAGAGATGGGGTAGCCACCTGTTTTGAGGACTGGGCACATTTGCTGAGTGGGCGGATTTAGGAGCATGTGGATCACTTTCCAGAAGGAGGTAGGGTTGCTGTCTTGCTGCAGTTTAGATTTGAAATAGCTGGCCTTGATTGACATTGATGCCAGCATGGAAGGGCTGGACACCGTACTCTACCAAGAACTCGACAAAGGTATGAAATCCATTGTCTATGCCAGTCGCAGTTTGACTTCTTCTGAAAAGAACTATCAAGTCCATAAGTTAGAGTTCCTTGCACTGAAATGGGCAGTGGCTGATCAATTCCATGAGTACCTGTATGGAGCCAGATTCATTGTGCTAACTGACAATAACCAGTTAACATATGTGCTGACCTCCGCCAAGATGGATGCCACCGGGCATAGATGGATCTCTGCACTATCAGCTTACAATTTCTGCTTGCAATTTTGCCTTGGGCGAAACAACACAGATGCAGATGCACTGTTCCTATGCCACCTGTGGCAGATATGTGGGTATACAAAGATAATGCAGGACACAGTAAAAGAGTACAATAAACCTGCAGTATGTTTTATTTTATGGAAAAATACAAATATAATAAATAAATATCAATAAACAGTTCAGTCAGGACTAGAAAATAAACAGTAGCATAATGCTATTCCACCTTACTTCAAGTATCTCAAAATTCAAACCTCAGCTTTTCTGCTGCTTGAGACAAATTCCTTGTTTTAGGCACAGGTCATTCCTCTTACCTTAACCTCAGGTAAGTGAGACTGGCTGGTTAGCTAATCTGACTCTTTGTGTTTGAGGTGGGCTTATATAGCCCTCCCACTTCCCTCCAATAACATCCAATTAGTTCTAGAATGGTCCTTAAATAGGGAAACTCCTCCTCAATCACATAATGAGGTTTTATTTACAGAAAGTCCCTCTATAGGAAATCCCCTTCCTGAGGTTTTACTTATGGGAAGTCCCTTATTTTCTATATATGCAAACAGTGCAAACATTTGTTGTATTTGTACATGTACTGTATTGTTACAGTATGTGGACACAAGCCCTTTAATTTATATTTCAGGGCTCTATACATAATAGGGCTCCTTTAGAGATCTGCAGTATCTCTTTGTTTTTTAATTTGTTTAATTTCTTTTTATACTGGGCTGTAGCTTTTATGTCCAGGGACAGCATAGTCCCTTTTTATATTCAAGCGCTCGTTTTTCAGAGCGCACAGATTACTTTGGGCAAGCCTGCCTCTCTAGCAGCCTGGACTGGCTGCACACATGCCACAGACTTCTCCATGGCTAGATGGCACAGTTCTACAACATATTTTATACAAAGCCAGCAGCTGGGAGTCCTAATAGTATAGGGGCATCAGTAATTATTTACACAGATACTGAGTGGCAGCAAAAGTAAAAGTTAAAGTCTGGCGCTCAGTTCAAACAGTTCCTGCCTCGATGCAGGATTTTTTTTGCATAACAATGGAGCAGCAGCAAAATAATTTAAATAAGGGAGACAAAATGCCACTCTGTTTTACTCATATTCCACCTAACAGAGTGATGTTGTTTTGTATTTAACTGAAATTTTAAACATTTCTAAACATTCCTGAACCATGTACATAACAAGCACTTGTCAGTGCCGAATGTTTGCTTGCTGGTATTAGCATTGGAAATGCAGGAGTTAGACAGATGCAGAATAGGAATGGCAGTGAAGTGTTGAACTGCACGCCAACCCCACCTCCACCCTACACCAAAAAGCAGAGACGAAGAGGCAGTGGGGTATGCGTTTAGGTCGTCGCTCATAACGTTCATGCCATTTCACCTCACCCTATCCTGCAGACACCGGCACATGTTGAGGTGTGCCTTGGGGTGTTCAGCTTTACAGTCACCACATTCCATAAGGACATATGCTGAAATGGGTGCAGTATAGGAGAATGGGATGAACTCTGGGGCCAAAGAGTCCAAGGCACATCTCGATGCCTGTCACTGGAAGCAGGGTGGAGGGGGTGTGGTGGAATGGCATGAGCATTATAGTTGGTAATCCAAAGGCTCACCCCTGATGCCTGTCACTCTGCACAGGGTTATGGTACGTTATGGTTAGAAACCCTGATGCCCCGGGTGTTTGTTGGTATTTGCACTACAAAATTTCAACATGACCTTTTTGTGACCCCCACCTCATGAAAGCATTTGGGACCTCTTCTCATGAATAGTGGCACTGTGATTTTGTTAATGTGTCCCGAACTTTGAGTTCCCACAGTGACTGTGCCATTCTGCTCCAGATGTACAAAAACACAGATCAGGCAGGATGTGAAGAATGACAGCTGTACCATTCATAGGGAGCTGTGAAGGGATGGCAATGTTGAAAATCTGTAGTGAAAATATTAAAAAAAGCTTGAACTTCTGACCGTATGTGGAAACTGTGCAACACATGTGCATAACACAGTCATTTAGTGGAATTATTAATCAGATTTTCAACACTGGCATTTTGTGACCTCTGCTCATGAACACTGTTACTATGATTTTCTTAATCTGTCCCAAACATTGATTTCCCACAGCGACTGTACTATTCTGCGCCAGATGTGGAAATGCATATTTCAGGCAGGATATGAAAAATGACAGCTGTACTGTTCATAGGGAGGTGTGGAAAATGCCAATGTTGAAAGTCTGCAGTGAAAATATTACAAATTTGTGAAGTTACGTGGGTGTGTGGAAACTGCACAATGCACGCTCATAACACAGTCATTTTTTGGACTTTCTTCACCAAATTTTCAACATAGTCATTTTAGGACCTCTGCTCATGAACAGTGTCACTGTGATTTTCTTAATCTGTCCTGAACACTGATTTCCCACAGCGACCTTGCTATTCTGTGCAGGAAGTGCAAAAACACATTTTGGCCAGGATGTGAAAAATGACAGCTATACTGTTCATAAGGAGGTGTAGAAAATGCCGATGTTGAAAATCTGGGTAGAAAATATTACAGATTAAAAGTTATGAGTGTACGTGAAACTACTGCACAATGCACGCTCATAAAACAGTAATTTTTAGTTTTTCACCAAATTTTTCAACATAGGTTTTTGAGAGCCCATCTCATGAACAGTGGCACTGTCATTTCGTTAATCAGTCCCAAAAGGTGATTCCACGCAGTGACTGAATAATGCCATGACAGTGACTGAATTCATGAGAAGGGGTCCCAATAACCTCATGTTGAAAATTTATTTTTTTATTTTATTTATTTTTTTTATTTATTTATTTGAATCTAGGATTACAAATACCTTTGAGCCGAGGCTCTTCTACAAAAGTTCCACTTCAGAATAAGTACAATACAACACAGGTCAATTCAGAACAGGCTGTGAATAAAACATAGGGTTACAGAGACAGTAGGCTTAACATATTGTGTCACTGGAAACATGAGTATTGAGAGGATGCTAGATAGGAATACAGAGGTAGGAGCAGCCAGAGGCATTGCCTGAGGTACTTAGGGAAGTGCAATGGAGAGGAGGAGAAGGAGGACATGAAGGGGGAAGGAGAAGGGGAAGGGAAAGGTGTAGGTGTGGGAGAAAGTAAATGCTGAGAAGAGGCAGCACAGAAAGGTTAAATGGGCAGGAGGGCTGTTTATAGGAAACAGTCGCAGGTGCTGGAGGCAAAGAGGAGTAGAAGGAGCCTTGATTTGAAGGGGCCAAGCTTGGGGAGGGAGGAGATGTCACTGCTGAGACCATTGAACCAGAGTGGGTCCCTGAGAGGTATGACATGGAGGGGTCAGAAAGAGTTGGGAGTCTGAGCTCCTGGTGAGGCAAAAATTGTGAGCAGGAGAAAGGAGGGCTTGGATGCCAGGAGGGGAGTAGCCCAGGGTTGTCTTCTTGGCCATTAGGCATGTTAGGTATTTTATGCGGTTTGAGAGTTGTAACCAGCCAGTTTGGACGTAGAGGTCACACGTATGGGTGAGATGGTGGGCTCCAGAAATGAGCCAACAGGCTTTGTTGAGGGCTGTAGCTATACGTCAAAGAGCAGCGGTAGTTGCAGAGCCATATATGATAAGGCCATAGTCAATTAGCGAAGCAACAGAGCTCTGAACTGTGACCCTAAAGGCTTCAGGAGTAAGGCATTGCCTGTGCCTGTAGAGAAGTCCGATACGATTATTAACAGCTTTAGTAACATTGTCCATGTGTGGGCCATATGATAGGTGACTGTCGAGTATGATTCCAAGATATTTAAAGGAGTGTACATGTTCCAGGGCAGCACCATTGCAGTTGAGGATGGTCAAGGGAAAATGCTTGTGCTTGTTATGTGTGCCACAGAAGAGCATTGTCTTTGATTTTTTATAGTTGAGGACTAGCTTGTGCTTAGAAAAACCTTTTTTTGACAGATGAAAAGCCACTCTGTAGGTTGCATTGAAGGGGATAGTGATCCTTGTGGGTAGCGTGGATTACGGTGTCATCAGCGCAGAGTAGTATTTGCTCCAGGCAGGAATTTGGTAGGTTATTCAAAAACAGAGAGAGAAAAGTATGGGACCTACAATGGATCCCTGTGGGACTCCAGAGTTGACTGGTCTAACATCAGAAAGAACTTCACCGATTTTGACTCTTTGTGATCTGTTTTCAAGGTAACTTTTGAACCAGGTCATGGATGTGGGCGAGAGCCCAAAGTTTAGCAGTTGGTCTATCAGGATGCGATGATGGACAGTGTCAAAAGCCTTTGTTAAGTCAATGTACACAGAACCAGTTAGATGACCTTTGTTCAGGGAACTGTGGATAGCTCCAGTAAATTCCAGTAGGGCTGATGTAGTGCTGTGGCCCTTTCTGAAACAGTGTTGTTGAGTGCACAAGATATTATATTTTTCCAGGTACTCAGTAAGTTGGTCTGCTACAATCCTTTCTATGGCCTTTGAGAGGGCAAGTAATATGGAGATAAGCCTGTAGTTTATGTGTAATGCCCGGTCACCACTTTTGTGGATTGAAGTAACAGTTTTCCATCTGTCAGGGAATTGACTGAGGCTGAAGGAGAGGTTGAAAATTTTTGTTAAGGGGGTAGTACTTCATCAAGGGTGAGGGATGACAGTTTTAGGTCAATTGAGTCCCCGCTTACTCGGGTCTTGGCAATAGCTTTACTGATGGAGGTGTGTACTTCATGCAACGTGACTGACTTAAAGTAGAAGGGTGGGTATTTTGAAGAAGGGGGAGGGCTAGTGGCATGTGCTGGAGCATCATCATTGTTGTAAAAATCTGGTGCCAAAAGTCCAAAAAATGGCCGAGATATCCACATAAGTTGAAAAAATCCTATTTATGCCATTATACAGCTTATCAGCATTTCTTCAGTTCGTGGCTGGCTTTGAAGAGTGCAGACGTGTTTCCAGTCCACCGAAGATCATTGTGCGGGGCTACAGAGGAAAGTATGGGGTGAGGGGGGTGTGGAGAGGTGGGGTACACAGAAGGTGGGTGCCGGTTGGGGGAGAGAACACTGGGCACAATGCGGGACCGTTTTCTACTTTTCAGGTGAAAAATAAATTGAAACCATCATGGAAAGGTTTTCCTATTTTGCAGGTAGATTTTGTGTGCTGGGGTGGGCTCCCAGTGTGCCACCTGCGTGTTTTTTTGGGGGGGACTGAAGCCGACAGGGATTAGGGCCCCTCCATTGGCAAAGTAAGAAGGATCTGTGTTTTAGGGGAGACATGATACCGAGGGGGATTGGGCACCCCTTCAGCAAACAAAATGTATGGGGGGGTATTATGCTGATGGGGAGTGGGCTCCCCCATCGGCAAAAGATTTGGGGAGAGGGCATGCCGATAGGGGGATTGGGCACCCCGTTGGCTTTTATGGGAACTCTGAGGAGGTGACAGCCACCGCCATGTAACTAGAAATGTTACACCAGGCAAGGCACTGTCCTGCAATGACGGGTTGCTCCCTCATTGCAGCGGAATGGCTGACACTGCACTGACGAGGCGGCCCCTCATTGCAGTGGCCCAATTGTTTCAAGTTGGTGGCACTTTTGCAGAACCAGTGTCATCAGGACACTGGACCTGCACTGGGTGAACAGTGCCAAACCTTCAAATGCAGTGCTGGTGTTGGTTGCCATAGTGCCTCACTTCCACAACCCGCTTGTCTTCTAAGCTGCCACATAATGTTTCTTGTGCATGCATGCAAGCAAACATAAAAATGGCATAAGCACTAACTTAATTAAGCACTGCAGCACTTTAAACTCATGATATGGCAAAAATGCACTTTATTCAACCAGCACCTTATATGCGTAAAGGCACTTTGTGTCTTTGGCATTAAATGTGATAAATGCACCTTATTTCATTCCGCCAGCTGGCCTTAGCTTGGTGCATTATTTGGGGAATTCTTGGTGAGTGATGGAAATCAGAAATAAAAGCAATAGGGAAAAAGTTTAGTGAGAAATAGAAAAGACTGATGTAGGTGGCCAACCTCTGCCAGGGGCAGAAAAGGGCAAAGCATAGTAAAGGAAGATACTGTTGCACAACAGATTTCAATAAGAAAAAGAAGAAGATAGGAATAGCATCCCTCCACCGGGGTTATCAGACTGGCAGAATGCAGTTCTGCCACACTCCTCCATCTTTCAGAAAAAAACAGTAACTCTTATAACAACTAATTTTTAGCAACAAACCCCCAGAATGTATATACATCCATACAGATGGGAGTTTGGGTTGGAGCTTCCGCGCACCCTCGCTATGGAAGCTCCACCTCAAAGTCCCATAAACAATAATGAAGTATGTACTACAGTACAGAAAGAACTGCAATAAACTGTAATTTACTTCATTACCCTGGGGCTGAAAACAATTTGTACTATTAACCATCATAGTACTATTGCATAACATTTCATCAACACATTTTTCATTTCAGATTTCATTCTCCTGGACCAAGTCTGCACCATGCCTGGGTAACAAATTGGCATTCTTATGCTGGCTTCCAGTCCTATGCTTCACTGTAAACTTGTAAGGCTGTAAGGTCAGGTTTCACCTCATGATGTGGGCATTCTGATCCTTCATCTGATTTATCCAGCACAAAGGGTTGTGATCATTGAGAAAGGTAAACTCCGTGCCCCATAAATACAAGCGTAAAGCTTCTATTGCCCACTTAATGGCCAAGCACGCCTTTTCAATGGCAACGTATTTCTGCTCCCTGTCGTGTAGCTTTTGACTGATATAAATGATAGGGTGCTCTTCTCCTTCAATGGTCTGACCTAACTCATTCACTCCCAGTGGCCATTTTGGGTCAGGTCCAGCAATGGATGGTTCTGATGCCATATGGCGTCTGCTCTGATCCCCGTCTCAGAAGAGTCTGTATGCACCTCAAAAGGGAGACTAAAATCAGGGCACCTTAACACCGAGGAAATACACAGGGCAGCTTTGATGGCCCTAAAGGCCTCATCACATTTGGTGTTCCATTTTACAATGTTGCTGCATTTTTTCTTAGTCAGGTCGGTTAAAGGGATGACGATGGAGGCGAAATTAGGAATGAGCCTCCTGTAGTATCCTGCTAGGCCTAGGAATGACCTTACATGCTTTTTTGTTTTGGGCACAGGGCTGTTGGCAACTGCCTCAACTTTTTCAATTTCTGGTCGCACACACCCATTACTCAGTGGGAACCCAAGGTATCTGGTTTCAGACATTGCTAGAGCACATTTCGCAGGGTTTATGGTGAGTCCTGCTTTCTGTATGGACCTTAACACAGTAGTCAACTGTGTCTTGTACATCGACCAGTCTGGACTATGGATGATGATGACATCCAGATAGGTAGTACAGTATGCAGTGTGTGGGGTCAGTATCCTGTCCATCAATCTTTGAACAGTAGCAGGGGCTCCATGTTGGCCAAAGGACATCATTGTGAATTGGAATAACCCAAGGGGTGTACTAAAAGCTGTTTTCTCCCTAGACTCAGGGGCTAAGGAGAATCTGCCAGTTCCCCTTGATCGGATCAAGTGTGCTGATGAACTTAGCATTT
Organism: Neoceratodus forsteri; assembly: GCA_016271365.2. NCBI lineage: Eukaryota > Metazoa > Chordata > Ceratodontiformes > Ceratodontidae > Neoceratodus > Neoceratodus forsteri. Next base: position 107,075,639 of record CM028137.1, read on the forward strand.
CCAATATTATCACTAATGTTATCTACCCTAGGCATGGGGTATCCATCAAAATGGGAAACATTGTTGACCCTTCTGAAATCTAGGCACAGTCTAATGCCGCCTTCTTTTTTTGGGACTACCACTATTGGCAGTGACCAGGCGCTGGTGGATGGTTCTATGATGCCCAGTGTCTTGAACTTTGCTATTTCTTGTTTCACCCCTTCCCTTACTTTCTTAGGCAGCCTATATGGCTTCTGTCATATAGGGCCAGACTCTGTCCTAATGTGGTGCTGTACCCCAACTGCTTTTCCCAGTATGCTTGTGAACATGGGTGCAAAGGATTCTAACAGCTGGAGAATTTCCTTTCTGTGTTGGGGGTCTAGCTCGGGGTTTACTTTGATGTCTGCGAGGTTTTCCTTCTACTCTAACCTTTGATATGCCATCTCAAGTTCAGACTCTTCTCTTTCTGGGGGAATATACAGGTTCCCCATAGCTTCCTTTCTTTTCATCCACTTTTCCAAAAGGTTAGCATGGTATATCTTTCTCCCTGGGTACTTACCAGGGGTCTCAACTTCATACATTACTGGCCCTGTTTGCCTCAAAATCATGTATGGCCCTTGCCACTTCATTAGTAACTTATTCTGGGTGGTGAGTAGAAATAACAACACCTTCTCTCTTGCCTTCAGGTCTTTGGGCTTACAGTTATTGTCGTAATAGGCTTTTTGTTTTGCTTGGTATACCACACTGTTTTCATGTGACCTCTTAGTGTAATCAACCAACCATTTACGTAGCTGGATCATATACTCCATAATGTTGGTGTGCCCTACATTTGCCCCTTCTTCCCAAAACTCTTTGACCACATCCAATGGCTCTCAGGGATTCCTTCCATACAAAAGGGAGAAAGGGGAGTAACTTGTAGCAGCTTGGGGAACCTCTCTGTAAGCAAACAAGAGTGGGAGGTATTTATTCCTGTCCTTACCCTCCTCATGCACAAACTTTTTGAGCATGCATTTTAATGTTTGGTTGAACTGTTCAACCAATCCATCAGTTTGTGGGTGGTAGGGCATTGTCCTTACTGCCACTACACCCAGCAAATGGTATAGTTCTTTCAACAAAGCAGCCTGGAAATTACTGTCTTGGTTTGTTAACACCTCCTTCAGGATCCCAAGATGGCTGAACACTTTTACAGGTTCCTCTGCTACCGATGAGTGGTGTCAGTGCGCAAAGGTATGGCCTCAGGGTACTTTATTTCATAGTCACAGATAACTAGGATATATTTGTATTCTTGGGCACTCTTCTGCAAGGGACCTGCTATGTCCATCGCCATTCTTTTGAAAGGCATGCTGACTATGGGTAAGGATACCAGGGGCACTGAATCCTTACGGGTAACCTGGGCAACCTTTTGACACTTGGGACAGGCTCTGTAGTAGTCTGCCACTTCCTCATGGATATTAGGCCAATAAAAATACTGTAAGAGCCTATCAAGGGTTTTATCTCTACCAACATGACCTGCCCATGGTAAGTCATGTCCTAAGTATAATAATTGGTTCCTAAAGCTCTTAGAAACTACCAACTGCTCCATTTTTTCATCAGTTCTAAGGTTATTATACACTCTATACAATATGTTATTAATACATTTGAACACAGGGGCCCTTGGTGGTTTCTTCTGGTTAATCTGTAATTGTCTCATCATTACGTTGTTCCTGGGCAATGTCACATTTAGAAACAGCTTTCAACGATATCATTTGGCGGTCTATTTTGAGCTCTGCAGTTTCTCTGAGCCTTTTTATTTTCCCCTTTTGTTTTCCTCTGGGTACATGGTGGTTCAAACATATACCCCTCAAAAGGAAACATGTCTCCCAGATTTTTCGCCTTAGTCTGTGACTTGGTAGTAATGGCGGTAACATTTTTAGGGGTTAGTAGTGCTTCAAAATGTAACCCCTAGGTGGCACTATCCCAAGGGCTACTACCCCTGCCTGCTTAACTACTAACAGGTTGAGGGGCCTAGGTCCAATGGCGGGTGCCTCCACCCAGAGGTCAGGGTTTGCAGTAGTTAAACTAACTTGGTCACAGCCCTCTGGGGCACTGTAACCTCCCTTTCTTCCCACTAGTGGCCCATACAATGTATCAGGAATATCTTCACAATGTACACTTACCCCCAGGACTGGCTATGTCCACTGGACTCTGGGGACCCCCTGTAAAACAAGATGACACAGTGCAAAAGCCACAGTACAATACTTTAACATAAACAAATACCTCAGTCAGTGTAACTTTGCTGAAACAAACAGATCTGATTTATTTAAGGAGCTGTAACAAGGAAGGGGGAAATCAGGTTAATTAGGTTAAACACATTAATAATCACTGTACTGTGCACGTATTCAGAGTCCCAAATTGTCACTTTCACTGGGTACCCAGGATGGGGAGGGGCTAGCCAGGATCGGTGCAGCTGGTTGGGGCCCTGTGATGGAAAAAATACTTGCACAATACCCAATTGTAATCCGGAGCTGGATGGCTCAGTTCGTGAAGAAATGAAACAGCAACAATTAGATGACACACTTGCAATTTGCTAAACAGATGGCAGGGAGCTACCCTGCTTGTACTCACTAACTCAATGCTGAAAACTAGATGGAAGGCAGATTGTCCTGGGTTGCCAGGAGGAGCAGACCATGTGGACAAGGTCCTTGTGACTGGAACCCACTGCAGTTTAGAGCAAACAGATGTAGTCTGGATTAAGCTGGGGTTTACTTCCAGCTTCATGCACACAGTTCACTGTACAGAGGATTTGAAACGCGATTCCCCACAAGCACTACACACATTTATATGTAAAAGGAAAGTACTATACCAGGCAGGCTGCTTCTTGATCCCGACCGCAATTACTGCACGATACCCGGGAGAACACACAGCAGCTTCAGTTCCTGACAGACCGAGCGCGATTCAGCAATTTCTTCAGTCTTCTACAGGGTGAGCCTGGTTTCTACTCTTCAGATCTCCTTGATTCTCCTCACCGGTCAGATTCGGTCCGAATGGGCGCTTGCACAGGCTGCAGACTGAAACTCAGGGCCTTACACGCGCTTCCCGCACTAAAAACTACACACTGCAGAAGCACAGAGCTCCTTGTCTTTTCACTGCCAAAACTGATCTAATCTCTCCAGTCCCAGAGCAGTGCATTTCCTTTAGCTCCACGCTATTCTGTTCGCTGGTCTGGCTGTCACTCACAATAAACTCCCCCTGTTGGTGGAAAAAGGCGCCAAGGTCAAAACTACATTTCCCAGAGTCACTGGCCATACAGTACATAGGTGGCTGGCTCCACAATGAGAGTCCAAGTTCTGATTTGCCAGCAGCAGGCTCCATTTCAAAGGTCCCCCCACACTGATTGGTCCAGTTCAGCAGTTCAAAACCAGAATGGAGGGCTAGGCAAACACAGTTCAGACTGCAAAGAAAAGCAGGTTAGACAAACTGTATTTTCATTATTACTCTAAATGATTTCTGGCAAACAGTTACATCTTTGGAAAGTGCTCACTCTGCGCACTTAGTGACGGCAGAAATGGAGCGATTTGGCAGCAGCTCGAGCGAGACTCAAGCAGGGAAACACACATTCCCCCATAGAAACTAATTATGCCTGCAAGCAGACAGCTCTTAAAGAGACAGTACCAGAGGCTTTAAAAGCACTCACAGATAAACGGCTAAAACGTCGAACACCATTCAGGCTTGGAACATTCAAGCAAGCTCCTGAAAGTCTTTTTGGGAACCCCCATATGCAGGGGGGTTACACTCTTCCCGGCCTGGTAAAGCTTGGCGTCCGCAACAATCAAGTACCCCCATAAGTTTCAACACAACCATGTACATTTTCATCAGCATCACATTAGGCTTATACATGTAATCATCAGTCAATATATCACTTTACCAGGAACACATTTCTGAAACTTTGCAGTACGTCACTCTTTACACAGTATTACACACACATTGTACCATAACTCAGGTTATTACCTCTTGTACATGAAACCTGAAGAGAGGGGGCCCTTCCCTATCAGCTACCTTGGGGCTGGATGGGGCAGGGGCACCATACCTAGAGGGCAACACAAGTAACTTGGAGTTAGCACTGATGTTCAGTTTAGGCAATGAGCTCAGGGACACATATACTCCTTTATGGACAACATTAAGAGGCAAGTCCACAGGCCTCCCAGGGGGATCCTAACTAAGGTGCACCACAGGCTTTACAGCTCGACCAGTCTTTCTAGGGGGAACTGTTACAGTCTCTGCACTCTGAGCCTCATTTTCAGCATTGTCCTCACTTGTCAGAGGAGTCTCCATTGGGATAGAGAGGCTAGAACTTCGGGCACTTTCAGCTCCAGGAGTTACAATCTCTGAGTCCACAACACTTGGCTCACATGGAGAGCTTTCGGACACTGGCAGTGGACCATCAGGGCACTCAAAATACTCTTCTTGTTCTGGTATGTCACCAGTCTGTTCCAGTCCATCATTTTCCTCCTCTGAAAGCTCAAACAGTTCAACCATACACAATGGTTCCATATCATCTGACTTAATGCTTTGCACTTCACTTTCTGGGAGCATTGGCTCCACGGACAAAGTTGGGGCTCAGACAGTCCAGAAGGCCCAGCTTCATCTCCAGGATTGACTAGGGGATTGCCCCGAAACAATTGACTCAGTTCGTAAGAAGGGTAGTATTCAAAACCACACTCACTTTCCTCTGAAATGGACTGACATTAATGTTCAACTGGGACTTGTGGAGGGGGTCACTTTAACTCAGCTTCTGTAGGTGCAGACTTTCTTGATTTTTTCTTAGCAGCAGCTCTAGTCACTGGTTCAGAGGGGGCATTTTCTGGGGGCTCAGACTCAATCAAGATTTGTCCAGTGGGCAGTAAATGATTTCTATGCATTGTTTTAACATCTTGTGAATTATTCTCAGGCCTTACTTTGTACACAGGAAGATCATCCAGTTTGTCCACTACAATGTGAGGGAGATGGTGCCATCTGTCAGCAATCTTATGTTTGCCATGCAGTCCCAGATTTCTTAGCAATACCCGGTCTCCCTCCTGGAGTTCCTGTGCTTTCACCTTTTTATCATACTTGTCTTTATTGGCCAGATTTCTTTTGGCAGCCATGGTTTGAGCCAGTTGGTACGCATGATTTAGCTGGGCCTTTAACTTTTGCACATACTGTAAATAGTTGTCAGCTTAAACCCCATCAGGAGAGACCCCTAAAACACACAATCTACCGCAGTCGAGCTTCCCTTCCAAAATATCAGGTGGTGAGGAGAACCCAGTGGCATCACTTTTGGTGCAGTTGTAGGCATGTACCAGGGTGCTAATTTGTTGGCTCCATCTAGGCTTGTCCTTTGGGTGAAGGGTGCCTAGCATATCTAGCAAAGTGCGGTTGAAACTTTCAGGCTGTGGGTCCCCTTGGGGGTGGTAAGGTGTGGTTCTGGACTTTCGCACTCCCCACATAGAAAGCATCTCTTTGATCAGACAACTCTCAAAGTCTCTCCCTTTATCAGAATGGATTCTTTGTGTAGCCCCATAGTGAACAAAAAAGTTTTCTACAAGTATTTTTGCCACAGTGGATGCCTTCTGGTCCTTGGTGGGGAAAGCTTGGGCATATCTTGTAAAATGGTCAGTGGCCACCAGCACATTACTAATATTTCTTTGATCTGACTCCAAACTCAGAAAATCAATACAGACCAGCTCCATGGGTGCACTGGTGGTGATGTTAACAAGGGGGGCATCCCTCTGGGGCAAAGCTTTCCTCTGTAAGCAGCGACTACAAGTTTGAATGTGTTGCTCCACATCAGCCCCCATCTTACGCCAATAGAATCTGGATCTCACCAAGTCAAGTGTTCTGTCTATACCAAGGTGCCCCATGTGGTTGTGTAAGGACCTCAGTACTGAGTCTCGAAAGGCAGTGGGCAGCACTAGTTGTTGTTTGTCTACTTGTCCCCCTCTGTCTACTGTTTCTCTGCATAACAGTCTATTGATCAGTTTCAACTTAGGACCTTCTTTGTATAACAATGCAGTTCTCAAATCAGTGGAACGTCATTTGGACACATCTTTCCCTGTATAGAGGGCTTCTAAAGCTGATTTGATCAGGGGATCTTGGGATTGAGCCAGCCAAATACTGTCATTGTCCAGCTGAGGCAGTGCACCAATGTCTATTGCAGAAAAGTGGCAATAAGCAGCAGGTATGCAATTCTCAGAGGGTCCCAAACAATCCACCATACAGTCCACTGCATCCATGGACATTTGTTCCTCCCTGCCAAACTTCTGGCAGAGTGCTCGAATATCAGGTTCTGACAGTCTGACCCAGTCATTCTGGGAAACAGGCCTCCGGGAGAGAGCATCAGCATCTATGTGGTTCAGGCCTGCTCTGTATTCAATAGCATAGTCGTATGTAGAAAATGCAGAAAGCCACCTATGGCCAGTAGCATCCAACTTAGCTGAAGTCTGCACATAGGTCAAAGGATTATTGTCAGTTTTTACTAGTGTCTTAGCCCCATACAAGTACTCATGGAATTGATCAACAATGGCCCACTTCAAAGCTAGGAACTCTAACTTGTGTACAGAATAGTTCTTTTCGGAAGGGGTCAGGCTTCTGCTGGCAAAGGCCACTGATCTCAGGCCATTCTTGTGCTCCTGATACAACACAGCCCCCAACCCTTGCAAGCTAGCATCAGTGTGCAGGACATAAGGTTTTGATGGATTGGCATAGGCCAGCACTGGAGCATGGGTAAGTTGATATATGATCTCATGACAAGCAGTCTCACAATCAGGAGTCCAGCGAGCCCCAAATACTTCACTCGGACAAAAATACACTCGTTCAGTCTTGAAGACGCTGACTTTTTGTATTTTTTGTGCGTTGGGGGATACTCTTGAGTAAGGTTAAGTAAAGGGCGGATCACTCTTGAATAGTCATTGATGAAACGTCAATAATAACCACAGAATCCCAGGAATCTTTGCAGTTCTTTTAGATTTTTGGGCTGTGGCCAGGTGGTCAAGGCCTCAACTTTACTTGGGTTGGTCTCTATTCCCTCGGTGGATACTATGTGTCCCACATACTTTACTGATGCTTGAAAGAATTGACACTTATCAATGAACAGTTTAAGGCCAAAGTCTTCCAGTTGGTCCAACACCTTGAATAATCTGCTCTCATGCTCCTCCAGTGAGCTGCCAAACTCAATAACATCATCTAGGTATACCAGGCACTCTAGTAAGTACATGTCCCCCACTGCACGCTTACTCAATCGTTGAAAAGTGGCTGGGGTGCCTGAAATCCCTTGAGGCATCCTCATGAATTCATAGAAGCCAAGCGGACAAATAAAGGCTGTCTTCTCATGGTCCTCTGGGGCCATCAGGATCTGGTAGTACCCACTGCGGAGATCCAGCACAGAGAACCACTTGCTCCTGTTTAGGCAGTCCAAAGCATCCTGAATGTGGGGCATTGTGTACTGATCAGGGATAGTCTGCAGGTTTAAAGTGCAATAATCCACGCACATCCTTATGGTCCCATTCTTTTTTCTCACTACCAAAATGAGGGAAGCATAGGGGATTCTGGATTCTTGTATTACACCCAGCAGGTAGCATCTCTTGCAGATGCCATCTCACATCATCTATGTCAGCAGGGGCCAGGCGTCAAGACCTCTCACGAAATGGCCTTTCATCATGCAGCCAGATGTGATGCTCAGCTCCTTGCACACATCCCATGTCCCATTCTTTTAAAGAAGACACCTGGTTTCTCTGGGCAAGCTTCTCACTGATCCTCACTTTCCATTCAGCTGGCAATGGGGAGTCACTGAAATCAAACAAATCAGGCGTTACTCTGTCATTCTTCCCCGAACTCTTGCTACTGGGTAGCACTGCAGTATCTGCACAATGCACATTAGCCAGGGTGCAACCTCTATTTACTCGAATCTCTCTATCAGACACATTATGAACTTGAATCATTACCCATCTGGCATAAGCATGGGCTCTGGCAGGCAAAATACTTGGCTTGACCAGCAGTTCTTCCAGCAATTTCCCATCGTCTGGTGCATCCAACATTAATATTTTATTCTTGACATCCTTTCTGATATTGACCTCTCCCTGTAAGGTGCACTGGGCATTTACCACCAGGATCAGAGATTCAGGATCCTTTTTCCAAACAACTCCAACCGGTTCCTCTGGTTCCACTTTGTCAGCATCTCTCTGGGCATCGTAGGCCTTCCTGATGAAGGCCGGAATTCTTAGAGCTCTACCAGCCCGGGACCCCTGTTTTTCATAACACAACTGTGCCAGCCATCCAAACATATGTGCATTAGTCCCAATTAGTAGAGGAACCCCATCACACAGTCCAGTAGGGGGACACACTAAAGCCAGGGTCTCTACTTGCTCTGCCACTCCAGCCACGGAGGTAGGGAAAGATAGCCAAACTAGGATATACCCGGAGTAGGGGTAGGCCTTCTCACTTAACCCCCATACATGCAGTCCTTCCAATGGTTGTAAGGGTACATCTGACAAATGCTTCTGATACCAATCCTGGAACATAATTGTCACTTGGGAGCCACTATCCAACACAGCTCTGGTGGGCACACCATTCACTTTTACTGTAGCTTCCATTGAAGGGCCCACTATTCTGGACCAGTCTGGAGAGGCGGTAGTGGGACCCTGGGCAACTGACCTTGCCACAAAGGGACTTAAGTTAGCATTTTTGGGACCCTCACTGGGATCATTTCGTGCACCTCTTAACCACTGATTTGTTCTCTGAAGCTCTCCTTGTAGCCAGCTCACCACTCTCTCTAAGTCTTTCCAAGACCGGAATTCCCTCTTCATGTGCCCATCCTTCCCACAATTCTGGCAAAATATGTCTGCTGAAGTTTGGGGTGACCGAGGCATCACCGTGGGAGCTGCGGCATCGGTACTATCAATAAAAAACCTTGGTGCCACCTCAGCCGGTGGTGAGTTGGACATTTGGAGACATCTCTTCAGTTCCCTCACTTCCAGAGTCAATGCATCAAGTTTCAAACTGTTATCAACATGAGGTGCCTGAGTAGGCACCCCCACCCTCATAGCAGAAGCAGTCGGGCAAGTGTCAGTGCCCGTGCTCATAGGAGTGGCCTTCATGATGAGACTGTCTGTTACTTTCCTAATCTCCCTCAGCAACTCATCCTAGTGTGGGGTACTTACAGCCATCCCCGTTTGGCAGGCACTTAATCCTTGACTTTCATCATGGACTTTTGGTGATCCCTGGCCATCAGCAGCCGACCCCTCCCTTGGAGCAGAGGTTGTAGCAGCTACAACTACGCGGGACTCTGAGAAATCCTCCTCCTCCTCAACTTCCTGGATTTCTTTCATCAAATCACAATGATCCTGTGGATTACCCCTCCTGTCTTGACGCCTCAACTGAAGGAGCTGCAATCTTGAGTACTTTGCATGTTGCAATATGTGCCCCAACCTCACATGGTTTAAGTCACTGGCGGCCACCCCCCCCTTTTCGGTAGGCCCTGTGTAGCACTCCTTCCAGATGAGTAACATATGCAGATAAACTTTACCCTGGCCATTGTTTTGTACCTTGAAACTTCCACATCATGCTCTCCCCTGACTCAATGCTCCCAGAATTGCATTCAAGTGCAGTTAGGTACTTTTGGGCAGATGCCTCAGGGTTTGTGGACCTCAAAGACTTAATAGCTTCCAGATTGGGACCTCTCAAGTTTTCTAGGATTCTTTTCCATTTCTCAGCCTCCGCACACTGCCACTCAGATACCAAAGGGGCAACACAGTCTATCCAGGTCTCCCAATCATCCTCCCCTCGTGGGATGGGGAGGGTGCCGGAGAAAATTCTCAACCTGCGGTAAGAGTCATGACTATTGTCAGGTACAGACATGGGGGCTTGCACTGGCACAGAAGGAGGGGCAATAATGGATGCTGGAGGGGGAGAGGGTGTTGGTGGATGAACATTCTCAGGTGGCAATAATAGTTTCTTTAAATCCTCCACAGTTTTCCCTTCCTCCAACAACAATTTAGCAAATTTCTCCTCAAAAGTTTCAGATAATGGGGGAGGCTCGTTCTCCCTGGGGTTTTTACTGTCTTTGGTTATCACTCTCCAGACAGTGAGGGTTTCCCCCGGGGGTAACAGTCTGTGGCACTTTAGAACTGTCTACAGGGTCCTTACACTCTATTAGGGCCATGAAAGTTTGGGCGAGCAGATCAGCCTGTCGCCCCTCTACCACAGGGTCTCGTAAACATTCAACCTTAGAAAGTACTCCCTCTATAATGTCCGTACTGGTACACAGCGGGATATCCAAGATAAGTATAGCATTTTGGGGGTCAATCTCCTCCCCAGTACACCACTTCACTAACTGGTGTACAGCCACTTCTGCTGCGGTATCCATTTATTTTTAACAGTAATTCGTAAATGTGGTCACTAGAGGACGCTAATCCCAGTGGTGCTTCCAAGATGTAACCCCTAGGTGATGCTATCCCAAGGGCTGCTACCCCTGCCTGCTTAACTACTAACAGGTTGAGGGGCCTAGGTCCAATGGCGGGTGCCTCCACCCAGAGGTCAGGGTTTGCAGTAGTTAAACTAACTTAGTCACAGCCCTCTGGTGCACTGTAACCCCCCTTTCTTCCCACTAGTGGCCCATACAGTGTATCAGGAATATCTTCACAATGTACACTTACCCCCAGGGCTGGCTCTGTCGACTGGACTCTGGGAACCTCCTGCAAAACAAGATGACACAGTGCAAAAGCCACAGTACAATACTTTAACATAAACGAATACCTCAGTCAGTGTAACTTTGCTGAAACAAGCAGATATGATTTATTTAAGGAGCTGTAACAAGGAAGGGGGGAAATCAGGTTAATTAGGTTAAACACATTAATAATCACTGTATTGTGCACGTATTCAGAGTCCCAAATTGCCACTTTCACTGGGTACCCAGGATGGGGGGGCTAACCAGGATCGGTGCAGCTGGTTGGGGCCCTGTGATGGAAAAGATACTTGCACAATACCCAATTGTAATCCGGAGCCGGATGGCTCAGTTCGTGAAGAAATGAAACAGCAACAATTAGATGACACACTTGCAATTTGCTAAACAGATGTCAGGGAGCTACCCTGCTTGTACTCACTAACTCAATGCTGAAAACTAGATGGAGGGCAGATTGTCCTGGGTTGCCAGGAGGAGCAGACCATGTGAACAAGGTCCTTGTGACTGGAACCCACTGCAGTTTAAAGCAAACAGATGTAGTCTGGATTAAGATGGGGTTTACTTCCAGCTTCATGCACACAGTTCACTGTACAGGGGATTTGAAAAGCGATTCCCCACAAGTACTACACACATTTACAGTATATGTAAAAGGAAAGTACTATACCAGGCAGGCTGCTTCTCAATCCCGACCGTAATTACTGCATGATACGCGGGCGAACACACAGCAGCTTCAGTTCCTGACAGACCGAGCGCGATTCAGCAATTTCTTCAGTCTTCTACAGGGTGAGCCTGGTTTCTACTCTTCAGATCTCCTTGATTCTCCTCACAGGTCGGGTTCAGTCCGAACGGGTGCTTGCACAGGCTGCAGACTGAAACTCAGGGCCTTACACGCGCTTCCCACGCTAAAAACTACACACTGCAGAAGCACAGAGCTCCTTGTCTCTTCACTGTGCAAACAGATCTAAACTCTCCAGTCCCAGAGCAGTGCATTTCCTTTAGCTCCACACTATTCTGTTCACTGGGCTGACTGTCACTCACAATAAACTCCCCCTGTTGGTGGAAAAAGGCGCCAAGATCAAAACTGCATTTCCCAGAGTCACTGGCCATACAGTACATAGGTGGCTGGCTCCACAATGAGAGTCCAAGTTCTGATTTGCCAGCAGCAGGCTCCATTTCAAAGGTCCCCCCACACTGATTGGTCCAGTTCAGCAGTTCAAAACCAGAATGGAGGGCAAGACAAACACAGTTCAGACTGCAAAGAAAAGCAGGTTAGACAAACTGTATTTTCATTATTACTCTAAATGATTTCTGGCAAACAGCTACATCTTTGAAAAGTGCTCACTCTGCCCACTTAGCGACGGCAGAAATGGAGCGATTTGGCAGCAGCTCAAGCGGGACTCAAGCAGGGAAACACACAGTCCCCCCCATAGAAACTGATTATGTCTGCAAACAGACAGCTCTTAAAGAGACAGTACCAGAGGCTCTAAAAGCACTCACAGATAAACGGCTTAAACGCCAAACACCATTCAGGCTTGGAGCATTCAAGCAAGCTCCTGGAAGACTTTTTGGGAACCCCCATCTGCAGGGGGTTACAAAAATGAGGAAAGTCTTGCCCAATGACTAAGGGTACTGGCAGCTTTGAAACTATGGCCACCATCATATCTGCCTCTTGCCCATCTGCGTTCATAGTCACCTTAACAGTGGGATACTGGTGAGTGTCTCCATGCATGCAGGTGACACCAGTGAACATGTCTGACATTGGGACCTTTTCTAACACATCAGAGTGTACTAATGTTTGTCAACTGCCTGTATCGATCAAACCCATCATGTTCTCATTTCTGATGGTGACAGTAGTGGCAAAGTTACCCTAGTTAAATATGGCAGGATGATTAGCTTTGTTCTTCTTTTTATAACAAAAGTGTTCTATATACCCTTTACAATTACAGTATCTGCATATAATTTATTTATTTATTTATTGAAATGTTTCACCAGGAAGGCACACTGAACAACAAGTTGCTCATCTTCTGGTGCGACCTGAAGGGGAAGGGATGCAACTGGAAGCTGAAATAAACATACAGTTCACATTTAACATAACTAAGAAAATAAACATACAATTACATTTGTAAAATGACATATAGTTAATATTTAACATAACTGAGGAGTTTACATACAATTATTTTTGACATTCCTGAGGACTATCATACAGAAATTTAATACCGCACTGTAGCCCACTCCTAGCTGGAGTGCTTACAATCAAGAGATAGATGATTCAGCAATAAGCGAATCAGGTGCAGTGAAAAGGACATCCAAGAAGGTCGGAGGTGGCCAGGGGATACCAGCTGGGGGAAGGAGAGGCTAATAGGATGGGGGGAGCATTGCCAGAATAACTGAATCAAAAACCAGTAGTCAGCAGAAGTTAGCACTGGGCTAGTGCAAGCTGGAAGCAGCCCAGGCAGAACACAAAGTGCAAGTAATTTGTTCAAGTGAGCTAATTCCTATTTAAGTGCAGAGGGGTAGAGAGGAGGGGCAGGAGATAGGTGCGTGTGAAGGACTGGATAGGGAGGGATGACTCATGCCTAGAGCTGGCCCTTCCATGATGCAGAGAACCCTGCCAGGGGCAGAACGAGGTGGTGAATTTGAATGGGGGGAAGATGATGCAGGGCAGGGGAAAGGTCAGGGGAATGATAGGTGGGTATAGATTTGGTGGGTGTATATGAGTGGAGGAGGAGGGAAGGAAGACACCTTGCTTAAATCTAGGACTCTCCAGGAAGCTGTGAACCCTGCCAAAGGGCAGAATTAGGTGAGGGCAAGTACAATAGAAAGGATGAACAGGATGGAGGAGGAAAGAAAGAGGCTTTCCCAGTGCTAGACCCCTCTAGAATGCTGAGAACCCTGCCAGGGGGTAAACTAAGCAAGGGCAAGTTGATAAAGGAGGGTGGAGGGGTTAAGATGATGGACAGAGGTAGAGACAAGGGAGTATGTGGTGGGGGAGAGGTGAGCATTCTGGGGGAGCAGGCTCAGAGGAGGAGAAAGAGTTAGTAGGGGATGGAGTGGCATGGTGCAGATAAGGCACATAGGAGAACTATTTAAGGAGGATTAAAGCAGGAGCAGTTAGATGAGAAAAAAATTATGCATGGCAGAGGCTAGGGAGTAGGCGTATGATCAGTGGTTTATTTGGTGGCTTCCAGATTTTCGGGAATTGATGGATGAAACATGTCTGACTGATGAGAGTGGTTCGATGGGGGACCAACAAAGCATGAGTGTCTGTGGATCTGAAAGAGTTGGGGGGGGAGGAGAGGGAACATGAGAGATAGACGGGAAGTTCTAGCCAAAATTTAGAAGCAAGTTTGGCAAAATATCGGGGCTATGTGGCCTTCTCTCTCTATTTTCCTGTCTGCCAACATTTCTCCCTGGGGGATGAGGTGGAGTAATATTAGATGGTTTTACCAGGTGCAGGGTGGGTGTGATGGTCAAGTCTGTAGTCCAATACCCTTTCCTCGTTGGTTGCCTGGCCACCAGGTAATCCTCCACCAGGGTGGCTACAACAACTGTCGACTCAGGATGGTGTTCCCTCACCCAGATTTAGACCTCTGCAGGCAATATCTGTAAAAATTGCTCCATCACCACAGTCTCAATTATGCCCAGTATAGTCTTCCCCTCCAATTGCAACCACTTGTTGCATAGTTTGTTGAGATGGGTGAAAGTCTCTCAGGGAGCATCGTTCACTTGATGCTTTAAGGAGCAGAAATGTTGCCTGTAAGTCTCAGTGTTTATATTGAAATGCTTTAGTATTTCCTTTTTTACTAGGTCATACATTTCAGCGCTCCTCTGGTCCATTTGGCTGTAAGCCAGTTGCACTCAACCAGTCAAATAGGGAGCCAACCTGACTGCCCACTGCTCTGGAGGCCACCCACAGACCTTCGCTTATCTCTCAAAGGTCGTGAGGTATGCCTCAGTGTCATCAGTAGCTGACATTTTCATTAGTTTCATATCCTTAGGAATAGCATGAGTACCTTCAGTGGATTTACTGGTCCCAATATTCTGCAGGGCACTCAGTGTATCCACCCAACACTCATCCTGCCATCTTCTTTTCCTCTCTCTCACCTGGCTGTCCTTCTCTTGAAGCTGCTCCATTTCAATTTGCTTCTTGGCAAGCCACTTCAACAATTTGCCTAGGTCCTCCGGCGTTTCCTCGACTCTCACTTCCTCCAGCTCTTCCTCTTCGACCCTGTCCTCGTGGATTGATGTATCCATTGATTGACACTCCGATTTGGCCCTTGGTGTCTTCCCAAAATCCAGGCCAGGGAGCAACTGCTCACCTGTCAGCTCGGCCTTCGCTTTGGTGAGAGCGGGTTGAACAGGTGCTGTCATCTCTGAAATGTACCACCATGCCATGGGTTATCTTGGTGTCAGGTCTGACACCTCCTGAAGTCCACCCTGTGGTAAGGACTTTCAGGATCCCACTTTAAACACCATATGTCGCAGGTATGTGGATATGCAACGATAATGCAGGACGCAGTAAAAGGGTACAACACACCCACAGTGTATTATATTTTATGAAAAAGTACAAAAATACAAATATAATAAATATCAATAAACGGTTCAGTCAGGACAAGAAAATAAACAATAGCATAATGCTATTTCACCTTACTTCCGGTATCTCAAAATTCAAACCTCAGCTTTTCTGCTGCTTGAGACAAATTTCCTGTTTCTGGCATAAGTCCTTTCTCTTACCTTAATCTCAGGTAAGTGAGACTGACTGGTTAGCTAATCTGACTCCTGGTCTTTGAGGAGGGCTTATACAGCCCTCCCACTTATGGGAAAGTCCCTCCCATAACATCCAATTCGTTCTAGAATGGTCTCTAAACAGGGAAACTCCTCCTCTATTACATAATGAGGTTTTACTTATGGGAAGTTCCTTATTTTCTATATATGCAAACAGTGCAAACATTTATTGTATTTATACACGTACTGTATTGTTATAGTATGTGGACTCTAGCACTTTAATTTATATTTCAGGGCTCTATACACAATGGGGCTCCTTTAGAGATCTGCAGTATCTCTTTATTCTTTAATTTGTTTAATTTCGTTTTATACTGGGTTGTAGCTTTTATGTCCAGGGACAGCATAGTCCCTTTTTATTTTCAAGCGCTCGTTTTTCAGAGCACACAGATTACTTGGGGTAGCCTGCCTCTCTAGCAGCCTGGACTGGCTGCACACATGCCACGGATTCCTCCATGGCTAGCTGGCACAATTCTACGGCATATTTTATACAAAGCCAGCAGCCAAGAGTACTAATAATACAGGGGCATCAGTAATTCTTTACACAGATACCGAATGGCAGCAAAAGTAAAAGTGAAAGTTTGCTGATCACTTCAAACAGTTTCTGTTTCTAAGCAGGATTTCTTTGTCATAAGATTCTATATAACAATGGAGTGGCAGCAAAATAATTTAAACAAGGGAGACATAATGTTGCTCCGTTATATTCATATTCTGCCTAACATAGTGGACGTTATTTTGTATTTAACTACCATTATAAACATTTCTAGACATTCCCGAACCATATACATAAAAATGGCATAAGCATTAACTTAATTAAGCACTGCAGCACTTTAAACTCATAATATGGCACAAAATGCACTCTATGCACTTTTTTTAACTAGCACCTTGTATACGTAAAGGCACTTTATATCTTTGGCATTAAATGCCATAAATGCATCTTATTTCATTCCTGCCAGCTGGCCTTAGCCTGGTGCATTATTTTGGGGAGTTATTGGTGAGGGATGGAAATACGGAAATTAGAATAAAAGTAGGGAAAAAGTTTGGTGAGAGATAGAAAAGACTGACATGGGTAGCCAACCTACGCCAGGGGTGGAAAAAGGTGAAGTATAGTAAAGGAAGATACTATTGTGCAACAGATTTCAGTAAGAAAAAGAAGATAGAAAAGGCATCCCTCCACCAGGGTTATTGGACTGGCAGTACGCAGTTCTGCCACACACCCATGACATTCCTCCGACGGAGGGGTCCTGGACGTATGTATCGGAGGATGGAGTGAAAGCAGTATGCCAGATGATGATGCCCGATGACTCACCCACCATCATCAACCCAGACCGAGCTGTTGACCAGCTTGGAGTGCATCCTGACACCATACCAGAAGTGTATGCATGATTCACCATACTGCACAACACCTCCTTGCCTCATTTATCTCCTACAGACTTAAGAAAAGCACAGCTAGCAGATCCTTGTTTAAAAGACATTATCTTAGCCAAATAAAAGGGTTTGTCATCCTCTCAAGTCAAAACAAGCCTGCCAGATGTATCACTTCTCCTGAAAGGGTGGGACAGCTTTTTATTGAAGCATGGACTATTGTATTGTATCTCCAAAACACAAACTCAGTTTCCCAAAGAGCAACTGGTGCTGTCCAGAAAGTATCACCAAATGGTTTTGCAAGCACTTCATGAAGACATGGGACATTTGGGAATTGATAAGACTTTGGGCCTGGTACAAGATCACTTCCACTGGCCTCATATGGCTATGGAGGAGGAAAGACATTACAAAAGCTGTAATAAGTGCATCACTCGTAAGACTTTACCCAAACGAGCAGCGCCTCTTGTAAACATCACCAGTAGTAGGCCAAATGGACTTGCTCTGTATGAACTTCCTTTCCCTCGAACCTGATCGTAAGGGAATCAGTAACATTCTAGTAGTAGCTGACCACACCTGCTATGCACAGGCTTTCCTCACAAAAGACCAGAAAGCAACCACTGTGGCTAAAGTATTGTGCAAAAAGTATTTTGTGCACTATGGACTCCTCAAATGCCTGCACTCTGATCAAGGGAGAGACTTTGAGAGTCGCCTTCTCAAAGAACGCACAAGCATAATGGGCATCAAAAAGTCTTGTACTACTCCATACCACCCTCAAGGTGACCCTCAGTCAGAGAGATTCAATAGAACACTCCTTAATATGCTGGGAACATTGGATCCTAACAAAAAAAAAAACATACTGGAGTCAGCAAGTACCTTTCCAAGTCCATGCCTACAACTGTACTAAAAATGACTCAACTGGGTACTCACCCTATTTCCTAATGTTTGGGAGAGAAACCAGACTTCCAGTGGACTTATGTTTTTGGGTGTCTGCAGATGACACCCTACCAGAGACACACTTGGAGTATACCAGGAGGCTACCAGCACATCTAACAGAAGCCTACCAGGTGGCCCAAGAAGCAGCTGCAAAGTCAGGCCTAGCAAACAAAAACAGATACGACAAAAGAGTCTGAGAACAAGCTGTTCAACTCAGAGACAGAGTATTGATTCAAAACTTGCGGCTCCCAGGCAAACACAAGATAGAGGACTGATGGAAACCTGATCCTTATGTAATTGTGGAACAGCTTCAAAATTTGTCAGTATACAGATTAAGAATGGAAAGAGGAAACATGGTTAAAATGCTGCATTGAGATCACCTCTTGCCAATTGGTCAACTGTTGATAGAAGTTGTTAATTCAGTACCTCTCTCACCTCCATGGGAACCGATCACTAGAAATGAGACAAGGCATAAAAGACACAGTCAAGTTCAACCACCATTACCTGTCACCCTCTGGTGATGCAGTCTGATGTGTTCAATAGTAGTTCTGAAGATGAAGAACCTTACATTTGTCTGATATCACGTCACTATCGGCCTGTACCATATCCCATGGACTGTCTACTTTCAGCACCTGGAGGGAATAATGTGAGTCATTCCAGGCCATTGAATCTGGCTGCAGTACCCTTTATTCTAACAGACACTAGGCCCACAGTCATGAACTATGTTTCAAATGCACAGAATGTAGAGACTCCAGTAACAGAGCCAATCAAGGACTTTGAAAGATTCAAACCCCACGTGACTTGAGTGTGCAGAAGCCCTTATTGATCCTGATCAAATAATTTCCGAGGAACCTGTAGTACCCCACCGCTCTGGTAGATAAGTAAAGCACAGAGTAAAACTAACTTATGATGTCCCTGGTGTCCCTTCTGATCTCCCTGCTAATGTGATACATAAAAGGGTTAATCTGCTGCCAAACCCATTATTGCTGTCCCTCTTGTGCTCTCCACAAGTCATAATAGGGAGGTGTACATGTAAACCATGGTGGGGAAAGTAATCATTTTAGTGCATGCCCTGTGTTTCAAGAAATGCAATGCAAATGTAGGTTAGTCAGGTATCAGGTGTATTAGATAGCATGTAATATATTGTATTGCAATGTTTGATGTTTCAGGCCTTGACGAGGATAACAAGGATTTCAGTGAAGGGAGAATGTAATCCCCTCCCACTCAAGTTTGGGCACTTACCTGGAGCTCCTTCTGCTGCCTGGGAGCTCCTGCAGTCAGCCACTCACTTCTTCGCTCCCCTGGCCCACTCCTGGACTGCCAAAGGACCAGGAAGCAGACTACTTTGTTGTGGCACTCCAAGCGCCTGATCCCTTGTGGCCGGTGAGCTACTTAGCCTCCTTGCTTGCCTGGCCCAATCCTGGACTGCTGCCAGGGCCGGGGAGTGCAACAGACTGCTTTGGCCCCTCAGAAGTGACCAGTGAGCCACACACTTGTGCTGCTCCCCTGCTCCCAGAACTGCTGCACAGTGGGGTGGAGAGCAAGGCACAGGCAGCAAGAATGATTCAGTACCTTAAGTGCCCACCAAGAGTCATGACAGAAGTGCCACTTTGCCATTCCTGTCCCCAGCTCCACCAGACAGCAAAGGGGCTGGGGGAAACCAAAATAACAAAAATTAAAACTTTGAAAGTGGCTCTTTATCCCAATCCTTGCCTCCAGTGGGTCAGGAGTCAGGGGACAACATGGTGCCCAAAGGGACTACAAGTCCTATGATTCCTTGCACCAAAAGTGCCATTTTCAGAGACAGCTCCTTCTGGGAAGCCCACAGAATGGAGCTTCTGACAGAGCCCCTGTCCTCCCAAAGTGTCCCCTGGCCCTAGTGACCACCAGAAGGGACCAGGAGGGTCCTAGCCATGCAACCAAGTGCTGCCAACATGTTGTACATTTATTTATAATGAACTGAGATGAGCAAATACTGTCAGGGGTGGCCATCTTTGCTGAGGTCAGCTTGAAGACAGGGTGAAATCCTATTGGTCACTGTAGTACATCCAATCAGGATATGGAGCTTGAGACTAAGGTGGACCAATGAAGTGTCAGGATTCAAATTAAACATCCTGGGGATGACAGTTTGACCCTGGATCAGTCATTGTGAGTATCTGAGGGAGAAACAACTGACTTTTGACAGCTCCTGCTGCTGTCATAACCAAGAGACATTTAGTTTGTGCTAAATCAAACTGAGGACTTCAGAAATTATTGCCAATGATCTGGTAAATTCCAAAGACAAGGGGATTTTCCTCAGCCTTCCTGAACTGGTGATATTTTGCAGTCCAGGTATCACTGACTGCTGAAAGAAGTAGTTTATCTGAGCTTGGGTGAGGTAACAAAATCCACTGCATCACTGTCTTGACACAAGAGACTGTGATTCCTGTCAGGGGACCTACGCTCTGAGATCCTACCTGCATGTTCAGCTGCTGGCCCACCTGCAAGGCAGGTGAAGACAAGTCCCTCTGTGGAGTGAAGATGACGGCCTACCTACTACCAAGGTGGGTGAAGACAAGTCCCTCTGTGGGGTGAAGGCAACGGCCTGCCTACCTAGCAAGGTGGGTAAAGACAAGTCCCTCTGTTGGGTGAAGAGGATCATTGCCTGCATCTATGCCAGTCCTACCTGTTCTTCCAAATTACCTGCAAGGGGAGACGTCCCCCAACTCCTACATCTCCTAGTCACCAAAAGGTTGTGAGTATTGGGTTATACCCAATCAAATACTTTTCTAACTGTTCAGGTAGCTAGCTAGTTAACTTTCCCTATGAGCATCCTTCCCTACCATAGCTATACCCACAGCAACTGGTACAGCCAGGATAAATTGTATTCATACACCCCCTGGTGTAGTTTTTTACTTTGCATCTGCAACATCCAACCATTGCAACAGTGTTGCCCCCAGTGTCTACTATTCATAGGCCTGCAACTCCTCAGTTTGCACACAGTGTATCTGTGAACTCCCACAGGGACTGTGGGGTTAATTGGTGCACTAGTGGGTGAGAGGGACTGGGACAGGGAATATGGGGTTATAATGTACAGTGGTATCTGATTATTCTGCCTGCTTACAGTAATTATTATAAGGTTTTGTTGAATGTTTTACTACCCTTTGATTCTCTTGTTCCCTACCTCATTATCCAGACCCAAAATAAACCCCCTTGTCTATTTTACTGCAATTGCTAAATTATTTGCATTATTGTGTAGTGTAATATTTGCATGCATAGAGTGATAAGTGGGGAGGGGAGTGTATATTGTTCTACCTGCTACCAAGGGATGGGCTGTATTTCATTTCCTGTGGGGAAGCACCCTGGCAGTACACTGCTATAAGGATCCCCATAGGTGGAGGCACTGCTCCACTTGCCATGCCAATTCTAACCACGAACTCAGGTGCCAGCCTATATCCCTCAGGTAGCCCCATTTACAAGTGGGCATGCAGATAGAAGGATGGGGTGGTTACAAACAAAAATAGAAAAGTTACAAGTATATGTGTCAGTTTTTCAATGCAGGCCTATAACTGTAGCAATTTTCAATATTTTTGTGCCCTAAAAATGTTCAACATAGACATTTTATCTCACCACTTCATGAATGTAACAGCTGTCAGTTTTGAAATCCTGGCCAAACTGTGTTTTCACACTTGTGATATAATTTTATCTTTCAGGCAGGATTCTTCATGAGGCGGGGTCATAAGAAGGCTATGTTGAAAATTTGGGGTAAAAATATTTAAAAAAACAACAAAGTTATGAGCGTACTTCAACATTTTTCAACACATGCTCAGAACTTTGATAGTTTTCAATATTTTGACCTGTTATCAAGTAATATGGGTGACGCAAATTGAATGATTCACATATGAGTGACTCAGTTTGCTCAGCTGATGGAGTAGCGACTGGGAGGGTATAGCGAGGGGAGGGAATAGCAAGGGTGGAGTGATAAAACAGCAAGAGCGACTGACAGGAGGGGGATTGAATAGTGTTTAAGTAGGGGAGTGCAGCCTGCTGCTGCCGAGCTGGCCACCTGGTGGGGTGGTTATGGTCACCACCTGGACTGGTGATGGTTCTGGGTTCGGGACTGACTGTAGGTGATTTTTTTTATGTCACTGTCTATAAACTGTTAGATTTTTTATTTATTTGTTTTTTTTTGTCCTGTGGTTCCCCTGAATGTGTTGCCCAAGCCATGGTATCGCCCCTCCCATGTGTTCCTCTGTCATTCAGTGTCCGCCACTTCTGGAGTTGATTATATTAATTTGGGGTGTGCGGGGGGGCATAGCTCTCCGCATTAAACATTAAATTACATCTTCCATGGCCGTCGCTGGTTTTAGATGTGTTGTGTTTGCTAAGTAGAAGAATTTGAATTCGGTGAAATGTGCTCACTCTTGTGCTAGTTGCCATATTACTTTTGCGATTATGACATGGAACCTTTTTGACCCCAAATTTTCAACATCGTCATTTTTTCACATCACCTTGTGAATGTGGCAACTGTCATTTTTCAAATCCTGGCCAAAATGTGATTTTATACTTGGGCGATGAAACCACTTTTTGTACAAGACTTGAACATTTTCTCCACTCTTGTTCATGAGGTGGGATCATAAGAATGCTATGCTAACAATTTGGGGTAAACATATGCATATGTTGGAAATTTGCAATGCAAGCTCATAACTTTTGTAATTTCCAATATTTTGATCCCAGATTTCCAACATTGCCATTTTATTCACACCACGTCATGAATGTGACAGCTACCATTTTTCAGTCCTGGTCAAAATGTGTTTTCACACTTGTGGTGCGACATCACCTCTTTTTGTATTCCCCTGTATGCTTTGCATTCTATTCAGAGGGTATTTATTTCATTAGTTATTCATTCTTTCATTCTAGTTTCTGTATTTTGTTGTGTACAACTCTTTAAAATGCAGTAAAAATTCAATTGAGAAAAAGTGCACCTTTTGCACTAAATTAATTTGCAGTATTGCATGTGTTGCTCTATTGTGATGTTAGTTTGAGACTATCTTATAGAAACATGTACGATAACATTACTTAAGCCATAAGGCATGACAGAGGGTGTTTTATTAAGTGATAATGGTCCATGTTGGGTGGGTTGAAGGACATGGTGAAGCCGAAAGCTTTCACTATCTGAGAAGGGCCATTATCACACCATAATGCATCACACTGGAGTGCCTTACTGCAATTATAAAATGGGTCAGTAGTATAAGTTCATATATCTCGTCAAATGTTAAATTTCAGCCAATCAGCGCGTGCCACGTCATTTGACAGGTGGTCGTGGCCTAAAACAGACCAATCAGAATCGCCCCTTGTTAAAGCGGAAGTCCCTCCCTAAAATGCGCTAGCCCCGCCCCCTTCTGGTGGAATTGACACGCTTTCAAACCCGTGTCCTGCCCCTTGCACAGGAAATGACCTAACACCACCATTTTGTAAGCGTCTTACGCCCCTCATTCTCATACACTCCTCGATCCCCTGCCAGACCAGCCTGGCTCAAACCCCTGTCCCCCGCCCCTTGCACAGGAAGTGATCTAACACCACCATTTTGTAAGCATCTTACGCCCCTCATTCTCGTACACTCCTCGATCCCCTGCCAGACCAGCCTGGCTCGAACCCCTGTCCCCCGCCCCTCCTTCTCGTACACTCCTCGATCCCCTGCCAGACCATCCTGGCTGGAACCCGAGTCCCACCATGCTATCTTGAACTCCTGCGTCTCTCCTTTCTCCTGCACCCCCACCAGCCTGGCTCAAACCCCTGTCCTCCGCCCCATCCTTCTCGTACACTCCTCGATCCCCTGCCAGACCATCCTGGCTGGAACCTGAGGCCCACCATGCTAGCTTGAACTCCTGCATCCCTCCTTTCTCTTGCACCCCCACCGGCCTGGCTGAACCACTGTCCCCCTTCTCCTGCACCCCACCATCCTGGCTCAGAACCCCTGTCCCCCCTTTCTCCTGAACCCCCACCATCCTGGCTCGAACCCCTGTCCCTCTTCACCACCGTGCTCCCCCACCCCAAAAAATCAGTTAGTGTTTATGTAGTGGTATGTGCCCCTGTAGGCCTGGTGTATAACTGCAGGGACATGTGGGTGTTTTTTGATTAGGATATTTTCAGAAAGAAGTATCTAGGAGGGAACCTGATCGTGCAGAGGTTTCACAGATCTGTGTGGAGACTCCCACCCTGAGGGAAATTCATCTGCCTGTGTGAGTACCCCTTTTTCTGTTTTTGTAACAGTATACAAAATTATTTACCAAGCATCTGTAGGACTGTGTCAAACTTGCATCAAAAGGATAGCTTTATGTATACGCATGTAACATTTATAAGCTAAAATGGGGGGACCTCTGTGTAAATAAGATGGTTTAGCAGTTTTCTCTGGATAGCATTGCAACAATTGCAAAAAACTAATTATTTATACTTTTGTCATGAATTAGAAAGAATAAAAATATAACAGAAAAAAGGAATACACATACCTATAGTTCACCCCCCCTCAACTCTGTGTAGTATCAAGGAGAAGGCTGAAATGAAATGTGTGTGTGTGATATTTATAATGTTTTGAAAAAATGATATATTACAAAGAAAAGACAGAATGTAAAATGATAATGTTTCTCTTTCAAAAATAATTTTAAAGCACACAGTCTTAAAATGTATCTACAGCTTTGCTTAGAGTCATTGCAAAAAATACACACTTTTTGTGTGTGTGTGTGTGTGTGTGTGTGTGTGTCCCTCATTAGACACATAGGAAAAGCAATGTCTTTTATGTATGTTTAAAATATAGATGGGGGGGTTGGAGCCTGGTGGCTGTGTGTGTGTGTGTGTGTGTGTGTGTGTGTGTCCTTATTAGACATGTAGGAAAAGCAATGTCTTTTATCTTTTATGTATGTTTAAAATATAGATGGGCTTTTTGGAGCTCACGGTCCTGTTGGCTGTGTGGTAGGGGTCTTTGTCTGTTAAGACGTGACAAAACATCTGTTGTTCATTTACACAGCCATGGCTACAAAGGCCTATTGATTCTCTTTGGAAACATGTGTGTCTCAAGATTTTTGTATTACAGGGGTCTGTAAAAAAGTAGCTTTATGCTTTTGTTGCAAAATAAATGTCTATAGTTACATTATCAAAAATTAAAAGTCATGTAGTACTAAATAGAAAAATAAATGATATGTTACAAAGAAAAGATAGAATGTAAAATGATAATGTTTCTCTTTCAGAATAATTTCAAAGCACACAGTCTTCTTAAAATGTATCTACAATTTTGCTTAGAGTCGGTGCAAAAGAATACACACTTTGTGTGTGTGCTATGTTTTACCGAATTACTAATTTAAAGGACTCAGCTGTTTAAAAAAGACAGAATTTCTGTTTTGACTTTTAAAACATAACTTAAGCTGGCACTCCACTGCCTCTCTGTGTTTTAAGATTGATAAAAAAGCATCTGTTTTTAATTAGACTGTGCCCAACCTATTAGCAGAAAGGAATTTCTTAATGCCTTCCAGCTGTCGCAGGAAGTGAGAAACAAAAGCCTACATTGACTAGCATAGAGTCTTATATATCCCACCCTTGGAGAATGGGGGGGGTGTTGGTCTGATGGACAGTGCCAGATGTTTTTTCACTACTTGCCACGTACTTGGGGAGGTCTGACTCATTTTTTATATAAGCATTTCAAGATACTGGAAGCTCAAGTAGTAGTAGTGTTAGTCTCGCTCTGTCCTTTTGTCTTGAGCTAAAAAATAAAATATTCAACAATTAGCCATGGAATCGTGGACTCCTGATGAAGAGCTTATCCAAACATTTAATCGCTTGGCTAATACACAGTTGAACACTACAGAAGGTGTGTATTTTTAACTAGAAATAGTAGATGCTGCATGTTTTAGAGTTTAAATGTTGTCTTATAAAAGTTTTAAAATACGAAGTAGTGACAGGGGTTTATTTTCTGTTTTAAACAGCACCACAGAGAAACCCTGGAGGAGAGGCTGGCTAATACACAGTTGAACACTACAGAAGGTGTGTATTTTTTAACTAGAAATAGTAGATGCTGCATGTTTTAGAGTTTAAATGTTGTCTTATAAAAGTTTTAAAATACCGAAGTAGTGACAGGGGTTTATTTTCTGTTTTTAAACAGCACCACAGAGAAACCCTGGAGGGGAGAGGCTGGCTAATACACAGTTGAACACTACAGAAGGTGTGTATTTTTTAACTAGAAATAGTAGATGCTGCATGTTTTAGAGTTTAAATGTTGTCTTATAAAAGTTTTAAAATACCGAAGTAGTGACAGGGGGTTTATTTTCTGTTTTTAAACAGCCCCACAGACAAACCCTACAGGTGTGAGAGGGAAAAAGAGATCATTACATGAATGTGATGTTTTTCAAAGACATGCCAGAATTTCTGCTGGTGTCAGTGACCAGAATACATATAGCATAACTGAACAAGATATACAGCCATCTACGAGCAGTGGTTCAAGAGTCTCTGCAGTTGTAAATGAACCAAATGTGCCAATAAACATTGTACAGCCATCTAGGAGCAGTGGCTCAAGAGTCTCTGTGGCTGTAAATGAACCAAATGTGCCAGTAAACATTGTACAGCCATCTAGGAGCAGTGGTTCAAGAGTCTCTGCGGTTGTAAATGAACCAAATGTGCCAATAAACATTGTACAGACATCTAGGAGCAGTGGCTCAAGAGTCCCTGCGGCTGTAAATGAACCAAATGTGACAATAAACAATGTACAGCCATTTAGGATCAGCAGCAGCACAAGAGTTTCTGCCCAAAGGTTTCAAGAAAGTGACATTGACATGATCAATATTGGGAAAGCCTATATTTTAAAAACAATTGATAGTTTGTTTAATGCCTTGGTAATTGAGGGCAGATTATCTAGTGAGGATTACGATCATCAGCTGCTTAAATCTGAGCTTTTTAAAAGTTCAGCTACTTTACTGAACAGTGTGCTTGGTTTATTGCATATTTCAAAGCAGGCATGCAATGATCTAAGGATGATGGCCAGTGCCGCCCACATGTATGAAAAGTACAGGGGCTTGGAGGAAAAAGTGGTCAAAAACAAAGAACAAATTACAAAGTGAAAGCACAGAAGCTCTCATAAACTGAGTACAAAGGGTTGCATCACTAACAAAATGAAAAAAAATAACAAATGGGGTCAAAAAAGAAAAATCTGGGTAAAAAATAAAACAATCCGTGAAAAGTTGATAAGAAAAGTAAAACATGCCAGGAAAATATTACAGTGTAGGTTGTTACAGAATGCTACAAATGGTCTACAGTCTGAATTAGAAAACCATCATGATGATGATCAGGTTAACAGGGCGCCCCTACAGTGTATTTAGAAGCTGTACAGGAATATGAACAGTTTAAAAAATTTAATGCTACAGAATTTCATCAAAGATATAAGTTTATAAATCTAGATAAAATAAAATCTTTTACAGATGCTATTGCTGCAATGCACCAAGGCTATAGAAAGTTTGTTAGACAGTGTGAAGAAAAACACAATATGGGATTTTATACAGGTAGAATAAATGCTGCTTCTTTGAATCACCCTTGTTCTCAAGAAAGACAAGACCAAATGAACTAAATGCTCCAACCTTCTTAGATCAGATAGCTGATATGCTACAGAGCAATACTGAAGTAATTACTGATTCCTCTATACATCTTGTGGTGCGACCATCAGAAACCACCAGGGTCGGGTGGGGAGACGGACACTGAGCTCCATCTTGTATAGCAGGATTTTACAAAAAAGAGACGATACCTGATTGATTTAAATAACAGAGACAATAGTTTGTGTTTGGTGGCTCCATTCTCGCACTCTTAAATCCACATATGAGTGACAGTCAGTTGTTGAACAAGGCTAAAATATTGTATGCTGGCTAGGTTTGTCAGACCAAAGACCTGTCACTTTTAGTGATGTGTCACAGTTTGAACGCTTTTTAGGAGTCAAAATTAAGATTTTATATCATAATGAAGGAAACTGGCAAACATTTTCAACAGGTCCAGAAAGATTTCCTAAAACACTGTTTGTATTATTACATGAAAACCATTTTTATGGCATCACTAATGTAAAAAAATTCATAGGCGCACGGTACCTCTGCGAATATTGTGATGTAGCCTACAGCCATAAGGGAAATCATATCTGTGCACAACAGTGCAAAGTTTGTTTCGACCCGTGTTGTCTCGAAAAGGAAATTGGCACAGTATCTTGTCACAAATGTAAGAAGATTTGTAGGTCTTCAGCATGCCTAGAAAGACATTTAGCTAGAGCTGATGGTGATACAGGGTCTTGTAAATCCATGAAACTGTGTGAACAATGTTTTGTTTTTTACAAGGGATCTCATACATGTAAATTGATTCAGTGTAGCAGATGTGGTTCTTTCATGACAGCAGACAAGCATCTGTGTTACATGTCACCACTCACAGATGTAAAAAGCACTGAGAAATATATAGTGTTTGATTTTGAAGCCACACAAGAAACAGGGGTGCACATACCAAATTTTGTGTATGCTAAGCAATTAGATGGGAGAGGTCCTGGGAATTTGAAGGTGAAGATTGCATAAAAGATTTTGTAGGACATTTTATTGATGCCCCATTTAGACACTACACATTTATAGCACACAATGCCAAAGGCTATGACAGTTACTTTATCATTAGCCAGCTAGTCAAGGAAAGAATTGATATTAAATTGCTCACACAAGGAGGAAAAGTACTCTGTGTCTGAGTGACATCCCTACACATCAGATTTATTGACAGCCATTGCTTTCTTCCTTTTAAACTAGCAAAAATCCCTGCAGCCCTTGGATTTGAGAATAGATTGCTAAGGTTACTTCCCATTTTTTTTAACACCAAGGCTAATAGAAAATTATGTAGGCCCCCTGCTTGATGCTCAGTTTATGGTTCTGAATATATGTTGCCTGCAGAAAAGCAAGAGTTTTTTGCAATGGTACCTAGCTAACAGACATAGAAATTTAATCTGAAAGAGAGCTCGCTACTATTGTCAGTTAGATGTTGAAATTCTTGAAAAGCCTGTGTCAGATTTAGAAATGAAGTACTGGAGATGACTAGGAAAGTATTTTAAAACAGTCAGATGGTGATACAGTGGAGTATGAAACAGTATCCTGAGACCCTTCCAGTACGTCACCATAGCCTCAATTTCTATGGCGATGTACAGGTTTCTGTTTTGAAAAGAATGCACTGTTGCTGTTCTCCCCAGACAACTACACAGACAATTGAAGAGGTACTCCACACCTGCTATTCAGTGGCTTATGTACATATCTGAGAAGAAAACATTTCTATTCAGCATGCGCTGAGGGTGGTGAATTTAAGGTGGGTCATTACTTTTGGATGGCTATTCAGTCATAAATGGAATACCCACAGCATTTGAATTTAATGGTTGTTTTTTCATGGCTGCAACATCTGTTACTGTGAGAAGATAGAAATCACATGACAGGGACTAGTTTTGGACAGTTATTCAATAGGACCACTACAAATTTCATTTCTAAAAGACAGGGTTTTGCAGTTAGAGTATTGTAGGAACATGAATGGAAAGCAATGCTGACCACGGATCAGGGTTTGAATAATTTTTGGGGACAGACAGCTACCACAGCCACCGAACCTAGGCAGTCACTGTTTGGGGAGAACAAATGCCATTTGTCTGTACTATAAGACACAGCCTGATGAGAATACACTATTATGATTTTACCAGCCTCTACCTTTTGTTAACAAAACCAAACAGTATCCAGTCGGTCATCCTGACATCATTTATGACAATTTTGATGACCTCACTCAGTACTTTAGTTTAGCAAAGTAAAGTCTTACCCCCTAGAGGTCTTTTCTTTCCAGTGCTGCCATCCAGGATTGGTAAAAAGCTTGTGTTTACATTATGTTGTGCATGCGCTGAACATAGACTTCAAACAACATCATGCACACATGATGATGAGCAACGGTCACTTACAGGTACCTACTGTACCGTAGAACTAAACCTGGCACTGGAAAAAGGCTACAAAATCATTAACATTTATGAAGTTTGGCATTTTAAAGAGTCATGCACAGAGCTTTTTGCAGATTACATCAAGCTGCATCTAAAAGGCAAGCAAGAGGCATCTGGTTTCCCTTCATTGGTAAAAACTGAAGAGGATAAAGTCAGGTACATACAACAGTATTTTGAAAGGGAAAATGTACATTTGAACCCTGCAGCCATAACTGTTAACCCTGCAAGGAGACAGATATCTAAACTGTTTTTAAATTCTCTTTGGGGCAAATTTGGGCAGAGAGCTAATTTACCGACAACAAGCATAGTAACAGACCCACAGAAATTATTTCAATATGTATTCGTCCCGTACCACGAAATCTCATCGTGCTTTTTCATCGATGATGAAACAGCTTGTTTAAGCTGGAAATATACCAGCGATCATTACAAATTCCAATAATATCAACATATTTATAGCTAGTTTTACAACGGCATATGCCAGAGTCAAACTCTACAACCTGCTAGATAGGTTACAGGACAGGTGCCTTTACCACGACATAGACTCTGTCATTTTTGTGTCCAGACCGGGTGACTGGGCCCCCTCTGGGTGATTATTTAGGGGAGCTGACCAGTGAAGTTCCTGCTGATGAACACATTACAGAGTTACGTTTCTGCAGGCCCAAAACTCTACAGTTACAGGCTGTCCAGTGGTGAGGTTGTTCTTAAAGTGAAAGGGTTTACCCTTAATGTAGCAGCAGTAAACACATTAATTTTGAAAGTCTGAAGGACCTGGTCTTTGACTATAAGGGTCACAGATCTCTAAAGAAATTACAGTGAGTCAACCCAGCATTGTTAGGAATAAAAAGCAGTGGTCCCTTGAAACCAAACGCTGTCCAAGACCCAGAGAGTAGTTTATGACAAGCGAGTTTTACAAGACAATTTAAAACACTTCCTTACAGATACTGATTGTGAAAAATGGATATCAGGTTGCAGCATCCCTTTACTTGTCTGTTGGCTGGCCCTCTAATAGTGGGAAGAGCTTCTTTATAAAACAGTTGTTGGAACATGCTGATGCCACTTTATCACACAAGCCTGAGAATATTGTCTGGTTCTACAGCTGTTGGCAACCTTTGTATAATGAATTGCTGTTAAAGTTCCCTCAGATTAAATTTGTGGAGGAGCTACCGATGTCACTAGCTGACAATGATCTCTTACCCCTGGAAAGGTAAATTTTGTCGTTATAGATGATTTGATGGACTCTGCCTGTCAAAATAGTGAAGTGGAAATGGGTTTACCAAGTACAGTCATCATAAACAATTGACAATATTTTAATTGTCCAGAATGTGTTCTGTCAAGGTAAAAAAGCAGGACCATCACACTAAATACCAAATACATGATTTTGTTTAAAAACCCCAGAGACAAGCTTCAGATCACAGCACTAGCTAGACAAATGTATCCTGGTCAGACAAAATTTTTCTTAGAAGCTTTTGAAGATGCCAGAGAAAGCCTCATGGCTATTTATGGTTGATTTAAGATTAAATACACGCAGGCGAATATAGACTTTGTGTGATGGGGTGTTTCCCCAAGACTGGTCTGTGGCATATACTCATGAAAAAACACATTCTGCTTCTAAAATATTTGATACTGTATTGTCATTAGTCAAAAAAGACTGCAGAGAAATCTGTCTGTTTAAAGTTACTAGTAAAAGACCTCTGAACTTAAGAAAAGCTATTTTATGTTCAGCCTCTGATGATCTGATATCAGCTATAGCTAAGATAGCATTAAACACTCTCAGAGGAAATATTCCATATCAGCAAAGCTAGTTAGTGTACTGAAAAAAAAAAGCGGAGAGTCATTAAAACTTTAAGCGATAAACAAACAACCTTAAAAGTAAAAGAAAATAGTTAATCAGACTGGTGGCTTTATAGGAGCGCTGCTAGGAATTGCCATCCCTTTGATCACAGGCCTGCTGGCTAACAGATAATGGATTTTACACAGAAAATGTATTTGGTACCTCAGCAACAGATGGATCACATTAAAACTAATTACCTGATCAGGATATGAGAACAGTTGCAACTAACAGTTTGGACACTGACATGAAACCTATACTGTCCTGGACTGATTTATCAGACTATGACAAAGCAAATATACTCTGCTGTGTTACAGGCTATCTCAACTTTGGTAAGACAAAGGAGAACAAGCTAAAAACCAGTTTGACATTACTCATGCCTGAAAATGAATCAATGTCTGACCCCCCGCGGTCATGGCAGAGACAGCTTCTGTACCTAGTACTATGGAAAAAGACATTTTAAGTAGTGCTTCTCCTTGGTCTAAAACCAATGCTGAACTTTTGTTAAAGCATATAGCCAAGAACAAGGATATTGTGTTTTGGGTGATAGGGTGAATGAATGTATAAAGGCACTGTTGTTTCTGGGTCACACATGGTCGATTTAGTAGGCGCTACAGCCACTCACGCAATCCCTGACCACAGAAAGCCAAGGGCTGGGATGTTTTTGTCAAAGCAATGGCAGAGTCTAACATACCCACCTCAGTGTTTGCTCCTCAGCAAACAGGAGCTATGTGGAAAGGCTGAAATCAGTAGCTGGTGCAAAACAGCCACAGCCATCTCCAGTTAGCCAATGGTCAGTGATGCCCAAAAGACAAAAAGTCTTTAAAGAAACCTGTGGCTCACCATGTAAACTTAAAATGCAATCTCTATGTATGAATGTTAGATACCTCAGTGACTGTTGTGTACAGCATATGTTGAACATTTTACCTCATATTAAATATGTAATCCTACCTCAGTGACTGCTGTGTACAACCTATTTTAACATTACCTCATACTGAATATAATCCTGTTTTTACAAAAAGTGTTTATATTGATGCATGTTAGCCTACTTCATAGTTAAATATGTTAACATGTTTTTAGAAAGATGTGCTTATAATTCTACCTCAGTGCTATAGGCGTATATAGTGTGCATTTTTTTAACAGGAGATGCTTTTGTTTATTATATCATATCTATGATGTCACCACTGATGCTTGTTGTATTTTTATTGCCAGTTTTACAATAAATGCCTTTGTATTTTATATATTTGTCATTATTGAAGACATTGCATATCTTATCCATGATGTTACCACTGATGTATGTTGTATTTTATTGGCAGTTTTTTACAATAAACGCCTTTTATATTTTATATATTTTTTGTCATTATTGAAGACATTGCATATCTGAAAACGTTAAACACAGCCCCCCACAGTTTAAACACAGCAGAGACAACACAATTATGAGTGTTTATATATGATTTTATAAGTGACTGGTTTTGAATAAAATTACAAGCTGCTGCATATTTTAAATTCATTACAAGACAAACAAGTCTGAACATGTTGCCACCCACTGATACGCGCCTGACATGTTCAGATGTCTGAAAAAGTGATGTACAAAACTAGTTACCATGGCATCATTTTTCGCAAATCATTAGAGTACATTTTTAAAATCTGATCATAAGAAAGTCCTTTGCATCTGTGGTGTAAGAAAAATATGCAGTGAAATCCACAGGTGGTAGAAAAGGTATCTTGTAACTGTGTGTTTTGGTACAAAATGTTGTTTGCATTTCTGTTTAAAAAAAAACCCAATAGTTTGTGCATGATTGTCAGGATGAAAACCGTAGCTGTCGAAGAACTCCCCAGTCCCATTTTCTGAAATGTATACGGCTAACCAGTGCTGTCCAGGGAGGTCATGGGGGTCAGTATTGATGAGCTAGTGCTGTGGAAGGTTTCAGTCTCTCCTTAAGGGTAGCAGATCACAGGAAACATGCCAGAAAGCAGTCACGGATGTGGATGTCACTGGTTACAATTTTCTAGCTGCTTTGTGTTCATTTTATGGTTTATCACATATAATCAAAAATGACATTTCTTCTCTAGTTTATCTCAATGACATTATCAAACACTGCATAGATAATGAGATTAACTGTTTGTGGAAGGGCTTCTGCAAATCTGATCTCAGCTCTGAGGTTCCCAGTTTAATTAAAGAATAATGATCAGCACATTCTTGGTCGGAGTGAGATCAAAGGCAAACAGGTGTACCCTTAGGTAAATTCTGAGGTTAACTAAGCGGTCGATCTTTCAAAGATTTCCCACGCTAGTACTAGATTAAAATATCTCTCACAGCATTCCCATTTCTAAAATCTGGCTGCAGAGGTTTAGCGGAATTTGTTCGTCCAGATACAGAGTCACAAAATTAATGTTATAATGCTTAAAGTTAAAGGGTTTTTAGTGAGGAACCACTAAAAGCATCATTGTCAACAAATCCCATGACCATCATTTTGATAACTGTCCCAAAACAAATTATCTTGGTTGCGAGACCCTGCTGCTTATAAGGAGGCTAGACTGCTTTCATGCCCACTCATCTATAAAGTTATTTAGTATTGGAGGTGAGGGCTTCTGAGTGTCCCAGATGGACCTGGGGTCACTTTAACCCTTTTGACAAACAGAGAGGCAGCCATGACTTTTTGCTATATAAGGCTCAGCATCTCCACTCATCAGGCAAAAGCTGTCCCTGTTCACGTGTCAGTTTAATTTTAATATCCGCCATTCAGCATCAGTTTCTCTTAAAAAACAAGTCTGTGCAAGTGTCCCAGCAGTTCTACCCTCTACTGAGATGTGTGAAGGAGCTTCTTTTATTAAAACCTACATTATCACCATCTCTGTCTGTGATTTCATGTTTCCTGAGGTGTCTTTGTAAAATAACCTGCGGTAAATTGTGTAGAAAGGGTCTTTTCACTGAAGTTCAGCACAGATTCTATGACAGCCCTGTAGGGGTAACAGTTATTGCTCTGACTGATGAGCCGATCACCGACAGTCACATCCAGCTGATTGAAAATGGTTGCCACTGGGTAGTTTATAAGGCACACTTTGGCCACTGCAGGTATATCACTACCATCCGCTTCAATGATTTTGCAAACCAGGTAAAGAAGTGTGTTGTTTAGATCCAAATAGTCTTCACCAGTCCCTGCTATATAAAATTCAATCAGTGAGTTTTCTGAAAGGGCAGCCAGAGGGGGTACCTCTACATAAATGCTTTTTCCAATGCTTGTCTGTGTGGGAGAAATGGCAAACAAGTCAAGTTCTGATTTGGTACATTCTTCAGAACCACAGTGCACGAAAGCCATGTTTTTAGAACAGGCTCTGCTTTTTCACGACCCTCGAAGATCCTTTTGGCCTTTGAGCATTTTCTTTTTATGTGAAGTTTTACGTTTTGAAACACCTCTTTTAAAGTAGCGAGGGCCGATGAGAGAGCGAAGAGTGTCTCTTGGCTTTCTCTTTTACCTCTCTTGAATACAATCAGCCCTGAGCCTACCCTGAGTAGAGCATCACCCCCTGACATCTTTTGAGCAACAGCACTAGTCACATGCCCCACAACATCCTTTTGCAACATTTTTAGTAGCTGTCTGTAGATGTGGTTTGCAATTTCAAACCCCCTTCTTAAAAATGGAACTGCTTTTCTGAACAGACTATGAAATATCCCTCCTATACCAGAACCATACATAGTAGGAAGTCCATGAAAGCCTGGAAGACCATACCCCGCCTGTGCCTTGTAATAGCTTCTGTACAAGGCAGGGTCCCCATAATGTCGAACAATCACCATCCTTGTTTAAATTTTAGAGCACTCTCTGGGGGCGAAAATGCAACTTCACGATCACCTTTCCAAATCGAAATGGTACAGGTTCATTTTGATCATTCTTTATTTCAATAGTGACTGTATCAATCTGATGTTTACTGACTGTTTGATAATGGGGTTTATCATAGGTCACGGTCACTATCTCATTGTCTTGGCTCTGACGTAGTAGCATCTCAGCAAAGGCACTAGACTGTCACCCACTATTTCATGTGTGATAATGTCAGTGTAGATATATAATGTGTAAAACCCCCATTAATATCTGGAGGGTTCTTTGCTAGATTCTTTCCTACACCTACCTCGAGTCTGCTAAAACCCAAAAGGTACTGTAACTGCCCATGCATAAACAAATACATTTGATGTCACTGTCAGCGCTTATTTCTCTCCCGACGGTTTGTTTGTTCCAAAACCACTGGCAGTTCATTTACTTCAAATATGCTTTTATTAATTTGAGCAATAACACCAGCCATGTTAGGATAATAGCCCGATGGGATTTAAAGCTGCTGACTCAGTAAAGGGTCAGTTGGTGGTGTTTTACTGTGGGCTACGTTTAGAGGCTGATAGAGCATACTGAACCTGTTTTTCTGTGCAGGCACATTGTCTCAGGTATGAAAGGGTGCTGAATTTCTGCTAAGCCACTTCCCATTCACCAGGTAGTTCAAGCGTTTGTGGTAACTTTACAGTAAAAGTGGATATAGTATTGTTGGGAAAAATGTTGTGCGATGCATTGCTGGGCAATGTGATATAAAATCCATTTTTGAGCATATTAAGCCTTATCTGCTTCTAATGTCGCAACCTGTGTTGCCTCAACCCAGCTATTACATTTATCAGGGCCACCCTCTCCACTTTACCAGATACCATGTTTTTCTGCCACGCTTTTTTCTCCTTCAGGATTTTCTGCACCCTGTACACAGTCCTCATCAGGTTCAATTTTTGCAGCTCCTCTCGTAAAAAGTACCTTTAATGTCTTCCCCTGATAGTCTTTTAGCTTATAGGTGGGCCTCTGTGTCTTTAAGACCTCCGTCACAATAAATATCTCATCTGTGTACGTCTGTTCATATCCTTTTCAAACACCCTTTAGCTTAGATAGTCTCACGTGATCATCTTTCTGAAGGGTACCCTTTGTTTTTACCAAGAACAGAATTACATCAGAGATCTTCCACACACCCAGGGCATTGGAAGGGTTAACATACAGGTCTGTGTTTAATGCTTCTGTGATAAGTATGGTTATAGCTGTGCACCAGGTCTGACAACACATCTGTATATTTCCAAGTATTCTGGGCTGTAAATGGCATACATGCGTGACTTAGTGTCCTATTAAATCTTTCTACAATGCTGGCCTTAACTTCATTATTAAATGCAAAATGGTGTATTTTTTTTGTTTTAATAGGTTCTTTAAGGAAGCATTTAGAAACTATTTACTCGATCAGTCTGCAACTTCTGAGGTCGTCCACTTTTAAAAATAGTTTTAAAAGCTGCGTCACTGCCTTGCCTGATTTGTCTCTTAAAGTCACTACCCAGGCATACTTGGACAGCACATCGATGCACGTCAGTACATGTACTTAAAGCCATTATTATTGCATATTGACTCATATCCACTAAATCAGCTTGCGTTGTCTGTCTATGTCAGAAACAATGGCAGTTTCTCTTAAATCGGACTCTGGCTGCTTTGTGTAATGAATAGGGCTCCTGCTTCACAAGCCATTCTGCAGCACCTTTCCTGGTGACCTCTTTATCAAGTTTTTTTGCAGCCTTATACAGCTGAGTCACCCTGTGAAACTACCACTTTTTTGCATTAAAATATATATTCTGGAACAGGTGATTATTCATCTCCTTTCAGTCAACACCTCGACACATCTGCTAGCTTAGCAAAACTCTTTTCACCAGTAAAATAAAGTATGTGCTCTTTTTGTTCTTTTAAAACACTATGATAACCACAAAGTGCAATGCATGATTATATTTTATTTATAAATACACGATCATAACAGTATTTGAATATTTACTTTATAATACATCAACTAATGCATATAGGTTCTACATACAAAAGGCATAACACATGGTAAGCATGCAACAGATTATATAATAATTTTGTTTTTCTACTCTTCAATTTTTACATGCTTCACAATACCCCGAAACAGCAACTTTTGAGCTGCATGTTTTACACAAGCATTGGCATCGTCCACTTCCCCCTTAGTGATGAGGTATGCACAATACATACACACATATGCCATACACCACTCAAAATAACAAGGCTGATTTTGAAGTATTCTGTACATCTAAAATGGCGTTCACCTTGTATACTGCTCTCGATTACTCTTTTCCATTCGTCAACATAGAGTCTCCATACAAGGGGTGGCAACTCTTTAATCAGAGTCGGTGTGTTTTCTGCCAGTGAGCAGCAGCATCTTCAAACAGACATTTAATGCAGGCTGCTTTCCAAAGTATATAGGTTCCTTTAAAATGTCCTTTATCACAGTGTAGTGTAGACATCAAGACTGATCTGGAATATTGGGAGCATGCCAGTACGTTCCATCTGAAAGTACATTATAATACACTATTTAGGAAAAGCATATGCTAAATCTGGTTTATGACAACAAAAAGCAATAAAAGAAACAAAATTTATGATGTCAGACTCAGACCCCCCATTCTGCAAACTAAACACTAAAAAGTCAACAGCAGTACAGATAAAACCACAAAAGTGTATTACATCATAAGGGTTATGCATAAACTCTATAGCAATTTTAAACATTGCTTCCTCAATAGTAGCCCTCATCCTTAAAATAATCACAGTTTCCTTTTGGGATCCTCTGGGAGACCATCAAAAAGACATTGCATGTCTCTAAAAGTACAGACGGTGCTTGTCCTGTAGGTAGATTTAAACCAGGTTGTTTAGCTTTGTGTCTGACTAGTTGGTAAATAAGCCTCTGGATGCACTGACAGGGTGTTTCCCATCGTTGTATACTCTGGAAAAAAACATACATTTAGCAAGTTGTAAAAGCCAGGGTAACAATATGAACAATATTAAAATGGTAACAAGTAACAGTTTTTGGGGTGGGGGGGAATGTTTTTAACAATGAAAACAGTGTTCCTGAATTTCCTTATATAATTTTTAAAGGGTCCTTTTTGACCAGTGGATCATTTCAGCAAGCAGAGAAGCCAGGTTAACAACACGACAATATCACAAGGTTTTTCTGCTTTGTAGTACCACACACGGCAATATAGCGTACCATGATTTAAAGTCCACAAAGACATTCATCAACTTCCATGAATATATCGGCAATCACTTTAACATTTTCTACAAGTGGTAACACAGATTCATTTATATATTTATCTGTATCCTCCCATACTTCTGGAAGGGCAAACATCATCAGTTCATAGGCTGCATGTATCTCACAAAAGGCAAATGTCATATTGAGGTGAACCAAACAGTGATGGATGACAGTAATGGCTTAGGATCAGATACATAAACCTTTGGATTCTCTCTGTACTTGCATTCCGCATGATTATCTGTAAAAAATAAAATATGACACATTTTGGTACTGAAATGTTTCCATGTAGTAATTTGGGGGAGGGTAGGGGCAAGGGTGGGGTAATTTTTACAATATAAACAGTGTTCCTGAATTTCTTTTAGAAATTTTTTAATGAACCTTTGCTGACCAGGCAGGGCATCTTTTTAATTTCACCGTCTGTCTGCTGTAACATTTGCATAACTAACCACATGGGGTCATCGGATTTTCTCACATCATTTAAAACATGACTTATAGTTTCAGGGTACAATTGATCATATTTAACCCCTGATGCTTCATAGCGATTGCCAAGATCACGGGCATGAGCTGCCCTATATGTATGGCTTCAGAAACATTTCTGTATGCTTCTTTAGACCTTAAGTCATCAAGGACACATGAATGTTTTTTCTGACTCGGATCATCTATCTCACACCCAGGACAGGAATCTACCAATTCACAATGTATTACCCTCTGTATCACTGAAGCAATTGCGCCACAGATGGTATGATACATAATGTACTTACAATACATATCGTTGTCAGTTTTGGGGGGTTTACTACTAAGGCCTGGTTTTTCACGTGAGGTCCCCTTTCTAATCTCAGTAGAAGAAGAGGGTTGTGTAGTGATCACAGCCTGTTCTGTGACATTTTGAAACATTCTATCGCTCTCTGTATTTCTAACATACTGGTTCTCACACATCTCATTAACAACCACATTTGTATCTTTCACACAGCAAAGACAAGTCGAGCAGTAGATTTGTGGAAAGTCGAGAATCCATGCTGTCCGAATATGACTGCTGCTCCAACATAAATCCTTCAGTCTATTAAAGTAAAACAAAAACAGCATTGGTCCTCTGACTCATTATAAGTAAGATTTAGTTCTACTGCTAACTCATCTCCCTCAGTTATGCCATGTAACCACTCACATTTTTTTAAATGTTAAAATGCATTTACCTCAACAAGGCAACTCTTTTCTTCATTTTTCTCATCTTTCTCTTTCTTAGCCTGGGCCTGACTGCTTGTGGCTGCATTATCATCATCACCCTCTTGGTCAGAGCCCCCTCTTGGCTCTGTCTTGCATTTCTTTTTCACAACTTTCTCTGATGCTTTTTTTGGCAGTGTCTCACTGACCATCATCTCTGGCTCCCCCTTCTTGTCACTCTCTGTTTTTGGTTTCATAGTAACTTCTTTTTCTGCATCAGATTCACACCCCAGCAACTCTTCAAGGTCTTGCAGTGGTGTCTCTTCAGAAGGACAGTCAGATTTAGGATTTTCTGATTCACCAAACTGTTCAGTGAGTTTCTTTTTTATGTCAGACACTCTTCCACTCAACAAGACTTGTGTGGGGCATTCGTTTTCACACCTCACGTAGTACACATACATTGGCTTGGGTTCTGGGGCCCCGACAGCTATCTTCTTGCTTGGTTTTTCATCTCCAGACTTTTCATTAGGCGGTGTGACAATCTAGCTTGTTACAGGGAGGTTGAATTTTTCATTAGGTGGTATGACAATCTGACCTGTTACAGGGATGTTGAAATGAGAAGCGTTGCCATCTTCTTGCTTGATGTTTTTGATAATCTGCTCCAAGTCTATAAAACAGAATCTGAGAAATCTCTCAAAAGCTGTGCCTTCTGGCTTCAAATGCAGGGTTGATATAACGCTTAGCAAGATGGACTGCCCTTGGTAAAACATCACCACCCCATCATACTATACATGGTAGCGTGTCAGAGGTACATCTGTTGTAGCCACCACCCCTTTTTCAAAACATTATAAATATCACACACACATTTCATTTCAGCCTTCTCCTTGATACTACACAGAGCTGAGGGGGTGAACTATAGGTATATGTATTCCTTTCTGATATATTTTTATTCTTTCTAATTCATGACAAAAGTATAAATAATTAGTTTTTGCTGATTGTTGCAATGCTATCCAGAGAAAACTGCTGAACCATCTTATTTACACAGAGTCCCCATTTTAGCTTATAAATGTTACATGCGTATACATAAAGCTATCCTTTTGATGCAAGTTTGACACAGTCCTACAGATGCTTGTTAAATAATTTTGTATACTGTTACAAAAACAGAAAAGGGTACTCACACAGGCAGATGAATTTCCCTCGGGGTGGGAGTCTCCACACAGATCTGTGAAACCTCCTGCGATCAGGTTCCCTCCTAGATACTTCTTTCTGAAAATATCCTAATCAAAAACACCCACATGTCCTGCAGTTATACCCAGGCCTACAGGGGCACATACCACTACATAAACACTAACTGATTTTTTGGGGTGGGGGCATGGTGGTGAAGAGGGACAGGGTTCGAGCCAGGATGGTGGGGTTCAGGAGAAAGGGGACAGGGGTTTGAGCCAGGATGATGGGGTGCAGGAGGAAGGACAGTGGTTCAGCCAGGCGGTGGAGTGCAGGAGAAAGGAGGGATGCAGAGTTCAAGCTAGCATGGTGGGCCTCAGGTTCCAGCCAGGATGGTCTGGCAGGGGATCGAGGAGTGTCTGAGGAAGGATGGGGTGGAGGACAGGGGTTCGAGCCAGGCTGGTGGGGTGCAGGAGAAAGTAGAGATGCAGGGAGTTCAAGATAGCATGGTGGGACTCGGGTTCCAGCCAGGATGGTCTGGCATGGGATCGAGGAGTGTACGAGAAGGAGGGGCGGGGGACAGGGGTTCGAGCCAGGCTGGTCTGGCAGGGGATCGAGGAGTGTAAGAGAATGAGGGGCGTAAGACGCCTACAAAATGGTGGTGTTAGGTCATTTCCTGTGCAAGGGGCGGGACACGGGTTCGAACGCGTGTCAATTCCACCAGAAGGGGGCGGGGCTAGCGCATTTTAGGGAGGGACTTCCGGTTTAACAAGGGGTGATTCTGATTGGTCCGTTTTAGGCCACGCCCACCTGTCAAATGACGTGGCACGTGCTGATTGGCTGAAATTTAACATTTGACGAGATATATGAACTTATACTACTTGGGTCCCTATTAGAAATAACTAAATAAATTAATTACTACCATTTGTATTATTTTATTTCCCAAAAAAGATAAAATATATTTAATGAATTCTTAAAAAGAAAATAA
This sequence comes from Neoceratodus forsteri, assembly GCA_016271365.2. Classification (NCBI taxonomy): domain Eukaryota; kingdom Metazoa; phylum Chordata; order Ceratodontiformes; family Ceratodontidae; genus Neoceratodus; species Neoceratodus forsteri. Next base: position 107,117,616 of record CM028137.1, read on the forward strand.
ATAGCCTCATTTGCACATTGTATTGTGGTCAACTTGCCAGTAGGTGGCGATAATGCTGCATTTAATCATCATTTCTTTCTAACATACATAGAAACATAGAAACATAGAAGTTGATGGCAGATAAGGACCGCAAGGCCCATCCAGTCTGCCCATTTCTTTTTCTACCTTATAAATGTGCCATTGGCCTTTGCTCTGTCAGTGGCCTATCTATTCATACTCATTTGTATTGCTCCTTTATGCCTATCCCATGCCTGTTTGAAGCCCTGCACTGTATTCATAGCCACCACTTCTTGAGGTCAGCCATTCCATGCATCCACCACCCTTTCTGTGAAAAAGAATTCCTCACATTCCCATAATGGCCCCTCTAATCTCATGCTGTGTCCTCTTGTCCTGCTATTTTCTTATATTTAAATCATTAGACTCTTTCACCTTGTTAATGCCTTTAAGGTGTTTGAATGCCTCGATCATATCACCTCTCTCCCTCCTTTGCTCAAGGGTATACATATTGAGCTCTGTTAATCTGTCCTCATATGTCTTCTGATGCAGTCCTCGTACCATTTTGGTTGCCTTCTCTGGACTGCCTCAATTTGGTTAATGTCCTTGTGAAGGTGTGGCCTCCAATACTGCATAGAACTCCAGATGGGGCCTAACCAGTGTACATGTAAAGAGGTTATTACCTCCTTCTTCACGACAGCAATACCCCTACTAATACACCCTAACACCCCTAGACCTTACCTACTGCTTTAGACCTCTGCTTGGATGATTTCAGGTCATCAGTGATAATGATGCCCAAGTCTCTTTCTTCCTTTGTGACTGCTAGCAACTCCTCCCAGCCTATAGGTAGCTTCAGTTCTCTTCCCTATGTGCATGATCTTGCACTTCTTTGCATTAAATCCCAGTTGTCACTCTTCTGACCATTTTAGTTTGTCCAGATATCTTCTCATTCTGCCCAACCCATCTGGATCATCTTTTACTTCAAATATGCTTTTATTAATTTGAGCAATAACACCAGCCATGTTAGGATAATAGCCCAAGGGATTTTAAATGCTGCTGACTCAGTAAAGGGTCCAGTTGGTGGTGTTTTACTGTAGGCTACGTTTAGAGGCTGATGAGCATACTGAACCTGTTTTTCTGTGCAGGCACATTGTCTCAGAATATGAAAATTGAATTTCTGCTAAGCACTTCCCATTCACCAGGTAGTTCAAGCGTTTGTGGTAACTTTACAGTAAAAGTGGATATAGTATTGTTGGGGAAAATGTTGTCGCATGCATTGCTGGGCAATGTGATATAAAATCCATTTTGAGCATATTAAGCCTTATCTGCTTCTAATGTCCGAACCTGTGTTACCTCAAACCCAGCTATTACATTTATCGGACTACCTCTCCACTTTCACCAGATACCATGTTTTTACTGCCAGCTTTTTTCTCCTTCAAGATTTTCTGCACCTGTACACACGTTCACCATCAGGTTCAATTTTTGCAGCTCCTCTGCGTAAAAGTACCTTCTAATGTCTTCCCTGATAGTCTTTTAGCTTATGGGTGAGGCCTCTGTGTCTTTAAGACCTCCGTCACAATAAATATCTCATCTGTGTACGTCTATTCATATCCTTTTCACTTACGCCTTTTAGCTAGATAGTCTCCCGATCATCTTTCATGAAGGGTACCCTTTTGTTTTTTACCAAGAACAGAATTACAAGTATAGGATCTTCCACACACCCAAGACATTGGAAGGGTTAACATCCACAGGTCTGTAATTTAATGCTTCTGTGATAGAAATATGGTTATAGCTGTGCGCAGGTCCATGTACATCTATATTTCCAAGTATTCTGGGCTGTAGTAACGCCACATGCGTGACTTCAGTGTCCTATTAAATCTTTCTAAAATGCTGGCATAACTTCATTAGTAAGTCACAAAATGGTCCATTTATTTTGTTTAATAGGTTCTTTGGAAGCATTTAAAACTCTTACCCTGATCAGTCTGCAACTTCTGAGGTGTGCGTCCACTTTTTAAAATAATTTAAAGGCTTCATCCCTGCCTTGCCTGATTTGTCTCTTAAGTCACTACCCAGGCATACACGGACCTTTCTCGATGCCGTCAGTATACATAAACCCGATTGTCACTTTTGCATATTGACTCATATCCACTAAATCAGCTCCGCCATTGTCTGTCTATGTCAGAAACAATAGCAGGTTCTCTCTAAATCGGACTCTGGCTGCTTTTGTGTAATGAATAGGGCCACTACTTCACAAACCATTCTGCAGCACCTTTCCTGGTGACCTCTTTATCAATTTTTTGCAGCCTTATACAGCTGAGTCAACCTAATGAAACTACCCACTTTTTTGCATTAAAATATATATTCTGGAACAGGTGATTATTCATCTCCTTCGTCAACACTTGACACATCTGCTAGCTAGCAAAACTCTTGTCACCAGTAAAATAAAGTATGTGCTCTTTTGTTCTTTTAAAACACTACGACAACCACAAAGTGCAATGCATGATTATATTTTATTTATAAATACCCACGTCATAACAGTATTTGAATATTTACTTTATAATACATCAACTAATGCATATGAGTTCTACATACAAAAGGCACTAACACATAGTAAACATGCAACAGATTATATAATAATTTTGTTTTCTACTCTTCAATTTTTACATACGTCACAATACCCGAAACAGCAACTTTGAGCTGCATGTTTTACACAAGCATTGGCATCGTCCACTTCCCCTTAGTGATGAGGTATGCACAATACATACACACATATGCCATACACCACAAAATAACAAGGCTGATTTTGAAGATATTCTGTTACATCTAAAATAGCGTTCACCTTGTATACTGCTCACAGTTACTGTTTTTCCACTACGTCAACATAGAGTCTCCATACAAGGGTGGCAACTCTTTAATCAGAGTCGGTGTATTTTCTGCCAGTGAAGCAGCAGCATCTTCAAACAGACATTTAATGCAGGCTGCTTTCAAAATATAGGTTCCTTTAAAATGTCCTTTATCACACGGTACATTGTAGACATCAAGACTGTCTGGAATATTGGGAGCATGCCAGTACGTTCCATCTGAAAGTACATTATAATACACTATTTAGGAAAAGCATATGCTAAATCTGGTTTATGACAACAAAAGCAATAAAAGAAACAAAATTTATGATGTCAGACTCAGACCCCCCATTCTGCAAACTAAACACTAAAAAGTCAACAGCAGTACAGATAAAACCACAAAAGTGTATTACATCATAAGGGTTATGCATAAACTCTATAGCAATACTTAAACATTGCTTCCTCAATAGTAGCCCCTCATCCTTAAAATAATCCACAGTTTCCTTTTGGGATCCCTCTGGGAGACCATCAAAAAAGACCTTAGCATGTCTCTAAAAGTACAAGACGGTGCTTGTCCTGTGGTAGATTTAAAACCAGGTTGTTTAGCTTTGTGTCTGACTAGTTGATAAATAAGCCTCTGGATGCACTGACCAGGTGTTTCCATCAGTTATACTCTGGAAAAAAACATACATTTAGCAAGTTGTAAAAGCCAGGGTAACAATATGAACAATATTAAAATGGTAACAAGTAACAGTTTTTTGGGTGGGGGAATGTTTTTAACAATGAAAACAGTGTTCCTGAATTTCCTTATATAATTTTTAAAGGTCCTTTTTTTGACCAGTGGATCATTTCAGCAAGCAGAGAAGCCAGGTTAACAACCACGCACAATATCACAAGGTTTTTCTGCTTTGTAGTACACACACACACGGCTATGGCGACCATGATTTAAAGTCCACAAAGAACAATTCATCAACTTCCATGAATTATATCGGCAATCACTTTAACATTTTCTACAAGTGGTAACACAGATTCATTTATATATTTATCTGTATCCTCCCATACTTCTGGAAGGGCAAACATCATCAGTTCATAGGCTGATGTATCTCACAAAGGCAAATGTCATATTGAGGTAGAACAAACAGTGATGGATGACAGTAATGGCTTAGGATCAGATACATAAACCTTTGGATTCTCTCTGTACTTGCATTCCGCATGATTATCTGTAAAAATAAATATATGACACATTTTGGTACTGAAATGTTTCCATCGTAGTAATTTGGGGAGGGGTAGGGGGGCAGGGGTGGGGTAATTTTTTACAATATAAACAGTGTTCCTGAATTTCTTTTAGAAATTTTTAACGGGCCTTTTTGATGACCAGGCAGCAGGCATCTTTTTTAATTTCACCGTCTGTCTGCTGTAACATTTGCATAACTAACCACATGGGGTCATCGGTTTTCTCACATCATTTAAAACATGACTTATAGTTTCCAGGGTACAATTGATCATATTTAACCCCTGATGGCTTCATAGCGATTGCCAAGATCACGGGCATGAGCTGCCCTATATGTGGCTTCAGAAACATTTCTGTATGCTTCTTTGAACCCTTAAGTCATCAAGGACACATGAATGTTTTTTTCTGACTAGGATCATCTATCTCACACCCAGGACAGGAATCTACCAATTCACAATGTATTACCCTCTGTATCACTGAAGCAATTACGCCACAGATGGTATGATACATAATGTACTTACAATACATATCGTTGTCAGTTTTGGGGGTTTACTACTAAGGCCTGGTTTTTCACGTGAGGGTCCCTTTCTAATCTCAGTAGAAGAAGAGGGTTGTGTAGTGATCACAGCCTGTTCTGTGACATTTGGAAAGCATTCTCAAAGCTCTCTGTATTTCTAACATACTGGTTCTCACACATCTCATTAACAACCACATTTGTATCTTTCAACACAGCAAAGACAGTCCAGCAGTAGATTTGAGGAAAGTCGAGAATCCATGCTGTCGAATATGACTGCTGCTCACAGCGCAAATCCTTCAGTCTATTAAAGTAAAACAAAAAAACAGCATTGGTCCTCTGACTCATTATAAGTAAGATTTAGTTCTACTGCTAACTCATCTCCCTCAGTTATGCCATGTAACCACTCACATTTTTTTAAATGTTAAAATGCATTTACCTCAACAAGGCAACTCTTTTCTTCATTTTTCTCATCTTTCTCTTTCTTAGCCTGGGCCTGACTGCTTGTGGCTGCATTATCATCATCACCCTCTTGGTCAGAGCCCCCTCTTGGCTCTGTCTTGCATTTCTTTTTCACAACTTTCTCTGATGCTTTTTTTGGCAGTGTCTCACTGACCATCATCTCTGGCTCCCCCTTCTTGTCACTCTCTGTTTTTGGTTTCATAGTAACTTCTTTTTCTGCATCAGATTCACACCCCAGCAACTCTTCAAGGTCTTGCAGTGGTGTCTTCAGAAGGACAGTCAGATTTAGGATTTTCTGATTCACCAAACTGTTCAGTGAGTTTCTTTTTATGTCAGACACTCTTCCACTCAACAAGACTTGTGTGGGGCATTCGTTTACACCTCCGTAGTACATACAATTGGCTTGGGTTCTGGGGCCCCGACAGCTATCTTCTTGCTTGGTTTTCATCTCCAGACTTTTCATTAGGCGGTGTGACAATCAAAGCTTGTTACAGGGAGGTTGAATTTTTCATTAGGTGGTATGACAATCTGACCTATTACAGGGATATTGAAATGAGAAGCGCTTGCCATCTTCCTTGATGTTTTGATAATCTGCTCCAAGTCTATAAAACAGAATCTGAGAAATCTCTCAAAAGCTGTGCCTTCTGGCTTCAAATGCAGGGTTGATATAACGCTTAGCAAGATGGACTGCCTTGGTAAAACCATCACCACACCCCATCATACTATACATGAGTAACGTGTCAGAGGTACATCTGTTGTAGCCCCCCACCCTTTTTCAAAACATTATAAATACTACACACACACATTTCATTTCAGCCTTCTCCTTGATACTACACAGAGCTGAGGGGGGGTGGAATCTATAGGTATGTATTCCTTTTTCTGATATATTTTTATTCTTTCTAATTCATGACAAAAGTATAAATAATGAGTTTTTAGTATTGTTGCAATGCTATCCAGAGAAACTGCTTGAACCATCTTATTTACACATAGGTCCCCCCATTTTTGGCTTATAAATGTTACATGCATATACATAAAGCTATCCTTTTGATACAAGTTTGACTGATCCTACAGATGCTTGTTAAATAATTTTGTATACTGTTACAAAAAACAGAAAAAGGGTACTCACACAGGCAGATGAATTCCCTCGGGGTGGGGAGTCCTACACAGATCTATGAAACCCCTGCACGATCAGGTTCCCTCCTAGATACTTCTTTCTGAAAATATCCTAATCAAAAACACCCACATGTCCCTGCAGTTTACACCAGGCCTACAGGGGGCACATACCACTACATAAACACTAACTGATTTTTGGGGTGGGGAGCACTGGTGGTGAAGAGGGACAGGGTTCGAGCCAGGATGGTGGGGTTCAGGAGAAAAGGGGACAGGGTTTTGAGCCAGGATGATGGGTGCAGGAGAAGGGGACAGTGGTTCAGCCAGGCCGTGGGGGTGCAGGAGAAAGGAGGGATGCAGGAGTTCAACTAGCATAAGGTGGGCCTCAGGTTCCAGCCAGGATGGTCTGGCAGGGGATCGAGGTGCAGAGAGAAGGATGGGGTGGAGGGACAGGGGTTCGAGCCAGGCTGGTGGGGTGCAGGAGAAAGTAGAGATGCAGGAGTTCAAGATAGCATGGTGGGACTGGTTCCAACCAGGATAGGGTCTGGCATGGGATCGAGAGTGTCACCGAGAAGAAGGAGGAGGCGGGGGGACAGGGGTTCGAGCCAGGCTGGTCTGGCAGGGGATCGGGGAGTGTAGAGAAGGAGGCATAAGAACACACAAAATGGTGGTGTTAGGTCATTTCCTGTGCAAGGGGCGGGACACCGGGTTTGAGCGTGTCAATTCCACCAGAAGAGCAGGGCTAAGCGCATTTTAGGGAGGGACTTCCGTTTAACAAGGGTGATTCTGATTGGTCCGTTTAGGACGCCCACCCTGTCAAATGGCTGTACGTGCTGATTGGCTGAAATTTAACATTTGTCGAGATATATGAACTTATACTACTTGGGTCCCTATTAGAAATAACTAAATAAATTAATTACTACCATTTGTATTTTATTTATTTCCCAAAAAGATAAAATATATTTAATAGATTCTTAAAAGAAAATAAATAGCCTCATTTGCACATTGTATTGTGGTCAGCTTACCAGTGAGGTGGCGATAATGCTGCATTTAATCATCATTTCTTTCTAACATACATAGAAACATAGAAACATAGAAGTTGATGGCAGATAAGACCGCTAAGGCCCCATCCAGTCTGCCCATTTCTTTTCTACCTTATAAATGTGCCATTGGCCTTTGCTCTGTCAGTGGCCTATCTATTCATACTCATTTGTATTGCTCCTTTATGCCTATCCCATGCCTGTTTGAAGCCCTGCACTGTATTCATAGCCACCACTTCTTGAGGGTAAGCCATTCCATGCATCCACCACCCTTTCTGTGAAAAAGATTTCCTCACATTCCCTTAATTGGCCCCTCTAATCTCATGCTGTGTCCTCTTGTCCTGCTATTTTCTTATATTTAAACATGTTAGACTCTTTCACCTTTGTTAATGCCTTTAAGATGTTTGAATGCCTCGATCATATCACTCTCTCCCTCCTTTGCTCAAGGGTATACATATTGAGCTCTGTTAATCTGTCCTCATATGTCTTCTGATGCAGTCCCTGCACCATTTGAGTTGCCCTTCTCTGGACTGCCTCAATTTGGTTAATGTCCTTGTGAAGGTGTGGCCTCCAATACTGCACGCAGAACTCCAGATGGGGCCTAACCAGTGTCTTGTAAAGAGGGATTATTACCTCCTTCTTACGACTTGTGATACCCCTACTAATACACCCTAACACCCCCCTAGCCTTACCTACTGCTTTAGACCTCTGCTTGGATGATTTCAGGTCATCAGTGATAATGATGCCCAAGTCTCTTTCTTCCTTTGTGACTGCTAGCAACTCCCCTCCCAGCCTATAGGTAGCTTCAGGATTTCTCTTCCCTATGTGCATGATCTTGCACTTCTTTGCATTAAATCCCAGTTGTCACTCTTCTGACCATTTTACTAGTTTATCAGATATCTTCTCATTCTGCCACCCCATCTGGATCATCTACTCTGTTGCAGATCTTGGTGTCATCTGCAAACAGGCAAGCCTTACCTCTCTAGTCCATCTGCAAGGTCACTAATGAAGATGTTGAAAGGACTGGCCCCAGGACTGATCCCTGAGGTACCCACTTGTGACTTGCATCTCTTCCAACTGTATACCATTACCACTCTCTCTTCTGCCCGTCCAGCAGTCCTGTCGCTAGTTGACCAACTTCTGACCACCTGAGCCTACCCAGCTTATTTATCAATCTTCTATGTGGAACAGTGTCAAAGGCTTTGCTACGAAGTCAAGGTAGGTGACATCAACTGCTCCCCCTTGGTCCACTCTGGTTACCCAGTCAAAGAAATATATGAGATTAGTTTGACAGGACCTTCCTTTGTAAACCCATGCTGTCTTGGATCCTGTGCTCTATGGATTCAGGTGTTGCACTATCCTTTCCTTAAGAGTGCCTCCATAATCTGCCCACTACTGAGGTAAGACGGCTGGTCTGTAGTTCCTGCCTCCTCCCTGTTACCACTCTTGTGAGTGGGATCACGAGCCCTTCTTCAGTCTTCTGGGACCTCTCCTGTGCTCAGAGACTCACTAAACAGTTCTGCTAATGGCTCTGCTAGTTCACCTTTAGCTCCTTAAGTACCCTGGGATGTGTACCCATCAGGTCCCATTGTCTTATCACCCTGGGCTTAGCAAGCTCTGTAGGACCCTTTCTTTTGTGAAGGGGTAGTGCTCCTCCCTCTCCCCCTGTGTCCATGATGTTGAGCTGTGGGCCCTGCCCTACCTTCTCTTCAGTAAATACTGGCAAAGTATCTATTTAGGATGAATGCCTTTACAGGGTCCTCCTCCTCACATTCTCCCTTTCTCCATTAGCCTAGAATACCCCCTGGACTTTCTCCTTTCACTAATGTATCTATAGAAAGTCTTGTCACCTTCTTTTACTGTTCGTGTAGTGTTTTCTCAGTTTGGGACTTTGCCTGCCCTGCCTTCCCTGCTTCCCTTAGGGCAGTTTAGTATGCCTCCTATCTTCATTCCGCTGTGTCCCTTATATTTCCTGAAGGCCAGCCTTTTGGTTCTGACCTTTTCTGCTACTGTATTTGAGAACCAAAGTGGTTTCCTTCTTCTTTTGCACTTCCTTTTCTGTCTAACACAATGGGATGTTGTTGCATCCTTAATGCTTGCCCACTTTACTATGTACCCCTCACCTGTGTTTCTTTTGCCAGGGCTAGCTTAACTCTGTTGGCCATCTTATAAAGTCAGCTCCTCTGAAGTCCCATATTTTTGCCTTGGAATGGGATGATTTAGATGTAGTTGCCAATTTGAACCATACCATGTGATGGTCACTGGCCCTCAGGTGACCTTCTACCTGCAGATCTGTGATCCTTCCTGTTAGTCAGTACTAGATCTAGGATAGCCCTGTCTCTTGTGGGTTGCTGTACCAGTTGTTTGAGGCCCTCCCCTGCAGGGAATCCACTGATTGTCTAGTTCTGGCAGATGTTCCTGCTGGTATTGACCAATCTGTATCCGGCATGTTGAAGTCTCCATTATCAGAACCTCCCTTTAGTTGTCATGTTTTGTATATCTTTTTAACAGTAATGTGTCTATGTCCTCCCCTGGTCTGGGGGCCTGTAGACAACCCCAGTTCTTATGGCTGTCCCATTTCCTGTTTCCAGGGTGACCCACAGTTCTTCTGGCTCCTTCGTGTATTCTGAATTTCTGTAGCTTTGATATTTTCATTGACATACAGGGGCCTCCTCCTCCCCCTTTTGCACCTTGTCTCTTCTGAACAATACATAGCCAGGTACTGAAGTCTCCCAAGTGTGGTTACTGGTAAACCACATCTCACTAATTGCTACTATGTCCAGTTTAGCCTCTGACATTATTGCCTGCAGGTCTGGGATCTTATTTCCCAGGCTGTGAGCATTTGTGTAAATGATTTTCCATTGGCCAGATTTTGGTGTGTTAGTTGTTGGGTGAGGTTTGGAATTACCCCTGTGTGTCATTTGGGAAGACAAACCTTTTTTCTTACCTGGTGATGCAAATGAACTGCAAACATGCTGAATCCCTGTTTGACCACTAGCTGAGGGGGGAAGGGTGTTCTTCCCATTCGACGTATGGGGTGCTGCACCCATCTCCCCATTTGCTAGTTTAAATATTCTGCAAAGACGTCAAACTTCTGCCCCAATGCACTGACTTCCTCCTTAGTCAGATGCAGTCCATCAAATTTAAAGAACTTTCGCTCCCAGAACTGTTGCCAGTTCCCTACAAATCTGTGTACTTTTTCCTGGCACCAGCCCTTGAGCCACGTGTTTAGCTCCCCTATCTCCCCTTCTCTGACCTTCCGTCTATCTGCTCCCCTCTCCAAGACAGGCAGGATCTCAAAGAAGAGATGCCCGGACAAAATGGATGATAGTTTGTCACCCCAGCCTGGTCAGGTGTTCCCTTGGTCTCCCAACTGGCCGGCTGGCGAATCAATAGTCCCTATGTGTACTAGGACATCAATGTTTTCTCTGCTTTGTGAACAATTTGATAATGCGGTCAGTGTCTCTCCATGCTGATGTACCTGGGAGACATCTGACCATTACCCCTGACTGAGATGGGTATCAACTCCCCGAATCATGGAGTCTCCTATGATCAGAAGTTTTTTGGATTTCCTTTTTGCTTTTTTTTTGTTTTGGTTCCTGATTTGGGTGAGTTTTGTTGTGCTAGCTCCTGTGCTGCAGTGTCCTGCTCTGCAGTGTCTTTTGCCTCTTTGTTTGATTTCAGAGATAGAGGCAGATACCTGTTTGTAGTGTTTACATGGTTTTTGGAGGTAACATGTTGGAGAACAGAGAGTGATGGGGCACCCAATTTGCCCCTCCTAACCACCTGCCAACCTCCTGGACCAACTACCCTCTGCGGTCGAGGTTTTTCTGTTGGATGCTGAGGAAATGGCGGGTGGTTCTTATAATGTATTTCCTCTTGAATATGAAATTTGAGGCATGCAATCTCTGCCCATGCTGCCCGGAGATGAGCCCTAAGATCTCCAAAGGCCCAGCATGTAGGACAGTGTCCTAAATCCTGTAAGACTGTCCTTCTGAAAATTGTTCCACAGTACCTGCAGTTAATGATATCCATTCCAGATAAGTTGCTGGGTTTATAACCTAGTCAGAGTAATTAGATGGAAAAAGGAAAAAAATGCAAGTAATGGTTTGATTGTGTTTTGTTTTGTTTAACTTGTTATAACAAGTTAAATTACTATTGCCCTGTAAATGAGCTCACCTTGGGAGGCCCCAGTGATCCACCCTTCCTGCTCTGCCACAGAAAATGTCACAAATGTGGTACCCTATAAAAGGAGTGTAGTGTGGGGTGGTTGGGGAGGGGGTGGGTGGCTGGGTCCTTCCCTGCCGAAAAGAAGAACCACGGATGAAAGAACAAGGAGTAAGAGCAGAAACAATCAGTCAACAACAAATGCAGTAACCCTGAAAGCTTATCCTAATGTTAGATAAAACTGTAAAACCTGTAAGCACCACCTGTAATAATTTCAGAGAAGATATCGCTGTAAGAAACACTTTGCTACAGAGAAAAATAAAGCAATGAAATGTTAGCAACAAACAGTAGCAATCCCTGTGAGTAAAAATTAAAAACACCACCACACAGTAAATCTGCTTAGCCAAAATAAGTCTTAATCCTTTTCTCTTGCTCTGGTAAGTTTCTCTACTCTGCCTTTCAAGCAGTCTTAGAAGGAAAGAGCTCAGGTGAAGCTAGGTGCCTTGGTCAGCAAACCAAGTCTTTCTGAGCAACTAATGGCATTACTGAAGGCAGGCAGTGGCTTTATGTAAGTTATACTGTGGCAGTGGGTCATAGGCCACTGAAGAAGCCTCAGTGTGAATATATATGAAAGCCGCGACCACTGATACAGAGCAGGTTATTTTTTTTATTGAGACTTGGGATACTAGCGATCAGACAGTGGCAGAGTGGCAGCTAGACTCACCGCCAATGACTTGTCAACTTAATGACAGGAACAAGCAATTAGCAGTGGGAGCTGAGTGCTGTGTCGAGATTTCAGTTTTAACCACATTTGGAGGCTAAGAAAACAGTAAGCTTTTTCGTTGTTGTTTGTTTGTTTAAAAAGCCACCATGCAAAGGATAGCAGAACACTGTGTCACTTTTTAAGTGGGACTATTGTGGCACTGCCATCATGTTAGTTGTGGGCATTTTGTCCAACATGCAGATTAGTATACAGTAAAGCAACTGATTCATGATTGTGTGGGGCTACTTTCAGCTGGGCTGTTGTGCGGGGATAATGGCCCAGTTGAAAGTATCCCTCATCCAATCAGGATTCAGCATTCTATAGACCCATTTTATAATGGTTATAACCTTTCAGTTCCCTAAAGCATATAACACTTGCATCACAATAATACAACAAAATAAAATTAACCTTTACAAATCAAAACAATTCTGAGGCAGCTGTTGTTGGCTCTACAGAACTCTTGTTCATATGTTCGTACTACTGATGTCACTAACGAAGATATTTTTTTTATCTTGTCATTTTAACCCCCACTTCTGTTGTGTGTGTGTGTGTGTGTGTGTGTGTATATGTAATAAACCACAACAGGGTGAACGTTATAGGATTTTAATGCACGTCCCTGGGATGTAGTAAGGCATGAGGGTGATGGCCGAGTGTCCTTACACCCCTGGGGAGTGCATTAAAATTCATTATAAAATGGGCAAAGGATTTCAAGCAATCTGATTGGTTGTTAGCCATGCATTAGATGTGTCTAATGTACAGTTAAAACTAGAACCTCCATGTAGAATACACAGGCCCATTTTATAAGCACAATAAGCCACTCTGGGGATGTGCATTAGACAGTTCTAATGCATGGCTAGGGAACTGGAAGCACTCGGCCTGTGGTCTCATGCCTCACTACATCCCCCTAGCCATGCATTAGAACTGTCTAATGCACACTCCATCGTGTCTTATTGCTTATGTAATTCACACCCTGGAGGGGCTTATTATTACACTTATAAAATGTCTCTAAGTAGTGTTTTTTTGGGTGGGGAATGAGATGTGGCACCTGACTGTGCATTTTTAGAGATTTAATGCCCAGTCAGATAACATCTCTTGGCAAATTACATTTCTAGATCTTTTAACTGCCATTTTATAAATATGTTTATACAACAGGGATGGGTATGGATTAGAAAAGATAAAACTATCTAATGACCAACTTGCAAGACAGTACTACTGTCTTACATGTGAACAAGATGGTACTACTTTCTTACAAAGTTGGGTATGTCACATTGGAAAACTAAACCAATCAGAGAGCACTTGTAACAAAGCTAATGACATCACAACAACCATGTGAAATAGGGTTGTCAGAACTAGTTCGGGAACGATTTGAACCCATCTCGAACCCTGGTGTTCAAGTTCTAATTCAAACTTGAACACTAGAGGGTTCACAAAAGGGTTCGAATCAATGTGAAACAAATCATTGTTTTTAATGCATTAAGCTGCAAGCAACAAGCAACCTGCCCTATTTCAAACTAGCAGCCCCCGAGTGAAAAAATCTAATTTTCCTGTAGGCATGCAGCAAACTGTCAGCTCCAAGTCCTGCTTCAGCTCCAGTATGATGCCATCACATTATTAGTGTTGTTCAGGGCGGGGGATGGATGGTGTGGACTGCCATTCAGTGAGGTCACACCTGCGTACTTGTTGATCCCAGTCCACGTTACCACCTGACCATCTGCTCTGCGGTCAGGTGGTGGTCGAATATGTTGGTAAACAGCACGGCTGCAGCTTCATTCATTTAGTCCCATAAAGGAGTTGTAGCTTGTGCTACTACGCTCTGGGCTGGTTCTACTCTCTAGTCTCTGCTAATTGCGATTTGTGATGAGTGAAATCATCGTGCCAGATTTTTCACAAGAGTTGATTTATTACAAAGAAAAAGTAAAAAATAAATAAAAAGGTAAAGGGTGGGTGAGGGTGAAAAGGTAGGGGAGAGTGGGACCGAGGAAAGAAAGAAAGGCTGGAAGGAACAGTTGGTGATGGCCTCAGGATGGGACAGAAGGAAATTAAGGAGCTGGTTGCCGAATATTTGAAATGGAGAATCCTTATTTCTGATTTCTTTCTCAACTCAGATTCAATCAACAGTTCATCTCTCTGTCTGGCATGACTCGTTTCACACTTGGGAAGGAGTGATCACCCTGGCTGGGGAAGGGGTGAAGAAAATAAAACATTTTCAGATTTATTTGTGAGGAAAATTCAGTTTAAACTTAAATTAATGTGTGAAGTTGAAACATTTGAATTTGATGGCATTTACTTACTACTTTAAAGCCAATAAACAGGGGGAAAAGAATTAAACCCTACTCCACAAAACAAAGTAAAAAAAAAAATGTCAGGAGGACAGGATTCTGTCTAAGGACTGTACTGTGCTGGGGGTTCTTCTATTCCACCCAAAAAAATTCCTGATAGAACAATACCAGGCTGCTTTTTTTTGACACAATACTCCCTACTTGTGTGTTGTGCATGTGACTCCACTCTTCTGTATCTCCTGTGGTGTTAGCCCATCACCCTGCTGTGGCTGCTGTATACCCTACCCATTGTGTGTTACCGTGAGAAGCCCATTATTGGGCAGTTGTGTGGTGGCGTTATATTTAAATACATGAGAGAAGCATATAAATAAATTTTAGTGTTGGGAGGAGAGGCAGAAAAATCTCTTTCCTTGGGTTGTGTGTGTGACTCCATCTCCTGTGGTCAGCCAGTCATCCTGTCCAGTTTTGTGGTGGCATTATCCTTAAATACATGACAGAAACCATATATTTCCCTGTTGGGAGGAGAGACAGAAAAATCTCTGTCCTTGGGTTGTGTGTGTGTGTGACTCTTTCTCCTGTGGACAGTCCATCACCTTGCTGCTGTATGCCCTTTGACTGCACTGTACCCTACCCTACCCAGTGCATGTCACTGAGAGAGGCCCAGTGGCCAGTTGTGTGATGACATTATCCTTAAATACATGACAGAAGCCTAGAAATATATTTTCCTGTTGGGAGAAGAGACAGAAAAATCTCTTTCCCTGTGTTGTGTACCCAGTGTGTGTTACTGAGAGAGGCCCGGTGGCCAGTTGTGTGGTGGTTCAACTGGATTCAGAATTACAGTTATTGACCTTTCACCTTGCCTGGCCTGCTTTGCGCATGCCTATGCCCATCAGCCCAATCATTCTGTAAGCCTTGAACCTGGGATCCTTTAGTTGCAAACCGTCATATTCTTCAATTACCTTCAGTTCACCACATCAGTGTGATACAGCCAAACCAAGTTTTGGGTTGTAGACAATGATTGCAGATCATATTGCTTTCTTACACTGGAATTGTGTGTGTGACTGTGTGCAGTACTGGTACTATTATGGCTGACACCAACATAGATGAATCATCTGGTGCTGGTGGTGGAGCAGGTGTTGGTGGTAGTGGTAATCCTGGTGCTAGCAAAAATAACCAAAATGTTTCGCGTGATAAAAATTCAACAAACAGCAAAAGAGCAACAATGAAGGGTGGTAAAGGGGGACCTTTTAAGAAAACTTGTGCCGTTGCTGGGGTCACATGGAGAGGCACCATAAGGTATGCTGTTCATGCTGTTAAAATCCCTGTGACAAGCAGTAATAATGCAAGTGACAATGAGTCCCTCTCTGACTCAGACAGTAGCTCTTTGTCTCAGTCTGACACTGTTGTGTCTGGCGATGTATCATTAGTCCCTCAACGAAGTGAAATAAGTAAGTCTGCTGACAATGAATCAGGTAGTGCACTTGCGAATACATTCAGCACTGTTGGCAATGAAAAGGACATATCCATTGAATCCACCACTTCTATGTTGGCCACAAATGAAAACCCATCAAAATCCTCTGCCCACTCTTCCAGCACCAAGGAGTATGTCCCAGGTTCTGTTAGGATAGGTGAAAAGACACAAACAGTTTTTAGCTATCTTCCTAGCACTCAAACAAAATCTGTCACATCTGAGGTGTGGAATTATTTCTGTGTCAGAAAAACTGATCCTTGCAGAGCAATTTGTTCCTTATGTAAACAGAGTGTAAGCCGTGGTAAAGTTGCGTCATGCCTTGGCACTACAGCTCTTAAACGCCATCTGAAAAAACATTCAGTTTTGCTTGATCATCCAAAACCCATGTCCTCCATCTTCCAGACCACATGTGAGAAGGGTCAGAAATCTGAAATGGATACTGAATTGTCTGAACTTGATGCGGACAGACCCACTGCCAGCCCTAGGATCACCATTACCACCAGTGCCAGCACCATTAGTACCAGTTGCACATACAGTGATGGCACTGAATGTATAAGTCCAAGTCCACCTTCCCAGCATCTATCTGGCCATTGAAGCACAGTGTATAATAAACCAGCATGGACATGTTGTAAACAGCTAACACTGTCTCAGGCATTTGAAAGGAAGAATACGTTTACTAAAAATCATCCAAAGACCCTTCATCTTAATCACAGAATCGGTCAACTGTTAGCTGGAGCCCTTCTCCCATACTCTTTGGTAGATCATGAGGATTTTAGGGAGCTCGTGAAACTTGCAGAGCCTCATTACAATGTTCCTCATTGACAGTATTTTTCCTATGTTGAAATACCAAACATTTATCAGGCTTTAAAAGTGACAGTGATGCTTGCACTTAAAACTGCAGAGGGTGGGGTTATTCATGTCACAATAGATATGTGGACCAGCACTCAAAACATAGATTGCATGTCCCTTACCGCTCACTGAGTCACATTTTCTTGTGCTTCTTCACAAACAAAGACACCCCAAAAGATGGAACTGCTGCATATGAAGAAGTTTGGGCAAAGTCATATAGCTGCAAACATCTTGCAGGAGCTAAATGACCTCCTTGACAAATGGGTTTATTCTTACGGTCTAAAATGTGGCTTTATAGTACGTGACAGTGGAGCCAACATCTTGAAAGCAGTACAGGATGGAGGATTTATGCATGCTTCTTGCTTTGCACATTGCTTACATTTAATTGTCATGGGGTTTCTCAGCAGTGAAACACAAATGGATGGTATGATTCTTGTTTGAAAAAAAATTGTGACTCACTTTTCACATTCAAAGGCTATACAGACATTGTCTGAACTGCAAAAAAGAAATACAAGCTGCCCCAGCAAAAGCCGATTCAAAATGTTTCCACCCGTTGGAACTCAGTGCTTTATATGCTGCAGCACCTCTTGGAACAAAAGCAAGCTGTACATGAATATTGCTCCAATTACATTATTGGAGATGGCATTATGCTGTCTGTGCTGCAGTGGAAATAAATGGAGACAGTGTGCTGCATCCTAGCTCCTTTTGAGACAGCTACAATGGACATGTCTTCTGAAGGCACATCTGTGAGTCAGATCATCCCACTCATAATGCTGATTTTACATCATCTTAGTGTTCTAACTCTACAGATAGAAAAAGACAGATCTGAAGCTCAGACATGTCAGCTGCATCATGGGAATCTGGTAAAGAGAATGAGCGAGTGCTTCAAAACCAATGACAGATTAGTTGCAATAATGAAATCAAAACATTGCATCTTTGCAACTCTCTTAGATTCCAGGTTCAAGGCTATACATCTTTCAAAAACAGATTATATGGAGCAGTACAAATGTCTGTTGCTAGATAAGCTGCAGCACTCACAGGAGTCAAACACAGACATGCACAGTACCCTCAGGTTGTCATTGCCACAACATGCAGGTTCATCTTCACAAAGGCATGCAGAACTGGAAAAGTCACCAAACATTAACAGTAGTTGTTCCACAACTGCCACTTCTTCAACCCTTTGTAGCAAGCTAAATCTGTGGCAAAACCTTTCCCAAATTGCTGCCATACCAGCTTACACTGATTCCTCTTCTGAGCATTCTCTGTCCATCATGGTAGACAGTTACCTGCAAGAACTGCCTATTCCTATTGATGCATGCTTTTTTGAATACTGGAGATCAAAAAAGTTGATTTGGACACAGCTGTATGATGAAGCCTTTAAATATCTTGATTGTCCTGCAACAAGTGTCTCTTCAGATTGCATATTTAGTATAGCTGGTAATATTGTGACAGGCACCAGGAATAAGTTGCTGCCAGAAAATTTACACATGTTAACTTTTAGTAAAGTTAATACGTCAAGATTTTCGTATCCCTACAAGAGTATACAAACTGATCCTGAAGTGATTGATGTTGTGGATGTTGATGGTGATGACAAGTCAGATGGTGGTGGCTGGTAAATATTGTGTGGGACAGAATCTCTCTGGACAAAAAAGGAAACTTTTACAGACTGTGATGAATTGGGTTGTCTCTCTCCTTTCTCGATCTACCCCCCCCAACTTTCACCATTTCATGGCAAACTGCTTTGTAGCTAGGGTCTAAAGTCAGCAAGTTTTTTATACAGGGCAGTTTTAACATCAGTGGGAACAGGCCCACATTTGGCATAAAAGGGACACTGTCATGTCACTCATCTCTGTATCATATTATTTATAGTAAAAATGCAAACATATATTTTTGGATTTACCTTCTGTGACTTTGTGGCACATCAGTATAGGCTTAGACCAGGGGCTGTCTATTTTTCAGTTTTAAAGAGGACAAAACAATGAATTCTAATTGGTAGCTGTTTATTATTTTTTCAATTACAGAAATGTTAGCCATAAACCAAAATGATCCATATGTAACTTTACGGAATAAAAAGTGATGGGAAAAACTGTATTTTGTATTGCTATGTTTCTGTGGGCAGCATTCTTTTACAAGTCTCGTCCAGGAAACAGTCATCTGGAGTTTTACCTATGTTATGATTGAGCACATATCATTCTGTATGCATAGGTCTCATACCACACTAGCTCATGTTTAACATTCTGTTGTACACAAACCATGGCATAATAGCAACAACTCTCAAATTACTGGTTCCATAAAGAGAACTGTACAGAATGTTGTCCATAAGAAGAAAGCAATTGAAAGACAGTTTTTCACACAAGTGTTGTTTATTAAGGAACAATTAACTATGGCTCATTTGGAGGCAAGACTTTCATTTTTCTTGAGTAAGCATGGGATAGTTTAAGCATTTGAGAGGGGTTGGAGGGTAGAATGGGTGCTGGAGGGTGGGTAAGGGTTGGAGGTTTGTTTTAACATGGATGCTAAAGGGAGAAAGATGGCATGGATGCAGGTGCATGGGTGAGGGTTGGGGGTTGGTTTTAACATGGATGCAGGAGGGAGGAACATGGCATAGCTGGTAGTGCATGGGTGAGGGTTGGGGTTGGTTTTAACATGGATGCAGGAGGGAGGAACATGGCATAGTTGCTAGTGCATGGGTGAGGGTTGGGGATTGGTTTTAACATGGATGCAGGAGGGAGAAACATGGCATAGTTGCTAGTGCATGGGTGAGGGTTGGGGGTTGGTTTTAACATGGATGCAGGAGGGAGGAACATGGCATAGTTGCTAGTGCATGGGTGAGGGTTGGGGTTGGTTTTAACATGGATGCAGGAGGGAGGAACATGGCATAGTTGTTAGTGCATGGGTGAGGGTTGGGAGAGTGGGTTTTAACATGGGTGTGGGAGGGAGAAGGGTGGCATGAATGCTAGTTCATGAGTAAGCATGGGGTAGTTTAAACACTTGGGTGAGGGAGGTGGGTGGAATATGTGCTTGAGGGTGGGTGAGGTTTGGATGTTGGTTTTAACATGGGTGTAAGAGGGTGGCATGGGTGCTACTGCATGGATGAGGGTGGTGGAAGAAAAGTGGAATGGGTGCTGGGGGCGAAAGGGGGGTGTTGTGTTAGTCCTTTCATTTATAGATTCATGACCAGCAGGGGAGATGGTGAGGAAAAAGAAGATGACAGACTGATGGTATGGGAGGGCTGTACCGATTGCCCACTGTGGAACCTACTACAGTGTATATATATATATATATATATATATATATATATATATATATATTTTATTATTATTAAGGATATTACGAACTGCTGCCACCTAGCACAAGTGTCCTGCCCCCTTTAAAAAAGAAGAAAGGAATCAGAAATAAAAGAAAATCTGCATCAGCAGTTTTTACAGAATGTAACCAATCATAAAGTGTTTTTGCTTTACAACCAGTGATAATTTGATGCATAATGGGATTGACAGACACTGTCCTTTAAACATCACATGCCAACTGCTGCAGCTACAGTAAATGTTAGCATGTGGTGAGGAAACCACTTTTTTATTTATGTGACTGAAATACAGATTTTATTGAAGTATCAGCTGGAAAGATACAATATTTTAGAAAGTTGCATGTATTACTTAAATTTGCCAACAAGAATGTTGGTATATGTATACATTAACTTAGAAAATCACATGCATTATTTGCCAACAACAATGACTGTCATATTTTTTTATTCAGATGTCTTGACTGACTACATTATGACATAATAGGTTTTGCAAAAGTTCCACGTGTTACGGCTGCAGTACCTTGACTTGACTTTGTTATAAAAGCTTTCTTTTTAAACATAGCAACTTTTGATTTACTGATTTAAAATGGAATGCAGCAAATAGCTGAGATTAGGTAGTATCAGTTATTTTGTTCTCATAATTCATGATGATGAGTATATATAACAGTACATAAATATCTAATGTACCACTTTTTTCACTAAGGAGCTATGATGCAGCTGCAGCAGGAAAACTTTTAACATATGAGTGGGCCTGTTAGGTAAGTTGCTAGCTTTAGCAAACAGAAGAAACCATAGATAAACCTAGCTGTATTCCTATCAATGTCACACATGGTAATTTCTCTCCCCCTTATACTGAACAGTTTTTCCTTCATATGTATT
The DNA here is from genome assembly GCA_016271365.2 of Neoceratodus forsteri. Taxonomy (NCBI): domain Eukaryota; kingdom Metazoa; phylum Chordata; order Ceratodontiformes; family Ceratodontidae; genus Neoceratodus; species Neoceratodus forsteri. The sequence goes on from CM028137.1 coordinate 107,138,516, forward strand.
ACTATCTTCATTACTGGCAGCACAATTAAAAAATAGGGTTTGCGTTCTAAAAAGTAAAAATAGAAGATTAGAACCCTAGAACATTTTCAAAAGTTCTAGACTAGAACTAGAACCCAGAACTTCAGAGGGTTCTGACAACCCTAATGTGAAACACTGAAGCCAGCAGATGTGAGATGCTTTGTAGACTTAGTTCTTTCTAGATCACAACTGCATCAATTCTAATGACTTGTACTGTATTGATTGCATTGATTTTACTGTATTGATTGCCTTGATTTGCACTGCATTGATTGCCTTGATTTGCACTGTATTGAACATTGATTGTATTGATCTGTACTGCATTGATTGCACTGATTTGTACTGTATTGATTGTATTGATTTGTACTGCATTGATTGCATTGATTTATACTGTATCGATTGCATTGGTGTACTGCATTGATTGCACTGATGTGCACTGCATTGTTTGCATTGATTTGCACTGTATTGATTGCACTGATGTGCACTGCATTGATTGCATTGATTTGCACTGTATTGATTGCACTGATGTGCACTGCATTGTTTGCATTGATTTGCACTGTATTGATTGCACTGATGTGCACTGCATTGATTGCATTGATTTGCACTGCATTGATTGCACTGATGTGCACTGCATTGTTTGCATTGATTTGCACTGCATTGATTGCACTGATGTGCACTGCATTGATTGCATTGATTTGCACTGCATTAATTGCACTGATGTGCACTGTATTGATTGCATTGATTTGTACTGCATTGATTGCATTGATGTGTACTGCATTGATTTCATTGATTTGTACTGCATTAATTGCACTGATTTGTACTGTATTGATTGCATTGATTTGTACTGCATTGATTGCATTGATGTATACTGTATTGATTGCATTGGTGAACTGCATTGATTGCACTGATGTGCACTGCATTGTTTGCATTGATTTGCACTGTATTGATTGCACTGATGTGCACTGCATTGATTGCATTGATTTGTACTGCATTGATTGCATTAATGTGTACTGTATTGATTGCATTGCTTTGTACTGCATTGATTGCATTGATGTGTACTGCATTGATTGCATTGATGCGTACTGCATTGATTTGTACTGTATTGATTGCATTGATTTGTACTGCATTGATTGCATTGATGTGTACTGCATTGATTGCATTGATTTATACTGCATTGATTGCACTGATGTGCACTGCATTGATTGCATTGATTGCATTGATTTGTACTGTATTGATTGCACTGATTTGTACTGCATTGATTGCATTGATGTGTACTGCATTGATTGCATTGATTTGCACTGCATTGATTTACTTCTTTTATGCTGAACAGTTGATCAGAGGGGCACAATTTACATTTTGTTCTTTTCTCCTTTCATAACTTCTTATAATTTCTATCACAAAACCACCTAAACACCTGTTGTACAAATCAAATATGACCAATGTAAGAGTGAGATAGCATAACAATCTCCACTTGCTATACTTGATGTCTTCTGACCTCACTCATGGCCTCGCCACTCATGAGATCAAGAGGTGAAGCATAGTTCATGAAGATACTTCTGCTGTCTCCCTCTAATCTGTGTCATATCCCATATTTATATATCTATTTCTATCTATGTATATGTCTATTTTTATGTTAAGTTTATGCCTGTAACTGTATCTATATCTATATCCACATATCAATAAATGTATTTGCCTTGAGGATCCATGGGGCATCAGTAGTATCTATACTCCACCATACACCAAACAATTTATGAAAGAGTATTATGAAATCTATAACTGTTATTAAGAAAAATTATGCATTTATAAAGAATGCATTTCCTCTAAATGAATTGTATATTTAATTACTTTATTATAATGAACTGCAAGTTTATGATATAATGTTATCTTAAGAGGTAAATATTGTAAGCTGATACATCACTATGAATTCTCATGTATGTATGTTCATTTTTTTTTAATTATATAATAACAAAAAAAACTTGGTCCATCCCCCATTGCCTAGCAGCAGTGCATCACGCTGCCACATGGGTGATGGGAGTTCAGGGCAGATTGTGATCACTGTGTTGGGGACAGGCCAGGTCAGGAGGCTGCTGGAGGGCAGCTGTCCTCAGCTAAGGAGGGTTGACAATGGGTTCTGGCACATAGCGGCCCCTGCAGGTGCTGGCCAGGGAGCTTCCTCCTCTGCAGGGACACTCTACATTGTCGTGACCATTCAGGGCACCTCTCATGCCAAAGGGGAGGTGGGAGGAACTTGAGGAAAAAATGGAGCGAAAAATGTTTCCCTGCCATCTGTATGATGGCACAACCTCAGTAGGGTAAATCCCATGGGATCAGGGTATATCTCTAGCTATAGCAGGAAAACTGGGAGAAAAATCTATATAGAAGAAAAGAAACTTGGCCCACACTTCCTGAAGCACTGCAAATGTTCTGTGAACTCATTTACTGTCACTGTAAAAACTCCTGTGGAGCCATACGTAGAGCTCCTGTTCAAGGCTAGCCTACATATCATAGCACTGTGCTTCTGTGGGTTAAACCGTAAAAAAAAACAAAAAAAAAACTAACAAGATCAAGAGTAAACTGCGACATTACTTCTTTCAATGAAAAATTTCAGGACCATGGGGTATTTGTTTTCACACTAATGCTAGACTAGCAATATGAGAATGAGTGATTATCACATATGTTTTCATACCACAGATCACTTGAAGGTTTAGTTGCAATTACAGTTATCTTTACTGGCATGTTGCAAAGGAACATACACTTTACCTTTAAAGCCCAGTCATTTCAATAGGATTTGCTGTGATATATTGCAATATAGCTTGATAATTGGGTGCTAACTGTGAATTGAGCACTGAGACAACAGCGTGGCACAAAACCATGCAGTCAAAACAGCGCAAGGCAATGTTGTGCGGGGGCAAAACTGCGAGCCCCACAAACAGCATGGGGAGGAATGGGCACTCAGTAGGGACATTGTGGGGTCTTCTCTCCCCGCATCCTGCTGGCGGGCTCCACCACTCATCACTTCACCCCCCATGCAGAGGGAGGCTTCATCCCGCACCCACCAAAAGATTTATAAACATCCTCAAGGATGCAGTAAACAATGGAATGTGAAAGCAGCTACAGGTATAGTGCTATACCGTCCACACTATATTTCCCTGTAGTTGATTTCACCTATACTGTTTTGACTGCACAGTGTTGTGCTTTGTGTTTTCTTCTGCACAGAAATCACCGGATACCATAATCGGGATGTCCCGGCAGGCACCGATTAATTGGTTATTTTAATCTATAGAAGCTGTTGCTGGTTAAATAGGGTGGCCTTTCTGTTTTATTGGGATGATTTCTCCTGCACATACATGCCCTGACCTGTCCCTCACAGTAATCCCCATGCTAATCTCTCACTTACCAATACTTTTGTCCTTTTGTTACACTTCCTTCCTCCGTCCCATCTCCCTGCCTCCTGTTATGCCATTTGCGGGACACAAACACAGACTTCAACCCCCCCCCCCCATTGCTAACTCTTTGTCCATTTCATAGCCCTGGTAGCTGGAGAGCTGAAGGAAAGGGTGTGTTATTTTTTTCAGTGTCTGAAGCATTTAAGAGATAAAGAGCACCATCTGAATGGGTGCCATTTCCCAGATGACAACAAACCCAGAACATGACAGAGTGCAAGAGCACCTTGTGGGTAAGTGCCACAGCTTCTCATCTGTACCTGCTTGGGGAGGTTAAATAAATCATCAGCAGAGAGAGGAAAGGTGAACATTTTTAATTCCTTCTATTTCCATTTTGACAATGAGCAGAGCGAACTGCTAGCCTGCGGGTGAGTGGAGGGTATACTGCAAGTTGTCATTGGCTGCAACTGTAATAGAATTGGAAATTTGGGCACAGACATGTGCAACCTCTTTAATTTTAATTATCAGTTTATTTACCCAGGATAGTCCAGCTCAGAAGCATCATCTCATTTCCACTTGCATCCTTCTTTTACCTATTTCTGCAGCTGGGTAGAATGGAACACTAAGAGGTTAAGTGACTTGCCCACCCCATGAATATTTGGCCCTGGTAAGCTTTGAACTTGCAGTCTTATGGTTCCCAAGCCACTGCTCTAACCACCACTGACCACACAAACTCCAACTGATATGACCAGATTCCAAACATGATCTGTATATTTATTGAACAGAATATCAGGCAGGGAAAAAAACAGCATCAGTAAGGGGACCTGAAAAAAGAGAAAAACAAGATTATTTCAAAGCAGAAAAAGAAAAAGAACAGTTGGGAGTTTAAGGAGGGCATACACACACACACACACACACACACATGCACATCCAATGATTTTTAAAAAGATGTGTAACCCGTCTACAAATGGGGGCTCCCAAAATTCTTCCTTGGGTGCCCAGGTGCCCATTGCCAGGCTGGTGTTCTTTGTCCTTGCAGAGTTAAAAAAAAGTGTTAGCATGTGAGTGCACTGTTAGTCTCCATGTCTGCCTCTTTAAGGGCTGTTTATCTTGCAGAAATAATCAATCTGGGTAGGGGCCCGAGTAGTTTCTGGCTCGAGTCCCGCCCGGACTGTAGGTTTAACGGTGCCTTCTGCCATTGCTAGTTGTGCAGAGGAAGCTCTGATAGGAGATGCAACTGTTTACTGATTTTCTATATTAAAAATAGTGATACTGTAGTTTGTCTAACCTGCCTTTATTTGCAGCATGGACATTTTTGTGCTGTACCGCCATTTGGGTCTGGACTGCCAATCTGCACCATTCAGTACCTTTGGGGGCCGTAAAATGGAGCCTGCCCCTAGGGGTCTTGTTGGAGTGAAATTCTGTTGGAATTATAGTTTTGACAGTTTGGCGCCTAAGTGGACTGGGGGGGGGGAGCTCAAGCTGTGACAGACAGATGCATCCACCAACCGGACCTTTTGGACCACGAGAGAAAAGCCCTGAGCTGCCTGTAACAGTAGACAGTGAATTGGAGTTGATAGGGTGAATAGCTTGAGAGATTCGAGCAGCTGATTCTGTGTAGTAGTGTGGAAAATCAGCGGGGAAGGCTGTGTCTGGCCTACCTGCCTCCATCTTCAATGGTGAAGAAGTCCAGCTTTAAATAGATCTGACTTTATCGGAAGAAAGCCTTGATTGTGACCAGAATTCCACATTGCGATGAGGTGAATTTCACCTGTGGAGGACTGAAGATTTGCCGCAGTGCGATTGGCATTTCAGGACTGAGACTACCACAGAGCGATGGTTTGCACAGAGACACTGCCTTTAGCAACTGGACTGTCATCTGAACTGTGGTATTGTTTTCTTTTACTATTAGTGTGCTGAAAGAAGAGAGTGGGTCGAGATTTGGTTCCCCACTGTTCTGATTGTGTTATGCTTACTGGAGGTGGTTTCCAGCAACTGTACCGGACTGCATCCAAACTGATCGTTCAGTCTGGGCCTTGCCATCCTAGCCCAGATACCTGCTCATGCTGCAGAGAAAGATCCTACAAGAGACCTGCCTGGAGATTTGGCTCCCTGATTAACACCACCAAACAGGAATGAGCGCCATGTCGCATTGTGTGGGCCTTGCTTCTCCTGGCTGTCCAGCTCTTCATCTTGAGGTCTCCATTTCATCTAGCCTGCATCCAAACTTGGGTAGCGTGAGTAAAACCAGTGTAGTTCCCAGCAACACAGCTAACAATCTCAGTGTGTCATCTGATTTAATTGGTGTTAAATTTGTCAGACTGAGCCATCCAGCTCCGGATTACAAATTGTGGGTTACAGTGCATGCATGTTTCTTTCCATCACAGGGCCCCAACCAGCTGCAACGCCAGCCTACCTTGGGCAATGCTTCAGGCTAGCCTATAGTTTCAACTGGGTACCCAGAGTGTGTGTGATCCAGGGACCTTTGAGTGCATGCCTTATAGCCTGAATCAATCAGATCTAAAATCAACCACCAGATTACCGCCCCTCCCTTGTTCACATTCCTCCAATAAATCAGATATAAATCTTTTTTGCAGTTAAACTGGGTGTGGCGTACCTCTGTGCAAAGAGACATGTCTTGTTTTCCAGGGGGTCTCCAGGGCATTCCAGCTGATCCCGCCCTGGTGGTAAGTGGTTACAAGGAGGGGTTCACTGTGTACTGCAAAGGTATGTTGGTGTGGGGTAACTGCAAGCTTTGCCAGGCCACTAGGAGCAAAGAGGGGGGTATTAGTGTCCTGGAGGGCTGTACCCTGGGCAATCACATTGCCAACAACCCTGTCCTCAGGGTGGAGGCACCTGTTCTGAGAGCCCAGTCCCCTCAACCTGCAGGCTACTGTGCAGGCAGGGATAGTAACCCTCGGGGTAGTGCCACCTAGGGGTTACAGGTAAAGCAAGGATTGTTTTCTCATATCTATCTATCTATCTATCTATCTATCTATCTATCTATCTATCTATCTGACTCCCAGATCCTCATGTCCAGGTGACTGTACAGGGTCCACCTGGTTGAGGTGACGGGGTTTGTTCTGTCTCCTGTGGCTTCATCCCAGAACAAATAAGAAATAGCGTGCTGCCTACACCCAGAGAGAATAAGAGGGCCAGGCGTTGCATGCAGTATCCCCCCCCCCCGGATGCAGCCCACACTGGAGTGGTCCAACCCCAGGGGACCAATAAGACAGTTGTCACCTTCACCAATAAATACTTCAATCAGGCTACACAAACTGGGCACACACACAGAAGTACCATTAGGCAAATTAACAGTGCTTTTATTTAAGAACAAGGGCCTGGAAGCTGGAAGAAAAGATTAGGTTATGCATTTGCAAATCACCTTGAGCACTCCCAGACTACAACAATGTCCCCTGAGAGCCAATGTACTGTGAGTCACCACCACCCTCTCAGATTCCACACAGCCTGTGTAGCACCTATCCAATCAATGGGGCACAAAAAAGAGGATTTATACAACTCTGGGTGCAGTATCTCTTCAGTTGCTACCAGTAGTAAAACTACAATTTCAGTTATGACTCTGGGTACCCAGAGATTACACTATAGTCCCAGTGCAGGTCTGGTAGCTGTGTTACCTGGGTTCTTTCCATGGTGCACTTGATGAAGATTAGCAAGCTTGCAATTTAATCCCCCCAACAGGCCATAGTGTGTTAACACAATTTAAGAACTGGTATTCCCATGGGAAAATACTTGAAACCCCACTTGTAATTCAAATACAGTAATGGTAAATCAAACTGGAAAAGTACAAAATTCCCTAGTCAGCAATGCCAGCACTTACGTGACCCCATGGATGCAGCAGTTCAGTTGATGTGGGGGACAGCACACAGCAACAGGGTGAGCAGCAGTCAGGAACAGGCTCAGCAGCCTGGGGATGAAGCATTTCCTGTTCCCTTAGACATTCTGCAGCAGCACAGCCCTTTTGCCTCACAAGATGCAGAGCTTCTTCCTCAGCTCTCAATCCCAGGAGCACTATGCAGTGGCTTCCTGGTTCCCAAGGAGCCCAGAGCCCAGGAGGGACCCTCCCAATGGTATGACACCTCTCCAGATCGAGTGTACCCATGTACTCAGGGCATGGGCCCTAACTCCCCATTCCCCAATGCACCTGACTAAGTAAGGGCTAGCAGGCCCCTTTACTGGCTCCAGAGCAACCTGGGTAGGATACAAGTCTCTGTCTCTGCATGGTACATCTCAGCAGCTTTGGTATGCAGCAACGACCCACAGATTCACATTCTCAGCAATTTCTTCTCACAGATGCTTGTCTTACACAGTCTCCTAAGCATTTATTCTAAGGATAAGGCTCACAAAGAATTTTCTGAATGAACTTTTGTGAATGCTAATAGGATTGTTGTCCTGGCTAGGCCTCTCACTTGCTCTCACCAGCAACAGGAATGAACACCTCTGTTTTTCACTCAGACTGCCATGAGCTCCTTGAGAGCCCAGATACTTCTTTCCCTCCATCCAGAGTCTCATTGGACAGGCAGGGCTTTTCATCAGTTGTTTTGCTAGTCCTGCCTCATGATTGGCCCTCATAGCTTGCGAGTCCATTTAGGAGCATCTGGTTGCATCATCTTCCCCATAGTCCCCATCTTCTGTCTCTAGGACTTCCTAGCCATTTGACTGACTGACTGGTGGGGTCAAGGAGCACAAAGATGGCTGCCCCCATGTTTTGATGGAGCCCTGCTGCTCCAAATACTTTATGTTATTCTTTGCCCTGTTAGTGTGCAGGTCCCTCATATTGTGGCAGCCCTTAAGGATGGTTATCTGGTCTGACAGTGGGGTTGTGGATGTAGTAATTGTGGCATTGAGGTTGGGAAGAGACAGAGCACTGGGGAGGAGCCCCTCGCAGTATGAGCTTTGTCCTCGGTATCATCGTCAGCAGTCTAGGGCATGATGCAGACCAGAAGGAGGACTGTGCTGCTTTGTTCTCAGTCCTTTCTGTCAGATCCAAGGACCGGGATTACCACAGAGGGCCATGGCTACAAAAGGACAGGTGCAGGAGGCAGTGAAAAAACTCAAGCAGTGGCACTCTCTCTCTTCTGTCACCAAACATGGTTGAGCAGGAAGGACTTTGCCGCCAGAACCCTGCCCAATACAGAATTGGACACATGGTCCCAGGCACACCAGGATTTGACGCAAGCTGCTGTTGGTGGCAGCTTGCATCAATCTAAAGGTTCTTTGAGAATCAAGCCCAACATATTTATCTTCACTTGAGGCCAGTGATAGCAAGAAATCACACTCGTGGCTTCACCACTCATGAAATATCACGATATCATTGGCCTCTCATGAAGATAAATATGATATATTCAGTCAGGCCATGTCATATCCCCTGTGCTAGGGGACTGTGGTGTACATACAGTAGATATATACCTACTGAGGGGGCTAATTGGGGCTGTAAGCTACAAGCCTGAAGGGCGAGTGGCATTATTGCCCTAATTAGCCCCTGAGATGGATATGTAGCCTTGTATTCCACAGTTGCCTAGCATTTATTTTATATAACACATGGGGATGGTGCCTTTTTCGTACCTGAAGGCTGCATTTTTATCAGCAGGCTTATTAGGAAAGGCTGTGTTTTTGTCAGGGAGTTTATTAGATAAGGTTGTGTTTTTGTCAGGGGGCTTATTAGGTGTGCTAATTAGAACAGACATTTCTTAATTGGTTCAGCTGGTGTGTTCTTTGATGTGTTTATCAGTTTACATATAAACATAGAAATTGCTGGCAGATAAGGACCGCTAAGCCCATCCAGTCTGCCCCTAAGCCCTATCCTTGTTTGCGACCTCTGATCCTATTTGATCAGCGGCTTTCTCCTTTCCTTCCCAATTCTAGGGTTTCCTCATGCCTGTCCCATGCATGTTTAAATCCCTCCACTGTGCTCTCTCCCACCACCTCCTGTGGTAGGCTATTCCAGGCATCTACCACCCTTTCCAAGAAGAAAAACTTCTTCACATTTCCCCTTATCCTCCCACCTTCCAATTTCATATCATGCCCCCTCATTCTTGTAGTCCTCCTATATTGGAAGATGTCACCCCCCTGCATCTTGTTTATGCTTTTAAGGTATTTGAAGGTTTCTATTATGACTCCCTGCTCCCTCCTCTCCTCCAGTGAGGAGAGTACATATTGAAGTCATTTAATTTCTCCTCATATTTTTTCTGGTGCAAGTCCTGTCCCATCTTTGTCACCCTTCTCTGGACCACCTCCACCCTGTCAATGTCCTTACAAAGATATGGCCTCCAGAATTGTACACAGTACTCTAGGTAAGGCTTCACTAGTGTTTTATACAATGCAATCACCACCTCCCTCCTTCTGCTAGTGATACCTCTGCCTATGCACCCCATCATGCCACTGGCCCCTCCTTGCGGCCTTTGTACTCTGCTTAGACACTTTTAGGTTGTCTGAAATGATAACCCCCCAGATCCCTTTCTTCCTTGGTGACCGTCAGCAACCCCCCCCACCCATCCTGTAGCTCTCTCCAGGGTTCCCTCATCCCAGGTGCATAATTTTGCACTTCTTTGAACTGAACCTCAGCTGCCACATCTCGGACCACTCTTCAAGCTTCCCTAGGTCCCGCCTCATTTTCTCCACCCTATCTTGTGTATCAACCATATTGCAGCTGTTGGTGTCATCTGCAAACAGGCAGACCTTTCCCTCCAGCCCTTCTGCTATGTCACTGATGAAGACATTAAACAGTATTGGCCCAAGGACTGATCCCTGAAGCACCCCGCTGGTCAACCCCCCTATCCCCAGACTGGATCCCATTTACCACCACCATCTGCCTCCTGTCCTTTAACCAATTTCTAACCCAGTTTACCACCTTATGGCCCATGCCCAGACTACCCATCTTGTTAATCAGTCTTTTATGTGGGATGGTGTTGAAGGCCTTGTTGAAATCAAGGTAGGTGACATCCACCTCACCCCCCCCAATTTATCTCCTTTGTAACCTAGTCAAAAAAGTCTATCAGATTCATTTGATATGGCCTCCCTGCTGTGAATCCACATTGCCTTTGCTCTTGGGCACTGTTGGATTCCAAGTGTCCCATTATTCTTTCTTTGAGCAGTGCCTCTATGATCCTACCCACTACTGAGGTGAGGCTGACTAGCTTATAGTTCCCTGCCTCCTCCCTGCTACCACTTTGTGAAGAGAGACTACATGTGCCCTCCTCCAGTCTTTTGGAACCACTTCTGTGTTGAGTGACTCAGTGAACATGGCTGGCAGAGGCACTGCTAGCTCCCTCCTCAGATCCTCGGAATGTATGCCATCTGGCCCCATTGCTTTGTCCACCTTCAGTTTTGTGAGCTTCTCCAGGACTCTCTCCACAGTAAATGGACTGGTGTTCACCTGTCCCCCCTTTGTATATGTTGCCCAACTGTAGTCCCTGACCCTTCCCCACTTCAGTGCATAAGGTTCAAAAAAATGTATTCACCATTTCTGCCTTTTTCCGGTTCTCTGTCCTTACACTCCCCTTCATCCCTTCTGAGTCATACAATCCCCCCACCTGGCTTTTCTTCTTTAGCTGATGTACCTATAGAATGTCTTGTTCCCTTTCTTCACCGTCTGCACTAATCTTTCCTCAGTCCATGTCTTTGCACTCCTAACAGCCTTCCCCACTACCCTTAGACACTTTAGGTACACCTCCCTGTCTTCTTTCTTTTGAGACTCCTTATATTTCTTGAAACCTGCCCTTTTGTCCCTTACTTTGTCTGCCAGATCTCTCGAGAACTGTAGTGGTTTGCTCCTTCTCTTGCCTTTGTTTACCAGTCTGATGCATTGGTTTGTCACCTCCTCTATGGCTGCTTTTAGGTATTCCCACTACCCCTTGATTTCTCCTCCTACCTCCCTCCTCATCAGGACTTCTTTGATACATCTCCCCATCTCAGCAAAGTCCGCCCTTCGGAAATCTAAGACCCTTGCCTTTGTGTGACTTGAATGTGTCCCTGTCCCCATGTTAAACCACACTATGTTGTGGTCATTGGACCCCAGTTGACCTTCTACCCAGACTTCTGTGATTCTGTCACCATTGGTCAGTACTAGATCCAAAATCGCCCTGTCTCTGGTGGGATCAAGCACTGGCTACCTGAAGCTTGCCCCCTGTAGGGAATCTAGGGTGTCTCATCTCCTGGTTGAAGCAGCTGCTGGGGTAGTCCAGTCCATGTCTGCATATTGAAATCACCCAGCAGCCAAACTTCCATTTTGTTGCCATCTCATGTATTTCATCCACTAGCTCCCTATCCACCTCCTCCCCCTGTGCTGGAGGCCTGCAGCTCACCCCTGTGTGGATTGCTGTGCCATTACCAGGCTCAAGGATGACTCACAGTGCTTCGGCCTCCCCCTGTCTACCCTGTGCCTCCATTGCCTTTATACCATCTCTGACGTACAGGACCACCCTCTTTTTTATTCCCCCATCCCTCCTGAACAGAGCATAACCCTGTACATTTATGTCCCATCCATGATTAGCGGTGTACCAAGGCTCTGTTATTGCTGCAATGTCCAGGTCTACCTCTGTTAGTAAGGCCTCCAGATCTGGGATTTTATTTCCCGGGCTGCGGGCATGTGTAACCATGGCTTTCCATATCTTGCTGCCTATCCTTCCTCTACTCCTGTTTTTGCTCACCTGCTTCTTACTCCCTCACCAGTTTTCTTTGTTGTGCTGCTTCAATTCCTCTCCTTTTCCCTTTATGCCTGTTTCAGGTGTCCCTATCATCCACTCATCTTCCTGCTCCTGAATTCTGGTTTCTCTGCCTTGTGGGGGTGGGCTGCTTGGGATTTCTTGCTCCCGTTGGCCCCCCTTGGTTAGTTTCAATGCCCATCAATGAAGCATTGAGGACTGCTTTCCCCTTCCTGGACAGATGCAGTCCATCACCCTTGTACACTACAGGGCCTCATCATTCCAGGTGGGTCCCCAGTCCCCAATTAAGCCATACCCCTTCTCACTGCACCAGACCTTCAACCATATGTTGAAGCTTCTGATACAGAGGTTTCCATTCCCCCACTGCTATGGATTGGCAGCAAATCTGAAAATGTCATGGAGATTGCTACCTTCCCCAGGCACCCTCCCAACACTCTGAAGTCCTACTGCACCTGCTCCAGGCATGCCCTGTCCTTGTATAGGTCATTTGATCCCAGGTGGACAATGACCTCCAGCCCCCTCTCCTTGCCACCTCTTCAACGATCCTCTGGATCCGCTCCCCCTCCCTCCGAGGTGTGCCTCCTGGAAGGCACTTGACCTCTCTTTCCGCCCTGCTATTTAAACCCAGATCCATTCCCTGGATAATTGAATCCCCCAGCAAGAGTACCTTCTTCTTCCCATGGGGTCCTCTTTCTCCCGCCACTGGGTCTCCCACCTGGAGTACCGTCACCTCCCCCTGGGGTGCAGCCTTGGGTTCCCTTGTGGGACTCTCCTGCTCCTCCAGAAAAGTATAGAAGTTCTTGAACTGGACTGGATGGTGGATGTGCTTCTGACCCCCTCTCTGAGCCCACTGTAGTCCATCCTGTCCTCTGCCTGGGCAGCTGCTGTGGTGATGGTTGGGGACATGATGGCCTCTTGGTGGGGGGTCTCCAGTACTCCTGCCAGCTCAGCCCAGAGACTGGCCACCTCTGCCCTCATCCCAGAGAGGTGCCTGCAAATGGGGCAGCACCACAGTACCCAGAATGCTCTCCTGAAGACTGCTGACCCACATCCTGTGCACTGCACTACTCACTGCATCTTCCCCATCCAAATTATTTCTTCCTGTTTTACCCCGTGCCCTGTGGTTGTTCTTTATCAAAACACAGTTTTTTGAGTGGCACTCAGTTAGCGAGGTGGTGCTCCCTAGAGAGGTTGCTAACCTCAAATCAGTACAACAAAAGAAAGGAGCACTCCAAAACAATATGAATATATGCTAAGATAGCATTTTATTGTTGCCAAAAATTCCAACAATAAAATGCTATCTTAGCATGTATTGATATCGTTTTAGTTGTTCTTTATCCCTGTAAAGTTTGTTTTTTTATACCCCTCCTTTCTCTTTACTGCCTGCTGCGTTTGTATTGATCTACTGAATAGTACACCCCTTGTATTACTGTCTGTATATCAGAGATGCTGTTATACTGTGCTACCAAAATTCCCTGTTCCCTTAAGAAGGTGTGGCCTATCAAATGCCTATAAAGGTGAATCAACCCTGGGGTGACTGGGAATGGTGGAGGGTGGGAGGGTTTGACTTCTGTGTGCAGCCTGAAGAAAAACAATCAGTTAAATCATCCTGGCTCCACAAAACCATACAGGTAAGCACAAAGAAACACCCTTAAAACAAGCAAACTGTAGTCAGCTATTTGGGAACCCCTCTAATTTTAGCTAGGTTCCACAAAGGTAAAACAAAGGCAGTAATTTAACAGCAAATCTCCTGAAATGTGAGTCTTACTACTTACTCAAACCGAAAGTCCAGCCACACCCAATGAGAAGCTGCTAACTGGTCAGTAAGTTGTTTGTTTTTGTGGTCATAATGTTGGTCTATAGGTGTTTTTTCCCACAATTTAAAGGTTTCAGTGCAGAGGCATGCAGCTTTAATTGGGAGGTACTGTATGCAGCTTTAAGTATTTGGAATGTAGGTTTAATCGGTAAGATATACCAGGAAATACAGGATAATGGGATCCTATGGGGAAAATGTCACACAAATATATATATATATATATATATATATATATATATATATATATATATACACATAATGTATGTGTATATATATTTTATAGTGGCGCAGTCAGCCACTATTATATTTAGGGTTATGAAGGCACTTCTATGTTAAAGTCAAAGTTTTGCATGTTAATAACTTTGGACCCGGTTAACTGATTTACCTGAAATTTGGTATGAGTGGTGGGGCATGATAAATCTCTTGATCTGCCAAATTTAGTTTTCGTCGGACTGACAGTCTTTGCGCACCAAACGCTAAAAAATGCAAAATTATCCGGTTTTGGGGCAGTTTTGGGGATTTTTCCCATGGCTCTGCGCGGCTGTCATGTGGTGTGCTGGTCTGTAAGATGGCTCATCTGAAAGGGATTTGGTGGCCGAACATTCCGCTTTTTGTTTGGTGAAAAAATATTAAGGCATTCAAAAGTGATGGCATTTTTAAGCTCCCATTATAAGTCAATGGGAAATTTATATGGTTGTTTTGCAAACAAAGAATGGAGTTTGGGCCATCTCGTTCCGCCTGGCGGTCAAAGAATTTGTAGCCTCATAATTCTTTGATGGCAAGGTCCGCCATCTTGTTTTTTAAATTCCATCAGATGGTGCTGCAAGTCAGAAACAGAGCACTAGTGGTGCTGTATCATCTATGTGGCCTACCCCCATGCATGTCACCATTGCCGCTGGCCATCATGGTGCAATGCAAGGCTGCGGCCACCCATGCATGTCACATGCAGCCCGGCAGCAAGCACACCTGCACATCCATCCCACACTGTCCAGGCATGATTATGGAGTGCATAATCACCATGCAGTGAGGGGCTGCCACCCATCTGGAAGCTGCCACCAGGCACACCCTCCATTGCCATGCTGCTGATGGTGGCTGCCACCAGCTCTTCCATGGCCAACAGTGGTGGGGCCTGTATGGCCACCACCGTCACTTTGATCCTCCTCTTGTCTGTGCCAACCTTCTTCGAGCACTACTGCACAGTGCAATGGTGCCTGCCATGCTTATTCACGTACCGTGTCACCTCCTTACAACCTGCCGACTGCTCCTGGGATGTGCCTATGGCACCACTGAGCAGGTCCTCCCTGTCTAGATATGCCTTAAACTGGGCATTCTGCTCTGCTCCTGTGAAGTTGGCCCTGTGCTTGCATGCAGGCCCATGCTCCTCCTCTCCTTCATTTACCGACATGTTGCTACCTGTGAACATGAACAGCACGGTGGGTCACTGTCAGCATGGCCCATTTCATCCCTCTGTGGCAGTGTTGTTGTAGGCCTCCATTTCTTGAATTTTCCAGGCACTTACCTAACAGATTGCAATACTGGTCTGTGATCTGTGCTGTTTGGTGGTGCGTATAAGGCATATCGCATGCAAATGAGCCTGTGTGCAACGGTAATGATATGCTAATGCACATTGGCTGATGAGGTGATTTGCATATGGCGGCTGAATGTCATGAATCTGCGCCGTGTGCAATCGAGTTGTTCATTACCTGTGCATGTGCGTTGCATGTGCCTGGAGTGTGCATGTGTGCAGGACATAGCATGTGCCTATCATGTGACTTGCATTCCTTGCATGATGCTGTGCCCTTGTACATGCAGCACTGGTATGAAATTGCCCATGCACATGCTTTCTGACACTGGCTCCTATCGCTCATATGTGCACTGTGCACAGGGTAATGACCTCTGACCCCCCCGAGTAGTATGCATGACCCCATGCACCCAACAGGCCATGGTGTGCTGTGCATGCCCAGGACTGTGCTATTCACCTGCACTGTGCAATGTGGTTGTGCATCCTCATGCTGTGTGATTGCATCCTTAGGTTTGTGATCGCGCATCGTACACTTGTGTCCCCCCATGTGAGTGGTTTCCTGGCCAATTCCACAGCATTGCTGCAGCATTTTGGAGATTGTTGCTGCTCATTGGAGATTGCTGCTGCTTGTTGTTGGAGCCATGGTGCGGAGACGAGACAGGAGATCTACTAACTGGAGTGACCTGAAGGTGGTCAACCTTGTGGCTGTGGTGCAGCCTATTGAAGGGCAACTGTACGACAGGTGCCCCTCCAACAGGTATGGGGGGATGTCTGGCAGCAGGTGTCCATGGCCCTGGAGAGGCAGACAGGTGTGCCCAGGACCCTGGAACAGTGTTGGCACAGATATGGGGACCTGCACAGGAGGGACCTGAAATAGCTGCACAGAATGCAGGCACATGTCCAGCGTTGGGCCGTTTCACAGCCAGGTGGGTATGCACATGTGGCAAGCATGCCCAGGTACTCTACTGTAGTGGGTGTAGGGCTGCATGGCATGGACCACAGCGGGGGTATGTCACGGTCCTGGCAGATGCTGCACATTGTGCATGGCTGTGTTGCAGCTGTGCAGACATGGGGGCCACAGGATGGACAGGGACATGCCCTGCACCTTGTGGGCTGTGTGGTGGCAGGGGGCCCTCCATACTTGCATGTGTACACATGCCCCCCTCTCTTCATTCCTTCCACAGGACCAGAGGACCGCAGATGGGGCAGGGTGGCCATGGCAGGCCAGGAGGACCCTGGTAGGGAACAGCAGCCAGTGCCTGCTGCACTGGGCAGGGCAGGTAAGCTTTGTTACATTTCTGGTACGTGTCTTTATGGGATAGCTGTGGGGACAGGGTCTGGACATGGTCGCCACAGCCATGTGCCTGCACAGCTGTGGTTGGCACAATGTCCATTGTGCATGCCATTGTGGCACGTCCCTTGGCCACCTTGTTCCGGCTGGCGGGGGAGTGTGTGCATGGCTTCCACCATGTGTGCTGTGGTGGTGCCGTCACTCTGTGCCAAGTGACCATGACTGTGTGAACATATGCATGCTGCACTGCACCATTCGTGTGTCTGTACCACTGTGGTGTGCCATGGGGATGGCTGGTATGGCCCTCCATGTGAGGGTCCATTGTGGTCTCTCCAGGGGTTTGTACCTCCACTCTCCACTGCATGCTGTGGGTTGGCAGGGGTCTTTGTGGCATTACACTGATTGCCTGTCCTGTTCCTTCCCCTAGGTGGCCGATGGATGGCAGGCTGAAGGGGTCACGGCCCCTGTTTCTGACCATGACAGTGATTCTGGGAGTGCTGAGGAGGGTACTGGTGGTCCAGCAGTGCCACATCCAGGAGGTGGCTGCTGTTAGATGGGCCATGGAGCAGCTGGGGATGTCTGTCTAAGGAAGGTGATAGGCTATACCTGTATATAGCCCCCTTTCCCATGTTTACCCTGTTTCCCGGCAGCCCCCCATCCTGTTGTATAGCTCCTATTACCTGTCCCCATCTTACTTTCACCTTCCCCAGTCCCTGTATCTTGGTATACACTTTTGTATTGTTGATATTTTGTTATAAAGCATTTATTTTACTACATCCCTGTGTCTGTGTCTGCTTTGCAGGTGATGTGCATAGCCATGCTGCAAATATATGGTGATAGTACATGGTGTCAGCATGGGGGGGCTTGTGTGGGGTTCCCAAGGGTCCATGTTGTTTTCAGTGGCGCTTCACATGGTAGTGGGGCATCATACTGAGGCTCAGTATGGTTTGGTGTGTCTCTCCACGGTCAACGTGAGAATTTGTACTGGAGTGGGCAGCCAGGTGGGGTGGGACTTTGCACATGGACCTCAGTGTCCTAGGGGCCTGGACTGCCTGCTGGCAATTGGACATCAGCCTACACTTGTGCAATTCAGATAACATGGGGAGGGGACGCCTGCCCGGGACCTACATCCTTTGGGGCCTGGCACCAGTGGTCCCTGTGGTGGTGAGGGATCTGGGTGTTATTGTTTCTAGGGACCTAGGGGTAGCCAACTACTGTGGCCAGGCGTTCGTCACAGCTGGCAGGACGTTGGGTTGCATGGTGGGGATTCACTAGCAGGCTGGCACTGGCCATTATCCTCTTATGTCACCAGCTATTCAGGCCACATTTGGGTTCTAGGGTGCAATTCTGGAGACCATTCCTGTCACACAGCAGTGGACTGGCTGCGGAGGGTGCAGTGCGCAGCACCTATGATGGTGGCTGTGCCCTGTTATCTGACATGCTGGGGTAGCTTGGGAGCCCTGGGTTTGTACTCTCTGGACCAAGGACAGGATGGGGCATTCTGGTAGGACTATTTCACTGTATGGCAGGCTTTGTATTTGCCCCATCTCCTGGCACCATGCACACATAGCCCTGTAGGCTTGCCTGGTGGATGTTTGTTGCATGTCCCTGCCATTGGCATTGCTGTGGTGGCAGGGTTTTGGATGAGTGCTTCTTCCATGGTCGGTGGACTGGGGTTGTCTGTGCACCATCCCCTGGTGCCCTGTGTTCCTACCAGGTCAGAGCTTCTGTGTACTCAGGTGTGTCCTGCTGGTATGGTCCTGTGCCCCCTGTCCCTGTGCTTCTTTGGCTAAGAATTCCTGGACCTGTTGCTCTTGCCCTGCTCACTGGGTTTGTGCCCAGGTCTGCTCTGCATATCTATGGTTGTAACAGCACATCTCTGGTTGTACCAAGGCACATCTTTGCCATATTCATCAGGCTTGCGCTGGTGCATTTCCTGTGGCTCATCTTCTGAATATTTCTCCCAGTGTGCCATGGTGCGCCTGACTTGTGCTGTGCTGGACTTGCACAGGCCTTTGGTGCATTTCTGAATATCTCCCCCATAGTAGCTATGTCACAATCAGTCCGAAACTCATTTAGAATGTTCGCCCACAGTACCAGTACTAACCATTTTCAAATGTAAATAACTTTAAAATGAAAAAAGATAGCATGATACTGTGAGCTTAAAAGTTGTTCAGCACAAAAATATCCACAAAATGAGTGGTGTTTCACTTATAGATACCTTTTAGTTTTTTTATAATTAGCAAAAAACAGCAGAAAATTCCATTTTTTATCTACTTTTTCAACATATAAATGCAAATAACTTTAAAATGAAAAAAAGTAGCATGGTACTGTGAGCATGCCATTTGTTCAGCACAAAGTTTTATACAAAATGAGTGGTGTTTCACTTAATAGTAACCACTACGTTAGGCAGATATGCACTGACAGAAAGCATCCCTATTGCATAAATGAAATATACAAAGGTGAGCTGTCAGATAAATGATTTATCTACATTTATGTTGTTTGACCTTGGACACCTCACTTGTGGTGTACACCACTCGAGGTCAAACAGCACTTGTGTAGATAAATCATTTCTAGGGACATGGATATGTTGTTCAGTCCACACTTATTGGCAGGTTCCGTGCCGCTTTAAATCTTGCCGGAAGGTCTTCAAGCTGGCTCCTCCCACCCACCCGGGTGGTAAAACTCTCGGCTCTGCTCCATGACACCAGATTTTCCTTACCGCTTGGAAGCTCAGGTTCCCTCCTTAGCACTCTGCGTTTTAGACTGAGTCCCAAATCTTCAGTTCATCCAAAATAGGTTTTGAAGTTTTCTAAACTTCAGTCTTCATCTTCCCTCGTGGCTGCGATGGACAAATCTATTCCCGGCTTTCGGAGGTGCTCTTGCGGGAAGAAAATGTCAAGGATGAATCCGCACTCTACGTGCGTCTACTGCCTTGGCCTAGATCATGACCTGCAGGCCTGCGAGTTGTGCCGCTCTTTCTCGGCCAACGTCCTGGATGATCGCTGCCCGATTAGGAGCTCGGGCACCCGGAGAAGCGTTTCCCATCCAGTAAAATCAAAAGAGGCTCGTTGGGCGGTGTCCTCGGTGGCTGGCTCGGCTGAGCAGCTAGAGCAGATGATTGCCCTCGAGGAGGAGGCGGCCCAGGCCATCTTCCTCCTTCTCGACGGCATTTGTCCACTCTCTCTGGGTTCCTCGTTACCGGCTTCATTCAAGGATTTGTCAGTCCCTATCCACGAAGGGAGAGGGGCCTTCGGGACATTCTTCTCAGCCCAAGAAGGAGTCAAAGGATAAGTCCCACCATAGGCGTTCGTGGGAGCGGGAGAGGTCTCCTTCCCCAGACAGCCAACCGTCGACTTCGGTTGAAGTTACAGCTCAGGCCGCTGGCTTCACGGTGTCCCCGTCAGACCAGCCTACCAAGACTCCCGTCAATGAAGTTGAGATTTTTCTCGATCTGTTAGACGGGCTGTTGACTGTTGAAGCTGACAGCCCTGCTTCACCTGTTCCCCCGGTGGAGACCGAGGATCTGCCTGTGCCTTCGGGGCCGCAGTCCCCAGTTAAAGTGCCTGAGCCGAGGGAAGAGCAGGTATCCCCAACCCCTTCCCAGACCCGACCTCGGTCCCCCCAAGGGTCTCAGTCTCGGTCTCGGACTTCATCTCGGTCAAGCCATTCCCGCCAACATCAGCAGTCTCGGTCTCAATACGGAAGTAAGCAGTGACACCGTTCCTCCTCGTTCTCTTCCTCAGATGAGGGGAGACGTAAATTATGTCAGTGTTACAAGGAGCTTATGTGGCAGCAGTTGCTGTTGTCCGGGTCTAAGCCAACTCCAGTCCAGACCCTGGCCATCAAGTGGCTGTTGCCTGAACAACTGAAGCAACCACTCACCCCAGTCGAGTTGCCCATTCCAGGGCCGGTTGCTCGGCCAAAACCAGCTGCTCCACCAATTGTGGTGGAACATCGTCTCCACAACCGAAGTCGGGGGCACCGACCAAGGATTCTCGTTCGGGTCATGGCCTGCCCCACAGGTTGTTGGTCACCCTCACTCCCGACCATCCTTGGCAGGTAGAGGGTGGCTTAGGGCCGAGGCAGCTCTTCACAATCCGCCGACGACTCTTCCCTGTTCTCTAGGCAGGTTGACCTGGAGTCCTCCGGGGGCCAGTCATTGGATGATAACCCATCATCCTTCTTGGGTCTGCTTCAACTCATCTCGGAGTCCACCAGGATGCAGCTCGAGCCTGTGTCCAAATGGGCCAAGTATCCCCTGACGGAGATACTGGACCGAGGGGATTCCCCAATGGAGGCCTTTCCGGTGGCTGAGGCCATTGTCAGCCCAACCTTGGAGCTCTGGCAGCGGCCTGCTTCCTGTCCTGTGCCCTCAGCCAGGATGGCCAGGAAGTATGTGGTCCCTACCGGCTCTTTGCCCCGTTTCTCAGAGCACCCCTCTACCGAGGGGTTAGTCGCCGACAGCATTTTCCAGCATTCCGGTAATGCTCAGGATGTGGATAAGCCCCCCCAACAAACTCCAAAAAGCTGGACTTTGCAGGGTGCAAGGTGTATGCTGCATCCTCCCTCGGCCTCCGACAGGCCAGCTCAGCCGTGCTGATGGCACACTTCTCCCACGCCCTCTTGGGCTCCCTGGATGAGGTTGTTCCTCATCTCCCGACCGACCTGCAGACCATGGTCCCCCAGATGTGGGACCAGGGTAGGCGATGTGTGGCTAACAGCTTCAGACTGCTCTGGACATAGATGATTCCTGTGCCAGGTCAGTGGCGGCCCGCGGTGGCCATGTGCCACAGAGGCGTGGCTGAGGATATCCACCTTCACGGCGGATACCCAGCACAAGTTGGTGGATGTCCCCTTCTTGGGGACTGACCTCTTCAGCCCTGGAGTGGAGGGACACCTCCAGCAGATCAAAAAGTCCAATGCCACCCTGGACTCAGTCACCTCTGCCCAGAGGGACAAAGGCCGCCGTCAGCAACAGCAGAAGTCCTTTTGTCCCTCGGCATCTGCATCTCGACCGGCCCAACAGCACCAGCAACAGGGCAAGCAGGCTTGCGTTTGGCATCCCAAACCCAAGCCGGAGGCTTCCTCCAACTGGAAGCAAGGAGGTAAAGGCCCAGGAGGTCCCTCGGCCAGTTCCTCCTCCAAGCCTGCCCAGTGACGGGTTGAGGAATGCCGCCCCCAGCCTCGTCCTCCCCTGGGTTCCCCTGTGGAGACAGCTCCGTCACTTCCTTTCTGCCTGGTCCACTATCACCATGGACCGCTGGGTGTTGGAGGTGGTAGGAAAAGGCCTGCCTCTGGAGTTCGAGCAGGCTCCACCCTTTCGAGCCGTCGCCCCTCAGGGGGCCATGGGGTCCGCAGCCTCGCTATTGGCCCGCTGAGCCAATATTGCCCTGCTCCTCGAAAAAGAGGTGATCAGGAAGGTGGCAGATCCTCCTCCAGACCCGGAGTTTGTGTCCAGGTACTTCCTGGTCCCAAAACGGATGGGGTGCTGGTGCCCCATTCTCGACTTACATGACCTGAACAAGTTCCTAAGGTCTTGGACATTCAGGATGGTCACTCTGGCTCAGATAATACCATCCTTGGAATGGGGCATGTGGTTCTGTTCCCTGGACCTCCAGAACATGTTTTTTCATGTCCCAATCCGTCCGTCTCATCAGAGATTCCTCCACTTCAGAGCAGAGGGGTCCCTTTATGAGTTCCAGGCCATGCCCTTCAGCCTCTCTCTAGCTCCCAGGGTCTTCACCAAATGCATGGCAGTGGTGACAGCATTCCTGTGGCTCTGAAGGGTCCGGGTGTACCCCTACCTGGATGACTGGCTGATTGCAGCCCCCTCCAGAGAGGAGGTGGAGCAGTCCAGAGATCTGGACCTCCAGGTTTGCACTCAGATTGGCCTCCTCTTCAATGAAGCCAAGTCGGAACTCATGCCGAAGCAAGTGATACTCTTCATCGGGGCAGAGCTCAACTCCTGGCAGACAGGGCCGAGGTAATTTCCTCCTTTGCCCAATCATTTCTGGTTGGGCAATCGCACCCTGCCTGGAACTTCCTGCACCTCCTGGGCCTCATGGCAGCCTGCACCAGCATGGTCTGTCGGGCCCGTTGGTACATGCATCCCCTTCAATGAGCACTGGCCAGCCAGTGGTCACAGAACTGCGATCCATTGGACCAGCACATGACAGTGACCCAGGAGATGTGGAACGCTCTCCAGTGGTGGATCGTTCTGGCACATTTGTAGGAGGGCATCCCATTTGTCCACCCCGAGCTGACAGTCTCTTTATCGGCCGATGCATTTTTGATGGGTTGGGGTGCCCATCTGGGGGAGCACAGAGCACATGGCCTCTGGTCCCCTCGGGAGTCCCGATGCCATATCGACCTGCTGGATCTCTGAGTGGTCCGACTAGCTTTCACCACCTTCACTCCGTTTCTATGGGGTCAAGTGGTTCAGGTCCAGACGGACAATACCACGACCATGTACTATCTGAACCACCAGGCGGGACGCGCTCCATGCTGTTATGCAAGGAAGCTCTCTGCATATGGTTCCTCATGCACAGCCTGGAGGTGGCGCTCCTAGCCATTCACGTGGTAGGAGCCTCCAACACCCTGGCCGATGCCCTAAGCCGGATAGGGGCTGCGTCTCACGAGTGGTCTCTCCTGCCGGAGGTAGTACAAGATCTGTTCTCTCACTGGGGCATGCCTCAGGTGGACCTGTTTGCCTCCAGGGAGAATGCGAAGCTGAGTCTGTTCCATGCCGGCCCCCCCTCAGCAGGGCTCACTGCAGGGGGATGCCTTCTCAAGGCTGTGGACCCCGGGCCTCTTCTATGCCTTTCCCCCATTTCCCTTGATCCACAAGGTGCTTCTCAAGGTGAGGAGGGACAAGGAGCAGGTGATTCTGGTAGCCCCAGACTGGCCCTGCCAGTTCTGGTATCCAGATCTCCTCAGCCTCAGCTCCAGGCTCCCGAGGTGGCTTCCAGCCCGCCCAGACCTGATCTCAGTCAACCAGGGGAAGATATTCCATCCGGACCTTCAATCCCTGCACCTGACAGCCTGTGTCCTGAGCGGCTAGAGTTCCAGGCCTTGGGTCTTTCCGACGAGGTCCTCAACATCGTTGAGGCGTCCCATAAGGAGTCGACCAGGAAATGCTATGCCTTCAAATGGAAGAGATTCTCCATTTGGTGTCAGGGAGGCTTGGACCCTTCCGCCTATCCCTTGGCAAGCATTCTGGACTACCTGTGGTCCCTTTCTCAGCAAGGGCTTCGGTCGATGACTCTTAAGGTGCACCTGGCAGCCATCTCTGCTTACCGGGCGTGGGCCGGGAGGCAGTCGGTGGTGCAGGAGAAGGTGGTCGGGTGCTTTTCCAAAGGCCTTGACCACATTTCCCCTCTGGTGTGAGAAACTCCACCTCCATGGGACCTACTGCAAGTATGGGCCTAGCTCATGGGTAAGCCATTCAAACTGATGCACATGTGCGATATTTCCCACCTGTCATGGAAGACCATCTTCTTGGTGGCTATCACGTCAGCCAGAAGGATGGGAGAGCTCCAGGCACTTTCCATCGAGTCTCCTTATCTGGTCTTCCACAGGGACAAGGTTGTCCTGCACCCCCAACCGAAATTCCTTCCGAAGGTGGTGTCAGAGTTTCACCTTAACCAGGTGTTGACTCTGCCAGTGTTCTACCCCAATCATACCTCGGAGGCCGAATATAGGCTCCATACTTTGGACCCTAGATGAGCGCTCACTTATTACAAGGAGTGGAGGGCTGAAGTTCAGGGAGAGGTTCGCCAGCTGTTTGTCACCTATGCTGAAGCTGCACGTGGCAGACCTGCAGCCAAGTGGACGATAAGCAGGTGGGTCACCTCCTGCATAAAGCTCTGCTATAGGTTGGTGGGCATGGAGCCTCCCAGAGGGATAAGAGCTCATTCTACCCACCATACCGCTGCATTGGTAGCTGCTTCCAGGGATGTCCCTATCCAGGATATCTGTAGGGCTGCTTCCTGGAAATAGGGACATACCTTTATTATCCACTACCACATCGACCTTGAGTCAAGCAGGATGCTGGTTTTGGGGCCTCGGTTCCCCAGACTCTATTTCTCAAGTAAGTATCGGGGCTGTGCCTTGCCTCCCCCCTCCTGGAGAACTGCTAGGAGTCTGCCAATAAGTGTGGATTGAACAACATATCCATGTCCTTAGAAATACAGGTTACTCACCTGTAACAGAAGTTCTAGGAATGGTATATGTTGTTCATCCACACAACCCACCTGACCTCCCCAGCTTTGATGCACAACCTGGCTTCCAGTGGGCTAGATCTGGTGGCATGGGGTGGAGCCAAAAAGTTTTACCACCTGGGTGGTTGGGAGGAGCCAGCTTGAAGACCTTCCAGCAAGATTTAAAGCAGCAAGGAACCTGCCAACAAGTGTGGATGAACAACATATATAATTCCTAGAACTCCTGTTACAGGTGAGTAACCTGTATTTATCTGACAGCTCACCATTGTATATCCCTTATCTCTCTCTCTCTCTCTCTCTCTCTCTCTCTCTCTGTCACTCACTGTATATACAGTGGTGATCGTACAAAAGGTTATCAGTACTGAGGTAGACCTTGAGGTATACCTCAGTGGCACTGAGGCAGACTTACATTACAGTCAATGAAAATTGAACTTGGAGTGCCTCAGTGGTACCTCACGGTACCTTGAAGTATACCTCAGTACTGATAAACTTTTGTACGATTGCCACCGTGTGTGTATACAGTATATGTATGTATGTGTGTATATATATATATATATACACACGTATATATATATATATCTCATACTAGCATGGCAGTGCCAGTATAGTTAGGGTTCAATGGTCACTTCTGTGTAAAACCCAAAATTCTGCACTTTAATAACTTTGCAACCATATGACCGATATTCAGATAACTTCTCATGTGCCCTCAGGTACCATAGATCTCTTGATGTGGCAAGATTTGGACCAGTCAGATGTGCAGTTGTGCAAATGTGTGGTGTCAAAAAGTTTGAAAATTACTATTTAGGTGCAAATCCTTTGCCATGCCACCTCTCTGAAATGGATTGGTGGTGTGGTCTGAAATTGTTAGGGTATATGGGGTCTGGGTCACAAATGTGCCTTTTAAAGGTTTGGTGCAAAAATATGAACCTGTTTAAAAGTTATTAAAATGTTAAGTGTCCCATTATAGCATTTGGGAAAAGTTACATATTTTGTGCAAAAGCAGGTTTTGCTGCCGTGAAACCACTTTTTGCTGCCTTAAATGGTATCAGTAGTATTGTGTTGCTGCCATCTTGTTTTCAGTTGGTGACGGGGAAAAAACACTGTCATTCAAAAAATACTGCCGCTTGGTAAACACCAACAGTTGTGTTTACCAAATGGGGGCCCAAGGAACATGATTCTGGCCTTAGTTTTTTATAATAGTGGCCATAAATATGTTTCTTTTTACTCAGCTGTTGGTAGTGTTACAAATTTGTGGCACTACTGTTTCGAAACTACAGCAAATTGTGACAGTTTTCATGCAACTAACAGCACTGTTTCATGAAAACTGCCACACATTTGTGGCACTACTTTTAATGAAAAAAAAATCGGCCCCTGTAAATGCTAAAAATGTGTTTTGGCCATTTTATGGCCAAAATACTGCCAGATTTTCATTTCTTGCCCATTGTTTGGTGTTTACCTGACAAATAGATCTTTTATCCTTTTATTGCCTCCAAGGGGGCCAAGGCATGTTTTAATAAACAAAATGTTTTTGCCGACATCGGGGTGCCCAATCCCCATGTTGTCATATAGACCCCTTCCCCCCAGCAATGTGGGTCACTGGGGAGCCCACCCCCAGTGTCCCAAAATAGTTTTCTGTAAATTCCAACACCAGGTTGCCCAGCCCCGGTGTTTGAACCCCCTTCAAAAGAGGCTGTAGTTTACATTATGGTTGCTGACATCAGGGTGCCCAGTTCCCATGTTGGCATTCTGAAGTCCCCACCCCCAGCAGTGTGGGATACTGGGGAGCCCACTTCCAGAGTCCCTGGTTAGGTCCTACCCCCCAGCACTGTGGGACACTGTGGGACACTGGGGAGCCCACCCCCGGTGTTTTGAAATATTCCACAACTTGTACCTGTAAAAAAAAGTCTCACAAAGGCACAAGTGAGATATCCAGACCTCACAATGCAGGAGTGAGAATATTTTCCATAGCACATGATCTGCACATCATGTGTGTGATTTATACAATAGGGGTGAGTGGTAAATGAGTAAGAAGGTTTTATGTATTTAGTTTATGGATGGGTTTTTGGGCTGTGGAGTTTTCTTTTGTTACTGGGGTTGGGTGTATGTTTTGTACTTTTCTGACTGGTTGATATGTGTGTTGCTGATGTGTGCTTGGCTGCATGTTGTCTTTGTGTTATGTTTCATTGGATGTTGCGCCTTGGTTGGTGGGCCTTAGGCTGGCATCAGGGATCAGGGTTTCATCAAAACTTTCTTTTATTTTCTTAGATTTCTGTGTTTGTGAGCATTTTTATTTAGTTTGTTTCTTATAGCTTTAGTGTACTGCTTGTGTAACTGTTTTAACTTATTTTTGTCCTGCTTATGTCAGTTCCATTCAACCAAACTGTGGATGTTTCATTTTCAAGTTATAGAAGTGGTTTCACTTCTGCTGCTTATTGTATTTTGTAACATATAATATGAGGTAACTAAAGCTATTTTTTACTGGTTTTACAAGTTGAATTGTTATAAATTTTGCTCTTCACAATGAAATGTTGCTTGTTTGATGTGCTTCATTTTATTCTGTATTGGAGTCTGATTCAAGCACTCTGGCCCACTTTCTGTGCATCTGCTTGCAGTGGGGACTAGAAGCAAGAGAAACAACATAGTACAGAGTTATCTTATCCTTTGTTACTTGTTACTTTGTGCCTATTTTGTGAAGGAGTCCTTGATGGTGAAACATGCTTTCTTAGGAGCAGCAGCTGTGTTTCAGGTGAAAGCATTGTACTTCTGTATTTGCTTCTATGGTAACAGCACAGATTTTTCTTGTATGCTGAGGGAAAGCTGCCTAGAGTGATCATATCAGTGACCTTTGTGTACACTGTGGGTGCAAATGGCTGATATCATCAGTGTAGAGCAGATGGTAAAAATATCACAGTTCGGTGGATGATACACTGTTTTTCCTCACTCATTTACCACTCACCCCATTGTGTGTGTGTGTGTGTGTGTATATATATATATATATATATATATATATATATTATTCATGGCAAAAAAATTTGTTAATGCATCAGTTAGGGTTGTTACACAGTGACAAAAGCAGGGAAATTTGGTGCTTGGGTTCAAAACCATAACTCCGCAATCCCCCCAACCCCCACTCCACCACACACACACATACATGCAAGTAGGGGAAGGACCAAGGCAACACAACTAATCACACACAACCAGCAGGAGGTGTATACCTCTGTTACCATAGCAAGTAGAGACAAAAATTCTACTTCCGGTATCATACAATACCTCCAAACTTGTCCCAGCAGGTTAGTTCACCTAAAGGTGAAGCAAGCTGCCAGTACTGAAAACTCTGTACCTCACTTCATTTTTGACATACGGGTGCCGAAAGACATGATGGACACCACAGTGTTAGCCTATGGCAAATTACTCAATTTAAAAACACTGTAACTTTGTGATCCTTAACTATTTTTTGCACCAAAGCGGCAAAATGCACATCTGAGAGATGAGAGCTTGCCAATCTGCAAATTTCAGCCCAAAGGACCCAATTGTTTGCTTGCAGGAGGATGGCAAAGATGTGCAGTTATCTTGAGCATAGCTTTGCAAAATAGTTTCACTAACACGAAAGTGTCACAAACGGAAAGCGCAACACTTTCACATTTACAAAAGTAGGTAAAGTACATTTGCAAAATAGTTTCACAAACACAAGTTTCGCAAATGTAAAGCACAAAACTTTTGCATTTGCCATAGTGTTTTGCAAAACTATTTTCAGAAAATTTCCAAAATGCTGTTTTAGGGCTTCTAAATCCCCAAAAAGCATATGTGTAGCCTGTGTTGTGTGTTGGTGGCAGCATGGGGCCAAGCTGCCCAGTTTTCCGTAATCATATGTGTTTGGCGGAGTGTGAAACTTCTGGGATGACAGGACAGATGACCCCATGCGAGACCCCAACATCTGTTGCTGCATGGAAGATGGCAGCATGGGAGTGGCATGTTGTGGTTTAGAGAGTTGTATGTTATTTCTGGTACCTGCTGCTGGTTGTCTGTGATTGGTTGTGTTCCCTTGGTCCTTCCCCTACATGCAGGTATGTGTATGTGGTGGTGGTGGTGGGGGGATGGGGGGAATTTCCCTGCTTTTGTCGCTGTGTAACAACCCTAAATAATGGATTTTTTTGCCATGAATTTCCCTTCTTTTTGAGAATGTGAACTATAAATAGTGAATGGTATGTCTTGGTGGGAGCATGGGACCCCCACTAAGCTGCCCATTCTGTCATAATCACGTGTTTGATGGAGTGCAGGCCCTCCAGGCCCTGTGCTCCCATGAACACAGAAGCAGGACTCCATAGTGCAGCCCTGTAGTGTAATAACACCTTGTAACAGTGGTTTGCCATGATAAGGCTGACAGTAATGGTAACAGAAATGCAAACACTAATGATAATGGTAACTTTAACGGTAATGGTAATGAAAGGGGTTATGGTAATGGTAACGCTAACACCAATGGTAGTGGTAATGGTAACGCTAACGGTAATGATAACGCGACTGCTAACTGTAATGCAAATGGTAATGGTAATGCAAACAGAAATGCAAATGCAAACGGCAATGGTAACACAAATGGTAACGCAAATGCAAGTGGAAATGGAAATGCAACCTGTACTAGTAATGTAAACGGTAATGAAAACGTGAACAGTAAAAGAAATACTAAAGCAAATGCAAATGCAAATGGTACCAGGAACGTTAACACTAACGGTAGCAGTAATGTTACCAGAAAAGCAAACATTAATGGTAACACGAACAGTAATGCTATTGGTAACGTAAATGCCAACACAAATGGTAAGGTAACACAAACACAAATGTAAATGCTAACAGTAAAACAAACAATAACAGTAATGGTACCATTAATGCCAACAGTAATGGTAACGCAAACGCAAATACAAATTCAAGCTCAAATGGTAACGCAAATGCAAATGGTTTAAAAACAATAACGTAAATGTAAACACAAATGCAAGCGCATGCAATAATGCAAATGCAAACAGTTACAAAAGTGATAATGCAAACTTAAAAGCAAATGCAAATGCAAACGCAAACACAAACGCTAACGGTAATGCATGTGCAAACGGTAATGCTAATGGTAACGGTAGTACTTCACACGCCCAATGGTGTTTTAAAGTAGCAATTGGTAATTTAACAGCCACAAATGCAAAAACAAATGCGAATGCTAACAGTAAAGGTAGCACAAACAGTAACGGTAACACTAACGGTGCTGCAAACGCAAATGCTAATGGTAACAGTAATGGCAATGCAAACACAAATGTAAATGCAAATACTAATGGTTGTAGTAACGCAAAGAGAAATGCAAAAAGAAATGCAAATGATAATGCAAATGGAAATGCTAACGGTGACGGAAACGCGAAAGCAAATGCTAATGGTAACTGTGATGGTGATGCCAGCGGAAACGCAAACACAAACGGTAATGCAAACGCAAGCACACACAGAAATGCAAACAATAACGCTAACAGTAATGCTAACAGTGATGCAAAAGGAAAAGCTAATGAAACAATAACAGAAACACAAGCGCAAACACAAACAGAAACACAAATGCTAATGGCAATTGTAGCAGAAATGCAAATGCAAAAAGTAACAGTAATGGTAACAGGAAGCAAATGCAAACGATAATGGTAACAATAACATCAATGCAAATGTTAGTGCAAACGCAACCGCTAACAGCGATGGTAATGCAAACAAAAATGGTAACGCAAATATTAACACAAATGTAAATGGTAACAGTTACACAAATAGTGACACAAACAGAAACACTAATGGTAACGGTAACACTAATGCAAATGTCAGCACAAACACAACCACTGAAAGTTACAGTAATGCAAATGGTAAAGCAAGCGGTAATGCAAACACAAATGGTAATGGTAACGATGATGCAAACGCAAACACAAAAGCAAACAATAATTATAATGGTAATGTAAATGTAAATGCTAATGGTAATGCTAATGGTGATGCAAACATAAGCGCAAACAGATGTGGTAATGCAAATGCAAACACAAATGCAAACGGTAATGGTAACGCTAACAGTGATACAGAGGGAAACACTAATGCAAACAGTAACAGAAATGCAAACACAAACGTAAACGCAAATGGTAACACTAACTATAATGCTAACGTTGACCCAAATGCAAAGTAAAATGCTAAAGGTAACGCTAACGCACATGCATAGTGTCCGAAACAGGTGTATCAAGACGCACAGTGAATACAAAGAATGTGGGCATAATAGTGGCCCTTGGACAGGAAAATGAGCTCTTGGAATACTAAATTGCTTATATCTCAGGAACTGTACGAGGTAGAAAAAAAATAAAAATGTAATATTATTTATGACTTTCCAGGCTAGTTTTGTACTTAACCCCCCAAAGGAAGACTATGAATTTTTGTGATGAAAAGTCTGTATCTCAAACCGTTTTCGAGATATGGGATCCGAAAGGTGTGGAGAATGCTGTAATGTTATCCTAGGGGAAAAATCATCAGCTTCAGAGTGCTGTAACTTTGGAGCCCTGCAATATTTTGGCACCAAACTACAAAACAGCACATCTGTGGGATCTTGGCTTTGTTCCTTGTAAATTTCAGCTCAAAAGGCCAAACCATTGTTTTGCAGGAGAGTGGCAAAGACTTCCTATTGTTTTGGCCATATTTTCTCAAATTACTTTCGCAAATCACGAAAGTTTCTCAAAAAAAATCGTGAAACTTCCACATTTGCAAAAGTATTTTGCGAAAGTACTTTTCCCAAAAATGTTAAAAACATATTTCTGTGGGGTTTAACCCAAAAAAATAGATATGCCTAGCATATTCACGACCCAATTATGTGAACACAACAAAAATTGTGTCCCTAGAGGGTCCCAGATTTAAACACCAGGCATTTTTCTGAGCGCTAACATTTTTTGCCACGAAGATATATACATATATATATATATATATATATATATATGGATATGACAAGGCCTGACTGAAGATATCATACTTATTTTCACGAGAGGCCAATGACATCATGATATCGCAGATATCTTGATGTCGGTCAGCCTCAGTGAAGATAAATATGATATCTTCAGTCAGGCCATGTCATGTTCTGTTTATACAACATGTGTTTGCCCCCAAACCTGCCACCATCCCACTGTCAACACAGTGCGCGGGACATAGAGACTGTGTTAAAGATGCTGCAGCACTTTATATATGTTTTGGTCCCCCCAATATCTTGCATATCCCCCAACACAATATACAGCAGATTACAAAATGATCTGGTTGATCCTGTTATTTGCAGGGTGTTTTAGGTAAAACTATTTGCACTGTTTGTGTTCTAAGATAGGTGTCCATAAGTGGTTGTGCTTGCATAGATGTAAAATAAGAAACACTCTGTAAAAAAAAAAAAAGTTAGAAAACTGGGCTTTTTTATCCAGAGTTAACTGAGCATTGTAGAAGCTGACGACTGTATACAGACCAGAGAGACAAAGTTGGTGGCTTCAGAAAGTTAGCGGGAAGCCTAAGTGAGTGTTGCCATAGCAATGGGCACTCATGACTGTGTCTATATCTCTGAAGCTGCAAACTCCTTTGCTCTCATGTCTATTTAGTCGGCAGCTTCTGACAATAAAACACTGATTTTGTTTTTAACTTTTTAACACAGTGTGCCTGCAAAGTCATCTGGGGGAACTGGGGAATAGTAGCAAGAGAAATACGTGCTGTAAGCCAACATTCCCGTCTCATGTAAAGCCGCTGTGATCACTGCACTGTAAGTTGCTTTTTTATCATAGAAAACTGCAGGACAACCAGTTCTGCCTGCTATTGGTCTTACTTTTTGTATTTAAAGCTCAAAATTATGGGTTTTCTGTGGATTTAAGAAGGATCATGGAGAGGCTAGAGGGAGCACCGTGTGACAGAACTCAATGCACCCACAGTGGAGACCAGGGAGGATGCTGGGAACCTCCACAAAGGAGACCCACAGGAGGGTGGCAGGGGACCCTGCAGGGGAAGGAAACAACTCCTGGTGGGGGACTCCATTGTTAGGAAGGTAGAAGTGGGGAAGGAAGGGGAGAGGGAGGTAAGGTGCCTGCCTGGCGCCATGGCTTGGAGGGACAGGGAGTGAATCCTCAGGATTGCCGGAGCAGCTGCACAGGGGAGGGAGCTGGATTTCATTGTCCACCTAGGGACAAATGACCTGGCTAAGAAAGGGATTAGAGAAGTGCAGAAAGAGTTTGTGGAATTGGGGAGGGGCCTTAGTCAAGTAGCATGCACGGTAGCCTTCTTGGAGGTGCTACCCATCTATGGTATAGGAGAGGCAAGGGTGTTCCGCACCATGGGATTCAATCAGTGGTTGAAAAACTGGTGTGGAGCTCAGGGATTTGGCTTCATTGGGGACTGGGGTCCACCTGGAGTGATGCAAGCCTATACTGGCATGATGGGCTGCATCTGTCCGGGAGGAACCAGGATCCTAGGTGATAGGTTTAAATGCTTCATTGGCAAGCTTTTAAACTAGCCAAGGGAGGCACTGGAAAGAGCAGGAAAATCCTAGCACCCCAAATAATCATGGTAGCAAGTCGGCAAACACCAACATAGAGGTGTCGATAGGGAGAAGGGCAGGGGTAAATGGAGAAAGTGACAAAGGCAAGAAGGACAGGGATGGGGCAAAGGGAGTAAGGCCATCAGGAAATGGAGGTAATGAGTACCAATGGCGTAGTCTGGGCAACAAGCTCCCTGAGCTGATGGCCTTAATGGAAGAAGGATGCCTGGATATCAGTAGCAGTCACAGAAACATGGTACACAGAGAACCATGACTGGGATGTTAACATACCAGGGTACATAACCTACAGGAGAGACAGGCAGGGGAGAAGAGGGGGAGGAGTAGCTCTCTATGTAAAGGAAGGGATAAAAGCAACTGAACAAAAGAGTAAACAGGGAGGAGAGGAGGCACTGTGGGTCACCTAGGAGACTGGAAAGGGCACCACAATCTGCACAGGGGTTGTGTACAGACCCCCATGTCAGGGGGAAGGAATGGACAAGGATATGATAGAAGGCATTCTAGAATGGCAGAGAAAGGGGAGATACTGTTGATGGGAGACTTGAATATGCCAGATGTTAACTGGAGCACATTTGCTGCAGCCACATCCAAAAGCAGGGCCATTCTTGATGCCCTATAGGTGGCAGGCATTAGACAGCTAGTTTCAGAACCTACTCATGAGGGAGCAATCTTAGACCTTGTACTCTCAAATGGGGGCAGTGAGAGGATTTCAGATCTAGAAGTGGGTTGCCATCTGGGGACAAGTGACCATCAAACAGTGTGGTTCACATTAAACTCAGCTACAGAGTCAAGCCATACAAAAGTGAGGGTACTAGACTTTAGGAGGCTGACTTTGGCAAGATGGGAGAGTGCCTCAGAAAGCACTAGCAAACAGGCTAGAAGGAGGTGTGGAGCAACAATGGGAATTATCAAAACTGCCATCACAGAGGCAACAAGCCTTTGTGTGAAGCAAATAAACAAATCAAAATGAAAGAAAAAGCCATTATGGTTCTCAAAGAGGTGGCTGTGAAAGTCAGGAAGAAAAGATAGCATTCTGGAAGTATAAGGAAACACAGAAGGAGCAGAACAGAGAGCTGTACCAGTTAAGGCAGAAGAAGCAGGAGGGAAGTCAGAATAGCAAAGGCCCAAACTGAGGAAAAATAGCCAACTCAGTTAAGAAGGATAAAACCTTTTATAGGTACATCAGCGGTGTAGAAAGACAAAGGGAGGTATAGTGAGGCTGAATAGAATGAGCGGTGGGGTGGGCAGAGGGGACAGTGAAAAAGCAGGAATACTGAACGAATATTTCTGCTCAGTATTCCAAAAGAGGAGGGAAGTGCCTAATCCAATTAACAGAAGCACTCTTGATAGGGGGTGATCCCAGTCCTTTCACAGAAGAAAGGGTTCTGCAAGAACTCCTAAAACTGAAGGTGGACAAAGCAATGGGTCCTGATGGAATTCACCCAGAATTCTAAAAGAATTAAGGGAGGAACTAGTGAAACCACTGGCTACTCTTTTAATAAATCATAGGAGGATGGTGTGGTACCCAGAGGACTGGAGGAAGACGGATGTCCCCTACAAAAGTGGGACCAAGACAGAGGCGAAACTACAGACCTGTCAGTCTGACGTCTGTTGTAGGGAAAGTGATGGAGTCACTTAAGGAAAGAATAGTTGAGTACCTAGAGGCCAGTGGAGCACAGGACCCAAGGCAGCATGGGTTCACAGCAGGAAGGTCATGTCAAAGCAGATCTAATAGATTTCTTTGACTGGGTGACCAAAGTAGTAGACCAGGGAGGGCTGTGGACATGGCCTACCTAGACTTTAGCAAGGCATTTGACACAGTCTCACACAAAGATTAATAGTCAAATTAACAGCCTGGGAGTGGGACCCAGGCGGTAGCCTGGTAAAACATTGGCTGGACAACAGGACCTGAAGGTAATTGCAAATGGAGTCCACTTGAAGAAAGGGGGTTACTAGTGGGGCACCGCAGGGTTCAGTATTGGGTCCAGTCCTTTTAATGTCTTCATCAGTGACATTGCAGAGGGACTGGAAGGAAAAGTATGCCTTTTGCAGATGACACAAGATCTGCAACAGGGTTGATCACAAGGAGGCATGGAAAGGATGAAAAGGGACTTGGCAAGGTTGGAGGAATGGTCAGAAGTATGGCAGCTAGGATTCAATGCAAAAGTACAAAATAATGCACTTGGAAACAAGAACCCAGGGGAAGAATACACAATGGGTGGGGAGGTAGTAACAACAACAAAAAAGGAAAGGGACCTGGGGATAATCATATCAGATGACCTTAAGGTTAGCAAGCAATGTGAGAAGGCAGTAGGGAGGACTGGGGGTATACTGGGATGTATAGGGAGAGGCATCATCAGCAGAAAACAGGAAGTTGTTATCCCTCTGTACCGACAGTTGGTGAGACCCTATCTTGAGTACTGTGTCCAGTTCTGGAGACTCCAACCTCGCAAGGACATAGACAGGATAGAGGCAGTCCAGAGGAGGGCAACTAAAATGGTGCAGGGTCTGCAAGAGAAGCTGTATGAGGAGAGACTAAAGGAGCTTAATATGTATACCCTTGAGGAAAGAAGGAGAGGGGGACATGATAGAAACTTTTAAGTACCTCAGTGGAATCAACAAAGTCCAAGAGGTAGCATCTTTCAGAAAAAGAGACTTGCAAGAACAGGGACACAATTTAAAGATAGAAGGAGGCGGTTCAGGGCAATGTAGGAAGTATTATTTCACAGAGAGGGTGGATGCATGGAACAGCCTTCCTGAGGAGGTTGTGGGGTCTAAAACTGTGGAAGAATTCAAGAATGCATGGGACAGACATAAGGCAATTCTTGTGGGGGGTAGGAAGAAATAGGCTGTTGGTTAACTAGGATCTGCAGCCTATCCTGTAGGTAGGGAAATGGGCAGACTAGATGGGCCTAGCGGTCCTTATCTGCCGTCAAAGTCTATGTTTCTATGTTTCTATGCAGACCTGTTAAAGTTTGCCAATTACTGAACATGCAAACAACTGTCTGCATTCTGTTACCCGCTGCCAGCTACAAGGGTGAGTGGAAGATTTGTGCCCATTGATGGGGGGATGTTAACACATTGGTGCCAGACCAGTCAGGCTTGTGGGGGGATGTCCATCAGACATACAGGGGTTGGGGGAGCAGTTGCATGGGAAAGTGACAGTGGCCGAGATGAATGACATCCTTTCTCTCCCAGCGTCAGTCCAGCCACATGCTCCACAGAATGGTGCCGGAGAGAGGGATCAATGAAGTACTTTTAAAAAAATGTAACACAATTTGTTCAGTCATAAATATTATGATACAGTAAAGCAGTAATCGGAAAAGCAGATGATTTAACCCTGGAATACTCTACTGGTGATTTAACAGAAGGAACATCGGTAAATTAGCTCTGTAAGATAAAAAAACAGAAGGAACGTCTGTAGACTAGCTCTGTAAGATAAAAAACAAATTTTCTTATTATTAACACAGATTGTACCTCATTTTAAATGTATGCTAGCACATTAATAACCTGTGCTAGTAGCTCTTGTACCCACTGTATTGGGGAACAAAAGTGAAAGTCATTTAATATAATGGCAGTGTGAAAATGAAAGTATCAGTTTCAGTATGACGTATAGGAGTGTGGAGATATCACAATGACGTATTGGAACATGGAGATATCAATGATATATTCACTGCCTAATTAAGATATCACTTTTTATTCTTGCATTTATCCCAAAACACATGTTGTATAAATATATATATCTATATATATCTATATCTATATCTATATATATATATATATATATATATATGCTGTTCATTAATATGTGGGTCATTAAACTTAATGAGCAGTTCATGAATATTAAAGAACAGACCATTGATATTCATCAATAGCACATTCATTTTCTTCAACAGCTTTCTTTGATGTATATATTCAGTGCCAGAGCAGTCTTTGTTTTTTTTTAAACAGTTTTGTGGCTTCAGCTCTGCCACTCATATCTCAACTGCATGATTCTGTGGCCCAGGAGAATTGGGATAGCTCCAGAGGCACACCTATCATGGCAAGTAAATGGATGTGCACCAACATGCATGCACAAACCATCTTCTCGCACATTCTTGGTTTGGCTGCAAGCAGTTCTGCATCTTTCCTCCAGCTCCTTTTTTCAAGGAGAAATGGTATGTGTGGTTAGACAGAGACTGAAACACCTTCTGGGATTCGAGCCAACACGATAATGAGGAAGCAGTTCAAACTTACTTGCAGCCACACCGAGAATGTGCAAGGTGGCAGTCTGCACATGTGTGTTAGTTAACATCCTTTTGCAACTGGAATAGAGGTGCATCAGGAGCTCCCCTGTAGCTCCTTGACTTCAAGATTACTATGATAAGGTCCATCGACACGAGGGCACTGATGCAGAAGTGGAAAAAGGATTTTTTTAAAGAGCACCAATGACCGCTCTGAGACTGAATATATATATATAAAGCCCATGCTGAAAATTTGCTGCAAGAAATGCAAAAAATGGCCGTGTTACAAGCACGCGTTGCGAAGTTTCTACGCACACTAGTAACTTCACCAGTTTTCAATATTTTCACTCCAGATTTTCAACATAGCCATTTTTTCACACCTCTACACAAACAGTACAGCTGTCATTTCTCACATGCTGCCTGAAATGGGATTTTGCACCTCTGCTGCAAAATGGCACGTCACTGTGCAAAATCAGCTTTTGGGATGGATTAACCAAATCACATTGCCAGTATTAATGAGGGAATTTCCCAAACAGCTCTTGATGAAAATCTGGTTAAAAAATTCCAAAAAATGGAAATGTTACGAGCATGCTTTGTGCAGTTTCTCCGCATGCTCATAACGTCACCAAATTTTTATATTTTCCCTACTGGTTTTCAACATTACCCTTTTCCACACCTCCTCTTGAACAGTATACAGCTGTCTTTTTTCACATCCAGCCCAAAACATGATTTTATTCCTGTGGCACGGAAGGGTGCATTTGCTGTGCGAATTCAACTTTTGAGATACTGTAGATTAACAAAATGACAGTGACATTGTTCATGAGGTGGTGTCCTCAAAATGCCATGTTGAAAATTGGGTGGAAAAAAATCCTAAAAATGCCTGAATTACATGTGTCTAACTGTGGTACTCCTTTAATGCATAAGTTTGGGTTCACAGCACAGTGACAAAAGCAAGAAAATTAGGTGTTAGTGTTTCAGTCCCTACCACCCCATCCCCACCAACCCACCCTCCACACATCAACTGTATCTGGGTGTGCATTGGGGTCATCATGCCTAACTCTCACCCCAGTCTTCTATACTGCACCATCTCAGTTTGTTTACACGTGGAATGGAATGAGAATTAGGCCAATGACACCAACGCACACCATGATGTCTGTTGGTCTGTGGAGGGTGAGAGAGTGCTGGGGTGGAAGCGATGGTAATCCTAACACCACATTTCCATGCTTTTGTTGCTGTGCTATGAACACTAAATAGATGCATTAATGGACATTTTTCCATATATATATATGTGTATATATATATATATATATATATATATATATATATACAGTATATATATATATATATATATATATATATATATATATAGTATATATATTATGGTACTGGTAGTGCTACCAGATTAGATTGAGAACCATTTCTATATTAAACTAAAACTTTGAACCTTAATAACTTTTGCAACCGTTTGACGGATTTGCCTGAGATTTGGAATACACGATCAAGAACCATAGACCTTGGGATCTGCCAAGACTCGTACCAGTTGGATACACAGCTGCAGAGTTATTAAGCATGATCTGCGTGCGCGTTTACACTTTTTCTGGAATTCTACGGTCGCGTCTACAGGTCGCATAGTTTGCGCGACCAGTCCAAATCTTTAGGAACGTGTAATGTGGCCCTGATGTGCCTTTTGAAGATTTTGGGAAAAATTAAACTGTTCAAAAGTTGTGGCAGTCCGAACTTCTGTTTTTTTTCCCATAGGATAACATTATGGCGTTTGCCGCGCCTTTGAGGGCCTGTATCTAGAAAACGGTGCGAGATACGGAGTTTTTGTCGAAAAATTTTAGCTCCCATTAAGGGGATACACATATAACTAGCCAGGAAAGTGATGATACATATGACTTTTAATTTTTTTTCTATGTCATACGGTTACTGAGATATAAGCAATTTACTATTACAACTACTGATTTTTGTGTTCTGAGAGTCATTATTTTGCATACATTCTTTCTACTCACTGTCTTTCTCTATACAGCTTTTGGGGAAAACCAGCCTGTGTGCTTACATTACTCTTACCATTACCGTTTCTGCTTGTGGTTCCGTACGTGTTTCACTTACCGTTCACGTTTACGCCACCATGTGTGTTACACTTTGTGTTTTCATTTGCGGTTGCGTTTCCGTTGTTTTTAACATTTCTGTCTACAGTACTGTTCCTCTTTCTGTTTCGCTTTGCGTCATCATGCGCATTATGATTTGCATTTATGGGCACAATGTTACAATGCGATAAGACATCACCCCCGTGCTCCCGCCGCTGCATTACATTCACTATTTCTCATTATCATTCTCAAAAAGAAGACAAATTAGAGGCAAAAAACTCCATTTAATGCATCAGTTAGGGTTGTTCCACAGCGACAAAAGCGAGGAAATTCGATGTTAGGGTTGAAACCCCCTTTGCACCCCTCCAGCCCACCCCCCCAACTGGAATCAGGGTGTGCATTGGGGTCATCGGTCCTAACTGTCACCCCATTCTCCTATTCCTCAGCTTCTTTCCACATGTGATGGGGTGACACTTAGGGCGATCCAATGCGCAGTCCAGACAGAAATGGAAAATGACCAAGTAAGATTTCTTCTATCGAAACTAGATATGGTATCACGGTAGTGCTACCATAGTGAGATTGAGACCATTTCTATGTTAAACCCCAACACTTTGCACCTTAATAACTTTGCAACCGTTTGACAGATTTGCCTGATGTTTGGA
Source organism: Neoceratodus forsteri (assembly GCA_016271365.2). Lineage (NCBI taxonomy): Eukaryota > Metazoa > Chordata > Ceratodontiformes > Ceratodontidae > Neoceratodus > Neoceratodus forsteri. The sequence goes on from CM028137.1 coordinate 107,178,969, forward strand.
ATACATGATCAAGATCCATAGGCCTTGAGATCTGCCAAGTTTCGTATTGGTCAGATATACGACTGTGGAGTTATTAAGCATGATCTGTGTGTGCATTTACATTTTTTCTGGAATTCTACTGTCGCACCTACAGGTTGCATGGTTTTCGCGACCTGCCTGAAATTTTCAGGGAACTTGTCCTCGATGTGCCTTTCAAAGATTTTGTGAAAAAATATTAAACGGTTCAAAAGTTATTCAAAAAACAATTTCCCATTATAAGTCAATGGGAAAAGTTAACAAAAAGTTCGACAGTGTCGCAAATGCACTTTTTACTGTCTCAAATGGCCCTGTTACTGTCACAAATCCACCATCTTGTTTTCAGCTAGTGATCAGAAAAATGCTTGGCATTTAAAATTGAGACCCTCTAGCAACCTAATTCTTTTTGTATTCAACTAGTCGGTCCCTGAGGATGCTAGCCATGTCTTTATTTTGGGTTAAAACACCCCAGAAATATGTTTTTCAGATTTCTGGAAAAAGTACTTTCACAAAGTAGTGTCGAACTCACGAAAGTGTCGCAATTGTTTTGCGAAAGCTTTCACAAATCACGACACTACTTTGCGACACTATGCCCAAAATAACAGTAATTCTTTGGCACTCTGCTGCAAAAGAACAGTTTTGAGTTTTGAGCTGAAATTTGGAGGGAACGCAGCTGATATCTCACAGATGTACCTTTCAGTGTTGTGTTGAAAAAATATTACACGGTGGTAAAGTTACGGCACTCCAAATTTGATGGTTTTTCCCATAGGATAACACTGCGGTGCCCGACGCATTACAGGAATCCTTTGGCAACCAACTGCAAAATAACGGTTTGGTATTTTTTCCTGAAATTTGGAGGGAAGACAGCCAACAGCCCACAGATGTGCCTTTCAGTGGTTTGGTGAAAAAATATTACAGGGAGGCAAAGTTATGGCACTCCAAACTTCACTTTTTTCCCATAGGATAACATTACGACGTTCGCCGCGCCTTTCAGGGCCCGTATCTTGGAAACAGTGCGAGATACGGACTTTTCGTCAGAAAAGTATTTAACCCCCTGATGGGGGCTAAGTAAAAAACTAGCCAGGACAGTTGTAAATCATATGACTTTTAAATTTTTTTTCTACGTCGTACGGTTCCTGAGATATAACCTATTTAGTATTCCAAGTCCTCATTTTCTGCTCCGATACCCATTATTATGCATACATTCTTTATACTCACTGTCTTTCTCTATGCAGGTTTTGTGGAAAACCAGCCTGTGTGCTTACATTGCTGTTACCGTTGCCCTTTCCGCTTGCGGTTCCGTACCCGTTTCACTTACCGTTGACGTCTACGCCACCATGTGCGTTATCCTTTGCATTTTCATTTGCGCTTGAGTTTCTGTTATTTTTTGACATTTATGTCTACAGTACTGTTTCTCTTTCTGTTTCACTTTGTGTCACCGTGCCCATTGACATTTCCATTTGCAGGCACCATGTTACTATGTGACAACACATCACGTGGCAGACCGTTTCCGTCTATGCCACCATGTGCGTTACCCTTTCTGTTCTCATTCGCGCTTGCATTACCATATGCGCTACTGTTAGCACTTCTGTTTGCATTGCTGTTCCTGTTACTATGCCACAAGACATCACGTGGCGGGAGCATGGGGCCCGAAGGGCCCCGCGCTTCCTCCGCTGCATTACATTCACTATTTCTCTTTATCATTCTCAAAAAGAAGGGAAATTAGAGGCAAAAAACTCTGTTTAATGCATTAGTTGGGGTTGTTCCACAGCGACAAAGTGAGAGAATTTGGTGTTAGGGTTGAAAACCCTCCTTGAACCCGCCCACCCCCAACTGGCATTGGGGTGCGCATGGGACCATCGGTCCTAACTATCACCCCATTCTCCTATACTTCTGCTGCTTTACACTAGTGATGGGGTGAGAGTTAGGGCTGATGACTCCAATGTGCACCCCAATGCCGGTTGGGGGGTGGGGTTGGGACCCAAGGGGATTTTCAACCCTAACACAGAATTTTTACTTTTGTCGCTGTGGAACAACCCTAACTAATGCATTAATGGAGTTTTTGCTCTATATATATATATATATATATATATATATATATATATATTATAGTAGCACGGTAGTGCTACCATAGTTAGGGTTGAGGAGCCATTTACTTGTTAAACCCAAAATTTTGCACCTTAATAATTTTGCAACTGTTTGACAGATTTGCATGAAATTTGGAATACCTGATCAAGACCCATACGCCTTGGGATCTGCCAAGTTTTGTACTGGTTGGATACATGGCTGTGGAGTTATTAAGTGAGATCTGCATGTGCATTTACGCTTTTTCTGGAATTCTACGGTCACGCCTACAGGTTGCACGGTTTGCGTGACCAGCCCTAAATCTTCAGGGAACATGCAGCCGGGGTCCCTGATGTGCCTTTTGAAGATTTCGTGAAAAAATATTAAACTGTTCAAAAGTTATGGCAGTCCGAACTTCTGTTTTTTTCCCATAGGATAACATTACGGCGTTCATCGCGGCTTTGAGGGCCCGTATCTCAAAAATGGTGCGAGATACGGAGTTGTTGTCAAAAAATTATAGCCCCCATATGTATAAAACAAGCCAGAAAAGTGATAATACATATGACTTTCACATTTTTTTTCTATGTCGTACGGTTACTGAGATATAAGCAATTTACTATTACAACTACTGATTTTTGTGTTCCGAGAGTCACTAGTTTGTATACATTCTTTCTACTCACTGTCTTTCTCTGTACAGCTTTTGGGGAAAACCAGCCTGTGCACTTACGTTACTCTTACCATTACCATTTCTGACTTGCGCTTCCGTACCCGTTTCACTTACCGTTCACGTTTACACCACCATGTGCATTACCCTTTGCGTTTTCATTTGCGGTTGCGTTTCCATTGTTTTTAACATTTCTGTCTACACTACTGTTTCTCTTTCTGTTTTGCTTTGTGTCACCTGGCGCATTACGATTTGCGTTTGTGGGCACAGTGTTACAATGCGACAAGATATCACCCCCACGCTCCTGCCACTGCATTACATTCACTATTTCTTATTATCATTCTCAAAAAGAAGGGAAATTAGAGGCAAAAAACTCCATTTAATGCATCAGTTATGGTTGTTCCACAGTGACAAAAGTGAGGAAATTCGATGTTAGGGTTGAAACCCCCTTTGCACCCTTCCAGCCCACCCCCCAACTGGAATCGGGGTGTGCATTGGGGTCATCAGTCCTAACTGTCACCCCATTTTCCTATTCCTCAGCTTCTTTCCACATGTGCTGGGGCAACACATAGGGCCGATGACCCCAATGCCCACCCCGATTCCAGTTGGGGGTGGGCTGGAGAGTGCAAAGGGTTTCAACCCTAAGATCAATTTCCTCCCTTTTGTTGCTGTGGAACAACCCTAACTGATGCATTAAATGGATTTTTGCCTCTAATATATATATATATATATATATATAAATTCATAGCAAAAAATACTCCATTAATGCATCAATTAGGGTTTTTCACAGCGACTAAAGTGAGGAAATTCAGTGTTAGGATTCAAAACCCTAACTCGCATCCACCCCACCACCACACACACACATACATGCAAGTAGGGAAGGACCAAGGCAAATCACAATAATCACACACAACCAGCTGGAGGTGTATACCTGTGTTACTGTAGCAAGTAGGGAAAAAAATCCAACTTCAGGTATCATACAGTATTTCCTAACTTGTTCCATGAAGTTAGTTCACCTAAAGATGAACCAAGCTGCCAGTAGCAATAACTGTGTACCTCGCTTCATTTTCGACACATGGGTGGTGAAAGGTGTCATGGGCACCGCAATGTTAGTCTATGGGAAATTGCTCAATTTCAGAACAGTGTAAATTTGTCATCCTTAACTATTTTTGCACCAAAGTAGAAAAAGGCACATCTGTGGGACCAGGGCTTGCTACCCTGCAAATTGCAGCTCAAAGGACCCAACCGTTTGCTTGCAGGAGGATGGCAAAGATGTGCAGGTATCAGGAGTATACTTTCTCAAAATACTTTTGCAAACACTAAAGTGTCACAAAGGGAAGACACAACACTTTCGCATTTGCAAAAGCATGTAAAATACTTTCGCAAAATACTGTCGCAAACACAAAAGAGTCGCAAATGCATAGCATGACACTTCTGTGTTTTGGAAAGTGATTGCAAAAGTATTTTCAGGGAATGTCCAAAATACTGTTTTGGGGCTTGTTAACCCCAAAATAGCATATGTGTAGCTTGTGTTATGTGTTGGTGGCAGCATGGAGCCCAAGATGCCCAGTTGTCCATAGTGATATGTGTTTGGGGGAGCATGGAACATCCGGGATCAGAATTAGCAGTGATGCCCCATGCCACACCCCGACATCTATTGGTGTGTGGAAGATGGGAGCATGGGGGTGTGGTTTCATGGTTTAGATAGTTGTATGTTATTTCTGTTACCTGCTGGTGGTTGTGTGTGATTGGTTGTGTTGCCTTGGTCCTTCCCCTACTTGCATTTATGAGTGTGTGTGTGTGTGTGTGTGTGTGTGTGTGTGTGTGTGTGTGGTGGGGGTGGAGGAGAATGCGCAGTTAGGGTTTTAAACCCTAACATCGAATTTTCCTGCTTTTTTCACTGTGGAACAACCCTAACTGATGCATTAACAGAGTTTTTTGCCATGAATTTCCCTTCTTTTTGAGAATGTGCAATATAAATGGTGAGTGGTATGTGGTGTGCCCCGCGCTCCCACCATGATGCCCATTTCAGCATAATAATTATAACAGTAACGCTAATGCTAACAGTAACAGTGATGCTATCGCTAACGTTAATGGTAATGTTGATGCCAATGGTAACTATAACACTAACGGTAACGCTAACAGTAATGGTCACAGTAACAGAAGTTGAAATGCATACGGTAATGCTAATGGTAATAGTAACGCAAATGATAACAGAAATGCTAATGCTAACGATAATGGTAAGAGTGATGCAAGAGCACATGCAAATGCAAATGGTAATGCTAACAGTAATAGTAACCGTGATGGGAATGCAAAGAGAAATGCAAACAGTAATGGTAATGGTAGCAATGCAAACGGTAATGGTCACAATGATGCAAACATAAATGGTAATGGTAACGGGAACGGCAAAGCAAAAGTGAATGGAAACGCAAACAGTAACGGTTACGGTAACACAAATGCAAATGGTAACGTAAATGTTAACGGTAATGGTGATGCATACACAAGTGGTAACACCAATGCAAAGGTGGACACAAATGTAAACTCTAATGGTTACAGTAACTCAAATGCAAATGGTAACACAAATGGTAATGAAAATGCAAACGGTAATGGAACCGCAAACGGAAGCACAAACACAAATGGTAAAGGCAACGCTAACGGTGATGCAAAAGGAAATAGCAATGCAAATGGTAATGGAAATGCAATCACAAGCGTAAATGCTTATGCAAATGATAATGCAAATGGTAATGAAAATGCACACGCAAGCACAAACGCAAATGCAAACAGTAACAGTAGTGGCAATGTTGATGCAAAAGGAAACAGTAACACAAGCAGTAATGGAAACGCAAACACAAATGCAAACACTAATGGGTATGGTAATGGAAACAGAAATGCAAATGGTAATGCAAATGGTAACGATAATGCAAACGCAAATGGTAACGGCAATGGTGATGCAAACGGAAACACTAAGACAAACAGTAACAGAAGCAAAAGTGCAAACATAAATGCAAACGGTAATGGCAATGGTAACGCAAATGGTAATGGTAAAGCCAACACAAATGTGAACAGAAACACAAATGGTAATGGTTAAGGTAACACAAATGCAAACGGAAATGGTAACGCAAACAGTAATGGAAATGCAAACTGTAATGCAAACTCAGATGGTAACACTAATGGTGATGCAAAAAGAAATGGTAATGGTAATGGTAATGGAAACACAAGCGCAAATGCAAACATTAACGGTTTCAGTAAAGCAAACATAAATGCAAATAGAAATGCAAATGGTAACAGAAATGCAAACGGTAACAGTAATGCAAATGCAAGCTCAAACGCAAACAGTAATGGTGATGCAAGTGGAAATGTTAACTCAAATGCTAAAGGAAAAGCAAGCGCAAATGTAAACGCAAATAGTAATGCTAACAATAATGCTAATGCACACACTTTGTGTCTGAAACAGGTGCATCAAGAAGCGCAGTGAATACAAAGAAAGTGGGCATGACAGTGGCCCACGGACAGGAAAATGAGCACTTGGAATACTAAATTGTATATATCTCAGGAACCATACGATGTAGAAAAAAAAATAAAATTTCATATTATTTATGACTTTCCTGGTTAGATTTGTACTTAGCACCCCAGTGGTGGACTAAGCATTTTTGTGACGAAAAGTATGTATCTTCAGATGTTTTCAAGATACAGGACCCAAAAAACGCGGCAGATGCCATAATGTTATCCTATGGGGAAAAATTGTCAACTTCGGAGTGCCGTAACTTTGGAGATCTGTGATATTTTGGCACCAAACCACCAAAAGGCACATCTGTGGGATCTTGGCTTTGTTCCCTGCAAATTTCAGCCCAGAAGATCAAACTGTTGCTTTGCAGGAGGGTAGCAAAGATTTCCTATTGTTTTTGCCATACTTTCGCAAATTACTTTCACAAATCACAACACTTTAGCCAAACAATTTGCAACACTTTCGCATTTACGAAAGTATTTTGTGAAAGTACTTTTCCAAAAAATGTTAAAAACATATTTCTGGAGGGTTTAACCACAAAAAAAACATATGCATAGCATCCGGAGGACCCGACTAGGTGAAGACAACAAGAATTGTGTCCCTAGAGGGTCCCAATTTTAAATGCCAGGCATTTTTCTGAGCTGTAACTGAAAACAAAATGACAGATTTGTGAAAGTAAAAGGGTAATTTGCGACAGTAAAAATGGCCATTTACAACACTGTCGCATATTTTGCTATCTTTTTCCATAGACTATAATGGGAAACAGTTTTTTTAAATAACTTTTGAACCGTTTAATATTGTTTCATGAAATTTTCGAAAGGGCATATTAGGGACCCCAGCTGCATGTTCCCTGAAGTTTTTGGACTGAATGCACAAACTATGTGGGCTGTAGGCACGAGTACAGAAACGTGCAAAAATGCATAATTTATGTGTTTCTTGGTGCATTGTAGCTCCGCAACTGTACATTTGACCATAACACAACTTGGCAGATCCAAAGATCTATAGTACCAGACTGTGCATGCAAATGTTAAGGCAAATCTGTCATATGGTGGCTAAGTTATTAAGGTGCTACCGTGCCACTATAATATGTATATGTATATGTATATGTATATGTATATGTATATGTATATATGTATATTATACCTGCATGGTAGTGCAGGTATAGTTAGGGTTGAGTAGGCACTTTAATGTTAAAGCCTTAAATTCTGCACTTTAATAACTTTGCAACTGTTCATCCGACTCACATGAACTTTTGCATGTGCCATCTACTGCCATAGATTTCTAGATCTGGCAAGTTGCATTTTGGTTGGATGTGCAGTTGTGGAGCTGTGGAGTGCCCAAAAAGTGCAAATCAACATTTTTGGGCCATTTTTGTCAAATTCTTTGCTCGTCTATACAGCCTGTATGGTTTGTCTGTCTGGTTCAACATTTTCAGGGTATATAGGGACTGCATCAGGGAAGTGCCCTTTGAAGGTTTGGTGAAAAAATATTAATCCATTCAAAAGTTATTAAAGTTTAAATTTTCCCATTATAGCCTAAGGGAACAAATTATTTCACCCTCAAAAGCACTTTTTACTTTTGTGAAAGCACTTTTTACTTTCGCAAATGGGTTTGGTACTTTGGTGCTGCCACCATCTTGTTTTCCATTAGCGAGTTTAAAAAAAATGTAGTTAAAAAAATACTGGCCCTAGGTAAACACCAACACTTGAGTTTACCTAATCAGGGCCTTAGGAAAATGACCATGGCATTAGTTTTTTGCCAGGATGCATAGAAACATGTTTTAAAGTGTTTCCACCATCTTAGCCATGGAACATTCGCTAAAGTCTCTCAGGTACTTTTACAAAAGTCCCGCATCTATAATGGAGAGACTTCCACAAAAGTTCTGCAGTACTTTTACAAAAGCTCCCCGTGTAACACAATGTTAGGGCTGATGACCCCAAGTCACACACACACACCCCAGTGCCTGTTGGTCTGTGGGGGTGGGTGTGTGTGTGGGAATGTGGGGTTGGTAACCTGAACATCGAATTTCCAGACTTTTGTTGGTGTGGAATCAACCCTAAGTGATGCATTACCAGAGTTTTTTTGCAAAATATATATATATATATATATGTAGCACATCAATACAGTGATGTAATCATAGTGATGTAAATATGGCGATTGAACTATAGCGACTTCAATAACAGCACATGGCACATATTAGAGACTGCGTTATAATAGTGATCGACAATAACAGCGATAGTAAATAATAGCTACCTCCATTGTCCAAGTGTGCCATGGTGTTAAAATCCTAGAAATAGGAGGGTTTGAGGCACAGCCCCATACAGGAGGACAGGGTCAAGACCCTCTTAACAAGGATTGATCAAGTGAGGTACTAATTGGTGGCAGTTGCTAGTTTAGTATGTATAAATAGAGTGCTGATCCCTGTTCTGTGTGTACCTGCAAAATGGCTGTTGAGTATGTTTGAAGCCAGAGAGGTATACCCATGTTGTTGCCAGAAGGATAAACAGACTGCTGACAAGGTGTATTGATGGTGTGGAGACAGCCATAAGTACCGCTGTCCGGCAAGACTGCATATCATCGCCGAACATGTTGTCGATATTCCCCATGGCCACATCCATATGGCACTTGCTGCTGCTATTGGTGCTCACCGTATTATGGCAGATATGTGGGAGAGGGTGAGAAGCAGTACCGAGAGTACTGCACAGGACATTCTACAAAGTGCAGTTGTTGCCGGCGATGCTGTTGCAGGAGCTCTTCTCGGTGTCCGGTTGATGCACCGCACAGTCCAGAGAATCCGGCAGTCGGAAAGGGGTGAGTCCAGTAATGCCAGTGAGTGTATCAGAGCTCATTATACCAGTAGAATATTCAATTGCCCTTGGAGGTGAGAGGTCCTCACTGTGGGACAGTGGGAATGCAGACCAAGTATTGATTTTTGCAGCTGATCGTTGTCTGAATTGCCTTTCCAAAAATAGTGAATGGTTTATGGATGGTACATTCTGTACCTGTCCAACTTTGTTCAATAAGTTGTATACAATTCATGGATGTCACACAGGTGGTGTCATCATTCCTGCAGTGTATGTGTTGATGTCAGCATTGAAGAGTTGGGAGTTATGATAGTATAATGCATCGAATCAAGGAGGGGGCAGATTCCATGGCTCCTGTCACAGTAATGCTGGATTATGAGAAGGCAGCAATGAGGGCTGTGCACTCTGCTTTTCTGAATGTGAGTGTTAAAGGATGTTTCTTCCATTTCACACAGGCTGTGTGGAAGAGGGCATAGCAGTATTTGGAGGTGCTGCGGAGGTACGTTGGGGATCCTGATTTCGCCTTACACATTAGAACATTTCTGTCATTAGCTTTTGTGCCTGTTCAGGATGTGGAGTGTACTTTTGAGGAACTCAGGGATAGTGATTTCTTTGACCAGCATGAAGAATTGTTGATGGATCTGCTTAATTACTTTGAGGATACCTGGGTTGGTCGTCCCATGAGTTGCTTGGGATGGTGCCAACCCATGTATCCATTGAATATCTGGAACTGCTATGATGCAGTTATCACTGGCCATGAGTGCACCAATAATGCTGTGGAGGGGTTCCACCACGGGTTTAATACCAGGCTTGTCACATGCCACCCCACTGTATGGAGGTTCCTGGAATGCATTAAGGAGGAGCAGAGGATGGCTGAGATCTGGATGGTTCAGATGACATTTGGCTGTGCAGCTACTGGAAGCAGACGGTGTTACAGTGATCTTATGGAATGCTTTGAACAGGTGGTCAAGGAGTATGGCATTCACCCATGTATGGACTACCTATTGGGCCCTTCGCATAATTTTCAGATGAAAGTTTAAATCTTGTCACTGAATTCGTGCAAACTCGTTGAAATATTCTGTGGCTGTAATTAACCATCGCGCAAATGTGCATCACTACTTTTTAGTCACTGAAATAGAGAGGTAGATAGATAGATAGATAGATAGATATTATAGGGGTGTGATGGTGACTCTATAGTTAGGGTTGAGTAGCCTGTTTAATGTTAAACCTCAAATGTTGCACATTTATATCTTTGATTCTGTTTGACAAAATGAGCTGAAATTTTGTACATGTTGTCTAGGAGACAATGTCTTGATGCGTGGAAATTTTTGTAATAACAGCTTGTGCAGTTTCTGAGATCCGCATGTGTCACTCTTTAGGGGGAAAAAACTTTTTTCGTATACTTAACATTGTTGTTTTTTTTTTTTTCTACTTTTGCCTACAGTCTACATGGAAAAGATATTTTGCCCCAAACATGCAGGAGACATGTGTCAAGTCCCAAGGCAGTGTCTTTGACAGGTCTGGGATAAAAATATCAAACGGTTTCAGAGTTATTAGACTTTAAACTTTAGTGTTTTCTGACCTGCACAGGAGCAGTAGGGTTTTCCAGGTAACGTTCTGTGGCAAAATTTAAAATTTGATGCCATCAATGCTTGTTTTTTGTTTTGTGCCACTGAATTCTCATGGAATTAAACATTTTTTATGCGGTGCCAACTGCCATCATGTGGATCTTTTCCACGAACCAACAGATGTGAAAAAATACATAAAAATGCTGTAATTTTTATAAACAAACATCAGAATCTAGCTAAACGGGAGCCATTTAGCTAGATTCTGATGTTCATTTTTTAAAATTGTGCCCACTAATATGTTTTCTGGGCACCCAAAATCCCGGGTACCCAGCTTAGCAAGCAGGGCACTTCCTTGGTGTTCTCTGTATAAGAACACTTGGAATTTGTTGACTTCAGCAGCTACAGATGAAGTTGTGCTGTCAGCTGCAGTGTTAGATGTGAGCCACCCTTTTCAGTGGTGTCTAGTGGAACCCCCCACCCGTCAATCACTGTCCACATTAAAAAAAACTATATTCCCTTGTGTCTAGTGGCATCTCCCCACCCTCCAATCACTGTCCCCCATATCCCACTGTTGGACACTGAGCTGCAAACTTGGAGATGTGGGTTTGAATCTTACAGCCCCCACTTGCACACTGTGTGACCCTGAACAAGTCACTTAACACTTAAGTGTACCTTTTCTGGTTAAACAATTTCCCCTTCCCTTCCTAGTGCTGACATTGAGGGCCCCAATCCCCATACCAGCATTACAAGCCCACCAGCAGTGTAGGGCACAGGGGAGCCCACCCCCCAGTGTCCCAAAATATTTATATACTTTTATCCTGTAAAAAGAAAACAGTCTACAGTGTTTTTTTAACCTGAAAAAAAGAAAACGATCCCTCATCGTCCCCATCCCGATCCTCCCACTGAGCAACCACCACCCCACAACTCCCTCTCTTATCCTGTACTTACCACCAGAGGTCATGGGCTGTCATCTTCTGTGGACTGAGACATGTCTGCACTCTTCAAAGCCAAACCGTGAACTGAGGAATCAAGGTTAGTGCTGTATAATGTATTTCAATGGCCTTTTGAACTTATGTTCATAACATTGCCAGTTTTTGAATTTTTTCACCAAATTTTTAACTTGGACTTTTTGGGACCCCACCTCACAAACACTAGCACTGTCAATTTGTTAATTGGGCCTGGAAGGTGATTGCACGGTTGCTGCAAGGAATCTCCTTATGGGACTGAATAACAAAATTTCACCACCTGTGTTCATCAGGTGGGGTCCCAAAAAGGCCATGTTGAAAATTTGTTGAAAAACTTACCAAAAGTGGCAGAGTTATGAGCTTTCATTGAAATGTTTCTATGCACACACGTAAATTTGGTAATTTTAAATATTTTGACTCCAAATTTTCAACATTGCCATTTTTCAAACCACATCATGAACGGTACTTCTGTCATTTTTCACATCCTGTCCAAAATGTGTTTTCGCACCTGTGATGGGGAATGGTGTTTTGGCATGAATTTGAAAGATTTCACCTAAGGCGTTTATGAGGTGAGGTCATGAGAACACTATGTTGAAAATTTGAGGTCAAAATATGAAAAAATGCCAACGTCATGACCATTCGTTGCAATTTCGCTACTCCCACTCATAAATTTGGAAATTTTAAATATTTTGACCCCAGATTTTCAACATAGCCTTCTTATTACCCCATCTTAGTATGTTACAGCTGCCATTTTTCAAATCCTGGCCAAAATGCATTTTCACACCTGTGGCGTGGAATGGCATTGCAGTTGCACAGAATTGCGTTTTGGCTGGGATTCAAAAATGTTCTGTACTGGGTGCATGAGGTGGGGTAATACGATGGCTATGCTGACAATCTAGTCACTGTTGTCCTATAAATGTAAGTGCAGGGCCCCAAGGGCCCTGTGCTTCCACAGCTACATACATATTCACATCTGTGGAGGGATGGGAGTGAAGGGCCCAGAGGGAGCATATTTGGTGCAAGCCCTGTAAAACAGATCCCCTAAATGGCACAAGTCAGACCAGGGAAAACCTGGTCTAACATGCGGTATTTGGCTCTCTGGCTTGAAAGTCCACATTGCCAGCTGGGTGAATGTCGCAACCCACACATGCCAAACGATCGGCGCACCAGGGGCTTATGGCATACACGGGGCTTTGAAAATTGTGCTTAGTATCTCAAAATGTGAGAAGTTTCATGATGGCAGCTTGTATGGCTTCTGAGATACAGAATGTTGATTTTTAATGCAGTACAGTGTTTTATTTCCAATTCTTATTATTAGTGGTGTGTGGGTCTGATTTTCTGGTTCTACCAGGTCAGGTTGGGCAAACCAGAACCAGAACCAGAATTAAAAATATAATATGTAGAGAAAAAAATACATAGTCTACAGTGTTAAAAAAAAATTGCATTGCAGCTCTGAGGCTACTTCACTCAAAGACATCACCTGACCAGTCATTGTAAGTAACCTGCCCTAATCTACCTAGCAATGACCTAAGTACATGAAAATAAAACCTTTTTCCATTAAAATAAAATGTTTTCCACTTTTAAAAAAAGTGTGAAAAAAGACTAAAGAGGTAAAATGTAGGACACATCTTAACAAAAGAGCAAGCATTCTCTGAACCAGCCCCTAGCCCCACTCCAATATTTGCAGATGCTGCCCCCACCTTTGCTGTGTGCTCCTATATATATCTATACTGCTAGTTGTTCTCAGCTGTTCCATCTAACTGTCTGGAGTCTCTGTCTCCTCATCTCTCTGATTCTGTCTTTTTGGCAGGTTTATTCTGACCATTGACCCGTGTCACACAGACACGTGGTGGCTGAGACAGCATCTCATTTGGCAGTTGCAGTGGCAGGTGGTTTTTGCCTTCCAGCTGCCTCTGTCCTCAAGTCCTCATCATCTTTTTTTTGTCTACAGGGCTGCGGCGGTATCATGACGAAACACATGTCAGTGACAATGAATATGGGGAATTGCGATGGTGTCTCTTACCTTCACATTAACTCTCACTGGAGTCGTAGCTGCGATTTTATTGTGTAGCAGTAAAAATGGATGCCACTTAAAATGGATGCCACACATGCCGCCATGCTGGGAGGATTGGGGAGGACATGTGTATGTACCAAGAGTAGAGAAGGGAATGGGCCAGGCAGGCTCAGACTGATAGACTGACTATGGAGAGGGGTAAAAGGACTCAGAAATTCAGAGCAAGGTGCCTTGACAATTCAGCTCTTCTGTGCTCTATACTTACAGTACCAAAGTCATTTTTGCTGCTGCCTCCACACCCTCACCCTCCATGTTGCTCCCATCTTCATGCCTCTCCTCTCCAAGATGCCACTCCTCCCAGCAGTCTCCAACCAGGCACTGCTGCTCCTAACCACAGTACTGAATGCAGTTAGCTCACTCTGCTCCTAACCACAGTACTGAATGTAGTTAGCTCACTCTGCTCCTAACCACAGTACTGAATGCAGTTAGCTCACTCTGCTCCTAACCACAGTACTGAATGCAGTTAGCTCACTGCTGCTCCTAACCACAGTACTGAATGCAGTTAGCTCACTGCTGCTCCTAACCACAGTACTGAATGCAGTTAGCTCACTGCTGCTCCTAACCACAATACTGAATGCAGTTAGCTCACTGCTGCTCCTATCCTCAATACTGAATACAGTTAGCTCACTCTGCTCCTAACCACAGTACTGAATGCAGTTAGCTCACTGCTGCTCCTAACCTCAGTACTGAATGCAGTTAGCTCACTCTGCTCCTGGCCACACACAGAGCTCTCACATGATGCTCTGGACTGCACATTACAAAGCATCGCTCCCACTGCAAACCAGCTCACTGCGCCACTCACAGGATTGCGGCTCATACCAGCATAAAGCATACTGAGGGACTCCACACAGAAACCATGCCTCCTTTTTATTGGAGGCCACAGCAGTAAGGAAACTAAAAAGGACCAAAACAAGACAGTCCTAAAAATAACACAATACACTATGGAAAAATACTTAGGAGTACACTATACTATGGAAACACACTAAACTAAAAAAAGACAATCACTAACTAAGCACAAAAAAAGCACAGTTATCTTAAAGAAAACAAACTAATCTAGTGTACAGTAATGTAAAAAACATCTGGGTCCAGATATTCAAAACTGTGTGCTGGGTGCAAATAGTTTGTGCAGGTTTTGCATGCCATTTGTGCGGGGCTGCAATATTCTAAAGACCAAATAGCACTAAAAGATAATGTATGCGCAGTGCAAAGAGAAGTGTGTGGACATGAATACAGGTGCAATGGTATATTCAGCGCCATAGTGCTGCATAACATATGTTAGCGCAACACACAGCATGGTGCAAGTTAATGCTAAGAAAAAGAAAAAAGTAGTCTTAACTCTGGGCAAAACAAGAATGAGGGCGTGGACACAGCAGCAACAGGCAACAAGGCTGTATGCAACAACAGCATCATGGTGCACCTGATGACTACAGTTATTGAGGAGACAGAGAGAGCAGAAGGCCACCTTGGGCAACTCCATATGCCAAGGAAGAGATATACTGCAAACAGATAGTACTGGCCATGAGTCCTAACGTGATACCCTGGCAATGCCAATGCACCTTTATCTGGCACCAGTCCAAACCCTGCCAGGCATTTGAGGGTGGCCAAGTACCCAGTGGGCACCTTGCCAGTTAGTAATGCAGCACGCACCCCCAATACCCCCATAGGGAGTACACCAACACAATCCAGCACACATATGCTGCACTAAGGAGAGGAGTGTGTACAGGTGCCCAGGATATACCACATAGTAGATGCCACCACACAGCTGGGGTCATTCAAACAGTTAACATGTATCAGTCATGGAAATGCCCCTCACATCATTGAATGATGGTATGTGTCTGCCCCCAGGACACATACCACACACCTGTACATACACCCTGTCACACAGTGCCAGTCATGTCATTGTGAGAATCCCATGCCATTGGCACAGTGTATGCGAGTCACAGGATGCTATGACAGTGTTGTCCACTGTTAGAACACACCTGCCAGCTGGGCCTGTCTATGTGTGCACCAGACACAGAGTATGCATTGATGTGTGCCTCACAATACTGGCTTCCATTGGTACTGTAGTGTACAATACACACTGTAGCAGAAACAACAATATGTCTATGGCATGCAGAACAACCATCCGTGCCTGTGGTGCTTGTCCCCTGGGGCACAATGGTCTCTGTTGCTGTGTACAAACCCAGCCTGGAGCTACTGACTTGTTGTTCTAGTCTGCTATGCAGGTGGTGCAGTGTGCACCTTGAAATAGCATGGGCAATCTACACATGGAAATGCATGCAAATCAGGCCATAATGACATGCTAATGTGGCTGCCCTCAGAATGTCTAAGCAGGCTCATTTGCATATACATTTTGAATTTGGCAAAGTTTTGCCCTGGGCAAATGTGTTTGCCCTGGGCAAATATGTCTGAACCTAAACGCAGCTCTACAGTATTTTGCCTGCACTGTTGTTTGCAGTTGTTGTGCACCACTTCTTTGCTAGTGGCCACATAGTTCATCTGTGCCAGGCCCCACCTCTGTGTGTACTGGGTTGCTGATGCTGTTTGCACTGCCCAGTTGTTACATTCAGAGCTCACTGCACTCACTGCACTCACAGTCATGTTTGCCAACCTTCATTTGCCTACTATATTCAGGCAGTGTTTTCCTTGGCTATTCTTTGAATATTGCATGCCATTGTATAAATTTGCCCGCCGGGCAGTGCAAAATTTGCCCATGTGCAAAGTTTTGAATATTGGGCCCCTGACAGCAATGTCCCAGATATTCATGAAATATCACCATCTTAGGGAACTCATTGGTTTATAATCACACTCACTCACCTTATTTATTTTAGCAATTTACAAAAATTGGAAACTAGTACCCAAATAATGCAAACATGATGTTACAAATAACAGTTTTACAATTTCTTCGAAATTCAGGATTCACTTGGTTTCATCTTTTCTCAGCTATATTGTCAAGATTTTCTCTTCAAAATTCAATATTATTGACCATGTGATGAACATTACAACATACCTTTTCTGAAAGCTGACGCGTAGAGCTAGCTTATACAGCCATCAAACCTTCTCTAACAGGGGGGATGCAACAGGGAACCTTGTTTTGAATTATTTTTTAGTTTTGCTTATTACTACTGGTAGTGGTGATTAATCCCAAGGATTGCCCACTCTTTGAGAAAGGAAGTGCCTCCTTTTTGTCGATTTAAAGTTTTGACTGACAATTTGCAGAGGGTGTACCCTAGAACATATACAAGTGATATGCCACAGGCTGACTAAAAACTTCACATTTATTTTTATCTGCATGGTTTGACCTCCATGGGCTCATGAGTAGCAAAGCCATGAGTAAGGTCTATAGAGGTCAAACCCTGCAGAGAAAAATAAATGTGATATTTTTAGCCAGTCTGTGGCATGTGTCATTTATACAATGACGGTGCCTGTCTGGCAAGATTAGTTCTTTCAATAAATATTTTGCTCTTTCTGTTTGATTTCACTGCTCTGTTTTTAACAGCTGCAGATGCCAATGTGATGTCATCAGGCATTGTCCAAATGTTTCTCCCATTGGTTAAGAGCTCCTTTGTGTCCAGCCTCAAGTGAAAATAAATATTGATGACCCACCTAAGATTGAAATAAATGATTTATTTCGACTGCAGGTCTGTCACACATAAAAATAAATGCATTTATTTGCAAAATGTTATTCTCACAGTCATTGTATAAATCAGTTTGTTTAAATTCTATGTTCATTTCTGCAAGAAGATATAGATCTTGCATTAGGCCATACAGCTTAAGCAGAGCTCCCATCCACATTGCTCTAAGGTCATCAAGTTACATTATGTTATTCTACTTTCATATGTCAATTGTTTAATAGATCTACTATGTTTTGTAGCCCTTCTCTGGACTTTTTTTATTTTATCTATGTGTTTCCCTTTATAGGAATACCACACAGGGGTAGCACAATCTAAATGTTGCCATACATATATGCTGTACAGAAGGAGTAAGATAGTTTTGCCCTCTGATTTGATGTTTCTTTCAGTGACACATAAAACTCTATTAGCCTTATTGCCTCATTGGTTTGTTTACTATAATCAAATGTATTTGACACGGTTATGTCTGAATCTGTTTCATCCATTGTATGTTGTGATGTTTTCCCATACAGGTTTTATTTCTGTTGGACATTCATAAGACTCAAGTGCATGACCTTATATTTGCTAACATTGAATTTCAGGTCCCACTTTTTTGCCTAGTGTGTGCTATTGTCTGAGTCTTCTTGAGTTCTTGTAGGCTTCTTCTCTGTAGCTGTAGGTCCTCCTAGTTTTGTGCCATCAGCATATTTTACTGACCCCACATTTTATCACATCTGCTATAAAAAAGATTTAAAAGATTGTTGGTCCCAGTATAGGTTCCTGAGGTACATGACTTGCTTGAGGGAACATCCAGTTATATCTGTAAAATAAGAATAACAATGGGTCACAAAGGCTGTGCAGGTCTTTAGTAACTAACTGGGACAAACAAGGTGCTCGAAACATAAAACAATACTGACCTGATACACATTACATATGAACATATGAAGAAGCCAGCAGAAGAAGGCCATTTGGTCTCTCGAGTCTGCTCGTGTTGCAGGGTCCACAGCATGAGCTACTCTCCCTGCCCCCTCTCCCCACTGCTCCCATCCTCCCTACCCATTACACTTACCTTCCCCCATGCCTGTCCCAGCCTCTCTTAAAGCTGCCCACTGTCTTCAGAGAGATTACCTCTTCTGGCAGCGCATTCCGAGTGTCCACCACCCTCTCTGTGAAAAAGTGCTTCCTGACCTCCCTCCTAAATCTCCCACCCTCCAGCTTAAGACTGTGCCCTCCTCTTGTTATGGTTGCCACTCAGCTTAAAGAGACTCTCCTTATCAACCTTATTTATCCCTTTCAAATACTTGAAGGTCCCAATCATGTCCCCTCCCTCTCTTCTGTCTTCCAGGGAGTACATGTTCAGTACCCTCACCCTCTTCTCGTATGCCTTACCCTGTTGACCAGCTATCATCTTTGTAGCCCTCTTCCAGACCTTCTCCAGCAAGTTAAAGTCCTTTTTGAGGTGTGGGCACCAGTACTGAACTCCATACTCTAGATTGTCAGTGTCATCCAATGCTGGTGCTGACATTAATTGGATCTGTAGACATAAAGTGGAAAATGAGTGACTAAGAGCAATAAAAATATAGATCAACTATGTAGGGTGGAAAGGGGTTGTAGTTTTCTTTTGGGGGCTTAAAGTGGATTGGTTGGTAGGGTAGATACTGGTACCATGTCAGCAAGCCATGTTGGTAAATGGACTGAGTCACTCATGGAAGCTACTGTAGGGGGACATGGACAGGATACAGTGACCCTGGGCTCACTCTCAGGGCAGGGGGGAGCAAGTTGTTCTGCTCACTGACCACCACCGGGGCAGGATGAAGCCACCTCCTCTCACAAACCCTGCAACACAGAGTGACAGACTGGCAAAGTGGCTGACAGTCAGTGTGGCTCAGTTGGTAGCACATCCACCTCTGGACTAGAAGGTCATGGGTTCTCATTCCACACTGGGATTGGTCTCATATCTAAAATGCTGGCATCCGAATGCAGTATTATGGGGGTGCTGTACTGCTGGGGTGTGCCATCCTTCAGATGAAATGTTAAACTGAGGTCCCTTCTACCTATCCTGGTGTTGTCCTGGTGGGTGTCCAGATGGAGGTAAAATAACCCAGGGCACTCTTTGCAAAGAGTAGGGGACATTCCCAGTGTCATTACCAATATTCCTCTTCCCATAAACTGGTTCATGCAATTCTCCAGGCTGTGTGGGGGTGTTGATGTGTGATATGGCCACCACTACACATTCAGCCACTTCACTACCAGCCTAGCATTGCTTGTAAAGTGGTTTGGGATACAGCGTGCATGAAAGTACTACATAAATGATGATTCTTCATATTCTTCTTCTTGTGAAGGAAGGCTACAAGGTGCCATTTATGCACCAGAACACTACTCTGTCCCTCCCCAGGAAGGGGTCAGTGCAGAATGCTGCAGCACCTTCCTACCAGCCTCAGCACATTAAGCCAGCTCACTAAGCTCACACCCAGACTCAAGGTCTTTACTACAGGAAGGCAATGTGGTCCCCACTGGACTAATGGCATCCATGCAAACAACATTACTTTATACATTTTTTTTTTTGTGATATCTTGACCACAAAATTTCAACGTATTCTTTTTATGAACCTCTTCTGAACATGACAGGTGTCATTTACAAAATACTGGACAAAATGTTCTTTCATGCCACAATTGTGAAATCACATTTGGACTAGAATTTGAAAAGTAACATCTGTTGGGTTCATGAGGTGGTGTGAAAAAATAGGTATGTTGAAAATTTGGGGTAAAAATATTGAAAATTACCAAAGTTATGAGTGAGCATTGAAAAATGCCAATATTCCTTCACAACTTTTTTGACCCCATATTTTCAACAGAGTCTTCTTATGACCCCACCTCATAAATCTGGTAGGTGAAAATGTTCAAATGACGCCCAAAAGGTGATTTTGCATAGCAACCATGAAATCACCTTTCTGGCCAGATCTGAATAATTTCACTGCCCTTGTTCATGAGGTGTTGTCCAAAAAGAGCCATGTTGAAATTTGGTCAACAAAGTGTTTGGGTCTATTACTCTAAAGGGGTTAGAAGGCCAGTAAGTATGAAAGATATTCCAAAATTCTACAGCATATGGGCAGTCTACAAATAAATGTTGCACAGTTTCTACTACCTCAGGACAAGTAGAGACTCTTGGACAGGTACGATCCGCCACTGCTTTATGTTTCATATTTCCTTTTATCACTAGTTTTAGATGTGCGCAAAGCCCAATAAAATCCCACATATAGACAGGGATTCAAGGGCTACTAAGAAAATGAGTCAGAGCATCTCATCTCCCAGGTGAAAGTTCTATGAACCAAGGATTTTCATAAAACCAAGTTAACATCAACCATTCATATACTGCCTTATGAGATCCTACGTGAAGATGTCTGTAAGATAGTTTCCAAACTTTAATTTTTCCAACTACTGTGCATCTTTCCAAAACTTAGCTAATATGGAGATTCTGACTTGCTTAGGAAGAACATCCGAAGAACCCCATGTTTGCAATATAAGTTCAAACTCATCCAGTACCCAAGGGTGCCATATTTTTATTTTATTTTGTAGGATAGGGACTACATTGTGAAATAGAAAAGTAACATAAAATAAGCTACAGGACTAATCATTCCCAACCCTCCTCTGGCTATGGGTAGATAAGTAACATTTCTTTTTATGGGGTTCAATCTACTCCCCCATAGGCACTGAAAAAAAAACACTGTAGACTGTGGCTTCCAGGTTTTTTGGAGGGGGAAAACAGCAGATAAAAATAAAAATACTTGTAGTAAATGTGATTTAATCATGTAAATCCTTTTTCGTTTTGACGTATACCATGTATTCCATTTTGTAACCATGTTATGAACGTCTTTTAGCTTTAAATCCCAGTTATAAAATTGTGGATCAGGACCACCAAAAACAATACTCAAAAGTTTGATATAACTAGTCACCACCGGAAACTGCCAAATAGAGGACCACACTGTCCCCTCACAACCCAATGATAATATACAGCTTTTACCTTTGTTAACTATTGAGCCAGTTACATCTGAAATGATTTGTATCTCTTCCTGGGCTAGTAAAGCTGAAGCTGTATCAGCCATTACCAGACATAGGTCATCTGCATATGCAATTGTCTTTATCTGTGTGTCTGAACTACTCACCGAAAGTCCCATAATGTCATCGATTTTATGCATTCTATGGAGAAAGGGGTCCAAAGTCTGTAAATACAATAGAGGACTAAGGGGACAGCCTTGCCTAACCCCTCTACCAACCTGAATCTTTTCCCCACCCACCCATTCATAGTAGGCAGTAAAGAAATACATTTATAACATGTTTTCAACCAAAAAATAAACTAATCAGGAAACCCATAACCCTGTAAGACTGCCCACATATACATACATATTCCACTCTATCGAAGGTTTTAGATTGATCCAGCCTTACCAAACGTCCTAGTAGCTCTTGGTTATACCTTTTTGTAAGATCTCCCGGATAAGTATTAAGGCATCCTGTATTTTCCTTGGGGGAACTCCACTGAATTGTGTAGGGTGAATGACTGAATGTAATGCTCCTACCAATCTGTTTCCTATCACCTTTATAAGTATTTTACTGTTGGTGTTAAGAAGAGATATGGGTCACCAGTTCTTTAAAATCCCTCTGTCCCCATCCTTAAATAGGAGTATTAATATCCCCTCATACATACTAGTAGGTAAAATTCCTAATGTTAATGCTTTATTGAAAACCGCCACTAGTTCATCTCCTAACATTTCCCAAATAGTTTTATAAATGGCATGAGGCAGCACATCATGGCCAGGGGAGGAACCCACTGGAAGTGACCAAATAACCTATCTCAGTTCTAATAATGTTATAGGATCAACTAAAACCTCCCCCAGTTCCTCTGAAATACTAGGAAGGGAACAGGTCTGCAACCACTGTGTCATATTATTAATTGGCAAATTCCTACTGGTAAATACAGTTGTAAAATACCGTCGAATTTCTGTCAACATAGCCGAATTAGTAGTTATAGTATTACCATTAGTCCCCTGCAAAAGATCGTGGTTCACTGTTCCCGAACTTGGGCAAGGGTACCAAAAGGGATGGTATCCTGTTCTTTACCAAATAACTGGTAGCGCTGTTATTTTACTACCCCCTTCATTATCTCCTGCTGTAGAATTGTTATTTTTTCTTTCAGATCCTTAATAGCATTTTTGGGAACCTTTTCCCTGGTATGATGATGGGTAGTTACATGGTGTAGTGTCTGTCTTAAATACCTCAGAGTATTATGTTTAAAGGTCCCATTAAGTTACCTTACAGACTGCAAGAAAGAATGAAATTCCCTTTTTGAGTCTTCCCACCATTCATTCAAATCCTTATATAAGAAAAAAACTGACTTCCTTGCTGCCAAAACATGTTTAAAACCTTCTTGGATAACAAAGAAATATTTAATTTCCAGATCCCAGGACCTCTCCTTTGTTCAGGGAGATCCCCTACCAAAAGGACCAACATTCGATGGTCCGAGGTAGCTACATCCACCACAGTTGCTTCCTGTACCTGAAGAAAACTGAAAATGAAAAAATAATCTAATCTTGAGGTACGCAGACCACAAGAATATTTATGTGGGGCCACTAAAAATGAGGAACTGAAAACATCCACCAGACCAACATCCGAGATAACCTTCTTTAAACAAGAAACATCACGGTATTGTTTTTCCCTCGAGGGTTACCTCCTGACAGGGAGAGGGAACAGTTAAAGTCACCCCCTAAGATCACTGGCATATTAGTGAATAAAAAGGGCTGCATAACATGAAAAAGTCTTACCCTGTCAACTTTTAATTGGGCAGCATATATGTTGACTAAACGGAATGATAGACCCTTACATAAAATATCCAGCAATAATGCCTGGTCTGCTATTAGTTCCAATTGCCTAAGTATTTTAACTTGTGAGAAAAAACATATCTCCACACCGGAGCAAGAAACTGTACCTTGAGACCAAACACTAGTCCTACATATCCACTCTACGGTCGCTGCCTCTATAAGTGTTGGTGAATGTAAACGAACATCTTGCATAAATAGACAATCCAGATTGGTCCGTAAAAAAAGGCCATAAGTAGCCAGTCTCTTAAAGTCTGACTGGATGCTATTCACATTCAGAGATGCCACTTGGAATTGATATCTAGGAGAAGCCATAAGAAAGAGGGAGAAAAAAAAAGGAAAAGGGAAATTTTATTACTTCACCTTACTTGAGGCCCAAGTGATCTTGCCACTAACTTTAGGAACTGGATTACCATCTATCACCTCTCCTGGGTCCACAAGTTCCCCTTCCTGTTGCTTGCTGTCCATAGGAGTAGAGATCTCATCATCCCCCTCTGTGGGTGCATCCTGCAGTATTTCATAAGAGTTTTTATCTTCTAAGGGGTCTATTGACAGTTTTTTAATCTTAGGTTGAGGGCCTCGTCCTCTCTTATTACAAACTACTGTGAAATCTTGAGAAACAGGTGTTTGAACAAGTGGGGGGGTTCTCTACTATTTCTTGCGAGGTGAGCAGGACCGATTCAGACCCAGGAATGTCATTTAAAAGAACTGAAGGAAGGGTAGGGCATTCCTTATCAGGTTCTTTGGTTGTCCTCTTGTCAGGGGGAAACCTAGGACCAGTGAATACCGAGGAGTTAGTGGCTTCTTTAATATAATAATCCTGGACCCCAAAATCAGTACTCTCTGTGTTTTTGGCTGCCCAAGGGCAGTCAGTGAATACACGTGCCAAATCATCACAAAGATTACACTTAGGCACTTGAAAACAATGTGCACTAACATGGCTTATTTCTCCACAATAAGTACACTTTAATACCTCACAGGATGTGCTGATGTGCCTATGTGAACCACATTTAAAACACATCCTGGATTGCCCTGGATAGAATAGAAAACCCTTATCGCAGCCTACAAAAAAGCAATTTGGTAGATGTACAATATCTTGATCAGACTGGTGTAGCTTAATTTTAAATTTCCAACCACCAGTCCAAAAACCTTCATCATCCAGTATTGGGGCAGGATTCCCCTGAATGGAACATCTTTTTTCCAGCCAATAGACAATATATGTGATATTCTCCTCCTCATTTCAAAAGAGAACTGTAACAACTCTAAAGGGTTGTTTTGTCAAAGGTATCACAATAAGATCTACCCAAAGTGGATTCATTTTTAAATTAGAAAATCTACACCAAAATCTTTCTAACAAAGACAGAGCCCAGAAGCGTTTATCAAATGTATATTCTCCTAGTGCATGAATTAGGGCATAAATCTCCAAGGGGTAGAACCCCAAAGATTGTTTCAATAATACTTTGCCCACAAGAAAACGATCTGGGGCAGTGTCTCTGTGTCCTACATATCGTATTCGCACAGCATTTCTTCTTTTGGTTAAGTCCACAGTCTTGTGAAAATGACTGGCATATGTCGGGGGTTCAGAATTGTTGGAAAATGTCTCCCCCTCAGGCAGAGGTTCCCCACCTTTAGCTTGTTGTGGCCCCGACTTTTCTCTTTCACCAAGAGTTAGTTCTGGTCCCCCTACAGAGGGTTTTTTTAACTGGAAGGGCTGAGTCTCCTCCTGTGACCATATCTCAAATGGGCAGACTGGGTGGGCCAAGCGGTCCTTATCTACCATCAAATTCTATGTTTCTATGTCTTTATTTTCTGATGTTGTAGGTTCTGAAAATGATGCAAAAATAGGATCCGGCTGCCAGACTCCTTAACATGGAGACGTCCATCCCGCCGAAGATAGGACTCGTTCTGATGACCATTCTGCGTCATCTCCCTCGCTCCAGCCGTGACGTGGGGGCCTAGTTTCCTTACCCAGAAATGAGATTGGGTTGTCCGTAGATGCCTGAAGTTTCCCTGGACCTGATCCATCATCCTTATCTGGTGAAACCACAGGTCGCTTCCTTTTACGGTCGTCATCTCTTTGAGAGACCACATCATCCAGCTGGTTAGTTATTTTCTTAAGCTCCTCTTCCAAGCACTGTTTCTTCTGTTTTAAACTAAGAACAGTCCCCAACTCAGAGATGGAACTGCTATCGCGGGCGATATGCTGGCCACCTCGCAGGTGCATCCCAGCCCCCACTTCTGCAGTTCTCGTCTCCCCTTCTCGCATTCCATCATACTAGTGTCTGAGTCATCCACTGACCTCTCTCCTTCCATGTTAGCCATAGAATGACACACTACACTGCCAGCGGGCCCCCTACTAACAAGAGTAGGGGAATTTCCCTGTTGTCCTAGCCAAATTTCCCCCATTCACTAAAAATATTACCAACAGCTTAATCTGGTTTAATTTCAGTTGGTTAGCACCTGTATCACCCCTATCCCCCCCCACTCTCCCCTGAAAAGGGACTTCTAGTCTCAGTGGGCCTACCGGGTCAACAAAATTCAATAAATAAATAAAATAAATAAGAATAAATAATGTAACTAATTTAAAATGATTATTTAAACTTTTACATACTGTTGGTAAATGTGAATGTTTGTAAAGGTGATGTTACTTGTTAGTAATGTATTGTATTTGGTATTGTTATATGTTTTGTGTCAGGCATGGCTGAAAAAGGACAGTGCCCAGTCCATCTCCTGGTAAAAAATAAAAATAAGAAGAGTAAAAATATTATTTCTAGAAAAGAAAACTTGTATTTATGATTACTTACCTTCTCTAAAATTCATTAATGTTGCTGGTTGTTTTATCTGCCATCTTGCTTAGTAGAAATGAAATGCATGCTAGTGGTGTACCTACATCGACCTTTCTTTTGTTTCAAATTCTTGGTCTTCTCTTATTGCGTACTTCCTGAGCTTTAGAAATGCAACAAAACAGTGCAGCCCATTATGATGTAATTGTCTCCTGTACTCACACTGCATTTTGAGTGACTAGACGTTGTTAGGGGTGTTCCCAAGACCAGGAAATATGCAATGATAGTTGATCAAGGAAAGAAAACATACATGTTTTTGTGTAGTAATTACTGCTGTGCAGAATGAAATTCCACAGAATTTTCAAAATTCCACTGAAATTTCCCTGAATTTCACCAGAAACAGAATGGTGGAATTCCACAGTAGAAAATAGTTATGGAATGATTTTCCACAGAAAAAAGCTGTGCTCCATGGATCTCAGTATTTTCCACAGAAATTGTTGCGGAATAATTTTCCACAGAAAAATGCAGTTCCATGGAATATTATTCCATAGATTACAGCAGATGGAATTTTGCAGAAGAACCAGCAAAATTCTGGTAGATATTCTGCCAGCGGAATGGTCATTCTGCGTTAAGTTCGCCGGTGGAATTTCGCATTCCGCACAGCACTAGTAGTAGCACCAGTATGGTGGGTAATCTCTTTTTTTTATTTTAAAAAGGAAAAAAAGAATCTGAATCAAATTACCAGTTACATCAGCAGTCTTGTCAGAATGTGAACAGTCAAAAAATGTGTTTCTTAAATTAGGGACACTATGAGGCCTGAGGGGATCGACAGTGTGCCTTTAAAACTATACCCCTCCCTGTATTCAGCCACATGCCTAGCCCCTTTCTTACTTTAAATTTCTTACAGATATTCCCACATATATCGCTGCACAAGTACATTCTGTTAGATATTTACAATATAGCACGTTAGGTGTTATTGCAGACACGCCACCCGGGGTGGTTGAAGCACGAGGCTAAGCCGAAGTGCTTCCACCACCCCAGGAGTGACGTTATTACACGATAACACACATCCCTGGAGTGCCTTATTACTATTATACAATGGCTCGTGTGGTAATAAAAGAAAAAAAGAAAAGTATGTTTTTTATTTATTTTATTAGATTTTCTGTGGTAAGTATACATTTCAAAAAGAAATCCCTATTTTTGTACCACTGGGTGGCCTGTTGCTAGGTTGATGCTGTGTGCACAGTCCTGAAGCACTTGTCATTGAGGTTCTCTTATGTGATGCGAGGGACGTTGAAATGCCGCTTCATGTCAGAGTTTTGTTTCACTTTTGAATGTCTTCAAAAGTAGCTGTGGAGCTACGTAAGCAACTAACAGTTGCGAATGTCACTGGAGGCTGGTAGTTTTATGTGAGTTCCGTTGTTTTAGTTGCAATGAAGAGCTAGGGCAGAGTGGAATGTTTGAAGCTGCTTCGACAGTCAGCTGGTTAGTCAAGCCGCTTCGGTTTCTGGTGCACTAAATGCTGGCAGCAAATCCATTGATTGAATTCTGTGACTCAATTGTGGTGGTTGTTTTAATCTGAGAGGCTAAGAAATGGAAGTAGCTAAAAGTGTCCACGGATTAATGAGGCTTCAAGCAGTGTCTGTAGGACTGGTAGCATGATTTGTGTTATGCGGTCATATGTGTGTGCCTGGACTTAATACAGTGATGTTATAGCTTAATATCATCACTGTCCGAGGCACACACTGACCAATCAGAGTCCAGGAAATTTTCTTGCCATTGTATAATGTATATTACATTCTCTGTTTCATAGTTGAAGAAATGTCTTACAGTAAACATTTTATTTGTAAACAGATTACTAAAGTTCTTCTTTAGCACTACACTGCAGAATTTACATCTGTTGCATGTATAATTTGCATACGGTAGTGGAGGGATCCTGTTTGTGAAAGTACGCCCCCCCCCACCGTCCTTTGTAGGCTGTGTGTTACCTGTGATACCTTTTTTAAAACCATTCATGGTTTTTGTTCTGTAAATTCTGATAGTAATACTGTATGTCTGTTTGTAAAAGACCCCAATGTTTTTCTGCAGTTGCTTCAATGGTAACACTTTGTTTCCTTAACCAAACTGTAACTGCAAAGCAGTTACATGCAACTGATGTACAAACTACAGTATAATTTTATTTTTATTTTATTCCTGTTGGTAACCAGGTATGGGTATGGCCCACTAGGCACAAGTGCCTGTTTTCAGGGGTGACTCGAGAGCACTGGGGAGGTTTAATGACTTGCTTAGTCACACAGGATGCAAGTGAAGGTTGTGGGAATCAAACCTATATGTGCTGGATGTGCTAAACTCTTTCACAGCTCATTACTCTAACCTCTAGGCTGTGCTGTCCAGTATGTGCATGCAATTGATGATTGCCTGCTCTGCAGGTACATTGAAACTGATACTTAAAGTGTGACTGCTTCAACATCTCTAGAATGAACAAATGGGTACTTATAAAGTTAATATGAGGTTTTGACCATTTAGGAAGGGGAAGAAAGAGGCAGTGGGTGAGCTGGGGGGGGGGCTATATTTCATGTATATTTTGCACACTTTCCTTATAAGCAACATAGTTATCAACATTCTCATTATCAGTACATTTTAGTTCCACTAGTCTCTTTCCATTTTTATGACTGTGGGCCGAGCCTACTGCCATTTTGGCATGCTTTGCCTTGAAACAGTTGATTGTGTCACTTTCTATTGGACTTTTGGAAGTATCCTTCTGAAAGTCCAGTGGAGCTTGAAACACTCTGCTATGACTGGCTGCTATGGAGTAACAGCCACACTATTTTGGCAGTTACTTCCACATTCTGGGGCAAGAACTGCGCATGTTCAACTCGCGTGCATGTGCAGTTCTGCTGGCACTGCCATCTTGCACGCATGAGTGCCGCGCATGCGCAGTTGTGTCTCCACTGCCATCTTTCAGATGGCAGTCCTCCCACACCCTCCCACTGCTCCTGTCCTCCTGCTCCCTCCTAATACTGGCAGTGAATAAACCCCTCTGCTCCCTCCCACTGCTGCTGTTCTCCCTGCTCCAGCCATTCCCTATCCCCGTGCTGACATCGGGATGCCCAATCCTTGTGCTGGCATCATATACCCCCTCAACTCATGTGGCACACTGGGATCCCACCCCAGTGTGCCCAAATTTATGTTTTTATCTTTCCTGCACCAATATCGGGGGGGCCCAATCCCCATGTCAGCATCATGTACCCCCCCAATTCATGTGGCACGCTGGGAGCCCACCCAGTGTGCCCAAATTTATGTTGTTTTTTTTCCATCACACCTACATCAGGGTGCCCAATCCTCATGTCGGCATCATATACTCCCCACTCATGTGGCACACTGGCAGCCCACCCCAGTGTGCCCAGATTTATGTTTTTTCCTTTTTTATTCCTGTAAATCAAAGAAAACTGTCCCCCAACGTCTTTTGTTTCTTTACCTGTAAAAAAGAAAATGGTCCCTCATCGTTGTCCCAGTCCCTCCCCATCCCCAACCTCCCATTGAGCACACA
Organism: Neoceratodus forsteri; assembly: GCA_016271365.2. Classification (NCBI taxonomy): domain Eukaryota; kingdom Metazoa; phylum Chordata; order Ceratodontiformes; family Ceratodontidae; genus Neoceratodus; species Neoceratodus forsteri. Next base: position 107,208,441 of record CM028137.1, read on the forward strand.
TCTCCCGCACCCCGCCTTACCCTATACTTACCTATGGAGGTCAGCGCTGTCATCGTCTCTGGACTGGGACACATCTGCACTCCTCAAAGCTGAACTACAAGCTGAAGAATCAAAGGTAAGCATGGTATAATGGCAGTCAATGGTGTTTTCAACTTATGTTGATATGTCAGCCATTTTTAGGAATTTTGGCCCCAACTTGTCAACATAGGGTTCTTGGAACCCCACCTCCTGAATACTGTCACTGTCATTTTGTTACTTGGTCATGAAAGGTGATTTTGTGGTCGCTGCACGGAATCACCTTTCAGGACCAGTTAATGAAACGACAGTGCCACTGTTCATGAGGTGGGGTCCCAAAAACCCATGTTGCAAATTTGGTGAAAAAATTCCAAAAAATGACTGGGTTACAAGCATGTGTTGCACAGTTTCTATGCACACTTCTAACTTCACCAATTTTTAATATTTTCACTACAGATTTTCAACACTGCAAGTCACACATCTGTCTGCTCTTACAGTATGTGAATTTTTTTCATTCAAAGAGATTTATTTTGTGTCAGAAAAAAAGCCCTTTTTTTTTGCTCAGCAAAGCCTGGCTTAAGTTTTCTGTCTAGTGTGACAGAATTATAGTATTTAAAAAAGATATATATAATTTGGGGAACTGTTTCTGGGCTCAGTAACAGCCGTTCACTGAGGGTTGTTTTGTTTGGTAAGCATCACCTCTTATTGGTTCCCCCAACCCTAGTGGTTAACATTACAATCTACACAAAATATAGTAGTGTGTGTGTGACAGGCTGCTGCCTGTGATGTAACTGAAAATTAATGACAATCTGATTTTGTTTAGAAAAAGAAAGTATTTTGACACCTAGTCTCCCTTCCCCACTGCATCTGAGTGTAAGCGCGGAGTGAGTCACACATCTGTCCATCAGTTTCTTCCGGGGTCTTTCAGTGTATCAGGTCTGGCACAGTGAATTGTGCGTGTGTTGGGCCTGTTGGGTACGGTTCTGTTGTGGGCTTATTCGCAGGTTACATACATTACACCCACAGTTACACATAGTTACATACCATAACATAAATAAAAATATTTGTCTGTGTTGTTAATTAATCATAGCACTTCTACTGATTGTAACATTAACCAGCAGCAGTATAATTTATCATGTCTGGTGATAAGCCAAATCGTAAAAGGACTTGGTCTAGCCCCAGCAAGTCCACAGCCCTGCCTGTACCAAGCATGGCAAGCAGCAGTGATGCTGAATCAGAAGGTACTGTACGTTCATCTGGACGCATTCAGCATCCCAAAATATTTTTTTCACCTAGCAAGGCGATAAGCTCACACAGTACGTTGGGTGCTGAAAGAAGCTCTAGTAGTAGTAACCTAATTGATAGCACTGTTACCACCACCAGTAGCAGTCACCCATGTTCTGCCCCAGCCTTCTATGGCAGCAGTAGGAGGGCATTACAGCTTAGAAGAGCTCCAAGTGTGAAAGCAGCAGCCACAGCCAGTGTCTTGAGTTATCCTGTAGCTTCTGCCACTCTTGCTGATGTTTCACACCTTCCCACCACTTGTGTACTGCCAGTCCCTATGACCACCTGTAGCATAAGCACATCAGCCAGTGCCACCAGTGCCATCAGTACCACTTTTGCTGTCCCTGTCACTGTAACCCTGTCCCCCACTATAGCCACCAGCACCACTGCTTCAGCAAGTACCTCCAGTGACAATGTCGAACCCATGGCTTCTAGTACTGTAACCACTAGCAGTGCAGTCACTGTAAATGTGGCTACTGCCATGACCCTGGATACTGCACCAACAGATATTTCCACAGTGCCTGTGACAACAAGTACTCCCACCCCTAGGATGCAATCCAAACGCAGCAGTCGTGCTGCTCAGGTGGTTGATGATGTATTACATGAGGAGGATGCAGAGTTTGCAGACCAGTCTTCTGGCTCCGAATATATTCCAGACCCTAGTGAGCTACCATCATCATCAGCATCTGGCAGTGACACAGACACCCACATTAGTGACTTTGGGAATCAGTCAGAATATGCCTCATATCTGATTAGTAAAAACCTAAGAGCTGCAGAGTCTGCAGACAAATTGAGGAAAGGTGCTTGGAGTACTGAGCAAAGTGAGCATAGGCATGGTCAGCAGGGCAAGCAAGGCGTCAAACCTCCATCTGTCAAAAAAATGAAGCAGTCCACACTAAGCTTCAGCAGGGTTGTGTCACCTCCATCCACACAAGATAAGGAATGTTTTAATCAAGAAAGTCAGACAGCTGTTGTGGAGGAAGATCAAGGTACTGTTGCAGCACGCAGTTCAGATGGTGGTAAAAGTGTTAAAAAAAAGGAGTAGCCATGGCACCCTATTGGTGCGAAAAGTGCTGGCTCAAGTAAGGCTGTAAGAAGCACTGTGTGGCTTTGTTTTAGCTTATCCAAAAATGATCCAACTAAGGCAGTGTGTGGCCTGTGTCACACCGTAATTAGCAGGGGAAAAAATGTCTCTAACCTAACTACCATGGCAATGAATAATCATTTGAAGCTGAAGCATGCCAGTGCACTGCAGGGATCCAGTGTGTTGCCCCACAGTACCCCAACAACACCCTCCTGTGGTACTGGTGGGGGTCCAGATCACGTTGATGATTCCCAGTCACAAAGTGGTGGCGATTGTCATCATGTCAGTGAGTCTGACACAGTTTCTTCATGCCCATCTACACCAGTGACAGTTCATCACAAAACTGTGTCAGGACAAACTGTGGCTGTCTCTTTGCCTCCTGACGATTCATCTGCTGCATGGTCCACAACATCTCCCATTGAAAGGCATTAGACCCCATTACAGTCCCAGACTTCTTTGGCACCCATTATGTGGTCCTTTCATGCAAGGACTAAATATCACCCATCACACCCGTGTGCACAACAGATCACCCAGTTAATTGGGGAAGTGATTGCACATGATCTTCAGCCATTCTCAATGGTAGAAAACATCGGTTTCAGGTGGCTGATGCAACATTTGCACCCACAGTATCAGATACCATCATGCACAACATTCTCCCGTACTGTTGTGCCCAACATTTATGAGGATGTGCGCAAGGCAGTCTTGCAGCGACTGTCAAATGCAGTCAGGGATGTGTTCCATTGCACAACAGACATATGGAGCAGCACAAACTCCAACCATGCATACATGTCACTGACTGCACATTGGTGTGCAGCAGACCCAACTGGTACATGCAGTGAAGGTGCAGGTCTACATACTTCCTGTCATTCCCCTGGTGTAGGCTCCACAATGTCTCATAGCAGGTCTGCACTTCTGAATGTGTCCGTTATGCCTGTGGATCACCGGTCCGCTAACATTTTGGCCTTCTTGCAAGACATGCTGCATGTGTGGACTGAAGACATGTCACTGCGTGTTGGTTTCATTGTGACTGACAATGCAGCAAATATGATAAAGGCCTTGTCTGATGGGCACTTTAAAGGCATACATTGTTATGCACACACTTTGAATCTGGTGGTGACAAAGTCCATCTGCAAGACACCAGAGGTTGATCAAACACTTAAGACAGCAAGAAAAATGTGTGCCCATTTCCATCACTCAGTTAAAACCACAAAACAACTGCAGCAGGTGCAAGAGCGCATTCTGATAGCACAGCACAGGCTGATACAGGATGTGTCAACATGGTGGAATTCGACATTCTACATGTTGCAAAGGCTACTGAAGCAGAAGTGAGTTCTCCATGAAATGAGTATGGAGACAGTTATTTGGGGAATTCTCAGCCACCAGGATTGGTCTGTTATTGAAGGAACAGTAAAGGTGCTTGGTCCCTTTGAAAGAAGCACAATGACATGAGTGCAGAATCTGCACTACTGAGTCAGGTTATCCCTGCAGTCCAGATACTGAAGAAGTCGCTGCAGAGATTTTCAACCCATGCTGATCTTGCACCTGCAGTGATGGCCCTTGTACACAATCTAACAATTGATTTAGGGAACAGGTTCATGGATATTTGTGCCACTAAGCCATATGTTTTTTCAACGATGCTGGACCCAAGGTTTAAGTGTGAGATACTGCACCTTGAAATGCCTGCCCACCGTGTCAACGAGTTTTGTCAGCAACTGTGCTCAGAGCTCACCTTTACAATGTGTGCCAAGGATGTGATGCCTACTGAAGTAGCTCTGGAAGAACAAGAACAGCAGGTGGAGGAAGCTCCAGAAGTGGAAGAAGAAGACTGCTGGGCACAACTCAGTTCATCCCTACAGGCGAAGCAAAGAAAGCGAAATGCAGCACTCACTCTCGGCCAGCAATGTTTTGAATTGCTTCTTGACAGAAGCTCTTGAACCCATCTCAGTTGATCCACTGGAGTACTGGACCAAAAAGTTGAAATCATCACCTCATTTAGCACAGCTGGCCATGAAATACCTGAGCTACCCCCCAACCAGTGTGCCATCAGAGAGGTTGTTTAGCATGGCAGGGGCTGTGGTGGAGCCTCACAGATCCTCATTAGACCCTGAACATGTTGAGCAATTTGTGTTCATCAAGCTCACTTTACCACATCTTTATTACAAGTACAAGTCTTGAATAATTGAATTTCATAGCACTTTAACACCAGTGCTATTTTTATGTGACACACGCCTCGTGTACTTATGCTGTTGGCTTGGGCCAACTTGTGGGCTATGTGCACCAACACCCCATCTGGTATTATGTTAATGACACTCAATATATTGCTCTTTTTCCAAAAAACCCAGGACTGGTGATGCTGTCCTTTGTTGCAAAATTATGCTGAGCACCCACCACCTCACATTTCACGGACACTATAAGTGGTTTACAAATTCATGTGATTATTAAAAAAGCACAATGCCTGATGCATTTCAGATCCTAAAAGATCTGTTTCAAAGGCAATTACAGCAAGATTGAGCACTATTATATATACATAAGTGTTGTGGCATCACAGTGACATCATAATACAAACAAACTTCAAATTCATAGGATGTAATACACCCTGACCACATGATGTGCCCATATGAAACATCCATTACCCACCCTTAGATGCTACATATTGTTAAACAGACAATTCCAAATGTAATACAAAACAGTGTTACTAAACTGCAGTGCATAACCATTGAAAGTGCAGATGGTGAAAACATATAATATTGTATATATGCAACAGCATAGCTAAATAATCATCTTCTGTATCATAATGTACAGAAAAGCAGTGGAAGGGAAAGGAGGGGAATAAAAGAGGTAAGAAGGGGAAAAAAGACCAAAACAAAAATTAAAAATGGAGAAAATAAAGGGGGAAAGGGAGGGGGAAATTTAAGATTTTCACTGTCAGAATCCAAAAGTAATGTAGCAGCAGCCAACAACCCATTGGTGTGTAACACTTCATTTCCATTTTCTTTTCCTCAGTGGTCCGAGATCCAGCCCATAATTTAAGCCAGGGAACTTATTAACTCCTAAGGTTACAATCCAAATCGTTGCTTTATACAACAGCACTATATCATTACTGTATTAGTAAACTGCTGTCATAGGGTGAAACACCTTCTTGATGCCCTGAAATTCTAGTTTTTAGGCACCAGGTTGTTTTACCCCCATAGAAGGCCAGGACTGAACATATTGTCAGGTAAATAACCCCAGGTGTTAGAGGTAAGTAACTGTCTTACTGAATATTCCCTTTGAACATTACAGCTAGTGAATGTTTTACTAACTGCAACATTTTTGCGATGGACATGTCTTTTGCACTGTACACAGCCATTCATTTGCTGATTTAACCAAGTTTTTTGAAACTTGGGTTCAGTGTAATCGATACGTACGGAAATGAATGTCCTTCAGTGTTTTAGCTCTTCTGCAGGACATTCTTGGTGGCTGTTCTGTGTCAATATAGTGCTGCTGAATAAAGAAAGGTTTTGGATTGTAACTTGGCAGATAATAAGTTTCCTGGCTTAAATTATGGTCCTGATCTCGGACCATATTTGTGGAAAATAAAACGGAAATTAAGAGTTGCACATTGATGGCTTGCTTGCTGCCGCTACATTACTTTTGGATTCTGACAGTGGCAAAATTGGCAAGGCAGGCAAGGCAAAATTTATTTAAAAGACGCCCAATCCCGGAGACTCTGGGCACCATACAAAGTATTAAACAGAGTTTAAAACATAAAACAAGCATACAAAATTTATGCATAGTAAAAATAAATAAATCTGATAAAATCACAAACTTTGCCATATATACTAGTCTAAGTATCAAAGGCTTTGGAAAAAAGTCTTCAAATGGGCCTTAAAAATGTCTACTGTGGGGGCTTCCCTGACCAAAGTTGGCAAAGAATTCCACAGAACAGGAGCCTCGGCGCTAAAAGATCTATCGCCAGTGGATTTAAGCCTTGTTCTGGGAATGGTCAGGAAGCCACCGCTAGAAGAACGAAGAGGCGGGTGGAGAGGGCAGGTAACAGAAGGTCTAACTGGTAACCAGGGCCCTGCCCATGTACAGCCTTATAGGTGAGAAGACCTGCCTTAAAAAGGACTCTCCACCTGACTGGCAGCCAGTACAATTTGCATAAAACTGGTGTAATATGGCAGAAATTTTGCTGCCCAGTCAACAACCGGGCAGCTGCGTTTTGCACCAGCTGCAGTCTGCAGAAAGATCCTCCTGTGACCCCGAGATACAGCGCATTATAGTAGTCAAGTCTAGATGTGACTAAGGCATGTATCAAGGTAGGGAGGTCCAGAGGCGGAACAAGGGGCTTAATCCTGGCAATGTTTCTGAGATGGAAAAAACAGGTACGAACCGTGAAGGATATTTGGGCATCCATGGTTAAGTCCCTGTCCAGAATCACTCCCAGATTTCACACCCAAGAGGAGGCCTTCAATGACACAGCTCCAAGAACAAGCCCAGTTTCTGAGTCAGAGGCCATCCTATCACGAACTCTGTTCGACTCCACTACCAGTACCTCCGTCTTGTCGGAGTTCAGTCGCAACCAGCTGTAGGCCATCCAGTCGTTAATCTCGGCCAGGCAGATGTTAAGCACATCCATTGCATTGGATGTTCCTGGGGCAAAGGAAAAATATAGCTGAGTATCATCGGCATAACAATGAAAACTCAGACCATACTTTCTAATGATCCCTCCCAGGGGCAGCATGTACACTGCGAACAACAATGGGGCCAGTACCGATCCTTGAGGGACTCTGCAAAAAAGGAGACTGGGTGTAGATGAAGAATTCCCCATCATAACCCGTTGCCTCCTGTTGGTAAGAAAGGACTCAAACCAGTTGATGACAGTACCGGTGAGTTCACATAGCTCCCTAAGGCGGACAAGCAACACACAATGGTCCACAGTGTCAAAATGCTGAAGAGAGATCGAGGAGAACAAGAATTGTCTTGTCCCCCTGATCTCTAGCCCTGAGGAGATCATTCTGCACCTGAACAAGTGCAGTTTCTGTGCTATGTCTGGCTCGAAATGCTGACTGGAAGGGTTCGTACAACTCATGAGACATGAGATGCTCTTCCAACTGAAGCGCTACCACCTTCTCCACCACCTTCTCCAAAAATGGAAGGTTGGATATAGGATGGTAATTTGCCATGATCTCCGGGTCCAAAGATGGTTTCTTTAAGAGGAGTCTCACCAGAGCCTCCTTCAAGGCATCTGGAAAGACACCCTCAGAAAGGGGAACACCGTACGATCAATGCAAACACCGGGCCAACAGAGTCAACGCATCTCATTAAAAAACGTGTTGGCACCAGGTCCAGTTCACAAAAGGTATGCTTCATATTGGCTGCTATCTCGATAACCTCACTAACCTCCACTGGTCTAAACTCTCCCCAACCAGGCGGAGTGCACTCAGAGCACATCAGGTGATCACTGTCAGCTATAACATTGCTGGCTGAAGAAGCCACCCGCCGGATCGAGGACACCCTGTCCGAAAAAAAACGAGCAAATTCCTCACAATCTATATTAGAAAAAACCCTCTCAGACCGTAGATAGGCAGGATGGAGAAGCCTGTCCACAGTCTGGAAGAGTGAGGCCGGTCAGTTCTTTCCAGTAGCAATCTCCCTAGACAGGAACACTGTCTTCTTATGGTTGATTGCCTCCTGGTACGCACCATAGTGCGCACACAGGACCAGTTTGTCCGCTTCCAGATGGGATCTCCTCCAGCAGCGCTCCAATATCCGACCCATCTTCTTCATCTCCCTGAGCTCCCCGTCAAACCACGGGGACCTCAGGTATGAAGTTTTGGGTCGTACATGGACAGATGCAAGGGAGTTGATGGTGTCAGATAGCATCTATTATAGGTGTCGACCCCAACATCAACACCTCCGACACATGCAACACCCACACTAGACAATTTGGCTGCTGCCAAAAAACCCTCAGGGGTCAAGCCCTGTAAAGGGTGACAGCTAATCATCTCAACAGGGGATGGGCTTATGGCGGGAGCCCCAAGCATGAACTGCACTGTGCAGTGATCGGACCAAAAAACTCGATCAATCCTGAGATCGCTGATCTCAAGCCCCAGTGGGAACACCAGGTCCAACATGTGGCCATCCTGATGAGCTGATGCAGTAACAACCTGCATCAATCCTAAGGAGGACATAATCTGAGAAAACTCATGGCCACATCTATGATTCCCGTCGTTGACCCAAACATTGAAATCCCCCCAGAAAAACACATCTGGGGGATCCCAACGTCCCGTCGGCGACGAAATCTGCGATCTCCTGCAGGAAATTCCCCACCGGCCCAGAAGGGCGATAGATGAGGAAGATCCTGCAGCCCGCATCAGGTCCACCATGGATGGCCACACATTCAAAGGAACCCGGAGCTCTCACTGGGTGCACGGTGAAGGTCAGGCTGGATCTAAAACAGATAGCTACACCACCATCCCTGCATTCCACTCTGGGGCAGTGCACCACGGTATACCCAGGAGGGACTGCAGCCTCAAAAATTGGGCCTGCATCATCTCCCACCCAGATCTCCATGATACAAGCCAGATCGACAGAAGAAATCAAGGCAGCAATAACTGCTGTCTTATTTCCAATCGATCTGGCATTGCAAAGCAGTGAAAATGTTAAATTCCCCCTCCGTTTCCCCCTTTATTTTCTCCATTTTAAATTTTTTGTTGGTGGTGGATGCTCAGCATAATTTTGCACAAATATTCTAAGTAGTTGCTTACAGCAGCACCAGCCAAGTGTAATATTTGGTTTGTCATCATCAGTCTCCATTCTTAAGTATTGCCTATGCCTGAAATTTGCTGAATACCAATGTGGCATCATCAGTCTCCAGTATTGCCCATGCCTGAAATTTGCCAGATACCAATGTGACATCACCAGTCTCCAGTATTGCACATGCCTGAGATTTGCTCTCCAGTATTTCCCAGGATTGAAATACACCAGATACCAGTGTGGCCTCACCAGTCTCCACTCCAGTATTCATTCACCATGTCAAATCACCAACAATTATGAAGAAGAAGTCTGGATGATGATGACCGCCCAAGCCAAAGTGATGTTGCTCATCTTCAAGTACCACATTGTGTGCTACCAGCAAAAGTAAGTAAATTGTATGAAATCTTTTAATTGGTTTATGTTTGTTTGGGTGAAGGTGTTTGGGAATTATGATTGAACAATGCATCTGTATTTCTGTAATTCTGTATCTTGGATGGAAAATAATCATGTTTATTTTTGGGTTTTTTTACCCTGCAGGAATTTTACCACAAATTTGATGGACTCTTTGAAAAACACTGTGTGTATGACTTGTGAAGGTAAGTATTCAGTCATTTCATTGTTTTCTTTCTGTTTGGTGGTATTTGTGTAAGAATTACTGAAATAAAACAGTGTAGGCTGGCCAGTGTCATGGAGGGCTGAGGCGCTGGACACCTTACCTCATGCTGCGCAGGTGACATGGGTTCGGGGATGACTTCTGGACACCACAGGGTGCCGGGCTGGTGGGAGGTGGGGGTGGGAGTAGGAATGAGCACCTGCTCTCCTCTCCTCTCCTGGGTGGGGGGGTGGCCATCTGTAGTCCTGCCATAGCTGTGTAAAGGCTCAGCAATGAGCGTAGGTGGAACCTGGTGACTGGCTGGGTGGGGGTGTCCCACAAGGCATGCATGCACATGTCTCCACATGTGCATGCCACATCAGGGGTGTGTGGGCAGGCCATGGGATGGGAGAAAAAACAAAAAAGCAATACATAAAAAAAAGAAGAAACAGAACTGTCTGACCAGTGACCACTGATTTTGAATCATCTGATGGCCACATGAGAAGGGAGACTTCATGGATGTGTACAGGCCAGTTGGAAGCACTTAATTTCATTATGTGTCCCTAACAGGTAGCATTCATTAAAATGCATCTCTGTGGCCACACATAATGGGCAGAATGGGTGTCATGCAAGAGTGCTGTCCTCACAGACATCCCTCTCAGCTACGAGAGTAAGATTTGAATTTGTATGTTAGCCTGATGAAGTAAAGTTATAGGCCCAGCTATTCAAAAGGATTGCACCATGCGCAATAGGGTTGCTCCAGCGCAAGTCCGAAAATGAGCCATTCTGCGATATTCAGCAAGAGGCAGATGCACCCCCCAAATCACACTGAGCAATAGCGCAATGATAATAAATGTATGCACAACTGAAGGGGGAGGAACCATGCATAAATGGCGCAGTGCAATATTCAACAACATGCACCATGTGCAATAGGGGAGCAAGCGGAAGTTGCGCGATAGCAGAAATGAGCCAAAATAAAAAGGAACAAGGGAGAAGTGCAAGAATGCTACAGGGAAGGCATATGAGGCTGAACTCTAACAACTCAAACTGGGCAGGAGGGACACACAGGGCAGGCCAGGAAAAGGGCACCCTGAACAGAGAGGCACAGGGAAGGTGTGGGGAGCCACAGCCAGTGCAGAAGGGGGAAGAGCCACACAGCACAGAGGCCACCAGAGGAAGATGTTCCTGGTGCAGGGGAAGTAGCAGCCAGGACAGCGGGGGGAATGCAGAAACAGCTGCCGGGAAGATGAACAGAAGCCAGGGACATGGCCAGTGCCACCATCCAGATGGAGGCAGTAATGAGGGGGGTGAGAAGGTGGGCAGGAGGGGGCGCGGCCGTGGAAGGGCCCGTCGGCAGTATGCCCCCAACAGGCAATACCGAGCCCACACCAGCTTCAAGCTGTACAGCGATACTGAGATCATGGGCCAGTACTGCCTGAATCGGGCAATTTTATGTGGCTCTGTGAGCTGTGCAGTGATGTGATGCAGGCACCCACACAATGGAGCCATGCTCTGTCAGTGAAGACTAGATGACAGCTTGCATGTGCTTGCTCGCCATGGGTACCTTCCAGAGACCAACAGGGACACCACAGGCATAACCCAGCCGCCGCGTCCATGCCACCTCACCCAATCTCAGCGCACTGCTGCCACATGCTGCGGAGTACATCCATTTCCCCAGCACACCGGCGGAGCGCACAACAAACATACAGGAGTTCCACAGGGTAGCACATATGCCTGGTGTATTAGGGGCAATAGACTGCACCCATGTGGCCATCCGCACATCACCTGGTCCTGGGCAGACTGCATATATTAATTGGAAGGGATATGCTAGCATCAACTGCCAGGTGGTGTGTGATGCCAGGGGGCGCATAATCAATGTCTGTGCCATGCACCCTGGGGGAGCACATGATGCCTTCATCTGCACCAGTCGGCACTGTGCCACAGATTCGAGAGTGGGGACATCCCCACTGGCCACTTAGTGGGTGAGTATGCAAACCACATGGACAAACATAGAGCTTGGGAGGGGCATGGTCAGAGGTGACATGGGTAGTGGCCTACATGGCCTGATGCTGGGCGGTGCTGATCACCAAACTAACTTCCACCCTCTACACACAGGTGACAATGGATATCCACTCCATCCCTGGCTTCTCACACCATACCAGTGGCCCGTGACCCCATCGTACCAATGCTACAATGAGGCACATGCCACCACACGCAATGTCATCGAGCGGGTATTCGGGATGTTGAAGGCACGTTTCTGTTGCCTGGATACCTCCAGCGGTGCCCTAGAGTACAGCCCCTCAGAAGCCTGTGGGCTATTCCTGTCCTGTTGCATCCTGCACAACATGGCCAACGAATGTGGGATAGCCATACAGGTCGAAGAGGGGGACAGCGATGGGGACGATGAGGACACTGGTGACAATGGTGATGGGCAGCCACCCCTTGGGCGACGGAACCCTCGACTGCTCCGGCTGGCACAGCTGCACTGGGACACCATCACGGAGGAGCACTTCAGCCAACCCAGGTAAGTCATGGGGCCATGTGCAACCACCAGTGGCAAAGGCACAACCCACAGACATGCATGGACACACACCAGGGGTGCATGCCATCAAGGGAAGTGGCCGGGCATGGAACCGCACACCTCCAGGGATGGGAGAGGTATAACATGGCATGTGGTCATACACACACACACACACACCTCACCAGACATGCACAAAGGGTAGGAGGCATGCCGACCCAGACCGCCACCTCTAGCCACACACATGTCCACAGACCATCATGCCCACTGCCTGTCATTGTGCATGTGTCAGACGCTGGTCACCATTGCACAGTGGCATACAGCGCAACGCAGGCATCATCATGCACACGCAACTGTGGACAGCAGCTGGGAGGGTGTGCAGATGGACTGTGTGTCTGCGTGCAGGGCCAGGTACCCACCCGTACATTGCCCGCTGAATGACACAATGCACACAGGGCAGCATCAGACAGTAGCCATGCTGGGAGACAGGTCAGTCACACGCCACAGTGCCACAGCCACCATGGATGCATGGGCAGCCCCGCCGAGACCCGCCAGCAGTGACAGGCTGACCACTGGCCTCATGGGGTGGCACCGATGGTCCCCAGGGTTCCACTGCGAACATGACCGTGCTCGCGAGGGGTCTGCAGACACCGAACATGTTCGCGCCAGGTGTGCTCGGGATGCCCACAGCTGAACCTGGTGTCGACAAGGATGGTGCCACACGATGCTGGGAATGGGGGGTGGACATTGCACTGTGTGGTGTCTGCGATGCATGGGCAAATAACTGTGTGCCCATTGTGGCCATGACAGCAGTGAATGCCTGTATCTGCCTGTCAATGGCAGTGGTCACATCCTCCCACAACTGGTCCATCCCTGCCAGGAGCAGAGCGGTGTCTCTGCTGTGACGCTCCTCTGCCTGGTGCAGAGCCACACTCAGTGCATCCACCACTGTCACAAGCCGCATCTGCTGATTGACTGATGATTGCAGTATGCGGGTGTGCTCATCCAAGAGGTCATCTGCCTGATTGGCATGCTTTCCCTCAGGGTGTTTGCGGCCCTGATGCTCATCACCTCTTGAGGGTGGGCACTGCACACCAGGGCCAGGCCTGGGCATGTCCACAGGCGGTGCACTGACGCCGCCCCCTGACACTGTACCCCCATGGTCATTGGCCAACTGCTGATGTTGCCCCTCTGGCTGCTGCTCCCCAGGGCTCAATGGTGCCGCTGCAGTGGCTGCAACAGTCCCACTGTCCTGGACACACACCAGTGCTGCCCCACTGGTGCTGACAGGCTCAGGCTGGGACTGTGATGACACGCAGGCCTCCACGGCAGCACCACCCACAGCCATGGCCGCGATGTCACCTGCTGTGTGGCCGTCCCGTGACACACACGTCACTGCCCATGACATTAGCTCCTTCATCATCGGTGATGAATCCGGCACCAGCCCGAGTCTCAGCATGCTAGCATCCATGGATGCTGGCATGCTGGGACATGGGCAGGGACTCCTCCGCACCTGCTCTACCAACATTAGTCTGGACGTCCAGGCAGGCCCACTGTTGCCCTGACCCCTGTATTCCTGTGGAGGTGGATGGGCCCTCCTCCTTCTCCATGTGACTGGCCTCAGTGGAGAAGCCAACCACCGCTGACCCATGCAGATGCTCAGGAGCTGTAAGGGAAAAAAAGTAGCGTTACTGCATGTGACCTACCCTGTCCCCCCCAATAGACAGACCATGACCTACCATGCAGTGATGGGCTACCACCCATCTGGATTCCACCACCTGGAGCACCCTCAATGGCTCAACGCTGCATGCTGTCAGCAACCCGCTTTTCCTGTGGGGTCAGGCATAGCACCTCCGGCTGTCCCCCACCTGTCGCAGACCATGCTGCCCTGGTGGCAGCCACTTTCTCTTTAATCCTCCGCCTGTCTGTGCCCATCTTCTTTTTGAACTCCTGCATGGAGCGCTGGTGGCTGCCATGCAGGTTTACAGCACAAGCCACCTCCTCCCATGCAGTAGCATGGGCCTGCGTGTTCCCTGGCATTTGCTGAGAAGCAGCTCCTGGTCTAGGTAGGCCTCAAACAGGGCATCTGTCTCAGCCTTAGTGAAATTTGGCCTCCTCTTCCTCCCACAACTCTGTTCCTCTTCCTCCACCACACGCTCAGTCATGATTCATCCTGTGAGAATGACAGGTGTTACCTGTGACTGTGCAGTCCCATGCATGTCCCAAACACCACAGTCTACACTCCCAAACAGCATGCAACTCACCGCAATAGAGTGCAGTAACCGACTATGGTCAGTGCAGCCCAATGTCGCACTTTTATAGCGCAACCCATGCAAATGAGGTGAGACGCATCTTTAAGTGGATGCAAATGCAGTGACTGTGCCATTGAATGGCTGATTAGATGATTTTCATATGCCGGCTGAATATCGCACTGTTGTGCTTTTCGCAATTGTGTTGAACGTGCTGAGCCAAGGCGCAGTTCTGTGACATGCACAGAACACACCTAACTGCGCATGTCTGGGTTGATGACACAGGCGCCTGCCGCACTGCTGATGTGCTGTGCACAGGAGGCAATGCAGGGCACGGCACATCACCTATATGGCGCTGTGGCACTGGGGCATCATAGGCACACTGGGGCAACAGCACAGTAGGCTGCTGCAGGAGGTGGCACACAGGCACCCAATCGCGCTACACGCATTGGGTTCCAATCGCACTGTGGCTGTCCGTGTGCCAGAGACCCTTGACCCTGTGCCCGACCTTGGCCCCCTAGGCGCCATGTGTCAGGCACTATCGCGCTGTTCGGTGACAGCACGATAGGGAATGGCAGCGCTGTACCACGCAATATCTGCACATGGCAGGACCGCGCTGCAGAGCACCATTTTGCTTGAACTGAGCAGCAGAGATGGCGCAGAGGCGTGCTGTGCAGTGGAGCCAGATTAAGCTGGCAAACCTTATGGCCATAGTCAAGCCACATGTTGGAGCTTTGTTTGGGGAGGCACCCCTGGACAGGGCCAGGAGTGTAGTATGGCAGGAGGTGGCCGACACCCTGGAGGAGGCCACCAGTATGGGGCGGACGGTGCAGCAGTGCTGCCACCATTATGGGGACCTAAGGCACAGGGACCCAGACCTGCTTGCCTACCTGCGGGCACGTGCCAGGAGGGGCAAGGTGCCACAGCCAGGTAGTGCAACATACATACACTTTTATCATCCATACGGGTATCACGGTTGCATGTGTCCGGCACATGGGGGGCATCCGGTGTTGGCCATGGTGGTGGTATCGGGGTATGGGGTGGGTGGGTCTGGCTGTGTAGGATTGCAAACACATGGGGTCGGGGGGGCATTGCTACCAGATTGTACTGATGTTCCTCTCTCCATGTTTGCACCTTAGGGCAAGAAGAACGGAGGCGCAACCGAGAGGCAAGGCACCGCATGTTGGAGGAGAAGGACAGGAGGGATGAAGGTGGTCGGTGGTGCATGGACCAGCCTGCTGATGGTGAGTGCCTTACATCCATGATTACTATTGCATGCTGTATAACTGGGTGGGCAGTTGGGCATGGCCACCATCCAGTAACACAACTGCCATGCACGCAACTTGTTACAGTCAGCACTGTCCAGTGGCACTGCATGTCTTGGAGTGTGTCAATGGTGGTCCATGCATGCACCAGGCACATGGCTGTGGCACTGCCTTCACACCGCATAGCCAAGTCACTGTACGGCCATGGTGGTGCTGTGCAAGACATGGGCGGTGGGTGGGTGCAGTGGTACACATGGCTGTGGCTGCCTGGGTGGGCAGGTCTTGTGGACACGGTCACTGTGGGTGGTCGCACACCATCACAGGGGCATGTCATATGGCTGTATGCCATGCACAATGGGTGGACTGCAGGGGGATGGACAGTCACACCTATTGACTCTGCTTCCTCATCCTAGGTGGCCGAACACTCTGGCAGATCCAGCAGGACATCCAGGAGCTGCTGCGGGTCAGGAGGGGGACCTTGGAGCTCCTGAGACACATCCACAGCCACAGGGTGAGGAGGAGGAGGCAGAGATCCCATTGGCACCAGGAGAAAGAGGACCGGGGTGGCCAGTGACATCCCCATGCCCCAAATACCACCTCCCCCCTTTAACCCACCCTCACACCCCTTCTTCCCTCTCCCATATGTTCACCCCGGCCCCTTACCCACCCCCATCTGTTATGTGGCCCTTCCCCCACTGTTGTATATAGTTTTGTATATAGCTTTACTGTACATAGTTTTAATATATACATTTTGTTATAACAACTGTGGTGGTCTCTGATTTGCAGCGGGCTACAGGTGCTCAGCTGCAATGGTGTGCATGGCATCAGGGGTGGTGCACGCATGGGCGGTGTGTGTGTGTGTGTGTCTGTGTGCAGAAGTGAACCACCTATGGTGTGGACAGGGGGATCAGTCACTGTCTGTGGTTTGTGTGTTGTACTCTGTGCACTGCATGCCTGTATGCAGTGGTCCACGGGGCCTGCACTGTGTGCATGGCACCCCTGTCAGACCATCCATGGCCTGTGCAGCTGACACCCATGCATTTCTGTGATATGCACAGTCTGCTGGTGTGTCAGTGGTGGCTGTCCATGCTGGATAACAACTGTACCTGGCACAATGCCAGGTTGACCGCCATCACCAGTATGCATCCGCCGTGGCACTGTGGCCTCTGCTGTTGTTGTCCACCATCCATGCTGTCGCTTGTGTCTGTTGCAGGAGATGTGCTCCAGTGTCTGTCACTTGTGCTCTGGCAGCATGCTGGTGGCATACAGCTTCATGGTGCCTGTGCAGGGTGGCTGGCACACCTGTGCAATATAGGGGTGTTGGCTGTGTGTCACGTCAGCTGTGGCCACACATCAGTGGCTTGGTTGACCTGCTACTGTGTCCCTGTGTTGCTGTGCCCTTGGGTATGGGTGGGTGTTTGTCCATGCACTGTCTTGCATCCTGTGTGGTGCATGCCTCCATGCTACACTGTGCGTGTCTGTGCTGGCTGTTGTGGCCAGTGCTGGGACAGGATGTGTCCTGGGAGGGTGCAGGTGCTGTACACCTGAGGTGGGGTCTGGGCATGCCCTGTTGCATATGGGTACTCGTGCTGGATGCATGGTCGGTCTCTCAGCTGTACCTCGGGGGGACATGCAGGGTGACACTGTGTATGCATCTGTTGGATCACTGTCTGCTGCTGCCCGCTGCAGGGTGCCCATGGTGGGGCTGCCTTGCATGGCTCCATGGTGCACTGGGTTGCATTGTCACAGTGGGGGTGGTGGCATGCATGGGGTGTCCTGCACTGTTGGGTGCTACTCCTGGGCAAGGTGTATGGGGATCATGGTGCAGGGTGTGCTCTGCATTGGTGGGATGGTGTGGGATGGGGTGGTCGGCCCTCCTTGTGTGCTGGTCACAGCCTGCCAGGGGGTGTGCTGGGGCACCATGGCCTGGCTGTGGGTTGGTTGCTGGTATCCATGGGCTGGTGGCTATTCCAGCTCTCCCCCAGTTGTGCAGTGCATGGGGTGTGGGGGACGATGTCTGTTCTGCTGTGTGTTCCTCTGCCCATCTGTGGCATGGGTGGTGGGCCCCTGCATCCCTGGTTGTGCTGTTGCATTGCTGCCCTGCTGCTGGGGGCATCTCTGGTTGCACTATGGCACATCTGGACTGCTCAGCTGAACATCCCTTGTTGCGCTATGGCGCATCAGATATGCTCAGCTTCACCTCCCTAGTTGTGCTATGGTGCAGGTGGTTTCGATATTCAGTTGTCAGCCGTAGGCGCATCTTGGCCTGCGCAGTTTTTGAATATCGCGCTTCTTGCGCAAAGGCGCAGTGGACTTGTGCTTGCTCCTGCTGTTGCGCACTTTTTGGGCGCAGTTTGAATATCTGGGCCATAGTGTTCTATGGGCATAATTATGTTTTATTAGTGTTTTTAAGGACAGAATTAGTTAATGATCTGTCATGTGTGTTTCCTGTAATACCCAATCCAATTAAGAGGAGTGTGCCCATATGTAAATTGTCAATTAAATACCAGTATTGACCGAGTTAAGCCAATTGAAGTTATACTGTTGTCCTATGGGCATAATTATGTTTTAATAGTTGTTTTTTTTAAAGGCCACAATTATTTAATGGATATGATAGAAGGCATTCTTAGAATGGCAAAGAAAGGGGAGATACTGTTGATGGGAGACCTGAATATGCCAGATGTTAACTGGAGCACATTTGCTGCAGCCACATCCAAGAGCAGGGCCATTCTTGATGCCCTACAGGTGGCAGGCATTAGACAGCTAGTTTCGGAACCCACTCGTGAGGGAGCAATCTTAGACCTCGTACTCTCAAATGGGGCAGTGAGAGGATCTCAGATCTAGAAGTGGGTTGCCATCTGGGGACAAGTGACCATCAAACAGTGTGGTTCACGTTAAACTCAGCTGCAGAGTCAAGCCATACAAAAGTGAGGGTACTGGACTTTAGGAGGGCTGACTTTGGCAAGATGGGAGAGTGCCTCAGAAAAGCACTAGCAAATAGGCTAGAAGGAGGTGTGGAGCAACAATGGGGAATTATCAAAACTGCCATCACAGAGGCAACAAGCCTTTGTGTGAAGCAAATAAACAAATCAAAATGAAAGAAAAAGCCACTATGGTTCTCAAAAGAGGTGGCTGTGAAAGTCAGGAAGAAAAAGATAGCATTCCGGAAGTATAAGGAAACACAGAAGGAGCAGGACAGAGCTGTACCAGTTAAGGCAGAAGGAAGCAGGGAGGAAGTCAGAATAGCAAAGGCCCAAACTGAGGAAAAGATAGCCAACTCAGTTAAGAAGGGGGATAAAACCTTTTATAGGTACATCAGTGAGCGTAGGAAGACAAAGGGAGGGATAGTGAGGCTAAATAGCATGAATGGTGGGTGGACAGAGGGGGACAGTGAAAAAGCAGGAATACTGAATGAATATTTCTGCTCAGTATTCACAAAAGAGGAGGGGGAAGTGCCTAATCCAATTAACAGAAGCACTCTTGATAGGGGGGTCGATCCCAGTCCTTTCACAGAAGAAAGGGTTCTGCAAGAACTCCTAAAACTGAAGGTGGACAAAGCAATGGGTCCTGATGGAATTCACCACAGAATTCTAAAAGAATTAAGGAGGAACTAGTGAAACCACTGGCTACTCTTTTTAATAAATCATGGGAGGATGGTGTGGTACCCGAGGACTGGAGGAAGGCGGATGTGATTCCCCTTCACAAAAGTGGGTCCAAGACAGAGGCAGGAAACTACAGACCTGTCAGTCTGACCTCTGTGGTAGAGAAAGTGATGGAGTCACTTCTGAAGGAAAGAATAGTCAAGTACCTAGAGGCCAGTGGAGCACAGGACCCAAGGCAGCATGGGTTCACAGCAGGAAGGTCATGTCAGATGAATCTAATAGATTTCTTTGACTGGGTGACCAAAGTAGTAGACCAGGGAGGGGCTGTGGACATGGCCTACCTAGACTTTAGCAAGGCATTTGACACAGTCCCACACAAAAGATTAATAGTCAAATTAACCAGCCTGGGAGTGGGACCCAGGGTGGTAGCCTGGGTAAAACATTGGCTGGACAACAGTACACAGAAGGTAATTGTAAATGGAGTCCACTCTGAAGAAAGGGGGGTTACTAGTGGGGTACCGCAGGGTTCAGTATTGGGTCCAGTCCTTTTTAATGTCTTCATCAGTGACATTGCAGAGGGACTGGAAGGAAAAGTATGCCTTTTGCAGATGACACAAAGATCTGCAACAGGGTTGATACACAAGGAGGCGTGGAAAGGATGAAAAGGACTTGGCAAGGTTGGAGGAATGGTCAGAAGTATGGCAGCTAGGATTCAATGCAAAGAAGTGCAAAATAATGCACCTGGAAACAAGAACCCAGGGGAAGAATACACAATGGGTGGGGAGGTAGTAACAACAACAAAAAAGGAAAGGGACCTGGGGTAATCATATCAGATGACCTTAAGGTTAGCAAGCAATGTGAGAAGGCAGTAGGGAGGGCTGGGGGTACACTGGGATGTATAGGGAGAGGCATCATCAGCAGAAAGCAGGAAGTTGTTATCCCTCTGTACAGACAGTTGGTGAGACCCCATCTGGAGTACTTTGTCCAGTTCTGGAGACCCCATCTCCGCAAGGACATAGACAGGATAGAGGCAGTCCAGAGGAGGGCAACTAAAATGGTGCAGGGTCTGCAAGAGAAGCCATATGAGGAGAGACTAAATGAGCTTAATATGTATACCCTTGAGGAAAGAAGGGAGAGGGGACATGATAGAAACTTTTAAGTACCTCAGTGGAATCAACAAAGTCCAAGAGGGTAGCATCTTTCAGAAAAAGAGACTTGCAAGAACAAGGGGACACAATTTAAAGATAGAAGGAGGGCGGTTCAGGGGCAATGTGAGGAAGTATTATTTCACAGAGAGGGTAGTGGATGCATGGAACAGCCTTCCTGAGGAGGTTGTGGGGTCTAAAACTGTGGGAGAATTCAAGAATGCATGGGACAGACATAAGGCAATTCTTGTGGGGGTAGGAAGAAATAGGCTGCTGGTTAACTAGGATCTGCGGCCTATCCTGTAGGTAGGGAAATGGGCAGACTAGATGGGCCTAGCGGTCCTTATCTGCCCTCAAAGTCTATGTTTCTATGTAATGGTGTGGCATATTTTATTCTTGTAGTACACATTGTTTTTTTTTACCCAAGTACAATAAATGACAGTTATGTCTTCTTATACTTCCAGTTGAATCCTATGGGAAACTGAATGGAATGCCCATGATGAACTATTTTTCTGTACATCCTCCTCCAGATCCTGTGCATCCTCCTCCAGAAACAGCAGCGGGACATGGTAGCCTGCCCTCTTGTACCTGTGTACAAGCCAAAGTGAGATGACATTCGCATCCTTCTCCTGAAGTATTAGCAGCACAAGACAGTCTGTGGCAGTGGCACCAGTGTACAAGCCAAAGTGCTGTGACATCTGCATCTTCCTTCTGAAGCATCAGCAGCACAACACAGCCTGTGGCACCGGTGTACAAGCCAAGGTGCCACATAGAAACATAGAAGTTGACGGCAGATAAGGACCGCAAGGCCCATCCAGTCTGCCCATTTCTTTTTCTACCTTATAAATGTGCCATCGGCCTTTGCTCTGTCAGTGGCCTATCTATTCATAGTCATTTGTATTGCCACGACATCTGCATCCTCCTCCACAACAGAACCGTACCCAACAAGGCAGCCTGTGGCACTAGTGTACAAGCCAAAGTGCCATGACATCTGCATCTTCCTCCTGAAGCATCAGCAGCACAACACAGCCTGTGGCACCAGTGTACAAGCCAAGGTGCCACAACATCTACATCCTCCTCCACAACAGAACCATACCCAACAAGACAGCCTGTGGTACCAGTGTGCAAGCCAAAGTGCCATGACATCAGCGTCTTACTCCTAAAGCATCAGCAGTACAACACAGCCTGTTGCACCAGTGTACAAGCCAAGGTGCCATGACATCTGCATCCACCTCCACAACAGAACCATACCCAACAAGACAGCCTGTGGCACTAGTCTGCAAGCCAAGGTGCCACAACATCTGCATCCTCCTCCCCAACAGAACTGTACCCAACAAGACAGCCTGTGTGGCACCAGTGTACAAGCCAAGGTGCCATGGATTATGCATCCTCCTCCTGAAGTCATAGCAGCACAAGACACCCTGTGTGGCAGTGGCACCAGTGTACAAGCCAAAGTGACATGACATCTGCATACTCCTCCAGAAGCAGCAATGGGACGAGGCAGTCTGTGGCACCAGTGTACAAGATAAAGTGCCATGACATCTGCATCATCCTTCTGAAACAGCAGTGATGCAAGACAGCCTGTGTGGCAGTGGCACCAGTGTACAAGCCAAAGAGCCGTGACCTCTGCATCCTCCTCCTGAAGCAGCAGCGGGACAAGGCAGCCTGTGCCCTATAGCACCAGTGTACAATCCAAAGTGCCACGACCTCTGCATCCTCCTATTGAAGCAGCAATGCCAAACGACAAGCTGTGGTACCAGTGCACAAGCCAAAGTGCCATGACAGCTCATCCTACTCTCTCTCTGAAGCCATTTAAAGAACTTCTATGCCAGTTCTTTAAGAAGGCATTTTCACTAGCCGAATATCGAATAACGAATTCTGAATATCTGGTAACCAAATACCGAATATTCGGCCAAATATTCAAAACAAGGTATTCGCACAGCCCTACTGAAAACATCCTCTGTTTTGCCCTTGGCTAAGCCCAGTGTGAAGTGACCTTCCTTGCTGCAATCCTGTAGAGATTGTTGTTTTGCTGATGTAACTGGTTGCTTAATTGTGGTGTTCAAGAATGCGGGCTATACAGCATTTATAGTTTAATTTTCTAGGTGAGAAACACATGCAGGTTTTGCTTCTTGATTTTAATCAAGAGATTGCCTGACGTATTGCCAGTTTTAATGGGGAAACTCCTATAACCTGCGTAAGTGGTGCAGAAATGCCAAATTAGGGCATTTAACAAAATAATGTTTTTCATTTACCTGCTGCCTGGTGATTTTAATTAGAAAGACCCGCTCCATCCATAATGGCTGCAGAGTCCCGAGCAGACAACTCATGCACACTGTGGCTTCCACCATGAAGGTTATGCTAATGAGGGCTGCCAATGCTATCGTTTGTTGGTAGCCCTCATTAGAATAACCTTTGTGGTGTAGCTGCCTGGGTTGCAACAAGATGTCCACCCGGGCTCTGCAGCCATTATGAACAGATGTGTTCTTTCTAATTAAAATGATCAAGCTGCAGGTAAATAAAAAAATTACTTTGAAGTTGAAAGCCCTAATCGGGCATTTTTGCAGCAGCTGCTGCACTTACCCACATTATCATAGTTTCCCTTTAAAAAGGAAATGAAAGATAGTCATTTTGGTAGTGATATCTGTTGTTTGCAATGTGTCAAATAAAGCTTTAAAAGCAGCCAAAAAGTTGCAAAATGACCTCCAAATGCACCAAACTGTATCTAAAACCTGATAGTTAACCATGGCCCTCAGACCCCAGGCCTATTGTTTTAGGATTTCTCAGAATGGTGAGGACTTTTAGCAGCCTTTGCCCCCCTTGTAAAAAAAGCTAACTATGCCCCTGCTATGCACACATGTTACTTTGGTCACTTGGCAGCTCACCACAGCCATATTGGCTTTAGCTAGAGTTTGTTTCCGTGAGGCCTGGCTATTGTTTTACACAGCTTTTAACACTGTGGCTCATAGTCACTAAAGTGGCCTCAGGAGTCTTTCCATTACCACTGCCTGTTGCAAGAGTCACCTCGTGCTCCACTGGGATCATGATTTTGATTTAAAAAATCTTCCACCCACATTATTTTGTGCTTTCTTGCTCACCTTTACCTCATAATCATTTTTCTCAACCTCCTGGAAAGTAACATTTCTTATTGTTTTAAAATGATAAGTTCTATCCGTCTAATAGCCGGCAACAGATGGAGCTCAAAAAAGAAATCCTGATTGGTGCTGTGCTGACCACACCTCCAAGTTTATTGATTTCAAAGCAATGCAATGGAAGGAATCTTATTTTTTAATGTGAACCTTTTTATTGAAAGAATTTTCAAATTACAAACACAGTACTGAGAACACAATACAATGTGCAGAGGACAAACAGTTGTTCACTTTACTGTACAACAAAGCAGTTAAAATGGCAAACATGGCATGATACAGTGAAACAGAACTTTATTTGTAAGAGATCCAAAGATGGGTGTTTAGAGTCTAAGCTGTCAGTGTATTATTAAGATTTTCCCTTATGTGTCCGGCTGGCATCATACCTCACCTGCGGGGGGTGGTATTGTTATATCACAGAGAGTAAAAGGAGTAAGTATCCCTTTGGCTGAGTAGGCAATGGAGGGTTGCATGGCTGGGGGATAAGCACTGAGCAGAGGTTCAGGAAAAAGTGCAATTTTTTATAGCAAACTCCCTGCTTACCCGCTATGGTGAAGGAGAGTCTCTCTCAAAGAGAGCCAATTTGAATAAAACCCAGTGGTAGGTGATCACTGACAGGATGTTCTTCTGCCTCCAGGACGTCAATAAGAATGCTTAGCTTCCATAAGTGCTGCCAATAGCCAGCACTGGAGTAGAGTTTGGACAGACTGCCTGCTTGAGTGGGAATCCCCAGGACGATCATTTTGGGGGAATTTAGGATTGGTTGATGGAGGATTTTGGAACAGTTGATCAGTATTCCTTGCCTCCAGTTGATGAGCTGAGAACAGCTCTGTAAAATGTATAAGAGTCCTGCATCAGATTGAGAACAATGCCAGCATGTGGAGTGAGGTAATAGGACCATAGAATGCAGAGTTTGGGAGTCCTAGACCATCTGTGCAGTGTTTTAAATTGGATTAGGCATCTCTTAGTATCTCTGTATGCATGGTGCGCCATTAAAAAGCTTGTGTACTGCCTAAAACTAATATTAGTTTTTAAAAACAATCAACCATTATCTTTAATATCTGGGGTACTTTTTCTTTTCCCTTTGTTTAATTAGAAGATTGTTTACCTGATGTTAGTAGATGTGGGACAGCACTCTGCCTGGCAGCTGAAATATCTATCTCTGTTGCCCCCACTACATCATCAGCACTGTGACCTCATTGACTGTGACATCACTGATACTTAAGAACAACCACTTGGTGGCTGCCAGCTCAGTTACATGTGATGTCACTGTTCATGAGATCACAATGCTGATGATGTAGTGGGGGGATAGAGATAGATATGTCAGCTGTCAGGCTAAGAGCTGTTCCACACATCCAGCACAATACTATCACATAGGCTTTCTAATTAGCAAAAGCAAAAAGAAAAATACTTCGGAGACAAAAAGTCACAACTGACTACTTCTTCAAATTTGTATCATTTTCCTGTCTGCCTGTTTTGGCTCCACTAGCTTTTTAAGATATTGATTTTCCAGTATGTATGAGAGATGGGGTGGCCCAACTCTTGCTCTCACTTGGAGAAAGGAATTTTTTTTTATTACATTAATTCACAACAGCTTTCACATACGCAACAATTAAATCACAATTTCTCAGAGGAAAAGAGTGAAAGTTATATCTAAGTAAAATCCTCTTACATATTTGCACTAAATACAAAACTTTTCTCTAACTACAAATAAATGATCAACTACAAAGTGTCTTGTTACTAATATTGTTTGCTGGTAAGAAATGCAGAGCAGTTTAACTCTAATATTGTATTCTGACAACCTAGATACCCATTCTGTTATGGAACTTTTGTTAAGAAGGAGAGAAAGGGAGACCAATTCTTATTAAATAAATCTGTTTTCCCTAATAATATACAAAAAAGGCACCAACTAAAACTCTGGAGACATACAGCGAATTTCAAAGCTTGTAACTTAGCTTCAGATTGGAAGAGACATGCAGTACCTATATTGTAACATCACATTCTCTGTATTTTAGAAAGTGCTGAGTGTAGGTACAAGTGAAATATGAGTTCTATCTCTTTGAAAAGAAACACGGCAACCACATCCATGGCACAGCAGATCCCCCTTCTATCATCTTATTGACACTTAATGCATTTCATGCAAGATGTGCTTTCCCAAAGCTGCTCATATGTTGCAAGGATTTAGGGTCAAATTCACGTGGTCGAAAGCAGTGCTGGTAAAAAGCATGTGGTGTGGTAAGCAGAAAATGTGTGGTCCAAAACCACTTCAGATTACAGAAACAAACTCCACAGCCATGCACACTTTTTATGCCTGCATGGTTTTTGACAGTGCATATATGCTGCCACTGTCTTGACCAGATACTTATGACAAGTGTCCCTCCTTTAAGTAGTAATTCTTACAGAAAGAGAACCCAAAAAATCAAAAATGGTGCAGGCAGTGCTTAGTTAAAGTGCAGTACAACAAATAAAATAAACACAGAAGATTAAAAACACACATGATCATATTTAAAAAACTTCTTAAGCAGCATGATATAGGTAATAAACTAAAGCACACTATTTATAGCAGCATGATATAGGTACTAAACTAATGCACGGTATTTATAGCAGCATGATATAGGTACTAAACTAAAGCACTCTATTTACAGCAGCATGATATAGATACTAAACTAAAGCACACTATTTATAGCAGCATATTATAGGTGCTAAACTAAAACACGATATTTATAGCAGCATGATATAGATACCAAACTAAAGCACACTATTTATAGCAGCATGATAGAAGTACTAAACTAAAGCATATTATTTATAGGAGCATTATATACTTGGCTAGACTAAAGCACACTATTTGTAGTAATGCACATACTGGAGAATACCTAAAGATATAAGTCCATACAAACTGGGCAAGGCATACACCAGGTCCAATGTCCAAACTTATAAATTCCAAGCCAGTCAAAGAACTCCATAGTATTCTTGAAACACTTCTAGGGCAACATATAATCAAAATCAGCAAAAATGTAAAATAAATATATCAATCAGTAACATTATCAAAAGCACACTGTATAGTCTCTTCATTAAGATGCTAATGATATAATCAAACCAAACCAGAAGAACTGATGCAAAGTATAGTGGTTTTGCCTCGCGGGGAAGGGGGGATGTTAAAAAAATAAATACCATGATATAGTGCAACACAAAATATAGCATAGGGCTATACAGAAGGGGTTTGAGTTTTTAGCAACACAATACAAAATAATATCAACAATGAAAATCTTGCAACAAATATATGGTAAAACTGAGCAAAAATACTGATTTCAGTAATAGGCATTTACACAGTTTGAGCATGTCACAAAGAAATCGAGAAGACTATACAGGGAGAAAGTCTTTATGACTGCATACCTTGAAAAGCAGAGTCCCTAGAGGACAACGTATTCTGAATAATTTGACTTTGGAACAACAGTGGATCAAATTTCTTCGTAAATGGAAAGAAATCAGCCATAACACTTCCAAACAGTGCATGCAATTGAATCTTAAAGAAAATGATTCAATGCAAAATGAAGTGGAAGACGAGTTGAAAAA
The DNA here is from genome assembly GCA_016271365.2 of Neoceratodus forsteri. Classification (NCBI taxonomy): domain Eukaryota; kingdom Metazoa; phylum Chordata; order Ceratodontiformes; family Ceratodontidae; genus Neoceratodus; species Neoceratodus forsteri. The sequence continues at coordinate 107,235,655 of CM028137.1, forward strand.
GTTGAGAAAGAGGAAACATTGATAAATTTGCTGCTTCACCTCAGTACCAACAACTACAAGAACTAACTGAAGTTTTTAAATATAATCTTGCAAGATATGACAGTAAAATAAAAGCTACTAAGAAGAATAAATCTGAGAGGGATGCTGAAGATTTCAGACTTGACTGCCTTTTCAATTGGAATGAGAACAAACTGGACGACAGTGATGTCAGTAGATCTAAGCCTATTCTGAAGAGAAATTAACCACTAGATTATGGGATGGAAACTAGTGAGCTGGAAAATTCTGCAGCTGAGGACATTGATTCTTTTTCAGGAGAGGAGGACCCCTGAGAGATATCACCATCAACATCCCCTTTTGTCCCATGATGAAGCAAGAGAGAGAGAATGCATTTCAAGGAAACCTAAGAGGAGGATGGGGGGATGAAAGAGAAGGCATTTACAACACAACGAGATGCCTGAGACAATGAAGCCAATGGAGAAAAATGAGGGGTTGGAATTAACAGGTATGAATATTATCAATCTCTCAAACTATATTTTAAATTATATTGAAATTGGGGTATTAAACAGAAGTTTGTCTTTTATCTCTATAAAACACTTTGATATATTTGAGATTGTAGTAGAGCTAAACAAATTCATGAATAACTTGAGCAGCAAATCATTCTTTCAAAGGAAAAATATGGCTATTCAGGATAGAAAACTAGACAATGGGGACATTCCTATCAGCTCTAACACTGACTGTTATGGACAATTTATATTGAAGTCCACCTTGTGCCCCTCCCCCTTAATTCCAGCTTTGCATGCTTTTCAAAAATGTTGTGAGGAGGGTCTCTTAACAGTACTGTTAAAATAAATATTTTCCATAATATGAGTAATGAAGAAATGAATACTTTGAATTCTTTAGGTGAAAACAAAGAAATAACTGTTAAGCCAGCTGATTGGGGTGGGGGGGTCAGTAGTTATACTTGACAGTGGTAAATATGATAAGGAGGTATTGTGTTAATTGGATAATGGTAAATTGTATGTACCTACCCAAAGTGATCATAACATGAGGTTTAAGAAAGAAATAGATGAATACTTGAAGGCACAAAAATCAATGCTTGACTACCAGAGGACTTTATTGACTACCTGACAGTTCACTTCCATGTGAGGGCAGCATTTTAATGCATGCCCAAGGTCCACAAGGACCTAGTTAACCCACCTGGCCATCCTGTTGTTTCAAGCAATGACAGCCTGACTGAAACATTGACAACATTTGTGGATTTCCACATTAAGGACTTTGTGAAAGATCTCCCATCATACATTGAAAATACAGGCAACATCCTACGAATCTTGGGTGATCTAGCAGTAGATGATTCAAGTCCGCTGCTCACCCTGGATGTGGAGTCATTGTACTGCAACTTCTCACATGAGGAGAGGCTCGTGACCACTGCAGAATTTCTGGATAAAAGGGCTGAACCAGAACCATGCACAGAGGTATTGGTACAGGTGGCACATTTTGCCCTTGAGTATAACACTGTTTTCTATAAAGAAAAGTCTGTGTTCAAAAAAGAGGAACAGTTATGTGGGTCAGCCTAGCCTCCAATGATGCCAACTTATATTTTGGCAAGTGGGAACAAGATGTTTGCAATGAAACAAACCCTTTCTCCACAAGACTGACTTAGGGAAACATTTAATTGATGATATCAAGGTAAGACAGAAAGATAAAGAGTCCAAACTGCTTGAATTTTGTTACATTTTTAGAGGAGAGCAACAGCAATCTCAGATTTAGTGTTTCTATTAGTTGGAGTCAGTTTGGATCTGATCATCAAGAAGGATGGTAAAGGAGGAGTCACTAAGGGCCTTTTTGTAAACTGACTGGTAGAAACACTTTCCTCCTTGCAAGCAGATGTAAATGAAGACACACTATTGAAGGTATACCCAAGGGCCAATTCATTAGAATTAAGCATAATTGTGGCAATGACACCCTGTCCTCTGCACATTGTGCATGAGCATTAAACTTTCCGCCATGCTAAAGATGGCTACTGGAGCTCAGTGCACAAGCACTAGATCTGGCGGCCATCTTGGGCATGGTGCACTGTGCTGCTATGAGCTCAGCGAGTCATATAAAACCACAGCTGCAGCCATGTTGGCTCTGGCCAGACACTGTTAGTTACTGTGGCTGGGTAACCTTTTTCAGAAAAATGATCTGATAGCTCAATGCTACGTTTCTGATAATCATCCGTATCTGTACATATTGTTTGTATTCTAAAGAATTGACTACCCAGAATGTTAGCATGTGTGTAATATGAATGGCAACTCTTATAATGTAACAAAGAGTTATGATCAGTCTTTTCTGAACAAATCAAACTTCAAACCATCACTGCTATCCTTGCTTATCTGCATGTCTAGGAAACTGATTGTCTATAAATCACATTTCACTGCAAAATGTAAGTTGCCATTACTTTTCACACACACACACACACACACACACACACACACTCTCTCTCTTTCTCAGTCATGGTGCTCTCATGCTCTCTCATTATCTTTCATTATGTTTGATTGCACGCATGTGCAAGAAACATATGGCCATCGTCCGAGTTTTCGGAGGTGTGACACCCCCTCTTCCAATTCAGTCAGTGTGTTGGCAGGCGTGGCCCCAGTCCACCAATGCATGCTGGAGCTGTCTATGACAGCTCCAAAATGCTGAGCGTACAGTTGAAAGGGGAGCTACACACACACACACACACACACACACACACACACACACACGCATGCATACTGAGTGCTGCCCCACGCTTACACCACGTATAGCCGATAGGGGTGCCCAACTCCCGTCGGCTGTGCTGCGCCCCCCCAAGCCTTTCACATGCCATGCTGGGTGCCCACCCCAGCATGGCAACTCACAGTATAGCCGATGGGGGTGCCCAATCCCCCGTCGGCTCCACTGTCCTCACCCCCCCCAGAGTACGGGGTGCCATGCTGGGAGCCCACCCCAGTGTGGCAACTGATGATATGGCCGACAGGGGTGCCCAATCCCCTATTGGCTCCATGCCCCCCCAACCAGCCATCCTTGTGCCATGCTGGAGCCCACCCCAGCATGGCAAATCCTGCGTCATCAATTTAAAAAAAAAAACATACTGTAAATTAAAAACAGTCCCAAGCAGTCTCCCTGCCCCCGCACAACCCGCACCCACCCACTGCGCACCCTGCCTCCCAACACCCCCCCTCACCCCATACTTACCTCCGGAGTACGGCACAACGATCTTCAGTGGACCGGGAACACGTCTGCACTCTTCAAAGCCAACCGTGAACTGAGGAAATGCTGGTAAGCTGTATAGTGGGATAGATCAGGGGTTTTCAATTTTGTGACATATCTCAGGCATTTTTGGGAATTTTTGCACCAAATTTTCAACATGGGGTTTTTGGGACCCCTTCTCATGAATGCTGTCACTGTCATGGCGTTATTCAGGCCCGAAGGGTGATTTCGTAGTCACTGCGCCGAAATCACCTTTTGGGACCGATTAATGAAATGACACTGCCAGTGTTCATAAGGTAGGCTCTCAAGAAGCCTATTTTGAAAATTTGGTGGAAAAATTCCAAAAAATGACTGTTTTACGAGTGTGCGTTGCGCAGTTCCTACGCACGCTCATAAGTTCACAATTTTCAATATTTTCACTCTAGATTTTCAACATTTCCATTTCACCACACCTTCTTATGAGTAGTACAGCTGTCATTTTTCACATCTTACCCAAAACATGTTTCCGCCCATGTAGCGCACAATGGCGCAGTCGGTGTGCAAAATTAATGTACGGGACAAATTAAGAAAATCGCAGTGACACTGTTCATGAGCAGAGGTCTTAAAATGGCTATGTTGAAAATTTGGTGAAAAAATTCCTAAAAATGACTGTTTTACGAGCATGCATTGCGCAGTTCCTATGCACGCTCGTAAGTTCACGAATTTTCAATATTTTCACTCCAGATTTTCAACATTGCCATTTTACCACACCTCCTTTTGAGCAGTATGACTGTCACTTTTCACATCTTGCTCAAAATGTGTTTCCGCCCATGTAGCGCACAATGGTGCTGTTAGTGTGCAAAAGCAATGTTTGGGACAGATTAAGACAATTACAGTTACACTGTTCATGAGCAGAGCTCTTAAAATGGCTATGTTGAAAATTTGGTGACAAAAGTCCTTAAAATGACTGTGTTACGAGTGAGCATTGCGCAGTTTCCATGCACCCTCGTAAGTTCATGACTTTGTGATATTTTAAGTCTAGATTTTCACCAGTGACATTTTTCCACACTTCCTAATGAACAGTACAGCTGTCATTTTTCACATGGCCAAAGTATGTTTTCACACTTTCAGCACAGAGATGCGTGGTCGCTGTGGGAAATCATTGTTCGGGACAGATAAAGAAAATCAGAGTGACACTGTTCATGATCAGAGGCACCAAAATGCCTGAGTTGACAATCTGCTGTAAAAAAATCCCCAACCTAATTATATTATGGGTGTGCGTTGCACAGTTTCTATGTACACTCGTGACTTCACCATTTTTTTTAATATTTTACTGCAGATTTGCAACATTGCCATTTTTTACACCTCCCCATGAACAGTACAGCTCTCATTTTTTACATCCTGTTCGGAATGTTTTTGCACCTGTGGTGCTAAATGCTGTAGTCGCTGTACATAAGCAGCTTTTGGCTAACAAACTGATTTTCCCCCTGTTCATGAGGTGGGGTCACAAAAAAACCATGTTGAAAATTTGGAGTGAAAATACCAACGAATGCCTGAGGTATTAGGGTTTCCAACCATAATGTCCAACCCTGTAGAGAATGACAGGCATCAGGGGTGTGACTTGAGATTCTTGCCTGTAATGCTCATACCATTCCACACCCTGCAGCCAGTGAGAGGCATCGAGGTATGCCTTGGACTCTTTGGCCCCAAAGTTCACCCCATTCTCCTATATCGCACCCATCTCATCGTGATTTCCTAATGGAATGGTGCACACAGGACAAAGACCCCAAGGAACACCGTGACACTTGTCAGTGTCTGCAGGGTGGGGTGTGGTGAAATGGCGTGGCCGTTATGCCTGACGACCCAAAGGCACACCCCAATGCCTGTCACTCTCTGCAGGGTGGTGGTGGGGTTGGCTTCAGTTCAATACTTCACTGCCATTCCTATTACGCAGCTCTGTAACTTCTACACTACCACTGCCAATGCCAGCAAGCAAACATTCGGCATTGACAAATGCTTGTTTTCTGTCTGAAACTGTGTGGTAAATAGAGCAGTGTGGAGTTCTGCAGGTGAAATTCAAGGAGAATGGCAATTCCACTTCTGAAATGCTTTTTGGAATTTCTTTTTTAATTCTGTGGAATTCTAAAAGGCACTTCCAAGTAAACTGCAGAACAATATTCCATGGATCACATAATGGTTTCCAGAAAATTAATCTGCTGTTTATGTAAACTGCACAATATGATTCCACGGTTAACATTTCCGTTCCAGAATTTCAGAATTCTGCTTCTAGCAGAAGTCTGATGGAAGCAGAATTTGAAAATTATGCACAGCTCTAGTAATGAACAGCATAAACATCTTGGCCAGTTCAATCCTCTCTTTGAAAATACTGTCTTGGGTCTCTGCAGTTGGCAGTGGTTTACCGGGAATAATTGTACAGTGATGTCCCCTGTTGCTGATCAAGCAAACTTACACTCATAATAGATCAAGGGAATGATCCAAACCAATCAGATCATGCCTTTCATCTGTGCATGAGACACTCTTATTCTGTGGAAAGTGTCTCACCCACAGCTGTCCTGGAAATGGGACCGTTATGGTAATGTTTTTCTCAAAAAATAATGTATTATTGATCGAGCCTGATCAATAATACATTAATACCATCACTCAGACCGCTCTTTCAGTGGTAGGAGTGGTCTCACGTACATTCTTAGGGTATCAAAATTGCTCACCTTCAGTTTGCAGTTCTCTTACCTTAAGAATGTGCACAAGACCGCTCTTACAACTGTAGCAGTGATCTTAGTGGCAGTATTAACATACAGTATGACCCCGCAATCCAGAAGATGCAATGGAGAAAAAATCTGAAAAAAGTGTTGCAGAGCTTGAAGAAAAAGGTGCCAAGTGAGAAGGAAACCTTAGTACCACTCAGTATCATTGGTAGTTTAATCAAACACTTGTAGTGCGTGACCTATAGAATAGATCAGAGTTTACATATACTTAGTGCTTTTCATAAACTGCATCCCAAAGGGATTTACAAGCAATTCAGTTACACAAGATAGTCTAGCTGAGATGCTGCATCTCATTTCCTGCAGGATACTGCTTCTGCATGGGACAGCGTGCTGACATTCATTACCATTGGTACTTTGGCTTTAAAAATGTGATGAGCACATGGAGACATTATGGAATAGGGACTCAAGCATAACCTTGGGAACTACAAGATCCACATCTGAATCCCAGCAGAGCCACTTACTGTATAACCTTGAACAAATCATTCAACTGCATGATCTTCAAAGGATGACACACTCCAAAGGTTCCTACATAAACTTTCTTGTATTCCTTGAAGAAATGCAGAAAAAAAAATTGATGAGGAAACATTCAAGGCTGGGCTGTAATACTGTATGTAGGGCAGTGTCTATTTCCACTTTGAAGTCCTTTCTGTATTTTGTCAATGAATAAATGAAGGTTTATACTGCAGTCTTTGAAGAGAGCTTATCCTTTGAAAAAAATAAGCTATCAGTACTTTGTATGAGCTGCACGTGTAGTTAAGGTGCTAGAAATTTGTTTCTAACAATCAGCAAGTTTCAACTTCCTGTGTTTCAGTCTTTCCAGCTTTAAAACTGGGTTAATGCAGCACACCACTGAAAATGAAATGTTGCATCTTAGCTGAGCTATCCTGCATAAATTATAAAAAAACGCCACCACTCTGGATGAGTTAAGTAAGTCTCTCTTTCTCTCTTGCGGGGGCCTCATGTCTAAATAGAAGCCCCTTGGGGAGTTAAACATCTCACTCTCTCTCTCTCTCTCTCTCTCTCTCCCTTTCTCCCACTGTCTCTCTTTTTCTGTCTCCAGTTCAGGCAGGAAATAGGAAGGGTGGTGAACTGCATGGGATGCAGGACTGTGGTGTTCCTGGGCACACTGTGAGAGGCAGAGGTTGCGTGGTGTGCAGGAAGCTACTGCTTATGAAGGATGAGAGGCAGATGCTTAGGTTGGAACATAGAAACATAGAATTCACCAGCAGATAAGGACCACTTGGTCCACCTAGTCTGCCCATTTTTCACTGCCTGTAGTATCACCACAGATCCTACTTGATCTCCAGACCATTCACCCACCCTTTTCTCTTTCCCTAGGATTCTCTTATGCTTATCTCATGCATTCTTGAACCCCACCACTGTTTTTGCCCCCATGACCTGTACTGGAAAACTGTTCCAGGAATACTCCACTCTTTCTATAAAGAAGTACTTCCTCGCATCATTCCTGAAATACCCCCTCCAGCTTCATATCACACCCCCTTGCCCTTGAGAACATTTTCTTCTGAAAAATACTTCCCGCCTATACCTTATTTTCCCCTGTGAGGTATTTAAAGGTCTCTATCATATCCCCTCTCTTTCCTCTCTTGTAGAGTGTATATATCCTCTCTTCTCATGGGCCTTCTGATGCAGACTCTGCACCATTTTACTTGTCTTCTCTGAACTGCCTCCACCCTGTCTATGTCCTTCTGGAGATGTGGTCTCCAGAACTGGACACAGTACTCCAGCTGTGGTTTTACTAGTGATCTACACAGAGGCAACAGCTCCTCCCACTTTCTGCTGGTGATTCCCCTTCCTATATGTCCCCCTCTTACTAGTGAGACAGAAGGCAGAGTCAGTATATGGTCAAAGTGCAGGGATTGATAGAGTGTTAGAAGGGTGGAATCCCAAAGCAGTGGACACCTCTAACAGAAAGAGTGAGGAAAGTAAGGGAGGTAAGCTGGAGAACTGTTGGAAACTGTTGGGTGGGGTGGGAGGGTTTAATAGGGGGATTAGTCATGACAGTGAGTTTACAGTTAGAAATAATTTCCAGCTACTCAGCTCCTCAGTGGAAGAGGATGTCCAAGGTCGCTTGGGGGTGCAGAGAAGGAAAAGGTCACTGGGGAAAGTTCTTGAGGCATTGGTGGTAGGCCAGTGGTGTACCACACAAGGGGCACTGAAACAGAGAGCAAACGCAGAGTGGGAAACCATGTCAACCAGGACCTCAAGCATGGGGGTGGTAAGGGTAAGAGAGTAACTAAACCATGCACTGGAGGTGGAGGAAGGGAGGGGGATTGGCTCAAGTCCCTCATCATAGGCAAATAATGCAGAAGGTAGTGAGGTAAAGTTGGGAAGGGGGGCAGATAGGCATTCCACAGCATTGCTGAGGGATGAGGACATGGGGAAGGAAGGAACAGCAGAATGGAGAATGGGAAGAGGCAAGAAAGTTATCCAGACCAAAATATATAGGGGGAGAGAGCAGCAGGGTGGGGAAACAGAGTCATTGTCCTTGGGGACTCAATACTAAAGGGAGAAGGATAGCCACAGGGTAGCACAGACCAGCACAGAAGGAGAACAGTGTGCCTCCAGTACAGCAGAAAAGATAAGCCCAATGGTACACTTACTCATGAGAGGGAAGGGGCAGACTACATGCGGTCATACGTCTGAGCACAAATGGCCTATCAGGTTGCGAAGTGGGGGTAGTGCAAAACAGGTTCAGGGTAATCAGACAATCAAGAGTGAAGCTAAGTTGGTAGCATTTTCAGAAGTGCTGCCAGTGCCTGGAGCCAGTACAGATAGGAAGCACAGCATAGCTGAAGGTCTGGTGCAAGGAGGAGGGCTTTGACTACATAGGGAGCTGGGGGAGTCTGGGATGAGAAATCCCTTTACTTGCCAGATACATCTCAGCTGGGGGGGGCTAAGATGCTCTTGGACAGGATTGACAACTACATCAGCAGGGAGGGGCTACTATAGGGTTCAGAACTCAAGATTTTCCAGAGGAGGGGGGAAGACATCCCAGTTAAAGGTCACATTGGATATGGGAGCATTTAATTATATGAATTGAGTGAGGGGAAGAGGAGCAGGAGTGGGATTACTGAGGGGGAGTGACACAAAGAAGAGCAGGGGAGGAACTGGGGGGATGACAGAGAGGAGAGTAGTCACCCAACTTAAACTTTCATGTATTTATTTATTTCAAAAGTTTCACCAGGAAAGGCATACTGAGCTGAACAGCTCATTTCAAGATGCATCCTGGGGGGAATGGAGTACAGGAGGACAATGAAAACAATCAGGGGTAGCACAAAACAGGTTCAGATCAATCAAACAATCAAGAGTGAAGCTGCTGTAGGTCAGACAGAGAGCAGTCACCAGCTTCCTTATAGCAAGGAGGTGATTTAATAGAAGTACACTGAATTGAATTCTTAATTTTGGGGCCTGTGTAAGTAAATAGAAGTCAGTGTTATGGTTCTCTGTTTTTGGAGTTGACTTTTCTTAGTGTAACTTTTATTTGCCAGGGAGGAAATTTAGCTGGGAGAATATTTGCAGTCATTTGTGTCTAGACCTGTTACTTAAACTCTGTGAAACAGGTGTCTGAAAGGAAGGAAGGCATTCACTGCGGTGGTGGGTCAGAGTTGTAGTTAACTGTTTCTGGAGGGCACAGGCTTAGTCTCACCCATCGTATCCCTCACCCAACCCATCCCAAGCACATCATTTCCTTTATATCAGGGTTTTGACATCACTTCTCCAAAAGTGCAAAGGATATACACCTGTTCATTTCCATAAAGGCACAGCACACTGAATAGGGGGGTGCACACACCAAAAATAAACAAAACAAACAAAAAAAACCTCTTAAACAGGAAGGGACATAAATATGTGGGGAGTGGTGCAATGCACTGGCTGTGGAGTGGCAGTCTTCTGGGAGATGTTCTGGAGGCTGTGTTGCTGCCCTATTTGCAGGCACCTCTCTGGTGTGAGGGAGGAGGTTGCCCATCTCCATGCTGACCTGGTGAGGATACAGAAAACCTCCTCCCCCACCCAGGAACCATCCAGACCACCACCACTGCCTCAGAGGATGCCAAGAAAGAGGAGTGGTTGGACCACAGTGGGCTCAGGGAGGGTGAGAGTGGTAGAACAGAGGTGCATCCCTCCAGTTGTGCCTCATCACAATTCATTCACCATTCTGGTGGAGTGTGGTTCCTCTGTGGAGGCACTACAGTGGAGACCAAGGAGGATGCTGGAAACCTCCACAAAGGAGACCCACAGGAGGGTGGCATAGGACCACACAGGGGAAGGAAACAACTCATGGTGGGGGACTCAATCATTAGGGGGGTAGAACTGGGGGAGGGAAGGGAGAGGGAGTTAAGGTGCCTGCCCAGCACCATGGCTTGGAGGGACAGGAAGCAAATCCTTGGGATCATGGGAGCAGCTGCACAGGGGAGGGAGCTGGATGTCATTGTCCACCTAGGGATGAATAACCTGGCTGGTAATGTGATTAGAACAGTGCAGCAGGAGCTTGTGGAGTTGGGGAGGGGCCTTAGATAAATGGCACACATGGTAACTTTCTCAGAAGTGCTACCTGTCTATGACATGGGTGAGGCTAGGGTACTCTGCACAATGGGATTCAATGACTGGTTGAAAAACTGGTGTGGAGCTCAGGGATTTGGCTTCATTGGGGACTGGGGGTCCACCTGGAGGGATACAGGCCTATACTGGCATGGTGGTCTGCATCTGTCTGGCAGGGGAACAAGGATCCAAGGTGATAGGTTTAAATGCTTCATTGGCAAGCATTTAAATTAGCCAAGGGGGAGGCACTAAAGAGAAGCAGGGAAATCCCAGCACCCCCCCCCCACAAAACAGGGTAGTTTGCAAAGTAGACACAAAGGTAGAGAAGTCAATAGGGAGCAGAATGAGGTAAATCCAGAAAAAGCCAAAGGCAGTAAAGACAGGGATGGGCCTAAAAGCGGTAAGGCCATCAAAATCTGGAAGGCGATGAGTACCAATGCCCGTAGTCTGGGTAACAAGCTCCCTGAACTAGTGGCCTTGATGGAAGAGGTATGCCTGGATATTGTGTCAGTCACAGACTCATGGTACACAGAGAACCATGACTGGGATGTCAACATACCAGGTTACACAATCTACAGGAGGGACAGGGAGGGTAAAAGAGGAGGAGGAGTAGCTCTCTACATAAGGGAAGGAATGAAAGCAACAGAACTAAAGGGTAAACAGGGAGGGGAGGAGGCACTGTGGGTCACCCTGGAGACAGGAAATGGCACCACAATCTGCACAGGGGTTGTTTACAGACCCCCATCTCAGGGGGAGGCAATGGACAAGGAAATGATAAAAGGAATCCTTAGAATGGCATAAAAAGGAGAGATATTCTTGATGGGGGACCTGAATATGCCAGATGTTAACTGCAGCATGTTTACTGCAGCCACATCTAACAGCAGGGTCATTCTCAATGCCCTACAAAGGGCATGCCTCAGACAGCTAGTGTTGGAACTCACTTGGGAGGGAGCAGTCTTAGACCTCATGCTTTCAGATGGGGATGGAGAGAGGATCTCAGATTTAGAAGTGGGTAGCCATCTGGGAACAAGCGACCACCAAACAGTGTGGTTGACAATAAACACAGCTGTAGAGTCAAGTCATACAAAAGCAAGGGTGTTGGACTTAAGGAGAGCTGACTTTGGCAAAATGGGAGAGTGCTTCAGAAAAGCACTAGCAAACAGGCAAGAAGGACGGGTGGAAGAACGATGGGGGAAAATCAAAACTATCATCTCAGAGGCAAGAAGCCTTTGTGTAAAACAAATCAACAAAACAAAATGAAGGAAAAGGTCACTATTGTTCTTGAAAGAGGTGGCAGGGAAGGTTAAGGAGAAAAGGATAGCATTCAGGAAATATAAAGAAACACAGAAGGAGCAGGATAGAGAACGGTATCAGTTAAAGCAGAAGGAGGCAGGGAAGGCAGTCAGAATAACATAGGCCCAAACTGAGGAAAAACAGCCAACTCTGTTAGGAAGGGGAATAAAACCTTTTATAGGTACATTAGGGAGTGAAGAAAGATCAAGGGAGGGATACTGAGGCTTAATAAAGGGGAGGGAATGTGGGCAGAGGGTGACAGTGAAAAGCAGGGATACTGAACAAATAAGTCTGCTCAGTATTCACAAAAGAAGAGGAGGGGCAGGTACCTAAACCCAACAATAGAAACACTCTGAATAGTGGGGTTGGTACCAGTCCATTCAAGGAAGAAAGGCTTCTGAAACAACTCTTAAACTGAAGGTGGACAAAGCAATGGGGCCTGACGAGATTCACCCAAGAATTCTAAAAGAACTAAGGGTAGAACTAGTGACATCACTGACTACCCTCTTTAACAAATCATGGGAGGATGGGGTGGTACCAGAAGACTGGAGGAGGGTGGATGTGATTCCACTTCACAAAAGTAGGAGCAGGGCAGAGGCAGAAAACTACAGATGTGTTAATTTGACCTCAGTAGTAGGGAAAATGATGGACTCACTTCTGAAGGAAAGAATTGTTGAGTACCTAGAGGCCAGCAAGGCACAGGACCCAAGGCAGCATGGATTCACAGCGGGAAGGTTGTGTCAGACAAATCTAATAGATTTCTTTGACTGGGTGACCAAAGCAATAGATCAGGGAGGGGCTGTGGACATGGCCTACCCAGACTTTAGCAAGGCATTTGACACAGTCCCACACAAAAGATCATTATACAAGTTAGCCAGCCTTGGAGTGGATCCTAAGGTGGCAACCTGAGTAAAACAATTGGCTGGACAACAGGACGCAGAGGGTAATAGTAAATGGAGTCCACTCTAAAGAAAGGGAGGTTACAAGCTGAGTACGGCAGGGTTCAGTACTGGGACCAGTCCTCTTTAATATCTTTATAACTGACTGGCAGAGGGACTAGAAGGAAAAGTATGTCTCTTTGCAGATGACACAAAGATCTGCAACAGTGTCGATACAGAAGGTGGGGTGGAAAGGATGAGAAGGGACTTGGCAAGGCTGGAGGAATGGTCAAATGTATGGCAGCTTAGATTCAACGCAAAGAAGTGCAAAGTAATGCACCTGGGAAACAAAAACTCAGGGGAAGCATAGACAATGGGGGTGAGATACTAACAATAACAAAAATGGAAAGGGACCTTGGGGTAGTCATATCAGATGACCTAAAGGTGAGCAAGCAATGTGAGATGGTAGTAAGGAGGGCTGGGGGAATACTGGGATGCATAGGGAGAGACATCACCAGTAGAAAACAGGAAGTTGTTATCCCTCTGTACAGACAGTTGGTGAGATCCCATCTGGAGTACTGTGTGCAGTTCAGGAGACTTCCAATGTGGCGTATCAGGGAAATCTGGAGTTTCTTGATGAAAAATCTTAGGTTGTGGAGATGGTTGTTGTGTGGCGATGCAATCATGAAAAGAAAAGAAAAGAAGAAAATTTAAATTTTCCTGCATTTGGTTTATACCTGAGATGGTGATATAATCATTTCATGATTGCAGTTCAGGAGACCCCATCTCCACAAGGACATAGACAGGATAGAGGCTGTCCAGAGGAGGGCAACTAAAATGGTGCAGAGTCTGCACCAGAAGACATCCGAAGAGAGATTAAAGGAGCTTAAAATGTATACTCTGGAAGAAAGGGGGGGGGGCATGATAGAAACTTTCAAGTACCTCAAGGGAATCAACAGAAAAGGAGATGTGCAAGAACAAGGGAGAACAATTTGAAGATAGAGGGGGGATGGCTCAGAGGTAATATGAGGAAGTATTTTTTCATGGAGAGGGCTGTGGATACATGGAAAAGCCTTTCTGAGGAGGTAGTGGAGTCAAAAACAGTAGGGTAATTCAAGAATGCATGGGACAGACATAAGGCAATTCTAGTGGGAGGTAGGAGGAAGTAGGCTGTTGGTTAACTAGGATCTGCAGCTTATCCATTAAGTAGGGAAATGTGCAGACTAGGTGGGCCAAGCAGTCCTTATCTGCCATCAAATTCTATGTTTCTATCAGAAATCGTACAGTAATTACTTAACAGGAGGATTAAAACTTAACATTATATACTAAGCTACAATCGATGGCAGTTTATGCAGATTTAAGCAAATGTGAAGGAAGACAGACAATGCAGTACAGGGGGTATCAAGGAGATATTATAAAAGTGCAATGAGTTTATGTAAGAATACATCAGAGAAGCTAGCCATTTGGTTTCAAGGAAACATATAGTTCAGAAGTGAAAAGGAAGTGAGTAGTGAAAGAGGGGCAAGTATCCTGTGCAATAGCAGAAGTGAGGGGTGAAATCGCAGAGGTGGACCAAGAGTGAGCATTGGGACGAGGCAGAGCAGATTTCTAGTGAGAGAGAATTCCACAGTTTAGGGAAGTGGTAAGAGAAAGCAGACTGGCCAGCTAGAGATTTCCTTGAATGGAGGGCAAGGGAGCGATAGCCAGGGTTTCAACGGGAGTAACAGGAAGGGGGGAGAGAGAGGTAAGATAGGAGGGGAGAGAGCCTAGTAAGAATTTAGAGATAAAGGACGAACAATAAGTGAGGTGTCTGGCTTCAAGGGAGGGAAGGGAGAGGGAGGAATAAAGAAAGCAGTGGTGAGTGCAGGGCAGACAGTCCAAAGCAAAGTGACAGAACGAATGAAAGACAGAGTCCAGTCTGGCTACAGTGGACTCAGGGGCAGCACTGTAAACAATATCATCATAGTCAAAGATGGGTAGAAACATCTTTTGGACAATGGCTCAGGGAAAAGAGAGAGGAATGTAGCCTATATTCCTGCATAATGCACTGAGTTTGGGGTGATGTTTTTTGTGGATGGCATCCACATGCACTGAAACGATGAGGTGCCATTCAACCCAGACCCCTAGGTACTTAAATGAGGGAACATCATCAGTAGTGGTCCCATCTAGGGTGCAGAAGGAGGGGAGGGTGGTAAGCCTAGTGAGCCTCTGTCGAGTGTCAAAGGCCATAGAAACCATTTTCTTGGCATTGAGGGAAAGCTGATTTGCCCAGAACCAGTGATGAATGTTTTTGAAGTCCAGCTGGAGCCTAGCCTTTAAGTAAGCGGGGGAGGAACCGGAAGCAAATAGTACAATATCATCTGTGTACATATGGATAGACGCAGGGGAGCAGGCAGTGGGGAGTTTTTCAGGAAGATAGAAATGAGTATAGGGCCTAGGAGGATGTTTGCAGGACACCAGTGATTATAGGAAATGGGGGATAAGAAATCTCTATTTTCTAAGAAATTGAGTCCTACCCTCAAGGTAGGAGAGGAACCAGTTTGTAGCAGACTTGGAAAGTCCTGCTGCTGTGAGTTTATCAAGGAGAAGAGGGTGGGATATGGTGTTGAAGGCTTTGGCCAAGTCGACAAAGATGGCAGAGGTGATAATATCCTGATCTATGCCTGAGATAATGGGGTCAGTAAGCTAGAGGAGGGATGAGGAAGTGGAGTGGGATTTAAAGAAACCAGACTGGAAAGGGATGAAAAAGGAGGAAGAATCAAAGAAGGGGTAGAACTGAGACAGCACGAAGTGTCCTTGTAGTTTAGCTAAAGTGAGGAGTAGGGAGATAGGGTGATAGTTGCCAGGACAGGAAGTGTCACCTCCTTTGGGAAGGGGTTTTACAGTGGCCTGTTTCCAAGCGTCAGGGCAGAGGCAATGGAGAAAGAAGGGAGGAGATTGGTAGAGCAATGGCAGGGGCAGAGAGATAGAGGAGTTTGGGGATGAGCCCATCAGGCTCTGGTAATTGAGAGGTTAAGAACCAAGAGGGCTTTGAGGGTGACATTAGGAGTGACAGGAAAGAAGTAGAAAGGGAGAGTGGTGGTGGCAGGATGGGGAAGGGGAAGAGGTATGGGGAGAGAGGAGAGAAGGGAGGAGGCACAGGAGGTGAAGAATAAGTTAAACTCAGAGGCAACAGGGACGGGGTCAGAAATAGTGGTATCACCCACCCACCTTCAGGACTGGGGGAAGGACTGGGATTGGGGGGAGAGGGCATGTATACCTTTCTAGAACCTGAAGGGGTGGTTAATGTTGTCCTGGAAAGTGGAAGCAAAGTACTGAGCTATGGCAACCCTTTTGGCTTTGGTACAGGCATTGTGAAGGACTCAGTACTTAAGTAAGCCAGCAGGGGAGCCAGAGGACTTATGGGCACATAGGCAGACCAGAAGTTTTGCTGAGATCCAAGGGAGGTGGGAACCAAGGACCCTTATTTTCCTGAAGGGGGCATACAGATCACAGATAGCCAGAAATTTGGTATTAAAGTAGTTGAGGGCAGAATTGATTGAACTGGCAGAAGAGATGGCAGGCAGTCTGTAGCTACCAAGTCAGGGTGAAGGAAGGACAAGTCCAGTGACCAGAAGGACTGGATCTGGAGGAGTTTGGGAGGGGTTTTGGGACAGTGGATTTTGCCCACACAATTGACCATTTGGTGGTCATTAAAGGTGCTGGGGGAGGATGCCGACCTCAGTGATACAGTGGGGGTGGGAGTTAAAAACCCAGTCCAGTAAGGAGTGGTTGAGGGATTTGTGATTGTGATGGGCTGGGACAGAGATCAGTTGAGTTAAATTAAGAGACTTGATGTTTTGGCAGAAATTAGTTGGGGGGGGGAGCCAGTTTATATTAAAGTCCCCAAGGATGAATAATTCACCAGATGATTCATGTGTGGAGACAGTAGCAAGGAGCTCTGTGTTTGATGAAGAAGGACAGGCCAGGGCAGCAATAGACGCTGTTACAGTGTGGGAATAACAGACACTTAGGCAGGAGGTATGATGCATAAAATAAACATACAAATGCATTTATGATTTTTTATTCAAAATCAAATAAAATTAATATTTACAGAAATAAAAAAAGACCAAGGTGTTAGTCAACACTCCAAAATAAACAAAACTCTGAAGATGACTCTTCCCTAGTCACTTTTTCTCTTAATTTTACCACTTTATTAAACCAATTCACTGGTGTGAAAACAAACACACCTTCCTCCTGCAAGACCAGCAGCTCACTGGCCTACCTCTCTCTAAACATCCCTCTAGTGGTGAGTTTTTATAGCCTTATGGATGATGACATCATGGCCAGGTGACCAACATCAAGGAAACAATTAGGCTTTTATTCTTTTATTTTACAGAATAAATGCATTTTATTTCATGATTTTCCAAGACCCTATACTCCTTTACCTGACGATAGACTGTAGTTTAAAAACACCTACAGGTAGGGATCAATAATAGCTCTTTTAGGCTTAATTGGGACTTATTTGGAAGCAAGCCCCTCCTTGTTCTGATGTCACTGAAGCCTGCATCTTTAAAACCAGCCATTTTGTGAGCAACTAGCCCTATAGCAAGAACTGCAGGGAAACCCACAGGTAATTACAGCATCATTACTCTTTCTGGTTTTCAGGTGTCTCTGTTTTGGCAAAGAGAATGGGAGCTAGAGGGTGTGCTCTTCATATTCCTTCTTTTGCCAGCTTAGGAGACCTGTATCTTTATTTCAGTAATTACCACTCTTTTTTTTTCTTTTCTTGTAGTAACCTTAGAACCATTTTAGCCCTCATTTTATTTAGAAATGCTGCCATTTTACTTAAACCTTGCAAGGACTCTGACTAGGCTCCTTTAGCAGCCCCTGCCACTATGCAGCAATTTCCTTTACTGCTCTAATGGCTGAAACGTGCAGCCATCAACAAAACATTTAATTTGGGCCTTTCCTAAACCCATTTCCAACCTTTGGCTACTTCTTTTATTTATCAGCATGGTTACAACATCTCTGGGCTGTTTTCTTTGTACATGAGTGTTTTATTCTTTATCTAGACACTTCTGTTTTGCTCTGGGCACTACTGCTAAACTGGGAACACTCCAGGAAACTCAGGAGTGTTTTCACTATTTAAAAGTAAAGCACTACTCATGTTTGGACATATCTTCCACTAGGGAGAGTGCTTTACACTGCACCCAGCCCTATCTGGTGCACCATAATGGGGGTTTGAGAAAAGGGATAGTAAAGTAAGCAATGAGATATGTCAGGTTGGCCACCCTGACATGAAAAAAAAAGAAAAGGACAGAAGAAAAGATGATGAGGATAGCACAGTGTGAGAGAAAAAAAGGGGGGGGATCACCTTTTTATTTTAGCAGGGGAGTAAACCTTACAGGGAACAGGGACCCTGTTACAGACACCAGCCACAAAAATAGGGACAGAGAAGGGGAGAGAGAGAGTTTGAGGAAGAGTAGTTCATACTCAGAGGTGGAGGAAATAGAGAGTACAGTGGAGGAGACATAGATGGCAACACCACCACCCCTCTTATCATGATCCTGCCGAGTGAAATAGTACCCTCAGATGGCTAGTGCAGTATCAGGGATCTTGGGGGATAGCCAAGACTCCAAGATTATTAGCACATCAAGATGAAGATTAACCATGAGCAGTTGCAGAAATTCTGTCATGGGGAGAAGGCTTTGGACATTTATGTATGCCACTCTCAACCCTTTGATGAGACCAGTGGAAGGGGAGTGAGCAGGGTCAGGATTGCACTCAATATCACCTGCCAATAGCAGCAACAGTGAGACAAGCAGCTTACCAGTATCTTACCAGATGTATTTACATGGTGGTTGAGAGGGAAAGAGGGCGTAAGTGGAGGAAAGGAGTGGAAGGGAACAATAGACCTAAGAGTTGCAAGGTGGAGGCAAGAGGAAGGGAGGAGGGAGCAACCTGGGAGCCAAGGAGAATGGGAGAGAGAGGGAAGGCAGGAGGAGGGGAGGGTGGGAGAAAGGGAGAGGGAAGTAGAAAAATGGGGGAAGAGAAGGAAAGCCAGTAGGAGGGAGGGAAGCTAGGGAAAACATGAGGGGAAGGAGAGACAGGGTGATAAGCAACACATTAGAAAGACAGTAGGCAGTGAGATGAGATCCTACAGAAGAATAGAGAGGGGGGAGAGCTTAGGCTGAGAGAGAGAGAGAGAGAGAGATGGAGTGAGAGTGAACTACAATGAGGAGTAGCAGTGGGGCTAAGCAGGGTAGTATGGGCTTACCTGAAGGGAAGGGTATTTAAAGACCAATTATGAGGGGGATACGGAGTATGATCAGTAGGAAGGATGAGAAAGAAATGGAGTAGGGGAGTGGGGAGATGGGAGGGAAGTGTAGACAAGAAGCAAGTGATGAGGCAGGTAGTATGGAAGCTGAAAGGACAGCACAGCAGAAAAAGGTAGGGAGACCCTATATAGGGAGTTAGTGCAATTGACAAAATGAAGGGAGGATGGAAGAAAGAAGGCAAGACAGGGTACAGGGACAGTTGAGAGGGAGCAGCACTGAGGAAAAAGATGGGGGGAGCCTGCATAGGGAGTTAGTGCAATTGACAAAATGTAAGGGGAAACAGAAGAATGAAGACAAGATAGGGGTTAAGAGAGAGCAGCACTGTGGAGAAACAATAGAGGACACTATATGGGGAGTTAGTGCAATTGTTAAACTAGGGAGATGGAAGAAAGAGGCAGAACAGGGGATGGGGCAAGCAGGTAGGTGGTTGGGATTAGGAACAAGCATGTAGAGAATGGAGAATGAGCAGCTGGAGGAAGGACATTGTAGGGAGTCAAAACTTAGGGAGGAAGGAATTGGCAGGTAGGGCAACAAAACCAGCAAACAAGAAAATCATATTTCAGGAACTGCACATTTAAACAGACAGTAATGATATCTGAGCAGTATGCACCATTAAAATAATGTAAAATGATATACAAGCAGTGAGGATCAAGTGAATAGATTAAGGTTGAGCACAGCCCTGTAGCAGAGTATAACTTAGGTAAGTAATAATATCATAAACAGCAACTAAATAAGTGTCCTTTTGAGCACTGCTGAAATGGAGACAAGGAGAGTGAGGCAGAGTTGCCGGCAGACCAGCTGCCTACCGGCTGACACCGGCAGACTGAAGGCAGACAATGGTCCTCAGCACTTGATCCTTCACACAGAGGACTGCAGCACAGAATACCGCTTGTAGGTGGAGTTCTAAAGTACTTCAGGATGTCTAAAGACTTGGATCTGACTGGTTGTGTTGGGAGACTGGAGGTGGCACTTCCAATGCCTGACCAGAGTGGTGTCTCTTTGTGTGCAAATGGCTGATAGGGGAAGGGTGCTTTCAGAATGAGCAGCACTGGCTTACGACCACCATGCAGGCAGCACAAAGTGTCCAAATGACCATAAAACTGGCCTGAGAGTCCCTTGCAGTTTGAAGTATGCTGGCTTTTTGTAAGACCTGCCCTGGAGTCCTGATATGTTGGTCTGATTGTCTGTGTCGGGTGGTTGGAGACAGTCCTATTTTAATTTTAGTCTTTGGTAACTGGGTAAGGCCCTCTAGGCACAAGTGCCTGTTTTCAGGGGCTACCTGGGAGTACTGGGGAGGTTAAGTAACTTGCTCAGAGTCACACAGTATGCAAGTGGAGGTTGTGAGAATCAAACCCAGGTCTACTGGATGTACCAAGCTCATTCACAGCTTGTTACTCTTCTTGTAGGCTATACTGCCAGCCCCATAAATTTCTCTCCATAAAGTAGCAGTTAAGTGGGTTGGTGGAGGAATGACATTTTCAGTCAGTGTTTTGGGACAATTTGAGATTTGTCTTTGAATTTTTAACAGCTGTGCGGGAAACCTAGCTCAGGAAATTAATATTGGGGATGAGTACACTAAAGAAAGTACTGTGAATCAGGTGTGTGATTTGGGAGGAGGAGCTGCAAGAGGCTTAGTGGGCATAGGAAATCAGGCGACACCAGGAAGCAGGATGGGGAGATAAAAGTGGGTACACCAGATCACGGTAGGAGGTAACATAATCTGCTTGTCTAGGGATGTGGGATTTCACACAGACAGGCAGACAAAACTTTAGGTGCATAAAAGATGCATACAAGCATTCAGCATTTTATTTTTGTAGAAAATTAAAATAATAAAATAAATCTTTACAGAAAAGAAAATATGGTGTTAATTCAGCACACATACGTAGCACGGTTATAGCTTTCTTCAGCGATACCACTTCCTAAAGACTTCTCTCTGGTCTTAACTTGGCTTCAAACTCGGTACAGTGTGAAAACTCCCTCTGTCGCTCTCTCTCCCCCTCTCTCCCACCCTCTCCCTCTCTCAGGACAGCTGTACACTGGCCCTCCTATCTAAATTTCATCCCTGGTGACCAGCGTATATACTCTGCTACTCATGACATCATTAGTCAGGTTGTTAGGCACTTAAGCTGTTTCTCTAGCTTTCTATCTATAACTTTATAACATCAGGCAGAATGACCCAGGAGCATAAACCATTCTGTATTAGCTTTAACATCAAGTATACATTATCATAACAATAGATATCCAGAGTACAAAAAAACAATTCTGAATACCTAATTAGGTTCTAATGAGCCTTAGCCCGGCCCATTCTCCTGAAAGTGACAGCACTTTGTAGTATAAAGCAGGGCATCAGAGGGTGCTGCCTTCCCTAAAGCAATTCTTTCTTGCAGCTCCTGACTGCAGGTAAGCCTTGCACAGGTGAATGGGTAGGGTGCAGAGAAAAGGATGGTTTACAGCAAGACATTTTGTAACACAGTAAAGGAGGTTTAAATGCTTAAAGTAAGTACTACATGTTCAGAAGCCTTTACTCCTTATCCCTGTTCACAGCACACCTAATGATATAGCTCTTGTACCTCTTTATTTATTTATTTATATATCAAAGAAACCTTACACTATTTATTCACAAGCTGCCTTATGTGCTGCTTCATACTAAACACTGGCAAACAAAATGAAGCACTTGTGTGTTACCGGTGGCTGCTATTGCAAGCTGTTGGCTCAAAATTTCATTTGGCTGTTCTTTCAAATACGGGTCAGTTTTCAACATTAAAATAAACAACCTCCATTTATAGAAGAGGGAACTAGAAGCATTAAAACAGCATCCTTAGCGAGCCTGCTGAGGCCTTTCCACCGCCACACTGATGCCAGGCTGTTTGGAGACATTTGGTGTCTCCTGGAAACAGACACCCGGTGTGCAGCACACACAGGGTTAGGGACAAGAGAGGGTTTAAACAGAGCCATGCTGCTGTTTACTGGCAGAACCCTCTCTTCTCTGTTCCTTTGCTTAACTTTTGGCCCCTCTGGATTTAGGGCTTCTGAAAACAAATGGCAAGAGAGCCACATACCTCGTATTTTATTATTGTCCATGGCTCCTCTTTACTTGTAAGCCCACAGATGGGACAGAGAGCAGCAGGGAAGGGAACAGAAAGAAAAAGGGGTTGCTATGCCTGTCCAACCAATCACTTTATAGAGTACTTCATTTTCAGACATTTAAGGGCAAATGAGGGAAAACAGAAGGCAAGCCTCAACTGTATTAATTCTTTGAATCTCGACTTGCCAGCCAGGAGTACCTTTCTCAACATCTCCTATTTCTAAATAATTATGACAATACCCCTTTAATGATGTTTGTTATGCATAAGAGTTGTATGTATTTTACATTTGCACATGAACACCTGACACTTTATTGCTGCACGTGAGTACCTTATTTACTAGGACTTTCAAAATGCTATACAGGACTTTATTTAATGAGTCAGCAAATAAGTCTGGCAAGTTAGCCATCTCTGTGTTTTCTTTACTTAAAGCAAGGTTATGAGAGGTCAAGGTGAGGGATGGAAGGTGAAAAAGAAATATAGTAAGATGGAAAAAGATCTAGAAGGAATAAATAATAACTGTCATAGGTGGCCAACCTACGTCAGTTGTACAAAAGAATAGGAAAACTATACTTGAGCACTGTTGTGCAACAGGTTTATATAGGGAGAAGAAAAAGAGGATAAACAAGACATCCCTCCTCCTTGGCATACAGGCTGGTAAAACACAGTTCTACCACATTCCTCCTCCTTAAAAAAAACAGTGAAAAAAATGAAACCGTTTTTCACGTCACTAATCTGTACAACAAGAGGGTAACCGTATTATAGTTGGCCTGCACCCTACCAGCACCCTGGAAGGTTGTGGAGCTTCAGCCTTCTCTCACCTGAAGCTCTGTCCCAGGGTCCCTTAATTAGAATGTATGAACATCCACCTGTATAACCATATTCATACATCAAGATTCAGAAGTTTTACCCTGGGGTTGGTAAACATGTGATACACCTAAGTACCACACTAACCATACATATTCACATATTTACATTTAAACTTCCATGACCCATGTCTGTCAGACAGTTTTCATGCAATGAACCAGCTCTGTGCTGCACTATGAACTATATAGCTATAAGGTCAAGTATGAAAAGAATAGAGGTTTAACTTCCAAGCAGCACCCTGGAAGGGTGTGGAGCTTTGGCCCTCCCTCACCTGAAGCTCCACCCCAGGGTCCCTTAAATAGAATTGCCATCTAGGCAGCTATTCTATAATAGCTATCCACACTAACTATACCCTGCGGCTATCACAGTACTAGCATCTATCTAGGATACATATATATATATATATATATATATGTGTGTGTGTGTGTGTGTGTGTGTGGTAGAATGTTGTGGATGGAAATCCATCCCTACAACAACGTTGTTATGCTGCACTAACTACGCCATCATAGCTACGTAGCTAGTGCAACATAACACTGAGAAGGTTGTTGCGCATGTGTGACCAGCGATCCTCTGTGAATGGCCATGGCAGTGAAACAGGCCAGAGGAGGTGAAAATCAGCACAAAAAACAGCAAGAAAGTAAGCATAGTCTTTGTATGAGCACCATACACTATAAAAGACTGTATGATCGCTTGTACATAACAAGGGTATTTTTCAGCTCTCGAGGTTTCCATGATAATGAGTTACCATGGAAACCTCTCGAGTGAAAAATACCCTTGTTGTGTATGATCGATCATACACAATCCTCTATTTTATATATACTGTATATATATATATATATATATATATATATATATATATATAGGGATACATGATGGGCATGAGTGTGATATGGGAAATATTGTCATTCCTGCAGAGTGAGATATCGAGAGCTCACGATGCAGGAGTGACAATATTTGCCATAGCACATGATCTGCACATCATGTATTCGATTTATATAATAGGGCTAGGAGTTTCAGAAGTATTGTTATGTTGTCTTGTGTTCTGTTCCTGTTTATGTGTTTGCTCATTCTGAGTGTGAGTTTTTCTGAATGGGCTGGCAGTGTTATAAACTCTGGGAAACAGATGAGTGTGTTTTGCAATGCTAAATGAGTTAGTTTTAGGTAGGAGTGAGAAATAGACTATTTTGAGAAGCTGTATTCTTTAGAAGTCGCTGCAGTCAAGCTGAGAGTATCACAGTAATGGTAATGGGCTGAGACTCAGCGTGTTAGAACAACTGAGGCTGTTTTAGTGGTAACTGAGTTAGCTGTTAGCTGTAGGCAGTGGTGAGGAACAGAGTGTTCTATGAAGCTGTGCTCTTTAGAATTCTGGCTACAGACAAGCTGAGAGTATCACAGTAATGATCTGGAAGTTAGAGTGGGGAATAGGTGTGTTTTGTAATGCTGATGTAACCCCTAGATGGCGCTATCCCAGGGGCTACTACCCCTGCCTGATTTGCCACTAACAGGTTGAGGGGCCTGGATCCAATGGCGGGTGCCTCCACCCAGAGGTCAGGGTTTGCAATAGTTAAACTAACTTGGTCACAGCCCTCTGGGACACTGCAACCCCCCTTTCTTCCCACTAGTGGCCCACACAATATATCAGAATTACCTTCACAGTATACACTTACCCCAGGTCTGGTTCCGGCACTGGGACCTCCTGTGAAATGAGATACAGTGCAACAATCACAGTACAGTACTTTAACATAGACAAATACCTCAGGCAGTATAACTTTGCTGAAACAAGCAGCTCTGATTTATTTAGGGGGATATAACAAGGACAGGGGGAAATCAGGTTAATTAGCTTATCACTCTAATAATCTACCTATGGCTCTGTGCACAGGCCTATCCCTATCAGTTACTGTCCTGGGTACCCAAGCCCTGAGTGGCTGGTCAAAACCGTGGCAGCTGGTAGAGGGCCCTTTCACACAGAAAAGGAGAATTAAACAGTCAGCAGTACAGTAATTCCATTTGGATTTAATGTGGCAATTCAACAGGGAGCGACCCTGAATTAGTACTCACGACCTCCAAATAAGATAGGGTCCTTCAATGTCAGCAGGGCTCACTTGAGGTACACAAACCTCTTCACACATCCATATAAAAGAAAGCACTATACCAGGCAGGCTGCATCTGTATCCCGATCGCAATTACTGCACAATACCCGGAGAACACACAGCAGATTCAGTTCCTGACAGACCGAGTGCAATTTTCAGCAATTCCTCAGTCTTCTACAGGGTGAGCCTGGTTTCTACTCTTCAGAGATCCTTTGATTCTCTTCACAGGACGGATTCAGTCCTAACAAGCTGTTACACAAGCTGCAGACCGGAACTCTGGGCCTTACACACGTTTTTGGACTAAACTGCACACTGAAAAAGCACAGAGCTCCTTCCTTCTTCACTGCCAAAGCTCAACTGAAACTCCAACCGACAAAACCGGCACTTCCTTTGAGTTCTCCCAGTTCTTGACTGGATTGGCTGTCACCTCACAATAGACTGCTGCTGTTGGTCCAAAAGGCACTGAAGTCTAAACTACATCTCCCAGAGTCACTGCCCATACAATCCTCTTGTGGCTGGCTCAGATTATGAGTCAAGTTCTGATTCAGTCCAAGGCACCATTTTAGAGCTAGCTTACCCACACTGATTGGACCAGTTCAGCAGTTCAAAACCAGAATGGGAACTAGGCAGACACTGTTCTGACTGCAAAAGAAAGCAGGTTAGACAAACTGTAATTTCATTATTACTGTAAATGATTTCTGGCAAACAGTTACATCTTTCAGATAGTTCCTTTGCACTCCTAGTGACTGCAAAATGGAGTGGATTGGCAGCAGCAGGTGATAATCAAAGAAACACACAGTCCCCCATACAAACTAATTATGTCTGCAAGCAGACAGCTCTTAAAGAGACAGTACCAGAGGTTCTAAAAACACTCACTGATAAATGGCTTAAATGCCAAACACCATTCAGGCTTGGAGCATTCAAGCAAGCTCTTGGAAGTCTTTTGGGAACCCCCATTTGCAGGGGGGTTACACTGAGTTAACTGCAGGCAGCAGTGAGACCTCTCATGTAGTTCTGCATTTGTGTCTATGGTAACAGCACAGGTGTTTCTTGCATGCTGAGGGGAAGGCTGCCTAGAGTGATGATATCAGTGACCTTTGTGTGACCTGTGTGTGTAAATGGCTGATATCATCACAGTAGAGCACAGGATAAAAATATCACACTGCAGTGGATAATACACCATTTTATCTCACTCATTTATCACTCACCCCTATTGTATAAATATATATATACCTATATATATATATATATATATATATATATTCACACACTCACACAATCGTCTATAGTCATATGTTCTGAGGAAGAGAAAGAAAAAGCTGCAAATTTCTGCTGCATCCTGGCTTTCTCTACCTTGCTATTTTTGGGTGGCTGGACAATCCAGCATTAAGTAAAACGTTATTTGGAGGGGACACTGTCCTATTCCATCCCCCACTTATATATATCAGCCCTTTTTGCTGCGGCCTCATCATAGGTTTCACTCCATACCTGATCCCTATGGCCTTTGGCACTTTTCTATTTCAAACAGTATAAACATTTCTTTTTGACTGCTTACTTTTCATTTTGTTTTCCATTACATAACCAGAGGGTATTCCTTTGACCCCCAAGCCCTTGTTGTCCCATCCTAAGTGGGTCTCAACAAACACTTCCAGGCAGATAAAGAACTTCCCAAGCTGAAATCAAATAACCATTCCTCTCAAAGCCCCTGGGATGCCATTCCTTAAAACATTTATGCATTTGTACAGAGGTGTATCAAGGTTAGACGTCTACTACCACCTTGCACCTTCTGCCCTATGTGGGAGCCCCCCCCATTCCAAGGGTGCCATTTCTTGCGGCCTTCTACCCTTTGGGTTACTCCATCCACTCTCCTTCCTGGTACCTCTAACTGATGGCACCCCGCACTGGCCTTCAGATAGGCAGTCACCTCCTGGTGCATTCCTGGCCAGTAGAAAAATTGGGTTATTTTTGCCAAGACTTCCCCCTGGCTCAATAGCCTAGAGTGACAGGAGCAAGCATTCTCCATCACATCCTCTCTATAGGCCATGGGTACCACTACTCTGGCATCTACTCATCTAGTATGGGGGATGGGCTTCATATGATATAGGGTACCTTGTTTTTGCTCAAACCACCACAATGGTTGCACCCCCATACCACCAGTACACATGCCAGCCTCCTGGACTGAGACTAACTGGGCCACCTCAGGATCCTCTGCCTGCAATTTCCCCCAGTCAGTACGTAGGGTACTGGCAATGGCATCTGTAACAGTATTAGCAACACAAGTCCCTTCAGCCATCTTGGCCTCTTCAGACTTGACTGAAGTCTTCACCACAGGGTTAACATAGTCAATCACAGTCTTAGTCTTACCTGGAGACTTATCTCCTCCTCCTTCATCTTTGATCCAGTAACAGCCTGGGAACACTGGGAGCTCAGGAATCATAAAACCTGTAGTGGGTCATGATAATTCCATTAGGGGGTCCTCCCCCAGAGCCCACAAATCTTCCTCAGAATCCTTTGCTTCCTCTGAACTCTCCAGTTGGAACCTCTCTAACAACATCTGGTATCGGCGTTCCACCTCTCTCCAACGTTGGTCCACTGCCAACCATCGCCCACTCAGAAAATGGATGAGCCACATCAGGTCTGCCACCTGGTCTTTGGATCCATCATGCTTCCATGGTGCCTCACCCAGGTCACCACCTCCAGTAGTCCACATCATATCTGGTGCCATGCATCACTGCCTGTTTACCCAAAAAGTACGAGGGCTGGTATTACCTGACTGGAATCCCCCAGCTTCCCAGACTTCCAGCCAGATCCCACTACTACCACCATGTGTCGTCAGCTGTGGGATTTGACATAAACATCTAAATGACGTCAGACTCAGGCAGGTAATGAGGTGCATAAAAAATATTCAGGAAGCAGTTATCATTTTATTTTCTCAGCAACATTCAAACAGAAATAAAAAAAGTAGTGTTAGCCATTTTCATACTATGGTGACAGTACCCTTTCACGAGGTCTTACACCCCTCCTAGTCAGCTCTACATGGACACCCTACCTAAATTTCACCCCTGGTGGCTGTGTGTAATCTCAGAAGCACTAGCTCAGTGCTTCACATGCAAGCGCTCGCTGTGTGCATAACTTTTATATGAGCAAGTGGGTTTGTTTTATAAATGGGACGGCCATCAATATCTGCCCCAGCCCCTCTTTGCCTGCCTGAGTGACATCATTTAGATATTTATGTGAAATCTCACACCCAACAACACTGCTTACTACATACTTTGATAATCAGCTACAGAGCAGGTAACTAACTACAGCCCAAACAGCTTAACATAGAAACATAGACATTGAAGACAGATAAGGACCGATTGGCCCACCTAGTCTGCCCATTTCTCTACCTACAGGATAAACTGCAGAACCTAGTTAACCAACAGCCTATTTCTTCCTACCTCCAACAAAAATTGCATTATGTCTGTCCCATGTATTCTTGAATGCTCCCACAGTTTTAGACCCCACAACCTCCTCAGGAAGGCTGTTCCATGCGTCCACCACCATCTCTGTGAAAAAATACTTCCTCACATTGCTCCTGAAGTGCCCCCCATCTTCAAATTATGTCCCCTTGTTCTTGCACAGTTCTTTTTCTGAAAAATGCTACCCTCTTGGACTTTGTTGATTCCACTGAGGTAATTAAAAGTTTCTATCATGTCCCCCCCTCCCTCCTTTCCTCAAGGGTATACATATTAAGCTCTTTTAGTCTCTCTCTGTATGGATTCTCTTGCAGACCCTGCACCATTTTAGTTGCCCTCCTCTGGACTGCCTCTGTCCTGTCTATGTCCTTGTGGAGATGGGGGTCTCCAGAACTGGATGCAGTACTCCAGATGGGGTCTCACCAACTGTCTGTACAGAGGGATAACAACTTCTTGTTTTCTACTGGTGATGCCTCTCCCTATGCATCCCAGTATCCCACCAGCCCTCCCTACTGCCTTCTCACATTGCTTGCTAACCTTAAAGTCATCTGATATGATTACCCCCAGATCCCTTTCCATTTTTGTTGTTGTTACTACCTCCTCCTCATTGTGTAATCTTCTCCTGGGTTTTTGTTTCCCAGGTGCATTATTTTGCACTTCTTTGCACTGAATCCAAGCTGCCATACTTCTGACCATTCCTCCAACCTTGCCAAGTCCCTTCTCATCCTTTCCATGCCTCCTTGTGTATCAACCCTGTTGCAGATCTTTGTGTCATCTGCAAAGAGACATACTTTTCCTTCCAGTCCCTCTGCAGTGTCACTTATAAAGAAATTAAAAAGGACTGGACCCAGTACTGAATGCTGTAGTACCTCACTAGTAACCAGTCTTTCTTCAGAATGGACTCCATTTACAATTACCTTCTGTGTCCTGTTGCCCAGCTAATGTTTTACCCAGGCTACCACCCTGGGACCCACTCCCAGGCTGGTTAATTTGATTATTAATCTTTTGTGTGGGACTGTGTCAAATGCCTTGCTACAGTCTAAGCAGGCCTTGTCCACAGCCCCTCCCTGGTCTACTACTTTGGTCACCCAGTCAAATAAATCAATTAGATTCATCTGATATGACCGTCCCAGTGTGAACCCATGCTGCCTTGGGTCCTGTGCCCCACTGGCCTCTAGGTACTCAATAGTTCTTTCCTTCAGAAGTGATTCCATCAATTTCCCTACCACAGAGGTCAAACTGACAGGTCTGTGGTTTCCTGCCTCTGTCTTGGTTCCACTTTTGTGAAGGGGAATCACATCTACCTTCCTCCAATCCTCAGGTACCACACCATCCTCCCATGATTTGTTAAAAAGGGTAGTAAGTGGTTTCACTAGTTCTCCCCTTAATTCTTTTAGAATTCTGGGGTGAATACCGCCAGGCCCCATTGCTTTGTCCACCTTTAGTTTTAGGAGTTCTTTCAGAACTCTCTCTTCTGGTAGCCATAGTATAGGTGTGTAAGGGTCACAGTCTTCCAGGAAAAGATAAACATAGAAACAAAGAAATATAGACAATGTCGGCAGAAAAAACAAAACATTGGTCTATTCAGTCTGCCGAGTTTTACCATATTCTACTCCATGACCTTTTATTCAGCCAGGGTTTTTGTCATTCTCTCCCCTCCTTGTAGGAACAAGCAGAAACATAGAAACACAGAATTTGATGGCAGATAAGGACAGCTTGGCCTACCTAGTCTGCCCATTTCCCTACCTAACATATAAGCTGCAGATCCTAGTTAACCAACAGCCTACTTCCTCCTACCCCCCCACTAGAATTGCCTTATGTCTGTCCCATGCATTCTTGATTTCCCCCACTGTTTTTGACTCTATGACCTCTTCAGAAAGGCCGTTCCATGCATCTATAACCCCCTCTTGAAGAAATGCTTCCTCACATTACCTCTGAGCCATCCCCCCTCTATCTTCAAATTGTGTCCCCTTGTTCTTGCACACCTCTTTTTCTGAAAGATGCTACCCTCTTGGACTTTGTTGATTCCCTTGAGGTATTTGAAAGTTTCTGTCATGTCCTTCCTCTTCCTGCTTTCCTCGAGGCTATTCATCTTAAGCTCCTTTAATCTTTCTTCATATGTCTTCTGGTGCAGACCCTGCACCATTTTGGTTGCCCTCCTCTGGATAGCCTCCACCCTGTCTATGTCTTTTCGGAGGTGGGGGTCTCCAGAACTGTACACAGTACTCCAGATGTGCTCTTAACAACTGTCTGTACAGAGGTCCAACAACTTCCTGTTTTCTTCTGGTGATGCCTCTCCCTATGCATCCCAGTATCCCTCCAGCCATCCTTACTGCCTTCTCACATTGCTGGCCCACCTTTAGGTAGTCTGATATGACTACCCCCAGGTCCTTTTCCATTTTTGCTGTTGTCAGTATCTCAGCTCCCACTGTGTGCTCTTCCCCTGGGTTTTTGTTTCCCAGGTGCATTACTTTGCACTTCTTTGCATTGAATCTAAGCTGCCATACATTTGACCATTCCTCCAACCTTGCCAAATCCCTTTTCATCCTTCCCACCCCACCTTGCATATCAACCCTGTTGCAGATCTTTGTGTCATCTGCAAAGAGACATACATTCCCTTCCAGTCCCTCTGCAATGTCACTTATAAAGACATTAAAAAGGACCAGCCCCAGTACTGAACCCTGCGGTACCCCACTAGTAACCCCTTTCTTCACTGTGGACTCCATTTACTATTACCCGCTGTGTCCTGTTGTACAGCCAGTGTTTTACCCAGGCTACCACCCTGGGTCCCACTCCCAGGCTGACTAATTTGTTTATTAATCTTTTGTGCAGGACTGTGTCAAATGCGTTGCTAAAGTCTAGGTAGGCCATGTCCACATTCCCTCCCTGGTCTACTACTTTGGCCAGCCAGTCAAAGAAATCAATTAGATTTGTCTGACCTGACCTTCTTGCTGTGTATCCATGCTGCCTTGGGTCCTGTGTCCCACTGGCCTCTAGGTACTGAACAATTCTTTCCTTCAGCAGCAAATCCATCATTTTTCCTACCACTGAGGTCAAACTGACAGGTCTGTAGTTTCCTGCCTCTGTCTTGCTCCCACTTTTGTAAAGGGGAATCACATCCGCCCTCCTCCAGTCCTCAAGTACCACCCCATCCTCCCATGATTTATTAAAAAAGGTAGTCAGCGGTGTTACCAGTTCTTCCCTTAGTTCTTTTAGAATTCTGGGGTGAATATCATCAGGTCCCATGACTTTATCCACCTTCAGTTTTAAGAGTTCTTTCAGAACCCTTTCTTCTGTGAAAGGACTAATATCATCTCCCCTATCCAGAGTGCGTCCATTGACTGGATTAGGTATCTCCCCCTGCTTTTCCATTGTGAATACTGAGCAGAAGTATTCGTTCAGTATCTTTGCTTTTTCACTGTCACTCTCTGCCCAACCACCTTCCTCTTTATTCAGCCTCAGTATCCCTGCCTTAGTCTTTCTTTGCTCCATAATGTACCTATACAAGGTTTTATCCCCCTTCTTAATCAAGTTGGCTATCTTTTCCTCAGTTTGGGCCTTTGCTATTCTGACTGCCTTCCCCACTTCCTTCTGCTTTAACTGGTACAGTTCTCTGTCCTGCTCTTCTGTGTTTCCTTAAACTTCCTGAATGCTATCTTTTTCTCCCTTACCTTCCATGCCACTTCTTTTGAGAACCATAGTGTTTTTTTCTTTAGTTTTGATTTGTTTATTTGCTTCACACAAAGGCTTGTTGCCTCTGTGATGGCGGTTTTGATGTTTCCCCATTGTTGCTCCACCCCACCTTCTTGCCTGTTTGCTAGTGCTTTTCTGAGGCACGCTCCCATTTTGACAAAATCAACCCTCCTGAAGTCCAGTACCTTCACTTTTGTCTGGCTTGACTCTACAGCTAAGTTTATCATGAATCACACTGTTTGGTGGTCGCTTGTTCCCAGATGGCTACCCACTTCCAGATCGGAGATCCTCTCTCCATCCCCATTTGAGAGTACCAGGTCTAAGACTGCTCCCTCCTTAGTGGGTTACAAAACTAGCTGTCTGAGGCATGTCCCCTGTAGGGCATCGAGAATGGCCCTGCTCTTGGATGTGGCTGCAGCAGAGGTGCTCCAGTTAACATCTGGCATATTCAGGTCTCCCATCAGCAAAATATCCCCTTTCTCTGCCGTCCAAAGGATGTCTTCTATCATTTCCTTGTCCATTTCCTCCCCCTGAGAAGGGGGTCTGTTTACAACCCCTGTGTGGATTGTTGTGCCATTTCCTGTCTCCAGAGTGACCCACAGTGCCTCCTCTCCTCCCTGTTTACCATTTAGTTCTGTTGCTTTGATCCCTTCCCTTACATAGACAGCTACTCCTCCTCCTCCTCCCTGTCCCTCATGTAGATTGTGTACTCTGGTATGTTGACATCCCAGCCATGGTTCTTTGTGTACGATGTTTCTGTAACTGCAAAGATATCCAGGCATCCCTCTTCCATCAAGGCCAACATTTCGTGGAGCTTTTTACCCAGACTATGGGAATTGGTACTCATTACTCTCCATTTTTTTTATGGCTTTATTTATTTTTGCCCCATTCCTGTCCTTACTGCCTTTGTCTTTTTCTCCATTTACCCCTGCCCTTCTCCCCATTGACTGCTCTACCTTGGTGTTTACCTCACTAACTACCCTGCTACTACTAACTACTAATATCAAGGCCATGAAGGAACGGGGCACTGGGGGGGAAAGAAAGGGCTGAAGGTGCTGCGGGTCATCCAGGAGACTACCCCAGGAGTATTACAAAAGGGAAAGAAGACAACACCATATGTTAAGGTAACAAAACAGTTTCAGAAAAGTGAATGGAAGACAGAGGAGTAAAAGGGAGTTAGAAAGGAGGTACAGGGTACATAAGAGCTCTAACAGACACTAGGCTAAGCAAGTACAGATCATGATAATGGTGCAGTGCAATGGCTGTGGGGCTGCAGCCTTTTGGGGACCCATTCTGGAGATTGAGGTGCTGCCACATTTGTACTGCACTTACTTCTCTGGATTGTGGGCAGAAGTTTCTGGACTCTGGACCAAACAGACAAGAGTACAGAGAACCTCCTGCCCTATCAAGAGGTCACCAGGTTTTCTGCTGCTCCCCTAGAAGATGTCTAGACAGGGGAAGAGCAGATGAACCTTGGTGGGCTCCAGGAGGGTGGAGTGGTGGGAAGAGATCATATTCCTCAGCCTACACCACTGCAGAACTCCTTTGCTTTACTTGCAGGATGGGGCAACCCAGAAGAGGCACCCATCGCAGGGGAATGGGATGACGTTTAGGTCCTCAAAAGGAGAGGCCCCAAGGAGGAAGAAAGAGGCCCCCAGTTAAGAAGGAAGCATCTTCTGGCGGGGGACTCTGTTGTTAGGGGATCGACTTGGGAGCAGGGAGTGGAAAGGATAGGGAGGTGGTGTGCTTGAGCAGTGCTGTGGCTTGGAGAGATGGAGAGTGTATGCAGAGGATCATTAGGGCAGCAGGACATGGGAGGGAGCTAAACATCATTGTCCATCTGGGAACAAATGACCAGGCAAGAGACAAGGTAGGCATAGTGCAGGGTCATTTCAAGGAGCTGGGTAGGGGCCTCAGACAGGTGGTATGCATGGTGGCTTTTGCCAAGGTGTTACTTGTGCACAGCTGAGGAGAGGCATGGGTGCTTCATACCAAGACATTTAACAACTGGTTAAAGGCATGTTGCATGGAGGAGGGCTTCAGCTACATTGGTGAATGGGGACCAGCCTGGAAGAATAAGGACCTCTATAAAGGAGACAGCCTGCATCCTTCCTGGAATGGGACTGCAGTCCTTGGTGGAAGGTTTAAATGCTACTTGAATGAGCATTTCAACTATCTGGGAGGGAGGCAGTAAAACTAGAAGGCAACAATTACCCCCGTGATGGTATCAGGGAGAGAGAGCCCGAGGGAAGTAAACTCCCTGAGGGAAGGGACACATGAAGACAGAGGTGGAGACAAGCCAGAGGAAAGGGGGGTGGTATAAGTCAGCTAAGTGAGGGTAAAGAATTGAAGGAGACAAGCAATGGTGAAGGAGAAAAGGTGGATCAGGGATGACTTCAGGGAACAACACAGGCAGGAAGGGGAAAGGAAAACTGGGAAGCAGACAAGGGATAAGTAAGGTGTGGAAGGCCATGTACCCCAATGCACAGAGTCTTGGAAACATAATTCTGGACCTAGAAGCCATCATGGCAGAGACTGACCTGGAGTTAGTGGTTATAATGGCATAATGGTGCACTAAGCCCCATGACCAGGGCATGGCCATACTGGTCTATGTTTTGCTCAGGAAAGACAGGACAGGGAGGAGGGGTTGTATTACATGTGAGGGAGGGAATCAAGGTCATAAAGGAACAAGGGCACCGGGAGGAAAAGAAAGGACTGGAGGTGCTGTGGGTCATCCAGGAGACACCTTCTGGGGCCACAATCCTTACTGGGGTAGCATACAGACCTCCAGAACAGGGAGAGGAGTTGGATAAGGCAAAAAGACCAGTAGGCCCACATAGTCTTCCCTATTTTACCCTGCCTAAAATTATGCCCTGGATACTTCTTGACTGCAGGCATCCATCCCTCCTTTCTTACCTCTGCTTATTATACTCCATGTACCTATCCCATGCATGTTGAAGTTCTCCACTGTCTTCGCCCCACCACCTCTTTTGACAAATTGTTCCAGGCATCTCTCACTTTTCTGTAAAGATGTATTTTCTCACATCTCCTTTAACCCCCCCCCCTCCAAGTTTCATAACATGCCTCCATGTTCTGGTGCTCCTCCTCCTGTGAAACGGACTCGCCTCCTGCACCTTGTTCATCCCTGTGAGGTACTTAGAGGTCTCAATCATGTCCCTCCTTGATCTGCTGTCCTCCAGGAAGTACATATTGAGCTCCCATGGCCTCTCCTTGTATGGTTCCTCGTGCAACCCCCACACCATCATAGTAGCCATCCTCTACACTGCTTCCACCCTGTAAATGTCCTTGCAGAGAGCTGCGGCCTCCAGAACTGATTACAGTACTCCAAGTGGGGTCTCAGAAGTGAGCAAAATAGATGCAACATCACTTCCCTTCTCCTGCTGGAGATCACCCTCTCTATGCACCCCAGAACCAGGCTCACTTTGCCTGTTGCCCTGTCATACTGTCCTACCACCTTTTGATAATCAGACATGATCACTCCATGGTCCCTCTCTTGCTTGGTAAGTTAGCATTAATACCTGACAGGGTGGGCAATATTGGGCCATACTGGTCTGCGTCAGGGTTGTAATGAGACCCTATGTCACAGGCAGTAGGCCTTATGACTGGAGTGGTCTTGTATGGTTCCATGTGATAAACCTGATGATTAAACTGCAACTATCAATACAATTAGTGCAAATCGCAGACAACAAAATTGGCAATCAGCACCATACCAATGGGAACAAAATGCAACAACTACAACAGAATCTATAAGGGGGGGTTATCTAAATGTATTATTTATTCAGGGGGGCATACCCTTTGCAAGGGGATGAGCTCCCTGCACCCCCATATCTAAATAATCAATATTGGGGGCGGACACTGGAGGACATAGAAACATAGAATCTGATGGCAGATAAGGACCACTTTGCCCACCTAGTCTGCCCATTAAGGAAACATAGGAGGGGGGTGGGCTACTCCTTGGTGATAGCAGTCTGCAGGGGAGAATGTTGAGGGGGCAACCTGTTGGTGGAGAGAAACGAAGTCATGAAAATGGGACTTCTGCAACAAAAAAAAAAAAAAATGAAACAACAACAACAAAAAAACATCAGCTCCATTCAAGTCCCAAACCCCGTTCCACCAGCTTCATGGCCCATGATCTTAACCTCCACACCAGATGGCCAGCTGGAATCAGGCCTCCCAAACAAAGCCCTTTAATCTTCTCTTGCTGGCTCCACCTCGCTATGACTCCCTCGATGTCTTCTACATTCACTTTCATTCCCGCTCACTCTTTACTCACACTCGCTATTTGCACAGGTGCACAAACTGAGTCACTCAATTTGAGTCGCCCATATCATGGGATATCATCTGGTACAGCTCAATACGTCCCACTCAGGAGGGTATTATTGCACTTAGAAAAGAGGTAAGAAAAACAGGCAGACACAAGTTTTTACATTTTGAAATGACAAGCAAAATGTATTAACTTTTGTAACTTTGTTTAATTTTTTAGGGTTTTGAAAAAAAATAGTCCCCTTTTAGGAATGGGCAAAAAAATAAACACAGAAACCTCATAGTTGCACACTCTGAGGAGCAGCTGGCCCAAATAATAAAGAATACTTGTTGTATGTTATGAAGTTGATGTGTGAACTGAATACGCAATTCATTGGGTTGAAGTTATAAGCTGAGAAGCTGGCTGAGCTGAATGCAGTTTCTGCTTGCACTGAGTTGCTGCATACTGCAGGTGGCGATCTTGAGCA
This sequence comes from Neoceratodus forsteri, assembly GCA_016271365.2. Taxonomy (NCBI): domain Eukaryota; kingdom Metazoa; phylum Chordata; order Ceratodontiformes; family Ceratodontidae; genus Neoceratodus; species Neoceratodus forsteri. The sequence continues at coordinate 107,272,641 of CM028137.1, forward strand.
GCTTGTACTTGCTTTCTGTACTGCTGCAGGCTGCCCAGCACCAAGTATCAGACTCTACGTTTTGCGATTTTCCAGGTTTGCCAACCAGTAATTTTGAAGACTGGTTTCAGATCAGTGTCCAGTTACACTGGTAATCTCATGGGTAGAGAGGTTGGCATTGCTCAGTATCTGAGTTGCAGTTCAATGCATGCTGTGGTTAGTGTATGTGGTGCTGAGTCCAGCGTCTTTGCTTAATTTTGGCATGAGGTTACAGAGGAAATTCTTGCTTATGGCTTCACGGGTATACTGCTGTTCACTATTGAGGTAAACTTGTGGATGACTGAGGAGGGAAGCAGAAGGTAGGAACATCTGGGGGGTATTTAAACCATGTATTTTAGGAAGCTTTGCACCGGGCACAGAGGATTTTCCAGCTCTTCGTAGATGCATCCTCCAGTGTTTTCTTTGTTTATTTCTAGAAGATTTTTGTTTTTTACTATATGTGTTGTGTGAAAATGTCACATACCTAGTGTCCAGTGTCATTATTAGGAAAGAGTCAGGGCAGAGGTCTCGAAGCCCTTCCTGACTGGGCCTAACTATACACAGCTGAAGATTGATTTTGGATGAGGCCAGGCAAGGTATCAGAGGACAGAGGTGGTGAGTGCCAATGTTTTTTAAGATCTGACTCTGATATTGGTGGGTGGTGGCGGCTATGTCTTTTTGCTGTTTCCACAGCTTATTCTGTAGAGCTCAATACATTGTTAGAAGATTGGAAAATTGTCTCTCTGGTAAGGCTCATATTGTGACCTACTTTAGAGGCTGTTTAGGGGCCTGCTGATGTTGGCATGAAGATCATAGTACCCGGACACAGACTACTGCTGACCGGTTGTGGTTTGGGCTTCTGCACAGAAGTTCAGAGGTAGGTACTCTGACATTTTTTTTCCTTTTGTAGTGGTCACCAAAAAACAAGCAATTGTCAATGCTGAATGTTTGCTTGCTGGCATTAGCATTGGATGTGCAGGACTTAGACAGTTGCAGAATAGGCATGGCAGTGAAATATTGAACTGATGCCAGCCCAACCCCCACCCTGCAGAGATGGACAGGCATTGGGGTGTGCCTTTGGGTCATCGCCCATAACGCTCACATCATTTCACCTCACCCTACCCTGCAGACACTGACAAGTGTCGAGGTGTGCCTTCAGGTGTTCAGGCTTTACACTGACCCCATGCTCCATAAGGAAATGCACTGAAATGGGTGCAGTATAGGAGAATGGGGTGAACTTTGGGTCTGAAGAGTCTAAGGCACACCTTGATGCCTGTCACTGGCTGCAGGGTGGGGGTGGGGTGGAATGGCATGAGCATTACTGTCAACAATCCCAAGTCACATCCCTGACACCTGTCAATCCTACAGGGTAGGGTGTTATGCTCGGAAACCCTAATGTCCTGGGCATTTCTTGGTATTTTCACTCCAAGTTTTCAACATGGGCTTTTTGTGATCCCACCACATGAACAGAGACACTATCACTTCATTAGCTGAAAGGTCACTTTACACAGTGACTGTGCCATTTGGTGCCACAGGTGCAAAAAAATATTTCAGGCAGGCTGTTAAAAATGATAGCTGTACTGTTCATCAGAAGATATAAAAAAATGGTAATGTTGAAAATCTGGAGTGAAAATATAAAAAAATTGAGGTCACTAGCGTGCACAGAAACTGCGCAACACACACCCGTAATGCAATTATTTTTGGGATTTTTTACACCACATTTTCAACATAGGCATTTTGTGACCTCCTTTCATGAACAGTGGCACTGTGATTTTCTTAATCTGTCCTGAACATTGATTTTGCACAGCAACCGCGCTCATTGTGTGCCACAGGTGTGAAAACATGTTTTGGGCAGGTTGTGAAAAATGACAGCTGTACTGTTTATAAGGCAGTGTGCGAAAATGACAGTGTTGAAAATCTAGAGTAAAAATATAAAAAATTGGTGAAGTTACGAGCGTGTGTAGGAAATGCGCAATGCACACTGGTAACGCAGTCATTTTTTGGAATTTGTTCACCAAATTTGCAACATGGGCTTTTTGGGACCTCTCCTTATGAACACCATCATTGTGATTTTCTTAATTTGTCCTGAATGTTGATTTCGCACAGCGACCGCGCCATTGTGCGCCACATGTGCAAAAACACATTTTGGGCAGGATATGAAAAATGACGGCTATACTGTTCATAGGAAGGTGTGGAAAAATGGCAATGTTGAAAATCTGGAGTGAAAATATTAAAAATTCTCAAAGTTACGAGTGTGTGTGGGAACTGTGCAATGCACCCTCATAACACAGTCATTTTTTTGAATTTCTTTACCAAATTTGCAACATAGACTTTTTGGGAGTCCACCTCATGAATAGTGACACTATCATTTCATTAATCAGTCCCACAAGGTGATTCTGCACAGTGACTACAAAATCACCTTTTGGGGCCAAATAATGACATAACAGTGACTGAGTTCATGAGTTGGGGTCCCAAGAATCCAATGTTGAAAATTTGGGGCCAAGAGTCACAAAAATGGCTGAGATATCCACCTAAGTTGAAACTCCCTCATTTATGCCATTATACAGCTTACTGGCATTTCTTTAGTCAGTGGTCAGCTTTGAAGAGCGTAGACACGTTCCCGCTCCACTGAAGATCATCTCAACGGACTCTGAAGGTAAGTATGAGTTGAGGTGGGGTGCGGGGAGGTGTGGTGCACAGAGGGTGGGTGTGGGTTGGAGAAGGGGAGGGGACCCGACGGCGAGGGACCGCTTTCTGTGTTTCAGGTTATAAAAAAAATTAAAAACCACCATGGACTGTTTTCTGTTTTTTACTGGTGTAAGAGTTTGGGGGGTCTTGTTAGCCACACTGGGGTGGGTTCCCAGTGTAGTACACAATGAGCATGGGACAAGGGCAGAAAAATGCTGATGTGATTGGGGGGGGTTGAGCATGCTGACAGGGTGATTGGGCACCCATAGGTAAGCGTGTCTGTGTTGGAGGGGATGATGCTGAGAGGGGACTGGGCACCCCCCTCAGCAGATTGTGGACAGGGCACTGAAGCTGATGGAGATTGGGCCCCCCGATGGCAAGCATGTCTGTGTTGGGGGGATGATGCTGAGGGGGATTGGGCACCCCCCTTGACAGATAAAACACAGCAAAGGGGCGCATATGCAGACGGGGATTGGGCTCCTCTGTTGGCAAACAAACTGAGGAGAGGGCATGCCGACAGGGCAATTGGGCACCCCAAAGTCGGCTTGCTGGGGACTGTGAGAAGCAGACAGCAACAGACGCTGCCATGTTTACTGAAATGTTACACCAGACAAGGCACACCCTGAAATGAGGGGGGGCTCCCTCACTGCAGCGGTGAAATCATTTCATGTTGGTGGCACGCTTGCAGACTACTGTCACAGCCAGCGTGCTCCTTCATTGGTGAGACACAGACGAGCCCCAAAAATCAGTGGCGGCATTGGCCACAACTCTGCCGCACCTCCACAATCTGCTTCTCCAGCAAGCTGCCACATATTTCTTGTGCATGCACGTAAGCAAACAAAAAATGGCTGCAGGTCATTTTTTTCATGTTTTAAACTGGGCATTAGGAGTGGCACAAATACTAGATGTGATAGGGCAGGTCTGCATGGATTTTGTTTTTTCCTGTGCTCTGTTGGCACGTACAGTAAATGTACACCTTCAGAGACCAGGCAGTCTCTCTGTCCATTTTATAACTGCAAGTACCTCCCTTCCCATCTTATACACAACCTCCAGGTTTCCTAGCACTAGATGCATGACTTTGCACTTTTGGCATTGAAACCCAGCTGCCACTCCCTAGACCACTGCTCTAGTGGATCCCTTTGCATTCTCTCCACCCCCTTTTGTGTGTCCAACCTGTCGCAGATTTTTGTGTCATTCAGGAAGAGACATACCTTCCCCTCCAGTTCCTTAGCAATGCCACTTATGAAGACAAAGAAGAGAACAGGGCCCAGTACCAATCTTCATGCTACTTCACTGGTCACTCTCCTGTCCTCCGAGTGGCTGTTGTTTACCACCACCCCCCCATCTCCTATCTTTCAACAAGTTAGATACCCAGCTCTTCACCTTTTCCGCCACCCACTGGCTGCTAGATTCTTTTATCAGCTTCCTGTGTGGTACACTGTCAAAGGCCTTATTGAAGTCCAAATAGGCCACATCCACTGTCCTCCCCTGATCCATCTTCCTAGTTACCCAGTCAAAGAACTCTGTGAGATTTGTTTGACATGATTGCTCCTCTGTGAAGCCATGCTGCCGGTGGTCCTAGAGCCCATATGTCTCCAGGTTCTCCATCAGTCTCTCCTTCAGCAGGGACTCCATTAACTTCCCCACCACTGATGTGAGATGGACTGGCCTGTAATTGCTGGTCTACCCCCTGCTGCCACTGTTGTGCACAGGGACCATATCAGCATTTTTACATTCCTCCGGAACAACCTCCATCTCCATTGAGGTACTAAATAGTGTTGCAAGAGGGGCAACCAGCACTGTGCTCAGCTCCTTACGTACCCTTGGGTGGATCCAATCCGGCTCCATCACCTCGTTTCTCTTCAGGGTGCCCAACCTCCAGCAGACTCTCTCTTCTGTAAATGGACTTATGTCCACTCCCCCCAGTACCTGTTGATGTATGATGGCCCATCCCCCTTCCAATGTGAAGACTGAGAATAAGTTATTTGTTTAAAATTTTAGCGTCTTCTTGGTCTTCCTTTGCAAAGTCCCCCCCACCAGTCACCTGATCTTCACTATATCACTACTTGCCTTTCTCATGTCACTCATGTATCTGAGGAAAGGCGTGCCCCAATTTTTGACCTCCTGGGTGATCTTTTCCTCAGTCTGAGCCTCTGCTTTCTATACCCTCCTTCCAGTCTCCCTTTGTTTCTCTAGAGATACCTCCCTGACTGCCTCCATTTGAGTCTCCTTGTGCTTCCTGAATGCTGTTTTTTCTCCCTTACCAACTTAGCCAACTCCTTTGAGAACCACAGTGCCTCTTTCTCCTCTTACCCTTGCTAATTCCCTTTGAACAGCTTGCCTTTACCTTAGTTATTCCCTCCTTTATTCTGTTCCATTGTGTTCCGTACCCCCCCCAGCTATCCACCCCATTCAAGGTATTTCCTAAGGCAGTTTCTCATTTCTTTAAAACCTTCTCTCCTGCAATCCGGGACCCTCATCCTCATGTGGGTTTTTTCCTACCCAATCCATATGCTAAACCACACATTATGATGATCGCTTGTACCCAGGGGACTGCCTACTGTGACGTCTGCAATGGTGCCCCTGTTTGTAAGTATGAGATCCAGCACTGCCCCATCTTTAGTGGAATCTGTAACCAGCTGCCAGGGAAATGTCCCTTGCAGAGAGTTTAGGATGACCCTGCTCTGAGTTGTAGCTGCTGCCTAGATGTTCCAGTGCACATCCGGCAGATTAATGTCACTCATAATTACTATTTCACCTTTGCTTGGCATTTTCCTTTGGCCTCCTGAACATCCTGTCCAATTCCTCCCATTGTGTTGGTGGCCTGTACACCACCCCCATGCATATAAAGACCCTGTACCCCACCTCCAAGCTACCAACAAGCTTTGGTCGGCGTCGATATGGCTGTGGAGAGCTTTTGGGATGCTTTTACCCATTATTTCTAATGAATTTGCACAATGCAGGCCTGTGGAGAGGCAGTTTCAATGTGATCTTCCTTTTACACATTTTTACAATGTGTTTTCCTAGAATATGCCAGCTGATTGCTATATATTTAGTCTGGATAGTTCACAGAAGAAATGGCATCTTATTTTCAGTGGGGCTATTCATCTACACAATATTATGTTGCATTGTGTAACATCAGAACACACTAAAAATAATATTTTACATCTGGGGGATATATAAAGTGCCAGATCAATGCACGAGCAGAAAGATGCATTGCACAAAGCGGGTGCGCAGGTTGGCACTGATACAATATTCAAAAAGAATGCGCCACTGGTACAGGGTGTGCTTACAGTGAAGCCCTCCAGGATGAAATGCAGTACTGCAGAATTCTACGGTAGAGTTACTGCTGCAAACAATGAAGTTTCAAAGGGAGTTAATCCCTTTTGTCATGCAGTAAACCTGTGACACTGCACTTCATCATGGTGGGCTTCATCGTTCCTGTTGAAAATGTTGACCCTGGATGGGAGTTGCAGTGCAGGTGGCCACCAAGTCAGGTGTATCCATAGTAACCCTGACTGAATACCTTCCAGGGGGAATGCGCGGCACATACCAGTATGTGCCGCAGCCCCATAGGTGATATTCAGCCCAGGAATGCAAATGAACTAACTGAGCATGCAGGGTGCAAAGGGGCCTTATGCATGCTCATTACCAGCCCATTTGCATGTTAGCATAGGGATGAATGCACCGGAGCAGTTCTCGCCCCCAAGCCCCGACCCCGATCGCTCCCATGTGGGACAGGCCCTGAAGTCTCTGGTGGTATAGTGGCACCCCTCCACCCATTCCACCAGCCCTGATCATACCAGAGTCCAGGCTCTATCAGTTCCATATTGTAGAGACCCCAATTCCATCCCTAATTGCACCTGAATACACCTACAGTCCATGTCAATAGTGTAGTGGTCCCCGCTTCCCCTGAACGGTGCACGGACACCCTCCTCTCTGCCTCCCCAGCCCATCCCATTGTGACAACTGGCTCTATAATGGTATCGTACCACTCTATTGGTGGGTGGTGGAACACTTGCAGTAGGATGCTGGAATGTGTTATACTGTACATAGGCATGAGCTGTGTGTGGGTGATAACACCCAGTGCCCATACACCTCAATCACTCTTATGCAGATCCATCATCCTGGTGCCATTGCACTGCTCAGTGTGGGAGATGGCCGATGCTGTACCCACTCACACCGGTCCCAAAACAGGCATGTTACAGCCAACCTCTCATTCGTTTGTACAATTGGGGAAATGCAGATGAACTATCCATAGCCTGAAGCATACACTGCAAATGGCATTACAGGATACTGCACCCCATGGCACCCCGGATACCTTGGCAGTCATGTGGCATGTTACACAGGGAATGGGGAGAGTGTGAACTTGCAGTGGTGTATGGCAGCAGGAAGATGCAACATTGACAAGGCATGCATTGGATGTATATAAATTCCCTCTTCAGTTGCCAGGGATAGACACATGGCTGCATACACTGGTGGATCCACAGCTGGTGTGCTGTCCCAGTGCATGGTACAGCCAGTTGGGTTATTCCAGAGTGAAGGTCCCCAGCTGGGTTCAATGCAGTCAATGGCTAGCCTTGGCAGGGTGTGGAGGGCAGTGCCAGTCTTTGCAACAGGTTGGGTATGGGGGGAGTGAGGGTGTCTGTGTACAGGAGCGGTGGATGGGCGTCCTCTAGACTATGGATATGGACCATGGTTTCCTCTGGTGCAATTGGATCTGGGGGGCCCTACACTATGGCGCTCTTCAGAGATGGAGTTGGCTAGACTGGGGATGGAAAGGGGGTACCTCTAGTCCACCAGGGCTGCCAGGCTGCTCTGCACCTGGGTACACATCTGCAGCCTGTCTGGGGGTGGCTGGCTGGGTTAGGCCAGCTATTCATGGCCTAATTATGGGCCGTGGTGCTCTGGACTGCGAGAGGCACATTCCCACTGAATGCGCTGTAGCATGACATATGCATGGGATTGCCCCCTCGACTTGAACAGCATACCATTTGTGTGTGCCCTGGCCTATTCCCTTGTGGTCAGCACATCCCATGCATTTGAATATCATGCTGCTTTGCATAATTGGAGTTCTGTGGCACATCTCCCTTTTCTACTGGGATGCGCAGCATATCTCCTTTGAATACGGGAACCCTGGACTAGGTACCCTGAATAAATACATTATAAAAATTGCAAAATCATGACCCCACTGAAAACAAGATATTGCATCTAATCTGGGACAGCCTAAGTAAATACAGTGCAAAAACATGTAAATGAACATTCCTGTGACAATGAGATGTAGCACCTCCCCTGCCCCATCCAGGATACAAAATATAGGATAAGAAATATTCAGTGCTCCCAGGTCCAAATAACCATTACCCTGTAAGAAGCCCTCATTTTCCCTGCGTTTTCCCCACAGTGGCAGAATCAAATCCCTGTATAAATCCCTGTAGATTCTTCCATAAGCCACTGCTTCGTTATTTATAACTTTGTTCTTTATTTATTATATCAGCAGCCTTTTATTAGGAAAAGAGCTCTGATTTACTGCTCAGTTTTATTATTATATGTCAAGATGACCTTGGAATGATTTGGATTTATATGCTATGCATAAGGCATAATGGGGGACTATATGAAATAACAAATATCAAGCTCATTATTTCATGAACTATACTCAAAATGAATAATCACAAGTCAGACAATCTTTCAAAAGATACTAGTAATGCCTGTAAACAAATGTATTGCAAATAAATTATATATATATATATATACATATACTGTGTATATATACATACATTTATATATATAGGGGGATATATGATGGGCATGAGTGTGATATGGCAAATATTGTCACTCCTGCAGAGTGAGCTCTGGATATCTCACGAGTGCCAAAAGCAAGAGGGAGATATGCTGAGCTCACGATGCAGGAGTGACAATATTTGCCATAGCACATGATCTGCCCATCATGCATTCAATATATACAATAGGGCCAAGAGTTTTAGAAGTTTTGTTATGCTCTCTTGTATTCTGTTCCTGTTTATGGGTTTGCTCATTCTGTGTGTGAGCTTTTCTGAATGGACTGACAGTGTTATAAACTCTGGGAAACACATGAGTGTGTTTTGCAATGCTAAATGAGTTAGTTTTAGGTAACAGTGAGAAACATACTTTTCTGAGGCTGTATTGTTTAGAAGCCTGGATGCAGGGAAGCTGAGAGCATCACAGTAATTGTAATATGCTGAGAGGCAGAGTGTCAGAACAGCTGATACTGTTTTCTGTGGTAATTAAGTTAGCTGCAGGCAGAGTGCAGAGTGTTCTGTGAAATGGTGCTCTTTAGGATTCTGGCTGTAGTCAAGCTGATAGTATCACAATAATTGTAGTGGGTGAGAATCAGAGTTTGAGGAACAAGTGAGAGTGTGTTTCAGTGGTAGTTGAGTTAGCTGCAGGCAGTAGTTTAGACTGTTCTGTGAAGCTGTGCTGTTTAGAATTCTGGCTGCAGTCACAGTAATGAGCTGGAAGTTGGTGGGGTACGTGTGTTTTGTAATGCTCACTGAGTTAGCTGTAGGCAGCAGTGAGACCTCAAGTAGTTGTGCATTTGTGTCTATGGTAACAGCATAGGTGTTTCTTGCATGCTGAGGGGAAAGCTGCCTAGATGATGACCTTTTGTGACCTGTGTGTGTAAATGGCTGATGATATTACAGTAGAGCAGAGGATAAAAATATCACACTTCAGTGGATGATACACTGCTTTATCAAACTCATTTACCACTCACCTCATTGTGTAGATATATATATATATAGGATATGACATGGCCTGAGTGAAGATATCATATTTATCATCACAAGAGCCCAATGATATCATGATATCTCATGAGTTGCGAAGCCACGAGTGATATATCTTGATGTCATTGGCCTCGAGTGAAGATAAATATATGATATCTTCACTCAGACCATGTCATGTTCTGTTTATACAAACATATGTTTGGGCTAGATTGTAATAGAACTCCTCCCCGAACACAAACCACAACACCCCCCAACCCAGAACACAAGAGACGACATGTTATATTAAACGAAAATATATTTATGGTAGATTCTGCCAGTTTAATATGATGTAAATAATGTTATCTGGTTGATCCTGCCATTATTTTTATTTAAAAATGTAATTTGAGCACTTATCTGGTTGATCCTGCCACTGTGACATTCAGCTGAGAATATTACTTTCACTTTCCCCCGTAAAAGTAGTGTGACCGAGCGGTAGGAAGATCAACCCATTAGGAGAGTACAGCAGTTCATTGTAAAGAGGTCTGTACCCATTCAGTTAAAAAAAAAATGCAGTTCTGTATTTCTCATTGAGAAACTGCTGAATGTATTCGGAAGACAGAGAGAGAGAGAGAGAGATTCATAGATTCAAAGATTGGTACAAGTTCAAAAGGCGAGATGCCCTTTTCAGAACTTGCCACCTGCTGATTCAGCGATGGTAGTAAAATTTCTTATCACCCATGTATTCATCAATCTTCTTTTAAACTGTTCTACATTTTCACTATTTATGATGTCAGCTGGTAGTGTATTCCAAATTGGAGGAATTCTCTGAGTGAAAAATGTCATCCGTTTGTTAGTTTTACATATGGTTGATTTTAGTTTCAAATTATGAGATCTAGTAAAATTATTTACAAAGTATTTTTCTAATCCAATAGAGTTTAACAAATAATCATTTTGGTATGCTTTATAAGTGTAAATTAGATCACCTCTTAAATTTCTATACCTCAAAGAGTATAATTGTAATATTTTTAGTCTGGTACCATAATCTACTTCAGACATTTTATCAATCCTTTTAGTTACTCTGTGCTGTACTCTTTCTGTCATTTGTTGATAGCCTATAGAGGTTGGGGCACAAAATGAATCACAGTAATCTAAGTGAGGATGAAGCAAGCTTGTGTATACATTATGGGCAATATAACTGATGGTTTCCTACTTTTGATATGTTTCAAAATATTACTTATAATCATGTGACATCTTTTAACAGTTTTATTAGTATGGGAATTACATTTTAAATTATCTTTAATTGTTATACCCAAATCATTTTCCTCTGTAGTGGTCATTAATTTTACATTATGTATTGAATATGTGTACTTTTTGTTGTTATTCCACATATGCATAAACTTACATTTTGCAGGATTGAATTTCATTTTATTTTTTACTGCCCAAATTGTTAAATTATTTAAATTATCTTGTAATATGTTTGCTGATAAAGTATTGTTCACAATACAACCTATTTTACAGTTGTCTGCATATTTGTTTATCCAGAAGTCTTTAGATGTTTGCATACTAGTTATCATTATATTGAAAAGTAGAGGTCTGAGGATGGAGCCTTGTGGTACTCCACTAGTTACTAGACTCCATTTGGATTCTTGACCTCGAACAACCACCCTTTGATATTTATTGTGTAACCAAAATGAGAGCCAATTAATAAAATGCGTGTCCAGGTTTATGTTGTGAAGATGTTCGATCAGAATTTTATGTGAAACAGTATCAAATGCCTTTTCAAAATCCAAAAATATGACATCCACCTGAAAGCCATTATCTAGCGCATAACTAAATGGCTCAAAGAAACTAAGGTTTGTTAAGCATGACCTACCAGTGGAGAAACCATGCTGAGAAATATCTGTGCTACCAGAACTTTTAATGTTATTAGACATTTTTGAATGAATTAATCTTTCAATAATCTTGCTGATAAGTGAAGTTAAACTGATAGGCCTATAATTAGTAATTGTCTGTTTATCACCACCCTTAAAAATGGGTGTGATGTTCACCACTTTCCAGGATTGAAGAACCCTTCCTCGATTTATAGTCATATAAAATAAGTAAGTTAGTGGTCCAGAAAGTTCTTTTGATACTTCTTTCATAATTTTGGGTGGATACAATCAGGACCAGGAGATGTATTACATTTAATTTTGTTAATGGCTTCTACTGTATCCTGTTATGAAAAGAATGATATGATATCTGATGTTTGTTGTATATCAGAAAGTATTAAATCTGAGTGATTAAATATACTTGTGAAATACTGATTAAATTCTATAGCCATTTCTTTTTCACTAGTGATTATTTTGTCATCTAAATTTAATGGTCCTATTCCAGTATGAGTTTGTTTTATTGAACCGATATAATTATAAAACTTTTTCTTATTGTCTTTAATGTTTTTTGTTAAATTTATCTCTAAATTTTGTTTTGATTTTTTAATTATTTGTTTTCCTAGCACGTTTTTTAAACTTACACCAATTAGAGGCCTCTTTGGACTTACTATATTTGTTTTAGGCATGATGTTTCTTTTTTATGATACGCTTTAAATCTTTAATCCACCACAAGAATATTCTTTGTTTGTTATTATTGTTGTATTTTACTCTATCAGGCACCAGGGACTGGATATTCAAACTGCGCCCAAAAAGTGTGCAATAGCAGGAGCAAGCACAAGTCCATTATGCCCATGCACAATAGATGCGATATTCAATAAAGGAGCAAGCCAAATTGCACCAACAGCCAACATCTGAATATCGCACAACTTGTGCCATAGTGCAGCAAGGAAGGGGAAGTTGAGCAGATATGATGCACTATAGCGCAACAAGGGCTGCCCAGCTGAGCAGCCCAGGGGCACCATAATGCAAGCAGGGAGCCCCCCAGCAGCAGAGCAATGTAACTGCACAACCAGGGAGGTAGGTAGGGGCCTACCACCCATGCCACAGATGGGCACAGGAACACACTGCAGAACTGACAATGCACTCCCACACCCCAAGCACAGCACAACTGGGGGAGGGCTGGAATATCCACCGGCCCATGGGGACAAGCAAACAAAGCACAGCTGGGGCATGGTGCCCCATCACACCCACCGGCAAGCTGAGACTACCACACAAGTAGGGCGGACCAACCCATGGCACAGCAGCCCACCCCATGCACAGCACACCTTGCACCATGACCCCAAGACACCTTCCATGAGCAGTGACCACCACTGCAGGAATCCCCATGCATACCACCACCCCCATTGTCACACTGCAACCTTGTGTACCACAGAACCATACAAGCCAGACCCACCATGAACACCCAGCAGTGGGTGACAGCACACTGCAATGCAACAATGGCAGACACTGTGCCAACATGCACAATCCCCCTGAGGCACATCTGAGAGACAGAACATGTGTCGGCACAAGAGGCACCCCACACAGGAAAGGGCGTGCCCCTGACACCACCACCATTGATACAGCACCCTGCACAGTAGACAAGTATCACAGCCCGACCCACCACAAGCCACAGCAGCCAGCACAGACACCCACAGTGGTGCATGGAAGTATGCAGCACACCGGGTGCAACACAGTGCAGGGGCAAACACACACCCATACCCACGGGGACACTAACACAGAGACGCAGTAGTGTGGCAACCAAGCCCCCAGTGTGGGCCCATGAAAACTGTGCACACACAGCCTGCAGCCCTCCATGGCACAGGGGTGACACCCACCCTGTGCATGAACTGTGGCCCTGTATGCCACCAGCATATGCCTGGAGTACAAGTCACAGACAGTGGTGCACAGCCCCTGCAACACACACAAGCCACAGCATGGAGGTGGGACAGCAACTGCGGAGGCCACAGTGTCACCCGAGGCAACCATGCACCACACCATTGACAGGAGGCAACCCAGCATTGTGGCGGTCACAGTGGATGACCTGCAGGGACAGCCACCACTGACAAGAGCAGCAGACCTCACAGGCCACAGACATGCAGGGTGTCAGCTGCACAGGCCAAGGATGGGTTGACAGGGGCACAATGGACACAGAGCATGCACCATGGACCACTGCACACAGTAATGCAATGCACAGGGAACAACACACACACACCACAGATACCGACTGATAGCCACTCCCACACTAGAGACACTTCCCCACACACACACACACACATACTCATGACTGAACCACCCCAGATGCCATGCACACCACTGCAACTGAGCACCTATAGCCAGCTGCAAATCAGAGACCACCACAGTATTCATATCAAAATATCTGCATTCAAAAACATATCAAAATCAACTATATACAACTATGTACAAACATGGGGTGGAGGGACAGGAACAAGGTGGGGGAGGGTAAGGGGCGGGGTGAACATATGGGAGAGGGTAGGTGGGGTGTGAGGGTTGAACAAAGGGGGTAGACGCAGACTGCTCATGCAGCTGTCAGTGTCCAGCCTGGTCCTCCACTGCCTGGGGCTGTTGCCTGCGTCGCCTCTTCCTCCTCACCCCATGCTGCTGTAGATCCCCTAAGATGGAGAGGGACTCTTGCACTACCCACAGAAGCTCCTGGATGGCCTGCTGTATACGCAGGAGTATCTGCACACCTAGGACAAGGGATCAGAGTAAATGGGTGTGACTGTCCATCCCCCCTGCAGCCCACCCATTATGCATGGCATACAGCCATGTGCCACGCTCCTGTGATAGTGTGTGCCCACCCACAGTGACCGTGTCCACAAGACATGCCCAACCAGGCAGCAACAGCCATGTGTACCACTGCACACACCCACCGCCCATGTCCAGCAGAGCACAACCAAGGCCGTACAGTAATGTGGTTATATGGTGGACAGGCAGTGCCACAACCATGTGCCCAGTGCATGCATGGACCACCATTGACACACTCTCAGACATGCAGTGCCACTGGACAGTGCTGACTGTCACATGTCGCATGCATGGCAGTGATGTCCATGGATGGTGGCCATGCCCTGCTTCCCACCCTGTCACACAGCATGCAATAGCAATCATGGTATCATGGCACTCACCCTCATCGGGATGTTAATGGCATTGGGGATGGTCCCCGACATGCCCCTGTGCAGCGTCCTCCGCTCTCTGCTGCTGCTCCACCATCCTCCTCCACTTGGCCATGCCTGTGGGAGACAAAAGGAGAGAAACACATCAGTACAAACCCAAAGCATATTCCCCCTGCCCCAATGTGTGTGCCCACACACCCAGCCAGACCCACCCACCCCATACCCTGTAAACACCGCCATAGCCAACCCTAGACTATCCCTCCCCTATGTGCTGGACACATAAGACAGTGTTACCCATATGGACCATACAAATGTGTAGATGTATCACCCACCTGGATGAGGCACCACGCCCCTCCTGGCACACGACCGCAGACATGCAAGTAGCTCTGTCTCCTTCCATCTAAGGTCCCCATACCGGTGCCTGCACTGTTCGGCCATTCTCCTGTGGCCAGTGGCCACCTCCAGGTTAGTGGCCACCTCTTGCCAGACCTGGGTCCTGGCCCTGTCCAGTGGCTCCTCACCAAATAGTGGGCCATAGTGTGGCTCCACAATGGCCACAAGGTTGGCCAGCTCAAGGGCACTCCAC
The DNA here is from genome assembly GCA_016271365.2 of Neoceratodus forsteri. NCBI lineage: Eukaryota > Metazoa > Chordata > Ceratodontiformes > Ceratodontidae > Neoceratodus > Neoceratodus forsteri. The sequence continues at coordinate 107,287,708 of CM028137.1, forward strand.
TGAGGGGCTCTCCTGCATGCCACCTCTAACGCTATAGTAGGCAATATGGTGCTCTGCAGCACGGCACCCCCATGTGGAAGTGCTACGCGGTACAGCGCCGCTATTCCCTATCACGCTGTCAGTACAGCGCCACCATTCCCTATTGCGCTGTCACCGAACAGCACGACAGAGGTGCAGCCATGCCAGATGTATAGCGCCAAGGGGGCAAAGGTCAGGCACAGGGTCATGGATCTCTGGCGCAAGGCCATGCACAGCACCATCGGACATCTATTCATCTAGCGCTAGTGGTTGCCTGTGTGCCATCGCCACAGCGAACTATTGTGCAGTTGTGCCACAACGCCATGTAGTGACCCTTGCCATAGTGCCACTGGCACAATGGTGGCCGTGCCCTGAATTGCCTACCGCGCACAGCACGTCATCAGCACAGCAGATGCCTGCATAAGCTACCTGGGCATGCACAGTGCAGTGTACTACGCAGGCCACAGAACTGCGCCATTGGCTCAGCATGTTCAACACAATTGCACAAAGTGCAAAAGCGCGATATTCAGCCGTCATATGCAAATCATCCGATCAGCCATGCAATGGCGCAGCAGCATGATTTGCATCTCATTAAAGTTGCTCCACACCTAATTTGCATGGATTGTGCTATAAAACTGCGACACTGTTCTGCAGTGCCCATATTCGGTTACTGCAGTTTATTGGTGAGTTGCCTGCTCTGTGGTGTTCTGGACTGTGGTATCAGGGACTTGCTTTTTACTGCACAGTCACAGGTAACCACTGTCATCCATACAGGCTGAATAATGACCGAGCGAGGACTGGGTGAGGAGTGACAACGATGGTGGGCGGAAGAGGAGGCCCAATTTCACTAAGGCTAAGACGGAGGCACTCTTCGAGGCCGACATTGATCAGAAGCCACTGCTCAGTGGACTGCAGGGCACCCCTCAGGCCCGTGCTGCTACATGGGAGGGGGTGGCACGTGCCGTCAACCTGCATGGCAACCACCAGCGCTCTGTGCAGGAGTGCAAGAAGAAGATGGGTACTGACAGGAGGAGGGTGAAGGAGAAGGTGGCTGCCATCAGGGCGGCATGTGCTGCAACAGGCGGGGGCCAGCCGGAGGTGGTGCAGTTGACTCCGGTAGAGGACAGGCTCGCTGCAAGCATGCAGCGCAGTGCCATTGAAGGCATTCCAGGAGGTGGCTTCCAGACAGGTGGTAGGCCATCACTGCATGGTACGTCATGGTCTGTCAGGGGGACGGTAGATCACATGCACTAACGTGTCCTTACTTTCTGTTACAGATCCTGCGTGTCTGCAGGGGTCAGCGGTGGAGGGCCTGTCCACTGTGGGCAGTCATCTGGAGTTGGAGGAGGGACCATCCACCTCTGCAGGTAGCCGGCAAGCATTGCAACAGTGGGTCCGCCTGGCTGTCAACACTGATGTCATTGAGGCAGGTGTGGGGGAGGCCCTTCCTGTGTCTCAGCGGTCTGGTGTCCAAGGATGCCAGCACGCTGTGGCTGTGGCACAGACCTGCACCATTGATGATGCAACAACCGTTATGGGCAGTGACATGTGTGTGTCACAGAATGGACACACAGCAGGCCAGCTCACGCCCATGGACCTGGCAGGTTCTGACGTGTGTGCCAGCATGTCAGCACAGTCCCAGGTTGTGCCTGCAGCACCAGTGGGGCAGCACTGGTGGCTGGTCAGGTCAGTGGTACTGTTGCGGCCACAGCGGTGGAACAACCGATCCCTTGGGCACAGCAGGCAGAGGGGCAGCAGTAGTCGCCCACCGGGACTGGGGGTTCAGGGTTCAGCGGTGGCATCTGTGCACCACCTGTGGACTTGCCCATACCTGGTCCTGGTGAGCAGTGCTCACCCTCAAGAGGTGCTGAACATCAGGTCCTTCCATACCCTGAGGGACAAGATGCCGAGGTGGCAGACAACCTCTTTGACGAGCACACCCGCCTACTGCAGGCATCAGTACAGCAGCAGATGCAGCTTGCAACATCCGTGGAGGCACTGTGTATGGCTCTGGAGCGGGTCGAGGAGCGACACAGCAGGGACACCGATAGGATCCTGTCACAGATTGTCCAGTTGCGGGAAGATGTGACCACTGCCATTGACAGGCAAACACAGGAGTTGGTCACTGTCATGGCCACAATGGGCACACAGTCAGGTGCCCATGCATCACGCACACCGCGCAGTTCGCTATCCACTCCCCATTCCCGGCATTGTGCGACACCCACCCTGTCGATGCCAGGTTCAGCTGTGGGTATCCCGAGCACTCCTGGTGCAGGTATGTTCAGTGTGCTGCAGACCCCTGTGCGGCACGGTCGCGTTCGCACAGTGGAACCCCTGGTGGACCATCGGTGCCACCCCATGAGGCTCATGGTCAGTCTACTAGTGCTGCTGGGTCTCGGTGGGGCCACCCACGCATCCGAGGTGGATGTGGCACTGTGCCGCAAGACTGACCTGTCTCCCAGTGCGGGCACTGTCTGGTGCTGCCCAGTGTGCATTGTGTGTTTTGGTGGGCAGTGCACTAGTGGGTGCCCAGCCCTACATGCAGACACACAGTCCACCTGCACACCCTCCCGACTGCTGTCCACAGGTACGTGTGCATGATGATGCCTGCATTGCTCTGTACACCAAAGTGCGATGGTGCCCAGCATCTGACACACGCACATAGTCAGTCAGTGGACGTGGTGGTCTGTGGACATGTGTGTTGCTATTGTTTGTGTTCCGGCTCTGTTTTGCACCTGACCCCTATGCACTTTGCGCCTATTGTGTGTGCGTGTGTGTGTACTTCCATGTGGCTTGTTACTGTTCACCCTTCCCTGGTTGTATGTTTGTGCTTCTGTGCCCTGCCACATCCCTTGCCAGCATGCACCCCTGGTGTGTTTCCATGTGTGTATGTGGGTTGTGCCCTAGCCACTGGTGGTTGCACATGGCCCCATGACTTACTTGTGTTGGCTGAAGTGCTCCTCTGTGATGGTGTCCCAGCACAGCTGGGCCAGCCGGATCAGTCGGGGGTCTCATCGGCCAAGGGGGGGCTGCCCATCCCCATCATCACCAGCATCACTGTCGTCCCCATTGCTGTCCCCTTCTTTGACCTGTATGGCTATCCCAAAGTCTTTGGCCATGTTGTGCAGGATACAGCAGGCCAGGAATATCCCACAGGCCTTTGAGGGGCTATACTGTAGGGCACGGCCAGAGGTGTCCAGGCAGCGGAAACGTGCCTTCAGCATCCCAAACACCCGCTCAATGATGTTGCGTGTGATGGCATGTGCCTCATTGAAGCGTTGCTGCGATGGGGCCATGGGTCACCGGTAGGGTGTGAGCAGCCAGGGACGGAGTGGGTATCCACTGTCACCTGTGTGGAGATAGTGGAGGTTAGTGTCTTGTTCAGGCTCAGACTGCCCCAATCCCTGTGGGCTACACCCATGGCACCTCTGGCTTACCCCCCCTTGCCCACGATTTGTCAGTTCTACATACATACTCACCCACTAGATGACCTATGGGGATGTCCCCACTCTCGAATCGATGGCATGGTGCTGACTGGTACCAGATGAAGGAATCATGTGCTCCCTCAGGGTGCTTGGCACAGACATTGATGATGCGCCCACTGGCATCACACTCCACCTGGCAGTTGACACTGGCATATCCCTTCTGATTCATGTAGGTGGCCCCATCTGGGCCAAGTGGTGTGCGAATGGCCACACGGGTGCAGTCTATTGCCCCTAACATGCCAGGCATATGTGCTACCCTGTGGAACTCCTGGATGTTTGCTGTGCGCTCCGCCACAGTGCTGGGGAAATGGATGTACTCCGCAGCATGTGGCAGCAGTGTGCTGAGGAACTGGGTGAGGATGCATGACGTGGCCAACTGTGTTATGCCTGTGGTGTCCCCTGTTGGTCTCTGGAAGGTACCCGTGGTGAGCAAGCACATGCAGGCTGTTACCTTTGTGTCCACTGACAGAGCATGACTCCATCATGTGGGTGCCTGCATCACATCACTGCACAGCTCACAGAGTCACCTTAGTATTTCCCTGTTCAGGTGGTACCGGCCCACAATCTCGACATCTGTGTACAGCTCAAAGCTGGTGTGGGCTCGGTACTGCATGTTGGGGGCATACCGCTGACGGGCCCTTCCACGGACACGTCCCCCTGCAGCATGCCTTCTCACCCCCCTCATTATGGCTTGCATGTGGAAGGTGGCACTGTCCATGTCCCTGGCTTGTGTTTCCCCCCCCCAGCTGTTGTTGCTTTGTTCCCCCCGCTGTCCTGACTGCTACCTCCCTTGCACCGGGTACACCTACTGGCCTCTACACTCTGTGGCCCCACACACCTTCCCTTGCCCCTATTCTGTGTTTTGGTTTCCCTGACCTGCCCTCTGTCTCCCTATTTCTCTGTCTCTCTCCCTGCCTCATGTGGCTTCCCTGTAGCATTCTTGCACCTCTTCCTTGCTCCTTTTTATTTTGGCTCATTTCCGCTATGGTGCAACTTCCCCCTGCTCCACTGTTGCGCATTGCACAAGTCTTTGAACATCGCACTGCGCACTTTATGCATGGTTCCACCCTCTTCAGTTGTGCATGCCTTCATTATCATTGTGCTGTTGCTCAGCATGTTTTCAGTGGCTCAACTGCCTCCTGCTGAATATCGCAAAATGGCGCATTTTCTGACTTGTGCTGGTGCAACCCTATTACGCATTACGCAACCCTTTTGAATATCTGGCCCCAGGTGTTTAGACAGTGATCTATTTTAGCTTTTATTTTTTCTCATACATGCTCAATCTCAAGGTTACTTAGGTCGTTTGGCCAATTCCATGAAGTTAAGAAATTTTTTTTGTAATCTGATTTGTAATAATTTTTGAACTTACTTATCCCTTTGTTGCCATTTATGTGCCTTATGATATCACATGTGATCATATTATGATCACTATTGCTCAAAGGTGGCAAAATGACAGGAATCAAAAGAATGTCAGCATTATTTGTAGAAAGGAGGTCAAGCATGTTATTATTCCTAGTAGGAATAGTCACTAGTTGGTCCAAATCATGTTTTATGGTGGTTTCAAGAAACTGTAATTCAATATTACTGTTAGTTTTGAATGTTTCTCAATTTATATGGGGGAAGTTAAAATCACCAAGGATTATTAGATCACCATTAACCACAGTATTATCTAATTGTTTCAAGAAGACTACATTTTCATCAAGATTCAAGCTAAGTGATCTGTAACAAAGGCCTACAGTCAAGGTTTCATAACCTAGTTAAATTTTAGCCCAAAGTATCTCAACTGCATAATCTTCATTCATTATCTTATGACAGTTAAATTTGTTAGATATATAGATTGCTAAACCCCCACCCTTAGCATTCTATTTTTAAGAATTTTGTGTAACCAGAAATGTCAGTATTCCAGTCATTATCTGTAAACCATGTTTCAGTAATATAACAGATGTCAACCTCTTTGTTTACAAGAATGTATCTTAGCTAATTATGTTTATTTGTTAGACTGCAAGCATTAGTCAATAGAATTTTAATTCCCTTGTCTCTTTCTTCATTATCATGAATTTCATTAAATCCAATATTCTTCTGATTAGATGCACTTTTTTGATTTGTTAGACCAGATTTTGAATTCCTCTTCCTTTTTCTCTTTTTAAGTTTTAAAGTTTTATGAGATGTAGTATTATAATTCATATTCCACTCATAGCTTGGTAGATTTTTTTGACTAATGATACTTTATTTATAATAATATCATCTTCCCCCCACCTCTTAGTTTAAAGCCGTATCTATTGAATTATTAAACTGTTGACTAAGGGATTGTGATCCTACTTAATTGAGGTGCAGTCCATCTGGACTAAACATATCATGATTTTCACTGTAATCTTCCTGGTGTGTTATACAATTAATGTTTTGCTTTAGGCACCATTGTCTGAGCCAATTATTTACTACTTTTAGTATACAGTTTTGTCTGTAAGTCTCTCTAGGGATCAGGAGTATCTCGGAAAAGAAGATGTTGCAGTCAAGATCTGCAAGCTTATTTGCTGAATTGACAAATTCCTGCTTAATTTGGTGAGGGTTTTGATGAAATATATTATTGGCTCCTACATGAATAATCACTAATTCTCTAGTATTGCTTTGACATACTATATTATTAATCATTTTTGAAATGCCTGATATTTTAGCACCCTTAAAACATGAAAGGGCTCTATGCTCTTTGTCCCTGTCACAAATTGCTCAGTCTAGTCCCTTGATAATAGAATCACCGAGTACATATATTTCAGTTTCTCTAGGCAGGGTAACCTCAAATTCCATATTTTGGTCTACCTGCTGAGAGGCAATAGAAGTTGTATCAAATATTACTAAGGGTTGATCTAGAGTCAAATTCTGTTCTGTGCCCACTGATTGAGATTCAATATTTAGAAGAGTAGGTGTATCTGAGGTTATGACTTCATTTAGAGAAGCAGATGTACCCATTGTCCCTTCTTGGGTAATATCTAAATTTAAGGGATCAAATTAATTGGTGATTTCAAGATTAAATTGCTTAGCTTTCCTTACCCTTTTTTGGGGGGATGTTTTAGATGTTGAACTTGGTACCAGACAGAGAGTGCTAGTTGGCAGCATTAGAGAAGGAGGAGGAAATATGAGTATGTGTTGCTATAGCAACAAATGCTCACCAGTCCTCCTACTGTTGTGAAGCTGCCGACTCACTCTCTCATCTCTCTCTGTCTTCTGAATACATTTAGCAGCTTCCTGAAAAGAAATACAGAACTGCAGAGGTTTCTTTTTAACTAAATGGGTACAGACCTCTTTACTATGAACTGCTGTTATTTCTTAATGGCTCGATCTTCGTACCGCTTGGTCATGCTACATGCAAGGGGGAAAGTGAAAGTAATAGCATTCCCGACTGAATGTCACAGTGGCAGGAGCAGCCAGATAACTGCTTAAATTACATTTTTAGATAGAAATAATGCCATAATCCAACCAGATAGAGGTGTGTGTGTGTGTGTGTGTGTGTGTGTGTGTGTGAGAGATTGGGGAGGGGGGTCCAGGTTTTAAAGAAAGAGACCTGCACAATGGAAAGTAAAAAACTTTCACTTTCAGTTGAATGACGTATATGAACATGGAGATATCACTATGACATGTAGGAACATGGAGATATCAATGATATCTTCATGGCCATAGTGATATCTCCATGACCTGTCTAAGATACTACTTTTTATCCATGAATTTATCCCCAGACATATGTTGTATAAATATATATATATATATACACACAAATGCTATTTTTGCATCTTACAGTTGTTAGTTTTCAGACAAAGTCTCATAGACTTTTTTCTGTCCACATGATGGAATCTTGAAGGAGTTAAGTAAATGTTATTATTTTCTTCAAGGCCCTGATCCAGCAACTCAGTTAATACACACTCAGTATATTGTATTATTAAATGACAAAAAACAGTATTCTGTTTGCAGTTGTTTGATCAGGAATTTTATATATGGTATAAGTTCTTTTTGTTACATCTATGTTGGTCCAAAAAAAGGTATCAAATCATTTGCTTCTGTATCACTCATGGTTTGTCAGCAGTTATTTCATTAGATGAGGTCACCCTTGCCAGGAGTTTGACTGTTTCTCCACCCCTCCTCCAAACACACACACTCACACACTTATTATAAGAGATCTCAGTAACTCTTATCTGTTATGTTTGGGAAGCAGGCTGCAGCCCTTTCTGTCAAAAAATAAATGTATATATTTAGTCTTTATAGTTCACTGAAGACCTGGAATTTTATCAGATAGGTCTTGAGAAGTTAAAAAGCAGTGTAAATCTTTACAAACTTTGCTGGAAAAGGGTAACATTTATGAGGTATGAATCTTTCTTGAAAGATATTCATCCCCAATTGAAGTTAGTAGCAAAAAATGTTTAAATGCTAGGCATTTAAACGTGCAAGCTGTTCCATTTTGAAGGAGGTAAACAAATCTCCAGTTTAATAGGCAACCAATATTTAACAAGCTGTTTCAGTTTCCTAATGGCCATCTGATAAGCAGCTTTGGAGTTATGTCTCCAACATTCTAAACAGAAAGAAGGGATTATTTTATTTTAGTTGTTATAGTGATTTGTAGATGTGGAAGGATACATTGAAAAGTCCAAAAAATGTGTTCCATGAAACTCCATTTTCAAGCTACAGATAGCAAAATGGCTGTAGGCTCCACCGACAGCCATAAAAAGAACCTATAGCCCCTCCTCTTCCTCACTGTGTCCTTGTATTTTCATAATCTTAATACCTTCCCTTGCATATAAACAAGCTCTTCTTTCCTCCCTGCCCCATCCTGGTATGCCCCCCCAGACAGTGACACCAACACAGTGATCTACCAACCCGTCAACAAAATCAACAGGTTGCCGACAGGTCACTGTGTTGGTGCATCCAACACAGGAGCACACTCTCTCCCAATCCTGCACTCCCTCCTCTAGTCAACTCTGACTGCAGTTGACAATCCATAGTATGGGGGGGCAGAGCCCCCATGTGGGGGGTTTGGGGCTGAAGCCCCCCGATGTAAACATTGGACTGGGAGACAAACGGGAATTATGTCAACCACAACTTGTGGTTGACATAATTTTTGTCGCTGAGATGCTGGTCGACAAAAGTGTTGTCGAACCGGCATCGTAGACCCCCCTATTCTTTCTAAACATAATGTAACCCAGTATGTCCACCTCCCAGTTGTGGTTGTCAGTGCTCTAGGACTCTGTTATGGCCATTAGATCCAGGTTCACATCCACAATGATAGCCTCAAGATCAGGAATTTTGTTTCCTATGCTCCTTGCTTTGGCACACGTGACTCTCTGCCCCTTTTGTCACTCCCTTCCACCACTTTGCACTCCCTTCTTGATTCCATTCTCCACCCTTCTTTTTTCACTGGTACTGTCTTTCCTCTTTATCCTCCTTTTGTCCACCATCCCTAGTATTTTCCACTGCCCTAGTCCCACCTTTCGACCCTCAAATCCCTTCCCCACCCTTGCCCATATTTACCACTACCCCAGGGAATGTATTTGCACAGATACAGTACATACATACATAGATGCTGATGGCAAATAAGGCCTATGGCCCACCTAGTCTGCCCATTTGTGCTGTATCTGTGCATCTTCAAGCTTCCCTAGAACTAGGCTGCCCTGGGCTATTCTTCACTGTTACTCCATCATCTGGGAAGCATTCACTGCCTCCCTCATTTCTCCTTTCCCTGAATCCTAGCCAGCTTGGTCTGGAGTCTAGCGACCTCCCCCATCAGCCCAGAGAGGTGCATGCAGAAGGGACAGTACGTTGGTCTCCAGAAAGTCTCTCTGAAGACTGCTGCTCCACAGCCACTGCACTGCATTGCACCACTCCCATCATTCCCAAAGCTGCTCCTAAATTACCTGAAAATGTATTTATACCCTTACTCCAGATATGGTGTTTCTTGATTTCCTTTTTGTTGTCTGAGTTACCCCTTTTTGCTGTACCCTAGTTATTTATTAATTTTCGTTCCCCTTAAACTTTTAAGTAGACATTTACTAACTTTTGCCCTTTGTGACCTGATCCTAGATATGGTGTTATTAGTCTTCCTTGATTCCCCATTAACCCCTATTTATTTCTACCCTAGTTAGGGTGTTGTACCGATTCTCAGTTTTAGCCTACTAGTTACCTACCACTCATCCCTGCAATGACAGGAGCGAACAGGTACCTTACCTTAGCTGACTGGCAGAGTCCTTACTTTGTCTTACCTTAGCTAACTGGCAGAGTCATCTGCTTCCCTGCTTCCTGCTGCAGACCCCATTGATGCCTAAGATGGCAGTACCTGCACCACTCCTTCAATGTTCCACTCACTCACTATGGCACAAACTGTAGTTGCATCAATAAGCACATTAGTACATGTGTTTTACAGAGTCATCAAAAATATTTGTTCACATTTATATCACATTTATATCATTAAAGTCCACTCTCTAAATTTATCATAGAATCATAATAAGTAGTGAACTATTGTAGCCAAAATAGCATGATTGTTTGTTTCGAATAACTCATCAGTAGTCATGTTAGCATATGTTAAAGCCTAACAGTCATTATGCAACTTTGTTAACATAAATAGTTATTTACTCTAATTTCACTAAAAGTCTCTATAATGACTCTGAGAGTAAAATAACATCATATAATCACAGCTTGATAGAGTGTAGATACTGTGCTAATGCATTTAAGATTTTATAATTATTTGTCTTAAATTGCTCGAGAAGCATTTGATCAGGGGAGAGACAGAGTTCAGAAATTATTGGGCCCAACCAAACTTTACGTTTTTTGTATAGTGGACATAATAAAAACACATGTTTTAGATCATCATGCAGCATCATATTACATCTACGGCATTTGGTTTCAGAGCATTTTTGGATAAAATATATACAAGTCGCTTCATACAATTCTAGTCTGAATATTTAAATAACTACTTTTTTGATTCAGTAAAGACTCTGAGATACATTTCCAATTTATGCTCTGTTTTCAATACTTCATACCATTTGTATACTTTCCTAGTTTGTATGGCTTCTAGGTATTTGGCGATAGCTGTGTCCCTTATTCTATCTTTTAATTGTATAACTATTTCTTCAAATGGTCTATAATAAATTTGGTGTAGGAGATGACCCAAACCCATGGGGTACAGAATGGTTGTTGTAATTTCCATTATGGGAGAAATAAATCCCTGAATGTTATATTTTATTTACTCTTCAAGACACAGTTTTGGTTGACTGTGCTCTGGAAGGAGATAAAGTTTTAAAAGAAATATTAATTTCCTCTCAAAAAGTACAGCAGGTAGTGGTAATTGACGTAATTCCATTCTCAGGATTTCTGAAGGGTCTGACTGAGGAACCTGAAGAATATAACACAATCATTTATTTAATTGAATTTGTAGATCTTTAGGTTGATTTGGCGCCCAAATTTCTGATGCATACATTAAACCTGCTCTAATTTTTGTATTTATGACTCTAAGAGAAGCATGTATAGAGCCATCCCCTATTCACACAGAAAAGCTCTTAAAAGCATTGAAAGCTGTTAGCTCTTAGTTTCATTAACTCTGTTTTTTAGCAATGTTAAGTTATAAGAAAAATTTACTTCTAGATAGTCATAAGTCTTAAGCTTTTGAATTCTTGTTTCCCCTATATAAAGGGTTGTTTTCTTTTTTTTTCCCAAAGATCACCATGTTTGCCTTTGAGTAATTTTTAAGCAATTTATGGCTTTCACATAAACTATATAAATGATTTATCTTTTTTTGTAGGCCCAACAAAGAGGTAGATATGAGTACTAAGTCATTGGGGTATGTCAAGATTGCTATTCTTTTGTTTAATATTTTTGGAGAGTGGAAATTCTCTGCATCCATTTCTTGTATAATAGAGTTTATATGAAGGTTAAACAATGTAGGGGCAAGCAAGCAAACAACCTTGGTATACACCAAGGTTAGTGTTTATTGGGGTCGCTAGATCACCACATTGAATAAATTTAACCTTTAACTAAGTGTCTGTCTGTAGTCTAATTATTATGTCTAATAATACTGGATCAAGGTTATAAGATTGTAGTTTATGCCATAAATATGAATGGCTAATAGTGTCAAAAGCTGATTTTAAATTGACAAAACAACATACAATTTTCCCTTCTTAACTGCTACATGCTTCCAAATTAAATAAGCAAGAGTATAACAATGTTGTACCACTGAGCAATTTTGAAATTTGTTGAGAATCTTATTTTCTTCTATCCAGGACTGTCATCTATTCAATAGAATTTTACAAAAGATCTTTTGTGAGTTGTCCAGAAGACTTATTTGGTCTGTACATTAGGTTGTTCGGCGGATTTCTCTTCTTCTTATAAATGGGACAGATAATACTGCCTTTCCAGCTGCGTGGTATCACCACCCCTTGTATAATTCCATTAAAAACAATATGAAATATTGGCATCCACCAATCTGAATAGAATTTGTACACCTCTGACATTATAAGATTGGGTTCTGGGGCTTTACTGTTTTTTATGCATGTTAGAGTATCAAATATTTCTTCTATTGTTAAATAAAGTGGTTCTGGAGAGTACAGTAAATCCTTTATTAGTACAACAGTTGTTGTCTCAGCTTGTGAAAAATACAGGGAATGAAAATGATGTTCCCAAATTAGAGATGCAATTGCTGCATCTACAGAATTTGAATATTATGTGTACCCTTGACTTACTAGGGTCCAAACCATTTTACTACCTTTGTTTAGTATTGATTATCAAAGCTTACTCCATTTTCTTATTTGAAAGTCCATTCTTTCCTCTGCTGATAGTTTTTTATATTTTTTCCTAGCTTTATTAAGTATTTTGTGGATATTTGTTGTGGGATTTTGTTTAAGTTTCAGTACTATGGCATTAAGTTGTTTTTTTACCCTAGTACATGTACTGTTAAACCATGTAAAACTTTTCTTTTTATTATCTGTATTCTGATACAAAAAATAGAATAAAGTATGGGTTTGGGTGTGTAATGAGAATTTACACACACCCAGACCCATATTTTATTTTATATAATTGTTGGGTTTGTCTTTTTTGCCTCAGCAATTATATAAAATAAAAAAAGGCTGCTGTGCTACTGTAGTCTGATTACCTCAGCACGTGATGTTGGCTTTCACTTTTATTTCAGTTTTTTTTAAATAGTGTCAGGGTGCTCGATCTGGTTGCCATGTGGAACATTTCAGTTCATTTTAAAGTTACTTGCTGCAAAGTGTCTGTGGCAGTTTATCTCCATGGTGGGTTTGCGGTATGGGAAGGTTTTTCCTCTTCCGGAAGGAGAGAGCAATCGAGGAGTTCGAGCATGCGCAGAGTGGGGAAAACCGTGCTCGTGTTTGCCGTTATAAACACTCCTTTATAACAGCAAATTATGCCATGGTTTCTCTGTGGGAAAAAGGGAAGCCCATTAATTATAATGGTCTAATATAATCAGCTATGTGCTGCCATTTATCAATTGTTTCTTCCATGGATATTGTTTCCTATAAAATTTCCTCCCTAAGATTTGTAATTATGGAGTCATAGAAGACATTTGTTAAATTATTGTTTACACTATTCTGCAATCTAATTCTATGAAGATTCAAAAATTCTTAATTTTGTAGATTCTAAATGTTAATATTAGAATAGTCTTGTATCTTGGTTGCTACCATAATTTCTAGCATATGGTGTGTGGATTCTGGTCACTCTATCACTGATAGAGATATCAAAAGCTTAATTGCTTCAGTATTAGCCCATACTTGGTCTATTAGTGATGAATCCATGGGTCTGTTAAATATTTGTACTCCCTCATAATCTCCCTCGATTCTTCCATTTATTATATAGCAACCAGCTTGAGTCATAGATTGTAGAAGTAATTGTCCCTGTTTATTAGTTTTCTGATCTTGAGTTCTCCTTTCAAGCACTATATTTGGGTTGATATGACTGAGGCAATCAAAATGTTCTTGCTGTGCACTTTCCCTGAGATCATCTTGTTGGACTCTATCATCGAAGTCCCCTAAAATCATTAGAGGACATAACTGATGTACTTCCATAAGTTCTTCAATATAATATGTAAATTCTGTCCATCTGTGATGTACTGTAGTTTTGTTTAGATATAGGAAGGATGTAGACATTAATTATGGTCGTCCGAATTTCATTTGTTTCTAAAAGAAGTGGGAGTGTGGTCTTAAATTGATTAGTTAAAGTCGCAACTGCCATATTTAAAGCTGTTTCTATGTACAGTATATAGCTACACCAGCTAGGTTTCTGCCTTTTTATGTTGATTCGGTTGTGGGTATAACATACCCTGTATAACGAGGGATTATTGGAGGGCCCCCCTCTATACACCACCTGCAGGCAAATAATATAATATTAAGAAGCGCTTGCATTCAAGATCTGCTAATTTTGTACATTCCTTCTATGTCCCAAGATAAAATTTTTAGTACTTTTTCACTGTTCATATTTTGATGAGTAACTACCGATTGTCATTCAGGATTTACTGTTAGTAATGGGTTAAATAAATTTACTGTAGGTATTTGATCTGTTCTCTTATTACCATTAAAGTTTTTCAACATCGTATTCACATCTGTAATGTATATTCCCATACTGTCCAAAAATGCAGTCATATGCTGTATTGGTGCTGCTACACATGTGTTTCTAAGTGTAACATCTATTTGTGGATATGATATTAATGACTTACGTACCTTGATCCATTCAGATGTATATTTAATATCCTAAAGAAAAAAACTCACCATCTCTCTCTTTATTAGGCAATAATTATGCTTTCTTTGGACATTCCAACCAAAAATTGTTACAGTTCTGTTCCGCCAGGTAACTTTTTGTAGTGTTTTATATTCTGAAATTAAGTTTAAAACTCTATTCCTTCTTTCCACTTGTTCATCCTGGTTCTGAGTCATCCCTTCATCAATTTTTGTCACAGTTTGAAGGGGTAACATGTTTACACCTTTTCCCTTTAATTCAAGCTATTTTTGCCATATAGAGTCTGCTATATCTTTAGTAGCACAATACAATAGAATACAATCCAACTTATTTGCATTTGGTGGGTGAGTGACATGCATGTTTTCTTCATTAAAAGGCATGTGCAATAATTTGCTCAATCAATCCTGAATTTTAACCTTATTTTCCTGATATAATGGATATACTCCATACATTTCTACCAGATATTCAGTATAATTCTGCCAATCTTCCACAAAGCATATTCGATTGTTATTATTATGGTTATTTTGTTGTTTATCAACCTTTGTATATTGCTCAATAAATCTTTTCTCAGTCTCTCTCCTTTTCCAGTCATCCTTTGTTAAAATTCTTCTGTCCTCCATAGATGGAAAAGAAACTAGTACCTGACCGTTTTCTCCATTACTACCTCTTATCTGTGTGAATGAATCTCTTCTCTCTAGCATGGTTTGTTGTGTTTGAATTATTTCTGCTCTTTGAAGTCCTTCATTTATTTAATCTGTTGTTATAATAATATCATGTGTTGTCATTTTTAACCATGGTATCAGGTATGGGAACATCAGCTTCATATTCAATATAAGTAAGCTTCATAGCCCTATTGTTATGTTCTCCTATAATTTTAATGTTGTTATTTTTTGCCTTATTTTGTTTCTCCTTCAGTTTCCAACTACCTTCTTAGACTGTTTGTTTATGTTTACCTCTTGATTTCCATCTGCCTTTTGGAACAATATGTTTATTCATGATTTCCTGATCATCTGTTTCTCTGATAAAAGGTTGTGGTAAATTAACTTGTATTCCTCTATTAATTTTTTCATAGTTGTCACTGGTGGATCTGGGTCATCAGATAGAGAGGTTGGTAGAGAGTTTACCTTCTGGGCTTTGGCTTGAGGGTGTACAACTATTTTATTCTGAACAGGTGCGTGATCTGGGGGTGGTTCTTGATGGGCTGACACTGAATGTGCAGGTGTCGGCAGTCATCAAGTCTTCCTTTTATCATCTTTGGAACATCACCAGAATTAAGCACCTTGTTCCATCGGGTGATTTGCCTATGTTGATCCATGTCTTTGTGACTTCTCACCTGGACTACTGCAACTCCCTCTACCTGGGGCTTCTGGGGGTTGATAATTATCTGTCACATGCAGCTGGTGCAGAATGCTGCTGCACGATTGTTGACTGGGACCTCTTATTCAAGTCATATTACTCCCATGCTGCGTGATCTGCACTGGTTGCCTATACAGTAGTGGATCACCTTCAAGGTTGGTCTTCTGACCTACAAATCCCTGCATGGACTGGGTCTGTGCAATCTGCAAGAGCTCCTGAATCCCTACAGCCCTGGCCATCCTCTCCACTCAACTGATGAGGAGTTGTTAGAAGTTCCCAGGGTGTGGTTGAAAACATCTGGGGCCCAGGCTTTTATGTTTGGTGCCCCATACCTGTGGAACTCTCTACCTCATCAGATTAGAGAGTGTGAGACAACGGAGAGCTTTAAAACAAGCCTGAAAGCATATTTGTTTAAGCATGCATTCAGTATCTAATATGGGATTTTCAAATAATTTTAATTGAAATCTCCAAATTATATTGTAAATAATTTTTAAGCTGAGCTGTTTTGTTTTATGATGTTTTTAAGTATGTACAGCACTTTGATTTTTAGAATTGTGCTAAATAAATAAAGTATCATTATTATTATTATTATCTTCCATAAGTGCCTTTCCTGACAAAATCTCTTTGTTATTGTCCAGGTTAGCTTTATTATAGAATATATCTGCTCGAAGGTTTGCCAGTTCCTCTTTTAATAACCATACATTTTCCAAAATAATAATATTGGCAAAATATGGGTTCCTTATTGTCTCTAACTACTGTTGGGATAATGAAACACAGGCAATACAATTTGAGTTCTGACTTTTGTCCAACTCTGACTTAGTTTGTTAATTAACTTTATTTCCATTTTGCATATGGGTGTTCAAGTCTGTAGATGTTGGTGAAAACAGTAGAGATGGTGACTCACTATCCCTATGTGTGTTTCTGTCACAATCTTTTTTTTTTTGTTCATCAGCTAATTTCCTTAATCCTACAATGGTATGAGCTAACTCTTGTATAACTGAGGTTAGGTCTTCTGGGTTAATATATGACTTAGCTCCCCTTTGTATAGCTTTCTTATTTGGTGTCATTTCTGCAGATACACACACAGAGGCTGTTGTCTTCTCACCTTCTCCATTAGAAGAAGGCTGAATCCCTGGAGATTGAGATGTAGAGTGATTATTTTATCCTTATAAGAAATTAAAGAATTATCTTCAAAAAATCTCATACTGTATGTATATAATGACAGTGTCTCCATGCACAGAGTAGGCCTGCGGGTAGTGCCTATTTTTGGAGATCTGATAACCTGTTCCATATATCCTGTGATGTCACTAACAACTTGTACTGGTGTGGACTGTTGTATAAACCTTATTATTTTAAGTTGTTTAATTGTTTTTTCTGTGTTCATATCACTTACATTTTCTTTCTCAACTCATTCAAGAGTGCTATCTTCTAATGTACTGATCTGTCATTTTGTAAACCCATATGTCTCTATTTGTTTCTTTGTCCTGTTCTTTCCTTTAGTTTTTGTGTCTCCTGTATTATTTGCTGTTTCTTTAGTGTTAAGTTTACCACTTCTTGTGTTTACCATCTTATAGACACTGTGTGCTTCAGATAATATTAACAAACTTTGTTCTACAAGTTACTGCCTGTGATATAACACTTGGAAAACAGGTCAGTAGCTTCTCTAACAGGAAAAGTAAAAGAGAAACTGATCAGTTCTTTGTGGTGATGTTTTTAGGATGTTAAAAATAATGATCTACAAATGGGTATAAGAACACAAATATCATATAAAGGTATAAAACAATGTCACCCAAAGAGGTTCAAAAGTTCATCAACCCCCACAGACCTTGGGACTTCTAGGTTTTCTCCTTTGCTCAGGTGGTCACAACAGACAAAAAGTGATTTCTTCTTTTGGAGTATGTTGCAAAATAGGGATATGTAGTTCAGAAAGTTCAAAAAGTTATAGATCTTCCAAGAAACCTGTTGAAATCTGAATCCAGAATTTTCAAGAAGAAGAACCTGTGTGAGCAAGTACAAAACAAAGCAATACTTCCTGTGCTTAAATAAAAGGTGTCAAAAACAGGAAACTACTGTCTAGTAGTGGGTATATATCCAATCAAAAATGTAATTAATATGTATTAAAGTTATCATGTAATGAAACAATATCTGATGAACTTCTGGAAATATCAGCTTCTACCAATCAACAAATATACTCTGTTTTTCTGCAGTGCTTGATTGCACTTTATTTTGAAATATTTATACTGTAGCTATATCTAAGACAATCAGACAATAAAATCAAAAGGATACCACCAAACTGATAGGTCTCTACCTTGAGACTTATATTAAATCAAACAGAGTAGCTCAAAATAGCTCAGATTGGTCAAAAAATAAATGTACTTCTAATTTTGTTAAAAAAGTTCTTAAGCACCTTTTGGCTAGTAAATCAGAAATGGTTCTCAGTCAAACAGCAAACAAACCACTATATAGAAAAATACTTCTCTATAGTTTTAAATACTGTATATAATAGAAACCTATTTAAATATATTTTATTTCAAAACTATTTACCATTCTCAATCACATTAAGTTCACTGGCGGCATTCAGTGTTAATAAATTTATCCTTGTATGGTTGTCTGTAGTAAAGCAATGCTAAAAATAGCACCCCTTTGCACTGTGGCTCCTTAAACAGGCAACATACAAAATTTCACTCTCAAAGGTCAGTAGTCTGAAAATATAATTATGTAGCATGTAGCTTTCCATATGAATTATTTTTTATCAACTAAACTTAAAAAAATGCTTTGGTATAAGCTAATAAATAAGCTATTAAAAAAAAAAACAAATCAACCAAAAATGGTAGCATAAAAAATTTGGTAGTAAGCTTACCGCTTGATGCCAGCAAGATGCCTGGAGTGTAAAAGAAAATTCAGCCTTTTCCTTCTCTCCATTTTTATGTTGCTTGCACGCATGTACAAGAAACATAGTGCCATCATCGGAGATTTCGGAGGTGTGTCACCTCCTCCTCCAATTCAGTCAGTGAGCTAGCAGGCGCAGCCCCTGTAAGCCAATGCATTTTGGAGCTGTCTATGACATGCTCCAAAATGCAGTGGCATACAGCTGAAAGGAGCTACACTCCAGTGAGCAGCAGGGACAGCGAGGCTCCCCTCACACACAGGCGCAGCGCGCCCCCTGCACGCACTGTATGCCGACGGGGTGCCCAATCCCCGTCAGTTGAGCGCGCGCCCCCAGTAGTAGGTGCCACGCTGGGAGCCCACCCGGCATGGCAAGCAGTCCTTTGGCTGATGGGGGTGCCCAATCCCCATCGGCTGAACGCCTCGTCCTTGTGCCACGCAGGGAGCCCACCCCAGCATGGCAAATGTCCCATGACATCTTTTTTTTTCCGACAGGGGTGCCCAATCCCCATCAGCTGAACGCCCCCATCCTTGTGCCATGCTGGGAGCCCACCCCAGCGTGGCAAACGTCCACGACTTCTTTTTTTTTAAAACCTCCAAAACAAAACGTTCTGCCATGCCGCTTCCAACCCTCCCACAACCCGCACTCCAACTCTACCTGCACCCAGCCTCCCCATACCCCCTCACCCCATACTTACCTCTGGACTCTGGCGACAATCTTGGTGGACTGGGAACACGTCCTGCACTCTTCAAAGCCTACCCGAACTGAGGAAATGCCGGTAAGCTGTATAATGGGCTAGACAGGGGGTTACAACTTTGTTGCATATCTCAGGCATTTTGGGGAATTTTTGCACCAAATTTTCAACATGGGGTTTTTTGGACCCCTTCTTATGAGTGATGTCACTGTCATGGCGTTATTTGGGCTCAAAGGGTGATTTTGCGCAGTGACTACGCAGTGACTGCAAAATCACCCTTCATGCCTGAATACCACCATGACAGTGACATCATTCATGAGAAGGGGTTCCAAAAACCCCATGTTGAAAATTTGATGCCAAAATTCTGAAAAATGACTGTTTTACGAGCGTGCATTGCGCAGTTCCTACGCAGGCTCATAAGTTCGCAAAATTTCAATATTTTCACTCCAGATTTTCAACATTGCCATTTTACCACACCTTCTTATGAGTAGTATAGCTGTCATTTTTCACATCTTACCCAAAATGTGTGTCCGCCCATATAGTGCACAATGGCGCAGTCGGTGTGCGAAATCAATGTACGGGACAAATTAAGAAAATCACAGTGACACTGTTCATGAGCAGGGGTCTTAAAATGGCTATGTTGAAAATTTGGTGAAAAAATTCCCATCAGATGTTCTGCAATATTACTAATGAAGACATTGAACAGAACTGGCCCCAGGACCGATCCCTGCAGCACCCCACTGGTCGCCCCCTCTCCCTAGACTGCATACCATTTACCACCACTCTCTGCCTCCTGTCTGTTAACCAGTTTCTAACCCACTTTACCACCCTTTCCCCCATATCCAGCCTACCCAGCTAGTTTATCAGCCTCCTATATGGGATGGTGTCAAAGGCTTTGCTGAAATCAAGGTAAGCGTTGTCTGCTGCCCCACCCTGATTCACTTCCTTTGTCACCCAGTCAAATACATCAACCAGATTTATCTGACATGATGTCCCCACTGTGAATCCATGTTGTCTATGGTCCTGGTTCCGATGGCATCTAGATGCCCCACTATCCTTTCTTTAAGCAATGTCTCCATGATCTTCCCCACTACTGAGGTGAGGCTGAATGGCCTATTGTTCCCTGCCTCCTCCCTGCTGCTGGACTTGTGTAGAGGGACCACATGTGCCCTCCTCCAATTCACTCATGTTGAATGACTCAGTGAACATGGCTGACAGAGGTACTGCTATCTCCCTTCGCAGTTCTGTTAATATCCTTGGGCATACGCCATCTGGTTCCATCACTTTGTCTACCTTCAATTTAGTGAGCTCCTGCAGGACTCTTTTGTCCACCTCTTCACCCCCTTGGCAACTGCTGAACTGCTGTGGCCCTTGCCCCTCCCACTCTTCTGTGAATAGTGAGCAGAAAGACACAGTGGATGTCTTGGGAGGAAGGCATGAAACTGTCACTTCCAAATATCTAAAAACAGCACATACAAGCAAGCAACATTCAGCATTGACAAATGCTTGTTTCAGAAGTGTTGCCCAAAAATAGAATACAAAATTTGCTATTATCACAGTACGAAGTAGGCTGTTAATATAAAGAAAAGACTTGGAGTGCTAGCAAGTGCTACTTCCAAATGCTTCTGACTGAATGCCGGGTTAAATACCTGAGTACATGTAGTACTGCAGGACCATGCACATTAAAGTTTATATCTGCTAATGCTTTTAATAAAAGCACAGGTGACTCTGGATGGTTTCAGATCAGTTCAATTAAGTGTTATAGTGGAGGTCTCTGACCTCATCTACGTGATAGCTGGAGGTGGGGCTTAGTCAGAGTTGAGGTAGCAAGTGAGTTTTATTTTCTCAGAAGAAGTCAGAAGGGGAAGGAAGGAAACATATTCAATTCAGTGCTTTAGAGTAACTGGTAATTGCTATCTTTCTTTTAAACTTAGATTGTGGGCTTTTAGTGACACTGTACTTTCTTTGTTGTCTTTACTTGGAATTGTTTTTGGGCTGTTGAAAATTTAAAACATAGCAGTGGTGTATTTCTGTGCTGTTTTAATTGCTGCAAATTTTATCTTGGCTTGTCTGACTGTCCTGTAGTTTGAGTGAGGGGCGTTAATTGTCTGGCTTCTGACCTCAGAACTCTTAATTAGATGTCCTGTTAAATCTGATTGACAGGAGCTTAACACAGGGTATAGTAAGGGGTGTGAAGTAGGAGGGGCATAAAGGGGAAGAAGCCCACCCTCAGCACAACAAGTGTTTTGACTCATTTATTTATTTACTGGTTTCTTTTCTTTTTTTTTTAAGAAAATTAACTGTGGATCAGCGACAGGATTTTTAGGACAGTAAATTAATAAAAAGGGAACTAGGAGAGCTTCAGTAGCAGACAAGTAGTAGAATAGCAGTATAATTGCAGTATAATGTGGGGAGTGGTGCAATGCAGTGGCTGTGGGGCAGCCATATTAAGGCAGACCTTCTGGACACTGAGGTGCTGCCCTATCTGCATGCATCTCTCTGGACTGTGGGATGAGGTAGTCAGACTCAGAGTGGAAGTAAACTGGGTCAGGAGTACCATCACCCCTATCCAGAGATCACCCAATCCAATGCAATTGCCTCAAAGGATGCCAAGAACGAGGAGCAGTTGGATGACAGTGGGCTCAGGGAGGGTTAGTGCAGTCAGGCAGAGGCACATCCCAGATCCTATTCCACTCAAGAACTCATATGCCACACTGGCAAAGGGGGACAACCAAATAGAGGTACCCAGAGAAGTGGAAGGAAAGGATGTGGAGATTAACCAAGGAGGTGAGCTCAGCGGGGAAAGCAGTGGACCCCAGAGGAGGAGGAAGTGAATCCTGGTGGGGGACTCCATCATAAGAGGGATCCAGCTAGGAACACAGGAGGGGGAGGACAGGGAGGTGAGGTGCCTACCAGGTGCCATGGCATGGAGGGAAGGAAGGAAGATCCTGGAGATCACTGGGAAGGCAAGACGGGAGGGTGAGCGGGATGTCATTATCCACCTAGGTACAAATGACCTGGCAAATGGGGAGCCAAAGGAAGTTCAGGAAGAGTTTAGGAAATTGGGAAGGGGTCTCAAGCAAGTAGCTACTTCTGTCACTTTCTCAGAAGTACTACCTGCGAGAGGCAAGGGAGAGCATAGGGGTGCATACACCAGGAATTTTAACTCATGGTTGAAGAACTGGTGCTGTGAGGAAGGGTTTGGATTCATTGGTGACTGGGGACCCACCTGGAGGGATGGAGGTTTGTTCAAGCCTGACGGCCTACATCTATCCTGGAGGGGAAGCCAAGCACTCAATGATAAGTTTAAATGCTACATCGACAAGCATTTAAACTAGCAAAGGGGGGTGGCAGGCCAGCAAGGAGGGTACCTACTTGCTCACCCCTCACAGCTAGCAGTGGAACCAGAGGAGTGGCTATCTCTACAAAGCAGAGTGAAAAACATGGAAATTAGCACCCAAGAGGTGGATAGGCAGAAAAGGGGCAAAATTCAGCAGAAGGGCAGACAGCAAGGAGAACCAAGGATAAAGGACAACCAAGGAAGGGACTGGAGTAGAACAGGAAACAGTCTAGGGAGGTCAAATCATGGAAAGCCATGTGTGCAAATGCCAGAGCCTTAGCAACAAGATGGAAGATCTGGAGGCTGTCATGGTGCAGTCAGACCTGGACATTGTGGCCATCACTGAAACCTGCGTAATGATAACCACGACTGGGAGATGGCCATACCTGGCTACAATATATCCAGAAGAGACAGAACAGGCAGGAAGGGAGGAGGAGTGGCACTGTATGTGAAAAATGACATAAGGGCCACAAGAGATCCAGGAGGAACAAAATGAGGGAGAGATACTGTGGGTTAAGCTGGAAAGGAAAATGGGGACAGCCATCCGCACAGGTGTGGTCTATAGACCACCAGCCCAGGAGGAAGAAACAGTTATGGAGCTGATGCTAGCCATCCAAAGGATGGCAGACAAGGGTGAGGTAGTACTGGTTGGAGACTTGAATATTCCAGACGTGGACTGGAGCATCCCAGCAGCAACATCTACTAGAAGCAGATTAATCTTGGAGTCCCTTCAGGGTGCCTTCCTCAAGCAACTGGTCATGGAACCAACTTGGCAGAAGGCAATACTGGACCTTGTGCTCACAAACAGGGACAGTGTGATGGGGGTAACAGTGGGGGAGCACCTGGGGAACAGTGACCACCAGTCATTGTGTTTGAAATCACAGAAAGAGCAGAACCAAACCACACAAAAACATGTATCCTGGATTTTAGAGGGGGTAGACTTTGGGAAAATGGGGAGATACTTGAAAGAGGCATTAAGGGGAATGGGACAGGAATCAGGGGTTGAGGAACAGTGGGCAGTATTTAAAATGGGGATTACAAGAACAACACAATTATGCATTAAGCAGGTTAGCAA
The DNA here is from genome assembly GCA_016271365.2 of Neoceratodus forsteri. Lineage (NCBI taxonomy): Eukaryota > Metazoa > Chordata > Ceratodontiformes > Ceratodontidae > Neoceratodus > Neoceratodus forsteri. The sequence goes on from CM028137.1 coordinate 107,311,282, forward strand.
GAGGAAAAGGAAGAGGAGACCATTATGGTTTTCCAAAGAGGTAGCAAAGAAAGTGAAAGCCAAAAAGATTGCATTCAGGCAATAGAAAAAGACACAGGCAGAAGGGTATAGGGAGAAGTACCAGGGGAAGCAAAGGGAGGCAGGGAGGTCAGTAAGGGAAGCCAAAGCTCAGACAGAACACATTGCAAAATCAGTGGGTAGAGGGACAAAACCTTTACAGGTACATAAGTGAAAAAAAGAAAGGCAAAGGAGGGATAGTGAGACTGAAGGGGAGGATGGGAGCCATGTGGAGGATGACAGCAGTAAAGCTGACATATTGAACAGGTATTTCTGCACAGTCTTTACTGAGGAAGGGGAGGGTAATGGGTCTGAAGGGAGTATAAGGGGTGAGAATGGTACAGAAATGGACACAAGTCCCTTTACATGAGAAAGGGTCCTGAAGGAACTGGAAGTAATAAGAGTTGATAAAGCAATGGGGCCAGATGGGGTGCACCCCAGGGTCCTTAAAGAACTAAGAGAGGTGGTGGCTGAACTCTGGCTATCCTGTTTAGCCGATCACTGGAAACAGGGAGGTACCCAAAGACTGAGGACAGCAGATGTAGTCCCCTTATACAAAACTGGGAACAAAGAGGAAGCAGGGAACCACAGACCAGTCAGCCTCACCTCGGTAGTGGGAAGATCATGGAAGCATTACTGAAGGAGAGATTGGTGGAACATCTGGGTGTCAATGGACTACAGGACCCAAGGCAGCATGGTTTCACCAGGGGGAGGTCATGTCAGACCAACCTCGTTGAATTTTTGACTAGGTGACTAGGGAGATGGATCAGGGGAGGGCAGTGGACATGGCCTATCTGGACTTCAGCAAGGCCTTTGACACTGTGCCACATAGAAGACTATTACACAAACTGGGGAATATTGTGTGGGCAGGACAGTAGTGTGGTGGGTAGGTAACTGGCTGGGTGGCAGGACACAGAGGGTGGTGGTAAATGGCTGTCACTCCATAGAGGGAAGAGTGACCAGTGGGGTACCACAGGGATCAGTGCTGGGACCGGTCCTATTCAACATCTTCATCAGTGACATTGCGCAGGACCTGGAAGGCAGAATTTCACTGTTCGCTGATGACACAAAGCTCTGTAACAGAGTAGACACACCAGAGGGAGTAGACAGAATGAGAAGGGCCTGCAGAAACTTGAAGAATGGTCAGGGGTTTGGCAGTTGAAATTCAATGCAAAGAAGTGCAAGATAATGCATATGGGGCACAAAAACCCTGGCACAATATATCAGTTGGGGGGTGAGGATATAGCATGCACCAAGCAGGAAAGTCATCTTGGGGTTATCATCTCTGATGACCTCAAGGTAGGGAAACAGTGTGACAAGGCAGCAGGTAAAGCAAATAGGATGCTGGGATGCATAGGCAGGGGCATCACCAGCAGGAAAAGGGAGGTCATAATTCCACTATACAAGACACTAGTGAGGCCCCACCTGGAGTACAGTGTACAGTTCTGGAGACCATACCTACGTAAGGACATAGACAGGGTAGAGAAGGTTCAGAGGAGGGCAACAAAGATGGTGCATGGATTGCATCACAAGTCCTATGAAGACAGGTTGAAGGAACTGACATGTACTCCCTGGAGAGGAGAGGAGAGAGGGATATGATAGAGACATACAAGTATCTTACAAGGAGGAACAGGGTGCAGGAATACACTATTTTTAAGCAAAAGATGTTCTAGGACTAGAGGCATGAGATGAAGTTGGAGGGAGGACGATTCAGAAGAAACATGAGGAAGAATTTCTTCACAGAATGGGTGGTGGACAAGTGGAACACCCTGCCAGAGGAAGCGGTGGGGGCTGAAACAATCACGGGATTTAAGAACGCATGGATAGACATAAAGGAATTCTGGAGGTCAGGGGTAAGGGGCAACAGACTTCTAGGAAAACATAAACTGAACTTACAAGCTCAAATGGGCAGACTGGGTGGGCATAGGCCCTTATCTGCTGACACTGTCTATGTATCTATGTTAAGAGCCAGAGACTAGTAGTCTGCTAATTGAAAGCAATTAAATCAGGATAATCTAAGGCCAATCAAAGCCTATCCAAGCACTTTCTTGATTTTAAGCGATTGGCTGATCCAACTGTTGGTTGTGTAATAATTAGAAAACTTTGAATGCCAAATCAAGAGCTCTTGTAATTGAAAAATTTGGGCTAGATTTTAGTCCATACAAAAAAAAATAGTTAATTATTCCTAAACAAGGACTCTAGTACTAAGTGATGCAATTACAGTTTACAGAGCCAGAAAACAGAGGAAATTTAAACACAAATGCAAGTAAAAAAAGACTAAATGTAAACATAGCAAATATTCAAACACAGATACAAGAGAAACAAGCATTTGTCAATGCCGAATGTTGCTTGCTTCTATGTGCTGTTTAGGTATTTGGAAGTCATTGGAGTGCAAATATTGAAAAATTGCGAACTTACGAGCGTGCGTAGGAACTGCGCAACGCACGCTCGTAAAACAGTCATTGTTAGGAAATTTTTCATGAAATGTTCAACATAGCCATTTTAAGACCTCTGGTCATGAACAGTGTCAGTGTGATTTTGTTAATGTGTCCCATACATTGAGTTTGCACACCGACTGTGCCATTGTGCGCTACTGGGTGGAAACACCTTTTGGGCAGGATGTGAAAAATGACAGCTGTACTGCTCATAAGGAGGTGTGGTAAAATGGCAATGTTGAAAATCTGGACTGGAACTATTGAAAATTCGCAAACCTACGAGCGTGCGTGGGAACTGCGCAACGCACACTCGTAAAACAGTCATTTTTAGGAATTCTTTCACTAAATTTTCAACATTGCCATTTTAAGATCTCTGCTCATGAACAGTGACACTGTGATTTTCTTAATGTGTCCCTTACACTGAGTTCACACACCGACTGTGCCATTGTGCGCTACATGGGTGGAAACATGTTTTGAGCAGGATCTGAAAAATGACAGCTGTACTGCTCATGAGGAGGTGTGGTAAAATGGCAATGTTGAAAATCTGGAGTGAAAATATTGAAAATTTGTGAACTTACGATCCTGCATAGGAACTCCGCAACGCACGCTCGTAAAACAGTCATTTTTAGGAATTTTTTCACCAAATTTTCAACATAGCCATTTTAAGACCTCTGCTCATGAACGATGTCACTGTGATTTTCTTAATTTGTCCCGTACATTGATTTCGCTCATCGACTGCGCCATTCTGAGCTACAAGTGCGGAAACACATTTTGGGTGAGATGTGAAAAATGACAGCTGTACTGCTCATAAGAAGGTGTGGTAAAATGGCAATGTTGAAAATATGGAGTGAAAATATTGAAATTTCGCGAACTTACGAGCCTGCGTAGGAACTGCGCAACACACGCTTGTAAAACAGTCATTTTTTGGAATTATTGGACCCAATTTTCAACATGGGGTTTTTGGAACCCCTTCTCATGAATGGTGTCACTGTCATGGTGGTATTCAGGCTCGAAGGGTGATTTCACAGTCACTGCGCAGTCACTGCGCGAAATCACCCTTCGGGCCCGAATAACGCCATGACAGTGACATCATTCATGAGAAGGGTCCCAAACCCATGTTGAAAATTTGATGCAAAATTCCATAAATGCCTGAGATATGCAATAAAGTTGAACCCTCTATCTAGCCCATTATACAGCTTACGGCATTTCTCAGTTCGCGGTCGGCTTTGAAGAGTGCAGACGTGTTCCGGTTCACGGATCGTCGCACTGGAGTCAGGATAAGTATGGGGTGAGGGGTGTGGGAGGCTGGGGTGCGCAGTGGGTGAGTGCGGGTTGTGGGAGGGGTGAAGGAGGCAGCGCCGCAGGACCCGTTGCAATTTAAAACAAACAAAAAAGACTACTAGGACGCCACACGCTGGTGGCCTCCAGCTGGCACAATAAAGGGCCATTCAGCCGATGGGGATTGGGCACTCACGTCAAATAAACTGATTGCCATGCTGGGGTGGGCTCCCAGCGTGGCACCAGCTATGGGGGGGATGACAGCAGCTCAGCCGGAGGGGATTGGGCACCCCGTCGGCTACACAGGATGGGCGGGGGTGCACACACCTGCGTGTGGGGGGGAGCTAGGATTATCGGTGCTCGCTGAAGCGTAGCTCCCCCTTTCAACTGTATGCCACTGCATTTTGGAGCGTGTCATAGACAGCTCCAAAATGCATTGGCTTACAGGGCCGTGCCTGCCAGCTCACTGACTGAATTGGAGGAGGAGGTGACACACCTCCTAAATCTCCGATGATGGCACTATGTTTCTTGCACATGCATGCAAGCAACATAAAAATAAAAGAAGTAAAATAGGGTCCCCCTTGAGGTATTTGCAGTGTGATTAGGTTCAAGTTCTCTTGTCTGTGTTACAATTTTCCATATTTTCTGTATTTCAAAGCCCTTCAGAGCTCTTCAAACACCCTCAGTATAAGGAATAAAAATATACAAAGGTAAAATGGAGTATAACATACACAAAAGATTGTTTAACTACAGGAGGTTGTTATAGAAATCAAAACAGGTGTTAAAACACTACAGGTAACAATAGATCTTTAGTTGTGAGGAGAATCACTTCAGTAAAAGTTCTGCTTGGTTTTCTTTTCCCAGCTTCCAGGCAGAGGAGAAAGTTTTAAATTACAGTTAGGTAATGCTGAAATTCTAGGGTGATTTTTAACTAAAATATCTCTGTGAGAGGAATAGGGTTTGTTTTACCACTTCTATGCTTCGGTGCATTTACCCTCCACAGAGATTATGATGAGATGCCCTTTTAGGGGGCTTCTGCCACCAATGGACTCCCTCTCTTAGTAGCAATACCTCAGGAATGCTCTAAGCAAGAAATATAGTATCAGGTGACTCAAGTCAGTCTAGTAAAACTGTGTTAGTACTGTGAATGTGACAGGCATTATGCAAACTTAAGCAATGTGTTTACTGCTCTGTCAGAAATAAGGCAACAGTGGCATACCTTTTAAAATTCGCAAAAATGCCTTAACACAGTCCTGCATCCACAGCTCTCTCCTCAGCAGTGCAAAGTGTCATCACACCGTCTCCCAGAATCCTCTGTCATCCCACTCAGGATGGAACAGGCCAATGATGGCCAGGCAGAGGGCTTCCATGACACAAAAGGCTTTTCTCAGGCAGCTAGTCAAAGAACCCATTAGGGGCAGGACAGTGCTGGACCTGGTGATTACAAACAGGGACAGCATTGCAGATGTCACAGTGGGCAGTCATAAATAGGTACCAGTGATCATTGTATGGTATGGTTTAACATAAAGACAAGAACAGAGGCAAACCACATGGGGACGAGGGTCCTGGACTTTAGGATAGCAGATTTTAACGAAATGCGAGACTGTCTCAAAAACTACTTCATGGGAGGAATGCCAGGGAGAGGTAGAGGCAAAGTGGAAAAAATAAGGGAGGAAATAATTAAATCATCCAACCTCTGTATGAAGGAAGTAAAAAAGGCAGAAAGAAAAAGAGACCATTATGGTTCTGTAAAGAAGTGGCCATGGAGGTGAAGGAAAAAAAGGTGACATTCAGAAGGTATAAGGAAACACAGAGGGAGAATGACCAGGAAGTATATCAAGTAAAACAGAGGGACGCAGTAAAGGTGGAGAGGGGAGCAAAGGCATAGACAGAGGAAAGGATAGCCAAAGAGCTTGTTAAAGGGGATAAGACTTTTTTCAGATACAAAAGCGAGAAAAGGAAAGCAAGGGGAGGGATAATGAGGATTAGAAGGGTGAAAGTGCACAGAAGAGGACCATGAAAATCTGATATCCTGAAATGTTACTTCTGTTGAGCCATCACATTGGAAAGAGGTGGGACAGACAACTAGAGAGTAACAAGAATTCGGGGTAGACACAAGTACATTTTCAGAAGAAAGAATCCTAAAGGAACTTGAAGCTCTGAAACTAGACTAGGCTGTGGTACTGGACAGGATACACCCTAGGGTATTATAAGAACTCAGGGGGGTGCTAGCTTCAGTACTGACAGTGCTGATCAACAGCTCACTGGAAACAAGCATAGTTCCAGAGGACTGTAGAAGAGCTGACCCTGTCCCTGTACATAAGAGCAGAAGGAGGGAGGAAGCTAGCAACTATAGGCCAGTTAGTCTTACTTCAGTGATGGGGAAATTAATGGAAACCCTACTGCAAGAAAGACTGGTAGAGTATCTTGAATCTAATGAGCTACAAGACCATAGCCAGCATGGATTCATGGGGGGGGGGAGTTCATGCCAAATAAATCTAACAGAGTTATTTGACTGGGTGACCAGAGAAATAGATATACAGTAGGAAGGGCAGTGGACATAGCCTATCTGGATTTTAGCAAGGCCTTCAATGCTGTGCCACACAGTAGGCTGATAAAAAACTGAGAAGCCTAGGAATGGGATCCAAAGTGGTGAGTTGGGTTAGAAGCTGGTTAATGGATAGAAGACAGAGGGTGGTGGTTAACAGTACTAACTCAAATGATGAGAGAGTGACCAGCAGGGTGCCACAGGGTTCAGAACTGGGACCAAGCCTCTTCAGTGTGTTTGTAAGTGACATTACAGAACAGCTGGCAGAGAAAATATGCCTTTTGGTAGATAACACCAAAATCTGCAACAGGGTGGGCACTTGGGAGGGTGGAGAGAATGTGCAGGGATCTTGGGAAACTCAAGGTGTGGTCAGGAGCTGAACAGTTGGTGTTCAATACAAAGAAGTACAAAATCATGCACCTAGGGCACAGGAATCTAGATGCTGAGTATAAGGTGTTATGGAGGCATTGATCATCACTAAACAGGAAAGGGACCTTGAGATTATCATATCTGATTACCTCAAAGTGGCAGGGCAGTGTGTGAAAGCAATGGGTAGGAATAATGGGATGCTGAGGTGCATAGGGAGGGTATCTCCAGCAAGAGCAGGTAGGTGGTGTTGCCACTGTATCATTCGCTAATGAGAAATACCTTCCTCCAGGATACTATGAACAGTTTTAGAGGATTCACCTCAGAAAGGACATAGTCAGGGTGGGGCAGTCTAGAGGAGGGCAACTAAAATGGTGCTGGGGTTGCATGAGAAGAAACTGAGGGTTCTCAGCATGTACATCCTGAAAGAGAGAAGGGTGAGAGGAGACATGATATAGACCTACAAGTACCTCACCAGGGTGAACAGGGTGCAGGAGTGGCATCTCTTTCAAATGAGTAAAAGCACCAGGATGAGAGGAGCATGCAATGAAGCTCGGGGGGGGGGGAGTTTAAGAGAGATGTGAGGAAATACTTCTTGTTTGAAAGGGTGGTAGATGCCTGGAACAGACTACCTGTGGTGGTGGAGCCAAAAACAGTGGAGGACTTCAAGCATGCATGGGATAATTATAGATGTATATTAGAAGATAGCCAGGAAGGAGGGAGGGTCATCGGAGATCAGTTAGGGTCTGTGGAGACAGATTATGCAGGGACCATCTGGGTAGACTGGGTGGGTGAAGCAGTCTTTATATGCTGCCAAATTTTGTTTCTATGTTTCTAACAAGGAGGGGTCAGCAGGACAACCAGAGAAAAGTAGGAGCAAAAGGAAAGGGGGAGGGATGGGGAAATGGGATTGGTGGAAAGTAGTTTCCATCATTGCCAATAGCCTTGTGAATGAGATGGATGACCTTCAGGTCATGATCATGGAGGGATAAGTGGATCTGTTGCCAGTTACTGAGACCCAGGCAATCAAACCATGACAGTAATATCTTGGTTCCAAGATACACCAGCTACAGGAGGGGAAGAGAGAATGGTAGAGAAGGAGAGGTAGCACTTTATGGTAAAGAAGGGATCACCACCACATGGGAGGACATGGAAGAAGGGGGTATAAAGTCACCATGGATTCAAATCCAAACAGGGACAAGAAGGAAGATAAGATATAACCACAGACCGGAAGTTGGAGGACATGATCAGGAAGGCTACAGAGATGGGGGAGGTGGGTATAGTGGGAGACTTCAACTTCCCAGTGTTGATTGCAGTGTCTCACTGGCCAGCTGCAAAAGGGACCAGTTGCTTCTAGACACAGTCCAGGATGGATTCCTAATCCAGAGAGTGAAGGAATTTACAAGGGACAGAACCACCTTGGACTTGGTGCTGATTAATGGACACCATGTCAGAGGTATCAGCATAGAGGAGTCCTTAGGAAGCAGTGATTACTGCTCAGTATTGTTTCACAATGACATGGGTAGGAAGGTTATGAACATGAAAATGTGTTCTGGATTTTAAAAAGGTTTTTTTTTTCACTAGAATGAGGTAGAAGTTAGAGGGGCATCTCACTAGCATCAGAGCAGACATGGATGTGGGCAAAAAATGGTCCATCATTTGGGTAGGGGTCTTGCCAGACACTGAAACCTGCCTTAAACAGAAGAGGAAGAATTCTAAGCATAAGTGTCATTGAGGCAGAGGTCAGGAAGCATAGGAAAACCAGGAACAGTTTCAAAGTTCACAAATAGTATTTTATTTTTCTCAACAGCAGCAAAATAAAAAATAAAAATGATTCAGTACAACCACTGAAGAAGGCAGTACAAACAGAAAAAACTAAGTCCTTCCTCTGAGAGTATCTCCTAATTCCAAATTTCAATCTCTCAGTCTCTCAATCTCCTTGTCTCTCTAGCAAAAGCATTGCTGCTCTTGTTATAATTCTTTGTCTGGGAACTCGTTAAGAGAGCTTGCTTCTCACAGAATGTTCTTGTAAGTTTACAGAATGTTCTTGCCAGTTTCATTCCTTGCAGGTGCAGCAAAACAGTACATGGTGACCCAGAACTGACCTCTTGTTTACAGCTCTGCAAAATGCTTAAAAACTGCATTTCAGGTTAACCCCTTGAGTTCCAAATAGCTTTTTGCAATCATTTCACTAGTATAACTATATACAGTTTTAAACAAAGGGATTCCAGTATCAGTGACACTTCCACATAAAGAATAACATATATTTTCATACTTGCAGATATGCGGGGAGAAAAGACAGAACAGCAAGTGAAGGCAAAGAGATAGTGAGAAGAGGAGAACTGCGAAACCGGAGTAATCAGTTCCATGGTCTCACAAGAAAATTTGGTTGCACAACCAGACAGAGAAGAGACAGAAAATGAGAGGATAGAACAGACCCTTGTGTTTAAACCCTTTTTGCATAACAAATGGAGCAGGGCCTTGTTCAACCCTATCACACACCCTTCACTTAGAGGGAACCTGTTTTACAAAAACAGGTTTCCAAAACTTCCTTTTAATTATCTTCTAGCATTAACTTATAACTTTTACAGTTTGGTGCACATGCAGCATAGCAAACAGAAATTTCAACTCAATTTTTTTCAGCCTTCAGAATTCTCAATTCCTGATCCATATCTTGACAGAAAATCAGCATTGACATTCTCTTTCCCAGATTTGTGTATCACTTTAAATTTAAATGGCTGTAGTGCCAGGTACCACCGTGTGATTCTAGAATTTTTAGCCTTCATTTGGTTAAGCCAAAAGAGAGGATTGTGATCTTTTACAAGTACAAAGCCAGCTCCTAGTAAAAAAACTTAAGGGACTCCACGGCCCACCTTGTTGTAAGGCATTCCTTTTCAATGACCGACTACCTTTTCTCTCTGTCATGCAGTTTCCTACTGATATATAGCATGGGATGTTCCTTCCCATCTATATCTTGACTCAAGACTGCACCTAGGCCTACCTCTGATGCATCTATCTGTAACAAAAAATGGTTTAACAAAGTCTGGGCTTCTTGAAACAGGGTTGAACATAATACAGCCTTAATGGCCCGAAAAGCCTTGTCACACTCTGGGATCCATGTCACATTATTCGGAAACTGTTTCTTTGCGAGTTCAGTGAGGAGATTAGCTAACTCTGCAAAGTTGGGAACAAATCTCTGATAATAACCAGCCAGGCCTAAAAATGACCTGACATGTTTCTTGGTTTTGGTGACAGGGCTGTTAGCTACAGCTTCTATCTTGGAAACCTCTGGCTTGACTTCTACATTTCACAAAACATAGCACAAATATCTGGTTTCTTACATACAAAGAAGCCAGCAGAAGAAGGCCATTTGGTCTATCTAGTCTGCTCATATTGCCGGGTCCACAGCTTGAGCTAATGTCATTGCCCTCCTTCCCCACTCCTCCCATCCTCGCTACCCATGATCTTTATCTTCCCCCATGCCTGTCCCAGCCTCTCTTAAAGCTGCCCATTGTCTTCAATGAGATCACCTCTTCTGTCAGTTCATTCCAATTGTCCATCACCCTCTCTGTAAAGAAGTGCTTCCTGACCTCCCACCTAAACTTCTCATCCTCCAGCTTAAGACTGTGCCCCCTTGTGCTATTGTTGCCACTCAGCTTAAAGAAACTCTCCTTATCCACCTTATCTATCCCTTTCAAGTACTTGAAGGTCCCAATCATGTCCCCTCTCTCTCCTGTCTTCCAGGGAGTACAAGTTCAGTGCCCTCAACCTCTCCTCACAGACTTACGCTGCTGACCCAACAACATCCTTGTAGCCCTCCTCCGACCTTCTCCAGCAGGTTAATGTCATTTTTGAGGTGTGGACACCAGTATTGAACTCCATACTCCAGATGAGGCCTTACCAGGGACCTGTACAAGGGCAGTATAACCTCCTTTCTCCTATTACTGATCCCCCTAGATATGCCTCCCAGCATCTTGTTTGCATTTGCTGCTGCTTTCTTGCACTATATGGAGTGCTTTCTTGCATGCCCAATGCACACTTGGTAGGCTTAATTGTCAGACCTGCCTTTTTGATCAATTGGATAACTGCTTGTATATGTTCCAGGTGGCTTTTCCAGTCTGGACTGTAGACCACAACATCATCCAGGTATGCAGCACAATAACCAGTGTGAGGGGATAAAATTATATCCATGCACCGCTGGAATATAGCGGATGCATCATGTGAACCAAATGGCATAGTGGTGAACTGATAGAATCCTACAGGAGTGGCAAATGGAGTTTTGTCTCTGGATTCTTTAGCTAGGGGGATTTGCCAGTAACCCTTGGTGAGATCAAGGGTACTGATATACTTGGCACTCCCCAGTCTGTCCTCCAAATCCTCTCTATTCTGGGTATAGGATAACTGTTAAATTCTGACACTTGATTTAAGTCTCCCAAAATCAAGGCAGATTCTTACACCTCATTTGTTTTTTGTTTACAATCATCTTGGTGATGACCAAGCATTTCTTGACTCTTCTATGACACCCAGTTCTTTCATTTTTTGCATTTCCTTAACAACGTCAGCTCTTAACCACTCTGGTAATCTGAATGTCATTTGTCTAATAGGGCGAGCATTCCTTGTCACTGTTACATGCTCAACACCTTTAGCTCAGCCTGGCACCGTGGTAAAAGTGCTGCTAAATGTCTTTAGCAAGTTACAAATTTATGTAGTTTGTTTGGAGATTAAAGAAACATTCCTCTTTACAGCATCAGCAGTTACCGTTTGTTCCAGTCAATCATAAGCTACATAAATATTTTCTTTGCCAGTTTGTGATAAAAACAGGAAAACAGCTTTTGGTGTTTTTTTCAACCCATTTCTTGAGGAGGTTAGCATGGTATATTTTGGTAGGATTTTTCCTATTGGGGTCTCAATCTCATAATTAACTGTGCCAGTACATCTAAACACTTTTTAAGGCCCTTGCCACTTCATTAACAGTTTCTTTTCTGCAGTGGGTAACAGTAGCAAGACCTTTTCACCTGGCTCAAAATATTTTTCTTTTACTCCATGGTCATAATACACCATCTGCTGGTTTTAGGCCTCTTCCTGACTACTATGTGCAATTTCAACATATTTTGGCAGCTTCTTTCTCAGGGCACACATATAAGATGTAATAGATTGTTTCTAATGGGGTTATCTTCCCATGTTTCTTTTATTACATCTGGTGACCCTCTAGGTTGTCTACCATACAGCATTTCAAATGGTGAAAAACCTGTTGATGCCTGTGGCACTTCACTGTAAGCAAAATGCAGGTATGGTAAGTAATGGTTCCAGTCTTTCCCTTCATCTTTTATAAACCTTTTTAACATGTGTTGTAGGGTTTGATTAAAATGCTCAACAACAAGGCCATCTACCTGAGGGTGATAGGGGGAGGTTTTAATGGCATTGATACCTAGTAGTTGGTACAGCTTCTGCAGTAATACAACACCAAAATTACTACCCTGATCTGTAATAATCTCTTTAGGTATGCCCACCCTGCTGAAACTTTTGGCACGCTCTGCTGCCACTTTTGGTGCTGTGATAGTATGCAATGGAACTGCCTCTGGGTATCAAGTAGTATAGTCACATACTACCAAAATGAATCAATTATCCTTTTTACTTTTGTCTAAGGGGCCAACCACATCCATTGCAATAATCCCAAAAGGCATATCTATCGAGGGTAGGGGCACCAGGCACCTTGTCTTTTTTAGTTATTGGAGCTACTTTCTGATACTCAACACAAGAACTGCAATAGGTAGCACCATCTTCTTGAATTCCAGGTCAGTAAAATCTGTACAGCAATCCAGCAAGGGTGTGATCCTTCTCTGAGTGACCAGCCATAGGACCATCATGTGCTATCTGTAACAACTCAGATCTATACTGTTGTGGTGTAAACAATTGTTCTATCCGTTCCTGTGTCTGACGTTTAACCCAAACTCTGTATAGTAGTCCATTACATTTTTTAAACATAGGTTCACCCTGTTTTGGATTCACCACAGCTGCTTAAAATAACCCTGGAAAGAAACATTGTTAGCTTGTTCTAAAAGAAAATCACAATCAGTGATCAGTTTAGTTTCAACATTTTCATATGTTAACCCGTTATGTCCAACAGTCTTTTGTTGCCACTGTTTCTTCAGGCATTGTCTTTGTTTCCTAGACTTCCAGATCTTGAAGCTGTGCTCAAAAAAATCCGAGTCAAAATCAGTGAAAGAAAAATAGTCCCCACTGTCTGAGATTTACTTTGCCTGAGCTCTTGTTACCACAGCTGCTGAAACATCAAGATTTACTCCCTCTGTGATTAACTCAGTAAATCCTGGAAAGTCATTTCCAATAATCACAGGTCCACAAAAGTTAGGTACTAACCTCATTTTTATTTGGTGCTACACCCCATTAATAGTCACAGTCACTTAGCTGGTGGGATAGTATCGAGTGTCCCAGTGGATGTAGATGACATCAGTACCTTCTTACTAGGACAATTTCTTGCAGTATGACCTGGCTTATTACAGTTATAGCAAATAAAGTCTATGGGTGCAGATTTATTACCCCCACTAGAGTTCTTGTCACACTTGGAGTTTAAATGGGAAAAAGAATGTCTTACTGTTGCTTAGCTGTTACCTCACTGCTGTGGCATCTGTCTGACCATTTGGTAGTCTTCAGCAAAAGAAACAGCCTGTTCCTCACTTTCTGGTCAGTATTCTTTTACCCAAAGCTGTACAACTATGGATAGGATGTTGATGAACTGCTCCATTACTAGTACTGTGTGGAATTTTCAAATTCTGACAGAAAAAAATTCTGTGGAATTTTCAAAATGTCAGCAAAGTTATGCCAAATTTTGGCAGAAATGGAATAATGGAATTCCACAGCAGCAAATAGTTGTGGAATTATTTTTTGCAGAAGAAAATGCTATTCTGTGGAATATCATTCTGCTGCAGATCTCAATATTTTATGTGGAAATGGTTGTGGAATAATTTTACATGGAAAACATGTAGTTCCATGGAATATCACATTATGCAGAATTCCTCAGAAATTCAGGTGGACATTCAGCTGATGGAATGGTCATTCCATGTTAATTCCACTGGGGGAATTCCGTGTTCCGCACAGAGCTATTACAAATGTTTCAATTATCTGTGTGAAGGTGTGGGATAAAACAGACACAACAAACCAGAAGTCAGGTGCATAAAAATGCAAACATGCATAGTTATTTTATTCAAATCAGAAAATAAAAAATAAAAACAATAATCATACAGAAAGTAAATGGTTATTCAAGTCCAGTATCCAGAAAACTTTTTAACTTTGAAAATTACTGAGGCTTAGCTTCAGCCTTTGCAAATAGAACCGTGTGGAAACAAGCACACACTTCTGAGGTCCTCCTCACTTGGTAGTCTGTATTCAACTGATTCCCCTATCAGTCTTTGTTACTCCAAGTGGTGGGTTTTTATACCTTTCATGGATGACATCACCATCAGGAGATCCACCCCTTTTTGCTAAAACCAGTAAAAACCTCTTATTATCAAGAGTTCCCCATCACACATTAAAGACATACTGTACATGTTCATACACTTTATTTTTCTAGCCTAGACTCAACTCCTCTTTTCTTGTTTAAGGGGGTTGTATGTTTCCATTCTGTTTCATCTCAAAATATAGTTTTAATAATATAAAAAGTCCATGAGGGTTCCTCTGGGTTTTGCAATGGGAACATATATTTTTATACCTGCAGATATGAAAGGGGGTAGAAAAGACAGAACAGCAAGTAAAAGCAGAGAGATAGTGAGAGGCAGAGTATTGCAAAACTGTCAGAGTGATCAGTTCCTATGTCTCACAAGAAAATTTGGTTGTGCAACCAGACAAAGAAGAGACAGAAAAGGAGAGGATAGAACAGACCCTTGAGTTTAAACTCTCTCTGCATAACAATATAGGGCAGGGCCTTATTCAACCCTGTCACAATAAGAAACTGTTTTGGGTTACGGGTGAGGTGAACAGGCCAGTGAAGGAAAAGAGGACTTTGTATAAAATAAGTATAAAAAGTCCCAGAGGGAGGACAACCGAGCCGATTAGCTGGAGAAGGCAAGGACAGCTAGCTGGGTGGTAAGGCAGGCCAAGACAGAGAAAGACCTAAGGATAGTGGAAGGGGTTAAGGAAGGCAATGGAGCATTTTGGTACATCTGAGAAAAGGATCTACAAAAGAGTGCATTGTGAAACTTAAAAGAAGGTCAGGGTGGGTATAACCATTTGCTATGTATACCAGTTACAGTATTTTTTTTTATTTCATTCCATTCTTTCTGCATAGGTATCAATTAAAATTAAGCAGCTGTGAGGCCAAAGCTGATAATCCTAGGAAAAGTCAAGATTGCTATCAGGGACAAATTATCTGGCTTTGAGAATAATTTCCTGTCAGTCCTATCCTATATCATGGCAGAACCCCTGGACAATTTATGAGCGAGCTTAGAAAGTGTATTTTCATCTCAGGAAGCTGCTAGCTGAACTAAACATCCACACTAGGCTAGTTGGGCCTTGGGACAAAAAGCAGATGTATTTGTATAAATAAGTCTGAAATCCAGATCAGACCTGCTTTCCAAGTGGACACAGCTTTCAAGACACAAAGAATTGACCTGGGAGTGATGTCATAGGACATGTGTGCCAAGGATAGGGGGGAGATTGGGTTTTGAGAAATTCTATTGACTCACGTTTGGGGAAAGCAAAGTAGTCAGGTTTGAGACTACGAATAGCTTCTATCTAAGGTACAAGTCTGCCCTGATTCATCAAGGTATCTTATGTGGGAAGCTATTCTGCCTTGCATAATAGAGAACAGAGAGAGAGATAGTTTTTTCTCTTGACAAAGCTCCTGTGAAAGGAACAAAATGGTGTCAGGTTGTTTATCTGGGGGTGGCTCTATGTATTTTTATTATCCATGATTTATGAGTATGCCCAAATACAGTAGATATATCAATAAATTACATTGGGCTTTACACTCCAGTATTTCTAGTCTCCTTATCTGTTGACCTGGGGGAGGGCTGAAAGGTTTTTTGCTTTGTCTTGTACTGTTTTAACCTGATGCAGCCACAGCTGGAGGGCGACCTCTTTGTGTTTTGGATTTTTTCTGTGTGAGCTACTGTACAAAAACATTTTCTTTTCATTTCTGTATAACATTTCCCCAAAGTCTTTCAGTGGTTCCGTGTATTATATATGTACATATTGTGAAGTGTTATAACATTTCTTTTTTACATAGGCAGGATAGGGAGGAGGACATGAAGAAATCAAGAGAGTGGAGCAGATTGGTCAGGGTAAGCAAGGCAACAATGGGAGCTAAGGCTGGCACAAGGAGTCAGAGAAAGGAAAAGGATTTCTTCAAGTACATAACAGAGAGAAGAAGCTGTAAAGATCAGATTATTAGAATCAATGTAAAAGGGGGGTTGGTGGAGAAGGGGGTGGAGCAGGTGGAAGTGCTCAATGACTACTTCTGTTCTGTGTTTACGAGGGAGAAACTGTGGCCAATGCCTCTGGGGAAGAGAGGGGTAGGTATTGGGGTGCCAGAGTTAATGGAGGGGGTAATCCCAGTGTGCAGAGTGCTGGAATGCTTTAGAGCCCTGAGGGTCAATAAGGTACCAGGTACAGATGGCATACACCCCAGGGAGCTGAGGGAGATGGCAGATATCCTAGCAGGACCACTGGCACACTTGTTCAACACTCTCTGGGGATTGGTTGCATATCCCAGGACTGGAGGATGGTGCATGTAGTGCCCATCCATAAAAGTGGGCCCAAGGAAGAACCAGGGAACTATAGGCTGGTCATCCTCACCTCCATTGTGGGGAAGCTTATGGAGACTATCTTCAAGGTGAGGCCAGTGGCCTTTCTGGAGGAAAATGGTCTCCAGGACAAGAGGCAGCATGGGTTTATCTTGGGTAGATCCTGCCAGACAAACATTGTTGACTTTTATGACTGGGTAACTAGGGCACTTGACAGGGACCAGGCAGTGGATGTCCGATATCTGGACTTCAGCAAGGCCTTTGATTCAGTGCCACATTTAAAGGTTGATTAGCAAACTGGGTTACCTGGCAGGAGGAGAGAAGCTGGTGGAGTGAGTAAAAAACTGGCTGCAGGATTGGCAGCAGAGGGTAGTTGTAGAGGGGGAATTCTCTCAACTCCAAAGGCTGTAACCAATGGGGTTCCACAAGGCTCAGTACTGGGTCCAGTGTTGTTTGTTATTTTATTGGCAACATTGCAGATGGGATTAAGAATAAAATCAGCCTATGTGCAGATGACACAAAGATAGGTGCATTGGTGGACAACACAGAGGGGATGGCTAGGACTACTGGAGGATCTGACTAAGCTTGAGCACTGGTCAGTCACATGGCAGCTTGGTTTCAATGTAAAGAACTGCCAAGTCATGCACTTGTCAGCTAGAAACCAAAGGTTTTACTATGGTCTGGGGGAAGTACAGTTATTCACTACAGAGAAGGAGAGGGATCTTGGCGTGCTAATCACAGGGCAAATGAATCATTCAGCATAGTACAGGAAGGCAACAGCTAAAGCAAATAAGATATTGGGACTTATTGCCAGAAGAATCACCTCCAGGAGGAGGGAAGTCATCCTGCCACTATAAAGGTTGCTAGTCAGACAGACCAAACCTGGAGTACTGCGTACAGTTCTGGCATCTCTTCTTAAAGAAAGATGTCAATTGAATGGAGGGGGTCCTGCGCAGAGCAACCAGGATGATTGTAGGAATGGAGAGTAAACCCTATAGGGAGAGACTGAAGGAGTTCAACATGTACTCCCTGCAGGATAGGAGGGACACAGGAGATATGATCAAAACCTTCAAATATATGAGAGGCATACATTGGGTTAGTAAAAAGGGGATTTTTTGATTTAAGGGAGGGAAGGACACTGAGGGGCACAGTCTGAAATTGAAGGGGGGAAGGTTCAAGAGGGAAATGAGAAGGCACTACTTCATGGAAAGGATGGTTACTGGGGGGAATGCACTACCAGAAGAGTTGGAATCCTTAAAGTCGGTTGCCAGTTTTAAGAGAGGGTAGACAGGGTCAGGGGGAAGGTCAGTACTTTACAGGTGTGGGGGCAGCTGGACAGTAATGAACTGGTAGCTGCACAGTCCAGCAGACCTTATGGCCTGTATCTGCTGTTATTTTTTGTATGTTCATATGTTCGTACATACTTCATGTTTCTGTGACCGAGTCCTTTGAGGTATAGCTAAGTGATTTATAACTAACAAAAAATGGTGTTTCTGCCTCTGAAGAGAAAGTTATCATTACCATATTCAATTTCTAAAGTAAAGAGTTCTCAGCTGTGACAGAGACAGGTGGGTTGATTGTCTTTGAGCAAGAAGTGCTGTACTGTATGAGCAGTGACTCTGGAGAGACTCAGACCTACACACACCCTGAGAGAGTGTCTGTGTTGTGAGGTGGCAGCTACTGATTATCTTTTAAGGTGTTAGAAGGCGGTCAAGAAAGCTGGTAACACTGGCAGGCTTAGTCTGGGAGAGACTAGTTTGTCAAAAACTGGTGTCGGCATTTAGGATTTGAAACAGCTTTGTTAGTATAAAGGTTATCTGTCCAGTCACAGAGCAGGATGTACAAAAGGGGACTGCATATTGTACTAGTTCTTTTTTTGTTATAGGGATATAAGGATAGATAGATAGATAGATAGATAGATAGATAGATAGATAGGTAGGTAGATAGATAGATAGATAGATAGATAGATAGATAGATAGATAGATAGATAGATAGATAGATACACAGATAGATAGATAGATATTGCTGCACCTGTAGGAGCTATGCTAAAAGAAAGAACTGAGCCATGAAGAAGGCCGAGCATGGGTGGACTCAGTCATCCTAAAAAAAAGTGACCAGAAAAGCTGTGTGAAAGTGCCCACTGCTAGCTAAAATTGTAAGATGGAGGCTAAGGTGAATGCAGATGATGTAGAGACTTTGGGGCAAATGCACCAGCAGACCAGGTACAAATGTTTGAGCTGGAGTTTGCTTTGGCTAAGGCAGAAACTGGGATATAGAAGATGAAGCTGGAAACTAAGGAGTGAGGAAAGGAGGAGAAGAGAAAGGCTGAGAAACAATAAAAGCAGCACCATCACGAGAGAGAGGGGGTGAGAGGAGGAAAAAAGAAATGCTGGTGTGAAGAAGCGACAGCCTTAGGAGCAAAAAAAGCAGTCCCAGCATGAGATCCAGACAAAGAAGCTTATACATAAGAGTAATATGGAGATTCTGCACCAGAGGATATGACCACAGACTGTAAGTAATGGCATGAGAGGTTCAACCCAGGAAGCCAAAATTAACTCTAAAATGTTTCCCAGATAACATGAGGTGGATGATCTTGATTTATTTTTAGGATCTTTTGAGAGAATCTGTGGACAATTTAAATTGGGCAAGGCTCCTTGGTCAACTCACCAACTGCAACTGCTTACAGGCAAAGCATTATAAGCTTTTGCCAGAACAGACAATGAGGACTGCATGGATTATGCCAAAGTGAAAAATGCATTGCTAAAGCATTTTGAATTAACCCCGAGGCCTGTGGGCAAAAATTTTGAGGGTTAAGAAAGGCACCAGAGGATAGCTATGCTATGTGTGCAGCTAAGTAACTTGTTAGACTGCTGACTAGAGGGTTCAAAAGCTCACTTTGTAGAGGAAATAAAAGATTTTCTTCTGGAACAGTTTCTAAAAACTGTACCTTAGGATTGGAAAATATGGTTGTT
The DNA here is from genome assembly GCA_016271365.2 of Neoceratodus forsteri. NCBI lineage: Eukaryota > Metazoa > Chordata > Ceratodontiformes > Ceratodontidae > Neoceratodus > Neoceratodus forsteri. The sequence continues at coordinate 107,330,696 of CM028137.1, forward strand.
GGATAGAACTCTGAAGTCCAAACTCAGTTATAGCAACCGGTTTAGGAACCCACTAGGGATGGGGTACTGCTGGACCTGGTACTTACAAATAGACAGCATTGCTTGACATCAGAGTAGGTAGTCCCCTTGCTGCAAGTGATCACTGTACTATATGGTTTGGCATACAGACAGGACAGGGGAAAAAAAGCACATGAAGATGAAGGTCCTGGACTTCAGGAGGAGAGATTTTAAAGAAATGGGAAACAGCCACAGGGAATGCCTCAAAGGAGGGGAAAGCTAAGGGGAAGTGGAGGCTCAATGTAGAAAAATTAAGGAGGGTATAGCCCAGGCAACAGCATGCTGTTTGAAGGAAGTGAGCGAAGGAAAGAGGAGGAAGAGGCCGCTAAGGTTCTCTAAAGAGGTGGCAAAGGCAGTGAAGGAGAATAAAACAGCTTTCAAATAATACAAGAAGAACCAAGAAAATAAACACTGGTAAGTACACCTGGCAAAACAAAGGGAGGTAGGAAGGAGGTCAAGGGCAGCTAAAGAACTAACAGAGGAAAGGATAACTAAGTTGGTCAGAAAAGGGGACAAGACCTTCTTCAGGTATGTGGGGGAGAAGGGGAAGATAAGGGAATGGATAGAGAGAATATGGAGGGCAGAGGAACTGTGCAAATGAAAGATCAAAAGAAAGCAGAAATACTAAACAATCACTTCTGCTTAGTCTTCATGGTACAGGGCGGGGAAGGGAAGACCAGCATGCGGCAGTAAGCACCGGGGGCGGGGAGTGGACACGAGTTAATTCTCAGTGGAGAGGGTCTGGAAGGGATTGGAAGCCTTAATGGAGAATAAGGCAATAGGGCCAAATGGGATTCATCCAAGAGTCCTAAAGGGACTGAACATAGTGCTGGCCTCCCCTCTGGCAGCACCTTGTAGTACCTCAGTGGAGATGAGGGAATTCCAGAGGACTGGAGGAGGCCAGATGTGATCCTTCTGCAGAAAAACTGCAGTAGGGAGGATGCTAGCAACTACTGGCCATTCAGTTGCATACCAGTGTTGGTGAAGTTAGTGGAGACACCACTGAAGGAGAGGATCATGGAGCACCTGGAGGCAAAAACACTGCAGGACCACCTGCAGCATGGTTTCAGGTGAGGGAGATCATGTCAGACTAATACCATGCATTTCCTGGACTGGGCTACCTGAGAGGTGGAGCAAGGGAGAGACATAGACATGGCCTATCTGGATTTCAGTAAGGCTTTGGACACTGTGCCACATGGGAGGTTAGTTATGAAACTAAGCAGCCTGTAGATGGGGGAGACAGTGACAAGCTGGGTATCAAACTGTGTGCAGTACTGGAGTCCTTACCCAAAAATGGACATAAACCAACTAGAGGCAGTGCAGAGTAAGGCTTCAACAATAATCCAGCCGTAGAGTGTTCCATATTGTATATTCCAGACACCTTCCTTTTCCATTCTTTCAGCCCCTGGCACTGTAGAGCTAAGACAATGTGAGGTCAATGTCTTAAAGGCCATTAGGATACTGTCCTTGCATGTTGTATATGTCATGTATATAGCAGAATAATCTGAACAGGTATTCACTCCAGGAGAGAAGGAAGCGGGATGACCTGCTAGAAACCTTCAAGTACCTCAAGGGTATAAACAAGGTCAAACTTGGGAATTTCTTCCAACTCTGTGAAAATATGAATATGAGGAGTCATACCTACAAACTGGTTGGTGGAATACTGAAGAAGGAGGTCTTGAAACGCTACTTCACAGAGAGAGAGAGTGGCTACAGGGTGGAATGAGCCCCTGGAAGGGGTTGTCAGCCAGAAAATTATTGGAGGTTTAGGTGGGAGGGACAAGGTCAAGGGGTGGTAAGAGTTCAAAGAAAGTGGGGGGTGAAGAGTGCCATATGAGTACATGGGCTCTGCAACAAGCAGACTAGATAGACCTTATGGCCATCTTCTGCTGACAAATTTGTATGTTTGTATGCTATCTCTGGCACATTCTCTTTCTTTCTCTTTCTCTCTCTCTCTCTCTCTCTCTCTCTCTACTCACTCTCTATCTCTCTCCCTCCCTCTCTCCTATTTCTCTCTCTTAGTACAAGTGAACAGCAATGATTTGGGGAACTAAAAAATATAAAAAATCTCTCTCTCTGTTTGAAATGGAGCACAAGTGAACAGCGGTGCCCTGGAGTATTAAAGAATATTTTACTCTCTCGCTCTTCCTCCTTCGAGAGGATTTCAATGTAAACAGCAGCTGCTTAGGGAGTTACAAGAACTCACTCACTTTATCTCTGGAACTGAGTAGTATAAAACAATAGCACCTTGGAGATTTGAAGAGAACAGCAACAGCACGGTGAAGTAAATAAAATCTCTTTCTTGTCCTCGTGTTAGTGTAGACAGCAAACAAATGTAGGATTGAATGGGCTAAAGCACAGATCTTGAAGAAATAAATATGGTCCCCATGCACTCCTCAAGTGTCTCAAGTGCTCCCCCCCACCCAAAAGTAAGGATTAAGAAAAAAAATAGTCAAAACACATGTGGGGAAAGCCAAAACATTGATGGAGACTTCCACCAAAAATCATTTGCTGCAGAAGCAAAAGAAAACAGACAGGCAAAGAAAGGAACAGTGGCCCTCATGGTTACAGTGACCTTTACAGCTTTGGTTGTATCCTGAGGCCTGTTTACACTAAATATTCTGCATAAGTGCGAGTGGTGTTGACTAACTGATCCACTGCCAGAGGATATAGGTGCATTTTTACATACCCTGAAGGTGCATTGCTACCTGCCCTGCTTGGCCACTGCTCCTCTTATTGCATTTCTGGCCCACATTTACACACCGACATTGTTGCAGGTAGGCTTCCTGCATTTAAAGGCATTTCTGCCAGGTTCAGGCTACCTAATTACTACCCAGGAGTGATGCGGAGTGCTGGGGGGGCTGCACTGGTGTGGGCAGAGCACTGTTCCCTCCCCCCCGATTCTTTTTCCCTCCAGTCACTGCTCGTAGGGATTCTTTCAGGCATCCCAGCCTGTTCCTGCCTGCCTGAGATCCCCCCAGCCTCAGTCTCCCCCGCTGTACTCCTACCCCTTGCACCTATCTTGCAGCTGGACACCCCTGGCTTGTACCCCCCCAAGGTGGGGCTGCCACCCCATTATCGGCGCTCCTTGAAGTCTAGAATCTGCTGCAGGCAAGGCTTGGGAAGAAAGGAATTAGGAGACCTGGTGGGTGGGATCTGGTGGAGGGCAAGGCGGTCAGGTGCTGTTGTCTACTCTACAGAGCAGGGTTTTTCCTTGTTCGAGAATTCTCCCCCCCCCCAGAGGTGCGGAAGTGCAATGATGTTCAGTGCAGGTGTGCGAACTCCTGCATCCATCTGCAGGTCATCCACCATCACCTTTCACCAGCTTGTAAGTGATCCCAGGCTGCATTGCACCCAGCATCTGCTGGGTGTCACTAGCACAGGTGAAACACTCCCTGCCCTCCCCCCAGGAGAGGAGAGCTGTCGTTGGATGCTCAATCCTATCCTCCCGGCCAACCCCCGGTGATCCGAGCTTGCTCCCAAACCCAGGTCGCCAGCGTAGTGCGAGGTGTGGCATCCAGCACCTCAACCTTCAGTGCCACCGGGCCAGCCTGGAGAAGTGTGTTTACCCACTACTTTAAAACTACCTGCACCAGTATGCACTCCCACCAAAACATGAAATGCTCTGCACCACAGCGGAGCAGCTTGTAATGCTACAGTAGCTATTTACACTGCCAGATTTGCATTGGTGCAACTCATCTGCACTGCTGGCAACAGTGCAGATCTGGTAGTATATACACACCTTTAGTGTAAACACTTTTGGGAGTGTTGTAAGATGATCCACCTCGGCTCCTGTGAAACCCTGCAGTGGTGGGGAGCTGAAATGGTGCAGGAATCTTAAGTCCCTATGTAAATGGTCCACACCACCGAAAGTGGTGCACTTGCAGTGTTAAAATCAAGCGGAGAAACATAAATAATACACAAAGTGGAGGGGAACCAAGCTGCCTGCAACACTTCCGCAGGATCTGCACTGCTCATGGACGAACTGGAAATAGCTACAAGAGTGCACTTCACACATAGATGCTGTAATGGGTTTAAAAGCCCCACATGTGTGCAAAAATGCAACCTATAGGTGATTCAGTACAATTTATCACTGTAGCCAGCCTGGTGGTGTGGAGGTCAGAGCACCCATGCCTCACCTGCACCATGCCAGAGACCCAGGTTTGGTGACAATCTAGGGCTGCTCGATGGTCAGCCAGTGGGAAGGAGGCTTCAATGTCCCAGTGGACTCTCTCTTTCTCTGGGGAGGGAGGGCAGACTGTTCTGCAGCTGCACTGCCACCTAGGTGACCATGGGTGGTGATACAGGTCAGAGCAGCAGTTCCTGGTGGGGGATGATCCCTGACGGGAGATGTCAGGCATATCCTTGACATGCACACACCCTGCCTTCATCCCCATGGTGCATCTGTGGGGTGGAGAACCAAGAAGAATGGAAAAGCAGCACTGGTGGCAGGATGCTGCCCTGCAGAGCCTTGCAGACCCATACTGCCTATTGTGCACAAGGGACCACTGGACTAAGTGTGGCACCGGAGGGGGTTTGAGGTCACCCCAAAGGCCCTGCCACAGGGGGAAATCTGTGGAGGAATCTGTGGCCCCCCAGGTAAGTCTCAGAGATGGGGGGTGATGGGGCTGGGGGAACTGTGTGGGCTGAAGGGGGCACGCTAGGCAGAGTGGGTAGAAAAAAAATATCAGTGAAACAGAAAGAAGAAAAGGAATATCAACAGAGGCTAAAATGAAAAGAGTACCACAGAGAGCATGCGGACAGCTTTTTCTTACCCAAGCAGACATCATGTCATTTGTGTCAGGCTTTCATCCCAATTAGCATCCATTACTGTTCCACTTTTGATGACATACCTGCTAATCAGACCAACCATTTACAGCTAGTACAAAATGTTGTGGCAAGAGTGCTCACATCACAAAGTATATCTGATCACGTTACCACATTTTAAAAGATGTACATTGGTCATCTATTAAACAGTGATCAGAAATGAAATTCCTTCTGCTTACTTGTGCTCCCAGGTCATACCGGCAAACAAGCTTGGACTTTGTGTGCCTTTCCTTGTTAAACCATTTCTCCTCCCCCCCCACTTACAAAAGTTTAAATTGGGGCCAAACTACCTCAAGACTTCTTAGTCTGGGACTGGCCTGGAGGAGCAGAGGGATGAAGCACTGCAATGCACCTTACTTTGTACTGTACCAATGGTATACACACCCGACAGCGACATTTCGACTGTGGGGTCCCCTACAGCAACTACAGTGGCACGTCACTGTAGGGAACCCGCTGAAACCCGACACTGTCTGTCGGGGGTCTTGCACCCTCCCCCCAAATCAGATCCAACTCAGAGTTGAGAATCCTAAGTGGGTGGGTGCAGGGGGCACAGTCCCCCACGTGGGGGGTTCAGGGGGCAAAGACCCCCGAAAAAACACCTGTTGTTCTCTGAAACCGGCAGCCGACTACAAAATGTGGTCGACCTGCTAATTTTGCAGTCGGATCTTTCAACATAAATTTAGTCGACAACCCATCGTAGATCCCTGTACCAATGACCCAGGTTCAGGAATGAGCTTGGGCTGCCAGGAGCTGGTAAGGGGGGAAGTCTGAGAGAGGAATGAGCAACAGCCAGGCAGCTCTCCACTTCCAGACAGGGGTGGTTCACCTTTTCGGCTCTTGCTTGCCACCAGGTGGCAGTTTAGTGGCAGCGCCATTACTCAGGGGGGCCAGCCTGAATTCTGGGAGGGTGGAAGAAGTCTGTGGTTCCTTAGTGCCTGTGTGCCACCACATGCATGCACTTTTCTGCCACACCATGGCTTTGGGAAGAGAGGGAGAAAACTAGGTGTAAAAGAGGGGACCAGGTACCATGAAACTGCACCCAAGGTATCATGACCCACTCTACTGCTCTGAGAGATGAGAGAGGAATTCTGGATGAGAAGTACTGGGGGGGGTGACAATGGCTCTCCTTCCCCTGGCCCCAGCCAGGGGGCGCAGTCAGTGGGGGATTCCCCAACAATGAAGAGAGACTAGGGATAGTCAGTGGTTCTCAGGGATGAGGCTGAATAGCTGCCTGGTCAACCCTGGAGAGATAAAAACCTTTATAAAGAAAAAAAAAGATCTTTTAGTCTGGTATGCTCCTGTGTGCCCACTTCATTCCACTAAGGGTAGGCTTCTTGTTCTTCGTAGGGCATGTTTGAACCTTTTTGGGGAGAGGTCTTTCACTGCAGCTGCTCAGATGTTGTAAAGCTCTCTCCCTGCTCAATTGAGGAATACCACCATCAGTGAGGGGTTCAAAGGGGGATAAACCATATTTATCTACCCAAGCCTTTAACTTAGAGTTTTAATATGGTACTATCGCTGCTTTTGTTTGCTATAATAACTATATTTTATGCATTATTTTAATATATAAGGTAATGTTCTTTTTTATGTATGATGATTTGTGAAGCAATCTGCACTGAATCACTAAGCAGTCTGGTTGGAGCACCATATGACATTTTCCATATGGGTCCAAAAGCTTGGAATGCCATTCCCTGTAGATTAAGATCAACAGAAAAGCAAATTAGTCTAACCAGGATAAAAACATGGTCACTGAAGCAGGAAAGAAGCCTCAAGAAAAATTACTCACCGTAGTAATGCTTTTTCTTCCAAGGGATCTCTCACTATGCTTAACAACTACAATTGTTTCCCTGGAATGAGTTGCCCTGGAGCCTAGAAGTTTATGCTAGTTATAGAATCTTAGAATGACATTCAACAATCTGCTGTGTGATCGTGCTCACCCCTGTCCATTAATGTCAGATTTATTTCTGAAGCTAGGGTGCGCAGTGGCCACTAAACTAACTAAATGACTATCAAAAAATTATTCCAAAGGAAAGAGTCACAGGAGCCTCTTGAAAATGACAGAACAAATTTGAAAAGATTAAATAACTGACTATCAACTGCAAGACACTGTAACAAATAATGCTCAAGCAACTTGAAAAGAACGGATTCTTGTGAGAATCTTTTCCAGGTTCTGGAAGGAGAAAGAAGGATGGGATTGTTAAGCATAGTGAGGGATCCCTTGGAAGAAACAACATTACTATGGTGAGTAATTATTTTCTCCAAGCCCCAGGAATCACTCACTATTTTCAACACCTGCAGACTACAAAGCAGCACCTTGGTAGTATGGGTACAGAACCTATTTAGGGAAAAGGTTCTGCAAGAGAGCAGTGCAAAAGCTACCATCCTTTCTAGACTGTATGTCCTGACAGTAGTGCTTTGTGAAGGTGTGTAGTGTTTTCCATGTAGCTGCTTTACAGATTTCCTGTAAGGAAATACCCCTTGATGCTACCACCGAGGCAGAAGTGCCACACATAGAGTTTGCCCTGGGGCCCTGAGGTGGTAACTTGTAAGCTTTGCTGTTACAGAAATGTATGTAAGAGACTATCCAATGAGAAATTGATGTCTTAGATGCTGGTTTAACTTTGCCCACTTCACCATAAGTGACAAACAACTGAGAACTGGTGGATCTTACCTCCTTTGTGTTGTACAAATAGTAGCTCACTTTTGCTCTCCTGTACTGGATTTTGCTGTAAAGAACACTGGTAGTGTGACTGACTGGTTCAGATGAAATTCAGACACTGCTTTAGGGAGGAATTTTCTCTTAGTCCTTAGGACTACTTTGACCCTGTGGAAAATGATATAGTTAATCTGTGCAGAGGGTTTGTAGCTCATTCACCCTTCTGGTGGATGTCACAGCCACCTGGAAAACTGCATCCAGGTGACATATTTCATATCAGTAGTTGCCATGGGCTTGAAAGAAGGTTCCATGAGCTGGGCAATGCACAGTTTCAGATCCTATGGCAGGACTGGATTCTTTACTGAAGGGTATAGGTGGATAAGGCATTTAAAGAACTTTCTGAAAATAGGCTATGAAGCCACTAAACTGTCCTTGCCAGCTGAAGCATAGGCTGACACTGCTTCAAGATGCACCCTCAGAGTTGAAGGGCTGAGACCCATAGACTGAAGGTTGATCAGGTAGTCCAGGATTGTAGGAAGGTCTACATAAAGTGGGTTGAGCTGTCTGCCACAGAGAAAACCTTTTCCACTTCGAGACGTAGGTTTTCCTTGTTACTGTTTTTCTGAAAACCTTAAGCACTTCCAAAACCTTTCCAGAAAGGTTTAGTCCAGAAAACTCTAGCTCTTCAGGTACCATGCTCTGAGACACAGGGTTCTCGAGTCTGGAAATGTTATCTTGCCCTGAGACAAGGTCAGCAGATTGTAACTCAGGAGAAAACTGACAGGATGCTTGATGGAAAGGGGCAGTAGTTAAGAGTACCAAGCCTGCCTGACACAATTTGGAGCTATTAGAATCATAGTTGCCTCCCCTCACTTTCAGCAGCATCCTCAGTAAAGGTGGAAATAGAAGGAAGGCATGAAGAAACTTCCTTGCCCAACCGCGGAGTAGGGCATCCTCTGGGGCTGTCCCCATCAAATATGGTCTGCAACAGAACAGGGAAAGCTGGTAGTTTTCCCCAGGAAGCGAACAGATCTATCTCTGGTATAAACCACCTTCTGAACATTGCAGCCAAACCCTGCTTTTTCAGGGCACATTTGTGATGTCCCTGGCTGATTCTGCTCAGGGAATCTACCAGCGCATTGTCTTTCTCTGGCAGGTGAACTGCTGACAGCTTCACTTCAAGGGAATAGGCCAGGTTCCAAATTTTTGTTGCTTCTGTACACAGCTTTTAAGATCTTGTCCCTCCCTGTTTGTTGATATAATACATGTTAGTAGTGTTTTCTGTTGACCTGGATAAACTGACCTCTGATGTGAAAGGAGAAGGCCTGCATTGCCAGAAACACTGCTCTGAGCTCCAGGAGGTTTATGTGCTCCTGAGACTCCATTGGCTCCACACTCTGCTTACAGTTAGATCCTCCAGATGGGTATCCCAGCCCAAGAGGGAAGTATCTGTAGTGGGCACAACCATGGGTGGTTCTTAGAGGAATGGAACTCCCTCTCTGAAGTTGCCTTCTTCCTTATACCACTCCAGTGCCCTTACTCGGGATTTGGAATTAGGCACTAGTTTTCACAGTGGCTCCTGTCTTTGGGACCAGTGGGACTCCAAGTAGTACTGGATGTCCTCATCTGTAATCTAGCACCTGGAACTACTGCTGCAGATGAGGCCATGTGCCTCAGTAGCTGGAGGAAGTCTCTTGTAGGTCTGGGTTGCCCTTCCTTGAAAGATCTTGCAAGCACTATCAGGTTTTCCACTCCTTCTTTTTCTTTTTTTTGAAATTTAGCATCTTTATTGAATTATATAAAAGCCAACAGCACATGCAATGGGAGACTGTGCAGCATACAATTCTTGGAACAAATAATAAACATATGGTGACATAACGGTCTCCGAAGAGATAAAAAGTAACAACAAACTCCCTAGTTAAGAGAATCCGTAACGAACTATAATTGAGACCCCCCCTTTCCTCCTCCCCCCTGCCTCCCCACCCCAGAGAGTGCCTTGACAGAGAAAAAAAACAAAGAGAGCGAAGGGTAACAGAGAAACAACCCTAAATAGCAAGTTCCATCCAGGAGAGGCAAATTAGACAGTGGCTGTCAGAGGCCCACATTGTATTGGGCTTACTTCAGATACAGTGCACATAATTTGCCCCACTTCTGATTAAAAGAGGCTAAACGGTTTCGGGAGCTGGCTATTAGTTTCTCTGTATTAAAACACAAGGACATTTCTTTGAGCCATTCCGAGTACATGATGGGGTCTTGATCCATCCAGTGCCTAAGGACCAGCTTTTTGACGACTATGGAGATTAAAGCCATATGGTACCTATGTTCCTTCACCTCGATATTGGAGTATATGCCTAATATACATATTTCTTTGGTGAAGAGATCTTTTAACCCCAGAAGCGGATCTAGGTTACTTCGTATTGTGTTCCATAGAGGTGACACCTTATCACAGTACCAAAGGATATGCAGAAGGTTCCCTTCCACCACTCCACACCGAGTACAGATGGAAGATTGGAGTTTACCAAATTTAGCCAATTTGATTGGCGTATAATAAAGATTGTTCAGGATATGGTACTGGGTCAATCTGTGGTTATCATGGGAAAGATACTTGTATGTGTCCTTCCAAATCAGACTCAAGGGGAGGGGAGACTCTGGAATAAGAGATGCCCAAATTCTTGAACCCTCCAAGGTGTTGGGAAATAAAACGTCCAGCAGATAGGCATAAATACTAGCAATACCGTGAGGAGTTTAACTGCGGACTCTTGAATTCTTACCAGGAAGGGCCTTGTTTTGGAAGGAATAAATACAGACCCAAATAGCTTAGCTATTAGGTGTCTCAATTGGAAAACCTTGAAAATGTGCCTCTGCGGTATGTTTAGGGAGGATAGTATATCTGCAGAGGATAAAAGTGAGCCTTGAAAAAAATACGGACTCCACTGAGGAGTGCTGAATTTGGGGGAGCCACTCCGAGGTTAGCCGGTTGCTCCCTATTTTGATGTTGGGGTTAAGTATGAGGGGTTGTGCCAGATCTTTGGTATATGGTATGTTGAAGAAACTCCAACATTGTGATAAAATTTTTATGGAAGTACCTATAACCGACTCCTGTATGGTTTTGGGTAATGCGGAGAATGAGTGGTAGAAGATTTGGGGAGGTCGCAGGTTAAATTGACCCAGAGGTTTAAGCTCCAATTGAAGCCAGGTTGGTTGGGGTAAGTTGGGTTGGGGGGTTGACCATTTCCCAATTTTATGTAGTTGACTAGCCCAATAATACAGTAAGAAGTTAGGGAGACGAAGGCCCCCTTTGTCTCTAGTTACATTAAGTTTAAGAAAGGCCCTTCTAGGTTGCTTACCTTTCCAGATAAAGCTGGATAACTCAGAGTGTATTAGTTTGAAATATGATCTGGGGAGCCATATATTTAACAAATTTATGGGGTAGAAAATCCGGGGTAGTACATTCATTTTAACAATATTGATGCGACCCCATGGTGATAATGGTAAATTTTGCCACCTGTTAAGGTCTCTCTGGACCTTTATCAGCAAGTCATCCAAGCTGAGCTTCCTGACCACCTCAGCCTCATGGGCCAGGTGAATGCCCAGATATTTAAGCAAAACAGGGGACCACGTCATACCAAACTGAGTGAATCTAGCGTGAAAGGTGAAAGAGTTTAATGGGAAAATAACTGATTTAGAGAAGTTGAGTCTATAGTTGGACACCTGGCCAAATCATTCAATAATTTGTAATGCTTGTGCTAGGGACGATTCTATGTTTGTAAGGTGTAGTAAAATATCATCTGCAAAGACCAACAGAGTCAGTGGGATTTGAGAGATCACACAGCCTGTAACCCGTGTTGAGGCCTTAATGCTAATTATGAGGGGTTCTAAACGCAAATTAAAAAGGTAAGGGGATAAAGGGCATCCTTGCCTGGTACCAGAACCAAGGGGGAATCGGGAAGAGAAAACCCTGTTGCAATAAACTTTGGCTGAGGGTGACTTATAGATCGTTTTAATCCACTGGATAAAGGTATCAGGAAAGCCCATTCTCCTCAGAGTGGCCCTCAATAAGTCCCAGTTCACACTATCGAGGCTTTTTCAGCATCTAATGCAACCAAGGCCATAGAGGACTGAGAATCTTGAGCAAATTGGAAAATATGGGAGAGGGTTCACAAATGATCTGCTGCCGATCTGCCTTGAACAAAGCCAACCTGTTCCGGGCTCAGCAGGTATTGTCAGATCTTCTTAATTCAAAGAGAGAGAATCTTGGATAGAATTTTGATATCGTAATTTAGTAATGAGATTGGTCTGTAGCTAGCTGGATCCAACAAGGGCTTATCTGGTTTTGGGATTAAAATTATCGTGGCTTCTGACAGAGAGGGGTCGAGGCAATCTGTGGAGAACATGTAGTCATATAATTTCAAAAGTAGGGGGCTTGCTCTTTGCAAAAGGATTTGTAAAAATTTGGGGGGAATCCATCGGGCCCTGGAGCCTTATCCAAAAGCATCCCATTAATTGCATCTTCAACTTCAGTTAAGGTGATAGGAGAAGATAATACATCGCAGTGGTGCGCCTGAAGGGAAGGAAGTGTAACCCCATCCAAAAACTGCTCTATCTTGTGGAGAGATGGTTGGGACGCACCCTTGCCATAGATCTCTCTATAAAAGGATTTAAAAATTTGGGCTATATCTCTAGGCATCGTTTTCACAGAGCCGTCATGGGAATTCAGTGCTGGGATTAGCCTTGAACTCTCCATCTCCCTCAGTCTAAGGGCCAACAATCTTCCCGGCTTCTCCCCTTGGTCTAAGTAGCGAGACTTAGTTTTGAGCATAGCATACTCTGCTTTTTCTCTTAGTAAATCATTGTATTCGCTCCTGAGTTTAATTAAAGTCTCTAAATCTTTTTGAGAACTAGATAGAAGGAGGCCATTCTCAGCCATCCTGATTTGATTAGACAGTAAAGTGACTTTAGCTTCTCTTGCCTTTTTCCTGCGGGAGGATAGCATAATAATCTCTCCTCTGATAAAACATTTAAGGGAGCACCAAAGTATATCCTCCCTAGAAACGGAACCTTGGTTAAGTTCTAAAGATAGAATCTTAGATTTAATATGGGAAACTGTACGATCTTCTTTTAGGAGTTGTGTATTTAATTTCCAGGAGGTATCCCTCTGCCCCTATAATCCAAGGGAAACCATGAGCCAGACCAGGGAGTGGTCTGAAATAGTAATAGATTCTATGCCTACTTGGTGTACATTACGCAGAAGGGTGGAGCTGATTAGAATGTAGTCGATTCTTGACCACGTTTGGTGGACCTGGGAGTAAAAGGAAAAGTTGCGGCTCGTAGGATTAAACAGGCACCAAGGATCACATAACCCTAGCAAATGCATGAAATCCTTGAGAGCTAACTGCGTAGGGGACAAAGGTTTTAATGGCCTATAGGTTTTATCCATCTCCTGGGATGGGGCTATAGTCCAATCACCACCTAGAATAAAAAGGGAGAGCAGGAATCTACTCAGTTTGTCTACTAGGGACATAAGGAACTGGGGGTCACCCCCTACTGGACCATATATTGCGCCCAGTACCACATTGCTATTATTAAGCTGGCCTTTGACCATAACAAATCTACCCTCTGGATCTAAAATGCTATCCTCTACTACAAACATAATATGTTGCTTAATTAATATGGCCACCCCCCTACTGGCATTTAGACCACTAGCTGTGAAGATCTGGGAAAATCCCAGCCTACGTAGTCCTTTAGCTTCTGAGATAGACAAGCGTCTCTTGCATGAAAAGTATATCCACGTTTAATAAAAAGCAGTTGTGGAGAATCTGATGTCTTTTGGTAGGGTCTCTGACACCTCTGACATTCCAGCTGGCAAACTTAATCGGCCTCGTAGCCATATGGGTTGGTAACATGATCGAAAAAAACAAAAGACCTTATCCCCTCTAGTATATTCAGAAATATTAGGCACTCTCTCTGAACCTCCACCCCCATTCCCCCCAAAAAGAACCGTTAACATCCAAACATTCCATAGAATCTAAAGCAATGGGTTGCAGATAGTAAACCTTAAAATCAAAAAACAGCATCCTGTGTTTGTTGAGCCAGGACAGTAACATATACTGCCATCCCCCCACCCCCCTATTAAATCCAAATTTACAATCACTTATACCCCCATAACCTATATACAAGCGGTCCTCTTAGATCCAGTAGAGGATACCTTGACCAAGCAGGTCTGATGAGCAAGGACCGTCCCCAAGGCTAGCAGACCCAGGCTTCGTTGAAACAACTGTATGGCTGTGAGAAAATGAACCATTCTCAGTAAAACAGGAGCAACAGCCTGAAGCAACCAAGCAAGCATTAAAAACCAGGGTACTGCGGCCCCCCTTCTGCAGCACAGGCTGCGGAGCAGGTTACCCAGGGCTAGCTCAATCCTTGTACCCCCCGACCCAGCCAAAACATTAGGCCATATTAGTTGCATGGCCCTTGGAAAAGGCACTATCAATAAACTGGAGGAGATGATAACAGAAAAGGTCCTACCAGCACTCTCGAAGCACAGAGAAGCTTCTCTGTAGCGGGACACCATCTCCCCTGAGCAAAACTTATGAGCGCTACACCTGGAATATCACTGGAGAGCTGTAAGAGCATTACAAACTAAACTTATGTTGGCAATAAAAGTAGATCCTGCCGAGGTGAAGGCTAATTCCGCGCCACAGGAAGAGGGAGGGGACAGTAAGCCAAGGATCGGTTGGTCCTCCAGAAATGCAAACCGACAGGAATCGTTTGCAGGAACTTAGTTCCTACCCTCCCTCCCTCCCCAGGGTCAACCTACGGATTTATGGTTGCTACGTAAAGCCTTTGGGCTGCACCCAAACTCCAAACAGCCCCCAGCACTCCAAAAAACCGAGAGAAAGACAACAACATTAAAACACCAGGTAAGAAAACCACCCAATTACAACATTTTGGGAAGAAAACTTAGTTGAACAGTATTCTATGAACATAGTTCAGCCACTCTTAAAAAGATTGGGCAGCTTCAGGGTCAAATCAGCCACAACTTGGTCCGGCTTCTCGTATGAGTGACACACCATCCAATGCCACCTGCAGCCTCGCCGGGTAGCTCATCCGGAAGTGTATACCCGCAGCCATCAACTTGGTCACTGTCGGATGGAAAACTTTCCTTTTCTGTCGGGTTTCATAGGGCAAATCTTGGGTTATTCTTAGCGTATTGCTATCCCAGTAGATAGTTTGCAGCTCCTTGATTTTGGCCAAGAAGTGTTGTTTTTCGAGGAAGCTGAACAGTTTAATGATTATGGGTCTCGGAGGTGCTCCAGGTGGAGGCCTTGGTTTTAATGATCGGTGTGCCCTTTCCACATGGTACTGAGGGTTAAAAGGTGAGGGGCCGACTATTTTGTTCAACAGCTTTTGGATGAAGGCCATGATGTCCATACTCTCCTCCGATTCTGGCAGGCCTAGTATTAAGATGTTGTTCCTCCTGCTACGGCCCCCGAGATCTTCCATTTTCAGCTGGAGTCTAGCTATTTGTTGTTTAAGGTAGATAATTTCAGGGTAAATTTTTGCTTTCCAGGTTTCTAGGGAGCAGGTCTTAGCTTCAGAGTCGCCAACTCTAATAGTGAGTGAGGCCAGGTCACTCCGTATAGATTTTAGCTCCGTTGAAATATCTTGTAAAGTTTCCCGGAATGGGATTAATTCTTGTAAAAAGCAATCCTCCGTAAGAGGGCTAGGAGAGGAACCAGAGGAACTAGTTTTAACAGCATGCCCAACATTCTGATTTTTTGATTTCTTGGGAGCCTTCTCCGGGGTAGTTGGAGGCGTGTGTTTGGCTCCCGCAGGCTTCATCTCGGCCTCCATGGTCTCCATAAAACCAAAATGATCCAAGTTAGGATCCGATTACTAGTCTGGCACAGTAGCGTTGCTGGCAGTCGAATTAAGCTGGTAGGTAAGTTTGCTTAGTGAAAAGGCCACAAAATCAGTAACAACCAGGAGTTTTGCTGGTCAGTAGGAGAGAGCTCTCGGTTATGCTGCCACTAGGCGCACTGCATCATGTGACCTCCCCATTTTCCACTCCTTCTAAAGGGAGGAATGCTTTTCTTGAAGGGTATCCAATTCTGTACCTACAAAGTCCAGAACATGCATATGTTCTGTCTGGGACTTTGGGGCATTTATTAGGAAGCTCAGGTCCTCCAGAGTGTGCTGCATGAGAAGGAGGGAAGACTTGGCCTTCTGGTGTGACTTTCTTAAGACTGGCCAGTCATCTAGGCAGGGAAAGACCACTACCCCTTGCCTCCTCAAATGTGCAATCATTACAGCTAGGCACTTTATGAACACTTTGGGAGCTGAGGATAGGACAAAGGGTACAGCTGTGAACTGGTAGTGGCAGTTCCCTAATCTGAATCTGAGGTACTTCCTGTGAGTGAGCCTGAATGGAACAAGAAAACATGTGTCTTTCAGATCCAGTAACCCCAGCCAGTCTCTTTAATGCAGATATGGAATTACTGATCCCAGTGTTCTGATCATGAACTTCTCCCTCTTTAGATGCTTGTTCAGGCGTCTTGGATCTGAAATATGTCACCACTCCCCAGTTTTCTTGTGAGTGAGGAAGTATCTTGAAATGGAAATGTTATCTTGCCCTGAGACAAGGTCAGCAGATTGTAACTCAGGAGAAAACTGATAGGATGCTTGATGGAAGAGGCAGGAGTTAAGAGTACCAAGCCTGCCTGGCACACTGTGAGGGGGGACTTTCTCCTCTGCATTTACTTGCATTAACTTCTTTACCTCTAGCTCCAACAGGAGTTTCTCTGTTGGAGTAGGAGGTGTGAAGTTTCTGTGACTTTGCAGTTTTGGGAACTTTTTGAACTGCAAGGTCAGATGCTGACTCACTATTTCTAGGACCCACCTGTCTGTGGTAATTCTTTCCCATACCTGCAAATGATGACTCAGCCTTCCCCCCACTGGCAATGGTTGGGCAACCTGTAGAAACTTGTCAGGCCAGAGATTCTGTTTCACTTGACCCTTGGGTGCTGAAGCGGTGTCTGCATGTCTGGGACCCCTTCTGCCTCTACCGCTGAAGAATCCCCTTTATTGGGAGTAGTCAAAGGTAAAGAAAGCATGGGGAAAGTATCCAGTACTTCTACATCCCATTCCAAAAGGCCTGCTGGCAAGGGAGTCTTTTCCTTCTCAGTGTTGCTCTTGTAGGTGGCTTTGTAGTAAATTGTGTTCATCATATAAGCCTCTGTCTTATCACCAAACAGGGAAATCCATTGCTTTTGTTTTTGGTGTCCTGTGAGAGGTTTATTATTCTAAGCCATGCAAACCTCCTCAGGGATACTACATGTGTCATGACTCTTGAAGCAGTGTCATTGCTCCCCACTGCCATATGGAACTGATACTTGATGGCATCCATAGCAGTTTTTGCTGTATTATCCAGATTTTGTACCAAGCCTCCAGTAGCCTTTTTGCTCATAGCCACAATAGGGCTCTAAAGAGCCTTTAGGTACTGAGCTGTGTAAGCCATCTAAGCTACCTGCCTCAAAAGTAGGAATGCAGAGATATTAACTTTTTCCTATACTTTCAAGTCTCCTGGAGTCCTTTTCCAGGGGGCTGGGAGGAAAGGGGGACTTTGGCCTTGTCACAGGTGACAGTCTGGACCACTTCGTCATGATCAGGCTGGGATTACAGGAACTCAGCACCTTGTTTGTCAACCTGATATTTCTTATCTACTTTCTTGTTGTCAACAGCTGACATGGGTGCTGCCAACACTTTACAGGTAGCCTTTTCAAGAGATTTGTGGATGGGCAAGAGCAACCTCTTAGTGGGAGTCAAGCCCATCATATCCAAAAATTCCACCTCATCCTCACCCTCCAGCAGTCTGTTGCATTGAGAGGTTGAGGGTATTGACCATATGCCCCAGAAAGGAGTAGTGTGAGGTGAAATCATCTGGTGCATGGGGGGGGGAGCTAAACTCCTGGTCAGGGGAACCATCAGGCTCTATAGGTTCTCCTTCCTCCTTCTCCCCTTCCTCATAGAAAAACCCAGCCTCCTCCTCCACAAGCACTTGAATAGGTACTGGAGCCAGGGGAAGGGGGCATACATACCCATAAGGGTCCCCATAGCTTGGAAAGCCTGGAGAAACTGCCATGCCTTAGTCATGTCCTCTTTTGTGGGCATCTTGTTTTTGTCCACTGACTTCTCCTTTTCTTCTTCAGGAGGAGGGGCAGCAACATATTTTTAATTTTTTTTTTCTTAGCAAGCACCATCTCTGCTGTCTGATTAGAGACTTTTATATTTTTAGTGGAATCAGGGTTCCCCAGTTCAGATACTCTGACCTCTGGATCCCCTTCTGAGCCTTTAGATGACATACAGGCAGACTGAAAAAATATAAGGCCTTCTAATTTTTTAGCCCTTTCTTGTCTGTTTCAAGGGAAAACTGTATACAAATCTCATACTTAGAAAAATCATGATCTGGACCAAGGCACCTCAAACACAGCTTGTGGCAGTCTGCCTTTGCCAGGAGCTGGAAACACATTTTTACAATTTTTAAATCCTGTAGGTTCTGTTCTTTTTGGGTCTGTCATGATCTCTTTTTGGGTTTGTCAGTCATGCCATTTTCTGATGACCTTAAAAGTAATTTGGTTCCCAAAAATATAGAAATTTGGTTTGGTTCCTTACAAAAGGTAAAAAAACAATATAGTACAAAAACTTTTTTTTTTCAATTGTTTAACCAGGAGTGGCACACTAAGCTGAAAGCTTGTTTATAGGTGCAACCTGGGAGCACAGGGAAGTTAAGTGATTTGCTCAGGGTCAAACAGTGTGCAAGTGGGGGCTGTGGGATTCAAACCCAAGTCTCCAGATTTGCAGCTCAGAGCCTTAAACCACTGCACTATACTGCCTCCTATAAATGTAGAAAAAAATTATTCAAAGGGCATCTTGGTTCTGTCCAAAAGCGGAATCGGGATAAGGGAATAAAAATCACAAGTGGTATCAAAACCCTGTATGCTTTTTATATATACCTATATCTATACTCATTGCAAAAAATGTCATTAATGCACTAGTTAGGGTTATTCAGACAAAAGCAGATAAATGTGGCTTTAGGGTTTCCAACCCTAACACCCCACCCCCACCCTGCAGGCAGCAACAGGAAAAGCCTTTATGCTTTGACCTCTACTGCATCTTCACAAATCAGATGTGGGGTGTGCCTTTAGAACTGAATCTATTGTTTATTTGTAGAAATGCTTTGCAAAAATGAAAGATTGAAAAAGCATATGAAGGATGCTCTTTTGAGTATGAGGTAAACCATTTGTTATTACTGCAGGCTGCACTTTGTATGCAATGAAGCACAGAATAAATTAAGAATATAGACTGTGGATATAACAGAGCTGGAATGTATTCTTCAGTTCCAGCAGTTTAAAACTTATGTAGTGGTGAGTAGTAGCCACAATGTTATTTAGTGGCAAAGTTATACTACATATTATACAATGGCAAAGAAAAATCTTGTTCTCTGATTGGTCAAGGTGGCACTGGAGCCGTGATGTTATCCTGGCATAACATCACGGCTCTAGTGCCAGCACACTTACAACCACACTCAAAAGAAAAAAAATCATTCCGCTGCCTATTACCAGCTTCAGCGCTACTCGCTTTCCAGCTCAGCCAACTACTGATATGTACGTTCACCACCCACCATCAACACACTCGCAGTGCCTCTCACAAAGCACACTCCCACCCTCACAGTCCTTTGCTAGTTCACTCCCAGTACAAAACAACTGTACCGGAAGAACTAAAATAGCAGTGCAGCTCTAAATAACCAAGTGAGATGATGCAGGCTGCTGACCGCGTGACATTCAAAGTGGAAAAAAAAAATAACGTTACACTTAAAAGCATGATGAAGACCTGACAACTTCAGTGTATGAATAAACGTACAAAAGTAACACTTACTCTATTTTTGCTCAGCAAGCTGCTACACATTTTGAAATTATGGCCAGTGTTTCTTCCTTTTTAAGCTCAATAAAATACCGAGCGACCAGATGACTGTCCGAGAAACCGGAAGCATATTGCCACCCCATCCCTGCTCCGTATAAAAATTCATTGTACCCCTCAAGGTGAAACAACTGAAGCCAGTCACACTGCCAACAACCTACAAACGTCATAAAAATGTTAATTTAATATTTTCTTCTAACTAGAGAGTCAAAAATAAAAACAGAGGTAGGGGCAGAACAAGCAATAAATAAAAACAACAGCTCCACCTATTGGACAATACAAGTAACTGCACTATTTTTTCTTTAAGTGTACCTACCCTTTCAAAAAATAACAGAAAAATGCAGCCTAAATAAAAGTGGTAATAATTGTTTTCACTTTTTTTAAAAGAAAGCCATTGTATAATAGGAATAATGCACTCCAGGGTGTGTGTCGTGCTGGGACAACGTCACTTCTGGGGTGATTAGTCACACTCGGCCTGCGGCCTCTTGCCTAATCACCCCAGGCATGACGTTATCTCAGCACGACACACACCCTGTCATGCATTATTCCTTTATTATCTGATATCTTATAGACATACTTTGTGAACTTAATTTTTTTTTGGTATACTTCTAGACTATACAAGACAGTGGGGCCTGAAGAAGTGGCTACGCCACAAAACTGTCACCCTCTTAATGTATGGACTGAATTAATAAAAAAGTTTAAAATTGGATATATAAAGGATATACAATGGTGAGCTGTCAGATAAATGATTTATCTACACAAGTGCTGTTTGACCTCGGGTAACCTCACGAGTGGTGTAAGCCATGAGTGAGATGTCCTAGATCAAACAGCACAAGTGTAGATAAATCATTTATCTGACAGCTCACCATTGTATATTTCATTTATGTAATAGGGATGATTTCTGTCAGTGCTGGGACATTTGCTTTGATTATATTTTTTTGCATATGTTTGTCAAAAAAGTGAACAAAAAATTGCATTTTCTGCTATTTTTTGCTAATTATAAAAAAATGTATAAGGTATCTATAAATGAAACATCACTCATTTTGTAGATAATTTTGTGCTGAACAACGTTTGTGCTCGCAGTACCATGCTACCTTTTTTCGTTTTAAAGTTATTTGCTTTTGAATATGGTTAGTACTGCTACTGAGGCCGAACATTCCAAATGAGTTCCGGAGTGATTGTAACATAGCTACTATATGGATAAATTTTATTTATTCAATGGCTGTGGAGATAAATGGATTTATTCAATGAGTTTTGAGCCCACTCCTATTGCACAAACAGTGTAGTTCGTCCAATGATTTTTTATTTTATTTATGTATTTACGTATTGAAATGTTTCTCCAGGAAGGGCACACTGAACAACAAGTTGCTTGTCTCGTGGTGCGTCCTGGGGGGATGGACATCAGGTATACCAACATGCTTTACAATACATAGATACATCGAGCAGCATTACACAGTTGGTACATACAATCATGAAGTATAGATTCAACAGTGCAAACATACATTTACAATATAAACATCAAGTATCATTAATCGTAGGTACAGTTATACATGGCAATAAGAAAAGTTAACAGTTCAAAATAAAGCAAGTGTGAACACTGAGTGCTGTGAAGACAGTTTATGTATTTAGGCTTGCTAATATAGGTAAATGTGACCTGTAAGTGAACAGCAAGTTGAACATGAGATGGAGATGTAGTGTGCCTGCTATACTGAAGGGAATAATGACTTAGCCACAAGAACAGTTTACCGCAAAAAAGTTATGGAGGGCTACTAAGATGGAGTTGGCAAAGGTAGAGTGATGAA
The DNA here is from genome assembly GCA_016271365.2 of Neoceratodus forsteri. NCBI lineage: Eukaryota > Metazoa > Chordata > Ceratodontiformes > Ceratodontidae > Neoceratodus > Neoceratodus forsteri. The sequence goes on from CM028137.1 coordinate 107,352,014, forward strand.
CCTGAGGAGGTAGGGCATTTCATAACTTGGGCAGGCGACATGAGAAGGTCATCTGTACTATCGTAGTATAACAATGAGGGACTGTTAGTAGCCTAGAGTCATATGATCTAAGGGAATGGTCCAGAGCGGGGAGAGTAGATAGGAAGGAGGTATGATCTGAGGGAAGCAAACCAAACCAAAATTTAGACATGAATTTAACACAGTAAAGTTGGTGGCAATTTTATAGGGAGGAGGAAGCCAAGGAGTGACAGAGAGTACAGTGGTGTGTGAACGGAGATGCATCTAGTGTGAAGTGAAAGAAGGAGTTAAAAAGGGAATCCAATCTGGTTAAAGAGGACTTGGGAGTGGCACTGTAGGCTACATCACAGTAGTCAAAGATAGGTAGGATCATCTTCTGGACCAGTTCACGCCTGGCTGGTAGCGGGAGGCAGCTACGGTTCCTGTATAATGCACCAAGTTTGGGGCGCAGCCTCTTCAGGATGGCATCAATGTGTCCAGAGAAGTTGAGGTGTTGGTCAAGTCAAACCCCCAAATACCTAAAGGAAGAGGTATCCTCAAGGACTGTCCCATCCAGGGTGTGGAAGGAGGGTAGGGAGGGGAACCGAGAGAGTCTCTACCTAGTGCCAAAGGTCATCGAGACTGTCTTCGTGGCATTGAGTGAAAGTTGGTGGGAGCTGAACCAGAGCTGAACTTGACTGAAGTCATGCTGACGTCTGGATTCCACATCTGCAGAAGATTGGCCTGAGGTGAAGAGAACCATATCATCAGTGTACATGTGGATTGAAGTGGATGAACAGACTGAAAGCAGGTCATTTAGGAAAATGGAGGAAAGGATTGGGCCCAGCATGGAACCCTGAGGTACGCCAGTGTTGATAGGGAGAGGAGAAGATATGGTTTTGGTTATTTTGACTGATTGGGTCCTACCTACTAGATAGGCTTTGAACCAACTAGTGGCAGTGGCAGATTGGCCAGCCAAGGAGAAGGAGTCTAGAAGAAGGGTATTGGAGACAGTGTCGGAGGCCTTTGCCAGGTTGACAAAAATGGCAGATGTGATTTGACCACTGTCCATCCCTGAGAGGATGGAATCAGTGAGCCTAATCAAGGAGGTAGTGGTGGAGCGATTGTTCTGGAAATCAGGTTGGAAGGGAGGGAAAAAGTTAGATTCAGAGAGATAGGAAGCTACTTCATCTGAACTAGTCTTTTTTGGATAACCCAACTTTTTTTTGTAAAATTGAAATCAAAAGGCAACCTGAACCTCGATCAGATTTACATGTGCCTTGGGGCTGTCAACCCGAATGCTCACCCCATTCTATCAGTAAATAAGCTGAGATGTGTACAGTATATGAGAATGGGGTGAGTGTTAGGGCTGACTACCCCAAGGCACACCCCATGCCTGATTTGGGAAGATGCAGGAAAAGTCAAACCATAATGTTTTCTTCTTGTTGCTGCCTGCAGGTTGGGGGTGGGGTGTTAGGGCTAGAATCCTAAAAGCACATTTCCCTACTTTTGTCAGTTTAACCCTAACTAGTGCCTTAATGAAGTTTTTTTTTGCAATGAATGTCCTTACTTTTTAGATAGTATAATTGTATCCTCTTTTGCCTGTGGGAGCCTGTGTGAGACTGTGCTTGCATCCCTCCCTGGATGTGTACATGTACAGTATGTTGCTGGGGAGGTGCTGGGCAAACACATCAATTTATTTTCTTCATTGTATGGCTTTTTATATTTCCATTGTTATCCTATGGGAAATTGCAAGTTTCATTTTTTATGCTTTTTTTATATTGTCCCTAAATGCATTTTTTTTGGGGGGGGGGGTATGTGTTATTCTTCAATTACTGATTAAAGGTTGTGTTTTGATGTATAGGTTGCCCCTTCAGTCCAAATACTGAGGCAGTTATGGCTTGTTGAAGTTCCAATGTGATCCTATAGGAATTTTCATTTTGTATTTTTTTATACTGCCCTTAAATGTTTGGGGGGATATGTATTATTGTTGTAGTACTCATTAAGACATTACGACCTTTGTTTTGATATATATAGTATCCCTTAAGTCCAAATATTGAGGATGTTATGGCTTATTAAAGTTTAAATGTTATCCTATGGGAATTTGCAATTTTTTATTTTTATGTTTTTTTTTTATCTGTGGGATTATAGATTATTCTTGCAGTACTAATTAATACCTTTGTTTTGATATATAGATTGTTACTCTGGGTCAAATATTGAGGGAGTTATGGATCGTTGAAGTTCAAATATGGGGAAAAAAACAAAGTCCAAAATCTTTTTTGATATGAAGGAATCCTTTTTCGAATGAAACAAAAAACTCATATGAAAAAGGATGCATTCATACGAAAAAAGAATTGGGGGAAAACATCAAGTCCAATTTTTTTTTTTTGTATGAGGGCATTCTTTTTCTTCTGAACAGCATCCCTGTCACATATGAACGAAAAAGCTCACGAAAAAGGATTCTTTCATATGTATAAAAAAAGTCCAAATTCTTTTTTCATATGAGAGTATCGTTTTTCATATGAATGAACAAAGAAAACTCATGAAAAAGGATCCCATCAAACAAAATAAAGAATTAGGACTTAATTTTTTTCCGATTCCTTTTTCGTATGAAAGGATCCTTTTTTGTGAGCATTTTTTGTTCATACAAAAAAAGGATGCCCTCATATGAAAAAAGAATTTGGACTTAGTTTTTTCCTCAGATTCTTTTCTCATATGTTAAGTATAGGGAGGAATTCCTGTGGCTTGAACAATGAGGCCATGGTTTTGATGTAGGCTAAATTTTTAGACAGGTTTTTCTATCTGGTTTAGAAATTGGCAACCAGTATATTTTGTATATTGAGTAATAATGTCACATGCATAGGAAATGTAAATTTTCTTTATGTGTTGTTTGCATGCCTCAATTATATGATAGGTTACACTTCTCTGAATACTGTACAAATTTTATATGATTTATTGTTTTGTAACTTTGTTATCCGCATTCATATCCTGAATAAAATATACTGCAACGTATTAAAATGAATGCCTCGCCCTTAAATAACAAAGACCCTGCATCTCATTATGGTGCTGATAGTCTCTATCTGCAGATGATTCCACTCTGCAAGTAATAGGTTTACTGATGATATGGGCTGAAGATCAGGCTTTCTCCTTTGCTGTGCCTTATAAAATGGGTAGCGGAAATCCTGCATCCTAATTGGCTAAAATCAAAAATATTAATGTGCACTCTCAGAACCTTCTAATAAGCTCCTGTTCATCAGCTATTCTTTCAGCCCCCTCTGCTGGCAACTCGCTAATATTGCCACATTTAACATGCTGTGGAGGAATTATTTTATCATTTTGTACATGACTTTCTTCTTCTTTTTTTTACATATTTTTAACAACTTTAAACATTTTCTTTCAATATGTTTATCAAAATACCCATTTTATAAGTGCAATAAGACACTGCAAAGTGTTGATTTTTTTTTGTCACAACCACACTTCCAGGGGCTAAAGGCACTCAGCCTGTGACATCACCACCAATACCCTAAGCTGTCTTAGGCCCTATTCACACTACACCGGAAAACACTGTAACGTTTGGAAAATAGTACAGACTGACACATTATGGTGTGTCCACTCTATGTGTGCAAACGGTTGCAAAACGGTATAGCCCGTCCACACTACAAATGAGTCAGAAACCATGCCCAACCCATGTACAGCTGGGCACGTCCCATGATGCAGTACTGAGCAGTGCACCATTCCCATCCCCAGGATATCCTCCCCATCACGATGTCCCTACCGAGTCCCAATCATGGGACTGTCATAGTGCTATGCTGAGGTTGCGGGTGCAGCTGCTGCAGTTACTATCTCTGGCAGAAGAAACTCCAGCACTATTGTCCTGTGGGCTGCTATGATCACTGGTCCCCTGCATCAGGCACCACAACATGATGCCTCACGATGTCATGCATGTAAGGAGTTATCTGTATGTGAATGCAAGGAACAGTCTGGTGCCCTTATGTGGTGTGGGGCCCATCTGCATCATTCTGCTGATGCCCCTCTGCCACACGCCCTGCAATGGGTCTTGCTCCACAGTGCTCCACCCATCCCCGATCCTCTGTATATTCCTCCCATGCTGGGGGCTGGGTGCTGGCAGCACAGAGCTGCTGCACAGCATTATGGGATACTGACAGACTGGTGGGAACTGGTGGCTACACGGTTGTCCATTTACATGGTGCTCTGTAACGTTACAGTTCTGCTAACATTACAGAAACCATTGTTGAAACCACCTACTAACAGGTTTCAACAACGGTTTTGAAAACGCCTTTTGTAACGTTACCAGTGTAAGTGCTCACCATTACGGTAAAGTTATAGGCACTCTGTAATGTTACAGAGGGCGTTTACAGGTGCAGTGTGGACAGGGCCTTATTGCTTACTTCATAAATGAAGTTTCAGCATACATTGGAATTCAGGTAGGGATGTTTTTCTTAACATGCGAACATTTTACTTTATGAATGTTAATTTTTAATTATGCTTTTAGGTTGCCTGTTTTAGTTACTTAGAGACTTTTTAGAATTAATTCATGGTTTTGACAATGGGTTTTTCCCCTTTTTTCTGCCCTTCATGATTCCTATAAATCAGATCAGTATATGATTGAAACTTGGAAGTTTTGTTAAGATAAAATAGTAACATGATTTGTTACCCTTATAACATATGTATTTCTCAGCTGTAATGCACATGCTGTATCACTGCTACTGCTTCTGTTTAATTTTATGAAAAATAATAACAAATTTCGGAAAGTAAATCTTTCCTTTCCTTGATAAAGGAAAGATTTAATTTCCGAAATGCTTCAGGATGACGTGTATTTTACACTGGCACTGATTTTGTGAAATAAAATTTTCTTAAACTAGTGGACTACATTGTGAGCGGCATTTTTTTTTTTTATGCTCCCCAGTACCCTGGCTTGACTTTCCTTCGGGCCAGCCTAGGCCCCATTGATATCTGTACCCCACCCTCTCCACCTCACATTTGTAGCCGTCCCAGGAGGGTAGTCTGGGCGTAACCCTGCACTGGATGGGTCCCCCTCCTCTGAGGGGGAAGGCACCAGGGGGGCAACCAGTGCACTCTCAATTCGGCCCCCCGGGAGCTGCTGAGGTGAGATTGTGGACCAGGGTGTCTTGGCCATAATGGAAGCCAGCCGCCATCATCTAGCCATCTGGGGAGCTACCTATTTTCCAGTTTTTCCTTCCTCGGGGTGTGGCGTGCCACTGACATCAAGGCAAGCACCGACATCCACCATGCCCCCGTCAAGCTGGAGGCAGTATAGCGCAGTGGTCTAAGGCTCTGAGCTGCAAATCTGGTGACATCCAGCAGACCAGACCTGGGTTTGAATCCCACAGCTTCCACTTGCATACTGTGTGACCCTGAGCAAGTCACTTAGCCTCCTTGTGCTCCCAGGTCGCTCCTGTAAAAAAGCTTTCAGCTTAGTGTGCTATACCTGGTTAAACAACTAAATAAAAAAAAAAAAGCTGTAGTCTCCTTTAGTGCTGTGCTCCCAGCCTCCACCAAAAGTCAGCATGCAGCGAAACTTGACACCACCCTCCCCCCAGGAGAAGGCGGGCAGTCGGCAGACGCTTGAGCCTTCTCCCTCAGTTGACCCTCCAGTGATCCGGGTCCATTCCCGAATCCAGGTTGCCGGTGTTGCAAGTGGAAATCCAACTGCTGCGTCAAAGGGCCAGCTGTGTGCAGCATTTTAATTAGATGGTGAGGGCTGGATTTTTTCTGTTATTGGACTATCCTTTGGTGGGGCATTTATATTAGCCTCCTCCACCTGGTAAGCTGTGGGAGGTCAAGATCATCAGTGGAACTTTGCACAATGCCAGATGGAGCATCAGGGAAGAAAATACCACCATGGTTGTCCCATTTTTGTCCATAGTCAGAGTTTCTTGACCAAAGACAAAGGGTCAGTCAATGAGTTTGATTGAACATGTTCACTGGAATGAAATCCATCTGCAAATACAATACTATACATACATAGTACTGTACAAGCACAGCACTGTACAAACACAATTCTGTCCATAGATGGTACTGTAAATACACAGTACTGTACAAACACTATAATGTACATACACAGTACTGTGCAAACACAGTACTGTACATACACAGTACTGTGAAAGAGTACTGTACAAGCACAATACTGTGCATACACAGTACTGTACAAAGACAGTACTGTATATACAAGGGACTGTACAGACATGGTACTGTACATACATGATACTATAAATACACAGTACTGTACATACCCTGGACTGTACAAACATGGTACTGTACAAACAGGGTATTGCACATACATGGTACAGTATACAGCACAGTACAAACACGGTAGTGTACAAACATGGTACTGTACAAACACTGTACTGTACAACCACGATACTAAACATTCATGGTAATGTACAAACATAATCCTGTGCATACACGGTACTGTACAAACATGGTAATGTACAAATACAATACTGTACAACCATGGTACTGTACAAACATGATACTGTACAACCATTGTACTGTACATACACAGTACTGTACAAACACAGCACTGTACATAAACAGTACTGCACATACATGATACTGTACAAACACAATAGTTGTCATAGGTCTCATATGTCCTGTACAAGCATTTGCAGACAATACTGCCCATTTGTTGCTCATCCTTTTCTCAATGGCTGTAGCCCCCTGTTATTCAGTCAATAATTGTCCAGATTGATTTTAAAATTATCCATGGTCTTGCAACTGACCAGTTCAGGTGGATGACTGTTCTATTCGGATACCACTCTCTGGGAAAACCACTTAGTCCTTTTTTTGGTTTGGTCAACCTTCCCTTTTAATTGTAATATGTGGAATTGTGTATCCCTCTGCATTTCTCTCATGTCAAAGTCTAAACAATTCCACAAATCATGGTCGTTGAAGGCCCCATATACCAGGCATAGACTGCCTCTTAACCTACGGTACTCCAAAGTACATAGCCCCAGCTTATGTAACCTCTCTGTGTAATCCACTGCACCCACTCAAGGGTTCTGATTTCAGACTTATTATAGGGTGCTAAGACAGTAGACAGGCGCGAAGTGGTAGACATCCTCTATCTTGATTTCAGCAAGGCCTTTGACTCTGTGCCCCGTAAAAGGTTGATCAGGAAGTTGATGGATCTTGGGGTTGGGGAAAAGACGGCCAGATGGGAAGGAAATTGGCTGAGGGACAGAACCCAGAGGGTGGTTGTGGGGTAGTGTTATGTGGCACCAAAGAGGTAACCAGTGGGGCCCCGCAGGGCTCAGTGCTGGGGCCGATGTTATTCAATGTCTTCCTCAATGACATTGGTGATGGCATTTTGGGCAAAATGTGCCTATTTGTGGATGACACCACGTTCTGCGGGAGAGTGGACACAATTGAAGAGAAACAGGACCTACAGGAAGATCTGGAAAATCTGGGGATGTGGTCCAGGATCTGGCAGCTTGGCTTCAAGAAATGCAGAGCTATGCATATTGGAGCCAAGGATCCCAGGACAGAGTACTTCCTAGATGGAGTCTGCGTATCTGCATCAGAGGAGGAGAAGAACCTGGGAGTGATGATCACTAGTGATCTGAAGCACTCCATGGAGTGCAAGAAAGCAGCGGCAAAGGCAAACAAGATGCTGGGATGCAAAAGAGACACTGGGAAACTCTAGGCATCCATCTCCCAAGGATATGCTAATAAATGATTCACTGTGCAACAACCCTCGTACCATAGCCAATGCTTTTAACATACTTTTCACTGAGGCTCCAAACATCTCCCCTTCAGGATCCTGTGCACCCATCCCCCCTCTTCAGTTCCTCTGCCACTTACCCTCCCTTACATAGCATGGTCGGATGTTCTCAAGATACTTCTATCCATCCCTCCTTGAGGTAGCCCAAGGCCTGATGGAATTGAACCAAGAATAATTAGACTTGGGGCTCACCTCCTCGCTACCCCAATTACTAGGTTATTCAATTTGTCTATTTGCACCTCTACAGTGCCTACAGCTTGGAAAGCTGCCAAGGTTATACCTGTATTCGAGAAAGGTGACCCGAATGTCCTAGCCAATTACCGGCCCATAGCCCTACTACCTATCCTCAGTAAGATGCTAGAGAAACTTATTCATTGCCAGATCTCCACGCACCAATTAAACTTTAATATTCAATCTCCTGCCCAACATGGCTTCAGGGCTGGACACAGCACCACCACTGCCTTCACACTTCTCGCTAGTGATATCAAATCCAATATGGATAAAGGACTCCTCACTGGTGCTATCTTTATTGACCTCACCAAGGCGTTTGACTTGGTTAACCATCCTTTGTTCCTGAACAAACTCTACTCACTAGGGGCCTCTGGATCCACCCTGTCCTGGTTCAGTAGCTACTTCACCAACCGCTCCCAATCCACCTCCTTTGGGAAAGTTCTTTCATCTCCTGCCCCAATCACCTGTGGTGTCCCTCAAGGTTCCATTCTTGGACCTTTACTCTTCTCCATTTTCACAAATGATACTCCCTTCTCTCTTACTCACTGTCACTCCATCATGTATGCTGACGACTTGGTGCTCTACGCAGCCTCCCGGTCTGTCCCTGATATAACGCTCACCTCTCGTCCTCATTCCAACTGATCCAAAAATGGCTCTCCTCCAACTCTCTCATTCTCAATTTCACGAAGACTCAGGCCATGCTCTTTGGATCTGCCAGGAAAGTCCACTCTGAGTCTACTAAGCTACAAGTGCTCAGCTTCAATGGGACAGTAGTCAAGTCAACAGATACCTTTAGATACCTTGGAGTAACCCTAGATCCTCTGCTTGATTTTTCTGGGCATATAAACGAGGTTTGTCGATCCATAAATGCTAAGTTAGGTGCTGCCTACTAAGTGTGACACTCCCTTACCCCTGCAGCCGGAACCTCTGTGGTGCAAGGTATATGGATTCCTAGGCTTCTTTATGCCCTCCCCACACTCTCTCATGCAAACGCTGGTATCCTTCATAAATGGGACACCTCCTATAACAACATCTGTAGATTTGCCCTCTCTGCCCCCTGCAAAACCCACCACTGCCCCTATACTCTTCTTTGCATTGGTTGTCCCCTAAATTGCAGCACTCCTTCTCTCTGGGTTGCTTTATAGACTCTATGAGTAGAGCACCCTGCCCCGACAGTATTGCAGCCATGCTCACTCCCTTGATCCATTCCTGAACCTTGAGGTCCTCTAATTCATCACTACTCTCCATCCCCCCTGCTCGACTAAAATGGGGGAGTTTGCTTTTGCCCATTTTGCCCCCAAATTCTGGAATTCCCTACCTGCCTACCTAAGGGGCTCCTTATCTCACTCAGCTTTTAAATCTGCACTTTTTTCCCATCTTCATGCACTTGATTCCTGTGTCTGTACCTGATTCCTCTCAGCTACCCTGGTCCTGCTTACTGGTTTCACTTACTCTACTGTGCTTGCTCCCTGACTGTCGTACAGCCTAGCCTTGCTGTCTCTATCCTACACCCTCATTGGGGTCAACTAAGTTATCCTTGATTAAGTTATATCTCTGTAATCTCCTGTAGTTCGGTACTTACCCGTGAACTGTATGTAACTACTCATTTTTAAAATGTACTCTCACGGGTCATGCTTGAAAATAGGCAGGATTGTTGCCTAATGCACTTACCTGGTTACCAAAAGCTAATAAATAAATATCTAGGGGGATTAGTAGTAGGAGAAAGGAGGTTATACTGTCCGTGTACAGGTCACTGGTAAGGTCGCATCTAGAGTATGGAGTTCAGTACTGGTGCCCACACCTCAAAAAGGACATTAACCTGCTGGAGAAGGTCCAGAGGAGGGCTACAAAGATGATAGCAGGTCAGCAGGGTAAGGCATACGAGGAGAGGTTGAAGGCACTGAACATGTACTCCCTGAAAGACAGGAGAGAGAGGGGACATGATTGGGATCTTCAAGTACTTGAAAGGTATAAATAAGGTTGATAAGGAGAGTCTTTTTAAGCTGAGTGGCAACCCTAACATGAGGGGCCACAGTCTTAAGCATGAGGGTGGGAGGTTTGGGGGGGAGGTCAGGAAGCACTTCTTCACAAAGAGGGTGGTGGGCACTTGGAATGTGCTGCCTGAAGAGGTGATCTCATTGAAGACAGTGGGCAGCTTCAAGAGAGGCTGGGATAGGCATAGGGTGAAGGTAAGGATCTTGGGTAGGGAGGATGGGACAAGTGGGGAGGGAGGGCAGGGACATTAGCTCAAGCTGTGGACCCTGCAATATGAGCAGACTTGATAGACCAAATGGCCTTCTTCTGCTGGCTTCTTTGTATGTTTGTATGTGCCCAAAACTAGGCACAGTATTCCAAATGTGATCACACCAATGAAGTGTACAGTGGCATAGTCAGTTGTCTATCTTTACTATGTATATGTCTGCATATATTGTACATACCAAGATACCATTTGCCTTTTTTTGTAACTAACTGGCATTGTTTCTTAAAACTTAGGTCTTCCATTAAGGTTAACTCCCCCCCCCATCTCCTTCCTCAATAACAGCTCTCAGTAGCTGCCCTTTAAGAATGTACGATACCTTCTGATTGTACCTCCCTAGGTGTATCACTGAGCATTCATCTATATTGAAGTCTAATTTATGTGTCTGTGCTCATAGGTCATTCCTTGTTAGGTCACTCTGTTCATTTGCCATATCAGATGAGCTTTGTACCACAGAACCTATCTTGACATCATCAGCGAACTTAGCCATCCTTAGCCCCTCAGTGTGACTCATTCAGAATACATAGATGTTAAACAAACATGGTCCCAGTACTGATATCTGAGGTGACACACTGGTAACTGGTATCCAATTTGATTGCACACTTTGTAATGTGACCTGTTGTTCCCTACTGGACAACCAAGACTCTATCCAGGGAAATAATCTATTATTTAACCCCAAGATAATCAACCTGCTTATCAAACCATCATGTGGGACTAAGTCAAATGCCTTCCTGTAGTCTAAGAAAATCACATTGACTGGTTTCCTATCCTCCAAAACCTTACTGACATGCTCAAAAAATTATATCAAGTTAGTCTGACATGACCCTCTCCTGGTGAATCTGTACATAAATGGTACTGTACATACACAGTACTGTGCAAACATGGTATTGTACATATATGGCACTGCACTAGCACAGTACTGTACATATGGTAGTGCACACGCGCATAGTACTGTGCATACAGGGTACTGTATAAAGGTGGTACTGTACATATGCAGCACTACACAAACATGATACTGTACATAGATGGTACTGTACAAACATCGTACTATACCTACAAGGCACTGTGCAACACAGTACTGTACATACATGGCACTGTACTAACATTGTACTGTAAAAACGTGGTAATGTACAATCATGGTACTCTTCATAAATGGTACTGTACACATACCATATTGCCTATACACATTGATTTTCAAACACAGTACTGTACATATATTGTACTGTAAGTACAATATATGCCATGGGCACTTTACAAACATGATGCTGTTCATACACAGTACTGTACAAACATGGTACTGTACAAATATGGTGTCATACATACATGGTACTGTAAAAGCATGGTTCTGTGCAACCACAGTACAGTACATGCTCAGAACTGTACAAAGACTGTACTCTACACCCATGGTACTATTTATACATGATACTGCACAAACACAGTACTGTATATGCGTGATGTTGCACAAACAAGTACTGTACATACACAGCACTATACTAATAGTACTGTACACACAAGGCACACTCATGGAGACGATCCTAAAAGAGAGGCCGGTGATCTTTTTGGAGAACAATGATCTCCAGGACAGTCAGCAGCATGGGTTTGTCTCAGGAAGATCCTGCCAGACAAACCTGATTGAGTACTATGACTGGGTGACAAGGGAACTGGACAAAGGCCATGCGGTGGATGTCCTGTATTTTGGTTTCGGCAAGGCCTTTGATTCCATACCACATGGGAGACTGGGGGGGCGGGGGGAGCTGAATATATAGAGGTGGGAACAACAATGGTTAATTGGATCATCAATTGGCTGAAGGGAAGGCAGCAAAGGGTGGTTGTGGGGGGGGCGTCCATCACCCGAGGGATGTGACGAGCTGGGTGCCACATGGATCAATATTGGGATTGGTGTTGTTCAGGATATTCATTGTGGATATCTCCAATGGGGTCCAGAGAAAGATCAGTCTCTTCGCAAATGACACAAAATGGAAGCTGTGGTAGATGACATCGAGGAGTGGAGGGGGCTGCAGGAGGACCTGACCAAACTACAGGAGTGGTTGGAGGCATGGCAGTTTGGGTTTAATGCCAAAAAGTGCAAGGTACTACACTTCAGGGCTAATAATCAGGGGGCAGCTATCTGCTGGGGGGTTGGGGGACCACTGCAATGCACCAAGGAGGAAAAGGATCTAGGGGTGCTTATAACGTGGAGTATGAACAACTCAGTGCAGTGCAGGAAGGCAGCAGCAAAAGCCAACAGGATGCTGGGGTGTATAGTGAGTAGACTCTCCAGAAATAGGGAGGTGATCCTGCCACTATATAGATCACTGGTCAGGCCGTACCTGGAATACTGCATGCAGTACTGGTGCCCATTCCTGAAGAAGGACATCAGATTGTTGGAAGGTGTACAGCGGAGAAGAACAAAAATGATCCAGGGATTAGAGGGATACTCCTATGAGAAGAGGCTGTGCGAGCTGAACATGTATTCTCTGGAGGAGAGTAGGGACAGGGGTACATGATCAAAACCTTTAAATACTTAAAGGGGATAAACAAGACCAGCACAGAAGGGATTTTCCAGATTAGAAGGGGGAGGGTCATGAGGGGGCACCAGCTAAGATTGGAGGGGGAAGATTCAGGCTAGAAGTCAGGAGGCATTATTACACAGAGAGGGTGGTGGGTAAGTGGAATGCTCTGCCTGAGGAGGTGGTAGCCTGTAGCACAGTAGGTAGTTTTAGGAGGGGATGGGACAGAGTGAGAGGGGTAATTTTGAAAAGGGAGGGGTGGGTGGGGTAGCTTCAAATTGAGGGGCTAGCTGCACAATTAAGCAGACTTGATAGACCATGAGGTCTGTTTCTGCTGGTGTTCTCTTATGTTTATACGTACAGTACAAATATGTTACTTTACATACACGGCACTGTACAAACACAGTACTGTACATACATGTGTTAGGGTCAGGGATCATATCCCAGTTGGAAAACTGTAGTGATGGTTAAAGCAGCCCTGCTGCAACAAAGTTTACCCCATGGTGCCAAATTAGGGATATGCAAGGCATAAAATAATTCTTGAAGTAAAATAAAGTTGTAATTACCTTTTATGCAATAGGCATGGACATAAATCCTATGTGACAAATCTGAGCTACTATGTGATAAATTCAAAATTTTACATTTATACACATAGTAGATGCATCATCACAGATTTATACACATAGTAGATATGTCACAATCACTCCAGAACTTACTTAGAATGTTCAGCCTCAGTGCCAGTACTAACTATATTCAATTGCAAATAACTTTTAAAATGACAAAATATAGCATAGTGCTGTGAGCATGAAAGTTGTTCAGCACAAAATTATCTACAAAATGAGTGGTATTTCATCTATAGATACTTTATAGATTTATTTATAATTAGCAAAAACGAGCAGAAAATGTTATTATTGTTCACTTTTTTGACAAACATAAGCAAAAAAAGATAAACAATCAAAAGCAAATGTCCCTGCTCTGACAGAAAGCATCCCTGTTGCATAAATTAAATATAGAATGGTGAGCTGTCAGATAAATGATTTATCTACACTTGTGCTGTTTGACCTCGGACATCTCACTCATGGCTTATGCTACTCGTCAGGTTACCCATGGTCAAACAGCACTTGTGTAGATAAATCATTTATCTGACAGCTCACCATTGTATATCCCTGATTTATTTCCTCTATGTTCAATCAATCAATCAATCAAAGTCTTTATTTAACCAGGCGATCATCGTTGAGCAAGCTCATTTTCGAGGTGGACCTGGGTTTGTTAACGAGGAACAAGGGACAATATACATGGGATGCAACACACAAGAACATAGTAATAATACAAATAAAGTGAGATACGATAATACAGTATATACAAAGTATCAGCAGGTAGCATTGACAGTAGTATATGTTTGGAACAGAAGATACAGCTAATTTTGGGTAGGACACAATTTTTTATAAAAGTAAAGTAATACACATATCAGCTGCACTGAACACAAATAAAACCTAATATAAAAAGATATATAGTGATACGGTATGGAGAATTTAGAGCTGGAACCAGGGTCAAAGGAATGTGGAAGGGACAGATATGGGGGTAGAAAAAGGGGAGAGGGAAGAGTCAATTATAGATGGGATCAGTCTTTTAACAGTAGTAATTAGAGTGTGCTTGGACTTATAGGAGTCACTATTTAGGGTAGACAGGCACAGGACTCCTTATTATGATGTAGATATAGAGATTTAAAAGCTGCTAGGGTGATAGGGTGAGTTAATTTCAAAGTTTTTTGCAGCTTGTTCCACAGTTGAGGGAGCACAAAGCTGATGGCTGCTCTGCCAATGCAAGATTTTGCTTTGTAAACATAAAGGTAGATATATGAGGTGCTTCTCGGGGCATACTTCCCCAGAGTGCACAAAGGTAAACAGACAGAGATATACTGGGGCAGTTTATTTGAGATAGCTTTGTATGTCCAAACTGCAGCATTTTTTTGCCATCTGTAAGCAAGGGATGACCATCCCACTGCCGTGTACAATGCACAGTGATGGGCTGAGTTTGGAAGACCCATGATAAATCTTATGGCTCTGTGATAAAGCGTATCAAGTTTGGCTAGGGTACCTGCAGGTCCCTGACTATATAGAAAGTCTGCGTAATCCAATAGGGAAAGAAAGGTAGTTTGAATCAGTTTCAGTTTAGCGTCTCTTGTGAGGAGATTATTAATCCTAAAGAACAGATCTAAGTTTCTTTGCCAGTTCTTCTAAGTGATCTGTGAAAGTAAGTCTATGGTCTAACCAGACCCCCAGGTACTTGAACTTTGGCACGTAGTCCAACTGCTCACCTAGAATGGTAGTGATCTGCGGGAGTGTCCCAGCAATTGCAGGATTTATTGCATTTTGAAGGGGCAAGAGGAACATTGCTTTGGTTTTTTTGCATTTAAGAGCAGTTTCTGGTTTATAAGCTGATGTTGCAGCAGATTAAATTAATTTTGAAGGACTTTACAGGCCGCTTCAGGTGTGGGGCTACTAGCATAGAGTACTGTATCATCCGCGAATAGGTGTATTTGTGCTTCTTTGATGGGGGCATCTACGTTGTTAAGAGCAAGGGACCAAGAATGGAACCTTGAGGTACACCCCTCAATAGGGGTTTTGGTGGAGAAACTTCCCCTTCTGCCTTTACTTGTTGAAGTCATCCTGAGAGGTAGTTGGAGAACCATTTAAGGGATCGGGAATCCAAACCAATTTTCTGGAGGAATGACAGAAGCAGTCTGTGATCAATGGTATCGAACGCCTTGCTTAGGTCCAAGAAAACTGTGCAAAGTTTTTTTTGTCTAATTCAAGCTGCCAGTCGTTTGTCACCTTGGCTAGAGCAGAGGTTGTACTGTGCTGTGCTCTAAAACTGGATTGTAACAGGTTGAGCAATTTTTCTGATTCCAGGTACTTCCAAAGCTGGGAGTTCACTATTTTCTCCAGCATCTTTGACAGGATTGGAAGTAGGGAGATTGGCCTGTAGTTATTGAGGTCAGTAGGATCTCCTGACTTAAACAAAGGGACCACAAGTGCATTTTTCCAAATGGGCGGTAGGTCACCCTGGGACAAGGATAAGTTGAAGAGATGAGTAATTGGGACTGCGAGGACACGGTAGCCGACCTTTAAGAAGTATGGGTCAATGAGGTCAGCCCCAGCACTTTTCCAAGTGTCCAGCTGAAGGAGAAGATCTTCGACTTCTTTCAGGAAGGTAGGCTGCAGAGAGAAGGATGGACTGGGGATGGGTTTTTCTTGTGTATCCAATCTATGTTGTTGGCGGAGGATATTCACGGGAGAGGAGTCAAAGGCTAGCCCTGCAGTGGCAAAATGATTATTGAGAGCATCGAGGATAGACGGTTTGTTGGAGATGACAGTATTGTCGATCAATAATTTAGTGGGTAGGGAATTTACAGGGGTGTGACCTTCAATGTCTTTGATAGTCCTCCAGAATTTGGAGGCATTTCTTGAGGAGCTCTCCAGCTGAGAGCGGTAGAAATTAGCTTTGGCTTCTCTGACCATTTTGGTGCAGAGGTTCCTTGCCCTCCGGAAAGAATTCCAGTCATTTATTAAATTAGTTTTCCTAGCAGTTCTCCAGAGTACATCTCTACCCTGCAAAGCATCTTTCAGGTCTACTGTAAACCACCGACAGAATTTGTTTCTGGCACAAACTTTTACTATGGGAGTATACTTGTTGAGAGCCCCTAGCACAATTTCTGAGAAAATATCATAAGCCATAGTCAGGGACTTGGCTAAATAGAAGTCCTGCCATTGCATGGAGTCTCTTAGGTCTGATATATACCTATGGAGATCAAAGTTGCGTATGCACCTTTTAAAGGAGAATTTTGGTACAGTTGTGGATTTAAGAGTGGATCTTACATGTGCAATGAAGCAATGGTCACTAATATCAGAGAAAAAGACTCCAGCATGGGAGAATAAATGGGGTTTGTTAACTAAAATGATATCCAAGAGAGTACTGTTCTTAGGGTTGAGCTTGTTAAGATGAGTAGATTCGTTTATTAGCTGTGACAACCCAAGAGAATCACAGAACATTTTAAGTGGGGTGGATGCACTGGAGAGCCAGTCTAAGTTGAAGTCCCCTAGTATGATACACTCTGAAGATGCCGAACCCAGGATGTTTTCAAGATGTTTTAACAACTGTAGTCCAGCTGATGGGTGTCTGTAGCATCCTATTATACATAATGAGACACCGGTGGCAATTTCAATCTTTAATGACAAGCTTTCGAATTCTTTTGGGACAGAGGTTGAGTCAATTATGGAGCAGGGAATTTGTCGTTGATGTAAATAGCTACCCCACCACCTCTGGTTTGCCTGTTGGCTCTGAACAAAGAGTAGGAGGGGATTTTAACTTTGTTGTTACTGGTCGCCGGTTGGAGCCAGGACTCCGTAATCACCAGAACATCTGGAGCAGTATGACATACCCTGGAATTAACAGAAGTGATTTTCTTTAATAGGCTACATACATTAACATGCAAGAATGTAAGCCCCTTGAGGCTTTGTAGCTCTTCTGGGGATTCCATGGGTGCCAGAGGGCCTGGATTAAGCTCAGCATTTCCTGAGCATAGTAAAAGCAGGAACAAGAATTTCCTGCAGAGTCCCAGGAGAAGTGTGGGTGGCTGGGTCTTCTTTCGGTTACGTGATGTGTCTGCGGCAGTATAGGGAGTTCTGAGGCTAGTTCCCAGTTTTCTGATGCTGCATACAATAATACCCTGACCGAGAGAGTCAATGGGAGTAGGGGGGAGTATGCAGAAGGTGGTGTAGCCCTGTGGGCAGGCTCTAGGAGAGTTCCTGTATGCCGGTGCAGGTGAAGGACCAGCAGTGGGCTAGGGGAACTTAGAGCACATACAAGTTCTTCTACTTGATAGGAAAAGTCCCGGTCGGACAATGTAAAAGAAGAGCCATTCTCCACTCTAGGAGTTATTTTTTGATTCACGTTTGGGTCCTATATATGTAAGATGAGCAGAGACAAGCATAGAAGCAGGTAATATGCCCTCATTATGAGACTATCACCCAATGGGCACTACAAGTGCGGGCAAGAGAAGGGATTCCCAATGGAGGAGAATTTCTTAATCCCTGCAGAATACTACTATAGGCAGTGGAGCCTGAAGCAGTAATCCTTAAGTACAGCTCCTAGTCAGGCTAATAAGAAAAGAGTTCACCTGACTATAGAGTAGTACTAGGAGCAGAGAGGCTTTGAAGCAAATTTCTTAGCTACTACTCTGGAGCAGACTAAGTACTAGATAGATCACCTGACCTAAATCAACTGCCTTAGCAAGACAGGATATGCTGGTGAGCAATAAGCAAACCTAAAATACCAAAATGGTACGCCTCCACAAGACAGAATGAGATAAAGCTGCTAGAAGGCTTAGTTGCAAAAAAGGGATGGGAGGAATTGCAGTTGAAACATTAGATAGGAGTGGGCGGAGACTGTGTGCATTTAAAGGAGGCCTGGGAGGGGGAGGAGGAGGCCTGGGGGGGGGGTGGGACGAAAATCAAGGGGAAGTTTGCAGAGCTAGCACTGAATCAGTGCACATACAGTTGGAGAGAAACTGCAGCGGGGAATGGTAAGTTACTTTACACAGGCCGAGCAGAACAGGCTAAATTAAAATATATAAATTAGAAGCCGAGTACAGGGATGCAGGCTTACATTAAGCCACACGTCTTGGGTGCTCCTGTCTCAGGTGAGTGAGACCAGCCAATCAGGGAGCTCTACACAGGCATGGAGCCAATAGCTCTACCCTGAGAAGGTGCTGAAATTGAAAACAACAAATTGCAAGTGATGATCCAGTTTAGCATTCACACAGCCCAGAGAAATCGTGGCAATTTTTCAAGCGTTGTACCTTATCTATCTTTTTGGGGGGGTGGGTGGATCAGGCTCCTTGCACCGTAGAGGTGCTATGGCTGGATCATGACCACTGCCCATGGAGGCAAGTGGCACCTGTAAGGAAGGAGACAGCAGATTAAATAGGAGCAGATGGGAGGGGTGTGTCTAAACAGAGACACACAAAGAGAGCTGAGCACCAACTTGAAAGACAAGTCAGGGGGCGGTCTCAGACAGAGGCAAGGTGCCGGCTAACTCTGGAATCCAAAACAAGCACAAAAGACCAGACTGATGGGGGAGGGCAGGAGGGACAGAACAGAGACAGAGGAGGACAGGGAGACAAAGGAAGATGATTAAGTATGAAAGTCAAGGACAGGAGCCTTAGGATCAAGACAGAGGCTACACAGATTTTACAATTCACTGAATTTTCTAAGTAAGTTCATAGCAGTAAGCATGTAAACCCAGTACAGTCTTAAATGGGATTAAAAAAAAAGTATATTAACAAAGCCAGTAAAACTTTTTTTACAAACTCAGTTCAAGGCAGTGTACAGAGTGAAAGCTTAATTGGGGAAAAATCAAGGGGAAGTTTGCAGAGCTAGCACTGAATCAGTGCACATACAGTTGTAAAGAAACTGCAGCGGGGGGGAATGGTAAGTTACTTTACACAGGCCGAGCCGAACAGGCTAAATTAAAATATATAAATTAGAAGCCGAGTACAGGGATGCAGGCTTACATTAAGCCACACGTCTCAGGTGCTCCTGTCTCAGGTGAGTGAGACCAGCCAATCAGGGAGCTCTACACAGGTGTGGAGCCAATAGCTCTACCCTGAGAAGGCAATGAAATTGAAAACAGCAAATTGCAAGTGATGATCTGGTTCAGCGTTCACATAGCCCAGAGAAATCGTGGCAATTTTTCAAGCGTCGTAGCTTATCTATCTCTTTGGGGGGTGGGTGTTAGTCTGTTGTACTATCTATTCTGTCATTTATTTCTCTGAGCGTTGCTAGCTGGCCACTATCTGGGTAGTCTTCTATCTAGTTTTTGTTTTGCCAACCTCCCTTCCCCCGCTAAGAATATGACATGCTGGTCTGCAGAGATCACCATAAGAAGCATTACATGAGGGCTTTGCTTTTAAACAAGGGTAAAAGAAACAGCCCAAGGGTTGTAACCTGCCAGTTAACAGATGAATAAAGCTCTCCTTGCTGCAGAAACTCTTGACTGTGAGCATGGCAGTTTGGCTACTAATGGGAGGATGCAACCCCTCACCCCCCACCTCAGTACAAGTATAACATAAAGTGTTGAGCAGTAAATCCAGGCAAATATATATGTGCTAAATAATTTGCTGTTTGCATGCTGCTGCTGATTTTAGAAAACAGCTGAGGCTGCCTTCCTGTGAAACAAAACGAAAATAAGGAAGTATTTGATAGCTTTAGAAAAGGAGATGTGGAAAAAGTATAAAACTACATACAGGATAACAGTTACAATAGGTTGGGTTTTTCTCTAGAAGAATCTATGCTTTTTAAAGGGAGTTTGTACCTGGAAGCTGAGAGTTCAGAAGCTCCTGGGTCTGTGTTCCTGCTACTGCTACATCAGAAGCTGCAGTCGTATTAGAAAGGTGTTCCCTTAGGGTAGGGCTAGCCCTTATTGCATTAGCATATAGGGAAGGCGTAGGTCTTGTCCTGCCACCAGGAAATGGCTAGTCTAGAAGGAGGAACTTTCTGAAAAGGATATTTCTCTGAATTTTCTTGTGTCTATGCTTATGCAAGGGGTTTAGCATTGTCTAACAATTGCCCCTATATATCCTGTATATTTCCTTAAAGAGAATGTAGCTGTGTAAATTATAAACCTGGTATTCCTCTAATTGTTTGTTTAATAGAACATGATTGACAGATCACATGACATCCTGAGCAACATATAAGAGTTGCTCAGGAAACCTACAGTCAGTCTACTTTGGGCTGAGGAGCAGAGAGGAACCTGGGGGAGAAGCAGTGTGGAGCCAGAGAAGCAGCCAAAGGTGAGAGAGACATGCTGGTGCTGCGTTACTGAGATCCTGGTTACCCAAAGATGAAAGTGAGGCAAGCTTAAGGTGGAGCTCAGGTTGAGAGTCCTGTAACACCTAAAAGCAAGGAGGAATCACTGTGGCCTGGGATTGGCCCTAGACCTCCAAAGGTCAAGTTTGGGCTACCTGGATGCTAGAAGCTGCTCACCTAGAATTCACCAAAGGGAGAGGATGCACACTGGTGAGAAGCTGCAGAGGCCTAAGTGTGCAGATACTCAAGACCGCAGAGGAACTTGGAGAAACCCAGGAGGTATTGGCATGGTGGCCATACCATGTGATGGGGTCAGTTCCTGGTCTCTAGAGGGCATTGTAAGGTCCACCTGCAGTGCTATAGTGAGAGGTCTCCTGGCTAAGCTCCCAGCCCATTCTCTTTATTACTTTTTTTTGTATAGTATCCTGACAAAAGTCTACACCTGAAAATACCACCTGTACATAACTGGCAATAAAACAACACCTCAGCATGTTTTGCATCATATTTTATGATTCCTGCTGTCTTCCATAACTGAACCCCATGACAATGCATGCCACTGTACAGACACAGTACTGTACATATACGGCACTATACTAATGGTACTGTACACAATTACTGTTCAAACACAGCACTTTACATACACAACACAGTACAAACATGGTATTGTACATACATGGCACTGTACAAACATGGTAATGTACATACACGGTACTGTACATAATAGTACTGTATAAACAAGGTATGGTACATACATGGTACTTTACAAACACAGTAATTCACATACATGCCACTGTACAAACAGTACTGTACATACGCAGCACTATACTAATGGTACTGTACATAAAAAGTTACTGTACACACAGAAATGTACAGACACAACACTGCACAAACATGGTACTGTGACAAACAGTACTGTATCTACACATCACTGTACAAACATGATACTGTACAAATCATGGTATTGTACATACATTGTACTGTACAAACATGGTAATGTACATACATGTTACTGTACAACACATGGTATTGTACATACATGGCACCGTACAAACATGGTACTGTACATACATGGTACTGTACATAACAGTACTGCACAAACACAGTACTGTATAAACATGGTACTGTACATACATGGTACTGTACAGTTACTGTACATGCACATTACTGTATGAAAAATAATACTGTATATAGATGGTACTGCACAAAATATGGAACTGTACATACAGATTACTGTACATACACAGTACTGTGGAAATACAGTACTGTACGTGCACATTACTGTACAAACACAGTAATGTACATACATGGACTGTACAAAGCATGGTACTGTGCAAATACAGTACTGCATGAACATAGTACTGCACATACATGGTACTGTACAAACAGTACTGTGCATGCACAGTACTGTACAGACCAAAGTACTATATACTCATGGTACTGTACATACATGGTACTGTACAAACACCATACTGTACATACATAGTACTGTGCAAACACACTACTGTACATACACAGTACTATACAAATATGGTAATGTACATACACAGTACTGTATAAAATGGTACTGTACATAGTACTGTAGAAATATGGTGTTGTACATACATGGTACTGTACAAACAGCACTGTACATACACAGTACTGTGCAAAACACAGTACTGTACATACACGGTATTGTACAAATATGGTAATGTTCATACAAAGTACTGAACAAAACAGTACTGTGCAAACATGGTGCTGTACATACACAGTACTGTATGTCTGGTGAAATCAAAAACTGGACTGAAGAAATGGCAAAAAGCTTATTCTGTTCAGGTTTAAGACGACCGATGCATTTAGAAACACTACAGTATTCTAAGCCAGCAAAAAAGACAGTGACCACAGCACAGATCACAGACAGTACAAGGTTTTATTTATATAATCACCCTGATGATGCAGTAAATGCAAAACTGGTCGGGTATTTTTGCCAGTAATTTTTGCGGTGTGTTGGAGCTTAGTATGCTTTTTTACATTTATTATATAAATAAAGCCTTGTACTGTCTGTGAGCTGTGCTGCGGTCACTGTTTTTTTTACAGAGCTTCTCCATTATATGCACGCTCTGTGCAGTTGACAGACTTTGCCTGTCCTCAAAGTATTCTAAGCCAGTCTGCAACTGCCTTCAGCAAAGTTATTTTTATGTTGCTTGCACGCATGTGCAAGAAACATAGTGCCATCATCCGAGTTTTCGGAGGTGTGTCAGCCCCTCTTCCAATGCAGTCAGTGTGTTTGCAGGTGCGGCCCCAGTTCCCCAATGAGTACTGCAGCTGTCTATGACAGCTCCAAAATGCAGTGGCATACAGTTGAAAGGGAGAGCTCCGCTTCAGTGAGCAGAGCTCTCCCCCATGCACACACAGACGCGAAGCACCATATATGCATGATGCGCCCATGCATACACTGTATGGCCGACGGGGTGCCCAATGCCCCGTTGGCTCCACATCCCCCAACAGCTGTCCAGATGCCACACTGGGAGCCCACCCCAGCGTGGCAACAACTGTTATAGCCAACAGGGGTGCCCAATCCCCCGTCGGCTCCAAGGCTGCACGCCCCCCCCAAAAGCTTTCCCGGTGCCACGCTGGGAGCCCACCCCAGTGTGGCAAATCTTGTTTTGGCCGACGGGGGTACCCAATCCCCCGTTGGCTCCACGTCCCCACAAACAGCTTTTCCTGTTGCTATGCTGGGAGCCCACCCAGCTGGCAAACGTCCACGTCGCTCTTCTTAAAAAAACTTCCTGTGAATAAAAACGGTCCCTCGTAGTCCCCTGCCCTCCCACAACCCACACCCACCCACTGCACCCTGCCTCCCTATACACCCCCTCACCCCATACTTACCTCCGGAGCTCAAGCAACGATCATCGTGGACCGGAACACGCCTGCACTCTTCAAAGCCGACCGCGAACTGAGGAAATGCCGGTAAGCTGTATAATGGTATAGATAGGGTTTTTCAACTGTTTGCATATCTCAGGCATTTTGGGAATTTTGGCTTCATCGTTAACATGGGGTTTTTGGGACCCCTCCTCACTAATTCTTGCACTGTCATGGCGTTACTCAGGCCCAAAGGGTGATTTCACAGTCACTGCACAAAATCACCTTTCTGCACTGATTAATGAAACGACACTGCCAGTGTTCATAAGGTGGGCTCTCAAAAAGCCTATGTTGAAAATTTGGTGAAAAAATTGCTAAAAATGACTGTTTTACGAGCGTGCATTACACAGTTCCTACGCATGCTCGTAAGTTTGCGAATTTTCAATATTTTCACTCCAGATTTTCAACATTGCCATTTTACCACACCTCCTAATGAGCAGTGCAGCTGTCATTTTTCACATCCTGCCCAAAACGTGTTTCCGCCCATGTAGCGCACAATGGTGCAGTCGGTGTGCGAACTCAATGTATGGGACACATTAAGAAAATCACAGTGACACTGTTCATGAGCAGAGGTCTTAAAATGGCTGTGTTGAAAATTTGGTGAAAAAATTCCTAAAAATGACTGTTTTACGAGTGTGCGTTGCGCAGTTCCTACGCACGCATGTAAGTTCGCGAATTTTCAATATTTGCACTCCAATGACTTCCAAATACCTAAACAGCACATAGAAGCAAGCAACATTCGGCATTGACAAATGCTTGTTTTTCCTGTGGCCTTATCCAAGAGCTACAAAAATGTCAGGTTGGGAAACAACTTGCACAAGATCATCTTAAGGTGGTTCACTATCCAAATTACATGGGTGTCATTGTACAGACTGTGGAGTATGTGACTACCATAAATCATTGTATCATTTTCACACAAACTTTCCTAGTACCAGAAACAGAATAAACAACTGTACCAGCACTAGCATCAGAATTACCAGCCTTGCAGAGATGCTTCATTCAGCTACCAATTTTGCTTGCTTCATTGGCAAGTCTCATCAAGCCAACAACATGTTCCAGGATTGGAAGCAGTATAGCGCAGTGGTGTAAAACTCTAAGCTGTAGATCTGGAGACCTGGGTTTGAATCCCACAGCTGCCTAGGTGTATACTGTGTGATCCTGAGCAAGCCACTTAATTTCCCTGTGCTCCCAGGTCACATCTGGAAACAAGCTTCAGCTAAGTGTGCTACTCCTGGTTAAACAATGTTCACAAATCAAAACTACAGCCCCAGAGAAAAGAAGTTCATGAACTCTTATGAATGTCCATGAATGATCTGTGCACCTCCATCAAAGTTCATCAGCTAATTTCATAAACTACTTATCAACACAAAGTTCATTAAGTTTCCGAACCTTTGATGGACAATGATAAACCAAAACAAAAAGCAATCTGAACAGCTAATTTGCATATTAGAATGCACTGCTTCCCACTGTAAGAAATAAAAATAATCACAAATTCAGAGCTCTTTCAGTTTAGGGTGGACATTATAGTTTCTACAAAGCAATTACTGTTTCAGCACACAATGCAATAAACATTTAAACTCACCACATCTTAAAAGAGGTTCGGATTTTGCTGATATAAAAAACAACTAAGCATTTCTTTTTATAAATCTAAGGTTACTAGTGATGTCAGTTAAAAAAAAAAAAAAAACTACATTTAACGCAAATTATTAATTCTACCAGGCATGGTAATAAAAGACATTCATTAGAAAATGATAAGTTTGTTACAAGAATCGATGTTATTTTCTTAGGTTGTATAATTAAACAGCTGAAAGCTTAATGAGTCTGCCTCTGATTCTGCACTTAGGGCAATCATCTTTTGTGACTAGGGCCCATCATTTTAAAAAAGAGTTGACTTGTGAATTATCAATTTTTATACAAACAGGGCTATTTCTGGTCACCAAAATGCATTGAGGGGCTGTGCCATGGCAGTTCATGGTAGAAAATTTATGAATTTTCAGGGATATTTATGAACCTTTACGGTTGTGATCATTCATGAACACAGGAGTGCCATTAATCTTCATGCAAAATTCATGAATGTTCTTGAGCAATCTGATGCACGTCTAACGGATGTTACAAGGAGAGGTCATGAACTATTCATAAATAGTTCCTCCAAATTCATGAATAGTTCATCATTAGTTCCTGTAAATTTGTGAAAAGGTCAGGATTACTTTGGTTGGGAGTTCTCAAATTAACTGTTCCTGCTGGAGGCAGAGATGGGTTCTGCAGCATCACTGAGTCAAGCGTCGATGAGTCCTAAAACAATTATTTTAGCATATGATGTTTTGCACATAACTAGGGCCAAAAAGTGTTAGTTTTATTTTAAAAAAGGAAGACAGGGCCGGCCTGGTGGCGCTGAGGGTTGAGGCGCTGGACGCCACGCTGG
Source organism: Neoceratodus forsteri (assembly GCA_016271365.2). Classification (NCBI taxonomy): domain Eukaryota; kingdom Metazoa; phylum Chordata; order Ceratodontiformes; family Ceratodontidae; genus Neoceratodus; species Neoceratodus forsteri. The sequence continues at coordinate 107,377,962 of CM028137.1, forward strand.
CGACCCGGGTTTGGGAATGGACTCGGGTCACCGGGGGGAGGGAGGATTGAGCACCCCAACGGATGCTCTTCTCCCTCAGTGGGGGGGATTTCCAACCCAGAGAATGTCGGTGGGAGCACCGGTGCTCGGGGGTGTGTGGCTTTGTAACCAGGAGTCCGGGAAGGGGGGACATAGATAGGTGCTTGAGGGAGGCGTGCGTCAGCACGTTGTCCCTCTAGGACGTATGTCCTTGTGTGCCAGTGTCCCAGGGGCCGGGGGGGAAGTGGGAGAACGGCGGAGAAATGGCCGTCCTCGGTGTCCCTAGATGAAGACTGCCCCATCTCGAGCCCACCTAAGGACAGACCCTGCTGTGCTATGGAGGAAAGGAGAGGTAAGAGAGCACTCTAGGGGCAGATCCCGATTGTGCAGTCGGAAGGAGGGGGACATCAGGGGCAAGGAGGGAGTATAAAGAAAAAAAAAAAAAAGGAAGACAGCTATCTACAGTGGTATTTGCATTCACAAAAATATTGACTACTTCTATACCAGGCCACAAACAAGTTACATAACTAGCAAATTAGAACAGCGCACCCTGCCCCTGCCACCAACTAGGCCAAGATTGTTCCACTCACAGAAAGAAACAATATTTATGCTGGACTGTATTTCAGAATAAGGGGCAGCCATTGGTGATGTTTGATTACTGTAGATACCGTGTGTTGTAATTGCCTTGAAACTGCATGTTGTTTGCTGGGATCTCAAGGTCATAGGTCATCTCCCAAACATTCTGAGACAGTCTGGGGTTGTGATTAATGGTATGTGTGGTGGCAGAGCAAACCTCAGTCACCAGGTAATGTTGCACACCTGGTTTCTCCACTATTGCCAATTAAATTGGGGGTGGAGGCAAGTCAAAAGTGGCACTAACCGATGCTTTGAAAGTGAAATGATTGAACACTGGGCAATAATCAAGGTACAGTGTCCTTGTCACATTGTCTGACCCAGGAAGACAGCAGGGCTGGTACCAGAATCTCTGGTGCATACTGTATCATGAACAGAAAGCTCTTCATCAATGCTATACGCTAAATGAGCTACTGTTGTCTTAGCCAGTTAGATTGGCCTTGGAGTCTCATGAATCTCAATTCAAAAAGGCTGTAGAGGCCTAAAAAGAAATGTCATTTGGAAAGTAATGGCTGCAACCTGTGGACCAGACATCGGATATTGATGCAATATCTGTTGTAGTGCCATAAGCTCTTCAAATTGCATCAAATAGTTGGACTAGTTTTTAGGTGATCTAACTTAAAGGGACACTGCCAACCTCTTTTTTCATCATATTATTTTTATTTTGAAAATCCACATTATACAATGGCAAGAAAGAATGCTCAGCTCTGATTGGTCAGTCTTGGGCTGGACCCATGATTTTATCCCAGCATAACATCACAGATCTAGTCCCAGCACATGCATGGCCAAATGATGTGCAAAACAAAATAAAAAATCACTCCATGTGCCATGTAAAAGTTGCCCATCACATGGACACTCCAGTTCAGAGAACAGTTGATCCTCCGGTCATATATGATTGGGAACTCATGACACAGCGGCCGCAGAGAGTGGCACACCCATCTGACCCAACAAACGCTGAATATGGTGAGAGAGGGCTTCCAACTCAAAATTGGGGACCACAATGACAGCGGGAATATGCCCCTTGGGTCACCACACCTGGACCTAACAACTTACAGCCACAACCACGGGGTTCAGGGGTTGGCAGAGGCCCGAGTTCTGAGCATCCAAATGGGGAGGGGGACTTGTACATGCCACAGTGACTGTTATTTCCATGGGCCCCAGCATGGATGCAGTGGCCACCCATGTGGCCAGCATTCATGGAAGGAATGGGTAGTCTCACCGCTCAGAACCACTGGGGCTGGTGGGGTGCCCTTCCCCCTCAACACTTAGGAGCGGGCTTGCCTGTCCTACAAGGGATTGGACAGTCACAGGGACTGGGGATGGTCACAGAAACTCAACCATGCAGTCTCCACTGCATCATCCCTGGCAGTCCAGCCATCGGCTGGGTGGGCACAAGTGGGGCAAACATCACATGCTCGGAGAGATAGGGACCTGGGTGTGCACTGGCTACACTCTGCCCACCAACCACATGGAGATGCCAGTGAGTGGCACAAAGGGTGGAAATGCTGTGGGGGAGGCAAGTAATACTATGCCCCCCTACCCCAGGTGAACACAAGTAAGGCAATGCCTAACCAGTCGTGGGGGGGTAGGTGTCATCACTTCCCTATGTCTCAGGGAACCACAGTTGCAGCATCTCCCAACCAGGTGAGTAAGAATGGGGTGGGCACAGCCCAAAGGGACCTGGCTTGGATGGGGATGGTCCTATCTCCTGGGCATATGGCCACCGGCTATCCCCAAGGCACCAGCAACAAGCACATTCCAATGGGCCAACATGGGGCTGGAGGACCCGCTGGGAGATCACTTGTCAGACACAGTGTGGGAAAAAATCTGGAAGGGTGAACACATTGGTATGTTCTCCCTCTTACATAGACAACTCCTGGAAGACGAGTGACGAAAAGGGGAAGAAAGAAAGGCCATGATGGCCCAAGGTCCCATTCACATTTGAAAATTGGGCAACCTAAAATTGCTTGAGGGCCACATTTGCAGCCTTGGAACCACCTTGTCTGGGGCCACATTAATATGCATGACTTGGACGGGACCCATTTTACCAAACAGTTTACACATTTGTGACCTTTATAATGTGAAACACCTTTATCTAATGGAGTATAACATCCTTAAAAAGTTTAAAACAGTATTAAATAGTATATATATTCATATTTAATATTAATGCAACTTGTGGGTTGCCATATTCTCAACAAGCTTTCTAAGGATTGGAGAACATTGGGTGTAGGCACATCTATCAGTAACCAATTAAATCATGATTAAGTCAAGTGAAACACTCGAATCAGAGTTACATTGGGTGGGGTACAGCAAACTTCACTTCCATTTATCTTGTATTGACAACACCCCTTTGCACCTCTTTGCTCTTTACAGTCTTACAATACCTTGAAAACTTTCATGTTTCACAATGTCAGCTTCAGTGCGCTCTTACCTAAGAACAGCCATAATCTGTGTTTCGAGAATCGCACAATACAACCGGGACCACAGTGTGCATGAATTCAAATGGTCTAGACGTGAGCTGTCTAGGTCTGAACATGAGCAGGCAGCTGTACATGGATGGCAAGAGCTACACAGGGTTTACCTTGTCTGGTTCTCATACCCATGGTCTCCACCCTAGTGTATGGACAGATGGCTGGTCTGGCTGCTCCACCTCATCCTACTCGGGCTGTGTTGTGCAATGCCAGATCGATAAGGAACAAGACAGCAATAATAATGGACTTGATATCCTCTGTCACTCTGGTGTGCATCACAGAGACCTGGCTGGATGAAAATGCTGCCCCAATTTTGGAGGCGGCGGTACCAGCCGGGTACTCCATGATACAGAGCCCGAGGAAGGATCATAGGGGCGGGGGGTTGGTCATTTGTTTTAAATCTAGCCTGAACCTCACGGTGCTGTCTATGGGTCCTATACGGTCCTTTGAGTGTGTGGCTGCCCGAGGGGATGCTGGTGTGGGCTTTAGTGTCCTTCTGCTCTACCGCCCCCCAGGTAGTGATGGGGATTTCTTGCGAGAGGTCGAGGAGCTCATCGCGGGCCTGGTGTTGGAGTCCCCCAGGTGGTTGATCATGGGGGATGTCAATGCCTGGGATAACGTCACACATCAGGTGGTTGGGCACAAGGCTTCAGAAAAAGTGGTGTTATCCCAGCATGACACACACCCTGCAGAGCATTATTCCTGTTATACAATGACTCGGTTTTTTATTTTTAATTTTTTTAAAGAAAAAATATTAAAACCTCCATTAAAACTATATTTTTCTGTCATTTTCTGAAATTGTCGGAATACTTAGTGAAAAATAGTGCTTTTTCCAATAGGTGGAGATGATGGGTTGTTACTGTGAGCCTGTGGCTCTGGCTACCAGCCCCACCTTCCTTATTGTAAACTTATTGTCTGCCTCTCCTTTATTTTTTGCTGTCTTGGCTGACAGAACAACACATTAAATTGGCATTTTTTAAAGTAACTGGCATGAAGAAATCAATGCGATCGGCGTCAGCTGTCTCCGTTCCAGTCAGCATCCTCAAACAGACTGAGCACATGTGTTCAACAGTACAGACACTGGACATCAATTACTGGTTCTCTTCAGTTGGTTTTGTTCTCCCAGTACAAAAGATATGCCAACTGTACTGGGAGAATGTATGTCAGACCTAAAGGGAATGTTGACAGGGGGGGCAGGGAGGTTGCGGTATCCTACTTTAGGTTTTACAGACAGTGCTGGGAAACAAGGAAGAAGTATTGGGTAGTAACTGATAGGACATCAGAGAAAGAAAAAGAGGTGAGTTACACATTTATATTTTCTATTTCAAAGCTGCATGCCCAGCTGTCCACACTGCTCATTTCTGTTACTGTTTTATTCAGTTTGTAAGTCGTGCGCTCAGCTGCCTGCCTCACCCCACTCATTGTTCAGAGCAGATTGTGCTTGTGGTTCTCTGTAACAGGGGTCCCTGTTATAAAGTATAAAAACAGAATAAATTCTTAGAAGATGCAAACCCCTCCCTCTTCATTTTTTATGTTGATTGCGCACATGTGCAAGAAACATATTGCGGCAGCTTACTCCACAAGCAGGTTGTGGAGGCACGGCACTGTTGTGGCCAATGCCCCCATAGCCTTTAAAGGCTTATCCAGCGTCCCCCAATGCTGTGGCATGCTACTGCTGACACTAGTTCAGTCAACGTGCCACCAACTTGTAAAAAATCAGCCGCTGCAATCAGGGACCACCTCATCATTGCAGCGTAAGCCATTCTTTGCAATGAATGAGTGACCGATCATTGCAGGGCGGGAACTTGACACACTGATATTGTTTGTGAACATGGCTGCGGTTTGCCACCATGTTTATTTGCTGACGGGGCCCCAATCCCCGTCGGCTTCAGTGCCCTAATGTGTATGTTGCCAACAGGGGAGCCCACTCCCCATCGGCATTATGTATACCCTCCCCGCTTATACTGTCTTCCGACGGGGTGCCCAATCCCCATCGGCATAATGTCACCTCCACTTTTTGTTGTGTGCGAACGGGGGTGACCAATCACCTGTCAGCTACAGCTTGCCCCCCACAAAAGAAAGACTTCAGTGGCATGCTGGGAGCCCACCCCAGCATGCCACATGCCCCTGTAAAATAAAATGGTCCCGCAATGTCTTTTTTTTGTTTTTTAACCTGTAAAAAAGGAAACTGTCCCTCGGAGATCTCCCTGCCCCCCTTCCACAATCCGCACCCACCCACTGTGCACCCTGCCTCCCCACACCCCCCTCACCTCATACTTACCTCCAGAGCTCGGCGCGACAATCTTTGGTGGACCAGGAACACATCTGCACTCTTCAAAGCCGACCGCAAACTGCGGAAATGCCAGTAAGCTGTATAATGGAATAAATGGTTTATTTTCCAACTTTAATGCATATCTCAGTCATTTTTGGGAATTTTGGCACCAAATTTTCAACATGGGGTTTTTGGGACCCCTCCTCATGAATTCTGGAACTGTCATGGCACTAATTGGCCCCGAAAGGTGATTTCGCGGTCACTGCGCAGAATCATCTTTCGGGGCTGATTAATAAAATGACAGTGCCAGTCATGGCTGGATTAACCTGTATGCTAATTACGCCATGGCGTAGGGCCCCAAGGTTCAGGAGGGCCCCCACTTTTAACTTATTTACAGCTACTTTCTTTAATTCTGGCTGTACTGGACAACTGCTGACAGGCTGAACTGCCCAAAAAGCAGCCTCCTCCTTGGAGTCAGTCAGCTCCCCCACCTCACTGAGTCAGCCTGGTGAATGATTACCCTCCCCCGCAGCTGCTCTGAGCAAGTGAGCCGCTCACTTTCTCTGACGGCTGCTCCAGCTTCACCTCTGATCCACCCTCGCCCCACCACACACAACCAATCATGTCCATCAGAGGTCCTCTGGAGGTGTGGCTACTGGGGAGTGGGAATTAGTGTGTGCATGTGCATGGCGTCAGGACATGTGGCTGGGCAGTAATGAGGAGTAGAGGAGGAGAACGAGAGATAGCTGTGGCGGTCAATTGTCGGTGCCAGTCGTTGGTCTCGTCTATCAAAGAAGAAGAGTCTCTGTCTAAAGACACAAAAGTAGGCCACGGGGGGTCACCCGGAGTCAGATTTGGCTTCAGTGCAGTGTCACGTGCTACTGGTGTTTTCAGTGTAGCCACTAGCCAGGGTCAGTCAGTGCTGCTGCTAGTTTGGCCTTTGGTCCTGCTGTGACTTTGAGGAGTCCTCTCATGCCGGGCCACGCTGCAAGGCTGAGTCATGTCACCACCACCTGTGTGATCTTGAGAAAACAATCAAGATGACAGACTGGACTCATCAAAGTCACATTCACATCAGTCAGGCCACACCAGGTATGTTGTGTTGACTAGTTTTCTACATGCTGCAGTGTCCAAGTCATTTGTGCTGCAGAAATAACTAGTTTTATTGCACTGGAGGAACAAACTAAGCTGTGGTTGCCTCTGGTCATGGTCTATCTGTGAGTGTTCAGCAACCTGAGTAGTGTACTGAGTCTTTAATAAGATTTGAGTTTGGCACTGAGTGGACCATGGGATGCTAATAAGTCACCTGAGGGGAACTAACTTGTGCGACTTGCTCTTGCTGGCACAGTTTTGTCTTGGTTTGATTTGAGCCATATACATTACTGGGAAGTTGCAGCAGGTTGCTCTAGGAAACTTAATTTCTGAAGTGACTGCAGTCAACACCTGCAGGTCCTGCAGGGTTCTTAAGGCTCAGTCTTTTTGGCACAACTCTGTTTAGCTGCTTTGGCATCAATGACTTGGAGTGGGGGCAAGGATGTGGCAACTCAGCATTGGCAGCAAAGCAACTTTTAGGTTTACAACAAAACTATACATGACAATGGAGATGGAAGAGAGGAGACAGTGGGAGAACAGACAGAACTGAGGACAAAGATAGCTGCACAGAGGGTGATTGTGGCAGATGCATTGCAGAGGCAAGGAGCTTGAGCATGTCTCAGGTTTGAAGCTCGAAGGAGTCTTGAGCGAGGAAATAATGGGAGGGAGCTGTGAGCCTCACTAACTGCTTCAATACATGCTTCAGTTTTTTTGGTTTGGGCAGAGAGAATAGGTATTCAAGGAGGCTTAATTTATTTATGTGGAATTTGAATTTGATATCTGGGCAGGCATGGCACACTAATTGAAGTCTAATGTCCAGGTGTGTCTCAGGGGAGGGAAAAAAGAGGAAGAAAAGAGGATCCATAATTAATAATAACATAAATAGTTACAAGGTACAGTAGTGGCAAGAGAAAAACAAAACAAGTTAAAGGTAACTAAAAAGTGAACATTTACAAAATGCTAATATTGTACTGAAAAAATGTTTCTTTGTGCAGTAATTGGTCCTTCTGAATTGTGTTGTTTATAATCAAGGGCATGTGACCTGTCAAGTCATGTGGCATAACACATAGCATTATAAACCACATCCTACTTGAGTACCCTGGTCATTACTGAAGAAGAGTGGAATGTTGGCATTTAGGGGCCCCCAGTGCCACAAAATATGACTTGGAGTAGGGTCTCCACATCCATTAATCTGGCCATGGTGCCAGTGTTCATGAGGTGGGCTCTCAAAAAGCCTATGTTGCAAATTTGGTGGAAAAAATCCAGAAAATGACTGTTTTACGAGTGTAGTTGAGCGGTTCTACACGCCGCTAACTTCCTAAATTGAAATATTTTCACACCAGATTTCAACATTGCCATTTTCACACCTCCTTGTGAACAGTACAGCTGTCATTGTTCCATCCTGGCCAAAATGTGGTTTCGCACTTCTGGCGCAGAATAGCATGGTCGCTGTGGGAAATTAGTGTTGGGGACAGATTAAGAAAATGACAGTGATACTGTTCATGAGTAGAGGTCCTAAAATGCCTATATTGAAAATCTGGTGACGATACTCCATAAAATGACTGTGTTACGAGCGTGAGTTGCGCAGTTTACATGCACTCTCGTAACTTCATGAATTTGTAATATTTTCACTCCAGATTTTCAACATTGCCATTTTCCCACACCTACTTATAAACAGTACAGCTCTCTTTTTCCCTATCCTGGCCGAAATGTGTTTTCGCATTTCTAGCGCAGAATACAGCGGTTGCTGTGGGAAATCACTGTTCGGGACAGATTAAAAAAATGACAGTGATATGTGCATGAGCAGAGGTCCTAAAATGCCTATGTTAAAAATTTGGTGATGATAGCTCAAGTAGTTCCATTACTCAAATCTGGTGATACTAGGGATCTCAACAATTACAGACCTATCTCCATCCTACCAGTACTATCTAAGATGCTCGAAAAACTAGTAAACTCTCAGTTAAGGGACTATCTGGATAGCAATAACCTTCTAAATTCTGCACAATCTGGATTTAGATCAAAGCATAGCACCATTACTGCCTTAGCCAAGGTAACCAACGATTGGCAGACTAATTTGGACAAGAAAAATTTTACCTGTGCTGTGTTTCTGGATTTGAGTAAAGCCTTTGACACAGTGGATCATGACTTATTACTCACCTCCTTAACTCATTAGGCCTGGATTCCCTATCACTCAACTGGTTTAAGGATTACCTTTCAGATAGGTCGCAACTGGTTAGAAATGGAAATTACCTATCCACCTCAAACCTCTGCTAGGGGCGTACCACAAGGCTCTATTCTTGGCCCTATCCTCTTTGCTATTTATATAAACAATATTGATGCCAACCTCACTCAATCTAACATTCATCTGTTTGCTGATGATACTGTATTGTATGTCAGCAATCCTCACCTTCAAAAGCCTGTGAACTTCTACAATCCGAATTCTCCATTCTGCAGCACAATCTACTTGACAAAAAACTACTTCTAAATGCAAAAAAAACAAAAGCTATGTTCTTTACCACAAAGAGTTGTACTACCACTACCCCAGCATCCAACACCCTACATATATCCACCTTACTTGGAGAAACTTGAATTTGTTGATAACTTCAAATACCTTGGAGTCTGGATAGATAACAGGCTTGACTATTCTGTCCATATTGAAGAGCTACTTAAAAGCTAAGACAGAGCTCCGGACTATTTTTAGAATAAAACATTACCTAAACAGTGATTCTAAAAAAGGTTAATTCAGGCCTCATTCCTATCCCTCATTGATTATGCTGATTTTCTCTACTGCCATTGTTCAAGTCATCTCTTACATAAGCTGGACACTCTGTATCACAGGTCCATAAGATTTATTACTGACCTTCCCCAACACCCATCATTGCTCCATTATATGGCAGTCAACTGGACATCATTGCAACACAGAAGAAATAGGAATTCTGTTATCTGGATATTCAAAGCGTTAACAGGCAAGCTACCGACCTATATCACTGATTGCTTTACCAAATTACAACAGGCCATACACCTTAAGGATCAGTAAACTCATCACATTAAAGGTCCCCAATGCCTGCACCGGTATGGGAGGGCTGCTTTCAGCTATTCCTAGCAGTTGCATGGAACTCTCTCAAAAATCCATGAAGCTAGATAGCCTACTACCTCTGGCATCCTTCAAAAGATTGTTCTCCGCCCTTTTTCCAGAGCTCTGCAATTGCTTTTATAAAGCATAATCCCTACCTATCTGACCCAATTAAACCTCCCTTTTCTATCCATTATATTAACTCAATTTCTTTCTTCCGAATCACCTATTATATTCTCATAAAACTAGTTAGACCATATAACTTATATTTTAGGACTGCTATACCCTTTGTCCTCTTTTTTTCCTACAGGCTAAATGGTTCTATTGTTACTTGTATATATGTAAATTGTTGTATATAATCATTCCATGCCATTGTATTACTATTTATTCTATTCTTGTCTATGTAATAATACTTGTATCCTCATTCGTATGACCACTCAGGTCCATCTTGTAAATGAGCTTTGCTCAATGATGTTCGCCTGAATAAATAAAGATTTTGATTGATTGATTGATTGATAGCCCATCAAATGACTGTGTTACAAGTGTGCATTGCGCACTTTCCATGCATCCTTGTAACTTTGCAGATTTATAATATTGTCACGCCAGATTTTCAACACTGGAATTTTTTCACACCTCCTTATGAGCAGTACAGCTGTCATTTTTCACATCCTGACCAAAATGTGTTTTCACAGTTCCGGCGCACAATAACGCGGTCGCTGTGGGAAATCAGTGTTCGGGACAGATTAGGAAAATGACAGTGGCACTGTTCATGAGCAGAAGTCTCTAAATCCCTATGTTGAAAATTTGGCGATAAACTCCATAACATGACTGTGTTACAAGCCACGTTGAACTGTTTCCACGCACCCTTGTAACTTCACAAATTTGTAATATTTTCACGCCACATTTTCAACAGTGGCATTTTTTCACACCTCTTTATGAACAGTACAGCTGTCATTTTTCAAATCCTGGCTAAAATATGTTTTTGCACTCTTGCCAGAGAATAGCATGGTCACTGTGGGAAATCAGTGTTTGGGACAGATTAAGATCGAGCGAGTGAGAGGGGGGAGTGACCGAGCTCAACTGAGCTCTGTCAGGACTGCTGCGGATTTGTTTGTGGGTAGAAAGAGGGCCCAACGCAAGAGCCCAGTACAAAAGAGCAGCCTGCAGCACTGGGAGTAACAGAACGACAGAGTGAGTGAGGGAGGGGGAGTGAGCGAACTCACCGGAGCGCTGTCAGGACTGCTGCAGATTTCTTTGTGGGCAGAAAAAGGCATCAATGCAGGCAGGGACCCAGTACAAAAGGCCAGCTTGCAGCAGTGGGAGAAAGAGTATGAGCAAGTGAGACAGGGGGACTGAGTGAGGTCAACGGAGCTCTATCAGGACTGCTGCGGATTTCTTTGTGGGCAGAAAAGGGTGCCAATGCAGGCAGGAGCCCCATACAAAAGGGCAGCTTGCAGCACCAGGACAATCAGAATGAGCGCATGAGAGAGCGGGACTGAGCGACCTCAATGGAGCTCTGTCGGGACAGCTGCGGATTTCTTTGTGGACAGACAAAGGTGCCAACACAGCCAGGAGCCCCGTACAAAAGCGCAGCCTGCAGCGCCAAGAGAAACAGAACAAGCGAGTGACAGAGTGGTAGTGAGCGAGCACAACGGAGCTCTATTGTGACTGCTGCGGATTTCTTTGTGGGCAGAAAAAGATGGCAACACAGGCAGGAGCCCAGTACAAAAGGCCAGCTTGCAGCACCAGCAGAAATGGAATGAGTGAGCGAGCTCAATGCAGCTGTATCGGGACTGCTTCAGATTTCTTTCTGGCCAGAAAAAGCTGCCAATGCAGGCAGGAGCCCAGTACAAAAGGGCAACCTGCAGTGGCGGGATACACAGAATGAGTGAGTGAGGGAGGGGGAGTGAGTGAGCTCAGTGGAGCTCTGTTGGGACTGCTACAGATTTGTTTGTGGGCAGAAAAGGGCAGCAATGCATGCAGGGGCCCAGTACAAAAGGGCAGTCTGCAGTGGCGGGAAAACCAGAATGAGTGAGTGAGAGAGGGGAAGTGAGCGAGCTCAACGGAGCTCTATTGTAACTGCTGCAAATTTCTTTGTGAGCAGAAGAAGGCGGCAACACAGGCAGGAGTCCAGTAGAAAAGGGCAGCCTGCAGCACCGGCAGAAATGGAATGAGTGAGTGAGAGAAGGGGAGTGAGCGAGCTCAACGGAACTTTGTTGGGGCTGCTGCAGATTTCTTTGTGGGCAGAAAAAGACGCCAACAGAGGCAGGAGCCCAGTACAAAAGGGCAGCCTGCAGTGCCACAAGAAACAGAATGAGTGAGTGAGACAGGGGACTGAGCAACCTCAGTGGAGCTCTATCATGACTGCTGCGGATTTCTTTGTTGGCAGAAAAAGGCAGCAATGCAGGCAGGAGCCCAGTACAAAAGGCCAGCCTACAGCGCCGGCAGAAACGGAATGAGTGAGTGAGAGAGGGGGAGTGAGCAGGCTCAACAGACCTGTGTCGGGACTGCTACAGATTTCTTTGTGGGCAGAAAAAGCCACCAACAGAGGCAGGAGCCCAGTACAAAAGGGCAGCCTGCAGCGCCAGGAGAAACAGAATGAGTGAGTGAGACAGGGGGAGTGAGCCACCTCAACGGAGCTCTGTCGGGACAGCTGCAGATTTCTTAGTGGGCAGAAAAACAGGAGCCCAGCGCAAAACAGCAGCCTGCAGCACCGGGAAAAACAGACTGAGCGAGTGACAGAGGGGCAGTGAGCGAGCTCAACAGACCAACTCAATCAACATTCGGCATTGACAAATGTTTGTTGTTTTCTGTTTCACTCTTTACTATCTTCTTCTAAATTACTTTTCTATCCTGTTTTCTTGTCAGGGTGGCCAACCTGACAATCTCTATTGTCTTCCATTTACTATCCCTTTATACCCTTTTGTCAGTGTCAGTGGCTCAGTAGGTAGCACACTTGCCTCTGAAGCTGGGAGATCAGAGGGCTGTGGGTTCAGTTCCCACATCTGGCACTTGGGTTAATATTCCAGTACTGACACTGTAGTGCAGCATGAGAGGGATGCTGCACTTCTGAGGTGCTGTCTATTGGATGAGACATTAAACCGAGGTCCCATCTGCCTGGATTGGTGGTAGTTCAGGTGGATGTTAAAGATCCCATGGCACTTATCGAAAAGAGATAAGGAATTTCTCCGGTGTCGTGGCCAAATTTCCCTCATTCACTAAAAAAAAAACAAAAAAAAAAACATACCACCAACAGCTTAATCTGGTTCAAGTTCAGTTGGAATTCATCTGTATCCCACTCCCCCGGGTCGTGCCTGAAAATAGGCAGGATTTGTCTAGTGCACTTGCCCAGTCAACAAAAACTAAATAAAAAAAAAATATATATATGCACACTCTTGCATCTAAATCAAAAGCTGGTGAGCAGTTGTTTGTAATTATAGTGTTGGGCTTCTAAGAGAATCCCTGCTGTCTGTCTCGAGGCATGTTCCAGATGCCTGTTAAGCAATAATGCATGACAGGGTGCGTGTTGTGCTGGGATAACGTCACACCTGGGGTGATTAGGCACGAGGCCGCAGGCCGAGTGCGACTAATCACCCCAGAAGTGACGTTATCCCAGCACAACACACACCCTGGAGTGCATTTTTGCTATTATACAATGGCTCACTTATATTGAAAAACCAAAAAAAAGATAAAAAAGCATTTTTAAATAGATTTTCACTTTATTTATTAATGTGGAGATATACCAAGGAAAAAAGTAGTTCTGTTTTGGCCAGTAGGTGGTGCTGCTGGTAAAGAGTGGCTGTCTATGAGCAAATGCCACCTCCCTCCCCCCAACCAATACACACAGACACACACACACTTTCCATTTCCTGTTCCCAGGTACAGGTGTTCTAGTTTGTGGCCAATGCTTGATAGGGAGTGGGAGAAACATGTTTTTTTTTAACACTACTGAGAGAGTAATCTCGTGCCCTTTTTTGTTACGCCGATCACAACTACAATCGATGTAAACAGAAAAAAAGGTGTTTGTTGATTCAGCCTCACCTACATTGGGACTGTTAAAATATGTTTGACTTTGTTTTTTTTATTTTCAGTCAGGATAGCAGTAGTGGCAATGACCATGACGAAAAGCCAAGGGTGCGATGGTATTTGATAATGCTCGCGCTGCATCCGATAGAATCGCTGTCTCAGATGACGGCTTTTTTTTTAAAAACATTTATCTGCTTGTTGACATACTGTTTCGGGGAGGGGGTTGTTGCCAGTGTGTGTGTGGTTGTGGATGGTGGCGGCGGCAAGTAAGCGGCTCGGGGCTACCTATTCTGAAGAGAGCTGCCTAGTGAGAATTGAAGTGGCTGCCGAGTGAGTGGAGTTAGCTGCGTGGAATGATTCTCCATACGTTGCTGCGGTCTTCTGTGTACTGGGACTAGATCCGTGATGTTGTGCTGGGATAACATCACGGCTTCAGTCCCAGACGGAACGATCAAAGTCCAAGATTCTTTGATGCCATTGTATAATAATAACTAACTTGTCAGTTGGAAAAAAAACAAGACCTATGTAGGGGTCTGTTATCCCCTATACTGGTCCTCAGTACTCACATATAATACTGCAATTAGTTCAAGTGCTTTTGCTTAATATGGAACAGTCCAGAAATGAGTGGGTGAAAGACGAGTATGCCATCATCTTTCTGCAATGTTAACAATCCTTAGGACACGCCTTGTATTTTATTATTATGTAGTGAAGGTATTTGATAGAAAAATCCTTAACTTCCCTTGGTTTTAGCAGCACTCTCTTGGTGCACTGTTTGTGCAATGATTTCACAGGTGTCTCCCTGCTTGCCCTGTACAGTTCCTCAGTATTCTGGCCTTCTCAAAGTTAGCTCACTTGTACCCATTTCACACTAAGTCCTATAGATATAAGCAACAAGAGACTTACTCAACTCTGTTATTTTGTTGCTGTGTTTTTGAATTTAATTAGGTGCCCCTGTCCCTCTGTCCATGTAGGACATGCAAGACCTACGTTTCTGCGTGTGTCTCTTAAATATAATAGTTCTTGCCTCGCCCCACTCGAGCTTATTCCACTCACTATCATCGAGCCTTATATGTAGAGTGACCCAGAAATGGGTTTCCAAGGTCATGTGACACTCTCGGGTGCCGGTCTCCTTAACAAATAATAATTATGCTGTTTAACTATTAATGCTATGGCTATGCCATTCAGTGTTGTTCCGCCTGGGCAGTAGCCTTGTCTGCTATAAAAAGACCAAGACAAATCTGTAGTTCTACAAGATATCTGTAGTTAGTGCTGACTGCTATGAACTACAAAACACCACCCTTCCTGGATATGCTAACTTCCTGTTATACGTGCCTTCCCCACACTCTACCCGGCTACTGCTAATACATCCTTTGATGTTGTTTAAAAGCAACACAAAAACACAAGTTTAAAAAGGCTGACGCTCACTGCCGGTTATCTTCTGGGTTGGGAGCTAGGATTGTTTTTTCTGCCTGTTATCTATGTAATAATGTGTCCCTGGTGTCTAGTGGCATGCCCCACCCTCCGATTGCCATGCCTGTTATTTATATAATGTCCCCCTCCTGTCTAGTAGTATTCCTGCCCTCCAATCACTGTCCCCATTGTATACTAATCTTTTCCTGGTGTCTAGTGGCACCCTCCAGCCTCCGATCTCTGTCCCCATTGCATGGTAATGTTTGTCTAGTGGCACCCCACCCTCCGATTGCCATCCCCATTGTATGGTAAGCTTTCCTGGTGTCTAGTGACAACCCCTACCCTCCAATCACCATTCCCCCTGTATGGTAATGTTTCCCTGGTGTCTAGTGGCATCCCCCCATCCTCTGATCTCCATCCTGTATTAATTTTCACTGTGTGAGCTATATAACAAAAAACTCCCTCAATTTTTTTTATTGTCTTTAAACATAGAAACATAGAAATATAGAAACATAGAAGGTGATGGCAGATAAGGACCGCAAGACCCATCCGGTCTGCCCATGTCTTTTTCTACATTATAAATGTTACATTGGCCTTTGCTCTGTCAATGGCCTATCTATTCATACTCTTCTGTATTGCTCCCTTATGCCTATTCCATGCCTGTTTGAAGCCCTGCAATGTATTCATATCCACAACTTCCTGAGGTAGTCCATTCCATGCATCCACCACCCTTTCTGTGAAAAAGAACTTCCTCACATTACCCCTTAATCGGCCTCTATCTAATCACATGCCGTATCCTTTTGTCCTGCTATTTTTCTTATATTGAAACATGTTACACTCTTTCATCTTATTAATGCCCTTAAGGTGTTTGAATGTTTCGATCATATCACCTCTCTCTCCCTCCTTTGCTCTAGGGTATACATATTGAGCTCCGTTAATCTGTCCTCATATGTTTTCTGATGCAGTCACTGCACCATTTTGGTTGCCCTTCTCTGGACTGCCTCAATTTGGTTAATGTCCTTGTGAAGGTGTGGCCTCCAGCACTGCACGCAGTACTCCAGATGGGGCCTAACCAGTGTCTTGTAAAGAGGGATTATTACCTCCCTCTTACGATTTGTGATACCCCTACTAATACACCCCAACATCCCCCTTGCCTTACCTACTGCTTTAGTGGTCTGCTTGGATGATTTCAGGTCATCTGTGATGATGATGCCCAAGTCTCTTTCTTCCCTTGTGACTGCCAGCAACTACCCTCCCAGCCTATAGGTGGCTTCAGGGTTTCTCTTCATGATGTTGCACTTCTTTGCATTAAATTCCAGTTGCCACTCTTCTGACCATTTTGCTAGTTTATCCAGATCTCTTCTCATACTGCCCACCCCCATCTGGATCATCTACTCTATTGCAGATCTTGGTGCCATCTGCAAACAGACAAACCTTACCCTCCAGTCCATCTGCAATATCACTGATGAAGATATTAAAGAGGACTGGCCCCAGGACTGATCCCTGAGGTACTCCACTTGTACTTGCATCTCTTCTGACTGTATACCGTTTACCACCCTCTCTGTTTTCTGCCAGCCAACCAGTTTGCCACCCAGTTGACCAACTTCTAACCCACCCTGAGTCTACCCAGCTTATTAATCAATCTTCTATGTGGAACAGTATCGAAAGCTTTGCTGAAGTCAAGGTAGGCAACATCAACTGCTCCCCCTTGGTCCACTACTCTGGTTACCCAGTCAAAGAACTCTATGAGATTAGTTTGACAGGACCTTCCTTTTGTAAACCCATGCTGTCTTGGATCCTGTGCTCCTATGAATTCCAGGTGTTGCACTATCCTTTCCTTAAGGAGTGCCTCCATAATCTTGCCAACTACTGAGGTAAGACTGACTGGTCTGTTGTTCCCTGCCTCCTCCCTGCTACCACTCTTGTGGAGTGGGATCACATGAGCTCTTCTCCAGTCTTCTGGAGCCTCTCCTGTGCTCAGAGACTCACTAAACAGTCCTGATAATGGCTCTGTTAGTTCCACCCTTAGCTCCTTTAGTACCCTGGGATGTATGCCATCAGGTCCTATTGCCTTGTCCACCCTGAGCTTATCGAGCTCTTGTAGGACCCTTTCTACTGTGAAGGGACTAGTGCACACCTCCCTTCCCCTGTGTCCATGGTGCTGAGCTGTGGGCCCTGCCCTGCCTTCTCTTCAGTAAATACTGAGCAGAAGTACCTATTTAGGATAGATGCTTTTACATGGTCCTCCTCCTCACACTCCCCCTTATCCCCTTTGATCTTAGCAATACCCCCTCGGGACTTTCTCCTTTCACTAATGTATCTATAGAAAGTCTTGCACCTTTTTTCACTGTTTGTGCTAGTGTTTCCTTGGTTTGGTCCTTTGCCTGCCTTATTGCCTTCCCTGCTTCCCTTAGGGAAGTTTGGTATGCCTCTCTGTCTTCATCCCGCTGCATTCCCTTATATTTCCTTAAGGCCAGACTTTTGGCTCTGACCTTTTCTGCTATGGTTTTTGAGAACCTTCTTCTTTTGCACTTCCTTTTCTCTCTAACACAATGGGATGTTGCTTCAAGTATTGCATCCTTAATGCTTGATCACTTTGCCTGTACCCACTCACCTGTATTTCTTTTTGCCAGGGCTAGCTTAACTCTGCTGGTCATCTTATCAAAGTCAGCTCCTCTGATGTCCCATATTTTTGCCTTCGAATGGGATGATTTAGTTCTAGTGGCCAAATTGAACCATACCATGTGATGGTCATTGGCCTCCTGGTGACCTTCTACCTGGAGATCTGTGATTCTTTCTCTGTTAGTCAGTACCAGATCTAGGATAGCCATGTCTCTTGTAGGTTGCTGTACCAGTTGTTTGAAGCTCTCCCCCTGCAGGGAATCCACTGTGTGTCTAGTTCTGACAGATTTTCCTGCTGGTATTGACCAATCTGTATCTGGCATGTTGAAGTCTCCCATTATCAGAACCTCCTTTAGCTGTCATGTTTGTATATCTTCTAACAGTAGTCTGTCTATATCTCCCCTGGTCTGGGCCTGTAGACAACCCTGGTTCATATAGCTGTCTCATTTCCTGTTCCAGGGTGACCCACAGTTCTTCTGGCTCCTATGTATTCTGAATTTCTGTAGTTTTACATATTTTCATTGACATAAAGGGTCT
This sequence comes from Neoceratodus forsteri, assembly GCA_016271365.2. Taxonomy (NCBI): domain Eukaryota; kingdom Metazoa; phylum Chordata; order Ceratodontiformes; family Ceratodontidae; genus Neoceratodus; species Neoceratodus forsteri. Next base: position 107,396,116 of record CM028137.1, read on the forward strand.
TCACCCCCTTTTGCACCTCAGTCTCTTCTGAACAGTACATAGCCAGGTACTGAAGTCTCTAAGTGTGGTTACTGGTAAACCATGTCTCGTTAATGGTTACTATGTCCAGTTTAGCCTCTGTCATTATTGCCTGCAGGTCTGGGATCTTGTTTCCTAGACTGCAAGCTTTTGTCTACATAATTTTCCATTGGCCAAATTTCAGTGTGTTAGTTATGGGGTGAGGTCTGACGTTTCCCCTCTGGGTCGTATGGGGAGCCAGACCTTTCTCCTTACCTGGTGATGCAAATGAACTACAAACATGCTGAATTCCTGTTTGACCACTAGCTGAGGGGGACGGGGTGTTCTTCCCATTCGATGTATTAGGTGCTGCACCCCTCTCCCCATTTGCTAGTTTAAATATACTGCAAAGACGTCAAACTTCTTCCGTAATGCACTGACTCCCTCCTTAGTCAGATGCAGTCCATCAAATTTAAAGAACTTTCGCTCCCAAAACTGTTGCCAGTTCCCTACAAATCTGTGTCCTTTCTCCTGGCACCAGCTCTTGAGCCACATGTTTAGCTCCCCTTTCTCCCCTTCTCTGACCTTCTGTCCATCTGCTCCCCCTCTCCCAGACTGGCAGGATCTCAGAGAAGAAGATGCTGATTGAAATGGATGATAGTTTGTCACCCAGGCTGGTCAGGTGTTCCTTGGTCTCCACAACTGACTGGCTGGCGAGATCATTAGTCCCTATGTGTGCCAGGACATCAATGTTTTCTCTTGCTTCCTGTACAATTTTAGCAATGCAGTCAGTGTCACTCCATGCTGATGTACCTGGGAGACATGTGACCATTACCCCTGGCTGGAGATAGGTATCAACTCCCTGAATCATGGAGTCGCCTATGATCAGAAGTTTTTTGGATTTCCTTTTTGCTTTTTTTGTTTTGGTTCCCATTTTGGGTGAGTTTTGTTGTGCTAGCTCCTGTGCTGCAGTGTCCTGCTCTGCAGTGTCCTCTGCCCCTTTGTTTGATTTCAGAGATAGAGGCAGATACCTGTTTGTAGTTTTTATATGGTTTGTGGAGGTGAGATGTTGGACAGCACTGAGTGATGGGGCATCCGATTTGCCCCTCCTAGCCACCTGCCAACCTCCTGGACCAACTACCCTCTGCGGTCGAGGTGCTTCTGTTGGATGTTGGGGAAATGGCAGGCAATTCTTAGAATACAATTCCTCCTGAATATGCGATTTGAGGTGCACAATCTCTGCCCATGCTGCCTGGAGCTGAGCCCTTAGATTTCCAGTGGCACAGCATGTAGGACAGTGTCCTAAATCTTGTAAAAGTGCCCTTCTGAAAAGTGTACCGCAGTACCTGTAGTTAATAATATCCATTCCAGATAAGTTGCTGGGTTTATAACCTGGTCAGAATAATTAGGACGAAAATGAAAGCAAAAGTTTAATTTTGTGTTTTGTTTGTTTTTGTATAACTTGTTATAGCAAGTTAAATTACTTGTGTCCCTGTAAATGAGGTCACTGTGTGGATACCCCTCTGATCTGCCCCTTCCTGCTTTGCTACAGGAAATGTCATGACTGTGCTACCCTATAAAAGGAGTGTAGTGTGGGGTGATTGGGGGGTGGGGGTGGGTGGCTGGGCCCCTCCCCTGCCGAAAAAGAAGAACCACAGATGAAAGAAACAAGGAGGTAAGAGCAGAAACAAAATCAGCCAGCAACAAATGCAGTAGCCCTGAAAGCTTATCCTAATGATAGATAAAACTGAAAACCTGTAAAGCACCACCTGTAATAATTTCACAGAAGATGTACCCTGTAAGAAACACTTTGCTACAGAGAAAAATAAAGCAGGAACAGAAGATATACCTTGCAAATAACAATTTGAATCAGAGGATTACAGCAGTAATCTGTAAGCACACACCTGTATGCACACACTGTAATAACCCAGCAACTACAATTTGAATCAGAGAAAAATAAAGCAATAAAATGTTAGCAACAAACAGTAACAATCCCTATGAGTACAAAATAAAATAATAATATGCAGTAAATCTGCCTAGCCAAAAGAAGCCTTAATCATTTTCCTTGCTCTGGTAAGGTTATTTGCTCTGTCCTTTCAAGCAACCTAAAAGAAAAGAGCCCAGGTGAAGCTAGGTGCCTTTGCCAGCAAACTTAGTCTTTCACCTCCAAGATATCAACTAACCTGACCTTTTAACCCTTCCTTTTGTTGGAAGTTACTAACAGTTTGTCAGCTCCACCCCCTAGTTACATACCTAATCCCCTGGAAGAGCTGTGGGAGGAAAGCAATTAGCTCCTTCAATGTGAGAAGGAGATTGTAACACCTCTGAGACAAACCAAAAACCTTTCAGCAAAAAATAAATAAAAAATAGTGGCAAACAATAATTTTTCTTAGACTAATGATAAAAAGTCACAAAATATAAGCAATACTTGTAGTAATTTCACAGAAGATATACCCTGTAAGAAACACTTTGCTACAGAGAAAAATAAAGCAGTAACAGAAGATATACCTTGCAAAAGACAATTTGAATCAGAAGATTACAGCAGTAATCTGTAAACACACACTTGTAGGCACATCATGTAATAATGCAGCAGAAGGTATACCCAGCAACAACAGTTTGAATCAGAGAAAAATAAAGCAATAAAATGTTAGCATCAAACAGTAACAATCCCTGTGACTACAAAAGAAAATAATAACACACAGTAAATCCACCTAGCCAAAAGAAGCCTTAATCCTTTTCCTTGCTCTGGTAAGGTTCTTTGCTCTATCCTTTCAAGCAACCTAGAAGAAAAGAGCTCAAGTGAAGCTAGGTGCCTTTGCCAGCAAACTTAGTCTTCCACCTGTAAACCTGTAAAAAAAGAAAATGATTCCTCATTGATCTGACCCCTGCCACCCCTACTCCCACTCATCAGTCACCACACCCCACCCCTCCACACATACCACACAACTTCATTCATCTGAACATGTCCCAGAGTGAAGATCTACTCTCCAATGGAAGATACATCTTGGTCCTGGAACCACTGACTGCAATATGAGAAACTAAGTGTGGCTCATTGTAGTTCAATGGGGTTTTGAACTTTCATGCATAACTTTGTCATTTTTTCATATTTTGACCCCACATTTTCAACATGGTCTTTTTGGGACCCCACCTCATGACCAGTGGTGGTGGCATTATGCAAATGGAGCCTAAAAGGTGATTTCATGTTCACGTGTTGAAATCACCTTTCAGTTGAGATTTGAAACTTTTCACCCCCCTTGTTCATGAGGTGGGGTCATAAGAAAGCTATGTTGAAAATGTGGGGACAAAATACATAAAAATTGAAAAGTTATGTGCATACCTTGACATTTTTCTATGCCTGCTTGTAACTTGGTCATTTTAAATATGTTGGCCCCAAATTTACAACATAGCCATTTTTCACACCACCCCATCAATGTGACAGCTGTCATATTTTAAATCCTGACCAAAATGTATTTTTGCACCTGTGACACGAAATTACATTTCTGTGGTGTGGAATCACATTTTGGCATGGATTTGAAAACTTTCACCTATGGGGTTAATGAGGTGGGGTAATAAAAAGGCTATGCTAAACATTTGGTGTGCGAATATAGTAAAATGTCCAATTTATGAATGAAGTTTGCAGTATTTCAGCATTCACTCATAAGTTTGCTAATTTTCAATATTTTGACTCCAAACTGTACCAGTTTTTTCCAGTACCACCTCATAAACATGACATTGTTATTTTTTAAATCTTGGACAAGATGTCTTTTCACACTTGTGGTGTGAAATGACATTTCAGCCAATATATTATATAAATGCCACATGTCATGTTTATAAGGCGAATCGTAAAGTTAGGTTGTTTTTAAAAAAAAACATAAAAAAGTAGTAACTTAAAGAAATTGTCTTATTGTTGGTTTAAAAAAGACATTTCCACAGTCTTTGCAACTGTACCTTAAGAAGCAAAAAGAAACTCTCCTATTTTGGTTAAAAAAAAAAGAAATACCCCCTTAAGAAGCCAAAGCAGCTGTTTTATTTTGCTTATAAAAAAGACAAAAAAGGATGCACATGTCCTGATAGCCTGTAACTGTAGCACCCTGCCTTCTGAAGGAAAGAATTGTTGAGTACCTAGAGGCCAGTGGGGCACAGGACCCAAGGCAGCATAGGCTCACAGCGGGAAGGTCATGTCAGACGAATCTAATTGATTTGTGTGACTGGGTGACCAAAGTAATAGACCAGGGAGGGGCTGTGGACAAGGCCTACCTAGACTTTAGCAAGGCATTTGACACAGTCCCACACAAAAGATTAGAAGTCAAATTAACCAGCCTTGGAGTGGGTCCCAGGGTGGTAGCCTGGGTAAAACATTGGCTGAACAACAGGACACAGAAGGTAATTGTAAATGGAGTCCACTCTGAAGAAAGAGGGGTTACTAGTGGGGTACCACAGGGTTCAGTACTGGGTCCAGTCCTTTTTAATGTCTTTATAAGTGACATTGCAGAGGGACTGGAAGGAAAAGTATGCCTCTTTGCAGATGACACAAAGATCTGCAACAGGGTTGATACACAAGGAGGTGTGGAAAGGATGAGAAGGGACTTGGCAAGGTTGGAGGAATGGTCAGAAGTATGGCAGATTGGATTCGCTGCAAAGAAGTTCAAAGTAATGCATCTGGGAAACAAAAACCCAGGGGAAGATTACACAATGGGGGGGAGGTCGTAACAACAACAAAAATGGAAAGGGACCAGGGGGTAATAATATCAGATGATCTTAAGGTTGGCAAGCAATGTGAGAAGGCAGTAGGGAGGGCTGGGGGGATACTGGGATGTATAGGGAGAGGCATCACCAGCAGAAAACAGGAAGTTGTTATTCCCCTGCACAGACAGTTGGTGATTCCCCATCTGGAGTACTGCATCCAGTTCTGGAGACCCCATCTCAGCAAGAACATAGACAGGATGGAGGCAGTTTAGAGGAGGGCAACTAAAATGGTGCAGGGTCTGCAAGAGAAGCCATACGAGGAGAGGCTAAAGGAGCTTAATATGTATACCCTTGAGGAAAGGAGGGAGAGGGGGACATAATAGAAACGTGTAAGTACCTCAGTGGAATCAACAAAGTCCAAGAGGGTAGCATCTTTCAGAAAAAGAGATGTGCTAGAACAAGGGGACACAATTTGAAGATAGAGGGGGGACGGCTCAGGGGCAATGTGAGGAAGTATTTTTTCACAGAGAGAGTGGTGGACGCATGGAACAGCCTTCCTGAGGAGGTCGTGGGGTCTAAAACTGTGGGAGAGTTCAAGAATGCATGGGACAGACATAAGGCAATTTTTGTGGTGGGTAGGAAGAAATAGGCTGTTGGTTAAATAGGATCTGCAGCTTATCCTCTAGGTAGGGAAATGGGCAGACTAGGTGGGCCAAGTGGTCCTTATCTGCCATAAAAGTCTATGTTTCTATGTTTTTATTATTAAAAGTCTCCTCCCCCTGTAGCACTGCATAAATAACTCTTACCTGCTTCTCCACAGCCCATATCAGAATCGGATCCTACTGAGGGTCCACCGGTCGCGAGGGCCAGAGTCCAGATGCCCTACCCTAACCCCCGAACTCAAGCAGGTACGGAACGTGGGCTCACCAAGCAAACACAGGACTGTGGTGCAGCTTCAACCAGTGTTTTGCCCAGCTGACGCGTCCCCACCACCACCCTTGGTCGACACGCCCTTATATAGGCCTGGAAACGAACCAAGAACCAATAGGAGTGAGGCTGTGTTTGAACCAATCAGCCCTTTTTACCATTAGCAGCTTATAACACCTCACCACCGGAGGCAGCATTGTCCCCATCCCCTTTCACTGATTCACATTATCATTATCCTGTATATGTCCTCGGTGTCAATCCCTTCAACCTCTCCTCCCATTCTCCCCCAATAGCCTTGCTTCTGTCATCCTATCTCCCGTCCCCACTGTCCCCTAATAGCCTCCCTCCTGTACCCTCAGACAGTTCCCTGCTACTTCACAATTTCCTGGCATCTCTCTTGGCAGCATCACACCAGCATTAGAATGCTTATCTCTCTACTCGCCTCTATCATCCTCATCCTGGGACGCCCCAGTCACTCGCCCGTGGCTCACTCAGCTGGCGTTCCTGTGACACAACACTGGCTCCCACCCACTCTCCCTGGCATGGAAGCTCCACTGCACCCCCCCACTCATCGCCCACCCATCTCCTGTCAATACCACCTCCCATGTCCTATTGCTTTCCTCTCCTATCCTACCCTCATCTCCCTGGCCACTCCCTGCACAGGCAGTACCCAAGAAATAAAGCAACATAGCCACATCACCAAACAGAGAACACTGGCCCTCCTCAGAATCTTTGATCTGCTGCTTCTAATGTCAAGCAATGTACATCCTAATCCAGGCCCCACCTCAGTCAGTCCAGGCACCTCTCACCATGGGCTAACTATTGCTGCTATGAATGTCTGCAGCCTACCCAAAAAAATAGCACAGCTTCAATACTGGGTGCAGCTGCATGAACCAGATGTGCTAGCCCTCACTGAGACCTGGCTATCAAAGAAGGTCCCTGACCCCTCCATAACACTCCCTGAGCTCACCACTTATAGAGCGGACAGACTTGGCAAACGGGGAGGGGGGTGTGCCTTTTACATGCGGGACTCACTGCCATGCAAAAGCCTACCGGCACCCTCCCTGTGCCACGAAGTACAGGCTCTAACACTAAAAATCACTCCAGACACTACCAGAGCCCCTGTTACCATTACTGTGGTGTACATCCCGCTGCGTAATCAAACCTTAGCATTTCAATATCTGGCAGACTATATCTCCAGCTTCCCACCCAAGACTGAGCACATTATATTGGGTGATTTTAATGTGAACTGGCTGTCAAGCTCGGCCTCCCCTATAAAGAACACCATCTCAGTGTTAGACCTAACCCAATTAGTCAACCAGCCAACCAGGATTAACCCCAGAAATGGTTCTAGCACCCTCGTCAACCTCGTACTCACCAACCACCCTAACAGAATCACAAACATAACTGTACTGCCAGACTCATTAAGTGACCATTCCCCCATCCTCTCTGCCTGGTCTTGTTTGCTGAAACTTTCCCGACCAAGCAGTTTCCTCTGACACCGTCCTCAACCTGGAGGCCTCAATAAATTAAGGAGATACCTTGCCCAGTGTGATTGGTCCCCCATCGGATGTGCTCCCTCTGTAGATGCTGCCCTTGAATACTTCACTCGCACATTCAACAAGGCCTGTGATACATTTGCCCCACTCACGAAGGTACAAACCAAAAATTGAAATGCCCCCTGTAGCACCAGCACTGCTCACAAACGGACAGGCTGGCCTATAAAATGGCTCGCAACAAGTGCTATTAGAATGGCCAAATCCTGCTATTACAAGTCCACCCTGGCCTCTTCCTGGGGGAATGCTAGGTTGTTTTGGGATAACCTAAAGGAACTAAATGGAAAGTCCAGGATGCCTGCCCCTGCCAGCTATCTGTCAACAATAATATTACATCAGACCCACTCACAATCACCAATGGACTAAATGCGGCATTCTCTGATCTGAGCGCAGATCTGCCAAGCAACTTTTTAGACCCCACCCCTAATTCCCCAGAACCCAGCAACACCTACCCCCCCTTTCTACCTCAGGGTCATTACTATGAATGAAGCAAGTTCTTATCTTAAAAAAAGTGCTAGGGGGCTCAAACTACTGCACAGACTCCTTTGACATGAAAATCCTTAACTTGGTACTTGACTCGGTACTAGCCCCCCTGACTGATCTCCTCAGCCTCTTCCTATGTCTTGGACAGTTCCCAAGTGACTGAAAGATGGCCACCATCACTCCAATACTGAAGAGTGGGGACTCCACATTGCCCAATAACTACAGGCCCATCTCCATACTCCCACTCCTTTCAAAAGCCCTGGAAAAAATTGTTGCAAATCATCTCACAGACTCCCTACTTGCACACAACATTCTATGAAGGGAACAACATGGTTTTAGAGCCGGACACAGCACAACCACTGCCCTCATAGAGTTCTCCAACTCACTGCACAGTGCACTAGATAAAAAGCTGCTAACAGGAGCCGTATTCATAGACCTGTCAAAAGCGTTCAACACAGTCTCCCACACCCTCCTCATAAATACTCTTCATTGCACAGGCCTGTCCACCAGACCCATCGCGTGGTTCACAAGTTACCTCAGAGACAGGTCCCAATGTGTGAAGATAAACAGCACCCTCTCACCAGCACTACCAGTCTGGTTGGGGGTGCCTCAGGGCTCCATCCTTGGCCCACTGCTATTCAGCATCTTCCTGAATACCCTACCTAAATACTGTCCTTGTAACCATCTGCTGTACGCAGATGACACGGTGATGTATGCCTTTCACTTGGATCCTGCAATCCTTCAGTCCTCCCTGCAACTTGCCTTCAACCAAGTTGAACACTAGTTCACTGACCACAGACTCGTGGTCAATGTAAATAAGACTAAATCAATGCTCTTTTCCCACTGTCAGGGTAAGGACCACAATGCCCAGCTAACAATCTTCTCCAAAATTCTCCTCCCACTGGAACAGGTCTACACCTATAAATACCTGGGCATAACCTTCAGTACTAATCTCTCATTCCACCCATATATAAGTAATCTTTCCTCCGCCATAAATATACGCACTGGGCTGCTGTATCAGCACAAAGCCAACCTACCCCCAGAGACACTAAACATTGCTGTTACCTCCTCTGTTCTTTCTCCCTTGTAGATTATGGGCTAACTGTCTACTCAGCTGATGACCACACTGCGCTAAACAAAATCCACCTATCCATTAACAAAGCCTGTAGGCTCCTTGCTGGAGTGGATAAGTGTACCCACAGGTGTACCCTGTATACACTAACAAAGATCCTCACCCTAGATGAAAGAATACGTTATCAGACATGTCTTCTTACTAAGAAAATTCACCTAGGCCTTACCCCCACTGGAGTCTCTACCTCCCTCCGTGCTGCACATACTACAACCAAAACCCGTGCGGCAGACAAATTAACGTGGGCTGTTCCCAGAGTCTCAACCACCCTGGCACAACGGTCCTTCTCCTACAGAGTGCCATCCTGGTACAATGAACTCCCCCTGGCCATCACCTCTATCCCCAGACCAGGCCCCTTCAAAGCAGCCCTCAAGAACCACATAGTCTCTACTGCCTCTGTCTTGGCCCCCACTAATATACAGATAACTACCACAGACAGCAAGACCCTGGACTAAAGATATCCCTGGCCCACTCCTGCCACTGTGTATTAATGACAACGTTGGTTATCCGACTGCTCTTCACCTGCTAGCATTTAGGCCATGCCTTAATTTCTTTGATTGTCCTACTCGCTGATGTGCTTAAGCTCCCTACAAGACTGTATAGCTATCAAATCTGTATAGGTCTACCAGCTCGTAATGTATATACCCTGTTGTCTCTCCCTTCCTCCACCCATATGTAACAATGTACAATGTCTGCTTCTTGTTATGTTTTGTATTCTGACATGGAGCCTTTGGAAATGAGACTCTGACTCAAAGGTTATAATCCAATTTTTAAATAAATAAATAAATAAAGTGAGTATCTTGAAGATTTGGGGTCAAAATTAAAAAAAAAGTGAATCTGTCAACAGTGAATGTGTAAAGAGTGAATGTATAAAGAGCGAATGTGTGAAGACTGAATGTGTAATGAGTGACTGTGAAAAGAATGAATGTGCCAGGCCCTGCACTTCAGTAGGTGGACAGTCTTCCCATAGCGTACAGCCCAAAGTACCCTGCACATCTGCACCTGTTCATGCATCAATGAAATCTTCAGCTTTCCTAGGGTCTGAAGCAGCCTCTCACTTTTTTTGCGGCTGAATCAATACCATAATTTTGCAGCTGTATTGGCTCTGACCAGAGTTTGTTCTGTTTTCTGGCATCCTGTGCTGTTGTAAAAGTTTATCCAAATCTCCCCATAGATTTGCTTCCTTTCTTTACCTAGACTCCAGTAACAGGGCCATATCCACATCAGACTTTTGCCATAGATACTGTCTCCTATCTTGCCATAATTTAACTTTAATTACATCTAGCCATCATCCCTTACCTCAATTTCTCCTATCCTATCCCACCTCCTTATACTATCTCCCTCCCCCCTAAATACTTCTGTTTACACTGTATTCCATCTTTCCTGGGCTATGAAGTTGGCACTCTGCTTTGTTTTAAGCTCACTAGACTGCTACCTAAATGTTGCCCAAGGATTTTTTTTACTGTTGCTCTCCCATAGTTCTATGTTATATAGTTCTGCTGAATCAATTGTATTTCTATTGCCTGCACTGTATTACTATTTTCTAAGCACCTACTGTTTATATTTGATCGCACAGTCCTTGTTCAAAATGTTTTATTTCTGTAAACTCCCGGTTGTGCCTGAAAATAGTCATTGCTATGGCTAATGCACCTTACCCGGTTAATGAAAACTAAATAAATAAAAACACAGAATGGGAGAAACTCTGTAATAGCTAGGGTCCTTAGTCCTATTTTCTTTCTTAACATTCATTTTTGTTTTGAAGATTTTAACTGACAGCACACAGTAATAACATACACAACATTACCAAATGTGGCAGTGAGGAGTTCATCTGGATATATCAGATAAGTACATTGAACATTGCCACTGATGAACGACAGCGGTAACAACACACGAAGAATACACTGTATACATATCTCATCAGATGTGCGTTGGTCTGTTTGGGCTTCTTTATTGAATTCATGTTGCAATAGATGTAGCATGAGTAAAGTAGGGAGCCTGGATTTTGTCATATACCTGCTTCTTATTTAATGCTTGTTAGGATAGGTGTTTCAGTGAAGTTAATTGCCATATGGCATGTATCCATTCCGAGAAGGTGGGCAGGTCCTTTGATCTCATTCTTCTAAAGAACATTCTTTTGGCAATCTGGATAGCAGTTATTACCCATTGACTCTACAGATTGGATTTAGGTAATCCCAGGACAGGAAAAACAAGGAGTCTCATTGGGGCATCAATTCTCCAGCAGACAGAGACAACTGTGTGGCAGAACTGGAGCAGCTGAACCAAGAAGGGCTGGATCAGTGGGCAGGCCCAGATGGTACGTGAAAGCACCCTTACTTGGGCTTCACAAAGCCAGCATTTGTCTTGTGGGCAGATTCCCAGTGCCTTAAGTGCTTGTGAAGTCCTATACCAGCAGTGTAGGATTTTAAGCTGGATCAATTGCACTGATATCCCTACATGATACATGTGCACAGCACCAGCAGGTCTGCCAGTCTGCTTCAGAAATATTAATAGTCAGTTCTTGCTCCCATCTCACTCTACAGGAATTTGTAGAAAGAGGTCCAGATCTCTTAAAAGTTTATATATCTGCCTGGCCTTCCCTCTGGGTATATCCAACCAGGTCTGTGTACACGGGAATGGGGGAATTGGGTACTGGACCTGAGCAGTTCTAACCTAGGGAGTAGGCACCAAATAGAGTTGGAAATATTTCCAAAAGTCATGGGTAACTATGACAATGCATGGACAGTTTCTGAAAGGAGGACAGGTGTGTTTGGCCTGGACAGTACAGGTCCCGAACACATCTTATACCCTTTTCCTCCCAGGTTGTCCAGTGTATCATTTTTTTTCAATAGTGAACAGGGTGGTCCTCTATAATGGAGCATAACACAGGAGATTAGGGCATATACTAAGAGTTCTAGTTACCTTATGTTAACACTGAATAGAGTAACCGATGAAGAGGTGTTGTTCTGCTGCTGAGAGTACTTTGGAGTAGAGTGCAATCACTGGGGAGGGAGCTTTGAAGATATGTCCTGGGATGGCTTGCCATTGTGGGTTGGAAAATGCTGGAGCAAGTACCATTTTAGCATTTGAGCTACTATGAAGGCCAAATGATAATAGGGGAAGTTGGGTAATCCCCACATTCCTTCCAATCAATGTTGCCATAATTTAGACCTGCTAAATCTGAGAGGGCTAACCTCTCAAAAGAAATCACCTACTTACTTGTTGATTTTAGCATACCAGCTCTCTGGAATTTAAATAAGGAGATGGGATTAAAGATGAAGGACCTTAGGGGGTTAACATCATTTTCAGTGCAGCTGTCTTCCCTGTGAAGGACTGGTATAGGGTGGTATGGGGTCATTATGTCGCAAGACATGATGCCACATGGCACTATCCCGCTGCGCAATTAATGCCATGAGGCATCATGTCTTTGTTCTGCGGGGGGGCTGCGCTGCCTGGACCCCCCACTAAAGATTCTCAGCTCTGGGGGGGGGTCCAACTCAGGGAGCACACAGGTCCGGGTTTCGCCATAATGCTGTACGCTATTAAGCGTGCAACATTATGACCCAGTACGGTATAGGGCCTTCCATCTTTCCACACCTATACACAGGGGGCTTGATTTTCAGGGCATCCACAGAGCAGCAAAAGTTGCACCGAACCCCCTCCTGCAGTAATCCCAGGTGCACCAGGGACCCTGCACCAGATTCTTGTACTGCAGGGGTCCCTGCACCAAACTCCCCAGATTTTCTGCAGGCTGGGTGCTGCACCACACAGCTGGTGCACCGGAAAGGTCTTGCAGAGGGTGCCGTCATGGCCCCCTGGCACAGAGCTGGCACTGGAACAGCAGCACAGTGGAGAGAGTAGTACTCTGCAACCAGTGGGAGACACTGACAAGAGACCTGTGGAAGAGTCCTAAGGGGGTGCTGTGTGCATGGATAGCAGTACCAGGGCAATGGTGGCACTGGGCAGGTGTGCCAGAAGCAGGCTTACAGACCTGCAGATGGGATACTGCATACTCAGACTTACTTTACACTTTGTACAGTAAACCTGAATACGTGGTACACCATCTGTAGATCTGTGAGTCAAATGCGGGTGCACATGCCCAGTGCCTCTGTTTGCCCTAGCACTGCCATCCATGCCCACAGAAGCCTCTCAGGCACTCCCACAGGTCCCTGGTTGATGTATCCCACTGGTTGCTGGGTGCCCCCTGCACAGGTATGATGTTTGCCACACAGGCTGTTAGACCAGCACTTGACTGGCCTAAGCACAGCTGCAAGTTGCAGCCATGGCAGAGTTTTCAAACTCCAGATTTAGTGGATGCTGCAGTCTCATTGTGGTGCTAGCCCCCTTCTGCCATGGTGCACTGGTGAAGCTGTCACAAGGAAAGCGCAAGCCCGCTTGGTGCAAGTATCCCCCCAGTGGTGCACAGTCCCTTCCAGAATCAGGACTGGTGCAAGGTGTGGCACAAAGAATCCTTTGCACCATATCTCCTTGCTGCAAGCCCCCTTGTGCCACCCCAGCGTATGAAAATCGAGCCTCTGGTTTCCACTAAGGGGGTAAAGTTCTCTTTACGTATATCTCCTAAGGAGGTTGTGATCATGATTCTCAAGTAGATCAGCCCTTTGTGCACCCACTTCCAGTTGGTCCCTATGAACATTTGTCACTTGCATTTGGGGTTAAGAGATAAGATTTGGAATTTCAAATGGTTAATTGTCAGTCCTGAAGCAGACAAGAACATGTCCATCAATTGTTTGAGAGGTTAAATGGCTTGAGTGGCACTGGACCTTAAAAAAATAAGCAAATCATCTGCATAAAGCAGTGCTCTGAGGTTCGTATTACCTGCTGGAATACCAGATAGCTCAGGGTGATACTGTATTGCTAGGGCTAAAGGCTCAACAGCCAGCAAGAACAGCAGTGGAGAGAGGGGGCATCCTTGTCAGGTGCCATGAAAGAGAGGGAAGGGGGCTGACAATTGACTATTTGTGAGGACCTCAGAGCCAGGTTTCTGTATAATGTTTTGACACCTGCCATGAATGTGGGCCCAGCCCTATCCTATGGGTAACCTCAAACTGATACCTTCATTCCACTGAATTAAATGCCCTCTTGAAGTCTATTGTTAAGGCAGCAGGGTGGGGGAGGCTTTGGCCAGGTGGTGTAAATTGAGAAAGGTGTGGAGATGTACTCAGTTTACCTTTCATAAACCCTACCTGTGCAGGGTGTATCAGGGTAGGTAGTACTTTTTCCAGCATACAGGCCACTATTTTAGCTTATACCTTGGCATAAGCATTAATTAATGAGATGGGATGGTAGCTGTTGAGTACTAATGTGTCTTTACATTCTTAGCGAAGACTGTGAGGATAGCTTCCCTTAGGGAGGGAGGTAAAGCATGCTGGGTTCAGGAATGTTGAAATTCATGGAGTTAAAGGGGCGTTACTTCTTCAGGTAAAACTTGATAAAAATCTATAGGGGTACCATTGTCCCCTGGGGATTTATGTTTATTTATTGATTTAATAGCCAGTTGTATCTCTTCTTGAGTTATTAAGGGGAGGTTCATTTGGAGCCTGTCTGTCTCAGAGGTGAAAGAAAGTTCTACTGAGCCCAGGAACTTCATGATTTCTACATATGTTGGGGGCATAGATAAGGCACATAGATTAGCATAAAAGGAGGACATAATCTCATTAATCTGTATATTTTTGGTACAGATTGCACCAAGATGATCTCTGAGCCCAGGTAACTGATACTGCACCTGCACTTTACACAGTCTGTTAGCTAGAATTCTGCTAGACCACTCTCCTCCCTCCCAGTACCCATGTTGAGTATGGTAGAGGGCTAGCTCAACTTTTCTAATGCAATGGTCACTAAATTCATTAAATACTACAAAAGGCCCCTTCTTCATCTTGAATGTGTTCACTTCAAAAATTCACCCCCAAACAAATCTGGTTCGATTTCAGTTGGATTCCATCTGTATCCTCCCCACTGCCGGATGAGGCTGAAAATAGGCAGAATTGTCTAGCCCTCCTTTCCCAGTCAACACAAACTAAATAAACAAATGTTCATTTATCTTATTGCAGGTGCTGAGTATTGCAGATGGGTCTGCCTGTGGGTTAGCTTTCAGTTTATTCCCTAGTTCTTTAAACATGGCCTCTAGATTCTTAACTTCTTGTTCCATTTTCCTTCTTCTATTGACTGCATAACTTATCACATAGCCACTGAGGTAGGCTTTCGGGATATCCCAGATTGTACTGTCAGACACTGCCCCTGTATGATTGTTGTTCATGAATTCTCTTATTTTCTGCTAGGCCCAGGGAATAAAGTCTGAGTCAGTCAAAAGCAGGGGTTCTAGCCTCCAGGAGGAGGATTTAGGAGATGGAGGGCTCAGAAGGATATGCAGGGAGTCTGGGTGTGGTCCAAGATAACAATGGAGTGTATACTGTCCTCCATCGTCTGCTGAGTAATATGAGGGGCAATTAGCCAGTAGTCTAACCATCTGAATGAATGCTGAATATTTGAATAGATAGAGTCATTTAAAGTGTTCTGGTGGGAGATCCTCCATATAGCTGCGAATCAGTGCTCTCGTATTACATCAGCCAGCAATAAGGCTGAGCTTCCTGGTGAGGTTAGGGAAGGGAGGGAGGGAGGAAGGGAGGCTGACTGTTCCATGGAAGCATCTAAGGTCAGATTGAAGTTTCTCCTGGCTATGACTGGGATGGGGGAGTTAAACGTAGTCTTGTCCTCATTAAGGGAGGGAAAGAACTGGGGGCCATCACCACTTGGGGTGTACACATTCAGGAGGAGGAAGGGGCCTTCAGAAGTTGACATTTTGGCTATGACCCATCCACCTTATTTGTCTGTCTTGAGTAAGGAATATCCCCACTTCAGGGTTTTGGGAATTAAAACAGTGACTCCCATTTTCACTGAGGTGAAGGAACTGTGCATTTCCAGTTGTACCGATTCCCCTTTGAGTCTGGCGGGTTCTTTAGAGATCAGTTTAGTTTCCTGGAGAAAGGTCACCTTTGTATAGAGCTTTTTTAGGTGTGCTTAGATCTGTTTGTGCCTAGCTGGAGAATTATTACCCCGAGTGTTCTAAGACATGAATACAATATCAGTCACAGGATCTGAGTATATAGTGTATGTATGCCGTAGGGTGTGATGGGGTTTCCCCCTTCCCTTGTCCCCAGGGAAGATAGAGAACTTCCCATAGTAGTATGGAGGTTGGGACACATAGCCAAAGGTGACCTATCCTCTGTATCAGGAGACAATAATCCAGTGTGCAAAGTAATGCACCTGGGAAAAAAATAACCCAGGGGAAAAGTACACAAAGGGGGAAGGTGGGGAGAAACAACAACAAACATGCAAAGGGACCTGGGGTAGTCATATCAGATGACCTAAAAGTAGGCAAGCAATGTGAAAAGGCAGTATGGAGGGCTGGGGGGAATACTGCTATGCATAGGGAGAGGCATTACCAGTAGAAAACAGGAAGATGTCATCCCTCTGTACAGTCAGCTGGTGAGACACCATCTGGAGTACTGCATGCTGTTCTGGAGATCCCATCTCCATAAAGACATAAACAGGATGGAGGCAGTCTAGAGGAGGGCAACTACGATGGTGCCGGGTCTACACCAGAAGCCATATGAAGAGAGACTAAAGGAGCTTAATATGTATACCCTTGAGGAAAGGAGGGAGAGGGGGGACATGATAGAAACTTTCAAGTACCTCAAGGGAATCAACAAAGTCCAAGAGGGTAGCATCTTTCAGAAAAAGAGATGTGCAAGAACAAGGGGGCACAATTTGAAGATAGAGGGGGAATGGCTCAGGGGCAATGTGAGGAAATTTTTTTCACAGAGAGGGTGGTGGACGCATAGCATGGCCTTCCTGAGGAGGTTATGGGGTCAAAAACAGTGAGGGAATATAAGAATGCATGGGACAAAGGCAATTCTAGTGGGGGGGGGTAGGAGGAAGTAGACTGTTGGTTAACTAGGATCTGCAGCTTATCCAATAGGTAAGTAAATGGGTAGACTGGGTGGGCCAAGCGGCCCTTATCTGCCATCAAAGTCTATGTTTCAATGTTGTTTACAATATCGAGTATTAAAATGATGTGTACCTATAACAACTATAACAAAACAACAATTACTCAGTCAAGAGGGGTAACCATTACCATTAGTTCTAGAAATAATGTGTCCTGCAGTAATGTACAGAATTTGTTTCATGTCTCCAAAGAAGGAACACGCATCATAGCCCTATGATGATCAGCTAGTGTGCTACCCAAGTAGGAAATGCTGGCCTGGCACATGGAGATCCTTCCTCCCCTAGGAGTATTGTGATCTTACACCTGCCTACTGCAGAAAAAAGAAACATACAGAACACATGACACCAGCAACTTCAGGACTTTAAGTCTAACATCCCTTCAGTTGGCAGCCTGAGCTGTAAGAGTTTGTACATGCCCAGCGGGACTAGTAAATTGACATAATGAGGAGTCTTATTGCCCCTACCATGTGACCTGTACAGTGAAGGAGGTACAGTTATTTTATTTATTTATTGAATATAATCGGAATTACAAACCTTTGAGTCACAGACTCTTTTGCAAAGGCTCCACATCGGTAAATGTAATAAGTTAATTAGGGTCCTGAGAAGGGAGACTACGGTGGAATTAACTTGCCCCTATGGCCCTTACTATGTTTTGTGGCAGAACCCCTCTTATGGCCCTGAGCAACTAGCAGTAGCATACAGATAAATATGGTTCTATTATTTTTAGTTACTTTAGACCTTGCAGGGTGCAAATGTGCAGAGTACCGGGGCTTGCAGTGCTACTTGGTGACCCATAATCAGCTGCACAAACCTGTCAGAGGGAAACAGCCATTCCCAACTCCAAAGGAGTGCCCTGCACAAAAGAGGATGGGCTTCTGAGACAAAAGTCTATCTCCAAGCTATAACCAATAACTATATTTCTCTGAGTGTGGAGATAGGATTTGCACAAGGGAGGTATTTACTTGCATACAGGTAATATCTTAAAGGAGAAGACTCCTGTATATTTATAATTTGGATTTGTCTGATGTATTTATTATACATTATATCAAGTACTGTACGTATGTTAGTAAAAGATCAGTCATTTCTTCTGTTGCAACACATATCTAGAGTTTGAGGCTCTGACACAAGGCAGTAAAGTGTCAAGCAAGCCTCTATTTACATGCAAATGAGTCCCTTGTAATATAGACCCTCCCATTCCTTGATGTCACTGCAGCAATAGTGCAGAAGAAAACATAAGGGTATCAATGCTGTCTATCCTGATTTTAGTTTAAGTTTTCAATGGCTTAAGACAGTTCTGTTATGTAACTCACACAGGGAGTAGTACTTGAGTACTTGTAGCCTTAATACTGTATGTGTAGAGCAAATAATACATCTAATAGTATTTCATTCACAGGAAACAAAATCTGTTTCTTTGTACTGCTCATTTCTCTCTGTGAGACAGTTGTAACATGCTGTGGAGAGCAGTAGACTGAATCGGTCAAGCAAGCAGTCAGTCAATCTGTATTGAACCAGGTGAACACCCTTGAGAAGATTCATTTACAAGGTAGGCCTGGCCGGTTTCCCAAAGAATCACACAAGACTGAATTCCTCCTTTGTACAAATGATACATACATACATATCCCCTTTCAGCAGCATGAAAGTGGAGAGCTAGATCACTTACTTTATAAAGTGTATTGTTTTATATTTCAAATGCTCCTTAAATCTGAGTTTCTGACTGGAAATACCAAGACACAGAATGCATATGACATGGAGGAATAAGCTAAGCAAAGACAGAGCACTACAAACATGGAGACTGATTTGTTTCTTTACCTACAACAGGTTGAAATGTAGCATCTTATTTGGCATTACAAAGCGGGGGGGGGAGGGGGCTGCCGCAGCTTGTCCTCAGTACCTTCAAAGTGAAGTGCTGTAGCTCTCACATCACTGCTAATGATTTATAATGGGAATGGGGGCACTTTTAAAGTCATGGACCTGAGGGGCCATCACAATTCCCAAGGAGGTTAGGGGAACTTGTTAGGGGTTAGAGAGTAAGGGAATCTAATAGGATTTGAACCAGAGTTTCCCAGTTCTTGTGCCTATGCTTTAACCACTAGATTATCCTTCTTCCATATGCTGCATCTGATGCTTTCCTGGTAACCTAGTCCTTGTTACAGTTGAACTCTTTATTGCCTTACAGCAGCCATCCAATCATTGACTGCCTAGTTACAAGGGAAAGTGGCATATTTGCAAGATTGTTTCTCACTGCTGGTGTCAATCCAAACAGAGAATGCTAGCACACACAGAACATAATACAACAGCTGTATTATATCACTTAAAACTTTTGTTGTACCCCGAGTCATTTATTGGGTAAACTGTTTTTGCTAACAGAAACAGTAACACAACACATACAGGCACTTCCTTATATGAATACTGTATATACCTCAAATCAGTGCTGCATCACACTCACATTGTCCTAGTCCCTATTAGACCTTGACTTCAGGATGTGCACAACACTTAAAGGGTTCCTACATTACTCAAGTGGAGAACCAAACATGGTGGGTTTGGTTTACTGGTGGAACTGCATTTAGTGCAGCATCATTAGCTGTTGCTCTGATGACATCATCCTCCAGCAACATTGATGGTAAAATGGAGGACAAACACATTGATAACTTCTGGGGCTGTATATTTTTATTTATAATCTAGATTTGGACAGCAATAGGACTGCTGGCAACTGGAGGAGGCACACAACAGTTACACATAAGGAGTTGGGAAAATATTGGTATGAGGCTATGGGAGACTTCCCCTTTAAGGGAGTGAGAACGTTAAAGCTGTGCATTTGAATACCTAGGGCTTCATGAGTGTATGAGGTGGTGGCCAGCTGTCGAGAGGGTAGTTGACTGTCACTGTAGTGGTCCAAATATGTAACACCCGTGGTTCCCAGAGTCTAACTCTTGTGTGGATTCTGCCCACTGCTGAAGGAGCTAACCAGTCATGAGTGTTTCACCAAGGATAGATATGCCAGGGAGTCGGTTAAGTCCAGGTGATCATTAGGCCCCATAGAAGCATGCCATTGGTTTACACATTCAAGCAGAAACTAGGAAGCATATGAGAGGGAGGGAGTGCTGTAGTTTGACAAGGACTGAAGGAAAAAGCTAGTGAGCCCCCCCCCCCACCAGGCCAAAATAAACATACTGGGTTGCCCAAACCTAATACCCCCTTTTGTCCTGCTAATTATTGCCCACCCCCTCTAGCCTGACTGCCTACTTAAACACTTCTTTTTCTCTGCCCCTTAGCTGCTTGCCCTTGAATAGGGCTGCTACAGCTCCCAGTGATCGGTCGGTACCTCCTGCCGCTGATCGGAACCATGGCCCCAGACTCCAAGCCTAAGCAAGGTATGGTAGGAGCGCAGCCAATCGGATCACGGGCGTTTCTCGCTTCTCCTCTCCGATTGGCCAGGACCTAGACCTATCTCCCTTCTTTGCCGCCTGGTGCTCCGCCAAAGATTGCAGTTTAAAGTATTTTTGTAAGGAATCCTAGCCTCTGTTGATGCTCTGACTCTGTACTGTGCTAATTTTCGGCCCTCCTGCCAACCCTCGCCCCCTCCACTGATTAAATACACTATCTTCCCACCCACTTTTTTCTCCTACTTTCCTATTTGTACACTATGGGACTCCAGCCCCGCCCAGAGCTGATCACCCAACCAATTACCACCCCCCTCTCTTTGCTCTTCTCTCGCAGATCTGTACTGTAAGTCAGGCACCCCCCAGTTCAAAGCAATGCCTCCTAGGCCTGGCTACCTACCTCTGCTCATCTCTCTCTGCTTCTACCTCCCTCCTCCTCCTCTCAACCATGCCCCATCACCCCCTTGACCCCCTCCCTCCCTGCCTTCCCCTCTGGTAACTATCATTTCCACAACTGGCAATCCACCTCTGAGCACCCATATGTTTGGTTCCACTCAGACTTATGTCCCTGCCCCTCCCTTATCAATCCTTCTCTTTCTTGGATGTTGCCTCATCTGCTCACCCCTCACCCTGCCCCTATAAGTTACCCATGCCTGCCTCCTAAATGAAGCACACTCTCCTCAGTGTTTAAACAGCAGTTATCTTGTTACCTAATTATCACTCTCCTACTCCTCACTGCAGGCAACATACACCCTAACCCTGGCCCCATACCCCCTTGCCCCACGGGACCTCTCCGTAACCTGTGCCCCACCTCTCTGCCCATTGGGAGCCCCCTCTCTCGTGGACTGCACCTACTTCATCTAAATATTAGAAGCCTTCCCTGCAAACTTGACTCATTCTAAGTTCTCGCCGTCCATTATGCCCCTGACATTATTTTCCTCTCTGAAACATGGCTTAACAAAATCATCCCCGATATCGCTGTCACCATCCCAGGTTACGCCATGGCCCACCAGGACAGGGCTACCAGAGGTGGCGGAGTCTCCATTTACTTAAAATTGGACATCCACTTTTCGACCATCCTAGCCAAAGCAGAACCCAAAGCCTTTGAGATATTAATGCTACAACTGTCCCTCCCTTTCTTTCTCCCCATCTATGTCATCGGCATCTACTGCCATCCTGGTACACCTTCTTCTACTATCACAGACCTATCGCATACCTCCTCCCTCACCCCCGTAGGTGAATCATATATCATGGGCGACCTGAATCTCAATTGGTTATCCTCAACCCTCACTAAAGAGCAGACCATTATAAATGGACTAAACCTCTCCCAACTTATCATTGAGCCCACCCGCCTAAACCCCAAAACTGGAAATCACTCTCTGCTGGATGAGCTTTGACCTCCCACCCCCACTGGGTCATCAAATCTGGTCTCCTCCCTGACTCCCTGAGTGACCACCATCTCACATACCTCATCCGGAAAATTAATCGCCCCAAATCACCCCCAAAGTTCTTGTCCAACGCTCCTACAAGCCTCTTGACATCGCTCCCCTCCTAATTGACCTTGCACAAGCCAACTGGGTAGTATCTACTCCCACCCTCTCAATTGATGCTGATCTTCATCACTTCAAAAACACTTTTCTTAGTGTCTGGGATAAACACACCCCAATGTGTCGCACAAGGGTGCATGGCAACCATCATCCCTGGATAACCCCTGAACTCCTAGTGTGCCAAAGTGCCCGTGACCAAGCTTGGAGTGTCCACAAATCCTCTAATTGCCCACAAGATTTCTCTAAATACCGGATGCTAAGAAACAAGTGTACTAAATCAACACGGCTGGCCAAAGCCGAATATTTTAACTCCACTCTCCAAACTAACCTAAATAATCCTTCTAAATTCTGGAGGGTCATCCACTCCCTCTTCTCTCCCCCCCTCCACCGCTACCCCAACCCCACTACTAAACATAAATAACTCCTTTCTCTTGGAACCTCATGCTGTTGCCGCCCAGTTCAACTCGTACTTCTCCACTTGTGCAGCCTCCCTCCTCTCATCTCTACTGGACCCACCGTGGGTCAAAAGGCCCAGTGTGGGCCCCCACACCTACTCATTCAAAGCTATCTCAGCAACCGGAGTCCTTACAGCCCTGCTTGCACTCAATCCTTCTAAAGGTAAATCCCCTGACGATTTGGACCCAAAGCTCCTCCATCTTGTAGCCCCTGCCATAGCTGCCTCACTAGCCACCATTCTAAACCTGTCCTTCACTGAGGCTGCTGTCCTCCAGGCATGGAAGTATGCCATAGTTATCCCCTGACCAAAGGTGGCTCCCCTACTTCAACCTCAAACTACCGACCTATCTCTTTCCTCCCGACACTTGCACAATTGCAAGAGCACTTAGTGCTCTAGCAGCTTACCACCTTTCTTTCCGACTCTAATTTCTACACGAACTTCAAGTCCGGGTTCTGAAATGGACATTCCACTGCCTCCTCCCTGACTAGGATCACAGATGCAATTTTAACCCACATGAACAATGGACAGATCACCTCTGCTGTCTTTGTTGATCTAGCTAAGGCATTTGACACTGTCTCACACACCCTGCTTCTCTCCAGCCTTGCTAAAGCAGGCCTTTCTGCCTCCTCCACCAACTGGTTCTGCTCCTACCTCATGGGTAGAACCCAGTCTGTACAAATCTCAGCCACCATTTCTGCTCCCCTGCCCATCTCTGCTGGCGTCCGCCAGGGTTCTGTGCTTGGACCTATACTTCTCTCCATTTTTCTGAACTATCTACCCCTAATCTGCCAGTCATCTGCCATATACATGTATGCAGATGACACCATCCATTTTTTCTCAGGTACCTCCACAGAAGCAGCAGCCTCCACCCTCCAAGCCGATTTCGACAACATTCAACACTGGTTCTGCCCCCATCAGCTCTCCCTAACTGCAAAAAAACCTGTCTCCATGACCTTCGGCATGAGACAACACCTGTCCAGACTCCCATCCCTCCCCTCCTTCCAAACCCTCAATAGGCAAGTGCTCAAGGATGTCCCCTCATTCCGTTACCTTGGGGTCTGGCTTGACTGTCATCTGTCCTTTAATGCAGGGTTTTAAATAATTGATTAGCAGTTTTTTCTTAGGACAATACTAACTGTACAGAAAGTATTTATATAGGTTTTCTGTAAGTGTTATGTTTGTTAAACACAATGAAGCAAGTGCTATGCATTTTCACAATGTTTTAGAACTTTTATGAGCAAAATGCTAATCAGTTTTTAGAGTTAAATAAAACCCTGTAATGTTCACATAGATGTAACTATAAAACAACTGTGCCCCATTCTAAGTGCTCTACACAGAAACCACCGTAGCCTCCCTCTAACTGTACGCTGTGAGCTAATCCAGCACATTTCTCCCATCCTTTGACTACTGCGATATAGAATATAGCTCAGCCCCTAAATCCTCCCTATCCAAGCTTGACACCCTGTTCAATGCCTTGTGCCACTTTGCTCTCAATGCCCCCCCCAACTCATCACTGCGAACTATACCGCACCTTGGCCTTACCATCCCTTGAAAACCAATGCCTCATTCACTGTGCCAAATTCACCTCTAAGCTCTGGCTAGGCACCCCCACCTACCTCTCCCTTGCTAGTTTCCTCCTCCCCCACCCTCTCACGCCCTCAGATCCACTGACTCCCGCCTACTGCTATCCCTGGTGAAATCCACAGCTGGCCAAACTGCTTTCTCTCATCATTTCCCTAAAACCTGGAATGAGCTACCCCCTCAAATTCGTCATTCCTCCTATGCCAACTTCCTCTCCTCCACCCTCACAAACCACTTCATGGTAAACTGCACATGCCCTAAGCCCTGATTCCACCCCTCTACCCTCCCAGCTGACCACCGGCCTTGGTAACTGCTCCATGCTGTATTCTCCCAGTTGAGCACACGCACTTGCCCTCTAGGCACTTATTTGTCCTCAAATTGTTTTTGCTTCAGACTGCTCTGTACTGTTATGGTTGTTGATAGTCCTTGCTTGTACTGCAAAATTTGTGAACCCTCAATGTGTATACTATGTTCCAATTGTCTCTGTTTAATTACGAATCCTGTATCCTCTGTTCCCCCAACCCCCCAGGTCACACCGGGAGACGAGCATCTTCTTGCTCAGTGTGCCTTTCCTGGTAAAACAATTTCAATAAATAAATAAATTAAATCAAAAGTGTTCAACATTACCAGTTACATTCCCTCTGGACCTCTGTAATTGACTGTCAAGCCCATATTCCTCCCTGACCTTCTCAGTAATAATTCAAGGTACAGGGTACCTCCACCCCCACAAAAGTAAGGCACCTTTAAACAGAAACCCACATTTTTAGTTAAAACATGCCTGCGTTTAAAGCAGCCATGAACAAAGGGATTCAAACACCATAAAAAAGGATATGTCTATTGAGAGTTTGTCGAGGTCCCTTTCAGAGCTGGAAGCAGCACTCAAGCCTGAATTGAGTGCTGGTTCAGATAGTTCTCTTGGGGAATTCAGGGCATCAGACTTACTTAGAACCAAACTGAGCAGATATAAAACCAGACACATAAGGTGCTTCACCCCAGTCCTGAGATGCTGGTGTTCAAGGCAGTTGAGGCAGCGCCTGCATAGGAGCGGAAATGGGCATCCTTCAAGCTGGCAGGCATACTGGAGGGAAGCGGGGTAAGCTCCAGCACTTTTCTAGTAGCAGTCTGTGGCTGACAGTTTGGGTTGGCTGTCACTGGAGCAGACTCAAGCCTGAATTGAGTGCTGGTTCTGATAGCTCACTTGGGGAATCTGGGGATATGAGGCTTACTTACAACCAAACTCAGCAGATATAAAACTGGACAACAGTCCAGACAACCGGACTATAGTAACAGTCGACTACCCTCTCAATGGTTGGCCACCACCTTACAGTGGACACAACAGGAAGGGTACAGGTAGGAGTAAGGAAAGAAAAATAAAAGTGGTTATGGCATGTTAGGGTCTAGAAACAGAGTGGGTATAGATAAGAGCAATTAAGGGTTTAAATTGAACAAAAGAAAGATGGGAAGCGCATCAATCAATCAATCGTCTTTATTTTACTAGGCAAAACACCATTGAGACAGACTTATTTGCAAGGTGGACCTAGGTAGGTCATAACAAAAACACATAAGCTAAATGTTGCTATACTACAATGAGACAATAGTCTATGTAGAGCAAATACGAACTAGGCATAGATAACAGTGCAGACAATGCGACTAACAGTATAGTAGACCTCAAAAACTCAAATACAACATTGATAGCACCAAAAATATTTACAGAATAATACACATCAGTATTTACAATATAAGCAATACCTGTCCAGTCGCAACAAGACTTTTGGGATAGATGGGGGGGGGCTGGGCGTCAGGTAAGAGGAAGTCAAGGGGGAGGAGGTGTGAAGGGTAGGACAAGGTGAGGGCTAGGATGTCAGAGGTGAGGGTAAGTCAAGTGAAAAGGTAGCAAAGGAAGGACAATAAAGTATTTAAGTGGGTTAGGACCATGAAATAGTTGTGCAAGGGTTAAAAAGGAGCTAAAAGAGGCAAAACAGTAAAACAGGCAAGGGAGGACATACAGTAGTTATGCTGGGAGTGGTGCAGTACAGTGGCTGTGGGGCAGCAGTCTTCAGGGAGACTTTCTGGAGACTGCATTACTGCCCAATCTGCATGCAACTCTCTGGGCTGAGAGAGGAGATTGCCAGACTCAAAGTCAAGTTGGCTTAGGTTTGGACCTACCTCCCCAACCCAGGGACCACACAGTCCACCACCACTACCTTGGAGGTTGCTCAGAAAGAGGATGAGTGGCTGGACAACAGTGGGCTTGGGGAGGGTTAGAGTGTTGGAGCATAGGCACATCCCCATCTGGTACCACTACAGAACACCTACACTGCACTGGCCGAGCAGGAATGTCCCACAGAGGCATCCAAAGTAGTGATCAGGGTGGATGTGGGGTCTTCCATATTGGAGACACCAAGGGGGTGACAGAGGACCCCAGAGGAGGAGAAAGTGAATTCTGGTGGGGGACTTCATAGTGAGAGGGATTCAGCAGGGAGCAAGTAAGGATGAGGAGAGGGAGATTAGATGCCTTCCTGGTGTCATGTCTGGCAAAGATGGAAAGAGGATCCAAAGGATCATGGGGGCAGCAGGAAAGGAGGGAGAACTGGATGTCATTGTCCAGTTGTGGACAAATGACCTGGCTAGGGATGAGCCAGAAATCATTCATGAGAAGTTTAGGGAATTGGGGAGGGGTCTTAGGTAAGTAGCATGATCTGTGACATTCTAAGAGGTGCTACCTGTCTATGATGGGGGGATAGGATTCTTTGCACCAGAATCTTCCACGCATGGTTGAAGGAATGGTGCAGAGAGGAGGGTTTCAACTTCACTGAGGACTGGGGCCACACCTGGAGGGATAAGGGCCTGTACAGGGGCGATGGCCTGCATCCATGCAGGAGGGGAACTGTAGTCCTCAGTGAATGGTTTAAATGCTACATTGGCAAGCATTTAAACTAGACAAGGTGGAAGGGGAATAAAGCAGAGAGACATAAACTGCCCCCCACCACCATAGGCTCACAAGGTCAGCAGTAGGAATCCAGATAGAGTAAAATCCCAAATGAAACCAAATAACAAAGGAATCCAAGGGGTAAAAGGAAAGAGAGATAGTGAAAAAAAAATAGTGGCTGCAATAACGAATAGCAAATGGGAAATAAGGGGAAGGGGGTGGCAGGACAATATGGAGAGCCACGTGTGCAAATGCTAGAAGTCTGAGCAATAAGATTACAGATCTAGAGGCCACCATGACAGATGTGGACCTGGACATAGTAACAATTTCTGAGTCCTGGTGCAATGAAAACCAGGGCTGGAATGTAGCCATATCAGGGTATACTCTGTTCAGAAAAAACAGAGCAGGTAAGAAAGGGGGAGGAATGGCTCTTTATGTCAGGGACAACATAAAAGCTGCAGAAATATGGGGAGAGCAGGGAGAAGGTGAGGTACTGTGGGTCATCCTGGAGACATGGAGGGGGGCTGCTATTTGCATTGGAGTGCTCTACAGACCTCCAGCACAAGGGGGAGAGGTGGATAAAGATATGATGGAAGCAATCCAAAGGATGGCATGCAGACAGGAGGTGCTGCTGCTAGGGGACTTCAATCTACCAGACATGGACTGGAAAATACCAGCTGCGGTGACAGTCAGAAGTGAGAACATCCTGGACTCCCTACAAGGGGCGTTCTTCAGGCATCTAGCGAAGAACCCCCCACAAGGGGCATTCTTCAAGCAACTAGTTAAGGAACCCCCTCATGGGGGGGGCAAAACTGGACCTGGTACTGGCAAACAGGGACAGTGTTGCTGATGTCACAGTGGGTGGTCACCAGGGGACCAGTGATCACCAAACAGTGTGGCATAATGTAAGAACTGGGCCAGAATCAAGCCACACTAAGATGAGGGTCCTGGACTTCAGGAGGGCCAATTTTTAGAAAATGGGAGAATGCCATAGGGACACCCTGGCAGGGATAGAAAAACTAGGGGGAGTCAAGGAACAATGGACAAAAATAAAGGGGGCATTGAAAAGGCAACAAATCTCTGTGAGAAACATCATGTACCAGCACTCCTCGAGGAACTCCAAAAGACAATACTTTATTTAAAGATAAAAACAGAATGCCATAAGTGCAACATGGACCATAATCAGCTTATGGTGTTCTGCTCTATCTTTAAATAAAATACTACCCCAGGTTCGTTAGAATGCTAGTACTACTGTTCTCATTAGTTATACTGGGCACCTCCATTGCAGGAAATGAGCCGTTACATGAGGTCCCCACCAGACTGGTACCCCTAGAGGTATCGCCAGAGACAGCTAGTGCTTAAGCATATGTTGTACTAACATATAGGGATAAGGGCATCTACCATACAAGAGTAGATGTCAGGATATGAACGCATATTGTTGTAATACACTTTGCTTGCTAATACATATATTCTCCTATGTATTTTCTGTGTATTTCTTACTTGTAAGATGCCAAGGAACCTGTGTCCTTGGAGTAATTATGATATGTAAGTCGGCATTGCCACCTTTTGGTGACTGGTACCACTACATTAAGTTATGTAAGACTCTGTATAAGAACTCTTTTGTTACAAACTGATGACTACTACAAAATTGTATAATGTTATCTTGGACTGTGGAGCCTCCTCTAATTTAGCCAATAGGGCTCATCTCTGTAACTAGAAATGTTTCTATCTTACAGTAACCATAGTAATTATCATAGATATATAATGTGATACACTAGTCTTGTACCTCGGAGATCCCAAGAGACACAAAGAAACCTCGAGGTATAGGGAACGCTTAGCACTGGCTCCCGGTTCGTATTGGTAAGAACTGCTTAGGGCAACTGTGATTTTATCCTTTTTGGTAGTAATAAACAAGTTTATTACTCTTATGCAACGCATCTGTGATTACTTACATTCCCAATGTTGCCAAGAACCTGAAAGTGAGGTTGAGACCTCCCGACAGAGCTGTACTGTTTTGTTCTCTTAACAATCTCTGTGTCTGGCAGTTAACAAGGGCAAGAGAAAAAGAGGCTGCTATGGTTCTCTAGAGAAATAGTGGAGAAATTAAGGGCAAAAAAAGCAGTTAGGAGCGCAAAGGCACAAACATAGGAGAATATTGCCCAGTCAGTATAAAAAGGAGATAAAACATTCTTTAGATGAAACATTTTTTAGATATATAAGCGAGAAGAGAAAGACCAAAGGAGGGATAGTAAAGCTAAAAGGGAAAGGAGGAAATTGTGAGGAAGAGGACCAAAACAAGCAGACATATTGAACAATTACTTTTGTTCAGTATTTACAGAGGAAGGTGTAGGAGATGGGCCAAACAAAAGGGACAAGGGTATTAAAGGAAAGGAGGTGGACACTAGTCCTTTTACAGAGGAGAGAGTCCTCAAGGAACTAGCACAATTATAAGTAGACAAGGCAATGGGACCTGACAGGCTGCACCCTAAGATACTGAGAGGAGCTCAGGGAGTTCCTGGCTACACCTCTGATAGCTCTGTTCAACCTATCACTAGAAACAGGGGAGGTTCCGGGGGACGGAGGAAAACAGATGTGGTCCTACTACATGAAAGTGGAAATAGGGAGGAGGCAGTAAATTATAGACCTGTCAGTCTGACTTTGGTAGTGGGTAAATTAATGGACTCACTACTGAAGGAAAGGATTGTGGAATACCTTGTAACCAGTGTATTACAGGCTCTGAGGCAATATGGTTTCACGGGGGGGATATCTTGCCAGAAAAACTTGACTGAGTTCTTTGGCTGAGTCACCAAGGAAGTGAATCAGGAAGGAGCAGTAGATGTGGCCTACCTGAATTTCAGTAAGACCTTCGACACCGTTCCACACAGAAGATTGGTGAGCAAGCTGGGCAACCTAGGAGTCGGTCCAAAAGTAGTAAAATGTGTAAGAAGTTGGATAAGCAATAGGAGTTAGAGGGTGGTGGTTAATGGGGTCTACTCTGGAGAAGGCAAGGCGACCAGCGGGGTGCCACAGGGGGTCAGTACTAGACCCGGTCCTTTTCAATGTCTTTATTAGCAACATTGCAGAAGAGCTTGAAGGGAAAGTATGCATGATCATGGTGACACAAAAATCTGCAACAGGGTGGACACACCAGATGGAGGGGGTGGAAAGAATGAGGGACGATCTAAAAAAGCTGGAAAAATGGTCAAGGGAACGGCAGCTGGGTTTCAATGCAAAAAAAGTGCAAAATCATGTACTTGGGGTACATAAACTCAGGGGCAACATACCAGTTGAGTAGGGAGGTATTAGCAACCACAAAAAAGGAAAGAGATCTAGGGGTAATCATTTCTGATGACCTGAGGATAGCCAAGCAGTGTAATAAGGCAGTGGGGAAGGCTAGCAGGATGCTCGGGTGCATAGGGAGGGGAATCACCAGCAAAACGAGGGAGGTAGTATTACCCCAGTATAGATCACTGGTAAGACCCCACCTCAAGTACTGTGTCTAGTTCTGGAGGTCCCACGTTAGGAAGGACATAGATAGGGTGGAGGTGGTACAAAGGAGGGCTACCGAAGTGGTGCAGGGCCTGCATCAAAAACCCTATGAGGAAAGACTCAAAGAACTAAATATGTACTCTCTAGAGGAAAGGAGGGAAAGGGGGGGATATCATAGAAATATTCAAATACCTCACATGTATTAATAAGGTACAGGAAAGAAGCATCTTCAAGGTACAGAAAGGCAGCATTTTCCATAGAAGATGCTCCAGGACAAGGGGTCACACTATGAAGCTTGAGGGGGTTGGAGGCTCAGAGGAGATATGAGGAAATACTTCTTCACGGAGAGTGTGGTGGGTGCCTAGATTCCCTTCCGGCCATAAGGGCACTCATCAGAATGCGCCCATCATTAGGATGCCACAAGGGGAAATTCACTATCCCCTCCTCAAGGTCCACCCCCTCTGGAGTTAGAATAATTAGAAAGGGGGCATGGGGGTGCTTGGGGCACAGCCCCCAGCAAAAGAACGGGACGAATAAATTGGGACTTGGCACCCTAATGACCAGGCATGTCCCGACAGGCACTTTGCAAGGGTGGAACCACCTAGAATAGCCTCCCATCAGAGGTGATGGGTGCTAAAACAGTAACAGGATTCAAGCATACATGGGATAGACACAAGGGGACCTTAGAAGTAAGGCAAGGGGGGAGAAGAAGACCAGAGATCTAGTAGGTTCTGTGGTGGGAATATAGGGCAGACTAGGTGGGTAAGAAGTCCTTATCTGAAGGCAATTTCTATGTTTCTATGTATGTTTCTATGAATGAATTGGAAAGTTTCAGTAGTGGAGCATATCTACCACCTAGGGCTTCTCCCTCGGAGCTGTCTGTGGAGGCCTCATGCTCTTTACTTTGGCTTCTGCCATGGAGGCGGGAGGAGGAGGAGGAGTCCTTTTTGATTCCTTTTATTTTCTTTTTGTTTGAGCCTCTCCCTCGGTGTGGCCTAGGTCTTGGCTGGTGTGGAGCAATTGTAAAGTCTATCTCCTGGGCTTCTCCAGGCTAGTTGTTTGTCAGAAAATTAGCTTCCGGTCAGGAGCAGGAATGAAGTCCTCCGCAGCCTCTGGCAAATGAATGAAGTGGGGGACCCCATTTCTGATTATTCATATAATTGCTGGGTATCGGAAGCTATACTGCGCATTGAGCTGAATAACAGCATGACAAACCTTAGTGCAGACCCTCTGGCACACCCTCTGGCATTTGAAGAGTGCTGGAGAGAAGTCAGGGAATATCTGTATTATATTTCTCTGCAAAGTCAGTGGTTCCCATTGTCTTGAAAACTGCATGACCCTCTTTTTTACTGGAAATCACATAACTTTCACCCAGATCAGTCAAGGGTGCAGATCAGGCTTGGTTGGGGGGGGGCAAGAGAATGATATGAGTGTTCCAGCTCAAGGGGTCCTGGCCAATGGTGTTTAAGGATCACGGGGAGGACTTGTTGGGGAAATGTATTACCATCCTTTTCTTCGGCACATAAGATCATAAGGATGGTGTCGGCAGATGGGGACCATTTGATCCATCTAGTCTGCCCAAGGTGGCTACCCCTTCCCCTTTAATTGTTCAAGCCAAGCTGTCCACACTGTCTGTCTCACGCTAGTTTAAATTCTCTTACTGTCTTAGCTGCCATCCAGAGTGTACTTTACCCCGGGTTTTGCTTTCCCATGTGCATGACCTTACATTTCTTGGCATTAAATTTTAACTGCCAGTGTTTTGACCATTCCTCTAGTTTCCTGAGGTCAGCTACCATGCTTGTGGCCCTTTCCTGTGTATCCACCCTGTTGCAGAGCTTTGTATCGGCTGCTAAAAGGCACTCCCTCCCTTCCAATTGTTATGTTATATCCCTGATGAAGATGTTGAAGAGGACTGGACCCAGCACCAACCCCTGTGGAACAAAGCTGGTCACTTCCCCCTCTTGTGACAAAGCCCCGTTGACCAAGACTCTGCATCCTATGCTGTAGCCAATTCCTAAACCAGTTAACTATCTTATGCCCTAACCCTGTGTGCTCTAGTTTGTTTCCCAGTCTCCTGTGGGGGACTGTGTCAAAGACTTTGCTGAAGTCTAGGTACACTATGTCCACTGCACTGCCCTGGTCTATTGTTTTGGTAACCCAATCAAGGAAATGAGTCTAGTTTGTTTGACATGATCGACCTGCTGTGAGGCCATGTTGCTTGGGGCCTAGTTTTCCGTTTTTCTTCCGGTATTCCACTATTCTCTCTTTCAGTGGTGCCTCCATAATTTTTCCCACTATAGAGGTTAGGCTGACTGGGCGATAGTTTCCAGTATCCTCTCTGCTTCCTCCCTTGTACAAAGGCACTACTGTTGCTGTTCTCCAGTCCTGGGGTACTGCGCCTCTCTACAGTGATTTATGGAATAGTTCTGCTAGTGCTGCTGCAATTTCTTCCCGTAGCTCCTTCAACACCCTCAGGTGAATACCATCCGGTCCCATGGCCTTATCAACCCTAAGTTTGTTTAGTTCTTCT
Organism: Neoceratodus forsteri; assembly: GCA_016271365.2. Classification (NCBI taxonomy): domain Eukaryota; kingdom Metazoa; phylum Chordata; order Ceratodontiformes; family Ceratodontidae; genus Neoceratodus; species Neoceratodus forsteri. The sequence goes on from CM028137.1 coordinate 107,428,826, forward strand.
AGGACCCTTTCCCTTGTGAAGGGGCTAGTGTCAGCCTCCTTGTTATTGTGTTCCATCTGCATACATGTGATATGTCCAACTTGCTTAAGAGGGAGATTTGGGTCAAATTAGTAGGGAGATTGGCCTACTAGTAGGGAGATGCCATGACGTCATGAGTTTGTCCTTATATGGTGTCAAAAAATAAGAATAAAAGCATTAAATATATTTCAGTTTGTCAAGAATAAGCACTAAAATGAATCAACAACTAGTTGTACAACATTATTACCTACATTGTTCATCACTAATTTACTTTTTATGTGTCTTTATCTGCCAAAAACAAACATGAATATGTATTTTGGACATAATTTTACTTAAGCAGGAGATTTTGTTTCCGGGAGGGAGAGAGGGAGTTCAGTCAAAAAAACAGGAGTCTCCTGCACAAAGAGGGAGATATCACATGTATGCATCTGCTTAGTGGAGGTCTTTTACCACTATCTTCTATTGTGAATACGGAGCAGAAGAATTTGTTCAACACTTTGCTTTGAGTTTGCCTTCTTCTACCATCTGGCCATCTTGTGCTGCTAATTTGACTATTCCTCTCTTTTTCTTTCTTTTTTCCTTCATGTACCTATAGAAGGTTTTATCTCCCTTTCTGACTCCCTGTGCTATCCTTTCCTATGTTTGTGCTTTGGCCCTTCGAATGGGCCTTCCTGCCTCCCTGAGTTTGTTCCTGCAATTGTCCACGTCAGCTTCCTTCTGTGACTTTTTGTACTGCTTAAATGCCCTCTTCTTTTCCTTTATTTTTTGCTGCTATGTCCCTGGTGAACCAGAGAGGGTTCTTCCTTCTATTTGATTTACTGATTCAACATGCACATTGTTCAGTAACTGTAGTTATGGCCTTCAGGAAACCCCACCAGGTTTTTCTGATGACCTCTTTTCTCTTGGTCCTCAATATGGTCCCACAGTTGCCATATCGTGTGGTTCTATGGCTGGGGGGAGCCACCATACAGTCATTAGCAGCCTCATGATTATCAGTTTGCTGCTCTGAATTAGTTAAAGTTTGGGACAAGGAGAAAATGTCCTCACCAGATCTTAAGTCGGAGGCTTTAAATTTACAGATTTCACTTAGCAACTGTGCAAACATTCCTTTGATCTCTTGCAGGTTGCTGGATTGGCCCAGTTTGGCCATTGATCTACGGGGCTACATTTCCCATGCTGTGATGTTGTCCAGGGACAGGAGTGAAAATTGAGATGTCATGCCCAGAAACTACTTGTTTCCTTTGGATGAAGCCAGAAACCTGTTGGGGGGGCCTGCACCAAGTTAGTAAGTGGTCTGAAATGTTAAAAATGTAGGTATGGCAGGTGGCGGGTTTAGGATTATTGCAGGGGGCTGAGGAGAGCAAACAAGTTAGATTGCCATGTTGTCAGTGGCCATGCCCCTTTAGTCCTGTTTTGTATTGTGTTACTCTCACAGATCTTCACAAACACACCATATATGCATATTTACACAAACACATTAATAATGTAAGTATAACTCTTGTCAGGAATGCAGAGTGGCCGTATGGACACCACACAAATCTCTAAGCTGGAGATACAGTAGCAAGTTAGCCTCCAGCGGCAGGCACTGGCTAACAGCGTGACACTCAGAAAGTTAAGTCACCTTCTGTTGCTTTTGTCCTGATTGAAAACCTAGATAGTAGAAGGACTCTCCTGGAAATGAGTCACTGCAGTTCAATGGAATTACCGCTGTGTGTGTGGAGGGAAGGGGATGACAAATTGGGAAAAAAGGATGTGCTGCAAGGAATTACAAAATATATACTATATGCATTATATAGCAAACATTTGCAACACATCCATGCACATACTAAAAACAAATCCACATTTTGCATGCTGTTAATTCCCTAGCACACATAAAACCTGCAAATACACACACAAGCATGCACGCATTCAGACAATTTTGCATAATATTGTCTATGTGGTAAAATATTTATGGACTGGAGCTGTTTCATCTTCCATCCCCTTCTCATAATGGATAAACATGTGACACAGTTTCCGTGATGAATGGGAGCCCTTCTGCTAACTGGAACTGTTGGGTTTGTCAACAGCAGGGAACCAACAGCCCAAGGCAGTACTACAGCAAGTTCTGCGATAATAGTATAAAAGGAATCTCAAAAACAGATAACAAAATTGACCTAAATAAAATTCTAAGCCTTCCATCTGTTGAACAATGTTAAGACTCAGTCTGTTCATTTTTTCTCTTCGTTCCTTCTGCTCTTTTACCATGCTATACTGCATAATTTCAGCCCTGCTCCTGGCTTAACTCAATCCAGCCACAACATTTAAATACATACTTGGGATAAGCTAAATGCATTTAGTTCACAGAAGGTTATTTTCTGTGTTTTCAATGTATTATGCTAATCATTTAATATGGTGCCTGTCATAAAGTGTATTGCAAATGTTTTTAGATACTACCTTGAATATCGTTAGAGGCAAGATAATGAACACAGGCAGTGGGAAACTTCAGTAAATGGGCGGGTAGGGCACCAGGATATGGGACTGCTCAGGGAGGGTGCTGGTCCTTGAGACGGAAGCAAACTAGCTAAATGATGCTTAGACCTGGAGGGATGCTGGTTGCTGCATTTTCCCTGTGTATCAGTCAACTGAGCTGATGACTCACCTCATATTTGTGCAAACAAATTGAAATTAAATCCTCTAAACATGAACTTAGATCTAATGCTATTACTCCCTTCACTCCACAATTGGGGACAATCATGGGTCAATGTGTGTATTTGCTTATGTGACTGAACAGCAATGGCGTATTTTAATTGCTCGTATCTGAGTCTCTAGTCTTCAGTGTGTGGTTTTCAGGTACTGTATTGTGCATTTGCCTTCTTGAAGGGGAGCAGAAATGCAGTAGCATCCCCCAAAACATATTTTATTCCTTTTTTGTTACAGACATTTTGTATGCCACCTCTATCTCAGGTGTTCGACTTCCACGGGGATTCCAAAGCACCTACTTGGTTCTGTGTGGTGCTTTGCATGCTTCATCCCCTCCACGGAGCCACAATTTACCCTCTTCGGTGGGATCAGGGTGTGGTCAAGCTACCCGATACTCACAGGTTTGTCAGGCTGTATGTGGCATGGTGACTGCCACTCGGGTCCCAGGAGCACTAGGATCCCATCATCTGCGAACTGCTGTTTTTCCATTATTATGTTTCTTGCACACATGTGCAAGAAACATAGTGCCATCATCCAAGTTTTTGTAGGTGTGGCACCCGTCTTCCAATTCAGTCAGTGTGTTTGCAGGCGCGGCCACAGTTCACCAATGAATGCTGCAGCTGTCCATGACAGCAGTTGAAAATGCAGTGGAGTACAGTTGAAAGGGAAAGACCCACTTCAGTGAGCAGAGATAAGATAGTGTTGATAGCATATTGCGTGCTCATGCGCTCCCCCCCACACACACACTGCATGGCCGATGGGGGTGCCCAATCCCCTGTCGGCTCTGCTGCACCCACCCAACAGAGTTCTAGGTGCCATGCTGGGAGCTCACCCTAGCGTGGCAATGGTCTATAAGGCCGACGGGGGTGCCCAGTCCCGGTCAGCTCCACTGTTACCCCCCCAACAGACTACCAGGTGTCAAGCTAGGAGCCCACCCCAGCGTGGCAACAGTCCATATGGGCAACAGGGGTGCCCAATCCCCCGTTGGCTCCACTGCCCCTCCAAACAGCCTTCCAGCTGCCACACTGGGAGCCCACCCCAGTGTGGCACAATTCCCGCATTGTCTATGAGAAAAAAATAAACTGCAAGAAAAAACGGTCCCTTGCTGACTGTCCTGACCCACACCTGTGCTCACCCTCTGCGCACTCTGCCTCCCCACACCCCCACCTCACCCCATACTTACCTCCAGAGCCCGGCGCGACAATCTTTGGTTGACCGGGAACGCGTCTGCACTCTTCAAAGCCGACCGCGAACTGAGGAAATGCCAGTAAGTTGTATAATGGAACAAATAGGGTTTTTTCAACTTTGATGCAGATCGCAGGCATTTGGGGGAATTTGTTCACCACATTTTCATCGTGGGGTTTTTGGGACCCCACCTCATGAATTCTGCCACTGTCATTTTGTTAATCTGTCCCGAAAGGTGATTTTGCGGTCACTGCGTGGAACCACCTTTTGTGACTGATTAATGAAACGACAGTGTGACAGTTCATGAGGTAGGCCCCCAAAGACCCTATGTTGAAAATTTGGTGAAAAAATTCCTAAAAATGACTGTTTTACGAGCCTGTGTTGCGCTGTTCCTATGCACGCTCATAACTTTGCAAATTTTCAATATTTTCACTCCAGATGTTCAACATTGCCATTTTACCACACTTCTTTATGAGCAGTACAGCTGTCATTTTTGACATCTCGCCCAAAATGTGTTTCCGTGCATGTAGCTCACAATGGCGCAGTCAGTGTGCGAAATCAATGTTCTGGACAGATTAAGAAAATCACAGTGACACTGTTCATGAGCAGAGGTCTTAAAATGGCTATGTTAAAAATTTGGTGAAAAAAGTCCATAAAGAGACTGTGTTATGAGCGACTATTACGCAGTTTCTACGTACCCTCGTAAGTTCTTGCATTTGTAATATTTTCAGTCCAGAATTTCACCACTGGCATTTTTCCACACTTCCTTATGAACAGTGCAGCTGTCATTTTTCACACCATGGTCGAAATGTGTTTTTGCACTTCCAGCGCAGAAATACTTGGTTGCTGTGGAAAATCATTGTTCGGGACAGATTAAGAAAATCACAGTGACACTGTTCATGAGCAGAGGTTCCAAAATACCTGTGTTGACAATCTGCTTTAAAAAAACCCAAACTAATTGCATTATGGGTGTGCGTTGCGCAGTTTCTACTCATGCTTGTGACTTCACCAGTTTTTTTAAATATTTTCACTGCAGATTTTCGACGTTGCCATTTTTTGCACCTCCCCATGAACAGTACAGCTGTCATTTTTCACATCCTGTTCGAAATGTGTTTTCGCACCTGTAGTGCCAAATGGCATAGTCGCTGTGCAAAATCAGCTTTCGACTAACGAACTGATATTGCCACTATTCATAAGGTGGGGGTCACAAAAAACCCCTGTTGAAAATTTGGAGTGAAAATGCCAACGAACGCCTGAGGCATTAGGGTTTCTGACCATAACGCCCCACCCTGTAGAGATTGACAGGCATCAGGAGTGTGACTTGGGATTCTCACCTTTAGTGATCATACCATTCCACACCCTGCAGCCAGTGAGAGGCATTGAGGTGTGCCTTGGACTCTTCAGCCCCAAAGTTCACCCCATTCTCCTATACAGCACCCATCTCACCGTATTTCCTGATGGAATGGGGTGAGCATAAGGGCCAAAGACTCCAACGCACACCGTGATACTTGTCGGTGTCTGCAGGGTAGGGTGTGGTGAAATGGTGTGGCCGTTATGCCTGATGACCCAAAGGCACACCCCAATGCCTGTCACTCTCTGCAGGGTGGTGGTGGGGTTGGCTTCAGTACAGTACTTCACTGCTATTTCTATTATGCAGCTCTCTAACTCCTACACTACCAATGCCAATGCCAGCAAGCAAACATTCGGCATTGACAAATGCTTGTTCTAGCTGTGTCTTTACTGGGTGATGGCATGCAAAGGCCCACGCACGTACAGTAGCATATATGTGTATCAGGGGTGTAGCCAGGAATTTTAAACTTGTACTCAAAACTGATGCACTGTTGCCCCCCATTATGTAAACATAAACCAAAATATGTGCTGCCACAACATTGCCCCCTCCCCCTCTGGTTGCCATGTTTGGGTTCAAGTACAATAATCAGTTTCCTCCTGTAATCCTCCTTCCTTTGTTTTTCTGCCTGCCTGATAAGTTGTTCTTGTTTGTATATTTGGCTGTTGGCATCAGTGCCCCATAGCAAACAACAACAAAGGAAAAAAGGGCTCAGCGCAACACAGACACAATGCGACTTTCAAGGTCCTTGCTTTACTCTTTTTGTTGCCCCTGCTTGATTTGCTGCATACAGTGCGAATGCCTGCCGACACCCCTGATGTGTATGAGTCAGCCGTCACCCAGACACTAACCTGCCTGTCTTTGCTGTGCTGCCACCTAGGGTCACCTAGGTGGCAGTATTGCAGCACAGGCAGTGACCCTCTTTCCTTTGTAGGAGGCGAGTATCCTCTGGGTTGTTGTAACCTCCTCCCACTGGCCAGCCCCTGATGACTAGGGCTCGCTTCCAAACCCGGGTCACCGGCCTCACGAACTGTACCACTACTGCTGTGCAGACAGGCCAAATCATATTTTCTTATCCCCTGTTCACTTTCAGTGCTGCCTATCTCTCTCTCTCTCTCTTTTTCATTTTCTGTCTCCTTCGTCTTTAGACCCAGCACTTAACTGTATGTAGCCGCACTATTGCACTGTTGTAAATGTCAACTCACTGACATCATCAGTTAGTCTGCAGCACCAACAGTTTTCTATTTTCAGTGCAAAAAAAATTGGAATTTGCTATTTTTAAACAAAAGTATGTGGGGACAGTTTCACATGAAAAACTCTGCACCACTTAATCATAAAAACAACTACACTTCGCACCAGCTTGTTGTGCAAACTCCTCCATCTCCATTTTGGGCCAAGTATTCATACAAAACATGCTGACTTGTTCTCACTTTTTTTTTGGGGGGGGGTGGAAAATGGATTTTAAGATTTTGTCAAACAGAACTGACATTTTTTTTGCAAATGGTAAATCATTGGCCCTCAGTCAGTGAGTGGCTCTTGGTTCTGATACTGCGCTACATCCTTGCAGACTAAGTGCATTGAGGAGCGGCATAATTTGCATTAATTTAGCAGCCCATTTCAATAAAGATAGTGTCATAAGCTGCTGGCAGATTCTACCGGAGGACTGAGTTGTGAAGTTTTACTTCGCTGGCAGAGTTCTGGTAAAGAGATGAAACTCCCCTATGCGAAGCACTTCACAGTGTTCCTACTTCACCCAAACTTTACACGTTGCCCCTTTTCATTGGGCTTTCCTGGCAAAGCAGCACTTTTTCAGGTCAAGGTCAGGTCACGGAGTGACAACTTCACTGACTAAATTGCACAACAGATTGAAAAAGTGCCACCTTGCCTGCCAAAACTTTGCAAAGCAGGCACTTCGCATTTTGAAAGGTTGACAAATGTCGCAAATTAATTTGGGAAGCAAAGTCTGCAAGTTTTGCACATCTCTACCTTAGGATGTCATTGGCTTGCACATTTAAAATGGTATAATATGGGGGCTACATATCAAGCAGATTTTAAAGATGAGGGAGACAGAAAAAAAGAGAGGGGTGTACACTACAGAAAGAATAGGGGGTAAAACAATATGGATTGCTTACGCTAAGATTTGTCTGTTCCCCTTTAATTTCAAAGGCTGGCTATAATAATTGTATAGTAACGGGGGAGCATTTTCTCCCATAGGGAACTCCACTTATAATTCGCCGTTATAACTTTCAGGTTATAGCGGTGAACACGTGCCGGGTTTCCCTTTGAAGAAGCTGCGCACCAGCCTCCTACACTGACCATGTGCATACAGTTGTCTCAGTCCTGACATCCTCTGGCTGTAATTTTCAATTTTTAACCAACTTTCCCACCTCAATGGAAGATGCTTAGACAGCTCTTCAGTTGCTCGGGGGTACTGCTGTCTCTGTGCTGCCTTCTCATCTCAATTGTACAATTGAGTAAAAGAAAAAATTGAAACTAATAGGTGGCTGAAATGTGAAAGTTATATGCGGCTGACACTGAAACTGCACCTCTGCCCGATGGTGGCACTATCACTAACACTTCTGCACTACATGTATTATAAATGTAGGGAAAAAGAGAGTGACAGAAATAGAAAGATGGGGGAAACTCTCCAGCCCCAGCATGTAACATGTAACTACAACACCACCTACTAGCCATCCTGTTTTCTATAATTGCATGTAGTTTTTTCAAGGGTAGAAAATGCTGCCCAGCACTTATATAAAACAAAACATGTGAGAAGGAGTGCAAAACTTGAATTTAATGCACACCCTTAGTGTGGGATGCTTTAGTAAACCCCTCTGGCTTTGCCCTCGGGGTTTATATAGCATCCCTCATCTCAGGTGTGCATTAAAAATTCTCATTTTGCACTCCCCCGTGTATTATTCTATATATCTGAAATGTGTGTAACCCTGATAACATACCTAATATTTCTGTAGGCTCACTGCTACTGCTCTGTTTCTGTACGAAGGGTATGGGGTTACATACGCTGTAACCCACCACTGCTATCTGGGCAGGACTTCCATGGAAATTAGTTACATATCCCTCTTGGTGTAATAGTCATAGAAACATAGACAATGACAGCAGATAAAGACTCATGGTGAATCTGGTCTGCCTGGGGGGTGCTTCCTAGAACCTAATGTTCCCCTCTGGGTACTAACCCTGTCAGACTTTATTTAATCTTCTTGGTCATGTCGGCCATGCTAACCACCATTCCCTTCATTCTGGTAAAATAAATACATTTTGATCTTGCTGTTTAGCCGAAAATGTCTGTTCAAAACGGTGCCATCTTGTAGTGAGAACTATGAATAAAGTTAAAAGCAGTAGCAAGTAATTATAAAAGTGCAGGAGCCATCTAGTGGTGAATCCTGAGATAGCAAGTATGTAAGTCCATGGGGCACTCTAGCAACCCAGCTATAGGGAAAGTTCCCTTTAGCAGAATGGTTACAGCTGCTGCCTTCAGGATTCAGTAGCCCTGGTTTAAACCTCAATAAAGGCTAGTGGTGTGTCTGCTTGAATTAAGAGGACAGACGTACCAAAACAGAATACTTTACATCTGGAAATGGAAAGGATGGTTGAGACTGATAGACGGCCAATATTATTTTTTTACAACAGGATGATATGAAGGAGAGGCTAAAATTACAACAGGCAGCACACCTGGGTTAGGGCCAGTCTGCACCCTTTGCAGATGAGTAAACCTAGCAGGACCCACTGTCATTCATTCTTTAGGTTATTGAGAGCCCATGCAAATCTCTTAGGTTAGGGCTAAGGTACTGTGCTGTAGTCATTTTTACGGATTTAAAAAATTGGAACAGCTTGGTAGATGATGCTTTTCTCTATGCCCCAGTGAACTAGCTTTCTGATACCCCCGGACTCATACTTATGATTGCACTGGGACCTGGCCTGTGTTACCCCTTCATTGCTTGGTGTGATTTGTTATCCCCATATAGCCCCGCATCTACATCCTGGAGCTATCTACATGCCCCCCACCTGCAACACTTCCCTTTCCTTCTCCTTATTCCCTACCTAGTTGTTGAGATCAGTGTGCGTAGAACTCTACTTTCTCTCCTGCCCCAGTGACATATATGGGTTCTCTCCCATTCCGAAAATATTGCTAACAACCACTGTACTATCTTTACTGAATTTTACCACCCTGGCCAGACTGGACCCCCCTTCCACTCCTTCTGCCATTTTGCTCTGAACTGTTCTACCTGCACCCACCACTGTACTCTTTACTCAGGTCTCTCCCTCCCCAAGATGATCGCCGCCTAACCCACTGCACCACCTTCACTTCCAAGTTCTGGCTGTCCTCCCTCCCTCCTTCCCTATCTGAACTCTCTTCTTTCCCACCTACCCACCGCCCACCTCCCAGCTATCGCTCCCTCCTGCTCCCCTCTGATAAATCCCTTGCTGGTCCAAGTGCTTTATCATTTCTTTTTCCTAAACTTTGGAACTGTCTCCTCCCCTTCCCTTTCATTCTGCTTCCTCCAAACACTCACTAACCTCTCAACTAGGCCAGTCTGGTGGTGCTTGCAGTTGAGGAGCTGGGCACCACACCTCGCACCATGCAGGCAACCCAGGTTTGGGATTGAGCTCGGGCTGCTGGGGATCGGCCATAGAGGAGAGGAATGAGCATCCAGAGGACTGCTCTCCCATGCTCTCCTGGGGAGGGCGGGCTTGTGACTCTCTGGCATCAGTGTCTTCCAGTGGAGGCTAGGGGTGCTACAGCCAGGGGTCACATTGGAAAGGGGTGGAGGTGACAGCAGACGCCTGTGGGCTGGGAGTGCGGGAGGTGCCTCATCTCGCCAGATGTCACTGTCCTCAGGCTCCTGGGTCATGCTCATGTCAGAAAAGGAATGCCCCATGCTCAAGGAGGACAATGATGCGCCACAGCCCCACGCCCATTGTCAGATCCCACCCACTGGAGTTCCCAATATCCTCCAACCTCACCCTGCCCTGCAATACAACTGGATTCAAGGAGCACCATGCAGTGGATGTGGCCCCACCACTGGGGTGCAAGCCAGGGGTCTGGTTGCAGGTAAGGTGTGGGGGCACGGGGGGGGCGGATTCCCGGTGGGAGGATCTCAGGTGGGGCAGGAAACACTGGGGCGATGATCAAGGGAGGTCTCTGGGTGTGGTGACTGGATGGAAAAAGAAGGGAAAAAAAACTCTCAACTCTGCAACCACACTACCCCCTCCTGTGATTGTCCCTAGTTACCAGGCCCTTTGTTTCGCTCAGCTCCTTCCCCCTCACTGCCCCCCATCTTCTCCTGTCCTTCCTATCCTCCTCTCTCTCTCTCCTCCCCCTCTTCACATATTTTTTCCTCACTTTACTTTTCTCCCTCATTCCCCCTCCCCTATATCCTCTTCCCCTTATCCTCTTTCCTCCCTCTCCTCCCATTTCATCCCTCCCTTATCTGCCCCAATGCTCCCCTCTGCCCTCCCCTTCCCCTCACCCTCTCCCCACCCTTCCCTCCCACTTATCTCCTCTTCTCCCTCCACCTCCCTCCATGTCCCCCCTCTCTTACCTGCCCCTCTAATCCATCCTCCTCCACACCTGATCCCTGACTAAATCCTTTTGTCAACCGCCCTGCATTAGGCCTCTATTTCAACTACCCACGAGGCCTCAGCTGCACTATTACCTTGTATCTTACCTGTATATGATTGTATATACTGTAAATAACTGTTTTTCATAATAAGCGAAACTACTGTTTACTCTATTGTACTGTATACACACTGTTATTCTTGTATCAGTCCCCTTCCTTCTTCCATCCGGACACATCTGGAAATGAGCTAATTCAAAGGTCAGTATGTCTTGCCTGGTGAAACGCTTTAAATAAACTATAGTGACCATACCAAGCTCTGTATTGTACCCTGGTCCATTCTGAATGTACTGAGTTGAAATCTCAGTAACAAGCTTTATGTTAAAGCAGCAATGCAACAAAAAATGTTTTTCCAAAAAAACAGTTTAGCTACAATTCAAATCAAATCAAATCGAATCAAACTTTATTTTTAAAAAGGTGCTTTTCTTAAAACCAAAGCACCTGTACAATTTCATAAAACAATAAATAAACAAAATCTAAAACTATTATAAATCAATAAAAGCTATGTTAAAAAGGTGGGTCTTCAAGGCTCCTTTAAAACTCAGGACAGTCGGACTATTTCGCACCTGACGAGGTAGAGAATTCCACAGGGTCAGGGCCATAAAACTAAATGAACTAGCCCCTGAAGTCTTCAAACGGACCCTGGGAATCTCCAGCAATCCCTCGTCAGTGGATCGGAGGGGGCGGTAGGGACAGTAGGGGCAAAGGAGCTCTTTCAGGTAAGTAGGTCCCTGGTCATGTAGGGCTTTATAGGTCAGCAAACCAACCTTGAAGGCGATTCACCAAAATACTGGCAGCCAGTGCAGTCCGCGGAGCGCAGGCATTATATGGCTGGATCTAGAAGAACCAGTCAACAACCTGGCTGCCGCATTCTGCACTAGCTGCAGACGCCGAAGCTCAACCCCCAATAGCCCTAGATACAGGGAGTTGCAATAGACAAGGCGGGAAGTATCGAAGGCGTGGATCAATGTTGGGAGATCTTCTGGAGGAACCAGGTGCTTCACCCTGGCGATATTCCTCAGATGGAAAAAGGAAGTTTTGACCACCACTGACACCTGAGCTTTAAGTGTCAAGTGGTCGTCAATTATTACGCCAAGATTCCACACCTGATCTGAGGTCGTCAGCGGAACGCCTGCAAGCCATAAGCCTGAGTGCAATCCAGCCGGCAAACCCGCCTCACAGCGACCTTTGTCCACAACCAACACCTCAGTTTTCTCCGGGTTTAACCTCAACCAACTCCCATTCATCCAATCTTGGATTTCTGCAAGGTAGTTATTAAATACCGACAAGGCAGCATCCTGGCCGGGCACAAAAGACATATACAGCTGGGTATCATCAGCATAGCAATGGAAACCCAGACCGTATTTTGTTATAATCGCTACCAACGGCAGCATATACACCGCAAATAACATAAGCGCTAGAATAGAGCCCTGTGGTACCCCACAAGATAGGGAGACGGATGCCAAGGAAAAAATTCCCGACACCACCCTCTGAGTCCTACCTTCGAGGTAAGATCTAAACCACCTAAGGACCAGACCAGATAATCCACAGATGGACCGCAGATGCTCTAACAGCACACCATGATCAACAGTGTCAAATGCTGCTGAGAGATCAAGAAGTACCAAGATAGAACGGGTCCTACGATCTCTCGCTATTAGGAGGTCATTTAGTACCCGAACAAGTGCTGTCTTGGTACTATGCCTCTTCCTAAATCCAGATTGGAGAGAATCGTAGATGTTGTTGGTCAGATGACCCTCCAATTGCCTTGTGACCACCTTCTCAATAACCTTACCCACAAAGGGTAGGTTAAAGACTGGTCTGTAATTTGCTAGACAATCTGGGTCTAAGGAGGACTTCTTTAAAAGAGGCTTAACTATAGCCTCTTTAAGGGGATCTGGAAAGATCCCCCTTTCCACAGACTTCCAGACTATCAAAGCCAGGACTAGGCCGATTTTATCCACACAATCCACTAAGAGGTGTGTGGGGCCAGGGTCCAAATCACAGCTGGTTGGTCGCAATGCTCGGATGACCATCACAATATCATTGATTTTGGGGAGGCTGAAGTCAGACCATGCCAACTGGGTGTTCGACATCTCCAGCCGACCATCACCGCTCCCATTGGAGAGGGAAGAACGGATGTCTGATCTGATTTTGGCAACCTTATCTGCAAAGAAGAGAGCAAACTCCTCACACCGTTCTGTGGAAAAGGCCCTTCTGGGCTGAAGACAGACTGGATTGCACAGTCTGTCCACAGTCTGAAAGAGCTGAGCTGGTCTATTCTGTGCAGCCGCTATCTCTCTGGACAGGAACTCTGCCTTCTTATGAGAGATTGCGGATTGATAAGCCATATAATGGTCCATCAAACTAAGTCTGTCATCATCCAGACCAGACTTCCGCCAGCACCTCTCCAGCCTTCGTCCAACCCTCCTCAACTCCCTCATGGTCTCATCAAACCATGGAGACCTGGGGCAAAAAGTGAGAGGATGAACACGAACAGGTGCAATAGAATCCAGGGCCCCCGTAACCACCCTATTATAGGCTTGTACTAGGTCACCTGGATCCAAGCACCCATCGGAAGGTCCGAGTAGGTCCAGTACCATCATCAGGTCATCCGGCACACACCCTTAATGGCGGTACCGACCATCTCCAAAGGGGCTGACCAATAGGGGCAGCCTCAAAATTGAACCTAATGGAGTGATGGTCAGACCATCCGAGTGGTTCCACCACCAAATCAGATATCCCCATCCCCAGAAGGAACACCAGATCCAATGAGTGCCCACCAATATGGGTCGAGGAGGAAACTACCTGTGTGAAGCCCAGTGATAACATCAACTGGAGGAAGTCTTGACCAAAGCGTGAGAGTTCATCGTCAACCCAAGCATTGAAGACCCCCAGAACCAACCATCTGGGGGACCCCAACGTCAGGTCGACAATGAAATCTGCAACTTCCTGCAGGAAAACATTCTCATCACCTGGTGGATGGTATACGAGAAGTATCCTGCACCCCACACCCTAGTCTAAAACACACTCAAAGGATCTGGTGACTCCCACTGGTACCTCCACTAGGCCCAATTCTGATTTAAAACAAATGGCAACGCCCCCGCCCCTACGATCCTGCCTCGGGCGGTGTATCACCGAGTACCCAGCTGGAACTGCTGCGGCTAAAACTGGCCCAGCATTTCCATCCAGCCAGAGTACCGTGATGCATGCTAGTCAGCTGACCCAACAAGATCGGCTATAATGGCTGTCTTGTTTTAATAGACCCTAGCATTGCACAACACCACCCCGAGCAGGATGAACCTCCGATGATGACCGCCTTACCTGCTCTGACAACAGAACCCTTGGGTATGGGCACAAGACAGGAAGAACCCCTTTCCTTTGCCCATTTCACCCCAGGGCGTCTCCTTGACCTCACTATCCCTATCCGCCCACTCCTTTCCTCCCCCCAGGCTCAGCTCCAACTCTCCTCCTCCCCCTCACAATCCCCAGAGCCCTACACCTTCTATAGGCTCCCGGTGACAGGGGGGGACAGGAGAAAGGACGAAGCTCCCTGAGCCTGGAGGGGGAATAATAGTCGACTGTCCTATTTTCACTCCAACACATAATGAATAACACACTAATTACAGTAAACCCCACCGGTTTATATAAATAACAGAAATTCTAAAACACAACACCCAAATAACGAAATATAAATACTATAAAACAAAATTATACCCTAACAATACAAATAAAATTAACCACACTATATTCAAAATATAAAATATAAATGCAATAATTAAGAACAAAACAAAACCATTTTCCTAACAATGTGCCAGAGCTTTACACATTAATTTTATCAGAAGCACTTATCCATCTGCCCCCACCCACAGTGCTCTCACCACTGCAAAGGAGGGAGCTTTCCACCTATACAGAACCCCTTATTATAAAATTTTGACTCAAAGTTTAAATCTTCCGCAATCCTAAATTCAATGCTCTCGCTTACCCAAAGGAAAACCAAAAACAGGAGTTCAAGGTTTTTTTTGTTTTTTTTTATGTCCACACTTATTGTGCTCTCACCACTAGTATGGCCCAATGTTTTAGTCAGTCTCCTCTCACAAGACTGAACTAATAAACTCAAGTTTTAGTCTTTCCCAGTCGTTTTCCCAAAGTATCATAAACTGGCAAAAAAGTTCAAATATACATCACCAAGTCAACACCACGATCCTCATAGATCCAATTTCAGTGCCAAAATCCTATAGGCATCCAACAGAAAGCTCCAGCTCCAGCTGACAGTCCAGACTCAACCTAGCCCTTGCTACGATGAAGCAGGCTGAATCACCCTCCGGTGGTTCCCCTGTCTCAACTAGGAAGCAGAGCTAACCCCACCACCCTCCGGAAGCAGAGAAACCCGCTGCCCTGTCTGGGCCAGGGAATCTGGACACTCAGTTCCAAGTAGTCGACCGTTTCCACTGTCCAATTGCTCCACAGACACTTCCTTCCACAGCAGGTCCAGTCACAATGTGGAACCGATCACCTCCACTTCCTGCAGTCCGGCAGAATTTCCTCCCAGATCGAAACCGGCGCTCCACCGCTAAGCGTTCCAATCCTCCAGCACACGGACGGTTACCAACGGACTGTCGGCAACCAGGACTTCCACAATGGCAACAACAGTCGAAAATCGAACCCCACACACTGTTCCCAGCGAAATGGCCAGCAATCAATATCCAGCAA
The DNA here is from genome assembly GCA_016271365.2 of Neoceratodus forsteri. Lineage (NCBI taxonomy): Eukaryota > Metazoa > Chordata > Ceratodontiformes > Ceratodontidae > Neoceratodus > Neoceratodus forsteri. Next base: position 107,444,402 of record CM028137.1, read on the forward strand.
TATGACCTCTCGCCGGCTGACCACGACTCAACGCAGGCAAGTCCTCTCAGTTTCTTAAATCACTTTCCGTTACCTTGAGTTCCAGAGGCTAAGGTCAGTCGGTACTGAACAATACAATAAAACGGTGATGCAATATAATAAAATAAAGTACGATACAGTATAAACGGCAAATGGTAAATGGGCAAGCGGACCAAAAAAGAACAATTTAAACAATTTTAAGCAGTTTAGAGCCAAAGAAACAAGGAGCAAACGAAGAGCTCACAGATGGCTGCCCAGCGTGGCTGCCATCTTACTCCACAAATTGATGGCAGATAAGGGCTGCTTGGCCCACCTCCAATTAATACAAATATTAGCATACCTCACACACTTCCTTTTGTAGGTTCTTCCATTGATTTTCAAAAGGAGAACATTGACACAAGGTGCCTGCGGCAAATGGGTATGACACAAGTGGCACCTTGCATCATAGTTTGTGGCAATCCTGGTTTTCAAACACTAGCTGCAGCAAAATCGGGATGCCGTGTGGCAAAGCCCCCTGCACCACACTTGTAGCAAAAGCACCCCATGCCTCAGGTTGCAAGCGTGGTTTTAACTCATTGTCTCCATAGGCTCACTCTGAGATTACACCACTTGCCTCCTGAATCTCCTGTACACTTTTAACAGTGAATCCTGGGCCTTTCTAAGCAAAATCAAGCCATAGTCAGCATGTTGCAAACAAATGCTAATAGCTCAATAACTGTACATGCTAGACACAAAGTATGAGTGGCAGAATTATTCAGCACAAAATTGCCTCTCCAATGGTGGCATGCATGCAATAATAATTAATTTTGCTTTTTTTCTATGCTGGTTGAAAGAGCAAACTAAATATTTTTTCCACTAAAAAAGTGCAACCTAAGCCATTTTTTGTTGGAAAATATGTAAAATATCAACACCAAATTAAGCATACAGACATTAGATGGTGTTTTAATATCATGTTAGTTAAAAAAAAGATATATTTTTACTATAAAACATAATTTTCCCCCATTTTAGTTAAGGTGCTTAGGTGAGATTTGAGGGCTGAATCTCAACCAGACACACCATATCATAAACAAATGCATATAACTCCAAAAGTATACATGATACACACAAAGTATCAGCATGAAAGTTGATTAGCACAAAAAATGCCTTTCCAATGGTGCTATGCAACCAGTTATGATCAATACAGTTTTTATTTTATACCTGCTGAAGTGCCAAGAGAGTGAATTTTATTAAGCTGCTTAGGTGAATCTTGATGGAAAACATTTCAGCCATACACACCATACCATAAACAAATGTGAATAACTCCTAAAGTATACATGATAGACACAAAATATCAGTGGCAAAGTTGTTCAGCACAAAATTACCTTCCCAATGGTGGTATGCAAATAATATATAAATTTTGTTTTTTTTAAGCTGGTTGAAACAGCAAAAAAAAATATTTTTTTCACTAAAACAGGCAACATAATCCATACACACCATACCATAAACAAATGCAAATAACTCCTAAAATATACATGATATGCACAAAATATCAGTGACAGAGTTGTTCGCACAACATTACCTTTCCAATGGTGCTATGCAGTCAAAGATATATTATATTCTGTTACACTATATATTAAAATATATAAGTGACTTCTCCAGACGTTGCTTGGGCACACTGGGAGTCAGTAGCCGCCTTCTGCAGACGTCCTCAGGACACACCAGTGTTTTTTTACTGATGACTACAGGCGTCTGCTAGGAGACAATGAGTTAACTACAGCGGGACTGCACCATCCCCTCTTTTTGTATTCCAGAAGCCCTGCCATGGTCACAAGAGAGGGCTGCCTTTAGACCAGCCAGGAGGTGGTTTAGGGGTCCTGCACCACTGCCTGGCAGGGTGGCAATTCAAGGTGGGACCTGGAGACATTGTAGCCCTGGTGGTGCCATATGGGGTGAGGGGGGGGCATGGCAGTAGTGGGGGGACATGAGGAGGCACTCTGCAGTGGCGGTGTCCTGAGAGTTGGCACAACTCTGACCAGGGTGGATGAGGGGCATGACTAGACCATAAAGAGCTGGATCCCACAGGTAACAGCAGCCATTGCACCTACTGCAGTGGATCCACATACCCCTAAATGAAGTGAGTGGCAATGGGTGCAGGTTGGTGAGTACAATTGCTTGCCAGGGATCTGCCCTGGGCACCGCAGCATTCCTCATTTACAAAGCCCCCCCCCCGTGGTGGCCTGTGAATTCCCAATTATTATCCGGGGACTTTGGGTCCTGCAGGGCAGGTGCCAGAGCTGCTGTCACATAAGGGGTCTGGGTCATGATGGTCCAGCTATCCCCCCCACTACCCAGCCCAATCCAGCAGTGTGCCACCTCATAGAGCACCACCACTGAATACCTCTGCATGTCCCTTCCACTACCGCCATTTCCACTTCAACCTCCCATGACATCACCCAGGGCTACATTGGACCCCAGTCCACAACTTCCATGCATAGTTATCCCACTGGGGGTCATCTAGCATAGTGTTAGGCAGTGGGGGGGTGACAGGTCCCTCCATCAATCCCCTCAAGTGTGCCCAATGTTTGGCACACCCATGCTACCGCGGCTTCTCCTGGGTCTTCGCTACAGGACACCTGTTTTTTACAAAATTGAAAACAGGGTATGACATGCCTGGAGTTCGCCACAGACCTAGATCACCACAAATTGTCAGCAATCTAAGGGATCTATGAAAATCGAGCCCCATGAGATATTTTTTATTTTCTTAATCCTAACTCTTGCCAGCTCTGCAATGATGTCTGCCAGGTATTTATAAAATACTCACATTTTGGTGGAACTAGGACATTTTCCACCAAATAAAACTGAAGATGCCTCAAGTCTTTTATACTGAATAAAAATGATAGGGGTCCAATTCTTTTGTCCAGTCCCCCTCTCCCCCCCAGTTTTGTTGTGCTGCTGCTTCAAAAAAAAAAAAGGAAAACAATTTAAAAAATGGAATATCATTGCAAATGTAGTGGTTCAGAAGTTACACTCAAGAGTACGGCGACAGTAAAGTCATAAAGTCATACTTTAGAGAGGAACAAAACTGATTATGCACAAGTCCCCCTAACATAATGCAACATGGTCATACAGTACATGTAATTTATTACAAAAAATCCAGGCCTGCCCCATTTTTGCTGAGAAACAATATACATTACTCTGCTGTACTTCCATGAGAGAGTCAGCCAATTCCACTACTATAGTGCTACCACAAAGAACCAGAACGAGACTCCATCTCAGTGTTGGAAATCATATTTAATGGGATTAATGGGATTTCTCATGGCTACAACTGATTCTGCGGGCAGTAGAATTACATTAAATATGATTTCCAACACTGAGTCGGAGTTTCATTCTGGTTCTTTATGGCCATACATGTAATTTACCACGAAAGCATTCATTACTCGATCAGCTTTGTGTAGTACTAGAAATCCACATGGGCTCCAGCCGCCAACCACAGACACTCATGATGCCGACAAAAGCACCAGCTTTTTTAATTCTGACAAGCCACAAACCAGTTCAGGAAACCAAGCGCTACAAAACGATATCAAGTTCAGCCAAATTGCTGCTTAGGAAAGGAGTTTCTCTGTTAAGTGCCAGCTCTGCCAGCGCCACGAGGCAAGAGGCCTACCCAGATGGGCACATTTTATTTCTTCTCTGCCCACCAAAAGGTTCAGCGTGGCAGCACTTCAAGGGGGTAGGCATAGCTGCCAAGCATCGCACACATCTGGCAGCAAACCCACAGGCAATCCAAACTGCTTCACACATCACCGCTGTTATGGCTCAACTTGATAAAATAATAATTGATACCACAGACTTAAAAATAGCAGCCCAAAAAAACAAATAGTGACTTGGCTCTTTTAGCCTCGAGGGTTACCCACAATGAACAAACTATCAAGCACACAGTACGGACTGTTAAATCAGAACAAGGCACTCTCCAGGATTATCAGCAAAAACTGCAGTATCTACTAGATAAAGTAGATGACCTGGAGAATTGTGCCCGCCGGAAAAATTTCAAAAATTGTGGGAATCCCTGAGGGGGCTGAGGGCCGAGACATGATGGGATTTTAACAAAAACCTTTGCCCATTATTGTGAAAGCCAATAATATGCCACCTCCAGAGATAGAGAGAGCACACAGGTCCCTTGCCCCTCACTCCCAAGGAACTTTACCCTGTCAAGGAACTCTATTTGAAACAAGCATGAGATCAAGGGGCATTTCAATGGCATGGCTGCAGGGTGCAGATGTTCTAGGATTTTTTGTTGTACTTATCGAAACCACTGCAGAGCCTACGGTGGAGTCAAACAACAATGCTACCACCTAAATATCCCCACATCCCTCAGATATCCAACTTCATTGAGGATGCAGGTTAATGGGGATTACTGACATTTAATTTCCCAACAGCCACTGAGCAATATGATAAGGAGTACCAAGAACAACGGCCATGCCAAGCGCTGTCACAGGGCTCGTGTTGTGACACACTTGAAACCAGCATGGAGGTTTTGCACTCTGGAGATAGGAGGGAGAATCATATCTAGGAGCAGGAAGGCATCACTGCACCAGCTTGGCAAACAGCAACCAGAGGCCAACCATCAAAGAAGAAGACCAAAGCAGGACGGAATACCCCTCCGCAAAACAGCAGATAGAGGTCTCGTAGTAGGCAGAGGAGGTTCATTCCATTGGATGCAAGCAGCTGTTCCCCTGGGGTCACTCCAGTTAAGACTTCAAATAGGTATGAACCCCTGCGGGAACTTGTGCCAGGAGCACTGGACTTATCATTGCCAGAAAAGAGAGACATAGTGAACTCTGTAGCTGAGCCTGAAGAGATTACTGACTGGTTTCCTTTACCATCTGACTGTGCCAGCTTCATACTGGACAATCTGAAAGGGGAAGAGGACTCAGTTGAGAGGCTTGTAGATCTCCTGGCTGCTTCTGATAATAATTCTCAGCTTGTTTGAGAGTACCTGGTATCCTTTTACTCTCAAATGTACCTGAGCTTTTTTTCAAAATGTTGATGCCTGTAGAGGGCTTGGGGGGAGGAGGAGAAGGGGGGAGCTCTGCATGGAGGGTCCACAAATATTCCACTCTCAAATGGGTTGCAGGGGCCACTCCTAATTTTAATGAGTCCTCAGAGAAGAGGGTCACTTGATGTGTGTCACTTAGCTTGTCTACTTGTGCTGAGGAAAATGTGCTCTCCTTCTCCCAACAAGCTAATGTTTTTAGCGGCTTTGGAGCTCCTATACTCAAGGGAACAGTGGGCATTGCCTCCCGTATATCCCTCCATCGCTAAATGAATGGGTGACCGCAGTTAATCCAAATTTTGGTGGAGTCCCAAAAGTGTCTGCTACTTTAGCCGTGCCTGAGACCCGAAAGCCGCATGGATATCTCCCATCGCGCCTCATGCAATCTCTTTTTTTTTTGCCGGGGTAACCAGTGCCACTACAATGTGGGGCATATTATTCTTAGGCAATTTTGGAGACCTCATGAAACCCCCTTTGTTATATGACAGTTGGGTTACAGTTGGATCTCTGAATTTTCTGTCATACAAGAAGCCACAGGCTGGAGCAGGGGAGGTCGCTGCTCAGACAGGGACAGGTGCTGTGAGCCTTTCAGTACACCCTCACCTGTACAGGTAAATGCTTGTCCTTGACATCTCAGATCAGGGGGACTTTAGGGACGCCTCATCCTGTAGGCCCCAATTGATCCTTCCTTTCCTGGGCTTAATCCACCCACCCATGGGCCCGGTAGTAAAGGCCTGTAGAAATGCTGCTTAACAGGAAGAGCCCATGTTATTACACTAGGTGACGGCACAACCATTCTTATCAGGGACTCCTTCCTTATCTGCTCCTGTAGGGCAGAGACACCTGGGAGCAGAGTCTGAGATGCTGGTGTGGCTAATTGGTTAAGGGTGGTGGGAGCAGTTGCTCCCCACGTTCTCTCTTCTCATTAGTATACAGCTATTGTTTTGGCTCCTAGTGGAGGTCCCAGGTTTAATATGAGATCTGTTACCACAGTAGCCTAGGGAAATGGTTATTTTTGAACTTAATCTGTTAGTAATGATGGTTATAGTGCTATGTAACTGTTCAGTTTAATGATGCCCCTGGGAGGGTCCCTGAGCCATTGAGGGAGTAACTGGCCAGCTCCTCCCGGCATTAGCAAGGGCCCAATCTCTTCTTTATCGGGAGGGTTTAGTTGCCCTAGCCCCGGTTATGGGGGACTTGTCCTCTTCCGTCCCACTTAAAAGAAGTTTTTGCAGAGACTTTTGGGTTTGTTGCAACTGGCACACTGTGGATTGACAGACACCCATACATGGCTGTTTTGAATAGGCCTCTTGGGAGACGGTGACTTTGGGAGCTGGACTCCCCTCTTCTAACAATAAATAACAAAGGAAGATTGCCTGGGAATAACGGGAATTTTTATGTTTGCTTGCACATGCACAAGAAACATGATGTGACAGCTTAGGAGAGAAGTGGGTTGTGGAGGCATGGCAGTGTTACAGCCAAGGGAGACACTGCATTTGGGGACTTGGCACTGGTGGACCAATAGAGGCACAGTGTGCCGATGACACTGATCTCCAAAAAGTGCACCAAGTTGTAACGTTTTTACTGCAGCAATCAGGAGCCGCCTCGTCATTGCAGCGTTAGTCATTGTGCTGCAATGAGGGAGCGACCTGTCATTGCAGGGCGGAACATTAACTAGCCTAATACTGTTTGTCAACATGGTGGGTGGCTTGCCACCACGTTCTCAAACAATATTAGGCAGCCTCTCATGCCGAAGGGGAGCTCAAACCCCCTCGGCAGCATATGCTCCCCCAAACCGTCTTTGTTGGCTGACAGGGGGCCCCAATCCCGCCAGCTTCAGTAGCCGCCAAAGCGTTTATTCAACCAATGGGGAGCCCCTCCCCTACATCGGCAAGATGTAACTCCCCAACCGCTCATTATCTGCCAGCGGGGGCCCAGTCCCCATCGGCAAGATGTAACTCCCCCTCCAACCGCTTTCATATCTGCCAATGGGGGAGCCCAGTCCCCATCGGCATGATGTAATTCCACCCCCAGTTTTGTTGCCTGCCGATGGGGTGCCCAATCCCCATTGGCTGCAGCTGGCCCCACCAAAAAGAGTCCCTTGGCATGCTGGGAGCCTACCCCAGCGTGCCAAATGTCTCTGTAAAACTGAAAACTGTCCCGCGTTGTCTTGTTTTTTTTTTTCTTCCCTGTAAAGGAAAAACAGTCACTCGCGGTCTGCCACACAAGCCTCCTGCAACCCGCACCCACCCACTGCGCACCCTGCCTCCCACACCCCCTCTCACCCTATACTTACCGGTATGACGATCTTCAGTGGACCAGGAACACGTCTTCAAAGCCGACCACGAACTGAGGAAATGCCGGTAAGCTCCATAATGTAATAAACAGGTTTTTTTCAGCTTTGCTGCTTATCTCAGGCATTTTTTGGAATTTTGGCACCAAATTTTCAACATGGGGTTTTTGGGACCCCTCCTCATGAATTCTGTCACTGTCATGGCGATAATCAGGCCCGAGGGGTGATTTCGCTGTCACTATGCGAAATCACCTATTGGGACCGAGTAATGAAATGGCAGTGTCAGTGTTCATGAGGTGGGCTCTCAAAAAGCCTATGTTCCAAATTTGGTGAAAATATTCATAAAAATGACTGTTTTACAAGTGTGCATTGCGCAGTTCCTATGCACGCTCATAAGTTCGTGAATTTGTAACATTTACACTCCAGATTTTCAACACTGCCATTTTATCAGACCTACTTATGAGCAGTACAGCTGTCATTTTTCACATCTTGTCCAAAATGTGTTTCTGCGCATGTAGCGCACAATGGCACAGTCATCGTGCGAAATCAATGTCTGGGACACATTAAGAAAATCACAGTGACACTGTTCAAGAGCAGAGGTCTTAAAATGGCTATGTTGAAAATTTGGTGTAAAAATTCCTAAAAATGACTGTTTTACAAGCGTGTGTTGCACAGTTCCTATGCATGCTCGTAAGTGCGTGAATTTTTGATATTTGCAGTCCAGAAGTTCAACAATGCCATTTTACCACAATTACTTATGAGCAATACAGCTTTAATTTTGCACATCTCGCCCAAAATGTGTTTCTGCGCATGTAGCGCATAATGGTGCAGTTGGTGTGTGAAATTAATGTTTGGGACAGATTAAGAAAATCACAGTGGCACTGTTCATTAACACAGGTCCTAAAATGTCTATGTTGAAAACTTGGTGAGAAAAGTTCATAAAATGACTGTGTTACAAGCGTGCGTTGTGCAGTTTCTACGCATGCTCGTACCTTCACACATTTGCAATATTTTCACTCCAGATTGCCAACACTGTCATTTGCCTGTACCTCCTTATGAACTGTACAGCTGTCATTTTTCACATCCCGGCCCACATATGTTTTTGCACTTCCAGCGCAGGCAAGCATGGTCATTGTGGGAAATCTGTGTTAAGGACAAATTAGGAAAATCACACTGACACTGTTCATTAGTAGAGGTCCTAAAATGGCTATGTTGAAAATTTGGTGACAAAGTCCATAAACTGTATTTACAGTGTGCACTCATGGTTCCACGCGTATAAGTAACCCATTGTAATATTTTCACGCCATATTTTCAACATTGCCATTTTTACATTCCTCTTTATGAACAGTACAGCTGTTATTTTTCACATCCTGGCCGAAATGTGTTTTTTGCACTTCTGGCACAGACTAGCATGGTCACTGTGGGAAATCACTATTTAGGACACATTACAAAAATCACAGTGACATTGTTCATTAGCAGAGGTCCTAAAATGCCTATGTTGAACATTTGGTGATGAAAGTCCATAAAATGACTGTGTTACGAGTGTGCATTGTGCAGTTTCCATGCACGCTTATAACTTTGCACATTTGTAATATTTTCACTCCAGATTTTCAAAATTGCCATTTTCCCACACCTCCTTATGAACAGTACAGCTGTCATTTTTCACATCCTGGTTGAAATGTGTTTTTGCAGTTCCGGCATAGAATACCATGGTTGCTGTGGGAAATCAGTTTTCAGGACACAGTAACAAAATCATAGTGACTCTGTCCATGACCACAAGTCGTTAAATGCCTATGTTGATAATCTGGTGATGAAAGTCCATAAAATGACTGTGTTACGTGCATGCATTGCACGGTTTCCACTTATGCTCGGAAGTGCAAGCATTTTTAATATTACCACTACACATTTTCAACATTGCCATCTCTTCATACCTCCCTATGGATGGTACAGCTGTCATTCTTCACATCCTGCCCAATCTGTGTTTTCGTTCATGTGGTGCAGAATGGCACTGTCACTATTGGAAGTCAGTTTTCAGGACACATTTACAAAATCACACTGCCACTGTTCATGACAAGAGGTCCCAAATGCTTTCATGAGGTGGGGTCACAAAAAGGCCATGTTCAAAATTTGTACTGTGAATACCAACAAATGCCTGAGGCATTACGGTTTCTAACCATAATGTCCTACCCTGTACAGACAGAGAGGCATCGGGGTGTGCCTTTGGATTGCCAACTGTACTGCTCATGCTATCCCACCCCCCCCCCCAGCCACTGACAGGCATCGAGGTGTACCTTGGACTCTTCGTCCCAAGACTTCACCCCATTCTCCTATGCTGCATCCATTTCAACGTATGTCCTTATGGAATGGGGTGATCGTAAAGCCAAATACCCTAAGGCACAGCTCAACATGTGTCTGTGTCTGCAGAATAGGGTGAGGTGAGGTGACATGGCTTGACCGTCATGGGTGACGACCCAAAACCTTACCCCAAATCCTGTCCGTCTCTACAGGATGGAGGTGGGGTTCATGTGAAGTTCAATACTTCACTGCCATTCCTATTCTGCATCTGTCTAACTCCTGCATTTCTAATGCTAATATCAGCAAGCAAACATTCAGCATTGACAAATGCTTGTTTTATATATAAAATCCATTTATGGAGTCCCCACCCCTTGCCAGTAACTTTTACCACAATAAATGTCAGGGGCTTAAATGATCTGATTAAAAAGAAGAAGGTAATGTCCAGACTTAAAAAGTTAAAAACACTGGTTGCTTTCCTCCAAGAGACCAAGGTCAATCAGAAAGAGGCTGGGGGAAACTGGTGAGGGAATGGGTGGGGTGGGAATCTCATAGTGTATCAGGGAAAGCCGGGGTTGGGGGGGTATCGATTTTAATGCCACATGCTCCTCAAATGGTGGATCCTGGAACAACATAGGGATAAAGAGGGGAGCTGGCTATTGGTTAAGGTTTCTACAAACAGAGGTCCCTTAATCCTGGGAAATATATACACCCTGAATGAGGACAGACCAGAGTTTTTCAATGTAATTTCCCAGAAGTTGCTAGAAATGTCTGATGATCGCCCTGACATAATCCTGGGTGGGGATCTTAACTTGGCCATGGACCATCTGCTAGACAGGACTAATGCTAAACCAGAACTGCATAGCAAAGCATTAAGAACCCTGTCTGATCTGCTGGCCTTGCACCACCTCGCAGACACGTGGCGTACATTTCACCCTTCTATGAAGGACTCTACATACTATTCTGAGGTGAGGTCTATGGCCAGTACACTTGACTATTGGTTCACTACGAGTGCTCTAAATCGTGCCATAGCAGATGTCTCCATTGCCTCACTGTATGTATCTGACCATGCCCCGGTGGTACTCCAGGCCTATCTAAATCCAGGTACTGCAAAATCTGTCATGAAAGCTAGACCCCCTCCTGTTGGCTAACCAGCAGTTCCAGCTCTGGCTGAAGACTGAGGCGGCCAGCTATTTCCAGGATAACCCTGGAGCTTGTGCATCCTCTCATATGATCTGGGAAGCCTTTAAGGCCACATTAAGGGGTACAATCATCTCTTATGCAGTACAGTACAGTACATAGGAGAAAACAGAGGGAAGCTGAGGCACACTAGATAGAAGCACAACTGAAACAGAAGGAGGTAATTTACAAAACAGACCCCAGTCAATTAGATAACAAAGCCTTAAAATATGAACTAACAACTCTCTGATTCAGACTTAACACACTTGCCACCAGGAAGGCCGAGCTGCAAATGGCCAGGTTAGGCCACAAATACTGGGATCAGGGGTAAAAGACAAGGAAGCTGCTTTTGTATATGTGTAACCCCTAGGTAGCGCTACCCCAAGGGCTACTACCCCTGCCTGCTTGGCTAGTAGCAGGTTAAGGGGCCTGAGTTCTGAAACAGGTGCCTCCATCCAGAGGTCAGGGTTGGTAGTGTTCAAGCTAACCTGGGCACAGCCCTCCGGGACACTGTAACCCCCCTCTTTCCTTACTAGTGGCCAGAACAATACACAATAATCACTTTCACAATACCCCTGATACACCACACAAGTAACCACACTGTTTGCACTTACTACCAGGGCTTTCCTCTGGCCTGGCCCTGGGGACCCCCTGTAAAACAAGGTTATACACAGCAAATAACAGCAGTACAGTACTCTTGCACAAACTGGAACCACAGTCAGGGTAAATGCAAAAAAGAGTTAGATCTGATTTATTTAAGGGGCTTTAACAAGGAAGGGGTGTAATCAGGTTAATTTGCTTAAAGGCTCTATCAATCAAACAGTTATGCATGCACTTCAGGGTCCATAAACGGTCACACACTCTGTGTACCCAGATGGAGAATGGTGGGCTAGCCAGGAACATTGCAGCTGGTTGGGGCTCTGTGATGGAAGAAAACAACATGCACAACACACACTATTTGTAATCCGGAGCCGGAGGGCTCAGTTCGTGAAAAGAAAACAAGAAGACAATCAGATGACACACTTTTAGATTAGGTTGTTGTTGCAGGGAGCTGCCCCGATGATTACTCACAATACCCAAGACTGTACACAGGCTGGACGAAAATTGAGACAGCAGGTGGTTAATCTGGAGTGCCAGGAGAAGCAGGGCCCACACGATTCACCGAGGCATCATTCCTGTTCAAACGTGAAGCAGGAGGCTGATCCCAAGGCAGGTCTTTCATCAGTGGCTTCCTCTGTCCAGTGGGGTAGTCTGGCAGGGCCAGCGTGGCATGGCCCAGGCCGAATGGAGATGAATGTGGATTCAGTCCGATTAGGCTGGATAAAGCTTCCAGCAAGCAGAACACAGTTCACACAGTGAGAAACCAAATCACGACCCACTTTCAATACACAGCACATTTACATGTAAAGGATTCTGCTGTACCAGCAAGCAGAACACAGTTCACACAGTGGGGAACCAAATCACGACCCACTTTCAATACACAGCACATTTACAAGTAAAGGATTCTGCTGTACCAGCAAGCAGAACACAGGTCACACAGTGGGGAACCAAATCACTACCCACTTTCAATACACAGCACATTTACATGTAAAGGATTCTGCTGTACCAGCAAGCAGAACACAGTTCACACAGTGGGGAACCAAATCACAACCCACTTTCAATACACAGAACATTTACATGTAAAGGATTCTACAGTACCAGCAAGCAGAACACAGTTCACACAGTGGGGAACCAAATCACGACCCACTTTCAATACACAGCACATTTACATGTAAGGAATTTCTACTGTACTAGGCAAACCACTCTCTGGTCACAATTGCAAAGTATCTGCACAAACCGGGGATTCAAAAGCAGCTGGAAATCCTGACAGGCTGATCGCATACAGCAAATCTTCGGTCTTCTTCAGGTTAAAGCCTGGTCACAGTCCGGTGGCTTAAATAGTCCTCACAACTTGGATTCAGTCTGAATAAATTCTATTTTCCCTCTCAGGGACAGCAGGCAGACAGGCAGGCCAAAACTCAGCCCTTTCACAGTTCTCCCATGCAAAACTACACAGAACTGCTGCTCAAAATCATTTGAGCTGTTATTTCTTCACTTCTCAGCTCAAAACTGAAACTAGCTGCAGCAGCCTGGGAAATTCCCCAAGATCCAAAACGTTTGGTTGGCTGATCCTCCTGTCAGTCACAACAAAGGCCCCCCCTTCAGGTGCAAAAAGGCGCAAAAAGCCCAAAACTACAATTCCTACAGATTTCGACTCCAGACAGCTCCTGTAGTCCAGCTCCATTTTAGGTCCCACCAGTACTGATTGGTCCAATTCGCAGTCCAGGACCAAGATAGTGGAGCTAAACAAAACAGTCCTTGCTGCAAAGAAGGCAGGTTAGACAAACTACATTATCGTTATCACTCTAAATGATTTTCAGCAAATAGTTACATCTTTCAACAGAGCTCCATCTCAGGTTACTTATGACTGCAATCCAGGCAGCTCTTAAAGAGACAGTAAACAGAGGCTATACAGGCACTCTCTGGCAATCACATTTAAACTGCTAAAATGCAGGACACCAGCCTGGCCGTGAGCATTTAGGCAAGCTTGAGGAAGACTTTTTGGGAACCCCCATTTGTAGGGGGGTTACACCTGCTAAGGAAACAGCAGGCTGAACACCACATAGATAAACTAAGAGACAAATCTGGGGTGGTCCAATTTTCCCCCAAAGAAATAAATAGAATCATGACAACCTTTTACAGCAACCTGCACAAGGCCCAAGTTCCCTTTCACAAGCCCAGTTTCGATACATTCATGGCACAATCCACCCTTCCCATACTCTCAGATGAACATATGGCCGTGCTGGAAAAGCCCATTGATGGAACAGAGCTGATCAGAGCTACAGAAAGGATGGCACCACATAAGGCTCCAGGGAGTGATGGCTTCCTTGCGGACTTTTACAGGATCACCAAGGATATAGCCATTAGGCAAATGCTTCAAATGCTGTGGGAAACACATGCTTCACAGGCCCTTCCAGGGTCCCTAAAAGAAGCAGTGATCACGGTCCTTCCCAAACTTAGAAACATAAATTTTGACACCAGATAAGGACCACTTGTCCCACCTAGTCTGCCTATTTCTCTACCTATTGGATAAGCTGCAGATCCTAGTTAACCAACAGCCTACTTCCTCCTATCCCCCACAAGAATTGCTTTATGTCTGTTACATGCATTCTTGGAATTCACCCACTGTTTCTGACCCCACAACCTCGTCAGGAAGGCCGTTCCATGCATCCACTACCCTTTCTGTGAAAAAATACTTTATTACATTGTCTCTGAGTTGTCCCCCCTCTTCAGATTGTGCCCCCTTGTTCTTGCATATCTCTTTTTCTGAAAGATGCTACCCTCTTGGACTTTATTGATTCCCTTGAGGTACTTAAATGTTTATATCATGTCGCCCCTCTCCCTCCTTTCCTCAAGGCTATACATATTAAGCTCCTTTAGTCTCACTTCGTATGGCTTCTGGTGCAGACCCTGCACGATTTTAGTTGCCCTTCTCTGGACTGCCTCCATCCTGTCTATGTCCTTGCAGAGATGAAGTCTCCAGAATTGCATGCAGTATTCCAGATGTGGTCTACCAACTGTCTGTACAGAGGGATAACAACTTCTTGTTTTCTACTGGTGATGCTTCTCCTTATGCATCCCAGTATTCCCTCAGCCCTCCTTACTGCCCTCTCACATTGCTTGCCTACCTTTAGATCATCTGATATGACTACCCCAGATCCCTTTCCATTGTTGTTGTTGTTAGTACCTCCCCCCACATTGTGTACTCTTCCCCTGTATGTTTCTTTCCCAAGTACATTACTTTGCACTTCTTTGCATTGAATGTAAGCTGCCATACTTTTGACCATTCCTCCACCTTACCAAGTCCCTTCTCATCCTTTCCACCCCCTCTTGTGTATCAACCCTGTTGAAGATCTTTTTGTCATCTGCAAGAGGCATACTTTAACTTCCAGTCCCACTGCAATGTCACCTATAAAGACATTAAAGAGGACCGGTCCCAGTACCAAACCCTGTGGTACCCCACTAGTAACTCCCCTTTCTTTGGCGTGGACTCTAGTTACTACTACCCTCTGCATCCTGTTATCCAGCCAATGTTTTACCCAGGCTACAACCCTGGAACCCTCTCCCAGGCTGGCTAACTTGTTTATTAATCTTTTGTGTGGAACTGTGTCAAATGCCTTGCTAAAGTCTAGGTAGGCCATGTCCACAGCCCCTCCCTGGTCTGCTACTTTGGACACCTAGTCAGAGAAATCAATTAAATTCATCTGACATGACCTTCCCACTGCAAATCCATACTCCCTTGTGTCCTGTGCCCCACTGGCATCTAGAAACTCAACAATTCTTTCCTTCAGAAGTGATTCCATCATTTTCCCTACCACTGAGGTCAAACTAACACATCTGTAGTTTCCTGCCTCTGTCTTGCTCCCACTGTTGTGAAGGGGAATCACATCTGCCCTCCTCCAGTCCTCAGGTACCAGATCATCCTCCCATGATTTGTTTAAAAGGGTAGGGTAGTCAGTGGTGTCACTAGTTCTCCCCTTAGTTCTTTTAGAATTCTGGGGTGAATCCCGTCAGGCCCCATTGCTTTGTCCACCTTAAGTTTTAGGAGTTCTTTCAGGATTCTTTCTTCTGTGAATGGACTGGTATTGAACCCCCTATCCAGAGTGCTTCTATTCTTTGGTTCTGGTACCACCCCCTCCTCTTCTTTTGTGAATACTGAGCAGAAGTATTCATTCGGTATCCCTGCTTTTTTACTGTCACCCTCTGCCCACACCCCTTCCCGTTATTAAGACTCACTATCCCTCCCTTGGTCTTTCTTCACTCCTTAATGTACCTATAAAAGGTTTCAACCCCCTTCTTAACTGAGTTGGCTATCTTTTTCTCAGTTTGGGCCTTTGCTATTCTGACTGCCTTCCCTACTTCCTTCTGCTTTAACTGGGACAGTTCTCTGTCCTGCTCCTTTTGTGTTTCCTTATACTTCCTGAGTGCTACCTTTTTCTCCCTAACCTTCCTCACCATCTCTTTTGAGAATCATAGTTTTTTTTCATTTGTCTTGTTTTGTTGATTTGCTTCACACAAAGGCATGTTGCCTCTGTGATGGCTGTTTAGATTTTTCCCTATTGTTCCTCCACCCCTCCTTCTTACCCATTTGCTAGTACTTTTCTGAGGCACTATCCCTTTTTCCCAAACTCAGCCCTCCTAAAGTTCAATACTCTTGCTTTTGTAAAGCTTGACCCTAGGGCTGTAAAGAAGGTAAAAATCCTCTTTCCCCACAAGTTACTGGCCTATTTCCTTGATAAATGTGGATGCCAAAATATTAGCTAAAATCTTAGCTTCCAGACTCAAACAGGTACTATATCTATAATCCATGAATCACAAGTGAACTTTATCAAGTGAAGAGCTAGTGCTGATCACCTGAGGGCTTTGGTTACTCTATTTCAGCAAGCCTCCAACTTGCCAACCCCAGTAGTAGCCATCACCATCGACTTCGAGAAGACCTTTCACTCAGTTGAATGGGACAATCTCAAGGCAGTCTTGGAACAATTTAATGTAGGCCCAGAATTCAAGGGATGGGTTAGCACCATATATAGTGGTCCGACTTCGAAGATTTTTACCAATGGCCTGTTATTGGAACCATTCATCTTGCACAGAGTCACGAGGCAAGGTTGACCCCCTATCTCCCCCCCCTCTTCATAATGACCAGAGACCGCTGGATTTGGTCATTCAGGCTCATAGTAACATCCTGGGAATAAAGATAGGTCATGAAGAGTTTAAAACCAAATTATATGCGGATGAATGCCTTATCCTAACCAGTGATATCCATAACAGCTTGGACCAGGTCCTAAACGTATTTACACATTTTGAAAAACTATCTGGTTTAAAGATTAACAAATCCAAATCAGAAATCATGCCTCTTTAATAAACACGCTACGGAGGAGATGGGGAAATCATCGGGGCTTGGAATGGGCAGGTTCCCAAATTAAATATCTAGGGATAATTCTAACTCCAGAAATTCACAAACTGTGCCCCTTTAATTTGGTGCCAATGATTTCAACATTCCAAAGGGAACTGAATAGATGGCAGCATTTAAACCTCCCCTTTCAGGGACAAATAGACTCACTTAAAATGATGCTGGCCCCCAGAGTCTACTATTTTGTTGCCCACCTTCCTATGCTAATCTGTGATAAATGGTTCCAAAAGTTAGACTCCCTTATAGGTCACTTCCTATGGGGACCCACTCCTCCCAAATTTAGCAAGCCCAAGCTCAGGGTCCATTGATCTTGGGGTAGGTGGAACCTTCCGAACATTAAGCACTATATGTATGCCTTCATTACAGCTAGAATGATACAAGTCTTCCATTCTGTGAGTTCAACCCCCCCCCCAGCGTGGTGTAGAATTGAGCAGCAAGTGATGGAAGTCAGGCATCCTTCCCTCTACTTGGGTATCTCACTCCTCCCCAAAGTTACACAATAGGTGACTATCAAGTCCACACACAGGACATGGTTACAAACAGCAAACATCACCAAGAGGTGCCCCAGGCTAGGGAGTTTTACTTACCTGTGGGGCAACCCAGACCTCTGTATAGATGGTGTACCAGTCCATTGGCCCAAATGGGAGAATACCTTGATCTGTACATTAAGGGACCTTTTAACTGCAGATAACATGACTTTTGAGACCTTCCAAATATTATAACTAAAATACACTTACCTAAAGCAGACTTCTGGAGGTTTTTGCAGATCAGATCTGTTTATACTCAGTGGCGTAAAACTCATTGTAAATGTTTGGCCTGCAAAGGTAGCAGTATCTATAATGGGTCCCCTTTAACCCTAGCAGAGTGGCTTGGGCCTAACAAGGCCAAAGCAGGTACCATCTAGCAAAAGATACGAGATGCTCAACCTGACCCTATGGCCAGCGCCAAGATCAAATGGCAAACAGCCCTCCAGACTGACTTTTCAGAGAAGACCTGGTGTAAATGCTGGAGACTTGCACAACAATCCTGCATGGACCAAAAGAGCCACTTGATTCAAAAGAAGGTACTGCATTTCTGGAACCAAACCCCAGCCCAGCTTAAAGCTATGGGTGTGACCCCCACTGACACCTGCTGGAGGTGTGATGCCCTAGCAGCTGATCTGTTACACATCCTATGGGCCTGTCTCCGCATAGCCCTGTTACCCAAAAATGCTCATCCATCCTCGAGGTGGAGATCCCCATGTCTCCATACACTCTCCTGTTAGGCTGTCAACCTCCGGGTACCTCCCTACTTTTTGTAAAATTGAAATGGCTAATTGCAGCATCTGTAGAGGCTAAATGGTTAATCCTCACCAAACAGAGGTCTCCTTCTATCCCAACCATTCAGGAATGGCTTTCTTGATAGAAAACCCAGTTAAAAATGCTAGATTGGCCTTCCAAGCCAAGCAGCAAATAGCCACATATCAGGACTTATGGGCACCATACTTACAATTTGTGGTTTGCCATTCTACCCCTAACAATGTCAGCTAGGCCAAGTTCATTTGGTACCCCCATAGGGATTACCCCACCATCTGTTTGCTCTCCAGGTTATAGGAAAAAACAAACTGTGTATGAATTAAGTTTGATGCCTTATTAGGATACTCTGTATTTATGCCTTAATGACACATATACATTTATCACCACAGTTGCCCTGTCACATTTTCTGTCGAAATGCTGTATGTACGTCTGATGTTTTGTCTTTAAATTGTATGCAAACTGCAAAGATTTCAATAAAAAGATGAACTGTAAAAAAATAGCAAGTGGTCAAATCCTCATTATACCATTATACCCCAAAATGATATATATTAAGACATGTACAAACATATATATATATACACATACATACATATCCCCCATAGTGATCTATTTATTTTCTAAGACTTGGAAGATCACTAATACTGCAAATGGTCAAAAGGCTAAAGATCCCAAAACAACAAACTAGTAATCTCTATATCATTGCACTATAATGTATATACATAATAAAGTACAAAAAATCACTATCTAAATATATTTGAGAGCTTATAAATCTTAATACTTATTTCACATCAGATAAATCATTGAAAGGTACCAATAATAGCAAAAATCCAAATTAAATACCCAAATAGTTATATTTTAAAAGTATTTTATCATTCTAGTCATTTTAAACATTTTATTTTAGAAACAGCCTAAGTTGAAACTTTTCATTCAAGCCCTGTCCTTTTGTGGCTTTTAATTCATATTGCCAAAAGGTCTCTCTTTTTAACAGTGCATTATTCAAATCACCTCCCCGAGGTCCCAGTTTGACTTTTTCCAAACCACAAAATGAGAAACAGTGTTTTTTTAACATCTCCACCATGTTTTTTCACATGTAGTTCTAAGGTATTATTATTGTTGTCCATTCTTGTCATTGCATTCAAATGTTCTCCAATTCTTTTTTTAAAAATGTGTTTCATTTTGCCCACATAAAAAGATTTGCGTGAACATACTGCTACATTAATGACTGCCTCCGAGGTGCATGTTATAAAATCACATACCGTATACTGCTGCTTCATTAGAGAATGTTATAAAGTATTAGTTTGCAAAATCTTGTCTCAAAACTTACAGTTTCCACATTTAAAGGTCCCATTTAGCAATGTCATGGTGGAGTTCAATTCTCTTGGTGGCTGGTACATACTGTGACTGAAGAAATCACTCAGATTGTTTCCTCTCTTGTAGACCATGTGGGGGGTAGTCCCTGTGATCGTATCTAGACTTGCTTCTGTTTTTAAAACATGCCAGTGTTTTTCAATGATGCTTCTAATCTCATTAGCCTGTGGACTAAATGTAGAGACAAAATTACAATGCTTTAACTATTATCCCATTTTTATACAGCGTTTTTATTTATGCTTTTAGCACTTAATTTGTTCCTGTCACTATTCACTGCTCTTTCAACTGCTTTCTGTATACAGCTCTCATTATAGCCTCATTCCTAAACCTTTCGGTAAGGTCAATTATGTCATTAGAAAAATCTTCCCATTCATTACAGTTTCTCCTAAGTCTTAGAAATTGTTCCATTGGGATATATTTAGGATGACAGCTTGTGTTGAACAATAAAGAGTTTCTGTCTGTTGGCTTCTGAAACAGTTTTGTAACCACCCAACCTCTTTATCTTTTACAATGTGTAAGTCTAGAAAAGTCACTGTTTGCAAGTCCCATTCAGTCATAAATTTCAGATTAACATTAGAGCTCGTGAAATAATCAATAAACTCATGTAGTTCATCCATGGTTCCTTTCCACAGCAAGAACAAGTTGTCTGTATATCACTGGTATAAATCAATTTGGTCAAAGAATATATTTGAAGATTCATCATAAATAACCCCTCCTCCCATTCTGTCAAGTAAGCATTCACAACATTTGGGGCAAAAGGGACACCAATTGCAGTCACTTTGATCTGTAAGAAATATTTGTTCATCACCAAAAACACAGTGCACTTTAAAATCTTTTCTGCAAGCATAGCTTGAAATTGAACAAAATCATTGGTTACCTGAGTTTTTCAATGTAATATATTTTCTAACACTGTAATATATTTTTTGTTGCTGCAATCCCCTCTTTGTGTGGGCTATTAGCATATAAGGACTGTATGTCCATAGTAACTAAGTACCAATCGTGTTCCATATAGCTGTTATTCAGAATCTATGAAATATGTGAGTTATCTCATATGTATGATCTACCTTGTTGTACTATAGGTTTTAAGTACTGGTCAACAAATCGTGCAAGTGGCTGCATCACTGAGACAATGCGCACTACTATTGGCATCACAGGAGGGTTTTCTCTGTTTTTACGTATTTGTGGTAGTCCATACAGCATACTCCTAATAGGACAATCAACCGTTAAAAAAATTATATGTGTTTTGGTATATTACCCCATTTTGTAAGATCCAGAAGCAAATGGTTTGATATTGTTCATTGAACCAACATAGATGTTACAAAAAGAAAACAATGTTTAAGATTTCAGACCAACCAAGTCCTTCCTCTGAGAATAATGATAGTTGTTTAGAGAGTCACATTCTATTAACACCCAGAACATCCATAAAAAAAAAGAAAACATTCTCATTGTTTTAAAGTACCTATTTCAAACAAGCATTTGTCAATGCTGAATGTTTGCTTGCTGGTATTGGCATTGGTAGTGCAGGAGTTAGAGAGATGCATAAAAGGAATGGCAGTGAAGTATTAAACTAACACCAACCCCCACCCTTCAGAGACTGACAGGCATTTGGGGATGTGCCTTTGGGTCATCAGCCATAATGCTCTCCCCATTCCATAAAGAAATAAGCTCAGATGGGTGCAGTAGATGAGAATGGGGTGAACGTTAGGGCTGAAGACCCCAAGTCACACCTCAATACCTATCACTGGCTGCAGGGTGGGAGTGGGGTGGAATGGCGTGAGCATTACGTTCGACGACCCCAAGTCACATACCCCAACTCCTGTCAGTCTCTACAGGGTGTGGCATTACAGTTGGAAACCTTAACACCGCAGGTGTTTGTTGATTTTCAACAATTTTCAACATGGACTTTTTGGGACTTCACCTCATGAACAGTGGCACTATTATTTTGTTACTCAATCCTGAAAGGTGATTTCACACAGTGACAGTGCCATTCGGTGCCACAGTTGCGAAAACACATTTGTATAGGATGTGAAAAATGACAGCTGTACTGCTCATGAGGAGGTATGACAAAAATGATAATGTTGAAAATCTGGAGTGAAAATATGAAAAATTGATGAAGTTATGAGCGTGCGTAGAAACTGCGCAATGCACTCCCTCAACACAATCATTTTTTGGCATTTTTTCACCAAATTTTCAACATGGGCATTTTGGGACCTCCCCTCGCGAACAGTGCCACGGTGATTTTGTTAATCTGTCCCAAAAGTTGATTTCTCACAGCGACAGCTCTATTCTGTGCCACAGATGCAAAAACACATTTTGGGCAGGATGTGAAAAATGACAGCTGTACTGTTCATAAGGAGGTATAAAAAATGGCAATATTGAAAATCTAGAGTAAAAATATTAAAAACTGGCAAAGCTATGAGCGTGCATAGAAACTGTACAACACACGCTCGTAATGCAGTCATTTTTTGAAATTTTTTCACCAAATTTGCAACATGGGTTTTTTGGGAATCCACCTCATGAACAGTGGCACTGTCATTTTGTTAATTGGTCCCAGAAGGTGATTCTGTGTAGTAACCGCGAAATCACCTTTCGGGACTGAGTAACCAAATGACAGTGATAGTATTCATGAGGTGGGGCCCCGAGAACCCCATGTTGAAAAATTGGGGCCAACATTCCAAAAAATGGCTGAGATATCAACCTAAGTTGAAATCCCCCCACTGTCTCCCATTATACAGCTTATTGTCATTTCTTCAGTTTGCGGGTCGGCTTTGAAGAGTGCAGACATGTCCCAGTCCATAGAAGATTGCTGCTCCCGACCTCCGGAGGTAAGTATGGGGTAAGTGGTGTTCTAGGAGGTGGGTCCACAGAGGGAAGGTGGGTATGGGGGAGGCGGGAATGGGGAGACGACGAGGGACCATTTTCTTTTTTACAGGAGAAAAAAAAACTGGGGATGTTTTTCTTTATTTTACTGGTTACCAAAAAATATTTACGCACACTGGAGTGGGCTCCCAGTGTGCCACAATAGTGTGTGTGGGGGTGGGCATGCTGACATAGAGGATTGGACACCCGATGTCAGCTTCTAAAATATTCGGTGGGTGGGGGGTCATCTGACACCAGAAGTGGCATCCTGGTGTCAGAAACATAAATAAACAAGCATTTGTCAATGCTGAATATTGATTGCATTGGTGTGTTGAGCTCACTCACTGCCCCTCTGTCACTCGCTCAGTCTGTTTCTCCTGGTGCTGCAGGCTGCTCTTTTGTACTGGGCTTCTGCCTGCATTGGCACCTTGTTCTTCCCACTAAGAAATCCACAGCTGTCCCGACAGAGCTCCATTGAGGTGGCTCACTCCCCTCTCTCACTCACTCATTCTGTTTCTCCTGGCACTGCAGGCTGCCCTTTTGTACTGGGCTCCTGCCTCTGTTGGTGGCTTTTTCTGCCCACAAAGAAATCTGCAGCAGTTCCGACACAGGTCTGTTGAGCCTGCTGACTCCCCCCTCTCTCACTGACTCATTCCATTTCTGCTGGCACTGCAGGCTGGCCTTTTGTACTGGGCTCCTGACTGCATTGCCACCTTTATCTGCCAACAAAGAAATCTGCAGCAGTCATGATAGAGGTCCCTTGAGCTCGCTCACTCCCCTCTCTCACTCGCTCATTGTGTTTCTCCTGGCGCTGCAGGCTGCCCTTTTGTACCGGGCTCCTGCCTGAGTTGGCACTTTTTTCTGCCCACAAAGAAATCCACAGTTGTCCCTACAGAGCTCCGTTGAGGTTGCTCACTCCCCCTGTGTCACTCACTCATTCTGTTTCTCCTGGTGCAGCAGGCTACCCTTTTGTACTGGGCTTCTGCCTCTGGTGGCGCCTTTTTCTGCCCACAAAGAAATCTGCAGCAGTCCCAACAAAGCTCCATTGAGCCTGCTCACTCCTTCTCTCACTCGCTCATTCCATTTCTGCCGGCGCTGCAGGCTGCCCTTTTCTATGGGCTCCTGCCTGCATTGCTGCCTTCTTCTGTCCACAAAGAAATTTGCAGTAGTTACAATAGAGCTCTGTTGAGCTCACTCCTCCCCTCTCTCACTCGCTCATTCTTGGTTTCTCGCCACTGCAGGCTGCCTTTTGACTGGGCTCCTGAGTGCATTGCTGCCTTTTTCTGCCCACACAACAAATCTGCAGCAGTCCCAACAGAGCTCCGTTGAGCTCACTCTCTCCCTCCCCCACTTGCTTGTTCTGTGTCTCCTGCCGCTGCAGCCTGCCCTTTTGTACTGGGCTACTGCTTGCATTGGCGGCTTGTTCTGGCCAGAAAGAAATCTGAAGCAGTCCCGACGCAGCTCCTTTGAGCTCACTTACTCCCCCTCTCTCACTCACTCATTCCATTTCTGCCAGCACTGCAAGCTGGCCTTTTGTACTGGGCTCCTGCCTGCATTGCTGCATTTTCTGCCCACAAAGAAATCCTCAGCAGGCACAACAGAGCTCCTCTGAGCTCGCCCACTACCGCTCTGTCACTTACTCATTCTGTTTTTCTTGGCGCTGCAGGCTGTGCTTCTATACAGGGCTCCTGGCTATGTTGGCAGCTTTGTCTGTCCACAAAGAAATCCTCAGCTGTCCCGACAGAGCTCCATTGAGGTTGCGCTGTATCTCTCTGGCACGCACTCATTCTGTTTGTCCTGGCGCTGCAAGTGGCCCTTTTGTATGGGGCTCTTGCCTGCATTGGTGCCTTTTTATGCCCACAAAGAAATCCACAGCAGTCCTGATAGAGCTCCGTTGAGCTCACTCACTCCCCCTGTCTCACTCACTCATACTGTTCCTCCCACTGCTACAGGCTGGCCTTTTCTACTGGGACCCTGCCTGCATTGATGCCTTTTTCTGCCCAAAAAGAAATCCACAGCAGTCCTGACAGCGTTCTGGTGAGTTCGCTCACTCCCCCTCCCTCACTCGCTCTCTCGTTCTGTTTCCCCCTGTGCTGCATGCTGCCCTTTTGTACTTGGCTCTTGCGTTGGGCCCTTTGTCTGCCTACAAACAAATCTGCAGCAGTCCCGACAGAGCTCAATTGAGCTTGGTCACTCCCCCCCTCTCACTCGTTTGAGCTTAATCTGTCCCAAACACTGATTTCCCACAGAGATCGTGCTATTCTCCGGCAGGAGTGCAAAAACATATTTTAGCCAGGATGTGAAAAATGACAGCTGTACTGTTCATAAGGAGGTGTGAAAAAAATGCCACTGTTGAAAATGTGGCATGCAAATATTACAAATTTGTGAAGTTACAAGGGTGCGTGGAAACAGTTCGACGCACGCTTGCAACACAGTCATGTTATGGAGTTTTGTCACCAAATTTTCAACATAGGGATTTTAGGACCTCTGCTCATGAACTGCACTGTCATTTTCTTAATCTGTCCCAAACACTGATTTCCCACAGCGAGCATGTTATTCTTCCCACAACTGTGAAACCACATTTCAGTCAGGATTTGAAAAATGACAGCTGTACTGCTCATAAGGAGGTGTGAAAAAATGCCACTGTTGAAAATCTGGCATGAAAATATAACAAATCTGCGAAGTTACAAGGGTGTGTGGAAAGTATGCAATGCACACTTGTAACACAGTCAATTGATGGTCTGACCATCACGCCCTGAGGTTTAGATTTGCAGCCCCCTGAAATAGGCCTGCCCCAAGGGAGTTAGTACAGTTCCGTCCTTTAAGAGGGGTTACCTCAGGAGGCCTAATGATGGAGCTGAACTTCTCGGATTTTCCAAGGGATAGCATGGATCCAGGGCCTTTGGTCTTAGCCTATAATAGGGTTGTGCCTGAGGCCCTGGATGTCATTGCTCCAATTCATGTTCGTCCCCACACTCTTTACCTAGGAGCTCCCTGGTTTGATGGGGAGGTTCATGAGTGGTAGAGGAAGGGATGAAGATGGGAAAGACACTGGCGGAAAACTCAACTGGAGGTGGATAGACTTGAATTATTAGAACATTACAAATTCTACCAATCAGCAATTTCCCATAAGAAAGCAGAGTTCCTGTCCAGGGAAATTGCTGCAGCAAGGAATAGACCATCCCAGCTCTTCCGGACTGTGGACAGACTGTGCAATCCAGTCTGTATCCAGACTGGTAGAGCATTATCACAAGTACAATGTGAGGAGTTTGTGAAATTCTTTGCTGACAAGGTATCCAC
Source organism: Neoceratodus forsteri (assembly GCA_016271365.2). NCBI lineage: Eukaryota > Metazoa > Chordata > Ceratodontiformes > Ceratodontidae > Neoceratodus > Neoceratodus forsteri. The sequence goes on from CM028137.1 coordinate 107,470,048, forward strand.
CATCAGGGATGAGATCCGCCAGTGTCCTTCTATTGGACATTGCACTGATCAATTAGGTGGTACTAACGCCCAGTTGTACTGGTCTACCTTTAGACTACGAACAGTAATAGATATAGTGAGGATCATCCAGACTCTGCGACCTACATACTGTAAGTTGGACCCAGGCCCTACTCACCTGGTGGTGGGTGTGTAGATGTTATCAGCCCAGTCCTGGCTGGGATAGTGGTGGTGTCATTAGAAAGCGGGATCTTTCAGAATCCCTTAAAGGAGGCGGTAGTATGCTCCCTGTTGAAAAAGCCCTCTCTTGACCCCGACTGCCCAGCAAATTATAGACCAGTCTCTAACCTTCCTTTTGTAGGGAAGGTTATTGAGATGGTGGTCGCTCTGCAACTGGAGGATCATTTGTCCAACCACAATATCTATGACCCTCTCCAATCTGACTTCAGGAAAAGGCATAGTACAGAGATGGCCCTTGTTCGGGTACTGAATGATCTCCTTATGGCAAGAGATCGGAGGACCCGTTCCATCTTGGTTCTCCAGGATCTCTCAGCAGTATTCGACACCGTGGATCATGGGGTAGTGCTCCACCGCCTGCAGTTTTTCTGTGGTCTGAGGGGAGCAGTCCACAGCTGGTTTTGATCTTTTTTGGAGGGCAGATCTCAGAGAGTGGTGTCTGGAATTTATACCTCGGCCCCTCATTGGCTGCCCTGTGGGGTACCTCAGGGGTCGGTGCTGTCCTCTATGTTATTCATGGTGTATATGTTTCCATTGGGGGACATTATAAGACGGTATGGGCTGAGTTTTCATTGTTATGCTGATGATTCTCAGCTCTACCTGTCTTTTATGCCTGATCAGGAGTCGGATTCCATTACGATGTTTAACAACTGCCTCCTGGAGAGTCAGGATTGGATGAGTGCTAGTTGACTTAGGTTGAATTCAGGGAAAACTGAGGTGTTGGTTGTGGACCCTGGAGGGAGGACAACAGGGGCTTGGACTGGGAAACCCTCAGGTTTATATCTTGGGGGCCCCGCCTTGCCTCAGGCCGAGTACGTAACCTTGGTGTGACTTTTGGCGAGCCTGACTATGAAGATGCAGGTGTCGGCTGTAGTCAAATCTGCCTTTTTTCATCTGAGGAACATTGCCCAGGTGAAACACTTGGTTCCACGGGAAGATCTTCCCATCTTGGTCCACGCCTTTGTCACCAGCCATTTTGATTACTGCAATGCCCTCTATCTAGGGCTGCCAGGGGTGGATATACGCCACTTACAGCTTGTGAAGAATGCGATGGCCAGGTTGTTGATGGGAGTTTCGTGATCTAGCTATATGACACCTGTGCTGCATGATCTGCACTGGCTGTCAATACAGTGGCAGATCACTTTCAAGGTCGCATTATTGACCTTCAAGGCCCTACATGATTTGGGACCTCACTACCTGAAAGAGCTCTTGGTGCCTTACTGTCCTGCCCATTCTCTTCGCTCCTCTGACGAGGGATTGCTAGAGATTCCCAGGGTACATCTAAAGATGTCTGGAGGTATATCTTTTGCCTATATGGCACCAATCCTGTGGAATTCTCTACCTCATCAGATACGAGAATGCCTAACTGTTGAAAGTTTTAAAAAACAACTAAAAACTTTCCTTTTTGCCTGAGGATTTGCTGGTACATAATAATTAAGTGTACTGTATGATTGTCTGATTTTATTGTTTTGTAATGTGATTTTACTGATTTGACTTATTGTAAAGCGCCCTGAGCTTGGGAAGGGCACTTAATATAAATAAAAATGTACTTACTTACCAAATTTTCAACATACACATTTTAGGACCTCTGCTCATGAACAGTATCATTGTTATTTTCTTAATCTGTCCCAGACAGTGATTTCCCACAGCAACCGCTCTATTCTGCACCGAAAGTGCGCAAACACATTTTGGCCAGGATGGGAAAAATGACAGCTGCACTGTTCATAAGTAGGTGTGGGAAAATGGCAATGCTGAAAATCTGGAGTGAAAATATAAATTTGCGAAGTTACAAGTGTGCGTGCAAACTGGGCAATGCACTCTCGTAACACAGTCATTTTATGAAGTATCATTACCAAATTTTCAACGTAGCCATTTTAGGACCTCTACTCATGAACAGTGTCACTGTCATTTTCTTAATCTGTCCCAAACACTGATTTCCCACAGCAACCGCGCTATTCTGCGCCAGAAGTGCGAATACACATTTCCGCCAGGATGTGAACAATGACAGCTGTACTGCTCACATGGAGGTGTGAAAAAATGCCTATGTTGAAAATCTGGCACGAAAATATTGCAAATTCACAAAGTTATGAGCATGCATATCAACTGTGCAGTGCACGCTCGGAAAACAGTAATTTTTGGAATTTTACCCACCAAATTTGCAACCTAGGCTTTTTGAGAGCTCACCTCATGAACACTGGCACTGTCATTTCGTTAATTGACCCCAAAAGGTGATTACGTACAGTGACCGTGAAATCACCTTTCGGGGCCGATTAATGCCATCACAGTTCAAGAATTCATGAGGAAGGGTCCCAAAACCCCCATGTTGAAAATTTGCTGACAAAATTCCAAAAGATGCCCGAGATATGTATTAAAGTTGACAAAACCCTATTTATTCCATTATACAGCTTACCGGCATTTCCTCAGTTCACGGTCGGCTTTGAAGAGTACAGACATGTTCCCGGTCCACGAGGATCATCGCGCCAGACTCAGGAGGTAAGTATGGGGTGAGGGGTGTGTGTGTGAGGCAGGGTGTGCAGTGGGTGGGCGCGGGTTGCGGGGGAGGCCTCGAGGACAGTTCCTTTTTTCAGGTTAAAAAAATAAATATATACATGGGACGGTTTTTTCTTTCACAGAGGCAATATGGCATGCTGGGGTGGGCTCTAGCATGCCAAATGACTCTTTCTTTAACAGGGGCAACAGTAGCTGGCGAGTTGGGCACCCCCATCAGCACACAACAAAAAGAGTGGGGTTAGATTATGCCGAGTTGGGCACCCAGTCTGCAGACAATGAAAGTGGGGGTTACAGAATGCTTACAGGAGTGGCTCCCCGTCGGCAAAAAGCAACATTCGGGCACAAAGCCGACGAGGTTAGAGCCCCGATCGGCAAATAAACGCGGTGGGGGGTTATATATTGTTTGTGAACATGGCAGCAAGCTGCTGCCATGTTCTCAAACAATATCAGGGTTTGAAGTTCCGCACTGCAACGACGGGTCACCCCCTCATTGCAGTGGATGGCTGACGCTGCAATGACGAGATGCCCCCTGATTGCAGCGGCAAAATTGTCTCAACTTGGTGGCAATGTTCCAAACTACTGTCACCAGCAGCATACAACAGCACTGGGGAAAGCGGGACAAGCCTTTGCAGGCTGTGGGGGCATTGGCCACAACAGTGCAGCACCTCCACAGCCTGTTTCTGAGAAAGGTGTCCCAATATGTTTCTTGCGCTGTGTGCAATCAACATAAAAATTATTTTGGCACACTGGGGTCACATTAATGGCGTGGAGGCAGGATACATGCCAACATGAGGATTGGGCACCCCAATGTTGGCTTTCCAGGGAGTGTGTGGTGGGTGGCAAGTGCCACCAATGTGAAAGTCACCCCATGGCCAATTTATTTATTTATTGAAATGGTTCACCAGGAAAGGCACACCGAACAATCAAGGTACTCATCGGCAGGAGCCAACAAGAACCGAACCTCTGTCCATGTGAATTACTGTGCACTGTAATGTACATGGCCGGAGTCTTGTCAGCTGCTGCCAACAGAGAGAATGAATGTACAGTATGTCTGTGTGCCTGGTTGTGAGGGAGGGGGAAGGTCCCGCTACAGTGAGGAAACTGGCCCTCACTGCAGCGACCGATTTCTTTCAAGTGCAGTCCTGTCTCTCAAACTGCTGTCATAGACAACTCATTGATTTATTGGTGTCTGAGGGACGAGCCCCATAAAGCATCAACTGCATTGGGCAGAAACTCACACACCTCTAAAATGTTGTACTATCCCAAGATGTTTCTTGTGCATGCGCGGCACACATGCATGAAGCAAACATAACAAGCATTTGTCAATGCCGAATGTTTGCTTACTGGCATTGGCAGTGGTAGTGTAGAAGTTACAGAGCTGCGTAATAGGAATGACAGTGAAGTATTGAACTGAAGCCAACCCCACCACCACCCTGCAGAGAGTGACAGGCATTGGGGTGAGCATTTGGGTCATCAGGCATAACGGCCACGCCATTTCACCACACCCCACTCTGCAGAGACTGACAAGTGTCACATGTTCCTTGGGGTCTTTGGCCCTTATGCACACCCCATTTCATTAGGAAATATGGTGAGATGGGTGCGATATAGGAGAATGGGGTGAAGTTTGGGGACGAAGAGTCCAAGGCATACCTCGATGCCTCTCAGTGACTGCAGGGTGTGGAATGGTATGAGCATCACAGGCAAGAATCCCAAGTCACACCCCTGATTCCTGTCATTCTATATAGGGTTGGGCGATTTAGTTGAAAAGTCTAATACCTCAGGCATTAATTGGTATTTTAACTCCAAATCTTCAACATGTTTGTTTTGTGACCCCACCTCACGAACAGGGGGAATATCAATGTGGTAGCCGAAAGCTGCTTATGCACAGTGACTACGGGATTTAGCACCACAGATGCAAACATATTCCAACAGGCTGTAAAAATGGCAGCTGTACTCTTTCATGGGAGGTGTAAAATGGCTATGTTGCAAATGTGTAGTAAAATATTTTAAAAATGGTGAAGTCACAAGCAGACATAGAAACTGTGCAACGCACAATCGTATATAAGTAGGTTGGGGATATTTTATAGCAGATTGTCAACTCAGGCATTTTGGTGCCTCCGATCATGAACAGTGTCACTGTGATTTTCTTTATCTGTGCGAACAATGATTTCCCATAATGACCACGCATCTCTGCACTGAAAGTGAAACACACTTTGGCCATGTTGTGACAAATGGCAGCTGTACTGTTCATAAGAAAGTGTTGAAAATGCCACTAGTGAAAATCTGGACTGGAAATATTACAAAGTCATGAACTAACGAGGATGTGGAAACTGCACAATGCTCACTCAGTAACACAGTCATTTTATGGACTTTTGTCACCAAATTTTCAACATAGCCATTTAAGACCTCTGCTCATGAACAGTGTAACTGTGATTTTCTTAATCTGTCCTAAACATTGATTTCGCACACCAACAGCACCATTGTGCGCTACATGTGCGATAACACATTTTGGGTGACATATGAAAAATTGCAGCTGTACTGTTCATAAGGAAGTTTAATAAAATGGACATGTTGAAAATCTAGAGTGAAAATATTAAATTTGCAAACTAACGAGCATGCATAGGAACTGTGCAACGCACACTCGTAAAAGTCATTTTTAGGCATTTTTTCACCAAGTTTTCAACATAGCCATTTTAAGACCTCTGCTCATGAACAGTGTCACTGTGGTTTTGTTAATGTGTCCCATACATTGAGGTTGCACACCGACTGCGCCATTGTGCGCTACATGGGCGGAAACACGTTTTGGGCAGGATGTGAAAAATGACAGCTGTACTGCTCATAAGGAGGTGTGGAAAAATGGCAATGTTGAAAATCTGGAGTGGAAATATTGAAAATTCGCAAACCTATGAGCGTGCGTAGGAACTGCGCAACGCACGCTCGTAAAACAATCATTTTTAGGAATTTTTTCACCAAATTTTCAACATAGCCATTTCAAGACCTCTGCCCATGAACAGTGTCACTATGATTTTCTTAATTTGTCCCGTACATTGATTTCACACACCGACTGCGCCATTCTGCGCTACAAGGGTGGAAACACATTTTGGGTGAGATGTGAAAAATGACAGCTGTACTACTCATAATATGGTGTGGTGAAATGGCAATGTTGAAAATCTGGAGTGAAAATATTGAAATTTACGTGAACTTACAGAGCCTACACGTAGGAACTGCATAACCTGCATCATTAAACAGTCATTTTTTGGAATTTTGGCACCAAATTTTCAACATGGGGGTTTTGGGCCCCCTTCTCATGAATGATGTCACTGTCATGGTGGTATTCAGTCCAGAAGGGTGATTTCGCAGTCACTGCACAGTCACTGCGCGAAATCACCCTTCGAGCCTGAATAACGCCATGACAGTGACATCATTCATGAGAAGGGGTCCCAAAAACCCCATGTTGAAAATTTGGTGCAAAAATTCCCAAAAATGCCTGAGATATGCAATAAAGTTGAACCCCTCCTATCTAGCCCATTATACAGCTTACCGGCATTTCCTCAGTTCGCGGTCGGCTTTGAAGAGTGCAGACGTGTTCCTGCTCCACCGAAGATCGTCGCGCCGGAGTCCGGAGGTAAGTATGGGGTGAGGGGGAGTGGGGGAGGCTGGGTGCGCAGTGGGTGGGTGCGGGATGTGGGAGGGGGCTCAGGAGCGCCGGGGACAGTTTTTACAGGGTAAAAACCAAAAGACGTCTGCGGACGCTTGCCACGCTGGGGTGGCCCAGCGTGGCACAAGGACTTAGGGGGCATTCAGCCGACGGAGATTGGGCACCCCTGCAGCAAAAAAAAAAAAACGCAGACCGTTTGCCACGCTGGGGTGGGCTCCCCAGCGTGGCACAATGATTTTGGGGAGGGGCGTTTTCAGCCGACGGGGATTGGGCACCCTGTCGGTAACATAACGGATTTCCACTCTGGGGTGGGCCTCAGCGTGGCAGCAACTATTGGGAGGGAGGAGACAAATAGTTCAGCCGGACGGGATTGGGCACCCGTCGGCTCCTCCGCTGCGTCCGGGGGCGCGCATGGCTGGGAGGGGAGCTGTGCGCGTGAGCAGCTCCTTATCACTGCTCTCCTCAAGCGTAGCTCCCTCTTTCAATCAGAGGCTTACTGCATTTTGGAGCGGTCATAGACAGCTCCAAAATGCATTGGCTTACAGGGGTCGCGCCTGCCAGCCCAGTGCCTGAATTGGAGGAGGAGGTGACACACCTCCAAAATCTCCGTTCATGGCACTGTGTTTCTTGCACATGCGTGCAAGCAAACATAAAAATCACAAATTGAAATGGAATGAATAGCATCCCATTGATTTGCTACTACCGAGAATCTTTTCGAGGTCAAATGACATCCAAATTAGATAAGCGAAAGATTTTGGAATGATTCTAATAAAATTATTTTATATTTTTGTTTATTGCAGATTCGGATGACATAACCTTTGAGCTACAGAACTCGTTTACTAAGGTGTCACATCAAAAATCATGGTGCAGAGACACTTTAGAGTTACACAAGTACCACAGTTCCTCAATTAATCAAACAAAGTTGTACAGACAATTGTGGGTAGTACATGGGACAATGAGATGCAAGTACAATAGGACATAAAGGTGCAAGGAAGCAGCCAACATGGCATTGTCAAGTTTTATTTACATGCTATAGGTTGGAAAAGAAACTTAGACAAGGTATTGGAGATTGAAGGGAGGATGTGCTGCCTGTCTGAGAGGGGGAGGTTGGGCATAGCAGTCACATCCCAAAATTAAAATTAAATCACTCTCTTTCTTTAACATCTCAGTAGGGTCAAACGTAAATTTTCTATAAAACTTAGCATCTAAAGTAAGTTTAATTCTTGTTCATACTTTAGTCATAATAACAATAGAACAAACTTTATCTGCCACCTTTATTTCTATATACTGATTTTTCTCTAAATTTTCAGTGGCTTCTTGTTCTTTAGTCATGTAGTTATTCTTGTATTTATAATGTCTCTGTTCTTGTGAATATAACTCATGTAATTCCTGTTTGCACAATATCTCAAAAACGAGTACAGCAGGATTAACAGGGGGTATAAATGTAAATCTTTTCAACACAGGATCAGATTCAACATACATATTTTCATTTGTACTGGAATCCAATGTTCTATCTGTTTCAGCACAGTTAGTAATTTTACATTTAAAGAATGCTTCCAAATCCAATTTGCGTGCAAATTTATGCAAATATACTATGCTATTAAATTCATTTTTTCTTTGCAGTTGGTACAAATTAAAGACCATAGTTAAGAACCCTTTCTTCCACTGGAGTAAGTTCATAGTCAGATATGTTTAGAACAATTGACTTTTCAGGTTGTTTAGTTACCATCTGCCTATCCTGCCCCTGCCCCAACATCCCCTATATCCCATTCCCCGCTGGGATGCTCTGGGGTTGTTGTTGTTGTAATAGTAATGTTGTTGATTTGGGTGACAAAATTGCCACCTCCCCTTGCCTCATGTCACTATTATTGTCTTCCTATATTATTCCTAGCTATTCTGGGGCTGTGCCTTAGAGATCTCTTGGGCAGTTGCAGGGTAAATGAGGCTTCCACTGTTACTTTATTATGTATATACATTGTAGCGTAATTATATAGGGATTACAAGTTTGTTGTATTGGTGCTTTTGGCCTTTTGACCTTTTGCAGTATTAGTGACCTTCCCAGTCTTAGAACATAAATAGTTAATTATGGGGGCCATATATACTGTATGTATATGTTTTCACATCTCTTAATATATATCATTTTACATCATTAATTGTTTTGAGTATAATGGTATGATGGGGATTTGACCTTTCGCTATTTGATTTGACCACCATAGTATATTTAAGCAATAAGGCACGACAGCGTGTGGTATATCATGGGATATCGTCACGCCTTGAGTGGTTGGGCATGAGGCTGCAGGCCGAGTGTGTCCAACCGTCTGAGAAGTGATGATATCCAATGATATACCACACCCTGAAGTGCCTTATTGCTATTATGAACTGGTTTATCAGTTTTGTTAGGAAAAAAAATTAAAAAATAAATTTTAAAATGTTTTAATGCCCTTTTTGTAGTGTTGGAGGAACATCTTTTTTAAAAAAAAAGTTCCTGGAGGGCTTTGGGCAGCAGGTGGCACTGTTGCAAGTGGAGTTCATGTAGGAGTGCAGCTGCAAGCACCACTATGTTGACAGGGACAGCGATCGTTGTGGTCTGTGATCTGCTCCCCCCACCCCCAAAATGATGTTGTGATTATTGGAAGCCTGGAGCAAAAGAAAACTGTGATGCTTCATTTTTAAGGGAGAAGGTGAGGTTAATAAACAAGTTTTTTGTAATTGGGAGGGCCATTGTGATATCGGGAATGTTTTTCTCCTCGCGAGCGGCCGTTAATATGTGAGCTGCGTGGTGGCGTTACGGTATTTCTCTGTTGGGAGGGAGTGCTTTTATGAATGCTGCAGTGGGCAGTCGCCCATTATGTTGTTTCGGCTGGTGGGTGTTTTGTTTGAAAAAAATAAAAATTCTTCTCGGTTGCTGACACTCCTATTACGTGTAAGCGAGTGAGGAACTGCTCATACTGACTGCAGTTTTAGCGGGTTCTGTAGCTGCCACTCTCCCCCGGATAGCTTTGTTGTGGGTGAGGAGGCTGGTGGCTGGAAGCTTTTTGAAGCTGTGATGATGTAGCTAGATATCCTCACGGCTTCAAAGAGCTCTTAGCCAATCAGATTTGTGTATTTATGTTCGCCAGTTCATAATTATGTATAAATGAGATATACAAACATGGTTTGGGTTGCATGTATAGATATATACTTTAGTGGTGTTATTAGCTGGTTTGGGCTTATGTGGAAAACATTTGTAGTTTCTAAGCATGTGATTAGAGTGATTTTCTAATATTGTTGAAAAGAGAAAAACTGTACTGTATCTTTAGGAGAGATGTTTAAATATGTGTATGCTAGCCACATTGGCCATACCTTGAGAAAGCCCACAGTCAGGTGGGTGAAACAGTTGGTGGTTGCTGGTGGGGTTCGTGTTTGAGTCTGCGCAATAAAAGCTTTTTTTAACATTGAATGAAACTATGGGTTCTTGATTTGCTTGCCTTATGCACACTAGTGCCTGCTAGCCACTCACATTCTTGTACAGAATTGCCTAAGAGAGTTGTAGAGCTGAAAACTCTAGGGGTTCAATTCTCAAAGCCCATATTTATTTATTTATTTAAACATTTGTTGACTGGGATAAGCACACTGAGCCGAGGCTCATTTCCAGGTGCAACCCAGGGGGAGGGGATAAAGGAGTACATGCAGTAATAACACAGACAGGATATTTACAAAATTGTCTACAGACAGTTACAGTATTTACAGGTTGATGGTTTGACTATCGACAGATCCAGCAGAAGTTTCCACGTTACAGATCAATAGAGCTACAGGTTGACAGCATGTAGTTCTCAAAAGCACTTACATAGCAAGGCGTGCTAGAGACATTGTGATTGTATGAGATGAGGTGAGAAGATGAGGATTTAGTTGAAGATGTGATCAGTGAGAAAGACGTCAATTTGGAGCTGGGAGTGGTGGCAGAGGCAACAGCGGTAGTGGCAATCACCTGGGACAGTGGCAAGAGGGAGGTGCTAGGAGACATAGTTGCTTCTTGCAAGCGAGGAAATAGGAGGTATTTCTATTGGAGGGGGTTAGATTATTCCACAAAGTGGGGAGCCTGTAGGAGAGGTCAGCTTTGCTAGAGGATAAGGATGGTTGAGGTATGCAGAAGGATCTTTCATTTCTCTGTCTTAGTGCATAGGGGGAGTCTGAGGCCTGTGAGAGGTTTTCCACCAAGTGGGGGGGTAGCAGGTTGAACCAGAATTTAGATATCAGATTGTGCAAGTGGATATAACAACCGTGGGACAGCGGGGCTATTCCTAAGAGGGAGTACAGATTGCAGTGATGCATTCTAAGGGGTGAGTTGGTAGCGAAGCAGCAAAAGAGTTCAGGAGGATGTCAAGTTTTGATAGGGTGACATCTGAGGCCAGGCAGTAGACCACGTCTGCACAGTCAAAGACAGAGAGTATCATTTTAGTTATGATTTGATGTCTGGGGGGTAGTGAGAGGCAGTCTCTGTGCCATTATAGCATGCCAAGTTTGGGGTGTAGTTTAGAGATGGTTGCGTCTAAGTGTGGAGCAAAAGATAAACAGGGGTCTAGCCAAACACCTAGGTACTTGTATTTGCTAACCTGGTTAAGAGAGGTACCATCCAGAGAAATGATAGGTGGGAGGGGCTGCTAATTTTTTTGTGCTGTGCCAAACAGCATGGAAACAGTTTTGAAAGTATTATGTTTTAGTTGGTTTTGTAGGAACCGTTTTTGGATGCAGTTAAAATCGCATTAGAGGCTAGTTTGAGCTTCATGCATTAATGGGCCAGAGGTAAAAAGGACTGAGTCTTCCACATACATGTGTATGCTGGACTTGGTGCAGGAGAAAGGGAGGTTGTTAATGAAGAGGGAGAAGAGGATGGGGCCAAGAACAGATCCTTGTAGAATGTCTGCTAAGCTGGGTGTGGGGTTAAGACATGTCAGCGATTCTGACAGATTGCAATCTGTTGGAGAGATAAGAGTTGAACCACTGTAAGGCGATGGGGCAAGACCAGCTGATTCAAGTTTCAGCAGGACGCGGGGGTGAGATACAGAATCAAAAGCCTTGGCCAGATCGAAGAAGACTGCGGCGGTGAGGTGGTCTTGGTCAGAGACAGTGTTGATGTGGTTAGTGACATGTAGGAGAGAAGAGATAGTGGAATGCTGTTTCAGGAAGCCAGACTGGTGGGAAGATAGAAGCTTGTGTGTGGTGAGGTAGTCTGCCAGTCTGGTGTGTGCCAGGGATTCCTGAAGCTTAGCAATAGCAGGGAGGAGGGAGATGGGCCTGTAATTTCCAGGTGTAGTGCGGTCCCATCCTTTGTGAAGAGGAATGACAGTGGCAAATTTCCATGCTTGCAGAACTGTGTCCATGGAAAAGGAGAGGCTGAGTAGATGGTAAGAGGTTTTATGATTGTGGGAGCAGAGATCTGCAGGAGAGTGGTGTGAATTCCATCTGGCCAGGATTTGAAGCTATTTAATGCATGGAGGGCTGTGAGGACTTCATTTTCTGAGACGGGTGTGAATTCAAAGTTGTTGAGGCAGGGAGGTGGAGATGAGACTAAGGATGTAGGTGGGGGCCATGTGATGTGGCACATGTAGTGGAAAATTTGTTGAGGGTATCAGCAGTGCTAGTGGGATCATAGGCTTACCGTGCTGTTTGAAAGCAGGGGAAGTGGGTTGCAATGGAGGATCAAGGAATGAGTGTATTACATTCCAGAATTTGGAAGGGTGGGCGTGCGACAGCTGCGATTTGAAGAAGTCCACTTTTTCCTGTCTGCCTTTTTGCAGATGACACAAAGATCTGCAACAGGGTTGATACACAAGAAGGCGTGGAAAGGATGAAAAGGGACTTGGCAAGGTTGGAGGAATGGTCAGACGTATGGCAGCTAGGATTCAATGCAAAAAAGTGCAAAATAATGCACCTGGGAAACAAGAACCCAGGGGAAGAATACACAATGGATGGGGAGGTAGTAACAACAACAAAACAGGAAAGGGACCTGGGGGTAATCATATCAGATGACCTTAAGGTTAGCAAGCAATGTGAGAAGGCAGTAGGGAGGGCCTGGGGTATACTGGGATGTATAGGGAGAGGCATCAGCAGCAGAAAACAGGAAGTTGTTATCCCTCTGTACAGACAGTTGGTGAGACCCCATCTGGAATACTGTGTCCAGTTCTGGAGACCCCATCTCTGCAAGGACATAGACAGGATAGAGGCAGTCCAGAGGAGGGCAACTAAAATGGTGAAGGGTCTGCAAGAGAAGCCGTATGAGGAGAGACTAAAGGAGCTTAATATGTATACCCTTGAGGAAAGAAGGGAGAGGGGGGACATGATAGAAACTTTCAAGTACCTCAAGGAATCAACAAAGTTCAAGAGGGTAGCATCTTTCAGAAAAAGAGACTTGCAAGAACAAGGGACACAATTTAAAGATAGAAGGAGGCGGTTCAGGGGCAATGTGAGGAAGTATTATTTCACAGAGAGGGTAGTGGATGCATGGAACAGCCTTCCTGAGGAAGTTGTGGGGTCTAAAACTGTGGAGAATTCAAGAATGCATGGGACAGACATAAGGCAATTCTTGTGGGGGGCAGGAAGATATAGGCTGTTGGTTAACTAGGATCTGCGGCCTATCCTGTAGGTAGGGAAATGGGCAGACTAGATGGGCCTAGCGGTCCTTATCTGCCGTCAAAGTCTATGTTTCTATGTTTCTGTCTTTTTTTTTTTTAGTTGTTTAACCAGGAGTAGCACACTAAGCTTAAAGCTTTTTTACAGGTGCAATCTGGGAGCACAGGGAAGTTAAGTGACTTGCTCAGGGTCACACAGTATGTAAGTGGAAGCTGTGGGATTCAAACCCAGGTCTGGTCTGCTGGATGTCACCAGATTTGCAGCTCAGAGCCTTAAACCACTGTGCTATACTGCCTCGTAAAATTCTTAGTGCATGCATTGTGGAGGGTGTTATATTCCTGTCTACTTTTGGGGCTAGGAAGGGATTTGAAGGCAGACCAGGCTTTGTCCCTGGCCCTGCATAGGGTGAGGATTGGAGCCATAATCCATTTATGGTGGAGCTTTTTCACCCTAAGCTTTTTAAGGGGTGTGTGAGAGTCTCAGATGTTTGTGAAAGTGCACAGGAAGCTGGAGAGGGCAACATCAATGTCAAGGACAGAGTACACATGATGCTAGTCAGCGTGATAGAAGCTGGTTAGTAGGGATTCAGTATCCAGAGAGATTAGGTGCTGGGTGTTAATGAATTTAGGGGTAGATTTGGGCAAGTGGGATTTTCTGATGCAGTAGGTAATGCAGTGATCACTTAGTGCATTTGTGAGGATTCCAGCCAAGGTCACCCTGTGCGGGTGTGAGGTGAGGATCCAGTCAATTAAAGAATGGTTTTAGGAGTGGGAATTGTAGCAGGTGGATTCATGTAACAGTTGTTACAGGTTGAGGGAGTCTATTCTGGAGATGTAGGCTTTTGAGGAGGGGGAGAGCCAGTGTAGATTGAAGTCGCCTAGTAGAATCAGTTCCCTTTTGGAGGTCAGATCAGGAAGAGTAGTTAGGGTGATTACTAGAGATTCATGAGAAAGACTAGGTGATGCATAGAGCACCCCAATAAATAAAGGAAGAGAAGCAGGCAGAATGAGTTGAACCAGAAGGACTTCATGGGAGCCTGGACACGATTCCTTTAACATGACCTAGCACGAGAGTGGTTGTTTAGAATAGATGGTTACACCTCCGCCTCATTTACCATGATCCTGTCAGAGTATGGCATAGTTGGGGAGATTTAGGGAGGAGTCTCGGATCCTTGTGGAAAGCCATGCTTCAGACAGGCATAGGATGTCAGTAGAGTGCTCAGCTATACAGCAGGTTAATTGGTCAGTTTTAGGCAGGAGGCTTCTGATGTTCACGTGGGCATTGGAGAGGCCTTTGTGGGAGCTTATTGGCTGCGGCCCAGCCTGAGGGCCCGTGTTAGGTTTAATATCATCTAATTCCAGCTCGGAGTAGGATGAGGAGGAGGAAGGAGTACATAGCAGTGAATTTGTATCTTCTGGTATACAGAGTGGTAGCTGGGGTAAATCTGACAGCCCTAATGAGTGACAAGACAGTTATCGTCTGTAGAGATAGGATGTTTGGACTGACAAGGAGTGCAACGTACAGGTGAGTCACAGGGTGTTGGCTTTGGAAAAGGTGGGATGAGCTGGTTTGAGAGACATGCGGTTCAGGGAAGGTTAGAGAGTGTTTGTTAGGGTGGAGGGGTGGGATGACCATTGTGAGGAGATAAGAGGCAAGGACAAAATATAGGAAAGGCTTGGGCAGAGACATATTACTGTGTTCGGGAGAAATATTTTCAAGGGGTCCATCCTTGAGTTGGGGATCACAGAGAAGAGTAGCAGATGATTTAGTATGCTTTAGGAGAGGGATAATTAGAGGAGTGGGCTGAGGACAGTAGGCAATTGCAGTTGGGGGTAGTAACGACTTCAGTTTGGTAGGCAGTCATCAAGCAAAATAGGAGGTTTCTCCTCAGCGCTCTGGGGCAAGGGAAAAGAGGGTTTACAGATGGTTTGAGATCCTATAAATACAAGTATAGGACCATCCTAGTGTCACTTTAAAGAGAGGTCTGTGGATGTGGACAGGGGAGGGGAGAGGGAAGAGAGAGAGAGAGAGATGAGGAGGAGCTGTGGGGGGGGATGTGTATTTAATAGAGGTCGGGCTGGAGAGGGTGAGTGAGACAAAATACACCCTCCTTAACTGCAAGCTTTGGTTGCTGAAGCCAAGAAAAAGTTCAAAACGCCCTCTGTAACTTAAAGCTGAGGGAAAGTTCAGAAAAAAAAGGTGCTGAGATGAGGGATTCAAGTGGCAGCCAATGAGGAGTCAGGATTGCTCGTGGCAGCCAATTGGGCATAGGCAGCTTGACAGCCAGGCTTCCCTTAGACGAGCAGTTATACCTTTAGCTATGTGGGTGGGCAGGAGTTCCAGCATGGCCAGCTGTGTTGAGTGCTGAGCTGCTTCTTTGGAGAGCCCAATCAAGGGCAGAGGCTTCCTGGTGAGAGATAGAGAGGGAGAGGGTTAAAGTATCATGCCACGAAAGATTGATTGACACAAGGTGCCTATGGTGCATCTATGTTTGCCACAGGAACTTTGCATCAATCTATCCCCCCTCCCTGATTTCTCATGTAATAATATTTAAGAAACCCCCCTTCCCTGGTGGTCTGGTGGCCATCCTCTCTGACCCTGATGTCCCTGTAATAATAATTATTGAAACCTCCTTCCTTGGTGGTCTAGTGGCCCCCCCTCCCCACTCCCCAATGTCCCTGTAATAATAATAATTAATGAAAATCCCCTTCCCTGGTGGCAGAGAGGTTGGGGTACAGGATCCTGCCCTGTAATTTGGTTAGAATATTGTGCCTCTGAGGAAGATGGATGGGCTGTAACACTGAGAGGGCAAGCAGGAGGGAGTACCATGGCTTTCTTGCCCAATCTGGTGCCACCAGAATCATAGTTGCTGGGTGGTTCCTGAGCTTTATGAAGACACTGAGTAACAGAGAGAAGGGAGGGATGGCAGAGAAACCTCCCTGACCAATCCAGTGCAAGGGCATCCACTGGCACTGTCCCTAGAACTGGAGGCCTGCAACACAATTGAAGCAACTGATGGTTGTCTGTGGAGGCAAAGGGATCTACCTCTGGTGTGCCTCACTGTCTGAATACTGAAGTCTAAACCTGTCTGTTTAGGGACCACATGTGGTGGTTCTGGCTGATTCTGCTGAGGGAATCTGCTAAGAGGTTGTCCTTTCCTGGCAGGTGGATTGCAGACAGAGATACCAGCAGGGAGCAGGCCAGGTTCCATACCTTCATGGCCTCTCTGCTCAGCATGGTCAACCCGGTGCTTCCTTCTTTGTTGATGTAGTACATGGTAGTGGTGTTGTCTGTCCTGACTTACACTACCCTGCCTTTTATTTGGGGGCCAAAGGACTGCAGAGCCAGGAGAACTCCCCTGAGCTCTAGCAGGCTTATGTGAAAGACTGACTCCAGAGAGGACCAGGTACTGCTCTCTGTCAGCTTGTTCAGATGTGCCCCCCAACCCAGGAGGGAGGCATCTGTTGTGAGGATGACTGATGGAACATGCTGTCAAAAGAGCATTCTTTTCCTGAGGTTGTCTTTGTCTTGCCACCATTTCAGAGCCTGAAGAAGAGACTTAGTGACTGGTACTAGTTTGGACCTCCTCTGAGACCAAAGGGATCTTAAATAGAACTGGATGTCCCTCATTTGAAATCTGTTCCCTGGCATCACAGCTGTGGTAGCTGCCATGTGGCCAAAGAGCTGCAGGAAGTGCCTTGCTGGTCTGTGTCTGTTGAACTTGAAGGAGCCTGCTAGAACTAGTATACTGTATACCCTGTGCTGTGGGAGGAATGCATTCCCTTGCAGGGTGTTTAACCTGGGTGAGTTCTACTTGGGACTTCTGGACATTTATAAGAAATTCCAGTCTCCAAGGTGCCCTGGGTGAGGGCAAGAGAATCTCAGGTGTGCTGGGGGGACTGTTCCATGACTAGCCAGTCATCCAGGTATGGGAACACAGTGACTTCCAGCCTTCTTAGGTGTGCCACAACCACAGCTAAACACTTGGTGAATGCCCTGGGGGAAGACGTGAGGCAGAAGGGTAGTGCTGAAAATGGGTAGTGACTTGAGGGCAGCCTGAACCTCAGGGACCTCCTGTGGCTGGGACTGATAGGAAAGTGGAAATAAGCATCCTTGAGATCCATAGATGCCAACCAATCCCCTTGCTGCAGGGTGGAAATGATCATGGTCAAAGTGACCATCTTGAACTTTGGCTTTGTCAAATGTTTGTTCAGAAGCCTGAGATCTAAAATAGGTCACCATTCTCCATTTTTCTTTTGGGAAAATACGTATCTGGAGTAGAAACTTTTCCCCTTCTGAGATGAGGGGACAGGTTATACTGCCTTAATTTGCAGTAGGTTGGTGACTTCTAACTCCAGCAGAGCTTTTGTTGCGGAGGTTGCCATGTTATAGTGCCTGTTCTGCAGCCTGGGAGACATTTTTGAAGCTTAGAGACAGGCCATGGTTCACTACCGCCAGGACTCACTTGTTAGTGGTGATGGGCTGCCACTCTTGAAGGAAGTGAGCCAACCTGCCTCCTACTGGGGGTGTGGAGGTGACCTGAGTAAACACATCAGGGGTTCTGTTTGGGCTGGGACTTGGCCTGAGGTGATGGGTCAGCCATCCTTGGGGACTTCCTGCCCCTACCTCTGAAGTAACCAATGGGGTGCTGGTAGTCTGGTGCTGCTTGGGCTTGAAAAAGAGGGTCTAGGGCAGGTGCCATTACCCCTGCCTCCCCTACCTTGAGTCCAATAGGATGTAAAAGGCTTGTCCTGAGCTGAGTTGCTCCTGTAAGTGGATTTATACTCTTCTATGTTCTTTGTATAAGTCTCAGTTTTATCTCTGAACAGATAGTTATTCTCACAGACATCCGTGGCCTTAGCCTTGGTGTCCTGGGACAGGTTGGTAGCCCTGAGCCAAGCAAATCTCCTCATGAATATGACAAGGGCCATGAACCTGGATGCTGTATCATTGGCATGCACTGCCATATGAAACTGATACTTACTGTCATTTAGGGCTGTCCTGGCTCTTTCAGCCAGGTCAGCAGCCACATCCCCAGTAATCTTATCACTCATGGTCAGGACTGATGATCAGAGAGCCTTCTGGTACTGTGCTATATAGCCATGTAGGTAACTTGTCAGATGAGGAGGAAAGCTGACAAGTACCCCTTCTTCCCCATATTGTCCAGTTTCCTGGAGTCCTTGTCCGAGGGTGTGAGAGGACAAAGGTACCCTAGCCTTATCACATGCAGCTACCTGCACGTCACCCTCATGGTCAGGATGGACAAAAAGAAAATCAGCATTTGTTCTGTCAAGCTGATACATCTTATCTATTTTCTGATTGACCCCTGGTATGGGTGTGGGAGTCTGCAGAATCTTGAGGGTAGTCTTTTTTAGTGACTTGTGGATAGGCAACAGAATCCTTTTTGTGAGAACTAGTCCTGTCATATTCAAAAACAACCTCATCCTCATCTTCCACCACCTCACATGTGGCAAGAGTGAGGGTGTCTACCATCTCTCTCACAAAGGCATAATAAGACAAGTAGTCCTATTGTCCCCACTGTGGGGAACCAAAGTCTTGCTATGGAGAGACTTCAGGCTCAATGGGGTCTCTTTCCTCCTTCTCCTCCATTTCCTTGTATAGAAACTCTGGTACCTAGCTGGGGGGGGGGGCTGAAGGCAGAACTAGGATAATGGATGAGGGAAATGATGGCCTGAAGGGCTTGTAATATTTTCAGGGCTTTGGCAATGTCCTCCACAGAGGACATGGCAGGTTTGTCTGCTAGAGAGCTCTTTTGCTTTTTCGGCAGGGGGTGCAATGACATGCTTTTCCTTATGCTTTCTTTTTGCAGGATCCAGTTCTGTTGCCAGTTTCATGGGCCTCTTAGATTTTGAGGCATCACCCTTGTCCATAGGTTTGGCTCCACAGCCTCTTTAGGCCTATCCTTTTTGGAGTAAGAGGATGAGGCCTCATCAGTTGGTTTTGGTGAGGTAGAGCCAGGACAAGCCATTTTTTTGAGCCTTTTTGCCCTCTTCTTTACTGTGTTGGGGCAAAAGGTACTTCAAACCTCATAGTTTGCAAATATCTGACTAGGACCATGACACACCAGGCAAAGATCATACCTATCCGCCTTGGTGATGTTCTGCCCACACTTCAAACTATTTTTAGTAACAGTCGGTCCTGTTTTCTGTTTGGGTCTCTCTGACATGCCAGTTGCCAGAAGACTGAGAAAAACAATGCCCAAAAAGGAAACACAATGATTGTTGTCAGTTCCCTAAAACTGCAAAAACACAAATAAAAAGAAAGCACTGTTTCCTAAAATGGTTTAAAACTAGGAAAATAGCAATAGTGCTCGGTTCCTTAAAATGGGAGGAACCACTAAACAAAATATAATTTTTGAAGAAAAAATGCTACAATTCCTAGGAAGATGAACCGGAATGTTAGTAAAATTTAAAAGAAAAAACGTAGTAAAAATTGCTGAGGAGATGGTTCCCCTCTGTTCTCTGGAACCACTGAAGAACCAGGAAAAAACACAAAATGTAATAAAAACTATATTAACTAACCTGAAAAGGCTACTGAGGCAGTGTTTACCGATTTCTTAAAACTTCTAAGTTTTTTTCCATGGAAAAATAACAAATTCAGACAGATGGCTCTCTGAGGTGTCTTTACTAGGCAGGCAGAGGAATGAATCTGAGTGGTTTAGAATGCAGCAGCACCTAGGGGCCGCAGTTTGAATTGCGCACGAACCAACAATGAATACCATCTATTACATACATTCCGATCTCTCCAGGGCATTTCAGCACAGGAGGCTGACTGCATTAGTTAAGCACACTGAGGGATTCCTGGGGTTTGAAAAGGTATTTCTGACAACTATAAAAAAAAAAACCACACCAGAATCTAGGTAAATAAATCAAGTTTCGCTAGGTTCAAGTGTTTTGTTTATTTTAAAAGAGATCATTATTTATGTATGTTAAATGTCTGTAACATTAAAAAGTAAAAAGAAAATGGTGCCCATCTCAACTAGTGTTTTTTCCCCAGCAGCAAGTATATCATGCAAATAACCACTCGCAATATGTTTTTTTTTTTTTTTGCCTTTCATGGTAAGTTATTTTTTTACCTTTTATAACAGTTTTTTACCAGTCGAACTTGAACGTTTACTCAAAAATCATTATAACTTTAAAAGGGTATAATATTTTTTCACCAAACCTTCAAAAGGAATACCCTTGACACAGGTCCCTTTAAACCTGAACATTTCATCAAAGAACAATATACTGGATAATGAGGCCCACTCACCCTATAAAGAATGAATCTGAAAATTCAACATTATTCTATCAAATGTTTAATCAAGTGACTTAAAGTATTCATTTTTAATCAAGTGACTTCCAATATTTTCTTGTAAGAAAAGATAATCAATTTCAAAATAGTAAACCAGTTTCCTGAAGAAGGGTTTACCCGAAACGTTGATCTGTGAATACTGGAAGTCACTTGATTAAAAATTTGATAGAATAATGTTGAATTTTCAGATTCGTTCTTTATAGGGTGAGTGGGCTTCACTATCCAGTGTATTGTTTTTTGTTGTTAAGCATCAGCTACTATATTGGCATTTGCTTGGTCCCTCCCCATGATAGGTGTACTAACACCTTTCATATACATTTTTTCGAGGAATTTGGCTGTACTGGATGAATCTTTTTTCTGAAACTATCATGACAAAATTGCACACCATCTAGGCTATAAGTGAGAGCAAAAAGTATGCAATCTTGAATATAGTTATAGATAGATAGATAGATTGATTTTGGGACTCCGTATCTCATAAACTGTTCAAGTTATAATTAAGAAACTTTTCACATCTTGAGACTCTGACAGCTTGACAGTGCAAAATAAATTTTATGCTATTTTGTCAAAGTATGCCAAAACTATTAAGGTGCAAAAGCTGAGGGTTAACATTGAACAGTCAATTCAACCCTTACTATCGAGGCTCTATTGCACCCCTATAATACGCTTTCATTGCCATAACAGTGTAGGTAAAGCAAAAAACATATGACATTAAAATAAATGCAATTGCAGTAAATGCTGGACAAGGACACCGGAAGTTAGGGATATGATTAAAATGTGCAGAATGTTAAAGGTTACATTTTTAAAATTCACACGAACAATAATGAAAAAACATTTTTCCCAATACATACTAAAGTGTGTTATTTTTTTCAGTAGATAAATAATACTGCTTGTCATATGAAATTAATGTCTCTTTCTCAGTGCATTTTATTATGATAGTGACGTGGAAGCGCCACTAGAGTTTGGGTTGAGTAGGGACTTTAATGGTATACCCCAATTTTTGCACTTTAGTATCTTCACAACCATTCTATGAAATTACATGACATTTTGCATGCACAGTTTTGTGGGGCAGATCTGTCAACATGGCAAGTTTCATTCCAGTTGGATGTCTGGATTCCGAGATGCAGATAGTGAAAAAATGTAAAAAATTGCTGTTTTTTGCTATTTACACTTGCTTGCGCGCATGCGCAAGTAACGTCTTGGGAGAATGGGACACTTTGGAGGTGTGCCTCTCCTGTGCAATCCCCTGTTCTGTTGAGCAGGCGTGGCGGTCCTGCACCAATTGGCACGGTGCTATGTATGACAGCGGTGGTCTTCTCTTCAAAGAAAACCACTGCTGTGTGCTTACAGCGCATCACGCCCCCCCAAATCTTTGGTGCCACGCTGGGAGCCCACCCCAGCATGACAAACATCCCGCATCATCTGCCCGGCCCAGGGGTGCCCAATCCCCTGTTGGCTCCAGCCCCCCCAGCCATCCTTCTGCCACGCTGGGAGCCCACCCCAGCATGGCAAACGTCCCGCGTCGTCAATCGTAGAAAAAAAAAACCCCGTAAATTAAAAACCGTCCAACGCAGTCTCCCCGCCCCCTCCCACAACCTGCACCCACCCACTGCGCACCCTATCTCCCCACACCCCCCTCACCCCATACTTACCTCCGGAGCTCAGCGCGACTATCATCACTGGACCGGGAACATGTCTGCACTCTTCAAAGCCGACCACGAACTGAGGAAATGCCGTTAAGCTGTATAATGGGCTAGATGGTTTTTTTCCAACTTTGTTGCATATCTTAGGCATTTTTGGGAGTTTTTGCACCAAATTTTCAACATGGGGTTTTTGGGACACCTTCTCATGAATTCTGTCACTGTCATGGCGTTATTTGGGCCCGAAGGGTGATTTCGCAGTCACTGCGCAAAATCACCTTTCAGGCCCGATTAATGAAATGACAGTGCCAGCTGCTCATAAGGTGGGCTCTCAAAAGCCTATTTTGAAAATTTGGTGGAAAATTCCTAAAAATGACCGTTTTACGAGCTTGCGTTGCGCAGTTCCTACACACGCTCGTAAGTTCACGAATTTTCAGCATTTTCACTCCAGATTTTCAACATTGCCATTTTACCACACCTTCTTATGAGTAGTATAGCTGTCATTTTTCACATCTCACCCAAAATGTGTTTCCGCCCATGTAGTGCACAATGGTGCAGTCGGTGTGCGAAATCAATGTATGGGACACATTAAGAAAATCACAGTGACACTATTCATGAGCAGAGGTCTTAAAATGGCTATGTTGAAAATTTGGTGAAAAATTTCCTAAAAATGACTGTTTTACGAGCATGCGTTGCGCAGTTCCTATGCACGCTCGTAAGTTTGCGAATTTTCAATATTTTCACTCCAGATTTTCAACATTGCCATTTCACCACACCTCCTCATGAGCAGTACAGCTGTCATTTTTCACATCCTGCCCAAAACGTGTTTCCGCCCATGTAGCTCACAATGGTGCAGTCGGTGTGCGAACTCAATGTATGGGACACATTAAGAAAATCACAGTGACACTGTTCATGAGCAGAGGTCTTAAAATGGATGTGTTGAAAATTTGGTGAAAAAATCCTAAAAATGACTGTTTTACGACTGTGCGTTGCACAGTTCCTATGTACGCTCGTAAGTTTGCAAATTTTCAATATTTTCACTCCAGATTTTCAACATTGCCATTTTACCACACCTCCTTATGAGCAGTGCAGCTGTCATTTTTCATATCTTGCCCAAAACATGTTTCTGCCCATGTAGCGCACAATGGCACAGTCGGTGTGCGAACTCAATGTATGGGACACATTAAGAAAATCACAGTGTCACTGTTCATGAGCAGAGATTGTAAAATGGCTATGTTGAAAATGTGGTGAAAAAATTCCTAAAAATGACTGTTTTACAAACGTGCGTTGCGCAGTTCCTACGCACGCTCGTAAGTTCGCGAATTTTCAATATTTTCACTCCAGATTTTCAACATTGCCATTTTACCACACCTCCTTATGAGCAGTATAGCTATCATTTTTCACATCCTGCCCAAAACGTGTTTCCACCCATGTAGTGCACAATGGTGGATTCGATGTGCGAAATCAATGTATGGGACACATTAAGAAAGTCACAGTGACACTGTTCATTAGCAGAGGTCTTAAAATGGCTATGTTGAAAATTTGGTAAAAAAATTCCTAAACCTGACTGTTTACTTAGCTGCAGTGCTATGCAGTTCCTACCACGCCGAGGTTTCGTAATTTTCAATATTTCCACCACATTTTCAACATTGCCATTTTACCACACCTTCTTATGAGTAGTACAGCTGTCATTTTTCACATCTCACCCAAAACATGTTTCCGCCCATGTAGCGCACAATGGCACAGTCGGTGTGCAAAATCAATGTATGGGACACATTAAGAAAATCACAGTGACACTGTTCATGAGCAGAGGTCTTAAAATGGCTATATTGAAAATTTGGTGAAAAAATTCATAAAAATGACTGTTTTACAAGCGTGTGTTGCGCAGTTCCTACGCACGCTCATAAGTTCGTGAATTTTCAATATTTTCACTCCAGATTTTCAACATTGCCATTTTACCACACCTCCTTATGAGCAGTACAGCTGTCATTTTTCACATCTCACCCAAAACGTGTTTCCGCCCATGTAGCGCACAATGGTGCAGTTGGTGTGAAAATCAATGTATGGGACACATTAAGAAAATCACAGTGACACTGTTCATTAGCAGAGGTCTTAAAATGGCTATGTTGAAAATTTGGTGAAAAAATCCTAAAATGACTGTTTTAATAGCGTGTAAAGGGTTCCCACGCATTGTAAGTTTGCGAATTTTCAATATTTCACCCAGATTTTCAACATTGCCATTTTACCACACCCTTATGAGCAGTACAGCTGTCATTTTTCACATCCTGCCCAAAACTTGTTTCCGCCCATGTAGCACACAATGGTGCAGTCAGTGTGTGAAATCAATGTATGGGACATATTAAGAAAATCACAGTGACACTGTTCATTAGCAGAGGTCTTAAAATGGCTATGTGGAAAATTTGGTGAAAAAATTCCTAAAAATGACTGTTTTACGAGTGTGCGTTGCGCAGTTCCTACGCACGCCTTGTAAGTTTCTGAATTTTCAATATTTGCACTCCAGTGACTTCCAAATACCTAAAAAACACATAGAAGCAAGCAACATTCGGCATTGACAAATGCTTGTACTTCTTTGTCACTGATTTTTTTAAGCCATGTCCAAGTGCCAAATACCACTGTAAATACCTGCAAGCGAACGTTCGGCATTGACAAATGCTTTTTTTTTTGCTATCGCATATTTTGGTCTGACATTTCAGGGCAGAAAGGACTTGCTCAGAAGGATTTCCTTTGCTGGTTTGGTGAAAAAAAATCATAATCCATTCCAAAGTTATTACATTTTAAAATTCTGAGTTTCAAGCACGCTCAGAAAACACTTCAAAATAGCTGTATGAAGGGGTGTGGTCTGGAGGCTTAGAATCATCTCATAGCTCATGAATAATCATGAACTTATTTGCATACCCATCCCTGTTTACAGCAATTTTTGGGGGTTTCACCTCTTCACATTGCAAGAAGAACAGTTCCTTATGTGCCCCACATTTTCAAAAATGTCACTGTAACCACTGCTCATGAACAATCATGAACTTATTTGCATAGAAGTTTTTTTTTTTAATTGAGGAAGGGAATTAGTAAAATCAGGTGAAAACTACAAGCTATTCCTCTTTGGGAAGCTTGGTCAGTTCAAAATATATGTTTACAGCAATTTCTTTTTGAATACTGCAGACTGAAGATGTGAACTGTTTTGCAACATGGGTTACAAATCAGTACGTTATTTTTTTTGTACCATAGAATACTTTTTATTGTTATATAATATCTGTTCCACATATGGTACGACACATATTATAGGATACATGCATACAATAATGGCACAATGCAACAGGAAAAACAAAAGAAAAGGAATGGGTATAGGAGAAGACTCCACCAAGAGGTAGAGACTCATGAATATACAATGATTCATACTCTCAATTGTGAACAAGCATTTACCATAACTGCCCTCAACAATAGTATTCACCAAACTGGATTCCATATATCTTAGAAATATAGAAATTCCCAGATAAGAACGAAGAAGTTATAGATGAGGGGTACAAAAGGGAGGTCCTGTTATGTTAAAGGTGTCTATAATAATACAAGTCCCAGGTTTCCTAGTTCTGCTGTTCCACACATTAAGTTGTTCAATCATGGGTCATCTAGCTTGGGGGGATTACTTGAAGGGGTAAAGGTGCCTTACAGAGTGATGAGTTGAGATTTGCTCCCCATTGTTTGTAGTATAAGGTCAACTGTCCCTTGCTGGTGTAAGTGAGCTTTTCGAAGGTAACTAGACATGCCAAGGCAGAGTGCCAGAGTGTGGTGGTCGGGGGAGAGGATTGCCTCCACTGCATCAAGAGGAGTTGTTGTAGGGGTTTAGTGTCCCCTAAGAGTAACATAGGGTTGCTAAGATCTATAGGTTGCCCTAATACACCCGAGCAATCCATTGCAACCACGGACCAGAAAGGGGCCAACATCGGACAGTCCCATAGGAGGTGCAGGATATTTGCTGGACTACCTCGGCATCTCCAACAAGCTGCATGTGGAAGGATACCCCATTTATGTAGGACAGCTGGAGCACAATACCACCGAAGGAGGATTTTGAGTTGGATTAATTGGCTCTTAACATCTTTGTAGGCAGTGTGAGCCAGGTGGAGGCAATGGGACCATGTCTGTGGTGTAATGGGGCATTGCAGTTCCTGGCTCCAGGCTATCCTACAGGGTTCTGTGTAGTTTGGCTGTGCTTCTTGCCATGTGTTATAGAATTTGCTGACTAGACCCCGGCAGGAGGGCTTCAGGTACAGTGTGGATAACCAATGCCATTTCTGGTCTGTGGTGTGTGCTCCATTGAGGGACTGTATCACCTTACAAAGCTGTAGGTATTTTCAGAAGTCTTGGGACGGGAGCGAATAGTGAGTTCTGAGCTGTTCGAATGATATAAGAGTGGTAGAGTTGGGTAGATACATGTCTTGGACTATGTGTATCCCTTTTTTATCCCAAGAAGACCAATGAATGGGTTTATGATCTACTTGTAGAAGTCTGTTATGCCATAATGCCAGGTACCTAAGGGGTGTGAAGTGAACTTGCTTCTTGGTTTTGGCTGTGACCATGAGTTGAAACTACACTTTCTCAGTTTCAGCAATAACTGGCGTAAGTTTATTAGGAGGTAAGGGTACATTCGTCAACAGTGAATTGAGGGGAATCCCTTGCGCCAGATGAGTTTCCAGTTGTACCCATAGGGCTGGTGGGGAAGAAGTAGGAACAAACCATCTAATGGCTTGGGCTGAGAAGAAGGACCAGTGGTAACTTTGCAGCCATTGGAGTCCAAGACCACCCCTAGACCAATGGGCTCTCAATTTATTGGAGCTCCAACGCAACTTTTTAGCATCCCAAAGGTAACGTGTGATTCATTTTTCTAGTGGGCAAAAAACCTTATCTGATAAGAGAATGGGTAAATTATTGAGGAGATATGTAACTCTAGGTACGAAAAGCATGCGGATCACCGCCACTTTACCTGGGAGAGATAGATTAAGTCGGTGCCATCAGGATATTTCGGTCGATAGTTGTGCTATAAGGGGGAAAAAATTCCTAGATTCAATCTGCTTCCAGTCAAATGGTATATGTATTCCTAAGTAGGATAAGTTATTAGGAGCCGAGGCCAGTCCAAGACCCTGTATGCAGGCTTCGGAGCAAGCCGCATTCAAGGGAGTAACTTGGGTTTTACTGGTGTTAATACGCAACCCAGATAGTTGTACATAGGTTTCTAGTATCCTTAAGACTGGGGGGGAGGGATTCCCAGGGATGAGTAAGTGTGAGGAGAAGGTCATCCGCATAAGCAGCAGCCAGGTAGGAGTGCTCCCCCACCCGTACGCCCTCAACCTCCCTGGTGCATTGCAGCTTTGGTATGAGGGGTTCTAATGCCACCAGGAATAGTAAAAGAGAAAGCGGGCATCCTTGCCGTGTGCCACGGTGTAAAGAGAAAGGTGAGGAGATGTCCTTGTTCATTAAAATTCTAGCCAGGGGTTGATTGTAAAGTACTCGGATCCATTGTCTGAAATAAGGGCCAAAACCATACCTTGTTAGGACTGCATGTAAGTATGGCCACTCGACCGAGTCGAAGGCTTTCGAGAAGTCTACGGCCATAGCTGCCATAGGGGTAGGGGAATGCATGGCTAACCACTTGAGGTTAAGGACCAGTCTGATATTGTCCACTGCAGCTTTGCCTTTCGTGAATCTAACCTGGGATTGGTGTATTATGGAGGGTAGTACATCCATCAACTGGTTGGCAAGCATCTTAGCTGCGACCTTATTGTCCACAGATATGAGGGAGATAGGGAGGAAGTTGGCACAATTTAGGAGATCATCCGATTTTTTATGGAGTAGGGTTATCAGCGCATCTCTCACAGTAGGCAGTAGCACTGCAATCTCATGGGCTTCTTGGACAGCCAACAATAGCGGGGCTCTGATTTCAGAGCTCAGAAGCTGGTACAGTTCTGTGGTCATACCATCTGGTCCTGGGAACTTGCCCTTAGCAAGCTGTGACAGTGCTAGCTTCAATTCAGTCTCAGTGAAGGGTTTGTCCAATACAGCCTTCGTGGGTTCTGTCAGTTGGGGGGCGTTTGCTGGGAACAGGAGTCTTCCAGCTGATCCTCTAGACATGTTTGTTCTAGAGATGAATGCGATTAGTATAATTGCTGGTAATACTGTTTCATGCATTCGTTAATCGGTATTGGACTGGTAACTATTTCCCCTTTACGATTCTTGAGGGCGTGGATATGTGAAGCAGCTTGCTGCTTTTTTAACTGAAAGGTCAACAGTTTGCTCCCTTATCCCCATTTTCCCAGTGGACGTGTTTAGCTCTAGTCATCAACCATTCTGCCTGTTGTTGGAGCACTGAGTTTATGTGATATTTTAGGTCTACTATTTCAAGGAGTGCCATCTGGTCAGGGCGCCCTGTTGTGGAGATTTTAAATTTAGCTTCTAGGATGGACAGTTCAGTCTGGATGCAGGTGAGTTCAGCCTTCGTAGTCCTATTTTTATGGGCTATGAAGGCTATTATGTGCCCCCGCATCACCGCTTTGAAGGCTTCCCATATCATTGCTGCTGAAGCGGCTGCGGTCCTGTTATTAGAGAAATATTCCTGGGCTGCCTTCTTAACCATAACTTGAAAAAGCGGATCTCATATTAGCAACCGGTTGTATCTCCACCTAGTGCCTGAGCCTTTTTGTCCCCTCAGTACAAATATACAGGAGACCTGGGCATGGTCAGAGATAATGATATTATCTATTTGTGAGGTCACAATATTTTGAGCAGTGGGGCAACTGGCTAGCCAGAAGTCTATTCTACTATAGGGTAAGTGCACTGTGGAGAAAAAGGAGTAATCACTTCCAGATGGGTGGTCTCTCCTCCATATATCTATCATGCCCCATTTTTTCATCAGATCCTGCAATGTCAGCAGTGCTTTGGGGTGTGAGTTGGGAGTAGGTTTGGATTTGTCCAGGAAAATATCTAGTGTTAAATTGAAATCCCCCCCCCACCACCACCACCATAATGGATATGTTTGGATAATCTGCCGTGAGTGTTTCAATAACTTGATTAAGGTCTAGGAAGAAGTCTGGGGTGTCATTGTTGGGGTCATAAACATTGGCCAGCACAGCTTTCCCCCCAGGGTGGGAGAATCTGGCCACTAACCATCAGCCCAGGGCATCAGAAATTACCTTGTTCTCCATCCAGGAGCGCGATTTCTGAACCAGGATTGCTACCCCTTTAGATTTATTTTTTGCTGAGCTGACTAGAACTGACCCTACCCACAATTTTTTGAGCCATCCTACAGTTCTTGCAGTGAGGTGTGTCTCTTGAATGAGTGCAATATCTGTCTGCAAGGAGTGTAGATGTTTAAGGACCATTGAGCGCTTTATCAGATGATTGAGGCCCTTAACATTCCAAGATATGAACTTGATCCCACCATTATGCTGTGGCATCTTCCCTTCTAGCGCCAAAACAGGATCTGGTACTCACCCTCACAATCCAGAAATTATAGGTTGAGCTGCTGGAGAGAAGTTTGGAAGAGGTAGTTGAGGAGAAGAAATATGGTAAATCAGCCAAGAGAACAGAAATGACGAGAAGGTCCTAGTGGTAAGAGGAAATAAACAGATGAGTTATATCAATAAGCCCACAGAGACAATATTCTACAACAACTTTTACTGAAACAGAGGTTCTTTCATGAATGGATGAACCCTAACAGTATATGTCAACAAGCAATCATAATGCAATATGCAAAAACAGTAAGAATTATTTCAGTAACTAGCTAAAGGTAATATGGTGTATGCACGAAGGTATTGATTGTACAGCTGTGCTCACCAAGTACCTATACTGGAAGATTTGGGAGTCTGCCCGATAAACGCCTCAGGTCTCTATCCCCAGCTTACTATGACCTATATTAAGTGCCTTCCCCACCATTAAGAGTAGGTAGGGCATCCAGAGATACTAACAGGGAGAAGGAAGTGGAAGTGGGGAGGGGGGGAAGGTCATGGGGTATATAGGGAAATCAGTAATCAGGTGTGGGAGAAGTGGGGGGGAAGGACTATATTGACAGCATAATCAACAGGTCGTTAGTGCACATAGTGAAATCAGGATTATTGAAACCTGTAATGTCCCTTGCCAAAAGGGGGGGGGCAGGTACCCACTATATTCGAGGGTGTACTCTGGCCTACTAAGCATAAGTAAGGGCCCACAAGGTATATCATGCAACCCTTCCATAAGCCCTGAATACAGTCTTATAGCCACCTAAGACAGCTGTCCCCATGGTATCTCAGGTTAATTATGTTTAGTTGCCCATCTGCAGGGTCAATAGGTGACAAGACCCATTTCTCACCCCTTCTTCTATGGTTTTTAAACTAAACCTTTCAAGTCCTGGTCTAAATATTCCAAGGGAAGGTTTCAGTCCGGTGGCCCAGGCTCTCTCAGAAGAGTTGTGGGGGCGTTGGGGCCTTGCGTATTCCCGGAAACCACCTCTGCAAATGACAGGAGCCCTGGTTTAATTGGTAGTTTTCCAAGATCTCGGCACACAATCCACTTCTAATGATATGTCTGTCCACGATTGTCTGTCTGCAACTTCCATAATGAGGTAATCTGGTATATCTTCATTTATGGATTGGGCACTTGGCAACAGAATGTCTTCCTTGGGCAACTTAGCAGTTGGTGCCATGTCAGGACCTTCAGAAACAGCTTCCGGATCGCTTCTAGAATGTTGGTGAGTACGGACCATCTGGCCAGAGCCCGTTGTTGTCTGGGGATAGAGGTGGCCATATCCGGTCATTGTTGAGCAGGCGTATGCTTAACTGCGGTCTCGGCAGCTGCTGGTAGCTTGTGCGACCTGGGGGAGGCATTTGGCCTTGGGACCATCCAGTCAAAATCATGGTTCTCTGGATAACTGCCACCAGGAGTTCTGTTCCTCCTACTGTGCGCGCGCTGCCCTGGATTCTAAAGCTGTCTGGGAGATGTAGTTCTCAATGGCATTCTCGGCCAATATTTGGTAATCCTTGCCTTAATTTCTCTGGGTGTCTCTGCAGTGATGTCTCTGCCTTCATATGAAACATGCAGGTGAGTAAGATTATGGAATCTGTATTGGAAGCCGTGTTGTGCCAGAAATTGTTTAATCTGAGTAAATGATTTCCTGCGAGACGCAGCTTCTGCCGAAAAGTCTCTAAACAAGGCTATTTTGGCTCCACGCCACACAATTTCTCCCCAGTCCCTGGCTGCTCTTTAACACTCTCTCCTTGGTTGAGTATCTCAGGATGTACGCTATTATAGGGAGTGGAGTACAGTTGGTGGAGTGAAAGCCTCCCAGAATCCGATGTGCCCTTTCTACTTCCACTGGGCCATGCCATCTGTCCCCCAACATTGCAGGAATTTCTTTGTTAAGGAAGCGTTCTGTATTCTGGCCCTCAGATCCCTCAGGTATGCCGAGAATCCTGATGCTGTTACACCTCCCTCAATTCTCTTGATCCTCAGCTCTTCTCCAGAGCTTTGCTAGCTTGTTGTCCTTTTCCTGTAGGCGCCGCAAGATAGCTGTTTGGCCTGTTTTGAGATCCTCCGTTTTCTGCTTGACAACGTTCAGTTTATCACTTAGGACATGTACCTCAGTAACTGTATTTGCCAGTGTATTTGAGATGGAGTCGACTCTTAATAATGTCTCCAAGAGGGTGGTGATGTGTTGTAGAGAGGTGCCAACATCTATCTGTGAGGAGGAGGGCTCCAGAGGCAAGGTAGCAGGCTTAGTTGTGGGATGTCTGGTGGATGCCATACCTTAGTCCACTTCAGGTATATCTAATTGGCGCGAGCGATGATAATCAGCAGTTGGCTCGAGCTCTGTGAAAAATCATAACTCTCCTCAGGCGGAGTGCATAGGACCTGGTTCAGCATGCCAGTAGCAGTGGGACTTTGGTAAGGCCTCTTAGTGGTAGCAGGGCCTGCTCTGTGAGAGTACCCTGGTCACAGTGGGACTGGCGCTGGAGCTATTTAACCGAGTCCGGAGTGCAATTACACCCCGCAAACTTGTTATCTGTGACCTGTTAATGCTCATCCATGCTTAATTAGCTTGATATGCCTCTGGATGATGGCCGCTAAGGATGGATTGGCTTAGCTGGGGATTGAGCAAGAGAGTTAAGCGGACATCTTCCTTGGCGTCCAAGCCACACCCCACAAATCAGTACATTAAATATTAGGCTATACAAGGAAAGCAGTCATTTTTTAACATGTTTAAATTAAGCAATAATGCCCAATAGGGTGTGTGTTGTGCTGGGATAACGTTACACCTCAGGTGGTTGAGCACGAGGTCGCAGTGTGGCAAACATCATACCCCCAAAGTCATGGGGCACACTGGGAGCCAACCCCAGTGTTCTCAACATTGTTTCAAACACCTGTAAAGAAAGAAAATGGTCCGTGCTGTTCATTTTTTTTTTGGAACCTAAAACAAAGAAACTGATCCCTCGCTGTCAGCGGGTTCCCCTCTCCAACCCACACCCATCCTCTGCGCAGCCCACCTCCCCACACCCCCCTCACCCCATACTTACCTCCGGAGGTCCTATGCTGCGATCTTCAGGGGAGCAGGAACACATCTGCACTCTTCAAAGCTGACAGCGAACTGAAGAAATTCTGGTAAGCTGTATAATGGCATCAATGAGGGAGGTTTCAACTTAGGAGGATATCGCGGCCATTTTTTTGACTTTTGACTCTTGACTCCAAGTTTTCAACACGGGGTTCTTGGCACCCCACCTCATGAAATCAGTCACTGTCATTTTGTTATTCAGCCCGAAAGGTGATTTCGCAGTCACTGCATAAAATCACCTTTTGGGACCGATTAACGAAATGACAGTGCCACTGTTCATGAGGTGGGCTCCCAAAAAGCCTAACTGGCAAATTTGGTGAAAAAATTCCAAACAAATGACTGTGTTATTATGAATGTGCCTTGCACAGTTCCACGCATGCTTGTAACCTCGAGAATTTTTAATATTTTCACTCCAGATTTTCAACATTGCCATTTTTTCACACCTCCTTATGAACAGTACAGCTGTAATTTTTCACATCCTGCCCAAAATGTGTTTTCACACATGTGGCACACAATGGTGCAGTCACTGTGTGAAATCAATCTTTGGGACAGATCAAGAAAATCACAGTGTTACTGTTCATGAGCAGAGATCCCAAAATGCCAATGTTGAACTTTTGGTGAAAAAATTCAAAAAAATTACTTGTTACAAGTATGCATTGCGCAGTTTCCACGCACGCTCGTAACTTCGCGCATTTCTAATATTTTTACTCCAGATTTTCAACAATTCCATTTTTTCACACCTCCTTATGAAAAGTACAGCTGTCATTTTTCATATCTTGCTCAAAATGTGTTTTCATACATCTGGTGCACAGTGGCGCAGTCTCTGTGGGAAATCAATGTTCGTGACAGATTAAAACAAGCATTTGTCAATGCCGAATGTTGATTGTGTTGTTCCATTGAGCTTGCTCACTGCCCTGTGTTACTCACTCATTCTGTTTCTCCTGGTGCTGCAGGCTGCTGTTTTGTACTGGGCTCCTGCCTGCATTGGCACATTTTTCTGCCCACAAAGAAATCTGCAGCTGTCCCGACAGATCTCCGTTGAGGTGGGTCACTCCCCCTTTCTCACTCACTCATTCTGTTTCAGCTGGTGCTGCAGGCTGCCCTTTTGTACTGGGCTCCTGCCTCTGTTGACAGCTTTTTTCTGCCCACAAAGAAATCTGCAGCAGTCCTGACACAGGTCCGTAGAGCTAGCTCACTCTCCCCTCTCACTCGCTCATTCCATTTCTGA
Organism: Neoceratodus forsteri; assembly: GCA_016271365.2. Classification (NCBI taxonomy): domain Eukaryota; kingdom Metazoa; phylum Chordata; order Ceratodontiformes; family Ceratodontidae; genus Neoceratodus; species Neoceratodus forsteri. The sequence goes on from CM028137.1 coordinate 107,503,827, forward strand.
CGGCGCTGCAGGCTGGCCTTTTGTACTGGGCTCCTGCCTGCATTGCCGCCTTTTTCTGCCCACAAGGAACTCCACAGTAGTCACGATAAATCTCTGTTCAGCTTGCTCATTCCCCCCCCCCCACTCACTCATTGCGTTTCTCCCGGTGCTGCAGACTACCCTTTTATACTGGGCTTCTGCCTGCATTGGCACCTTTTTCTGCCCACAAAGAAATCTGCAGCTGTCCTGACAGAGCTCTATTGAGGTCGCTCACTCCACCTGTCTCACTCGCTCATTCTGTTTCTCCTGGTGCTGCATGCTACTGTTTTGTACTGTGCTTCTGCCTCTGTTGGTGCCTTTTTCTGCCCACAAAGAAATCTCCAGCAGTCCTGACAGAGCTCTATTGAGCTCACTCACTCCCCCCTCTCTCTCACTCACTCGTTCTGTTTCTGTCGGCGCTGCAGGCTGCCCTTTTGTACTGGGCTCCTGCCTGCGTTGACACCTTCTTCTGGCCACAAAGAAATCTGCAGCAGTCACGATACAGCTTCGTTGAGCTCGCTCACTCACTCACTCCCCCTCTCTCACTCATTTGTTCTGTTTCTTCCGCCGCTGCAGGCTGCCCTTTTGTACTGGAGCCCTGCATGCATTGCTGTCTTTTTCTGCCCACAAAGAAATCTGCAGCAGTCCCAGCAGAGCTCCATTGAGCTCACTCACTCCCCCTCCTCACTTGTTCATTCTGTGTCTCCCGCAGCTGCAGGCTGCCCTTTTATACTGGGTTCCTGCCTGCGTTGGCGGCTTTTTCTTCCCACAAAGAAATCTGCAGCAGTCCCGACACAGCTCCGTTGAGGTCGCTCACTCCCCCTGTCTCACTCGCTCGTTCCATTTCTGCCAGCACTGCAGGCTGGCTATTTGTACCGGACTCCTGCCTGTGTTGCCACCTTTTTCTGCCCACAAAGAAATTCACAGCAGTCACAATAGACCTCCGTTGAGCTCACTCACTCCCCCTCTCTCACTCACTCATTCTGTCTTTCCTGGCACTGCAGGCTACCCTTTTGTACTGGGCTTCTGCCTGCATTGGCACCTTTTCCTGCCCACAAAGAAATCTGCAGCTGTCCCGGCAGAGCTCCATTGAGGTATATCACTCCCCCTGTCTCACTCGCTCTTTCTGTTTCTCCTGGCGCTGCAGGCTGCCATTTTGTACTGGGCTCCTGCCTCTGTTGGCATCTTTTTCTGCCCACAAAGAAATCTGCAGCAGTCTCGACAGAGCTCCATTGGCCTCACTCACTCCCCCGTCTCACTCGCTCGTTCCATTTCTGCTGGTGCTGCAGGCTGCCTTCTGTACTGGGCTTCTGCCTGCGTTGCCACCCTTTTCTGCCCACAAACAAATCTGCAGTAGTCACGATAGAGCTACATTGAGCTCACTTACTCCCCCTATCTTAGTCGCTCATTCTGTTTCTCCCACCCTTTTGGACTGGGCCCCTGCATGCATTGCTGCCTTTTCCTGCCCACAAAGAAATCCGCAGCCGTCCCAACAGAGCTCCGTTGAGCTCACTCACTCCCCCTCCCTCACTCGCTCGGTCTTTGTCTCCCGGCGCTGCAGGCTGCCCTTTTGTACTGGGCTTCTGCCTGCATTGGCTCCTTTTCCTGCTGACAAAGAAATCCACAGTCGTCCCGACAGAGCTCAGTTGAGCTCGGTCACTTCCCCCCTCCCAGTCGCTCGATCCTAATCTGTCCCAAATACTGATTTCTGACAGCGACTGCAGTTTTCTGCACTGGAAGTGTGGAAACACATTTCAGCCAGGATGTGCAGTGTTGAAAATCTGGCATGAAACTATTACTAATTTGCAAACTTACAAATGTGCATGGAAACTGCACAACACAGGCTCATAACACAGTCATTTTATGGAGTTTCATCACAAAATTTTCAGCATAGGCATTTTAGGACCTCTGCTCATGAACAGTGTTAGTGTGATTTTCTTAATGTGTCCCGAACACTGATTTGCCACAGCGACTGCGCTATTGTGCGCCGGAAGAGCGAAAACACATTTTGGTCCGGATGTGAAAAATGGCAGGAGCACTGTTCATAAGGAGGTGTGGAAAAATGGCAATGTTGAAAATCTGAAGTGAAAATATTGCAAAGTTGCGAAGGTACGAGCGTGCGTGGAAACTGCACAATGCACATTTGTAACACACTCATTTTATGGACTTTCATCACCAAATTTTCAACATAGGCATTTTAGGATCTCTGCTAATGAACAGTGTCACTGTCATTTTCATAATGTGTCCTGAACACGGATTTCCCACAGCTACTGCACTATTCTGCAGCGGAACTGCAAAAACACATTTCGGACAGGATGTGAAAAATGACAGCTGTACTGTTCATAAGGAGGTTCAGAAGAATGGCAATAGTGAAAATCTGGAGTGAAAATATTATTAATTCGCGAAGTTATGAGTGTGCTTGCAAACTGCGCAATGCATGCTCGTAACATAGTCATTTTATGGAGTATCAGCACCAAATTTTCAACAAAGGCATTTTAGGACCTCTGCTCATGAACAGTGTCACTGTCATTTTCTTAATCTATCCTGAACACTGATTTCCCACAGCAATCGTGCTATTCTGTGCTGGAAGTGCAAAAACACATTTTGGCCAGGATGTGGAAAGTGACAGCTACACAGTTCACAAACAGGTCTGAAAAAATGCTAATGCTGAAAATCTGGTGTGAAAATATTCCAAATTCACAAAGTTACGAGCATGCGTAGCAGTTGCACAATGCATGCTCGTGAAACAGTCATTTTTGGGATTTTTCCCATCAAATTTGCAACATAAGCTTTTTGAGAGCCCACCTCATGAACACTGGCACTGTCATTTCATTAATCGGTCCCGAAAGGGGATTCAACGTAGTGACCACGAAATCACCTTTCGGGGGCTGAATAACGCCATGACAGTGCCAGAATTCATGAGGAGTGGTCCCAAAAACCCCATGTTGAAAATGTGGTGCCAAAATTCCAAAAAATGCCTGAGATATGCATCAAAGTTGAAAAAACCCTATTTATTCCATTATTCAGCTTACTGGCATTTCCTCAGTTCGTGGTCGGCTTTGAATAGTGCAGACGTGTTCACGGTCCACTGAAGATGGTCACGCCAGCCTCTGTAGGTAAGTATGGGGTGAGAGGGGTGTGGGGAGGCAGGGTGCGCAGTGGGTGGACGCGGGTTGTGGGATGGGGGCAGGGAGATCCCGAGGAACCATTTCCTTTTTCCACAGGGGAAAAAAAAATAAAACATTGTGGGACCATTTTTGTTTTTACAGAGGCATGTGGCACGCTGGGGTGGGCTCCCAGCATACCAACAAAGTATTTTTTGGGGGGAGCAGCTGTAGCCAATGGGGGAATGGGCACCCCCATTGGAACACAAGAAAAGGGGGGGTTACATAATGCCAACGGGAAGTGGGCTCCCCCATCAGCAACATCAACCTTGGGGCACTGAAACCGACGGGGATTGGGGCCCCATCGCAAACAAACACGGTGGGTGGGGCACATGCTGCGCCGAGGGGATTGGGCACCCCTCAGTGGGGGCTTAATATTGTTTGTAAACACGGCGGCAAGCCGCTGCCATGTTCACAAACAGTATCACTGTAACAAGGTTCCACCCAGCAGTGATAGGTCGCTTCCTCTTTGCAGCGAATGGCTTATATTGCAATGACGAGGTGGCCCCTAATTGCAGCAGCCGAAACCTTACAAGGTTGTGGCACGCTGTCTGAACCAGTGTCAGCAGCAGCATGCCATGGCATTGGGGAAAGCAGGCCAAGTCTTTAAAGGCTGTGGAGGCACTGGCCACAACACTGCCACACCTCCACAACCTGCTTCTGGTAAGCTGCTGCAATATGTTTCTTTCGGATGTGCACAATCAACATAAAAATCACAGTGACACTATTCATGAGCAGAGGATCCAAAATGCCTATGTTGAAAATCTGGTTAAAAAAATCCTCCAGATAATTGCGTTATGTGTGTCTGTTGCCCAGTTTCAACGCATGCTCGTGACTTCACCAATTTTCCAGATTTTCACTCCAGATTTTCAGCATTACCACTTTTTTACAGATCCTCATGAACAGTACAGCTGTTATTTTTCATATCCTGCCCAAAATGTGTTTTTGCACCTGTGGCGCCTAATGGCACAGTCGCTGTACAAAATCACCATTCGGCTAATGAACTGATAGTGCAACTGTTCAAGAGTTGGGGTCACAACATGCCCATGTTGAAAATTTGGAGTGAAAATAATTACCAAACACCTGAGGCATTAGGGTTTCCAACTGCAACGCCCCACCTTGTAGAGACTGACAGGCGTCAAGAGTGTGACTTGGGATTTTTAGCTGTAATGCTCATGCCATTCCACCCCCAGCCTACAGCCACTGACTGGCATTGAGGTGTGCCTTGGACTCTTCAGCCTCAAAGTTCACCCCATTCTCCTATAGTGCACCCATTTCAGTGTATTTCCTTATGGAATGGGGTGAGTTAAGGTCCGGAGACCCCAAGGCACACTGTGACACTTGTCGGTGTCTGTAGGGTAGGGTGAGGTGAAATGGCATGAGCATTATGGCCGACAACCCAAAGGCACACCCCAGTAACTGTTAGTCTCTGCAGGGTGGGGTTGGCATTGGTTCAATACTTCACTGCAATTCTTATTATGCATCTCTCTAACTCCTGCACTACCAATGCCAATGCCAGCAAGCCAACATTCGGCATTGACAAATGCTCATTTTTTGGGGGGGAGGGGGCACTGGTAGTAGACTTGTTTATCATCACCATTTATCAACACTCCACCTCACTGTGCCACTACTCATTTCTAAGGGTGATGTATAATTATACTTACAGATGATAACACTTCATGTTTTTTTTTAATCTAAGTTCTATACTGTTTGCGAGTCTGGGTCCATTCTAGGAACATAGGAAATGCTTAAAGGAGAACTGTGCTGAACCTGAAAGCCATTTTTTCCAGTAAAACCTTTTTTTTTATTTTAGATTCTGGTTCCAGTTGTGTTATTACTCCATTGTTACAGCACTATTAATAACCTCAGTTGCTGTTTCTGGTTTGCACACTGGTGTTAAGTGCCAGTTTGGAACTGTATGATGTAGTTTATGTCCATCTGAACCACAGAGTTCTATAGAAGAACATGGATGTATTGTGCCAACAATGAAAGCGCAAAGCAAGGGACACTAACTGCAACATACAGTTCTAAAATGGTAGTTGCTACCTGTGTATAAACTAGAAACACCATTGGGATAACAAAAAAGCCCAAAAGAGATTGAACAGTTACAGAATTTGAAACAGGATTAAAACAACAGATTCTACAAGGGAAATGACTTAAGGCAAAAATTATCAAAGGTTCCTGGTGTTGCCCTCTTGCCATCCATGCAGCTGCAACATTCACTGCTATGATAAATGGTTCTGGCAGGCAAGGCTTAATGGGAAATGGCACAGGTATGGTATGGCACAGGTATTGTATCATGGACATTGGCAATTTGGAGAGGAAACCCACAGTTCTGCAAACTTCTGGGAATCCAAGATCATGTGATCTGCCTTTCTCACCCATGCATATTGATGCTGCTGTGAGGTGTGCCCCTCATTACTCTGCTTTCATCCTTCAAGTAAATGCTGTACCCATTAATACTTTTTTTGATGTGGAACTGATCCAGTGCAAGTTTGAAAGATTCCGCTCTCCACAGTTAATACCTGCACCGCTTCATTATGGTGCATGCACCATATTTCTCTGTATCTCTCTCTCCCTCTCTCAAATGTTTCCATACATTTCACCCACTTCTGTCCCTGATTAATTTAAGTGTTGAGTATGCCCTCCGGTTGTACTGCCCTGAATAAACTACAATAAATTTCCCCTATTCTATCGGATCCGATCCCGTTAAAAGTTTAAAAACTGCAATCATATCTCATCCTGGCCTTCTTTTCCAAAGAAAACATATACTAGGACTTACACTAGGATTAAGAGACAGAAGGAGGCCACAAGCATCCATCAGAACTCTCCACCCCCAAAAGTAGGCTCACGTCTTCTCATTCTTGAGTATGCAATTTTAAAAGTCTCTTTTTAAACAACTCCATATTATTTCTGTATACTACTGCCTTAGGTAATGCATTCCACAACCTGCCTGTCCTCTGTACAAAGGAAAATAGTCTCCTATTCCTTTTTGTATTCTCTAATTGGATCTGCATTTTATGTAATCTTAGTCCTGACAGTTTTGCCTGTATCTCAATCCCATTTCCTTCTTTAATTCTATATCATGCAGGATTTTATACATCATTAGTAAGTCTCCTCGTATATGCATTTGTTCTAAAGAGAATAGTCCCAGGTTTTTTATCCAATCCTGGTAGGGCAAGTGCTGTAACCCGGAAACCATCTTCGCAATCTGTCTCTGTACCCCCTCCACTCTACCAACATCACCTCTCAACAAGGGCTCGACAGCTGCATGCAATAATCTAAATGGGGTGTTATATAGGTTTTGTAAACAGGTATAATACAATTCCTACATCTAGACAGGAAAGATTTTTTAAAGTGATACATTAGATCATTGATTTTATGAACCAGTTTGGCACATTGAGTGCTAAACTTTAAATCTTTATCTATAATTATTCCCAAATCCCTTTCAGTCTTAGCATGTTTGATAGGCCTGTTGCTTAAATAATATGTTTGATTTGGGTTATTTTTCCCCAGATTGATCACTGGGCACTTATCAATTCCAAACTCCTATTTGTTATTTAGTGCCCATTGCTGAATTTTAAATAGGTCCTTGGCTAATTTACATCTGTCTTCGACGGTTGAGACTGCTCCCCCTATTTTTATATCATCTGCAAATTTCACTATGTCATATCTAGCCTGTCTAAACATTCTAAATGTTTTTTTTTGTTTTTTTTTTAGGGTGGATGTGGTGGACTCATTCAGGGCAGACTCAGTGGACATAGTGCCCTACAATTTGCTTGCAATAATGTCACTTTTTACCCAGTCATTCATTACATTACCTTTTGTTTCATATCACCTAATGTAACAATTTACTACATCTTTTGCATTTGTTTTTTACCTTGTTTGTGCTATCTTTGTGGCTTGGGTCATGCCTGAAAACAGTCCCTGGGATCAATGTATCCACCCCACTAACAAATAAAGAAAATAAATTCTCACTTTCTGCCTTAACCACCATGTAAACATTTGACATAGCGGAACCTCTCATATTCCATTAATCATTTCAGTTGCTCCTTTTTTTGCTTGACTGCAGCAATGTCCATTTAATACTGTCATGATGAGACCTGTACACCATACTTGAAGTGTAGCCTTACTGCTGCCCTATAAAGGCGTAGAATCGCATCAGTTTCACATCTTATGCCCTTACCAATGTAGTCCAGCACATGACTTACTTTACCCACTACTGCTGCTCATTGCTGTAATGTCTGCAACTGCCCATCAGTGGAGACTCAATGCTTTTCCCAAGATCCATTTCTGCTAGTAGTTTGTTATTTAAATAGTACCCTGACTTGAATTTGTTAGGCCTACATGAAGGACCTTTCACTTATCAACACTGAATTTCATCTGCCACTTGGTCCATCCCCCAATAAATGTAAGTTCTTTTGCAAATGGTCTTTCTCTTCCTTGAAATCTATTACCCTCACTAGCCTTGTGTCTTCCGCAGATTTCATTCTATTACTTGAGACCCCTGGATGCCAGACCATCAAAAGGCATTTAACAATAGGAGGCCCAATAATATCCATTTGGAAACCCACTGCTGTGTTGACTGAATTCCAGCCTGATGTCATCCTATGCCCCACTACGTAATGAGCCCTATTGTTTAACCAGCTCTCTCTCTGTTTTGCAATACTGTCTGCACTTCAACATTTTCTCAACTTCAGAACCAACTTCTCATGAAGAAATGTGTTGAATGTTGTACTAAAATATAAGCACATTAAATCAACTTCCGTTCCCTGGTCTAATATCTTTGTTTCATTATTATTTTTTTTTTTAACTCTGTTTATACTCCGTACTCATGGGAAACTCTCTCAGGAATCCACCTCTCATCGCTCTACCTCCATGCCTGAAACTCTCCAGCCCCTGGCACCAGCCAGGCGATCCCCCCGGCTCTGAGCCACCCAAGGTAGGGCTGCCCTTTCCACCTAGGGCACTCTATCTACAATCTGGTAGGCCGGGATGGGCTTGGCCCAAGGGTGGAAGGAGTCCAGCAGGTGGAGTGTGGTGATGAGTGGTGGTGCCATCACCTGTCCCCATGGACGGGACTTTTCTAGCTTTTTGTTGCCCCTTGGGGAGGCGATGTGCCATGATGTCTGTGCACGGCTGCCCTGCTGATATCTGCCACACTCCCCACCCCCTTACGACTCAAACTGGTATGCCTGTAGTACCCCTGATCTCCATCGGGGGTCACTAGAACACTGAGCTGCCGCTGGAACCCTTCCCAGAGAGAGGAGAGCAGTCCTCCAGATGCTCAATCCTCTTCCTCCCTGGCCGACCCCCAGCTCCCTGAGCTCATTCCTGAACCCGGTCGCTGGTGTGGCACGAGGTGTAGCATCCAATGCCTCAACCCTCAGTGCCACTGGGCTGGCTCATTTTGTTCATTATTAAGAAAGACAAGTTATGCTGGCAAGATCTCCCACTAGTCAACCCATGTTGACTTTAGTTTAATAGTCGAAATCTGCTTAGATGTTCCATCAGCTGATCTGCAATAATTGTCTCCAGTTTTCCCCACAATCAAAGTGAGGCTCACTGGCCTAAAGTTAACTGTGCCACTTCTACTTCCTATTTTAAACAGAAGTCAGATAAGCCCTTCTCCAATTCCTAGGCATTGTGTTAGTTTCCAGCAATGTTTAGAAAATCATTACATAGAAACTTAGAATTTGCTGGTAGATAAGGACTACTAGGCCCATCTAGTCTGCTCATTTTTCCCTGCCTATATTATCACCACAGATACTGCTTGATCTCCAGCCCATTCCCCCCCTTCTTTCCCCTAAGATTCCCTTATGCCTATCCCATTTATTCATGAATACCGTCACTATTTTTGCATCCCAGCCACCTCTACTGGAAGGCTGTTCCAGGAATACACTGTCACAAATGCACTCCGTAGGTCGGGCCCTCTATTCCCACAGTGCCAACCTCAGAGCACAATAGTGTGAACAGGTAGCAGACAGGGTAACCCTCCTGTCTGCTTTGGGTCTGAATCAACCTTAGTTTTGAGTTCTGGAGGGATTCAAACTGTGAACCTTATGCTAGCATACCCAATTAACAGGTTCGGATACGTACCCTCTTCGGGGAATGTGGTACAATCCTTCACCAGGGGCACCAAAAAAGGTATCCAAAATGAACCCTTTTTAACTGTATAAGGGACCTAGGATGTTCTTACCTTTTTCCAGTTTAGTAACACCATGCAAGATCTTACAGCTGTCAGACTTAATATCAGTTCAACAATGACATGCAAAAATGACTGAGGAGACACAGGCAGTATCTTAAAGAAAATGTTTACTAAAAATTGTAAAATAAGTAAAATAAAATACAGAACAAATAGCATGAGCTCATGGTCACAAAAGAAAAATGGGAAAATTACAGAACAAAACTCCTACCACAATACTTTAGATCTTTGCTTTCTAAGTATTACCTTTTAGTAAGTGCTGATTTTTGTTAGAGAGAACTTTCTGTTTTCAGAGCCCAAGATGATAATGATACTTCATCTACAATGTTACATGTATAGCTCTATCTTCCTCCACCCCCTTTTGGATGAGGTCAGCAGGATCCTCCCTTAGATTTTAATTTTCTGACATAAGTGTCTCTGAGGATATGAGTCATTTCCTTGAACAATCTGTAACTAGCCATTTCCCAAATGTGACAGGCTTTAATTAAACATTTCTCTTTGAACTTAACAATCCCACACTGCCACCAAGGTGTTAAAAAGCCAACAGGAATTAGCCTAATGATGTCCTTTTTCTGTTGTCATAAAGTCACATTTGGTTTCAACTTCAAAAGCCTGGGCAGGTCATAAAAAGGTAATAAAATGCCATTTTGTAAGGAAGTCAATTAAATGGTTCTCCTGGTCAGTTTAATTACATCCTGTAGTTCTTAGCCACTGACACCTTGAAGTTACAGGCCAAAATTCTCACACACTAAAATGTCATACACAGACCATGTATTTATAATACCAATATCGTACAATAATCATAAGCAAGGGTCAGAGTGTCACATACACCACCACTCTTTCATGTGAAGAAGTACTTTACATCTCTTCTGAATCTACCCCCTCCAGCTTTAGAACATGTCCCCTTGCTCTTGATCACCATTTTATTGTAAAATACTTCATTCCTTGCCTTGTTTTCCCCCATAAGATATTCAAAGGTCTGTATCATATACCTCCTTTCCCTCATCTCTTCCAGGGTATACATATTAAGGTTCTTTAATGTCTTCTCATAGGGTTTCTGATGCAGAACCTGCACCATTTTTGTTGCCATCCTCTGGACTGCCTCCACTCTATGTTCTTCTGGAGATGTGGTCACCAGAACAGGGCACAGTACTCTAGGTGGAGTCTTACCAGTGATCTATACAGAGGCAACCCCACCTCCCTCTTTCTGCTAGTGATACCCATCCCTATGCACCCTGGAATCACATTAGCTCTCCCAGCTGCCTACTTTCATAGCCTGTCCACCATTAGGTCACCCAATATGATCATTACGAGGTCTATTTTCTGCTTGAACCCCCCCTCCCCAGTTTGTACTCTGTCCCTGGATTTCTGTGCCCCAATTGCATTATTTTGCACTTTTTCACACTGAAATCCAGCAGCATACCCTTGGCCACTACTTATACTTTCCACCCCCCTCTCCTCACCCAGAGCGTCCATCCTATTGCAAAGTTTGGTGTCATCCATTTAGAGTCAGACCTCCCCTTCCAGCTCCTCTACAATGTCACTTTTCAAGACATAAGAAGACTGGTCTCAGCACTGATCCCTGAGTCATCCCTCTGGTCACCCTCCCTTCCTCAGAATGAGCTCCATTTACCACCATCCTCTACTGTCTGTCCCCTAAGCAATTTCTTACCCAGTTTTTCACCTTTTGACACACTTCTATGGTACCCAGCTTGCTTACCATAGAGCCTAATCCATCTGTTAGTTCCTTGAGTACCCTTGGATTCAAACATATCATCCAATAGAGATTTGGCACATCTCTGAACATCTGCATAGTAAATCCTTCAGTAATCTGAAATGCTCATTTAGACTTTTTGCAGCCAAATCATTATCTAATATTATCCCCTTCCCAGATCCTGTGTTTAGCTGTATTATTCAGTCCTTAACTGTCCTCTTTTCTCCGCTATAACAAAAATAATTTTGAATGCTTGAATGCCACTTGCCTTGCCACCTTAAAAAATCATTCACATTTTAGTGTTTGTTTCTATCAGACCCTATTGCCAAAGGTGTTTGTCTCCCCCTGTGAATTAATAGCCTTTCATGTTTCCCTTACTACCAGTTCTGTGATGGTCCTGTACATCGAAACAGGAAAAGTCCTTGTTTTTATCACTTTGCTTCTCATGGATATACAGTAATCCACTTCATATTTTATGAACCCCTAGACAGAGTTCCACATCGCTTTCCCTCATTTCTCCACGTTTATATTATGCAGCTTCTCATCAACCAGCCTCAGTGTATCATATTCTGCCCTTTTGATGCTTGCAGTTTTCCATTTTGTTTTACATACCTGTCACCCTTGTCCTTATTTTGAATATCATTGTAGTAAGGTCACGGAAGCAGAGATACTCAGATACAGAAAAAAAACTGACTATTGCCATTGCTCAGGGTCAGCTCCACAATTTCTACCTATCCAGTACCTCCTTTCATGTATTGTGTTAGAAAGCAGCACCCCCATTACATTGTGTTAGAAAGCAGCACCTCCATTACATTGTGTTAGAAGGCAGCACCCCCATTACATTGTGTTAGAAAGCAGCACCCCATTACATTGTGTTAGAAGGCAGCACCCCATTACATTGTGTTAGAAAGCAGCACCCCATTACATTGTGTTAGAAAGCAGCACCCCATTACATTGTGTTAGAAAGCAGCACCCCATTACATTGTGTTAGAAAGCAGCACCCCATTACATTGTGTTAGAAGGCAGCACCCCATTACATTGTGTGTTAGAAAGCAGCACCCCATTACATTGTGTTAGAAGGCAGCACCCTATTACATTGTGTTAGAAAGCAGCACCCCATCACATTGTGTTAGAAGGCACTCTCATTACATTGTGTTAGAAAGCAGCACCCATCACATTGTGTTAGAAAGCAGTGCCCCATTACATTGTGTTAGAAAGCAGCACCCCATTACATTGTGTTAGAAAGCAGCACCCCCATTACATTGTGTTAGAAAGCAGCACCCCCATTACATTGTGTTAGAAAGCAGCACCCCCATTACATTGTGTTAGAAGGCAGCACCCCCATTACATTGTGTTAGAAAGCAGCACCCCATTACATTGTGTTAGAAAGCAGCACCCCCATTACATTGTGTTAGAAAGCAGCACCCCATTACATTGTGTTAGAAAGCAGCACCCCCATTACATTGTGTTAGAAAGCAGCACCCCATTACATTTAAAAATGTCTTTGCTTCAGGGGAAGTAGTATTAACAACCATCAAACAGGAAAGAGACCTGGAGCTAATCATATCTGATGACCTAAAGGTGGCCAGACAGTGTGACAAGGCAAAGGGGAGAGCTAGTGGGATGCTATGGTGCATAGGGAGGGGTTTCACCAGTAGAAAGAGAGAAGCGGTGTTCCTGGTGTATAGATCACTGGCAAGACCTCACCTAGAGTACTGTATCCAGTTCTGGAGAGTGTAGCTTTGGAAGGACATAGACAGAATGGAGGCAGTTCAGAGGAGGGCAACTAAAATGATGCAGGGTATACATATATATACACATATATTTACAGTATATATACACACATACAGGTATTGCCAAAGTGTATTCGGCAAACTGTTCTCAAAATGTAAACAAACAGTACTACAATGTACTTTAATACATCTGTGTTGCACTTTTAGGGGACTGGTGTGCCTGCTGCTGCTGAGCTAGCCATGTAGTGTGGTGGTGAGGGTGGCTATCTCTAATGGAGCAGGTACTGGGTTCGGGGCTGGTGCTGGGGACCGGCACAAATATTTTTGCCGCTTTCTGCGGCTGCCGCCTTTATTTTGGCTGCAGCAATCAAAGTGTCGCACCCTCCCTGACATGCACCCCCCTGGAGTTAGCAATCTAAATTCAGGGGAGTGCAGGGGGACACACTTTTTGGGTTGCCAGATGTAGGGCCGCTGCCATGTGTATGTTGCCAATTTGCTTTTCGGTGATATACACTCGCCATAATAGTGATCGCTATTTTGCGATTGCTATTATGACATAGAACCAAATTGGGCATACAATTTGACCCTCTTTCTTTCTACTATAAAATATTCCAGGCATCTTTCAGTTTTATCTGGTGGTAAAAACTTCAATTTCCTCCAAAATTTGAGTATTTAGAAACAGAAACATAGAATGTGTCGGCAGATGGGGTCCATGTGGACCAGCTAGTCTGCCCATGTACACTACCCCCCCAATGAGGCTGCTGTGTAACGTTTTCCACACAGTGTGTCCCATGCCAACTTGATTTTTCTGACCGTATTTGACCCCACCACTCGTGGGGGGAGGACATTCCAAGGCTCCATAACCCTTTCTGAAAAGAAGAAATTCTTTGTATTGCTCCTGAACCTGCTCACCTTTAGACACATGTCATGACATCTGGTCCGGGTGCAGTTGTTTACCTGAAGGAGATCCTCTGCCTGTACCTTGTTGATACCCTTCTGGTATTTAAACATCTCTATCATGCCCTCACTATCCCTTCTTTGTTCTAGTGAGTACATGTTGAGCTGTTTTTAGCCTTTTATCATATGGCTTATGATGCAGACCTTGCACCATCTTTGTTGCCCTTCTTTATATAGTCTCTAGTCCTTCTGTGTCTTTCCTAAGGTGAGGTCTCCAGAACTGGACACAGTACTCCAGGTGAGGCCTCACCAGTGACCTGTACAGTAGCAAAATCACCTCCCTTTTTCTACTGGTTATGTCCTTCCTATGCAACCCAAGATGCCACTGGCCCTTTATGCCAAATTTTTACATTGCTTGCCAACCTTCAGGTCATCTGCGATGATCACCCCAAGATAATGCTTGTGTTTTGTTACTGCCTGCTGTACCCCACTCAGAAAGTAATTCTACCTGGGTTACATCTTCCTAGGTGCATAATCTTGTATTTTTTGGTGTTGAACTTCAACTGCCAATTCCCTGACTATTCCTCCAATTTCCTAAGGTCTGACTCCATCTTTTGAGCCCCTTCAGCTGAGTCCACCCTATTGCAGAGCTTTGTGTCATCCACAAATGGGCATACCTTCCTTTAGATCATCAGCTATGTCACTGATGAATACATTGAAAAGTATTGGTCCCAGCACTGAAACATGTGGAACATCACTTGAAACTCTACCCTCCTCTGATAGTATGTCATTTATCAATACCTTCTGAGTCCTCCCATTGAGCCAGTTTTGAATCCAGTTTACAATTTGTGGGCCAGTGCCCGTGTGCTCATTTATTAGCCTCCTGTGGGGAACAAAGTCAAAAGCCTTGTTGTAGTCTAGGTACACCACATCTACTGCACCCCCATTGTCGAACATTTTTGTGACCCAATCAAAGTATTCGATTAGGTTAGTTTGGCAGGACCTACCTGTCATAAAGCCATGTCACTTTGGGACCAGCTGCCCATTATCTTCTAGGAATGTCACCACCCTCTCTTTAGTAGGGAGTCCATCAGCTTTCCTACCACCAAGGTGAGGGTGACTGGGTGATAGTTTCCTGCTTCTTCCCTACTGCCTCTTTTGTGTTGGGGTACTACTGTAGCCCTTTTTAAATCTTCAGGTCCCTACCCACTTTCCAGCGATTTATTAAAGAGCTCTGCCAGTGGGGCTGCTAGTTCCTCCCAAAGCTCCTGTAGTATTCTTGGGTGTATTTCATCTGGCCCCGTGAAAGGACTTGTGTCAGCTCCCTTAAGGTGGTGTGCCTTCCTGTGGAGAGATGGCCCTTTGCTTGCTTCCTCCTATGTAAAAACTGAGCAGAAGTATTTGTTCAGAATGTCTGTCTTCTCCCCATCATCTTCTGTTTGCTGGTCATTGTTTTTAGCCAATTTAACCATTCCCCCTTTGCTCTTTCTTTTCTCTGTCATGTACTGGTAGAAAGTTTTGTCACCATGTTGGACTCCTTTTGCTATCCTTTCCTTTGTTTGAGCTTTTGTAGACTGAATTGCCTTCCCAGCCTCTTTAAGTTATTCTCTATATGCCTCCTTGTCACTGTCCATTTTTGTTTCTTTATATTTTGTATCTCCTGAATGCTTTCTTCTTCTCCTTGATTTTTGGATGCTACTGTATAAGAGTTAATATTCACTGTCTTTTCATTTTCACTATATTCGCTGGTTTCATAGTAGCGGGAAAATAAAGAGACTGTGACTATTAGGTGGAGCACTGTACAGTACTAGCACTAGTGTTCCACCAGTGAAAATAAGATGGAGTGAATATGTCTGGTATGCTTGGGGCGCTAAATATGAGGCATGAATTTAAGGTGTTATATGGTATATCCTTTGTGAACCAGAGTGGTTTCCTTCTCCTTTTGGATTTGCTCACTAGCATGGTGCACTGTGATGTGACTAGTGTAATTGCTTCCTTCAGTCTCCTCTAGTGTTCTTCCACTCCCCCTTCTGGCCAGCAATCCAGGTTCTGTTTCAGACAGCTTTTCAGTTTGATGAAGTCCACCTTTCTGAAGTCCAGGATTTTCTGATTAGAGTGACTGATTGCTTTGGTCATGTTTCCTGTGAACTATACAGTCCTATGGTCACTTGATTCCAGGTGGGCTCCCACCTGTGTGTTTGGGACTCTGTTATTGTTGGTTAGCACAAGGTTCAGGACTGCTTCCTCTTTGGTGGGGGTTTCCACCTGTTGGGTTAGGCCTGCTCCTTGTAGTGCCACTAGGAATTTCTTACTCCTTTCTCAAGCAGCCATGTAGGAACTCCAATCTACATCCAGTAAATTGAAGTCTTCGACCAGTAGTAACTCACCCTTGTCTGCCATCTTTTGAATGTTTTCTAGAATTTCTTTATCTTTTTCTAATTCCTGAAATGGGGGTTGTATATCACTCCTACCTGTATGAGGGCTTTATTTCCAGTTCCAAGAGTAATCCACAGGGCTTCGGCTTCACTGTGGGTCCCCTGGATTTCTGTAGCCTTTTCCTTCTTATACATAGATAGCTACATCCTCCCTCTTTTTTCCCCTTCTAGTCCCTTCTGAACAAGCTGTATCCTGGGATGGCAAAATCCCAGCTATGGTTCTCACTGAACCATGTTTCTGTCACTGCTGCCCAGTCTAGGTCTGATTCTGCCATCATGGCAGTAATGTCTGGTATCTTATTTGCCAGAGTGTGGGCATTGGTGCACATTGCCTTCCAACCCTGATATCCTACCTTGTTTGCAAGTTTACCCTTCTCCCATTGCATGACATTCTTTACCATTCTTAAATTCCTCTGGATATCTGATTTTTTTACCATTTGTGGTGCGCTTTGCCCTGCTGGCAGTTTGCTAGCTAAGGGGGAAGAGGCAACTGTTATCTTGTATGACAGAATGGGTGTTAGACCCCCCTCTCCCCATCAATTAGTTTAAAAAACCTGCAAAAATATTAAACTTTTGCCCCAGTGCTCTGACCCCCTCCTTTGTTAGGTTGAGGCTGTCGAACTTAAAGAACTCCCTCTCCCAGAAGGTCTGCCAATCTCCTACAAATTGGTGTCCTTTCTCATGGCATCAGTTTCTAAGCCAGACATTTAGTTCACCTATTTCTCTTTCCCTGATCTTCTGCCTGCTGCCACCTCCTTTCTCCCAGACAGGCAGAACCTCAGAGAAGGAGATTTCAGATAAAATGGATGCCAACCGATCACCCAGTCTGGTCAGGTGTTCCTTGGTCTCCTCTACTGACTGATTGGTGAGGTTGTCTGTTCCTAGGTGGATAAGAAGGTTTGTATTGTCTCCTGCACTCGGTATGATTTTTTCAATGTGGTCAGTATCCCTCCATGTTGCTGCAAAAACTAAAGAGAAAAGTACTGAAAAGAAAAAACAGTCAGCTTTACTCAGCAGTCCATAATATGCTTAATCTGTCAGCCAGGTAAGGTTTAGCCAATGCTGTGGTTTACCCAGCTAGTGCTATGTGAAGTAGCCAAGATTCTGAAGCAACATTTTACAAGATTTTATAACTGTTTTAACTTTGTTTTTTCTCAAGAAAAAAAGATGGTGGCCACATTTGGTTTAGAAATAGCATTGCAGATCAGGCAAGTGTTAGGATCAGAAAATGTAATAAAACTCAAGGTGTTCTGCATAGGAGGTACAGTACCTAGAAAAAGTAGATTTGACAGATATACTAATATTTTTATTAACTGAAGCTATAAAACTAGCTTTTGGGGAAAACATTTTTGTTGCACGGCTGCTTTAAGACTAGCAACATGAAACAAGCATTTGTCAATGCCGAATGTTTATTTTTATTTTTATTTTTTGTTGCCCAGGTAAGTGCACTAGACAAATCCTGCCTATTTTCAGGCATGACCCGGAGGAGGGGGATACAGATGAATGCCAACTGACCTTGAACAGATTAAGCTTTTGGTGGTATTTTTAGTGAATGAGGGAAATTTGGCCAGGACACCTGGGAAATTCTCCTACTCGTCAGAGAAACCTCTGTCCAAGATGGCGGGCGCACCCTTGCCTTCTGAGTAGGGAGCTATGGAGGTGGGAGATTTGGTCTCTGCTCCTACCTCTGAACAAATAGAGACCACAATGCCAACAACTGATGTTTTGCCTGTTGCTATTCCTACTTCAACTTTAAGTTATGCTGCTCATACTAAGGATGCTATACATAGCCCTCTGCTTACTTCTTATGGAACTGACTTGCGTGCCTACAGTTGACTTACTGGAGGATTTTACTTCATCTGATTCTGAAAACCACTATTTGACAGCACCAGAGATCCAGGAGTGTTTTGCAATGGCGGAGCACCGTATTGCTTGTGCAAAACTGAAAATGCATAGAGATATGCAACGCCTGAGAGCCAACAGCACAGATGCATCTTCCACTCAGGTGGAAGCTCTTGAAGATTCAACTGACTTGTCTCCTTTACTGCCTGTTGCTGTGACAGGCTCTGACCCAACTAGTGCATCGGGAGCTGAAGCCCTACTGCCTGCTCCCCTGCCGTTTGCAGTACAAGTGGATTTGGTTTCCTTTTCACAACCTGCTTCCATTACATCACAGAGTTCCTCACATATACAAGACTTATCACAGTAAATGCTCCCCTGCCACCTGCAGTACAAACAGATTAATTTTCCTTTTCACTACCTGCTTCTATTTCATCGCAGAGCTCCCCACATGTACAAGAATCATCTACAGTAAATATTAATAAAGAACCTACCTGGACTGTTGAATCGGCCCTGAGAGGTGCTGGCTGGGTCCAGGGTACTGTCCCAGGAAGTTGGAAGTCTGGTCTGTCTCCAATTCGATCCCCCCACCCTGAAGATCTTTCAGAGCTACAGAGCAAGATAGGTGCTTCAAAACTCACTACTGACCACTTGTGTCTCCCTCATGAACTGGAGCTTACACAGAACCCTGTGTTGGATTATCTGAAGGGTTCTCCACCTCAGGCTTCTCTTTCTACTACTTCTATAGAGGGTCTGGCTCCCCCCACCACCAGCCCCCAAAATATCGGGACCAAGCCATTCATATTATTCATTCTTTAATTTCCAATCCAGGCTGCTAGACACAGCGCTGTTCACTTGGCATACCAAGGTTACCTAAGCCACCTGATCGGGTCTATGTGGCACGTATGCTTCTAAAGGATTCTTTAAAATTATTTTCCCATGAAATATATGCATTAATTCATAACTCTGGTGAAACCACATTTGACATTAGTTTCCAAACATCTAGGGGACTGGAGCATTTTTGGTCAAAGTATAATTCTCTGCGGACTACTGCATTATGGACCCCATTTCAGGTGTTTCCTCTTTCTAAACCTACTTTTAAGATGATCACTATTCTGTTTTGTAATGAGGGAGTTGAGGTGGAGGATGTTGTGTATTGGCTGAAACAGCGTTGTGACGTCCAGGGACAGCCTGAAGCCATTTTGGATACCGAGAACATTTGGACTGGGGCTGGAAGTTTAAAGTCTTGTTATGATCTAATGATTCTGGGGTTGTACATCTGCCTAACTCTTTTTTCATAGGCCGAGATGGGGGGTCTTGTTCTACCCGGGTCAGCCGAAGGCTTTCTTATCGATGTTGGTGACCCTGCACATCTTAGTAATGTATGTGATAAAATGAAATGCAACGTCTGTGGGGAATTGGGCAACAATGAGGAGCACACTGCTTGAATGAATGTAGATGTAACCTATGTGGACGAATAGGGCACACACCTTTCAGAATTGTAAATGGGCTATGCATAACTAGGAATTTCACGATGGTGGAATGGACCAGTGTTTTATTATTACACAGGTGCAGAAGGCCCATCTCCGGACCACGTTGGCTGTACCTCCCCCTAGGGCAGCCCAGCCCTTACTGCAGGCTTCAGTGCCTGTTGTATCCTCTGAGGTCATACCTCAGATGGTTTCCTTCACGGATGACCCCTTGCCTGAGATTTGCCCTGTCCCTGATCCTGCCCAGTCTAATTTTCTTGTTCAAGACCCGGTACCAGGTCCAAGTACTATGCCCCCCCCGAGTGCTTACAAGTGTCATACGTAGAAGGTCACTGAGAAAAAACCCTTGGGTTTCACCATCTCCTGTGAGTGGTCCGGAACCCCCCCCCAGTACCCTTATCTAATTCTTTTGAACTTCTCCAACCCCTTTCTGATGACGCTGGAGGTGAGTCGGACTCTTCCTCCATCGCTTCTTCTCTCCCCGACAGTACCACTGACTCTGAGTTGCAACTTGGCACTGGCCTTTCTCAGAAGCGAAAGGCCAGAGTAAAACTTAAAGGGAAGAAGGTGGTTGGGAAAAGGAAATTGTAAAATGTATTTTTTGTCTGTTTTCCTTTTTTTGTTGCTATGTTTCACTTTGTTTGCCATACTATTAATGTAAATAGTATAGGCGTATAGCTAAAAGGAGATTGATTTCTTTTCTACGGCTTTTGCCTTTGGGTTTAATTTTATTACAGGATACAAGACTTCATACTACACATTAGATCCAGACAACACAACAGGACTGGTTACTGGGTCCTTCTTTTTGGTCGATTGGTCAGGACTCTTGTTCGGGACTGGGAATTTTAATTAATATCCTAGACTTCCGTTTGCTAAAATTGTTTGATGTAGCCCCTGGTAGTGCGCTTATTATAGATTTTGTCATTGGGTCCTGTCCTTACCGGGTGATAAACATTTATGCCCCTCAAGTCAAAACTGAACGCATAGCTTTATTTACTTTGCTTCGTCCTTATTTGCATACTTCCTTTCAGGTATTGTTTGCTGGTGACTTTAACTGTGGCCTGAGTCTCCAAGATAAGAGCTCCTTTGCTGCTACAAAGAAACTGTTTTGTGATTCCCATGAATTGGCTAAATTGGTTCAAGTTGCCCACTGAACGGACTCCTATCTCTCCTTCACTACACAACACACCCCTACCTTCCAAAAGGGTAAACTAGCCACACATATTGATTATGTGTTTTCCTCTCCTACAGTACCAATTATTTCTGCCAAAGTTCAAGCAGTTGAGTTTTCTGATCATAAGCTGCTTTCTGTTAATTTTGGTTCTGTTGTCTCTTCCCGTAAAAGTCCAGGTATTTGGAAATTCAACACATCTTTGTTGCAGATTTCGATGTTTATGCAGTCCCTCCTGTCCTTCATACAAGCCCGTAAATCTGTTTTTATTTGTTATGAAGATCCTGTTCAGTGGTGATTAGACACAAAACATGATCTGGTCACTTTTTTAAAAACTTACAGTCGTTTAAAATGTAGGTAGGAATACCTAGATTATTTTCGGAAGAGGGTACATTTTCAGTCATTATTATCCATAGCATACATGACGAGGCAAGACCTTACTCAACAAATAAAAGTCCTACAGAATGATATGTTGACTTTCCAATTACGGCAATCACAACAACTTTATTACCAATAAATTCTGTACTGTTGGAACACGTGATGTTATTTGTCCTTATGAATATAATTCCCGTCAGACCGCCTGAAAAAATATGACGTGTCTTCTAAATTCAGAAGGGACCTTATGTTCCTCACAAACTGAGATTTGTCATATTGTAACAAAGTATACTACAGCCCTTTTTTCTCCCCTCCCTGCTGTGGCTGGTAACAGTGCCACTTTGTATAGTG
Source organism: Neoceratodus forsteri (assembly GCA_016271365.2). Lineage (NCBI taxonomy): Eukaryota > Metazoa > Chordata > Ceratodontiformes > Ceratodontidae > Neoceratodus > Neoceratodus forsteri. Next base: position 107,525,219 of record CM028137.1, read on the forward strand.
GCCTTGATATCCCAGCTCCCTCACAGCTATGTCAGGACCAGGCTTGTTCTCCTATCATGGAGCAGGATTTGACATTGGCTATTTCTTCATTACCCTGGTCCGGATGGTCTCCCTGCTGGCTTATATTAGGTGCTGGGTGATCATTTGGCTCCAGAACTTATATCTGTGTTTAATTCTCTGTTAACATGTGAATCTCTCCCTTTGGAATTTACTAAGGGTACTTTGATTTACATTTATAAACAGAAAGGTGATATCCATTCTCTAGAGAATTGGCGACCTTTATGTATGTTGAACACTGACTTTAAGCTCTTAACGAAAATTATTGTGAAGTGTTTGGTGAGGATAGCGGAGGTGGTTTTGCATCCCGCGCAATCCTGTTCTGTGCCTCAAAGGAGAATTTCTGATCATCTGATCCTCTTACGAGAATTATTTTCTCAAGGCTATGCAGGTCTGGCTTCGGGACTTGTCTCCGAAGATCAGAGGCTGCTTTTGATTCGGTTAGGCATGATTTTCTATGGGAAGCACTTCATTTTCTGCATGTACCTGATGTTATGGTACGCTGGATTCGTGCTTTCTATAGAACGGCTACTGTTGTGCCTGTAGTGAATGGTTAGATAGGACCCATGATCCCCATAAAAAGGGGGGTTCGTCAGGGCTGTCTTATAAGCCCGTTGTTATAAGTTTTTTTCTTGATGTTTTGCTCTGTCGGCTGAATACTAATTCTCAGATTCAGTCTATTTCTAGTTGTGCCTTATGCTTGCCTTATAAGGTGATCGCATATGCAGATGATGTTTGTTTTCTTGTAGCTGATGCAGCTCAGTGGTTCATTCTCTCTGCGAGTGCTCTATTTTTGGAAACTTCTCTGGTGCTGTTTTAAATTACACTAAAAGTCTGGTTATTCGGGTCGGTTCAGTAACCTCCCCCTCGGACCGTATTGGCCCGTTATGTTTAGTTGAGGGTCCTATTTGCATTTTGGGAATTTTTTTTGGGACATAAGACTCAGATTTGTTTAACTGGAATGTTAAACTGCAACAAGTTAAACTTCAGGTGGCCTCCTGGAACCGGGGGCAGATAGGGAAAAAAAAAGTGTTTTCTTAATTAAAAACTATTTGATCCCTACTTTCCTTTTTCTGAGTTATGTATTCCCTATTCCACAACAGCTAGAAACTGCTGTCTTTAGCCTGTTTTTTCAGGCTCTTTGGGGTAGTAGGTTAAACCCGATAAAGCGGAATATCACTTACTGTATTTACCTATCCCTGAGGGTGGCGTTTGTATGGTTAACCCTTTGTTATTTTTTTCTTGAATTTTTTTCACTGCAAACCTTAGGCCTTTATTGATTCATGCCCACAGGGGATGGGAACCTTGGTTTTATGACTCTTGCAGGATTTGGTTTCATCAATGGGAAACTTATTCCTTAACTGTGTTAAGACAAACTGTTGGTATACCAACTTGCATAAAACATATGTTTTTACATCTCAAACAATGGAAGGTGTCTGTTCAGATGTTATTAAATCATTCACATAAAGTTTTATTTAAGAAATTACTCCTGATGGTTTGAGCTGTATCAGTACCCTTTGAAAAGTGTCCTGGTCAGCATCTCCCTTCCCTTTTGTTATTGTGGAAATGTAAGAGGGTTCCAGCCAAAATGCAGGATTTTCATTGGCTTTCATGCCATGAAAAGATTAATATAATGGTTCAGTAACCTCCCCCTCGGACCGTATTGGCCCGTTATGTTTAGTTGAGGGCCCTATTTGCATTTTGGGAATTTTTTTGGGACACATGACTCAGATTTGTTTAACTGGAATGTTAAACTGCAACAAGTTAAACTTCAGGTGGCCTCCTGGAACCTGGGGCAGATAGGGGAAAAAAAAGTGTTTTCTTAATTAAAAACTATTTGATCCCTACTTTCCTTTTTCTGAGTTATGTATTCCCTATTCCACGACAGCTAGAAACTGCTGTCTTTAGCCTGTTTTTTCAGGCTCTTTGGGGTAGTAGGTTAAACCCGATAAAGCGGAATATCACTTACTGTATTTACCTATCCCTGAGGGTGGCGTTTGTATGGTTAACCCTTTGTTATTTTTTTCTTGAATTTTTTTCACTGCAAACCTTAGGCCTTTATTGATTCATGCCCAAAGGGGATGGGAACCTTGGTTTTATGACTCTTGCAGGATTTGGTTTCATCAATGGGAAACTTATTCCTTAACTGTGTTAAGACAAACTGTTGGTATACCAACTTGCATAAAACATATGTTTTTACGTCTCAAACAATGGAAGGTGTCTGTTCAGATGTTATTAAATCATTCACATAAAGTTTTATATAAGAAATTGCTCTTGACGGTTTGCGCTGTATCAGTACCTTTGATAAGTGTCCTGGTCAACATCTCCCTTCCCTTTTGTTATTGTGGAAATGTAAGAGGGTTCCAGCCAAAATACAGGATTTTCATTGGCTTTCATGCCATGAAAAGATTAATGTAAAATCAAATCATAAACATAAGCAGTCCCAAGATAGAATGTGTTCTCGCTTATTACGTACTACAGAACTTGAAACTATCCCTCATTTATTTTTTGACTGTTCCTTTATCAAAAACTGGTGGTCCTTTTTGGCATAGGCATGGGATACTCCCTTGCTTCAGTCGGTTACTTATTTGAAACATGTATATGGGTTTTCTTCTCCCCAGTGGTCAAAATGGCACCAGGACACTTTAAACCTTGTTTTTGTCTGCATTAAATGGAATATTTGGATGGTGTGTTGCATGTTTTCTTTACAGCAAAAGGACTGCTCCTATTTGGAGCTCGAAAAAAGATTGTACAAGATTTAAAAGAAATTTATGAGCATGAACATACTCTATACTCAGATATGACACTTTTGGAACTTTGGAAAGCTCTTCCTTGGATCACTGACTCTGATTTTGCAGTTACCCAAATGATTGTATAATACTTATCCTGTTTTTCCTTTGTTTTATATTATGCTTTGTGTACTATTGTACAATTTTTGTCTCAATAAAACTTTCCCCTACTCTTTTCGATAAGTGCCATGGGATCTTTAACATCCACCTGAACTACCACCAATCCAGGAAGATGGGACTTTGGTTTAACATCTCATCTTGCTGGCATTGGTAACATCAAATTCCCAGCTTTTGATGCTTTAGTAAAAACCCTAACTGATGCATTTATGCCATTTTTTGCAAGAAATATATATATATAAAACTTTTTATAGGCATTCAGCAACTAAGCCCGAAAATTTATTTTATCCATAGTGAGCACAGTCCACTAAACATCTCTACAGAGTTAACTCGAAGCTTACAAACAGCCTTCTGAATTAAGAAGGCATGAGCTAAAGGACAGCTACTGTTTATCAAAGATACGACATAATTTACATGAATCTGAAAATGAAGTATGGTGTGAAATTCATAGTTGCTGCTTCTGTCAGAATTGCATGGAAAATTTGAAATTTTCATGGAATCCAGGGTTTTGCACAGAAATCTGCTCTTGCAGAATTCCACAAGCAGAATGTGGAACCCCACCCCTTTCCACCTGCAGAATTCCACTCAATCAAAAGGCATGACTGAAATCCCACAATTCCATGAGAAAGAATTCTGCACCCAAAATTTGAAATGTTTTATCTAGCACTATTCTACAGTTGTTCACAGCCATGCATTGGATTCCACAAGGCCCCCAGCTGTGTAACTTGAGGGTTTCTTTACAATGCTATGACCATCCTATAGCTCCACAGGTTTCTGTCTCAAAAGAAAAAGGGTGATGCCTTATCCCCAAGAGGAGGAAGCACAATTTTCACATGACAGTGCAGTGCCCTACTTAAGATGTAACATGTGATATATATTGACAGTGCCCCTTCCATTTGAAGCCTAATACAATGCAGTTCAGTTACATATCCTCTGCAGCAACCCTGCTAAAATCCTTCGTATAGGACTAATGTTATGTTCCCATGGACTTGCCCCAATTACTACATGCTAATTCAAACATTGGCATCTAGTGGCTCAGTTTCCAGTATAGAAACATTATTTTGTTATTGCTCATTAGTAAAAATAAATCCCTCGGCTCCCTTTGTCCACCTTATTACTGTACCTTAACTGTCAGCAAGAGGCAGATTACTTCAAACCTTTATGCACTTGAAAAGCACGCAATGAGAGCCCAGTTGGATAACATAAGAGCAGTTCAGAGAACAACATGAATGAAATGGCACTCACCCATTTCAAAATGTGAAAAGAAAACATCTGATGGGCAGCACATTCATTGGATTATGTCTGTTTTCCAGTGGAAAGAAAAACAGGACTAATTCTGCCTATCAGCATGATAATATCAAGCAGTAACCACTTGCCAAAGGAAGGTAATGATTTGAATGGGTAACAAATGATTCTAACTGGATGAATATTTAATCAAAACGAAGTCCACTGATGTCTGCAAGGATCATATGCAGTGCCACAGTGTTTCACAGTTTCCTGCATAACAGCCGACATTGAATCGCACTATTTCTTGCTGTATGCTGCAAAATTCTGCATAATTCTGCAGCATCAGGCTTTTAAACCTCGCAAGCATCATCGTAGCTTCTGACTCTGTGGTATAGGCAAGTAATGTTCTGCACTTCTGCAGGGAAGACCCAAGCTCAAGCCTCAAAGTAGACTACTGTACTTGTTGCCTCAGGATAGTGGTGTCTGAGGAGCAATGCAAAGGCAATCCTCATTGGCCCTGGGGGGAGAGCGCAGCACTGTGTAGCACCACCAACAGAGGTAGTGCAATAGACACTGAGGGTGTCCAGGCAATGTCAGCAACTCCACACCCATAGAAGTGGTACTGAGGACAGGTTTGCTGTAATAATGGTAGGAGAGAAAGAGGGAAACACTACAGAGCTAAACAGGTACTGCTGCACAGAACCAAATACTCACACTTACACAACTGAGACAGAAAGGTGCACACAGTCTGATGCCTACAAATCCAGAGAAGAACTTTGATTAAAGCACTTTTGAACTTTAGTACTTGTGAGTAAAATCAGTGTTTGTGGAGTTAGAGTGTGTTCCACCTTGTATCTTTTGTACAGGCTTCCTATGATTGAGTGGTGAGCAGGAAAAAATTGGAAAAATCCCTCTCCTGCTGTGCATGTTATGTATGTGCTGCCCATCTACCTAGTAACCTACGACCCTCTTGAGATCTTTTGACGTACATTTGCCCTGAGCTAGAAGGGTCTCTCCAGAGTGCTGGAGTTGTGTGCTATGTTGAATGGGGCTCTACCATAGGGGGTAAGTTGCTGGATATCAGTTGTCTCAAAAGATCTGGAGGGGAGGATCAGAGGAACAGTAGGTGTATATGAGAAGCAGCTGGCATGAGCTCTGGCCAAAAGTAAGGAGAGAAGAGAAACCATGGGACTGGTAGGAATAAACAGAGAGAAAAAGGAATTAGTTAATTTTCCTAGATACAGTAGCTGCTGATACTACCAAGTAGAGATACTCACATACTCTGTAAAACCCTGCTGGATACCCCCAGATTTCATGATTTTGGGGCAGAGTGGTTAATACGCATATCATGGGGTCCGCACCAATTTAAGCAGGATATCTCTTTCTGTAGCAGATCTCCAGCTCCAGGGATATCTGTGGTATTGGCTTATTGAAGCACAAAGAGCATGGCCTAATGGTGCTGGCTGGTGGAGTAAAGTCTGGTGCTTTTTGCCCACCTGGTTAGTGGTTCTAGAATGTGACACAGAGGAGGGTGCTGAGTTACCTACCATGTAATGCCTTCAACAGTGGGAGATGTGGTGATGGTGGTATTGATGTCAAGGGTGACCAGGCAATGTCAACCTACCTAAGATGGCATGGAGGGCACCTAATAATGAATGTTACGGCAGGTGGAAGGAACCCACAGGGGAACCTGGCTCACCTGTACATGGTGACATGAGCATGCCCACCCCAATGTCACTGAATGACCTGATACACTGACACTCTGCCACTGCTGACTATGGCTGCTCCTCATTGGCCCAGAAACATGCAGGTCTGTTGTCGAGGTCCCTCCATAAGGAAGTCATGGAGAAAACCGGGAAGCTTGAGTAGATCTAGAAGAGGACATGTATTCAGAAGTTAGTAAACATATGTGGGGGGGGGGCTGTAGCTGTTGTTGCCCAATGCAAAAGATTGCTAGAGGTGTAAGGATGGACTATGACAAAGTAATAAAGAACATTTTTTTTTTAAATTAACCCCTCTATCCCCAGGTGGCAAGGCCTTATCCTGATGCCACTGTCAACCTCAGTTGTCACTGGTTGGCTGAGTCTGACATAGTATTATCAGTGACACTGACTGTTCCACCTCACCTCTCCCAGTCATGTGCCTCATGCACTAATGGTCACATGATAGCTGTTAAGGACTGACATGATGCTGGAGGTGAGGAGTGATTGGATTAGGTGGAATTTAGACCCCTTTGGCTCTCCTGAAAATTATTGATTGGGAGTCTGGAAGGGACCGCTATACTAAGTTTGTAGCCCTAATGGTTCAGAAGTTTTCACATTGTAAAGACATTATCTTTTGAAAGATTTGACATTGGAACCATTTGAGCTAGAAACTTTTTTTAAATGAAAACTTGGAGTTCAGTCATTAAGAATTATTTCTTTTGATACTGTTTGCAAGTGCTGATGTTGTAACTAACACAGGTGTTTAAAAACTTAACATTTTTATCAAAAATGTATATTTTTTTTACTTTTTCTGAATGTTGGTAATACTACACATGCATTAATTAGAAACTGTGTAATTTGCAACTTTTTTTTCTTATACAGCTGTTTGCTCCTCCGTGGCAACCTACTCCTGTTGTTGGGCACCCTGCTGCCCCCAATCCTATTACCCTCTCCTCCCACCATCTTACTGGTGGAGATCCACAAGGAGCAGGGTAATACATCTGTGGAGAGACATGGGTATTCAAGGTTTTCTCCTAAACCCTGGCACAACAGTGAGCACAGCAAGTGCATGCACATGAAGGCACACCTACACTCCCAGAAACCGAGTGCTCCTTCTACCAGCCCCTGACTCTGCTCTGACACCCAGCCTCCATCTGGTGTCAGCCGAGAGTGAGGAACTATACCTCCCCAATCCAGGAGATGAGAGCAGCCCAGTGGCCACTACGATCATCTTCCAGCCCTCCCCCCTGCCAACTCCTGGCAGCCCAAGCTCTCTCCTAAACTTGGGTCATCAGCGTGGCACAAGATGTGGAATCCAGCTCCTGAACCCTCAGAACTACTGGGCTGGCTTGTAGTTTGCAACTTAATTTTCATTCATCCTAAACCCTTACTAGCATTGCAAGTGCAACCCATGCCCCAGTTATCAACAGTGTATGGCAACCGGGACCCCCCCATCCATGCCACAAAAAGGGCAAACAGGCCACCAGATGGCATAAACAAAAAGACATCACCCCTAGTGTTGAGGTGATTACCAGCTCGGCAGTCTAAAGGGTTCAGGGGTTTGGGGTACAAAATAACATTTATAATTACTCCAAATTCTGGGGAGAGGTGCCAGACATATGCTAGATCTAAAACTATCACAACAGGGGCCCCAATAACAATCAACACTGGAAGCAGAGCTCAAATGTCCATACAGGAATTGGAATTGTGAAGTGTGGCTTTATTTTGACAAACAGATGGCAAATTGCAGACAGGGTGAGCCCCCAACATTTGGTACTGTATAGGAACAAAAACAGACTTTTCTCTTCCAGAACAACACTATTAGGGCAATCTGAAGCACTTTTAACCACACACAATTCAAACTGTCCATCCCTCTGTATTAGGAATATCTGGAATTTTCTTCCAACAAAAGTGTATTTCTTGTGGGAGTTGCCACACACTTTCGTATACACATTTCCAACTTCCTAGCAAAGTGTAATTCTTGTAGAAGTTGCCACACACTTTAAGAAAACATTCATCCTAGAGCAATCCCTTACAGAAATATAGGTATGCTGTGTACATGTAGAATGCATGCTACATGCTTAACTGGGCAATGTTTGCATGCAGTTCACATACGCAAAGTGATCATAAACAAATTAGGTCTAAAAAGCAAATCAGGTTCACGTGCTGCAAGCTTGACATGTGCGCAGCAGATAAGCTAGTGTGAACATCTAAAAATTACATCAGGTTCTATTGTTGCATGCTTGACATGAGTGCAGCAGTTAAGCTGGTGTGAACATCATTTAAACACCAAATCAGGTTCACATGCTGCATGCTTGCCATGTGTGCAGCAGCTAAGCTGGTGAAAATCTCATCTATAAAAACACATCGGTTTCTATTTCTTATACTACTACTAGCAATTAGAGTCATTAAAATACATTTTTATTTGAATTCCCATAAAAATCAGGTACACTCATTCATTCTGATCCTTTTGCAAGTTGTTTAATGGCTTTTGATTTTTGTCATTAAATCACCATTAATTTGTAAAGTATTGTTTGCTTACTGCATTAAATGCCTAGGATATAGCTAGTCAACATTCCCCATTCCAGATGTACAAAGAGGGGCCTCTGTGTTGTGAAGCCTATCTTTTTTGTTTTGGACCATGCACATACCTTATGCATATTTAGTGCTACAAATGTGTTTCTCCATGACTGTTTTATCTCACTTACTTTCCCTTTGTCATTCTGTACTGAGCATATACACTATGGCCATGCTCAGCACACTTTGTGCTGAGCAGTGTCTTGCACCATACCTCACATTTTGTCACTGATATGAGGGGCATGGACACTCAAAATGAGGGACAATGATGGACACTATTCCACATGATGATCAGGACACATCATGAAACATGGAGATACAGTACCTCAGAACACAGTGGAAACCATTGCATTGGCACCTGAGGATTAATTTCTACCATTAAGCAGGGGTGCCATTTAGGTAGGGCAGAGGGGGCAGTTGCCCCCCCCCATATTTGTGCCTAGGTTGTTCTTATGGTGTGGCGATAATGGCATTAAATTAGGATTTGATCTTTTGCACAATGAGTGCCCACCTGACCTGTATGTGCTCATGCTACAGGTACTCTCCAGACTCAACTGTGTCTGTATTGTGTTGTCCACTCTCTCCACCTATTAGCAGTGGCACAATCACATGTGATGTGGATGAGCTCTAGCCAAGAAAGAGCACATGAGTCATGCAAGTGCGACACCGTCTTTCCTGCCACAGAGTAGACAGACTGCACATTACAGCTAGGAGGAGTCGGTGAACACTGAACTCTCAATAGCAGTGTTGTGGCAGCATATATTTGTTGGTCTACTCTTAGTGAGTCTCTGTCTCCCCTGGTGACTGAAGGGGCAGAGGGTGAGTTGGAAGCTGACTCGAGACTGGGCTACCTACTTAGTCTACTAGACTTATCCAAAAAAAAAACAGCACAGACCCTACGGCAGCAAGCAAGGGTTAACAGCAGTGGTGATAGTGGTGTTGGTGGCCTTCATAGGCCTTGATCAATGCAGTGCCACAGCAGCCACAGCAGCAACCAAGTGAGAAGCAAGCAACCCAGGTTGGGTGGGTTCAGTTGGTGAGGTGACTTTGTCACGGTCCATGTTGGGGATCTGTGATGGTTGGTTCTAGCACCCAGCTTCTGACAGAAGGAGAGAGGGGAGTACACTGAAAGCTGGGCTGGTGGCACATTGTATTAGGCTGTAGGTTCTGGCCATATGACTGGGTAAGTAACAGTATTTATTTTTTTACAGGGATTTTGGGGAAGGAGGAAGGACTGAAATATTGATGTATTTGTCATGTTTCTTCACCTTTGAGCACCTTCATGACCCATAGGGGATGAGTATTGAATGGGATGGAGTTGGGGAGAAGAATTGGAACAAAATTCTGTTTTTGGGGGGTGGGCAGAACTTCAGCCAAGAAAAAAAGTGGTTAGTAACTGGGTGGGTTTAAACCCAAATCTGATGCACTGTTCCGGAGTATACACAAATGAATCTTATACATTTGAATTTTTCCTGATTGCATATCACTTTTCAGTCAAAACAAATAAGTTGTAGCTTTTAGAGTTGTTACAGACATTCTAGAGCTGTGCTTTGCATTCACTGACAGTTGAGTGGTATGGTATGTACAGACTATTGGAGCTCCACTATAGTCAAGCTTATGCCCCCCTCCCAGTGAAGCTGACCTCCACATCCCCATGTTCAGGCACATTAAGACAAAGGGCAAAGAAGATTGCAGAGGTGTGACCATTGAAATGAATGGGGTATTTTTTTATTACTGTTCTATACATTATTGATGGAGAGTTGGAGATTAATGAAGGCCACCGCTCGACTAACAAAGGCATTGTTAGTATAACATTGGACTTCATTATTCTCCAACTCACCATCATAATGTATAAAATAGCATTAAAAAATAACTCTATTAATTTCAAGGGGGCATGCCCCAGCACTCTGACCCATGGAAATCATCTCTTAAAGACTCCTGCTTCTGTCTCCCTAGTACTCAAGTAAGAGATGTTTTACTTGTATCTGTACTTGGTGGGTTGTCTGTAGCAGCATGGCCGTACCTGCTATAGTGTATGTGCATGGGGGTGGGGGGTGGGGGACTGGCCATGTGGGTGTTTGTCAAGTTATTACTTCTTTTGTGTTTGCACCTTAAAGTCTGTTTGTGTGGAAGCATTCAAAACTATAGAGATAAAATAGTAGGAGTACAAGCCAGACAGAAGTAATTAAGTGCTTGTGAGGGTAAGTTTTGTGTATTGGGTGTGGGAACAAAACACATGTGTTTCCATAGGTATGTGTGCTACAGTTCAACTACAAAACTGAGATGAGTAAGAGAAGAAAACTGAAAAGCATAACAGTGGCTACAAGCATGCCGCATGCATGCAGATGTAGTCAGATACAGTATGTATTGAAGTACAAGCGAGACATACATGTGCAGACAGTATGACTTAGTGGTTAAAGGCACTGAACTGCAATCCAGGAGACTTGCAGGCATGAAGATCTGAGTTTGCATCTCATCAACCCCCACTTGTGTAAGGGTGATCCTGAGCAAGTCACTTAACTTTTACATGTGCAGTTATCAGTGACCACTTGCTGTTTGCATGCATGCCACATGCATGCAGTCTTTCCCAATTTGACATAAAAATCACTGTTTCCACACCTGCTTGATGCATGCCTGCCATATGCATGCAATCAGTTCCAGTTTAACATTTAAATCATACTTGCAGCACGTATATCACTTGGATATATGTGTGCAGCATGAAATCATTTCATATAATTATTTCTGTAAGGAATAACATCCATTAACAATCCCCATTTAAACTGGTGCCCACACATGAATCAGTTAGACCTGACTGGGGAATCAAGCTGGTGTTATGCCCAATCCTACCCCATGCTCAGTCTCTGCCCTTCCTTCTGGGTTACACCAAACTGGATCCTTCATTTCCCACGAAATGCTAAAGAGCATCCAAAACTGTAACTTTAAACAGTCAGCACATTATTGTGGTGAATCAGGGGTCCTGACCAGTGTGATCTAGCCTTATCTAGGGCACACACACACACCTCAGACAACCCCCCCCAAAAAAAACACATTCCCATAAATCTTTACTTACAGCTTGGTTGCTTTCTTTTACAGAAATAGAAAACTTGAAGGAAAAATCTCTTTCCTTCCAGGTAGCTTTTCACAGATCCAAACTGCACACCTTTCTCTTGGTAGCTGAACCACATTGGGGTCTTCAGGGGATTGTCCCTTGGCATCATTGGAACACAGTCTATTCAGACAGGTCTCCACCCCTTTAGTTGGTACTGATGCTGTTCTCCAAACTAGGGTGAGAAAATCGACCAAGGTCCTTCACCCAGTCAGCCACTGCACTGACCAGCAGAAACCTTACAGCAGACATCCTCTCTGTTCCACTGCTAACTACAGACTGACTGCTCGACCATCTGAACATTCTAAAACTTCCCAGAGCAGCTGGTTCCAAAGTGGCTTGTGCTGCTACCAGAATTCTAAATGACATAATCCATTCTCTGCCCAGGTATGCTGAGTAAATAATGATGGTATTTCCCCTGAGCTCCTAATGAGCTCTCTACCTTTGTAGTGCTAACCTGATGGGATTCTAGTAAACCCAGGGGACTGGGTGGTTACACTAACATTCCCCCCCATCTAGCGGTCCCTACTCTTCTATGCTTTTCCTGTGAAAGAAGAAGAGAATTAATAAATAAGTCAATAAGTAAACAGGGAAATAAATAAATGCATAAATAAACATATAGCCTGGCTATCACCCATCGACACTTGACTAGAAATGTGCGAGGGTGGTGTTGTTCTGGGCCATTAAACATTAATCTGTATACCTTGCAGGATAAATCAAGCATATACCCTAATGGCGAAATGCTCCAGTTAGGATTCACAGATATAGAAGCCCACTAATCTTTCCAAATATTCCAGCTTAAGTAGCAGCATATATGAACATTTAACGATATCTCATGGAATGCCATAATGATGATAACTAATTTTGACAGTGTGACAGTCTGTGACGGGTCACTTTTTATGCTAGGCATTAATTATATTTTTTTTATTAAACAGAGGCCATTACATTTAAGTAAATAAATAATTTATTTAATAAACCCTGTTAACCTTTATTGAAGAAAATGTATAACCACAAAAGAATATTAGAAAAGGCAATTACTGGCGCAACTTAAATGCACTGAGTTGCTATGACCAGCAATTTTCACAGTTCATGAAATGCAGAGGCTAAGTGCAATAAAAATAATGATGTAAATGTAATGAAGCAGTAGTAATGTAGTACTCAATCAGGTTTTCATAGGTCACAAAGCAATACTACGATTTAGCGCATTTATGCAAAGTATGTAGTAATTAAATTATTTCTTATTATATTAAACATAATCGTATAACTTAATCATCAAGCCAGTACTGTACTACCTTAAAGCAACTTTGTTTCAGGTCCACATTAGCAATGTATAGATCAACTCCCCGTAATGATGGGAGAGGGGATGAAATATTAATGAAATAGTGGTCTGTTATGGACAAAATCTTTGAGCCCATGGTGTCTGCCTTTTACTCCTACGTTGCTTTACACAGCGCTTTCAGAGCTTCCCCAACCCTCCATAATTTTGTTCCAAATTACTCCTCTGAAAATGTCCCATGAGGTTCTGAACTTTGGTATGGTCCCAGCATTGATCCTATTATTGTTATTACAGTTAATTCTGCTTACTAAATTTTCCAAAAACATAGGTACAGAACAGTAAAATGTGAAAACATGCAACTGAGTTGATATAACACTGTGAACGACACACACATCATTAGACAACACCTAATACCTATTTTTACAATGAGGTAAAAGCAGTCTGAAGACGGATATATGCATATCACGGTAAACTTGACAGCATTACTAGGCCAAAACACACACACACACACACACACACACATATACACACATATACACACACACACTGAGGCTATACATATTGAGGAAGGAATGCCAGTGGACAGAGATGTCACAATCCACAAGGGGTCTTTATCTGATCCCTGCTGAAACCCCACAGAATGACTCCCTCACAAAGGAAAAAAGTTAGGGGGGCATCAATGTGTCACCCAGAGACCATTGCTAGGTGAGTCACCAAACAGGGCTATAAAATGCAGGGGGGAGAGCAAGTGGGGTGTACGGAGAGAGTCGAGGGTGGTCCAAGTGGCAGTGGGGGGATTGGGCAGGTCAAGCTTCTGCATTGCTAAGTATACTGGTTTCTAGTAATTGCAGCCAGGTGAGCTAGCCCCCTTTCATGGGGGCATAGATAGTCATTAGCCCAGCATGGTTCCCAAGGGAAATCAGAGAATGGAGGTGCAGCAGGGTGAAATTGAGAAAGACGTCCATGAGGACTGGTGTAGGGCAATGGTTTTCCAAGCAATGTAGCACATCCTGGCCATGGTGGCCAGATTTCTGACCACCCCAGCCATCCCAGAATAATGGGAATGGCTGTAGACCTCCAGCATTGAAGTATCAGATGTTTGGCCTGAATCCCAAACACTATAAGCGATTTTATTATAAGGGTAGGAAGGGGAGGTTTAGGTGAAGTGAGGCCCAGCAGATACAGCTGAGGGGACATGGGGTATGCTAGCACAATAATTTTTTTGGCAGCACTCTTGGACTTGCACCCAGAGTTGTCAAAGTTTAAGGAACATCAGCAAAATGTCGGGAAGGTCTGCCTGATGTGGCACCTCTAACATTCATCGTGTGTGATAAGACCTAGAGAATGTAACTGGGCAGAGGTGTAATACCAGTAGTGCATCACTTTGTTCTGAATTAGTTTGCTCTAACTGTCAAGCAAATCATGTAGGTCAGCTTCCACAATCTGGACCATTCTACTTCCAAGACCATAATCTGGAGGAATCTCTCCCATCTGGATTTGGGTAAGTCCATGAAAAGAGGTTACCAAAGTGTGACATGAGGGTCAATTTTTCAAATCCACAATAGATAAATTGTATTAAGCTTGTCAAGAAACTGTGACCCAAGAGTGAAAAAGGGACCAGATTTTGACATAACTTCCTAGCAGAGATTGGAGAAAAAATCACCTTCAGTGTTGTGCATGTAACTGTGGACACCACACTTTGCAAGTGCAACAGTGGACACAACAGGTGTTTAACTTGAAAAAAAAAACTTCACTTTTCTTTACTTTATTTTACTAAACATTTGAAGACACTATATCCCAAGAGTGAACAAAGAGACTATGTTGTGAGATAACTCCATATCAGATTTGAGAAAAAAAGCACCTTTAATGTTGCACATGTAACGGTGGACACCAAGGAGCACCTTGTAAATGGGACTTGTCCCAATGGTGTATTTCATCCTTTCCTGATGAAAAATAAAGATTTTATTACTACTACTACTATTACACCAAACGTTGCACATGCAACTAGTGTTGTGCTAAATATTTTGCAGAATTTGTGCATTTCGCAAAATATTTCACTGGGTGAAATGTAAAATTCCACCCGTGGGGTGGGCAAAATTTCACCCTCCCACTGGTGAAATTTGCTGCTCGCAGATTAAATTTCTCAATTTAGCCACCTGCCCCCAATCATTTTATCATGTCTAGTATCCCCCAGAGCTGATCACCGTCAAATTCAAGAACCCTCCTCTCTGGTCACCCAGTTATCTCATCCCAGGGATAACTAGGGGTGACTAGGAGTAATTCTTGAATTGAATTGAAAATCAACTGGGGACCACTAGGCTTACAGAGAGTCGGAGAAAATGAAATATACATGATGGCTGGGGTGTATGTGGGCGAAATTTTGCAATTTTGTGAAATATCTCACCAGGCGAAATTGCCAATTTTGCCGACGAAATAAAATTTCGCAACATCTCTATGTGCAACAGTGGACACCACACAACTGTTTAAATTAAAAAAAGGATTGCCTGCACCCCTCTCTCACCAAAGTCCTGCAGTACTTTTAAGACACCATCTCAAAAGAAAATCCCCCACTCAAAAAAGGCTGGAGGCTTTTGTTGCAATTTTGGGGAACAAGTACAGTAAATAATGCAATTGGCTTTGACACCACAGTTGCACATGGCACGCAAAACTCTGAGTGAATGAACCAGAAATTTTATATGCATTGAAAAACTGAGGTGAACATGTCTTCATTAACAAAAGACAACGCAGGAGGCTGTTTTCAACATAACTTTACTGAAATGCAACTAAAATACAGTCTGCACAGAAGCGATGGAATGTCCTGTGGTTTTGTATCTCACATTTTGTTGGAAAAATCTGTGACATTTTGGAGCTGGACATTGAATAAAAATAAAATGGGTGCACCTGGATTTCTCAAACTATGAAATGTATCTGTACTTGTGACTACCTTTTAAATTCATTTATCGTGACAGTAGTGGCTGTTGTTAATGTTTTTTTAAATCAATGTATAAAATATTTGGCACACTGATACCCCATTTCATGGAATTACCCATTTAGCACAGAGAGCAGGTCAGGAATAGCATCTAGTATGGATTTTTTTATTTCACTTTACCTCTCGCTGTCATTGATGAGAAGGAAAGTAACTGAGATCTGAATGGTGTGGTTTGAGAGAGACCCTCTTTAAGTAAGGGGTTCACTAGGTTACACATTTGCAAGTACCTCCAGAAATTGGGATGGGAGGCCAGATTTTTCTGGAGGTTTTCAAAGCAGTCCATGTGCTGCAAGCTAACATGGAGAAGATCCTTCAACTGTCTTATCCTCTGTGTCTTCCATGCTTACCAGTGGACTGGGTACCCTCCAATGGGGAGCATAGGATTCTGCAAAACTGGAGTGAGTTCTCGGGGGGTCACTGAAGTCTTGGTCCTTGATGGAGTTATCATATCTGAAGACCTCAAAGTCACAGGGCAGTGTAGTAGTAGACTTTATATTTTTAAGCACCCAGTCCAAGGGCTCTGAGCACTGTACGATCATCATAAAATAACATATCATGAATAACATCTCATACATAACATAACATAACATCTTATACATAACATAACATAACATCTCATACATGACATAACATCTCATACATAACATAACATCTCATACATAACATAACGTCTGTCATGCCCCCCTAGGCAGTAGGATCCTGATGCACTGTTGTTCTCCTGGCCTCCGCCAGGAGTCAGCAGGCACCGGGTCTCAACCCACCCTTCTCCGAGAGAAAGTGAGCAGTCATCAGATGCTCAAGCCTTCTCTCCCCCGGCTGGCCCTCTGATGCCAAGTCCGTTCCCGAACCTCAGCCATCAGCACCACAGCGGTGAATCTTTCTGCTGCACCAGAGGACTGGTAAGTGACCACTTCTAAGTAAAGATTCTACCTTGGCCCCTGGCAACGAGGGACAGAATACCGGCAGCATGAGAGGCCCTGCAATCTAGAAATGAGGATTACCAAAAATTGGTTGGGAATAAGCCTTACTCTAGTCAACCCTAAGGTAATTCTGAAGTTGAACATGAGCCTATAAAGACCAAATTACTGGGGGGCATTTAAATGAGGGGAGCAAACTAGATGGCTTAAAATACACCAGACTCTTCAAGTGGGTCCCCACCCTCTTACCTAAGTTAGTCTCTAGTTGGAGACAGATGGGCTGGTTCTCACCCAGAGGGAGATCGGCAGCTCCCCCACCCTATTGCAACCTCTGTGAACCATACAGGGCACTATAATATAAAAAAAGTCAGGGTGATAAAGCCCACCCCTCTCCTTAGGCTTAACAAGTGAATAGTAGGCACAGTGAACCACCCCTCCCCCACCATAAGAATTGATTTAGTTGTCTTTGTAATTGTAAAAAACAAGATCTTGGTAAAAATGGGCCTATCATCTGCAGAAGATACAGTAATCTCAGTAAAATATTCATTTTAATAATACTCACCTGGCCCCAGAGGGACAAAGGTAAGTACACCCATTGTTGGAGGTCCAGTTTAATACTCTGTAAGAGAAGGGGAAGGTTCACCCTGCACAAATCCAAAAGGAAGCAGGGAACTCGAATTCCTAAATAATGGAGCTCCTTCGGTTCCCAGGTTAACCCTAAATTCTGAATCTCAGGTTTAGAGACTAGACTATTTAAAGGCATCACCTTGGTTTTCTCAACATTCAGTTTATATCTGGCTACCTCTGAGAACCCCACCTGATCAATATGTTGCATGCTTAATAGCATACAACATACCTGTGCAACTGGAACAGTGCAATAGTGAACATCAAGAGGGTGCAATACCACTAAAGGAAGAATGCACGGTAGTGCACTCTCTCTCTGTTCCCATGTAGAGGTTAAGACCTCTGCTGGGACAGGGGGCTGGCAAGATGCTGCTGTGGGTTGACAGGATGAGCTATGAGAAGCAAGGGATGCCAGCAGTACATCTGGGACTAGGTTTCGATTCCTGGTCCCAGACGCAAGGAATTTTGTTTGTTTCACAATTGCAATTTTATGTGATAACCCCTCCCCCCGAGTTAGATATGTTAGTAGGGGTGAGTTTGGGGGGTGCAGCCCACCTGAAATGGGTTGTGGCAGTGGGGCATAGCCCCCCCGCAAAACAAAGATATATGTTGCTGCAATATATTGCGCTGTATTGGCAGTGCAGTATATTGCGGCGGCATAATGTCTTCCAACATTATGACCCTGTGCCTTGAGAACCTCTGGATTTTGGCCAAAGCAGCTGCAATGGAGGATGATGGTTCCTCCACATGCAGAAGTAAATCATCTGCATAGGCCGAAATCGCATATCTAACCCCACTAAAATTCCTTTCACAGAGGGATTGTTATGTAGCTTAATAAGCAAGGGTTCTAAATGCAAATTAAACAAAAGGGGTGAGAAGGGACAATGCTGTCGGGTGCCCCTCTGTAATAGAAAAGGGGCTGAGGATAGACCATTGCAATGAATCTGTGCTGAGGGACTGGTGTATATAACTCAGACCCACTGACAAAAATTGACCAGGAAACCAGTAATACACCACTTCAAAGGCAGCCAGTACAGTTCACGCAGTACAGGTTAGATGACAAGACCTCAGAAGGCCAGTCAACAACTGAGCCACTGCATTCTGCATGAGCTGCAGACATCATAGAACACATTCACTCACCCCAAGATATAGAGTGCTGCAGTAATCAAGTCTAGATGTGATAAATACATGCACCAATGAGGGCAGGTCTTCAGCAGTGATCAAGGTTTTAATCTGGGTGGTGTTGTTGAGATGATAAAAGCCATTCTGGACTACAGCCAACAAATGAGCCTCAAGTGTCAGCTTCTCACCCAGAATGGTATCCTGTGAGAAGGGCGACCGCTATTGAGTGGTTACAAAAAGAGTGACTCAATAGCGGTGCCTGTTCACAGGGCTACCGGACGGGGAGAGAATAAGGATATAGAGACATCCTTTTCACTATATGTATACACGTGCATGGGGAGGAGGAGCGAGCACACTGTGCGACTGGCGGAAGAGGATGGAGGGTTTGTGAGGGTGTAGCACAATAGTGGGTTGCCGAGCTGGCTGTGTGGCATTGTGGGTTCATAGCAGGCTAGGGTTGGAAGGGTGCTGGGTTCGGTGCTAGGTGCGGTGGGATTTTTGGGCTGGTCTGTCAAAAGGTTTTTTTTGTTTGTTTTCACCCCCCGACATGCACTCCCCTGGAGTTGAGAATCCTTTAATAGGGGTAAACAAAAAATAGCAAAGTCCCTGGTGCCCTTTGCCTTTATGCCAGGAGTGTTCATGACGCATGATTTTTAAAAATCAATGTACATTACTTCTACTGGTGATCGCGCTCCCACGATTACCATTATCAAATATACCCTCCAGAATGACCCTCAGATTCTTAACCTTAGCAGAAGCCACCAACCCAGAGGAACCTAGCCATAGGCCAGTCCCTCATCGGTGACCACTACACCCCACCTCTGACCAGGCTCACTCGCCAGTATCTCAATCTTGTCCAGACTGAGTCTCAACCAGCCGGATGACATCCAGTTCTGGTTCTCAACCAGGCACAAATTAAGCACCTCGATAGCACCAGGCAACCTTGGTGCAAAAGACAGATACAGCTGGGTGTCATCAGCATAGCAATGAAAACACAGACATTGTCATCTAATGATCCTTCCCAGGGGCAGCATATATGTAACCCCCCTACAAATTGGGGTTTGCAATAATGTCTCCCTGGGCTCCTAAATGCCCACTGTCAGGCTGGTGTCCTGTCTTTAGTAGTTCTATCTATTTGTGTGAGAGTGCCCTAGTGAGCCTCCACCCTTGACTCTTTGAGAAAATGACTAATCTGTGTTTAGAAATTAATCTGGGCTGGGTCCGAGTGATTTAAGGCTTGTGACCAGCCAGACAGTCTGTTATTCTGCTCCATTCTGCAGTCACTACTTGGGCAAAGGGAGCTTTCATAGGAACTGTGATTGTAACTCTGGCGGTTCAACGACTTTTTATTGAACATATCAGATTTTAAAGAAATGGTAAATACTAGGTTGCCCCAGATCCTACAAGAAAATGTCTCCACAGAGACAGCTAGATCTGTTCTGTGGGACACTATCAAAGTTGTTCTTAGAGGGAACATAATAAAATTTGCCTCCAGTTATCAGAGGAAGCAGAATCAGTGGTTAGCTGCTTTGCAGCAACAATATAAAACCCTCCAGGAGCAACATGCAGGGGAGGATAAAGGTGCTGCCCCTTTATTGCTGGCTACAAAGCAACAGATTAAGTACCTGCTGGATATTCGCACTGAACAGGCCTTACAATACCTAAAACAAAAATATTATGAAGGGGACTCCAGGGCCACCCGCCTGCTAGCTCACAGGTTAAGGCGCAAACTTGCTTATACCACGATAAACCAAATCAGAGACCCAGAATCCAGACAGATAGTTTGTTCCCCAGGGGAGATCAGGCATGTCTTTTTGAAATTCTACAGAGATCTCTATATCCCGGAACAGTCACCAGACCCTGGGTCCATTAGGACATTTATGTCCCCCCTTCAACTGCCAACCCTTCCTAGGTCCCTTCAGCAGGACTTAGATAAGCCCATCACCAGTCAGAAGCTCCATCAAGCTATATCAGCTTTAAAATCTAGAAAGAGCCCAGGCCCAGACAGCTTTATGTTGGATTTTTTAAGACCTTTAGGAAACACCTACAGGGTCCATTATTGGATGTTTGCAGAGAAATGCAGGACGGAAACCCGGTGCCTCTGCTGGAACTATGCTACCATCACCAGTATTCCCAAACCAGGAAGAGACACTACTAATTGTTCGGCCTACTGTTCAATCTCGGTATTGAACATAGACTATAAAATCTTTGCATCAATTTTGGCTGGTACAGTAGGCTGAAACTGATATTAACTTTACTGATTGCCCAGGACCAAACAGGTTTTATACAGGGGAGATAAACCCAAGACAATATAAAGCGATCTCTCCATCTGCTTCATCATGCCGCCCTGTTGGGAGCCCCATTCCTGAAGCTGAGTTTAGATGAGGAGAAGGCCTTCGACCGGGTGGCATGGTTCTTTTTGGGGGCGGTCTTGCAAAAAATGGGTTTTTCCCAGAGTTTTATTTCAATTATCAGGGGAATTTACACATCCTCCTCCGCACACATCAAGATTAATTGGGGGGGTCTCGGCTCCTATCCCACTTCAGAGGGGTACGAGACAAGGTTGCCCCTTGTCCCCACTTTTATTTGCCTTGTACCTGAAGCATTTGGCCCAGACCATATGACAAAATAGAAATATATCGGGGCTGGATCTGGGGGTCACAAATTTGCCTTACATGCTGATGACTTGCTTATCTATCTAGTGGATCCAGAGAGCTCCCTGGGCCCCCTTTGGCAGACCCTAGAGTAATTTGGTAATGTAGCAGGATACAACTTGAATTGTAATAAAACGGAAGCTCCCAAACTAAATTACTCCCCCTCTCCACAGACCAAGGCAGATTTGCCCTTTAGATGGGACCTCCAGAGTTTAAAATACTTAGGAGTCAAACTTACTCTTAATCCTTCAGAGACGTTCTTATGTAACTACACTCCTCTGCTGGAGAGCCTAAGTAGAGATTTGGAGAACTGGGCTTTGGTGCCTGTTCCTCTCATTCAACATGTGGAGGCCATCAGGATGGTGCTCCTGCCGAGACTTCTTTATCTGGTCCAGACTCTCCCAATGTGGATTCCCCAGGAATTTTTTAGGGATCTAAATAAGAGAATCTTGGTCTTCCTTTGGCAACACCAAAAGCCGAGGATTAAATACTCAATCTTACAATTACCCAAGTCCCGAGGAGGCCTTGCCCTCCCATATTTTCCTCCAATACCATAGAGCCACTCAGCTGAGGACGGTGGTATATTGGTACCAAAATAACTATACTGCATGATGGAAAGACCTTGAATTGAGTGATGAGGACCTCCTCCAGGCTGTAGGACTCTCCTCTCCCCACCTGACCCCCATGAACAAGAAGGAAATCCCAACCCTTTCACTAGAGTCATTCTCCAGACATGGACAGAGACCCCGACAAGGAGGAGCTTGACTAGCTGGAGACCCCTTCTCTACTCTATCCCTTATACAGAAGCTTTTGCCCCAGCAAAGATGGACCTAACCTTTAGGCGATGGGAGAGAGAAGGGTTGCATTTGGTGTCTCATTTTGTCAGGGAAGGAGATGAGCTTCCCTTTTCAACACTCAGGGAGCAATATGGATTCCTCCCTCATAACAGATTTCGGTATTTCCCAGTAAGGAATTTTATTATCTCCCTGTTGCCTGGCTCCTGGGCATTATCCTCTGCCCCAGGCCTAATTCCCATATTACTAGCCATAATACTTGGCAAAGCCAACTTAGAGCATATCATCTCATACCTCTACAGGGCACTTATTTTTCTGCAGGGTGACCTGCTAGACAAAACCAGGCATACCTGGGAGTTGGACTTAGGTACCTGGATCCCTAGAGATGTTTGGGACAGGCACCTTGCATATTTGCAGTGAGGGTAGGAGCTCCTGCCTGGAAGGAATTTTCGTGGAAACTCACTATGAGGTTCTTTAGGACCCCCAGAATCCAGGTGAAATTTCAACCAGAAATCTCTCCAGCATGCTGGAGGGGTTGTGGGACGGAATCTGCTGCTTTGGATATGTCATGTGGTCCTGCCCAACTCTAAAACTTTTTCTAGATGTCTTTCAGGAGAGTTTGAGGAATATCTTTACCCAATCATTGACTCTTTCCTCAGAATTGTTTTTCTTCTCAGTACTACCTCCGGGCTGTAGGGATGGAAATACCAGAAAATTACTCAAATTTTATATATTAGCAGCCCAAAAAGCCATAACAAGGAAATGGCTCACACCTGAGAAGACAATTTTAACACAGTGGCAGGATTTGATGATCACCATCTACTGTATGGAATCTTTAACTGCCTTAATTAACAAAAAGAAAAAAAAATTGAAATTATTTGTAGATGATGGGTCCTATACATTTTATCCTGCACCTGACTTCATCCCTTAGATGCCCATAACATGACTCCAACTGTTCTCAAATTCCTTAGGTACATCTCTTGCTCTATACATGGGAAGCTAACACCCTATTAATTCACTGTGGAACCTATCTAAAGGATTTGTATTTTTTAACTTAACTGTGCAGCTGTACTTGTTTTAATTCAATATCTCTGCTTATTTGTTTTAATACCCATTGTCCCCCCTCCCCCTTTTTTCTTTCTCTTGTACAAGAGGTTCTTGTATTATATGTGGAATGATGAGTTTGTTGTATTTTTACAAAACTGGAAAATAAAGTAAGTTATAAAAAAGGGACTGTGATTGTTTACTGTTTATTTGCTGTTATAATAAATATAGAGAAATTTGTCTAACCTGCCTTGATTGCAGCTCGAACATTTGGATGGAAGCCACCATGTTAATTCTGGATTTCCAGTAATTGTACCAATCGAACCATTGGGGACCTAAAATGGAGACTGTCCCAAGGGGTCTTGTGGGAAGGAAATTCTGTAGTTTTGTAGTTTTATGCAGTTGGCACCTAAACAGAGGTGGGCAAAAGTAATTTATTCTGCCATAGTGGAACTTCTGTGAAATTTTGCAACATTTGTGGAAGTTTCCAAACCTCCGCCAGTGGCAAAGCGAAAATCTTCCAAAAGATTTTGGGAAAACTTTCATGGAAGTTCCACTCACCTAGTCGTCAGGTGCGAAAAAAGAAAGAAAGAAAAAAAGCAGTCGGTCCTGTAGTACCCCTGTCCAATGCTGCCCCCCAGCCCTGCCCGAAATAAAAAATAATAAACGTCTGGTAGCTAGTGGTCCCTTCCTCCACCCGATAATCCACCTGAAATTAGTTAAATAATTGACCGAATTGCTGTAGATGGCTAGTGGTCCCTCCCCCATCCATCACCCGCCTAACATTTAAATAAAAAGCATCCCCTGTAAGCTTTGGTGGCTAGTGTTACCTCCCCCTACCCAATCACCCACTCAACCACATCATGTCAATGGGATCCATACTATTTCCCGGCTGACGGAATCCTGACAGTCTCAGACAAACACCCGACACCTAAATCCTGACTTGATTATTTTTTGTATTTATTTTAGTCTTTGGTAACCGGGTAAGGCCCACTAGGCACAAGTGCCTGTTTTCAGGAGTGACCTGGGAGCACTGGGTGGTTAAGTGACTTGCTCAGAGTCACACAGTATGCAAGTGGAGGTTGTGAGAATCAAACTCAGGTCTGGTCTGCTGGATGTATCAAGCTCGTTCACACCTCATTCCTCTAACCTCTAGGCTATACCATCAATTATGTTCCCGTCATTCATGATCCCGTCATTCATTAAAGTAAGGCGAGGGAGACGGGTGGGGGACGGCTTATTTTCTAACTCCCAAAGGGGTTACTTGTTGTTTGCACTGGGTGTCGTCAGGAGGTTTTTGCATGTAATCCACACTTCAAACCCATTTCAAACAGCAACTAAGTGTTCATTAAACCACTTTGAACTGTAAACCATCTCTCTCTCTCCAAAACATAACATAACCATGCCTGTGTCGTGCAGTAACGACTGTTTGTCTGGCTGAAAGCTCAATATATGAAACCACTGCAAACTTGAAATGCCAATGTGGGTGAAATCAATTACGTCAGATGGTTCCTGCTGTTCGAAGTGGGTTACAGAGAGATTCAGTCACACACAAAAGCACTTAGATCTTACATTAAATCAATGCAGCTACCGCTGATACTACTTGTGTGCAAACAAGGTATTTTGAAAGTGTAAGCCCTGGTTACGGGTTCTGCCAGAAGCTGTGCCATAAGTTTGAATTGAGTAGTTTGCTGCTGCTAGAATGAGTGGAGATTTGGATTGGAATTGCTGTCTGAAATAGGTTTGAAGTTTGAACTGGGTTTCAATGTTTGTGGCACTGGTTCGAAGCACTTGCATTAGATCAAAGTTCGTGATGTTTGCTGCTTCGATAAAGAACGAGTGGGGATCGTATTGCTGGGATTTTGGAAGTTGGCATTTTGCAGGAGACAGTATTTTAGATGTCAGGATATAGAAGTCGTGCAATGATATGTCAGGATTGTGCCTGTCGGGAAATTTTTTTTTAATGTCGGGAGGGTGCTGATTGGGGGGAGGGACTGCTAGCCACCAGGGATTTAGTGAGATTCAGGCAATTTTTTTATTAATTTCAGGTGGGCTATCAGGTGAAGGAGGGACTGCTAGACACCAGCGATTGCCAGGGATTAGGAAGTTTTTCATTTATCATAGGGGAGGCGGAATTTCCGCAAAAGTTCTGGAAAGGATTTCCGAACTTTCACGGAAGTGAAAGTCTGACTTTCGCTTCAGTTCCACCAGCAAAAGTTTTTTTTCGCACACCCCTACACCTAAATGGACCTGAGGGGAGCCTCTACTGTGACTGACAGTTCCCTCCGCCAACTGAACCTTTTGGATTACAAGGGAAATGCCCAGAACTGCCTGAAGCAGTGGATCAGATAGAGTTGGAGGTTGAAGAGTGAACAGCTCAAGCTTTCGAGCAGCTGATCCCAGAAGGAGTGTAGGGGAATTGAGTGGAAGAGGCTCTACTGGTGCTTCGTGCCACATTTCTCCTGCATCTGAACTGCCTATTGCAAAAGTCAGATCTGGTCCAATTTCCAGCTTGGAACTGCGGCAGAAGAAAGAAGTTTGTTATTGTGGCGTTATTTGGACCGAAGATTTGCTCCAGAAGCGATCGGCCCATCTAGTGATAGAATTTGTCTCGGATTGAAAGGTTTGTGCAGTGAAGCTGTCATTTGCAACCGGACTGTATCCGAACTGATGTTTAGAGAAATTACTGATTTAAATGTGCTAAATGTGTTTCATGGGTCACGATTTGGTTCTCCATGGCACATTTTTTGTGCCAGCTGGAGGCTTCACCAGCAGAAGATCACAAACTTTTTCAGGACTTTTTATCCTGCCTGGGCCCTGTCACTTTGGTCTAGGCTGCTACTCCCACTTCAGAGACCATCTCGGCAAAAGACCAGCTTGGGGATTCGGCCCCCTGCCCAGCACCATCGAGCAGGTAGTGACCGCCAGGAGGTGAGTCATGTTGGCCCTGCTTCCCTTGTCCTTCTTGATCATCACCACGAGATCTACATCTTGCCTGTCCTGCATCCTGGTCTGGGTAGCATGAATACAATCCAGGGTAGCTCCCTGCAACAAAAGCAAAAATCATTGTAGTACCATCTAATTGTTTCTTTTTCTGGGTTAATGCAACGGACTGAGCCATCCGGCTTTGATTACAAATAATTGGGTTGTGTGCATGTTTAACTGTTTTTCCATTCTTAAGGGCCACAACAACAGCTGCAATGCTGGCCACCCCGGGCAATGCTTCACACTACCCTGCATGACATACTGGCTACCCAGGGTTGTTGAACTGTCTAATTGGGACTCACAGTGTATGCTGAATAATCCTGATTTAAATCAGATTGCTAATCATTCTGCTAGTTTCACACTCCTTTCTTGTTCACTGCCCCTAAATAAATCTGATTTTCTCTTTTCAAGTTTAACTTGGCTAGTGTGCATATTATTAGGTGGGGTACAGTGTTAATGCTGTATTGTTGCATTGCTGATTGTTTTCCAGGGGGTTTCCAGGGCAGCTGCAGCAGATCCAGCCCTGGTGATAAGTGGAAAGGGTGTGAGCATATTATTACTGCTATCTACTGAATGTGAATGTACCATTGTGTTATTGTTTAGGCCACTAGAAGGGTTGATGGGTGGTTATAGCATCCCAGAGGGCTATACTGGAGCAGTTGAGCTACCCCAGTATCATTCTTCTGGGTGGAGGCACCCGATTACAGAACTCAGGCCCCTCAACCTGTGTATTGCCATACAGGTAGGGGTAGTAGCCCTTAGGATAGCGCTGCCTAGTGGTTACATATACACTGCGAGCAATATGGGAGAGAGGATCGACCCTGGGGCACTCCTCAAAGCAGGGGCCTCCAGAGTGAGGAGAAACTCCTCATCACCACCCGCTGCATCCTGTCTCTGAGGAAGGATTCAAACCAGTGGATGACAGTGCTGATGAATCCACAGTACTCCTTGAGTTGGTCCAACAACAACCCATGGTCCATGGTGTCAAATGCAGATGAGATCAAGGAGAACCAGAACTGACTGCTGTCCTTGGTCTCTAGCTCTGAGAGGGTCATTGTGCACCCTGCCCAATGCCTTCTTGGTACTGTGCCTCAACCTAAATCTGGACAGGAGAGTTTCACAGATGTCAAAGGCCATGAGGTGTTCCTCAAGCTGCAGAGCCATCATCTTCTCAACAACCTTACCCAAAAAAGGGGAGGTTAGAGACATGTCTATCATTCACCAAGCAGTCTGTGTCCAAAGATAGCTTTTTCAGAAGAGGTCTCACCAGAGCTACGTTAATACCCTAGGAAAGACACCCTCCAAAAGGGAACATCAGATCAGCTCGGCAAACACCAGATCTAGACTCCCAGCACATCTAGTTAATAAATGAGTTGGACCAGGAACTGTTCACAATAGGTGAGCTGCAGCTCCAAGACCATGCCACAAACCTCTTCCATCCGAACTGGTCAAAATGGTCAAAATGCCCTCCAGACTGGCAGAGAACCTCCACCCCTCAGCAAATCAGTACTGCTGGGATGAAGTGACCCAATTCAAGAGATCCCAGACCAAACTGAGGACATTCTGTCAGGGAAAAGTGGAGCAAACTCTTCCCACTGAGCAGATCAATTTGCACTTATTGGTTGTATACAGACTAAATTTAAAAGTCAGTCCATGACCTAGGAAAGCTGAGATGATCTGTTTCTCCCTGTGGTGAGCTCCATGGACAGAAATAGTGCTTTCTTGTGGGAAATCACCCTTTGATAGCCACCACAGTTAGTCCTCAAGGCAAGTTTGTCCTTGTCAGACCTAGATTCTGACCCCTTGATTTCAGCTCCCTGAGCTCCACATCAAACCATGGGGCTCTCAGTTGCTGATTCTGGGCTCCTATATGGACTGGTTCAACTGTCTTATCAATTTCCTAAACTTTGGTCTTCCCTCCCCTTGTCTATTCACTCTGCCTCTTTGTTTTTCTCCTTAAAGTCTCTACTTCATGGCTTCTTTTCTACCTCCTGCACCTGTCTTGTCCCTCTTCCTTCGGCCGCTCACAAGCTTTGTTCTGGCTGTCTGTTTTCCCCCTACCTATGCATATGCTATTCAGATTTGTATTTAAAGTTTTATTATTCTTCATTTAAATCATATTGCTGTCATATATATATATATATATACTGTATTTATATA
Source organism: Neoceratodus forsteri (assembly GCA_016271365.2). NCBI lineage: Eukaryota > Metazoa > Chordata > Ceratodontiformes > Ceratodontidae > Neoceratodus > Neoceratodus forsteri. The sequence continues at coordinate 107,553,360 of CM028137.1, forward strand.
TATATATATATATATATATACAGTAAATATATATATTCTTTCCAAAAACAGCGTTAGGGTTTCCAGCCATAAAACCCTGCCCCAACCTCTGAAACAAAATGAGAGGTGGAGTCTTCCTTGGGGTTGTCAACCCTAACACTCACCCCACTGCAGTAACAAAAAAGCTGAGATGTGCTGGAGAAAGATGCGTATGTTTCATGAGTGCACAGAATGGGGTGACCGTTAGGACTGACAACTCCAAGGAAGACTCCACCCCTCATTCGCTTCAGGGATGGGGCAGGGGTCTTAGGATTGGAAACTCTAACATCATATTTCCCTACTTTTGTTACTTTATCCTCAACCTTAACTGATGCAGTAACGTAGTTTTTGCAAAGAAGTTCCTTACTTTTTGAGATAGTGTAATCGCAGCCTTATTTATCTGTGGGAATGCAGGGCCTTAAGGGCCCTACGCTCCCACTCATCTATAATTTTTGAGATACAGTAATCATACCCTTATTTGCTTGTGGAAGCACAAGTCCCAAAGGTAGAGAAACTGTTCAGATGTTCACTCAACCCCACAGGTTTGGGAGGCAAGTCCAGTGGTGGTTTGCATTTTGGTGGCTAAGGTTGCAGTGGAAGTGGGAGTGCCTCATTCATATCGGCCTATGTCGATTCTGACTCTCCTGGCATAGAATCATAGAATTATAGAAGCTTGACATCAGAAAAGGACCATACCGGCCCATCTAGTCTGCCCTTTTTTTTCCTCCTACACCTCCCCCTCCCTGCCAGCCCCACTCTCCCCGATACTCAGCCCCATATGCTTGTCCCATGCCCTTGTGAATTCTTCCACTGATTTAGCCCCCACCACTCTTTCTGGAAGTCTGTTCCAGGGCTCCACCACCCTCTCCATGAAGGAACACCCTCTCACATTGCCCCTATATCTTTTTCCTTTCAGTCTAAGGCTGTGTCCTCTAGTTTTGACCCCCTCCTTCCTCTTAAGTAAACCCTCTTCTCCCACTTTATTGAGCCCCTTTACATATTTAAAAGTTTCAATCATGTCTCCCCTTTCCCTTCTTGTCTCCAATGTGTACAGATCCAGCTCCTTACACCTCTGCTTATATGACTTTCCCTGCATACCCTGCACCATCTTGGTTGCCCTTCTCTGAATCCTCTCCAATGTATCTATATCCCTGTGGAGATGTGGCCTCCAGAACTGAACCCCGTACTCCAGGTGCAGCCTCACCACTTCTTTGTAAAGGGGCATTTTTACCTCCCTCTTTCTGCTAGTAATGCCCCTACCTATGCATGACAACATGCCATTGGCTTGTCCCACTGCCCTGCTACATAGGATTCCTACCTTAAGGTGCGAGGAGACCATGATCCCCAGATCTTTCTCCTGTTCTGTTACTTTGATTTCCTCCCCACCTAGGGTGTACCCTGCTCTTCTGTTCTTACTCCCCAAGTGTATCACAGCGCACTTCTTGGCATTAAATTTCAGCTGCCACATCCCAGACCATTTTTCAAGCATCTTTAAGTCCTCCCTCATGTCCTCCAACCCCATGGGGTGTCCACCCTATTGCATATTTTTGTATCATCAGCAAATAGGCACATCCTCCCCCTCAAACCCTCAGCAATGTCACTGATGTAGATATTGAAGAGAAGCAGAACCAAAGCTAACCCCTGTGGCATTCCACTCTTCACCCTCGCTGTCCCAGAGTGCACTCCATTAATTACCACCCTCTGAGTTCTTCCTGACAGCCAGGCCTCCGCCCAGCTTGTTATTTTCCTACCCAACCCCAGGCTTTCCAACTTGCTCACCAGCCTCCTATGAGCAATGGTGTCAAAGGCCTTACTGAAGTCCAGATAGGCCACATCTCTGAGCATATACAGTTGTTATCTAATGGCAGTCCATTGAAGACTGTACTCTATTCTGTGCTCAGAGTGAGTTTTCACTGCAATTATAAATGCTAAAACTGCATTTAAACTGGGTTTCTGGTGGAGCCACTCTGAAGCTGTCTTCAAGTGTGCTGTATTACTTGATTCATTGCCAAGCCAATATTACATTAATCTGCCTGTTACATGAAAGCAGAAACATAGCACAGCCCCATGGACGCTTGAAAAGAATAGTTCATGTGTGGTGGTGGTGGGGTAATGGCAGTAGTGCAGGTTACCAGTAGCACAGCATCAGGACACACGGATTGCATAATGCACATGCTCTACTACTTGGCATTAAGGGCTGGAGAGGGGAGGGAGGTAAAACTGGGGCATGGAAGGTACCAGGATGCCCCACTAAGTGAGAGGGCTGATGTCATTCATCCTAACTAAGGATGTACACCTATATAGGCCATGCCTCTGGAAAGAGACCCCCCACCATAAACAAGGATGCCACTCTTATAAATTAACAGCCATGGGACAGGTGCAAGGAAAAGGCAGAAACTGTGAACCATGAAAAAGAAGGTAAATTTATAGCAGAACTCACAATTGTAAACAATTGTACTAGCTACTAGAACTATAACTGTCAGCCTGTGAAGACAGGCAAGAAGAAGTCATAGAGCACCTTTCCTGCCCTTTTTTATGTTGGCTCGTGCATGTGCAGCCAACATATTACAGTAGTAGCAGATTTGGAGGTGCGATCACTGCTGGGCGAATGCAGGGCATGTCACAAACCCATTCAGCAGGTCAGCCCTCTACTCCCAAAGTGCCAGCGTCCGAGCGCAGTCTTGTGAACAGTTAACAGAAACAGGGTAACCCTCCTGTCTGTTTTGTCAGTTCGAATCAACCTTTGGTCTCAGTTCTGGGAGGGATTCAAACTGTGACCCTCCTGCTAGCGTACCCAATACACAGGCTCAGATAATTCTATCTTCGGGGGGGCCAGATATCTTTGCCTATGGGCATCTAACCAGGTGTACAAAATGAACCCTTAAAAACTCTAATAAAGACCTCAAATTAATCTTACCTTTTTCCAGTTTGGTATCACCATTCAAGCTTATGCACAGTGTCTGCTTTAACCATATATATTTCACTTGTTAAAGGAAGAAATTCAAAGACAGACCAAGTAGGCTCTAAAAAATAGAGTTTTACTAAAATAAATAAAAAAATACGTAAAACATAAAATACAGAACCATATATCACAAAACATACAAATCTTTTAAAAGAACAAGGTTTTAACAGTGCAATTCCTACTACAGTACTTAGATTTTGTCTCTCTCTACCTGTATACTTGCTTAAAGTGCTCAAAGATGTTTCTTTGTCAGAGTGTAGATAAAAGACTCTGAAGGAAAACAGAATACTTGTTTAAAAGCTGGCTTTGCCCACCTCTTTGCGTGAGGTCACCTAGCTCCTCCTCTGGTTATGAAAAATCATACACCAAGATATTTTATCATATTAGAAGGTAAGATAATTAAGGTTACATCAGCAGAAACTCTTTTCCCCATGTGACTTCCCCAATCAAGTCTGTAAATTTCCTTTCATCTATAAGCAGTATCCTCTCTCACACAGACATCAAAGCATTTATGACTTCACACCAGTGTCACATAATCCTGCACTCTTCCCCTAAATGCCATAAAAGTTTATGATTTCCCTCTTAGCAACTACAGCTATAATTAACTTAGATAAACAGGAGATCCTTGATCAAGGCCTGTTCTACTCTGTAATTAGCTTCTGGCCTTCCAGGTAACACCTTGTATCTAAATCCTATGTGTGTGTGTGTGTGTGTGTGTGTGTGTGTTATTCACATGCTGTTTCAGCATTTCTCATGAGAGACAGTCCATAACACATTTTTATATTACAAAAAATGATACAGTGATCAGAACCAGCTGTCCAAGTGTTACAATTCCTCCCCACCTAGACTGAATTTGGGGGCTGTATCCCCTGCATGGGATGAGCTTCCCAAATCAGTTCACTCGCACAACCCTCGAGACACCCGCCAGAGTTCTGATTTTGGCTCCAGCTCTATGTACGATTGTCAGATCATAACCTCAAAAGCAAGACTCCATCTTAGCAATCTACCATTGTTTTTCCCCATCTGTGTCAGCCAAACCAGGGGGTTGTGGTCAGTCTGCACCACAAAATGCTGCCTATATAAGTATGGCTCTAATTTCTTTAGGGCCCACACTATGGCAAGACATTCTTTTTCCACCGTGGAGTATACCTGCTCCCTGGGAAGTAACTTTTTACTCAGGTAGGCTATTGGGTGATCCCTCCCTTGACTGGATGTCTGGCTCAGTACTGTCCTAATACCCACGTCTGAGGCATCAGTCTGAACTACAAAGGGTTTGCTATAGTCAGGACTTGTCAAAACAGGAGCACTGCACAGTGCCTCCTTTAGTTTGGTAAAGGCTTCTTCTCAGGCTGGGCCCCAGGTAATTTTCTTGGGCATCCTTTTCTTTGTCAGGTCAGATAGGGGAGCAGCCAGGACACTGTGATTGGGTACACATTTTCTGTAGTACCCTGCTGTCCCTAGAAAACTTCTGACCTGCTTCTGTGTTTCTGGTCTGGGCCACGCCTGGATTACCTCTATTTTTATTTGGTTAGGACAGAGCTGTCCTCGCCTTACCACATACCCAGAGGTATGCCATTTCTCCCATGGCCACCTGGCACTTCCCGGCTTTTACAGTGAGCCCAGCCCTCTGTATCCTTCCCAGCACTTCTCTAAGATGGGATAGGTGTTCCTCCCAGCTGGTACTAAAGATGGCAATGTCATCCAGTTACGCCACGGCATACTCCTCAGCACCATTTAACACCTGGTTCGCCAACCTTTGAAAAGTGGCCAGGGCGTTCTTCATTCTGAAAGGCATTACTTTAAACTCAAATAAGCCTAACTGAGTGATGAAGGCTGACCTCTTCCTAGCTCTGTCTTTCAACTCTACCTGCCAATACCCCTTGGTCAGGTCACTTGTCTTAAGGTAGGTTGCCCCTCCCAACTTCTCCAGGAGTTCATCCATCCAGGGCATCAGGTGGGTGTCTGACGTCGTGACTGCATTCAGTCCATGATAGTCCACACAGAAATGAGTAGAGCCATCTGGCTTAGGCACAAGGACTACGGATGAGGCCCAGGGGCTGTGGGATCTCTGAATTACCCCTAAATCCAGCATCTCCTTCACTTCCCCTCCTAATGTCCTTTTGGACAGCCTCTGACACCCGATATGCTGTCCGCCGTATGGGCGTCTGTGTCCCTGTCTCCACATTGTGAGTCGTTAAGGGGGTTAGTCCTGGCTTGGTGCTAAACAATGGGGCAAAGTCTGCTAAAACCTCCCTTACTTTCTAGATCTGGTCCACAGCCAGCTGGGGAGACAATTTTACTGCCTCCACAGAGGAGTCCTGCTTACTTTCTTCCAGCAAGTCCAGAAGGGGGTCTCCTTCATCTGTCCCCTCCCCATGACTACACACTGCAAACACCATGTCAGCCCTATTTGCATATGGCTTCATCATGTTGACATGGTACATCCTTTCTGTCTGTCTTCTGTCAGGTAACTCTACAATGTAGTTCACATCCTTTACCTTCCTAACCACTTTGTACGGTCCTGCCCACTCAGCCTGCAGCTTGTCTTTCTGGACCGGAAAAAGGACCATGACTTCCTGACCCACCATGTAGGAGCAAGCTCTGGCTCTGTGGTCGTACCACACTTTTTGTTTCTGTTGGGCAGCTGCTAGGTTGCTCTGGGCTGTCCCCATAAGCTCCTTCAGCCTTTCCCTAAACCTAAGGACGTAATCCACAATGGGAGTTCCCTGGGTGGTGTGCTTGCCTTCCCAGTCCTCCTGGATCAAGTCTAAGGGCCCACATACCCAGCATCCATATAAGAGTTCAAAGGGGGAAATCCTGTTGACTCTTGGGGCACCTCCCTGTATGCAAACAACAAGTGGGGAAGGTATTTATCCCAGTCCCTCCCATGCTGTTCAGCAAACACCCAGAGCATTGACTTCAGGGTACCATTGAATCTTTCCATAAGCCCATTGGCTTGTGGGTGATACGGTGTCATGCATCTCTGCACCACCCCACACTTCTCCCATAAACATTTTATCAGGTCCGACATGAAGGAACCCCCTTGACTGGTGATAACCTCTTGCAGAAACCCAACATTGGAGAAAATCCCAAGTAAAGCATCTGCCACTTTGTCTGTCCTCAGTGAGGATAGGGCAACTGCCTCTGGGTACTAGGTGGCATAATCCACCACAGTTAGGATGAATCTCTTCCCTGAGGAGCTGGTAGTATTTAAAGGCCCCACAATATCCATTCCCACCCTCTGGAATGGCTCCTCCACTATGGGCAAGGGAATCAGGGCAGCTTGGGTTTTCTTGCCTGCTCTCTATTTCTTGGCACCAGTGACAAGACCTGCAATACTCCTTCACCTGCTGGGTGAGGTTAGGCCAATAGAAATTCTGGGCCAACTGCTGTATAGTGCATATGATTCTCAGATGACCAGACAAGGGAATATCATGTGCAATCTTGAGTAACTGCTCACAATACCACTGGGGAATGACAAGCTGCCTGCCTAGCATCCCTCCCTCTCTCTGTCTATACTGCCTGAGTATACATAAGCCCATTTTCCCAATAAACCTTATGTCTGCTGTCACCTCCCTGTGTGCCGTCCGAGTCTGCACAAGCCCTCAGCTTCTCTAAACTAGAGTCACTTCTCTGAGCAGCTGCAAACCCCTCACACATTTCCAAGGTATGGGACAGGTCCCCTTCAGTCACTAAACTAGGGTCCCTAGCACTAGCGTCAGGGCACTCAGGATCACTGTCAATCTCAACCCTCTGACAATAAGTCACCCCTCCTCTTCAGAGTAACCCTCTGTAGCTGTGTGGTTACTTGCTACTGGGGAAATTTTGACCCCCTTTTAATTAGTCTCCCCATCTGGAGACACAGGCTGGGGAACCAGCCTCTCAGTGGTTTCCTCAATGGCTTATGTGGGGTTCAGGGAACTACAATTTTCCCTTGCCACTTGGCTATGGGTAATTGCACATACCATTCCCTGTTTTAGATTGTTGCCCAGGATCACATCCACTGCTAAGGTTTTGGCTACAGCCACCTGTTGCACAGTTCCCCCTGTTTCACCCCAGTCTAGGAGAACACTAGCGAAGGGCAATGTTTTTGCCTCACCAGTAAAGTCCTGTACAGTGATGTATTTATTGGGTATAAGCTGACCAGGTTCTACTAGATCACCCTTTACCAAGGTCAAGGATGCCCCTGTGTCCCTTAACCCTTTCATCAGTACAACATTCACCATGACTGGGTGCATGTGTTCCCTCATGTTCACAGGCATGCTTCCAGGGACACACAAACAACCCACTTCTTTTCTAGTACCATTCTTCGTATTATTGCTCATTCTTTTGGGACACTGTCTGGCAATATGCCCAGTTTCTTTACATAACCAACATTCATTTCTTTTCTCAGAGAAATCTTTTCTCTGAAACCTGGGGCTAACTGGTTTCGGTGGAGGCAGTGAGGGTTTTAGCTGCCCTGAAGATGAGCTTTTCCCTTTCTGCGCTGCCATACCCATCCTATTCGCTCTCAGAGCAGGTCTGCTTTTGGCATAACGGTCCAAGAGTTCAGCAGCCTCTTGCACTGTTTTGGGATCTCGGTCCTCCAGCCAGGTTTTCAGCTCTGCTGGGTACGCCCAATAAAACTGTTCTAACAAAATCACATTTTCAATTTTATCAACAGAGTTTGCCTCAATTCCTTCCCACCGTTTTAAAAACTGATGTTGTTTCGTGGCTAGCTCCTCATAGCTCATGTCAGGGCTTCTCCTGAGCTTATGGAATTTATCTCTGTATGATTCAGCAGTTAATTCAAATGTCTTTAATAGTGCAGCTTTAAGTTTGCTGTAATCATCACTATCCTCATTGTCCAGTTGATCCAATGCATCCCGAGCTTTCCCAGTAAGTAGCGGGGATAGCTAAACTCAAGGACTCCCTAGAATTTTAGCCTGAATACAAACTTTTCAAAAATTTAAAAGGCATCCATATCCTCCCCTCTTTAAACTCTGCTATTAATTTGAATTCAATTTGTAACCCAGTCCTGTAGTCCCAGTTAAACCAAAGCCACTTACCTGCTCTGGTGCCGCTGGTTGGAGTCGTAGCTTCTCCAGTTCGTGTTGCCTCTGGCACTCCTGCTCCTCATGGTCCTCATCTCGGCATTCTAGCTCCCTCTTCTCCTCTGCAGCTCGCTGGTGAACACGCTCCTCACACTCAGTGTCTCTTTGTTCTCACTCTGCCTCACAGTCTGCCTCTCACTTTTCTTGCTCCCTCTCCCTCTGGAACTCCAGCTCCATCCTGCACAATTCAATTTTCAGCCTGAATACTTTTGGATCCAGGATACTGTTGACCTTCCCCTGCTGCTGTGGCCCTTCACTGATAGTGGCCCAGTTGCCCTCCTCATCAGATCTGGACACTGCACTGGCCGCTAGCCCTGCCACACTTGAGGTTTGGTCCTTTTCAGTCATGGTCTGTGACTCGGTGCTCTGGGTATCTGCTACCATCAGGGCATCCACTAGGTTCTGTTTGCTGGCTTTCACCTCGAACGGGACTCCTCTGTCCCCACACAACTGCCTTAAGTAGTCTACAGTGTGCCTGCTGTAGTTGAAAGCCATCTTCCCTAACTACTGCTACTCTGACTTGCCCTTTAGGAAAAAAAATAAAATGGGTAGGAACTTATCTGTATGACAAGTGATATAGTTCTGTCTCCTTTTAAAATAAAACTCTGCCTTTTTCTTTCTTTACAAGTGAGCTGACGGTCTCAAGCTGACACACTGAACAATAAAAGCTTGTAATACCAAAAATTATGCCACCGCTGCCAACCAATCTGTCACAAATCCACTCAGCAAGTCAGCCCTCTACTCCCAATGTGTCAACCTCTGAGCGCAGTCTTGTGAACAGTTAACAGAAACAGGGTAACCCTCCTGTCTGTTTTGCGGGTTCGAATCAACCTTTGGTCTCAGTTCTGGAGGGATTCAAACTGTGAACCTCTTGCTAGCATACCCAATGCACAGGCTCAGATAATTCTGTCTTCAGGGGGCCAGATATCTTTGCCTATGGGCACCTAACCAGGTGTACAAAATGAACCCTTAAAAACTCTAATAAAGACCTCAGATTAATGTAACCTTTTTCCAGTTTGGTATCACCATTCAAGCTTATGCACAGTGTCTGCTTTAACCATATATATTTCACTTGTTAAAGGAAGAAATTCAAAGACAGACCAAGTAGGCTCTAAAAATAGAGTTTTACTAAAATAGATAAAAAAATATGTAAAACATAAAATACAGAACCATATATCACAAAACATACAAATCTTTTAAAAGAACAAGGTTTTAACAGTGCAATTCCTACTACAATACTTAGATATTGTCTTTCTTTACCTGTATACTTGCTTAAAGTGCTCAAAGATGTTTCTTTGTCAGAGTGTAGATAAAAGTCTCTGAGGGAAAACAGAATACTTGTTAAAAAGCTGGCTTTGCCCACCTCTTTGCGTGAGGTCACCTAGCTCCTCCTCTGGTTATGAAAAATCCTACACCCAGGATATTTTATCATATTAGAAGGTAAGATAATTAAGGTTACATCAGCAGAAACTCCTTTCCCCATGTGACTTCCCCAATCAAGTCTGTAAATTTCCTTTCATCTATAAGCAATATCCTCTCTCACACAGACATCAAAGTATTTATGACTTTGCACCAGTGTCACATAATCCTGCACTCTTCCCCTAAACACCATAAAAGTTTATGATTTCCCTCTTAGCAACTACAGCTATAATTAACTTAGATAAATAGGAGATCCTTGATCAAGGCCTGTTTTACTCTGTAATTAACTTCTGGCCTTCCAGGTAACAGCCTTGTATCTAAAACCTGTGTGTGTGTGTCATACTCACATGCTGTTTCAGCATTTCTCATGAGAGATAGTCCATTACACATTTTTATATTACAAAAAATGATACAGTGATCAGAACCAGCTGTCCAAGTGTCACAGGGCACGCATCAATAGGTGCATCCCTCATTCCCCAATCAGCCTGCATGCTGGTGCCACACCATGCATACTAAATGTGGCGATCACATCAAATGAAAGGTCCACTGCAATCCGAGCAAAGCTCATCATTCGCAGGGGACCTCCCGATGTGCTTTCCCTGGTGGTGAAAAAAGATTAACATGGCGGCACACTGCCTGCCATACTGCCAACTCCGGGGGTGCCTAATCTCCCTGTCAGTATGCCCTGCCCCAATGTATGTGCTGATGGGGGAACCCACTCCCCATCGGCATAATGCACCTTCCCCCTATTTGTTATGTGCTGAGGGGGGTGCTCAATCCCCCCGGCTCTTGTCTCCCCACTTTTGTTGTTTGCCAACGGGGTTGCCCAATCCCCCATTGGCTACAGCATCCCCCAAAAAACACTTAGATGGCATGCTGGGAGCCCACGCCAGTGTGCCAAATCGCCCTGAAATTTAAAAACTGTCCTGTGAAGTTTATTTATTTATTTATTTTTTTAAAACCCTGTGAAAAAGCGGTCCCTCAGTCTCCCTGCCCCCTCCTGCAACCTGTGCCCACCCACTGCGCAGCCTACCTCCCCACACCCCCTCACCCCATACTTACCTCTGGAGTCCAGTTCGATGATCTTCGATGGACCGGGAGCACGTCTGCACTCTTCAAAGCCGACTGTGAACTGAGGAAATGCCAGTAAGCTGTATAATGGAATAAATAGGGTTTTTTCAACTTTGATGCCTATCTCAGGAATTTTCTGGAATTTTGACACAAATATTCAACATGGGATTTTTGGGACCTCTCCTCATGAATTCTGGCACTGTCATGGTGTTAATCAGCCCGAAAGGTGATTTTGCGGTCACTGTGCGGAATCACCTTTCAGGACTGATTAATGAAATGACAGTGCCAGTGTTCCTGAGGTGGGCTCTCAAAAAGCCTATGTTGCAAATTTGGTGGAAAAAATCCCAAAAATAACTGTTTTATAAGCGTGCATTGTGCAGTTTCCACGCAAGCTCGTAACTTCATGAATTTGTAATATTTTCCCTCCAGATTTTCAAAATTGGCATTTTTCTACCCCTCCTTATGAATTGTACAGCTGTCATTTTACATATCCTGGCCAAAATCTGTTTTTGCACGTCCGGCGCAGAATTGCTCGGTCGCTGCGCAAAATCGGTTTTCAGGACAGTTTCAGGAAATGATGGTGACACTGTTCATGAGAAGAAGTCCTAAAATGTCTATGTTGAAAATTTGGTGACAAAATTTCATAAAATGACTGCGTTACAAGCGTGCGTTGAGCAGTTTCCACGCACCCTTGTAACATCGCAAATGTGCACTATTTTCATGCCACATTTTCAACATTGGCATTTTTTTAAACCTCCTTATGAACAGTAGAGCTGTCATTTTTCATATCCTGCCCTAAATGTGTTTTCACACCTATGGTGCACAATGGTGTGGTCACTGTACGAAATCAACGTTTCTGACACATTAACAGAATCACACTGCCAATGTTCATGAGGGGAGGTACCAAAATGCCTATGTTAAAGACGTGGTTAAAAAATCCCCAGAATAATTGGGTTACTGATGTGTGTTGCACAGTTTCTATGCATGCTCATACCTTCACCAATTTTTCATGTTTTCACTCCAGATTTTCAGCGTTGCCATTTTTTTCATCTCCTCATGAACAATACATTTGTCATTTTTCCACATCCTGCCCAAAATGTGTTTTCATCCCTGTGTCACCAAATAACATAGCCGCTATGCAAATCCGCCTTTCAGCTAACAAACTGATAGTGCTACTTTTCATGAGGTGGGCTCACAAAAAGCCCATGTTGAAAATTTGGAGTGAAAATACCAACACACACCTACGGTGTTAGGGTTTCCAACTGTAGCACCCCACCCTGTAGAGACTGACAGGCATCAGGGGTGTGACTTGGGATCATCGGCTGTATTACTCATTCCATTCCACCCCCACCCCCACCCTACAGCCAGTGGCAGGCATCGTGATGTGCCTTGCACTGTTCGGCCACAAAGTTCACCCCATTCTCCTATACTGCACCCACCTCAGCTTATTTCCTTATGGAATGGTGTAAATATAAAGCCCAAAGACCCCAAAGCCCTCCACGACACTTGTCAGTGTCTACAGGGTAGGGTGAGGTACAATGCCATGAGCGTTATAGCTGACGACCCAAAGGCACACCCCAATGCCTGTCAGTCTCTACAGGGTGGGGGTGGAATTGGCGTCACTACAATACTTCACTGCCATTCCTATTGTGTGTCTCTAACTCTGGCACTACCAATGCCAATGCCAGCGAGACAACACTAGGCATTAAGAAATGCTTGTTTAGATCTCTGCAAGAAACACTATGGGAGTCTTACCAGCTCCAAAATCCACTGGTGAAAAAATTACAATTTTTCTGCGGAGATATTTCGGGAGGACAGGGCTCATGATTTGCTTCCATGCAGCCAAGAGATTGATCCCTTCCACTTCCAGATTTGGAGACATGGCCTGTTTTGTGATGTAATAGTCCAGAGAGTGAGGGAGCACGTTTCATAGAGTTGTATAGGGACTCATTTTTGAGTTCTTTTTTTAACATTTTAGGGCGCTGATTTCAACAAATCAAGGTCACTGCTCAACTAACAAGGGCCTTTTTTAACATGAAAGATTTTATTTATTTTCAAACTTAAAAAAAACTACAGTAAAGACAAAAACATGTCAAAAGCATGTGTCAAAAGCATATGTAAAACAATCAGAGCATTCCACACATCACAACAGTTGATAACCAAAAAGTATGTATATACATAATAATTAGAATTATACATAAGTAAAATGCTTCAGGAGCCTCAAAAGATCTAAGGGGAAATGTGGGGGTGATTAGTTAATTCATATCTGAAGGTGGGTTTTCTTTGGGCGGGGGATAGGTACTGAGCACAGGTGTGAAGTTAGAAATCTGACCCTCTTCTGATGGTAGACAGGGAGTTTGTTGTATGTGAAGTAGGAGAGCCTTTTAAAGGCAGGCAGCCTAGCCATCACTGAGTGCCAGGCCATGAGGGATGGTGGAGTGGCTCCATTTCATCAAGATCACATGTTTCATCTGCACAAGTGCAGCTAACAGCCAGTTTGTTTCTTGGTTTGAGCCTCCCTGTAGCAGTGGAGCATTCCCCAAGAGGATCAAGGCAGGCTGATGCAGTATCTAGAGGTCCAGGATTCTTGAACAGTCCCCTAGGAGTGGACACACTTCCAAAAAGGTTGCAGATTTGGGCATCGCTATAGTACATGCAGTATATTGCCATTAGGTGCATGACACCTCCAGCATTTGGAGTGGGGTAGCAGACCTTTTCAGTACATAAAGTCAGGGGTATAATACTATTTAGGAAGGATTTTCATTTGTATTAACTGGCCTCTGGCATCTTGGTATGCCACATTAGCATTTCAGAGGCAGCGTTCTGAGTCATCTAAAGGGATAGCCATTTGTAATTTCTGTTCCCATCCATTCTTACACTTATCTATGGCCCTGGCTTGCGCATCCTTGATTATATGATAAATTCTTCCTGCAACACTGTTAGATTTGTTGGGTACGTGCAGGTGCTGTAGTAACTCCCACTCTTTTGGTGGTTGAGACTTCTTTTCAAAAGAGTTAATGGCACTTCTAATTTGCAGAAATGTCCCAAAATCTGCTCTGGGTAGCCCAGATTTGGCCTGCACCTGTTGAAATGAGAGCAGATTATCTGAGTCTGGTACAGAGAGATCAGCAATAGGGTGGATCCCTGCCCTCTACCAGTCCCTCCAAATGACACAAGGGCTTTGTCACTTGAGCGGTGGCCTTGATTTTGTAAGTAAGCACTGGAAAATGTTCAATAAAGGACTTAAAAATGGGTCCATATGTAACTCTACAGAGCATGCTCCCTCACATTCCATACTATTACATTACAAAACGTGAGCGCACGGGGTGGTGTCTCCAAATCGAGAAGTGGAAGGGATTGGGCTCTCAGCTCCACAGAGCCAAATTATTGATCTCTTCCATCCCAAAATATGGCCACAGAAAAAAATGTAATTTTTGCAACAGCAGACTTTGGGGCAGATACAACTTCTACAGTGATTTTAAACAGAGCACTAGTAAAGGTGCTCTTTAAAGCTGTGCACTCAGAGTAACTGTTTTTTTGTTTCTTTGTCTAAAAGAGTCTAAACAGTCCTCTGCAAGTGCAAGTATTGTAAACGAGCAGTACAACCCAACCAGCCTAACATGCAGCCAGAACTGTATGCCTGTGCGGGGGGGAAGGGGGGACTGCATCATGTTGAAGTCTGCCTGAACCATTGGGGCCTCTGTTCATACTGAGCTGACAGCGGACTGGATAACAGAGGGAGAGGCCATAGGGTAACAAAGCAAGGGAGAGATAACGATCTGCTCGGGAGGCATGGGAAAGGTCATTTGCAGGCCTTCAGTTAGCGAGTGCAAGTCCTGGGGGGGCGTTACAAAAAATCCAGCCCTCCAATTCTGCCCTCAGACAGGGCCTTGACCACAGGCAGATTACGGTCCCTGCCCCTGAACTGTAGAAAGACTCCAGAATTCTAAACTGTGGCTGTTTACAGGAAACCATTTTTTTTCTGACTATTCTATATTCTTTCATCTAATTTTCTATCTGTAAAATGTTAAGAATGTCTATGCCTGTGTTTCCTATATTAACCTGAATATCTCCTGAATCTTACAACCCCGCCTCCATCCCTCTCCCCTTGTCCCATTTCCTTTCCATATTTTCTGTTTCGTACAATATTTGTATATTATAAATGATGCACGTTTCTGATTGTTTTCAAACTTTGGTATGTAGTGATATGTGTTTGCAGTTGCACTTTGTGGGGATATAGGTTTAATTCCCGTCTGGTGCCAGAAACTGCAGCATTGCTATGATGCACCTCCTAGCTGAGGATAATGTCAGCAGTCATCCGTGGCTCAAAAGGGAGTCTTTCAGGGCAGAAGTGTGCCCCCTGATGAAGCTCCTTGAATGAAGTGCAGGGGCAGCTAGTCAGCAGGAGCTTATTCTGTGTTCTAAGATGTCACGAATGTGTTGGTGAATAAACAGCACCTTGATTTATGCAGCACCTAACTTGTAAGCAGTTTTTCATTTGACCTTCAAGTGTGTGCTGACTCTTTGTTCGGCAGCCTATCAGGGACCTTCACCTTGGACCGCACTGCTGGGATTGTTGCAAGCTGAGAGAAGCAGGGGGTATAGCAGTGCTGGTGCGTGGCTGTTGGCAGAGTAGCCACTCACTATGCCTAAGCAGGATCAGCAGTCGGTGAGATCTTTAGTGATGGCAGAGTAGTCAATGTGGTAGCTGTGTGCTGCTCAGTGGTTGTGGAGAGGGGGACATCAGGATCTGTTTGGTTGAGGGCTTTGTTATGGTTCATCGTCATTAGTTGTACCAAACCAGATAAGCTGCTGGGGGAGATCGAGCATGGGGACCCTCGATGGTTATCAGAGCAGCTCTATGAATTCCAGTCAGTTAACCTAATCTCTGCTTTCTGTCTTTTCCTCCCCTGGCCCCAGTGTTAAAGCTACCAACTGTCCCTATTTTCCCAGGACAGTCCCTATTTTAGGTAGCATGTCCCAGGGTCCCCACAAGTTTTGCAAAATGTCACTTTTGTCCCAGTTTTTGCTTACTTGTCCCAGTTTTGTCCCCCTTTTTTTTGCTGACTGCTAATCCGTGAGTGACAGTTATTTCAGCACTACTATAGCACTGCTCGGGCTGGACAGCAGTTTGCAACTTCAATCCCTGCACCTGTGTTGCACTGCAAGCATGTCTGTGGGAGCACAGTAAAGCATATTCCTTCTTGTTAGATTAGAATGGGTAGTAGTGCAAACAAACACATGTGGAGGTCTGCCTGCCAGCAGCTTAAGAGGGACTCCAGACAGAGAAGAGACTGGCAGCAGGGAACTAAGGTACCTGCACCTGATCAGCTGTTGGGAAGTGTGTGAAAACAATCTGATGTGGTGGTGGGAGTCACTGAAGTGAAGTTTGCTCAGCAAATGAGGTGAGTGTAAGCGGGTTGGATGGGACTGTCAGGAGGAGCAATACATGCAGCTCGAATGTCTGATCACAATTTAATGCGGGTTTGCTTCTAATGAACTTTCTTTACATCATGGTTTGGAACTTGCTGCAGCAGAATGACGTATTGTTTTGATCTGAATGTTTGCTATTGGTGTTACTGAAGGGTGGCATGGCCAGAGCAAGCAGCAAAATTTAACTGATTGTCACAGCGTTGACTGTGGTGGTGTCCGTGGGAGTGACACGGTGGGGGGGGTCATGATCAGTATGAACTGTCCCACTTTTAGACCTCAGAAAGTTGGTAGCTTTACCCAGTGTTGTTGCTGGATCCACTGACCCTCAGCAGCTTGATGTTGCCTCTATGTAGTGGCCCTGTCAGGGACAGGTATTGAGGTGTCCATAAGTTGTGAGGGGCCTGTAGACATGGAAGCACACTGAGCTACAGTTGGGAATACCTGCATGGGACAAGTATGCTGAATAAAAGTCTCTACAACCTCAGGGGTATCAAAGATGTGCTCCACGCCATTGATCTGAAGCCAGAGTTGTGTGAAATAATGGAGGGTTGCCCAAAGTCTTAGCTGCCCCAGTTTCCATTTAAACTAGGCATATGCCCTGCATCTGTTCGATTGGTCCACTGAAAAATCCTGTAACAGCTGCAGAGTGTGGCCTTCCCATTTTAGAGGTCCCCACTCCTGTGACAGTCTTAAGACATTTTCCTTAATTGGGAACCACTGGAGTTTCAGCAAGATAGGCTGAGGCCTCTCTCCTGGCTTGAGAAGTGGGGCTAACGTGCAGTGGGCACCTTCAGTTTCTAAAGGAGGACAGTTTGGTGCCTGGAGCATTATAGGCAGAGCATGTTGCAAAAATCCAGTCATGTCTATCCCTTCCATGCCTTCAGGAAGCCCAATCAAGTGCAGATTATTGTGCCATGCTCAATTCTCCATGTCGCTCACTTTCAGAAGCAGGCACTTAATGGCTCTATCCTGCTGTCGAAGTGCGGTCTGGAGAAAAGCCTCTCTTCCCTTGATATGCTAGATCTTTTGCTCAGTAAATTACACCTGCGCACTGAGTGCCAGCAGTCTGTTGGTTTGCACAGCTGCAGTTTTTAGGTCAGCAGTGTCTATAAGGATCTGGGAGACCAGTGCTGAGATATGAGCCATCTGCAAGGTTGCCATCAGTTGATGGGCCATCCTAGGAGACTGTGGGTGGGAGGGTGAATTTGGGCCTTGTTGAAGCCAGCTGGCTCGAATGCAGGAAACTGAGTACTATGAATTGGGAAAGTGGCCTGCGAACTGAGCCGCACTACTGACCCGAGACTCGATGGAGGCGCACAAGGGAGGTATCAGCAGACTCTGGATAACAAGCACTGTTAAACCTGGAATGTCTCAGTCCATTTCAGGTAGGTGCTACATGGATGGATGGGGATTCAGATAGGTGCTGCCACTGAGAGAGTAAACTAAGCAACCATCTTGACGGTGGCCAGCCATTCTGCCCCCCCCTCCCCGATCCCATTACTGGGTAGACTGTTCTCCACCCCATTGTATCCCTGCATGTATTTGCATGTTTAAATCATATCCTCACTTTCCCTCCTGCCCTCCAAAGAGTAGATGTTGAGAGTATTCTTCATAGATCTTTCCCTACAGCCCCTGGATCATATTCCTAGCCTGCTGCCAGAGAGTCTAACTAACCTCTCCCAGTCCGGCTTTAGATAAGGGTTCCAAATCTGCATACATATTCAAGGTGTGGCCCAACCCATGACACGTACAGTGGCAACATCCCCTTTTTATTGTGACTAGCTAAACCATGCCTGATGCATTCCAGAACTCTGTTAGCCTTCTCATGTGCCATACTGCTAAGATATAAACTGTTGTTTACTATTATCATCAGCTCTTACTTCCTGTCCTTCTTTGAGTTCTTGACTATAATCTTCATGCCCTGCCGAAGACACGTAATACTTCGATATGTAAGGGAGTTCTGCCTTCTGCAGTCATCACTTTGTCCACATCGGAGACATTCGTTATTCGTACTATGCATTATAGCTATGCTTGCACATTGCGTTTTTTCATAAATAATGTTCCTAGACTGGTCTAGTGTGCCCATTTCCCATGCATCTAACAGAGCTGACCTCAATTCAGAGTAAACTACTGGCCAGATATTTTAAATATATAAATTTGTTTTTATGTAACTTGTGCTGTAAAAGCCCCTTCTGGGATTAGAACTCATGTCGCATGTGTTACAGGTTGAGACTTAACCTCTACACAACAGAAAATGCAATCCATTTTAAGTTCAGCTTGCTCATATAGTTGTAACCCTGGCGCCGGGTATCTCAGGGCTACACTACCCTTGCTTTGCAGGCCTGACCAAGGTTGAGGAGCCTGTGTTCCCATTTTACTTTAAAACAGGTTCTTTCCCAAGATAACATACATGCGCAGTGCCTCCACCTAGAGTTTACCTTTAAGTGAGCTAGATTAAAACCTGGTATAACCCTCTGGGATGCTGCACCCACCCACATTACCATTGTGCCACCCCAAACATGACCCAATAACCAAAACCCCACATTTCAGACATTTTGAATTATTGACTCACTCCAATAATATGCTCACAACAACAGATATATGCAAAAACAGTAAACAACTATTTATTTACAAGGGGTGAGGTTTAGGATAGGGTAATTGGAAGCAGAGGTTAGCTATTTACAATTGGTTTAGAATTGGATTGGCATTTGGTTTAAATTGCCATTGCAATTAGAATCAAGGTAATCATTCTGCATTTAAAGGCAAACATAAATCACAGTGGCCTCCCACCAGCCTTCTGATGTATTGAGAATATCTGATCTGTCTATGTAGCTAACTGCATAGAATGGCAGAATATGTATGAGATGCCCACACAAATACCAGCCCCAGACTGAATTAGAACCCAGCAATCCTAACCTATTTCTGGGTACCTAGTACTAGAGTTCTTAATTGTTGCAGGCCTGATAATGTTGCAACTGAGTTGGGGCCCTTAAAAGAAAAGCAGATTAAACTTTATGTTCTAATCTTGAGACACATCCGCACTGTAACTTTGCAGAAACATTATGACTCTTTTAATTAGGCATGCTCAGACTTGAAGTCACTGAACTTGGCAAACTCAGAATAACTATTTGCATACGAACATACGAAGAAGCCAGCAGAAGAAGTCTGTTTGGTCTGTCTAGCCTGCTCGTATTGCAGGGTACCCAGCTTGAGCTGCTGTCCCTGCCCTCCATCCCCACACCTCCCATCCTCCCTACCTATGATCCTTACCTTCTCCCTATGCGTATCCCAGCCTCTCTTAAAGCTGCCCACTGTCTTCAACGAGATCACCTCTTCTGGCAGTGCATTCCAAGTGTCCACCACCCTCTCTATGAAGAAGTGCTTCCTGACCTCCCTCCTAAACCGCCCACCTTCCAGCTTAACACTGTGCCCCCTCGTGTTATGGTTGCCACTCAATTTAAAGAGACTCTCCTTATCCACCTTATTTATCCCTTTCAAGTACTTGAAGGTCCCAATCATGTCCTCTCTCTCTCTCTCTTGCTCTCTCTCTCTCTCTCTCTCCTGTCTTCCAGGGAGTACAAGTTCAGTGCCCTCAGCCTCTCCTCGTATGCCTTACCCTGCTGACCCACTATCATCCTTGTATCCCTCCTCTGGACCTTCTCCAGCAGGTTAATGTCCTTTATGAGGTGTGGGCACCAGTACTGAACACCATATTCGAGATGAGGCCTTACCAGGGTCCT
This sequence comes from Neoceratodus forsteri, assembly GCA_016271365.2. Taxonomy (NCBI): domain Eukaryota; kingdom Metazoa; phylum Chordata; order Ceratodontiformes; family Ceratodontidae; genus Neoceratodus; species Neoceratodus forsteri. The sequence goes on from CM028137.1 coordinate 107,573,096, forward strand.
GTACAAGGGCAGCATAACCCCCTCTCGCCTACTACTGCCCCCCCTAGATATGTATCCCAGCATCTTGTTTGTCTTTGCTGATGCTTTCTTGCACTGCATGGAGTGCTTCAGGTCACTAGTGATCTTCACTCCCAGGTCCTTCTCCTTCTCAGATGCAGAGATTTGGACTCCACCCAGGTAGTACTCTGTTCTGGGATTCTTGGCTCCAATATGCATAAGTTTGCATTTCTTGGCATTGAAGCCAAGCTGCCAGATCCTGGACCACCTCCCCAGCTTTTCCAGATCATCCTGTAGGTCCTGTATCCCTTCAGCTGTGTTCCCTCTCCCACAGAGTTTGGTGTCATTTGCCAATAAGCACATTTTGCCCATAATGCCATCCCCAATGCCATTGATGAAGACACTGAACAACACCGGCCCCGGCACCAAGCCCTGTGGGACCCCACTGATTACCTCTTTTGTGCCAGATAACTTTACCTTCACAACCACCCTTTGGGTTCTGTCCCTCAGCCAGTTTTCCACCCATCTGGTAATCTTTTCCCCAACCCCGAGATCCACCAACTTCCTGATCAACCTTTTATGGGGCACAAAGTCAAAGGCCCTACAGTCTCTTTCATGGGCAGACCAGGGTCTGCTTACTCACAGTTTTAAAGTCATTATTGGCAAGGTCAGAATCAGGCTGTACAAGATAGATTCAGGGGATCGCAGCATGTGAGCTCTAACTTTAGATGCTGAGATGCTGGGCAAAGACTTACAGCCAGGTAACCCCCTTCCTGACTGCAGGATCTTGCAGCTTTTGCAGCTAGAAAGTGTCTCTAGCTTTTTTGGAACTGCCCATTTTTATAGGCTGAGATCATCTTCTGGTGCATACCAGGCTGGGACAGGGGCTGGCATGCTTTAGACCCCCACATGTAGGCTATACCCCCAAGGGGGAAACGCATATGGCAATGCCTTAGGTGGTGGAACACTACCAGGCTGTCCCCCAGGCCAATCTGAAATAGTCACATTGCATTCAGCACATGTATACATAGCACATTTAGACATTTCAATAGCTGCAGTAGTCACAGACAATTCAACCAGCATGGCTACCATGGTCCTGTATCTTGCTGATCACAGATGCTCTCTCTGGAGGGGTGCTTTTTCCCCTAAGGCTAGGGTGACCCAGACTCTCACAGTCCATGCAAGATAGCTTGAATCTCTAACAACATCAGATGGGGCTCAAGGCTTGGCTCTCTACCAACTGGCATGCTTGAAACAGCAGATGGAACTGGTGGCTTGGCTTCCCACCAATTAACAGCTTCGCTTGACAATACAACTGGTTATGCCAATTTCTCTCGCACTTGACACATTATCACAGTCCCTTGTGGCTTTCCTGGTGATAGCAGCTCCAACTTGGACTATCAGAACCTTCACCAGCGTCCCAGGCACTGTCAGATCAGTTCCACATGGCTAGGGAACCTCCCTTTCAGTTCTGTGCGTGCAATTAACAGTCACATTAGGCATTTCTCAACACTGGAGACCCGTCTCTGGTCACTTGCATATGTGTCCACCCATTTCTTAGCACTGGTTATATGCAGGGTGCAGGCAGACAGTCACAACTCTCAGCTTTCTGGGCTTCTCTGCCCCTTATAGATTTCTCAATAAACTTGCACTTTGCACTTGTAAGTAGACTCGCTCAGACAGATTTAGAATATTTTCCTTTTCTGGAAGTTACAGGCTTCTTCAGCCCTGTCAGTGCTGAGGCAGAAACATTTCTGGCAGCTCTCACAACTTCAGGTGGGTGCTAGCTTCTTCTCCACATTTTCCTAATGTGGCAAGGAACTGCTAGCCCTGGAGGACAATTTCTGGCAACCCCCAGGCTAGCGATTTCTGTTACTGGTAGCCATTCTTTCTCTCTGGCAAATGCAGAAGCCCCCTCCCCTGTGGGAGGCTCACATTAAAGTGAGCTAGGTCCATTTTCTGCTGCAGAGGACCTGAGCCCCCCTTCCCCCGTGGCGGGGCTCCTGCTGGAACTGAGCTCAGCCTGAAAATCCCTGGGTTTTATGGAGTCTTTTTGGGGACCCCTATTGGCTGAGATTACTTGTCATTCCCAAACCGATTGGCTGGATCCACCTGTCAGTCCTGAAAATGAATATCCATGAGCCTCCCTCAACACTTGATAGGCTTCCTTTTTTGGCACCTGAATTTGGTTTCTGCCCCAAGAGTCTTTTGCAAAGACCCACAAGTCTCTGGCTCTGTCCCAGAAATCCTTGCACTGCAATTCTGGCTTTCTGATTGGCTGCTGTGCTGCAGTTATGGCTACCAGTATACACAGTCCCCCTGCAGTCCTTTACAGTCCCACAAATAAAGTTCTGGTGCAGCCAGGCAAAATACATTTAGCTATTTTGGGCTCCACTGTTTTTTTTTTTTCTAATTCTTTTTCTTGCACCTCACCTCGGGCAACTCTCTCCAGCAACCTCTACCACTGGTCTCTACCTCCCACCTGAGATGCTTCTCTTAATCTCCTCCTCCTTGCCCGACACATCCCCCAGATCTGAGCCCCCCAGGAAGAGGCTGCCCTATCTGCCCAGGGCACTCTATCTACAGTATAGAGTGCCAGGCTAAGTGGGGAGGGGCAGGAGAAAGGAGAGCACCTAATATTGGGAGTGTGATTTGGGGCTGAGGCGCCTTCGTCTATCCCCGAGGAAGGGGATTTTTTTCACTTTAGTATCCTCCCCCCTGAATGTGGGACATGCAATGCCATCCAGCCTGCTGTGTGAGTGCTCCCGCCCATGTCCGGAAGACAGTCGCCCAACATTCCCCTTCCCAGCATGGTCTCTGCGACTGCAGTACACCCGGTCTCCACTGTGTGCCGCTGTCTGCATGAGACAGTTCCCCCTTCCCTCCCAGAAGATGAGAGCAGTCCTATGGACGGATGCTCCATCCTCTCCTGCCCGGCTGACCCCCGGCATCTCGAGCTCACTCCTGAACCTAGGTTGCTGGTGTGGCGCGCGAGGTGTGGCATCCAGCATCTCAACCTTCAGCACCACCAGGCCAGCACCCAGAGCCCCACTGTTCAATAGCCATAACTATGCCCTCACTAAGGCTGCCACTCATTAATGTGTCTCTGCAGTTCTGTGCCTGTCGCTGCTGCAGAAATACAATACCACTAGGCAGTTAACAGGCGGTATATCAGAGTCCCCACAGTTATGATCTGGAGCTGCCAGACCAAACACATCTTTATTTACATAGCCCTTTAATTGCTAGCCCCTTTGGTGTTCTTTTATTTACTTCCCTTATCATGCATTTATTTACAATTTTACACTGGCAGCAGCTGCTGAAACTCGCAGCCCCTAGGAGCAAAGCAGCTCCTTTCATGAATATTATTGCTCCCTCGTTAATATTTATAGAGCCTGGCCTGTGTCCAAACAGTGTGCATGGCACTTTTTATTTAATTTGAACGGTGGCTTGGCTCCGGTCCTACCTGAGTTGCCGGCCCCCACACTGCACGTTATGAGGACTGGGACCACCGGAGAAGCCATTCTGTGACCATGGTCATGGTCAGTAACAGACTGTACTTTTGCGCATGTGTGAGCTCGCCGGCCAGCTATGAAGAGTAAGGTAAAATGGCTGGAGGCTCAACAGTGTTCCGTCTGCCCAAAGAGGGCAAAAATGAAGAAAGGGGCTTCTGGGAACCTCTGGGCACACTTTCTGGACCTGGGACAGTGCGGTGGTGCTTGGGGACAACATCAGAGTACAAGGGGAGGCAGTCCGGAGGCACTTCAGGAACAGGAGCAAACAGGAGAATGGGCAATGAGGTAAGCCCCCATCTTGGGGGAGAGGGGTGTTACATAGTTAAGGCACCATGACATTTTCTCTGTCTTGTACATGTCCCAATAGGAACATATCCTACCTGTATGTAGCCACCCCACCTCCCAATTTGTCTAGGGGCACCCAATGTTTCAAGAGGGAGGGGGGGCTACCCGAAAGGAACCCAGATCAGCCCATTAACAACCATGGAGAATAAAATGGTATTATCTTACCATGGCCCAGGTCCTACAGCAGAATAATGGAAACCGCTACCCTTCCCCGCTCCTCTGGATACTCAGGATTGGAACAGGAGACCTCTTCTTTTTTTCTTTCTTCTCTCGGAGTCCCCTACCAGCATTCCTGCCCAGGAAGCACCTATATCAAGCGGGCTGTGAACTTTAAACCCCCCCCCAAAGAAGTCTGATTAATAATTCATTAGATTCTTTGCAATTCATCTATTTAGTAAAACTTTAAAAACTCTCTCACACACTCAGGAATAAGCAACAAACCAATTTATTGCACCTGAGGTCCCAATGATTTTGCAAGGGTTGTAAGGTTTTACATTTAGCATTTTATTAGGCTTTCTGTATATACTTTTAACATAAAAACTGCCACAGATGGGGGGGCTGCCAACATTTGTGGGTGGTAACTCTCTTGCTCAGTAATGAGGAAAACAAGCATTTTTCAATGCCGAATGTTGTCTCTCTGGCATTGGCATTGGTAGTGCAGGAGTTAGAGATGCATAATAGGAATGGCAGTGAAGTTTTGAACTGACACCAACCTCACCCCCACTCTGCAGAGACTGACAGGCATTGGGGTGTGCCTTTGGGTCATCAGCTATAATGCTCATGCCATTTCACCTCATCCTACCTTGTAGATACTGAGAAGTCTTGTGGTGTGCTTTGGGGTCTTTGGGCATTATACTTACCCCATTCCATAAGGAAATATACTGAGATGAGTGCAGTATATGAGAATGGGGTGAACTTTGGGGCCGAAAACTCCAAGGCACACCTCGATGCCTGTCACTGGCTGCAGGTTGGGGGTTGGGGGTGGAATGGCGTGAGCATTACAGCCGATGATCCGAAGTCACACCCCGATGCCTGTCAGTCTCTACAAGGTGGGGTGTTACAGTTGGAAACCCTAATGCCATAGGCATTTGTTGGTATTTTCACTCCAAATTTTCAACATGGGCTTTTTGTGACCCCATCTCATGAAGAGCGGCACTATCAGTTTGTTAGCCGAAAGTTAATTTTACACAGTGACTGTGCCATTTGGCGCCACAGGTATGAAAACACATTTTGGGCAGGATGTGAAAAATGACAACTATATTGTTCATGAGGAGGTGTAAAAAATGGCAACATTGTAAATCTGGGTGAAAATATGAAAAATTGAAGTCATGAGCATGCATAGAAACTGCGCAATGCATGTCCGTAACCCAATTATTTTGGGGATTTTTTTTAACCACATTTTCAACATGGGCATTTTGGGACCACCCCTCATGAACAGTGGCACTGTGATTGTGTTAATCTGTCCCAGAAGTTGATTTCCCACAGCAACCACCCCATTGTACGTCTCAGGTGTGAAAACACATTTTGGGCAGGATATGAAAATGACAGCTGTACTGTGCATAAGGAGGTGTGTAAAAATGCCAGTGTTGAAAATCTGGCATGAAAATATTGCAGATTTGAGAAGTTACAAGGGTGTGTGGAAACTGCGCAATGCAGGCTTGTAACACAGTCATTTTATGGACTTTCATCATCAAATTTTCAATGTAGGCATTTTAGGACCTCTGCTCATGAACAGTTTCACTTTAATTTTCTTAATCTGTCCCTAAAACTGATTTCCCACAGTGACCATGCTATTCTGCGCCAGAAGTGCGAAAACACATTTCGGCCAGGATATGTAAAATGACAGCTGTACTGTTCATAAGGAGGTATGGAAAAATGCCAATGTTGAAAATCTGGAGTACAAATATTACAAATTCACGAAGTTATGAGCGTGCGTGGGAACTGCGCAATGCACGCTCATAAAACAGTCATTTTTTTGATTATTTTCACCAAATTTGCAACATAGGCTTTTGAAACCCACCTCATTAACACTATGGCACTGTCGTTTGTTAATCAGTCCCGAAAGGTGATTCCACGCAGTGACCACGAAATCACCTTTCGGGACTGAATAACGTCATGACAGTGACTGAATTCATGAGGAGGGGTCCCAATAACCCCATGTTGAAAATTTGGTGTCAAAATTCCCAAAAATGCCTGAGATATGCACCAATGTAAAAAAAAAACACTATTTATGCCATTATACAGCTTACCGGCATTTCCTCAGTTCACGGTCGGCTTTGAAGAGTGCAGACTTGTTCCGGTCCACGAAGATGTTGCACCATGCTCCGGAGGTAAGTATGGGGTGAGGGGTTGTGGAGAGGCAGGGTGTCAGAGGGTGGGCGCGGTGGGGGAGGGTATACCGGACTCAACGAGGGACCGTTTTCTGGTTTACAGGTTTAAACAAAAAAAGAAAAACATTGTGGGACAGTTTTTATTTTTACAGGGGAATTTGGCACACTGGGGTGGGCTCCCAACATGCCACCTGACTGTTTTTTTGGGGGGGGCTGTAGCCAATGGGGGATTAGACACCTCCGTTGGCACATACCAAGTAGTGGAGCGGAGGCAAGAGCCAAGGGGGATTGGGCACTCCACCGGCACACAACAAATGGGAGGGGGGACATTATGCCGATGGAGAGTGGGCTCCCCCGTCGGCACATGATCTGGGTCGGGGCATGCCAAAAGGGGGATTGGGTGCCCCTGAAGTCGACATTGTGGCAGGCGGCTGCGTCAGTCACTGCCGCCATGTTCATTCCACTGCTTCACCAGGAAGGGCACGTCGTGAGGCGTGTTACTGTGACGCTGCATGACGAGTTTTCCTCTCATTGCAGTGGCACTTTTGTTTGCTCTAGTGGCCAGTTTACATATTGCTGGTGTCGGCGCCTGCATGCTTGCTTATTGGGGAATGAGGGACGCACCTACTGATGCATGCCCCACATTCGCCCACACTGACTGCACCTCTAAATCTCCTGCTAATGCAATATGTTGGCTGGCACGCACGTGCGAGCCAACATAAAAATGGCACAGGACCAGCTTTATTTTCAATTCTAAGGCTGGCATAATGATACCAGCTCATAATAAGGCACTTGGCACTGGGACTTGTTATTTTCTGGTCTCTGTTGCGCATAAATGTCCACCTTGCCAAAGGGGCTCAGCCAATCAGAAACCAGGAAATTTCAAACCCATTTTCTAACTAGAGATAATAACAGTACTGCTGCTGGGGTAGAGTTACAGGTGATGAGAGAAAGTTTCTTCAACTAGAGTAATAAACCTATGGACCAGGATCCGAAAGAAAGCACAGCATATGGGGAGTGCTGAATCTTTCAACTTTAGGTTGGTTCAGTTCCTCACAGAGAATAACATTAACAGGTACAGACTTTATTTCTTTTTTTTCCACTTAGAACTGCATTACATTTCTAGATAGTGTGCCTACAGAAAAGGGGAATCGTACCATTGAAGAGGGAAGGGATCACATATAGTGTGCAAACAGAAAGGGAGATTGTACCATTGAGGAGGGGAGGGATTATATACAATGTGCATACAGAAAAGGGGATTGTACCATTGAGGAAGGGTGTGTTCACATATAGTGTGCATACAGAAATGGGATTGTACCATTAAAGAGGGGAGTGTTTATGTATTGTACATACAGAAAAGGGGATTGTACCATTGTGAGGGAGGGTTCACATATAGTGTGTAAACAGAAAAGGGGACTGTACCATTGAGGATGGGAGGGTTCACTAAGCAGTGTACATGCAGATAACGGGATTGTACCACTGAGGAGAGAAAAAGGGAGTTACACTATTTAGGAAGGGAGGGTTGGGTTCCCAGACAGCATACATACAGAAAAGATGATTGTACCACTGAGTAGGGGAGGGTTTACCAAGGTTTCCAATATTTTAAGGTCTTTCTGCTCCTGCAACCTTCAGCCACCATTGCCTCTGACTCACCCAGCCCCATCATTCACTTTCTCTGGGGTGTACCTGCTCCACAGTGTCCCCTACGGATTGCCCCAGCAGGGTTGGGCAGGAAGGCCATCTGCCCCCATCAGTGCATACATCCAAATGTCCAGATCCCATCCAATCAGTGATGAGGGGCCTGCAGTGGGTCAGAGATTCACTAAGCTATTGTGTTTTTTTCTGCCATTTTTGCTGTGTCTCTTCCTCCTCCTGTCCTGGTGCTGGGCAATAGCTCTATAGGGAGCCTATGCATGTGCACACATGGTAGAGGCATAGGTCAGAAAGCATATGCAAACCAGGAGAAGTTATAAAATTTACAAGTAGCATTTTATTATTATCAATAACAATAAAATAAAAAAAATAAAAATGTACAGGATAGTTCTTCACAAAGGCAGTACAGACAAAGAAACAAAGTCCTTCATCTGAGTGTCTCTTAAATCTCAGTCTCTTTCATGCCAAATGAAACACTGCTGTCTTTATGGACCCCATTCATGAAGGTTTGGATTGTCTACATGCCACATATCTGAGATGCATAGGCAACCCTAATTTGGAATGCTACACAGTGGGGTCCAACAGACACCCAGCAGCTCACTCAGTCCCCTGGCTGCCCCCACAGCTACATACACTGTTGGTCCAGGGGTGAGTTAGGGGCTGTACCTGCACTTAGTGCTAAGCCTGTTTTGTAGTATCTCTCCATGCTTCACCACCCCATGATTGTACTCACTAATGAGTGTTTTCAAGTTGGGGAGTTTTGTGCCACACCTAATCGGGGCCCGGGGAAGTACAGTCATAGGCATTCGTGTTTCTTCATCATCACGGTTACAAATGCAGTCACATATCACGATTTACGATCACGTCACGAATCACAACATTATATTTTTTTACTGGTTACTTGGATGTATTGTAACTTTTGCAAGCCTGTTTTGTAGTATCTCTCCAGGCTTCACCATCCCACCATTGTACTCTTTAATAAGTGTTTTTAAGTCAGGGAGTTGGACAGTGTCTGCAGCACATACACAGGCTGGAAAGAAGACTGACTGCACACATGCAGTTTAGCACACAGTATACTTGTACTGCTCAGAATACAAAGTGTCACGCATACGGAAGACAACAAAAAAAAGGGCATTATTACCTACAAGGGTCGGAGATGGTGGAGGAATACATTTTATAACACAGAAAGGAAGGTGTGTGGGGGGACACATCATGGTGTGAGGAAAAAAAAACTAATGTGGGATCCCATGGTGATCCAGCAGCAGTTCCAGCATGGACATAATTTGCAACTGATGTCCCTCTATGTGATCCAGCCGCTGCTCCACAGCACTCACCCTCTCGTTGTTCTCCTCAACAGCACTCCAGAGAACTGCCATTTCAGCCTGTGTTACACGCAGTTCTCTGGGGTCCACACATTCTACAGGCTGACCTGCTGGTGGTGGTGGTGGTTTGGGTGCTGATGGAGCAGCAGGTGCTGCTCTTGCCCTCCTCTTCGTAGGGCCGCCGCCATACACAGCTGCACCCTCTGCCACAGAAGGGCCAGCAGGTGCAGGCATGGCCTGTTCTGTGGCAGCCTGCCACTCCAGCTGGTGGTGATTGAGCATATGGGTCAAGGTGCACTGGCCACCCACAGTCCCCTGATGAGTCCCCCAGGGGCCATGGTGTGCCTCCACCTCACATAGGTGGCACCTGACCACACTGCTGTCCTCCCCGATACAGTTAAAAAACTGCTAAACAGTGGAGGTGCGGGGAGGACCAGGCACAGGCAGGGGAGGGTCAGATGAACTAGCAGCTGGCTGGTCATGGTGCTGTGCAGGGTTGGGATCCATACCTGGGCTCAGGGGCACAGGCAGGGGAGGGCCAGATGAACTGGTAGCTGGCTGGTTATAGTGCTCAGCAGGGTTGGGATCCATACCTGGGCCCAGGGGCACAAGCAGGGGAGGGCCAGATGAACTGGCAGCTGGCTGATCATGGTGCTCAGCAGGGTTGGGATCCATACCTGATCCCAGGGGCACAGGCAGGGGAGCACCAGTTGAACTGGCAACTGGCTGGTCATGGTGCTCAGCAGGGTTGGGATCCATACCTGGGCCCAGGGGCACATACACATCCTGCTCCAGAGGACCTGGTGCCTCAGGGACAGGAGGCGGTGCTGGTCCTGCTTCTGGGGGGGGACAATCAGAAATGTCGATCAGTCCAACAGGAACCAGTGGCCATGCTCACCATGCATCTGCACGGTACGACACCTACCAGTACCACACTCTCCCAGAGCTGCCCCCACCCCAGACATTCCCTCAGACCCTCACCCTGGTCCATCTCTCCTACTGTGCTCCCTCAGACTGAGCAATGACTACTCACACTGTCACACTACACACACACAGTCACACAGACAAACAACTAACTACTTATAAAGGTAACAAAATAAATTTACAGAAAGAACACATTAAGTAAAAAAAGAGTACAGAAAAACAAAAAAAATGTAGATTAGTTATAAAAAAACTGTTGGGTCTATAAATCAAAGTTTAAATCTCCTCCTCGCTGAGATCTCCAAGTCTCAGCAGTGACAAAACAACACACTCCCCTCTCTGTCTCTATCTGCATAGGAGAAAGTGAAAGTGTCTGCTTGTATGACTCACTTCCTTCCTTTTCCTGCCTGGCTATGGCTAAAGAGCAGAGCGAAGTCTATTGAAAATGACAACTTCGCCTCACTTTGAATTGTCATTCCACCATAACACGAAGTGGTAATGACAAGGCGGAGTGAGCACTTTGCACTGGAGTGGCAATTCGCTGCATCTCTAGTGTGAACCTGCTATCCACTGCACCTGCATGAATTTTTTATACTGCTTTGTGGTATCTTTACTGGTAGTGGATTGTTACTGCCGTGCACTAATCCCACAACTGGCAAAATGTATTCCTTTCCAGATTTGGATTTGTGACTTGTGAGCACTGGTTAGGTGTTGTTGTGCCTTTTCGTATGCATCCCTTGAGTGTGCAGCGCAATCTTAATCTGTCTGTGTGTTTGCATGGCACCATTAATTCTGGGAGATTGCATTTCTTGTTACACTCTCATTTCACTTCATCAGCACTGGGGAATTTTCTGGGCACAAGACAGTAGCATTTTGGGGATGCACTTAATTCTGGTGACTCTGTGTGTGACCTGACCACTCTGGCCATGTGACTGAGTCGCCATTAATTCTGGGAGACTGCATTTCTTGTTACACTCTCATTTCACTTCATCAGCACTGGGGGGTTTTCTGGACACAAGACAGTAGCACTTTGGGGATGCACATTCATTCTGGTGACTGTGTGGGTGGGATGCTGCCAGTATTGTTGTCACTCCACCTTACTTCACGTTTAAGGTGAAATGACAATGCAAAGTAATAATAACAAGGCGAAGTAAGCCTTTCCTGTAGAGCTCACGCATAGCAAAGTGCCTACGCGAAGTGGCCACTTCGATTCACTGCCATGGATTTTAAATTTGCTGCATCTCGAAACCCAACCCTGACACAGTGTAGCAATGTTCTGTGGAGGAGACAAGCTTTCTCAGCCCACCAAATTGGTCAGTATGATGGTAAAACCCACAGCTCCTCCCTCTATGGCTTGAGCAACTGATGCCCTGGTGTTATGCCCTGAGGGTATAGATGGTGGGAAAAGCTATAGTGCAGATAAAAATAGGATTCCACAATGCGCTCCAGAGTTCATTGGGGGGTGGGCTCTGGCTAGTATCCTTTTTACTTGTCTTTCCCCACATCAGCCGAGAGAGGTGTTGCCCTGGTCTTGACCTGGATGGCTGTGGGGCACCACTTTGCAGAGTCTAGTACATGACTCCTCACCCTGAGAAAAAACTGTTTTCCCAGCACAGGTCAATAGTGGCCAAAATGCATTATCATCTGAGGGCTGTTCAGTGGTCTAAGTGAAATGAGTTGTTGTGGTTTCAGTCCAGTTCTAAGTGGGCAGGTGTCAACATCACAAAACCACAAACACAACTGGCATTAACTGCCATCCTTGTTGGTAGTCTCACATGTGAGGCCAAGGATTGAATGGGCATGGAGTCTGATCTACCCTCTCACTACGTGGTGGTCCCTCCATGGCAGAGTTGAGGGTCACTGACAGGGCAGTGTGAGAAGCTTGCACTGTGATGCAAAAACCAAAAAGAGAAAACTATTTTCCCTCCCGCTTCTACTGTAGAACCCAAATACTCGCCCTCCTCCCGCCAATCACACCTGATCATCCCAAATAAGTATTATAGCCCCAATTTTTCCCACCTGCTCAGCAGTAAGCACTGATGCACCCCCTCCTGCTCCCCCCCAGAAAGATTACTGCACCTGTTTTTGAGTTTTCTAATTAACTTGATGACTGTGTAAACCATCCCCCTGACCTACGTACTTGGCACTCACCACCCCTAACTTAATGACTAAATAACCCTTCCCTCTGGCCCACATATGTGGCACCCACCACCCTCTATCTGCGCCTGGTACCCAGTCCAAAAGCCACACACAAAAAATCTCTGTAGAGCAGAGGATGGTGACTGGCACAGACTCTTACAATAAAGTGTACTCTCCTATTCATTCAGACTGTCTGTGCAATCTACCATGCCCCATTCTGCCAATTGTTTTTGTATCCTTTGTGCCAGGTGCCAGATCGGGGTTTGAGGGTGTGACAGGGTCAGAGCCCCTGTCTGAATTTGTGCTGTATTTTCTTTTACTCTGTCTTGTTCTTGTAAGTTTACTGTTCTAGCTACAGGCTGAAATCTGGCCACTTTCAGTCTTGTAGTCTCACCCCTCTTCTACCAAGTACTGTATAAAGAACATATGAGTAAGACAAGAGACAGTAAGTTGCTTGCCTTCTCCTGTGCTATACTGCAGGCAGACACAGAGGGAATGTAAGTAATGGAAAAGTAATGAACAACAGAGCCTTGCACTGTGTTGTTTTATTCTGTGTAAACTGCTTTGGGTTTGTAAGAAGACAAAAACAAAACATGCTTTCCTAGATGAAACAGAGGTGTATAAAGATCAGATGAGTCAGCCTGTCTGTGTTTATTCAGGATGAGTCAGCCTGCCTGTGTTTACTTAGAGAATTGTGAGTCAGACAGCTCACATGGTGCTAACATCATCAGTAGGCAGGGATAAAATCTCACCTCCTGAGATACAAAACAGATGAGTCAGATGAGTCAGTCAGTGAAGACCTGACTGTTGTGGAGGAAGCAGCTCATAGTACATGCAAGTTTTCATGTGCTAGAAGTCTGTTTGGCTGAAACAAAGCCTAGAAGTTGTGCATTGAGGGAATTGTGCACTGTTTCTCTTAGTACATGCAAGTTTTCATGTGCTAGGAATCTAGCTGGCAGGAACGAAGCCTGGAAATTGTGCACTGAGGGAACTGAGCACTGTTTTTGCAGAACTGAAAGACTAATCACCTATTTTCTTTCTGTATGTTTATTATTTTACTCTGGAAAATAAATACTTCAAAATGCATTCTACACCTTTTACCTGAGCCTGTGCATCTGTCTCATCCATTAACCTTCACCGAGGGTGGTTGGTGCTGAATGGGTGGACCAGGGAGGGGAGGGTTCTTCATTCATGAAGTTAATTTGGTTTTGTTTGTCTATGCATCACTTAATGGATTTAAAAATGCTCATAAGTCTCACTTGTTCATGAATGAGATGTGTCATTGTCTTGTCTAATTAATATACATTTACAAATTTTTGTATTATATAATGATATAATTGATGCTTTTTACTCTCATGAAGATGGGCAGGTTTCTGCTCATGGGCTAACCATGTCTAGCAATAAAAATTTAAATAAAAAATGAAATAAATTATTAAAGTGAAGGACAAGTGCTGTAATCATTCCATGAGGAAGAATAGGTGCTTACTGTTGAGCAGATAAGGGAAGGGGAATACTACAACATTTATTTGTGATGGTTGTGTCTGGGTGGGGGGAGGAGGGTAGATTTTTGTGCTCTACAGAAGGTGGAAGAGGTGGAAATAGTTTTTTCCCTATTGTTGGACATTTTTGGTATCTCACCCTGAGAACTGCTGCAGAAATGCCCTCATCAAGCTGGCTGTATATAACATGTTGTTTGGCACTTTGTCAACTATTTGCTGTCAATGTAAAATTTTACAACATTCTGACTTACATGCAGGATCTCCATCTGGGTGCTTTTTGTGACAAAGAGGAGCTTCACTACACTAAGTGGTTGTTCTGGATCCACCGACAGAAGTGGCAGAGGTGTGTTGTTGCTATTGTCCCCTGGTGGAACTCCTCTGTCTCCATATAACTGGGTATAAGTGGCCGGCATAGCTGCCAGTGCCTCTGGAATTGGTCCTGCTCCAGGCAGAGTTTGTGTGTATGTTTGAAGTTACAAACCAAGCATGATGCATGGGATACCTGCTCGAGGAGGACTGCCTGCTATGCCCCACAAATCAGCAGAAGCATCAGAGCCCCAAAAGACAGCAGGAAGCACAAAGAACAGCATGCGACCATTGTATGGAATAAAGGGGTTATTTGGGGAGATCAAGGTAGAGGGCCTTTCATGGGTGAGGTGTACAGTATGTGTATATGGGAGGTTGTGAAGACTGAGGGAAGGGGTCTGTCATGGGTGACTTGTGTGTGTAGGGTTTCGGGAGATGGGAGGAAGAGATCTGTAATGGAGAAGTGTTTGGGTGTGGGAAACGGCATCTGCACTGACCTAGGAAAGGGGTCTTCAACGGCTGAGCCTGAGGTGTGTAAGTCTGTGTGTTTGTGTGTATATAGGAGGGGTATTTGTTGAGATCATGGAATGGGTTTGTCATGGATGAAGTGTGTGTGTTTGGAGAGGCTAGGGGTTGATGTCTGTCATACATGGGTCTGATGAGAGTGTGTATTGGGGAGTAGTTGTGGAGATCATGAAGTAGTTGTAGAGATCAGGAAAGGGGTTGTGTCATGGGTGAGTCTGAGGTGTGTGTGTGCGTGCGCTCATGTATGTGTGTATGAGTGTATGTTCCCAGCATGCAAGACTGTGGAAGTGCTCAATTCTGCCAGAGACACATATGCTTCTACATTCTCTTAATGTGTAGGTTAGATTGCATTACAGTAAACCACACTTGCTGCAGTACGCAACTTTAATCATCAAGCTAATGCAACACAAAAGCAGCCATTATTGGATATAGCCAACTCTTGTCTGTCTAGTAGTTCCTTTGTTCCAACATAACTGTACAAATACACATGATTTGTGTGCCTTGTGCAGTAACTGATGGTTGATGAGCTGTGTTTAGAGGACTCCCATCAAATGATGGATCTTAATTTGGGAGATACATTCATTAGCGTTTATAATTAGAGTTATACGCTCAGTGGTGTAAATGTAATGTCACTCTGCAGATGAAAAAAAATTTGAATCTAGACATTATAGGTTGACTTTGTCGCTTTAATAAACTAGAACCCAATTTCAATATACAGCAAAGTAAAATAGCAAACCAATCCTATGGTCTGATGGATTGATTTTTTAATCAATTATAAAACAAATTGTGCTGTATGAGAGCCCCTTGGGCCATTCCACATTGCTGTTTGCAAAAGCACATTATCCCCAGCACCAAGCAAAGTAAATAAGGGGCGACGCACTTTCCAAAAGGAAAGGCGGCTGCAGAGAAAACAGCTCTGTAATAAACATTATTTGTATTTCACTCAATATGTTGTACAATTTACCAAAACAAACCCCACGCAGTTATAGCTGCAATGTCATTTTGGATGGGAGATGTCAGAAATCATTTTTGCATTATCCTCCCTCCCTCCCCCCTCCTTCCTCAACAACACTGTGAACCTTGGCATTGTGCAAAATGCATCATTTAAATGCAAATTTCTATTCTAATAGTAGGCAAGTCTAAACAGCTTTCCATAGAAAAACTCTAAAGAATGGAGGATTATTGTTAAACAGTATTTGTTATCTTCGAGGTGCAATGCTGGTTGTGGTCACGTTTCGTGTCCTTTTTTATTACACCTGCTTTTTAATACTCTTTCCATGCCACCATACCTGCAAAGGAAAAAAACACAGTTAAAGTCTGAGATTAATTAATGTACTTGTTTAAAAATGTGTAACCGAGAGAGGCCCACTGAGCCAAGGATCATTTCCAGGTGTGGCCTGGGAGAAGGGGGAAAGGGGAAAGGGAGAAGCACAATTACAAACAAAATACAGCGAGTCAGGTGATGTCTTTACAATGAGGATGACATAAAGAGAATGTGAGTGCAGCACAGACAAAATGGCAAAACATTGCATATGGGGGACAAATAAAATAGCATACTAATCAACTGTGCAAATTGGGCAGACTCAAGAAGTTCATAGTGCCAGAGTGAAGGGAGGCTGAGCTGGTGCTGAAAGGTGGTATCAAAACAGGTAGATAAACTTCAACGAGGTTGCTAGAACTATGGGGTTCAGAAGGAGGGAGAGGCAGGGGTGGCCAAAAGCCAGGCAAGGGTAAGGAAGGGTTCAGAAAGAGGACTGACAGGAGCAGGGGAAGGGGGGGGAGATTTAGCTAGCATCTAATAGAGGAAAGGGAGAGACAGATGGAGGAGGCTGGCTTATTCCAGCAGGAGAGGAGGTGGTATGAGAAAGCAGATTTCCCGGCTGAGGAGTGTGGGTGGGGAAGGGAGAAGGTGCACAGGTCCCTTGAGTACAGGTAGGAGGAGGGGATGGGGGAAAGGAGATGGGATAGGTATACGGGGAGTGACGCCAAACCAGTATCTAACAAGCATTTGTCAATGCTGAATGTTGTCTCGCTGAAATTGGCATTGGTAGTGCCAGAGGTAGAGACGCATAATAGGAATGGTAGTGAAGTATTGAAGTGACACGAACCCTACCCCAACCCTGTAGAGAGCAACAGGCATTGGGGTGTGTGTTTGGATCATCAGCTATAACGTTCATGCCATTGCACCTCACCCTACCCTGTAGACACTGACAGGTGTCATGGTGTGCTTTGGGGTCTTTGGGCATTATACGTACCCCATTCCATAAGGGGAAAATGGGGTGAACTTTGTGGCTGAACAGTGCGAGGCACACCACAATGCCTGTCACTGGCTGTAGGTTGGGGGAGGGGTGCAATGGCGTAAGCATTACAGTCGACGATCCCAAGTTACACCCCTGATGACTGTCAGTCTGTACAGGGTGGGGTGCTACAGTTGAAAACCCTAACACCGTAGGCATGTGTTGGTATTTTCACTCCAAATTTGCAACATGGGCTGTTTGTGAGCCCAACTAATGAAAAGCAGCACAATCGTTAGCTGAAAGGTGGTTTTGCAGAGCGGCTATGCCATTTGGCGACACAGGGATGAAAACACATTTTGGGCAGGATGTGGAAATGACAACTGTATTGTTCATGAGGAGGTGTAAAAAAATGGCAAAATTGAAAATCTGGTGTGAAAATATGAAAAATTAGTGAAGTCATGAGCATGCATGGAAGCTGCACAACACACGTCCCTAACCCAATTATTTTGGGGAGTTTGTTAGCCACAGTTTTAACATAGGCATTTTGGAACCTCCCCTCATGAACAGTGGTGCTATGATTTTGTTACTCTGTCCCAAAAGTTGATTTCCCACAGCGACCATGCCATTATGTGCTACAGGTGCGGAAACACATTTTGGGCAGGATGTGAGAAATGACAGCTGTACTGTTCATAAAGAAGTGTTAAAAAATGCCAGTGTTGAAAATCTGGCATGGAAATATTGCAAATTTGCGAAGTTACAAGGGTGCATGGAAACTGCAATGCATGCTTGTAACAGTCATTTTATGGACTTTTGGCACCAAATTTTCAACATAGGCATTTTAGAACCTCTGCTAATAAACAGTCTCACCGTCATTTCCTCAAACTGTTCCTCAAACTGATTTTGCACAGCGACCGAGCTATTCTGCGCCGGATGTGTGAAAACACATTTCGGCCAGGATATGTAAAATGACAGCTGTACTGTTCATCAGAAGGTGTGGAAAAATGCCAATTTTGAAAATCTGGAGTGAAAATATAACAAATTCATGAAGTTACGATCGTGTATAGAAACAGTGCAACACACGCTGGTAAAACAGACATTTTTGGGATTTTCTTCACCAAATTTAAAACATAGGCTTTTTGAGAGCCCCCCTCATGAACAGTGGCACTGTAATTTCATTACTCTGTCCCGAAAGGTGATTCCATGCAGTGACCATGAAATCACCTTTCAGGACTGAATAATGCCATTACAGTGACATAATTCATGAGGAGGGGTCCCAATAATCCCATGTTGAAAATTTGGTGAAAAAATTCCTAAAAATGCCCGAGATATGCACCAAAGTTGAAAAACCCTTATTTATGCCATTATACAGTTTATCGGCATTTCTTCAGTTCGTGGTCAGCTTTGAAGAGTGCAGACGTGTTCCCGGTCCACCGAAGATTGTTGCACCGGACTCTGGAGGTAGGTATGGGGTGAGGAGGGATGTGGAGAGGCAAGGTGCGCAGAGGGTGGGCGTGGGTTGGGGGGCAGGAGACAACAAGGTACCAGTTTCCTTTTGACAGGGTTTAAAAGGAAAAAAAACATTGCAGGATAGTTTTTTTTTTGCAGGATTTAGCATGCGGTGGGCCGTCCACCCAAGTGTTTTGGGGGATTCTGTAGCAGACGGGGATTGGGCAACCCTGTTGGCACATACTGAGGGGAGACATGAGCCAAGGGGATTAGGCACCCCCTCAGCATGCAACAAAAGCGGGGAAGGGAGGCAGACATACTGATGGGGAGTGGGCTCCCCATCGGCACAATCAATGGGGACGGGGGATAAATGCCGAAGGGGATTGGGGCCCCGTCGGCAAAGAACAACTGTTAGGTGAGGCTGCATGATACCGAGGGGTATTGGGCACCCCCTCGGCATACATTTTAAATGGAAAGGGGTTCAGTATGCCGACGGGGAGTGGGCTCCCCCATCGGCATTGTGACAGGCGTTGGCAGCAGTCACTGACGCCATGTTGCCTTCATGTCGGGAGGCGTGTTGTGGTCACACTGCATGAGAGCTTCACTCTCATTGCAGAGGACCTTTTCTTTGTTCTGGTTTGCCACAATAGGGATGCATGAGGTCAGCGCCTGATGCTGTCTGATTGGGGAATGAGGGATGCACCTTCTGATGCGTGCACTGCATTCGCCCAACAGTGACCGTGCCTCCAAATCTGCAACTACCGCAAAATGTTGGCTGCGCATGCACGAGCCAACATAAAAATGAGGGAAGCACAGTAGATCTGGCGATGTGAGGGGAGAGGGAGGATGGATAGGGAGCAGTAATAGGAGCAGTGATGGGTACAAGAGGGTGAGCTGATAAAGCAGCAGAAAGCATTGCAAAGGGTGTCCATTTCAGCAAGGGAGGTGGAAGGGGGCCTGGAACATGGTCAATACATTTTAGCAATCCGTCTTACTTGGATGTTACTGTGTTTGACTCGAAATGATGTACTGTACAAAATGAAAGCACAGAACATTAAAGCCCATGGAAAACTAATGTGTCCCTATCATGCTAGGAGGTTCAGTAACATCATACTCAAAACATTGATACACTGAAATACTCTAAAGCAGCTGTGCAAAGAAACACATTTTTCCAAAAAGCTAGGTTCAGCTACAGTTAATAATTAAATCTACTTTTCTATGTACCTCTTTTGCTGTGTACAATGTTTTTTTTTTTTATTTTCTCGATCTTAAGAATTGCCAGGTCTAGAATAATGCTTTCTCTAAGCCAAATATGGTGGCCACTTTTTTCTTGAGTAAAAAAATAAATTAAAATATTTATGAAGTAGTCACATTTTGGTGGAATTAGAACATTTCACCACCAAATAAAGCTAGAAGATGCCAGGAAACTGTTATTGTGAAAAACAGATAGGGTGAAATGTGTTGCCCAATTTCTTTTCACCGCTGCTTTAAATTGTGGCCTAAATAAGTGTTTAATAAACATATTGTCAACAAGCTATTGCTAGTTACTGACATATAGATTAAGATTTATTAAGCAGTAATAAGTATGTTTTGGATAATGTATTATCTTTTAAACAAATAAATATATTAAATAATGTGTTGTCAGTTTAAATGTTTTATTACCTTATAAGCATTAATAGGCTTTCAACCTCAATATAGCTGTTACAGTAATTATGTACTTTATGGATATAATTAAAGGCAGTCATTGTTTATTGAACAACACAGAAATATGTAATAAGTACCAGCAAAATGTTTTAATAACTGCACATCTGTCATTTACATAGAAACATAGAAACATAGAATTTGACGGCAGATAAAGACCGCTTGGCCCACCCAGTCTGCCCATTTCCCTACCTGATGGATAAGCTGCAGATCCTAGTTAACCAGCAGCCTACTTCTTCCTACCCCCACTCCCTAGAATTGCCTTATGACTGTCCCATGCATGCTTGAATTCCACCACTGTTTTTGACTCCACAACCTCCTCTGGAAGGCTGTTCCATACATCCACAACCCTCTCTGTGAAAAAATACTTCCTTAAATTACCTCTGAGCCGCCCCTTCTATCTTCAAATTGTGCCCCCTTGTTCTTGCACACCTCTTTTTTTGAAAGATGCTACCCTCTTGGACTTTGTTGATTCCCTTGAGGTACTTGAAAGTTTCTATCATGTCCCCCCTCTCTCTCCTTTCCTCGAGGCTATACATATTAAGCTCCTTAAGTCTCTCTTCATATGTCTTCCGGTGCAGACCCTGCACCATTTTAGTTGCCCTCCTCTGGACAGCTTCCATCCTGTCTATGTCTTTGCGGAGATTGGGTCTCCAGAACTGCACGCAGTACTCCAGATGTGGTCTCACCAGCTGTCTGTACAGAGGGATAATAACTTCTTGTTTTCTACTGGTGATGCCTCTCCCTATGCATCCCAGTATCCCCCCAGCCCTCCTTGCTGCCCTCTCACATTGCTTGCCCACCTTTAGGTCATCTGATATGACTACCCCCAGGTCCCTTTCCATTTTTGTTGTTGTTAGTATCTCACCCCCCATTGTGTACTCTTCCCCTGGGTTTTTTTTCCCTCATGTGCATTACCTTGCACTTCTTAGCATTGAATCTAAGCTGCCATACATTTGACCATTCCTCTAACCTTGCCAAGTCCTTCTCATCCTTTCCACCCACCTTGTGCATCAACACTGTTGCAGATCTTTGTGTCATCTGCAAAGAGACATACTTTTCCTTCCAGTCCCTCTGCAATGTCGCTTATAAAGACATTGAAGAGGACCGGTTCTAATACTGAACCCTGCGGTACCCCACTGCTAACCCCCCTTTTTTCAGAGTGGACTCCATTTACTATTACTCTCTGTGTCCTATTCTCCAGCCAATTCTTTACCCAGGCTGTCATCTTGGGACCCACTCCCAGGCTGGCTAACTTGTATATTAATCTTTTGTGTGGGACTGTGTCAAATGCCTTGCTAAAGTCTAGGTAGGCCATGTCCACAGCCCCTCCCTGATCAACTACTTTGGTCACCCAGTCAAAGAAATCTATCAGATTTGTCTGGCATGACCTTCCCACTGTGAATCCATGCTGCCTTGGGTCCTGTGCCCCTCTGGCCTCTAGATACGCAACAACTATTTCCTTCAGAAGTGATTCCATCATTTTCCCTACCACTGAGGTTAAACTAACAGGTCTGTAGTTTCCTGCTTCTGCCTTGCTCCCACTTTTGTGACGGGGAATCACATCTGCCCTCCTCCAGTCCTCAGGTACCACCCCATCTTCCCATGATTTGTTAAGAGGGTAGTCAGTGGTGTCACTAGTTCTACCCTTAGTTCTTTTAGAATTCTGGGATGAATCCCATCAGGCCCCATTGCTTTGTCCACCTTCAGTTTTAAGAGCTCTTTCAGAACCCTTTCTTCTGTAAATGGGCTGGTATCAACTTCTGTATCCAGAGTGTTTCTACTGTTTGTTTTAGGTACCTCCCCCTCTTCCTTTGTAAATACTGAGCAAAAATATTTGTTTAGTATCTCTGCCTTTTCACAGTCACCCTCTGCCCACCCTCCCTCCCCTTTATTAAGCCTCACTATCCCTCCCTTGCTCTTCCTTCGCTCCCTGATGTACCTATAAAAGGTTTTATGCCCCTTCTTAACTGAGTTGGCTATCTTTTCCTCGGTTTGGGCCTTTGCTGTTCTGACTGCCTTTCCAGCTTCCTTTTGCTTTAACTGATACAGTTCTCTGTCCTGTTCCTTCTGTGATTCCTTGTACTTTCTGAATGCTTTCTTTTTCTCTTGAACCTTCACTGCCACTTCCTTTGAGAACCATAGTGGTTTCTTACCTCGTTTCATTTTGTTTATTTGCTTTACACAAAGGATTGTTACCTCTGTGATGGCAGATTTTATTATTCCCCATTGTTCTTCCACCCCTCCTTCCTGCCCATTTGCTAGTGCTTTCCTTAGGCACTCACCCATTTTGGCAAAGTCAGCCCTCCTAAAATCCAGTACCTTTGTCTTTGTATGGCTTGACTCTATTGCTGTGTTATTGTGAACCATACTGTTCGATGGTCGCTAGTTCCCAGATGGCTACCCACTTCTACATCTGTGATCCTCTCTTCATCTCCATTTGAGAGAACCAGGTCTAAGATTGCTCCCTCTTGAGTGGGCTCCAATACTAGTTGTCTAAGGCATGCCCCCTGTAGGGCATCTAGAATAACCCCACTCTTAGAAGTGGCTGCTGCAACTGCACTCCAGTTAACATCTGGCATATTCAGAGCACCCATCAGCAATATCTCCCCTTTATCTGCCATTCTAAGTATACTTTCTATCATTTCCTTGTCCATTTCCTCCCCTGAGAGGGGGTCTGTATACAACCCCTGTGCGGATTGTGGTGCCATTGCCTGCCTCCAAATTGACCCACAGTGCTTCTTTTCCTCCTGTTTACCCTTTTGTTCTGTTGCTTTCTTCTTATGTAGAGAGCTACTCCTCCTCCTCTTTTACCCTCCCGTCCCTCCTGTAGATAGTGTATCCTGGTATGTTTACGTCCCAGTCATGGTTCTCATGTGTACCATGTTTCTGTGACTGCCACGATATCCAGATCTTCCTCCTCCATCAAGGCCACTAATTCAGGAAGCTTGTTACCCAGACTATGGGCATTGGTACTCATTGCTCTCCATTTTTTGATGGCTTTACCTTCTGTAGCGGCATTACATTTAAAATGTAATAATAGTGCAAGAATGCTGCTATTTGGGATACTATGACTTTTAGATAGATTTTATTAATTTTCATAGGCAAGTGGAAATAACTAGCATCAACTAGCAAAAATACTTACTTTTTTATTTAAAGAGAGACTCCAGTCACCAGAAGAAATAACTACATACATAAATACAACAATAAACAAATAAGTAAATAGCAAAATAAATAAATAGCATACATCTGTTGAAGTCTGTTATTCCACATGTGTAAATTTGTGAATTTGGAGCCGTCCTTTTTGTTATTACAGTATTACGGAAACCTACGTAGATAGTTGTCCCCTTACTGATCACTGACAGTTGAGGTTGAGCCTGGTGATGAGATCGGGACACCTTGCCTGTGACACCACAGGCTGTATTTGCAGAAACAACTGTCATGCCACCAGCAAGGCATTATGGCTTCAGCTCCAGAGTACGCCTGAGCTGTAGACGACCAGTAGGGATCATCACGTCTGTTCTATACACATAAAACAGTAGCTGGCATCAGCAGTACTCAGTGTAGGCCATTTATCAGCAACACTCAACAGCACATCATTCTAAAGAAAACTTAATTTCAAGCCCTTCCATTCCTCGGTACTGAAGACAGTCACTTGATTATAAATCATGGCAGCATTATTAGCAATTCTAGGCTGTTTATTTCTTAATGTTCCAGATACTCTTATATCCATTACAGACTGAGGGAGCACTCCTGATCAATCAGGGGGCTCCTTTCCTCTGAGCATGAGTGATACACTCTAATTCTGTGAAGAGCATTTCATGCGCACCTGCTCTGGAAATGGGCACATTCAGGGAAAGTTTTCAAAAATCATAATATATTATTGATCACTCTCTATCAATAATATACTAATAACACCTCAGAGTGGTCTCACTTAAATCCCTATGGTATCAGAACCGCTTACGTAGAAACAGAGAATTTGTTGGCAGAAAAGAACCACTTCACCCAACCAGCCTGATCAGATGGTCCCTGCCTAGTCTGTCTCTGCAGATCCTTACTGGTTTCCAGTGACCCTGCCTCCTCCCTGACAATTTATTAATATTCACCTATGCCTATCCCAAATCTTGAAGCCCCTACTGTTTTCACCACCACCACTTCCACTGGCAGTCTGTTCCAAAACATCTACCGCACTTTCAGTGAATTAATACTTCCTTGCATCCCTCTTAAACTTCCCCCCAGCTTCATTGCCTGCCTCTGGTCTTGGTGCTCTTTCTCATTTGAAAGAGACTCCCCTCTGACACCCTGTTCACCCCCCGAGGTACTTGTAGTTCTCGTGAACGTACCCTCTCGGTCTCCTCTTTTCCAGGGTGTACATGTTTAGACACCTCAGTTTCTCTTTGTGAGGCTTTTGATGCAACCACTGCACCATTTTACTTGCCCTCCTCTGGACTGCCTCCACCTTGTCTATGTCCTTTCTGAGGTGCAGCCTCCAGAACTGGACACAGTACTCCAGGTGGGGTCTCTGAAGTGAGTGATACAATGGCAATACCACCTCACTCCTCCTGCTGAAGATGCTTCTCCCTATGCATCCCTTCATCCCAATGGCCTACCCGCTGCATTATCACACTGCCCTACTACTTAAGGTTATCAGATATGATAACCACATGTTCCCTTTCCTACTTAATGACTGTCAGTACCCCCCCTCCCCCAATAAGTTTCTGGGTTCCTATGCCCTAGGTGCATGATTTTGCACTTTTTGGCATTGAACTACAAATGCCATGTTCTTGACAACTCTTCAAGTTTCCTAAGGTCCCTACCAAGTCTCTCCACCCCTTCCTGAGTGTCCACCTTATTAAAGATGTTGGTGTGCTCTACAGAAAAAACATGCCTTCCCTTCCAGTTCTTCTGCAACGTCACTTATGAAGACATTGAAGAGGACTGGTCCCAGTACTGAGCCCTGCAGCACCCTGCTGGTCACACACACCTCATTAGAGGGAATAGCTCAGACACAAAGGGCAACCCTAGGAGGCATACGCCAAGTGCGGTACAGCCCCTAGCCTTACTGTCTGCTGAGCATCACTGGTCTTCACCGACTGAAGAGAGACCAATCATGGAGGGAAGGCAGACTCCAACAGGTGCAGAAGCAGAGATCCTTGACAGCTGTGCATCGGACTATGAGGGAACTGGAGCAGTAGGAACACTCTACCCTACACCCCCCCTTCAGCTGCAGGTGAATTTCAGGTCCAGATAGCCAGTCTCCATGAGAGAGGGAGAGCGCAAGACTAGGAGTGGCCACAGAAGCATCTCTCAGCTCTCTCACTCAGCTGCAGATGGCAGAAAGACCCAAAAGGAGCTGTGTGTCACTGTGAGTGGCGGGCAGAGTTTCAGGCACAGTGCAGGTACTGCGGGTAGGGTTTAAACAACAACAGCAGGCAGGGAGGGCTTAAACATAATAAACAAAACTAATGCTTTTTTTCCCCAGAGTAACAGGTCTAGTGCAAGGCTAGGAGCAGCAACAGAAGCAGCTCTCAGCTCCCTCACTCAGCCGCTGACAGAACAAAGACCCAAAAGGAGCTGTGTGTCACTGCAGGTGGTGGGTGGAGTTTCAGGCACAGTGCAGGTACTGAGGGCAGGGTTTAAACAACAACCACAGGCAGGGAGGGCTTAAACATAAAAAATAAAACTAACACTTTTTTTCCCCCAGAGTAACAGGCCTAGTGCAAGGATAGAAGTGGCCACAGAAGCAGCTCTCAGCTCCCTCACTCAGCTTCCAACAGGCTTAAACAAACGCTTTTTCCAATTCAGCAACAACAGGACTAAGGGCAAGGTTAGCAGGGCGGCACAAGTGCCCTGCTCTGGATACAGCACATGGCTTTGTTTTTAGTTAGTGGCTGACTGTTTTTTGTCTGAACAGGGGACAGAGGGGACCAACACTCATAGACTCGGGGCTCAGGAAATTGACTCCTTGTGTGACGTAAGGGGTAACCACCCTATTGGAGTGCAGTGCTGGATTCAAACAGAACTGCTGGCTTTAAAAGCCAGTGACCTAGGCAGTTAGCCACAGCTGTGCATTGGGCTACAAGGGAACTGGAGCAGTAGGAACAGTCTACCCTATGCTCCCCCTTCAGCTGCAGGTGAATTTCAAGTCTAGATAGCCGGTCTCTGTGAGAGAGGGAGAGCGTGAGATTAGGAGCGGCCACAGAAGCATCTCTCAGCTCTCTCACTCAGCTGCAGACAGAACAAAGACATGAAAGGAGCTGTGTGTCACTGTGGGCGGCGGGTGGAGTTTCAGGCACAATGCGGTACTGAGGGCAGGGTTTAAACATGCAACCGCAGGCAGAGAGGGCTTAAACATAAAAAACGAAACTAATGCTTTTTTCCCCCCCAGAGTAACAGGTCTAGTGCAAGATTAGGAGCGGCCACAGAAGCAGCACTCGGCTCCCTCACTCAGCCACTGACGGGCTTAAATGAACACCTTTTTCCCCCAGAGCAACAACAGGACTAAGAATAATGTTAGCAGGGCAGTGCAAGTGCCCTGCTCTGGATACAGCACGTGGCTTTGTTTTTACTTAGTGGCTTATTGTTTTTCATCTGAACAGGAAAAGAGGAACTACCCACCCACTGTCCCCCCAATCCCACCCTCCCCCAGCTACTGTTCATTTATAGGCACTGACACACACCTCCAAGCTTCCTGCTCCCTTCAGGAAGGGGAGGCACCTTAGCAGAGCAAACTAATAAAAAAATATCTTTATTTCTTGTAGTTTCC
The DNA here is from genome assembly GCA_016271365.2 of Neoceratodus forsteri. NCBI lineage: Eukaryota > Metazoa > Chordata > Ceratodontiformes > Ceratodontidae > Neoceratodus > Neoceratodus forsteri. The sequence continues at coordinate 107,599,795 of CM028137.1, forward strand.
CTATTCTTTCTTGATCTTCCTTCTCTTTCATCCACATTAGGATCCTAAATCAACATATTCTTACCTCCTTCTCTTTCGTCCACATTAGGATCCTCAAGTAACATGGCAAACATTCCATACCAGTGGTGCAGGGCATCCTTTCAGAGGGTGTACATTCAGGAAAAAGGGCACTGCCCCACATGCTGGACAATAACAGATCTGAGAGCACAACTCAGAGAGGCATGGGAGCAAATCAAACATCTACACAACCTGATTGCCAACTGAAATGTACTCACCCCTTTACACCTCATCAGCTTCACCAGGGGACTATCCCTGAACATCTCACCATCCCTGGCCCTATGGAATGGCAGGTGGTAAAGGGGGGGGCAGAAGAAAGTCATGCCAGTTCCAACAACAGGCAGCACAGCAGGAGTCACCAATCGTAACAGCAAATAGATACATCACTCTTGCCAACGAGGATGAGCATGGACATAACACCAATCACCGCCATTTAGGACATACAACAATGTCAAACCAGGAAGGAAATACAAATGACACAAACAAGAGGGAACAAAAGAAAATACTTGTTGTGGGGGACTCCATGATCCATGGAGTGGAGCCACACATAAATCAAGGTCCTGAAACATAGGTGGTAGTCAAATGCCCACCCGGGGCCTCCGCAGAAATAGATACAGAACGCATTCACAGGTTACTAAAAAAGCAAGGAAAATGTGCAGGTGTTTTCATCCATATAGGTACAAACAATCTGGCAAACCAGACACTCGAGGAGACCAAACAACACATATCTTGCTTAGGTGAGACATTAACCTCACACTCCTCAACTATTGCCTTCTCTGAAACCTTCCCAGTATGGGGGAAAGGAGGCAGTAACCAAAGGATATGCAGGAATCAAATAGAGGAACTTAACACTTGGCTCCAGGGCTGGTGCCAAGACAGGGGACACCTCTTCTAGGGAACTGGTGGGACTTCTCGGAAAGGAGTTTCTTCAAATGCAATGGTCTACACCTGACTAAGGAAGGTATGCGAGCTCTAGGGCAGAAACTGGATATACGCATTGGACATTTAAACTGAACAGTGGGGAGAGGACAGCAGTGACAAAAGGATCTGCAACCTCTCCCCCAAAACACCACCAAATCAGGGCTATAAGCAATAACAAAACAACTCACCAAATGGGTGAGGAAACTGATACAAATAATGAAAAGAGGATTCACCAATTGGCGGAAGGGATGGATAACATAAAAAAGCAGTCACAAATAAAGCAGGACACAGGAAAAGGTAGGGATGAAGTTTGGAAAGCTATGTTCGCTAACACACGGAGCCTATCAAATAAAATAGTTAACCTCACAGCCATCATTGCCAAAGTGGATCTGGACTGGATCATCATCACCAAAACCTGGTTAAACAATAATCATTATTGGGAAATGACTATCCCAGAATACTATCTTTTCTGGAAGGACACAACTGGGTGAAGGCGGGGGGGAGTGGCTATGTATATTAAGGATGGCATAAAAGTGACTGTAATCCAAAATAATAACACAGAAACTGAGTAATTTTGGGTCACTCTAGAGGCTGGAAATGGAGCAATAACTGAGGTAGGACTGAATTACCAACCACCGACAACAGGAGTGGAGGAGATAAAAAAAAGAAAGCCATTCAAAACATGAGCGATAAAGGGGAAGTAATAGTGTTGGGGGATATCAAGTTACCCGACATAAATTGGGGTACCTATACAGCAAGTTCAACCAGAAGCAAAGACTTTCTGGAGGCTCTGTGCTTATCGGGCCTGAAACAACAGGTAAAGGACCCAACAAGAGGGGGATGCTGTCCTTGACCTGCTACTAATGAACGGGAACACTGTTGTGGAAGTAGAGGTGGGAAGTCACCTAGGGTCCAGTGATCACTGCATGGTGCAGTTTCATGTCAGGACAAAAACAGAAACCAAACATTCTAAAACTAAAGTCATAGGGCCCGAGACTAAATGAGTTACACCTGGCGTAACCACACTTGTGCCAAAAAGAATGCCGCAAGTAGGACGTTACGCCAGCAGTTGCGACGTGCAGGATTCTACAATGTGGCCTGTGACATGCCAAAGGCCACTTGTCCCAAAGTGCAGTAACACCAGCAGTTACACCCTAAACCCCCTGCAACATGTCACTAGGGGGTTTACAGCAGCTGTTGCACCCTATTCTACAAGGACAGCAACAAAGACTCCAATATCGGGATTCTACAAAAAACCGCCAGAGGACAACCAGCAACGTAAGTTACACCAGCATTTAGCTGGTATAACTGTACATACACCCTCTGGGGGTTCTGTAGACCCGCTGCACCCACTCCATGATGTGCCTCCCCATGGCCAGAACACCCCTGTTGTCACCCCACAGGGCATCCCACAACCTCCCCAGCCCCTGATCCCTCATAGCAGGTGCCCAGCTGGTCATCTCACGCTCCCAGAACTCCCAATCTATAAATGCCCAGCAGGGCAGCCCGCACACATCATGCCCTCAAACCCCACACTGCTATCAGCCCCACAGGACAGCTCATCAGCCCCACAGGACAGCTCTGTCACCCCCCCCCCCAAAGTGCAGGTCCCTGCAGTGTTGCAAACCTTTAGAATAATTATTACCCTATACTCCCTGGCAGTCTAGTGGCCCCCTACCCAGCAGTGCCAATCACCCCTTACCCCCGACCCATCCCCAGCTGGTGACTGGCACAACCATCCTCTCACCACCACAGTCAGTGCTGCTGATCTTCCTTCTGAGTGCTTACTGTATAGACATGCTCAGAAATGAATGAACTCATTAATTTCTGAGCGCATCTATACAGTAAGCACTCAGATGGAGCTCAGCTGTGCAGCTGGCCATGGCAGTGAGAGGAGGCTGTGCCAGTCACCAGCTGGGGATGGGTCAAATGGGGTGTATTGGCACCCTGGGTGGGGAGGGTGGGGGTCCACTAGACTACCAGGTATATCTGTAAGGATGTCTGACTTATGTTTGTACTGTTCATACTGTACAGTACACTGGCCATGGTGCTCTGGATGGGGTTGAGGAAACTATTGTGGCACGATTGTTGGTTAGGGGCCTCTAGCCCTGTGGGGCTCCAGCAGTGAATGGGCATGGGGGGCACCTGCGACTTGCAGACCTGCAGCTTGTGACATCCTTGCCAAGTATGTTCTTTGTTTGGCTTACCTGGCTGTATGATGCAAGTTGCAGGACCTAGACGCGGGGACCCTGCCCCTTCTAGAATAGGGTGCAGGGTCAATGTCTCAGCTGTGTTTGGCGCAAGTCGAGTTTGGCAGCAACTTGTGCCATGCTTCCAGAATCCCACCCATGGACTTTAGATAAGCAGATTTTGCATCAATAAAGGAAGGTCTTAAAGAGAGACTCAAATATAGTTTGGGGGAGGGACGTTGAAGAGTACTGGGCGCATCTCAAGGGAGCTATACTTCAGATTGCAAACCATTGCTTAAAGAAATTGAGCAAAGCAAAAAAGAAAAGAAATTCACTGTGGTTTAGTAAGGAAGTAACCACCAGGGTTAGGGAAAAAAGGGCTGCTTTTAAGAAATACAAGAAAACAGGGTCTGATAAGGACCAGGAAGACTTCAAAGAAAAACAGGGCTGCAAGCAAGGAGATCAGAACAGCAAAGGCAACAAGAGAGGAGAGGCTAGCCAGAGAAATCTAAAAGAGCAGACAAAATCTTCTATAGATATATTAGTGAAAAAAGAAAGACCACAAGGGGTATTGTCAGACTCACGAAGGAAGATGGAGAGACTACTGAGGATGACAAGGACAAAGCGGAAATCCTAAACAGATATTTCTGCTTTGTATTCACCAAGGAGCAGGATGGCTGTGGACCCACCATTACAAGAGACAATAAAAGTGGCAACAAAGTATGCTCAGGACCCTTTACAGAGGAAGCAGTCCTAAAGGAACTGGAGAAGCTCAATACAAACAAAGCCATGGGACCAGACCAAATGCACCCTAGACTACTAAGAGAACTAAGAGAGGAACTGGCGGCTCTACTGGCTGATCTTTTTAACTTATCATTTGAGCTGGGCGAGGTCCCACAAGATTGGAAAATAGCCAGTTATCCCTCTACACAAAAGTGGTAGCAGAGTGAGGGCGGACAACTATAGACTGGTAAGCCTCACATCACTTGTTGGCAAAACAATGGAAACCTTTCTCAAGGAGAGGATTATATCCTTTCTCAAGGATAACAACAGATTAGACACTAAGCTGTTTGGCTTTATCACAAGGAAGTTATGTCAAACCAATTTACTTGACCTCTTTAACTGGGTAATGAAAATAGTAGACCAGGGAGGTGCAGTAGACATAGTGTACCTGGGTTTCAGCAAAGCCTTCGACTCGATCCCACATAAAAGGCTGCTAAACAAATTAGACAGCATGGGAGTAGGTCATCAGGTGGTGAACTGGGTAAGAAGTTGGCTTACTGGTAGGACCCAAAGGTATAAGTGAATGGTTCACTCTCAGAGGAAAGAAAAGTAGCTAGTGGAGTACCACAGGGTTCAATGCTTGGCCCAATCCTATTCAAAATCTTTATTTGTGACATTTCTGATGGACTGGAGGGCAAGGTGAGTTTGTTCAAACATGACACAAAGATAGGAAATAGGGTGGACACCCCAGGAGAAGTGGAGAAGATGAGGGCTGACCTAGAATTTCTAGAAAAGTGGTCAAGAATGTGGCAACTAAACTTCAATACTAAAAAATGCAAAATCGTGCACCTCGGAAGGACTAACCCAGGAGTGTATTACTACCTAGGGAGTGAAAACCTGGAAGCCTCTAAACAGGAAAGGGGTCTGGGAATAATTATAACAGATGGCCTGAAAATGACCAAGCAATGCGAGAATGCAGCACTGAGGGCAAATGGTTTGTTGGGATGCATAAGCAGGGGGATTACCAGCAGGAAAAAGGAGGTAATCCTTCCACTCCATAGTTCAATGGTGAGGCCACACCTGGAGTACAGTGTACAATTCTGGAGACCACACCTCAAGAAGGATATTACCAGACTGGAAACAGTGCAGAGGAGGGCTTGATTCATGGATTGCATGATAAATCATATGAGGAGAGGCTGCGTGAATTAAACATGTACTCCCTGGAGCAGCGGAGGGACAGAGGAGACATGATCGAGACCTTCAAATTCCTAAAAGGAATAAACAAGGTGCAGGTCCAGGACCTGTTCCATATCAAAAATCACTCAAGAACCAGAGGGCACAACATGAAGCTAGAGGGGGGCAGATTCAGAGGCAACGCACGCAAGTTCTTCTTCACTGAGAGAGTGGTTGAACCATGGAACTGCCTTCCACAGGAGGCAGTGGAGGCAGTAATGGTGGAAACTTTCAAGAAGGCGTGGGATAGATACAAGGGCACCATAACACTGAAAAGCAGTTAAGGGATGGGGTAGGATTATGGGCAGACTAGATAGGCTGTATGGCCCCCCTTCTGCCATCACTTTCTATGTTTCTATGCTTTTAACCACTACTCTCTGTTGCCTATCCACTTACCAGTTCCTTGCCAAATTCACCACTTTGGATCCCACCCATAGGCAGCTCAGTTTCTTTGTCAGCCTCCAATGTGGCACAATGTTGAAGGCCTTGCTGAGGTCCAGATAGGCCCTGTTGGTAGTTCGTGATCATAGCGACTGAGATTCAGTGCCTAGAAAAATGGTGAGTCAATCTCGTCGACTGTCATCATGGCTACCTAGGGAGGAGGGCGACTGGATACTGCGGTTGGCAAAAACCATGACAGGAACTCACTTGTATTTGTGGGGGAGGGGAGAGGCAAGGGAGGGATGGAATGTGGGAGGGGTTGCGGCGAGCAGCTGCTGAGCTGGATCGCTGGTGTCGTGGGGAGAGTGGTCATCTGGGAGGCATGGGGAACCAGGTTTGGGTCCGGCATGGTGCGTTTTTTTGGGGGGACACCTGGCAGCATGTATTTTGTCAAGTTTTTCACCCCCCACGACACACACCCCGCTGGAGTTGAGAATCCATAGTAGGGGGGTGCGGGGGGCCAGTCTCGGGCACCTTTTTTCTGTGCGCTGCCAGTATGCATCGCCAAAATTAATTTTCGGCGATGTACACTCGCCTAATAGCGAGTGCTGTTTCTAAATTGCTATTACGACATGGAACCAGTCATGTCCACTGCCCTCCCCTGATCTATTTCCCTGGTCATCAAATCAAAGAAATCAGTCAGATTTGTCTGGCATGACACCCCACCCTCTATGTTGCCTTTGGTCTTGTAGCCCATTGGATTCACGATACTCTACCAAACTTTTGTTTAACAGGATTTCCATTCATTTCTCCAGCACTGAAGTGAGACTGAATGACCTATAGCTGTTAGCCACCCCCTGATGCTACTCTTGTGGAGAGGGACCATGTCTGGTCTTCTCCATTTCTCCAGCACCATGGCTGTTTCCATTGAGCTGTTGAATAAAGCTATCAGTGGGGCAGCTAGCAGCTCCCATCCATTCCCATAGCCTTGTCCACTTTCAGAACTGCAAATCCTTTCAGGAATTTTTCCTCTGAAAGTGTTGTTTCTGCTGCTGCTTGGTGGTCCTTCCCCTTTCACCCTAAACTGTTAAGACTGAGCAGAAGTATCTGTTCAGGATGTTTGCTTTTTCTTGATCCTTTTCTGGACAGTCTCCCCCTGTTGCCTCCTTATCCTCATTATCCCTCCCCTTGCTTTCCTCTTCTCATTCATGTACCTCAGGAAAGTTTTATCCCCATTAACTACCCCTGTGGCAATTCTTTCCTCTGTCTGCCCCTTTGCCCCCACACTGCCTTTCCTGCTTCCCTCTGTTTTACTTGGTATATAGTACCTCCCTGTCTTCCTCATCTGTGTTTCCTTATATCTCTCGAATACCACCTTTTTCCCTCACCACTTTGGCCATTTCTCTAGAGACCTGTAACTGTCTCTTTTTTTCCTTCTACTTTTATTCACTTCCTTCATGCAGAGGTTTGTTGTCATAATTATGTCTTCCCTTATTTTTCCCCACAGTGCCTCTACCCCTCCCTCACAATCTCCCCCCCGAGGCAGTTTCTGAGGCAGTCTCCTATTTCTTTAATTCCCCCTCCTAAAGTCCAGGACTCTCATCTTGAGGTGGTTTGCCACTATTTCCATCTTAATATTAAACACACTGTACAGTGATGACTGATGCCTAACCGACTGCCTGCTGTGATGCCTGCGATGCCGTCTTGGTTTGTAAGCAAAAGGGCCAGCACTGCCCCATCTCAGATGTGTTCCGTGACTAGCTTTTTGAGAAAAGTGCCTTGTAGGGACTAAAGGATGGCCCTGCTCCTTGCCAAAGCTGCAGTTGGAAGGCTCCAATCCACCTCTGGTAGACTGAAGTCCACAACTAGCAGCACCACCCCCTCACTTGCCATCCTGATGATGGCTTTCCCAAGTGCCTTATCCAACTCCTCTCCCTGTGCTGTAAGTCTCTATACCACCCGTGCATGGATAGCGGCCCCAGTACCTGTCTCTAGGATGCCCACAGCACCTCCAGTCCTTGTTTTTCCTCCAGGTGCCTCTGTACTTATGTGGCCTTGATTCTGTCACTCACATATAGTACAAGCACTCCTCTTCCTCCCTTCCCCGTCTCTCATGAACAGAGATTTGCCCAGTATGGCCATGTTCCAGTAGTGGCTGTCACTGCACCATGACTCCATTATGGCCACTGAATTCAGGTTAATCTCCGCAATGAGAGTCTCCAGGTCCAGAATTTTATTTCCCAGACTCAATGCATTGGTGCACATGTCTCTCCATACCTTACTCTCTTCCTGCTTGATTCCCTGCTTCCACCTCTTCCTGCTTGTGCTGTTCCCTGAAGCTCCTCCTGGTCCTAAGAATGTACGTGAGACCACTCTTACAACCATAAGAGTGGTTTATGTAGCAATAGTAACATACACAACAGGGTGCTTGATGCTAATTTCATTTCATTTTTCTTATTTACCATGGGGAGCACATTAAGCAACATTGCTCTTTTTCAAGTGTGACCAGCATTTATAAACATTATGAGATACAAAGGATTCAATACATACAATAAAAGAGAAGTGCAGTAAAAGGGTTACAATGGGATGTTACAATAGGATGTAAACATGAGCATCTAAAACCAGACAGATGTTCTGAAGGCAGCAATACTGAGCAGGCAATCAACCTACAGTCACAGCATGAACTGAGAAGGCTGAAGAGGGAGGGAAGGAACAGTAGCGTAATTCAAGAGATATGAGAAGGAGGATTTTCAGAGGGTCGGGAGGAGATAATTAATTAACGAGGTCAGGGGCAGTTGTAAGCATATCTGCCAAGGAGGAATTGCCTGAGGTGGATCTTGAATTGAGACAGGGAGGGACATTGGGCCAGAGGAGGGGGATGGCTGTTGAAAGGTTTGGTGCCTTTGTAGCAGAGGGAGTGCTGCCCTTGTGTTGTGTGGCAGTGGGGTATAGAGAAAGAGAAGCATGGTGTCTGTCTGGTAGCCCTTGTGTTAAAGGGCTGCTGGAACAGGAGGTAATGCTTACAGGTAGATGGCCCAAGTGGATTTTGTGGAAGAAAGTGAAGATCTTAAAATCCATCTTACATTTGAGTAAGAGCCAGTTAGCTGCGATGTAGAAGTCACAGTGATGAGTTCATCTGGGGGAGGTCAGTGATGAACTGAACAATGTTATGGTTGTGGAATCATGCCATGTCCCATTGCTGTGTTCCCAAGTATATTATTTATTTATGTTATTCATAAAAAGGCCCCATTGCATAAGCCTGATTTCAAATGCGGTTTACTGGAGTGGTACAATTCCCTGTGTTTTGGGTGGGCAGCCGTGTAGTTACTAGGTGACCTGTCTTTTTAATTCAAACAATATTGCTTTAAATTGTAAAAAGGATGCTCACCCACGCACGTGACCTTGACACACTTACAGACTGGCTGAACCTTCAGAATCACATCCCAATACCAAGTCTGTCTCCTGGCCAAGAAAGCCTTACTTGGTCTTATCCCACCAGGTGTCCACTCTATGCTTCACCAAAATACCCTCTCCAGGCTGACTAGAGGATCTCTCAATACAAAGTACCCTTCTGCTGAATGACCCAAGGGCCACGGTCCTTTGTCTACTGTGCTCCAAAATGGCTTAACTCACTCCCATCTGACCTCCTTGCGGAACTAAAATTGGGGCCTTTCAAGAAAAAACTCTGATCTCACCTCTCGGGCCATATGGTCTGCTCATGCCCCTACTATTAATTAGCCCTTGGCCTAGGTCACTGAATTAACTTTACCAGAACAATGAACCTTTCCTGTCTACTGATCCTCCCTCTACTACTCCCACTCTATCCATCTCTCTCCTTACCTCCCTACTACCACCTCCCCCTCAAAGGCTCCTCTATCACCTGTTTTTTGTCTCCTTGGTCCCTGTCTACTTTATTGCCTCCCCCTGCTCTCTATTATGCCTTAATCCTCTTCACCCCCTCTTAGAGCCCCTTCTCTTCTGGCTCTGCTAATATCCCTACTCCCCTCCACCCATGCCCTCTCCCATTGCTCCCACCTAATTCTAGGGCTCCACTCTACCACTTCTCACCCTCCCATAGATCCCTCCCCTTATCAGTTATATCTACTTTCTCCCTACCCCTCTTGGCAATCCCCCCTACACCCTTATTGATGACAAAGGGAAGCTCGTGTCCGATGATTTCCTGCCTGGACCTCTACTTTTCCTCTGACATATGGCACTTTGATCCCTCCTGCTCTCTGCCCTGACTCTTGCTACACCCTTTCTTCACTCATTTCTCTGACAAGCACTTTATTTTTGCAATAGCCTCTCATAACAACCTTTCTGAGTTTGATCTACCATTGCTCTATACGAAATATATTGCTTCCCATGTCTGTTACCCTGAATTGTCAGGTCAAATGTCTGTCAACTAGACTGTAGGATCTTAATGTATCTAGATATGATCCACCTTGTATTGTATTTCCTGTATGTGTTTCATCCCATTTGACGTGGAACCTTTGCAAATGAGATTCTTGCTCAAAGGTTGTAATCCAAGACTTAAATAAGTAAATAAAGAAAGAAAGATTTGAACCTACAGAGCCCTGTGTTAAATGGGAGGGTCGTTTATTGCTAACAGCGGGCTATTTAGCAAGCATGGCTTAAAAATCAGGATAAAGGTGCTGTGGAGTCTAGAGTCCTACTGTCTGAGAATTTTTGCATCTGGACTAGAGTAATTACAACTTGAATGAAGCCACATAAGGGCTGTGACTTATTGGTGTAACCCCTAGATGGCGCTATCCCAGGGGCTACTACCCCTGCCTGATTTGCCACCAACAGGTTGAGGGGCCTGGATCCAATGGCGGGTGCCTCCACCCAGAGGTCAGGGTTTGCAATAGTTAAACTAACTTGGTCACAGCCCTCTGGGACACTGCAACCCCCCTTTCTTCCCACTAGTGGCCCACACAATATATCAGAATTACCTTCACAGTATGCACTTACCCCCAGGTCTGGTTCCGCACTGGGACCTCCTCAGAAATGAGATACAGTGCAACAATCACAGTACAGTACTTTAACATAGACAAATACTCGAGGCAGTATAACTTTGCTGAAACAAGCAGCTCTGATTTATTTAGGGGATATAACAAGGACAGGGGGAATCAGGTTAATTAGCTTATCACTCTAATAATCTACATATGGCTCTGTGCACAGGCCTATCCCTATCAGTTACTGTCCCTGGGTACCCAAGCCCTAGTGGCTAGTCCAAACCGTGGCAGCTGGTAGGGGCCCTTTCACACAGAGAAAAGGAGAATTAAACAGTCAGCAGTACAGTAATTCCATTTGGATTTAATGTGAAATTCAACAGGGAGCGACCCTGAATTAGTACTCACGACCTCCAAATAAGATAGGGTCCTTCAATGTCAGCAGGGCTCACTTGAGGTACACAAACCTCTTCACACATTTATAAAAAGAAAGCACTATACCAGGTAGGCTGCATCTGTATCCCGATCGCAATTACTGCACAATACCCGGGAGAACACACAGCAGATTCAGTTCCTGACAGACCGAGTGCAATTTTCAGCAATTCCTCCAGTCTTCTACAGGGTGAGCCTGGTTTCTACTTTTCAGATATCCTTTGATTCTCTTCACAGGACGGATTCAGTCCTAACAAGCTGTTACACAAGCTGCAGACCGGAACTCTGGGCCTTACACACGTTTTTTGACTAAAACTGCACACTGAAAAAGCACAGGGCTCCTTCCTTCTTCACTGCCAAAGCTCAACTGAAACTCCAACTGACAAAACCGGGCACTTCCTTTGAGTTCCTCCCAGTTCTTGACTGGATTGGCTGTCACTCACAATAGACTGCTGCTGTTGGTCCAAAAGGCACTGAAGTCTAAACTACATCTCCCAGAGTCACTGCCCATACAATCCTCTGTGGCTGGCTCAGATTATGAGTCCAAGTTCTGATTCATCCAAGGCACCATTTTAGAGCTAGCTTACCCCACACTGATTGGTCCAGTTCAGCAGTTCAAAACTAGAATGGGGAACTAGCAGACACAGTTCTGACTGCAAAGAAAGCAGGTTAGACAAACTGTAATTTCATTATTACTCTAAATAATTTCTGGCAAACAGTTACATCTTTCAGATAGGTTCCCTTTGCACTCCTAGTGACTGCAAAAATGAAGTGAATTGGCAGCAGCTTGAGTGGTACTCAATCAAAGAAACACACAGTCCCCATACAAACTAATTATGTCTGCAAGCAGACAGCTCTTAAAGAGACAGTACCAGAGGTTCTAAAAACACTCACTGATAAATGGCTTAAACGCCAAACACCATTCAGGCTTGGAGCATTCAAGCAAGCTCCTGGAAGTCTTTTGGGAACCCCCATTTGAAGGGGGGTTACATTGGGAACAAAAGAATGTGGATTAGCAAAACCAGCAGGAGATGAGACGTGCTGACTCCAGTCCGGCCTGTGTGTACTTGTGCTTTGTTTTTTTTAATCTGTGTGTGGGGGGGGGCGAAAGGAAGAAGCCCCCCAGTTAGGAAACTTTAGCTTAGACTTTTAAACTTTGAACATGGATGCCGGGTGGACCTTTCTCAGCATGTGACGAGGCCAGCCTATCACAAAAAGGAACATCAGAGGCAGGACTTTTGAGTTTATTTAAAAGAGCCTGCAGAACTTGCCAGAGACAGACATAACCTCTCTTTTAAAGACTCTCCTGGAAGCAACAGAATAAGACTTTGGACCACTATCTAAATTGCCACCAGATGGGAGAACCAGCAAACTACTAAGAACACTTTTCATTTCCAGCACTAAGGACTGTTTTTCAAGGTAGAATTATATTAGCTAGAATTTAAACAGTATGTCTTTTTTTTGTATATTTCCAACTTTCTTTTCATATCCTGTAACTAAAATTAAGAAAAGAATTAAGAAGGCAGTATAGCACAGTGGTTTAAGGCTCTGAGCTGCAAACCTGAAGACCTGGGTTTGAATCCCACAGCCCCACTTGCATACTGTGTGACCCTGAGCAAGTCAATTAACTTCATTGTGTTCCCAGGTCACACCTGTAAACAAGCTTTCAGCTTAGTGTATCTCTTCTGTTTAAATACATAAATAAAAAAGTATATAATTTTTATTTGCATTTTATTAACAGTCCTTATAGGCAAATAAGTAAAGCTTTTGGCTTATATTAAATGAATTCTGTCAGCGTCTGTTGTGAGTGTTGTTTTGGGAAGGTTTTGTTGAAACTAATCTAAGCTTATCTAATGCTTAAGGGCAGATGCTACCAAGATAAAATCCAAGAAGGGACTCTGTGAATGAAAAGAAGAGGGGGATACAAAAGTTCTCTCAAAAGGGGTCTGTGGGGGTTGAACCGGTCCCTGCATTTTGCTGGGAAAAAACACACATAGGGTGTATAAGGCATTGCTGAAGGCCTATACATGTCTGTTGGTTTTCTGGTTCGCTGCACAGTGGCCAAGAGGGTTCTCTCCCAAGAACAAAGACTCAAGGCTGTATTTACACCCCTTACACAGAGAGAGGAAGCCCGAGTACCACCTTGGCAGACATTCAGTTGTGAAACAGCAAGCATTTTAAAAGGGCAGGAGGGGGAGTATTCCTGATCCAGATCACAAGGGGATTCACTGTAGCCCAGTGAATTCTTCCCCACTGGCAAGTAGCCCTTAACTGACTGAGGAATTTCTGGAAGGAAGTGGAGGAGTAGACCAAAGAACCATAATCTATTTGTGGCAGCAAGAAACTGCTGGCTAAGAGTGCCCTGGTTTTGGGAATAAGGAACCTTTTAACTCAGTAGAGCATGCCTGGCCTCTGATGAACCTTTTTGATATGCTGGCTGATATGAAGTTTGCACGAGAGATGACAGTCAAGGTGGGTACCAAAGAATTTAAAATTTGAGGCTCTCTCAATGAAGTTATCATCATTGTCACAAAGAGAGAAATTGAAATCAGTGTTTTTTCTGGTAACCAAAAAGACCAGAGATTTTTTTTTTTTTTTTTTTTTGAGAATGAGACCATGTGTGGAGAACCAGGAGTGACGTTTACATAGAAACATAGAATTTGATGGCAGATAAGGACTGCTTGGCCCACCCAGTCTGCCCATTTCCCTACCTGATGGATAAGCTGCAGATTCTAGTTAATAAACAGCTTGCTTCCTCCTACCCCCCACTAAAATTGCCTTATGCCAGCCCCATGCATTCTTGAATTCTCCAACTGTTCCTGACTCCACAACCTCCCAACCTCCTCAGGAAGGCTGTTCCATGCATCTACAACTCTCTCTGTGAAAAAATACTTTCTAACATTACCTCTGAGCTGTCCCCACTCTATCTTCAAATTGTGCCCCCTTGTTCTTGCACATCTCTTCTTTTGAAATATACTACCCTCTTGTACTTTGTTAATTCCCTTGAGATACTTGAAAGTTTCTATCATGTCCCCCTTCTCCCTCCATTCCTCAAGGGTATACATATTAAGCTGCTTTAATCTCCCCTCGTATGTCTTCTGGTGCAGACCTTGCACCATTTTGGTTAGCCTCCTCTGAACAGCCTCCACTCTGTCTATGTCTTTGTGGAGATGGGGTCTCCAGAATTGCACGCAGTACTCCAGATGGGGTCTCACTAACTGTCTGTACAGAGGGATAACAACTTCCTGTTTTCTTCTGTTGATGCCTCTCCTTATGCATCCCAGAATCCCCCCAGCCCTCCTTACTGCCTTCTCACATTGCTTGCCCACCTTTAGGTCATCTGATATAATTACTCCTAGGTCTCTTTTCAATTTTCGCTGTTGTTATTAACTTATCCCCAATTGCGTACTCTTCCCCTGTGTTTTTGTTTCCCAGATGCATTACCTTGCACTTCTTTGCATTGAATCTGAGCGGCCACATATTTGACCATTTCTCCAACCTTGCCAAGTCCCTTTTAATTTTTTCCACCCCACATTGTGTATCAACCCTGTTGCAGATCTTTGTGTCATCTGCATAGAGACATACCTTTCCTTTCAGGTGCTCCCCAATGTCACTTATAAAGATATTAAAGAGGACCAGTCCCAGTACTGAACCCTGCGGTACCCTGCTAGTTACCCTCCTTTTTTCACTGTGGACTCCATTTACCATTGCCCTTTGCGTCCTATTTGTCCAGCCAGTTTTTTATCCAGGCTACCACCTTGGGGCCAACTCCAAGGCTGGCTAACTTGTATATTAATCTTTTGTGTTAGACTGTGTCAAATGCCTTGCTAAAATCTAGGTAGGCCATATCCACAGTCCCTCCCTGGTCTACTACATTGGTCACCCAGTCAAAGAAATCTATTAGGTTCGTCTGACATGACCTTCCTGCTGTGAAATCGTGCTGCCTTGGGTCCTATGCCCCACTGGCTTCTAGGTACTTGATAATTCTTTCCTTCAGAAGTGATTCCATCATTTTCCCTACCACTGAAGTCAAACTAACTGGTCTGTAGTTTCCTGCTGCTGCCCTGCTCCCACTTTTGTGAAGTGGAATCACACTTGCCCTCCTCCAGTCCTCAGGTACCACTCCATCCTCCCATGATTTGTTAAAGAGAGTAGTCAGTGGTGTTCCTAGTTCTACCCTTAGTTCTTTTAGTATTCTTGGGTGAATCCCATCAGGCCCCATTGCTTTGTCCACTCTCAGTTTCAAGAGTTCTTTCAAAACCCTTTCTTTTGTGAATGGACTAGTATTGACCCCCCTATTCAGAGTTTCTCCCTTGTTTGGTTTAGGTACCTCCCCCTCCTCATCTGTTGTGAATACTGAGCAGAAATATTTGTTCAGTATCCCTGCTTTTCACTGTCATCCTCTGCTCACATTCCCTCCTTATTAAGTCTCTATATCCCTCCTTTGGTCTTTCTTCACTCCCTAATATACCTATAAAAGGTCTTATCCCCCTTCTAAACAGAGTTGGCTATCTTTTCCTCACTTTGTGCCTTTGCTATTCTGACTACCTTCCCTGCCTCTTTCTGCTTTAACTGATAAAGTTCTCTGTCCTGCTCCTTCTGTGTTTCCTTATATTTCCTGAATGCTATCCTTTTCTTCTTAACTGTCCCTGCTACCTCCTTTGAGAACCATAGTGATTTTTTCCTTCATTTTGTTTTATTGATTTGCTTCACACAAAGACTTGTTGCCTCTGCGATGGCTGTTTTGATTATTCACCTTTGTTCTTCCACCCCTCCTTCTTGCCCATTTGCTAGTGATTTTCTGAGGCACTCACTCATTTTCCCAAAGTCAGCCTTCCTAAAGTCCAATACTCTTGTTTTTGTAACAAGTTTGCTGAAATCCCACTGCAGTTTGTCCCAGAGTTTTAAAATTCTAAAGTTCTAAATTCTATTATCACAGTCCATTTCTCACAAAGGGGATTCTCTAAAGTTCTGCAATGTAAAACATTTTTAATTTACATAAGTTTTTTTTTTTTAAACAGAATCTTCAACATGATTAATCTCAAGTCCTTTGTTGAGCTGAACTGCCCAGCTTTGCCTCACAGTTCTCTCATCCAAAGAACTGGAGACTGCCCTCTCACAACCATAATTACAAATAGGGTCTTAGAAACAGAGTATTCTGATTGGCTGTCAACATTTTATCAGCCTTGTTCACCTTCGATAAAAATAAATTTTAAGCTTAATCACATGTTGAACAAGGTTTAACAGTATTTACAAAAAACAGTTTTATTATAATCGCAATAAGGCACTCTCAGGGCTTATGCTAATTGTCAGTTAATCACCCTGTAGAGGCATGTGGCACTTGGCTACACCTTGTGCCACACTATAAAATGACAAGATCAATTCCTGTGCTATAACTGGTCAGTGCTGAGCTTCATCGGTGATGTTATCCCAGCATAACATCACACCAGTTCAAAAAGCAACTAGAAATGTATTTTAGAAATGTATATTTTTACAAGCAGGCCATTTTATAATTGCAATAATTCACTCCAGGGCACGTATCATGGGGATAATGTCACTTCTGTGGTGCAGGATGCACTCAGCCTATAGTCATATGCATTACCACTCAAAATGTGATGTATCCTAGCATGACACACACCCTGTGATTGTTTTATTACATCGCTAGAGGGTGATTAATAGACCATTATGGTCAGCTTTATTGCTTAGGAGACACAGTAATTGTACATATAAACATAATTTGCTGGCGGAAGGGCCTTTTTTAATGAGATCTTAATCTTTAATACAGTCTTTTGAAACTGAATCTCTTTAGGCACTATTGTGACTTATCTAACTGCATGTGTTACTGAAGTACTATTGACTTGCACTGTGCCTACAGACCTCAGTGATAAGGTTACTGTTCTTGATTTTTGTCACTTTTTTGTTACCAATGTATTCTTGTTCTTAGGTCTGTTCATTCCATGTCATTTCTAAAAATAAAACATTTTTTGCCTAGTATACTTGCCTGGTTACTAAACACGAACTAAATAAATAAAACATCAATGAATATTTTAGTAAACTTACTCTTGCCGTTTAGATTGTATTCATGTGGGTGGAGGTGCAAAGCCCCAAGAACACTGCAAGCCCCTGGTGCACCTATCATTTGTGCATGGGGCTCACAGCATTCTGTCAGCCGACAAGCGGGATTTTTAACCAGTGTGCTGATTGTTGCAAGTTAGATCAACTTCTTGCTGGTCTAACTCACAGCAATTCCAGGTTCCTTGTTCACGGGGCTTGTACAAAATATTTTGCACAAGCTGCCGTAAAGTGGGAAAACTGTCGTAACTGTGCCTGATGTATAAAATTGGGTGCAGTTGTGGCAAGGGTGTTTTGCACAGCTGCACCAAAAAATGGGTTTGATGCAGGGTTTGATCGAAGCCTTGCCTCACCATTTGAAAATCTGGACCACAGTCTACATGTGCACTGGCAATACTCGTTCCTGCCATGTGGTTGAACACTGTTTCACGCAGCTCATTGGCCTTTACCCAGGACGTTTTTAGCTGGTTCAGGTCAATAGAACTAGATAGCATACTCTATGCTTAATGGAGACCAGAGCTAAGCACAATGGGCCCTACGCATCAATGGGCGCATGTTACACGCAGATTGCATGTAACCTGCCTGAGCAGCACTGCATCTGCATGCAGGTGCACACTGGCTGTTATTCACTAATGGCCACCACCTGTCTGCAACTCTCCCCCCCAACACAAAGGACGCTGCAGGGTGGCCAGGGTGCAGCTGCAGACCCAGGCAGGCATCCAGTTGGATGCCTGACCTTGGTCCTGGAGTGGATCCCATGCAATAGCCCCATATGGCAGGAACCCTCTTTGTTCAATACCCATCCCCACGCCATGGCCAGGTGCATAATGGAACCTCACAAAGACCCATACTCATGTGCATAGTGGTACCCCCACACACACATCCATGCCCCACCACCGGTGGCAGCCATTTGGACCCCCGTCCCCCACAGCCCAGCTAATGGCTCACTCAACCCATCCATACCCTGACTTAGTAGGTACCAACCCCGACAAGGCATGGACCTGGCCCACCTGCATCGTCAACCCACACAGTACAATGCCCCAACCCCCCACGGCACTGCCTGTCAGGTACGAGGGATATGTCTCCAGCCTATGGGGGTCCCAGCAGCAACACGTCAGAGGGTAGGTTGTGTGGTCCATGCATTGTGGTCAGCCTGCCTTGAGGTGGGGTGGGATGTATTGCTTGCCTTGTAGGGGCTGGCATTCAGCCTGGGCAAGTGGCCAGTTGTGTAGGTGAAGTCCTATGCCCATCGAGGCATGTGCGGGTATTTACTGAGTGTGGGCCTGGGCACATAGGGCACCTTTGGCAGGGTCTCCTCTGGCATAAGTGGCACCCTCCTACACCCTCTGGTGCACAGCACTATGTGCCATAGTGCATGCCGTGTAGTGCCAGCACGTCCCCTGCCTGCCCCCAGTGCATTGCTGTCTGTGCAGCTGAGGAATCGGGTGCACAACTACCACATTCTGTCAGTGAATGCTGAGTGGGGTCTGTGGGACCCCGCTCCATGGCATTCAGTCATAGTGATGCCAACATGCCTAGTTTATGCGGCGCATTGGCATCGTGCATAGGGCCCAATGTGAGGATTTTTTTTTTTTACTCAGAAAAGGGTAATCCTTTGCCACAAAGTTCCCAAAGAAAGACGTATACTGTAAGTGGGGAGGGTTAAATCTTATAAACTCATATTAGAGCACAATAACATTACTGGGTACAGTATTTCAGACATTGAGATGGGGAGGGTTCCCAGAGTTTTCATGGAGAATAACATTACTGGGTACAGTATTTCAAACATTGAGATGTGGAGGGTTCCCAGAGTTTTCATGGAGAATAGAGTTACTGGGTACAGTATTTCATTCATTGAGGATGGAAGGGTTCCCAGAGTTTTCATGGAGAATAGCATTACTGGGTACAGTATTTCATTCATTGAGGATGGAAGGATTCCCGGAGTTTTCATGGAGAATAACATTACTGGGTACAGTATTTCATTCATTGAGGATGGAAGGATTCCCGGAGTTTTCATGGAAAATAAC
Organism: Neoceratodus forsteri; assembly: GCA_016271365.2. Classification (NCBI taxonomy): domain Eukaryota; kingdom Metazoa; phylum Chordata; order Ceratodontiformes; family Ceratodontidae; genus Neoceratodus; species Neoceratodus forsteri. The sequence continues at coordinate 107,618,785 of CM028137.1, forward strand.
ATTATTGGGTACAGTGTTTCATTCATTGAGGAGGGAGGGTTCCTGGAGTTTTCATGGAGAATAACATTACTGGGTAAAGCAATTCATTCACTGAGGAGGGAAGAGTTCCCACTGCTTTTAAGGAGAATAACATTACTGGGTAAAGCATTTAATTCATAGAGATTGGGAGGGTTCCCAGAGGTTACATGAAGAATAACATTACTGGTTACAGCATTTCATTCCTTGAGTAGGAGAGGGTTCCCTGAGGTTTCATGCAGAATACATTACTGGGTACAGTATTTCATTCATTGAGAAGGAGAGGGTTCCCTGAAGTTTCAGGCAGAATAACATTACTGGATGCAGTATTTCATTCACTGTGAAGGAGCGGGTTCCCTGAGGTTTTGTGGCGAAAAACATTACTGGGTACAGTATTTCATTCATTTAGAAGGAGAGGGTTACCTGAAGTTTTATGGAGAATAACATTACTGGGTACAGTATTTCATTCATTGAGAAGGAGAGGGTTCCCTGAAGTTTCAGGCAGAATAGCATTACTGGGTGCAGTATTTCATTCACTGTGGAGGAGAGGGTTCCCTGAGGTTTCATGGCGAATAACATTACTGGGTGCAGTATTTCATTCATTTAGAAGGAAAAGGTTACCTGAGGTTTTATCGAGAATAACATTACTGGGAGCAGTATTTCATTCACTGTGGAGAAGAGGGTTACCTGAGGTTTTATGGAGAATAACATTACTGGGTGCAGTATTTTATTCACTGAGGATGGCAGGGTTCTCAGAGAATTCCAGTTTTTACCTAATATCGGGCCTGATGCACAACAAATAGAAATGACAGCATGCAGGGAATTCTACAACTACAAGTCACGCATCATCTGTTCCATGGACCCCTGTGGCATCCACTAAAGGGGTGTGTAGCCATTACTCATTCACTACCCTGGCAGTTCATGCTGCTGCATGCACAAAAGGCCTGGGGTGAGTCTCCAGGGGGCATGCCTGCACTCTTCACTCTGCACCATTCATTATAGTGCAGAGTGCCAGACAAGGGGGTGCCGGATACTTGGGCAGGGACCCTAAAACAGCCACCATGTTTCACCCACATAAAACACCCACTGGCCACAGCAGGACCAAATGCCCCTCCCTGCCATGCTAACCCAGCCATCAAGTCAGGCATGGCAGACTTGGAGCAGCCATGTGGCCACTCACCTGATGTTTATAAATTTAGAACCCCCTGGTGCCCCACAATTCCCTGCACCACATGAAGTGGGGATACAGTAACGGACCATGACAGGCATCCAATTGGATGCCCGCTTGTGTCCGCCGATCAGCCTCCACATGCTAGCACACTGGGGGGCAGGGCTGCAGTGAGGTGTCTTGTGGTGACTGCCGGTAGTGAATAATGTACCCAGCATATCTGGCCCTGGGTGTGGAGCTGCATGGCGAGGTATGCACTAGTACTACATTGCCCCGATTGGGTATGAGGGTGAGCCAATGGCGAATCTGTATTTGGTGACTGTGACAAAATTTGTCCCTTTACTTTTGATTCTGCTCAGTTGACAGTTTGGGCCAATTCAGGTCGCTTTTTCCAAATAATTAGAAAGCTAACACTAACCCTTCCCAAGGGGACCATGCTTTCCAACCCCTTAAAAGGAAAATATTGTAAATTAAAAATATCCTGCCCCCAAAGCTGCTCTGCAAATTAGTCCTTTGAAGTGTTTAAAAACATTTCAGTACCTAAGTTACCCATTTTTTTTATTCTATCAGTGCTCTTTAATGTGTCTTGTAAATCACTGCCCAGCCTGCCACAGTCTTGGGTGAACAGCGTACTTCTGATGCTTGCTCTATGAAAATGTGACCTGCCAGATCACCCTTTTGTCAGCAGCTCACGTTTGCGCACAGTAAGCAGCAGTAGTGTCCTGTAGATCCAGAAGATGGTGGCCAGCAGTGCTTTGCACGACAATTATGCTACGATTAATATAAAATAATAAAACTGACTACTGTAGGTAGGTACTTGGGGGAGTTTAAATTGTTATACTTTCCTTTAAGTCATTCAGCCAATAATCTAGACTGTAATGGGAAACATAGAAACATAGACTTTGACGGCAGATAAGGACCGCTAGGCCCATCAAGTCTGCCCATTTCCCTACCTACAGGATAGGCCGCAGATCCTAGTTAACCAACAACCTATTTCTTCCTACCCCCCACAAGAATTGTCTTATGTCTGTCCCATGCATTCTTGAAATCTCCCACAGTTTTAGACCTCACAACCTCCTCAGGAAGGCTGTTCCATGCATCCACTACCCTCTCCTCGAAATAATACTTCCTCACATTGCCCCTGAACCGCCCTCCTTCTATCTTTAAATTGTGTCCCCTTGTTCTTGTAAGTCTCTTTTCTGAAAGATGCTACCCTCTTGGACTTTGTTGATTCCACTGAGGTACTTAAAAGTTTCTATCATGTCCCCCCTCTCCCTTCTTTCCTCAAGGGTATACATATCAAGCTCCTTTAGTCTCTCCTCATACGGCTTCTCTTGCAGACCCTGCACCATTTTAGTTGCCCTCCTCTGGACTACCTCTATCCTGTCTATGTCCTTGCAGAGATGAGGTCTCCAGAACTGGACACATTACTGTCTGTACAGATGGATAACAACTTCCTGTTTTCTGCTGCTGATGCCTCTCCCTATACATCCCAGTATACCCCCCAGCCCTTCTTGTTGCCTTCTCACATTGATTGCTAACCTTAAGATCATCTGATATGATTACCCCCAGGTCCCTTTCCTCTTTTGTTGTTGTTACTACCTCCCCACCCATTGTGTATTCTTCTTCTTCTGGGTTCTTGTTTCCCAGGTGCATTATTTTGCACTTCTTTGCATTGAATCCTAGCTGCCATACTTCTGACCATTCCTCCAACCTTGCCAAGTCCCTTTTCATCCTTTCCACGCCTCCTTGTGTATCAACCCTGTTGCAGATCTTTGTGTCATCTGCAAAAAGGCATACTTTTCCTTCCAGTCCCTCTGCAATGTCACTGATGAAGACATTAAAAAAGGACTGGACCCAATAATGAACCCTGCGGTACCCCACTAGTAACCCCTCTTTCTTCAGAGTGGACTCCATTTACAATTACCTTCTGTGTCCTGTTGTGCAGCCAATGTTTTACCCAGGCTACCACCCTGGGACCCACTCCCAGGCTGGTTAATTTGACTATTAATCTTTTGTGTGGGACTGTGTCAAATGCCTTGCTAAAGTCTAGGTAGGCCATGTCCACAGCCCCTCCCTGGTCTACTACTTTGGTCACCCAGTCAAAGAAATCTATTAGATTCATCTGACATGACCTTCCCGCTGTGAAACCATGCTGCCTTGGGTCCTGTGCCTCACTGGCCTCTAGGTACTCAACTATTCTTTCCTTCAGAAGTGACTCCATCACTTTACCTACTACAGAGGTCAGACTGACAGGTCTGTAGTCTCCTGCCTCTGTCTTGGTCCCACTTTTGTGAAGGGGGGATCACATCCGCCTTCCTCCAATCCTCGGGGTACCACACCATCCTCCCATGATTTATTAAAAAGAGTAGCCAGTGGCTTCACTAGTTCCTCCCTTAATTCTTTTAGAATTCTGGGGTGAATTCCATCAGGACCCATTGCTTTGTCCACCTTCAGTTTTAGGAGTTCTTGCAGAACCCTTTCTTCTGTGAAAGGACTGGGATCGACCCCCCTATCAAGAGTGCTTCTGTTAATTGGATTAGGCACTTCCCCCTCCTCTTTTGTGAATACTGAGCAGAAGTATTCGTTCAGTATCCCTGCTTTTTCACTGTCCCCTCTGCCCACCCACACGTTCATTCTATTCAGCCTCACTATCCCTCCTTTGTCTTTCCGCTCGTGATGTACCTATAAAGGTTTTATCCCTTCTTAACTGAGTTGGCAATCTTTTCCTCAGTTTGGGCCTTTGCTATTCTGATTCCTCCCTGCTTCCTTCTGCCTTAACTGGTACAGCTCTCGTCCTGCTCCTTCTGTGTTTCTTTATACTTCCGGAATGCTATCTTTTTCTTCCTGACTTTAACAGCCACCTCTTTTGAGAACCATAGTGGCTTTTTCTTTCGTTTTGATTTGTTTATTTGCTTCACACAAAGGCTTGTTGCCTCTGTGATGGCAGGTTTGATTATTCCCCATTGTTGCTCCACACCTCCTTCTAGCCTGTTTGCTAGTGAGTTTCTGAGGCACTCTCCCATCTTGCCAAAGTCAGCCCTCCTAAAGTCCAGTACCCTCACTTTTGTATGGCTTGACTCTGTAGCTGAGTTTAATGTGAACCACACTGTTTGATGGTCACTTGTCCCCAGATGGCAACCCACTTCTAGATCAGAGATCCTCTCACTGCCCTGTTTGAGAGTACGAGGTCTAAGATTGCTCCCTCACGAGTGGGTTCTGAAACTAGCTGTCTAATGCCTGCCACCTGCAGGGCATCAAGAATGGCCCTGCTCTTGGATGTGGCTGCAGCAAATGTGCTCCAGTTAACATCTGGCATATTCAGGTCTCCCATCAACAGTATCTCCCCTTTCTCTGCCATTCTAAGAATGCCTTCTATCATATCCTTGTCCATTCCTTCCCCCTGACATGGGTTCTGTACACAACCCCTATGCGGATTGTGGTGCCCTTTCCAGTCTCCAAGGTGACCCACGGTGCCTTCTCTCCTCCCTGTTTACTCTTTTGTTCAGTTGCTTTTATCCCTTCCTTTACATAGAGAGCTACTCCTCCCCCTCTTCTCCCCTGCCTGTCTCTCCTGTAGGTTATGTACCCTGGTATGTTAACATCCCAGTCATGGTTCTCTGTGTACCATGTTTCTGTGACTGCTACGATATCCAGGCATCCCTCTTCCATCAAGGCCACCAGCTCAGGGAGCTTGTTGCCCAGACTACGGGCATTGGTACTCATTACCCTCCACTTCCTGATGGCCTTACTCTTTTGCCCCATCCTGTCCTTCTTGCCTTTGTCACTTTCTCCATTTACCCCTGCCCTTCTCCCTATTGACACCTCTATGTTGGTGTTTGCCCTGACTTACTACCGTGATTATTTGGGGGGGGCTAGGATTTCCCTGCTCCTTTACAGTGCCTCCCCCCTTGGCTAGTTTAAAAGCTTGCCAATAAAGCATTTAAACCTATCACCCAGGATCCTGGTTCCCCTCCCGGACAGATGCAGCCCATCATGCCAATATAGGCTTGCATCACTCAAGGTGGACCCCCAGTCCCCAATGAAGCCAAATCCCTGAGCTCCACACCAGTTTTTCAACCATTGATTGAATCTCATGGTGCGGAACACCCTAGCCTCTCCTATGCCATAGATGGGCAGCACCTCCGAGAAGGTTACCGTGCGTGCTACTTGACTAAGGCCCCTCCCCAATTCCATAAACTCTTCCTGCACTTCTCTAATCCCTCTCTTAGCCAGGTCATTTGTCCCTAGGTGGACAATGACATCCAGCTCCCTCCCCTGTGCAGCTGCTCTGGCAATCCTGAGGATTCGCTCCCTGTCCCTCCAAGCCATGGCGCCAGGCAGGCACCTCACCTCCCTCTCCCCTTCCTCCCCCAGTTCTACCTTCCTAACAATGGAGTCCCCCACCAGGAGTTGTTTCCTTCCCCTGCAGGGTCCCCTGCCACCCTCCTCTGGGTCTCCTTTGTGGAGGTTCCCAGCATCCTCCTTGGTCTCCACTGCGGGTGCCTCCATAGAGGAACCACACTTTGCCAGAATGGCATAGGAATTGTGGAGAGGTACAACTGGAGGGATGTGCCTCTGTTCCACCACCCTCACCCTCCCTGAGCCCACTGTGGTGCAACCGCTCCTCTTTCTTGGCAACCTCTGAGGCAACGGCAGAGGCACTGGTGGTCCCTGGATGGAAGAGGAGGTCCCACAAATCCTGACCAACTCAGCCTGTAGATGAGCAACCTCCTCCCTCAGCCCAGAGAGGTGCCTGCAGATGGGACAACACCGCATCCTCCAGAACGTCTCCCAGAAGACTGCTGCTCCACAGCCACTACACTGCACCACTCCAATCATGTCTTATTTCTGGCCCCTTAACTGTTTGCAATCCTTACTCTTTCCTCTGTTTTTTTTTCTCTCTCTCCTTACTTTCTGCCTGTGTGCTCTTTAAGCTCCTGATTGTCCTGTTCTGAGACAAGAATATTATATATTTCTCAGTAGACCAGTTACTTGCTCAGAGGCAGACCTCCAGCAGCTAGAAGGGGCTGGAGAGCTACTCTTGCCCTTCTAGGATGGTGGGTCTTTGGTGGTTCTGTGATCACTCACTTCCTGCTCCCAAACAGGAAGTTCTTGTTGTCAGTCAAATCCTGTGCCTATAAAAATAGAAATAGCTTTCGGTGGGGGGGGTGGAGGGAAGGGAAGGAGGGCAATATAGTCCCAGCAGAGAAGTTCAGTCACACAGCAGTCCTTTCTCCTGGTGTCTTCTGCCAAGCTAGGGGAAGCTAGGGGAAGGGGATCACCGCTTAATCTGACATTTACTGGACTGGTTACAAGGCCTTTTTTTGCTGCCAGCATCTATGCTTCTGGGTTTCTAATCCCCTGAGATCTACAGTCTATTTCTATGGATTGCTCATGCCTCCTGTAGAAGAGAATCTAAAAGGAATTTTTACAGGATCCAGAAAAATGTTTAGAAGTGTAAGAACCCCTCCGGTGCAACCAAGGAGGTCGCGAGGGCTACAGCCAGCTCTCTCCCACCCCATGGAAACCGGAGTGCCGAACCACAAGTGCCAGAACCCCTCTGGTGCAACCAAGGAGGTCACGAGGGCTACAGCCAGCTCTCCCCCACCCCACAGAAACCGGAGAGCCGAACCACAAGTGCCAGAACCCCTCCTGTGCAACCAAGGAGGTCGCGAGGGCTAGAGTCAGCTCTCCCACACCCCATGGAAACTGGAGCGATGAACCACAAGTGCCAGTTACTTACTAAGCAGGCGCAACCTACCCGATCGCGACCAAGTGCAGGAACCACTGGCTATATTTGAATGTTCTACTTTGGCACCTTTTTCTCCAAGACTTTAAAGATTTTAATTTGAATTTGTATCAGCGCAGTTGTGGAGATAGTTTTTATGTTGGCACACTTGTGCAGCCAACATCGTGGGACAGTGCAGCTTTGGAGGTGGGGTCGCTGTTGGGCGAATGCAGGGCATGCACCAGTAGGTGCATCCCGCATTCCCCAATCAGCCTGCATGCCGGCGCCACACCATGCATACATAATGACATAATGTGGCGAGCACATCTAAGAAAAGATCCGCTGCAATCCGAGCAAAGCTCGTCATATGCAGCGGTCCTTTTGCCGTGTCCCGCCATTATGTGCATGGTCAGGCGTGAGCTGGCCACCAACTACTGCTGACTTCTGGTGTGCCGAATCCTGTCGGTTACCCCCACTTTCTTTGTACCGACGGGGAGTCCACTCCCGTCAGCCTTAAACCCCCTAGTTGTTGAATGCCAAGGAGGTGCCCAATCCCTTGGCTCGCATCCGCCTGCTTTCTTTGTGTGCCGATGAGGGTGCCCAATCCCCTTCAGCTACAGACACCCCAAACAGTTAGGTGGCACACTGGGAGCCCACCCAGCAGGTCAAATCCCCAGCAAAAAAAAAAGTGTCCCATGATGTTTTTTTTTTCATTTTTTCCCTGTAAAATGAAAATGGTCCCTCGTAGTCTCGATGCCCTCCCCCACCCGCACTCCACCCACTGCGCACCTGCCTCCCCTCACCCCCCACCCCATACTTATCTCTGGAGTCCGCGCGACGGTCTTCTGTGGACTGGGAACACGTCTGCACTCTTCAAAGCTGACCGCGAACTGAAGAAATGCCGGTAAGCTGTATAATGGAATGAATAGGGGTTTTTCAACTTTAATGCATATCTCAGGCATTTTTGCGAATTTTGGCCCCAAATTTTCAACATGGAGTTTTTGGGACCCCTTCTCATGAATTTTTGCACTGTCATGGCGTTATTCAGTCCTGAAAGGTGATTTTGCAGTCACTGCACAGAATCACCTTTTGGGACTGAGTAACTAAATGACAGTGCCACTGTTCATGAGAGGGCCTCAAATGCCTATGTTGCAAGTTTGGTGAAAATCCAAAATGACTGTTTTAGAGCGTATAGCACTATGCGCAATGCACGCCAGAACTTAGCGCATTCGCACTATTTTCATGCCAGATTCTCAACAGTGGCATTTTACCACATCTTCTTGTGAACCGTATAGCTGTCATTTTTTGCATCCTGCCCGAAATGTGTTTTCGCACTTCTGGCACAGAATAGCGTGGTTGCTGTGCGAAATCAGTATTCGGGACACATTATGAAAATGACAGTGACACTGTTCATGAGCAGAGGTCCTAAAATGCCTGTGTTGAAAATTTGGTGACAATACTCCATAAAATGACTGTGTTATGAGCATGCGTTGTGCAGTTTGCACGCACGCTCGTAAGTTGGCAAACTTATATTGTCACTCCACATTTTCAACAGTGCCATTGTTCTACACCACCTAATGAACAGTGCAGCTGTCATTTTTCACATCCTGACCAAAATCTGTTTTTGCAGTTCTGGCGCACAATAGCGTGGTTGCTGTGGAAAGCCCATGTTCGAGACATATTATGAAAATGGCAGTGACACTGTTCATTAGCAGATGTCCTAAAATACCTATGTTGAAAATTTAGGGACGAAGTCAATAAATGAGTGTTTTAAGCTGCATTGCGCAGTTTGCACGCACGCTCTTCGTGACTTTGTGAATTTGTAATACTTTCACTCCAGCTGTTCATCATTGCCATTTTTCCATACCTCCTTATGAACAGTACAGCTGGCTGAAATGTGTTTTCGCACGTCTGGTGCAGAATTGCACGGTCACTGTGCAAAATCACTTTTCGGGACACTTTCAGGAAATGACGGTGACACTGTTCATCAGCAAAGGTCCTAAAATGCCTATGTTGAAAATTTGGTGGCGAAAGTCCAGACAATGACAGTGTTGCAAGCGTGCATTGCGCAGTTTCCACGCACCCTTGTAACTTTGTCAATCTGCAATATTTTCATGCCACATTTTCACCACTGGCATTTGTGCACACTTCATTATCAACAGTCCAGCTGCCATTTTCCACAGCAAAGCCCAAAACGTGTTTCCACAACTCTGCCGCACAGTGGCGTACTCACTGTGCAAAATCACCTTTTGGGACACATTAACAAACCCACAGCCCTATGCCTCTCCACCTCCACCACTGCCAATGCCAGCGTGACAACATTCAGCATTGACAAATGCTTGTTTCCATTTAATTAACTGCAGCATTACTGTATATACTTAGTTATTTTTGATTTAAGGTATCTAGTTGTAATATGCATACTGCATTCTTTAACTCCCCTTTAAGTTAATTTTCTGTCGTAGAGAAGTGAATTTTTGGGCATATTTCCTCCCGATACAACCCCCCCCACTGTGAAACTCCCCCCACCTACTTTAATTCCCACTCTTCTCTCTCTCTCTCTCCTTCACAGAACCCCTCCGGTGCAACCAAGGAGGTCACGAGGGCTACAGCCAGCTCTCCCCCACCCCACAGAAACCGGAGTGCCGAACCAAAAGTGCCAAGTACTTACTAAGCAGGAGCAGCCTACCCGATCGTGACCGAGTGCAGGAACCACTGGCTCTGCTACATGTTCGGCTCCCCACCACCCCACCACCACCCTTGGTCGGTATTCCAATATATAGGTAGTTTTCTGATCACATGATCACGAAATAACCTATCAGTCTACTTTCCCACCTGCAACTTATATTCTCCCACCACTAGAGGCCCCTTCTTTCATACTACAAACCTGACTCACATCTAGCTCTCTATCCCAACCATGCTCCCACTCACCCTCATCACCCGCCTCTTAATACTCCTTCAAACACCTCATCCTCCCACCCATAACATGACAAAGGGGAGCAAAACTGCCACATCCAATCCTCATACAGCCTGGTGCTCCCTACCCTACCCCCCCACACACTACGCATGAGCTACCAGCCTTTACAAGCCCAGGCGGAAAAACAGTCGACAGCATATCCCCCCACTACACCACATACATACACAGATACTTCAACATCTACACCCTTACCCCTGTTTTCCATCTCCCATGGCAAGAAACCCTCTGGGGCCCCTCCTTCTCTAGCCAACCCCCCTCCACACCCTCACCACAGCGAAAACCCCCCCTTTCCCCACTTACTCCTCCTATCTGCCCCCCTTACCCTGAAACTCCCAATACCAACCATGGGACACACGCAGCATAAATGCCACAGACCAACTCCTCGAGCTAGCAGCTACCGCCTCAGGTCCCTCATACTCATTTCTGCTTCTGCGGGAAATGTCCACCCTAACCCTGGCCCACTAAATTCCCTACTGTCCCAACCATCTCCAGGAAATGGGCTACGCATTGCCTCACTAAAAATCTGTAGCCTTCAAAAAAAATGGGACTCCTTTCAGGGGTGGGTTCTCCAGCATCGCCCTGATATCATTGCTCTGAGTGAAACCTGCCTGTCCCCCTAAGTCCCTGACTCAGCAGTTAACCTCCCTGGGTACCTCCTCTACCTCTCCGACCGAATAGGCAAGTGAGGGGGAGGCTGCGCTATCTACCTCAAGGACTCACTATCTGGCCACCTACTTCCCCTGCCCAAACTAACTTCCAGGGCTCAGGCCCTCACCCTAAAATTGACGCTAGGTAAGTCAACTTCCCCTCTCCTCCTCACCACTGCATTTGTCCCTCCCCGAGACCAGAAGCCAGCCTTCCAATCCATCATGTCCTACCTTGCTACCTTTCCTCCAAAGCATGAAAAAATACTATTGGGGGATTTCAACATAAATTGGCTGGCCAAACAGCACCCTTTACATTAATGAGGCTGCGGCTCTCGACCTCTCACAGGTCATCACAACCCCCACCCAGTTACACGCCTGCATGGGGACATCCTCCCTACTAGACCTAGTATTCACCAACCTCCCCCACAAAATAACCAGCACCCTAGTCCTCCCTGACACCTTAAGTGACCACTCACCAGTACTCTGCAAGTGGTCTGGTATTCCCCTCAAAACCCCTCCTAAAATTACTTCACAATGCAAACTAGGGCCTGGTAAACTAGCCAAACTCAAGGCCCACCTCAGAGACTGGGAGTGGACACCCTAACAAACACCCTCAACCCAGACTATACCCTTGAACTATTTATCACCACTTTCAATGCAGCATGTGACCAGTTCTCCCCCTCACCAAATTATGTCCAAGGGAAATCATGCCCCCTGGTTCTTGGACCACCTCCAAGGCCTAGTATGACAATGTGACGCCCTATGGCACCTTGCCAATGAGACCCAATGGCCTCTGGACAGGCAACGATATAGGGAGGCCCAAAACAAGTGCACCTGGGCCATACGCACCACCAAAGTGAACTATTACAAAGCTACCTTAAACTCCACCTGGGGCACTGGATGCAAATTCTGGGAAAACATTAAGGAGCTCTGTGGCAAAGCCCTAAATCTGCCACCTGACCAAATGCAAGTTGATGGAAGCCTCTCCACCGCCCTGCTCAGTATAGCCTCGGCCCAATAACTATGCTTTCACTGATCTCTCCCATGTGCTCCCCCAAACTTCTTTGATTCCCCCACCAGCTCGTATCGCCCCCCCCATCTTCCCCTTGCTCCACCTTTCTACCTATGAGTCCTCACCCTGGAGGCAGCTAAGCCCTACCTAACCAAAGCCATTAGCCACTATCACTGTAGTCAAGATACCCTGGACCTCAGACTTCTTCGCCTCACCCTTCTGGAAGGCCTGGCTTCACTCACCCACATTCTAAACTGCTTCCTCCGTCAAGGGAAATTCCCCACCCACTGGAAATTGGCCTACATCACACCTATCCATAAAAGTGGGGACCGCACATCCACAAACAACTACCGCCCTATCTCTATTCTACGTCCACTTTCTAAAGTGCTAGAACGCATAGTCGCAGACCAACTTACTGACCACCTTAATAAATACAATCCTCTATCCAGACAGCAGCATGGTTTCCGTAAGGGTCATAGTACCACCACCGCCCTCCTTGAATTTACCTCCCATGTCCACTCAGCCTTGGGCCATGGCCACTTCACAGGCGCCATCTTCATGGACCTATCTAAGGCATTTGATACCGTTAACCATGCCCTCTTCTGAACACCCTGGCTTACATAGACCTCTCCAATGATGCCATAAACTGGTTCACCAGCTATCTCTCCGACAGGTTGTCAAGGTTGGCCCTGTCCTGTCCCCCTGCCTCCCTATCCACTCTGGTGTCCCACAGGGCTCCATACTTGGCCCCTTACTTTTTACTTTTCAGCCTATACCTTAACTCCCTCCCGTCAGCCTGTCCTGGGAACCTGCTCCTGTACGCAGATGATGCAGTCCTGTTCACCTCTGACCCTGCACCCCTCAAACTCCACCAAACTCTCCTACACTCTTCCCGTGAAATTGAACACTGGCTCACCACCCAGCATCTTATAATTAACTACAATAAGACTAAAGTTATGATTTTCTCCCATCCCCAGAACCCACTCAAAAACCTCTGCCCCCAATTTCTCACTGCTAATCATTCCCCCCTCAAACAAGTTAGCGACTTTAAATATCTAGGGGTCACACTAGACCCTGCCCTCAACTTTAATCATCATATCTTGCAACTTTCAACAGCCCTTAGCTCCAGGCTAGGTGTACTCTTCTGGTACAAACACTGCCTCACCCCTGAAGCTTTACAACTTACCATAAACTCCTCTATCCTCTCCCTGCTAGACTACGGCATTCTAGTCTACAGTGCCGCACCCTCCACAGCCCTAGACAGACTCCGACGTGTGCTCAACAAAACCTGCCGTCTCATCCTTGGATGTGACTGCTTCACACACACCTGCTCCCTCTACAGCACCACAAATTGGAAAAACCTGGATAACAGAATCAGGTATCACACCTGCATAATGTCCAAAAAGGTAATCCTAGGCCTCACCCCCCCCCTGCCCTGGACCACATTATCCAGCCAACACCACCTAGCAAAACTACCCGTAGCACGAACAAACTGCTGCTATGTGTACCTCGTGGCCAGACATCCCAATTCCAGCGAACGTTCTACTACAGAGCCCCTTCCTGGACTAACGCACTCCCCTCCCAAATAACAGATGATGGGTCCTTTCAAAACCAGGCTAAGAAATCACCTACTGGCCTCCAACCTTTGTGACTGCAATTGACCCAGAGCATCTCTGAGTCCTCCATGCCAATGGCCTCTACAAGCAAACCTTTTTTTCTGGACAAGCAGGCCTGTCAATACCTCTTTGCTACCTTATGGCTGTGCTAATCTCTTGTAAATCATGTATCCTGGATGAGTAGTGCACCCACTGACCAAATGGGTAAACCATGTTAGCGAATTGTAATATAATGTTATGTACAGCACCCTGTAAAATTATTGCCCCTGTCTCTGTCCCATGTATGACGTGGAACCTTTGTAAATGAGTCTCTGACTCAAAGGTCTTTCTGAATATCTCAAATAAATAAATAACAAATATATTCAGACTCGATTTGGTGCTTGTTAATTTCTGTTCTGTATTTATCTCCTCCTGTTTTTTTACTAGAGAGGAAAGTTGCATGAAAACAATATCTTTGTATTTCAAACTTTGAGGTTGAACCACAAAGGGGTCTAGGATATGCTTGAGTCTAGCATATCTCAGCCATGCAGCAGCACACCCCGGGATCATGCAGGGATGGTTCTGATCCACAACAATGCCTCCCTGCATGTGTAGAGCCATGTGCAAGGGCAGGGGGTGGCACGGGGAGGAGGGTTCTGGCACAACTGAATACTCAGGTCAGCACTACTGAGGATCCCAGCACTGCAAAGAGTGAGGGATCATGGGATATTGTGGCCCACGTGGGTCCTCCATGGACTACCATATCCCCACCATGCACAGCTCACAATCTGAACGAAGACTGGCAAATGTCAATGATACCCCAATCCCATGCAGATGGGGCAAATTGTAACTGTGTTCTCTTTCTTGAATAAGTTATTTATGTTACATCTTTAAGACTTCAGCCTCCTGCGTTTTACTGGCTTTATCGTGCACTGTTCCTGTGTGTTCCTCTCCCCATACAGATTCTCCTTGAGCCAGTGGAAGGCCAGTCAGGCCTGGCATAGGTTAGCATGGCCAGGAAGAGGTGGATGCATAGGCACTGCAGCAGTATCTTGTGCTATATAGCTTCCGCCACTTACACTGACTGTATGTGACACCAAAGAGGTGCCCTGCATTGGGTGCAGGAATGCCTCTGTCCCTTGCCCACCCCCCAACCCAGTCAGGTATATAGCTGTGTGCATGGCCAGTGATCAGGTGTGGAGAAGGTGTGCAGCCAGGGCTGTGGATGCTGTCTGGTTCCCTGATGGTTTGCATCTTGCATGTAGGGGGACACTCTGAGGCTGTTCCAGCTCTCTGCATGTGCAAAGGAGCCAGTGAACTTTTGTGGATCAACCACTTCATCTTATTCTCCTGAGTTTCCCTCCACTGAAGTTTGTTCTCTGTCTGTGACAGCTGACCGGGATGTGAAAAAGAGGATTGGAATACCATTTTAGAGAACACAGAATGAACAGAGCAAGTTTGGGGTGCATCAATCCAATTTTCAAAGATGTCCTCAGGAATAAATAAGCTAAGATGAATACAGACAATTAATGAAATGCAAACTGAATCACATCTGAATATACTGTATTACAACTTTAGAAAGTTCTGGGTTATGGAAAAATCACTTTAGGGTCCTCGGCTGAACTTTAAAAAGTGGAAAAAACTGCCCATTTAGCAAAAAAAATTGTTGTGCAAGGGTGGGTACACTTGCAAAACCCCATGTTTTTTCTCCATGCTTGCAGTTTTCAAAGGATTGTCTTTCTGCTGACCTTCCCACATTTTATGGCAGCTTACGCAGAGTTTTTTTGGAGCAGCTATGCAAAAATGCTATGCCTGGTAGTACCAAACACAGCAGTTTTTTTTACACCTGCTTAATAAAAGGTATATGACATCTATGCACAAGAAATGCTGAAAATAGCATTTTCACAAGTTCACAGATTTGTCCTCCTGCACCAGCAAGTTGCATAGAGGGACTTAGTCCTGGTGCCAAGCCTGGCCTTTGAAACGTGGGGTTTCTTTTTTACCTGGTCAGAGCAGTTTGTTACTGCATAGTACAAAACATTCGGTACCTTAGAATCTTTTTTTTCTGGCAGTAGCAATTTCACAAGCACTTACCAGCAGAGGCCATGTGAGATTTGGAACTTAAAACTCACCTTCAGCTTCAGAATAAGCAGAAATGGCATTTGGGGGGAAGCATCAGCATTAGCAAGCGTTACATGATAATTAATGTCAAGCAGAGTAAACTGGTAACATGGGGTCAAACACATTGAATCCAAACAGCTGCAGTGCTAAGACATACCCACTGCAGGACTTAGAATCGTAATCGAAGGCTTGTGCTTTGTAACCAAGTCACATTGTCTCCCTTAAATCCATTGGGGCACTTTAATAACTGCCTTTTACCCCAATCTGCCCCTTATTTAGCTCAGAATAGGAAAGGTTACGGGCTACAAAAACATTAGCTTTCTCACCCCCCACTGCCCGTTACTGTCGTATGGCAACTCAATAACCATAAGAAGAGGCAGCATTATGTGCTAAAAGCAAATCGGTCATAAATTGGGGTCAAAGTGCACCAAAACATTCCATGACATTAATTACTGCTTGGCTAAACAAAATGCTATATAGTATTGCTTACACCAGTTCCACCACAGTACCTTTCTGAATCCATTCTGTTCAAAGATTGAGCGGGGAAGGTGAATGTGCAGTCAAGTTTGCATCATTATTCAGCTGGGCCAAGAAGGGACTGCTGTGCACTTGTACGTGTTTGTGGGCTTTTAAGCAGCTGTAAACTCTGGTTGTGGTTAAAAGAGTTTACAGTATATGGCTGCCTTTTGTTCTGTATAAAAATCAGCCTGCTCAGAAACCTTGTGCACATTCTAAACTTTTGTGGGCATTCCAAGGTGCTGTTGTGCACATTCTGAGCAGTTGTTCCACACAGTTCAAAAGTCATAACATTTTAAATTCCTCATTCACCCAGCGCCTAGTTGATTACTAACCACCCAGTGCCTGAATTTGTACCTAATAACTTGTAAAAGTCTATAAATTTAATTTCGGTCGTAAAACAGAACAAAGAAATGGCAATTTTTTTTTTTATTTAGGGAGGTAACACTTCTGTGATTTCTGTGTACAAAACCACATACTATGTAAAATAAAATACGGGCAACCGTGCACAACTTGGCTTGTGTTTCCATCTTGAGTTAAGATGACAGCATGGACCTCTCGAGCTTCACTCTTGAGGTTAATATGCTGTCATTTCAACCTCTTGATGGAAACAAAGCCTTGTTGAGTATGGTTGCCCATACATTATTCTCTGTATCTCACATGTTCAGAGTAATCCCTCAAACACACACACACACACACACACACACACACACACACACACACACACACACTCTCTCTCACTTTCTCTCTGTGTGTACAACGCTCGTGCAACAGTATGTTTGTGCCTGCATCTGCCCAGTTCCATCTTCCTGCCCTTTTTTCAAAATGATAACTCACGGCATCATTTTTAGCCAGTTAGGATTGTGTATTTGTAAACTTTCCAGGAACTCTTATAACCATAAGAGGGTGTGTCATGCAAACAGTTCTAAAATTCTGAAGTTCTGAGTTCACTGGGCATAGTCCAGGTCCCACGGAGGGGATTGCCTAATATTCTGCAATGTAAAACATATTGATTTTACATTCAAATTTCATTTTTTTTTAAACAAAGGTCTGTAACATGATTTATAAATAGAACAATAGATGGGGACTGGGTACTACAAGGGTATAGTACCATCAAGAAGTTCCCATGCCCCCAGAACCTCGAGATGGTTTTACACCCTTGTAATACCCAGTCCCCTGTTGTTATTTTTTTTATGTTTGCTTGCGTGCATGCACAAGAAACATTATGCAGCAGCTTAGGAGAGAAGTGGGTTGTGGAGGTGTGGCATGGTGGCGGCCAATGCCATCACTGCATTTGCGGGCTTGGCCCTCTTTATCCAATGCAGTGGCACTCTGCTGCTGACACTAGTTCAGTAAGCATGCCACCAACTTGAAAGAATTTGGCCGCTGCAATGAGGGAGCACCCCATCACTGCAGGGCATGCCTTGTGTGCCTAAAAATTTCTATTCACCCCACTCCCTCCATTCTCCAGTGCAGCAGCAGCGGCAGCAGTGCATGTACCCCCCCCAAAACACTGTGTGCTGTCCACCTACTTCCCCCATTCCCCATCCCAGCTGGCACCCAGAGTGAAAGTAAACCCTTCCACTCCATGCTGTCTGCCCCGTTCCCCATTCTGGCACCCGAAGTGAAAGTAAATCCACCTCCTCCCTCTCACTGCATGCTGACCACCCCGCTCCCTCCATTCCTTGTCCCAGCAACTGGAGTAAAAGTAAACCCTCCTGCTCCCTCCCACTGCATGCTGTCTGCCCTGCTCCCTCCATTCCTTGTCCTGGCACCCAGATTAAAAGTAAACCCTCCCACTGCATGCTGTCTGCCCCGCTCCCTCCGTTCCCGGTCCCGGCACGTCTGGCGAATTTACAGAGGGGGGCTCTCTCATGATGCAGCCTCTAAGTCTGCAGCAAGCCTGCGAGTGGTAAAGACCCCAGAACTGCAGATCGGAGGTTCCCAGTGAGCAAGTTGGCCACAATGTTTCTCCATTCCTCACTGTTCCCAGTACCCTGCTTGTTGTAGTGTTTGCTGTGAGTTTTTAGTTTACAGTTAATGTTTTATGGGCTTTGAACCTGAACTCAATGAATGAAACTTGTTTATTTACCCCATAGTTTATAATATCAAGCAGTCTTTATTCCCTGATATTTGGGAACTGCTGGACCTGTTATTGGCCTGAGAAGAATTTTATTATTATCATTTTGAACTGTGGCTTCTCTCGGCGGGTTTGCAGCGTGGACTCTACAAGGAGCCCTATAATGGTAATTGGTTCGAGGCGGCCTCGAACAGAAAAGTGGAGACCTGTAAATATGAAAGCACTTTGTGCTGACAGGCTAGTTTTAGCCTTTTAAAAGGTGTATAAATTGCCAGAGATTATAATGGGAATGACAAACCACTGCAGGAATACTCTGGTCAGTGAATGGTGCATTGAAATGAACCACGGACTCCTAGGTTGGTACGGCGGAGCTAGTGAAGGAGGGCTGGAGGAGGTGTGACCGATATGTTGGAAACTTTTTTGGAGGATGCTTACTCTGGAGAAATAGGGGAGATTTGTCTGGAAGAAGTAAAACTCAAGATAATAATAATAATAAATTTTATTTAATATAGCGCCTTTCAAATATCAAGGCGCTGAACAAATGGGTAAAAGTTCAGCAAATACAATAAATAGCAATCAAATCAGCCTTAGAGATACCTGTGGAGCCAATAGTTCTTATGGACTCTGAGGTTTGTAGCATGGAGCTAAAGTTGGTAACTCTCGCATTACCTTTTATTGAACTTGCTTTTATTTTTCATTTCAGCTAGACTGTAGAAAAAAACGCTGATTTAGCGACAGGTAGTGGCTGCCTTAAAGATGACTTTTTAGGGGTTCATTTAGTTTGCTTTATAGTGATGCCTCAACATTGCTTTAGTGTGTTTCAATGTGCCACATGTTTAAACTATGGAACCAGAAACTTGATGTGGGGGTCAAGGGCCTGAGGGCATCCATCCTTGCATACTTAAGCAGTATGCACCTTGGCTGACCAGACCTATCACCTGGCTTTTTAACCTCCCGATTCGTACGTCTACTGTCCCATCCACCTGGAAAACTGCCAGAACCATCCCTATACACAAAAAGGGCGATGTCAAACTCATGTCCAACTACGCCCCTATATCTCTTCTGCCCACTCTCAGTAAGCTGCTTGGAAAAATAGTCCACCGCCAGCTTGCTGCTCACCTTGACATGTTTAATCTTCAAACCCCGTGCAACATGGTTTCGGCCCAGTCACAGTACCACCTCTGCACTTACACAACTTACAAATGACATCAGAAATAATATGGACCGTGGCCTACTCATTGGGGCCGTCTTTATCGACCTGTCTAAAGCCTTCAACTTGGTACACCATCCTCTCATGCTAAAGAAACTCCAATCCATTGGAGCATCTGACCAAGCCCTCTCCTGGTTCCATAGCTATCTTGACAATCGGACTCAGGCAGTAGCATTTCACAAGGCCCTTTCCTCCCCCCTAAACATCTCCCGTGGAGTTTCCCAAGGATCCACTCTTGGACCTCTACTCTTCTCCCTCTTCCTAAATGATATTCCCACCATGTCCCGGCATAGCTGCACTCTTATGTACGCAGATGACCTTGTTCTCTACTCTGGGTCAAAATCGGTTGCTGCCATCAACTCCACTCTTAATAATGACTTCCAATTCCTGCAGACCTGGCTCTCTAGCAACCACCAAGTCCTGAACCTAGAAAAAACCTGTGCTATGTTATTCGGATCCTCTAAGAAACTGTCTGCACCTGCAGACAGGCTCCGGGTTCAATGCCTTGATGGCTCCCTCATCTTAAACACTGAGTCCTTCAAGTACCTTGGGGTCACTTTGGATCCCACACTTGACCTGTCTCAACATGTCAATATGGTGTGCCGTGCAGTCAATGCTAAAATTGGTGGAGCTTATCGTGTGCGCCACTCCCTCACTCCTTCCGCTAGACTTTCTGTTGCAAGAGGTATTCTCTAACCCCAGCTCCAATATGCTCTGCCCCTCCTTTTTGCTGCAAACTCTGCTACACTCCACAAATGGGACACTGTCTACAACAACATCTGTAGATTCGCCTTAACTGCCCCACATCTTACCCATCATTGTCTCCTTTATGCTGGCTTAAATTGGCTGTCATCTAAGGATATTCGAGCCTACTCCCTGGGCTGCTTTATCGACTCCCTTGTCTAGACCTCCCTGCCCTGTCTATCTTGCCAACCTCCTGACTCCTGCCTCACACACCCATACCCTCAGGTCTTCCTCTGTCCCCATGCTCTCCACTAGACCTTGCATGACAAAAATGGGTGAACAGGCATTTGCCCATTTTGCTCCCAAATTCTGGAACTCACTCCCCCTTATGGTGAAAACTTCAGCCTCCCATCGAGAATTCAAAAACTCGCTGTTCACCCACCTTCTAGCCTCTGTCCAATGCAAATGCTCTTAATTTGCTTTGTCCCACTGCAGGCTGTCGGGTCTGACCCTGAGTACTACACTAATGTTCTCCCATGCAATATGCTTGTCTAGGTGGCTATGAACCTTGATGTCTTTACTGTCCTCAGCTGTCTTATGGTTACCCTAATTGTTTTATTTACATCCTTATTATGATCTATGCCTAAAATGTACCCTTATGTAACTATTACTGTGCTACCCAATGTATATCTTGTTTTGCTCCTGTACACCTATATTATGTCTGTGCATTTCTGCATATTGTAACCAATGTCCTGTGCTCTCCCGGGTCGTGCCTGAAAATAGGCAGGTCTGTTGCCTAGTGCACTTACCCGGTTACCAAAAGCTAATAAATAAATAAATAAATATGGCTGAAAATGATTAATGGTTATTACACAGAACTCTCATGGAGTCTGACTTGCTGGCAGTTATATTATTTATATTAATCCCTTCAAGTTTACCTTTTTTAGTGAACTATTTATCAGTGTATTGTGATTCTAGAGAGAGGGAGTCATAAGCCCCACTAACTTCCGACTAAAAGAGAGGTGAGCCATGCCTTGGATTCATCTGTTGGGATTTTAACCCCTGTAAAATCTTTGTGAGAGGTACTGTTTTGTGATAAGATAATCTTCCTCAAGAGGTTTTGCCTGGCTTTTTATGTTTTTTTAAGGAGTTCAGCATGTAAATAGAGTCTTCTGGTCCCTAGCTATAAACATATGGAGCTTTTTATGGTGTCAGCATGGCTCAGTTGGTAGCACATCCACCTCTGGACCAAAAGGTCATAGGTTCTCGTCCCACACCAGGATTGAACTTGCACCTAAAAATCACTGCCATCTGAGTGTAGTATTAGGGGGATGCTTTACTGCTGGGATGTGCCGTCCTTCAGATGAGATGTTAAACTGAGATACCTTCTACCCATCCTGGTGTTGTCCATTTGGAAGTAAAAGAACCCAGGGCACTTTTCACAAAGAGTAGGGGACATTCCCGGTGTCCTGGCCAACATTCCCCTTCCCATAAACCAGTTCATGCAATTATCTAGGCTTTGTGTGGGTAATAATGTGCGGTATGGCTGCTGCTACTACACATTCAGTCACTTCACTACCAGTCTAGCATTGCTTGTAAACCACTTTGGGATACACTGTGTATGAAAAGTGCTATATAAATGCTGATTCTTCTTCTTAAATCACTGTCCTAATGAATTATTTCTAAATGAAAACAAGCATTTGTCAATGCCAAATGTTTGCTTGCTGGTATTGGCATTGGTAGTGCAAGAGTGACAGATGCATAATAGGAATGGTAGTGAGGTATTGTAGTAATGCCAACTGCCACCCCCACCTTGCAGAGAGTGAGAGGTGTTGGGGTGTGTGCTTTTGTGTCATGGGCTGTAACAGTCATGGCAGACAGTTTCAGGTGTTCATAGGTGCTGGGAGATAGTAACAACTGAGGGGGTGGATGGTGGGAAATGTACCTATGAGGGGAAAAAGGGAAGGGTGTGCAGAGTAGGGCTTGCCATAGAAAGTCTAGGGATGCAGAGGTATGATAAAGATAGTAATGTTAAGAATGTAGTTATACCATATAGACATATTTATTGCAGTATATGGTGAACATACAAACCTATGAAAGTGTCAGCAGAAACAGATCATCTGGCCTATCTAAGTCTGCTTCAGTGTGCAGATATAGTAAGAGATCAGCTGTCAACCCATTCCCTCCGATACCTGCATGTGAAGTGTGAATAACAGAGTCAGACTGCAGTCATTGTTGGCGGTATTTACTTGGTAAAACCATGTTAAACATTAATATTGTAAATTAAGTTAAACATTGTTGCAAGTTCTAAAAGAATAGACTGTTTACATTAAATGGTTTCACAGCATATGCAGTTCAAGAACCTATGCTATGCTGTATGCATGATTACATTGTTATACACTTTAGGTTCACAATGTGTATATAAAATATATATCTGTTAGAAGACGTTCCATGTAATATAGCACTCTTAGAAAAAATGCAGTATCATGCCATATCAATCGATTTAAATAAGCAGTTATGTTAATTGTATTGTTTCTATTTCTAAAAGAAATACTAAACTATAAGTGTAGTAGTATAAGTGCCACTCAATTCAATTTAGTAATGTGCGTCAGTCATTGGGCTTGCCCATGACACAGTCAGACTGCACTCGTTATTGACAGTATTTACTCGCTGAAATGAATCACATGCAAATTTTATCCAGGTCATTTTCAGCCCATAATTAAGGTTTCAGATTTAAATTTATCGATCTGTCATCAAAGCACAAAGTTGCTAGGGTGTAGTGTGGCTCTGTTACTATTCAATGCATAGTGTTTGATTATGCTAAAATTGCTGGACAATTAACTAAATTTTCAAATAGACAAATAAATTGTTTACATTGGAGGCAGTATAGCACAGTGGTTTAAGGCTCTGAGCTGCAAATCTGGAGACCTGGGTTTGAATTCCACAGCCCACACTTGCATACTGTGTGACGCTGAGCAATTCACTTAACTTCCCTGTGCTCCCAGGTTGCACCTGTAAACATGCTTTCAGCTTAGTGTGTCTCTCCTGGTTAAACAATTGGGGGGAAAATCATTTTTGCTTTTTCTTTTCAATCAATCACATACAATTTAATGTTGAACTGAAGCATAACATTTAAAATGCAGGAAATACTGAACATTGGATCAAATCGCTTTATTCTCATCCTGTATTACTTCTGGCTGTCCTTGTTCTGAGTTTTTTTATGTTGATTGCACGCATGCGCAAGAAACATGTTGCGTCAGCTTTCTCCACAAGCAGGTTGTGGAGGAATGGTACTGTTGTGCCCAATGCCCCCACAGCCTGCAAAGACTTATCCCCCATCCCCCAATGCCGTGTCACGCTGCTGCTGACACTAGTTCAGCCAGGGTGCCACAACCTACTAAAAAAGAGGCCGCTGCAATCAGGAGCCACCTCGTCATTGCAGCGTCAGCCATCCGCTGCAATGAGGGAGCGACCCGTCATTGCAGGGCGGGATGTGACACCCCTGATATTGTTTGTGAACATGGCAGCAGCTGCCGCCGTGTTCACAACAATATAACCCCTCCCCCCACCGTGTTTACTTGCCAACGGGGTTCTAATCCCCATCGGCTGTGGTGCCCCTGAGCTTGTTGTTGCCGGCGGGGAGCCCACCCTCACGGGCATTTTGTAACCCCCCCAGTTTTGTTCCTGACAACCAGGTGTGCTCAATCCCATCGGCATAATGACCCCACGGTTTTGTTCCTCTGCTGACGGGATGCCCAACTTCGCCGGCTACTGCTGGCACTCCCAACGAAAGCCTCTCATGTATGCCCCTGTGAAGGGGAAATGGTCCTGCAACATCTGTTGGTTTTTTCACCTGAAAAAGGAAATTGTCCCTCAGCGCCACTCCTACCCCCACCCGCAACCCGCACCCACCGACTACACACACCCTGCCTCCCACACCCCCAACCCCATGCTTACCTCCAGAGCTCAGCGACGATCTTCAGTGGACCAGAAACACGTCTGCACTCTTCAAAGGCGACCGCGAACTGAGGAAATGCCGGTAAGCTGTATAATGTAATAAATAGGGGTTTTTCAACTTTAGTGCATATCTCCGGCATTTTGGGGAATTTTTTCACCAAATTTTCAACATGGGTTTTTTGGGACCCCTCCTCATGATTTCTTGAACTGTCATGGCATAAATCGTCCCCAAAAGGTGGTTTCGTGGTCACTGTGCGGAATCACCCTTCAGGGCCAATTAACAAAATGACAGTGCCAGTATTCATGAGGTGGGCTCTCAAAAAGCTTATGTTGCAAATTTGGTGGGGAAAATCCAAAAAATGGCTGTTTTACGAGCGTGCGTTGTGTAGTTGCTACGTACACTCGTAACTTCGTGAATTTACAATATTTTCATGCCAGATTTTCAACATTGACATTTTGTCACACCTCCTTGTGAGCAGTACAGCTGTCATTGTTCACATCCTGGCCGAAATGTGTTTTCGCACTTCTGGCGCAGAATAGCACGGTCGCTGTTGGAAATCAGTGTTCAGGACAGATTAAGAAAATTACAGTGACACTGTTTAGGAGTAGAGGTCCTAAAATGCCTATCTTGAAAATTTGGTAATGATACTTGATAAAATGATTGTGTTACAAGTGTGCATTGCGCACTTTCCATGCACCCTTGTAACTTCACAGATTTGTAATATTGTCACACCAGATTTTCAACAGTGCCATTTTTTCACACCTCCTTATAAGCAGTACAGCTGTCATTTTTCAAATCCTGACCTAAATGTGTTTTCACAGTTCCTGCGCAGAATAACGTGGTCACTGTGGGAAATCAGTGCTCGGGACAGATTAAGAAAATGACAGTGGCACTGTTCATGAGCAGAGGTCCTAAAATCCCTATGTTGAAAATTTGGTGATGAAACTCCATAACATGACTGTGTTACAAGCGTGCATTGAACTGTTTCCATGCACGCCTGTAACTTCGCAAATTTGTAATACTGTCACATCACATTTTCAACAGTGGCATTTTTTCACAACTCCTTATGAACACTACAGCTGTCATTTTTCACATCCTGGCTAAAATATGTTTTCACACTCCTGCCAGACAATATCACGGTCACTCTGGGAAATCAGTGTTTGGGACAGATTAAGATCGACCGAGTGAGAGGGGGGAGTGACCGAGCTCAACTGAGCTCTGTCGGGACTGCTGCGGATTTGTTTGTGTTCAGACAAGGGCCCCAACACAAGAGCCCAGTACAAAAGGGTAGCCTGCAGCACTGGGAGAAACAGAACAAGAGAGCGAGTAAGGGAGGGGGAGTGAGCGAACTCACCTAAACGTTGTCAGAACTGCTGCAGATTTTTTTGTGGGCAGAAAAAGGTGTCAATACAGGCATGGGGCCAGTATAAAAGGCCAGCCTGCAGCGGTGGGAGAAACAGTACGAGTGAGTGAGACAAGGGGACTTAGTGAGCTCAATGGAGCTCTATCAGGACTGCTGGGATTTCTTTGTGGGCAGACAAAGGCACCAATGCAGGCAGGAGCCCCGTACAAAAAGGCAGCTTGCAGCACCAGGACAAACAGAATGAGCAATGAGAGAGGGAGACTGAGCGACCTCAACGGAGCTCTGTCAGGACAACTGCGGATTTCTTTGTGGACAGACAAAGGTGCCAATGCAGCCAGGAGCCCCATACAAAAGTGCAGTCTGTGGCGCCAAGAGAAACAGAACGAGTGAATGACAGAGCAGTAGTGAGCAAGCTCAACGGAGCTCTAGTGTGACTGCTGCAGATTTCTTTGTGGGCAGAAAATGCGGCAACGCAGGCAGGAGCCCAGTACAAAAGGTCAGTTTGCAACGCCGGCAGAAACGGAATGCAAGAGTGAGAGAGGAGGAGTGAGCGAGCTCAGTGGGAGCTGTGTTGGGACTGCTTCAGATTTCTTTCTGGCCAGAAAAAGCTGCCAATGCAGGCAGGAGCCCAGTACAAAAGGGCAGCCTGCAGCACCAGGAGACGCAGAACAAGCTAGTGAGGGAGGGGGAGTCAGTAAGCTCAACGGGGCTCTGTTGGGACTGCTGCAGATTTGTTTGTGGGCAGAAAAAGGCAGCAATGCATGCAGGGGCCCAGTACAAAAGGTCAGCCTGCAGTGGCAGGAAAACCAGAATGAGCGAGTGAGTGAGCTCAACAGAGCTGTATTGTAACTGCTGCAAATTTCTTTGTGGGCATAAGAAAGCAGCAACGCAGGCAGGAACTCAGTAGAAAAGGGCAGCCTGCAGCGCCAGCAGAACAGAATGAGCGAGAGAGAAGGGGAGTGAATGAGCTCAATGGAGCTTTGTTGGGACTGCTGCAGATTTCTTTGTGGGCAGAAAAAGGCACCAACAGAGGCAGGAGCCCAGTACAAAAGGGCAGCCTGCAGCACCAGGAGAACCAGAATGAGTGAGTGAGACATGGGGAGTGAGCGACCTCAACGGAGCTCTGTCAGGACAGCTGTGGATTTCTTTGTGGGTAGAAAAAGCCACCAACACAGGCAGGAGACCAGTACGAAAGGGCAGCCTGCAGTGCCAGGAGAAACAGAATGAGCGAGTGAGAAAGGTGGAGTGACCCACTTCAATGGAGCTCTGTCGTGACAGCTGCGGATTTCTTCCCCAGCAGAACAAGGTGCCAACACAGGCAGGAGTCCAGTACAAAAGAGTAGCCTGCAGCACCGGGAGAAACAAACTGAGCGAGTGACAGAGGGCCACTGAGCAAGCTCAACAGACCAACGCAATCAACATTCAGTATTGACAAATGCTTGTTTTCTTTTGCTGTCAAGATCGATAAATATGAATTTGAAGCCTTAATTATGGGCTGCAAATGAATTGGATAAGATCTGCATGTGACTCGTTTTAGCAGGTAAATAGCATCAATAATGAGTGCAGTCTGACTATGTTATGGGCAAGCCCATTCGGTGGTGGACATTAGTAAATTAAATGGAATTGAGTGGCAGTTATACTATGATACTGTGAATTTGGAGTTCGTATTTGTTTTAGAATGAGGAACAACAGAATTAACATAGCTGCTTATTTAAATGGATTGATATGGCATGGTACTGCATGTTTGTAAGAGGCTATATTGAATGGGACATCTTTTTACACATATATATTTTTATATACACACTGTAAGCCTAAAGTGTGTAACAATGCAGTCATACATATAGCAGAGCATAGGTTCTTGAATTGCATATACTGTGAATACATTTAATGTGAACAGTCTATTTTAGAACTTCGAGCAATGTTTAAATTTATTTGCAATAGAAATGTTTTACATATAAATGGAACATAAGTTTTAATGGCCACTTCGTTGATAAATTTAGTTGCATTTAAGTGATTAAGGTAGTTGTTAAATTTTAGGATTTTCTAATTATGTCGCACATGCCCTTTGAGTATTGAAGATTGAAGGGGATATGGAATCGCAGCCCCTCAGGAAGCCACAGCGGGGAAGCACAGGGGCTGTACATGCCTATTTCCTAGATGCCTGACTCAGGTTGGACATATGTATGGTAGGAGACCATGCTTTTGTATTACATTGAATTGGTGTAAGCACTTTATTGCAATTTGTAGTTAAGTTGTGGAAAATAAATCATTTTTGCATTATTTAAAGTGCTATGGAAAGTTTTTTTCTGGGTTTTCCCCTCTACCATTTGACCACCCATGAATTTGCTCACCATTAACACAGCTGGCAGTAGTATTTATTAATAAACAGCACTGAAACTGAAGCTCTTTTTTGTGGCTGAGCAGCCCTGTGATTTAGGGTAGCGGATTTCCTTTTCTTTTTTTGGATTTCTAAGTTAGT
Organism: Neoceratodus forsteri; assembly: GCA_016271365.2. NCBI lineage: Eukaryota > Metazoa > Chordata > Ceratodontiformes > Ceratodontidae > Neoceratodus > Neoceratodus forsteri. Next base: position 107,646,338 of record CM028137.1, read on the forward strand.
AAATATGGTTTGAGAACAGTGCTGTACTTTGATGTGTCTTATCTGTAGAATTGTTTTTGCTATAGAGCACTTTACAGCATTGAAAAGCAGCAGAAAGTGATACTTTGTATGTTTTATGACATGCTATCAGACTGGCAGTCTATGACTACAGTGTTTCTATCTCCTGTTGGATCTCTTGAGGTCTGCATTTGAAACACAGCAGGGGGTCTCTCTGTCTTAGCCTAGTGCAAAACAAGGAAGACACGACAATCACAGAAGTGCTGCCATGTACTGTAATGGTTTTGATTAATGTATTTTATATCTATTGAACAATGTATTGAAGGAGGTCTACAACGACAGCGTGGAGAACGTTAGTAGGATGGACATGTCTTCACACAGGACATAGTGACAGTAGAGGTAAGACAATTAGCAGCATGTCATATTATCAGACTGTATTGTGGCTTATATGTTTCTCAGACTCATTATTGTGAATACACAATGTGTGTATGCATGAACATACAAAGGGCTACTAAAGCTAATGGACTGATTCTGCTACTGGTAAACTGCAGGTGTCCTACTGCATTTTAGAGTAATGCAAAAAATGACATCATTGCTGTTTTCATGTTTTGACTCTTTTTTTGTCTAACAAAATTAGAAAACCATGGCATGGTAGTAGAAAGAAAATTAAACAATATAAAGCATGCCTAATATGGGTTGCTTGCAGCGTTCTTACAACGGCCACTTGAAGGTCCAAATGAAATACTTCTACTGATGTCTGGGAGTGTCCACCCGAACCCTGGCCTGACCACCCCCAACCCAGTCAGCTCCAGGAAATCAGTAGGGAGCCTCACCATCTCCACTCTCAACATCTGTAACCTACTACCTAAGCTTGCTGACCTCCAAACTTTTGCTGAACTGCATAACCCTGATGTCATATCTGTGGTTGAAACCTGACTAGCTCCCAAAACCTCTGACTATGCCATCTCTCTACAAGACTATAATGTCCACAGACTGGATAGGTTGTCCAAGGGGGGGGTGCACTCTATGTGAAAGACAACATCACCGTGCACACTGTCACCACAACCCCCAATGACTCTCCTGAGCAATTCCTACCCATCAGACTACTCCTTGGTGCACAAAATAAAGCACTCACTGTGGTCACTGTCTACATCCCACCTAAAAACCAGAGGACTGGTCTCCAAATTTTATTGTACTTTGTTAGTTCCCAACCTTCTGAGTCCGAGGTCCTTCTTCTTGGTGACTTCAACATCAACTGGCTTGCACCTGACACCGGAACCTACAAGGATGCTATCTCCTCAGCTAACCTTACACAGGTGGTCAATTCACCAACTAGGAAGAACTACAAGTCAGGTACCAGCACTCTCTTGGACTGGGTCCTCACCAGTCACTCAACCCACGTCAGCAACATCGCTGTCCTCTCTGACTCACTCAGCGACTAGTCTCCTGTTATCTGCAACTGGTCTAATAAATATTGCAAGCCCCCTCTCTTAACTATCTCCAGCAGGGTCCTCCCCCATGGCAAATTGTCTCACCTAAAATCCTGCCTCTTGCGACAAGATTGGTCTCCCATACACCTTGTGCAGGATGTAGACTCGGCTCTTGAACATTTCATCACAGCTTTCAATGCCGCCTGTGATCTACACGCCCCAGTAAAAAATCACAAAGTAAAGGCACTATCCAGTCCCTGGCTTAATACTGGACTACTGACAAAGCTAAAAGCAAGAGACCACCTCTGGGCAATCGCCAGGGCCACAGGCACCCAACTGGACATTCAAGCATATAAACAATCTTGCAACAATTGCACGAAACTAATACGAATGGCAAAGAGCACCTACTACAAAGAAGCACTCACCAACACCTGGGGAAATGGGAGAGCCTTTTGGGATAATATAAAGGAGATTTCAGGGAAACCATCAAAATCCTCCCCTACTTTACTGAATATCGATGGTACCACCACCCTTGACCCACTGGCCTCAGACCTCAGTAGTGTCCTCCCCCAGATTTTTTCTCGGAAACTGACACCCCTGTATCAACTTCCCTCCCCATCCCCCCAAGCCATCCACTATTCCACTTTAGAAAAGTCAACTCAGGTGAAGTCCACAAATACGTAAAAAGGGCCATCTCCAAGACCAGAGCCAGTGGTGACTCACTGGACCTGAAAGTGCTATCCCTCACACTTGAGGAAGTGCTTCACCCGCTTACCAGAATTTTCAGCCTCTCACTCAACCTCAGTCAATTCCCAAGCAAATGGAAACCAGCTATTGTCACACCAGTCTTCAAAAGTGGCGACAAATCAATCCTGGGAAACTACCGACCAATCTCCATACTACCCCCCCCTTTCCAAAGCCCTTGAGCACATTGTAGCCGACCAGCTTACAGCCTACCTGGACAAATACAACATCCCTTGTCCACAGCAACATGGCTTCAGACAAGGGCAGAGCACCTCCACAGCACTCCTGGAGTTCACTGGAGCTCTCCACAAGTCTATCGACAAAGGTCATTTAACTGGAGCCATATTCATCGACTTAACCAAAGCATTCAACACTGTCCACCACGGCCTACTCTCCAGACAGCTGCTGAATACCGGTCTCTCCCCTGACACTACAGCATGGTTCAATAGTTACCTTTGCCAATGCACACAAAGAGTAAAAATCTCAGGTAATCTCTGACTCCAAGACAGTCCATTCTGGCATCCCCCAGGGCTCAATACTGGGTCCCCTACTTTTCAGTCTTTTCCTAAACTTTCTCCCACAATCCTGCCCAGAACAAATTATCCTCTATGCCGATGACACTGTGCTTTTCAACCCACAGAAAGACCCAGAACCATTAACTCACAATCTTCAACTCGCATTCTCATCTGTTGAAAACCGGTTCTCTTCTCACAAGCTGGTTCTTAACCACAAAAAGACTAAATCAGTGCTCTTCTGCAGCTCGCAAAAGAAACATAGGTGATACCCCCTTGACATCAAAACAATTGCTGGTCATACCCTTGAACAAGTGTCATATTTTAAATACCTAGACATCACTCCTGACCATGGACTGTCATGTGACCCACATTGATAACATCGCCAGAGTTGTAAATGCATGCATAGTAATTCTCTATCGAAACAAGCAACACCTCACCCAAGCAACATTAATGATGGCCATCCAGAGATCTGTTGTGTCCATTGTAGATTATGGCCTCATTGTCTATGGCTCTACCACCACCACTACCGCCCTTAGGTGCATTACGACCTCCCTAAACAAGGCCTGCCGACTGCTCACTGGAGCCCACCAACTCACACATACATGTGAACTCTATGCCAAATCAGGATGGCTTCAACTCGCAAATCATATGAAGTACCTAACTTGTCTAATGGTGAAAAAATCTACCCTGGGTTTTTCACCACCATGTGTCCAAGTCCTCCTGAGTTCAACCACTAATCTACGCTGCACCAGAGGGTCAGAACAACAACTCCTCCAAGTACCTCTATGCCGCACATCACTGGGCCAAAGATCCTTTGCACACTGTGTTCCCTCCTGGATGAATGCCCTCAGTGCTCATATCACTTCCTCCCCTACACTGGGCATTTTCAAATCAAGACTACACCTTCACCTCACTACCACCAGTTGCTGTGACTACCTCTCCTAACTTCCTTTTCCTCCGAGGCACACCTTCCCTCTCCTCTGTTCTTTGACAATGCTGAGAATCTGCTCTAGTTTCTCTTTGGCTGCTACCCTCTCCCCATACCCCCCCCCACCCCTATTACAGACCTCTGAACTTTTCCTAACCTAAGTGTCTCATTACTTAATTTCTTTAATGCATCGTTTGAGCCAATGAGTGTTGTTTACTTAATCTCTGTTTATATACAATTGTTTTAGTTTGCCTATGTATAGATGAATGTAGCTTAGACCAAAATGTTTGTACTTCTCTTGACGTGGAACCTTTGTAAAAGAGCCTTGGCTCAAATGTATTTGTAATCCTAGACTTTCAATAAATAAATAAATAAAATAAAAAATAGGAGGCAGTATAGCATAGTGGTTAAGGTCAGTGAGCTGCAAACCTGGAGAGGTCAGTTTGAATCCCATTAGCTCCTTCTTGCATACTGTGTGACCCTGAGCAAGTCATTTAACTTCATTGTGCTGTCAGGTTGCATTTGGAAGCAAGTTCTGGTTTGGTGTGCCTTTTCTGGTTAAACAATTTCCCCAAATATAAACTTTAAGAATGGCAGGGGCCTGGTTGTTAAATACCAAGTCTATCTATTTTTTCTCTTTCAGTCTCTTTTAGTCTTTTTTGGCTGCCACCCCCCTATCCTCTCACCCTTCCACCCTGATTTCTTCTAGGTTTCTGAAATGATTCTTTGTATGTGTTGTTCATGTATCCTATTTACCGTGATGCCATTTCTGAACTGATGAATATGGTTGTATTCTCTCTTTAATGTTGTATGCTCTTGTTTAACGTGTTTAACATGTATGTACTCTCCTGACATGGAACCTTTGTAAAAGAGCCTTGGCTCAAAGGTAATAGTAATCCTAAATTTAAATAAATAAATAAATTTATCAAATGAAACCCAGTTTGGTTCTAGGTCATTATTCAGTCTCCTTGCAACATGATGGGGGAGAGAGAGAGAGAAGGAGAGAGAGAGAGAGAAGTGTCACTAAAAACCATGCCCTGTGCAATGCGAACATCACGATCCATCACTGTCACACATGTACTCCCACCATTACATCTCCTTTTTTTCAAATGATCCCCAAAGTGAACATTTACAATATTACAGGAAGATGGATCTACAAACCTATTTAAACTGGGATACATCAAAAGGTTGAGAAAGAATTCTTGACATTTGGGCTGAAAAATGACATTATTCTTTTGCAGAGCTACACATTTTTGTGACTGTGCCCTTATGTTAGAATAGGGGTAGAGAGGGAACAATATTTCATTTTGCATAAAAAACACAGAGAGATGCAGTTATGTCCTCTAAAGATTGGATTAGGCCACAATATTCCACTCTGAAAGTGGAAGGACAGAACATGTTGTTGTAGTCTGCAAGGGATGACAGACCTTAAAACATTTCCTGTTGCTTTTCCCTGTGTTGAATAAAATCAGAAACAAATAATTGACTCCCTTGATGTGCACTATGTATTCCATTCTATATAAATAGTGTACCACTTGCTCACTTTTAAAGTAATTTTCCAGTTTTCAGCAAAACACTAACAGATGGTATCAGCAGGAATCAAATTTCATAACATTACCAAAAAAAAAAACGTTGAATTTTAGTATATAAGAGAATCCATTCTTTATTTTATTTATTTATTGATGGTCTAGGAATTACAACCCTTTGAGTCAGAGACTCATTTGCAAAGGCTCCATGTCTTACATAAGTAAAGATTGGTACTACACAGTAGAACACAGAATACATAAGTATAGCCCAGATACATAACACAGACTACTGCTCTAGTACAGCAATAAGGCACTAACTACATGGGTGAGCAAATACATAATACACACAATATGGGCACATCAGTGATGTGAATACATGATGCATATACAGGAACAAATATTGCGATAAAATTGTTTAGTTTTTTTTTTTGTTTTGTTCTTTTTACGTTCGCTTGCGTGCATGCGCAAGGAACGTTTTAGGAGAGTAGCACACTTTGGAGGTGTGCCTCTCCCTTTCAATCCAGTGCTCTGTTGAGCAGGCATGGCTGTCCTGCACCAATGGGTGTGGGAGTTCTATATGACAGCGGTGGTCTTCTGTCAAAGAAACCACCGCTGCACCGCTGAGCACCACGTCACGCCACCCCCTCCGTCCGTGCTCCCCCCGATCCGCCACGCCGCCTCAGTGCTTTGGTGCCACACTGGGAGCCCACCCCAGTATGGTAAATGTTGTTTGCCAAAGGGGGACCTAATCCCCCGCCGGGCTCCATCGACCCCAAGCCATCCTGCTGCGCCCTGGGGCCACCCCAGCGTGGCAAGCGTCTGCTGTTTTGCCTAGCGGGGTGCCCAATCCCCGTCAGCTCTCGGCCCCCCAGCCATCTTCTGCCATGCTGGGAGCCCACCCCAGAGTGGCAAACGTCCCACGCCATCGCTTTTTTGTTTTTACCTATAAAGAAAACGCTCTCCGCGCGCGCCCTCCCAGTCCCCTCCCACAACCCGCACCCACCCACTGCGCACTCCAGTTTCCCACACCCCTCATCCCATAATACTTACCGGACTCGCGCCGACGATCTTCGTGGATCGGGAACACGCCTGCACTTTCAAAGGGCACCACTTAACTGAGAAAATGCGCGTAAGCTGTATAATGGGCTAGATAGGGGGTTTCAACTATTGCATATCTCAGGCATTTTTTGGAATTTTTGCACCAAATTTTTAACATGGGGTTTTTGGGACCCCTTCTTATGAGTGATTCACTGTCATGGCGTTATTCAGGCCCGAAGGGTGATTTCGCAGTCACTGCGCAGTCACTGTGCGAAATCACCCTTTGGGCCTGAATAGCACCATGACAGTGATATCATTCATGAGAAGGGGTCCCAAAAACCCCATGTTGAAAATTTGGTGCAAAAATTCCAAAAAATGACTGTTTTACAAGCATGCATTGCGCAGTTCCTACGCACACTCGTAGGTTTGCGAATTTTCAATATTTCTACTCCAGATTTTCAACATTGCCATTTTACCACACCTTCTTATGAGTAGTACAGCTGTCATTTTTCACATCTCACCCAAAATGTGTTTCCACCCATGTAGCGCACAATGGCGCAGTCGGTGTGCGAAATCAATATATGGGACACATTAAGAAAATCACAGTGACACTGTTTATGAGCAGAGGTCTTAAAATGGCTATGTTGAAAATTTGGTGAAAAAAATCCTAAAAATGACTGTTTTACGAGCGTGCGTTGCACAGTTCCCACGCACGCTCGTAGGTTTGTGAATTTTAGATATTTCCACTCCAGATTTTCAACATTGGCATTTTACCACACCTCCTCATGAGCAGTACAGCTGTCATTTTTCACATCCACCAAAATGTGTTTCCGCCCATGTAGTGCACAATGGCGCAGTCCGTGCGTGCTCAATGTATGGGACACATTAAGAAAATCACAGTGTCACTGTTCATGAGCAGAGGTCTTAAAATGGCTGTGTTGAAAATTTGGTGACAAAATTCCTAGAAATGACTGTTTTATTAGTGTTCATTGCGCAGTTCCTATGCACGCTAGTAGGTTTACGAATTTTCAATATTTTCACTCCACATTTTCAACATTGCCATTTTACCACACCTCCTTATGAGCAGTACAGCTGTCATTTTTCACATCCGGCCCAAAACGTGTTTCCGCCTATGTAGCGCACAATGGGGGTAACAAAAAGGTCATGCTGACAATTTATTGTGCAAATACCAGCAATCGCACAGGGCATTAGGGTACAGCACCATACATGCCAAACACCACTGCAACTACCTGCAAGCGAACGTTCGGCATTGACAAATGCTTGTTTTAGCTAAGTTTCCTCTGCAGTCACAGTGAGAGTTGGACATAATGAGGCTCAGTAACTCAGGTTTAAAAGGCCCTAGCCTGGGGATAGGTAAGATAGTGTCAGGGATTGAGTAAAGGCTGAAGAAAATCTGTTTTTGTGCCCCTTAGACTGCATCTGTTCCTGCTGCTTTTCCTTCTTTATAATCTTCTGCTGTGAGTGACATCATAATCCATTACCATGGCGCCATGGCAACGACTGATTGTGATGTTAGAAGCAGAAGATTGGGATTTAAGGCAGGAAAAGCAGTCAGAACAGATGAAGTGTAAAGGACAAAGATAATGTTTTCATGTAAAACGTCTTCTGTAATAAGAATGCAACGTTCAGAAATACAAATTTTTTGGTGTGGGGGGGGCAGTGTAACTGAGCTCTGCTACTGTCAGCAATGATTGTTTTGCTGTTTTTTAATGTGTCCCACTGAGCCACTCATTGCAGTATGAGAGGTGGCATGCACTTTTGTTGGGTGAGAAATGGTGAATCGAGGCTAACTGTTCTCTCAATCACCAGATGCAAAAGATACCACACTTATGCTGCAATACATGGCTCTGTGGAACATACTGATACCTGATAAGTCCAGGAAATGTTTCCATCTTAAATGTAAAAAGTAAAAATAGATTGCCCAAACGTGCCAATTTCTAGCACAGGTGTACAGGAGACACTCTTTCTTGAATAAGAGAGTCCCGTGCAGTGTTGGGTAAGTTACTTTAAAAAAGTAATCAGTTACAGTTACTAGTCACTCTCAAATAAATGTAATCAGTTATAGTTACTGATTATTGTTATATAAAAAGTAATTAATAACTGTAATGCATATTATTTTTTCTATTACTTTTGATAACTTGGTGCAGGAAGCTTGGTTGGTGCTGGTCAGTGCTGTATGTCTCAACTATTGTTAAGCCTAGTAAAGGTATCTCCTCTTGTATGAAACAAGACGTTTGCTGTATAGTTGTGTTTCACACTTCTCTGAGACAAGAAGTGCCATAGTGTGGTAGAACCACTGTCACTGCAGTCAGCTTGGATTTGGATTTCTTGAACACACATTTTGAGACCAACCTCCACAATAAGAACTTTTGGATTTATTCAGAAAAGATTTCCCTTGAACTTTACTAAACAGCTTGTCCAACATAACAGAAGTTCATCTTTTTTTGAAAACCTGAAGCCATTCTAAAAGCTCACATTGCAGCAAATCAGTTCTGTGGAGGACAAGGTTACAATCCAACAGACTGGGGGTTGCACACCTGCGCAGCTTGTTTATGTTTTCTTTTTTTCACTTCTTCAAACTGGGGATCTGGGTAGACCAGCTTAAAATGAGCTAACTCTGACATCATGAGAGAAAAGAATCTCATATGTCACTGAGCAGCCAGTCACCTCCCTTGTATTAACTAATCAGTAACAAATCATTTCATTATGCAAATCAGAAGGCTGTGGAGGGAAGGCAAAGTTTCAACAGAGCTGCTGAGATATGTTGCAGTAATCTGTGCTGCTAATGTGACATACTGTACTGTTCTGTACCCCAAAATACAGTGTACTGCATGCAGCAGTATTGTTGACAGAGTGGCTGGTAACAGGTTACCTGCAGTGAATAAGTTATTAAGGATGCGACAAAGGTTATTACATATGCACACAAACACACACACACACACACACACACTCACTAGAGGAGCTCCCAATGGCAGTAGAGGTGGTTGTTAATGTACTGACCCCCACCATTAAAATGAATATGACAGGAAGACTGACAGCCAATTGTTATATCCTCAGAGCCATGCTGAGAAAAACATCACTGAAAATTGGGGCTAAAATAAACTTTTTGGGAGGGTGCAGCATTAGCCATCCACCACTAAACAATTTAAATCACAAATTTTAGTGAGAAAGAAGTAATGTGATCTCCTGGGAATTGAACCCAGGTCCACAGAACACCATCCCATGCTCTAACCACTGAGTTACATGCTCACTTGATTGGTTTGGGGTTCCGAGACATACTTCCTTTTCCTGGTATTGCATATCCACCATCTGGGAATAGTAGGCTGCCAGACTGGGATTCAACTCCCAGTAGGTCACATCATTTCTTTCTCACTGCTGTTTGTGATTTAAATTGCTTAGCAGTAGCTAATATTACACCAAAAACATGTAGATCCCATGGATTCAAATAACTAAACTCTATCCCGCTCAGAAATATGCTGCTATACTGTACGTGTGAAATGTTGAAATTTAATTTGTTTAGAAAAGTCTAACCCACCTTGATCATCCCAAATGCATGGTTGCCCTCTCTATGTAAGTATATACAACTAGAGTTCGGGGTCAGAAGAGTGGTGGTGGGGGAGGGGTCTAATTTGCCTGTAAGAACAGTGTCTGCAAGGCCAGAGTCAAACCCTTTTGCTGTAGGCTATTCCATTTGTTATGTTGGCTTGCCGTGCTTGCACGAAAGTCAACATCTTGAGGTAGTGCAGCTTTCGAGGTGCAGCTGCTGTTGGGCGAATGCAGGGCATGCATCAGTAGGTGCACCCCTCATTCCCCATCAACCTGCATGCCGGAAGCCACACCATGCATGCTAATGTGGTGAGCACATCTAAGGAAAGGTCCGCTGCAATCCGAGCAAAGCTCATCAGGTGCAGCGGACCATTTTCATCTTCATACATTAGCATGGCATGAGAGAACACCACGGGCTGACTTTGGGGTGCCCAATCCCCCAGCCAGCTTACTGTGGCTGCACACATTTGCGATGGGGAGACCACTCCCCGTTGTACAGCAGCCCCATTTCACTATATGCCGAGGTTGCCCCAATCCCTCGGTTCTTGCCTCCCCGCTTTCATTTTGTGCTGACAGGGGAGCCTACCTCGTTGGCATAAATCAGCGCCCCTGCATTTCTTATATGCCGAGGGGTGCCTAATCCCCCTCGGCTCTTGCCTCCTCCTCCCGGCTGTCATTGTGTGCCGACGGGGTGCCCAATCCCCATCGACATAAATTAACCCCCCATTGTCTGCCGACGAGGGTGCCCAATCCCCTGTTGGCTGCAGCAACCCCCCCAAAACAGTTAGGTGGCACACTGGGAGCCAACCCCAGCGTACAAAGTCCCCTGAAAAAACTGTTCCGCTGACGTTAGTTTTTTTCCCTCCTGTAACATAAAACAGTCCCTCGTAGTCTCCTGCCCCCACCGCACTCCACCCACTGTGCACCTGCCTCCCACACCTCCTCTCATCACCTCACCCCATACTTACCTCCAGAGTCTGACGTGATGATCTTTGGTGGACCGGGAACACATCTGCACTCTTCAAAGCCGACCGCGAACTGAGGAAATGCCGGTAAGCTGTATAATGGAATGAATAGGTTTTTTTCAACTTTGCTGCATATCTCAGGCATTTGTTGGAATTTTGGCACCAAATTTTCAACATGGGGTTTTTGGGGCCCCTCCTCATGAATTCTATCACTGTCATGGTGTTAATCGGCCTCGAAAGGTGATTTCGCAGTCACTGTGCAAAATCACCTTTTGGGACTGATTAATGAAATGACAGTGCCAGTGTTCATGAGGTGGCCTCTCAAAAAGCCTATGTTCCAAATTTGGTGGAAAAATCCAACAAATGCCTGTTTTATTTAGCGATGCTTCGTGAGTTGCTACACAGGCTCATAACTTCGCGAATTCGCAATATTTTAATGCCAGATTTTCAGCATTGCTTTTTTGTACACCTCCTTGTGAACAGTACAGCTGTCATTTTCCACATCCTGCCCGAAAAGTGTTTCCACACTTCTGATGCACAATAGCGCAGTCGCTGTGGGAAATCAGTGTTTGGAGTGTTTGGGCCAGATTTTGAAAATGACAGTGACACAGTTCATGAGCAGAGGTCCTAAAATGCCTATGTTGAAATTTTGGTGATGATACTCCATAAAATGACTGTGTTACAAGCGTGCGTTGGCAGATTGCACGCATGCTCGTACCGTCATGCATTTGTGATATTTTCAATCTGGATTTTCACCATTGCCATTTTTCCACACCTCCTGATGAACAGTACAGCTGTCATTTCACATATCCTGCCCAAAATGTGTTTTCGCACTTCCGGCGCAGAATAGCGTGGTCGCTGTGCGAAATCACTTCTTGGGACACTTTGAGGAAGTAACAGTGAATCTGTACATGAGCAGAGGTGCTAAAATGCCTATGTTGAAAATTTGGTGCTGAACGCCCATAAAATGGCAGTGTTGCAAGCGTGCATTGCATATTTCCCATGCACCCTTGTAACTTGGCAAATTAGCTATATTTACGTGCCACATTTTCAACACTGGCATTTTTTTACACCTCCTTATGAATTGTACAGCTGTCATTTTTCACATTCTGCCCAAAATGTTTTCCCGCACTGCACTACCAAACACCCAGAGGGACACCCCAATGCCTGTCACTCTCTGCAGGGTGGGGGTGGGTTGGCATCAGTTCAATACTTCACTGCCATGCCTATTATGCATCTCTCTAACTCCTGCACTACCAATGCCAATGCTAGCAAGACAACATTCGGCATTGACAAATGCTTGTTTTAACTGGCTTGACTGACACTTTAGTTGAATATGGGATTTGTAGGACTAATGCTGTCACAGAATACCAGTGCCATGGACAGGTGCTTGCTGTAGCTTAAAGGAAAGGACACTTGATTCCCACCAACTTGGACCCCCCAAAATTATCTATGAGCCAAACTGTTTAAGGCTAGCATGTCTTAAAATGCACTGCCAATCTCCAGTCAATCTGTTCTAACTCACATCTTATAAGTTATAACACAGCATGCAACGACTTGTTTAGTTACATGTTGTTCCTGTTTGATTTCCCACAACACAAGTAGAATCCCAGTATTAAATTGTGCATTCATCAGTAAAACAATAAGGTTGGGTAGCCCAGAGTATAGGGTTGTGAATCTGGAGACTGGTGTTTGAATACTAAATTATAAATTTATTTACACAGGATAGCCCAGCTGAGATGCAACATGTTGTTCACAGTGGGATCCTGCTTTTACCAATTTCCACAGCGGAGTGGACAGGCAGTTAAATGACTTGCCTGAGATTATAAAATAGGGTGCAGCTGCGGTGCACCACCAGAACCTTACTGTTGTGGTGCAGTGCTCAATGTGATCTCTGCACAATGTTTTGAAAGTCTGGCCTCTGGATTAATAAAGGGATCATGAAAATCAGTCAGCTAGTTGAGAACTTATCCTACTATCTTTTTCTCAACTTTAGAATAGATTTAACCTGGAAAGCTCACAAATATTTCAATAGTTTCAAATAAGATCTGTAATAGCAAAACTTATAGATAGGTTATTAACACTTGGAAAATAATCAGAAATATACAGTACACAATTCAGTACACAACAAGCAAGTAAATCACAAGATCCTAAATAGGAAGTTAAATATAAAAAATAACTTAGACTTCAAATAGGATGGCAGAAAGAACTTTTTGGCACCAACTTGTACACATCAGTATATTCTTTATAGTATATTCAACATACCTTCATTTAAGTTCCAATGTCATTATAACTGGTACATCTTACTGCACAAGAGTATGTTTTAGGAAGCCAAAAAATATTATCATCTGTTGCTTAATCAGTTGCTCACTTTCTTTGTATTTTAATTCCAGCATGTTGTTCACTGTCCCTAGAAGACAAACATCCTATGGCATAAATACACTGTATTAAACTATAGGTGTTTCATTGCTTCCTCTTACCATGGGACACCACTCAAACTAGGACTGAGTCCTAGATTAGTCAACTTTCCAAATTAACAAAGTAATAACAATTACAAAATATTTCAGATGGCAAAGTTTACCTTGGAGGGATGTTGTACTGTTATTTTATATTTCTTTGTTAATTTCAGGATATTTTCTAAAGAAAATTGAGTGATAAAGCTATTAACATATTATAATAAAACGTGCTGTTTGCCTGAGACAAAAAATAAAGGACTTAGTTGCACTCCTTTTATAGCCTACAATACAAACATTAAAAGATAGGAAAGTGTAAATGATGAGCAATGACGATCACAGCTCATCATGGCATGACTGATTCAATGAAGAAACCCACACTCATGAGCAAGAGGCAGGCTCAGCTATTTGTGTTCCTAGTTTGGGCTCACAAGGAAAACAACGAGGATCAGCTGGAAGGTTAGTATATGGAACAATACTTGAGGTGTCCAGCCCCATTATTCTCAAATAGAAATTACAGTCCCTGTCTCTCGAGTATGTCTTTCCACACTCATGAGTATTGCTGTGCATTACAGCAGTTTGTGCAAGAACCAAAATTACACCAACTACCAAATTGTTCAGTCTAGACTGGGACTAGTGCAAGACGGCAAGGACATTACGTGTATGGCACCTGTGGCAGCACACAACCAAAAGGTAACTTTTGTGCATATTCACAAGTTTGTGGAGTTAAGGTTTACATCAGGTTTTAATCATTCCGGCTCTGGAAATGTGAGATCCAGACTCAGTCTACCAGATTCTGAATATGTTGGATCCAGACTCAGGCTGTCAAATTCTGAACATGTTGGAACCAGACTCAGCCTGTCAAATTCTGAACATGTGGGATCCAGACTCAGCCTCCCAAATTCTAACTATGTTGTCCTGTTCTGCACACCTTGTATAGACAGATGTATTGAGAGTCCAAAACAGAATCCCTTGGATCCCATTGCAGCTTATAGAACCAACAAATCTTCCTAACGTGCTCAATTCCATATTACTAAACTGATTTGAAAAATACTTTCTTTACAAATCAGTAAAGTGATTTTATTAGGCTGATAACTGTATTCATATCAGTAATATAAACAAATTTGAGAGCTTAAAAAATATAAATCATCCTGTCTAACAAGATCTTAATAAACATGATTTTATACAGGTCCCACTGCATATGAAAACAGTTTCAGTCACTGTACCTGTCACGTCTCCTTTCTTTCATCTTACTATCCATAACTTTCTATGTGAAACAGGCTATTAATTTATCATACTAACTATGTAAGGATTAGCAGTCACCCACCCACCAAACTAAATCACTTACCCACTGGACAACAAATGATTAGGTGTCAGAATAACAATAAACAAAAAAAGTGAATTACAGAAAGACAAACATAAATAAGCAGACAACATGCAAAGAGAACACAAAGGGAAATGAGAAAGAAAGCAAAAACAATATATTGCAAAATAATTCAGAACTAAGCCCAGCAAAAGGGGCAGAAATCAAACCTCCAAATCATCAAAGGCTACACTACAATCCTGTTGTGGAACAATAAAATGGTGTGCGTTCCACCCACTAAAATGTTCTTTCAGAGAACAGGCCCCCTGATGAATCTCCTGCTAAGATTAACACACTGGGCTGTTGACTGCCAGATAGGGCTTCAGCTGTTTGAACATATCTGCCATTTGGACTCATACAGGCATGTCCACGAGTCTGTATTATTTGGATATGCTTAACTGTGCTGTCACTCTGGTAATGCATGGATGCATTTGGACATTTGGAATCAGCAGTGGTAAATGTTTTGCCTTTATATTGGCACATACTGTATGGTGTGGGATTTTGTAAATAAAATCTTTGCTCTGCATGTGCATGCACATTTTTGCAAGTGCATCTTTCTTATCAATTAGTGTGTTTTTTTCTTTTTTTCTCAGCTTCTCCCCTTATTCAAGTGTGCCTCTTTCTGTAGGATTCTTTTCTTTTCAGGCTACACTTTGTGACAGCACTCTCATTCTTGAATAAGCAGCCATTTAAAAGTTTAAGGAATCAGATGTGTGATCAGTTGTTAATTTATCACTTTGTCCAAACATGTGGGCTAAGTACTTAGAAAAAGAAAAAAAATACATATTTCTTCAGTTAAGGTCTGCTGGCTGTAAAACCTGCAGGAACTCTAGTTTGCCATCTGTTTCAGATTTACCCCTTTCTCAAATTGACTGCTTTTAAATCATGGAGACCCTTTTGGCAGAGGCATAGCCCAACTTCCTAAGGTTTGCTCATATCTGCAATCTGAACAGTGCAGAAATACAGTTAAAATTTCAGCGAGGGAAAAAAAGTTAACAGTTACCTATTATTTAGGAAACCAGTCCTACCTGTCTACAGGTAAATCTCTAAGGCCCTGTCCACACTGCACCCCTCAGACCCCATAACAGATAGAAACCATTACAACTGGGGAGCGGTGCAGTGTGTCCACACTGCCATGGTGTCCATTACGGGACCGGCACCGCCGGTCCACACTTCGGGAGCTGGGCAACCATTACCGTAGCACCTGATCACACAATGCAGCTTGCGCTGCGCTAGGGGACCGGTGTCATGTTTCCACACTACACCCGGTAAAGTTACCGAGGTGTAATCGGTTTCATAACCATTGTTGAAACCACCTCATATGTGGTTTAGCAGTGGTTTATTCACAAGGACCTTGAGGCCGGCTGTGCTCCGGCTGCAGGCTCACTGCCGACTTGTGGCTTCTGCACATTGCTGCTGAATAACTTTCAATTATAAAGTGGCTGCACAGATTAATTTATCTGTACTTTAATAAAAACTATTAATTTGAATGGACTTACCACTCAAAAATGTGCTTATTTTCCTCTGCTTCATCTGTGGTGCTCCACTTGGTGTTCCCACTCTCTCAGTAACCATTATGAAGTTGTTCTAACTGAAATTTCAAATGACTACCTGGAAAGTGAGAGCAGTCCGACTGTATTTTGGAACACATCAGAATACTGTGTTAATCTGTCCTTTAGCAAACAACATGGATTGCTCTTTACAAAGATCTTTTCCATACCAGGAAAACACCGCAAGTGCTCCGTATTCGGAAAAATCAGATTTTATTAATTTTATTCATTTAATTCACATTATTATTATTATTATTTTATATGCTTATGCATAAAGGAAGCTGTACCAACCAACTGCTGTCATCAGAAACAGACATCTTCTGTTCCCCTTAGAAGTGACTAGTTCCCCATGTACGTACACCTGTTAGTTCAGAAGCATGGTCCCTCTGGAGAGTGCGTGTGTCCTGTACGTTCCATTCAGCGTGCCTCGACTGGCTCCTGGTGATGTGGAGAATTAATTTGATGGAATAATTCCTTTAAGAGGCCTTTTCTTCTGTACAGTACCTCCTGAATTGGTGGTATTTTATTTCTGTTGGACAGCTTCAGTTATTAATTTGAGACCCTTGCTGGGGCGGCTCACACTACTGGACCCAGGTGCCATCAGAGTTAACTGAACTCATTTTTTAAATATATATGACTGCATGAAAATTAAGCTGATTTGGATAGAAGAACTCAATTTTGTTAGCTTAGGACAAGGGAAAATGAAAAATAATTCATTTAAATAGTTTTGTTTTATTTTGACTAAGCAGAACACTTAAGAGCGAGACAGAGAAAATCGCAGTTCAGGTTGCCATATTCTTCAGTGCTGGTGCGCGCTCCATGCCTATAAGTATTTTTACAAAGACACTCTACTTGCAAAATAGCATTTTGTTTCATAAATGTTCAAGGGGGTGGCGGGGGAGCAGGTTGGGCATTTGCTGGACCACCAGGGCATCTTGTTATGGGGGTAGGAACAGGTGAATCATCAGATAACCAGGTTCTATAAATGTCAAGGAGGCATATTTGGCAGAGATGCCTGTCTGCATCCAGGTGTAGTTGATACATAGACAATTTGTGATGCACTGCGGAGCTGATCAATAGCCACCCTCCTCCATAAAAGTTCCCTGGCTCTCGTGGCTACCCAGGAAAGTGATGGAATCAGCTTATAGAGTACTTACAATTTACCGGCAGCGGTTTTCTTTCTACATGGTTTAGAAAAAAATCAGAAGGACTTTTTTTCTTGTTGATGACAACACTGGGGGATTGGACACCCCCATGTCACTGTTATTTTTTTTTGGGGGGGGTGTTGCTGAGATGGAGGGTCAGGTGGAACAATAAAAAAATAAAATAAAAAAAAAGATGTGACTGGGCATTGGGAGCAGCACGCTTGGGGGGGCACTTACAGGGTGGTGGCACTGGTGGATTGGGCAACCTCTCCCTCTCTCTCTCTCTCTCTCTTGTGGGTTCCCCAGTAGTGGAAATACTCACAGGAACTGAGGGACACACTGATGACCATGACTGCTGATAGTTGAAGGGGCCCGGCTGCAGTATGACTGAAGTGTGTGCTCTGCCACTGTACTGGAACCACTGTAGGGACCGAATTGGGGGGGTGCATCTTAAGAAATGGCACAGCCACAGAACAAATCATGTCTGCTCCACTCAGACTCATTGCCGATGTCACGGCAAGGCATGCATAGAAAAGTAGGAGGTAGCACAGCATGCATGTAAACCGGAGACATGTTTCATGCACTGATTACGAGAATGCTGTGCACGCCACTGGCTGTCTCTACACAAATAGAGTTTTCTCTTTCTTCATCTTGGCAATGCTGCACAGCGGCCTGTTGGTAATGGTGGTGGGGGGGTGGCGGGTGAGATGGAGAGGCAGGTGTAGCAGGCATGTACTGTGGAGACACGTTTCACGCAGTGATTGAAGCGGGCCTTTTCTTTGAAGCCAACGCCACTGCTCTCAATCTGCTGCCATACACATCCCGCAGCTCCATTGGTGCATATGGGACGCACCCTGCAGATTGAGCACTTCATTGGCAGGGACAGGCACACACCTCCAGCAAGTCGTATTCTCCCAAGATGTTTCTTGCTCATGCGCGCAAGCAAACATGATAACTGTACATTGCTTTATATTTATTTTGATGTGACATGATCCAGGGAAAATTGTGGTCTTGGCCCTGCGGACCCTCATGATGGTGAAATATTAGCGGTAGGCAACATAGCCTTAAAAGGGCCTATGAGGATTAGTATTTTAGGAGTAAAGCTGATTAATGTAATTCTTTGCCATTTTATTCTTATTTTAATTTTTTAGGCTGTATATTTGGGATATTGTAGTATGTCTTTATATGTCATGTATTTATAGTAAGGAATGCTTTAGCATACAATACCTATCTGGATTTAACCTAAGGAATTTCAAACTTTTGTTCATAATCTATGACAAATCCTCCCATTCCTTAGTTATGTGGAACCTACTATCAGTTACTTCTGATGGAGTGGAGAGTGAAGATATGTTCAACCTCTGGCAGATCTGTTTGTTACAGCTCACAGGTTTGCTTTCTAAGTTAACTCACTATGGGCTGATTTGGCCCTCAGATGGGGATTTATCAGTGCTTAAGTTGCCCTTTTCATAATTGTGGTTTCCTTGAAGCAGTCTGGCAGTTTGAAATAGGTGGCTTTGGGAATCTCCTATCCTTGGATATGGAATAAGTTAGGGACACAACTTGAATATTGCTAGGCATATAAAGCCATGAACATTAATGTTGCATAGGTTGTCTCCCACAAATTAGGCCCATGCATCTGAGAAGGTCATTTAAACCTTGGCCCGAGTTGTCATTCTGTCAGTAGCTGTCTTTGGGTAAACGATGCCATGTTTGTTTGGGGTATACTTGAGACTCTGGTTATTCAATGGAGTGTTATGGAGCCTCATGCGAATTTTAATGACTCAAACCTTCTGAGTGTACTAGAATTACCTTGCTTTTAGGGGAGGATCAGATTTGAAACTGTTCCATCATATCCAAGTTAAATTAAGATATATGGCTTCATTGGGGACTGGGGAGCCACCTGGAGGAATGCAGACCTATACTGGTGCGATGGTCTGCATCTGTCCAGAGGGGAACCAGGATCCTAAGTGAAAGGTTTAAATGCTTCATTGGCAAGCATTTAAACTAGCCTAAGGGGGGCACTGAAAAGGAGCTGGGAAATCCGAGCCTCCCCCCACAAAACATGGTGATTAGTGAGGTAAACACCAAGGTACAGAAGTTATTAGGGAGCAGAACAGATTTAAATGTAAAAAAAGGCAAAGGCAGTAAGGACAGTAATGGGGCTAAAAGGGGTAAGGCTATCAAAAAGTGGAGGGTGATGAGTACCAATGCCCATAGTCTGTGTAACAGGCTCTCTGAACTAGTGGCCTTGATGGAAGAGGGTTGCCTGGATATTGTGGCAGTCACAGAAACATGGTACACGGAGAACCATGACTGGGATGTCAACGTACCAGGATACACAATCTACAGGAGGGGATAGGGAGGGTAAAGAGGAGGAGGAGTAGCTCTCTATGTAAGAGGATCTAAGCAACAGAACTAAAGAGTAAACAGAGCAGATGAGGCACTTTGGGTCACCCCTGGAGACAGGAAATGGCACCACAATCTGCATGGGGGTTGTATACAGACCTCCATCTCAGGGGGAGGGAATGGACAAGGAAATGATAGAAGGCTTTCTTAGAATGGCAGAAAAAGGGGAGATATTGTTGATGGGGGACCTGAATATGCCAGATGTTAACTGGAGCACCTTTGCTGCAGGCACATCCTAGAGCAGGGTCATTCTTGATGCCCTACAGGGGGCATGTCTCAGACAGCTAGCATTGGAACCAACTCGGGAGGGAGCAATCTTAGACCTGGTACTTTCAAATGGGGATGGAGAAAGAATCTCAGATTTAGAAGTGGGTAGCCATCTGGGAACAAGTGACCACCAAACAGTGTGGTTCACGATAAACACAGCCATACAATCAAGCCATACAAAAGCAAGAGTACTAGACTTTAGGAGGGCTGACTTTGGGAAAATGAGAGAGTGCCTCAGAAAAACACTAGCAAACAGGCAAGAAGGAGGGGTGGAGGAACAATGGGGAGTGATCAAAACAGCCATCACAGAGGCAACAAGCCTCTGCGTAAAAAAAATCAATAAAACACAACGAAGGAAAAAACCGCTATGGTTCACAAAAGAGGTGGCAGGGAAGGTTAAGGAGAAAAGGGCAGCATTCAGGAAATATAAGGAAACACAGAAGGAGCAGGACAGAGAACTTTATCAGTTAAAGCAGAAAGAGGCTGGGAAGGTAGTCAGAATAGCAAAGGCCCAAACCGAAGAAAGGATAGCCAATTCTGTTAAGAAGGGGGATAAGACCTTTTATAGGTACATTAGGGAGCGAAGAAAGACCAAAGGAGGGATACTGAAGCTTAATAAAGGGGAGGGAATCTGGGTAGAGGGTGACAGTGAAAAAGCAGGGTTACTGAACGAATATTTCTGCTCAGTATTCACAAAGGAAGAGGAGGGAGAGTTACCTAAACCAAACAAGAGAAATACTCTGAAGACGGGGGTCAATACCAGTCCATTTACAGAAGAAAGGGTTCTGAAAGAACTAATAAAATTGAAGGTGGACAAAGCAATGGGGCCTGATGAGATTCACCCCAGAATTCTAAAAGAACTAAGGGTAGAACTAGTGACATCGCTGACTACTCTCTTTAACAAATAATGGGAGGATGGGGTGGTACCCAAGGACTGGAGGAGGGCAGATGTAATTCCTCTTCACAAAAGTGGGAGAAGGACAGAGGCAGGAAACTACAGACCAGTTAGTTTGACCTCAGTGGTAGGGAAAATGATGGAATCACTTCTGAAGGAAAGAATTGTTGAGTACCTAGAGGCCATTGGGGCACAGGACCCGAGGCAACATGGATTCACGATGGGAAGGTCGTGTCAGATGAATCTAATAGATTTCTTTGACTGGGTGACCAAAGTAGTAGATCAGGGAGCGGCTGTGGACATGGCCTACCTAGATTTTAGCAAGGCATTTGATACAGTCCCCCACAAAAGATTAATACACAAGATAGCCAGCCTTGGAATGGGTCCCAAGGTGGTAGCCTGGATAAAAATTGGCTGAACAACAGGACACAAAGGGTAGTAGTAAATGGAGTACACAGTGAAGAAAGGAGGGTTACTAGTGGGTACCGCAGGTTCAGTATTGGGACCGGTCCTTTCAATGTCTTTATAAGTGACATTGCAGAGGAACTGGAAGGAAAAGTATGTCTCTTTGCAGATGACACAAAGATCTGCAACAGGGTTGATACACAGGATGGAGTGGAAAGGATGAGAAGTGACTTGGCAAGGTTGGAGGAATGGTCAAATGTATGGCAGCTCAGATTTAATGCAAAGAAGTGCAAGATAATGCACATGGAAAACAAAACCCAGGGAAGCGTACACAAAGAGGGTGAGATACTGACAACAGTAAAATAGAAAGGGACCTGGGGGTATTATATCAGATGACCTAAAGGTGGGCAAGCAATGTGAGAAGGCAGTAAGGAAGGCTGAGGGATACTGGGATGCATAGGAAGAGGCATCAATAGTAGAAAACAGGAAGTTGTTATCCCTCTGTACAGACAGTTGGCGAGACCCCATCTGGAGTACTGTGTGCAGTTCTGGAGACCCCATCTCCATGAAAGACATAGACAGAGTGGAGGCTGTCCAGAGGAGGCAACCAAAATGGTGCAGGCTCTGCACCAGAAGACATACTGAAGAAAGGCTAAAGAAGCTTAATATGTATACTCTTGAGGGAAAGAAGGGAGAGAGGGACATGATAGAAACTTTCAAGTACCTCAAGGGATTAACAAAGTCCAAGAGGTAGCATCTTCCAGAAAAGAGATGTGCAAGAACAAGGGGTACAATTTGAAGATAGAGGGGGACGGATGAGGGTAATGTCAGGAGTATTTTTTCACTGAGAGGTTGTGGATGCATGGAACAGCCTCCCTGAGGAGGTTGTGGAGTCAAGAACAGTGGGGGACTTCAAGAATGCATGGGACAGGCATAAGGCAGTCCTAGGGGTGGGTAAGAGGAAGTAAGCTGTTGATTAACTAGGATCTGCAGCTTATCTGTTAGGTAGGAAAATGGGCAGACTAGGTGGGCCAAGCGGTCCTTATCTGCCGTCAAATTCTATGTTTCTATGTTTCTATGTTTCTATGTTTGTTTGATTTATCTCAGATTACAAGGTTAAATGTGTTTGTACTAAGATGGATTTGAGTATTTTTAGCAGAATCCAAATCAAGCTAATATAAGGATTATGCACTTGCTCTTAGTAGTGTTAGTATTGGTAGTATCTTCTTTATGACTAACAATATAGAAACATAGAAACATAGACTTTGACGGCAGATAAGGACCACTTGGCCCACCCAGTCTGCCCATTTCCCTTCCTATTGGATAAGCTGCAGATTCTAGTTAACCAACAGCCTACTTCCTGCAACCCCCCACTACAATTGCCTTATGTCTGTCCCATGCATGTTTGAATTCCCCCACTGTTTTAGACCCAACAACCTCCCCAGGAAGGCGGTTCCATACATCTACCACTCTCTCCGTGAAAAAAAATTTCCTCACATTACCACTGAACCGTCCCCCCTCTATCTTTAAATTGTGCCCCCTTGTTCTTACACATCTCTTTTTCTGAAAGATGCTACCCTCCTGGACTTTGTTGATTCCCTTGAGGTACTTAAAAGTTTCTATCATGTCCCCCCGTACCTCCTTTCATCAAGGGTATACATATTACTCTCTCTCAGTCTCTCTTCATATGGTTTCTGATGAAGACCCTGCACCATTTTAGTTGCCTTCCTCTGGACTGCTTCCATCCTGTCTATGTCCTTGCATAGATGGGGTCTCCAAAACTGCATACAGTATTCCAGATGGGGTCTCACCAACTGTCTGTACAGAGGGATAACCACTTCCCTTTTTCTACTTGTGATGCCCCGTCCTATGCATCCCAGTATCCCACTGGCTCTACTTACTGACTTCTCACATTGCTTACCCACCTTTAGGTCATCTGATATGACTACCCCCAAGTCCCTTTCCATTTTTGTTGTTGTTAGTACCTCCCCTGCTATTGTGTACTCTTCTCCTGTGTTTTTGTTTCCCAGGTGCATTACTTTGCACTTCTTTGCATTGAATCTAAGTTGCCATATGTCTGACCATTCCTCCAACCTTGCCAAGTCCCTTCTCATCCTTTCTACCCCCCCTTGTGTATCAACTCTGTTACAGATCTTTGTGTCATTTGCAAAGAGGCATACCTTTCCCTCCAGACCTTCTGCAATGTCACCTACAGTATAAAGATGTTAAAGAGGACTGGGCCCAGTACTGAGCCCTGAGGTACTCCACTAGTAACCCCCCTTTCTTTGGAATGTGTTCCATTCACTATTACCTTCTGTGTCCTGTTGTGTAGCCAGTCTGCTACCCAGGCTACCACCCTGGAACCCACTCCCAGGCTGGCTAACTTGATTATTAGTCTTTGTGCGGACTGTGTCAAATGCCTTGCTAAGTCTAGGTAGGCCATATCCACAGCCCTCCTGGTCTATTACTTTGGTCATCCAGTCAAAGAAATCAATTAGATTCATCTGACATGACCTTCCTGCTGTAAATCCATGCTGCTTTGGGTCCTATGCCCGCTGACCTCTAGGTACTCAACAATTCTTTCCTTCAGAAGTGATTCCATCATTTTCCCTGCCACTGAGGTCAAACTTACAGGTCTGTAGTCTCCTGCTTCTGCCTTGCTCCCACTTTTGTGAAGGGGAATCACATCTGCCCTCTTCCAGTCCTCAGGTACCACCCCACCCTCCCATGATTTGTTAAAAAGTGTGGTCAGTGGTGTCACTAGGTCCTCCCTTAGTTCTTTTAGGGTTCTGGGGTGAATCCCATCAGGCCCCATTGCTTTGTCCACCTTGAGTTTTAGGAGTTCTTTCAGGACTCTTTCTTCTGTAAATGGACTGGTGTCAACCCCTCCCCAGAGTGTTTCTATTGTCTGGTTTAGGTAACCCTCCTCATCTTCTTTGTGAATACTGAGCAAAGTATTCATTCAGTATCTCTGCCTTTTCACTGTCTCCCTCTGCCCACCTCCCCTCTCCTTTATTAATCATCACTATTCCTCTCTTAACCATTCTATGCTCCCTAATGTACCTATAGAAGGTTTTATCCCCCTTCTTAACTGAGTTGGCTATTTTTTCCTCAGTTTGGGCCTTTGCTATTCTGACTGCCCTCCCAACTTCTTTCTGCTTTAATTGATACAGTTCCCTGTCATGCTCCTTCTGTGATTCCTTATACTTTTTGAATGCAGCCTTTTCTCCTTAACCTTCCCTGCCACCTCTTTTGAGAACCATAGTGTTTTTTTACTCCGCTTTGTTTTCTTTATTTGTTTCACACAAAGGCTTGTTGCCTCTATGATAGCAGTTTTGATTTTTCTCCATTGTTCTTCCACCCCTCCTTTTTGGCCATTTACTAGTGCATTCCTCATGTATTCACCCATTTTGCCAAAGTCGGCCCTTCTAAAGTCCAGTATCCTTGTTTTTGTATGGCTTGTCTCTATGGTTGTGCTTATTGTGAAGCACACTGTGCAGTGGTCACTTGTTCCCAGATGTTTACTGACTTCTAAATTTGTGATCCTCTCTCCATTTGAGAGTACCAGGTCTAGTATTGCTCCCTCCCGAGTGGGTTCCAACACTAACTGTCTAAGGCCTGCCCCCTGCAGGGCATCGAGAATGACCCTGCTCTTGGATGTGGCTGCAGCACATGCCATCCAGTTAACATCTGGCATATTCAGGTCCCCCATCAACAGTATCTACCCCTTTTCAGCCATTTTGAGAATGTCCTCCATCATTTTCTTGTCCGTTTCCTCCTCTTGAGACGGGGGTCTGGATACAACCCCTGTGCGGATTGTGATGCCATTCCCTGTCTCCAAGGTGACCCAGATGCCACTTGTCCTCCCCCTTTACTTTTTAGTTCTGTAGCTTTGATCCCTTCCCTTACATATAGAGCTACTCCACCTCCTCTTTTACCCACCCTGTCCCTTGTGTAGACTGTGTACCCCAGTATGTTGACATCCCAGTCATGGTTCTCCGTGTACCATGTTTCCGTGACTGCCACAATATCCAATTGTTCATCTTCCATCAGGGCTACTAGCTCAGAAGCTTGTTTCCCAGACTATGGAATTGGTGCTCATTGCCCTCCATTTAATGTTGGTTTTATCCTTTTCCCCATCCCTGCTCTTATTGCCCTTGTCTATTTTTCCATTTACCCCTGTCCTGCCCTCTGTTGAGCTCTGTACCTCGGTGTTTACCTTACTACCTGCCATGTTTTGTGGGGGGAGGCTTGAAATTTCCTGCCTCTTATCATCACCTCCCCCCCTTGGCTAGTTTAAAAGCTTGCTAAGGAAGCATTTAAACTTGTCACTTAGGAGCTTGGTTCCCTTCATGGACAGATGCAGACCATCGTGCCAGTATAGACCTTCATCTCTCCAGGTGTACCCCCAGTCCCCAATGAAGCCAAAGCCCTGAGCTCTGACCAGTTTTGCAACCATTCATTAAACTGCATAGTGTGCAGTACTACTCCTCCCCTGCCATGGACTGGCAGCACCTCTGAGAAGGTAACCGTGCTTGCTACCTGTCTGAGGCCCCTCCCAAACTCCACAAATTCATCCTGCACTGCACTGATTCCATGCCTAGCTAGGTCATTTGTCCCAAGGTGGACAATGATATCTAGTTCCCTCTCCTTTGATGCTGCTTCTGCAATTGTGAGGATTCGCTTCTTGTCCCTCCAAGCCATGGCACCAGGCAGGCACCTTAATTCCCTCTCCTCTTCCTTCCCTAGTTCTACCCCACTAACAATTGAGTCCCCTATCAGAAGCTGTTTCCTTCCCCTGTAGTGTCCCTTGCCACCCTTTTGTGGGTCTCCCTTGTGGATGTCCTCAGCATTCTTCTTGGTCTCCACTGAGGGAGCCATCATAAAGGACCCTTGCTCTGCCAGACTGGTGTATGATTTGTGTAGAGGTACAACTCTTCGCCTTCATCTCTGTTCCACCACCCGCACCTTCTCAGAACCCACTGTGGTCCAACTGCTCTTCATACTTGGCAACCTCTGAGGCAGTGGTTGTGGCAATGGTGCTCCTTGGGTGGGGGAGGCCTCCTTAGTCCTTGCCAGTTCAGCCTGGAGGTGGGCAATCTCCTCCCTCAGACCTGACAGTTGCCTGCAAATAGGACAACAGTGCAGTTTCCAGAATGTCTCCTGGAAAACTGCTGCCCCACAGCCAGTGCATTGCACCACTCCCCACATGTCCCTCCCCCTTATAATATACAATATGTAATATATATAATTTTTTTTTTGTGTTGTGTACTTACCCTTTATGCACTGTGATGAGTTATTAAGAATATGACAGTTCTACCCCAAGACCTGTTGAGGAAGTGGTGTCAGAACTTTGGCTATAAAGGAAATGCCATGCCTGGGGGGAGTGTGGGGAAGGGGGGGGGGTGTAGTCCACAACCACAGGTGACTGTTAGAAACAATCAAATACACCACTGCTCCACCACCCTGGTGAGTACTGCCCTTTATAGTAATTCAACTATCCTCCAGTAACTTATTTAAAAATAGTTTAACTATCACAAACTCCTAAGCACCAGTAAATTATTTTAAAATAGTTTCTGTCCCAAAATCCTAGTAGTCAATCAGCTACCCCCAAGGGACAACCAAAATGCATTATTCAAGCCCTTGTGAAGTTACTTCCAAGATAAGCAGAGTTTGCAAGCTCCTTTTTCAACTCCTCAGCCACCTGTAAATTTAACAAGCAGTTGTCAATGCCAAATGTTGGCTTGCTGGCATTGGCATTGGTAGTGCAGGAGTTAGCGAGATGCATAATAGGAATGGCAGTGAAGTAGTGAACTGATGCGGATAGCCCTTTTAAATTAATATAATTTGAAAGCTGAGATTTTGTTTTAAAAACACTGAATGCACCACCCTTGGGACAGGATATGATATACTCTAAATTTCAGATTTTAAATCCCAGTCATTTTTGAGTTATAGGTGAGAACAAAAGTAGGGAGGGATACAAGAGGGCATCATCTGAGGCTGGAGGGGGGTAAATTGAGGAGGGAAATCAGGAGACTTTTTTCACTCAACAGGTGGTAGGCAAGTGGAACACTGTACTTGAGGAGGTGATATCCTGTAGGACGGTGGACTGTCTCAAGAGGGGATGGGACAGAGTGAGGGGGTTATGACAGCAGGATGACTGATTGATCCATTGCAGGTCACGCACAACCGCCCTTGACACCGGCCTCTGTTTAAATCATCTGATCCCTGAAGGGGTGTAGGCCCCTACAAGTGCCTACTAGGGGGGCACTAGACGCAGCAGGAGAGGTGCAGGTTCAGTAAGTCTGGGATAAGGTCGTTGATGTGGCTAGGTGGATCATTCAAGACAAGGCGAGTCTGTGGCCAAGAGGATAAAAAATCTCTATAAAAAAAGAATTCAAATTAAATCAGAAGCTGAAAGTGTGATAGTTCCTGCCCTATAATTAGAAAATTAGTCAAGCCAGTCCTTTCTGGTGGAACGTACATACATACATACATGGGTATAAACTATTTTTTTCTGCATGACTTACATTAACATACTTGAGAATCAATGTTTATTTTTCATGCATGTCTACCTGTTGATCATAGTAACAGTATTAACGTGAGTATATTTAGTGTGTGTGTCTCTCGCTTGTTTCTCTCTATACTGGTATACATTTAAAAAGTATTCTTGAAGGCAGAGGATACATTCTTGTGGTCTCTCTGCATTTTTCTGTTGTAAATCCATGGAAGGCGAACAGTAGTCTGAAGTCAGAGAACAGCTCCTCTTGACAAGAAATATCCCAGAGGTGTCTTCTTTGGTTCCACAGCCGACTTCGCAAGGCCCGAGCAATCCAAGGTGCTCAATCAGCAATGACCTGTGCTTCTCCCTTTCTTCAATCCCTACCGAAACAAGACTTGGTGAAGCTGGCACCTCCGAGGTGCCTGGCCATGTCCAAGGGCCAGTAGCAGTGCAGGAAGGTCAATGGATGCTCAGGAAAGGATTACAGATCAACTTCACCTAAGTGAGTTCCCGGAACTCACATTAACCCAAAACAGAAATCTCCGAATCTAGAAGCCAATCCCATGCAACTTTTCGGATGTCAAGAGACCAAAAACCGCAGTCTTCCGAACAAAATGCTACTTGAAATGAAATGTCTATTGTAACAAAAAAAAAGGGATGCAAACAAGCTGTGAGTTCCCAAGGCAAGTTTTCTCCCAGATGAACTAGGCTTAATGATGGAGGATTGGTTTGCCTTTGAAGCAAGACAAGCCCATCCTGTTGTTTCCTGGTTGGCTGCGGTCCTTAGTTTGCACAATGCTTGCTGGGGGTCTGCATTTTGAGCAGTGGGAGTTATTGCATTCAACTATGTAGTTGAACAGTTGTGGTTTCTTTTCTCTTTTTTTGGTGATAGGAAGCTTGGTCTGCTGAACTCCTCCGATTCCCACATATGGTAGGATCATCCTCTTTAGTCAAACATCATCAAATGTCTGAGAAGTGTGTGGGTTTGTTGTTTTTTTTTTGCAGATCAGAAAGGAGAGAGAGAGAGAGAAAAAGAAGTGCTTTCCCCTTTGGCTGAGTCACTGTATTTACTTATTTTTTATGGTGGGTGTGCATTTATATAACCTGACACTTGTAAAACATTAGAGCACAGGTCAGGTGCACTTCTGTTTTTACTTCTCTGTGGGCTGTGAATGCAAGGCATTGATCATTAGATCTGAAGTTATTACTCCAGCTAGAAAAATAAAAAAAAGAACTGTTGGAGCTTCTTTGGAAAGCTTCTTTTGTTGGAGAACTTGAAAGTTGGAGACAGGACACCCTCGAGTCAAGCTATCTGTTTGCATAGAAAACTGAGGGGGGATGTGATCTTTAATATTTTTTTTGCAAAATAAAATCAATATGAAAAAGAGGAAATGATGGGAAAAGTTCTGCAAACAAAAATATGGACGCGCAGAGGTTCAACACAATTTGTGGAACCTGAAAGAGGAGAATGAATACAATCTCGTATCAGTCAGAAAATTTGGTATATTAAAAAAGATAGGTATTGGTTGCAAAGGAGGGGTTTAACTTAGAAACTAAACTCTAATGAAGAGAGAGGATAAAAAAGGAAAAGCACACGCTTCCGAAACAATTTGATACAATTTTTATGGGGTTAGGTACTAAATCCTGCCCGATAAAATACTGAACACTAAAATACCAAATGTTTTTTTCCCGAATTAACATTTTACCAATCACTGCCAATCCCGAATTGTGAAATACAGAAATAGCAAAGAAAAAAATTCAGTGCTGACAGAATTACGCAATTAAACATTCTTCAGTGCCAGGTACAGTGCATTACACCAATCATACTCACAAAGTACCATGGCTGAACAGGTGAACAGGTGAAACAGTGTTACAGCGCAGATGCAAGTCTGTGATCCAGGGTACTTAAGGTATCTTGGTTACTGCACCCTGCTTTTCTGCACATTTGTCAGCACTGTGGTAATGGCAGAAGCAGATTATTCAGTGTGCTGACTTGTCCCATTTCAGAAGGGACGTGATAAGCTTTGTGTTGGAGGGTACTTGCTGGTCACAGAAAAGACTCGGGGAGAAAGGCACTGCTGGTGTTGCCAGAATCACAAGTCCTGGAATTGTCATGGGCATGCGATAACCATGCTGCATGGTGGTCAACATCTGTTGGTTAAAGAGAGTGACCACAACCGCTCTCCAGATGCCGCAGATGCACCTATGGTAAAGGCAATGTTTGCTCTCAAGCAGAGAGCTGTCACTTAGCACAACAATCCAGCACAATTAGTGCAAGTTTCACTTTCATCTGTTGCTCCAGAACTAAGCCAAAGCATAAGATGAAAACAGGCATTGCTGCAGGTTATAAAGAGGGCAAGGACAGCACATTGAACTGCAGAGCCAGATCACTGGAAGAGCTCCATGTGCCAGATGAGTTGCGCACAGTGAATGGACTAAATTTTGGATAATGGATGGTACTTTCTGTACTGTTCCATCCATATTCAGGCAGCTGTACTCAATTCATGGTCCTGTTGGGCCAGAGGAGACATCAGGAATTGTGCTTTTGGTTTTTGTTATAATGACTGCAAAGTCTCAGTGCAGTTATCAGCAACTATTCCAGGACCTGCAAGACCTTGTGGGTGAGACAGATCTAATCTTGGCCCCAAAGTACATTATTACTGACTTCAAACATGCAGTGATAAATGCATGCAAAACTGAGTTTTCAGAGACGACAGATAAAGGCTGTCTTTTCCATCTAGGACAGATTGTGTGGAGACAGATACAGGTGTGTGGATTATCTCCACAGTATGGAAGTGACTTAGAAGTTAGTTTGTTATTAAGACATCTTGTTGCCCTAGCTTTCCTAACAGCGGGAGAGATTATTGACACTTTTGACTACATTAAAAGCATAATGCCTCAAAATGCTGCCCCAGTAGTATCTTGGTTTGAAGAAAACTACATATTGGGTCAAGTAAGAAGGCAAACGAGAAACAGAGCTCCGATTAGAAACGCTCCAATTGTCCTTTCTGAATTTTGGTCTGTGCAAGATCAGGTGGAACTTGGAATTCCCAGGACACAGAACAAAGTTGAGGCTTGGCACCATCGACTTGGAGCTTTAATTGGTTCAGCTCATGTCAGAACATATAGATTCATTCAACAACTACAAAAAGAGGCTGTAGTCACTGATGCTACATGCGAAAAGATATTGCGGGGTATGCCAAGGTCCCCAGCTAAAAAGTGATACTGCAAGCGGGAGGAAAAAATCCAAAATGTCATCACAGTGAAAGAAGAGAGATTGACATTGGTTTGCTCATAATCTAAGCATTTAAACTGTGCGATCCCACCAGAGATACAGTTTTAATTTTAAACTTGCAATTAAAGTCAGAACTTTTAATGGCGTGTTTTCTTTATGATGAAATGAAACTTCATGCTCCAGAAGGCACTGGAATGAAACTTCATGCTAACTTCATGCTGCAGTGTGTTGAGTTATATACCCTTCTCATGTATTATGCTATGTATTAATGCGAGATTTCGATGTTTCTGTCGACCATCATTTGGGATTATGGCTTGTCTGTTTTTTGAGTAGTCGGTATTTTATTTTTGGGATTTCATTATGCGAGATTTTTGGGGGCGGGACTTAGGACGGATCCCATTTTTATGTGTGTACGCACGCGCGTGTGTGTGTGTGTGGGGGGGCGTGCTATTAAATTGAGAAGCAATGGGTGATTTGAAAGGAACTTCCCGGGACTGTGATGACGACGATGGTCATGATGCTGATGAAGGTGTCCTGTATTTATTCAGTGAAATGATCCCATTGACGTTAAAATCTCATTTACAACAGTGCCCAGACATAAATGAAAGACTGAAAAAAGAGGACATTGAGTAACAGCCTAGTCATTCAATCAACTTGTAAGTTGATAGATGAGTTTTAAAAACTGTAAAAGCTTGATGTCTCCTTTAAGAAAGTCAGACAGTGCTTTTGAAGTTTTGTGGACTGGGTTGTGCCTTACCAGACGCTATAGAAATGCAGAGGGTTTTTTGTACTTTTGGCTCTCACTAAATAATGTATTTTAAATGTAAGTGCTCCAGCTCACTGAGATGAGTGCTCTAAAGAGAGGTGTGAAACAGGACAGGACAGCTTTCAGGTCCCCGCCAAGTGCCAATTACTCTTAACCTGCAGACACACCCATCCAAGGAAGACAGAGGAAAAAAAAACAGCGCACAAAACTCCCTGCTTGCAACTGAAGGAAAACATATGGGGTAAAGAAAAACTAGCCAGACATGCTGACACGGGGATTGTGCTTGCAACTGAAGGAAAACACGTGGGGTAAAGAAAAAAATAGCCGGACATACTGACATGGGGATTGTACCCCCGATGTTGGATTCCTTTGAGATTTAGTGGCGTGGCCTTCGGCACCATGTTTATTGAAATGTTTCACTAGGAAAGGAATTTATACGGGAGGCATCTTTATGCCGCTGCATGACGAGCTTGTCTCTGATTGCAGCGTTTCTTTATTTTCAAGTTATGTCCACTTTACATAATGTTGGTGTCAGCGCTAGCATGCTGGCTTATTGGGGAATGAGGGACGCACCTACTAAAGCTTGCCCTGTATTTGCCCACACTGACACACCTCTGAAATGTGCTACTACCACAAGATGTTGGCTTGTGCATGCACGGCAAGCCAACATAAAAATAGTTTAACTGTCAGAAAATCTGAGTAGACAATCTAGCTACCTCCAAGGGTCTACCCAAATGTAGTATTTAAATCCATCTGAAGTTACTCACAAGATAAACAGAGTTTGCAAGCCCCTTCTTGGTTAAACACTAAATAAATATGTAAATAAAACACAATTATCAAGGGAAGTTAGTTTCACCTCCCACAGAATTGAGCAAAAGTGCACGTTGTTGCAGATATCAAGTGCAATATAAAATTTCTCACACAGCTCACAGCTGAAAAAAGAAGTAGTATCCTTCCAGGTCAAGAAGATGTGCTTTGTGTTTATTTCTCAGTAGGTGCTGTTACGTTGTTATTAGACTAATAACTTGCAAACAACTTTGGATTGTTAGTCTTTTTTAAAAATACCTCATGATGTACTGTAATTTTAATTACTATAATGTTGTAATGGTTTGTAACTGAATGACAATAAACTTGTATGTATGAGTATAAGCTCATGCACTACACTGCAGCAGAACATACACAGCCCACCCATTTCTGCCACCAAAAAAAAGCTGCCATCTGTATTTGATTTTTTACCGTGCAGTCAGACCCACTTCCCATGGCACCTGCTGATGTGATGATCTTTCCTTCAGGTTCCAAGTAATGTTCTGATTTTCGCAGACTTGCAGCAACAGATGACAGGGCTAGAGTTGATGTTGTTACTGAGTTCTCAACCTGACCTGACACATTCTTAGGGCTGGTGATTGACTGCTGCATCAGGTAGGGAGTGTGGTGAGTAAAGGGCACCATGTTTAAATGTCCCTCCGAGTAAAGAAAGAGTAAGCACTGCAATGAAGAAAGAAGACCCGACTGATAGCAATACAAAAGACTGAGCGAGTAGAGCTGGCTGTGGCGACAGATCAGGAACTGAAGAAAAGTGATGTTTGACAGCATGTTCATTGTTCTGCTAGGGAGTCTGTGAGCAACTGTGGAGTGTAGTCATCTCTGAGATCAGAGAATATGTTTGGAGCATGGCATAGTCGCTCATGGGCAAGAGGGGAGTACAGCCTCTGTTAAGAAATCTGGGAGAGAATCTGCTGGGGTTGGGAGTTGGGACACAGTCTCACTGACTCGGGAGAGGAGCCATAGTGGCCGGGAGACTGAACCTTTGGGCACAGAGAGTGGCAGCTACTGCATAAATTGGATAATCAGGTATGTGAAAAACAAAAGGCAGAGCTTTAAAACCATTCACTGTTTCATGCACTGACTCACTCATAGGTTATTAGTTCCATTGTTGTGTTCTGTTTGAGCTATTCTGCCATGTATGTTATAAATATTGCATAGGTTTTCCATTTTAAATTGGACTGGGGAAAAATCATCCCCAAGTTTTGGATTCCTTCATATAGATTTGAACCTTTTCTTGTAAAGCAGTAAAGCAACTGAAAGCAAACTATTATTTATATATGTGAAAAAATCATTTCGGTTACACATTGGTGACTTTGGAACTGTTTGGTGACTACTATGTTTGCAAGATACTGTATTTGTGAACATAAACTATGCTTTCCATTTATGGCATCTCCTTGCAAACTGTGATGAAGATCAAGAAGGGTGCTGCAACAGAGAAATGGTGAAGTCACACACAAGCTGTGAACAAAGAGGGAGTAAAACCTTTCCACTTTACCCATGCCAACCTGTGGTTTCAGTGTTTATTAACATAAGGAGGTATTTATTCCCTGGGGCACCTGATGCCACTTGCAAGTAACTACCTAAAAGAGATGCAAAACACGTCCAGCAGGTTATGTTTTCCTTTGAAGCTGAGGAACACTACTGTCATACTGAGCTCCTGCACCCATTGGTGCAGGACCGTCACGCCTGCTCAAGGGAGCAGTGCATTGGGTGGGAGAGGCACACCTCCAAGTGTGCTACTTTCCCAAAAAGTTCCTTGCGCATGCGCGTAAGAGAAAGTAAAAATGACTGTTTTACGAGTCTGCGTTGCGCAGTTCCTACGCACGCTCGTAAGTTTGCGAATTTTCAATATTTTCACTCCAGATTTTCAACATTGCCATTTTACCACACCTCCTCATGAGCAGTACAGCTGTCATTTTTCACATCCTGCCCAAAATGTGTTTCTGCCCATGTAGCGTACAATGGTGCAGTCAGTGTGCGAACTCAATGTATGGGACACATTAACAAAATCACAGTGACACTGATCATGAGCAGAGGTCTTAAAATGGCTGTCCTGAAAATTTGGTGAAAAAATTCCTAAAATGACTGTTTTATGAGTTCGTGCTTGCAGTTCTATACTGCACGCATAAGTTTGCGAATTTTCAATATTTTCACCCAGATTTTCAACATTGCCATTTTACCACACCTCCTTATAAGCACTGCAGCTGTCATTTTTCACATCTTGCCCAAAACGTGTTTCCACCCATGTAGCGCACAATGGCACAGTCGGTGTGCAAACTCAGTGTATGGGACACATTAAGAAAATCACAGTGTCACTGTTCATGAGCAGAGATCTTAAAATGGCTATGTTGAAAATTTGGCGAAAAAATTCCTACAAATAACTGTTTTACGAGCGTGCGTTGTGCAGTTCCTACACACGCTCGTAAGTTTGCGAATTTCCAATATTTTCACTCCAGATTTTCAACATTGCCATTTTACCACACCTCCTTATGAGCAGTACAGCTGTCATTTTTCACATCCTGCCCAAAACGTCTTTCCCCCCATGTAGTGCACAATGGCGCAGTCGGTGTGCGAAATCAATGTATGGGACACAGTAAGAAAATCACAGTGACACTGTTCATTAGCACAGGTTTTAAAATGGCAATGTTGAAAATTTGGTGAAAAATTCTAAAAATGACTGTTTTCTGAGCGTCGTTGCACAGTTCCACGCTTTTCTGTAGGTTTGCAATTTTCAATATTTCCACTCAGATTTTCAACATTGGCATTTTACCACACTTCCTTATGAGCAGTACAGCTGTCATTTTTCACTTCCTGCCCAAAGCGTGTTTCCACCTATGTAGCGCATAATGGGGTAACAAAAGATCATGCTGACAATTTATTGTGCAAATACCAGCAATCACACAGGGCATTAGGGTAAAGCACCATACATGCCAAACACCACTGCAAATACCTGCAAGCGAATGTTCGGCATTGACAAATGCTTGTTAAGAATTTTTTCACCAAATTTTCAACGCAGCCATTTTAAGACCTCTGCTCATGATCAGTGTCACTGTGATTTTCTTAATGTGTCCCATACATTGAGTTCGCACACCGACTGCACCATTGTGCGCTACATGGGTGGAAACACGTTTTGGGCAGGATGTGAAAAATGACAGCTGTACTGCTCATGAGGAGGTGTGGTAAAATGGCAATGTTGAAAATCTGGAGTGTAAATATTGAAAATTCGCAACGCAAAAGCGTTCGTAGGAACTGCACAACGCACACTCGTCAAACAGTCATTTTTAGGAATTTTTTCACCAAATTTTCAACATAGCCATTTTAAGACCTCTGCTCATGAACAGTGTCACTGTGATTTTTTATAATGTGTCCCATACATTGATTTTGCACACCGACTGCGCCATTGTGCGCTACATGGGCGGAAACATGTTTTGGGTGACATGTGAAAAATGACAGCTGTACTACTCATAAGAAGGTGTGGTAAAATAGCAATGTTGAAAATCTGGAGTGGGAATATTGAAAATTCGCAAACCTACGAGCATGTGTAGGAACTGCGCAACGCACGCTTGTAAAACAGTCATTTTTAGGAATTTTTTCACCAAATTTTCAACATAGCCATTTTAAGACCTCTGCTAATGAACAGTATCACTGTGATTTTCTTAATGTGTCCCATACATTGATTTCGCACATCGACTGTGCCATTTTGTGCTACATGGGCAGAAACACGTTTTGGGCAGGATGTAAAAAATGACAGCTGTACTGCTCATAAGGAGATGTGGTAAAATGGCAATGTTGAAATCTGGCGTGAAAATATTGAAAATTCGCGAACTTACGAGCGTGCGTAGGAACTGTGCAACGCACGCTCATAAAACAGTCATTTTTTGGAATTTTTGCACCAAATTTTCAACATGGGATTTTTGGGACCCCTTCTCATGAATGATGTCACTGTCATGGTATTATTCAGGCCCAAAGGGTGATTTCACGTGGTGATTACGCAGTGACTGAGAAATTACCCCTCGGGCCCGAATAACGCCATGACAGTGACATCATTCATGAGAAGGGTCCCAAAAACCCCGTGTTGAAAATTTGGTGCAAAAGTTCCAAAAAATGCCTGAGATATGCAATAAAGTTGAAAACCCCCTATCTAGCCCATTATACAGCTTACCGGCATTTCCTCAGTTCACGGTCATCTTTGAAGAGTGCAGACGTGTTCCCAGTCCACCGAAGATCATCGCGCCAAGCTCCGGAGGTAAGTATGGGGTGAGGGAGTGTGGGAGGCAGGGTGCACAGTGGGTAGGTGCGGGTTGGCATGGGAGGGGTGGGGAGACTGCGTGGGACCGTTTTACTTTACAGGTTTTTTTTATATAATTGACGACGTGGGATGTTTGCCACGCTGGGATGGGCTCCCAGCGTGGCAGAAGATGGCTGGGGGGGCCAAGGAGCCGACGGGGATTGGGCTCCCCCGTCGGCAAACAACGCGGGACATTTGCCACGCTGGGGTGGGCTCCCAGCATGGCACCAAAGCTTTGGGGGGGTGGCGTGATGCGGAGGAGGTGGCATGATGCGGTGCTCTGCATGACAGTGGTGGTTTTCTTTGAAGCGAAGACCACCACTGTCATACAAAGCTCCTGCACCCATTGGTGCAGGACCGCCACACCTGCTCAACTGAGCAGTGGATTTAACGGGAGAGGCACACCTCCAAAGTGTGCTACTCTCCCAAAATGTTCCTTGCACATGCGCGCAAGTGAACGTAAAAATGACAGTGGCACTGTTCATGAGCAGAGGTCCTAAAATGCCTATGTTGAAAATCGGATGACGAAACTCCATAACATGACTGTGTTACAAGCGTGTGTTGAACTGTTTCCATGCACCCTTGTAACGTCTCACTTTTGTAATATTTTCACCCCACATTTTCAACAGTGGCATTTTTCCACACCTCCTTATGAACAGTACAGTTGCCATTTTTCACATCGTGGCTAAAATGTGTTTTTGCACTCCTGCCACAGAATAGCACGGTCACTGTGGGGAATCACTGCATGGGACACATTAAGATCGAACGAGTGAGAGGGGGGAATGACCGCGCTGAACTGAGGTTTGTCGGGACTGCTGTGGATTTGTTTGTGGGCAGAGAAAGGGCCCAGCTAAGAGCCCAGTACAAGGGCAGCCTGCAGCACTGGGAGAAACAGGCAGAGGCGAGGAGTGAGAGGGGGTGAGGCGAAGTCACCAGAGCTCTTTCAGGATTGTGTGGATTTCTTTGTGGGCAGGAAAAGGCATCAGTGCAGGCAGGGGCCCAGTGCAAAAGCCAGCCTGCAGCGGTGGGAGAAACAGTACGGCGAGTGAGACAGGGGGATGAGTGAGCTCAGCGGAGCTCTGTCAGGACTGCTGTGGATTTCTTTGTGTGCAGACAAAGGCATCAATGCAGGCAGGAGTCCCGTACAAAAGGGCCGCTTGCAGCGCCAGGACAAACAGAATCAGCGTGTGAGACAGGGAGACTAAGTGACCTCAACAGAACTCTGTGGGGACAGCTGTGGATTTGTTTGTGGGCAGAGAAAGGGTGCGACATAAGAGCCCAGTACAAAAGGGCAGCCTGCAGTACTGGGAGAAACAGAACGAGAGAGCGAGTGACGGAGGG
Organism: Neoceratodus forsteri; assembly: GCA_016271365.2. Taxonomy (NCBI): domain Eukaryota; kingdom Metazoa; phylum Chordata; order Ceratodontiformes; family Ceratodontidae; genus Neoceratodus; species Neoceratodus forsteri. Next base: position 107,684,489 of record CM028137.1, read on the forward strand.
GGAGTGACCGAATTCACCAGAGCTCTTTCAAGACTGCTGTGGGAAGTCACGTGATGACGCTGTAGTGGAAGCAGCTTGGCCGATCGCCTCCCCTCCAAAGGGCCATTTTATTTTAAGAATTATTAAGCTTCCTATCTTCATGATTGCTGCTAGGTGGTATACGACAGTCTGACCCACCACCTTACTGTTACTAGTGAAGAAGTTGGATTCATAGTGAAAGTTTTGGGGTATATCAGCACAGAGGCGCTCTGGCCTAGGCCGCAATGGAAGCTGAAATGAGACAGGCGCCTCCATCTCATACGCCCATCTAACGCCGAGAAGGAACGTAAGAGATCGAATTCAGCCAGAGGTTTCGCGAGAGAACCTGTTGGAGGCTCTCCTAACGGCAGCCTAATGCCCGTTAACGGAGAAACGGTTTATAGAAGAACTGCAACCCTTAAAGTCCGCTATGCAAGAGCTTACTACAGAGTTAAAATCACATAGAAGCGACTTGGCAGAAACGAAAAGGGCTACATCGGATAACCTGACTCGCATAATATCGATGGAGAAACGGGTGGAAGTTACTGAGAGTGATATAGTGAATATTAGAGCTAAGCAACAGAAAATGGACGCTAAGCTGGAAGATTTAGAGGGCAGAAACAGACGAAACAATATCATCATAATGGGCTTGCCAGAAGATGCAGAGGGTGCTATGCCCATTACTTTCATCCAGAAACTACTTGTCAAAATCGCTGGTCCATCTCCAAATAACTCCACATATGTTATTGAGCGAGCGCGTCGCTCCCTACGTCCTAAACCTGATGTGGGAAAGCCGCCTCAGCCACTTATAATAAAATTCTTGAACTACCAGGATAAATGGCATGTGCTGAAGCAGACCAGGGAGTCACATCAAGTGTTGTGGGAAGGTCGACAACTCCGTTTCATGCAGAATCTACCGATCACTGTTAGACAGAGACGTGCAGAGTATCACCCAATTGTAACGAAATTGATCGCTGCAGGATCCAATATAGAGTTACATACCCATCCTGTCTCTCGTAAAGATATCTGGCTCCTGGCATAACTTCGAAGGTGCCCAGTATGCATTTCCAGCACTGCAATCTCTCTGCCGATCTCTTTTTACCTCGCTGACTTTAAGCAGCTGTCGACCGGCTAGTGTCTCAAACTAATAATGGATCAAGAGGGTCGACGGTGGAACATGTCTATGAATAATAATGTAATGGCAGCGGGAGAAGATACGTTGTTGTTATTAATCTCCGCAGATTGTGATGTAGTTCACCGTACAGGTGGTCTGATATTTCTCTCCTAAATATAATTTTTAAGTAGGGAAGTACGTTCATGGATCTCTGCGATACTATGTGAGTCAAAGATCAAGTTGTGAGTAAAGGCTCTTCGGCAAGCACGTCGGGTTCTCAGCCTACTTTCCTTTTGGACATGGCCCTTAATTGGCTGAAGGAGCCCTATAGAGAAACGGTAATCAGTAGGGTAGCGAGGAGACTGGAGCAAGCACTGTACAGAAAGACTGCCAGCGGCTCTCTATTTCTTAAGTCACACTGAGTTTTGGAGTTTGTGACGTTCCACAGTTATAACAGGAAATCTATAACCTGTCAGATACCTCAGACTACCTGTTGATAACTCCAGCAGAAGTGGGAGCCAATTGCATTACACAGGGGAGCGCAGTGGGACCTGCACATTTGGCCTTGTCTTTGTGTTGAACTGTCCTTAAGACACTGCGCCCTGAATGGTTGCTCAATCTGCTGATACCTTCTTCAGCCCTCCCTTCCTTCCCCCCCCTTCTTTTTTTTTTTCTCTCTCTCTTTTAGCGATTGTTGGTACTCCATGAAGTCTGCTCGGAGCATAAGATGGACTTTTGCCCTCCCTAGGAATGAATACTACTGCAACTTCTCTCTTGGGACATTTTTCTCCTATCTTGTTGGTACTGTCAGATTCTGGGGTGCTCACTTGTCCATGGTTTCCTTGATAAATAATAAAATAGGTTGTGTGGGATGTACCCAGAGTCTTTGGGGAATGGGGGAGGGGGGCTGTGGGGGTCTGGAGAAGTGTTTCTTTCATTTCTCTCCTTATTTGGGATCGCTACACAATGGATCTCACATTTTTATTATCGGTGCCAATATACTACTAGCCGATGTGGCATGTAACGTTGGTTTACCTGGGTTATGCTGGATCAGAAATTTAATGCCTAACTAATACATAGGCTTCAGTCTAGTATACTACGTCTTGGTAATTCTCATACCCCAAGCCTCGGTATTGATTGGACTATTAATAAGCCTCGTTATGAGGGGATCAGAGTGTTGGGGGGGAGGGGAGATCGGTCAGCAAAATGGCACGCTGACAGTGCATTATGTGCTATAGTCGTATGGGGAAGGGCATCACAGTCAAATCTGACCCATGGCTTGAGTATTCACTATACTTATGTTTGCTTAAGGTCTTGGGATATTCAATAATTAGTATAGATAATTATTTCTGTCTCTTTTGGGGAGATATGACTAGTGATTTTGATCTAAGTTACTGGAAATGTATACATTGTTATGACTTCGGGGAAGGGATGATGCTTTCACACTATCAAGGTCTAGGGTTAGTTCTCAATAATGTGAGGGGGGTGCGGAGTGGGGGAGGTGAGGTGGTATATATAGGGTGGGTGGTCTGCCACCAGGGATCGATAGTTATGTTATATTACATTATTATCATGCTAGTAGAACTACCTGGCTACTTATAATCTATGTTAGCTGGGATCTATAATGGGATTGAGATATGGATCGTGGAATATTAAGAGCACACTCCCGTTAAGCGTTCTAATTCTAGTTCATCTTAAAAATCTACAGATTGACAAAGCCTTCCTCCAAGAGACACATCTTAAATTAACGAAGTCAAACTACTTTCGAGAAACTGGGTAGGGCAAGTGTTTGCTGCGGTAAAGAAACTAAGAGAGGTGGGTAGCTTATTCTCATTGTCGTAGGATTCCCTTCCAATTATTACACTCTATTGTGGATCCTGAGGGTAGATATGTAATTGTAAGGGGTCTGTTGATTCACACGGAAGTGATACTGGGCTCGATTTACGGTCCAAATTTGGATGATCGACAATTTTTTACTTCTATAACGACCATACTGGAGTCTTGGACCAAACTACCAACCTTACTGGGGGGTGATTGGAATACTGTGTTCTCAAATGTTCTAGACAGATCAGGGATTTCTAGGCCACGCTTATCTCCTAGTCAGAGAGCACTACATGAATTAAGCTCTACCTTGGGACTGGTAGACCCCGGAGGATCGCGAACCCAGATGAGAGGGAATATTCATTCCACTCTACTCCTCACAATACTTACTCCCATTTAGATTACTTTCTTCTATCAATAGACTGTAACCCGGGGGTTATCGAAGTCCAATATTCATCTCAGGCCTTGTCTGATCATCATTTAGTTTATCTCCAAGTTGATCTATTCCAAAATAATCGTGGAAATCGAATTTGGAGATTTAATAACCGGATTCTAAACTCGGATAAGCTTGTAGAAACGTTACAATCTTTTATCAAAATGTATATGAAGGAAAATGCCCTATCAGTGTCTAAGAAAGACATTTTATGGGGCTCTTTAAAATGTGCTCTGAGAGGTGAAATAATTAGCTTATCAACTCTTCGTAATAAGCAACGTAGATCGGAGGTAGCCCTCAAAATACATCAGATTACCGAATTAGAAAGGTCCCTCTCTCCAACCTCCCCAGATGATGACTGGGTTAAATTGGAATCTCTTCGAACCCAATATAATAAGTTACTTACTGAGAAAGGAATTTATGATTACACGTTCGAAGATTAGGTATTTCGACCAAGGGGAAAAGGCGGGTAAGCTATTAGCTTTACGTTTACGCACCCAATTGGCTGAGAGAATAATCCCATCTGTTTACTCCCTCTCGGGCACTCTCCTTAATTCACCTTCAAGTATTGCAGAAGCTTTTCAAGAATACTACCAGGAGCTTTATACAGCTCCTTCTAATCAATTTCCGTTAAGTCAGATGGACTCCTTTCTTCAAGACATTACACTCCCTGTCCTAACCGACTCACAGATAGATCTATTAAAAACCCCCATTGCGATATCTGAAGTCTGTCAGGCCATAGATGATCTAGCAAGTGACAAATCTCCTGGGCCAGATGGCTTCACTACCAATTTTTATAAGGCCTTAAAGGGCACCATAGAGCCCATATTACTTGACACATTTAACTACTTATTTCAGAATGGTTTATCGGATTCTTCATTAGCGTCGGCCACCATAATTATCATTCCAAAACCCAATAGAGACCCTCTCAGAATGTCCAGTTACAGACCAATCTCCCTTACCAATGTAGACTTCAAGATCCTAGGTAAAATTCTCTCGACAAGACTTGCCCAGGTGTGGGAACATCTTATTAGTCCTGAGCAAGTGGGTTTTGTTAAAAACAGACACTCTTCAGATCACCTCAGGAAGTTGGCATATCTCCTTTCCGCATCCAGGGACCTGGACACCTCTGCGGTTTTGGCATCCCTGGATGGGGAAAAGGCTTTTGACAGAGTTTCATGGGAGTATCTTTTGTTTTACTTCCTAAATACCGAATACCAGTGGAATTTATAAATTGGATTAAAATACTATATACCGTTCCATCGGCCAGAATACAATGCAATGGTGTTATGTCCCGCCCGTTCACCTTGACGCAGGGCACACGGCAAGGCTGTCCCCTATCACCTTATTTATTTAACTTATACTTAGAGCCACTCATCAGAAAAATCAATTTTTCTGCAATGGTTAGGGGTATATGAATAGGCCAAGAAGAATACAAGGTCTCATCGTATGCAGATGATCTGCTATTACATGTTATCGACCCTGGGCATTCTTTGTCCAAGATATTCCAAAAAATAATAATGCAATTTGAAGTTTTTTCAAATTATAAGTTAAACCGGGAAAAAACTGAGATTCTACCATTAAATAAATATACTGTGAAAGCTGAGGTGATGCACCCGGCATAATGGAATCAGAGTAAACTGAAATATCTCGGTATTTATATCCATCCTTCTCTAAGGTTATGAAGCAGCTCAACTTAGATAATCTGGTTCAGATCCTGATAGAGGACTTTAAACGGTGGTCTAGTTACCTTTGACTCCTTGGGGTCGAGCGAATGTTATTAAAATGAATGTATTACCACGGCTGTTATATCCAGTTCAAATGTTGAATTTAACACTATCACATTCCTGGTTTAACTGGTTGCATGGTATTCTGAATAAATTTATGTGGCAAAACAAGAAAGCTAGGAAGAGTTACCTGAAACTCACAATGAGGAAATTAGAGGGTGGCTTACAGGTACCTAACTTTATATTTATTACTTAGAAATACACTTGGCTCGAATCCCACATTGGCTTCGCCTAGTCAAAATAATTGTCAGCCTCCTTCTTGGCTTAAGATAGAGCGAGATCTTTGTCAGAACATGGGGTGGGAGCCAGAGGCCTTACCATTTATCCCACAAAGGAAAATTCCCAAGAACTTACTGAGATACCTCCTTATTTCCCTTGGTTCAGACTCAGCAGCAACTTAGTGCTTTTCTTAAAGTGGACAGAGGGAAAGATATAGCACAGCCCATATTCGGTAATCCTAATTTTTAAATTGCTGGTAAACCAATAAAAGCTCAGACATTCTGACATCAGATAGGTCTGGAGAGGGTGGACCAGCTGTTGTCTGATTATAAAATTATCTCTTTCCAGGAAGGCTGTACGCGATTCCGCTGGGATAAAACCACCATTTTCAAATACTTGCAATTAGTGCATTCGTTGCGGCAACATTTTGGTGCAACGGGATGGCAGGACTCTTTATCTAAGAAACTAACTCCATATTTAGATACTACTCCCTCCTCACATGTAATATCTTTTTCGTATAATTTTCTTAGATCATCTATGGAGTCTATGGACAATAGCTGTTATGCCCATTGGGATAAGATTCCTCGGGTTAATACTAGTCCTATTGATTGGTCTCATGTTTGTATACATCTATATAAATATCTTAAATGGGATAAATATAGATATATGCAATTTCATATAATCCATAACTTGTATTATTCCGCACTTAAATTACACCAATTTGGCCTTCATGGTAACAGCTGTTGTCCTAGATGTCAACAGGAATGTGCAGACATGATTCATATGTTATGGTCATGTGAGAAAATAATTGTTTTTTGGCGAAGTATAGAGGCAGGCTAAATCCCTTTGGCCTTGTCAGGGCTTTTTCGAATTGAAGCGTGTATAATTGGGGATTATACACTAATACCCGGAGGTAATCAGAAAGTTGATATGGCTCCTGATATCGGCTATGCGTAAAATGTGATATTAAGGAAATGGAAAGACCCCGCTGTTCCTACTTATCTAGAATGGTTTCATGATATAATGTTTGCCTTGCAAGCAGAGTACACTGTCGCCAGTCTGGCTAAAAATGTCAATAAATATACAAAGAGATGGGAGCCTCTCTATACTTTGCTAACAAGTAACTAATGATTGGGGGAGCTTGAACTCTCAATTTAGTAGTGTCTTAATAAAATAGATAATCTAGTTCAAATAAGGTTTTAACTATCTGGCTGGTGGCAGACCGGGGAATTGGGGTGGGGTAAAGGTGATTGGGGGGGGAATCAGTAAGTTGTAGACTTTATATTGTGAAGTTGACCTATCAATGGTTTGTACTTTTTGTCTCGGAAGATGGATAGTACATATGTTATCTGTTATCTGTTCACACTTACTGGAAATCGTAATAAAAACATATTAAACAAAAAAAAAAGACTGCTGTGGATTTCTTTGTGGGCAGAAAAAGGCATCAGTGCAGCCAGGGGCCCAGTACAAAAGGCCAGCCTGCAGCGGTGGGAGAAACAGTACGAGCAAGTGAGACAGGGGGACCGAGTGAGCTCAACGGAGCTCTGTCAGGACTGCTGCAGATTTGTTTGTGGGCAGAAATAGGCGCCAATGCAGGCAGGAGTCCTGTACAAAAGGGCTGCAGCGCGCAGGACAAACAGAATGAGCATGTGAGACAGGGAGACTGAGCGACCTCAACAGAGCTCTGTCAGGACAGCTGCAGATTTGTTTGTGGACAGACAAGGTGCCAGTGCATGCAGGGGCCCAGTACAAATGGGCAGCCTGCACTGGCGGGGAACTCAGAATGAGCGAGTGAGACAGGGGGAGTGAGCGAGCTCAACAGAGCTCTATTGTAACTGCTGCAAATTTCTTTGTGGACCGAAGGCGGCGGCAACGCAGGCAGGAGTCCGATAAAAAAGGTCAGCCTGCAGCGCCGGCAGAAATGTAATGAATGAGTGCGAGAAGGGGAGCGAGCGAGCTAAGTGGAGCTTTGTCAGGACTGCTGCAGATTTCTTTTTGTAAGAATAAGCACAGCCCAACAGAGGCAGGGAGCCCAGTACAAAAGGGCAGCCTGCAGCGCCAGGACAGACAGAATGAGTGAGTGACACAGGGGGAGTGAGCGACCTCAACGGAGCTCTGTCGTGACTGCTGCGGATTTCTTTGTTGGCAGAAAAAAAGGAGCCCTGTACAAAAGGCTGCCCTGCAGTGCTGGCAGAAATGGAACGAGTGAGTGAGAGAGGGGGAGTCAGCAGGCTCAACAGACCTGTGCCGGGACTGCTGCAGATTTCTTTGTGGGCAGAAAAAGCCACCAACAGAGGCAGGAGCCCAGTACAAAAGGGCAGCCTGCAGCACCAGGAGAAACAGTACGAGCGAGTGAGAGAGGGAGAGTAAGCCACCTCAACAGAGTTCTGTTGGGACAGCTGCAGAATTCTTAGTGGGCAGAACAAGGTGCAAATACAGGCAGGAGCCCAGTACAAAACAGCAGCCTGCAGCACCGGATGAAACAGACTGAACAACTGACAGAGGGCCACTGAGCGTGCACAACACACCAACGCAATCAACATTCGGCGTTGACAAATGCTTGTTATGTATTGTACTTTGTATCTGTTCTATTCCATACTCTTCAACCTCCCCCTCAGGATGCATCTAGAAGTGAGCTGTTCCAGCTCAGTATGTTTTTCCTGGTAAAACTTTTGAAATCAGTCAGTCAGTAAATACTGCCTCATTTTCAGTGGTACCCTCTTTTTTTTACCCATATGTATAGCTGGGTGGACTGAAGTCCTTAGAGGTGAAGTGACCCTGGTGAGTAAGTGGCTCTGGTGAGGTTTGAACCTGGGTCTCCAAGTTCGCAAGCCTGCATTCCAAGTACTACACCACACTACCTCATCACATTTTTGCTTGGAGCAAAAGATTTAGATTAGGGAAAAAGAAAATATATTTGGTCCAAACAAGCCTATCCACACTTAGGCTGATCTTGGCACCCAACTCCCTGCAGCCTTTACACAAATCATAACATTCGAATAGTGGGATCAAAATAAAGTCCCTGTGAGCAGTGATAGTATGAGGACCATCAGTGATGTCTTATGCACTTTTACTACTATGAGGTGGTGTCAGCAGCGCTCGTAAGAAGGGTATGGAATATGTTGCTGTGCTTGGTAATACCAAACTGTAAACCAGGAGTTCTCAAGTTCAACTTCCATCCCAGAGGGCACGGGAAAGGCCAGGTATTGTTGGCAACCGGCTCACTGGATGGCACTATTTACTCCAGATGCCAAAAATAATTAGCTATTTGGCTAACACCATATTTTTCTTTTTGCCACCACCGATTTTGTTTTGACCATTTAATTTTTATAAACACCTGCTATCTTGGCATAAAAAAGACACTAGCTAGCAGTGGCTAATACACCTGCCTATTTTTTAGCCAGATAATTTAAGAAAAGAGCAAGTGGCTTGGTGGTTAATACATTGAGCCAGCATTGCTGCGTGGGAGCAACTCGCGTGACATTCTTGTGCTTTGGTCCCTCTCAACTATGAAACTAGGATAGAAACAACCCTTCCCCAATTAAAATGAGATGCTGTATCTGCCTGCAAATATAGGAGGCGTTGTGGTCTAGTGTTTAGAGCACTCTCTTGGGGAGCCAAGAGATCACATGTTCACATGCCACAACAGCCTAATACTGCATGACCTTAAGCAAGTCAGTTAATCTCCTTGTGCTCCAGTCCTCCCAACTGTGGAAATGGGTGGAAGCAGGACCCCAGTGGAAATAAGGGGTTGCACCTCACATGGGTTGTCCTGGGTAAACCAATTGTAAGTACAAAATAATCTCATCTGGATTTTCGTGACAGAAAAACTTGCTGAAAAGAAAGGGATAGTTGTCTGTCATGGTAGCAGGAGTCTTCAAACGTCGGCCCTGCCTGGTTCCACCCACAGTGCTGTTTTTTTTAGTTGTTGTTGTTTTTTTTGTGAACATCTACTTTGCCGTCTTGCCTGCTGCCCTGATCTGGCTCAGTGCCTCTCAAACCAAAAACCATGCGATGTCCTGATTTTATTAACAGAAGCATTCCTCCCTCACTCGAACCACCCGGCACCGAGTATTACATAAAAACCTTAAAGGTACGTGGATACTTTCAGGCAAATATTCGGTGAGTGTTCGTATTCAGGACTACAAAATTGTTATTTTTTATTTGATATTCGTTATTTGAACCAACAATTAGAGTAAAAAAACAAAAAAAAGAACTTTAAATAAGGAGTTTACGATAGGGTGCTAATTTTGATCTGTGCTGTTTTTTTTTTTTTATTCTATTTTAGATTGCCTCATCTCCAGACTCGTATGATACTTTTTTTTTTCACCTGTACTTTATTCTCCTTGCTGGCGCCATTCTGCTTTGACCCCAGCCCTGTTACTCCACCTCTAGAACTTACTACATCGGAATGACTACCTCTTAATACATCTGAATCCTTATCTCACTGGGAGAGTGCAGTGCCTGTGGGGTAGCAGGGTTATCCTGCAGCAGGGGTTCTTGTCTCTACATTTTCCCCTTGATTCTGAGGCAGAGGTGTGCAGTGGCACACGTAGATAAGGTGCAGACATTGCACACCTGCAACGCTCGACTCCGACTTTTGAGCTTGTGACTGCTGATGCACCACCTGGTCTCTGCTTGGTGGCAGCCAAGCAATGATGCATGCTGTCCCCCCACTTCAAAGGAGGACATACATTAGCGGACACTCAAACCTCCTTTGCCCAACCGAACCCCAAATGGCCCAAGTCCCTTTCTTGTTTTTTTTTATTAGTAGGTGCTGCAGTTTTTTTGTCTCCCCCGCCCCGTTTTCTCCTGTTGTTCCTGCGACCCCAGCAGACGTGGCAGTGTGTGCACGTGGAGGCACACATGCATTCCAGGCGCTGGCTCAGCCCCTTCCGCCCCTCCCCTGGCAATCGCCAGGCTCCCTGGTAGCTGAAACTGCCATCTGTCCTCCACCAGGTGGCAGTCAAGGGCTGGGAAACCCCTCATCTCTCTGTGGGAGAGGAGCGCCACCTCACATCAGCTTAGTCTTGCTCCACGCCCCCCCCCGCCAACCCCCACCGACCCAGGCTCATAGCAAACCCGGGTTGCTAGCGTGGTGTGAAATGTGGTGTCCAGCACCTCAACCCTCAGCACCACTGGGACAGCTTCCCAGGTCCCTTTCTGAACCCAGTTTGCTAGTGAGGTGTCCAGCACCTCAGCCCTCTGCCTCACTTGGCTGGCTGTATGATGCCCATTTTTTTTTAAAACCCTATTTGAGTCTGCTTTAGCACAATTTTTCTCATTTGAAATAATAAGAGGCACGCTCCTTTTTATACGGCCTGGACCAAGTTTTCAAAAGTAAAAGAACTAGAGGAAAAATTCTTAAATACAAATACCCCTGAATAGTGACTATAGTACATTAGTTGAGTATTCAGGAACTAATATCCAATATCACCCAACCCTGGAAAAACACTGGCATTCATGGAAAGAAAATGGAGAAATCGGACTACAGCTACTCTGGGCTTTATGATCTAAACTAACAGTTTGGTGAATGGGATAGTTCTGTCACTGCAGCAGTCACGAAAGTCCACTCTTGGCTGTTCTAAAGGACTTGTTCAAGCTGCAGGGGGCCCCTGCTTTTCTCAGGTTGGGGGTTGGGGGCATCATTCTGCATAGGATGCAGTACAGTAAAAATGAAATGTCTTTTGTGAGATTGGTGCCCATGTGTGAGCCCTGGATTGGAAGTTGGCTGGGATTGAGCACAATATAAAAGTGAAGTACTGTGGCTCCACGCTGCCACCTAGCGTGGACCTAGCGTTCACACATCTCTGCTGGTTCACCAAGGTGTGCCATTGATGTTGGCCATGGCGGCAGCCACTACCCCATCTCTCTTGCTGGTTGAAGGGGGTGACCTTGGTGACCTGAATTGTTCTTCTTGGGGCTGGGAATAATTATACTGATCACAACACACAGGGAAGCACTGCAACATACACACAGTACCAGGGTCCCTGAGCTCAAGATTGAGATTATCTACAACACCTTCCAATACAACCCCTTGGACTGGAGAAATTGGCACACTGGTTCTACAATAAGATCAAGGCCTTTCATTCTCTATAATAGTAATGATACTATAGAGAATAATGCACAGGTGACTGTGTGTTATGAAGTTATTGTTTTTTACATATCCGAGGTGTGTGATGGCTCATAAACCTTGAAAGCAAAGCTCAAGAGATTAATGAGGTCACCATATACTGTGGGTTTGTTAAAAACAACTGCATTTCATAGACACACAGTCTGTTCTAGTTTTAATAATTACTGGTGCAATGAGTCAGTGTCCAAGAAAGTCACTGAAGACAGTTCTGCTTTTACTCTATTTTTTTTGGACTGACTCTGATCCTTACTGCTGTTGGCTCAGTCACTCTCCTCCACACACACACAGCCTCTGACCTTTACCACTGTTGCTGGAGCCAGAAACTGTAGTATAACTGGGCTTCATCACTGTTGCTAACTTGGTCTCTCTCCTCCATGCTCTCTCTCTCTCTCTCTCTCTCTCTCTCTCACTCTTCCATGATCTGACCTACCAGGAGGGAGTGAGAGAACAAGTACAGGAACCATTGACTTGAGACCAACAGGTAACTTTTAATGTGGATCTAAAACTTCTTAACCTTTCACTTGAGGAGGTCTTGTTACCTCTCTCCAAACTCTTGAACTTATCACTTTCCCGTAGGCAGTTCCCCCAGCTTTGGAAAGCTGCCATTGTCACTCCCATTCACAAAAGTGGTGACCGGTCACAACACCTCAACTACCGCCCTATTTCAGTCCTTCCTCCGCTTTCTAAAGCCCTCGAGTGCATTGTCTTGGACCAACTGTCAGAATACCTCAACACATACAACATTCAGTGTCTGCAGCAGCATGGCTTTAGAAAAGCACACAGCACAACCACTGCCCTCCTTGAATACCCTGATCACATTCATAAGGCACTGGATAATGGCCCTATACTTGGTGCAATCTACATCGACCCGACAAAGGCTTTTGAAACTGTTAATCTGCAGCTCCTTCTGCACTCCTTCCCTGCCTTGGGCCTCTCAAATGAGGTTACTTGCTGGTTTGGAACTACCTTGAGGGTAGATCCCAACAAGTTAAAATATGTTACACTCTCCAGTGGCCTTTCTGTGCAGTCCGCGATACCAGTACCTCAAGGGTCCATCCATGGACCACTACAGTTTAGCCTCTTTATCAATAACCTTCACACAACCTGCAGTAATATGATGCTTTATACTAATGATGCTGTCCTCTTTTCGACACAGACTGATCCACTCCCTCTTTCTTGTGACCTACAGAACAATTTCTTGGTTGAGACCTGGTTTGGTCAATATAAATTGTTGATGAAGTATAAAAAAAAAAACAAGACTGTTGCTCTGAAGCCCATGCAGCAAATACAGAAGAGCTAGCCTAACTATCCTGAACAAACAAAACCAACCACTCAAGCAAGTTCAGTACTTCAGATACCTTGGGGTTACTCTTGACAGCTCACTCTTTCATACTTTTCTTTTTTTTTCTTTCTTGCCATTATAATTTTTTATTAAAATGTGTTCAAGCAAACAACACAAAATCAATTCAAGCAGATCGTATATATCAATTAAGTATGATGAACATTACAAAGGTTTCCAAATCCAATAGCAATATTGTGGCTATATTAAAAAATATCATCATAGACATTTTAACAAAATACAATAATCTAACATCAGATCAATACAAAATGTTTCACTTATCAGATCAATAAAGAAATGAATAAATAAAAACAATAATTCCTATCATATCTAACTTATTAGGTTCTAAAGAATAATAAACATATTCAAAAGTATTTTTAATTCCTACATTCAGCCTATAGATCAACAAAATATTACTGCACGTCTAGAAAGATCTCATTAAAAAGTATTTAACTGGAAAAATGGTCCCCAAATATTTAAAAATCTGTTTAACCTATTAGCAAGTAGGTAAGAGATTCTTTCATTATTAGCAGTAAAACTCATCATATTTAACCACTCAGCTAGAGAGGGTACCTGTGGGGTTTTCCAATATTTAAGAATTAATCTTTTGGCACAAACAGAGGCAACTGAAATCCTTAATTTATGATTATCAGTATAGGCTGCATTGAGTGAAAAGATTCCCAGAACAAGCATTTGTCGATGCCGAATGTTGTTGCACTGGTACTGGCAGTGGGAGTGGTGTAGCTAGAGATGCATAGTGCTGTGATTTTGTGAATGTGTCTCAAAAGGTGATTTTGCACAGCGAGCACGCCATTGTGTGCCACAGCTATGGAACCACATTTTGGGCAGTCTGTGAAAAATGGCAGCTGGACTGTTGATAAGGAGATGTGCACAAATGCCAGTGGTGAAAATGTGACATGAAAATATTGCAGATTGACGTAGTTAAAAGGGTGCGTGGAAACTGCACAATGCACGCTTGCAACACAGTCATTGTATGGAGTTTCTGCACCAAATTTTCAACATAACCATTTTAGGACCTCTGCTCATGAACAGTGTCAACGTCATTTCCTCAAACTGTCCCAAAAACTGATTTTGCACAGCGGCCGTGCAATTCTGTGCCGGGCATGTGAAACACATTTCAGGCAGCTGCAGTGTTCATAAGGAGGTATGGAAAAATGCCAGTGATGAACAGCTGGAGTGAAAGTATTACAAATTCACAAAGTCATGAGCATGCATGCAAACTGTGCAATGCATGCTCACAAAACACTCATTTTATTGACTTTCGTTTCCATATTTTCAACATAGGCATTTTAGGGCATCTGCTAATGAACAGTGTCACTGTTATTTTCATCATGTGTCTCGAACACGGACTTTCCACAGTGATCACGCTATTCTGCGCAGGAACTGTGAAAACAGATTTTGGTCAGGATGTGAAAAATGACAGCTGTACTGTTCATTAGGAGGTGCAGAAGAATGGCACTGTAGAAAATCTGGAGTGAGAATATTAGAAGTTTGCGAATCTATTTAGCGCAGCGTAAACTGCACAACGCCGTCAGAATACGTCATTTTATGGAGTATTGTCACCAAATTTTCAACACAGGCAATTTAGGACCTCTACTCATGAACAGTATTGTCATTTTCGTAATGTGTCCCGAACACTGATTTCGCACAGCGAACGCGCTATTCTGCGCCGAAAGTTCGAAAACACAATTCGGCAAGGATGTGAAAAATGACAGCTGTACAGTTCACAAGAAGGTGTAGTTAAATGCCAAATTTGAGAACCTGGCAGGAAAATATTGTGAATGTGCTAAGTTAAGAGCGTGTGTTTCGCAGTTGCTATGCACCTGGTAAAACAATCATTTTATGGAGTATTGTCACCAAATTTTCAACACAGGCATTTTAGGACCTCTGCTCATGAACAGTATCACTGTAATTTTTGAAATGTGTCCCGAACACGGATTTCGCACAGCGACCGTGCTATTCTGCACCGGAAGTGCGAAAACACATTTCGGCCAGGATTTGAAAAATGACAGCTATACAGTTCACAAGAAGGTGGGTTAAAATGCCAATGTTGAGAATCTGGCATGAAAATAGTGTGAATGCACTAACGTACGAACGTGCGTTGCGCAGTTGCTATGCACGCTGGTAAAACAGTCACTTTATGGAGTATTGTCACCAAATGTTCACCAAATTTTCAACACAGGCATTTTAGGATCTCTGCTCATGAACAGTGTCACTGTCATTTTCGTAATGTGTCTCAAACACTGATTTCCCACCACAACCGCACTATTCTGCGCCGGAAGTGCGAAAACACATTTTGGCCAGGATGTCAAAAATGACAGCTGTACAGTTCACAAGAAGGTGTGGTCAAATGCCAATGTTGATAATCTAGTGTGAAAATATTGTGAATTCGCTAACTTACGAGCGTGCGTTGCGCAGTTGCTATGCACACTTGTAAAACAGTCATGTTTTGGATTTTTTCCACCAAATTTGCAACATAGGGTTTTTGAGAGTACCCCGAAAGGTGATTCCGCACAGTGACTGTGAAATCACCTTTTGGGACTGAATAACGCCATAACAGTGCAAGAATTCATGAGAAGGGGTCCCAAAAACCCCGAGTTGAAAATTTGGGGCCAAAATTCGCAAAAATGCCTGAAACATACAGCAAAGTTGCAAAAACCCTATCTATTACATTATACAGCTTACCAGCATTTCCTCAGTTTGCGGTCTGCTTTGAAGAGGGCAGATGTGTTCCGGTCCACGAAGATCATCGCGCCAGACTCCGGAGGTAAGTATGGGGTGAGGGGAGATGTTGGGAGGCAGGGTGCACAGAGGGTGGGCGTGGGTGGGGAGAGGGGGGCACAGAGACTACGAGGGACTGTTTTCATTTTACAGGTTGAAAAACAGAAAAAAAACATTGCGGGACAGTTTTTGTTTTGCAGGGCATTTGGCATGCTGGGGTGGACTTCTAGCATGCCAACTAACTGTTTGGGGGGGGTGTCTGTAGCTGACGGGGATTGGGCACCTTGTCGGAAAACAACACGGGGTGGAATTATGCCGACAGGGATTGGGCACCCCAGTCAGTACACAAAGAAGTGTGGGGGTGCAGATGAGGGGGGATTGGGCATTCTTGGCATTAAACAATTGGGGAGTGCTTTTATGCTGACGGGGAGTGGGCTCCCCCATTGGCACATTCACAGGGGGAAGAGGCAGCTGACAGGGGGATTGGGCACCCCCGAAGTCAGCAGTTCTACGGCTAGTGTCCCGCCATGTACATAATGGTGGTGAGCACTGCAAGAAAAGGACCGCTGCATCTGACGAGCTTTGCTCATATTGCAGCGGACCTTTTCTTAGATGTGCACGCTACATTATGTATGCATGGTGTGGTGCCGGCATACTGCAGGCTGATTGGGAATGCGGGGCGCATTCTACAGTCGCGTGCCCTGCATTCCTCAACAGTGACCGAAGCTCTCTAAAGCTGCACTGTTCCACGTTGTTGGCTGCGCAAGCGCACCAACATAATAAAAATAAGTTGAGAATAAGGTAAAACAACACTTTTCTCTTATATCCTGCCAAAATCTTTGGAGTGTGGGGCACTCCCATAGCATGTGTAGCATATTAGCTTCATCTGAATTGCATTTCCAACAGTAAGCTTTTGAAACAAGCCCCATTTCAAATAGTTTAACTGGCGTTCTATAAAATCGATGTAGAATTTTATATTGGGTGAGCCTACCTTGCATGTCTTTACATCCGTGATAGGCATACTCCCAGGAGGAACTCCAGTCTTGATCATCAAATTCGATTCCCAGCTCCATTTCCCACTTCTGTTTGGCAGAGGAAGTGAGAGACGGTGAGGCGAGAGAGAATGTGAGAAATTTAACTCTTATATACTTTGTATGTCAACCTAATCTCCAAGGCTGTAAAGTCTAGGCTAGGGACCCTTTACCTCTATCACCACTGCTTGACCCCTGAGGCCCTGCACATAGTTGTACCAGCTCAGTCCTCTCTATAATTCACTACGGGCTAGTTGTCTATCAGTCTGCTACTGGCACAATGCTATAAAGAATTAAGATTGCACTGAATAAGTGCTGTTGGCTAGTGTCAGGTGCTGGGGGACAGTCACATACATGCAAACTTTATAAACAGACTAACTGGCTCCACCTCAAGGGTAGGATCTCCTACCACACCTGCCTTCTCACAAAAAAAAAAAAACCTCAGCCCCCCCCCGCCCGTCTACACAGGCTTTTCTGCTGCCAACACCTAAACAGCATTCCATGCATAGGTAACAAGCAGTCATATCTTGTTCCTTTCTGCTGAACCTCTCGGGCTCCATGCACTTTTAGCGTTAGAGCACACTCTTGTCTGAATGGACTCCCTCCTGAGGTGTCTGCGAAGAATAAGCTTGACCCCTACAAATGCAAACTATGCCAGTACGTCACCAATCTCAACAACTGTGGCTGTACCCCTTAAGCTGTTGCATCGCTCCACACATTCATAAAGCCTCTCACCCCTCCCTATTGCCATTAACTTCACCTTTCCTGCATTCTCTTCCTCCCACTCAGTCTCCTTTCCCTCTTCGTAGTAGTAAAATATTTATTCATAAAATGTCTTTTTTATGAATTAGGATACAACCTGATTGAGTCACAGACTCATTTACAATGAGGTTCTCTAACAGTGTAGCAACATGTTACAAAACAGCAAAATGTTCATATGTACATAGAATGGATCTGAAGTTAATGATTTCAAAAAGACATGATCAGGTACACCTATATCTCTTTAACATCTTCATCCAGCCTTTCCTCTAACTAATCAACAATGTCATTACTTACTATTGGGTATCTAAGCCACTATATGACAACATTGTCCTGGTTTGTTATTAGAATGCCTTAACCACTTTTAATTTTTTTTTGAAATTCTCAGTTTATTCATTTTACATCATAACAAATGATATACAGAAACCAGAACACAGCAGGTAGAAAGCCCACAGTAAGCAAAGATAATACCAGTACATAGGTCCAATATAGTTCCACCCTCCCTACCCCCCTGGAAGGCGTCACCACTAAAACATCTATAAGGAATCATATTACGCCTGTGCTGCGCGAACTGCACTGGCTGCCGGTTCAGTGGCGGATCACTTTTAAGGTCGGTTTACTGACCTATAAAGCCCTACAAGAACAGGGACCGCGATATCTTCAAGATCTGCTTGTTTCCTACAATCCTCCGCCACCCGCCTCCACCGACGAGGGATTGCTAGGTGTCCTCAGGGTTCGCGTAAAACATCCGGCATGAGCTGCTTTCTTATGCTGCCCCTACCCTGTGGAACTCTCTACTTCATCGGATACGAAGCTGCCTGACCATTGAAAGCTTTAAGTCAGAACTGAAAACCTATTTATTTCAAAAGGCGTATGGGGAGTAGTTATTGCACTGTATTGAAATTATATTTTATTGTTGTTTGTTATGTTGTATGTATGTTTTATATGTATTTAACTGTTTTATTGTACAGCGCTTTGATTTCGAAAAGCGCTTAAAAATAAACTTTTACTTACTTACTTACTTACTTACTAAAACAAAATGCGCCTAAGATGTCATCAAACTATACCTTGGGGCATTATATAACAGGTACCATTATCACTTGTACCCAGTCCGAAGACAGGGAAGTAGCTTGGAAGGAAGGCAAACTAAGAGAAAAGGAAAAGGGAACGTCAGAGGAGTCCAAATAGGGGGCTCAGTGAAGGTACAAAGCGTAAAGTTTGCCCCATTTTTTTGGGAAAGTAGATATAGCATGCCTGGAACTAGCTATTAGTTTTTCCACCTTGAAACACTGGGACATTTCCTCCACCCAATCCTGATAGGAGATCTCTGATTGATCTAACCAATGTCGGAGGACTAATCTTTTAACTGCTATTGAAATTAAGGCCATATGGTATTTTTTCTCTTTAACCTTGATATTGGAGTAAATGCCTAGTATACAAATTTCAGGTGTAAATAGTTCCTCTAGCCCCAAAATTGGGTCCAGGTTGTCACGGATAGCTTTCCACAATAGGGCAACTTTAACACAAGACCAAAGCACATGTAGTATGCTTCCCAGTTCCTTGCCACATCTAATGCAGTTAGCAGATCTAGACTTTCCGAATTTGGCCATTTTCAACGCCGTGTAATACATATTATTAACTATATAAAATTGTATGAGTCTATTGCTATCTAAGGTATGAGAAACATACATGTGTCTCTCCACACTTGGCTCCAAGACATGGAAGGCCCAGGAATAATAGATGCCCAAACATTGGAACCGTTAAGGCCTCCAGAACCTTAGTAAGCATAAGCTGTATATATAGGCTGGAGATACTATGGGGCTTTGTGACACAATTCCTGAGCTGTTCCAGAAAAGGCCTAATATTAGAGGTGGTCCTCACCAAACCAAATTCCTTACCTATGAGGTGTCTCAATTGGTATAACTTAAAGATGCTCTGAGGGGGGATATTCAGTTTTATCATCAGGTCACCAGAGGAACCAAGGGAGCCCTGTATATAAAGGTCATCCACTGCGCAATCCCGAATCTGCGGTAACCATAACGGTGTCAGCCAATGAGACCCAATCTTAATATTAGGGTTAAGAATCAGTGGCTGAGCCGGATCCTTTGAGTTCTGAATCTTGACAGAAGTACAATATTGGTTTGAGACTCTCACGGACAACCCCAACACAGAGTTTCTTATGTATTCCGGTAAAGCCGAGAAGCTGTAATAAAAAATGTGCTGAGGATCAATACTACATACCTCCAGAAGATCAAGCTCAAGCTTCAGCCATTTAGGCGTATAATAGTCATTTTGAGGGCAAAGCCATTTGCTCATTTTAGTTAAATGGCTGGCCCAGTAGTAAAATTCAAAATTGGGCAAGCGGAGGCCTCCCTTTTCTTTAGGCAGACAAAGCTTAAAGAAGGATCTCCTGGGCCGTTTGCCTCTCCAAATGAATTTGGTTAATATTGAGTGGACCCTTTGGAAGAAGGACTTAGGGAGCCATATGTTTAAAAGGCTCAGGGGGTAAAAAATGCGTGGGAGTACATTCATTTTAATTATGCTGATCCTCCCTCCTATAGCTATGGGAAGGTTATCCCATCTGTTAAGGTCACTTTGAATTTTGTCTACCAAGTCTTCTAAGTTAAGTTTCCTTATCGTGTCCTCATCCCGGGCTAGATGGATGCCCAGATATTTGAGATGATTCGGGGGCCCATTTCATGCCAAACTGAGCTACGCTAGAGTGGAACAGGAGTGAGTTGAGCGGAAATATCTCACACTTAGCTAAATTCAATCTATAATTGGAAACTTCACCGAACTGGTTCACTATCTTCAGAACTTCTTGTAAAGATCTGACCGGGTTGGCAAGGTGCAGAAGGATGTCATCTGCAAATACCAAAATAGTCAGTGTTTGTTGAGCAATGACACATCCTTTGATGTTGGGTGAGGATTTGATACGCATCAGCAGAGGTTCTAGGTAAAGATTAAATAAGTACGGTGATAATAGACAACCCTGGCGAGTACCAGAGTGCAAGGGGAATCGTGATGAGAACACCCCGTTACAGTAGACTCTGGCCGAAGGTGATCTGTATATCGCCTTGACCCACTGAATAAATTTGTCTGGGAAACCCAATTTGTTTAAAGTAGCCCACAGGAATTCCCAATTCCTCGATCAAAGGCCTTTTCCGCATCAGGCAACTAGAGCCATGGGAACCTGGGAGTCCTAGGCGACACAAAAAATATGTGAAAGAGTCCTCATTTGATCTGATGCTGATCTCCATGGACAAAGCCTACCTGCTCCAGACTCAGAAGTGATTGCCAAACCTGCTTAATCGCGAGTGAGAGGATCTTGGTCAAAATTTTGATATCATAATTGAGCAGCGAGATTGGTCTATAACTGGCTGGATCTAGAGTAGGCTTATCTAATTTAGGGATTAGAATTATAGTAGCTTCTAACAGGGAAGGATCCAGTGGCTCGGAAGTGAGGATGTAGTTGAACAGGTTGAGGAGAGCAGGCGCTAATTCTTTGCAGAAAGATTTGTAGAAGTTGGGGGGTAGACCATCCGGACCAGGGGCTTTATCCAGGGTGAGACTTTGAATAACCTCTTCCACTTCACCTAAGGTTATGGGAGCTGAGAGTACATCACATTGACTGGGCTGAAGTCTGGGAAGAGGGGTATTCTCCAGGAAATCTGTTACTTCTGAAATAGAGGTCGAGAGAGTCTTATTCCCATATAGATCTTGGTAAAACACCTCAAAGACCTCAGCTATGTCCCTTGGGGTTGTTTTGATAGATCCATCCCTCGCTTTTAAGGCAGGGATTAATCTAGAACTCTCTATTTCCCTAAGTCTGAGAGCCAATAGTCTACCGGGTTTTTCTCCCTGATCAAGATATTTTGATTTAGATTTCAAAATGACATATTCTGTTTTTTCTTTAATCAAGTCCTCATATTCATCCTTGAGTTTGTACAAATTCTCTAAGGCATTTTGGGAGTTGGTAGAGGAGAGAGTCTTCTTGGCCAACTTAATTTGATTAGCCAAAGAACTAATTTTCTCCTCTCTCAACCTCTTCCTTCTGGAAGACACTTTTATGAATTCTCCCCTGAGAAAACATTTCAGTGAGCACCACACTAAATCGTATCTGGATACTGACCCTTGATTAATTTCCAAGAAGGTCGAGATCAGTGACTTAAGGTGGGAGGTAATCTGTTGATCCTTCAAAATCTGGGTATTGAGCTTCCAAGAGGTATCTCATTGCCCCGGAGGACTAGATGAAAGTTTGATCCATGCCATTGCGTGATCAGAGATAACAATGGGTTCAATACCAGTGAGGGAAATATTAGCTAGAAGGTTGGTACTCACTAATATGTAGTCCAGCCTTGACCAGGAATTATGAATTGGGAGTAGAAGGTATAGCTCTGAGTAGAAGGTTCAGCAATCTCCAAGGGTCCTCTAAACCTAACAAACTACATAAATCTTTTAGAGCCAATTGAGCAGATGAGGGGGTTTCAGGGTCTGTAGGTTCTATCTAGTGTCTGCGATGATGGTGCAATGTCCAGTCACCTCCTAAAATATATGACGTTGGCAAAAAACACTCAGTCTGTCTGCTAACTTCATTAGAAAATCAGAATTACCTCCAACAGGACCATATATAGCTCCAGAACCACATCTGTATTACAAAGCATCCCCTTCACAAAAACAAACCTGCCCTCTGGGTCTTGAATACATTTCTCTAATATAAAAGGCACATTACGCTTAATCATGATAGCCACCCCTCTACTCCCTGTAGCCCATCCCGACACGAAGACCTGTGAGAAGCCCTTAGTCCGTAACAACTTAGTTTCTGCAACAGTGACATGTGTTTCTTGTATGAAGAGAATATCTACACCAACTAAGGAGCAGTTTAAAAGTATTTGACCTCTTTTAATTGCCTCCCTCATGCCCCTGATGTTCCAAGTAGCTATTTTAATATGCCCTAAAGCCATTTATAACAGTAAGTGGAATGGTCATGTTCGGATTGTACCCCATGGCATTATCCTCCAGACTTGTTAGTGGTGACACCTTCCGCCCTCCCCCCGAAGAATCACCCCCAACCCCCATTATAACCATCCCTCGGAACAAACCAGAAATCGCTAGAGCAAGTAAACTACACATTATTAAAGCTAAGCAGCCAGAAAACCCCACCCAGAATACATCCATTATAAAGAAAGTGGTACCCCACACCCCTCCCCCACCTCCCATACTCATAACCCCTCCCTGCCCCGAAAACTATTTACAAATAGTCCCCCAACAAACTAAACCAAAAAATCAACCAGTTCTTCCACACAAGCGGGACCCTTCCCCGAGGGTGCCTTGGTCTGTCCCAAATCCTCTTAAAAATAAAATCATGTCTAGGCCTAAAGAACCCACTGTAGTCCTTACTGGGCCTGCTAGAAAAACAGCCTGTGCCTCTTATCTTGGAGTGACCAAGGTGCCCTATTACCCTGAACACAGCCACAAGACAGATTCCCGGAGCGACACTCCTACCCGCGATCCCCACCCTCCAACCCCTCCCCCGTTAGCTAATTTGCAGATACGATGAACAATACTATTTAGATCAGCACAAAACACTATAGAGAACCTTAACAACAGCTACCCAACTAATTCCAGCATACTGCACTTGTAAGCCATCAGAATCCTGGTATAAGAAAGGGAGGATTAAATACCTGTATAACTTCAGACTCGAATTTAAAAGCAGCCCAAAAATTAGGATCAGTGAAAAGGATCCAGGTGTCCCCAACCGGAAAACCTAGCGCAGGGGAAGTACAAGTCGGAAGGAGCACTGACGGACCAAAATGGTCCGACCACAAAAGGGCCCCGCCGGAAACTTTTACCCTCACTCTAATACCCGGGTCATGAAGGAGACGGACGTATATGGCGTCACTCAGATACTAGGCCTCATAGGCCTCGAGGCCTACCCAACCTCCTCGTACCTCCCGCCAGGAAAAACCTTAAATCCCCTCGAGAACCAGGTAAGCCAACACCCAGAGCCACCCAAAAGACATCCCATACGAAGAAGATACAATCCTATTGTAACCAAACTTTTAAGCTTTTAACAACTTAGACCGTAAACTTAAGGGATAGTCTCTAAATAGAGTCAGTCTCCTCTGAAGAGATTAGGAAGCCTCGTGGTGAGATCGGATAGAGCTTGCTCGGGATTTTCGTAAGCATGCCAGGTGCCGTCCAGGGAGACCAGAAGTTTTGCTGGGTAATTCATTTTGAATTTTTTTTCTGCTGCAATTAGTCTCTTAACGATTGGGTGGAATGCTGCTCTTTTTTGTTGGATCTCATATGGGAGGTCCTGGGTGATTCTAAGTTTGGTGTGGTTCCACTGAATTGATTCGAGCTCCTTGACTTTAGTCAAAACATGTTGCCTTTCAATATAACTAAGGAACCTGATGATGATTGGTCTGGGGGGAGCTCCCGACGGAGGTTTGGGCCTTAGAGATCTATGTGCCCTCTCAATATGGTATTGTTGATTTATGGGAGAAGGGCCAACGACTTTATTGAGAAACTGTTGGATAAATCTTGTGGTATCTCCACCTTCTTCCAATTCGGGCAAACCCAATATGAGAACGTTGTTTCTCCTGCTTCTGCCCTCTAGATCTTCGGTCTTGGCCTGCAGTTTTTGAATTTGCTGCCTTAATTTGATAATTTCTGGATCTGTTTTATTTCTCCAGTGTTCTAGAGAGGATGTCCTTGCCTCCATGTCTCCCACCTTCCTCGATAGCTCAGTAAAATCGCCTCTTATCGATCTGATCTAGCTCGAGATTTCCTGGAGCGTTTCCCTGAAAGGTACCAATTCCTGGAGGAAACGATCTTCTGTTAACAGATTGCTTGATGCTCCAGGGGACGATTGTTTTGTTAGCTACCCCAGGTTAGAATTTCTGGCCTTCTTGGATGCTTTCTCTGGCGATGCTGGTGGGGTATGCTTCGCCCCAGCTGCCTTCATCTCCGAGTCCATCACTACAAGCTGCCTAAAAAACCTCGCAGTTCGCCACACAAATCAGCTCTGAGGTATCTGGAACGTTCAATAATACCTTTAGATTACGAAGTGACTGAAGAAATTTTTATATTCCAGCAAATATAAATGATTTATTAGGGTGGAGGGTGGGAGCACAGCAGAATGCTGCTACCAGTCACTCTGCATCACGTGAATCCCTTAACCACTTTTTAATTAAATTTCAGGTTTTTATCTCCCCTGGTTTTCTTAGATTGAATAGGACTTTATTCCACAATAGTGCACCTTGATAATACACTGGAGGCACATTTCTAGATCATATACTGGAAGCACCAACTCCAGTGCTGTTGCACATCTTAATGAAGCAACTTTGTTCCTTTTTACGTTTGCTTGCGTGCATGCGCAAGGAACGTCTTGGGAGAATAGGACAGTTTGGAGGTGTGACTGTTCTGTGCAATCCACTGCTTCATTGAGCAGGCGTGGCGGTCCTGCACCAATGGATGCAGGTGCTGTGTATGACAGCGGTGGTCTTCACTTCAAAGAAAACCACCGCTGTGTGCTGGCAGCGCCTCACGCCCCCCTCCAAAGCTTTGGTGCCACGCTGGGAGCTCACCCCAGCATGGCAAACCTTGTTTTGGCCAATGGGGGTGCCCAATCCCCCGTCGGCTCCACGTCGCCCCCAAACAGCTTTCCTGCTGCCATGCTGGGAGCCCACCCCAGCGTGCAAGCGTCCGCATCATCTGAATACAAAAAAAACCTGTAAATAAGAAAGCGTTCCATCACTGTCTCCCACCACCCTCCCACAACCGCACCCACCACTGCGCACCTGCCCCACCCCCACCCCATACTTACCACGGAGCTCAGCGATGATCTTCGCTGGACTGGGAACATGTCTGCACTCTTGAAAGCCAACCGCGAACTGAGGAAATGCCGGTAAGCTATATAATGGGCTAGATGGGCTTTTTTCAACTTTGTTGCATATCTCAGGCACTTTTTGGAATTTTTGCACCAAATTTTCAACATGGGGTTTTTGGGCCCCCTTCTCATGAATGATGTCACTGTCATGGCGTTATTCAGGCCCAAAGGGTGATTTCGCAGTCACTGCGTGACATCACCTTTCAGGTCTGATTAACAAAATGACACTGCCAGCATTCATAAGGTGGGCTCTCAAAAAGGATATTTTGAAAATTTGGTGAAAAATTTCCTAAAAATTACCATTTACAGGCTCGTTGCACAGTTCCTGCGCTTATGGCCTTTCGTAAGTTCTAAATTTTCAATATTTCACTCGAGATTTTCAACATTGCCATTTTACCACACCTCCTCATGAGCAGTATAGCTGTCATTTTCACATCTTGCCCAAAACGTGTTTCACTGTAGCACATAATGGCACAGTCGGTGTGCGAACTCAATGTATGGGACACATTAAGAAAATCACAGTGTCACTGTTCATGAGCAGAGATCTTAAAATGGCTATGTTGAAAATCTGGTGAAAAAATTCCTAAAAATGACTGTTTTACAAGCGTGCGTTACGCAGTTCTTACGCACGCTCGTAAGTTTGTGAATTTTCAATATTTGCACTCCAATGACTTCCAAATACCTAAACAGCACATAGAAGCAAGCAACATTCGGCATTGACAAATGCTTGTTTATTTTTGTAATTGCTTGCATGCATGTGCAAGGAACATTTTGGGACAGTACGACTTTTTGAAGGTGTGTGACCCTCCTGTCCAATGCAGTGCTTAGTGTAACGTGTGCAACCCTTCTGCACCAATGGATGC
Organism: Neoceratodus forsteri; assembly: GCA_016271365.2. Taxonomy (NCBI): domain Eukaryota; kingdom Metazoa; phylum Chordata; order Ceratodontiformes; family Ceratodontidae; genus Neoceratodus; species Neoceratodus forsteri. Next base: position 107,710,642 of record CM028137.1, read on the forward strand.
ATCAGCTGTCTATGACAGCAGTTTGGCTACAGTGGTTTTCAGTTAAAGAAAGCGCCACTGCAATCAGCGGTGGTAACGTGTGTGTATTTAACATATTGGCGTCACCCTTTTCCCTCTGGCTGCTAATAAAATCCCTCCCACTTCCTCCCTCTGCTGCTGTCTACCCTGCTCCCTTGTTATTGCCCCCACCAAACACATTGTATGTGCAGACGGAGTGCTCAGTCCCCATTGTCTCCAGGCCTCCCCCAACAAACACCCAGGTGACATGCTGGGAGCCCACCCCAGCATGCCCATTGTTCCTGTAAATGGGAAAACTGTCCTGCAACATCTTTTGTTTTTTTAAAACCTGTGAAAACAGAAAACCGTCCCTCGCTGTGTCTTGTGCCCCTTCCCAACCCACACACCCTCTGCATACCCCACCTCTCCCTCACCCCATACTTACCTCCGGAGCCTGGCGCAATGATCTTCAGTGGAGTGGGAACACGTCTGCACTCTTGAAAGCCGAATGCAAACTGAAGAAATGACGGTAAGCTGTACAATGGCATAAATGTTTTTTTTTTCAACTTAGGTGGCTATCTCGGGCATTTTTGCAAATTTTGGCACCACATTTTCAACAGGGGTTTCTTGGGACCCAACCTCATGAATTCAGTTGCTGTCATGTGAGTTATTCGGTCCCCAAAGGTGATTTCATAGTCACTGCACAAAATCACCTTTTGGGATTGATTAACTAAACAACAGTGTCACTGTTAATGAGGTGGGCTCCCAAAAGCCTATGTTGCAAATTTGGTGAAAAAATGTCAGAAAATGACTGTGTTACGAGCGTGCATTGCGCAGTTTCCACGCACACTCATAACTTCGAGAATTTGAAATATTTTCTCTCCAGATTTTCAACACTGGCATTTTTTCACACCTCCTTATGAACAGTACAGCTGACATTTTTCACATCCTGGCTGAAATGTGTTTTTGCACATCCAGCGCACAATGGTGTGGTCACAGTGAGAAATCAATGCTCAGGACAGATTATGAAAATCACAGTGACACTGTTCATGAGCAGAGGTCCCAAAATGCCTATGTTGAAAATCTGGTGACAAAAGTCCACAAAATGACTGTGTCATGAGCGTTCATTGTGCAGTTTCCATGTACGCTTGTAAGTTCGAGAAATTGTTGTATTTTCACTCCAAATGTTCAACATTGCCATCCCTTCACACCTCCCTACGAATACTACAGCTGTCATTTTTCACATCCTGCCCAAACTGTGTTTTTGCACATGTGGAGCAGAATGGTGTGGTCGCTGTGGGAAATCAACGTTCAGGACAGATTAACAAAATAACAGTGGTACTGTTCATAAGCAGAGGTCTCAAATGCTTTTATGAGGTGGGGGTAACAAAAAGGTCATGCTGAAAATCTGTAGTGCAAATACCAGCAATCGCACAGGGCATTAGGGTAAAGCACCACACGTGCCAAACACCACTGCAAATACCTGCACGCGAACGTCCGGCATTGACAAATGCTTGTTAAGATTGCTTGTGTGCATGCACAAGAAACATGCTGTGACAGCTTGCTGGAGTAGCAGGTTGTGGAGGTGCGGCTCTGTTGTGGCCAATGCCACCACTGCTTTTTGGGGCTTGTCTCTGTGGCACAAATGAATGAGCATGCTGTCTATGGCAGCAACTGAGAAGTGTGCTGCCAACTTGAAAGAAAGTTGCCGCTGCAATAAGGGAGCGCCCCCTCATTGCAGGTCATGCCTTGCCTGGTGTTATATTTCAGTAAACATGGTGGTGGCTGCTGCCATCTGCCTCTCAAAGCCGACATTGGGGGAGCTCAATCCCCCTGTTGGCATGCTCCCTCCCCAGTTCATTTGCCACCAGGGAGCCCAGTCCCCCTTGGCATCATGCCCCCCTCCCCAAACACAGACATGCTTTCTTTGCTGACAGGAGGCCCAATCCCCATCTGCTTCAGTCCCTCCTCCCCAAAAACACAGGTGGCACACTGGGAGCCCATCCCAGTATGTACAAAACAAACCTGCAAGAAAAAAAACTTCCTGCGGTGTCTTTTTTTTTTTTTACCTGAAACAAAGAAATGGTCCCTCATTGTCTGTGGTGCCCCTCCCCTAACCTTGGTCAGGATGTGGAGAATGGCAACTGTATTGTTCATGAGGAAGTGTAAAAAATGGCAACGTTGAAAATCTGGAGTGAAAATATGAGAAAGTGGTAAAGTCATTACCATGCATAGAAACTCCACAACACACTGCCATAACCCAATAATTTGTGGGAGCTTGTTAGCCACATTTTTAACATAGGCATTTTGGGACCTCCCCTCATGAACGGTGATGCTGTGATTTTGTTAATCAGTCCCAAAAGTTGATTTCCCACAGCGACCACGCCATTGTGGGCCACAGGTGTGGAAACACATTTTGGGCAGGATATGGAAAATGACAGCTGTGCTGTTGATAAGGAGGTGTGAAAAAATGCCATTGTTGAAAATCTGGCATGAAAATATTGCAAATTTGTGAAGTTATAAGGGTGCGTGGAAACTGCGCAACACATGCTTGCAACACAGTCATTTTATGGACTTTCAGCAGAAAATTTTCAACACAGGCATTTTAGGACCTCTGCTCATGAACAGTGTCACCGTCATTTCCTCACACTGTCCCGAAAACCGATTTCGCAGAGCGATCGTGCACTTCTGCACTCGACATGCGAAAATACATTTCAGCCAGGATATGTAAAATGACAGCTGTACTGTTCATAAGGAGGTGTGGAAAAATGCCATTAGTGAAAATCTGGAGTGAATATAATGCAAATTCATGAAGTTATGAGCGTACATGCAAACTGCACAATGCACACGCGGAAAACGCTCATTTTATGGACGTTCATCACCAAATTTTCAACATAGGCATTTTAGGACCTCTGCTAATGAATAGTGTAACTGTCATTATGTTTGCTTGCATGCATGTGCAAGAAACATAGTGCCATCATCCAAGTTTTCGGAGGTGTGGCAGCCCTCTTATAATTCAGGCAGTGTATTTGCAGGGGAAGCCGCAGTTCTCCAATGCCTGCTGGAGCTGTCTATGACAGCTCCAAAAGGCAGTGGCGTACAGTTGAAAGGGGGAGCTGTGCTTCAGTGAGCAGAGATAAGATATCGCCTGCTCATGCGTGCTCCCCCTACATACACACACACAGGCACGCAGACTGCGTACTACGCCCCACGCACACACTGTGTAGCCAACAGGGGTGCCCAATCCCCTGTTGGCTGTGCTGCACCCCCCCACCAAAACAGAGTTCCTTATGCCACTCTGGGTACCCACCCCAGCATGGCTACACATGGTATAGCCAATGGGGTGCCCAATCCCCTGTCGGCTCCACTGGTTCCCCCCAGAGTACAGGGTGCCACGCTGAGAGCCCACCTCAGCATGTCAACATATGCTATCACCGACAGGGGTGCCCAATCCCCCATCAGCTCCATGCTCCCCCCACCAGCTTTCCTTGTGCCACGCTGGGAGCCCACCCCAGTGTACCAAGCGTCCACGTCGTCCTCATTTTGAAAAAAAAAACCCTGAAAGCATAGCGGTCCCTACGCTGTGTCTGTTCCCATACCCACCCACTGTACACCCCACCTCCCCACACCCCTTCACCCCCCTCACCCCATACACCTCCGGACTCTGGTCGCGGCGATCTTGGTGGACCGGGAACATGTCTGCACTCTTCAAAGTCGACCGCGAACTGAGGAAATGCCGGCAAGTTGTATAATGGGATAGATAGGGTTTTTTCAACTTTGAAGCATTTCTCAGGCATTTTTGGAATTTTTGCACCAAATTTTCAACATGGGGTTTTTGGGATCCCTTCTCATGAAAGCTCTCACTGTCATGGCGTTAATCGGCCCCGAAGGGTGATTTCGCAGTCACTGCGTGAAATCACCTTTCAGGACTGAGTAACAAAATGACACTGCCAGTGTTCATAGGTAGGCTCTCAAAAAGCCTATTTTGAAAATTTGGGCGTCTAAAAATACCCCTGTATTCACGAACGTCGCGTTGTGGTTCCTCGCACCCTCGTAAGTTTGTGAATTTTCAATATTTTCACTCCAGATTTTCAACATTGCCATTTTACCACACCTCCTTATGGGCAGTACAGCTGTCATTTTTCACATCTTGCCCAAAATGTGTTTCCGCCCATGTAGCGTGCAATGGCGCAGTCGGTGTGTGAAATCAATGTATGGGACACATTAAGACAATTACAGTGACACTGTTCATGAGCAGAGGTCTTAAAATGGCTATGTTGAAAATTTGGTGAAAAAATTCCTAAAAATGACTGTTTTTCGAGCGTGCGTTGCACAGTTCCTACACACGCTCATAAGTTTGTGAATTTTCAATATTTTCACTCCAGATTTTCAACATTGCCATTTTATTACACTTTCTTATGAGCAGTGCAGCTGTCATTTTTCACATCTTGCTCAAAACATGTTTCCGCCCATGTAGCGCACAATAGCGCAGTTAATTTATGCAAAGCAATGTTTGGGACAGATTAAAAAATCACAGTTACACTATTCATGAGCAGAGGTCTTAAAAGGCTATGTTGAAAATTTAGTGACAAATCCATAAAATAACTGTGTTATGAGTGAGCATTGCGCGGTTTCCATGCACCCTCGTAGTTCATGACTTTGTAATATTTTCAGTCAGATTTTCACCAGTGGCATTTTCCACACTTCCTTATGAACAGTACAGCTGTCATTTTCACATGGCCAAAATGTGTTTTCACACTTTCAGTGCAGAGATGCGTGGTCGCTGTGGGAAATCATTGTTCGGACAGATGAAGAAAATCACAGTGACACTGTTCATGATCGAAGGTCCCAAAATGCCTGTGTTGACAATCTGCTGTAAAAATCCCAAACTAATTACATTACGGGTGTGCGTTGCACAGTTTCTATGCACGCTCGTGACTTCACCAGTTTTTTTTTTATATTTTTACTGCAGATTTGCAACATTGCCATTTTTTACACCTCCCCATGAACAGTACAGCTGTCATTTTTCACATCCTGTTCGGAATGTGTTTTTGCACCTGTGGGGCTAAATGCCGTAGTCGCTGTGCATAAGCAGCTTTCAGCTAACAAACTGATATTGCCACTGTTCATGAGGTGGGGGTCACAAAAACCATGTTGAAAATTTGGAGTGAAAATACCAACAAATGCCTGAGGTGTTAGGGTTTCCAACCATAACGCCCCACCCTGTAGAGAATGACAGGCATCAGGGGTGTGACTTGAGATTCTTGCCTGTAATGCTCATACCATTCCACACCCTGCAGCCAGTGAGAGGCATCGAGGTATGCCTTGGACTCTTCAGCCCCAAAGTTCACCCCATTCTCCTATGCCACATCCATCTCACCGTATTTCCTGATGGAATGGGGTGCGCATAAGGGCCAAAGACCCCAAGGCACACCATGACACTTGTCAGTGTCTGCAGTGTAGGGCATGGTGAAACAGCGTGGCCATTATGCCTGACAACCCAAAGGCACATCCCAATGCCTGTCACTCTCTGCAGGGTGGTGGTGGGGTTGGCTTCAGTTCAATACTTCACTGCCATTTCTATTATGCAGCTCTGTAACTTCTACACTGCCAATGCCAATGCCAGCAAGCAAACATTTGGCATTGACAAATGCTTGTTTTTATAATGTGTCTCGAAGATGGATTTCCCACAGCGACAGTGCTAGTCTGCATTGGAAGTGAGAAAACACATTTCGGCCAGGAGGTGAAAAATGACAGCTGTACTGTTCATAAGGAGGTGCAGAACAATGGCAATGTTGGAAATCTGGAGTGAAAATATTATAAATTTGTGAACTTACTGCTCAATGCACGCTCATAACACAGTCATTTTATGGAATATCGTCACCAAATTTTCAACATAGGCATTTAGGACATCTGCCCATGTACAGTGCCACTGTCATTTTCATAATCTGTCCCAAACATTGAATTCCCACAGCAACCATGATATTCTGCACCGGGATTGTGAAAACACATTTCAGCCAGGATGTGAAAAATGACAGCTGTACTGTTCACAAGGATGTGTGGAAAAATGCCACTGTTCAAAATCTGGCTTCAGAATATTGCAAATTCACGAAGTTACGAGCATGCGTGGAAACTGTGCAACGCACACTCATAAAACAGTCATTTTTTTTTTCCCCCACCAAATTTGCAACATAGGCTTTTTGAGAGCCCACCTCATGAATTCTGGCACTGTCATGGCGTTAAGCAGCCCTGAAAGGTGATTCCGCACAGTGACTACGAAATCACCTTTTGGGACTGATTAATGCCATGACAGTGAAAGAATTCATGAGGAGGGGTCCCAAAAACCCCATGTTGAAAATTTGGTGACAAAATTCCAAAAAATGCCTGAGATACACATCAAAGTTGAAAAAACCCTATTTATTCCATTATACAGCATTTCCTCAGTTCGCGATCGGCTTTGAAGAGTGCAGACGTGTACTCGGTCCACAGAAGATCATCGCTCAGATCTCCAGAGGTAAGTATGAGGTGGGGGGTGGGTGTGGGGAGGCAGGGTGCACAGTGGGTGGGTGCAGGTTGTGGGGAGGCAGGAGATGGCGAAGGACAGTTTTTGCTTTACAGGGTTTAAAAAAAAAAAAGACATTGCGGGACGGTTTCCACTTTTCAGGTCGGATTTCCCCAGCGTGCCACCTCAGTGTTTGTGGTTGGGGGGGTGCTTTAGCTGATGGGGGATTGGGCACCTCTGTCGGCACATAACAAATGGGGAGTGGGTGCATGATGCCGATGGGGAGTGGGCTCCCCTGTTGGCAAAGAAAAACTGTTGGCGGGGGCATGATACCGAGGGGGATTGGGCACCCCACCTCGGTAATCAACAAAAGAGGGGGAGACACATTATGCTGATGGGGAGTGGGCTCCCCCGTCGGCATTGTGACAGGCAGCAGCGGCAGCAGTCACTGCCGCCATGTTGCCTGCACCACTGGAGGCGTGTAATGGTCATGCTGCATGAGAGCTTCGCTCTCATTGCAGCGTGTTTTTCTTTGTTGTGATGGCCACATTAGGCATGCATGAGGTCAGTGCCTCCAGCTGCCTGATGGGGAATGCGGGACGCACCTTCTGATTCGTGCCCTGCATTCTCCCAACAGTAACCGCGCTTCCAAATCTGCTACTATCACAATATGTTGGTTGCGCAAGCACGTGCCGATGTAAAAATGAGAGTGCTAGGCTGTGATTTTTCTCTTGCTAAGTGAGACACAGCCTCCATGTTTTCTAAACTGTGCAGCCCGCCCACAGACAAAAAAGCAGCCAATGGCAAAGCACGTTTTGTGATTGATAGGTCACATCTCTAGCAACAGCTGTAGGCACCATAGTAGCTAGCTTTACAATGTGAGACAGTCTTGCTGTTGCGCACTTGTGTTTTTGTAATAATACTATCATTCAATGCACTGACCGATAGCATTATGGGCTCTGAACGATACTATTATCAGTCTGCATCAATACTATTATCACTTTTGCAGCAATGCTATTACCGACATTTTTTTGCATACTTTTCAGTGGTATTAAAATGACCTATGCATATATTAAAATATGTTTATATGTACTGTTTCTCTGTCTCTTATTGTCATAAGAGTTCTTTCTCGAGTCCATTGTGCACCAGATCTACTCAGCTTCACTTCGCAGTTCTCTCACCCAAAGAACTTGAGAATGCACTCTTACACCCATAAGAGACACAGTAACTGTACATATAAACAGACACATCTATTTATGACAACGAACTAGAGCTTTGTGGAATGCAAAAGGCATGATGGTTATATTGCTTCTGAAATGCTTTTTGGAATATTTCAATAAACTCCATGGAATCCCAAATCTCTTTTAAGTTAAACTGCCGAATAGTTTTTCCTGGAGTATGTAAACCACATCATAATTTTCTCTGGTTTGCAGAAACCTAATGCACGGTTTATGCAAGTTGTAAATCGGTTATCTGTAGTTTTAATGCCACTTTGGAAATTTTGGAATTCTGTATCTAAAGGAATCCAGTGGAATTAAGCAACATTTTCTCAGATTCTGTGGGATCCTGTTCTGTCAGAATTTGAAAACTCCGCACGGCATTGCTGAAAAATGCAATTTGTGGCAAATTTCCCTCAAAAATTATTTAAGTGGCAAATTTAGCTGCAGATCAGATAGGATGACACTGGCCAGCACGGTGGCACAGAGGGCTAAGGTGCATATGCCTCACCTGCCATCACGCTAGCGACTCGGGTTTGGGAAAGAGCCAGAGTCACTCGGGGGTTGGCCGGGGGTGGGGGGAGGACTGAGCATCCCAACAGATGCTCTCCTTCTCCAGGAAGGGAAAGAGGCTTGCTCTGCAATGATACCACCACCAACAGTAGCTGACCATGGGTGGTAGCACAGGCAGGAGCTGCAGTTGTGGGTGGGAAGATGCTCCCTGCGGAAGACATCCACACATCTGTGTGTCCATCATGCCACCTCCCTTATGGAGCATCTGAGGGCTTTTGGGGACAGAAAAAACAAAACCGGTCAGCAGGATGATGCCGGCCTCTCCTCACAGTCCTCTGCACTCATCAACTGGGCTCCCCCGACCTGCATCCAAACTAAACACCTCCCAGGCTTAGTGGGGTGGCCAGGGAGTCTCCACCATGGGGGTAATCCATGGGGCACTACAATGGGTTGGATGGGGTAAGTACCTGAGACAGCAAGGTGATGGGGCAGGAGGAGAGGAAGCAGATAGGGGCAGAACAGGCATCCAGGGGGATAAAAAAGAATTAAAAAAAGATAGGATGACACCACCATTTGACCATCTTGAAGGTAGTCCAGCAGTTCAAACAGATGTTTGCACAAGCCTGCAGGTAATAAATACAGGGGTAGATTATCCTGAATGTAGGGCTCGGTAGATTCATTTTTAAATTATACCTTTTATTTTTATACTCCAGTGTAAGTAATTGAGTGTTTTATATAGTATATTCGAAATAAAAGATTATTACTGGAGAGCTGGAAGATTAGAATGATTGTTTCCCAGTAACACTTTTTAGTTATACACAACCTTACTGGGCAATCTGTATAGGTTGTGCTGCTTTATGAAGGAGAACATGAATATTTATAAAGTAACTTACGTATCGCTAGCCCAGTGGCTCAGTGGTAGAGCTACTATCTGCCACATTGGTGACCTGGGCTTGGGAGCCAACTCGGGTCATGCTCCGGGTTGGTTAAGGTGCGAGTGGCTTGAGCTTCTGATGGACTGCTCTCCTTTCCTGGGATGGAGGGGCTGCTTGCACTGCCCATAGCCTGCCTCCGAGTAGAGGCTTGGTGACAGCACAGTGTGTCTGTGCAGCAAAAAGGGGATGGTTGGAGGCAGGATTTGAAGCACGTGCGTACCTCACATGCAAGTTAACTCCAATGGACGTTGTCAGCTGAGGGGAGAAAATCTGAGGAAAACTGGTGCTGGTTGGATGATGCTGCAGGTCACCACAGGCCCTGTACCATTGACAGTGCATAGTACCCCTTCTAGATATGAGTCTCCAGGGGGAATGGCCCTCCCACCCCTAGTACTAAGAAGAGTGGGAATCCATGGGGGGACCTGGTGCAGGCAAATCCCTGGGAAGGTGGATGACAGGGCTGGGTGACTGGTTAGCAGATGGGGACAGGCAAGCGCAGGAGAATAAACAGATGATGGAAAAAAAAGTATCTTCCATATGCATGAACTTTCTCTGGCATGCAAACTAATTACTAGACATGTGCTAGACAGCAGAAGTTGAGATACTGTAGCTGGTGGTAGATTACAACATTCTGGTAAGAAATCCAAAAAGTATGAATGTGGGGATGTGTTTCTTTTTCTTATGTTGTGAGCTAATGCCATGATCAATCATTTAGAGAAGAATGACCCCTGGAAAAAATTAAAGGGTGTGTAATTCAAACAACATGATCACCCACCCTACTCACACACACACACACACACACGACTGAGCTTTTGTTACCATCCTAAAAGTTTTAGGAGCAGTTGATACCTTTGGGAAAACTTTGGAGAACATAATATTTAGATACAATTCAGCTTGTATTTCACATATCATCTATGGATTTTCCTCTCCATTATTTATCACTGAAGAAACTCCTATAAAAAAATCTTTATTTCTTAGAGTCCATCTGCCTCTGATGCTTATTCCCTACTTGAAATTATAACGCTCTGTTGTGACATCACAGTAAATTGCCATGGGAATAACTGAGATGACACAGGCAGAGGATTATGACATTAGATTGAGAAGGCGGCATTGCAGCTGATGAACCCTCAAAGAACAATTATCCTAGTTTCATGCACATGACCTCAATAATAATTAACAGGTATAAGAAATACAGAGCTAATGAGAAATATAGAGCTGCTTTGTGTCTAAATGTTATGTTTTTCAAAGTCCTTCTCAAAGCATCGGTGGCTCTTTAAGGCACATTTTTATGTGAGAACAGACCTGAAAAAAAGAACACAATCTCCTGTCCTAACTATAAATGCAAATTGTGGAAATAGCGAATCAACACTGAGCTTCCAAAGAGGAGACATTAGAAGAACATCTGTTACATTGAACAACAGGCCTACTTACAGATGTGTTTGTTTTACAAGGGGTTCAGCAATTCTAAAAATAAACATACAGCCACACTACTTTCCAAAAAAACTGCATTTCAAGTGATTCTGCTCTTGATTACTGAGGGGGCTGACATAAAAACAGAACCTTTGCCCATTACAGTCCATCTACAGCTGGGTCCGAGTCCAGAACTCAAGCCATAATACACTACTGGAGACATCACAGCCATTGGCACGGCAACAGCCTGTGATGTCAAAACCAGGCCATTAGGATTCTGACTTTATACTCAGCTGCAGCTGTAAGGAAAAAAATATCTTGTTTTTAGGTAGAATTTTAAAGCTGCAGTATTTGTTAGTCTGCAAAAAATAAAAGTTATCATATTTTTTTTTAGCTTTTACTGTTTTCTGACATAATTAGATTCATCAATAGCATATTTTTAGTTCTGTAATATGTCGTTAAAACAGTTCTTATTAGCCGGCCCAGTGGTGTGGAGGGTTGAGATGCCTGCACCTCGCCTGCTGCCACACCGATGACCCAGGTTCAGGAACGGAGCTGGGTTACTTGGGGGTTAGCCAGTTGGAGGAGTGGGCATCTCACAGCATGCTCCCCTCCTCAGGGGAGGGAGGTCAACTGGCTCCGCTGTGATACTGCCACCTGGGTGACCATGGGTAGCAGTGCAAGTGATGCTACAAGGGTGAATGCAGACACCTCCTGACTGGGGTGCATGGGTACATGTGTCCACTTAGTCCTCACCTATGAGGTGCCCCAAGGGAGGGCAGACACCTCTTGACTGGGGTGCATGGGTATGTGCATCCACATAGTCCTCACCTATGAGGTTCCCAAAGGGAGGGCAGACACCTCCTGACTGGGATGCATGAATATGTGTGAATGGTTAGTCCTCACCTATGAGGTGACCAAAGGGAGGGCAGACACCTCCTGACTGGGTTGCATGATATATGTGTGTCTGCTTAGTCCTCACCTGTGAGGTGCACAGTGGGAGGGGAGAAAATGGTGGCAACAGCTTTGGCCACTGCACCATGAAATAATGCTCCTTGGTAGGCTCTGCAAAATCTGTTAGGTTTCCCATGGCCAGATCTGGAATCTAGTCTCCTCCCGGACCAGGGGAACCCAGGTGGCTCTGCCAAGGAGGATAATCCATGGGACACTGCAAGGCAGTGGTGCTGTAGGCCCCAGAAATGGTGGGTGTCAGGGCTGGGGGATAGTGTAACAGTTGTGGCATGATTGTTCCACAGAAAAAGTAAACTGGGTCACGTGATGGCAGCTTGAAGAACAGTAGCAGCCTTTCACAGCTCCGCACCTCTGCTATCTAATTCAGCTTTTTTGTGCAGTTTTCACGTTAAATAGTGATTTACAAACTACATTAATGGACTTCAGAAGGCCTCTGCATCTTAACAATACCAAACAACATAGATATTTATTTGAAAAAGGCACCTCCACGGCATTCCCCTCTGCCAACTCCGGAGAAGGACAAGGCCTCAAAGCGCCCGAAGCTCCAATCCACAGGCTTGCCTAAACCTCCCAGTACAGCAGCTGCTCTTTCAGAAGAAAGATTCTTGGAAATCATGCAGCCACTACAGGAGAAAATAGCTGACATTTCAGAAGGCTTACAACAAATTAAAACATCAGTGCAGTCCCTAACAATTCGTGTGGGCGACTCGGAAGCCAAACTGATCTCCCTAGAGAAAAAACAAGGTAAAAATGAACAAGCAATGACGCAATTTGGCTGAAGCCTCAAGAAACTCGAGGAGAAACTAGAAGATCTGGAGGACAGGAACAGAAGGAACAACCTCCTTGTTATCGGAATCTCTGAAAAAGAAGAAGGAAATGCTCCTATTTTATTTCTTCAAAAACTGTGTAAGAAGATTGCAGGACCATCCCCGAATGGCACCACCTCTGTTATTGAATGAGCGCACCGGGCCCTCCGCTCCCCCCCACCTCCTGGCTCCCCACCTCGGCCCCTTATTTTCAAGTTGTTAAACTTTCTTGACAAACAACATATACTTGCCAAAGTCAGAGAATTACAAGAAGTTTTATGGAAGGGGCACAGAATCCAAATCACCCAAGATCTTCTCCAGTCGGTCAGGATGAAAAGGCAAGAAATGCACCCAACTGTCTCAAAGCGACTTGCTGCTGGCACACCATTTTGTATGCGATACCCGGCCGTGCTTCAAATGAAATCCGGTGATCAATGGACTTCCTTCGACTCACACGAGCAGGCTGTACAAGATCCCAGAAGCCTAATGCCAGACCTCTTTAAATGAGGAGAACCTTGGGTGTAGGTGATAACCTCGTTTCTTACAAGAACTGACAATGTAGTAATTCCAGAAAAATGTTGTTGTCTCCCTTGAAGTGATGACTTGCCGATCGATAGGTTGGATCTAATTTTTATCAGCAACCTCATCGTTTTTGCATTTGGGACCCTCTGATCTGTGTTTGCTATGGTAATCCGGACTTCGCATTGGGGCTTACTATTACAGCTTGTCTTTCATGATGGGGGCCTGACATGGCGCTCGAGTTGGAGTCAACCCTATTAGTCAGTGTGTGCCTTCTTTTTTACTTTTAATTACCTCTGGACTACCACACTAGTGTGGTTATTAGACACTATTGAATGTTGAAAATCTGGAGTGGAAATATTGAAAATTTGCAACCCTACGAGCATGCGTAGGAACTGCGCAACGCACGCTCGTAAAACAGTCATTTTTAGGAATTTTTTCACCACATTTTCAACATAGCCATTTTAAGACCTCTGCTAATAAACAGTGTACACTGTGATTTTTTTAATGTGTCCCATACATTGATTTCGCACACCAACTGCGCCATTGTGCCCTACATGGGCGGAAACACGTTTTGGTCAGGATGTGAAAAATGACAGCTGTACTGCTCATAAGGAGGTGTGATAAAATGGCAATCTTGGGAGAATGGAACACTTTGTAGGTGTGAGCAGGCGTGGTGGTCCTGCACCAATCCGCACCGGTGCTGTGTATGATAGCGGTGGTCTACTCTTCAAAGAAAACCACCGCTGTGTGCTTGCACCGCGTCACGCCCCCCCCCAAAATCTTTGCTGCCATGCTGGGAGCCCACCCCAGCGTTGCAAGCGTCCCACATCATCTGCCGGCCGGGGTGCCCAATCCCCGTCAGCTCCATAGCCGCCCTCCTTCTGCCACGCTTGGGAGCCCACCCAGCGTGTGGGAAGCGTTCAGCGTCAGTCAAAGTACAAAAACCTGTAAATTAAAAAGCGGTCCCACGCAGTCTCCCCGCCCCCTCCCACAACCCGCACCCACCCACTGTGCACCCTGCCTTCCACCCCCCACCCCATACTTACCTCCGGAGTCATGACGATCATCGCTGGACTGGGAATACGCCTGCACTTCAAAGCCGACTTAACTGAGGAAATGCTGTACAATGGGCTAGATGGGTTTTTTCAACTTTGTTGCATATCTCAGGCATTTTTGGAATTTTGCACAAATTTTCAACATGGGGTTTTGGGACCCCTTCTCATGAATTCTGTCACTGTCATGGGCGTTATTAGGGCCGAAGGTTGATTTCACAGTCACTGCGAGAAATCATCTTTTGGGCCTGATTAATGAAATGACAGTGAAAAAGAGTTCATAAGGTGGAGCTCTCAAAAGCCTATTTTGGTGATTGGGCATCTAAAACGGTTTTATGAAGATGGATAGCAGTTCCTCGCGGGCTTGTAAGTTCAGATTTTCAATATTTTCCTCCAGATTTTCAACATTGCCATTTTACCACACCTTCATATGAGCAGTACATCTGTCATTTTACATCTCACCCAAAGCGTGTTTCCACCATGTAGCGCACAATGGCGCATAGTCGTTGTGCTTGAAATCAATCATGGGTCACATTAAGAAAATCACAGTGACACTGTTCATGAACAGAGGTCTTAAAATGGCTATGTTGAAAATTTGGTGAAAAAATTCCTAAAAATGACTGTTTTACGAGCGTGCATTGCGCAGTTCCTACACACGCTCGTAAGTTCGCGAATTTTCAATATTTGCACTCCAATGAGTTCCAAATACCTAAACAGCACATAGAAGCAAGCAACATTTGCCATTGACAAATGCTTGTACTTCTTTGTCACTGATTTTTTTTAGCCATGCTCAAATGCCAAATACCACTGCAAATACCTGCAATCGAACGTTCGGCATTGGCAAATGCTTGTTCAAGTACAGACAACTTAAGGAGGCCATTACAGCTCACCTGGGGTGTGGCTTGATGCAGCCATCGCCCACGGATAGTCAATCTACAATCTTACAGTTGACCAAGGAATCCCATGTGGTTTCTAAAGTTTATAAAGCATGCATTCACTTGATCTCAATCTGCCTCAAGGGGTCTGTTGTTATTGGTCCCCGGTATTAACCATTGGTAGTGAAGTAGGCTTCTGGAGGATACTATGGCAAAACATATATCAACTTGTTAAACAAGATAGATTGCACGTGATTCAGTTTAATATTATGCACAATCTATATTTCACCCCAGTCAAATTTCACAAATTGTGTCGTTTACCCTCTCCTGATTGCTCACGATGTGACAACCTCCCTGAAACTTTATACCACATGCTGTGGACTTTTTCCAAAAGTTCAGATCTTTTGGCAAGATCCACTTTTAGGTCTTGATCCCCTATTTACCCCAGAAGCCTGCTTACTATATGACTTTCCACAGGGCACCCCTAGAATTAGAAAAGCACACCTGGCACTGATTTCTGCCACTGCTAAGTTAATAATTATGAGACGCTGGAAAGAAAGCGTGTCCCTATCTGTTTTAGAATGGCATAAAGAAATATTACTTGCTCTCCAACTGGAGAAACATATATCATCCATGGGTAATAGGCTAAACACCTACCAGTCTAGATAGGGACCACTAGATGCTTTGCTTACTGTATGGAAACCCTAACTGATCAAACTGAAAATCATTCTTCATAAGTATTCCAGCTTGATCGAACAGGATCACACTTGGTAAGGGGTGGGCTAGGGAAGGTTTATGAGGGTGGATGTGGGAAGAGGGTTGGGGGGTGGGGGAGATGAGGGTTTCACCTCTAACATGTGTGTATTCCATCTTTGTAATATCTGGGTTTTACATTGCTAATACCTGTTCCATGAGACTGTACATACTGTATTACGGGGTGATCCTCTTGGTTGCCCAGTTGTCACCCATGTTATTGTAAGTACTATGTCAGTAAGAAAAGTTAAATAAAGCTTATTGAATAAAAAAAAAAGAAAAAGTAAACTGGGTACCTTATTTGCTAGGAGGTCACCTGGTGGGAGGTTTGGAGCTGGGCACCTGCCAGGAGGAAGGGTAGACCCTGTGTGAATAAAGCAGTGAAAATTATTGTCAGCATATTATTAATAATGCTGGAAAGAATAAACTGGGGGGGGGAGGGCTGAGAGGACTGAGTGCCTACTCCCCTTGCATATACACACACATAGAAGCTGACATCATATCTAAAAAGCCTGTCCCCCTACTGTAATGGCAATTATGGGTGAAACATCTGGTAGCCAAGTGCTATTAAGTAGGTTGCCCTGGCTAGTGAGAATAACCCTGGTGGTTTAGTGGTATTCAGGGGCCAGCCTGGGTAAAATTAGCAAAAAATTTTTTTTTTTTCAAATAATAAGATTGTGCCCTATTTAAACTGAATATTCTCAGTCAGCTGCAGCGTTTAAATGCAGAGTGGCAGCTGTGCAGTGCCGAGATGTTGAGAGAGAGTGAGGAGTTGAGAGAGAGAGCCAAGCCACGGCTCCATAGTGTAGCACTACTGCACTAAGGGTAATCATCTTGGAACAGCCAAAGAGCAGCTGTGTGAAACTGTGACTTCAGTCACAGAGCAGTCTATGTCCTGTCGAAACAGTGTTAACCTGAGAAGGAGATGCGGTAAGGCATGCTCCTCTCGTTGGCAGGAAACGAGATATTTTTTCAAATAAAATAGCTGTCCGCAGCAAACACCAGGAATTGTATCTAGGGACTGGCTACTTTAAAAATTTATTGATGTCACCCCCCCTTTGATGCTTACCTTATGTCCTCGTTTTCTCTCATTCCTTCTTTTGCCTGCTGGTATCCCCCGAGTGTTTCCCTCTCCCCCCTGAACTCCTCTGGTGTTCCACACAAGCCCGTGCAACCCATGAAATTAACTAAGCCCAATTCAGGCTAAAAATCTTTACCACAAGTCGCCGTCATGTTTCTGGTGCTGCCGGTGACCACTCATGCACAGGTAGTGCATTGATGTGCCGACCGCTTGGATTGCAGTCCAACAGAGTAGTCTTTCGCTGGTACCGGCACCCTGGCAACCTATTTAGGGGCCGATGACCTTAGCAATGCAGCACAGAAGACGCTTGGGCAATTGTAAATGAAGTTTGGATGAGGCTCATTAATATTCATGAGCCTACTGAATATTCATGAATGGCTGCCTGCCACCTAGGGGGACAGTATAATGGTGGCAGAAACAGCAGATCCAGAGGGATTATAAACATGAGTGGGCTTGTTCTAAACAGAAGTGTTGGGGCTACATGTTGGTGGGGGAAACTGTATATAAATACGTTATTTCCAGGCTGCACCAGACTTTGAAACTTGTGGGACTTCACAGACTACATGGACATTGTTACAGCAGCCACCATTTTTGGAGTGCTTTAGCCAATCACGATCTAGGATTTCGCCCAGAGACTCTTCGGAGTGCAATATAGCTTTATGGGACATTTTCGGGAACAATGTTTGGGTGCCTAAATTGCAGCCAATTAAAAGACTAAAACTGTGCTAGGCAGCCTGAAGAGCCAATCTGATTTCAAGGATTGCTGCCTTTATTTAAGAGGGACAGTTTGAATTCTAGGGCAGTTCTGCAGAGAGACCAGCCTGAAGGGACTGCAGAGAGCATCCTGCAGTTTAGGGCAGGCTTGAGTTGAGACTTCAGCTCAATCTACCTAGCAGGCTCTGAGAAGATTCAGGTCTGCAAGAAACCAAGTTGTTTTTGTGCATATTCTTAATGGTTGAAAAGAGATGAATTATCAGGAACTACCTGTCTGTAGTGTTAAGGTTTTGCTCAGTGACTCAACTGAAATTGCGTGCCAGCTTGGAACTGAGCTGAGACGTAGACCTAAATGCTGTTTCCTTTAAGTGTGCAAGACTGATTTTGGATTGAGAGGTTTGCTCAGTGAATCTATTGCAATAGCAACCGGACTGTTTCCGAACTGGTAGAAAGTTGATGCTGTTGGATTTAAATGTGCTGAATGTTTTTCGTGGGTCAAGACCTGCCTGTTCATGGACTGATTCGTAACGCCAGCTGGAGGTTTCACCAGCGAAACAAAAGGAACCTTATCAACATGCTCATCACACCTGGACCTTTGCCAATCTGGCCCAGAGTGACTGCCTTGCATCAGAGACTGTCCTTGGTGAGAGACTGGCTTTGGGGATCCAGCCCCTACACAAGAACAACTCACAGGTTGCGGCCACTGGGAAGGAAAAGCTGCGAAGAGGAGGTGTGTCATGTCAGCCCTGTTTCCCCACGCTCATCAATGAATACCATGAGGTCTCCATATCGCCTGCCATTCCATAGCAATCTGGTAGTGTTAGTATAATTCGGGTAGCTCCCTGCAACGGGTTATTTAAGGATCTATGGTACCATCTGAGTTCTTTAACTTTCTGTGTTTCAAAAGAGTGAGCAAACCGTCTCGAACTACAAATAATCATCATGTTGTTGTGCATGCTAACTGCCTTTCTTTTTCATCAAGGGCCCAACATCAGCTGCAGTGCCGGCCACCCCTGGGCAATACCTCTGGCTAGTCAGCTTTCCATCCTGGTTATTCAGTGTTATTGAACTGTATATTTGGGACTTAACAGTGCATGCCAAAAACCCTGAACTAAATCACAATACCAATCATTTATCTATATTCATGCCCCTTCCTTGTTCACATCCGCTGAATAAATCTGATTGTCTTTTTCATATTTAACCTGGCTAGTGTGTATATTATTAGTTGGGTTACAGTACTGAAAGTGTGTAGTTGTCTTGCTACCCTTATCTTACAGGGGGTCTCCAGGGAAATTGCTGAAGGACCAACCCTGGTGGTAAGTGTGAAGGGTGCATGCATATCATTACTGCTATATATTGTCTGTCTGTTAACCACTGTTGAAGGTTTTAAGCCGCTAGGAGGGTTAATGGGTGGTTGTAGTTTCCCGGAGGGCTATAACAGGCTAGGCAGGCACTCCCACTATTGTTACTCTGGGTGGAGGCAGCATAGTACTGGACCCAGGCCCCTCAACCTGTTGCTAGGAAATCAGACAGTGTAGTAACCCTAGAAATAGCGCCACTTAGGGGTTATGTCTTGGAGGCACTGCTGGGATTAGTGCCCTCTGGTGGCCAAAATGGGAAATTGCAACTAGAAATGTTATGGGTGCCACTGAAGCAATGGCTGTGCAGCAGTTAGTTAGTTGGTGTACGGGCCATGAAATTGACCACCAGAATGCTTTGTTATTACTAGATATACCCTTGGATATTAGTAAAGACACTATAAAGGGGGCACTTTCAAAAACTGAATGTCTGGGGAAGGCTGCAGTGGTGAGCTGACAAGCTGACCTGATTGCCAAACTTTATATGGCTTTAGTGGAGTTTAGTAACCCTGTGAGACAGTACTAAAATGCCCAAAACTATCACCATTGATGAGTCCCCGGTTGCATGGAAGGTGGTAACTAAAGATAGTGAGGATCCCTCAGAACCCAAACATCTACCCTTGTCTGAGGGTTTTGAGGAGAATCTTGCCAACTTGCTACTGGATGACGGCCAGACTCTTGAGGACTTAAGAGAAGGTATTCAAGCCTCTGAGGGTGTGTGTTCCTTCCCCAGCTCCTGCGCCTGTGCCCACCGTGGCCAGTTATGACTCTTACCGCAAGCTTAAAATGTTTTCTGAAATCTTTCCCACACCTAATGGGGAGGCTGATCTGGAGACCTTGATGGATCCAGCTACTACCCTAGTACAAGACTGGCAGTGCTCAAGGCCAAAAAAAGGGCACGCTTGGGGGAAAGCCTTCAAGGGCCCGCCCCATGTGCTTTTTGTTCTCTGAGGTCCTCTAACCCTAATGTTAGCGCCCAGGAGTTCTTAGTCACCCTAGAGAATGTGCTTGGGCTACCACTAGTGCTGAAACCTTAAAGTGGAAGCTCAAAGATGTCAAACAACAGCTGGGAGAACTGTTATCAGCTTACCTGAGTCAATTAGAGGAACTCCTACAACAATTTTTTGAAAAGGAGGCTGGGCCTCTAGCGAGGTGGACCAGGTAAGACTGGATCATCTACTTCACTCTGCCCATCATTCCAGCTAGGTATTGCTCAAGCTGCAACTGCACCAGCAAACATCTGATCCCTTTCCCTTCCACCTATTGATGAGGGAGGGACGTGAAGTTGAGGAGGAGGAAGTCTCCCGGGAGCCCTGCACAGCTGTAGCTACTGCAGCCCCTGCTCTTGGTAAAGGGTCACTCACTGATGGCTCTGAATTTCAAGAACTACGTCAAGGGATCAGAGAACTAAACACTTGAGCTGGCCACAAAGAGTTTAGTGAGAGAGAGACTGCTAAGGATACTCCACCATGGGCCAAGCTGCTGACAGAATTCAGAGAGCTGAAAGCACGTGTCTCTACCAAGGCCCCTCCCGCAGGCAGTGACTATGAACCCCCTCAGAACACGTCTGCTATGGGAGTGGGGGTGCACGCTCAGGCTTCCCCTGCAGGTGGCTGCTCAAAGACTGAACTAATTGAATTGACTGCTATGCTACAAGAATTACTGAGATGTAGTGTGCTGCCTTTGGCATGGCAAAGAGAGAGGGATGCGGAGGCAGGATCCTTTAATGTCAGTGCTCCAGCACCAGGGCCAAATGTGTACTCCTCCCCACCCCCAGCTGTGAATGGAAACCAGCCTCTGATGTAATGTTACAGACAAAGCAGACCAAAGGAAGTATATTTTGCCACAACTGTGGGAAGGATGGGCATAAAAAAAAAATGCAGTATCTCACATTTACAACTCTTTTGCTTTGCCTAACCCTATCCTCCCTTCCACCCTCATCCTACCCTGCCCTAACTGACTTACTGCCACATCTCTCTTCAGCTGTTATGCCACCCCTCCACTTCTCCTCTGCACCAGCGGACCAAAATCAACACCTCTGGCATAATTGGTCCCTGGGGGCCTCTATCCTCCCTCCCTCCTTCCATGCGGAGTTACCATCCCTATATATCCCTTTCTACGCAGACCCTAAGCCTAAATCTCCAAACCATCCCCCTCGACGCTGGACAACACCTAAGACCATGCATCTAGTAAGACACACTCTGGCTCTCCTTCTCCTTATAGCTGGGGATGTAGAACGTAACCCAGGTCCACCAACCACTATAGTTGGCCAATCCCCCGCCCCAGCTACGCACCTCCCTAGAGGCTTTAAAATTGTCCACCTAAACATATGCAGCATCCTAAACAAAATAGCCGCTGTCAAACTACTGTCCCAGCCCTTCGCCTGATATATTGTAGTCATTACTGAATCTTGGCTGAAGCCCCATAACCTGGACGCGGAATTCCAAATCCCCGGGTTCTCCCTAATCCGCCAAGACAGGCAGGGCAGAAAGAAGGGTGGTGGCATTGCCATGTATATCTCCTCTAAACTCCAGTTTTCCAAAATCACACCTACAGTACCCATACAATCTATAGATTCCCTTCTAATTAAAATTCCCCTGCCACACTCTATCCCAGTATTCATTGCAGGGTCATACTGCTCACCTGACACACCTTTGGGCAGCATCCTTGAACACATTGGCAACCTGAGGTCCCTAACGGCAGGCGGTGAACTCCATAACCTTGGAGATTTTAACCAGAACTGGCTAGGCAATGCAGCCTCCAAATTGCGATGCCAAATAACAGCCCTTAACCTGCACCAGCAAATAGGTGAACCCACTCGCCTAAATCACAAATCCAGTAAACACACACTACTGGATTGGGCCTTTACCACCCACCCCCGTCGGATTGTTAAAGCTGGCCTTTTACCTGACTCCCTAAGTGACCATCATATGATCTACATGGTGCGTAAAATCTTCTGTCCCAAGGCCCCGCCACCTCGCACGCTTTACAACAGGGTTTACAAATCCCTTGATCTGACTGCTCTCCTAAATGACCTCTACAGCACCGACTGGTCTTTCATCCCTAGAGCCACCTCCTTGGATGAGGCCCTGAAATTTTTCTCTACCAACTTCCTAGACATCTGGGATGTCCATGCTCCTCTCAGGAAATCCAGGGTAAGAGGAGCCCACTTACCATGGGTCACTACCTACCTTATGTCTCACCTATGAGCCAGGGACTGCGCCTGGAAATCTTTCAAGGCCACAGGTGCTCATACGGCTCAGCAACATTACAGAACCCTAAGAAATGCCTGTACAAGACTCATACACCAGGCCAAATCTAATTACTTTAAAACTGCATTCAATAACAACTTTGCCCACCCTACCCTATTCTGGAAGTCAATAAAATCCCTTCTTTCCCCACCGGCCCAACCCCCTACTCCCACTCTAAACCTAGGAGGAAAAATCATTGTGGATCCTAGCCTAGTTGCAGCTGAGTTCAATTCATATTTTTCCACCACAACAGCTTAAGCTTCCTGCTCCCACCCCCTTCCCCATGGCTCCCCTACAGGATCCTCCCAGGCCTTCTTCTCGCTCGGCCTGGTCTCACCTGACCAGGTGCTAGAAATACTGCAGTCATAAACCCTCCAAGGTAAATGCCCATCGGGCCTCGACTCCAAAATGCTCCTGCCTCAGCACCTGCCATTGCCCACCCTCTATCCCTGCTCTTTAACCTGTCTTTTAGACTGGGCAGTCCCTACAATATGGAAACAAGCCACAGTCATTCCCTTGCTAAGGAGGGACCCTTCCTCCCCACCAAACTACCGCCCCATATCACTGCTCCCCATCCTAGCCAAAATTTAAGAGCGCCTCATTCTTTCCCAGCTCCAAGACTATCTAGAAACCATATCCTTTTTCACCCCCTACTAGGCTGGCTTCCGAAAAAACCACTCCACCACCACCTCGCTTCTTCGCCTCACCAACTCTATCCTTATGGGTATGGACAATGGGGATATAACAGCAGCCATATTTATCGACCTGGCTAAAGCCTTCGACACAGTCTCTCATCCCCTGCTGCTGGCTAAACTAGCCCAAGCTGGTCTCTCTACAAATGCAATTAAGTGGTTCCATTCTTACCTTATAGGTAGGTCCCAATCAGTCCGTATTGGTTCGACTATTTCCTCCTCACTCCCTGTCACCAGTGGAGTCCCGCAAGGGTCTGTACTCGGCCCTCTACTGTTCTCTAGCTTTCTCAATGACCTGCCTGCTGCCTGCCCACTTTCAGCTATCCATATGTACGCAGATGATACCGTGCTGTTTGCATTGGGCCCATCCACTAATGATGTGACAGCCTGTCTTCAGAAGGACTTCGACTCCATCCAACGTTGGTTCCTCTCAAATCAACTATTCTGAAACCAAAGAAAACCGTCTCCCTCACTTTCGGCTCTCGGGCCAAACTAACCCGCCTTACTGCCCCCCCCCATGTTCTGCACTCTGGATAGCTCCCCACTAGAGGCCTGTACTTCATATAAGTGTCTCGGTGTCTGGTTAGATCAGTACCTCGACTTCTCGGTGCATATAGATGCTCTACACAAAAAACTGAATCCCATGTTGGGAGCTGTCTTCCGGAACAAAAACTGCATACCTCTACCTACCAGGCTAGAAATAGTCCAAAAAATGATCCTCCCGATCATGGATTCCGGCGACGTTGTCTACTGTGCTGCCCTCCAAACTTCCTTAGCTAGGCTTGATCCCTCTTCCACTCTTTTTGTTGGTTCGCTTTGGACCGCCCTCCAAATACTCATCCTGTGACCTTTGCAAGCCTTGGACCTCCCTTCTCTACGAAACCGGCGACTACACATGCGCCAAAACCACGGCCAAGTTCTGGTCGCTGACACTCCCACCCACCTGCCCCTCCTAACTCCCTCCCCACCGCCCACGCACTCAGGAACATTGACTCCAGGATCCTGCATTTCCACACAGATCCACCGGTTAGGCCAGGCTGCTTTCAGTTTCAGGTTGCCCAAGTTATGGAACTCCCTAGCACCCAATATTAGACACGCCACAACTACCCCACACCGGAATGCTCTTCTCAAAACATACTTCCCTACCAACTGTTCCTGTACCCCCCCCCTTGTACCCCTCACAACTCTTAACTACCTGCTGCAAACACCAGTCTGGTTCTCCATTTTCATTAGTTGTGTTGCTGCCAGCTCCTATTGTTGAACTGTTTTATCTGTAATGTAAATGTATCTACAATATTGCACTATGACAGTCTCTTCCTTGTTTTGTTTGTATTAAAGTACCAATGTATGTTCTCTTTGCACTACGTTTCCCTTGTAATTCTCCTTCCCCCAGGGTGCATCTGGAATCGAGTGGTACTCTGCTCAGTATGCCTTTCCTGGTAAATCTCTTAAATAAATAAATAAATAAATGAAAAGAGATTGCTGGTCTCAAAGGGACCTAGAAAAGGTGGTCGGCAAACTAATGGAGCAGCAGCGAAGAGAAAAGCAGCCTCAGAGGGGTGCAGGAAATGACTGCAGTGGAAGGGCAGACAATCCCTGGTCCAATTCCTTTGTGGCTAAGTTGTCTGTCCAAGTTCCTGTAGATACTTCTCTGCAGTGGGAGAGAATGGTAGGTTCTTCCATGGAGACCACGGTATACGTTTTTTTGTTATTAATTATTTTATTGGTTATATGTCAACAGAATAAAAAAGAAAAACAGCACACATATGGAATTGGTACAGAAACACCAAGCATACATAAGAGAGAACACAAAAGTCAGGTACAGTTGGTGGCTTAAGAGAGAACAGGCAGTCATGCACTACATATTCTGTGCAGACTGTAGACGTAGGTATACATTCAGTGGAGTTCAGGTAATGGGCAAATCAAATGAATCTGACTGACATTCTAACATATTGGTTCTCAACCAGTATGTTGTTGTCTGCCATCTGAGGGAGAAAGAAAAAGAAAGCAGGACCTACCTTACAATTGAGGTGCTGTGCAACCAGGAGAAGGTACTGCCGTTGACTGTCAAGGCCTAGGTATCAGAAAGTTGTACCCTCCAGTGGCCATACAGGAGAAGCAACTGAAAAGGAATAACGCGATCATAATTTAGCAGATAGTAGTCTTACCACCTAAGGTTGGGCTAACTGCCTTACTACCATCATGTTGATCAAAAAACAAAAGAAAAAGAACAGAAGGAACAAAAATATATATAAAACAAATAGGAACAACTTTAACTATTTACACATTAGTTGCTATGCTACAGTTACGACAGTGGTGGATCTTATCAGACGTCAGGTCATATAAAACTTGTATTCAAATTACTTTATCATCTCAAATTCAACCTATACCCGCCCTGTGTGCTAGAAATGCTATATATGGTTCCCAGCAACTCTGAAAGGCCTGTTTTTTTCCTAGTGTAAGGTGAGAAAAGCTGTCTAACCCATACACTTTAGTGAGTGTTAGCAGGCTATCTTCCATAGTTGGTATAATGGAACTTCTCCAGTTTTTCAAAATAATTTGTTTGACCTGCATGCTTAATAACATGAGCCAGTGAAATTCGTGGAGCGTGAGGTGGGGAACAGCAGGTTTCACACCCAGCAGCGGGAGAGATAAGGAGGTGCAGGACGTCAGTAGCCAGTTTGAAAACTGCATCCCATACATGGGTGATTAAGGGGCATTGACAGAAGATATGGTATAAGCCCCCCGCCCGATGGTGGCATCTCCAACATGTGTCTTGGGTTAAAATTTGGGCTTTTTTAAGGAAGGTGGGGGTCCTGTACCATGAGTGGAGTATTTTCTTATGTATTGACCATGGTATACATTGACAGTATTCTGGCCCGAGCTGTGTTAGACAGCAGATCCCAGGTTGCTATCATATTTAAAGATTGGTATGACCAGCACTTGTCTGACCACCCTCTACAACCCTTTGAAGGACTGTATGTATGGGGCCTGAGCGATGTCTTATCCTTACCTTGGTTACTTACAAATATGGCTGTCTTTTCCCTCTACTGTTGTTGGCATGGATGAGCCCATGGAGACTCTAGCCTTGGTCTGCCCTTCCACTGGACTATACATGTAACTACCATATAAATGGGGGTTCCCAAAAGTCTTCCTTGGGTGTGCTTAAATGCCCACTGCCAGGCAGGCATTCTGTGTCTTTACAGGTGTAAAAGTGCTTGCATGCGAGTGCCCTGTTAGCCTCAGTGCCTGTCCCTTTAAGAGACATTTTTTTTGTAGTGTATAATTAATCTGGGTAGAGGCCGAGTGTTTCCAGGCTCGAGTCCCACCTGAGCTGCAATAATATTGCTCTGTTCTGCCATTGCTAATGGGGCAGAGGGAGCTCTGTTAGAACTGGTAATTGTTTGCTGATTAGCTGTAGTAATAATAATACGAACATACGAAGAAGCCAGCAGAAGAAGGCCATTTGGTCTATCAAGTCTGCTTGTATTGCAGGGTCCACAGCTTGAGCTAATGTCCCTGCCCTCCCTCCCCACTCCTCCCATCCTCCCTACCCATGATTCTTATCTTCCCCCTATGCCTATCCCAGACTCTTTTAAAGCTGCTCACTGTCTTTAACAAGATGACCTCTTCTGGCAGTGCATTCCAAGTGTCCACCACCCTTTCTGTGAAGAAGTGCTTTCTGACATCCCTCCTAAACCTCCCACCCTCCAGCTTAAGACTGTGCCCCCTCATGATATGGTTGCCACTCAGCTTAAAGAGACTTTCCTTATCAACATTATTTGTCCCTTTCAAGTACTTGAATGTCCCAATCATGTCCCCTCTCTCTCGCCTGTCTTCCATATCATATCATATCATATCATATCATATCATATCATATCATATCATATCATATCATATCATGGTATCATAGTTTGTCTAACCTGCCTTTTCTGCAGCATGGAAATTTCTGTAT
The DNA here is from genome assembly GCA_016271365.2 of Neoceratodus forsteri. Lineage (NCBI taxonomy): Eukaryota > Metazoa > Chordata > Ceratodontiformes > Ceratodontidae > Neoceratodus > Neoceratodus forsteri. The sequence continues at coordinate 107,737,247 of CM028137.1, forward strand.
TGCACCAATCAGTACCTTTCTGGGGACCTTAAAATGGAGTCTGTCCCCAGGGGTCTTGTGGGAGTGAATTTCTGTAGGAATTGTAGTTTTTTTCATTTTGGCACCTAAATGGACCTGGAGGGGGAGCCCTTGCTTTGACAGACAGATGAATCAACCAACCAAACCCTTTTTGGATCAGAAGGAGAGCCTGTCTGAGTTTGGAGTTGAGAGAGTGAACTGCTCAAGACATTCGTGCAGCTGCTCCTGTGTAGTAGCGCAGGAAACTGGTGGGAAGGCTGTGTCTGGCCTGCCTGCTTCCTCTTCCCTTCTGAGAGATCTGCTAGTGAAATGAATCGGACTGAATCCGAACTGGCTTGTGACCAGAAATACTGAATTGTGACTGCCCTGTTACCTGAAGAAGACCGAAGATTTGCTGTAAGCGATCAGCATGTCAGGACATCTGAATCACCACAGAGATCACGGTTTTGCTCAGGAAATTGAAATTGCAACTGGATTGTCATCCGACATGTGACATTGTGTTTTGCTTTACTATAAATGTGCTGTAAGCTGTCACTGGGTTGCGATTTGGTTCCCCACTACTTAAGTGTGTCACGCTTGCTGGAAGCTGTCTCCAGCACCTATCAAACTGAATCCGAACTGTTCACCCAGCCTGGGCCCTGCCACCTTGGCCCAGTCAGCTACTTCAGATGCAGAGATCACCATCGACAAGAGACTTGTCCGGGATCAGCCCCATGCTCAGCATCTCAAACAGGAACAACACTTTAGTGAATTGTGTGGGCCCTGCTTCTCCTGGCATACCAGCTTGTCAACCTGTGGTCTCCATTTCATCCCTCCTGTGTATCGTATTGGGTAGCATGAGTAAACACAAGAGTAGCTCCCTGCAACATCAGCTAAATCAAAAGTGTTGTCATCTGATTCAGTTGTTGTTTTCTTGTCACGAACTGAGCTGCCAGGCTCCGGATTATAAATTGTGTGAGGTTGTGCATGCTCCTTCCTTTCATTACAGGGCCCCGACCAGCTGCAACGCTGGCCTACCCCGGGCAATGTCATCATCAAAAATGTTAATGTTTAGCAATAGCTGTTACAATATTATATGACATAGTACATCATTAATACATCATAATTACATCATAAACACACAAGATTATATAAAAATAAATACATACATGGGCATTCCTGTTGCACATCATGAAAATACTATATTCAATACCCACTGCACTGCTAAGATCAAGCTCTCCATCAGTATTAGTCATTCAGAAAACATACAAAAATGTGTATGTCTATGTCAACTCAAACTGTTATTACCATCTTTTTTTGACTTTAGAAATTGTATTAAAATACCCTGCAAGCAACTGGACTGTAGATACATCTGCTGTGTGGATAAGTATATTTGTGAGAAGGCCTTCATCAATTTGATGTTGATTCTGAACAAACGTTTTAAGCCAATATAAGCTTTCCTTATTGTAATAAGAACATTTCCAGAGGACATGTTCGAGATCCTCTCTACCACCTTCAGTACAATCACAATTTTCAGACCAATTACTATTCTTACTGTACTTTTTCCTTAGAACATTACTATCGAATTGTTCAAATTTATATCTTAGGAAAGCTGTCCTTAAATATGTATCCATAAGTATGTCTAAATAAGGCTTAAAGCCAAAGTAAAAATTATTTTGACTAAACCACCGTGAGCAACTTGACTCTGAGATAGAAGATAAGTCTTGTGATGTCCAATAATTAAGAATTTGTTTCCCTATATATTTTTTATACTGAAGACTCAGGGTAATTCCTTTATCAACATATTTTTTCAAGTTTAGAAGAGAATGTTGTTTTAACAAATTTATAAGTAATGTAAATCAATATCCACTTCTGTATCTAAAATCAAACCATTTTTTCTTTTTCAGTGAGGCACTGTTTAGTCAACATCTGATCTGACAATCGTGTTATTTTTAACCAATAGTTTACTTTCCTTATTCCAAATGTTGCCCTTATATCAGGTATTCCCAATTCTGCGCGTAGATAGGCTGCAGGGCATGAGTGACCTAAGCTTAATGTAGATCGTAAAAGTTTATAGATTGGGGACAACAGATGGAAAATGTTATTATCCTTCATTGCCCATACTTCTGCACTGTACAATAATTGAGCCTCTATTTTTGCATGCAGAACTTTAACTAAAGGCCTCACTGAGTATCCTTCATATTTATAATTAAACCTAGCTAGTCCGCCTATAGATTTCTTTAACTTCTCTTGAAGTGATAAAAGATGGATATTCCAATTATTATTTACATTAAAATCCACACCAAGATAAATGTAATGCTGCACCACTTCTAACTTCCGATTTTGAAGAGTCCAGTATTCAGATGTATTATTATCCCCAAACTTAATAACTTTGGTTTTTTTCAAGTTAATCTTTAGTTTTAGATCTGCAGATTGGGAGGAGAGATAATCCATTTTACTCTGTAGACCCTGTTTGGAAAGAGACAATAACACAAGATCATCTGCATACGCTAATAAGGGGCAGAGATCAACTCCAATTCTAGGAGAGTCAGAGATGGCCTCATCAAATCCTCTTAACATTTTATCAATGTACAAAGAAAACAGAAGTGGTGCCGTAACACATCCCTGTATTACTCCTTTATTTAATTTAAAGGTAGCAGATAGACACCCCTTATTTCCCAATCTTACACTAGCCCAAGTCTCATGATAGAGAGAAACTATCACATGGACTAGATTTGTATCAATTCCTCTTTCAATCAACAGAGACCGCAATAGATCCCATGATAAAGAGTCAAATGCCGATGAATAGTCTACAAATACTGCATATATTTTCTGTTTTCATAATGTTATATATAGAAACATAGAAACATAGAATTTGATGGCACATAAGGACCACTTGGCCTACCTAGTCTGCCCATTTCCCTACCTAATGGATAAGCTGCAGATCTTAGTTAACCAACAGCCTACTTCCTCCTGCCCCCAACTAGAATTGCCTTATGTCTGTCCCATGCATTCTTGAATTCCCCCACTGTTTTTGACTCTATGACCTCCTCAGGAAGGCTGCTCCATGCATCTACAACCCTGTCTGTGAAGAAATACTTCCTCACATTACCTCTGAGCCATCCTCCCTCTATCTTCAAATTGTGCCCCCTTGTTCTTGCACATCTCTGTTTTTGAAAGATGCTACCATCTTGGACTTTGTTGATTCCCTTGAGGTATTTGAAAGTTTCTATCATGTCCCCCCCCCTTCCTCGAGGCTATACATCTTAAGCTCGTTTAGTCTTTCTTCATATGTCTTCTGGTGCAGACCCTGCACTATTTTGGTTGCCCTTCTCTGGACAGCGTCCACCCTGTCTTTGTCTTTGTGGAGATGGGGGTCTCCAGAACTGTACACAGTACTCCAGATGTGGTCTTACCAACTGTCTGTACAGAGGGCCAACAACATCCTGTTTTCTACTGGTGATGCCTCTCCCTATGCATCCCCGTACCCCTCAGCCCTCCTTACTGCCTTCTCACATTGCTGGCCTGCTTTTAGGTCATCTGATACGACTACCCCCAGGTCCCTTTCCATTTTTGTTGTTGTCAGTATCTCACCCCCCATTGTGTACTCTTCCCCTGGGTTTTTGTTTTCCAGGTGCATTACTTTGCACTTCTTTGCAATAAATCTAAGCTGCCATACATTTGACCATTCCTCCAACCTTGTCAAGTCATCCTTTTCACCCCATCTTGCATATCAACCCTGTTGCAGATCTTTGTGTCATCTGCAAAGAAACATACCTTCCCCTCCATTCCCTCCGCAATGTCACTTATAAAGACATTAAAAAGGACCGGCCCCGGTACTGAACCCTGCTGTACTCCACTAGAAACCCTCCTTTCTTCACTGTGGACTCCATTTACTATTACTTGCTGTGTCCTATTGTCCAGCCAGTGTTTTACCCAGGCTACTACCCTAGGACCCACTCCAAGGCTGGCTAATTTATTTATTAATCTTTTGCGTGGGACTGTGTCAAATGTCTTACTAAAGTCTAGGTAGGCCATGTCCACAGCCCTTCCCTGGTCTACTACTTTAGTCACCCAGTCAAAGAAATCAATTAGATTTGTCTGACATGACCTTCCTGGTGTGAATCCATGCTGCCTTGGGTCCTGTGCCCCACTGGCCTCTAGGTTCTCAACAATTCTTTCCTTCAGAAGTGATTCCATCATTTTCCCCACCACTGAGTTCAAACTGACAAGTCTGTAGTTTTCTGCCTCTGTCTTGCTCTCACTTTTGTGAAGGGGAATCACATCCACCCTCCTCCGGTCCTCAGGTACCACACCATCCTCCCATGATTTATTAAAAGGGGTAGTCAGTGGTGTTACTAGTTCTTTCCTTAGTTCTTTTAGAATTCTGGGGTGAATTCCATCAAGCCCCATTGCTTTATCCACTTTCAGTTTTAAGAGTTCTTTCAGAACCCTTTCTTCTGTGAAAGGACTAATATCAACCCTCCTATCCAGAGTGCTTCTATTGACTGGATTAGGTCTCTCTGCCTGCTTTTCCATTGTGAATACTGAGCAGAAATATTCATTCAGTATCCCTGCTTTTTCACTGTCGCTCTCTGCCCAACCACCTTCCTCTTTATTCAGCCTCAGTATCCCTGCCTTCATCTTTCTTTGCTCCCTAATGTACCTATAAAAGGTTCTACCCCCCCTTCTTAACTGAGCTGGCTATCTTTTCCTCAGTTTGGGCCTTTGCTATTCTGGCTGCCTTCCCCACTTCCTTCTGCTTTAACTGGTACAGTTCTCTGTCCTGCTCCTTCTGTGTTTCCTTATACTTCCTGAATGCTATCTTTTCTCCCTTACCTTCCCCGCCATTTCTTTTGAGAACCATAGTGTTTTTTCTTTCATTTTGATTTGTTTATTTGCTTCACACAAAGGCTTGTTGCCTCTGTGATGGCAGTTTTGATGTTTCCCCATTGTTGCTCCACCCCACCTTCTTGCCTGCTTGCTAGTGCTTTTCTGAGGCACTCTCCCATTTTGACAAAATCAGCCCTCCTGAAGTCCAGTACCTTCACTTTTGTGTGGCTTGACTCTACAGCTAAGTTTATCATGAACCACACTGTTTGGTGGTCGCTTGTTCCCAGATGGCTACCCACTTCAAGATCAGAGATCCTCTCTCTGTCCTTATTTGAGAGTATTGGGTCTAAGATTGCTCCCTCCTGAATAGGTTGCAAAACTAGCTATCTGAGGCATTCCCCCTGTAGAGCTTCAAGAATGGCCCTGCTCTTGGCTGTGGCTGCAGCAAAGGTGCTCCAGTTAACATCTGGCATATTCAGGTCCCCCATCAGCAATATCTCCCCTTTCTCTGCCATCCCAAGGATGCCTTCTATCATTTCCTTGTCCATTTCCTCCCCTGAGATGGGGGTCTGTATACAACCCCTGTGCAGATTGAGGAGCCATTTCCAGTCTCCAGGGTGACCCACAGTGCCTCCTCTCCTTCCTGTTTACCCTTTAGTTCTGTTGCTTTGATCTCTTCCCTTACATAGAGAGCTACTCCTTCTCCTCTTTTTCCCTCCCTGTCCCTCCTGTAGATTGTGTGCCCTGGTATGTTGACGTCCCAGTCATGGTTCTCTGTGTACTGTGTATTTTTCAAGAAGATGGTGAAGAATAAATACGTTATCTGTAGTGGAATAATTTGATCTAAATCCTGCTTGATATTTAACAATTCCCTCGGTTTTCTCTACCTGTACCTTTAATTTGTCAAGAATAATTTTAGAAAAAAGTTTTAAACTTATGTCCAAAAGACTGATTGGATGATACATGGATGGAGGGGACATACTACCCTTTTTATGCACCAGAATAATATTTGCTCCCTTCCATGTTGCAGGAAAGTTATTATTTTCAATACTTAGATTAAAAAACCTAGTTAGAAGTCTACACCAAAATTTTGGTTGGCTTAAATAAACCTCTGCTGGAATACCATCCGAACCTGCAGCTTTATGTTTTTCAAGGGATGCAATTGCCAAATAAACTTCAATATTGGTTATATGTGTTTTTTTATTGTTCACATTTCCAAATAAGTGGAATTTCAATATTTTCTAGTGGATCAAAAAAGATATCTGAGAAATAGTTAATCCATGCTTTTTCCTCTATGTAAGAATCAATACTGTCTTTAAAGACATTTGTCCCTTTGGCAATGAGAAGACAAAATGACTTTGAATTATTAGATCTAACAGCTTTCAGCATTAAATCCCAACTTTTTTATAATAGAGCTGTTTTTTTTGTCTCACAGCCTTCGTGTAATTACTAAGTTTCATATTTAATTATTTCTATAATGCCTTATTTGGATATTTCCTGTGGTTTTAATATATTTTCCTTAATTCAGCCTTGAATTTCTGGCATTCAGACTCAAACCATCCTGTCTGAGTAGACTTATTACTATGTTTCACACTGTACTCTAGCTGGTGTCATATAACTAAATTTAAATTGTCCATCGTATAAGACAATTGCATAAATGATAAATCCTGTAGCATTAACATATTTTCTGACAAGTTAAAGGAGTCCAAAATTGGGATAATATCAGTCTCTGCCTCATTATACCATCTCATAATTTTAGAAGATCTGATATCTGAGAATTGTACTGGAATATCAGAGAATAAAACAATTGTTTTCTGACCAGAATATTCCAAAATGAAGGGAAAATGATCACTTTCAGAGCGAACTACCACATGAAGACCACTCCATGTTTCAATTGTTCCAGACCAAAAGCTATGTCAATCACAGATGAGCCTCTTGTAGAGGTATATGTAAATTCCCCAATATTATCGCCTTGGATTCTGCCATTGAGTGGATACAAGTCGATATTACTCAATATATCTATTATTTTATTCCCTGATGTCTTCATTTTAACATCCCTAGAGCACCTCGGAATTAGAGACAAAGGGTCCACTGTATGTTGAAAAACTGATTTGTCAGTCAAGCCATCTCAGAGCTCTATGAGGGTGTTAAAATCTCCCACAAGCAATATATCAAGATCTGAAAATCTGAACTGCACTTCATTAATTAAATCCTCCAAATCTTCCCAGATAGAGGGAGAATAAAAGAGTTATCTGGAGGTACATATCCATTAATAAGACAAATATACTTTTTTTGAACCCCACTTTAAGTGATATAAAATTATTTTGTATTTTCCAGCAGTAAACAGAATCAAAAATTCCAGCTTTGATAAAAATCATCAAACCTCCAGATTGTCTACCAACATTACATTTTCTCTTCTCAGAAACCTGAAAATATTCATAACCACTCAGGTTAATCAGGTCTGTCTTATTATGCCATGTTTCTTGTAAGCTTATAAAATCAAATGTAGTAATAAAATTTCTCCAGTCCTCATCCACAATTCTCGAATTCCATCCTGCAATATTCCATGAGATCAAAGACATATTTACAGATTGATATTCCCAGGAAGCCTCCTGCAGTTCACAATTAGTCAGATATCTTGATATCCTGCTATTGCCATAAACCTATTATTTAGAGAAAGGTTCGAGTTCTGAAACTCCGAATTTATAGAAGGGACAGTTACTTCAAAAAAAAAAACACTATTACTATCACATATGTAAATGCCTAGACCTTCCAAGATATTACATTTCCACAGGATATCATCCGACAATTTCCTCAAAGATGGATAAATATCTATTTGTGTGCTACCATTCTGTCTAAACACTTCAATATCATCCTCGAAGCCAAAGGGAATCTTTAAAACATTCATTAATAGTTCTTTAACCGTATTCGTCAATTTGGAGCAGGTTTCTTGCACCATAATATCTAAACCAAACATGCATAAGCATGCTTGAACTGAAGACTGATCTTGGCCTGCTGGACATTTTGCTGAAACATCAGTTTACTGATTAAATTGAGCTCTATTAGGAAAGGTACTAATATACCTCTATTTTGCAAGACCTCGCTATTTGCCCATATGTAATTAGCAAATCTAGGAAAGTGAAATTAAATTTCAATCAAACAAGTTTCACGTAATGGGATCTTAATTATTTCACCCACATCCTCCAACCGTATGTCCAGCTCAAGCTCAGCTTTCAGAAATTTGATTACACCATCCCTAGAGAATGAGTCAAGATTGCCCCAATTAGAGGGCCCTAGGAACCTAATAAAGGGTTTACTACTGCCAATCTGATCAGATCCAACTCTATACTCATTAGGAGGGATGCTGTTTCTATTTATGCTGGCACAATCAGAGATCACCCGAGTACTGCCCTTATTAGTCTCTAGGCTATTATCTATATTTGAGTTGTCCCAAACTGAAGGGACATTCTTTATTCCATTGTTAAGGAGGCAGTATAGCACAGAGATTTAAGGCTCTGAGCTGAAAATCTGGTGACATCCAGTGGACCAGACCTGGGTTTGAATCTCACAGCTTTCACTTGCTTGCTGTGTGACACTGAACAAGTCACTTAACCTCCCTGTGCTCCAGGTCGCACCTGTAAAAAAGCTTTCAGCTTAGTGTGCTTCTCCTGGTTAAACAAAAAAAAATTGTTATTTTTCTCTTGGTTTAACAATTGTATTTCCTGTTCTAATGTTTTTAACTGTACATTCCATATTGAAATTATGTGACTTACTAATATTAGGAGATAAGCTATTTCTATTTATTCTATCCTCAGAAACAATAAGAAGTGGAGCTACCACTTTCTCTTCTGTAGGGACTTCCTTGTTAGTCAATTTGCACACTTTTTGTACATCACAATCCACAATATTAGATTTTCTCTTTTTTTATTATTTTGTTTCCTTCTATTTCTCTCTGCTTTCCTTGACTTCCTTTAACCCCCCTTTATTCACTAGACTATATAGAAAATTAATAGAATTAAATTCTGGTCTAATTAGCATGCCTTCACCTTCCCCTGATGATATCACACTTCTCTCGACAGTATCCTGCTGTCGGGTTACCAAGGATAATAACTGATCGATCTTGGCTCTATTAACAGCAACATCAGCTCTCAACTGATCCATAAAATCCTTATTTAGCAACAGCTGATCTAGAATCATCTGATCCACTTGATGTGCATATCTTAATAATTCAACAGTTCCCTCAGAGATATGGGGGGAGTATATTAGATTATTCCTTACCTCTAAGGGGACAAATCGCTGAGGACTTGTTACAGCTCGGGCCTCAGGTAAATTCCTGTACCCCTACCCATGGCTTTCACATTGCTTTAAGCCTTCAATCGTGGCCTGTAAGTCATCCATGATAATACCCTAGGTATTAACCTTAGTGTAAGACTCCACAGATGTAATAATAGAGTCCTCAGACCATAATACTGGAGTCGAACCCAAATTATCCAATACTTTCTTTTGACCACTACCCTCCCTATCCAAATGAGCATTGCCACTTACTGCAGTCTCAAGTAATAAATCCTCTTCTCTCTTTTTATTGTACAGAGAACTTTCTAGAGTAGGTGTAGAGGTTCTATTTCTATTAGTCTTAAGCAACATATGGTCTGTTATTTTTGTCTGTTTTTAGGTAAGATTGATTTTTTACACAAGGGATCAGATATTAAAGGTGATAAATCTGGATTCTGTAATCATTGTAAACGAGTGTTAACCATATTGGAGTATTAAATAACACCAAGATGCACATAGTTGCACCAAAGCACACAATTATCAGAACTCTAAGCTCAAGATTCAAAACTCAATTAGGCTCAGAAAGTAAGCCGGTTTTCTTTAGAATTCACTTAATATTCACTAAGGCAAAATCGTTAGCAATCGTCAAGAAAGATATAGCTAACAACAGAAGATTAGTGAATAAACAGGTAGATAAGTGATTAAATAACAAGCAATAACTGTTTAACTAATAAACCATCAGGTCCAGCAAAGTTCATCACCCAGCAATCGGTAGTTCCAGTGTCCCTTGTAATAGTTCTTTGGTTTATAAATTTCTCATAAGATCAGATACATATATAATATCCAGTTAACAGATGATCAACAGAGAATAAGCTCAGCAAATCGATGGTATGTTTTTAACAGATGATCAACAGAGAATAGGCTCAGCAAATCAAGTATCTTTGTAGATAAATCAATCCCACTCTCTTGATATGGCCCTTTTTTTTTCTTTTTTAACCGTCGTTTTTTCTCAATGAGTGCAAAATGTGCAAAAGTTCAAAGCAGGCAATACAGGCAGTGTAGAAAGTGCAGAATAAGAATTGCAGGAATAAATTCAGAATGCCCATTGAGATAGCCTTTTAAGCAGACTCACATTCTAAATGTAGTGGCACAGGTCAGCAATCAGCACTCACTCCCGGTACTCAATTAAGTTATACTTTCAGATGTTTTAACGGCTATCTCCAGAAGCTCAGAACCCGATATTACTCTTACTCTTACTTGGCGGGCCTCTGTATCCCATGTGGCCTATCAGTACTACGGTTACACAGACTCTCCAGTTATTTCTTCCTGCTTTTCAAGCAGCCAGTCAAGAAAACGTGTAGAGAGGCAGTAATAGCAGCATCGTAGTAGATAAAACAGATAAAGTAGCAATTAAATCCCAAGCAAAATGGCACCAAGTGCAGAATAAAAATACCTATGATGCTGAATAGCTGAACAACATGCAACAGAAAGGAGCTTCAATGCTTCAATTCCCGGGCAATGTGTCAGGCTAGCCCACCTTTTTCCAACTGGGTACCCAGAGTGTGTGACTGTGAAGGGACTCTACAGTGCATGCATGATTGCCTGATTGAATCAGTTACAGAACTAATCAGCCAAATTACGCCCCTCCCTTGTTCATTCACCCTGAATAGATCAGATCTAATTATTTTTGCATTTAACTTGACTGTGGTTCCATTTTGTACAAGAAGCACTGGTATTGCTGTTGCCTGCTGTGTCTAACCTTATTTTTCAGGGGGTATCCAGGGTTGAACTGGTGGAATCAGCCCTGGTGGTAAGTGCAAACAGAGTGGGGATTTGTATGCTGAGTAGGGGTTATTGTAACTGTATCTGTTGTTCATTGCTTAAGCCACTAGAGGGGAAAGAGGGGGGTTACAGTGTCCTGGAGGGCTGTACCCAGGTCATCTACACTACCAATAACCCTGTCCTCCGTGGGTGGAGACACCCTTTTTCAGTACCCAGGCCTCTTAACCTGCACCTAGTCATGCAGGCAGGGGGAGTAGCCCTTGGGATAGTGCCACCTAGGGTTACATCTTGGAGGCTACAGCTGGGATTAGCATCTCCCAAGTGGCCAAAATCAAGAATTATTCTTCAAGATTAATGGCTACCCCAGTAGAAATGGCTGTACACCAGTTGGTGGGGTGGTGTACAGGGCAGGAGATTGACCCCCAAAATGCTCTGCTTATATTGGATATCCCCTTGGGTACCAGTAAGGACACTGTAGAGGAAGCACTATCCAAAGTTGAATATTTAAAAAACGCTGTGGTGGTGGGTCGACAGGCTGATCTGAGTGCCCAAACTTTCATGGCCTTGGTAGAGTGTAGTGACCTCGTGGACAGCTCTAAAGTGCCACAGACTATTGCCTCAGAAGGGGTCCCAGCTGCCTGGAGAGTGATAACAAAAGACACTAAAGACCCCGGGGAGGATGAGCCACACCATTATCTGAGACATTTCAGGAGAAATTTGCTATGTTGTTGCTGGAGGCAGGGAAGACCATTGAGAACTTTAAGCAATTATTCCTGCCACCTCGGGGTGTACCTTCACCCACACCCCCACCCACTCCAGTATCAGCTCCAGTGCCTGCACCTGTGCTGGCACCCACATCGTGACCCACATTAGTCATGACACGTACCACAATTTGAGGATGTTCTCAGGGACCCCCCACCCAAAAGGGGGAGGAAAACTGGGAGACCAGGATCGAGTATGTTGCCCTCTTGGTACCCGAGTGGTAGTGTGCAGAGGCCAAGAAGTGAAAAAGGATCATGGAGAGTTTGAGGGGTCCAGCCCTGGAAGCCATTAGGTTTCTGAGGTCCATGAATCCTGAGGCGTCTGCTCAAAAGTACATGTCTGCACTCTAAGGCAATTTTGGAAGCATTGAGTCAGGGGAGACTTTGATGTGGCAATTCAGGGGACCCAAGCAATGGATAGGGGAAGGTTTGTCTGTCTATGCTACTCGCCTAGAGAGGGCTCTGCAGAGAGCTTATCGAAAGGGTGGGGTAGTCGCCAGTGACTTGAACCGTGTGAGACTGGGGCACATACTAGAATATGCCAAGCACTCTAAATTGCAGATTATCCAGTTAAGGCTCCAGGATAGGAGAGATAACCCACCTGATTACTGCAACCTGATAAAAGAACTCAGGGAGGTTGAAGGTGAAGAAAGAGATTATGATTATGGGGTGGGCACATCCCGAGTGACCACAGCACAGGAAGACCTCTCTGAAACAGAGACCACTAAGGATATTCTGCCATGGGCTGAGCGATGGAGAGATGAGCTGCTGAAGGAATTTAGAAAAGTACAAACGGGTGCTTTTACGGAGGCCTCCACCGCAGACAAAGACCCTGGTCCCTCTCAGGACATGACTGCCACGGGGGTGGGGTGCACTCTCAGGCATCCTCTATCGAGGGTGACTCCCAGGCTGAGATAAAATAATTGACTGCCACCCTAAGGAACTGTTAAGACACGTTGCACCACCCTCGACATTGCAAGCAGATATTGGCCCCTGATCTCTTGTTACTGCGTGCAGTTCTGGAGACCCAGTCTCCGCAAAGACATAGACAGGATGGAAGCTGTCCAGAGGAGGGCAACTAAAATGGTGCAGGGTCTGCACTGGAAGACATATGAAGAGAGACTAAAGGAGCTTAATATGTATAGCCTCGAGGAAAGGAGGAGGGGACATGATAGAAACGTTCAAGTACCTCAAGGAATCAACAAAGTCAAGAGGGTAGCATCTTTCAAAAAGGTGTGCAAGAACAAGGGGCACAATTTGAAGATGGGGGGCGGCTCAGAGATAATGTAAGGAAGTATTTTTTCACAGAGAGGGTTGTGGATGCATGGAATGGCCTTCCGGAGGAGGTTGTGGAGTCAAAAACAGTGATGGAATTCAAGCATGCATGGGACAGTCATAAGGCCATTCTAGGGGGTGAGGGTAGGAAGAAGTAGGCTGCTGGTTAACTAGGATCTGCAGCTTATCCAGTAGGTAGGGAAATGAGCAGACTGGGTGGGCCAAACAGTCCTTATCTGCCGTCATATTCTATCTTTCTATGTTACTGCTTCAGTCCCTCATGCAATGCTCTCTCCAAGGATGACCCAGGAGTCTATAATTTGTCATAACTGTAGAAAGGATTGCCATATGAAGACAGAATGTCGGTCTCAGAAAGGCTTAGAAAAAGTAGTAAACAGACTCCAAGGGGAGCTCCGAAAAGCAAATGACTGGCCGAGAGATACCTGAAATGACCACAGTGAGGGCTTAAGAAATACTAACTCAAACTTCTTTGTGGCTAAATTGTCTGTTCAGGTACCTGCTACCGTCCCTCCAGACTGGTCCAAATTGGTGGGCCCTTCGATGGAGACTACTGTTACTGTCAATGGTATCCATGCTCAGGCTGTGCTAGACAGCAGGTTGCAAGTGACCATTGTGTAACCCCCCTGCAAATGGGGGTTCCCAAAAGACTTCCAGGAGCTTGCTTGAATGCTCCAAGCCTGAATGGTGTTTGGCGTTTAAGCCATTTATCAGTGAGTGTTTTTAGAACCTCTGGTACTGTCTCTTTAAGAGCTGTCTGCTTGCAGACATAATTAGTTTGTATGGGGACTGTGTTTCTTTGATTGAGTACCACTCAAGCTGCTGCCAATTCACCCATTTTTGCAGTCACTAGGAGTGCAAAGGAACCTGTCTGAAAGATGTAACTGATTGCCAGAAATCATTTACAGTAATAATAAAATTACAGTTTGTCTAACCTGCTTTCTTTGCAGTCAGAACTGTCTGCCTAGTTCCCCATTCTCGTTTTGAACTGCTGAACTGGACCAATCAGTGTGGGGTAAACTAGCTCTAAAATGATGCCTTGGACGAATCAGAACTTGGGACTCATAATCTGAGCCAGCCACAAGAGGATTGTATGGGCAGTGACTCTGGGAGATGTAGTTTAGACTTGTGCCTTTTTGGACCAACAGCAGCAGTCTATTGTGAGTGACAGCCAATCCAGTCAAGAACTGGGAGGAACTCAAAGGAAGTGCCCGGTTTTTGTCTGTTGGGAGTTTCAGTTTGAGATCTGAAAGTGAAGGGAAAGAAACCCTGTGCTCCTTCAGTGCACAGTTTCAGTCAAAAAACCGTGCAAGGCCCAGAGTTCGTCTACAACTTGTGTAACTGCTTGTTAGGACTGAATCCGTCCTGTGAAAAGAATCAAAGGATCTCTGAAGAGTAGAAACCAGGCTCACCCTGTAGAAGACTGAAGAAATTGTTGAATTACACTCGGTCTGTCAGGAACTGAATCTGCTGTGTGTTCTCCTGGTTATTGTGCAGTAATTGCGATTGGGATACAGATGCAGCCTGCCTGGTATAGTGCTTTTTTTTACCATATAAATGTGTGAGGAGTCTCTTGGAGATCAAAAGTAGCCCTGCTGACATTGAAGGACCATATCTTCTTTGGAGGTCGTGAGTACTAATTGGGTCGCTCCTGTTGAATTGCCACATTAAATCCAAATGGAATTACTGTACTGCTGACTGTTTAATTTTCCTTTTCTCTGTGGAAAGGGCCCCTACCAGCTGCCACGGTTTGGACTAGCCACTGGGGCCCTGGGTACCCAGGGACAGTAACTGGTAGGGATAGGCCTGTGCACAGAGCCATAGGTAGATTATTAGAGTGATAAGCTAATTAACCTGATTTCCCGTCCTTGTTATATCCCCAAACAAATCAGAGCTGCTTGTTTCAGCAAAGTTATACTGCCTGAGGTATTTGTCTATGTTAAAGTACTGTACTGTGATTGTTGCACTGTATCTCATTTCACAGGAGGTCCCAGTGCCGGAACCAGACCTGGGGGTAAGTGTGTACTGTGAAGGTAATTCTGATATATCGTGTGGGCCACTAGTGGGAAGAAAGGGGGGTTGCAGTGTCCCAGAGGGCTGTGACCAAGTTAGTTTAACTATTGCAAACCCTGACCTCTGGGTGGAGGCACCCCGCCATTGGATCCAGGCCCCTCAACCTGTTAGTGGCAAATCAGGCAGGGGTAGTAGCCCCTGGGATAGCGCCATCTAGGGGTTACAATTGTATTCCAGGACTAGTATGACAAACAGTTATCTGATGAGCCATTACAATCTTTAGAAGGCCTACATGTGTGGGGCCCGAGTAACAAGTCTTATCCCTACCTAGGATATGTCTGGCTCTGGCTGTCTTTTCCTGCGACTGTAACTGGTGTAGATGAACAAGTAAAGATGCTGGCCCTGGTGTGCCCTCCTACAGGGATATATGATGGGGTCCCCCTACTTATTGGAACCAATGCCCACATGTTTGGGAGGTTAGCGCAGTTGTGCCAAGAGAAACGAGACCAACAGACTGGTCGGGCAATGAGAATTCCAGCTCTGATCAAGAAAGCTTATGACCTGCAGAGGCAGTCTGTGGCAGAATACCAGGATGAGCCCATTGCAACTGTCTGGAAGAAGGACCCTGATTCCTTGATATTGCCACCCAATTCTCAGTATGCTGTTCATGGAGAAGTCCATCTTAGAAGAGACGTGAAAAACAAAATAATAATGCTGGATGCACCAGGTGAAGGAAAGTTGCCAGAAGGACTATTGGTTAAACCCAGTATCCTACCTGCCTGTGCCCATGCCTATGCATGATGAGTGATGGTCCAGATTCGAAATGTGTCAGAATGAGAAGTCCGAGTGAACAGAGGGTGCACGCTAGCTACAGTACACTGCTCAGACACTGCAGTATTACCTATCAACAAATATTCTTGCGAGAAGGTGGAGGTGACCCCGGACCTATTTGACTTTGGTGATTCCCCCTTTTCTGCTGAATGGAAGACTCAGATCAGTAGGAAACTTGGCCAGAGAGACCAAGTGTTTTTCTCTAAAAGAATGGGATGTGGGGTGCGCCCATGGTGCTGAGCATAATATTTGGCTGCACGATGACAGACCTTTCCGAGACTGGTCCCATCGCCTTGCTCCAGCTGACATAGACAATGTTCAGCAGCACCTATAGGCTGCCTGTAGATGTTTGCTTTGGGTTCTCCCCAGATGGGGTCCCAGCTGAGAACTCTTTACAATATGAAGGAAGTCCAGGTGCTGCCTGCAGCACAGAGTCAGTCTGAGTTTAGAGTTGAAAGAGTGAACTGCTCAAGACATTCGAGCAGCTGCTCCTGTGTAGTAGTGCAGGAAACTGGTGGGAAGGCTGTGTCTGGCCTGCCTGCTTCATCTTCCCTTCTGGGGGATCTGATAGTGAAATTAATTGGACTGAATTTGAACCGGCTTGTGACCAGAAATACTGAATTGTGACTGCCTTGTTACCTGAAGAAGACCAAAGGTTTGCTGCAAGCGATCGGCATGTCAATACGTCTGAATCACCACAGAGATCACGGTTTTGCTCAGGAAAACTGAAATTGCAACTGGACTGTCATTCGACCTGTGGTATTGTTTTTTGCTTTACTATAAATGTGCTGTAAGCTGTCAGTGAGTTGTGATTTGGTTCCCCACTACTTAAGTGTGTCACGCTTGCTGGAAGCTGTCTCCAGCACTTATCAAACTGAATCCGAACTGTTCATCTGGCCTGGGTCCTGCCACCTTGGCCCAGTCAGCTAGATGCAGAGATCACCTTCGCTGAGAGACTTGCCCATGGATCAGCCCCCTGCTCAACATCTTGAACAGGAATGGCACCTTGGTGAATCATGTGGGCCCTGCTTCTCCTGGCATACCAGCCTGTCAACCTGCAGTCTCCATTTCGTCCCTCCTGTGTTTCGTAATGGGTAGCATAAGTAAATGCCAGGGTAGCTCCCTACAACATCAGCTAAATCAAAAGTGTTGTCACCTGATTCGATTGTTGTTTTCTTGTCACAAACTGAGCCTCTAGGCTCCGGATAACAAATTGTGTGAGGTTGTGCATGCTCCTTCTTTCCATTATAGGGCCCCGACCAGCTGCAACACTGGCCTACCCCGGGCTACATGTCAGGCTAGCCCACCTTTTTTCCAACTGGGTACCCAGAGTGTGTGACTGTGAAGGGACTCTACATTGCATGTATGACTGCCTGATTGAATCAGTTACAGAACTAATCAGCCAAATTGCACCCCTCCCTTGTTCATTCCCCCTGAATAAATCAGATCTAATTCTTTTTGCATTTGACTTGGCTGTAATTCCATTTTGTACAAGAAGCACTGTAATGTTGTTACCTGCTGTGTCTAACTTTATTTTGCAGGATGTCTCCAGGGTCAAACTGGTGGAATCAGCCCTGGTGGTAAGTGCAAACAGAGTGAGGATCTGTATGCTGATTAGGGGTTATTGTAACTGTGTCTGTTGTTCATTGCTTAAGCCACTAGCTGGGAAAGAGGGGGGTTACAGTGTCCTGGAGGGCTGTACCCAGGTCACCTGCGCTACCAATAACCCTGTCCTCTGGGTGGAGACACCCGCTTTCAGTACCCAGGCCCCTTAACCTGCACCTAGTCACACAGGCAGGGGGAGTAGCCCTTGGGATAGTGCCACCTAGGGGTTACATATGGTTGAGCAGATTCTACTGGGCAACCTCAATATAAACTGTCTCGCTAGCTCTGCTGTTTCAGTCAAGGATACCCTCACAGCCTCAGACCTCTCCCAAGTAGTAACACAGCCAACCAGAAACAACCCATCTAAAGGCACGCATATCCTGCTAGACATTGTCCTCTTCAACCCCCCCATAAAATAGTGGACATCTCTGTCCTACCAAACTCCCTCAGCAACCACTCCCCAGTGATCTTCTCATGTGGAGGGAAGCTCATTGCAGAGATCACAATCTGAGTGTTTGTCACACTTTCAAATCTTGGGGAAGGTGTGAGACAAGAGCCAATAACTGCCTTTGCAGATCATTATCTGACAAGGGTGAGTGAGTACCCAGAAATGTTGGGGCCAGGCAAAAGCTGTATGCAGGAGAAGCAGTGGGCTGACTGCTGAGCTTCCTATGGATGCAGACCTTGCTAGGATTGGAAAATACTCATGGCTGGCAGTTCTTGAGCTCAGTGGCTGAAGTGGGATAAGCTACTTTCATGGCCCTGTAGGTTACCTAAACCTATACCTAGAGTCACAGTTCAATGGCGCCTCCGACCTGGTAACCTTACTAAATTCATACAGCGTCTTGCCCACTGGGACTGGTCCCCTGTATACCTTACCAATAGCATTGATACTGCGCTTGATTACTTTTCCAGCTCCTTCAACATGGACTGTGACATCTTTGCCCCCCCTCACTATGATCCACTCTAAACAACAAAACGCACCCTGGGTCACCCCATCCGTCCTCAAACAGCTGAAGCATAGAGACAATCTATGGCACAGAGCCACTGACTCAGGCAAGCCGGATGATAGACAGGCATATAGAGCCAAACATAACAAATGCACCTGGGCCATTCGTAAGGCCAAAGCATAATACTACAGGTCAACACTAGCTGCCTACTGGGGGTCAGCCCATAAGTTTTGAGATAATATAAAAAATACTTAATGGTAAATCCCGCCCCCCCCTTTCTCAGCTCACCATCAATGGTACCATCTCCACCAACTCAAATTGCATCACTGACAGCCTCAATACTACCTTTACCGACCTTATCACGGTGTTCCCCAGCAATTTCTTTGACCCGATAACTGTCTCCCAACCACCCACCCTCTCTCGCCCCCCCTTCTACCTTTGGACAATCACTCCTCAAGAAGCCAAGCCTTACCTCGCCAAATCCCTCAATGGCTCCAGCCCCAGTAATGACCCTTTAGATATAAGGCTCCTGTGCCTGGCCCTAGATGTACTACTCCTCCCACTCACTGACCTGCTCAACTGTTCCCTCTGCCTCGGGCAGTTTCCCAGCACCTGGAAGACTGCAGTGATAATGCACATACACAAAGGTGGAGACAGCTCGTCCCCTGGGAACTATTGATCAATATCTATCCTCCCCCCTCTCCAAAACCCTGGAAAAGGCAGTGGCGGACCAACTTGCTGACTACCTTGCAACCCACAACCTGCTCTGCAAGGAGCAGCATGGCTTCCATTCAGGCCACAGAACCACCACAGCATTCCTTGAATTCTCTAGTTTCCTCCACACTGCCCTTGACAAGGGTCATCTAGCTGAAGCCATTTTCATCAATCTCTCCAAGGCCTTCCATATGGTCAGTTACCCCATCCTGCTGGACTTCCTCCTGTAAGTGGGCTTTTCCCAAGGCCCCCTAGCTTGTTTCATGAGCTACCTATCCTCACAGGCAAAATGTGTCAAAATCAACACCACCCTCTCCAGTGAATGCCCCGTCTGCTCAGGAGTCCCGCAGGGTTCCATCCTGGGACCACTTCTTTTCAGTCTGTTCCTCAATGCCCTACCCAATTCTTGTGTCAGTAAGGTTCTCCTCTATGCCGCTGATGCCATCCTCTCTGCCTCCCGCCCCAACCCCACCAGCTTCCAGGCCACCCTCCAGCACTTTTTTAGTCAGACTGAATGCTGGTTCTTGGATCATAGACTGATCATTAACCTGAAAAAACCAAGACCATGCTATTTGCCCACCACCAAAGTAAACTCAAAGACTCCCCCCTGTGGATACTCTCCAGCTCCCTCCATCACCTTGAACAGGTCTCATCCTATAAATATCTGGACATAACGTTTGATTCAGCCCTCACTTTCCACACCCACATAAATTCTCTCTCATCTGTGACCAATGCACATATTGGTCTCCTCTATCACCACAAGGACTGCCTGCCACCTGAAACTCTCCATCTGTCCATCACCTCATCCGTCCTATCATTGATTGACTATGGCCTGTTGGCCTATGCAGCCGCAGACGCCACCACCATCGGCAAGATAAAAATGTGTATTAATAAAGCATGCAGGCTCCTGTCCAGTGCTGATCAACTAACACACACCTGCACACTCTATTCCTTCACTCAAGTGCTTAACTTTGAGGAAAGACTCCAATACCAGTCCTGTCTCATGGCCAAAAAAATTCTTCTCGGAATAACGCCCCCTGGTGTCATCTCTCCATCTCTCAACCCCCTCAGTCTCCACTTGCAGTGCCTCCAAATCCTCTCTCATGGTCCTGAGGGTGAGGACCTCACTAGCTCAGAGGACCTTCTCCTACAGCACCCCATCCTGTTCAACGCCTTCCCCTCAATGGTCACCAGTTTGCCAAGAATTGGTGCATTCAAAGTAGCCATTAGGAAACACATTCTCACAACCCATTGCTGTAGGTGCCCCCAGAGGTGAGCCAAGAGCCACTGGGCTGTCCACCCACCTACAATGAACTGCGACCAGGTTAGCACCTGTGACAAAGTCTTGCATGTAGACTGCCTCTGGAAACTGTCTTTCTAGCCATGTGTCTGTAGCAATATGAATAAATGCATAGCTAAATCACTGTTAAGGCTACTGTATAGGCTCACTGCCTCTCCTGTAGACAATATTCATTGCCTTGTATTTAACGTACAACAGGCTATATTAATGTAGCTAATGAACTGTACTGTCTTCATGCTTCTTGTTCCAAAATGTGATTGTATATTTGTTGTATGTATCTGGTCTCACTATGTAATATGATGTGGAGTCTTTGAAAATGAGTCCTTGACTCAAAGGATTATAATTCTGATCTCTGACAATAAATAAATAAATATATATATGACGGAGTTCCCATTTTGATCGGCACTAATGCACATGTGTTTGGCTGACTAGCAGAAATGTGTCAAGAGAAGCAAGCTCAACAAACCGGACAAGCCTTACCAATTCACGCCATAGTGGAAAAAGCTTACACGATGCAACTGCAGAACAAACAGACTATTAAGGATGAATCAGTGGGATATGTCTGGAAAACGGACCCATCCCCTCTCGTCTTGCTACCTTAATTCATAGTGCCACGTCAGTGGAGAGGTGCGTATCAAAACAGATGCCACAAACCAGATTATCATGCTGGATGCCCACAAGAGGGGCAGCTACCTAATGGACTTTTAATCAAACCCAGTGTGCTACCTGTTAGAGCCCATGCTTACTCCAAGAGAGTAGTAGTGCAACCCTGCAATGTGACCGACCGAAACACTGAAGTCCCTTGGGGCTGTACCTTGGCCCAGGTATACTGTGCAGACACTGCAGTACTGCCAACCAAGTGTTGCAGGGAGGAGGGTGATGAAGTATCCCCAGATATGTTTGGACTTTAGAGAGTCTCCTATTCCTAGTAAGTGGAAAGACAGGATCAGCCACAAGCTAGCACAGTGGAGTAAAGTATTTTCATTAAAGGAATGGGATGTCGGATGCGTCACTGGTACTGAACACTGTATCAGACTCCATGATGAGAGGCCATTCCTAGAGAGGTCCCACAGATTGGCACCAGCTGACACTGACGATGTTCAGTGCCACCTCCAAGAGATGTTAGCAGCTGGAATTATACAGGAATCACGTAGCCCATATGCCTCCCCCATTGTTGTAGTCTGAAAGAAGAATGGCTCAGTGAGGATGTGTATGGACTACAGGACCCTTAGCTGAAGGACCATACCAGATCAATATACAATGCCTCGTATCCGGCATGCTCTTGATTGCCTTAATGGGAGCCAGTGGATCCCCGTCCTAGACCTCAGAAGTGTGTATTTCCAAATCCCGATGGCACCAGGAGATAGAAAATGGCATTCATCTGCCCCTTGGATTTTTACAATTCTTACGAATGCCCCAGGGCATTTCTGGAGCCCCAGCCAACTTCCAGAGATTAACGGAGCAAGCTGTAGGAGACATAAACCTGCTTGAATGTTTAGTTTATTTGGATGATGTCACTGTGTTTGGCAAAACACTTGAAGAGCATGAAGCTCACTTGTTCAAGGTCCTGGACCGGTTAGAAGAATATGGGTTAAAATTGTCCATTGAAAGTGTCTGTTTTTCCAGAAGTCCATAAAATATGTGGGCCACATCGTATCTTCTGAAGGTATACAAACTGGTCCAAGTAAAGTGGAAGCTTTAACTACCGGTCCGTGGCCTAGCAATCTTAAAGAACTGCAAAGGTTCTTGGGTTTCTCTGGATACTATCGCCATTTCGTAAAAGATTACACCAAAGTCATTCACCCTCTGCCAAATCTGACTCAAGGGTACCCACCTACCACCCAGAAATTTAAAATGAACACTGTAAAAGAAGAGGACAAGCTCACCAATTCTCCCATACTCACCTATGCAGATCCAGCTAACTCTTATGTGTTGCACACTGGTGCCAGTTTAAAGGGTCTTGGAGCCATACTCTATCGGGAGTATGAGGAAAGACTACGCCCTTTGGCTTTTGATAGTAGGAGCCTGACACCCTCCATGAAAAATTACCCTGTACACAAACTTGAATTTCTAGCATTAAAGTGGGAAATAGTGGATCAGTTTCATGAATATTTGTATGGTGCTAAAATCCTAGTCAAAACAGATAACAATCCATTAACGTATGTTCAAACCGGAACCAAATTAGACACCACTGGCCACAGATGGCTTTCCGCCCTTTCAACATATGATTCTGTGGCGGAATATTGACCAGGTTTGAATCACATCGATGCCAATTCTCTCTCACGAAGACCTGTTTCTAACCAGCAGTGGGTGCATATGCCTGAACAATCTGTAAAAGTATTATGCCACAAGTTTGACCAGGAAGAAACCCTGTCCTCCAAAGCTGTAAACTGTCTGGCAGATTGGAGATCTCAAGCAGAGACTTGTATACCAGTTGCCTACTGTAACTTTGCAGCCTTGGACTTAATTTCTTTATCACAGCTAACTTCAGCTGACATCCGAAAAGGACAGTACTATGACCCCATAATCTGACCAGTGGTCAACGCTTTTGAGAAAGGGTGAAGATGTCTCCAAAATGTGGTCCAGTGATCCCAAAACTGCATTACTTCTTTGAGAAGGGTCTAAACTCATGCTTCTACAGCAGCTATTATACAGACAGCTTACTGACAGCCAAGCTGAAGTTGTGAGGAGACAGTTAGTATTGCCAACTAAGTTCAAAAACATTGTATTAAAAGCCCTGCATGACCAAATGGAACATTGGGGTAGTGAAAGGACTCTGAATCTAGCCCGTTCATGCTTCTATTGGCCTAAGATGGGCCTAGACATCGAGCAGCATGTTAAAACCTGCAGTAGCCAGCGCAAAGCTCAATCACAAAGAGCAGCCCCTTCTGGTTAATATTACTACAAGTGCTTGTCTGCATCAATTTTCTTAGTCTGGAGCCAGATCCAAAAGGCATTGCCAGTGTGTTAGTGGTTACGGATCACTTTACAAGGTATGAACAGGCCTATCTGACCAAAGATCAAAAGGCCTCAAATGTAGCAAAAGTTCTCGTTGAAAAGTTTTTCATACAGTACGGTGCCCAACAGCGTATCCAGACTTATTAAAGGACTGTTATCCCCATGGGGTGTAAGAAAATCCAGAAAAAAACCCTATCATCCACAAGGAGATCCACAGCCCTGAGAGATTTAATCACACTTTACTTGATGTGCTTGGCACCCTGCATCCCAAAGACAAGCCCCGTTGGGTCAACAGATAAGTGCCCTTGTACATGCATATAATTGCATGAAAAATGATGCTACTGGTTTTTCACCGTACCACCTCATGTTTGGCAGAGAAGCTTGCCTTCCAGTAGATATTTTTTCTGGAGTGTCACCCGATGGAACTCAGACCGACAATTATTTGCAGTATCTGCAAAAACTCAAAGCCCAGCTCAGTCATGCCTATCAGCTTGTGTGCACAATGGCTGCTAAGGGAAACTTAGCCAACAGAGACATGACAAATATGTTAAAGCCCAAGCGTTTCAGCCTGCTGCAGTTCAACGGAGGAGTTTTTCGCCGGTACCGGCACCCTGGCAACCTATTTAGGGGCCGGCGATCTTTGCAATGCGGCAAAGAAGCCGCTTGGACAATTGTAAATGAAGTTTGAATGAGGGGCTAAATCATGAGACTCATTAATATTCATGAGCCTCATGAATATTTATGAATGGTTGCCTGCCACCTAGGGGGACAGTATAACGGTGGCAGCAACAGCAGATACAAAGGTATTATAAATATAACAGTGGGCTTGTTCTAAAGAGACGTGTTGGGGTTACATATTGGTGGGGAAACTGTATATAAATATGTTAGGCCGGATTCACAAAAGGCAAGTCGGGGATGCAAGGCAATTTGCATCAGAAAAAATGGTGCAAGTAGCACTTGTGTCCGGAGTTGCATCCAGGCAGGATTCACATAGGCAGCCTGCGACATGCTGCAGGCTGCCTGCACCCAACTGCACCTATGCGCCATAAACCCCCTTGCAACATGGCGTAAGAGGGTTTATGGCAGCATTTACACCCTATTCAGGTACGGTGGCTGCTATGTCCACAAACGGGATTCAGAGACAACCACCAGTGAACATCTGTCAAAGACCAGTTACGCCAAGAAAAAGGTGGTCTAAGTGGTCTTTGCTGTTCACTGGAGGTTTCCATTGTGCCCCAGCTCCACATCCCCTGTGGGTTAAAGCCCCCCCCCATGGGCTCCAGGTCCCAGGCATGGCATGCACTGTGCCAGGATGGGTGTGTGGATCACCCCCAATGCCCAGACCTCCACACACACACATGCTGAGGCCCCCCACATGCCCTGGGGCATGATCCCCCCCTGCAATCCCCATAACCCCCTGGTAGTCTAGTGGCCATGCACCCTACAGTGCGAGCTCCCCCACACACCCCCAACACCTCACTGGCGACTGGCACAGCCCTCCCTCACCACCAGGACTAGCTGCCAACTGAACCGTGCCAGGAACACGTACTGTAATAATACGCGTTCTGTGAATGATAGTGGCTGTTATTCACAAAGTCTGTATTATTGCAGTACGTGATCGTGGCAGAGATCAGTTGGCGTGGCTCTGATGGTGAGGAGGGCTGTGCCAGTCGCTGACCACCCACCGGGGTGTGTGTGTGTGTGTTGGGGGTGCTGACACCACTGGGAGGGGGGTGGGGGACCACTGGGCCACCAGGGCAGGTAAGGGTGAGTGATCTGGGGGGAGGCCATGGCAAGGGGGCTTGGGGCTGGTGCCCACACCTTACAGGGACTCAGAGGTGGGCATGGGGGTGCAATGGCACCCCTTGATTGATGCATCCACCACCTACCCTGTCTTGCGACCTGCAACATTCCCGGGAGCTGTGCCCTACCTTACGCAGTTACTGCAAGTCATAGGATGGAGACCCCTGGACCCACTCCGATACTGAATTGGGTGCATGGGCCAGGTTGCAGGGATGGTCGGCGCAAGCTACCATTGTTGCAGCTTTCGGCAGACCTTTCTGAATCCAGCCCATTATTTCCAGGCTGCACTGGACTTTGAAACTTGTGGGACTGCACAGACTGTGTGGACATTGTTACAGCAGCCACCATTTTGGGAGTGCTTCAGCTGATCACGATCTGGGATTTAGCCCAGAGACTCTTGGGAGTGTAATATAGCTTTGTGGAAGATTTTCAGGGACAAGGTTTGGGCACCTAAATTGCAGCCAATTATTAAAAGACTAAAACTCTGCTAGGCAGCCTGAACAGCCAATCAGATTTCAAGTATTGCTGCCTTTATTTAAGAGGGACAGTTTGAATTCTAGGGCAGTTCTGCAGAAAGACCAGCCTGAAAGGGACTGCAGAGAGCATCCTGCAGTTTAGGGCAGGCCTGAGTTGAGACTCCAGCTCGATCTACCGAGCTGGCTCTGAGGAGATTTGGGTCTGCAAGAAACCTAGTTGTTTTTATGTGTATTCCAGGTGGTTGAAAACAGAAGATTAATTGCCAGGAACTACATGCCTGCAGTTTGAAGGTTTTGCTCAGTGAACTGACTGAAATTACATAGCAGCTTGGAACTGAACAGAGAGGCAGAGACTTAAATGCTGTTTCCTTTAAGTGTGTGAGACTGATTTTGGATCGAAAGGTTTGTTCAGTGAATATACTGCAATAGCAACCGGACTGTATCTGAACTGGTAGAAAGTTGATGCTGTTGGATTTAAATGTGCTGAATGTTTCTCATGGGTCGACACCTGCCTGTTCGCGGTCCGAGTCATTACCCCAGCTGGAGGTTTCACTAGCCAAACAAAACGAACCCTGCCAACGTGCTCATCACACCTGGGCCTTTGCCAATCTGACCCAGAGTGACTGTCCTGCACCAGAGACTGTCCTCAGTGAGAGACCGGCTTTGGGGATCCAGACCCTGCACAAGAACAACTCGCAGATTGTGGCCACCTGGAGGGAAAGGCCCTGAAGAGGAGGTGTGTCACGTCGGCCCTGTTTCCCCATGCTCATCAGTAAACACCACAAGGTCTCCATATCGCCTGCCATTCCACAGCAATCTGGCAGTGTGAGTATAATTAGGGCTGCTACCTGCAACGGGTTATTTAATCATCAGTGGTACCATCTGAGTTCTTTAACTTTCTGGGTTTCAAAAGACTGAGCCAACTGGCTCGAATTACAAATAATCATCTTGTTGTTGTGTTTGCTAACTGCCTTTCTTTTTCATCAAGGGCCCCAACATCAGCTACAATGCCGACTACCCCCGGGGAATGCCTCTGACTAGCCAGCTTTCCATCCTGGGTACCCAGTGTTGTTGAACTGTATATTTGGGACTTAACAGTGCATGCCAAAAATCCTGAACTAAATCAAAATACCAATCATTTATCTAAATTCGCACCCCCTTACTTGTTCACATCAAATCTGATTGTCTTTTTCACGTGTAACCTGGCCAGTGTGCATATTATTAGTTGGGTTACAGTACTGAAAGTGTTCATCTGTATTGCTAACCTTGTTTTACAGGGGGTCTCCAGGGAAACTGCTGAAGGACCAACCCTGGTGGTAAGTGTGAAGGGTGTATGCATATCATTATTGCTATATATTGTCTGTGTATTAACTGCTGTTAAAGGTTTTAAGCCACTAGAAGGGTTAGTGGGTGGTTGTTGCTTACCAGAGGGCTATAACAGGCTAGGCAGGCACCCCCACTATTGTTACTCTGGGTGGAGGCATCATAGTACTGGACCCAGGCCCCACAGCCTGTTTTTAGGAAATCAGGAAAGGGTAGTAACCCTAGAGATAGTGCCACCTAGGGGTTACATTAATAAATAAAGGGACACGCATTGCAAGGTGGGGATGGGCTCCCACACTCTTTAGCACAGTCCATGTGCCATGTTACAGTGGCAGGAAGGCTGCTGGCGGAGAGAAACCTAGAGCTGAAAACCCTTTGAGGAATTAAACACAAAATTGTATTAAATGAATAAATAAATGCTGTAAGGGACTATCTTAGAATCCAGAGAATACACACATGTGTATTTTATATCACAAAGCCTTATGGTTTGCAAAACAGAGCAGGTTTAAGCACAATTGTGCATTGAAGTAAATCAACATAATTTAAAATGCATAACATTTGCATCTTTTTTCTAAGTGGCACTGCCAAGCCATTTTGCCACACTGGCAAATGAGGACAACCAAATAGAGGTACCCAGGGAAGTGGAAGGAAAGGATGTGGAGGTTAGGCAAGGAGGTGACCTCAGTGGGGAAAGCAGTGGACCCCAGAGGAGGAGGAAGCGAATCCTGGTGGGGGACTCCATCGTAGAGGATCCAGCTAGGAACACAGGAGGGGGAGGACAGGGAGGTGAGGTGCCTACCAGGTGCCACGGCATGGAAGGATGGAAGGAAGATACTGGATCACTGGGAAGGCAAGACAGGAGGGTGAGCTGGATGTCATTATCCACCTAGGTACTCAATGACTTGGCAAATGGGGAGCCAAAGGAAGTTCAGGAAGAGTTTAGGAAACTGGGAGGGTCTCAAGCAAGTAGCTACTTCTGTCACTTTCTCAGAAGTACTACCTGTGAGGCAAGGGAGAGCATAGGGTGCATGCACCAGGAACTTTAACTCACATGGTTGAAGAACTGGTGCTGTGAGGAAGGGTTTGGATTCATTGGTGACTGGGGACCCACCTGGAGGGATGGAGGTTTGTTCAAGCCTGACGGCCTGCATCCATCCTGAGGGGAATCTAGCACTCAGTGATAAGTTTAAATGCTACATTGACAGTCATTTAAACTAGCAAAGTGGGGGTGGCACAGCAAGGAGGGTACCTACTTGCTCACCCCCACAGCTAGTAGTGGAACCAGTGAACCAGAGGAGTGGCTATCTCTGCAAAGCAGTGTGCAAAAGATGGAGATTAGTGTCCAAAAGGTGGATAAGAAAAGGGGCAAAATTCAGCAGAAGGGCAAACAGCAAGGAGAACCAGGGATAAATGACAACCAAGGAAGGGGCTGGAGAGAACAGTGAAGCGGTCTAGGAGGTCAATCATGGAAAGCCATGTGTGCAAATGCCAGGAGCCTTAGCAACAACATGGAAGATCTGGAGGCTGTCATGGTACAGTCAGACCTGGACATTGTGGCCATCACTGAAACCTGCTGTAATGATAACCATGACTGGGAGATGGCCATACCTGGCTACAACATATTCAGAAGAGACAGAGCAGGCAGGAAGGGAGGAGGAGTGGCACTGTATGTGAAAAATGACATAAGGGCCACACAGATCCAGGAGGAACAAAATGGGGGAGAGATACTGTGGGTTAAGCTGGAAAGGAAAATGGGGCCAGCCATCCGCACAGATGTGGTCTATAGACCACCATCCTAGGAGGAAGAAACAGATAGGGAGCTGATGCTAGCCATCCAAAGGATGGCAGACAAGGGTGAGGTAGTACTGGTTGGAGACTTCAATATACCAGACGGGACTGGAGCATCCCAGCAGCAGCATCAACTAGAGCAGATTTATCCTGGACTCCCTTCAGGGTGCCTTCCTCAAGCAACTGGTCATGGAACCAACTCGGCAGAAGGCAATACTGGACCTTGTGCTCACAAACAGGGACAGTGTAATGGAGGTAACAGGGGGAGCACCTGGGTAACAGTGACCACTCAGTCATTGTGGTTTGAAATCACAGAAAGAGCAGAACCAAACCACACAAAAACACGATCCTGGATTTTAGGGGGCAGACTTTGGGAAAATGGGGAGATACTTGAAAGAGGCATTAAGGGAATGGGACAGGAATCAGAGGTTGAGGAACAGTGGGCAGTATTTAAAATGGGGATTATAAGAACAACAGAATTATGCATTAAGCAGGTTAGCAAGAGGAAAAGGAAGAGGAGACCATTATGGTTTCCAAAGAGGTAGCAAAGAAAGTGAAAGCCAAAAGATTGCATTCAGGCAATACAAAAAGACACAGGCAGAAGGGGATAGAGAGAAGTACCAGGAGAAACAAAGGGAGGCAGGGAAGTCAGTAAGGGAAGCCAAAGCTCAGACAGAAGAACACATTGCAAAATCAGTGGGTAAAGGGGACAAAACCTTTTATAGGTACATAAGTGAAAAAAGAAAGACAAAGGGAGGGATAGTGAGACTGAAGGGGAGGATGGAGCAGTGGAGGATGACAACAATAAAGCTGACATATTGAACAGGTATTTCTGCTCAGTCTTTACTAAGGAAGAGGGGGTAATGGGTCTGAAGGGAGTACAAGGGGTGAGAATGGTGCAGAATGGACACAGTCCTTTATACGAGAAAGGGTCCTGAAGGAACTGGAAGTAATAAGAGCTGATAAAGCAATGGGGCCAGATGGGGTGCACCCTAGGGTCCTTAAAGAACTAAGAGAGGTGGTGGCTGAACCTCTGGCTATCCTGTTCAGCCAATCACTGGAAACAGGGAGGTACCCAAAGACTGGAGGACAGCAGATGTAGTCCCCTTATACAAAGTGGGAACAAAGAGGAAGCAGGGAACTACAGACCAGTCAGCCTCACCTCGGTAGTGGGAAAGATCATGGAAGCACTACTGAAGGAGAGATTGGTGGAACATCTGGTTGTCAATGGACTACAGGACCCAAGGCAGCATGGTTTCACCAGGGAGGTCATGTCAGACCAACCTCATTGAATTTTTGACTGGGTGACTAGGGAGGTGGATCGGGGAGGGCAGTGGACATGGTCTATCTGGACTTCAAGGCCTTGACACTGTGCCACATAGAAGACTATTACACAAACTGGGGAATATGGGTGGGCAGGACAGTAGTGTGGTGGGTAGGTAACTGGCTGGGTGGCAGGACACATAGGGTGGTGGTAAATGGCTGTCACTCCACAGAGGAAGAGTAACCAGGGTACCACAGGGATCAGTGCTGGGACCGGTCCTATTCAACATCTTCATCAGTGACATTGCACAGGATCTAGAAGGCAGAATTTCACTGTTCGCTGATGACACAAAGCTCTGTAATAGAGTAGACACACCAGAGGGTGTAGACAGAATGAGAAGGGACCTGCAGAAACTGAAGAATGGTCAAGGGTTTGGCAGTTGAAATTCAATGCAAAAAGTGCAAGATAATGCATATGGGGCACAAAAACCCTGGCACAATATATCAGTTGGGGGGTGAGGATATAGCATACCAAGCAGGAAAGGATCTTGGGGTTGTCATCTCTGATGACCTCAAGGTAGGGAAACAGTGTGACAAGGCAGCAGGTAAAGCAAATAGGATGCTGGATGTATAGGCAGGGGCATCACTAGCAGGAAAAGGGAGGTCATAATTCCGCCATACAAGACACCAGTGGGAGGCCCCACCTGAGTACAGTGTACAGTTCTCAGAGACCATACCCACGTAAGGACATAGACAGGTAGAGAATGTTCAGAGGAGGGCAACAAAGATGGTGCATGGGTTGCATCACAAGTCCTATGAAGACAGGTTGAAGGAACTGAACATGTACTCCTGGAGGAGAGGAGGGAGAGAGGGATATGATAGAGACATACAAGTATCTTACAGGGAGGAACAGGGTGCAGGAAAACACTATTTTAAGCGAAAAGATGTTTCAGGACTAGAGGGCATGGGATGAAGTTGGAGGGAGGATGATTCAGAGGAAACATGAGAAAGAATTTCTTCACAGAACGGGTGGTGGACAAGTGGAACACCCTGCCAGAGGAAGTGGTGGGGGCTGAAACAATCACAGGATTTAAGAATGCATGGGATAGACATAAAGGAATTCTAGAGGGCAGGGGTAAGGAGAAACAGACTTCTAGGAAAACAAACTGAACTTACAAGCTCAAATGGGCAGACTAGGTGGGCCATAGGCCCTTATCTGCTGACACTGTCTATGTATCTATGTATCTATTTTAAGCCAGATTCTCTCTAAACTTGGTAACTGTTTTACAGAGGAAGTGGTTCTCTTACAGGGAAAGCTAGATTTATTGAAATGAAGGTTTAAGAAAGAGGAGTCACTATTCTGATAAGGTGGAGTAGCTGTGGCCCAGATTCCGTGCAGGCAGGCAGTGTGGAAGAGGAGAAAGAAGATGGTGTGTGCTCTTGGGCAGGAGGTGTTACTGATACCCATGGAACAGCCCCTGAGTCTTAACTCAAAAATGAATATTCAATTTGTCTGAGCTCCAGACTTAAGGAAAATAAGTTATTTAAAGGGAAATGGCTCATACTCCTTGTTAGTGTGGAAAGTTACACTGCAAGCTGTCTTTTTTTCCATATGGTGGAAAACTTTAAGCCTTAGTAACCCCATGATCTCATAATCCAAATTCTTTTTTTGTTTTATTTTATCATTTCTTTCCTCTGGTTTTCTCCCCCACTCCCCACCCTCACGTCCTTGGCATGAGCACTCCCTGCAGGATGCCCCACCCTACCGGTCACCTAGCCCACCTGCGTCACCACCAGACCTCCACCCAGCGGGTGATGGCAGGACAGCGGGAGGGTGACCCCCCTCTCCTGGAGAGGAGAGCCACTGCAAGGCAGCTCAATCCTGCTCCCACCCTGTGCCGACACTCTGATGACCCGAGTTCATTTCCGGGTTGCCTGCATGGCACGAGGTAAGGCAGAGATGCCTCAGCCCTCTGCTCCAACGTGCTGGCTATAATCCAATTTATTAGTGAAAAACACTGGAGAAAACTAGGAAGGCAAGCTTATCTGGGAAAGGGGAAGGGGGGAAGGGAACATTGTTTAACTAGCAGTAGCACACTAAGCCAAAGCTTGTTTCCAGATGCAACCTGGAAGCACAAGGAAGTTAAGTGACTTGCTCAGGATCACACAGTATGCACCTAGGTGGCTGTGGGATTCAAACCCAGGTCTCCAGATCTGCAGCTCAGAGCCTTAACCCACTGCGCTATACTGCCTGAAAGGTGTAAACATGATTAAACTTTACTTTGCAGTGCTTTATTTGTGCTTAATGTTATGTATGATTACACTGAATCCAGGTTGACAGAGCAGAGCAGGCTTGAAATTTTCAGGAAGGGCAGTTGGAAATTCAAAACCTAGGATTCTATTGTAGCTTATGCTGCTGCAGAATTCCAACCTGGAATTCAATCTGTTTGGTGCTGAGGTTTGGAACAGTGCCCTTGTCCACTCAGTGGCCAGGATTTTGAGAAATAGAATGGCTGAAAAGGTATAAAAGGAGCTGCACAGCTCATTTTTGGGGGGTTCGAGCAGGTAGACAAACCTGAAGAAACCAGACCTTTCCAGAGTGAGTCCAGGCTACTGAGGGCTCCCAGTTTAATAGGTCCTGGGAGACTTGCCCTCAGTTAAGAGAACAGACTATAGGGGATCATCTGCTTCTCAGTGTTAGGGAGAGTAGGGCAGTAAGTGAGAGCAGGGACAGAGTAGATTAGCCTGCTGCTTTGAGTATCTGTTTTTCTGCAAGTGTCTTCAGCTTCACCCAGCCATAGTGCGACTGCTACAAGCTGCCAGATGTTCATGGATCAACAGCACCTGATCCACTGCCAACTCCTGAAGGTCCAAGACGGCAGCTTTTCCAGCCATTCAAGAGAAGTGGTACAATAACATTTATTTTCATTGTGGGACTAGTTGAGGAGAGACACTCCTCTGCATATGGAATTTTGGAATCCTTCTTGCTCCAAGGACTACTGCCCAACTACTGAAGGACTAAATTTAAAGACTGAGGGAGGGGGGAAGTATACTGTGAATGCTGTTGAGTAAATGCTATGTGATTCAAAGTAAATGTTATTCTGAAATGTGTAACATATAAGTGGATAGAGTGTTTAAGTAATTTAAAGTTAAAAGTTACAGTGTTAGATACCAGGGAAGGGTATCTGGTAGTAAGGAGTGAGTGGGCTGACTGAGGTGTGTGACCTAGTAGCCACTGCCCACTCTTAAGGCAAAGTAAATTGAATGTGCAGCGACTGAGGTCTGAGGCGTGGCCTAGTGCAGGGAAAAAATTTTAAGTAATTGAATGGCTGGTGGGTAGTGGACTAGCCTACAGACTCCAGGGATAGCAGGTGCAGACCTGTGGGAATAATGCAAAAGGTTTTAATACTCAAACTGTTTAATCAAAACACAGTTATCTGCTAACATCTGTGTCGCTATTGTCAAATGATACTGTCTTTTCATGCAAACTGTGTCTGTAAGTTGGCAGAACAATTCAGTAAAATGTACCTTAATTTTCACTTTGAAACTGTGTCAGAGTCGTGTTTCAGAGTTGTCTGAGTCTTATATTACTGTGGTCTCTTGGGTCAGTACAGTGCAGCTCCTCTCTCTCCCACACAGGTCCTGCAGCTATTTGACTAGGGAAGTAATTCAGAGCCCTGATTTCTTCCTATGTAGGTACTGCATCTACCTGGTATTATTTATGCAAGCCATAATACACAACAAGGCGGGCAGTATTGGGAAAAACCTGACCACTCAGGGGCTTAATGAGGCCAGACGCCACAGGTGGATATCCTTTTAGTGCATTGAAGGCCTGGTATTGCCCAATACCGCCCACCCTGGAGAGTATTATTGTGTTTAGAAAATGGGCTACATGTATCATTTTTGATGTGATTTGCCAAAAAAATAACTAAAATAATCACATAAAACTGTGTAAAAAATCTATTTTAGTTTATTTTTGGGTAAAGTACTCCCTGTACTTGTATGCCTGCCAGTAGAGGGCACTGTAGTATTTGTGTAATTCTTAGGTGGCACTATCCCAAGGGTTACTACCCCTGCCTGCTTGGCTAGTAGCAGGTTAAGGGGCCTGGGTACTGAAATGGGTGCCTCCACCCAGAGGTCAGGGTTGTTAGTGGTCAAGCTAACCTGGGCACAGCCCTCTGGTACACTGTAACCCCCCTCTTTCCCTTCTAGTGGCCTGAACAATATACAATAATCACTTTCACAATGACCCTTATTCACCATGCTATTACCCCCACTGTTTGCATTTACCACCAGGGCTGGTTCCTCTAGCTCGACCCTTGGGATCCCATGTAAAACAAGATTATGCACAGCAAATAGCAACAGTACAGTACTTTTGGCACAAACTGGAACCACAGTCAGATTAAATGTAAAAAGAGGTAGATCTGATTTATTCAGGGGACTTGAACAAGGGAGGGGTGCAATCAGATTAATTTGCTTAAAGAATATAGAAATCAAACAGTTATACATGCACTTTAGAGTCTCAGCAAAGTCACACACTCTGGGTACCCAAGTGGGGAAGAGGTGAGCTAGCCAGGAATGTTGCCTGGGATAGAACGGCGTCGCAGCTGGTTGGGGCCCCATGATGGAAGAAAGCAACATGCACAACACACACTATTTGTAATCCGGAGCCAGAGGGCTCAGTTCGTGAAAGAAAAACAACAAGACAATCGGATGACAACACTTTTAGATTTAGCTGTTGTTGCAGGGAGTTACCCTGATGATTACTCACAATACCCAGTACAGGACACAGACAGGATGAAATTGACACTGCTGGTTGTTGAGCTAGAGTGTCAGGAGAAGCAGGGCCCACACAAATCACCGAGGCATCGTTCCTGTTCAAGCATTGAGCAGGGGGCTGATTCCCAGGCAGGTCTCTTGTTGATGGCTTTCTCTGTGCAGCAGGTAGTCTGGCTGGGCCAGTGTGGCAGGGCCCAGGCCAAATGGAGATGAATTCAGATTCAGTCTGTTGGGGCAGGATGCAGCTTCCAGCAAGCAGAACACAATTCAACACACAGTGGGGAATCAAATCACGACCCACTAGCAGCATACAGCATATTTACATGTAAGGAAATTCTACTGTACCAGCAAGATTACTATCCGGTCACAATTAAAGAGTCTCTGCACAAACTGGAAGTTCAAAGGTGGCTGGAAGTCCTGACAGGCTGATCGCATTCAACAAATCTTCAGTCTTCTTCAGGTCTAAGCCTGGTCGCAATTCAGTGGCTTACTTCATTCTCACAACTTGGATTAAGTCCGAAATAACTCTCTCATCCCTCTCAGGGGGCAGCAGGCAAACAAGCAGGCCAAACTCAAGACTTTCCACAGTTCTTCCACGCAAAACTATGCAGCACGACTGCTCGACTATCTTGAGCTGTTGCTCCTTCTCTTCCCAACTTAGATCTGACTCAAACTGCAAGTAGTCTGGGAATTTCCCCCAGATTCAAAAGGTTCAGTTGGTTGATTCCTCTATCAGTCACAACAAGGGCTCTTCCTCCAGGTTTGTTTAGGTGCCAAAAGCCCCAAACTGCAATTCCTACAGAATTTTGCTCCCACAAAGCCCCTGGGGACAGACTCCATTTTAGAGTTCCCAAAGGTACTGATTGGCCCATTTCAGCAGTCCAGAACCAAGATGGTGGAGATGAACAGAAATGTCCATGCTGCAAAAAAGGCAGGTTAGATAAACTGCAATATTATTATTATTCTAACAAATCATCAGCAAACAAGTACATTTCCTAATAATCCGCCCTCTGCACTAATAGCGATGGCAGAACAGAGTGATTAGTTAGCAGCCCGGGCAGGACTCAAGCATAGAAACACTCAGCCCCCTTCCAGATTAACTATAACTGCAATCCAAGCAGCTGTTATAGAGACAGTACACAGATGCTATACAGGCACTCTCTGGCAATAACGATTGCCTGGCAGTGAGCATTTAGGCAAGCTCAAGAAAGACTTTTCAGGAGCCCCTATTTGTGGGGGGTGGGAGGGGGGTTACATTTGATACCTGCTCTTTAGGTTTACGGCTGTTGGTTTGTCCTCTTCCAATGTAATAGTTCCAAATATATTTATTGACCATCCTGATGTTTCACAGTTTGGTAATTACAAAGATAAAAAAAATAAAATTAAACATTAAAAAATGTACATTAAAAATAAATTCCATCTTTCTCTCTATTACAATTCTATATATAGAATAGATATAGAATTTCTCACTTTAAAATGTAGTTTGTTTTAAAAAGTACTGTACATCATTCGTCTGCAAACTACTTATGAGGCTAGTCCATAGAGCGTAAGCGTTGTTTATAATATTTGCATTTCAGTACTTAAGCCAGAAAGTTAGATATCCTTACTGCTTCATCTGGGGTCCTGGGATGTAACAGAATAAAGATGGTATCATACAAAAAATCAGCATATGTTTTGAAAAAGTTTTTTTTTTAAGAAAAGATTTCTTGGTTTATTATACAGTGGACAGATCCTAATGATGTGTTCTAAGGTTTCTTCCATCCCTCTGTTACATAGACATATGTTAGCTTTGGTGTGATGTGATCTCTGGAAGCATGGATTTTATTGAAAAAAGTATATTTCGAGTCTGTAAGCCCCATTCTAGCCCATGTTACAAGTCTTCTTTGTTCTGGAGTTATTGGCATTATTAGATATTCTTCGAGCCTTTTATTTTCACTGGGACACTTGTGCAATATACTTTGAGCAGCGGCTATACAAGAGGTCTGTGTTTTTGGAACAGTTTGGCAGCTTGAAAATGACTGTGAGTGCAGCATATGTGTGACATTGTAACTGAAACTGCTCTGATTTGTTTCATCTTGCTGCTCTGCTGAACCAAGAGGATTACCCAGGTGTGTGCAAGAGGCCATTTACCTGCATGTAATTTCAGCTCAGGGGTGAGCCAACAATAGAGCAGGTTTGCCTCTGTGGGAGGGTTTGCTGCAGCATTTAAACATCCTTCCCTGCAAGATCACCAGCCTTTTATTTCCACTGGGACACTTGTGTAATATACTATGAGCAGCAGCTATCCAAGAGATCTGTGTTTTTGGAACAGTTTGGCAGCTTGACAATGACTGTGAGTGCAGCATATGTGTGACATTGTAACTGAAACTGCTCTGATTTGTTTCATCTTGCTGCTCTGCTGAACTGAGGGGATTACCCAGGTGTGTGCAAGATGCCATTTACCTGCATGTAATTTCAGCTCAGGGTGAGCCAATAATAGAAACAGGTTTGCCTCTGTCAGGAGGGTTTGCTGCAGCATTTAAACATCGCGCTCACGCATAGCGCGAGGCGAGTGCGCTAGTGCCACTCGGAGTAGATTTTGCATAGGAATATGTACCCATAAAAGAGAGGGACCTAATTTTAAATAGGTTTTATTGTTTATCTGGTTTTGTATTTTTTGGTTTTAACTGGTGGGTCTGGTTGTTTTCGGGTGGGAAGGCTTTCTACAAATTTAAGGAGTGATGCTCGTGGAAGATTTAGCTGTTTAGATAAGCAGTCACCTGACTCCTTTTCAGTCCCTTTTTTTTGAGTTAGGATTTGATTTTTTTTTTCTTTCTCTTCTTTCCTTATACATATACTCGAAGTGGTAAGATGGTAAACAAAACTGTTAAAGGGGCAACTAAAGGGAAGCAAAGAATAAATCCAAAAAAGAATAAAAAAGGCAATTGCTGTGTTACACAGGAATTGGTCATTATGGCTTCGACCACTAAGGATTTGGTAGAAAGTCCCATAGTATCCTACTTACCTCATTCCTTTAAGGAGTTTATGAATGAGGAATTCAGATCAGATTTAGCTGGAGATAATTCAGAATTTAATGGAAGTAATCAAATTCTGATGACTAAGAGCTGGGATAAGAACAGTCCGAATAATACAAATCAAGATACTTTGATTAATTCATTGAAGAACCAATTTAGTGGTAGTGATGGGACTAACAGGGAATTTGAGGAATTTAAACAATTATCCTCCTTTGACAATAAGAATATAACTCCGGACTTGGAAGTAATTAGTAACTTAGAGACTGGTGTTGAAATTCCATCTCTAGGGAAAATCGCTGATTTCTTTAAAAAAAAACCTTCCTAAAGCCCCTAATAATATTTTTCAGGACGTTCCAAAAATGAACAGCACACATATGGTTTCCAATATAGGAGGTTATGATTGTACCACTTTGGGGGAAAAAACAAATATAGCGGATCATTCCCAGGTTTTAGACAAGATGAGTGGATGGAGAGGTAGAAGCAAGTCAGCAATGCATGTCTGGGCAAGGAGATTATATAAATAAAGATGATGGTATTTCATGCTTTCCCTCAGGAATAAAGTTATTTAGTCCATTAGAGATCTCCAGTGAGGTAGGGGTCTGCAATATTGACTTTAAAGAAATGGTGTATTCATCCCTCAATGATGTGCCTGAAGAGTTTTTTCAAAAAATGGACAAAGAGGTCCAGGACATCCATTTAGATAAAGATTTTTTGGTTCAGTGTCCAGATACTATATCGAAATATACTATTAAGGCTCTTGCACATCCAGTAATGTCTAATGTTGTTTTATTGGAGGCATATAATGGTATTAAGACAGCTTTGGAAACTCTTTCTAATTTTTGTGCTGTGAAGTTTGCTGCTTTAGAACAACAAATTTCACAATTATTGGGGGAAAAGAAAGTTCACAGATCTAGGCATAATTTGTCATTTTCTCCCCTAAATGTTCAAGAGCCCTCAAAAGGCAAAAAGGGTAAAAAGAGGGGTGGAGTAAGTAAGAAAAAAGGGGGGAAGAAAAAGCTTGGGCCTGTGGGACTTACTCAGACTCCTAACTTAGGAAAACAGAAAGATGAATTAAACATTAAGGATGAAAAGACTAATAAAATTGGGGTTACTGGTACCATTAGGATAGGAGAGGTACAGAGAGATACAAGGAAGAATCCTGACCAAAAAAACAAATCTATACTTGTGGATGGGACACTTATAAAAGATCAAGAAAAGGGGAAGGGTGATTACACTGCAAAACAAAAAACAAATTCTAAGGAGAATTTAATTAAGGTAGATCAGTCTAATAAAGATCTTTGCCCAAATCTCATGTTGGCCAAGGAGGATAGTAACCCCAAGGGGTATGACCTGGAAGCATATAATTTAATTTGTACAGGGAAAGAAGTAGTTTTTAAATTAGATAAGCTGTATTTTAAACATTATGAATCTACTGCAACTCTAACCAGCCTGATAGCCTATATGTTGAGAGTAGAATTAGGGTTACCAACAGTCGCAGATGCTCTTATTATGGTGACTAGGGATACTTCCAACCCTACTAATTCAGTTTACTTTATGCTCCCTAACATGGATATGGCAAAATTGGTCTGGGCTAAGCAAGGCCTGGTAGACTCTTTGGGATTACTGTTATCAACACCAGTGACCTGGTCAACAATTTGGAAAATGTTTATAATAGGGCAAAATAGGAAAATTTTTACATATGATATATTCAAAACTACTCTTGTAACACTGAATTGGGAGTTTCGAGTTTCCCATGAAACCTCAATGATCTCTATTTTTGGGCTGGATATATTGAAGGGAGAAACTGCTACTAATTTACCATCATTATTACAGTTGATTTTATCAACTATTATCAAAACCCATATACTTCCAGAAGAATTTGTGGAGGTGAATAGAGTTTGGAATGATAAAGAGGGTACTCAGATTAGCTGTATTATTGGTTCTGCACAATTGTTAGTATTACTTTTTGAAAATAGACATGTGTTGGATGAGGTGGGTATTTACATGGTGGAATTGAATGAGTGGGAGACATCAGGTCAATCTAGAGCCATGCAACCTTGACTAAGTTTTTTGGAAATACAAAGTAATGAGTCCCATTAGAGCAGGAAGGGGGGTCAGAAAGTAACCCTGGTTATAATGTCTTTAATTGGAATATAGCAGGACTCCATAATAAGTTTGTGGATCCGCAGTGGGTTGCTTTTATTTCGTGACATGAAGTGATTATTTTCCAGGAGACATCGGTTTTAACATCTCCTTTCCTGAATGGATATGAAACTAGTTTTGTTCCAGCAATTAAAGGGAGAAAAAACATGGGAGGAACAAAGGAGGTCTGGTTACAATGATCAAAATTAGGGAAGGATTAAGGGTAATCAAAAGTTACTTTTCAACTCCCGAGATCCTTATGGTAGTGGTTAACTGGGACCTTTGTATGGTTCTGATTGTTAACATTTATATTCCACCTTGTTTTCACACTTACTTTACATATGATTTTTGGTCCAAACTATCGATGGAAATAGATTTAATGATACAGTCAAATTGGATAGATACTGTCCTTTTAGCTGGGGATTTTAACGCTAGGATAGCCGAGTTCGATAATTTACCATTGTTACAAGAACTATTATATATGGCAGATTTGGAAAAAAGAAATACAACTGACATGATTGTAAATGAGGCAGGGAGACGTTTTAGTACTTTTATCACAGAGAATAATTTCTTGATTCTTAATGGGAGATTAGAAGGGGATCGTCGAGGTGATAGCACTTTTTTCTCCCCAGCTGGTAAGAGTGTAATTGATTTTATATTATGCTCTCCTGTTAGTTATCATTTCTGCAGGAGATTATATGTGGCTATGAGAACAGAAAGCGATCATGCAACAATTTTGCTTGATTTTAGGATTTCTGATAGTGTCATTCCTCCCCTCCAATAAGCCCTTGGTGGATATTGAGATTAGTGGGAAAAAAGGTTAAGATTGAATAATGAGTTGATGCAAGGAGTTTGGAACCTTTTATACTCTTCTATTTTTGTCGAGTTATTTCAGCAGGTACATAATGGCTCCAAAGGTGAAAGGATCAGTGAATTATTAAACATAGGGTATCAACAGATTAAGACATTGATTTACTCAGCTAATAGTGTTAAGCCCCAGTTAGCATCCTGGTTTGATGGGTATTGTAAGAGAGAGAAAAGAAATTTGATGAGGGCCATCAGGCAGACAAAAAAAAAAAATCCAAGTAAGATGGCGATTATAAATTTAAATAAAATGCGAAAGGAGTACAAGTAATTTCTCCATCAGAAAAAACGAGAATTTACTGAAAAACAATGGGGTGTTATGTACCGAGTTATTAAGGAGGGTGATATTAAGCTTTTTTGGGCTTTGGTGTCCAATGGGACAGCTGATCAGAATTCTAGACCTCCCATATATATCCTCAGGGAAACTTGCATATCTTTTTATAGTCTACTATTTAATAGACATTCTACCAACAATGATGACATGATAGAAAATTTTAACATTGAGGGGGAATACACATCGTTAGCGTTATCATTTGGAGAGGTGGAAGAAGCAATTGTGAATTTATCAAATAATAAAGCACCTGGACCCGATTTGATACCGGGAGAAATTTACAAGGGGCACTTAAATTATTGGGTAGTTTTTTTTACTAATTTTTTCAATATCTGTTTAAAAGAGAGATTTATCCCGTTATCTTGGACAAGAAATATAATAGTTCCAATCCATAAAAAGGGCCAACTTCATTTGCCATCTAATTATCGCCCAATCAGTCTTATTGACATTAGTGGAAAAATCTTTGCTAAAATAATATTACATAAATTACAAGATTGGATAACTGCAAACTCCCCTTTATCGATGTTTCAAGCAGGTTTTCATAAGGATTGTTCTACGATAGATAATATTTACATCTTAGCCCATCTGATAGAAAAATACAGATCATTTCGTAAAATGAAGCTGTATGCTGTGTTTGTAGACTTTTCTGCAGCATTTGACTCAGTTAATAGAGCCAAGTTATGGGAGATATTATTAAATAGACACGTACATTAAATTTATTAGCCCTCATTATTAGGTTATATTCTCACACAACATCGCTGTTAGACATGATAATAAGGGCAACATTTCTGACTATTTCAGTACAACTGAGTTAAACAGGGATGTCCTTTGGCCCCCTCTTCTTTAATTTGTATATTGATGCCCTTCTGACTTATAAAGATATAGATATTCTTGATTCCTCAAAATTAAGAATATCCCAGTACATTGTCTGGCCTATGCAGACGATCTGATTATTTTTGCTTTATCTGCTCAAGGTTTACAAAATAAAATAAATCAATTTTGCTCTAAATGTAAACATTTGGACTTATTAATAAATATGAAAAAAACTAAGCTGCTGATTTTTTCACCCTTACAGGGACATCAAATTAAACCAAGGATTTATTTAAATAACAAACTTATTGAAGTGGTATCCTTTTATATATATATTTGGGGGTGAAGTTTGCTTCGAATGGAAATTGGATAGAGCATTGGAGAGGACAAGTGATAAGGGTAAAACTGATTGTTACGGCTCTCTTACATTTTGCTAGGAAATATGCAGGATATTTGGTCTCACCGGTATTGATAGCCGGCGAGGCCAAAATTAATCCTATTCTTTGTACGGCGAGAGGTTTGGAACAACAATGTCCCTTCATGGTTGGAGATCCCACTTTCTCTCTACTATAAATCTTTATTGCAGGTTCCACTTGCCACTTCTAATGTTATAGCTAGGGCTGAATTGGGTAGAGTACCTATTGTTACAATAATTGATATACTGCCTCATGAGTTACTGGATCAAAATTATTAATCAACAGACTAATATTATGCCTCTACTATGCCTTAGAGAAAAATTATCTTGGCACAAACAGAATTTTAGGTCTCCTTGGGTCAAAATAGTCAACGATTTTTGGGCACTGTTAATATGCTTCATCTTTGGACAGATTGGGAGAAATCAATATCAATATCTTATGTGTTTAAGGAGTATGTCAAAAAGAAAATACTTAGCCTTGCCTATGATAAGCAAATGGAGCTCCTCAGAGCTCAACGTCAGGCCAGATGGTTAGCTCAAAATAAAATTGATGTATTTATAGAGAAATATCTTACTCTTGGGCTGACCCTGTTAGAAAGAAAAATGATTACTTAGACAAGACTGGGAATCATCTGTTCTAAATATGCTTTTTTTAATAAGACAATTCCACCCAATTTAGGTTTGGAGTTTTGCAGATGTAATAAAGGTTTTCAAGAAGATCTTTATCATATTATGGTACAGTGCCCTTTATATAAAATCCCGCGGTTTAATCTGTTAAATGATTTTCTTATTAAATATGTGAATGCAAAATATGATATTTTATTCATACTTCTTCACCTTCAGACATTGGAGGAGGCTAAGATGGTTTCAAGTTGAAACACAAAGAAAAACGTCTCTCTGCCTATGACAATTAATTTGTTCATGGATTTTTATGTGTTAAAATTTTAAATGTAATATTAGATTTAATATTTTTTTCTTCTCTTTTTTTGTATATAATTTTATGTGCTTAGTATGTTGTAAAGGCTTGATTGCTGAACAATAAAAACATTGAAATCTGAATCTGATATTCTTCTATCATATGTGATATGTTGTTTTTATTAACCCATAGTGCACCATTTTGTGTTTTGATAGTTTGCATATTTGGCTTGCAATATAAACTGAATATTTTTTTTTATGATTTTTTTTGTATTGTATCAAGATGTTGATGCCTTTTTCATAATCTGTCCATGGATGCCACATTTCTATTTTTTTAGATGATCAAGCATGCCTTTAACTATTGTGATCTTGTTCCTTTTTTATGCCATTTTATCTTTTCTAGTAAACATTCTTTTGGTAATTGATTTTGGACATTGTTTGTGACTTTTAAACAATTTGAAATGCATCTGTATATTATTATGATCTCTAAGGGTGTTTTTCCAAGTTCTGCTCTCACCATTGCAGAGGCTGTGGATTTTGGAACCTTTACAAGGGACTTTTAAAAAAATGAAATTGGTACTTCCAATTGAGGTGCCAAATTTAAACCCCATACTTCAGCTCCAAATAACAGGGCCGGATTTAATTTGGCTACCCCTGCTCTAAGTGCTGGTATAAGTGTATTTCCTCCAAAATTAATATTAAATTTCAAAATAGGCTTTTGCTATTCTATTAACTTTTTATTATTTGATCTTCATGGTGTGATTGCCATGAGCCATTTGAAGAAAATTTTACATCCAAATATGTATAATCCCTTGTGTTCTCTATTTTATTTTCAAGAAAAAAGAGTATTGATTTGCCTCTGTCATTTCTGAAAAAATAACCATTTTAATTTTGTTTAGATTAATCTTTAGTTCTAATTGTTTGCATATTTCATGTAGTCTATATTTTTTTTTGGTATACTTGAATATGTTAATGAAAGCAAAAGAACATCATCTGCATATGCTAATATGCCAGAGGTATAATCTCCAAATGTAGGTGAGCCAGTATGCATGAATTCATGTTCTATTAATAAAAGATTTATATAAATGTTAAACAGAGTAGAGGCTAAAAGGCATCCATGTTTAACTCTTCTGTTGGTTTTGATGTATTCCGCTAAATTACATCATTATCAAAATGGATAGAAGTAAATGTGTCTG
Organism: Neoceratodus forsteri; assembly: GCA_016271365.2. Classification (NCBI taxonomy): domain Eukaryota; kingdom Metazoa; phylum Chordata; order Ceratodontiformes; family Ceratodontidae; genus Neoceratodus; species Neoceratodus forsteri. The sequence goes on from CM028137.1 coordinate 107,781,675, forward strand.
TATATAATGGATAAATTGGTATTAGCAATGATGAATCCATTCCTTTAATTATTATTTTCCACATTAAATTTCTGTTAATTGAGTCAAAAGCAGACTTAAAGTCTACAAACAATGCAAAAACTTTGCCTTTTCTAATTTGAATATATTTTTTGAATATATGCATACGAGAGAATATATCATCTATGTCAGTGCAGAACACTGATCTGAAGACATCAGTTTATTACAAACCCACTTGACTCACACAGTTTCCTCCTCCATAGCTCCTTCAATCCTAAACATATCAAGAATGGCCTGCTATATTCATACTTTTTCTTAGACTTTGCAGGTTATGCAGTGAAGATGATGATTTTGTTTAGCAGGCCCAAACAATGCATAGTTTTTTTATTAACAGAGGATACCATGAAAGCACAGTGGACAGAGCACTCTCCTGGGTCAGTAACATGCCCCATAACCTTGACCCTGTAGGAAGGATACTGTCACACAAAAACAACAATGAATTTCACTAGTGCTTTCCTTCCATCAGATTACACCTTCTCTTCACAGAATCATCACCAATAACTTTTTTATTTTGCAAACTGACCCCAACATTTGTTCTTCCTTTACAGAGCCACCCCATTGCCTCTTACCACTGGCCACCCAACCTGTAGAATCTCCTGGTAAGAAGCAGTCTACCTACTCCTAACAGTTCCTTCCTACCAGGTACCAAACCTTGCAACAGAATTCGCTGCTACACCTACAAATTTATTTCTAGTGTGACTGAAATTTGGGGGTCCACAGGTGTTTTTCACATCACCAAGGAGTTCTCATGCACCTCCACTAATGTGGTATATTGTATTCTTTGCAGGAAGTGTGCAGCTATTTACATTGGAGAAACTGCTAGACACCTTGCTGACCATTTCAGTGAACACTACAGGGCAGTCCGGAATGGAGACACTGATAAACTCATTGTATCCCACTTTATCTCCAGGGACCACAGTGTCAATGATCTTTCTGTTTGTGTCCTTCAGCAGGGTTTCTAGGATTCTGACCAAAGAAAAAAACATTGATCATCCGCCTTGGCTTCCAGCAGCCCTCTGGTTTAAATGACAGACTTATTTTCTGCTAGTATCTTTCAGCCACCCCTTCTTTTCCCTATAGTCTATTTATATCTGTACATATTTATTTTCATTTTCCTTAGATCTCTACATCTATGTCTCCTTCCCCCACATTTGTCACCTTTCAGCCTTACTAGGCCCTGTTAATTAATCCCACATAGGGACTTCTCTAGCTCATTCACTGCTATTATGCCTTGTCACACGCTTCATCACAGTTTTGTTTTCCAGATTCTGTCTTTATCTTGCCATTTATCACTTCTTCTCCCAGAGCTTCCCCCTTTTTTCTTTCCCCACATATATATTAATTGTTTTACCTCTGCTCTACTCTAACTTTACTTTTTCTCTTTTAGATATTTCCTGAAAAAGTCCTATGGTTGAAACATTGATTTTTAACACTATTTTCTATTTTCAGCATGCATTTAATATAACCATTTTGTTTTGCTACATTATCTATGGCTGAGATTCCTTCTATAAACCCAGCTTGAGTGAATACAAGTGAAGAATTTTGTTTTAGCCAAAAATGTAATGTATTTAATATTAATCTAGAAAAAAAGTTTGGAACTCACGTCCAGAAGACTGATAGGTCGAAAATTAAGAAGATCATATACTGATCCCTTCTTATGTAATGGAATAATTATATTTCTGCTCCAGGATGAAGGTATGAATCTTTCTCTTAAACGTACATTAAAGAGTCTAGTGAGTATGGAAGTCCAGAACTCACAATGTTCTTTGTAGATTTCCAGTGGTGTTTTTCAGGATCCTGATGGCCCCTTTGACTTCATCTTCTGAAAACATTAATGGTGTATAAGTTGTCTGTAAAATCCCATCTGAAATTTTCATTTTATTTATATTTGTGCATGTAGTTGTATGAGACATTGTTTTGAAGTGTGTTATCCGCTGTTCTTTGGGTATGTATACAGCTAATGATGGTTGATAATTGCTTACTCTTTTATTGACCATATTCCAAAAGTTTTTGTTGTTTTTTGTTGTCTTCTTTCTATGATCTCATGCATTTCTTTCTATATTTAAGCTGTACATTTTCCTTTTTTGTCTTTTAAAAAATGTATTGTTTTCTTGCTCTATTAAGTTTATGAAAGTTGTTTCTTTTAGGATTCTGTTATGTCCATTTTATTAGTTTAAGTTTCTGTTTTTCTTTTTTGCATTCTGTATCAAACCATGTTGATCCATATTTATCAAATTTCTTATCCCATGTGACATATATTTTGTCCAATATTTCTTTGTTTAAATTAGATCCAGAAGCAAATGGTTTGATATATATCTTATTGGACCAACATAGATGTTACAACAAAAGAACATTATTAACTTTTTTTTTTCTGTGAATATTGAGCTATTAAGTTTGTTATTGTGACCTGTTTTATCAAATTCTTCATACCAATTATCTAAAATATTACATATTAAGTTAGTGTTTCTTTTAGTTTGTATTATTTTTTTCCCCAGCTGAGGAGAGAGATCCCAGAGGAATGTATGAAATTTCTGGTTTCCCTGCATCTATTCCTGTGTGTATATAAATGCTTAGAGAGGCATGGCCACTTGCTGTCCTCATTTTACGGACATGGATAAGAATTTTGAAAAACTTTCTAGTAAACTCTGTTCATTCACCAAATAATATGTGATATTCCCTATTTCATCCCTTTTCATTTGACCATTTAACATCAGCAATTAATTTTTCTTAATAATTTATTGTAATAATTTCCCCAGAGAATTTACTATCTTGTTCATACTCTGTCTAATTCCAGCCTCTTCTACATCCACCATTAATTCCAATTTCTCCAGACAATCATAGAAAGCCAGTTTTGCATTGACATCCCCAGTCATTATATAGATGGCGTTTGGATATTTCCCACTTACTTCAGTTCAAGCTTTGGATATGTCATTCCAAATTGTGTCCTGATATGTGCTACATTTTTTTTGGGGGATATATACATTAGTGATTATTACTAAGACTTGATCCCTCTGTAAAACTATCATCAAATAATATGAGGATAATATAAATTTATCAATCACATAAATGCCTCTTATTTTAATGTAAATGGCTAAGCCTTCGATAGCTCTACCAAACCTATTATTTTTAATTGCTAGGGAGCGCAATGCACTTTAACAATTTATGTCGATATTCTCTTGCACCCAGGTCTCCTGAAATAGTATAATTTCTGCCTGTTATATATACTGTAGCCATTCTATGTCAGAAGATTTATTTGCTAGTCCTGCTTTATTCCAGGATAACAATGTATGTGCCTTTTAGTCTTTGAATGTAGAGATTTCCAGGATGGCGTCTGAATTAGAAATGTCTACTAGTCATTCATTTGTTTCCAAAGCTGGAGGAGTACTATTAGTACACATATTGTTCAGATCTATTACAAATATGTTAGCCATGTCCATTTTTTTTCTGACTGGCTTAATATATCTTGTGTTATCTTGGCTGAATTTAATTTTAAATTATTCTGGTTGCCCATTCCATATGGGTGTGCTCTTTCTATTCCATCAACGTCCTTTTCATTGAGATTAATTCCACAATTATATTTTAATAAAATAATGATGGATAATAATAAAGATTTTTCATATTCACCCTTGGAGCGCTCTATTCCAAATATCGAAAGAGTCTGTGATTAATTTTTAAAGATCCATTTTAGTGTTGTCATAATTTCCTTAAAAACTGTGCCTCAATTTCCCATTCATTTGTTATTTGTTTTGGGGCATCATGCTTATCGCTGTGTCCCATGTTACTGGGAGGATAATTATATGCATAGTACAGTGAGTCTTATTTGTTTGGCCCACATTTTTTTGCAAAGTCCATATCTTTTACCAGGATATAAACCAGTGAGTCCTCATCTTGTAAATCTCTACATACCAACAATATGTTTTCTTTAAACTTTTCTAAACATAATTCAGCTGTACACAACTGATAAATCAGTACTGTTAAAATAGCTGAGTTTCCATATGATTTTGCACACACCCAACATAATTTTAACAGAACCTTGGATCTTGTTAAGGGAATTCTTTTCTTTATTCTTTCCTTTGTCAGGTGTTTCATTTTTAATTCTAATTCCCTCCTATGCTTTTTCCTTGTATGTTTTTCCTTATTCTCTGAATTCATTTTTATTCTGATAGACTGTGTATTATTACCATCACAGTCCTTTGGATCATTTGTTTTCTGTATATTGGTCCCCTTTCAGGTTTTTAGATTTACTTGTTTGTTGTTGTTGTTTCCATTTTATTCTGACTTCTGGTGTCTTAGGAGGAGGATTGTAAGCCTGACATATCTTTTCATCCTGTTTTTGTACGTTTTTAGTTTTTTTGTTCTCCTCCTTTTTATGTTGTCTTGTGCGCGCATCGCAAACAACATATTGGGGTTGCTTGAAGTAGAAGAGCAGGTTTTAGAGGTGCAGTTGTATTGTGGCCAGTGGCACCGCTGCTTTTTAGGGCTGGGCTCCATGGCATGAATTAGATTGCATGCTGTCTATGACAGCAGTTGCAAAACATGCCACCGACTTGAAAGGTTTTAGCCACTGCAATGAGGGAGTGACCCCTCATTGCAGGGTGTGCCTTGCCTAGTGTAACATTTCAATAAACATGGCAGGCTGCAGCTCACCACCTGCTGCTCACAGTCCCCAGACAGCCAGCATGGGGGGTGCCCAATCCCCTGTTGGCATATGTGACTCCTTTACTGATGTGATCTGCCAAGAAGTGTCCTATCCCCATTGGCATCATACCTCTGAACATAGATATGCTTGCCGATGGGGTGCCCAATCCCCTTGTTGGCATGTTAACCTCCTCCCCATTTTCCTGCCACTGTCCCACCCTGACTGTGTCCCACACTGGGAGCCCTCTCCAGTGTGACTAATATTCCCACCAAAGAAATGTGACACACTGGAAGCCCACCCCAGTGTGGCCAAACCTGTAAAAAAAAAAAAAAAGAAAACAGTCTGCGGTGAATTTTATTAATTGCTGAGCTTCCTATGAAACAATACTTACATCCAGAGCCAGACGTGATGATCTTCGGTATACTGGGAATATGTCTGCACTCTTTAAAGTCGACCGTGAACTGAAGAAATGCCGGTAAGCTGTATAATGACATAAATGTTTTTTTTTCAACTTTGGTGCATATCTCAGTCATTATTGTGAATTTTGGCACCACATTTTCAACATGGGGTTCTTGGGACCCATACTCATGAATTCAGTCACTGTCTTCTTGTTATTTGGCCCAGAAAGGTGATTTCATGGTCACTGCGTGGAATCGCCTTTCAGGACCAATTAACAAAATGACAGTGTGACTGTTCATGAGGTGGGCTTCCAAAAAGCCTATGTTGCAAATTTGGTGAAAAAAATTCCAAAAAATGACCGTGTTATGAGTGTGCATTGGACAGTTACCAAGCACGCTTGTAATTTCAAGAATTTTTAATATTTTTATTCCAGATTTTCAACATTGGCATTTTTTCACACCTCCTTATGAAAAGTACAGCTGTCATTTTCCACTTCTTGCCCAAAATGTGTTTTAGCACATCCGGCACGAAGTGACGCAGTTGCTGTAGGAAAACAATGTTCCGGACAGAGTAAGAAAATCACAGTAACACTATACATAAGCAGAGGCCCCAAATTCATAAGCAGAGGCTCCAAAATGCCTATGTTAAACAGTTGGTGAAAAAAATTCTACAAAATGACTATGTTACAAGCTTGTGTTGCACAGTGTCCATGTACAGTCATAAGTTCGAGAATTTTTAATATTTTCATTCCAGATGTTCAACATTGCCATTTTTGCACACCTTCTTATGAACAGTGTAGCTATCATTTTTCACATCCTGACAGAAATATGGTTTCGCACATCTGGCGCACAAAGGCGCAGTCGGTCTGGGAAATCAGTGTTTGGGACAGATTAAGAAAATCATACTGCCACTGTTCATGAGCAGAGGTCCCAAAATGCCTATGTTGAAATTTGGTGAAAGAATTCCAAGAAAAGACTGTTATGAGCGTGTGTTGCACAGTTTTCATACACGCTCATAACTTCGAGAATTTTTAATATTTTCACTCCAGATTTTCAACATTGCCATCTGTTCACAGCTCCTTATGAATAGTGTAGCTGACATTTTTATGTGGTGCAGAATGGCGCGGTCACTGTTGGAAATCAACATTTGGGATAAAATCACAGCCACACTGTTCATGAGCAGAGGTCCCACAAGCTTTCATGAGGTGGGGTCACAAAAAGGCCATCTTGAAATTTTGGAGAGCAAATACCAATAAATGCCCAGGGCATAATGGGTTCTAACCATAACGTACAGACTAACAAGGTTCAAAGTGTGCCTTTGGATTGTTGGCTGTAATGCTCATGCCATTGAATGCCCACCCTGCAGCCACTGACAGCAATCCAGGTGTGCCTTGGACTCTTCAGCCCCAAAGTTCACCCCATTCTTCTATGCTGCACCCATCTCAACATACTTCCTTATGAAATGGGGTGAGCCAATGACCCCAAGGCACAATGCAACACTTGTCAGAGTCTGCAGAGTAGGGTCAGGTGAAATGGCATGAACGTTATGGTCAACGACCCAAAGGCACAGCCCAATGCCTGTCACTCTCTACAGGGCAGGGTGGGGTTGACATTGGTTCTATATTTCACTGCCATTCCTATTATGCATCTCTCTAATGCCTGCACTACCAATGCCAATGCCAGCAAGACAACATTCGACATCGACAAATGCGTGTTCTTTTTTCTTCTCTTTTTCCCATTCTTGGATCTCTTTTTCTTCTCTTTCCTTTTATCCGTTGGTGTGTTGGGGATGTTATTTGTGAAAAATCTAAGTTTCTGAGCCACCATTTTATTTTCTATTTTTATTTATATTGTTTTTTGTTTTTTTACATACTGTGTAAATCCATCCATTCTGCATTCTGGGCCTGGAAACCCAGCTGGTGAACCAGGGAGGTGTGGTAGGTGTCGAGAGAAAAAAGGCTGGCCTTTTGAAGAGTCAAGTGATCAGGAAGGGATACGGACAGGGAAAAGTACCAGAGGCTCTCCAGACAGACTGGTAGTGTGGTGAGAGCAGCCAAGGCAGATAAAGAGCTATGGTTGTCACAGGGGGTCAAGGAGGGGAGAAGAGTTTTTCCGGGTATATCAGGGAGGGGAGAAAAGTGACAGGGGCTCAGACTGATAAGTTAAAAAAAGGGGGAAGGTGGACCAAAGAAGTGGTGCAGCAGGTGGAAGTACTCAATGAGTACTTCTGCTCAGTCATTATGAAGGATAGAAGGAGCCATCTTCACAGGGGGTAGGTGGAATGTGACAGGGTTGGGGGAGGCACTCACCGATGGGGAGATATCATTGGGGAGGATGAGAGAGGCTCTAAAGTCCCTGAGATGTGATAAGGCTCTTGGTCCAGATGGGATTTACCCCAGGGTTTTGAGGGAAATGTCAGATGTCCTGGCTGCACTACTGATGGATTTATTCAACTCCTCCCTTCATGCAGGATGGGTCCCTCATGACTGGAGGGAGGCACATGTCATGCCGCTCCATAAGGGCAGTCCACGGGAGGGGATGGGAAACTACAGACCAGTTAGCCTAATGTCTTGGTGGGGAAGCTGACGGAGACCGTCTTAAAAGAACAGATGATGGAGATCCAAGAGACCTATGGTTGCCAAGATGAAGGACAGCATGGATTTGTCCAGAGAAGATCATGTCAGATGAACTTAGTTGAATTCTACGATTGGATCACAAGGTCTTTGGACCAAGGGAAGTTGGTGGATGTGCTGTACCTGGAGTTCACTGAGGCTTTTGACTCTGTGCCACACCGTGGACTGTTGGAGAAGCTGAGGAGCTTGGGGCTTCAGGAGATGATACTAGGATGGATTTGGAATAGGTTAATGGATAAATATCAGAGGGTGGTGATCGGGGGAGAGGTCTCATCTCCCAGAAGGGTCGTTAGTGGGGTCCCCCAGTGATCGATGTTGGGGTTGGTCCTATTTAATGCGTTGATCTCATACATCAGGGTTTGAGTTAGGAGCAGGCTGAGTCTGTTTGCAGATGACTCAGGACTTAAAGACACGTGAAAGGTGGTTGCACACTTGGCAGCTGAGGTTCAATGCCAAGAAGTGCAGTGTACATCACTTGGGAGCCTGGAACCCTGGGTATGACTACAGTCCAGGAGGGGATAAGATGGCAGTCTCCAGGGAAGAAAAGGATCTCGGGGTGGCAATAGATGCCAAAATGAATAATTCCAAGCAGTGTAGGAGGGCAGCTGTGAAAGAGAATAGGATACTGGGGTGCATAGGCAGAGGGATAACATCAAGGAAGAGAGAGGTCCTACTTCCCCTGTACAACTGCCTAGTTAGGCTGCACCTGGAGTACTGTGTGCAATTTTGGCACCCATGCTTGTGAAGGGATGCTCTTTCTTGAGATGGTCCAGAGGAGGGCATCATGGATGAGTCACGGTCTGAAGGACATAGAAACATAGACTTTTACAGCAGATAAGGACTGCTTGCCCCACCCAGTCTGTCCATTTCCCTACCTATTGGATAAGCTGTAGATCCTAGTTAACCAACAGCCTACTTCTTCCTACCCCCCACTAGAATTGTCTTATGTCTGTCTCCTCATATGACCGGTCCTATGAGGAGAGACTATGGGATTTGAACATGTACTCACTAGAGGAGAGGAGGGAAGGGGGATAGGATAGATGTCTTTAAATATTTTAAGGGGATTAACAGTGTCAGCTCTGATGGACTGCTACAGTTGAGGAAGGATGGAGCCACAAGGGGGCATAGCCTGAGATTGCTGGGGGGGAGGTTTAAGGGGGAGAAGAATCATCACTACTTCACTGAAATGGTGGTGGTGGTGCCCTGGAACTCATTGCCATTGAGGTTGGTGGGGATGGAGACAGTGGGAGGATTCAAGAGAGGGTGGGACAGACACGGGATGTAGTCTGTGTGGGGTGGGAGCGAGGTACGTAAAGAGTCCACAGGGGTCACAAAGGGGAAGGGGCAGCCACAGTGAGTGGACTGTATGCTATTATTCAAACAGTCTCGATAGACCACTGGGCCTAATTTTCTGGCAGTTTAATATGTTAGTATTTTATTTAATTTATGGCTTGCAATAGGACTATATTTGCCATTATACAGTGGCAATAAAGAATCTTGGACTGTTATTGGTCAGTTTGGGGCTGGACCCATGGCATTATCCCAGCATAACACCACGGGTCTAGTCTCAGCACTGTGAACCAATATGGATGAGCTCTATGAGCTGCCTATCTTTTTTGCATCTCCTCTTAAGAAACAAAAATATTTTTCCACGCTAATAAAAACATTCTTTGAAATTATTTTTTTATTTTATATATAACAACAAGCCATTGTATAAAAGGAATAATGCACTCCAGGGTGTGTGTCATTTGGAATAACACCATGCCTGGGGCATTGGATGCACTCGGCCTGCAGCCTCGTGCTCAACCCCCCCAGGCGTGGCATTATCCCAGCATGACACACACCCTGTCATGCATTATTCCTTTATTGTAGGATGTGCCAGTGCTTTTATTGTATATTTTGAAAGATAATTAGGGCAATGTCCCATGAGTTCTGATTCTAATTCAAATTTTCTACTTCTTTGCCTAATTTGTCAAACACTTCATTGGGTGATCCTGCTACAACTGCTACATGGTTATCTTCATGTTTTTTATGTTTTATGGCTTCTTCTCCTGAGATGTCTAGTGGACTAAACAACTCCAATCCTGTTTCCCCTACTATTTGTACTTGTGAAATTAATCCTGGAGATGTTTCCACCAGTTTATCCTCTTGGTTTGTTTCTTGTGATCTCGTGTTTAAGATATTAACTTTAGATTGGTTTTCATTTCTCTATTGAATATTAGTTAAAGAGAAAGGTTTGAAGATATCTGTAATTTTATTAATTTTGGAGCTTCCTATTTCCACTTTTTTCCCCTATTTTCTCTATCTTCCTCCTTTTTGTTTTCCATATTTTGCTTATTTCCATATGCTGTTAGTAGCTCCTCTTGGAGATTATTGATCTGAGTTTTGTTCAACTGTTTTACTTTAATTGGTGAAATTAGTTTAAAAAAATCCATCATTTTGATTTTTTTTTACTTCTGTTGCCCTCTCGCTTTGTATATTTTTGTTTTTTCTCCTTTTTTATCATCTACCTTATTATTGTGATCTTGTTTACATGGGGATCTTTTGGGGGGATTGTGATTATTTCCTTTTGTAATGTTTCTGTTTCCTTATCCAAATCCCTTTTTTTTGTTCCAGAATGTCCCCTTTTTTCCCCATCTGCTTTATGTTTTTTTTTTCCCTTTGGCCGTCTGTGTTTTTTATTTATTTTTATTTTTGTTTTGTGATTTCATCATAGGATGGCCTGTGGTCTTTACTCTCTATACTGGTAGAGGTTGCTATTTGTAATTCCTCCATATATACACTTCCATTCCTTTTCCCTGTTTTTTAAATTTTTTCCACTTCTAATGAACATTCTATTACAGAGTTTCCCCCCAAATTGTCCAGTGAACAATGGAAAAATACCACGCTTGCTATTAACTTACAAATGTCCAGTATATGCAGCTGATTGGGCCTAAATTACAAATTAAAGCGTCAGTGCTTTCATTCGAACAATGGTACTGCTGAGAATATTAAATACATTAAAAGAATAATTATTGCTAATTGTGACCTGTAATAAAAAAAAAGAACAGTAACCCAGTGGCCCAATAGTACAGTGTGACTCCCTGACGTGTCTTAGTGTAAAATATAATGCAAATCATTAGATTAATAATTAAACCTAAACAAATTACACAGACCAATTAATATTTTCCTAAGCATAAGTTCTCGGAATTTAATTCCGTGTTCATTCAAGTCTCAGTCTTGAGTTTGTATGAAATTCAATTTCCAAGATCACAAACATAAAGAAATTTCCCTTTAAGGTGCATGACAGATATTCTAATTTGAGTTCTAGTTTCCAGCTGTTTTCTTTGGGTTCATTCAGTCAGGATTTAATTTGCTTCCCTGGAAGTTATTCTTGAATCTTAGTCCAGGTCCAAAAAATATTTTTATCCAGATGATGCTGGACTCTGATCTTTTTGATACAAATAGTCTCTCAAATAGTCACTCAGACAGCAGCACTTATGTGGAAAAAGAAAAAAAATGGAGTGAGGTATTAAAAATAATTAATTCTAAAAGCTCTATAAATAACAAAATAATAACCAGAATTGTTTGATGCCTTAATTTGTTTTTGGTCTGGCCAGATCTAATCATAATTAACTTAGATTTATAAGTATGCAGGAGAATACCTAGTAATGTCTAATGGTAACTTAGCTAACCTAAAGTAGATGTCTTTGTTATAACTCCCAACAGATATCAATAAAAAGTTAATGCCTTTTCACTGATTTAAGCACACTAGAAAATGTTTTCTTATGCCTAACTTAATTTTAAATATATCACTTAAAGAGCTCTAATTCCGTGTTACTCATTATTTAGGTCTCTTTTGAGTATTCTTAACTTGTATTTTTTTGATCCCATTCACTGGGGGATGAGGATTCAGCCCAGTATCACCTGCCCGAACCCCACTGCCTGCCACCAACCATCCCCAAGACCCCCCATGACTTGTCGCCCCTGGTGGGGCCAGGAAGTGAGCTTCCTCCTTCCCCAAAGCACAGTCCAAATCCTGGGAGGCTGTGACAGTGGAACAGTGGGATGAGGAAGGGCTTCATGAAGCCCCTCAGCCACCTTTTTCCTCTTTCTGATCCCACTCCTTCCCAGCGCATGGCCACATGCATGTGGGGACATGCGCATGCTGCAGTCACGGGCTACTGTGCCCTACCAACCTGCGCTACCCCCCAGCCACCACCAGAGAGCAGCAAGCAGGTGGGATGACAATCCATCCCTCCCCAAGAGAGGAGCACAGTTCTTCGGGTGATAGAGCCTCTTTCCCCCCTGCCAACCCCCTATGGCCCAGGCTTCTTCCCAAACCCGGGTCACCCACATGGCGCATTCTTTTGAGTATTCTTTGTAATGGAGTCTCTCAGATGACACTCCTAGGCAATAGGCATTAGTACATCTAAAATAATTAAAACAGACAAGCCAGTTGTTTTCACTATTTTATTTTTTGGCAGCTCGGGACGACCGTTTTTGCCACTTTTGCAGGAAACAATGTTGTTGCTGATTCAAGGGGTTGCAGGAGCACTCAGCAATGTTTGCTTTTACTCTTCCAATGTAGAGATCAAAATGGTGGTTTCCTAGCCAGGATGACAGCCATGCGCTTTTAAGATAAGAGTTACGTGTTCTGTAGTGCCTTGATTTGAATTACCATTAACTGTTTTGAGATTTCCTGCTTATGTTTATGGTATTAGATGATTAAATGGTGGCCTAACATAAAAGCTAAAAAAAAAAGATCCTTTCTTATCCACCTACAAACCTCCAGTATAAGTCCAGTAAAATCTACCAACTAGATAGACTGAGTTGAATTTACTTAGGAACCTGTCCTCTCAGTTACTAAATTCCAGAAAGATAACTTTTAAAGATCAAAAATATAATTAGGATTATTCAGTTGACTGAGTAGGATATGAGCAGCATCATAGAAAGGATAGCATCTCAGTACTGGGTTAATACAGCACTGCCAAAACAGCGCAGGAATAACCGCACGGTGTAAAGTGCAGATTGAATTACAGCAACCGGGGTATAATAGTGGTCAGGAAATACCCCTGTCACTGACTATGGACTGATGGAAAGGCTAAAGAAGCCTCAGGTGCAGTACCAGATCAAGCTGCTCCTGTGGTGGAGTGGCTAAGGCACATGCACCTGAGCCAGCGTGGACCGAAGCATCTGGGTTTGATTCCCCTGTCCCCTGACAGAATTTCTCTTTTTCCTTTTTGCTGCTAAATACTAAATTTCCCCCCATCTCGAGTTTCTTCTTTTTCCCTAGGGGTCCACATCCCCTCAGAGTTAGTTATTTTAGTTTTGGGGGTGTTGGGGATAGTGGCGGGCGAAGTGGGCTCAATCTGCTCTGCGAAGCAATTCGTGGAGCAAAGGCAGATTCGCGGAGTGCTCCGCAACGTGAAGCAGAGTACTTCATGTTATAATGAGGAACATGAAGTCCATGAGAAACAATGACTTCACATTACTCAGTCTCCCCAGGCCACTACTCTGCAATTTTAAGGCGAAGTGCATTGCAGGCAGTGCACTTCGTCTCACTTTGCCTTGTTTTTGAGCTCCAAAGGTGAATTTTGCAGTGATTCATTGGATTTCATGTCACATGGGCTCTATATTGATCTGCACAGCCTCAGTTTGGGGTAGTACGAGTAGGAAGGAGTAGGAGACAGTGTGCTCTGATAGCTGTCTGTGATAGGAATCTTGTAAAAGCTGTTCAAAAAACATTTTTGCTTTTTTGGGGGGATCCAACTTTAGTTCATTGATTGTAGGAAGCCCTCCTGTGGTCATATCATTGAGCGCTTTTGTTTTTGTGTGGATTTTGAATGTTAATTTACAATATTGTATATGTGTGGTGAAAGTGAAAGCCTGCTTTGGGGGAGGAACGTATCTGTGGTGTAGGTAGATTTAAGTTGGAGAAATAGTGATTTCTTTGTTTTTTGGTTATATTTTTGTTATATGACTGTGTTAATGTACACAGTAATATTGTCAATAATAGTAGAACTTTTCTTGCTGTTTCTGTGGATGTGGTGCAGCAGTTCATAAGTTCAGGTTGTTGAAATTACAAATTTACAATACGTAACGTGGCATAGTACTGAACGTTTGCATTTGCGGTGCATTCCTCGTTCAGCATTGTACACAAGCTGTTCTGTGTGTGAGTGTGTATACAGTGTTGCATGCATCAAATAATATACCTTTTATTGTGACACAAACTAGTGTAATTGCAAGCGCAGCAGTGTGAACCTGCTATCCACTGCAGCTGCCTGATTTTGAACTGTGATTGTGGTATCTGTTCTTAGTTTTGCTGCTTGTAGTGCCGTAAAAATCAGCACTATCTGTATTCAGTGCTCAGTGGTATTTTTTACCAGATTGGATTGTTTTTGTGACCTCATCAGCTCTACTGGTTACTGAAGTTGTTTTAATTCCGTGACAGTCTCAGAGTAGTCTCTTATCTGTTGCTGAAGTCACAGTTGTTTATTTGGCTTCACATCCAGCCAGCGTCCCGCCAATCAGGGAGTGAACGTATCAAAATCTGAACTTGGTTATAATATTTGTGGTTGATCCCCCAAAATGCCTGCAAAGAGATGTGCAAGCAAAGCTGTTTCTCGCCATGGCAATGTTGGCAGTAAGATGGTCTGTGAGCGTGGTAGTAGTACGCAGATGCAGAAGTGCATTGCTGATGTGAGGAAGGGAATTTCTCCTGCAATGTTTTTTACAGCCCAATCAGTAGCTTCACTCATAGTTGGAGGAAATGATGTTTTCCCAGCTGGTGGTGTTAGTGTTACTGGTGTTAGTGGTGGTGTAGGTAGTATTAGTATTGTTGCATCAAGTTCTAATTCTGACCAGTGTATCATTTCCCAAAATATTGAGTGTGAAGCAGTGCAAGTGAATGGCAGCATAGAGGATGTCATATTTCCCAGTAACATCCCAGTAACTGAACCTGAGGATTCTGATGATCATGTCAATGATAGCATACAATGTGATATTCCGTCCACTGTGGCACTTAACGTCACATATTTTCCATACAGTGATTCACAGTGTGGTGAAAAAATATTAGGTGTTGGTGGTGTAGATGCTGATGATGAATGTGATGATGATGATGATGTTGCTGTTGTTGCAACATGCAGGCCACATGCTAGCATCCAAGCCGAAGATGTGGATGTGTGTGATGTTGATGAATGTGATGATGATGTAATTGATCCCAGTTGGGAACCAGAGAAAAAGAAATTAAAAGTGGCTGTGTCTGAGTCTGTTTGCAGGAATCCCCCCCCATGTAAAAACTTGTGATCTACCGGTTTTAGTTGATGATGACCCCAGTAATCAATATGATAGGTAGTCGTGGTGGTCAGTTGCAGTCCAGGTGTGCAGTGCCAATAACATCACATGCCCCCCCACTTCAGTGCTTAAAATAACAAACTTAAATAAGCCACATCATGGACATGTTAATAGCAGAGCATTACAATCCCTTGTTTGGGATTTTTTTGTTCAAGATGCAAATGATGATTCAGTTGCAATCTGCCAGGTTTGCCATGTGCGGTGAGTCGAGGTAAAAAGGGGAGCCATCTGGGCACAGGAGGACAGTATATGCATCTTAAGAATAGGCATTTGGCACTGTGGACCCAGCACAAGCTGGCAGCTAATACCACAGTGGGGCATTCACTCGCGACCACCAGAAACCATAGCCAGCATGTTATCACCCTTCATGACTGTTAAGTCCAGTAGGAAATTAAATGTGTGCAGTAGTGCGCTAATAAGAGCAGAGGATTACTACAGGCATGATGAGGCGGAGGACCATAATGACTTTGAAATGTTGTCCAGTGCTGGTGAGAGTAGCAGTTTTTGTGGTGGTGGTGGTGAATGCAGTATGTCTAGTGCAAGTGGTGCACCAACCGCGGTTGGCAAATCTGGAAAAATAACAGCATTTCTGGGTTTGTCATCATCAACCATGCAACCGTCTTCATCAAATGTCCACACTCCTTGCCCTGCCAATGCAATTCATCACAGAGCACAACCATTTGTGATCAACACACCACATGTAAAACATTTAAGTCAGCCCATGTTACAGAGTTTTTGCGCATAAGCAAAAATACCCCCCCGAATCATACAGTGTCACTTGAACTCAATGCTGCTGTGGCAGAAATGCTGGGAATTGATCTTTTGCCCTTCTCCTTTGTGGAGAATTCTGGGCTGTGGCGGTTTGCTGCACATGCCTGTCCAAAAAGGAAAGTCCCATCCAGGACATACTTTTCTACCAGTGCTGTCCCCAAGTTGTTCTGCACTGTGTCCGGCTCAGTAAGACATGCCCTTTAACATTCCTCCTCTCCATTCATCCATTTAAGTATGGATATGTGGACAAGTGGCAAAACAGTGGGAGTTCATATCTGTGAATAACTGCACAGTGGGCGCAGGTGCCGGGGGTTGTTTTTGATGTTGGTAGCATGAATAACCAGTGCAGTAAGGTGGATTGTCATGGTAGCAATCTTCCTGGAATTTGACAGCATACAACGATTGCTATGCGCAATGTGACCTGTTCACACACTGGTGAGAACATGTTGGATATGGTACTGACTGAAATTGACAGATGGCTAAACCTTCGTTCCCTGAGAGCTGGGTTCATAGCAAGTGGCAATGGGTCAAATGTGATGCGAAATGCATCACGAATGGTGTTTTGTTTTGTGTTCCATGCATGGACCACTGTTTAAATCTTGTGGTTCAGGAGTTTCTGCAGCACCCTGATATAAAGGGAATGCTGACCATTGCACGACGTATCTGCTCTCACTTTTCAAGATCTGGAAAGGTCCGTGACCAGCTGCAGCAGTTGCAGATACAAAACAGCCTGCCTCTGTACCGCTTGAAGCTGGAAGTTGTCACCCGATGGAACTCCACGTTATACATGGCAGAGAGGTTGTATGAACAATACAAAGCCATCTCTGACTATCTTGTTATGCACACTAGCTGTGAGAGTTCCGGGCCTCCATGTCTATGACGACTGAACAGTGGCACCTCATGGACTCTGTAATAACAATTTTGTGGCCTTTTGAACATGCCACACAGGCAGTGAGTGGCAAGTCTGCCTGTGTTAGCCAATCAATTCCACTGCTGTGGGTGCTGAGGCAGACATTGGTGAATGTACAGCATAGCCTTGATGTTGCCGGAGACGGTGGTAGCAGTATGTTGCTGCAACACTTGCTGACAGTATTCAACCAGAATCATCAACATTGTGAGCATTCAGCGTAGTGACAACTTTGCCATAGCAACAATGCCGGACCCATGAAACAAACATGGAGTTGCATCAGTACTGGAGGGAGGGCCTGAACAGGTAAAAAATATCAGTGGTCAACTGGTGCGCTTGGTTCATGGGGCACAGAAGTCACGTGCCAAAGTCAGCAAACCTCATCAGCATAATCCGGCTGAAGGTGTACCTGGAGGACCATCAAGCATATCCTGCAAAGGGAAGGGGACTGGAGTTCTGGGTGGTCACCCAAAGTGGCTGGTGCCAACACTCTTTGGGAGGCTTTGTCCCAAGTGAGTATTTGTGAAATAAATGTTTTGGGAGAACAGGATGATGCATCAACAATTGGACTTAGAGCAGCACAGAGAATGGTTGAGTCATATTTGTCTGAAAACAGACATCTGACAATAACTGAAGATCCTCTTTTGTACTGGAGTGGAAAGGTCAGTGAATGGCCAGAACTGACTGCAGTGGCACTGAAGTACCTCACATGCCCATCCTCCAGTGTGAGTGTTGAGAGGGTATTCAGCTCAGCAGGTGCAATAGGCAGAGATCGTCAGACAAACCTGTCTCCTGCAAATGTTAGTTTGCTAACATTCATTAAAATGAATGAGAGGCACATGCAGTACCAGCACAGACTGCAACCTTGGTATTCGTACCCCGGCCGAGTCATGGCGGCCTTGCTGATGTGGAAATGAAGCATCCTGGTGGCAGTGGCAGTGGCTGTCTGAAATGGCCCACCACTGACTTAGATGATGACACAACAGAGAAAGAATTTCCCAGTAGTCAGACTTCAGACATTGATGACTGTGAGGGCAGTTTTCTTTATGAGGATGATGATGTGGTTAATGTTGGCTGGTTTTAACTGAAGTTTTTAAAAGACGGTGTGCCCCCCCCGGACCACCACCACCGGGACTGATGTTATCCACTGCCACCATGAATCTGTCTGCTCCCCCAGACCACCATCACCGGGACTGATGTTATCCACTACTGCCATGAGTCTGTCTGCCCCCCAAACCACCACTACCATCGGGACTGATGTTATCCACTGACACCACTGCCACCATGAGTCTGTCCAGATCACCACATCCATCAGCCAGAGACAGAAATCTTCTTAATATTTAACCCGTAAAGTAAGTATGTGTACTCATCACCACAGAATGTTATGCTGGTCCAACTTTAAGCAGAATTGCATGGTGCCAAAAGGCCTCTCACACAGTTTGCAAAGGGTGCTAACAGAAGACATAGACACGTGTTTCGTCCTTCCAGGACTCATCAGTATGCCTTGTCTGTTTGACACCCCAGTGGAATGGACCAGCTACCCTTAAGGCAGTGTGCCTTGGATATATTGTGGTGAACCCATTAAAATAAAAAATATTTAAAAGACAAAGAACCTCTGTGCGCAAACACTGAGGCAAGGGTTACCCCGAAGGGCATTTGGCTGGGAAGCCAAGTTTCAAGAAAATACAAAATCACACATGCCCCCACAATGCAAAGCATCATGGGCTGCATATGCAAATCACCACAGAATGTTATGCTGGTCCAACTTTAAGCAGAATTGCATGGTGCCAAAAGGCCTCTCACACAGTTTGCAAAGGATGCTAACAGAAGACATAGACACGTGTTTCGTCCTAACAGGACTCATCAGTATGCCTCACCTATTTGACATCCCAGTGGAATGGACCAGCTACCCTTAAGGCAGTGTGCCTTGGATATATTGTGGTGAACCCATTAAAATAAAAAACTATTTAAAAGACAAAGAACCTCTGTGCGCAAACACTGAGGCAAGGGTTACCCCAAAGGGCATTTGGCTGGGAAGCCAAGTTTCAAGAAAATACAAAATCACACATGCCCCCACTTTGTATTTTCTTGAAACTTAGCTTCCCAGCCAAATGCCCCTCAAGGTAACCCTTGCCTCAGTGTTTGCGCACAGAGGTTCTTTGTCTTTTATGCGTACTCATGTTTGTTATGCTGCTTCACTTCCTTTAGTTGTATGTTTTGTTTTCTGTAGCTTTTCAGAGCCGCAATGGTAAAACACATACAGTACACTTCTTTTGTTTCCTTGACAGAGTAACAAAAAAAGGCTCCATCGCTAAACTTCATTGGGAATGGTACTGTAGCTGTACCGTACAGAGAGGAAGCGATGTAATATCCATGTGAAATCCATTCTGGTAAGTATGAAGATTTTATTTCATCCGTTTCATTGTTTTGTAAAGACTGCAGCAAATATTACAAACAACAGGGTGTGGTAGTTGACAAGATGTGGCTTTGAAATGTAACTTGACTTTAGGGGTTGAGATTTGAGAACCAGGGAGGGACACATAACAATTAAGTTGTAAGAAGTCATTCATTTATTTTTCTAGGAAACTTCCAGATGCTTTGTTGTTCTGACAAAGTGGCCTTATCCAAACAAGTTCTTCAACATCAGGGCCCCCCCCCAGGCTGGGGCATACATGCAACACTCAGAAGTCATTTCATTAGATGACCATGACCATCATTAACAACCAGACTCCAGAAGGATGCAGATGAAATCTGTGAAGAAGTAACAAAATAAGAAACCATTACAGACAAACCTGCAAATATGCTTCCCCCCCACCCAAAAAAAAAAATACTTACCTTCATGTGCTTGACAGTTATCCACTGCAAATTTCTACGCAAAAAGTTTTAATTGAGCACTGGAATGTGCACACCAACAGTATCTATGACCTGTGATACAGAACAATACCATGAGTACATGCCCATGTCAACCCCCCTCACCTACAAAATACAGAAATATATATCTATATATATCAACTCACCAAGGCTACTATTAGTGTACAGACAAAGGGCACCTTTCCATCCAATTGAGATGATCACATTGCATTTGCTCAAATCGCAGCACACATTGGACAAGCAACAGTTCACTCACGGTCATCATTTTTTTTTCTGGGGACTGCGTGCATACGTGACTGCGCAATAAATTCTGGGGTACTTTGCATATACTGACATAATCCCACTTCACTTCGTTACCATTCGTCAATTTTCTGGACTCAAGGCAGATGCATTTTGGGCCTGCAGAAAAAATCTGGGGACTCTAAGCCACTTTTGTGCACATGACTGAGTGCCCCATTAATTCTGGGGGACTTTGTATGTGCTGAAACAGTCTAATTTCACTGTGTAACTACTTGTCAATTTTCTGCACACAAGGAGGATGCATTTTGGGCCTGCAGAAAAAATCTGGGGACTCTGTGCCACCACTGCGCACATGACTGAGTGCACCATTAATTCTGGGGAACTTTGTATGTGCTGAAACAATCCTATTTCACTTCGTAACCACTGATCAATTTTCTGCACAGAAAGGAGGATACATTTTGGGCCTGCAGAAAAAATCTGGGGGCTCTGTGCCACTTTTGCGCACATCACTGAGTGCGTCATTAATTCTTGGGGACTTTGTATGTGCTGAAACAGTCTCATTTCGCTGTGTAACCTCTTGTCAATTTTCTGCACTTAAGGAGGATGCATTTTGAGCTGGCAGAAAAATTTTGGGGACTCTGTGCCACTTTTGTGTCCATGACTGAGTGTGCCATTAATTCTGGGGGACTTTGTACATGCTGAAACAATCCCATTGCACTTCATAACCACTTGTCAATTTTCTGCACACAAGGAGGATGCATTTTGAGCCTGCAGAAAAATTCTGGGGACTCTGTGTCACCACTGCACGCATGACTGAGTGTGCCATTAATTCTGGGGGACTTTGTATGTGCTGAAACAGTCTCATTTCGCTGTGTAACCAGTTGTCAATTTTCTGCACACAAGGAGGATGCATTTTTTTGGGTCGGTAGAAAAACTCTGGGGACTCCATGCCACTTTTGTGTGCATGACTGAGTGCGCCATTAATTCTGGGGGACTTTGTATGTGCTGAAACAGTCTCATTTCGCTGTGTAACCACTTGCCAATTTTCTGCACACAAGGAGGATGCATTTTGGGCATGCATAAAACATATGGGGACTCTGTGCCACTTTTGAGTATTCTGTGATTGTTGCTTTGAGTGCATGATGTCATACTGACATTTTTACTATTAAAGCAGCATTGCAAGAATGTCCTCACAGTTCTGAACTGTACTTTTTTATGCTAATTACATTGCCACAGCCACTACTTACCTCCGAGTCGTGACTTGAATGATATGATTCTTTTCACAATTTATGCCTGCTTTACTTACTTGACTACTTTTTTTCATGTATGAAAAAAAATGAGCATGTCTTCCAGTATTGTTCGGACCAGGTTTGTACCTATTTGCAGCTGCTTTTCAATAACTATTGTTCCGTGGTGTCATAAAACACTGCCAGATGCATAACTGTTAATTGATGACAGAAATTATATATAGTAACTACTTGATGTGATGGAGAAAAGCAGAAGAAAACAATGACAAAGACCTGGTCAGCATCAATTTAGAAGGAATGCTCCTTTCATTATTTCACATATGAAAAAAGGTAGTACAGCAGACTCAACTACTGTAAATTCTCGTATCATTCCAGTCAATCAGGATGTAAGTAGAGGAACTTGTAACATAGCATTAAAAATATAGGTCAGAGTTATCAACAGATTGTTGCACTGCTGCTTTACAGACATTCACCACATTACATAGTTATGGTAATGCACATAAACTAATACGTGGGGGCATTACTCCCACTGGAATATTTCTTGCTCCAGCAACGTTAGGACGTGATGCCAGGGGGAGCACAGGTACATGCTTCACTATAGTGAATGTCCGGCAGCTATCCCAATGTTTCCTTATGTTATAAGGTTCACTTTGTGGTGAAATGTGTCTCACAGTCACCGCCACAGTGGGAGGATCTTCTTACTGGAAACGTGGACACACATTTCACCACAAACTGACCATTATAGCATAAAGAAACATTCAGAAACCTGCTGGACAATCAGATATTCACTGTAGGGAGCATGCACATGCACTCTCCCTGCCATCACATCCTAACATTGCTGAGAAGGGAGACAGAATGTGAGCAGATTTTCAGAATGGGAATTCCTCCATCACGTGACACACTGTAATGAAATTATGTGTGGTTTTCACAAAAATGTCTTGCACTACGTGGTGCAAGAAAGATTCCCCTGGTAGGGAAATGTGTATAATTAAACAATAACAAACAAAAAAAGCACAAAAACAGTACAACACAGTAGTGGGGTGGGATCAGGGGTGGGGTTGGGGGGGCAGAAAAACAATCCCCTCACTTACTATGGCCGTGGGATGCCGTGCTGGTCCAGCAGCAGGTGCAGCATTGAAAGTATTTGCTGCTGCTGTGCTTCCTCTCTGTTCACCTCCTGCTCCAAAGCACTGAACCGCTCATTATTTTCCTTGAGCGCTGCCCACACCAGGCCAATGTCAGACTGGGTTGGAGGGACTGTGGCGGGGTCCACTGCAGTGGGGAATTCAGGCAGTGGGGCTGGTGGACAGGGTGGTGCTGGTAGCTGTGGTGGTAGTGGTGGAGCTGCTGCTGTAGTAGCCCTCCTCCTCCTGCTGCGGCAGTGACTGTGAGACACATTTCCCACCCCAGCAGCACTCTCGGCCACTGCCACAGGAAGGGCCAGCAGGTGGATGACTGGCCACTTCCATGGCAGCCTGCCACTCTGCCCTGTGGTGGTTCAGCATGTGGGCGTGCTGGGCACCGGTCCTCAAATGTGTCCCAGGGGGGACCACGGTACACCAGCACACCACACACGGCACTCCACCACTGTGCTGTCTCCCCCTACACAGTTAAAAACTCCCACACTGGGGAGCTGTGGGGTGGACCAGACACAATCCTCACATGTCGGGCATGAGTCCCACCACCACCTACAATTTCTGGGGCCACCTCCTGTGGCTGTGGAGGTGGTGGAGGGGGAGCTGCTTGAGCCCCAACAGCTGTTGCTAGTGGTGGTGGTAGTGGTGGTAGTGGCAGAGAAGGTGGATGCGCAGCAGCCACCAGTGGCACTGGTGGTGTTGCTGCTGCTCCTGTTGCTTCAATGGGGGAAGCAACACTGGCCAGGAGTCAGGAGCGGTCCACATCACATGACTGCCCCACCCCCCCTTGGGTCCGCACTCCTCCCCTCCTACCATGCCCACGGGCCAGCGAATCGCCTTCTCCTATGTGACTGTCCATCCTCCTGAAGTCCATAGGCCGACACACACACTTACACAGGCAGTGGACACACACACACACACAAAACAAAACAAAACTTATACAAAAAAATTCACTAACAAAAAAAACACAAATACAATACAAAAACTAAATAAAGAAATAGCTTTTAAAAAAGCTGTTTGTTTTGTTCTGGCACTGAAAAGCAACAAAAGGCAAGCAGTAACTCCTTTCCTCTCACAAATGCTTTCTCCCTCTACAAATGCAAAGGAGAAAGTGAAACTGTTTTTGTGACTCACTTCCTTCCTGCCTGGCTGAAGCATGTGACTTACAGCACTGCAAGCGATGTGATGTGCCTATTTTCTTCTCACTTCGCCTTACTTCACATTAAGTCGTACTGGCAACGCGAAGTGGTAATAATAATAACGGGAAGTGAGCACTTTACAGTGTCCACTTTGTGTTTTGTGCTCCACGAACACAAAGTGCCCACTTCGTGTCCACTTCATGGGTGGATTAAAAATTTGCTGCATCTCTAGTTGGGGGCAAAGCTCCCCATGTTGGGGGGTGCAGGGTGCTGCAGCCCCTCACAAAAATGAAAACATATCAATGTGTGCTGTTGTGTTCTATAGTGTGGGCTGTTTTAGGTTTGGTCGGTGTTTTTACTGACGCTGTTTGAGGCACACAAGATTGTCTCTGCGCCATTGTTCCATGCGTTATATTTCTTGTGACATTATGACCCCATGCCTTGTGTTCCTGATTTCTAAAATGTTCAATATCTATACAGCAAAAAAACCTGAGTATTTGAGTGATGGGATTTAAGACTATGCTTTTCTAGAACTCTGGTAAGGAGTGAGAACCTCTGTATCTGTTCAGATCACAATCCGACTTTAGTCCGCAATCTTGAGCTCACTCAAGCAAGCCCACCAAACAGATATTTCTTTCCTCTCTGTTTTTATGATGTCTTCTTTATCAATGCATCCTTCCTGTTTCCTGTCAGTCTTTTTTTTGGCGACAGACCTACGCAGGGCCCCCCACCTTCGGGCTGCACAGAAAGGGCTCTGGCCACCTCGGACTCTGGGTTCTGCGAAGAGACAAAAAAGGCAGCAGAAAAAAAGGCCAAATGAAAACCCAGCCACACAAACTGGTCTGAAAAAGAGCTAGACACAGTTTTCTCGCTACTAAAGTCCAGGCAATAGTGACATACCTGTTGTACAGATAAAATACACCTTCTAGCTCCTCTGCTCTCTGAAGTACTTCACATCTCAACAACAGGCGGCAGCTATCCCAGCATTCTCTGAAGCGGCATCCAGTAACCTACCGTAATGCACCTCCTCTCCCAATGTTTCTTTTTAGCTTGCTGAGAAGTTAACATTGCTATAATTCTTTTTTTTAAAATGGAAAGTATGGTATACCAGGGAGGAAGCGGAGCATGTTGTGGGCAATAGATAAAAAACAATAGCCAGCCGTAAGTGCAGTAATTGTTAGCAGCACTTTTGTGTTTGTAGCTACAGTAGTTAGATTGGGACTTTGGATCAGGAGAAATATTGTGAATACAGGCACCACTCTATTGCAAACAGAGCACGGACATGCTGCTTCAGCTTTTATTTCATCAGAAAATGGCACACACAAATAAACAGCAGCAACAATCACTGTAAGTAATTATACTGGTGTAACCCCCATACAAATGGGGATACCTAAAACGTCTTTCTTGAGCTTGCCAAAATGCTCACTGCCAGGCTGGTGTCCTGCATTTTAGCAGTTTAAATGTGATTGCCAGAGAGTGCCAGTATAGCCTCTGTGTACTGTCTCTTTAAGAGCTGCCTGGATTGCAGTTATTAGTAATCGGAGAGGGAGCTCTGTTGAAAGATGTACCTCTTTGCTGAAAATCATTTAGAGTGATAATGATAATGTAGTTTGTCTAACCTGCCTTCTTTGCAGCAAGGACTGTTTTGTTTAGCTCCACTACCTTGGTCCTGGACTGTGAATTGGACCAATCATTATTGGTGGAACCTAAAATGGAGCCAGGCTACTGGAGCTGTCTGGAGTCAAAATCTGTAGGAATTGTAGTTTTGGGTTTTTGGCACCTTTTTGGGGGTGGGGGTGTACCCTCAGGCATCCGCTACCAAGGGTGACTCCGAGGCAGAGATCACCGGATTGACTGCCAATCTAAGGGAACTGTTAAGACATGTTGCACCACTCTCACTGCTTCAAGCAGATACTAGACCACAATCTCTTACTACTGCTTCAGTTCCTCACATGATGTTCTCTCCCAGGATGACCCAGGAGTCTATCATTTGTCACAACTGTGGAAAGGATGCATATGAAAAGAGAATGCCGGTATCAGAAGGACTTAGAAGAGTAGTAAACAGCTCCGAAAAAGCAAATCAGTGGCCAAGGGGTGCCTGAAATGACTGCAGTGAGGGTCGAGAAACCCTAACTCAAATTTCTTTGTGGCTAAATTGTCTGTCCAGGCCTCTGCTACTGCCACTCCGGACTGGTCCAAAATAGTGGGCCCTTCAATGGAGACTACGGTGACTGTGTATGGTATTCATACTCGGGCTGTTTGACAGTGGGTCACAAGTGACCATTGTATTCCAGGACTGGTATGACAAACACTTATCTGATGTGCTGCAATCCCTGGAAGGCCTACATGTGTGGGGCCTGGTGGCAAGTCTTATCCCTACCTAGGGTATGTTCACCTCTGGCTGTTGTTTCCTGCAACTGTAATGGGTGTAGAAGAGCGAGTAGAGACATTGGCCTTAGTGTGTCTCCCCACCAGACTGTATGATGGGGTTCTCCTGTTAATTAGGACAAACTCCCATATGTTTGGGAGACTGGCTAACCTGCCACGAGAAACAAGGGTGACGGACTGGAGGGCCCTGAGAATTCTGGCTCTGATCAAGAGGGCCTATGATTTTGCAGCAGAAACCGAGGACATAGACCATGATGAACCAGTGGGGATTGTGTGGAAGAAGGATCACGATTCAATGGTACTGGCCCCTAACACCCAGTGTACCATTCAGGAGAGGTCCGCCTTTGGAAAGTTGTCAAGAACAAAATACTGATGTTGGATGCACCAGGCGATGGAAAATTGGAAGAAGGATTATTGGTCAAGCCCAGCATCTTGCCTACTTGTGCCCATGCCTCATGATGACTGATGGTCCAGATTCATAATGTGTCAGATCAGGAGATCCAGTTGAACAGAGGTGCACCTTAGCTATGGTACAGTACACTGCACAGACACTGCAGTACTGCCCAGCAACAAGCACCCTGGTAAGAAGGAGAGTGACTCCAGACTTGTTTGACTTTGTTGACTCCTCATTGCCAGCTGAATGGAAGGCAAGAGTTAGCAAGAGACTTGCCAGAGAGATCAAGTGTTTCTGTTGAAGGAATGGGATGGGGATGTGTCCAGGGTGTGGAGCATCACATATGCCTGCACGATGAATGGCCATTTCGAGTGGTCCTGCCGGCCTAACTCCAGCAGACATAGATGATGTGAGAAGGCACCTGCAGGAAATGCTCGCTGCTGGTGTGATACATGAATCCAGGAGCCTATACGCCTCTCCCATTGTGGTTGTGCGTAAGAAGAATGGGTCTGTGAGGATGTGTATTGATTATCGAACCTTGAATCGGTGGACCATCCCAGACCAATACACTGTGTTTCATATACAAGATGCCCTGGACTGCATGAATGGGAGCAAATGGTTCTCGGTGTTGGATCTTCGCAGTTGATACTACCAGATCCCGATGGCCCCGGAAGACCATGAGAAAACAGCCTTCTGTCCATTGGGGTTCTACGAGTTTCTGAGGATGCCACAGGGGTTTTTGGGCACCCTGGCTACCTTTCAGTGACTGATGGAATGTGAGGTATGAATTTGCTGGAATGCCTGGTGTACTTGGACAAAGTCATTCTGTTTGGAAGCACCTTAGAGGAGCATGAGAACCGACTGTTTAAAGTCCTAGGCTGACTGGAAGACTTCGGCCTCAAGCTGTCCATTGACAGGTGCCAGTTTTCCCAAGCCTCTGTGAAGTATGTGGAGCACATAGTATCTACAAAAGGGATAGACTGATCCCTGTAAGGTTGAAGCACTGACTACTTGGCCCCAGCCCCATAATATGGAAGAACCACAACATTTTCTGGGTTTCAGTGGCTACTACCACAGGTTCATAAAAGACTATTCCAAGGTGATTCACCCACTCTTGAACCTTACCCAGGGATACCCTTCTTCCAATCGTAAATACAAAAAGGGGTCCATTAAAGAACCAGAAAAAGTATACTTATGCCCTGGTGAACTCTTCGGGCCCTGTTGGACACCCGACTGTGAAGCAGCCTTCCATGACATCATATACCAGCTCACCCATGCCCCCTTCCAAGCCTATGCTGAGCCCACCAAACTTTATGTGCTGCATACGGACGCTAGTCTGCAGGGTCTAGAAGCGATGCTGTATCAAGACCAAGAGGATGGCCTGAGACCAGTAGCTTTTACCACTAGGAGCTTGACCCAGTCCGAACGAAACTACCCTGCGCATAAGTTGGAATTCTTGGCACTAAAATGGGCCATCGTTGACCAGTTTCATGAATACCTCTACGGGGCAAAGATATTGGTGAAGACTGACAATAACCCATTGACCTATGTACAGACTTCAGCTAAGTTAGATGGGCATCAGTGGCTTTCTGCATTATCAACCTATGATCATGCTGTCGAATACAGACTGGACATGAACCATATTGATGCTGATGCTCTATCACGAAGGCCCACTTCCAAGAGTGGTTGGGTCAGGCTGTCTGAACCTGATATTCGAGCATTGTGCCAAAGTTTGATAGAGATGAACAGATGTCTGTTGACACAGTGGACTGTTTAGTAGATTGCTTGAGCCCTTCTGACAACTGCACACCAGTTGCTTATTGCCACTTCTCTACTCTAGATATTAGTACACTACCTCAATTTGATAATGACAGCATTCGAGGGCTCAATCCCAAAATCCTATGATTCAGCCAGAACTTGATGCCTTATGAGCTGGGTAAGATGTGTCTAAGTTACGCTCCACTGACTTGCGAACTGCTTTATTGTTTAAAGAAGGCCCCAGATTGAAGCTGCTCAATCAGTTGTTGTATAGAGACACAGCAGATCATAGTGCAAAGTAGACAAGCAACAATTGGTCCTCTCCACAGCCTTTAAAAATTTGGTACTGAGGTCCCTCTACAATCACATGGGGCACCTCGGTACTGACAGAACCCTTGACCTGGTACGATCTCACTTCTACTGGCCCAAAATGGGGGCTGATGTTGAGCACCGTGTAAAGACTTGTAGTCTCTGCCTGCAAAGAAAAGCCCTG
This sequence comes from Neoceratodus forsteri, assembly GCA_016271365.2. Classification (NCBI taxonomy): domain Eukaryota; kingdom Metazoa; phylum Chordata; order Ceratodontiformes; family Ceratodontidae; genus Neoceratodus; species Neoceratodus forsteri. The sequence goes on from CM028137.1 coordinate 107,810,081, forward strand.
CCTCAGAGGGCTGCCCCCCTTGTTAATATTACTACCAGTGCTTCCATGGAACTAGTCTGCATAGACTTCTTGTGTTTAGAACCTGATCAGTGGAACACTGTCAATGTGTTAATGGTTACGGATCATTTCACACGGTATGCACAAGCTTTTCCCATCAAAGATCAAAAAGCATCTACTGTGGCCAAGGTGCTAGTGGAAAATTTCTTCATCCACTGTGGTTCCCCCCAGCGGATTCATTCTGATCAAGGCAGAGACTGTGAGAGTCGGCTAATCAAAGAAATGTTCTGTCTATGGGGGGTGCGAAAGTCAAGAACCACCCCCTATCACCTGCTGAGAAACCCTCAACCAGAACGTTTTTACCACACCCTTCTAGACATGCTGGGCACCTTCCACCCAAAAGACAAGCATAAATATATCCAGCAGACAGCACCTTGGTACACGCATACAATTGCATCAAAAATGATGCTACTGGGTTCTCCCCCTACTGCCTCATGTTCTAGAGAGAGGCCCGGCTGCCAGTTGATGTCTGTTTTGGGGTCTCTCCAGATGGGTGCCGAGCCGAAAACTACTTGCAATATGTACAAAAACTGAAAGCTCAATTGAGCCATGCCTATCAACTGGCCCAGTCAATGGCCGCCAAGAGAAATCTAGCCAACAAAGAGAGGCATGATAAAAAAGTAAAGGCTCAAGACCTTCGACCTAGAGACTGTGTGTTGTTACGCAATTTGGGACTGCATGGTAAACACAAAATTGCTGATCAGTGGCGCCACCTTCCCCATCTAGTAGTTTGAAAGTTGTATGATTTACCTGTGTACACGGTGCACCCAGAGAACAACTGCAAAGCTGTCAAGACAATGCACCATAACAACTTGCTACCTATCGACCAAGTCATGATTGAGGCTGAACACCAGAAATTGAGCCCCCTGGGCTGGTGACTAGTGCTGCTGCAAGAAAGAGACAGAGTCAACCTACCCCAGTGGTCAGAGATTTAAGGTTTCCTCCACCGCTGGCCCAGAATGATAGTGACTGTCAGTCCATTTCTGACAAAAGTGAATACCACCATGCCTATTACCCCTCTTATAAACTGAGTCAACTGTTTCGAGGTAACCCCCTGATAAATTGTGGGGATGAAGCTGGGCCTTCTGGACTGCCTTACCCCCCAGCTTCAGAAAGTGAAGTGCAAAATATCACGTCTGAAGATGCTGAGTGTCTGTGTATTGTGGAACTGTATGATTTGCCTGAAGTAGGGGCTGATGGTTTGAGTCTTTCTGGTGACATACCAGAATTTGAAGAACACCAAGAGAGTGTAGACAACCCCCCTTCAGTGCCCCAATGTTTGATTGTGTCTGAGCCTTCACAAAATGAGTCAAGTGTTGTAGAAACAGAGCCTGCAGAGCAAGGAGCCGACAGTGCCCCAAGTTTGGATGTTCCCACCCAGGCAGAGGCACCCCTCACAAGTGATGAGAGTCCCCAGACCAGTGCTGAGAGTACAGAGACTGTTGTTGTCCCTCTCAGAAAGACTGGTCGAGCTGTCAAGCCAGTAGTATGCTTCAGTTATGATTCTCCCGGAGGCCAGTGGATTTACCTCTCAATGTGGTCCACAAAGGGGTTTATGATTCTCAGAGCTCACTGCCTCAAACTGAGCCTAAGTGCCAATTCCAGGTTGATTGTTTTGCCTTTTAGGTATGGTGCCCTGCCCATCTAGCCCCAAGTTAGCTGATAGGAAGGGCCCTCTTGCATTGTTCAAGGCACAAGAATACCTGATTTAGTATAGTAATGTTCAACTGACTTGTGTGAAATATGTCTAATGTATTGTCAGAATGAACAAAGTATTGGGAAATGTAGTTGTAACCCCCAGGGGTGCTATCCCTAGGACTACTACCCTTGCCTGCTCTGACTTTAACAGGTTGAGGGGCCTAGATCCGATGGCAGGTGCCTCCACCCAGAGGTCAGGGTTAAGGCAATCGAGTATGATTTGGTCACAGCCCTCTGGGTTGCTGCAACCCCCCTTTCTTCCCACTAGTGGCCTACACAAATCAGTCATGGTGCCCTTCTCATACACACTTATCCCCAGCTTTAACCAATCAGATTGCTCTGGGGACCCCTGAGAAGTAAGTTGTTGTTACACAATAATCACTGTACAGTAATCCACCATAAACACACAGGCTAGCCAGGACACTTTTGCAAAACGATCAATCTGATTTATTTAGGAGGACTTAACAAGGACTGGGGTGATCAGGTTAATTAGCTTACCACTCTAATATATGAATATCTATCTAAGGCACTGTGCACAGGCCTAACTTATAAGTCACTGTCTCTGGGTACCCAGGCCCTAAAGGCTAGTCCCTCGATGCAGCTGGTTGGGGCCCTGACACAGAAACAAGCAAGAGGTTCCTACGAAGAGTAAATAGAGCCAGAAGGCTCAGTTAGTGTAGCCAGCAAAGCAACCAAGAAATCATGCCCTCGCTAGGAACATTAGACAGGGAGCTACCCTGATTCACTACTCACGACTCCAGGAGGAAGAGCGCCTCCCACCACTCTCAGAACCGAGCCTGGGATTCAACACTTCTCCACATTTATAGGAAAGACAGAAGGGTACCATACCAGGCAACTGCTGTATTTCTCGATTGCATGCACTTCCATACATCGGGCCAAACTGACACAGCTTCACGGATCCTGACAGACCAAGCGCAATTCAAGCAAATTCTCCAGTCGTTTACAGGGTGAGTCTGGTAAGTAGCCATGCCCCTGCACAGCCTTCTCTGACCGCTGCCCAGCGGATTTAGTCCAAACTGTGCTGGCGATTCAAAAACGCCAACTCTGGCCTCACACGTGCTTCCCGCATGAAAACTCAATGGTGCAGAAGCCCAGAGCTCCTTCCTCGCTCACAGCCACTATGATTCTGCCCCATGGCGGTTCAGGCAGGGAAATCCTCATTCGGCCGCCATCCGATCCCATTGGAGGGCTGCAGAGGCCGGTCACTTAATACAGCCTTCCTTGGTGCAGAAAGGCGCCATGGTCCAGAACTCAACTTTCCAGAATCACTAGCTGTATCCCCATTGGTCAACCGCGCCAGTTAGAGTCCAGATTCTGGTTGGTCACTATTTATACCATTTTAGATGCCCCCTGGCTGCTATTGGACCCTTTAGAACAGTCCTGGTCCAAAATGGAAGGGCACAGCACACAATCCTAGCTGCAATAAAGGCAGGTTAAACAAATTGCAATCTTACTCAAACTTTACATGTTTTCAGGGAAATAATTACATCTTTCAGATGGGCTCCCTCTGCGCTCTCAGTGACTGCAGAAGTGGAGCGATCAGACAGCAGCCCAAGGCGGGACTCGAGCAAAAAACCCCAGTCTTCCCCATTCAAGCCACTCAAACCTGTAAGCATGCAGCTCTTAAAGAGACAGTATGGGAAGCTTTAAAGGCACTCACAACGCCCCCATTTAGCGGCCTCAAGCAGAACACCAGTTAGGCAGGGAACATCTAGGCAGGCTCCGGGGAAGGCTTTTAGGAACCCCCATTTGTACGGAGGTTACATAGAGAATATGTATGGTAAAGTAATAAGTTTATGTTAACTGATGCATAATGGTACAGACTTGACGCGGATGCCAAGTTTTCTCCAGGCAGGGAAGAGTGTACCCCCTACAAATGGGGGTTTCCAAAAAGTCTTCCTCGAGCTTGCCTAAATGCTTACTGCCAAGCTGGTGTCCTGCATTTTAGCAGTTTAAATGTGATTGCCAGAGAGTGCCTGTATAGCCTCTGTGTACTGTCTCTTTAAGAGCTGCCTGGATTGCAGTCATAAGTAATCTGAGAGGGAGCTCTGTTGAAAGATGTAACTATTTGCTGAAAATCATTTAGAGTGATAATGATAATGTAGTTTGTCTAACCTGCCTTCTTTGCAGCAAGGACTGTTTTGTTTATCTCCACTATCTTGGTCCTGGCTGCAAATTGGACCAATCATTATTGGTGGAACTCTAAATGGAGCCAGGCTACTGGAGCTGTCTGGAGTCAAAATCTGTAGGAATTGTAGTTTTGGGTTTTTGGCACCTTTTTGCACCTGAATGGGGAGCCTTTGTTGTGACTGACAGGAGGATCAGCCAAACGAACCTTTTGGATCTTGGGAAATTTCCCAGGTTGCTGCAGCTAATTTCAGTTTTGACCTGAGAAGTGAAGAAGTAGCAGCTCAAATAATTTTGAGCAGCTGTTCTGTGTAGTTTTGCATGGGAGAACTGTGAAAGGGCTGAGTTTTGGCCTGCCTGTCTGCCTGCTGTCCCTGAGAGGGAAAATAGAGTTTATTCAGACTGAATCCGAGTTGTGAGGACTATTTAAGCCACTGGACTGTGACCAGGCTTTAACCTGAAGAAGACTGAAAATTTGCTGAGTGCAATCAGCCTTTCAGGATTGTCAGCTGCTTTTGAATCCCCGGTTTGTGCAGAGACTTTGCGATCGTGACCGGAGAGTGGTTTGCCTGGTACAATAGAATTTCCTTACATGTAAATGTGCTGTGTATTGAAAGTGGGTCGTGATTTGGTTCCCACTGTGTGAACTGTGTTCTGCGTGTTGAAGCCTCCGGGCAACTATGTTCAGCTCTAGCCGAAAAGTAAGGAATTAAAATGTTTTACATAATGAAACTGTTGCTGCTTGTTGGGAATATACTGTGCATGTGGGAAAAAGTGTTTAAAGTTAAAATGAGTACTGTTTCCCTGGCAATTCCAGTATCTGGGATTCTGTGTGTCAGCCTGTCAGCCTCTGCAGGAGGAGCTTGCATAAGTGCAGTAGCAACAGGAAAAGTAAAAGAGCCATGTTTTTCATTTGTGCAGCAATTGCAAGTACAGCCTTTAAGCTATAGAACTATGGGGCATTTGAGGCAAATAATTACTTGTTTCTGGCTGCAACAGGACATTATTCAGGACTGTATCTAATCTGCAATAAGGGACAGTGGGTTAAGCAGCCATTGCCAGCAGTACAGCCAATTGGAATTGCAGCAATAGAATGCCAGGACTTGTTGGACATTCACTGCATCTCATGGGTAAGCGCCCGAGTGTTTATGGGGGTTTACAGAGACATTATTTTAGGCGCAAATTCCACAACCCTTTTTTTCCTCGAGTGTTCTGATTGACAGGTCCTTCAGCAACTTGGAGACATGTCACCCCATCCCTGCTACTAATCAGGAGTCGAGCTAGAGCTCTATAAAGAGACAATGTTGCCAGTTTGTCTGGAGATTCAGAGATGCAGAGCTGAGAGCAGCAGAGAAGGTTCCAGCCTGCTGGGAGCCCCAATGGGGAGGGGCTCAGGCTCCAGCCATGCCATCAGGCCTGGGCCACTTAATTCAAGCCCTTTCAGTCTTCAGAGGGCATTTGTTATTTTCTTCAGTTAACAGTTAACTAGTTACAATACTGTGCTTTCTGCAACAGCTAGTCTGGAGGTTGCCAGTACTGTCCTCCAGAGGCTAGCCTTCCCTCCCATGTCGGGAAAAGATGTGGACCGAAGAATCAGATGTCCAGCAGCAGTGAGAGCGCTGACCAGACCAGATGACATCATGCAGTGGTGAGAGCGCTGACCAAGTACCTCAGCGGTGAGAGAGCTGAAGAAGTCTTCAGGATGCCTTCGATTGTGGATGAGACCCATGGACGACATGAGTGAGTACCCTCGTACCCCCCCGGTGTGAGGGAGAAGCTAAGCAAGTAATCTTGGGGGCTCCATGCCCCATTGAGAAATGTGTGCTGTTAAGTGTGAAGTATTGAAGTTATCAGTCTGGGCTACTAATCCCATAAGAGACTGCCTAGTTCAAGTAATGGATGCATCCTGTCTGTGGCCCAAGTGGCTAAGTTGCAGGTGCAGCAAGATGCTGGGCTTAGTGAATCATATAAATGTGTAGCTATGGGTTAGAGTCCTGCCATCATGGAGCTGTCTGCCAAGACACGCTTGCCACTTCATGAGACAGGAGGCCCTAGAGCATATTAATGTCTAAGATACCTTAAAGAGAGTGTACCTGTGTCTGCACAGAATTTCGTCTAAGAGCTCTTGGTAAGAGTGTTAAATGACAAGACGTGCTGGATAGGACTCCGCTTGTGGATAATGTTTTTGGTATATAGAATGTACTGGATGTGACTGCCTGAAACTAAAGTATGGGATGCTTGATGAAAGTATTGTTGTCAACTTACTCTGGATGGATGCCTTTTGGTATATAAAGTGCTGGATGTGACCGTATTTGAATTGCATATACGATACTTGACAAAAGTATCACCCTTATTGCATTGGATGGGACTTTCAAATATTGTGCTGAATGTTCTGGATGTAAGATCCGTGTAGTTTGTTCTGGAATGTTCAGAAGTCTGCAGTGCAGGGCAATCCCTGCCTTGTTCTGTAAAGTGCAGGGCAATCCCTGCTGTGGTTGTAAATAGTAATTTGCTACTTTACAAAAATCTGGTTCCAAGTTGCCCCCACCCTCAAATTATTAGCCGGCCACCTCGACCAGCTGCAACTCCATCTGGCCTGCAACATCTTGAACTGTGGTATCTGTTTAACCAGTATGATATGAGATTGTGGGGTTTCTGCTGTATCTGGGACTGGTACTAGTGTGGGTAATATTAATTATTATGTTTAACATCTGATTTATCAGCAGCTAGATAGCCAGGGCTCTGGATGTCTTAAGTCGAATGGTAAAATGTGATTTATCTACGCCTGTTAATTTGTAGCCACCCAGCTGGAGGGTTTACCAGCAAAAATCTAAATAACATCTGTACATGTGTAAATACAGTAAGATAACCTCTACTCCTCCTGTTTCCCTTTCCTAGCTCCTTTATTCCCCCGAAATAAATATCTTGTTGTTGTTGTTTGAAATCCTGTGTGAGCATATTATTAGAGAGAGCCTTTAATTCAAAATGTGGAAATGTGGGGAGCCATATATTGGGGTATGTCTGGGGAGGGTAACTGGTCATAGTGGTTGGTGTAGCGGCTCAGGGGGCTACACCCAGCACCATCTCACCCACGTAAAGCACCCTGAGCAGAGGCACTGCGCAAAGGTTTTAAAAATGTTATAAGTTAGCGAACCCAACTCCCCTAGCTTATGTCCAGGATAGTAGGCAGGGGTGTAACACTGGGGTGGCACCGCTCAGGGTTGGCACATATAAATGTGCTGTGTATTGAAAGTGGGTCGTGATTTGTTCCCTACTGTGTGAACTGTGTTCTGCTTGCTGGAAGCTTTATCCAGCCTAATTGGACTGAATTCACGCTCATCTCCATACGGCCTGGGCCATGCCACGCTGGCTTTGTCAGACTACCCCACTGCACAGAGAAAGCCACCGATGAGAAACCTGCCTGGGGATCAGCCCCCTGCTCTACGCTTAAACAGGAATGACACCTCGACTAATCGTGTGGGCCCAGCTTCTCCTGACACTCCAGATCAACCTCCTGCTGTCTCGATTTTCATCCAGCCTGTGTCCAGTCTTGGGTATCATGAATAATCATCAGGGTAGCTCCCTGCAACAACAGCCTAATCTAAAAGTGTGTCATCTGATTGTCTTGCTGTTTTCTTTTCACGAACTGAGCCCTCCAGCTCCGGATTACAAATAGTGTGTGTTGTGCATGTTGTTTTCTTCCATCACAGGGCTCCAACCAGCTGCAACGTTCCTGGCTAGCCAACTATTCTCCATCTGGGTACCCAGAGTGTGTGACTGTTTATGGACCCTGAAGTGCATGCATAACTGTTTGATTGATAGAGCCTTTAAGCAAATTAACCTGATTACGCCCCTCCCTTGTTCAAGCCCCTTAAATAAATCAGATCTAACTCTTTTTTGCATTTACCCTGACTGTGGTTCCAGTTTGTGCAAGAGTACTATACTGCTGTTATTTGCTGTGAATAACCTTGTTTTACAGGGGTCCCCAGCACCGAGCCAGAGGAAAGCCCGGTGGCAAGTGCAAACAGTGTGGGTAATTGTGTGTGTATCAGGGTATTGTGAAAGTGATTATTGTGTATTGTTCCGCTGCTAGTAAGGAAAGAGGGGGTTACAGTGTTCCGGAGGGCTGTGCCCAGGTTAGCTTGACCACTACCAACTCTGACCTCCGGGTGGAGGCACCCATTTCAGAACTTAGGCCCCTTAACCTGCTACTAGCCAAGCAGGCAGGGAAGTAGCTCCTGGGATAGCGCCACCTAGGGGTTACACTATACTATAGACCTGTTGCACCCACTGAATTTAAAGGGTTCTTTATGTATGACAGCAAAGGAGGTGTGGAGTGCCACCTACTGTGCATCCATTTAAAAAAGAGTTTTAGAATAAAGATGTGGTTGGGAAAACAAGTGTACTTTTTATTAAAATGGCTAACTTTTTTCTATACTACATGAGATGATGGGCTAGTTGCAATTCGAGCAGACTTGATAGACCATGAGGCCTGTTTCTGCTGGCAATTTCATATGTTCAGACACTTCAGTTGGGCGAGGAGGTGGCTGACTCATTCGCTTCTCTCACTAAGCAAGTGGGAAAAATGGTGGTTACTGAACTTTGAAATTCAAACTTGCACAAGGATACCAGTTTAACACTCAGGTATGGCAGGTGCACTTTTTATTTCCTGGTTGTCTATTGTATGTTAATGTATCACTGTTTAGTAGTAGTAGTAGTAGTAGTAAAAATTTTATTCATAAAAATTATGAACAGGGATAAGAAACATAGAAACATAGAATTTGATGGCAGATATGGACCGCTTGGCGCACCTAGTCTGCCCATTTCCCTACCTAACGGATAAGCTGCAGATCCTAGTTAACCAACAGCCTACTTCCTCCTACCCCGCACTAGAATTGCCTTGTCTGTCCCATGCATTCTTGAATTCCCCCACTGTTTTTGTCTCTATGACCTCCTCGGGAAGGCTGTTCCATGTATCCACAACCTTCTATGTGAAGAAATGCTTCCTCAAATTACCTCTGAGCCATCCCCCCTCTATCTTCAAATTGTGCCCCCTTGTTTTTGCACATCTCTTTTTTTGAAAGATGCTACCCTCTTGGACTTTGCTGATTCCCTTGAGGTATTTGACAGTTTCTATCATGTCTCCCCTCTCCCTCCTTTCCTCGAGGCTATACATCTTTACTTCCTTTAGTCTTTCTTCATATGTCTTCTGATGCAGACCCTGCATCATTTTGGTTGCCCTCCTCTGGACAGCCTCCACCCTGTCTATGTCTTTGCGGAGATGGGGTCTCCAGAACTGTACACAGTACTCTTGATGTGGTCTTACCAACTGTCTGTACAGAGGACCAACAACTTCCTGTTTTCTACTGGTGATGCCTCTCCCTACGCATCCCAGTATCCCCCAGCCCTCCTTACTGCCTTCACATTGCTGGACCACCTTTAGGTCGTCTGATATGACTACCCCCAGGTCCCTTTCCATTTTTGTTGTTGTCAGTATCTCACCCCCATTGTGTACTCTTCCCCTGGGTTTTTGTTTCCCAGGTGCATTACTTTGCACTTCTTTGCATTGAATCTAAGCTGCCATACATTTGACCATTCCTCCAACCTTGCCAAGTCCCTTTTCATCCTTTCCACCCCACCTTGTGTATCAACCCTTTTGCAGATCTTTGTGTCATCTGCAAAGAGACATACTTTCCCTTCCAGTCCCTCTGCAATGTCACTTATAAAGACATTAAAAAGGACCGGCCCCAGTACTGAACCCTGAGGTACCCCACTAGTAACCCTTCTTTCTTCACTGTGGACTCCATGCACTATTACCCGCTGTGTCCTGTTGTCCAACCAGTGTTTTATCTAGGCTACTACCCTAGGATCCACTCCCAGGCTGGCTAATTTGTTTATTAATCTTTTGTGTGGGACTGTGTCAGATGCCTTGCTAAAGTCTAGGTAGGCCATGTCCACAGCCCCTCCCTGGTCTACTACTTTGGTCACCCAGTCAAAGAAATCTATTAGATTCATCTGACATGACCTTCCTGCTGTGAACCCATGCTGCCTTGGGCCTGTGCCCCACTGGCCTCTAGGTACTCAACTGTTCTTTCCTTCAGAAGTGACTCCATCATTTCCCTACCACAGAGGTCAGACTGACAGGTCTGTAGTTTCCTGCCTCTGTCTTGGTCCCACTTTTGTGAAGGAAATCATCCGACTTCCTCCAGTCCTTGGGTACCACCCCATCCTCCCATGATTTATTAAAAGGGTAGTCAGTGGTGTTATTAGTGCTTCCCTATTTCTTTTAAAATCCTGTGGTGAATCCCATCAGGCCCCATTGCTTTATCCACCTTCAGTTTTAAGAGTTCTTTCAGAACCCTTTCTTCTGTGATAGCTCTATTGAGCAATGGTCATTTCAAAGAGGTCCCTTTTACTCTATTTAATAGTTATACATACAGTACATATAAATTATGCACAGCTCCTCTTCCTGGGGCTGAGTGGGTGGCTGTTTATGCTTGTCTGTGTCTGTAGGTTAGTTTTTATTCATTTACATGTTTTTCTGCCTAGAATACCTTCGCCACTCTTGCACGCAACATCTGTGATGGTCTCCTGGACTGAATTTCTGCAAAACATCATCATCAGGTATCAGCTTTTTATGTTCGCTTGTGCACATGCGCAAGGAACGTTTTGGGAGAATAGCACACTTTGGAGGTGTGCCTCTCCCATCCAATGCACTGCTCCCTTGAGCAGGTGTGGCGGTCCTGCACCAATGGGTGCAGGAGCTCTGGATGACAGCGGTGGTCTTCTGCTTCAAAGAAAACCACCGCTGCCATACCAAGCACCACGTCACGCCGCTCCACGCCACGCCGCCCGCCCCCCGCACGCACGCCATGCCGCCTCTAAAAGTTGATGCCACGCTGGGAGCCCACCCCAGCGTGGCAAATGTTGTTTGGCTGACGGGTGCCCAATCCCCGCCGGCTCCACGGCCTCCCCTAGGTATCCTGCTGCCACCTGGGAGCCACCCCAGCGTGGCAAATGTTCCGCTTTGTTTTGCCGACGGGGTGCCCAATCCCCGTCGGCTCCTCGGCCCCCACCTAGTTGCTGATGGGGTGCCCTAACTTCGCTGGCTCCTCTGCCCCCCAGCCATCTTCTGCCATGCTGGGAGCCCACCCCAACTGGCAAACGTCCTACGCCGCTGTTTTTTTTAAACCTGTAAAATAAAAATGGTCCCACAGCGCATCTCCCAGCCCCCCCACAACCTGCACCCACCCACTGCGCACCCAGCCTCCACACCCCTCACCCCATACTTACCTCGGACTCCGGCGCGACTATCTTCGGTGGACCGGGAACACGTCTGCACTCTTCAAAGGCGACCGCGAACTGAGGAAATGCCGGTAAGCTGTATAATGGGCTAGATAGGGGGTTTCAACTTTATTGCATATCTCAGTCATTTTTGGAATTTTTGCACCAAATTTTCAACATGGGGTTTTTGGGACCCCTTCTCATGAATGATGTCACTGTCATGGTGTTATTCGGGCCAGAAGGGTGATTTGCAGTTCCTACGCAGGCTCGTAAGTTCGCGAATTTTCAATATTTTCACCCAGATTTTCAACATTGCCATTTTACCACACCTCCTTATGAGCAGTACAGCTGTCATTTTTCACATCCTGCCCAAAACGTGTTTCCGCCCATGTAGCGCACAATGGCGCAGTCGGTGTGCGAACTCAATGTATGGGACACATTAAGAAAATCACAGTGACACTGTTCATGAGCAGAGGTCTTAAAATGGCTATGTTGAAAATTTGGTGACAAAATTCCTAGAAATGACTGTTTTACGAGTGTTCATTGCGCAGTTCCTATGCACGCTCGTAAGTTTGCGAATTTTCAATATTTTCACTCCACATTTTCAACATTGCCATTTTACCACACCTCCTTATGAGCACTGCAGCTGTCATTTTTCACATCTTGCCCAAAACGTGTTTCCGCCCATGTAGCGCACAATGGCACAGTCGCTGTGTGAACTCAGTGTATGGGGCACATTAAGAAAATCACAGTGTCACTGTTCATGAGCAGAGATCTTAAAATGGCTATGTTGAAAATTTGGTGAAAAATTCCTAAAAATAACTGTTTTACGAGTGTTCGTTTGCAGTTCCTATGCACGCTCGTAAGTTTGCGAATTTTCAATATTTTCACTCCAGATTTTCAACATTGCCATTTTACCACACCTCCTTATGAGCAGTACAGCTGTCATTTTTCACATCCTGCCCAAAACGTGTTTCCGCCCATGTAGTGCACGATGGCGCAGTCGGTGTGCAAAATCAATGTATGGCACACAGTAAGACAATCACAGTGACACTGTTCATTAGCAGAGGTTTTAAAATGCCAATGTTGACAATTTGGTGAAAAAATTCCTAACAATGACTGTTTTACAAGCGTGCATTGCACAGTTCCCACGCACGCTCCTAGGTTTGCGAATTTTCAATATTTCCACTCCAGATTTTCAACATTGCCATTTTACCACACTTCCTTATGAGCAGTACAGCTGTCATTTTTCACATCCTGCCCAAAACGTGTTTCCACCTATGTAGCGCACAATGGGGGTAACAAAAAGGTCATGCTGACAATTTATTGTGCAAATACCAGCAATCGCACAGGGCATTAGGGTACAGCACCATACATGCCAAACACCACTGCAAATACCTGCAAGTGAACGTTCGGCATTGACAAATGCTTGTTAATTTTAAATCAGCTTTCTTGAAGCCTCCCAAGGAAGCATATGTCTTGCAACTAGTCTTACAAACATGGTGATGCTGGGTCCTGCAACTGAATCAACGTTTCAACATTTTCGTCTGACCACTCTTAAAGCAGCTATACTTGTGGACTTAAAAGAACAAAGGAATTTTAACACATTCTGTGACTGAATCAACATTTTGTCTTACCTGCTACCAAAGGTATTGTACTTATCTCTGAGGACTTTGAAGATCAAAGGAAACATACAGACAAAAGGATTTCACACCTTGCCTATGCCCAGGCCACAGTTTATCACCTTTCAGGAATTTTAACATATTATGTGACCCTGGATCTCAACAGTTCATCATTTCCTCTGGATGCAATTAACCATCACCATTTTCCTTTGCCATCCCCTCCTGGTGTGCTTGTTAGACCACCCAAGTGCCGCCACCTCTGCTCTACCATGGATTACTCCATCCTCCTAGTTCTTCTATTCGCTGTGGGTGCTACAGGCCCAAGATGCCAAGCTGGACCACTACCACCCCTGCGAGAACCTGCTGTTGAAAAAAATGAACTCTATGGCATCCCAATGCCAACTGTGTCGAGGGAGCTTCAGCTTTCCACCACCTGCATCCCGCCTGCTAGCCAGGGGCCTCCGACACCTGCCATGGTTATCAACAACATTACCATTTTCATGCCCAGAAGATCACCCTGGTAAATGCTCACCTCCCCATTGCAAGAGCAGGAGGCGCCAGATACACTGCACCATTAGCATAAACTCTCATCCAGCAAAATAATATTCATGCTTCTTCTTCTATCAGGTAACGTCCATGCCAATCCGGCCCACCACCAGTGTCAAACGGAGGGGGAAACATGAGTAAAGGCCTGAAAGTAGCTGCACTGAACATCTGCAGCCTCACAGCAAAGTTTGACCTATTCCAAGCGTGGATGCCCCACCATGTACCTGACATTCTTTGTCTGAAGAGACCTGGCTATCAAGCAAGGTAAAAGACAATGAAGTGACGCTCCCGGTATATCAAACATTCAGGAAAGACAGGTGTGGCAAGAGAGGCGGAGGAGTCCTTATCTATGTCAAAGATCACCTGTGCTGCTCGGTCCTCCCTGTTACCAGGGTCGAGGATGATCATGAACTGCTAGCAATAAAAGCACAGGTCGGACGGCACGGCAAATCTCTAATCTTAGCCTCAGTTTATATTCCACCCATTAAAGCCAAGGATGGCCTCCCAAAAATACTGGATACAATTGCTACCCTTCCTAAGGGCACAGAGCTTCTCATAACAGGTGACTTTAACATGAACTGGGAAGGCAGGGAATCCATGCCTTTCAAGGACATGGTTATTACTTCCAACCTGACCCAACTTGTAGACAGCCCAACAAGGCAGAACCACAAAACAGGAAAAGACACCCTCCTCAATTGGCTCCTCTCAAGTTCCCCTTCTTGGATCTCTGAGCTTAAGGCCCTGCCTGACACCATAAGTGATCACTCTCCAGTCACTTTCATATGGTCAAACAAACTGAGTAAGCCCCGCCTAGCATAATTAATAGTAGGGTCTTGGGGAAGGACAAGCTTGGGGCCCTCTCCTCTACCGTCTCCCAGCATGACTGGTCCCCCATCGATCATGCGCCTAATATTGATCAGGCCTTAAGTTTCTTTATAGAGGGCTTCAACAACATTTGTGATATCTTTGCACCACTGAAGAAAAGAAAAATTTGAAGTCAAGTTAATGGCTGGATCACAGGGGATCTCCTCACCAGATGAAGGAAAGTGACAAAGCCAGGTCCTCTCACAGCAAACACAACTTCCAATGCTATAGAGCTGCAAGAAACCACTGCACCAATCTTATCCGCCAAGCAAAGGCCAACCTCCACAAGGAGCAGCTTAATAATACTTGGGGCAACAGGAAGAGTTTTTGGAAGAACATCAAAAACCTTCTTGGGAAGGATGAGAAAAAGATCCCTTGCTCACTCAACATCAACAATGCCATGATTACTGACCCACGGCACATTATGGATTCTCTCAACACAGCGTTTACTGACCTGACTGGAGTGCTACCCCCAAAATACCTGCACCCTGCTGGGGAACAAACCAACTGCACACCTCAAGGGGGCTCAACCCCTGTCTTCTACTTCAAAAAAGTGTCACTGAAAGAGGCTTACAAACACAAAAAAAATACTAGGCAAGACCAGAATGGGGAGTAATGATGTCGATGTAAACTCCTATCCCTAATACTGGATGTCATCATTGTGCCAGCTCGTGACGCTGAGGCACAAGAACGGTGATATGACATGCACCGCCAATTATAAGCCAATTTCATCCTCCTCCCTTATCTAAAGCCCTGGAAAAGACTTTGGCCACCCAACTCACAGATTACCTCAACAAATACAACCTATTATGTCCCAGCCAACATGGCTTCAGGCAGAATCACAATACCTCCACTGTATTGCTGGACTACACTGACTACTTGCACCAAGGCACTAGACGAAGGAAACTGGTGGGATCAGTCTTCACAGACCTCACTAAAGCCTCGACACTGTCAATCACTCTCTCCTCCTGACTCAACTACAGAACCTGGGGCTTGCAGCCACTGCTGTCTGCTGGTTCAGGGACTACCTAACACACAAAAGCCATGTAAAACTTGGGCACACAGTATCTAGCTCCAATGAGATATCTTTAGGGGTCCCACAGGGGTAAATACTGAGACCCTTACTATTCAGCCTCTTCCTAAATAATCTTCCTGAAGCCTGTGACACTAAATTGATACTTTAGGCAGATGACGCTGTACTTCTCACCAGCAGTTCATCAATAGTCGCCCTCCACTCCGACCTGCAGGCATCCTTCTATAAGCTGGAAGACTGGTTCTGTAGCCATAAACTTCTATTAAAATACAAAATGCCCAAGGCAGCCCACAGAACAAAAAGAAGCTCCCTCCCCTCACCATCTCCAATAAAGTCAGTGAGCCGCTAGAACAATTTCACTCCTTCAAGTACCTGAGGGTCACCATTGAGGACTCCCTCACCTTCACCCCACACATCGACACAGTGGTAAACATAGAAACATAGACGTTGACGGCAGGTAAGGATCACAAGGCCCATCCAGTCTGCCTATTTCTTTTTTTACCTTATGAATGTGCCATAGGCCTTTGCTCTGTCAATGGCCTATCTATTCCTACTCTTATGTATTGCTCCATTATGCCTATCCCATGCCTGTTTGAAGCCCTGCACTGTATTCATATCCACCACTTCCTGAGGTAGGCCGTTCCATGCATCCACCACCCTTTCTGTGAAAAAGAACTTCCTCACATTGCCCCTTAATCGGCCTTCCTCTAATCTCATGCTGTGTCCTCTTGTCCTGCTATTTTTCTGATATTGAAACATGTTAGTCTCGTTCACCTTGTTAATGCCCTTAAGGTGTTTGAATGTTTCAATCATATCACCTCTCTCCCTCCTTTGCTGTAAGGTATACATATTGAGTTCAGTTAATCTGTCCTCATATGTTTTCTGATGCAGTCCCTGCACCGTTTTGGTTGCCCTTCTCTGGACTGCCTCAATTTGGATAATGTCCTTGTGAAGATGTGGCCTCCAGTACTGCACACAGTACTTCAGATGGGGCCTAACCAGTGTCTTGTACAGAGGGATTATTACTTCCCTCTTTCAACTTGTGATACTCCTACTGATACACCCCAATACCCCTCTAGCCTTACCTACTGCTTTAGAGGTCTGCTTGGATGATTTCAGGTCATCGGTGATGACCTGGTAAAGGCAGTGAATACCAAGCTGGGTGTACTCTATAGGCAGTGTTGGGTAAGTTACTTTTTCTATTACTTTATATTACTTTTGGAAACTTGTTCCAGAAAGCTCTGTGCAGTCACTAGCAAGGATTGAGAAGTACTAGAAAATGTAATACACTTTACAGTTACAATTACTTATGTCTTTTTATACAAAAGAAATACGTAATTGTAACTGATTACATTTATTTGAAAGTAACTAGTAACTAGCCTATTACTTTCAAAAATTGTAATCTTTTATAGTTATTTATTGTTTTTGTATTAAAAGAAATCAGTAACTATAATTGTAAGGTGTATTACTTTTTCTAGTACCTATCCATCTTTGCTAGTGACTGCACAGAGCTTCCTGGAAACAAGTTTCCAAACTTAATAGAAAGTAATAGAAAAAGTAACTTACCCAACACTGTCTATAGGCATAAAAAGTATCTCACTCCAGGGGGCCCTCCGTCTCTCAGTCTCCAGCTCCATCCTTTCTACCATCGACTATGGATTGGTGGTCAGCAACAGACGCTGCACTAAAAAGGATTCACATTGTCCATAACAAGGCATGTAGGCCCACAATGGCTGCAAATCGAAATACCCACACCTGCTCCTTATACGAGCAGACCAATTGGCTGCCAATAAAGAATAGGATTATATTACAAACATGTCTCCTTGGAAAAAAGGCACTAATGGGTAAAAAAAAGTGCATTTCTAGCATCCTAACGCCAAGTGCTAACAGCTATACCACCAGAGGCAAGATGTGGGGGGGAGCCCTATCAACACCTTTCTGTTGAACTGTGCAGGGACAGCATGCTTTCAGCTATAGGGTCCCCCAATGGAACAATGAAATCCCAGTGCACATTCAAAATTCCCACTTCATCTCGCAATTCAAAAATGGCCTAAGGCAACACCTTCTTACTAGGACAGTTTGTGACTGCCACTAGGACTCTTAACACCCATAATGCCCACTCACCCACACTCTCCTTCCTATTGCCCTATCCCTCTGTCTTCCTCTCCCCTGTGCCTTTTCCCCACTGGATCAACCTTATAATCAACCTACTACCACTGCCTCCCAACCTCCTAGACAAAGCCACTTCTTTGGCCGCCCACCTCTCCTCCCCAAGTCTCCCTCCCTCACCTTGACTCCTCCTTGGACTCTCACACTAGGTGTCACACCTCTTTATCTCCTTCGCTACATACCATCACTGTCCTTTACCCTAGTTGAATGCTCTTGATGCTGTACTAACACCATTGGTACTATGAATAGCATTGTAACCTTATTGTATACTAGCTACCTACTATTTCAGTATTGTATATAGACTGTTTGTTATTGTTGTCATTGTCACTGTTTGACGTGAAACCTTTGTAAAAGAGCTCTGAGCTCAAAGGCATGATCCGAATCCTTAAATAAATAAATAAAAGATGAATACATGTAATTGTACAATAGAGAGGACTAATAATTATTACAATAAATTAAGACAAATAACATAACAGATTGTCACATCAGGTTATACCTCTAAACAACATTGCATAGGTACTGCAGCCCTATCAGAGAACCATTTTTTTAGAGGGCCCAGGCGAGTAATAGAATTTACCCCCCAAAGATGAATGTGCATTGCATTCCATAAAACAGGTCCTCTGTGTGATACTGAGGATCTCCCAATTCCCAGATTACATTTTGGGAACTACAAATTCCAGGCCTTGTGCAGATCTCGGACTCTCCCTAGTTTCCCTGATCTTGAAAATATCCAGAATATATCTGGATAATTCTTCCTTCTTTATTTTAATCATGAAAGCCAAGGGGTGCCAATTTCTCCTATTTTGGAGCCTCCATCAGTTATAGGCTCTATACAGGTCACAGTGGTGTGTTCTCCTGGGGATATCGAGGATAAAACAGGCCAGCATATTGTACATCACATCAATACATCACATTCTACAGCAAGATTAACAACCAGTCAGAGACCAGGAAATAAAAAGCCCATTTTCTTTTTTTTTATTATTCTTATTTATCCACTTGCTGCAGCAACTACCGGCGGGGGCATCCAGCCCTGCCTGCCGGGACAGCACCAGGCTCACTCACATGATGGGGGATCTGGCATGGCCATCACCAATCCACTGGAGGGTCTCCCCATACCCCACCCAGCCAGGTTGGCTATGGACCCCCCCCCAGTGCGATTCCACGTGAGTCCTCCCAGCGAGGCAGGGCACGGGCAACAGCCTGCACGTTCGCGCCCAGCCATTTCCACTTTTTCTCCCATTGGGAGCACAGACGTGCAATGATGTCTGTGAATGTACGTGCCGACATCAGCCACGCTCCCTCCCAATAACACCGATGCAAGCGGTACTCCTGGGCATCCCAAGGGGTTGCTGCAACGCAGTGTGGATTCCCCAGCCCACCCCAGGACTAGGAGGGCTGTCTTCCGACGCTCAATCCTACTCCTCCCTGCCGACCCCTGATGACCTGGGCTCGTTCCCAAACCGGGTCACCGGTGTAGCGTGAAGTGTGGCTCTAGCACCTCAACCCTCAGTGCCGCCAGGCCAGCTAAAAGGCCCATTTTCTAAGCAAGTGTAGTGGCTTGTTGTTCACTGTAACAGGTGGAAGGGGGCTGACTGGGAAGGAGGGGGAAAAAATGCTTTTTTTTGTTGGTTATTTTTTCCTCATCCTGGCATGGCTCTCCTTCACACTGCCCCCTCCCAACCCCATTACCCCAGATTCAGCAGGGACTTACTCGACCTTGCTCCTGCAGCTTACCCACTGCTGCAGGGTGGTGGAGAGCATGGTCATCCAGCCGTACAAAGGATCCAGTGGCCATACCTTAGTTGCTGGGGGTAAGCCCTGTGAGGAGTGGCAGTTTTCCATGCCAGCCAGGACTGTTTTTACCATCTATGCCTCCTTCCTCCCCATGTGTCATGGAGGAGCGGCATGCAGTGATGTCAGTGGTGGCACCACGCATGCCCCCGTGCGTGAAAAGCCGGATATCTGCCACTCCTCTGCTGTCCAGTGCACTTGTCCCTAGCCTCTACTAGGGCATAGTGCTAGCCCAGGTGCCATGCCACTCCCTCCTGAAAGGAGAAGAGCAGTCCTTTGAAAGCTCAATCCTTCTTCCACTGGCCAACCTTCCAGTAACTCATGCTCATTCCAGAACTCAGGTCCTTAATGCCACAAACAGTACCACTACTGATGCACCAGTGGGCTGGCCAAAAAAACAGCTTTTATTGCCAATTTTAGAATTAATGACTCAACTCATTAAAGATGGATGGCACTAGCAATTTTTAAACATCCCTTCCCTTAAGGTTACATTTTGACTTAACATACTAGATTCATGTTTTATGAGGGTGTTAGAACACATTTCTGATGGTAAACAGCACAGCACCACGCCAAAACATTTAATTTTGCACAACAACAAGGGGGCATGAAATGAGGTTGAAGGGTGGAAGGCTCAGGGGTAATGCTAGGAAGTACTTTTTCACTGTGAGGATGGTGGAGTCATGGAGCAGCCTTCCAGCAGAAGTGGTGAGTGCGAAAACAATATGGGGGTTCAAGAGAGCATGAGATAGACCTGAAGATGTGCAGAGCATGAGAGCCACAGATCAAATATGATCTGGGGCTGCAGCAGTGATTAGGGAAATGGACAGAGTAGGTGGGCTGTATTTATTTTGTTATTGAATTGTTTCATCAGGAAAGGCACACTGAGCAAAAGATGCTTGTCTCTCGGTGCGACTGTCTGAGACTGCCTGGTTTGTTAATTTGCCCATTTTTATCCTATTTGGGTAGGGTATTCTTCCTGTGATTTGGAGTTCCAGCCCAAGAGGACGGTTGTTTGGTTTAATCGATCGCCCACCCAGTGAATCAATAATGGCCTTGTTCTTCCCTGGTAGATAAACATTTTGTAGAGCTGCTGATGTACTGGAAGTAGCAGTACCACTACCAGGGAGTTACTGAATTATGCTGTTTTTTAACTGAGGAAATATTGGAATGAAAAGCTCTCTCTCTTAGTTGCTGCATCATTTAGGTGCCACACAAGCCAAACGGAGCAGCCCAACATGTCAATACACTCTTAAATGTGCTGTAACCTGGACCTTCTTTTCCATAGTGGGTTAATGAATGTTGTCATTGCCCACCCCCAAAAATAAAAACACTTTCCTCCCTCCTGGTGTAGGTCTATGTTCCCCAGCATCCATCTGCTCCTATAGCTGGGGATGCATCCACATTAGTCAGAGTTAAACTGTAGGAGGTATCATAGTCTCGCCATAATCCCTCAGTGGGTACATGAGCACCCTACCAGGGGGGATGGTGTTGCGGGGGAGTCGGATGGTGGGACTTCTTAAGTCCACTCTTGTGACAATTTTCTGTGGTTATACAGTCTAACATTGCCCCTGCAGATCCAAAGAGTGTGTGTGTGTGTGTGTGTGTGGGGGGAGTCCCCTGCCTGCCAGGGGTAGTTGCTGTTGCTGACTCAAGTCACAGATCAGCTAAACAAGTTGGTTACTAAGCTGTGTGTCCTATATTTTCCCTGATGCATTCTGAGCAGTGTTCATTCCAGAAGGTTCATGCCAGTAAGGTACTGATTTATTTTTATGTTTGCTTGCACGCATGTGCAAGAAACATAGTGCCATCATCCGAGGTTTCTAAGGTGTGTCACCCCCTCTTCCAATTCAGTCAGGGTGTTGGCAGGCATGGACCCTGTCCACCAATGCATGCTGGAGCTGTCTATGACAAGCTCCAAAATGCAGTGGCGTACAGTTGAAAGGGGGAGCTATGCTTCAGTGAGCAGTGATAAGATATCGCCTGCTCATGCGCAGCTCCCCCACACACACACACACCCACACACACACAGACACACAGAAACACATGTACGCACACCGCGCGTGCCTCCCCTCACATGTCGTAGCCGACGGGATGCCCAATCCCCGCCGGCCGTGCTGCGCCTCCCCGAAGCTCTTTTCCACATGCCACGCTGCGCCCACCCCAGCATGGCAATCATAGAATAGCCGATGGGGTGCCTCCCCGCCGGCTCCACTGTCCTCACCCCCGAGTACTGGGTGCCATGCTGGGAGCCCACCCCAGCGTGGCAACTGATCATATGGCCGACAGGGTGCCCAATCCCCGTCCGCCTCCATGGCCCCCAGTTATCTCTGTGCACGCTGGGAGCCCACCCAGCATGGCAAACGTCCCGAGATCATCTTTTTTTTAAATCCCTGTAAAGAAAAAAGGTCCCACGCAGTCTTCCTGCCCCTCCCCACAACCCGCATCCACCCACTGCGCACCTAGCTCCCCACACTCCCCACCCCATACTTACCTCTGGAGCTCGGGCGCGACAATCTGCGTGGACCGGGAACACGCCTGCACTTTCAAAGCCGACCGGAACTGAGGAAGTGCCGTAAGCTGTAGAATGGGCTAGATAGGGTTTTTCAACTTTGTTGCATATCTTCAGATTTTTGATTTTAATTACCACAGCAGTTTTATTTTCATGAATGATGTCACTGTCATTGCGTTGTTCAGGCTGAAGGGTGATTTCACAGTCACTGAAATCACCTTCAGGCCCGAATAATGCCATGACAGTGACATCATTCATGAGAAGGGGTCCCAAAAACCCCATGTTGAAAATTTGGTGCAAAAATTCCAAAACATGACTGTTTTACGAGCGTGCATTGCGCAGTTCCTACGCAGGCTCGTAAGTTCGTGAATTTTCAATATTTTCACTTCAGATTTTCAACATTGCCATTTTACCACACTTTCTTATGAGTAGAACAGCTGTCATTTTTCACATCTCACCCAAAACATGTTTCCGCCTATGTAGCGCACAATGGCACAGTCGGTGTGTGAAATCAATGTACAGGACAAATTAAGAAAATCACAGTGACACTGTTCATGAGCAGAGGTCTTAAAATGGCTATGTTGAAAATTTGGTGAAAAATTCCTAAAATGACTGTTTTATTTAGCGCATGCTGTACAGTTCCTATGCATGCTAGTAAGTTTGCGAATTTAATATTTTCACTCCAGATTTTCAACATTGCCATTTTATTACACTTCCTTATGAACAGTACAGCTGCCATTTTCATATGTCACCCAAAATGTGTTTCGACATGTGGCGCATAATGGTGCTGTTGGTGTGAAGCAATGTTTAGGACAGATTAAGAAAATCACAGTTACACTGTTCATGAGTAGAGGTCTTAAATGGCTATGTTGAAAATTTGGTGACAAAAGTCCATAAAATGACTGTGTTACGAGTGAGCATTGCGCTGTTTCCACGCACTCGTAAATTCATGACTTTGTAATATTTTCAGTCCAGATTTTCACCAGTGGCATTTTTCCACACTTCCTTATGAACAGTACAGCTGTCATTTTTAATAGCATGGCTGAAGTGTGTTTTCACACTTTCAGCGCAGAGAGATGCGTAGTCTGTGGGAAATCATTGTTCAGCACAGATAAAGAAAATCACAGTGACACTGTTCATGATCGGAGGCACCACAATGCCTGAGTTGACAATCTGCTGTAAAAAACCCCAACCTAATTATATTACGGGTGTGCGTTGCACAGTTTCTATGTACACTTGTAACTTCACCATTTTTTTAAATATTTTTACTGCAGATTTGCAACATTGCCATTTTTTACACCTCCCCATGAACAGTACAGCTGTCATTTTTTACATCCTGTTCAGAATGTTTTTGCACCTGTGGTGCTAAATGCCGTAGTCGCTGTGCATAAGCAGCTTTCGGCTAACAAACTGATATTCCCCTGTTCATGAGGTGGGGTCACAAAAACATGTTGAAAATTTGGAGTGAAAATACCATGCGAATGCCTGAGGTATTAGGGTTTCCAACCATAACGCCCAACCCTGTAGAGAATGACAGGCATCAGGGGTGTGACTTGGGATTCTTGCCTGTAATGCTCATACCATTCCACACCCTGCAGACAGTGAGAGGCATCAAGGTATGCCTTGGACTCTTCGGCCCCAAAGTTCACCCCATTCTCTTATATCACACCCATCTCACCGTATTTCCTAATGAAATGGGGTGCGCATAAGGGCCAAAGACCCCAAGGAACACCGTGACACTTGTCAGTATCTGCAGGGTGGGGTGTGGTGAAATGGCATGGCCGTTATGCCTGACGACACAAAGGCAAACCCAATGCCTGTCACTCTTTGCAGGGTGGTGGTGGGGTTGGCTTCAGTTCAATACTTCACTGCCATTCCTATTACGCAGCTCTGAAACTTCTACACTACCACTGCCAATGCCAGCAAGCAAACATTCGGCATTGAAAAATGCTTGTTATTAGTCTTGTTCTACTGTGACAGACTCAGCCAGCATGATACTGTTTGCTCTTGAACAGACTGAACTTGTAGTGGGTTATGATTTATCACCCCAAGGCAGTACTAGTTCTACTACAATATTTATTATGGTCTTTATTACACTTGCTCTGTTTGGAGAGCCTGCAGGAAGTGGTGTGCTATTGAATGGACTGTTATTCTTTTACTTTGAGTAGAAACTTGGAGCATTATTACAGTATGTCATTTAGCTTGTTGAGGAGAAGCTTACTGACCTGCTAAAAGTCACCAAAATGCACCATTTTACTTCAGTTTTTCAAAATTTTCCCGTGGGGGCATGCCCCCGGACCCCCTCTAGAGAGCTTTAGATTTTGTGCCCCTCCAAAATTTCAGCCTCCATAATGTCCCTGGTCTGGTTGGTCGGTGTTTGGCCAGGTGGAGATCTAGGATGTCATGATGATCACCCAGAGTATGCGGCCGACCTTCTGTAGTTTGGATCAGGGCCCAATCTGCCTCCTTTTGGAGTGTGTGGATGTCATCAGCCCAGTCCTGGCAGAGATAGTCCAGAGCTCATTAGAGACTGGGGAATTCCCTGACTCTTTGAAAGAGGCAGTGGTGATTCCCCTTCTTAAGAAATCTTCTCTCGACCTGGACTGTCTTGCCAATTACAGGCCCACCTCTAACCTTCCCTTCGTGGGTAAGGTTATTGAGAAGGTGGTTGTGCTGCAGCTGGAGGATCTTTTTGCCATCCATGACATCTATGATCCCTTCCAGTCAGGTTTCAGAAAAAGGCACAGTACCAAGACTGCCCTTATTTGGGTGCTCAGTGACCTCCTTGTTGCAAGAAATTGGAGGAGGAGCCATACTGCCTTGTTCCTCCTTGATCTCTTGGTGACATTTGACACCGTGGACCATGGGATATTGCTTGAGCACCTGCGGCTGATCTGTGGACTGTCTGGTACAGTCCTCATATGGTTCCATTCTTTCCACACTGGTAGATCTCAAAGAGTAGTATCAGGGATCTTTTCCTCTGGTATTTTCTCCTTGTCATGTGGGGTCCTGCAGGGCTCGTGCTTTCCCATGTTGTTTGTGGTGCATGTTGCCATTGGGGACATTGTAAGGCTGTATTGACTGAGTTTTCACTGCTTGCAGATGATACTGAGCTGTACATGTCCTTTGCACCGGCCAGGATGTTGCGCCTTGGTATTTGACACCTGTCTATCCAAGATCCAACACTGGATGAGTGCCAACTGGCTGAAGCTGAATTCCAACAAGACTGAGGTTTTGGTTGTGAACCCGGGTCACCAAGTAGAGGGGTCTTTGGCAGGATGAGCATCTGGTCTGGTATTGGGTGACTGCCAGCTGAAGACCTCTGAGCAGGTGCGTAGTTTAGGCATTTTCCTCACAGAGGGATTGACCCTGAAGTCTCAGGACTCATCTGTGGTCAAGACCTCATTTTACGATCTGAGGAATATCACTCAGATTAGGCACCTGGTTCTGCCTGGCGACCTTCCAACTCTGGTCCATGCCTTTGTGACCTCTCGCTTGGATTACTGTAATGCCCTCTAGCTAGGGCTACCAGGAGTTGATATCTGCTGTTTTCAGCTAGTGTAGAATGCAGCAGCCAGGTTACTGACTGGGTTCCCTTGATCTAGCCATATTACTCCTGTGCTGCATGCACTGCACTGGCTGCCAGTGCAATGGTGGATCACCTTTAAGGCCAACTTGCTGACCTACAGAGCCCTACATGGACAGGGTCCGAGTTACCTGCAAGAGCTTCTTTGCCCCAACCACCACCTCCTTCCTCTCCGTTCTGCCAATGAGGATTGCTAGAGGTTCCCAGGGTGCAGTTGAAACATCTGATCTCGCTCGCTTGCTTTGCAGTGCCTACCCTGTGGAATTCTCTACCTCATCGGGTCTGAGAGTGCCAGACCATGGAAAGCTTCAAAATAGCACTAAAATTCCATTTATTTAATCTTGCTTTTGTGATTTACTGAGAATAATTAATTGATTTGAGTATATTGGATTTTAATTCCTGTTTTAAAAGTTTTATGATTTTATATCCGTATAGCACTTTGATATTTGAATTGCGCTTAATAAATAAATAAATTATTAGTATTATTATCACTAATATCAGTTACTACCAAATAAGGCCAAATACATAACCTCATACATCCTTTACTTCAGGGTCAGTGGAGGGAACATCCGACTACTGAAGCTGGTGAAGAATACAGGGCCCAAGTTGCTGACTGGCCTCCCTAGGTCCTGTCATGTAACCCCAGTCCTCCGTGATCTGCACTGACTGCCTGTCAAATGGAAAGTCACCTTCAAGGTGGGCTTGCTCATCCATAAGGCCCTATATGGCTCAGGCCCTGGCCACCTCTGTGACCTCCTGATTCCTATCCTCTCAGTGAACCCACTCTGCACCTCCACCGAGGGCCTTCTATTGGTTCTGAGGGCTATGCAGAAAACCTTGGGAGACATTTGAGGTGTCTGGCCTGGCCCTCTGGAACTCAATACCCAGATTTTTGAGGGAGGCTTCATCCATGAAGGCTTTCAAGTAGGGTCTGAAGACTCACCTTTTTAAAGAAGCCTTCCTTTGGTTAGCTACAACCAGATTTTATTAATATTTATTGTGACTATTTATTGTTTGTGTTGACCCTGTATGTAATTTTATTATATGTTTCTTACACTTCTTTGTAAAGCGCCCAAGGCCTCCAGGATTGGTTGTTTAAGAAATAAAAATGTACTTAATTACTTACTTACTTACTGTCTCTCATTGGCAGGTGTATTCTTGGTGTTTTTCTACACCCCTCCCAAAAGGTTGGGCCCAATATATCCATAGCAGGCTAGTTCTGGGCGATTCGGACAGTCAACTCAGCAATTAGTTTGTGCAGAATAATAAAGCTGTTATGTCTTTCTGTTTCAGGGTCAGAGGGAACAGAGAACGATGAAGTATGTGTATGCCTGCATGTCACGCTCTGCTCACATCATACTAGGCACAATGCCATATGCTGAAGAGGAAGAAATGTATTTGTGTGTCTCAGCGTGCGGCAGTGTGGGTGCACACATGGCACTCTGTTCCAGCCTTGCTGGATGCAGTTGCCATGTGAACACACAAATAAAAAATACAATAAAATAAAAGTTAGGGTTATATCTTTATGTATGTATATATAACAAACATTTGTCAAGGCCGAACATTCACTTGCAGGTATTCGCAGTGGTGTTTGGTACTGGTACTGGCTTTAGAGGAGTGAGGAGGCAGCAGTGAGAGCTAGGTGCTGTTTGGCGGAAGCTGCACCTAGAATGCAGGAAGGAGGTGAACAGGACTGGTCCCAGGACTGATCCCAGAGGTACCTCGCTGGTCACTCCACTCTCCCAGATTCGATCCCATTTACCAACACCATCTGCCTTGCTTGCTCCTGCCACCTCTTATGGCACAGTATTCTATGTGACCATCACCTCTCTGTGAAGAAAACTGTTCTCACGCTTCCTCTTAATCTACCCCCATCCAATTTCATATCATGCTCCTCATTCTTGTACTCCTTCTACACTGGAAGATGTATGTTCTGTGTTGCAAGCCATGTACCATCTTGGTTGCCCTTCTGTGGACCGCCCCACACTGTCAATGTCCTTGCAGGTTGCCGCCTCCAGAACTGCACGAGTACTGTAGGTGAGGCCTCACTAGTGCATTATACAACAGCATTCCACCTCACAACTTCTGCTAGTGTTACCTCTGCCTATGCACCCCAGCATGCCACTGGCCCTCCTTGCAACATTTGTGCTCTGTTTTGACACCTTTAGGTCATCAGAACTGATAACTCCTAGGTCCCTTTCTTCCTTGCTGATCTTCAGCACCTCCCCCAATTCTGTACCTCACTCCAGGGTTCCCTCTTCCCAGGTGTATTATTTTGTGCTTCTTTGCATTGAACCTCAGCTGCTACTTCTCAGACCATTTTTCAAGCCTCTCGATGTCTCTGCTCATTTTCTCCACCCCTTCTGGAGTATTCACTCTGTTACAGATGTTGGTGTCATCTGCAAACAGGTAGACCTTTCCTTCTAGCCCTTTCGCAATGTCTGTAATGAAGACAATGAACAGGACTGGTCCCAGGACTGATCCCTGAGGTACCCTGCTGATCACCCCCCCCCGGATTGGATTGCATTACCACCACCCTCTGCCTCCTGTCCATCAGCCAGTTTGTAACCCAGTTTATCAGCTTTTGCCCTGTGGCCAGACTACCCATTGTGATAATCAGCCTTCTGTGTTCGACAGTGTAAAAGGCTTTGCTAAAATCAAAGTAGGTGATGTCCACTGCCCCTCCCTGATTTACTTTCTTAATGAGGCATTAGGGTTTTCAACCCTAATGCCCCACCCCCACCCTGCAGAGACTGACAGGCATTGGGGTTGTGCCTTTGAGATGTCGGCTGTAACGCTGATGAAATTCCACCCCCATCCCCACCCTGCAGACACTGACAGGCATCATGGTGTGCCTTGGGTCTTCGGCCCTAATACTCACCCCATTCCATAAGGAAATAAGCTAAGATGGGTGTAATATAGGAGAATGGGTGGAACGTTAGGCCAGAGACCCAAGGCACACCCCAACACCTGTCACTGTCTGCAGGGTGGGGGTGGTATGGCATGAGCATTAAGGCCGACGACCCCAAGGCACACCTCTGACACCTGTCAGTCTCTGCAGGGTGGGGGTGAGGTGTTACAGTTGTAAACCCTAATGCCCCAGACGTTTGTTGGTATTTTTGCTCCACAATTTGAACATGAACTTTTTGGGACTCCACCTCATGAACAGTGGCGCTATCATTTCGTTACTCAATTCCAAAAGGTGATTTTGTGCAGTGACTGCATCATTCCATGCCACAGGTGTGAAAACACATTTCAGGCAGGATGTGAAAAATTACGGCTGTATTGTTCATGAGGTGGTGTGGAAAAATGGCTATGTTGAAAATTTGGAGTGAAACTATTGGAAATTACCAAAGTTACGCGTGTGTGTAGGAAAATTTCAATGAACCTGCATAATATGGCCATTTTTAGGAATTTTTCCACCAAATTTTCAACATGGGCTTTTTGGTACCCCACCTCATGAACACTGGTACTATTGTTTCCCTAATCAGTCCTGAAAGGAGATTTCACACAGTGGCTGTGCAGTCCTATGCCAGAGGTGTAAAAACATGTTTTGGGCAGGATGAAATGTGTATGTTGAACATTTGAAGGGAAAATATTAAAAATTGGCAAAGTTATGCTCCTGCATAGATACTACACAACGCACGCACATAACGTAGCCCTTTTCTGGAATTTTTACACCAAAGTTTCAACATGATTTCTTTGGGACCCCACCTCATGAACAGTGGCACTGTGATTTTGTTATTCCATCCAGAAAGTTGATTTCACACAGTGACTGCTCCATTCTGTGCCACAGGTTCGAAAACACATTTTGGGCAGGATGTGAAAAATAACAGCTATACTGTTCATGAGGAGGTGTGAAAAAATGGCAATGTTGAAAATCTGGAATGAAAATATTAAAAACCGGTGAACTTACGAGTGCGTGTAGGAACTGCACAAAGCACACTCATAATGTATTCATTTTGGGGATTTTTTGCACCAAATTTTCAACATGCGCTTTTTGAGACCTTCCCTCATTAACACTGGCACTGTCATTTTGTTAATCGTTCCCGAAAGGTGATTCCGTGCAGCGTCCACAAAATCACCTTTCGGGATAGAGTAACAAAATGACAGTGACACTGTTCATGAGGTAGGGTCCCAAGAACCCCATGTTGAAAATTTGTGGTCAACATTCCCAAAAATGGCTGAGATATCAACATAAGTTGGAAACCCTATTGACAGCCATTATACAGCGATTACTTTGATTCCTTAGTTTATGGTTCGGCTTTGAAGAGTGCAGACGTGTCCCAGTCCAGAGAAGATCACAGCCTCCAGAGGTAAGTATGGGGTAAGGGGATGTGGGTGCACAGAGGGAAGGTCAGGATGGGGAAGGGGGACAGGGGAGCTGACGAGGGACTGTTTTTCAGTAAAAAAAAAGATGACGGGACTGTTTTCTTTTTTACAGCAGGTACATTTGCAAATGATTTCTGGGGACACTGGGAGTGGGCTCCCAGTGTCCTGGACTATTGAGGGGAATATAGATATGGGACACTGGGGTGGACTCCCAGTGTTCCAGACTATTGGGAGGACATAGATATGGAGACACTGGGGTGGGCCCCCAGTGTCCTGGACTATTGGGGCTGTAGATATGGGGACACTGGGAGTGGCTCCCAGTGTCCCAGACAGCAAGGGATGGGAGTAAATAACTAGGACACTGAGAGTGGGCTCCCAGTGTCCCCAGTGGTGACATGGAGTGAATATATTGCCAACATGGGGATTGGGCACCTAATGCTGGCTTTAAGGGAAAGCTGCACCATGTCTAATATTGAAGGGAGAGGGCAGAGGAGCGAGGGCCAGAGAGAAAGATACATAGATATATAGAAACTGTTGGCAGATAAGGACCTATGGCCCACCCAATCTGCCCACTTGAGCTTGTAAGTTCCCTTTACATTTTCTAGAAGTCTGTTGCCCTCACCCCTGACCATCAGAATTCTCTTTATGTCTATCCCATGCATTCTTAAATCCTATAATTGTTTCAGCCCTGCCCGTCCTCTGGCAAGGTGTTCCACTTGTCCACCACCCTTTCTGTGAAGAAATTCTTCCTCACGCTTCCTCTGAATTGCCCTCCCTCCAACTTCATCCCATGCCCTCTAGTCCTGAATATCTTTTTTGCTGGAAAAGTGTATTGCTGCACTCTGCTCCTCCCTATAAGGTACTTGTATGTCTCTATCATATCCCTCTTTCCCTCCTCTCCTCCAGTCCTTCAAGTCCTTCAGCCTGTCCTCTAGGACTTGTGATGCAATCCTGTACCATTTTGTTGCCTCCTCTGAACCTTCTCTACCCTGTCTATGTCCTTATGTAGATAAGGTCTCCAGAACTGTACTCTGTACTCCAGGTGGGGCCTCTCGACTAATGTTGAAGTGGGGTGGCAGAGGAGTGAGGGCCAGGAGAGAAAGTCACACCGTGGTTAATGTTGAAGCCTTTGGGGGGGGGGCAGAGGAGTGAGGTTGGGGAGAGAGAGAGTACAGCGGCCATAACTTCAGCCATGCACATTAGTGTGAACTGTAATGCGCATGGCCAGAGTTATGACTACAGAAAGAAATGAAGCGCTCCCATTGGAGTGATTCATTCCTTTCAACTAGAGCACGCACCATGTGAGCAAAACTGAACTTGTGTGATGACCAGAGAGCCTGGTCATTGGTGTACACTGCCAAGCCCATTGCAGTTTCAGCTGTAACTGGCTCAGCAATGACACACCTCTCAAATGCCGTATGTTAGTAAATTAGTTTACGATTGTTTTTAAACGTAGATCTAAGACAGCATAAGGTACTGATTAGAATAAAAATGAGAATGGCTTGAAGTGTAACAAAACCTTTAAATGTACATTTTAACCAGGTATTTGAAAGTACCAGCTGTAAATTACTATTGTGAAGTAAATTATTTAAATTAATTTTAGCTTTATGCATGTCACTGCAGATTTGAATGAGATGTTTATCTTTACAATACAGCAAGAGCTGTAGGCTTAGTAAGAGTGAAGTAATATGCACATTGAAAGTTATGACACCAGTATGATGACCAAGTTCACAAAGAAGATATTGTTTCTCGTGAAGTTGCCCTGTTAGGATAATTATTTGACCAATGACAGTGCAAGCAGAAGGTGTGAAGCAGAGGTTTGGAGTAGTCACTGAACATGCCAATGTCCTATAAGTAAAAATTTATGGTTTTAAATTAAGCAATTTTAACCAGCCATATTGTGAGTGACTTTTATTTTATATGGTGTGGGGTCATGTCACCATAAACAAAAACAGTGCAGCAATGTACCATGCTGTAAATACAGTGGATACATTGCCGGCGCTGAAAAGGAATGCCGAAAGCAAAATCAGTAAAAATGCAACTTTGTCTTCTGCTGGGGGGTTTGCCTCCTGCAACCCCTGTTATGGGGGGCTGTGCCCTCCAAACCCCCCCATTAATATAATCAACTCTGGGAAGGGGTGCAACACAGGGATGAGGAGAAACACCGGCGGGGGGGGGACACACACAATACAATTTGCAAAAGTATGGGACTGGGATTCAAGCCACAGCAGCTGCTCAGTGGACCACCTCCGCAGCAGAGGTCTTGACCTCTGTGTCAATCCTCCCCACCAGCCATGTGTGACAGGGTACAAAACCATGCTTGACACATTTGTGCCTTGCTGGGTTTAGTAACCTGTCGCTGTAGTTCCCTGTGCTGCATGTGGTGCGTGGTTTTGACTTCACTGTTATACGTATGGCAGATTGACCGGTACCATTTTAGAGAACCACAATTTCATGAGCTTCACTGGGCAAGTGACTGAAGTGTTGACTCGCACCCAGCTGGACAGCTCGGTGTGCAGCTGTACCTGTGATGCATATTCACAGGCAAACTGGGGCAGTTACATGAAACACATGTCACCTGCACATGTACAGTATCTGTGTCATTTTACAGAGCAGCACATTGTATGGGAAGCTTGCCATAGGGCAGTAATGGGGCTGTAGGGGTTATAAACTGCTAGGGAAAGTGTGTCCACCAATTTCTTATAAATGTGACCTTTCAAGTGACCCACAGAATGGACTGTGGCCAGTTTGCCAAAAACCACCTCAGCGGGGTCAAATATTAGTAAACAGTGAAAGATATGTTTATGGTATCCAGTCTAATTCAAGACCCACTGGTGTAGCATTTGTCCTGGCTGGGGTGCAAGGAAACATATCCAAAGTTTTTAGCTGTAACAAAAGAAAACAAAAATTTTGACAGGCCTAGGCCTCAACACATCCTGAGGGAATGTCTTGTGACCTGGTTACATATTCCAGACAATACCATTTGGTCAAGTAAGCTATCTGAGATGAGATCGGGGAAACACCCTTGTTTCCAGAATTTATGAGACAATTATACATCATTGTGAGAACATAGTTTCCATACGCTGTGCATATTACTTGTCTACCTATGTGTGCTTGCGTCAGGCCTTTAAAGATTGTTTGCAACTAATGCATTGATTTTAGTTTGTGCTTTAGTAAACTAACATGCAATATCCAACATAGAGAAAGTAGACCTTTTCTTCTCTTTTTTTTGTGTTAGGCCTTGTATCCCATATATCATAAATGTGGTGCTCAAAATGATGCACATGCCTCTTTATGATCTCCATGTCAGCCCTATTCCATATGGCCAGGCCAGATGCAAATAAGCCTGAGATGGTGCCAGTAAGTTTTTT
Source organism: Neoceratodus forsteri (assembly GCA_016271365.2). Taxonomy (NCBI): domain Eukaryota; kingdom Metazoa; phylum Chordata; order Ceratodontiformes; family Ceratodontidae; genus Neoceratodus; species Neoceratodus forsteri. The sequence goes on from CM028137.1 coordinate 107,843,091, forward strand.
CAGGTCTGGAACCTGTCTGGTACGAGAGACTCCATTCAGGGGTCTCTTTTCTTGTATAGCTGTGGGATCTTGCCATCATGGCTTTAGCATGATATGAAGCTAACAAACCTAAATGAAAAATAAATCTGTTTTTCAAACCATCAAGCCAGTGTAGCACAGGCTTTGTATGTTTTGAATGGGTCTTGAAGTACCCAATACATCGTCTTATGGCCTCTAAATTGGCACTGTTTCAAACTGACATCCCTAACCCAACTAGACCTAACACAGACCTGACAATTCTGTCCAGCCCTTGCAGACACCTAGGGCTGTAAAGACAGTACATAAGTGTATATAAAAATAAGAAACTGCAGTCAGGTGGCTCCGTGGTTGGTGCAGTGCAGAAACTGCTAGTCTACAATAGATATAGTGATGCTTTGTCAGAAACACATTACTACTAAATAAAAAAAAGATGATTTTTCCCCACTAACAAATACTGCTGCTTTAAGAGTTGTACAACTCCAAATACAAACATTTTAGTAAAGCTCTGCTAATGACGACCATAACCTTTTGCTGGTAACATAACCCCCTCTTCAGATTGTTATAATGAAGCTTATAATACATGCTTTGGGACAGTCTCTATGCCACCAGTTAAGGCAGTGTGGAATTTTCAAATTCCAGTGGAACAGAATTCCATAAAATTTCAGAAAATTTTGCCTAATTCTATGGAATTCCATCAGTAACAGATTTCCAAATTGTTGAAAGTGGATCAGCTTTTGCAGATTACTAATCTATAGTCTACAAAAACTGCAGAGTCTTTTTTCACAGGCCAGCACATGGTAATGCTACTGCTTGTGACACTGATGACACGGGTTCCAGGAACAGGTCTGGGGCATCAGAGGGCTGGCCAGGGGAGGTGACCTGAGAATCCCAGAGGATGCTCTCCACCTTGGGGCGGGGGGGAAAGTAAGCATCCACTGTGCTCCTGCCACCTGAGTGATTACAGGTGTCAGTGCATGTGGTGCCGAGGAACTGGAGATGGACACCAATGAGCTCTGATGCACGATGCATGCACATTCATGCATGCATCCGTGCCGGGAGCCTTCTTGGCATCCGTAAGAAGAAAAATTGAAAAAAGGAGCACCAGCCACTGCAGGAGGATGTCCACCACTCGCTGCTGGCCACATGCTGCCGACTGTAGTGCTCTCCCTCAAGCACCTACCCAGTCTCCATCAGGAGAAAAGGGGATCCCTCTTGACAGCCCCACCTCTGGGGGCTGAGCCAGGGGTGTAAGAGGGTGTCAGTAAGTCATGGAGAAGGCCGGTGATAGGGTTGAACAAGTTGGGTTAGACTGATGGGGGCCATCTGGCAGCCGAGAAAGCATAATAAATTAACAAAAACCAAAAAAAAAGATTCTTTATCCGCAATCCACGTAAAGTTATTCCATGGTTTACATGATCCACAGAAAGTTATTCTGGGGCTTGCATAGAAATCCTTTGTGGAATTCAGCAAATTTAAAAAAGAATTCCGAAAGCATTTTAGAAATGTAACTGCCCATCCACACGAATCCTGTAGGTGGAATTCCCTATTCTGCACAGCTCTGCCCCAAATGCAGAAGGCAGACAAGAGGCCATGCAACATGATACCAGTAGGTACTGTTTGATTTGGTATCAGTATAAGGACATTTACAGTTTTTTCAAAATGTAGCTGGTCGACTTTTCATTTAATAGGGATGGATAATGCTGGCCTGGTGGCACAGAAAGCTAAGGCGCTTGAAGCACCTTACCGCTCCCATGCCCGTGACTCATGTTTGGGAACGAACTTGGGCCACTGGGGGTCAGCTGGGAGGGAAGGGCCAGGAGAAGGACTGAACAGCTGTCAGGCAGCTCTCCTCCCATAGACTGAGGAGGTAGGTCTTCCTGGCATTTGGTTGCCACCGTGTGGAGGCTTGGTGGCAGTGACGTGCAAATGGGGGGCTGGTGTTAGGCCAGGTGAGTGGAGCAGGGCCACTGGTTCTGGCGGCACATGCTCCTTGATGCACATGCGTGATCAAGTTTGCTGAGGCCCAGGGGAGTAGGCAGGAGAAAAAGCTGGAGGAAACAGTGGGGCATTATGAGGACATATGAGGCCCACCTGTCACACCTCCACCTGCCACGTCACCAGACTGGCCTGCAGTGAGGCACTGGATTATGTGTGCCTTGTGGGGGTGGACCTTCCTCTCCTGCCCCACCACAGGGAGTAATCTGCGGGGGTATCCTCACCACTGGGGAGGTCCGGGAAGACAGTGGACATTGGAGAAGTGTGGATACTGGCTGATGGAAGCCTCTGCCCCTCATCGTGGCCCCGGAGGATAAACAGAGTATGGAAAAAAAAATAAGGATGGACACCTTTTTGTGCTCCATTTAAAAATTATTCTTAGTCCTGTACAATCTTAAAAGTTTATTGTTTTTGAAACTCATAGTATTATGATAGATCTGTTATTAACTAGAAGGTAAATTCATGTTATTACATAATTTGCATTTTTTATTATTTTTTTCCCCAGATCCCCCCCCCACCCAACCTTAAGATCAGGGTAACCACGCTGCTCCTTAACACTGTCCTGGACCACAAGTGAAAAGCTACTTTAAGAGGCAGCTGCATGATTGGATGGCTGTGTTTGCATGTGTAACCCCCACGGGGCTAACATATATCTTTAAGTCCCCCTTTGCACTTGCACATCAGTGGCCTCAGCAACTACCAATGGAGTGAGACATTAGTGTGAGTGGCAGGACTAGGGCTCCCGACCACTGCACTGATGAATGCACCCGTTCAGGACTAGTTCAAGATATGGAATTCTGATTAAACTGCAGTGTTAGTGTAAATAAAGACTTTTGAGGACACTTGCCTGTGGACTACAAAATGCTAAGCATTTTTGTCACCTATACCCTCAAATAACATGGCCACATGGTCAGAGGGTGACTAGCTAATGATTTAGGTGAAAATACCTGAGGAGACAATCACAATGGCTCCAGTACTTGAGATGAAGCTAATTAATTCAGGTAGCTTTGCAGTCACAAATCGCCTGTCGTGTGACAAACCTCCAGGTCTGTCTAACTTAATGGACACCTTGAATGACCCATCAGGGCTTCTGATGCCTAGTGAACAGTATGGGTTGAGCTGAACCCAGTTCAGTCTGCATATGCTGTCTATACAGATATGGAGCTGACTGCTGTTGTGTAGACAGCTTGTGCTACGCCCCAGGGAGCTGCATGTCTGTCAGAAGAGGTGAGAAGCAGAACCCCTGCTTGGAACAAGAGGTTATCATCTGCTGAGTGCCTCACGATTGTGAAGTTGAAAGCTTCAGCTTGACAGAGACATTTCTAGGCCCATTCACACTACCTGATCTGCACCGTTGCGAGAAGTGCAGATGAGTTGCATTGGTACAAAAGTCAACCCACACAAAAGCAAGGGTCCTGGATTTCAGGTAGGTCAACTTTGCAAAGATGGGGAATGTCTTAGGAAATCACTGGCAGGGAAGGAGAAAGGGGGGGGCACAATGGGAGAATTGTAATGGAGCCATAACTGAGGTAATAAGCCATTGCATTAGGCAAGTAAGCAAAACAAAGAGAAAGAAAAAAAAACATTATGGTACCCAAAGGAAGTGGCCGAGAAGGTAAGGGTGGCATTCAGAAAGTACAAGGAAGCACAGGGGGAAGAAGACAGGGAACTGTATCTGGAAAAACAGAGGGAGGTGGGGAAAGCAGTCAGCAGTGTAAAGGTACAAACAGAAGAAAAAATAGCCCAAGCAATAACAAAAGGGGACAAGAACTTTTTCAGGTACGTTAGTGAAATAAAAAAGACTAATGATGGGATTGTGAGGCTAAAAAGAGAAGGAGGGAAGTTTGCAGAGGGGGGCCAAGAAAAGGCAGAAATCCTGTACCAGTATTTTTGTTCAGTATTCACAGAAAAAAGGAGAGGGACCAAAGTTAGGTGATAGAAGCACCACTGGGAGGGAGGTGGACACCAATCCATTTAAGAAGGAGAGAGTCTTAAAGGAACTCGCTAATCTGAAAGTGGACAAGGCAATAGGGCCTGACAGGATACATCCCAGAGTATTAAAAGAACTCAAAGAGGTGCTGGCAGCACCACTGACATCCTTGTTCAACAGTTCGCTGGAAACAGGTGTGGTACCAAAAGACTGGAGGAGGGTGAATGTTGTCCCTCTCCACAAAAGTGGGAGGAGGGAGGAGGCTGGCAATTACAGGCCAGTCAGCCTGACCTTGGTGGTGGGAAAACTAATGGACTCACTACTAAAAGAAAGGTTTGTGATATATCTCGAATTCAAGGGAGCACAGGATCCAAGACAGCATGGATTCACAGCAGGAAGATCTTGTCAAACAAATCTGATAGATTTCTTTTACTGGGTGACTAGGGAGGTGGATGAGGGCAGGGCAGTGGATGTGGCCTACCTGGATTTCAGCAAGACCTTCAACACCGTCCCACATAGGAGGCTAGTAAACAAGCTAGGCAGCTTGCAAGTGGGTCCCAGGGTGGTAAACTGGGTCAAAAATTGGCTGAGTGATAGGACACATAGGGTGGTGATGAACAGAATTCAGTCTGAATAGAGGGGGTGACCAGTGGGGTCCCATGGGGAGATCCCATGGGGATCAGTGCTTGGACCAGTCCTCTTTAATGTCTTTATAAACGACATTGCCGAGGGGCTGAAAGGGAAGGTGTGTCTCTTTGCGGACAATACAAAGATCTGCAACAGGGTTGACAGTGAAAGATGAGTAGAGAAAATGAGAAGGGACCTAAGCAAGCTTGAGGAGTGATCAAGAGTGTGGCAGATAAGATTCAATGCAAAGAAGTGCAAGATCATGCACTTGGGGCACAGAAATGTGGGGGAGGAGTACATGATGGGGGGAGGTACTGATGGCCACCAAACAGGAAAGGGACCTGGGTGTAATCATATCTAATGGTCTAAAGGTTACCAAACAATGAGAGAAGGCTGTGAGGAGAGGCAGTGGAATGCTGGGGTGCATAGGGAGAGAGGTGGTGATGCCACTGCATAGAACATTGGTGAGACCTCATCTAGAGTACTGTGTCCAGTTCTGGAGGCCGCATGTCCAGAAGGACATAGACAGAGTAGAAGTAGTTCAGAGAAAGGCAACAAAAATGGTGCTGGGGCTGAGCCAAAAGTCATAAGAGGGGAGTCAGGAGGATCTCAGAATGTATTGCCTGGAGGAGAGAGAGGAGATATGATAGGGACATTCACATACCTCAAGGGAGTAAATAAGGTACAAGAAGAAAGCATCTTTCAGAAAAAAAGATGCTCAAGAACAAGGGGCCATGATATGAAAATAGAGGGGGTAAACTTAGGGGTAACGTGAGAAAGTATTTTTTCACAGAAAAAGTGGTGGATCCATGGAAGAGCCTCCCGGCAGAGACTGAATGAAGAAAATACGTCCACCACAAAAAGTGATGCTGAAGTTTTTCTTTACTTTATCAATCACGCATTCAGTAAGCAGTGCAATACAGGATATGATGGTGTATCCTACGAAGTATTATATCCATGTTACAAGTGAACCACCACCCCTGTGCTCACTGCTACTCTTTGCTTGGATTTACTTATTTAGCATGTCAACCGTGTCAGATCTCTCCAGTGCGAAGGACATGTAGAACTGGGTATCATCAGCATAGCAATGAACCCCAAGCCCATGCTGCCTTATAACCTCACCCAGGGGCAGCACATACATCATAAATAACATGAGAGACAGTACAGAGCCTTGGAGCACTCTACAGGATAGGGCCACTGGGCTTAAGGAATGATTCCCCAACAGCATCTCCTGGGATCTGCCATGGAGGAATGACACAATCCAGCTGATGACTTTGCCAGTGAGTCCAACATACTCCCTCAGCCTGTTTAACAATACCCATGATCTGTGGTGCCAAGCGCTGATGAGAGATTGAGGAGAATGAGAATAGATCACTCTCCCCTATCCCTCACCCTGAGCAGGCCATTCAGCACCTGTACAAATACAGTCTCCGTGCTGTGCATAGCCCTAAATCCAGACTGGAAAAGTTCATAAATCTGGAAGTCTGTGAGGTGATTCTCAAGCTGTTCTGCAACCGCCTTCTCAAGAATCTTACCTAAAAAGGAAAGATTTGAGACAGGTCAGTAATTTTCCAAGATTTCAGGATCTGAAGATGGTTTCTTTAACAGGGGCTTCACTAAAGCCTGTCTCAAGGGCTCCGGGAAAACCCAGAACAATCTTGGCAAAAACCGAGCCCAGGGTCCCAATGCAATCAACAAGTAACTGTGTCGGGCCCAGGTCCAAGCTGTAGAAAGTTGGATTCAGCCTCAAGACCACCCCACAGACCTCCTCCATCGTCTTCAGTCAGAACTCTCCCCAGAGAGAGACTGAACTCGATCATCTAACTGAACAGTTAACTGAAGAGAACTGAACATGTACTCCCTGGAGGAGAGGAGGGAGGGAGAGAGGGGATATGATAGAGACATACAAGTATCTTACAGGGAGGAACAGGGTGCAGGAAAACACTATTTTTAAGTGAAAAAGATGTTCCAGGACTAGAGGGCATGGGATGAAGTTGGAGGAGGACGATTCAGAGGAAACATGAGAAAGAATTTCTTCACAGAACGGGTGGTGGACAAGTGGAACACCCTGCCAGAGGAAGTGGTGGGGCTGAAACAATCACGGGATTTAAGAATGCATGGGATAGACATAAAGGAATTCTGGAGGTCAGGGGTAAGGTGCAACAGACTTCTAGGAAAACAAACTGAACTTACAAGCTCAAATGGGCAGACTGGGTGGGCCATAGGCCCTTATCTGCTGACACTGTCTATGTATCTATGTATCTCCCTGAGGTCCAACCCTGTCAGCTTGTAACAGTCCTTCAGGAGACATCCCAGCCCTAATGGAGGACACCCTGTCTGAGAAGAACGAAGCAAACTCTTCACATTTATGAGATGAAAATGCTCTAACAGGTTTCAGACAGGCTGGATGTAGAAGTCTGTCCATAACCCGAAAGAGCTGAGCCTGTCGAGTCTTCCTAGCTGCAATTGCCCCAGACATAAAAGTTGCCTTTTTACAGGTGATTGCATTCTGATACCCATCATAATGAGCCATCAGAACCAGTCTGTCCTCCTGTGTCCTGTTTTATCTCCCTCGCCTCTCCAACCTCCACTTGCTGGTCTTCCGTGCCCTTAGTTCATTATCAAACCAAGGTGAGCCAAGACACGAAATCAGCAGATGTACATGGACTGGTATCAAGCGGTCCAAGGCCCCAGTGACAGCCTTATTATAGGCCTCCATGCATGCCTCCATTACAGATGAAATGTCCAGCTCTGCCAACAGTCCCTCCAGCCGTAACCCTTTTAATGGGCAGAACTGTACCATTTCCACAGGGGGGAGGACAATAAAGGGGGTTTGAAGCTAAACCTGACCAAGCGGTCAGATCAGTCTTGAAGGTGTAAATCTGAAGTTCCAGGGAGAACAACAGATTGAGCACATGCCCAAAGCAATGGGTCCTGGCAGTGGATGCAAGGGATAAACCAAGGGCCTCCATATTAGACAGGAAGTCCCAGGCACATAGTGTGCCATCATCATCCACTCAGGTGTTGAAGTCGCCAAGAACAAGCCATCTTGGAGTCTCCAACATCCTATCGGTGATGAAGATCATCATCTCCCAAGGAAGTCCTTGTCCTAACCAGGTGGTCGGTAGACAAGGAGCACCCTAAAATCCACCCTGGGGCCCACACATACTGCCAAACATTCGAAAGACTTGGAGTCTCTCACTAAGTGCACCACCAGGCCCAGCTCTGACTTAAAAGAAATGCCCCCCATGATTCTTCCACGGGCAGTGAACCAAGGAAAAATCAGCCGGGGTTGCTGACTCCAAAACAGTGCCGGAGTTGTCTCCCTGCCAGGTCTCTGTAATGCCCACAAGGTCAACCGATGCCACAAGATCCACCATTATGATAGGCTTGTTCACCATCAACCTATCATTGCACAACAACACCTAAAGAAGATGAAAGAGACTGGTCCCTTAGCTACCCCCTTTGGTCTGGGAGGTTCCTTGGTAAGAGGGACAAGGCATGGGGGACCCTGTTCCAACTGCCTCCTCCTCCCAGGGCATCTCCTGGTCCCCAGAACCCCAATCAGACTCTCTTTGAAAACACAGCCTTTGATTTTTCCCCTTCCACCACCCTTCCTTATAATTCTTGGCTCCCTGCAGTGCTGGTAAGCTGTAGCCAACAAGGACGGGTCCTGGAAGGGATGCAAGGTCTTAAGGAGAGAAGGGAAGTAACAAATCCCAGGGGACTGCACTAAAAAAACCATCACAGACAATAAATCTACCACTCATGACCCAATTAAATAAAACACAGTTAAAAACCCAACTCTCCCACCAAAACCCCTCCACCCCATCTCAACCACAAACAACACTCACACAATTACACACACCACTCACACAGTAATATACAGTCTCCACAGTCACTCCAATGCCCCCCAACATAAATCCACAAAATACCAATCCCCTACCCAACCTCAACACCCTTAAAACTTTGTGTAACATCACAATATAATAAACTTCACAAAATTAGTCAAAAGGGAGTCCAATGTTCATGGAGCGGAAGCCAGAGTCCACCTAAAGATATTCAATCCAAAAAAGAACTCTTTAACCAGGAGTACACCTTTGCTATCTTCAGAGGTGTTCTACCTCAGATCACAAGTCCAGACTAAAGGACAGTTGATAAACCGTGACCAAACCCGCATGTGTTAATCCACAGAGAAATGTCAGAATATTGAACACAGTTCAAGTCTTGGCAGGATAGGGATTCCTCACCCCCACCTCATGCTGCAACAACCAAGGCCGAACTGGTTCCATTTAGCACTCCGGCCCCCTCTCAGTCCAATGCTCATTCCTGGGTTCCAGTCCTCGGGGTCCTGAATACGTGCTCAACCTGCATAGCTCAGCAATAGAAGCTCAAACAGGGGTCAACCTTAACCTTTTTTTGCACTAGCCAGCAGGGCAAGTTGATTCAAAATTGCACTAGCCTGCAGATGGTTGCACTAGCCCTTAATTATAATGGTAAATTGTGCTCACTTATGCAGGAAACAATGCAAGCAAAGCCATGAAATACTCTGATTATTGCACATTTTTCCTGCTCCCACATTGTTTCCAGCTCCCCAGCAGAAAAAAAAGACTACAATGCCATCCATCACAGACAGTGAGCCCCCCTACCTTTGTTTTTTTACCATGGCCTCCTCTCTTCCTCTTTCTGCCCCCCCCACACACACACCAAACAGAGAGAGGATATCACAACAGTAAATGTTCAATCAAGCAGTCCTACAGTAGCTCTTCGCACGCAATAGCTGGCATCATCATGCATCTCACCACACTGTCACCACCACCCACAGGGCAATGAACAGAGTCAGGCAGAGAAAGACACTCGCGGTCCCCACCCTATAGTCAACTGGAGACCTGCACTTTTGAAAGTTTTTGTACAATCCCAAGTGAGCCAGGAACACATCTAAGATTTCTTTGGGGTGGGGGCTAGACAAACCTAAGGGGCTTGGAAAATAGAAAACTATGACATTTTTATTTGTAAAAGCATTGATTTTAATATGCTCTGCCCCAACAATAACAGATTTTTCTTTAACATTGTCCTTTCATCAGCCCAGGGGAAACAGTACACAGGCATAACACTATACTATTTCTATTTCTGTATAGGATGATCTATGCATCCCGGGAATGCCTATTTCAAGGTTTCAAATTATGTATTTTATCAAGGTTTATTTTTGTACCATACATGATACAAAGCTTTGCTTTTCGGCTGAAAGGACATGCTGAGTGGGATAAAGGTGGAACTGTATGGATGGTGATGGCTGGCATGGTCCATTTAGAAGAGCTGAGGACCCCCTACACTTGCCAGTGATGGCAGCTATGGATCTATGGATGGTCACTTCAGAGTCTGGTCTGCAGTGGTGTCCAGGGAAAGAACAGAGTCAAGAGATTTGGGATAGGAAATTTATGGTGAGACTGGGATAAAACCCACCACCTGCAGGGCCGATCCTATATACCTCTTTGCATTTTGTCACTGAAATGTTGGACACAAACACTCACAATGTAAAGAAATGAGGTGAGGGGCACTGGTCTTAATAATATTGGACAAATTGTTAGACATAGACACATTCAGAACATTGGAACCTAGTGACTTAATAGCACTCTACCCTTGATCACACCCAGGATACTAGCTGAAAATCTTAACAGTGGAGTGATAATGTCTCACATTGAGTCATTTGTGGGATCCCTCTCTTGAACTGCCAGATAACTGCAGCTCTTAATGAGCTGTTAATCACACCTGGCCATCTGGAACATTGAGAGAGATTAGCATGAGGACTAGAGAATGCTAAAGTAGAGAATTTTTTTAACTTCATTAACAGCCATGAAAATCTGCACTAGTCAAGCAGGGCAAGTAAAGAGTTAGCTGCACTAGCCCTGGTTAATTTTTACTAGTGTTTGGGCTAGTAAAACAATGTTAAGATCGACCCCTGAGCTCAAACAGAGCACCATTCAGGATTCAGCAATACAGTGCTCTTTCACCCTTTCAACTGTATCAACCAAGTGCGCCACTGCTGGCCAGTCACATGCAACGTCATTGGGTCTACATCATTTCCATGGCTGGGTGCCCAGTGCAGCACTAGGAGGGTCCTAGGTAGACCTAAGGACAAAACAGTGATACCAGTGGGCAGAGTGGTTCCCCCAGTACAGGAGGGCTGACACTAAGTTACTGCACAATGCATGGTGGTGTGGGGGTGGGCACTGTTTGAGGGCTGTGCTTGGAAGGGCAAATAAACACAGCTGAGGGAAGGATTTATGTTGACTGCACTTTGCAGAGCATTTAAGAGAGCTCGGTGTTAAGGTTAGGTTGCAGCTTGGAGGGCACTGAAGAGTGGTCAGCGTTGAGAGTAGGTTGCACCGTGGGGAGAACTGTAGAGTGGTCGGCGTTGAGGTTAGGCTGCACTGTGGAGGGCACTGAAGAGTGGTCAATAGTTCATTCTAAAAGGTTTCAGAACAGAGAAGGCAGTTTGCCCATGTGTGCTCCTTCTTATTATCCATAGTAGGATAGTTCATGTCCTTCAAGTTTGTCAAGTTTGGATTTGAATTCAGTTTTATCTTTACTAATGATTATACCAATTGGTAATTTGTTTAAGGGTTCACTATGCACTGCGTGTAGTAGCCCTCTCTTTTATTAGAATGAAACATCCTTGGTTTGAGTTGTAAAGCATGCCCCCTCGTGCCTAGATTACTGTTTTTAAATTCTAGGCCGAGCTCATTAGTCAGGTATACATCCTGCATGATATCACAGCATAGCAATAAATCAGCCATTTTCTTTCTCATTTCCAGGGACATTGGACTTGAGGTGTGTAAGATGATCCGAGTAACTTACGTTTTTGATATCATATACTAACTTGGTGGCTCGATGTTGTATCCTCCCGATCTCATCTATTTCTCCCCTATAGTGGGCACCAAATTGATGGTCATAGTCTAGGATAGGCCTCACATATGCCCTATAAAGTGACATAATTACTTCGGCTCTTCCATTTATGAAGTTTCTTTCCATTGTCCATGATATGTGATTGGCCTTAGGTATTAGTCTAGTACAGTGATTTGTTCACATGAATTTATTTTTTATAGTGACCTCCAGATCCCATCCATGTAGTGCCTCCTTCATTTCTTGTTGCCCAGTTTATATGTGTGTTTAGTTTGTTGATTAACCATATGCAATACACAACAATTATCAAAATTAAATGTATAGTAACATTAGGATGCACCTTGGAAGGCACTGAAGAGTGGTCAGTGTTGAGGTTAGGCTGCACTGTGGAGGGCACTGAAGAGTGGTCAGTGTTGAGGTTAGGCTGCACTGTGGAGGGCACTGAAGAATGGTCAGTGTAGAGGTTAGGCTGCACTGTGGAGGGCACTGAAGAGTGGTCAGTGTTGAGGTTAGGTTGCACTGTGGGGGGCACTGAAGAGTGGTCAGTGTTGAAGTTAGGCTGCACTGTGGAGGGCACTGAAGAGTGGTCAGTGTTGAAGTTAGGCTGCACTGTGGAGGGCACTGAAGAGTGGTCAGTGTTGAGGTTAGGCTGGACCTTGGAGGGCCTTGAAGAGTGGTTGATGGTAAGGTTAAGCTGGGCTTAACATGGCACAAAAGACCAGACTAGGGATACTGTACTGCAATACCTTACAGTTACTACCCCCCTACCCCCCCCCCCACCACCACCCATTTTTCTCATTTAGGGCATACAACCGTTCCCTAAAAAATACACCTTTTTTTTTTTTTGCAATCATTTGAGTTCTATTTAAGTTACAGTAGTAAGTGTATGTTTTGTGGGGGGGGGGGTGACTGCAGTGTGTGAGTTCATGGGGGGTGAGTTAGTGAGGAGGTGGACAGGTACCACACCCCAGTGAGTTGTACCATACTTACAGCAGGCTCAGTTTAGCTTTTCATGGGTGGAGGCACCACAGTATTGTCCAGCAAGGACCCTCAAGTTGTCAAGCCCACAAGGCAGGGGTAGCCATCAAAACATCTACAAGGACTCAGTGGAATTGTAAAAAAAAACCAAAGTGGACACTCTTTAGTCATCCTTATACATGAAAGCTGATTGCCCTCGTCCTCCATTCCCTGGAGCTGCACACCTCACCTCAGCAATAATTACTGCATCCAGTCATTTCTAGAATGGGATTTCAGGGATTGCTCATATCATTTGCATTTCAAACCACTAGAACTAATTTTTTTTAACTGGGATTGTCTTTTATTCAACATTTTAGAGACCCTAGATCCTAAAATGTTTTGTTTTTTTTGACTGCTTTACATAGAATATTTTCTTTTTCTTTGGCCCAGCTTACAAAGTAAGGTAGGGGGCAGACATGCTGGACCTAAAATCCCTTATGACCTTAAATTGCTATATTAGTATCGATAGACCCAGTTATGTATTTTCATTTCTACTTTTTTACATCAATCATCTGCACCCGCTAATGCATGTTAGTTGGTCAGTTCTAATGATGTGTGGTTAAAAAAAATCTTAAATTAAGTCCAATTTGCAGTAATTTTCTTCTGATAAATGCCAGTGTTGTTATTGGCATTTGTCATAACTTTTGGGTGATGAGGTCTTCCCTACCCTGGGAGGGAGTGGGGGGGAGCTGACATAGAAAGCTGTGACATCACCATGCACCCCTGCCCCCTCAGTGTTCCAAGTGACAGTCAGGAGTTACTGTAGCTTGATTCAATGTATTGTCACTAAATATATATGGCATAAAAGATGGGGAAGGGTGTGATATGAGAATTTAATGCACACCGGAGGTGTCGGATGCTACATAAACCCCAAGAGCAAAGCATACAACACCAAGGATGTACATTAAATGTTCATGTGCACACCTTCCCCATCCTTTATTTTATATAATAACCGGGCATCAATTTTTCTCCAGCCCGGTTTCTGTTAGCAAGTCTCAGTGTCACACACACATGCACACACACACACACACACACACACACACACACGCGCACACATACACACACACACACACTGTCTACCTGTCACTCTCTCATTATTTATTTAGTTTTTATTTTGCCCTTTGTTTTCTTCTCATTTTCTATTTTTTTTCACTTACATTTTGAGATAGCTGTCCCGATCGGGCTGGCACTGTGTGTGACAGTACCCATCGGCATAGTGCCATTTTGAAGAGGACAAAGAACAGCATCAACCAGATAAAGTTTAAAAAGGAAAAATAGATGGTAGGATCAGCCAGATAGTGTACAAATAACTAAAATAAAATAAAAATAATGTGAGTTTGAAGTCGATGTGGCAGCTCCTCCATAAGCAAGGGATGGAGCCGCCATGTTTGTGACAGTGTTTGGCATGCCCACACATGGAATGCTAGCCAATGAGAGAGGGGCATAGTTTGATTGGCATGGCTCATGAATGCTGTAATAACCCAGTGGTTATTATGGCAAATATCAGCTTGGTCCGCCCATAGAGAAAAATTGTTGACCAGTAATTATAACTACAGTAAAAGTCAATTGCACAAGCAATTATCTAAATGACCAGCTTTTACCTTAATAAGGTCTGAAATTCACAAACCTGCTAGCTCCAAATGTGCTGTACAAAGACAGGGATGTAATGATCCATCAGTTTGATGATTGTGAGAGAAAAAAACCTTTTCAACAGCAGGAGAAAGCAGCTGAAAGACACATACTGTACATTAACCAGATAAACAACGTGGGTGATTTGATACCTTTTATTGAACCAAGAACAGATTTACAGAATTGTAATTGAAGCTTTCAAGCTACACAAAGTTCTTCATCACAAAAATGACAGACTATATAAAGAAACTACTTTAAGTAGAACTAGTAAACAAAAAAAACCTTTTACACATGGATATGACAGTTACGTTGATGAAGAAAAATAAAATGTTATGCAGAAACAAAAACTAGTCTTTGAAATCCTAGTTGGGTATAAATCACAGCCTCTCTAGGGATAGAAAATGACAGCAGAAGGCCTATGTATTGTCTAATGGTTATTCAGTGTGTGTGTGTGTGTGTGTGTGTGTCAGATACAAAGTATGATCAAATATACAAATAGAACCAATGTTATTGTATAAAGACAGAATAAAATATTTAATAAATGTAAAACATATAAAAATAATATGAACAGGAAATGCCCATGTATTGTACTGGAGGCAGGAGAAAGGCAACTGTCAGTTTAAATTCTGTAATGGGTTATGAAACTAAGGTCCACACTGATCCCATTATAGAATGTGTTGAAAAGAAATATAAGTTTGACTTCATTAGCCCTGCTTTCTTGTGTATTTCAGAAGTGTCCTTTGAGAACAAGGACAGAGAGGTCAGAGATGAAGTGATCAGATTGAGAGAAACATTGTCCCACTGACTTTACAGTATTTTTCATTTTTAAGTTATGCCTGTGTGAGCTAATTTGGGTTTGAAAGGATTGTCTGGTTCCCCACATAGCCTGTATGTGGACGTTTTTTGCACTGGATGTAATACACAAAATTCTGAGATTCATATTTATAATTCCCCTGTATTTTGAATTGTTTGTTTTTCTGTTGTAGATTCGGTGTATGGACTCCGTGTATCCTGAAAGCTTAAATTAAAATTCTGAAAATCTCTTGTTGGTCCAATAAAAGGTATCAAATTGCCCACTTAGTTCATCTTTTTGTATAAGGAGCAATATGGCAACAAACAATTGTGTACATTAACCAGGAATGTATGTTGCTAAAACATTCTCGCAGAAAAACAAAATGAACTTTGCCTAGGTGGCTCCTAGCGACAATGTTGTACTCAAAAAATAAATTTTGGTACTGTAAGTTGGGTTTAACATCTTCCTAATAGCTGAGATGGAACAGGCTTTACAGATACTCAGTTCAGGGAGTGGAAATCTTATCCCCTTAATACTAATTTACATTTAAATTACATATACATACATCTCTCAAAATTTACAAATATTAAAAAACATTAAATCTTCTCCTCAGTTAACTATCTCTAATACATAAATCTACCTACATCTTCTAAAATGAAACCCTTTTCTCCCTACCAGCTTCCATACATAAATTTGTTATAGGGATAGGATAATGTGTTAAATAAAGCCAACATGTCATATGACCATGATCTATTTGATAGCACAAGTAACTCTATTATCAAATATTATGAACTATAGACAAATATTTTAAAGAATTACTTCTTTTTAAAATTCTTATTAATGGGGGGAAGCAAAGCAATTAATTATTTTTATGATGAACCAGTTACGTCTTTCAGATGCTCACAATTGTATCATAGTTTTTGAAAAGGAGAGTTTCTTTCTGAATGTGCCACCATTTTTGTTTGATATTTGTTCAAAGGTTTTGGCTATTCCAGAATTAGTCTTTTGGTTACCATAGTCCATAAACACACAATTTTGGTCTGGCTAAAGGAGAGATATCGCAAACCTATGCCATTAAACAAAAGTATTCCAGAATTACACAGAATATTTCATCCCACTATATCCAAAATTAAATTTGATTTCATTGACTACCATTTATTAATTTGTGGATATTTCCATAGATTATGTGACAAATTAGACACCATACCACATTGGTGCCAACATTTATCACTGTAGCTTGGATTTATTTTATTCAGAAAGACTGGAGTAATATAGGCTGTATTTAATATCATTATTTGAATGGATTTACTTTTAGCAGCTGTATAATTTTTGTTTTCTTTTAGGTCTTATAGTATATTCCTCTACTGTATATCATTTAAATGTATGTCAAGCCCTTCATTCCATTTATTATTCATATGTGACCTCTTATCATTGTGGGACCCTAAGAACTCTCTATACATCCTGGATTTTTTTGTATAGAACAGCCCAATAATAATTGCTCCTTAGAAAAATTCAGGCTATGCAGGATGGCAAGGCAGCACATCTACCCCTAATGTGATGGCACAGAAACCGCCCATGACTCTTTATGGTAATTAAGGTGTAGTACACTGAATGAGCAGGTGTGTGGAAAGACAGTAAACCTGCGGCTATCTGGTTTCTGTGAAGGAGAGGGAGCCCTCCTAGCCCAAAGCTAGAGAAGTAGCCATGGTGGCTAGTGATTGCAAAAAGGTGACTCAGGTGCCTGCATCGCTTAATGCTGATGGATGCATACAGACAGTAGGAAAGATGTCTGCCTCTGATATGAGGCACAGTGTGGGAGTGCACCAACAGCCTTACACATTAATGACTTCTTGTGAATGGTCTGGCCTGTCACCTCCACCCCATGATGTTCCTGCACCACTGCCCTCTTCACATTTTGCCACTCAGCAAATGGGTACATATGCTTCACACGAGGTAGTGCTCTGTGGTACATGCTAATCTCCTCCTGCATCCCCCATCCCCGATGCCCCCCACCCCACAAATCCATGGCTATGGGCTACTGGTGGGTGGGGTAGGGGTCTCCAGAACTACATAACATAGGTACATCTATCACAACATAGATGTTTGATTTAGGTCAAAACTTTCAGTAAGGTGAGTTGGTTTCATGGGATAAAACAGTTTGCTCTTTGTGTCTGCAGCATATATAGGCTGTGCATAAAGTATTGTGCTATTTTTAATGCAACTGTAATCTCTGTATCTGTATTTTTTTACTGCGATAGTGCAATACTGGAGCCCTGTCTCTGAAAAGGAAACAGGAAGAGGAGCTTTAGTTTTCTTCTCGAGTGGGCAAAACTGCAACTCGGTGCTGGGGGCTAATTTGTTCAGGCTTTTTAAACTCTACTCAGCTTTTAGTGTTCTAGACCACACAAGTGGTGCTAGATACATAATTTTATTTAAAACAGATTTTTACCGATTCTGAATGGCCCGTAATCCCAGAGGTATGTCTGGGTCACTCTCTGGTATATATACACACACACTGCAGCGAGCAGGGTGAGCACTAATCTCCGCACGCGAAGATGTGCACTAAGACACGTGCATTCTTTTGCGTGTCTTGCATGTCTAGAGAGATAGAGGGATCAAGGCCATAAATCTAGGTAAGACCATTAAAGTGACATAATACCCTTAATCCCAAACAGCATATACTAGTGTGTGTCTTAATACTCCAGATTTGTCTGCAAAACTAATTATCTTTTGAATATATTGCCAACAAACTTAAAATGTTTAATAAAGTTGTGAATATTGAAGAGAATAAGGGAGTCCTATGTGTCGACTGTCAAATGTATATGATAATAACCCAGGTCAATATCCCAGACTCCTTCATTTGCAAAACGTGCACACGTAACTTAGAACTCTAAACACAGCTCAACCTGTTCTCTCTGTATCTCCAATTCTTAGACCAAAAACAAATGGAAATGACACAATAACTAAATATCCAAATTGATGTACCATGTGTAGGCAAAACATCATGTGGGGTATTATCAGAGATAGGCAAATCAGAAAATAAAATGAGAAACACTAAAAACAATAAAAAAAGGTAAAAGGAAAAGACCTGAAACTGTGGCAGCAGAGTGTGTAACTCCAAATTTGTTGGTGAACCCTACCTCTAGCAACAAGAAAAGGAAAAAAACAAACAAAAAAAAAAGAGTAGAGAAGAAGAACCCTTAGAAGAAATGGATAATGTTTGGTATGAAGTACAAACAGCCAAAGCACCAAAACATGGAAGAAGAGTAGAGCAGTTTATATTACCCCTGTTGTATCACTTTGATCCTTTAATGACACCAGGTACAATCCAAACAGATACTTCCCCTACTAACAATTAATTACTAATCAATATCATGTAGGTCATAATACTACTAATATGCAGTTATTGATCACCAGACGTTGTCTAACAGTGAACCCTTAATTGACCTAAGCAGTGATGGAATGCTGAACTTAATAACCATGCAATCTGATACTCTACCAATGACTAAGGTAGTAATACTTCTAGGTGATTCAATTGTAAAACATCTGGATCGTGCAATATGCAATCCAGATAAATCAAATAAAACAGTATCAAGTTTTAGTGGGGCATGAATCACTGACATCACCAGAATGGCAGATAATATACTCAAGGAAACAGGACTTGATCCACTGGTAATATTACATGTGGGGAAAAATGACACTTGGTCAGCATGAATACAAAATACCAAGCAGGAATTTATAGCACTAACTAATAAACTCATTGAAAAAGGATGTGAAATAGTCATATCCGAAATTCTTCCAATACCTAAAGCGTCTAGACACCAACAAATAAAAACAAACATTTGTCAATGCCTGAGTTCATTGTTGGGATTGCTGTTGGTACATATCAATTGGCAGGACTACAGTTCCCAGCAGAAAGAACAAGTTATTCCACCAAGTTCACATTCCCTTTGAAATACAGTGAGGTGCATACCTGTTTCCTCAATCCGTGATCTGGCTTTGAAGAGTGACGATGTGTCTGCGGTTCAGAGAAGATGAGGGCACTGGAGCCCCACCATGGATTGGGGAGACATTATGGTTAGAAACCCTAACACCCCAGGTGTTTGTTGGTATTTGCACTACAAATTTTCTACATGGCCTTTTGTGACCCCCACCTCATAAAAGCATTTGGGACCTCTGCTCATGAACAGTGGCACCGTCATTTTGGTAATCTTCTCGAACGTTGATTTCTCACAGTGACCATGCCATTCTCCACCAGATATGTAAAAACATAGTTCGGGAAGGATGTGAAAAATTACAGCTGTACCATTCATAGGGAGGTGTGAAGAGATGACAGTGTTGAACATCTGGAATGAAAATACAAAAAATTCTCAAACGTGTATGTGGAAACTGCACAATGCACACTCATAACAGTTATTTAGTGGAATAATTTCACCAAAATTTCAACACAGGCATTTTGTGATCTCTGCTGATAAACACTGTCACTATGATTTTCGTACTCTGTCCTGAATGCTGATTTCTCACAGCGACTGCACCGATGTGCGTCTGATGTGAGAAAACACATTTCAGGCAGGATATGAACAATGACAACTGTACTGTTCATAAAGAGGTGTGCAGAACTGATAATGTTGAAACTCTTGAGTGAAAATATTACAAATCCTTGACGTTATGAGTGTGAGTGGAAACTGCGCAATGCACTCACGTAAAATAGTCATTTTATGGACTTTTGTCACCAACTTTTCAACATAGGCATTTTGGGACCTTTGCTCATGAACAGTGTCACTGTGATTTTCTTAATCTGTCCTGAACACAGATTTCCTACAATGACCGCTCTATTCTGCACCAGAAGTGTGAAAATACATTTCGGCCAGGATGTGAATAATGACAGCTGTACTGTTCATGAGGAGGTGCAAAAAAATACCAATGTTGAAAATCTAGAGTGAAAATATTACATATACACAACGTTATAAGTGTGCATTGAAACTGCGCAATGCACGCTCATAACACAGTCATTATATGGACTTTTGTCACTAAATTTTCAACATAGGTATTTTGAGACCTCTGCTCATGAACAGTGTCACTGTGATTTTCATAATCCATCCTGAACACTGATTTCCCACAGTGACCGTGCTATTCTGCACTGGAAGTGCAAAAACACATTTCGGCCAGGATGTAAAAAATGACATCTATACTGTTCATGAGGAAGTGTAAAACAATACCAATGTTGAAAATCTGGAGTGAAAATATTACATATTCGCGACGTTACATGTGTGCGTTGAAACTGCGCAATGCATGCTCGTAACAGTCATTTTGTGGAATTATTTCAACAAATTTTCAACATAGGCTTTTTGGGAGCCCACCTCATGAACAGTGACACTGTCATTTCGTTAATCAGTCCCGAAAGGTGATTCCACACAGTGACCGCGAAATCACCTTTCCGGACTAAATAATCAGATGACAGTGACTGAATTCATGAGGTGGGGTCCCAAGAACCCCATGTTGAAACTTTGGTGGCAAAATTCATAAAAATGGCCAAGATATGCACCAAAGTTGAAAGAAAAACACGTTTATGCCATTATACAGCTTACTGGCATTTCTTCAGTTCGCGGTCGGCTTTAAATACTGCAGACGTGTTCCCTGTCCACCGAAGATTGTCGCATCAGACTCTGGAGGTAAGTATGGGGTGTGGGGAGATGGGGTGCGTAGAGGATGGACACGGGTTGGGGGAGGGGCCACCGGACTGAACGAGGGACAGTATTCAAGTTTTGCAGGTTTAAAAAAAATAAAAACATCATGGAAGGTTTTCTTTCTTACAGGGACTTTTGGCATGCTGGGATGGGCTCCCAGTGTGCCACCTGAGTGTTTGTTGGGGGGGTTTTAGCCAGCGGGGATTGGGCACCCCCATCTGCACATACCGAGTGTTGGGGGGAGACAAGAGCTGAGGGGGATTAGGCATCCCTCTTGGCACATATCAAATTGGGGGGGACATTATGCTGACAGGCAGTGGGCTCCCTGTAAATGAACTGGGAAGGGGCATGCCAACAGGGGGATTGGGCACCCTTGTTGTTTTTTTAACTGTGAGGGGCCATGTGGACAGCCTGTCCTGGCGTGTTCACACTGCTGTAAGGTACAGCAGTGTGAACGCACAGTCAGGAATGCGTCTTCAAAGGACCGAGCCATGCCACTATTGGTGCAGCTCTGTCCTTTGAAAAGTTGTCCAACTCTGCCCCAACAGCTGAAAAGCAGTCATCATCAGCCTGCCGACTGATTTGCCTACTGCTGACCTGCCCCTAGAAATGGAGCTCTCCATTGGGCATACCCCTCTAGAGCATCTCTTATACCAATGAGTTTGTCTGCGCACCACAACGAACTCAATAAGGGATATAAATAACTGGCTATGTAAATGGTGTATGAAACAAAATATTCAATGTGTTACACACTGGGAAGAATTTTATGGTGTTCCAAACCTGTACTGTTGGGACAGGGTAAACACTTAAGTACAAGAGGTAACTGCTTGTTGGGAGAACAAATTCAATACATCATAAACAAAACTTTAAACTGAAGGACAAGGGGGAGGAGAGGCATCATATGGTTGCCATTCTAGAAATGGAAGTTTCTGTAACAATAAACAGCACCCTACCAGTTTGCAATCAAGCCAGTCATAGACAAAAGAACTACAAACAATGAACAGGAAACTGGTATAATGCTCCTGAATACAAGAAGCTTGAACTCGAAATTAAAAGAGTTAACATACATCTTGCACGACCACAATATCACTATATGTGGTATAACGGAGACTTGGGGTAGAGATAATGACTGGAATGTCAAGATCAACAGGTATAATAGATTCTACAAAAACAGGAAAGATTGAACTGGAGGTGGTATAGCCCTATATATAAAAGAAGAATGTACAGCATGTAAGATACATACCACACCTGATGGTGATACTGAAGGAATATGGGTGAAAATTAATTTGAAAAATAATACTGGTGTACCATTCATCTAGTTTAACAAATGAACAAAATGCAAAATTATTAAATGAAACAGAAAAAAAGATATCACAGATGACTATATCCTGATGGGAGTTTTCAATCTCTCAAATGTAAACTGGGTAACATTAAACAGTACTGAAACTTTAGAAAATCAGTTTCTCGATACATTCATTCAGCAAAACTTGGAGCAACTGGTAAAGCACCCAACAAGAGGCACCAATATACTCGACTTAATTTTGACAAACAGTGAGGAGAAATTTCACAACACTAAGATACTTCCCCCACTTGGTGATTCAAATCATAACATCATTATAAAATTACTATAAAAATACCAAAATGCATACAAAGTGAAACACCATTATTAAGGATTTTTATAAAGCTAATTACTATAGAATAAAAAATATCTGCAAGCTGGAATTAGAAGGAAGAATTGGCGGGCCTCAACCTTGAAAATACTTGGAACAAAATAAAACACCACATTGATTACTGCATGGATGAATTTGTACCTACAAGGCACAAATATAATAGAAAAAGGCATATCCCTCCATAGTGTAATAATGAGATTAGAAGGCAAATTAGCAAGAAAAAAAATTTTTTCAAAAGTATAATGATAAACCAGCAACTGAAGCTAAAAATAAACTTAAGGACTATAATAAAAAAAGTCAAGGGAATGATAAAAACTGCCCTCCAAAAAACCTGGAGATAAAACTAATAAGCAAAGTGAAAGATAACAAAAAATAATTTTATAATTGTATTGGCACCTTAAAGGGAAAGCAGCACTCCGTTGGACCCTTAATAACATCTAAGGGTGTATTATCTGATGAAGGGGAAATAGCGGAAGAACTAAACAACTATTTCCTGAGCGTATATGAAAATAATGGAGGAATACTGGACTTATGGAGCTGGCTGATGACTGTTTCATAAAATTCAGTAGCACTGAAGTAAATCAGATAATACAATCCCTAAAGGCCAATAGTTCTCCAGGTCCAGATGAAATAACTCCCAGGTTCCTGCAGGAATCAAGTCTAGAGATTGTTGGCCCTACTACAGATCTCTACAATAAATCAATTAAAGAAGGACAAACAATAACAGAGTGGCATGTAGCATTAGTAACCGCAATCCATAAGGAAGATGATTCCAAAAATTACCAACCAATAAGCTTAACATCTGTAATAGGAAAATTTATGGTGAGACTCCTTCAGGGGTTAATAGCTGAAAATTTACAAAACACTTGCCTAACTGATCATAGTCAGCATGGCTTTACATCTGGTAGATCTTGCCTCCCTTATCAAATCCATTTTTTGAAACCATTAGTAGAGCTTTAGACAAGGGTGTCCCATGTGATATAATATTTCTGGACTTCGCTAAGGCCTTTGACAAAAGTGTCACACTCTACACTATTATTGGAACTAAAAAAGATTCAGTAGGTCTGGCCCCTAATATTACGAATATTCCCTCCCATAAGGCGATTGGGGCCCTGTTCCCCTGAGCTCCCAATTTTCTAATGTTTTTCCTTTTATTTACTCTCCTTCCACTGGATTGCAAGCACAATGTAACCCTTTATAACCTTGTTTATATTTTGCTTGATGTGCTATTGTGCTCCATTAATCTTGTTATTTTATCCTGTATTGACTTTATCTCCCCGTGAAACTGTTCACATTACTCATATTGTTCTGAGTTCTTTCTCGCTTCATTGTACACAATGTAGAGCCTATGCAAAGAGCTTCCAGCTCAAATGGTAATCCTAGATGGTAATAAATAAATAAATAACTTCTTGGCTGAATGATAGACACCAAAGAGTTTCTGTTAAAGGCCATTTATCCAACTGGGGCAGTGTAACCAGCGGAGTCCCACAAGGATCAGTCCTGGGCCCCACACTTTTTAACATCTTGGTAGCAACAATGGAAGTCTCAGATAGGCTATGGTTGTCCAAGAACGCTGATGATTGTAAGTTAGGGTGACTTGTTAATTCATATGAAGACAGCATAGTAGCACAACAGTAACTCAATATGCTTTCTGATTGGGCCGTAGCAAACAAGATGCAGTTTAACACAGCCAAATGTAAGGTAATGCACCTTGGGAGAAATAACCCTAAGACAAAATACAAATTAGCATCTATTATACTGCAGGAAGTTGAAGAAGAAAAGGATTTAGGCTCATTAATTGCCAAAGATCTAAACTTTGACAGGAATACCATAATTAATATTAAGAAATGCCATAAAATAATTGGATTAATTCAGGCAAATATCAAAAGTAGGGAACCAGAAGTGTTATTACCACTTTATGTTAGTCTTGTATGCCCACACCTCAAATACTGCTCTCAGTTTAACTTACCACATACTAAGAGAGGTCATAAACTCATAAAAAATGTACAGAGAAAGTTTACTAAAAGGATTGAGCACCAAACACATTTAGACTATAGTGCAAGGTTAAGGTCATTGAATCTATTTTCCACCAGATACAGGCAGACCCGAGGTGATATGTGCTTAACCTATAAAGCAGTCAAAAATGACGATCTTATGGAAACTGTTGGCCTGACACTGGAGGAGGGTACACTCAAAACTACAAGCAATGGGTACAAGTTAAGATATGATTTAATAAAGACAACCAAAAGAAGCATTTTTTTTACACAGAGAGTTGTTGGACTTTGGAACAGTCTGCCAACACAGGTAGCATCAAGCACAAATATAACTATGTTTAAAAGTAGGCTTGACAAATATGTGGGGTCCAAGAAATATGATTTCCACGCATGAGTACTTAGGTGCGAAGTTCTTTAAAGGGCAAACAGCCCATTGAACTTGTATAACCTCTATGAATCTATGAATCCATGAACAGTTGGCCTCCCATGGGCAATACGGTGGCTAGTTGACACACAACATGGCTAATCACACTGCAGGAGATAGGACAGTGGATGAAGTAAGTGGCAAACATGTCACCCTTCAAATGATTGACTCTCTTGGTCAATCATAGGATCATTTTGTGCACATTGTTTTGTCCAGTTTAATATGAATCTGACAAATTGGCAACATTACTTATACAAAGTTGATTTCACCTTGCTGAAGACATGTCATGTGCAATAAACAATCTTGTATGGATGCCCTGTGTTTTGTTCTGATGTAGTCACCAATGTTTTCCTGTTTGCAGAATGATCTCTCTCCCTGGATACATCCTCTCCCTCTTCTCGTCTCATGCATACTTTTTCTACTGTCTCTCTCCAATCATGGGTCATCTGATGAAACACTATCATTTGATGATGTTGACAATGGTAAGAGCTCCCCAGTGGTGTCCTTTTTGGCTGGTCATTTTCTATATCTAATACACAGTGAAAATGGCTGAATTTAAATATATTACCTGGAACATGCAGGGGTGAATCATCCAAAAAAGGAAGATGCTGCTGGCCACCTTAAAACACTTGAAATGTGATATTGCTTTCCTACAGGAGACACATCTCCTTAAGCCAGAGGCAATCAAATTATGTAGAGATGGGTGGGGAAAGAAGCCTCTTATTGTTTCACTTCAAACAAGCATTTGTCAATGCCGAAGGTTCACTTTTGGTATTGCTGTTATGCATGCCTCCCATATTTTTCTGTGTATATTCCTCTGCCTTGCATTTTAAGGCATCACTCTCAACACAAATTTCTTATGTTCTTCCAGCACTGGTTTATTGCATTAGAAAAACAAATATGTGTCAATGCTGAATGTTTGCTTGCTAGTATTGGCACTGGCAGTCCAGTAGTTAGAGAGATTCATAATAGGAATGGCAGTGAAGTATTGAAGTAACACCAACCCCAACCCCCACCCTGCAGAGACTGACAGGCACTGGGGGTATGCCTTTGGCTCATCAGCCATAACACTCACACCATTCCACCTCACCCCACCCTACAGACACTGACTGGTGTCGCAATGTGCCTTGAGGTCTTCAGCCCTTATGCTCACCCCATTCCATAAGGAAATAAGCTGAGATGGGTGCAGTATAGGAGAATGGGTAGAACGTTAGGGCTGAAAACCCCATAACACACCTCGATGCCTGTCAGTGGTTGAAGGGTGGGAGTGGGGGTGGAATGGGGTGAGCATTATGGCTGACAACCCCAAGTCATATCCCTGACGCCTGTCAGTCTGTACAGGGTGGGCATTACGTTTGGAAACCCTAACGCACTGGGTGTTTGTTGGTATTTTTGTTCAAAATTTTCAACATGGACTTTTTGGGACCCCACCTCATAATCAGTGGCAGTATCATTTCATTACTCAATCCCAAAAGGTGATTTTGCACAGCGAGTGTGCCATTTAGCACCACAGCTGCAAAAACTCATTTCAGGCAGGATGTGAAAAATGACCGCTGTACTGTTCATGAGAAAGTATGAAGAAAATACAATGTTGAAAATCTAGGGTCAAAATATGAATAGGTGGTGAAGTTACGAGTGTACGTAGAAACTGTGCAATGCACGCTCATAACACAGTCAATTTTTGAAATGTTTTCACCAAATTTTCAAAATGGCCTTTTTGAGAATTCCCCTCATGAACAGTGGCACTGGAATTTCATTCATCTGTCCTGAATGTTGATTTTGCACAGCGACCATGCCATTCTGAGCCACAGATGCAGAAACACATTTTGGGAAGAATACAAAAAATGACAGCTGCATTGTTCATAAGTGGGTGTAAAAAAATGGCAATATTGGAAATTTGGAGTGAAAATCTTATAAAATGATGATGTTATGAGTGTGCATAGAAACTCAGACGCTCATAATGCTGTCATTTTTGTGAGTTTTTTCACCAAATGTGCAACAAAGGCTTTCTGGGACCCCACCTCATGAGCTCTGGCACTGTCATTTCGTTAATTGGTCCCGAAAGGTGATTCCGCACAGCGACCGCAAAATCACCTTTCTGGACTGAGAAACTAAATGGCAGTGACTGTGTTCATGAGGTGGGGTCCCAAGAACTCCACGTTGAAAATTTGGGACCAAAACTCCAAAAAGTGGCTGAGATATCAACCTAAGTTGAAACCCCCCAATGACTGCCATTATATGGCTTACCGTGATTTTCTTCAGTTTGTGGTTGGCTTTTGAAGAGTGCAGATGTGTTCTCGGTCACAGAAGATCACTGTTCCCAACCTCTGGAGGCAAGTATGGTGAGGGGGAGTACGGGGAGGTGGGGTACGCAGAGGGAGGGTGTGGGTTGGAGGAGGGGGGCTGGCAGGAACGATGAGGGACCATTTTCTTTTTTTTCAGGTTTAAAAAAAAAATACGTCGTGGGACTGTTTTCTTTTTTACAGGTAAACTATTCATAACATGGATTTCAGCACACTGAGGTGGGCTCATAGTGTGCCAGAGTACTGGTAGGGAATCAATGCTGACCCAAGGATTGGGTACCCCGAGGTCAGTGGAGAATATAGGGGAGTGGGGGAGGGTGCCCACTCAGACACTGGTAGTGGGCATCCCAGTGTCGGAAACACCATGGGTAGTTTTTGGCACACTGGAGTGGACTCCCAGTATGCCACATTAAAGGTGGAGGGGGATACATGCTGACATGGGGATTGAGCACCCTGATGTCGGCAGGTGGTAGGGGGGCATCCACTAGCGCAGTTGTACTTAGAGTGAAAGTGCCTTTGGGTACTGTATACTCGCAGACCATATGGAGCTTAGGATGTGGCCTACTCCGCATGGGTGGGAGAAAACAAGCAAAGGGAGTCAGTGGGAAGTGGATGAGGTAGGCAAGGAAAGCACCTTCTCCAACCTTTCAGGAAGAGATCAGTGGGATGGCGAGGAGGGGCGGAGATGCGGAGATGTCAGCCAGTCTGATCATGATGCAAACAGCTGTTTGCTGTGTGGTGACCTGCAGATGAAAGGAAAAAGCCGCCACATGATTGGTGCTGCTTTTTCTTTTCAAATGCAGACCACTTCAGGCAAAACAGCATCATGACCAACCTGGCTGATGAGTGGTGTGATACTGTTGAGCCCCTTGCAGGGCACTCTGCATTGGACAGACAGTGTCACACCCCTGAAAAGTTACTATCCCAAGGAGTTTGACAAGCATGCGGAAATTCAAAAGGGGAGTCTGAATTCTGGTGAAACAGGGTTGCCCATTTAAAATTGATTTTTCACAGACAGGCAAGGAGGTGGGTCATCGTAAAAGAATGGATTCAGAACAGGGAACTTATTATAATTAACATATGTGCACCTATCTTTGCTGGCACAGTTTTCCTTAATGAGTTAAGTGCAACAGGTACTGGACATGGCACAAACAGGAGGTTGTGTCATTGTAGGGGATGGCTTCAATATGGTGAGTGATCCTGTATTAGATAGAGCTCTCAAAGAAAAGGGCATGTCATAATTTGGACAGGTGAGGAATGCCATGCTCTAGGTATGCAGAGTCACTTTTCTCTGAGACATGTGTCAGCTGCTGCATCCTACCACCCAGGACTACACATATTGATCACCCCATTTCGGCATGCAGCACCATCTTGACTATTTCTTGGTTAGTAGGAAAATTATGAAAGATGTCACATACACAGGGCCTGCCTTAGGTATGTGGCCATCCTTGGCAAACTTGCAAATGGCTCCCCTACTGGACTTTTTTCTTTTTTTATAACTCGCCTCCCCACACACACCAAAATGCACCCAAATACCTGCCAACTAGACCTTCCACTAGGGAGGATCAGCACACCTGAACAGTGTGGTGGGGGGCCTAGGGAGTACAGACTGATGCAAAAGCTGTCTCCCTCCCTCCTCCTCAACATGAAGGTACCACATTTTTCATTTTCTTTTCTATACAGTTTACGTTCATCTATTACCTTTCTATATGTCTATGACCCACACTTCTACACCACACTGTAGAAGTGGAAACCTTTTAGCAGTGACAGAGTTACTTACCTTGACCTTTGCATTTCTGCACTGAACACAACTGATGTAGCACCCCCTTTAGCAGTCACAGAGTTACTGGTATCCACACTTCATGCACACTGCAGATGTGGTTGAATGCTCCATTACTTCTTACAGAGGTACTCCCCCTCATCGCAATTCAATATACTCACAGCAGATGTAGCACCCTTATAGTAGTCACAGTGTTAGTTTTATTTATTTATTTATTTATTTATTTGCACAATCAGATTTACAACCTTTGAGCCAGAGGCTTGTTTACAAAGGGACCTTGTCACAGAGAGGACATACAGTGTAACATATTTACAGAATACAGAACACAAGAATGACATAGCATTACACAGTTGTTTTCATACAATGAGCAGTTTGAAACATTTCAAGAAAACAAAATTTGGCACATGTAGTACATATAGAGGGGCGAGGCCAGGGGGAGTGGGGGGTGAGGTGGGGGTTAAGCCCAGTGGGCATCATCAGTTGCATTGCGATACTACCAGAGTGCCAGTTAGGGACAGGTGCAGCTGCAGGTGTTAAATAGTTGGTTCCGTAAGGCGGCTTTGAAGGCTGCGATTTTGGGAGCATTGGAGATGGTTGCAGGGAGAGAGTTAAACCAGGATAGGGCTCTGTAGCATGAAGACCTCTGAGCCCAGGTGGTTCTAGTTCTGGGAACCAGAAGGGTGACCTTGTTGGTGGTATGGGTTGAGGCAGTGGATGGGGTATGATGGATGGAGGCAGTCATCCCGGGTGGGGAGAGCCCGAGCAGAAGTTTCTTAGTTAGAAGGCAGGTTTGGTAGTGGAGTCATTCATCGAGGTTAAGGAGATTGGCCATGTCATAGAGTTGACATGTGTGAGTGAGCTTGGGGGCACCGGTCAGTAGTCTGCAAGCCTTGTTTAGGGTGAGGCTAATCTTGTTGAGGGCAGTAGTGTCAGAAGCACCATATACTGGCAGGCCATAATCCACAATGGATAGTACTGAGGAAGTAATGGTTAGTCGAAGAGCATCGGGAGGGAGGTATTCCTTGAGGCAATAGAGGATGCCAAGTCGAGTGTTAGTGGCAGATGCAAGGGCATTAGTGTGGGTGTGAAAGGTGAGGGCTGAGTCGAAAGTGACCCCAAGGTATTTGAAGGAGTATACTTGTTCAAGCGGTTGTAGGGTGCTAGGGAGGATAAGGAGTGGGTTGTTGCAAGCTTTGTCTTGTTTATTTTTTAAATTAATGATGATTCTGTGCTCCTTAAACCAGGTTTCAGCGTCATTGAAGGAATGCTGGAGAGAGTCCTGGAGGGAGGTCGAATTTCCCAGAACAACGTCAATTCTGCCCACACAGCAGATGGGGAATGCAGTCTTTCAAAAGCAAAACATTTTTTTTTTTCATTGTTATATTATCAGGGAAACCTAGGGGTGCCAGACTGATTGATGTGCTGTACAGTGCCACCATGCTACAACATTGCTTTGCTGACTTGAGTCACCAGTCACCTCTTACAATAAGATATTTGTTGCTGCCTGTCACCCTTCTGGCTTTTCTGTTGACTTGACTTCAGCTTCATTCAACTCTTGTCCTCCTCCTACACTCCTCAGAGCCAGCGCAGTACTGCAGTCTGCTGACAGTGACCCCGGCTTCGAGAGCCGATGATGGGGTGGCCCATCCTGCCTCTCAGTTGTCCATTAACCACAACAACTTTCAGTCCTCCAGGGGAGTTAAGAGCTTGCCTGAATGATTGACTGTTCCTGTTCATCTGGTCTTCTCCCCCTGGGAACTGCTCGACCACTCATCCCTGGCTGCAATGCTGGTGCCAACTGAAAATTGAAATCCCTTTTGTACGGTGGCAGAGGAGGGGTGCAGAGTAGAGGGATGCTGCTAGACATGCCAAGAACATTCAATGAGATGCAAAAACAAGTTTTTATTTTAAAAGGGAAAATGTATTTTTGGCATTTCAGATCCCCTATTGATGGGCGCCCTAGTTCACCTATCCTTAAGGCCAGCACTGCACCGATGACTATTTTTACCCCATCATAGTGTCAGATCATGCTCTGGTCTCATTTTCCGTGCTCCTGTCACATACATAAGCTGTGTCACCATGTTGGTGATGAAACCCCTTCCTCCTCCAGTCAAAGGAATTCACTGTGTGGCTAATGGCAGAAATTGATCTTTATTTTGACATAAATGGTGAAACGAACACCTCAGAGCAAACTCTTTGGGATGCATTCAAAGCATTCATCAGAGGATGCATCATCAGTTATGCAGTAAGGTAAATAAGGACAGAAAGACAGAAATCTCTAGCCTCGAAGCCCAACTCAAAGAATCTGAAAGCAGCTATACACCGGCAGTGCAAATAAGGCGCAGAATGAATGAGACATGATTCGCTTTAAATAAAAGCTGAACACTTT
Organism: Neoceratodus forsteri; assembly: GCA_016271365.2. Lineage (NCBI taxonomy): Eukaryota > Metazoa > Chordata > Ceratodontiformes > Ceratodontidae > Neoceratodus > Neoceratodus forsteri. Next base: position 107,874,250 of record CM028137.1, read on the forward strand.
CCTACATTAGAGGGCAGAAAGAGCCATGTTCATCACTAGGCAGCATTATTGGGAGAGTGGGGAGAAGACCTCCAACTTATTAGCACACAGGCTAAAGAAAGGGTGGCAGAAGCCCACATAACTCACATAAGAACTCCAGGAGGTACCTTATGTGTGGATGCAGGAAAAATGAATGGCACATTTAGATATTTTTATGAAAAACTCTACATGCCCAGGGAACATCCCCCAAGGGAGGTAGTTCCATCCTTTCTGGAAGGCCTGTGCTCCCCCAAATCTCAAACATAATGAAACTGGAGCTGAAGAAGCCACTAATTAGTTGAAAGGAAGTAAGCCATCTGCTCAAAACCTAAAGATAAAACCCTGGACCAGACAGCTTAAGTGTGGAGTTCTACCAGACCTTTCTAGAGGAAGTGGCACCCAACCTGCACAGACTCATCCAGCAGGTGGGAGCAGCTGCAGACCTCTCCTCAACTCTGCAGGGAGTGACCATCATTGTTCTGCCTAAGCTTAGGAGCGACACAGCCTATTGCTCTAACTGCAGGCTGATATCCCTGACCAAGAAGATGCCAAAGCGCTCATCAAAGTACTGTCAGCAAGACTGAAAAAGGTTCTACCCCAAATCATACATCCTACACTGACAGAGTTCATGAAAGTGAGACAGGGTGCGGGCAACACAAGAGCCGAAGCAAACTTACTGGAGCAGGCACAAAGTCTGGATGACTTAGCTGCCCTGTTTGCAATAGATGCCGAGAAGATATTTGACTCTGTGGAGTGAGAATATATCTTTGAGGCAATCAGCCACTTGGTATGGGATCCAAAAGTTAAACACTGCCCATGGTCATTGGTACTCACCAATGGCCTGCTATCTTCCTCTTTCCTACTCTGCCAAAGCATTAGGCAGGGTTGCCCACTTTCCCCCATCCTCTTTGTGGTGGCTATAGAGCTACTTGGAATGTCAATCAGAAAGCAAGAATCTTACTGAGTGCTTTTACATGTAAGTCTCTCTTGTTCGCCGATGATATGCTTCTCAACTGCTGAAGGTGGATCTCATTGCCTGAAGCCATGTCAGTAATGTCTCACTGCAAACCCTATCAAGCCTTAAGATCAATTGGGAGGAAACTGAGGTACTCCCCCTAAAAGAACCCAACAGGCAGGAGACAGTAATACAGCAGCATCATTTAAAATGTGACCACCCACAGGATTGAGTCCCTTAACCTTTCTCAGCTTATCATAGAACCCATCTGACTCAGTCTCCACTAATCAAACTACACCCTCCTGGACTGGGTTCTCACCTCACAACCCCACCACATTGTTGCAGCAGGTATATTGCTGGACACCTTTAGTGACCACTGCATGACATTTTGAGTCAGGAAAGTCTGGCTCCCTCCCTCCTCCCCAAAGTACGACTGGTTCAGGGCCGTTCGGTCACTGAACAAAGGAACACTACTGAGCAAACTGGCTGCAACTGACTGGTCCCCCATGTTCACGGCCCCAGGCACTGATATGGTCCTCTCCCTCTTCTGACCAATGTTTACTTCTGTCTGGGACAAGTACACCCCCATCAGGAAATCCAAGGTTAAATCTTCTTACCGCTCCTGGGTCACCTTCAATCTCATCACGACCCATGACCAAGCCTGGGTCAGGTACAAATTATCCTGCTCCCTGTCAGACACCCTCTCCTACAGGACACTTAGGAATGCTTGAACTAAGGCCCTTCATAGTACCAAGTCCCTCTACTTCAAGGCCAACCTCCAGAATAACCTTACTTCCCCAGCTAAATTCTGGAAGGTGATTCACTCCATTTTTGACTCTCCAGACCAGTCATCTCCCCATGTCCTCAAGGTTAATGGCTCACCAGTGTCTGATCCACTCTTTGTTGCTGCTCACTTCAATGACCTTTCTACCACCTGTGCCCTCCCCTCCCTCCCACCTCATGGCTCCACTCCTCTCCCCCCTTCTCTTCCCTTCTCCCTACCTCACTACCTCTGGAGTTTGATTCCTCTCATCACTCCCCAGAAGACCCTGTTCACCCTTTCCTCACTCAACCCTTCCGAATCTAGCCCAGATGACTTGGACTCTAAACTTCTTTATCTGTCAACTCCTATCATTGCCTCCCCAGTTACTCAACTCCTAAATCTCTCATTCATCCTTTGCATTATCCCTCAGTATTGGAAGATTCCCAGGGTTATTCCCCTCCACAAAGGGGGGTGATCCCTACACCCCGGCAACTTCCACCTTATCTCCCTTCTCTTCTGAAGCTGCAGGAGAAACTATTTATTTATTCACGAGTTTTACCAGGAAAACACACTGAGCAACATGCTCAATTCCAGATGCGACCCGGGGGCCAAGACCCAAATACATAGTTGGTAATGCATAGACAGTACAAAAATGAACAAAGGCTTGTACCTTAACAATTTGGGAGAAAAAATTGCAGACAAGGGTAGGATACATACAGTGTAACGACTCAGAGGATAAAGTACTAAGCAATATATTTTAGGTTATAACAGCATGACATTAGTATTGTTAATTAAAACAGGAGCAGCTGAAGGTGAAGTGCACTCTGAGTAATCGGTTGCATAGGGAGGGGTTTGGTGCATGTCTTATGGGGGCAGGTAGGGCGTTCCAGGTCTGTGGAATTTGGTAATTAAAAGCGGCCTGGCCTTTGGATGTGCGCATAAATGGGACATGTAGAAGTCTTGGGTCCGTACTCCTAAGGGAGTACGCAGGTGAAGGTTTTTGGGAGACGGCAGTGGTCAGGTGGGGGGGGGAAGGGAGTGGGACCAATATTTGGCTGCGAACCTAGCACAGTTAGTTTGTCTTCAGTCATGGAGAGACGGCAGGTTTAACGAGCTGTAAAGGTTGCAATGGTGTGTTGATTGGGGGGAGTCGAGGATGAAACGACAGAAAGAGTGGAACAGGGTGTCTAGGCTGGCCAGGGTGGACCTGGGGATGAAGTAAACTATATCACCGTAGTCGAGTATGGGAAGGATAATTTTTTGTACAATGGCATGCCTTGTCTGTGTGGGGAGGCAGCTTTTGTTACGGTGTAATGCGCCAAGTTTGGGGAGCAGCCTCTTGTGTAAAGAGGTAATGTGAGCTGAGAAATCTAGGTGTTGATCTAGCCAGATGCCTAGATATCTGAAGCTCGTACAGTTTTCCAGGGGAGTCCCATCCAAGGTTTTGAAAGGGGGACCGGGGTTTGGCGGGATAGTCTTTGTGCAGAGCCAAATGTTAACAATACGTTTTTTTTAGAGTTAAGCAATAACTGGTTTGACCTAAACCAGTTCTGGATGGCATTCAAATCTTCCTGGAGGAGGGTTGCTACCCTCTGTGTTGTGGGACCAGAGGCATATAGGACAGTGTCATCTGCGTACATCTGGATGGAAGAGTGGGAGCATGCTGCTGGGAGGTCGTTTAGAAAGACGGAGAAGAGCAGGGTACTTAGAACTGAACCTTGGGGGACGCCAGCAGAGACTGGCAAGGGGTGGGAGGTGTGAGAAGCTAGTTTGACTAGTTGTTTCCTGCCTACTAGGTAGTCATGGAACCATTCAGTGGCCAGTGTAGAGAGCCCTGCATCAGTGAGTTTGGAGAGGAGTAGGGAATGGGAGACGGTATCAAAGGCCTTGGCTAGGTCGATGAAGATGGCAGAGGTGATATTTTCTTTGTCCATACTCGTGAGAATGTCACTGGTGACATGAAGCAGAGAACTAGTCTGCTCACAGCTTGCAGACTTCCTCCACTCCTCCAGCTTCCTCTCCCCCTTCCAGTCTGGCCTTAGGAAGGATCATTCCAGCATCTCCTCCTTACTTAGGGTCACTGACTCCATCCTCTCAGTGATGGATAAGGGGAACATCACAGCCACCATTTTCATCGATCTGGTCAAAGTCTTTGATTTGGTGTCTCACTCACTCCTCCTGGATTAACTGAGCTCTGCCAGCTTCTTAGCCCCCACTGTTGACTGATTCTGTTCCTACCTTGTGGACCATCAACAGTTGGTACAGGTAGGAGACACCATCTTCCCACCCATCCCTATCCAGCCAGGGTCCAACAGGGTTCCATACTGAGTTCAATCATCTTCTCCATCTTCCTAAACAACTTTCCCTCTACCTGTGCCAACTTGTATATTCATATATGAAGATGACACAGCTCTCTACACCTCGGGACCCTCGACTGCATCTCTGGAAGTCTTGCTTCAGCAAGACTTTCAGTGTTCTGCATTTGTTCCAGTCCAACCAAATTTGGGTCAACACAAAAAAAAGTGTCTATAACCTTTGGTACCAGCCTGAAGCTGGCCTGTCTTGTCCTTCCCCGACTTCTCCACACTGGATGACACACTGTTTGAAGTAGTCCCAGCTTTTAAGTACCTCAGTGTGTGGCTAGATAGCAGGCTCAACTTCTCTGTCCACATTAATGCCATCCATACCAAACTCCACCCCAAACTTGGTACCCTATACCACAATAAGGACTGCCTCTCCACAGGTCCACCGGGAGCTGGTCACCAAAATGGTTCTCCCAGTTTTTGACTATGTGGATAGGGTTTATGGCACCATCCCCTCGACCTCCTTTGCCAGAGTGAACACCCTCTGCAATGCCTTCTGCCACTTTGCTACAACTCACCTTCTCATACTCAACACTGCTCCCTTTACTCCTCTGTATTCATTCTCCCTGTCCCCTCACATCGCCAGTTCCACTGTGCTTTCCTTATCGTTAAATACTAGTTGGAGTCCCTCCCTTCATACTGGGTGGGTTCTACAGGTAGACACAGACTCACACAGAGACAGCAGATTAGTTGCAACCCACTTGTTACTTAGTGGGATATTCATTACAGCATAAACATAACTCTGCACCAAGAAAGAAAACAAACACAGGAAACAAAAATAATAAACAAATAAATGGCAAAAACAATAGCTTTCTATAGCTCTCTCAATAGAACCTCTCCCTGTCTAGGTCAGGAGGAACTGACACTATCTGCCTGTTGCCTGGGAAGGCAGGGCTTAAGTACCCGCCTCCCTAATCAGGTGACCAAGCATTATTCCCAACATTAAAACATGTTTAATATTTCCCCAAGATTGGTTTGAACAGCAACTACATCTTCTATACATTTAAAGAATCCCATTTAAATTTTTATGTATATAAAAATAATCCCTTTTTAGAGAATTTAATGACACATAGGAATTCTGTAGTTGATTGACAGGTTGGAGAGTTTAAAACTGAGCCACTAGGGGCCACTGATCCCCTACAGCAACCTTCAGAACCCTGGATGTGCTTGAAGCAAACACACCTCCCCTTTTATTCTCCAGAAGCAGCCACAGAACTTTTACTTTCTATCAGCAACCTGGACAAACCAATTTTTAGGTAAAACCTTGAAAGAGGTATTCCTTTATTTATTTTAATATCATTATAATATAACCATAATAAAAAGAACCCTATTGTGCCTAAAATTTCCTATTATTTTAAAAGGAGAAGCTGTGTTTTGGAAACTGGCAGTAGGAGCTTCTTGAAATACTAAGCCGTCGGCAGCACCAACGGTTTAACATGACTCTAACTGAACTCCACAAAGCAAAACCCTAATATATGGGTTTATTTAAAAACAAAATATACATAATGAGGAACATCCAGAAATGACTGTTAATACAGTCTAACACCTCATGGCAAGAAAGCTGACAAAAGCAGCTTCAGTAAGATTAGTCAAGCCATCGGCTGAAATTGACAAACCGACGGCTGACGCATTCCTTGGATATTTCTTTGCCAAACAAGGGGCTTCTCCTGACACAGGAGCTACAAATGCCTGCAACTGCAAAAGGGGCATAGGTCTCCTTCACAGAAACTACCTAGAAGATAGGGAAGCATTTTAAAAAAAAACGAGCGAACGACAGCTGCATGAGATGGCATGATCACCGAGGCTTGGCGATCCCTGCTGACAGTCGTGCTAACCTAACAAAGCGCTAAGCTTACACAACAACTGCTTATCACAAGGAGGGTTATGTAGGGACTGCTGGCAATTTCTACCTGAACTATCCAGGCACCCCCTAACTATTATTTATTGGAGGCAATTACTTCTTTTGCTTTGCAATGATACTACACACCATAACAAATGCAGCATATGGAATATGATATAAAAGGGAAACGGGGAATGCTGCTAGTTTAATGTTACATAGATACATAGACAGTGTTGGCAGATAAGGGCATATGGCCCACCCAGTCTGCCCATTTGAGCTTGTAAGTTCAGTTTATGTTTTCCTAGAAGTCTGTTGCCCCTTACCTCTGACCTCCAGAATTCCTTTATGTCTAGCCCATGCATTCTTAAATCCCGTGATTGTTTCAGCCCCCACCACTTCCTCTGACAGAGTGTTCCACTTGTCCACCACCCATTCTGTAAAGAAATTCTCCTCACGTTTCCTCTGAATCGTCCTCCCTCCAGCTTCATGCCATGCCCTCTAGTCCTGGAACATCTTTTTCGCTTAAAAATAGTGTATTCCTGCATCCTGTTCCTCCCTGTAAGATACTTGTATGTCTCTATCATATCCCCTCTCTCCCTCCTCTCCTCCAGGGAGTACATGTTCAGTTCCTTCAACCTGTCTTCATAGGACTTGTGATGCAATCCATGCACCATCTTTGTTGCCGTCCTCTGAACCTTCTCTACCCTGTCTATGTCCTTACGTAGGTATGGTCTCCAGAACTGTACACTGTACTCCAGGTGGGGCCTCACTAGTGTCTTATATAGTGGAATTATGACCTCCCTTTTCCTGCTGGTGATGCCCCTGCCTATACATCCCAGCATCCTATTTGCTTTACCTGCTGCCTTGTCACACTGTTTCCCTACCTTGAGGGTACCTTTCCCTACCTTGAATGTTCATTTTTTTTATTGTACACAATCTGCCAAGCTTCATATCTTAGGTATGCTGGGCAAAACTATTTAGGACCTGGAGAAGTACAGAGAAATTTAAAAAGAGGGGATTAGAGAGGGGGAAAGAAGGTTGTTGTAAGGAGGTGGCCTGCCTCCATACAGAAATACAGGGATAGCTATAAGAAAGAAGAACGATAGTAGTTGCAACCAAGAGGATAGAAGAAAAAGAAGGTCCAAAGTCTCAGTGGCAGGGACTGACCCTGTCACATTTATCTCATCTCCATGCCCCCATACCCTCCTCTTTATTCTCCCTGTACTCAAGAGACCTGCATACAATCTCCCTTCCCCAGCCACACTCCTCAGTCAGAAAATCTGCTCTTTCATACCATCTCCCCTCCGACCGGAATCAGCTCCCCTCCTCCATCTGTCTCTTCCCCACCCGTCCCTCCATTACACTCCAGCTATAACACCTACCCCTCCCCCTGCTCCTGTCAGCCCTCTACCTGAACCCTTCCTTACTCTTGCCTGGCCTTTATCCACTTCTTACCTCCCCCTCCTCTTAACCTCATAGTTCTGGCAACTTCATTGAAGTTTATCAAACTGTTTTAACTTCTCCTTTCAGCACCAGTTCAGTCTCCCTTTACTCGCACTCTTCACTTTGAGTTTTCCCAATTTGCACAGATGATTTGTATGCTACTTCATTTGTCTTCCATATGCAATGTTTTGCCATTTTGTCTGTACTGCACTCAGCTTATGCTCTGTATATCATCCTCACTGTAACCACATCACCTGACCACTTTCACTTTGTTTGTAATTGTGCTTGTCCCCGTCCCCTTCCTCCAGGTTGCCCCTGGAAATGAGCCTCAGCTCAGTGTGCCTCTCCTTGTTACCAATTTTACATCAATCAATCAATTTATTAATCAATAATCAATAAAATGGTCTCCTCAGGACATCAGATATTTGGCAATAACCATCACGCCCAGAGCAAAACAGTGGATTGAGGCTAACCTTCAACCACTGCTTACTGAATTAGCCCATGACATTGATAGGCAGAGTCAGCTTAACCTCTCCCTCCCTAGAAGAACAGCTACTTTTAAAATGATGGCACTCCCAAGAATAAACTACTGTACATCTAATCTCCCAGTCTTAATCCCCCCTAAATGATGGACAAAATTAGACAGACTGTTCTTAAAATTCCTGTGGGACCACTAAAAAATGGAGGCATTGGAGACAGACTCTGTGTACCTCACCAAGACAAGAGGGATAGCATATCCCATGGTTTGGGGCTTACCATGTGGCACAGAGTATGAAAACAGCACTATACTGCTTAAGAGGGAATCAAGCAGCACCCTTCTGGCTCCAAACCAAACAAATCTTACTTATATAGTAAGGCCCCACTTCAAATCAGACTCTGTATAGCCAATAGACTACAAGAAGGTCTGTCTGCCTCTTCTGAGTTCACAAAATACTCCCTGAATAGAGTTCACAGAAGGTCAGGCTGGAAGGAAATTATGCTGGGCCTTAATGAATGCTTATGGAACAACCCAAGTTTGCATATAGAAAAGAAGTGTCTCCATTGGAAATATGGGAAGATAAAGGTATCACCCTCCAAGCTCATGTGATCAATCCACAGTCCAGCTTTATGAAATCATTTGGTTGCCTAGTCTAACTTTGGCCTACTCTCTACGGATCACTGGTGTTACCTCCAGCTTCGCCATCCTCTGAGGACATGGCTCGGGCTGGACCATAAGTATCATCCCACGGAGATGGACCAAAATGTAGACCACTAGGCTAAGTCACCGCAGGGTAAAGGGGATCTTATTTATCAACATATCCAGAGACTCCATACTCCCACCTGGGACAAACAGAGAATTACATGGATGTCTGATCTCCACATAACCAGAGACATAGGAAGCGTGTTGGAAAGTGGTGCACCAGGGATCGCCTGACCCCAGACTCCAGCTTATCCAGGAAAAATACTGAGTCAGTGGCACAGAACACCCTCCAAGCTGCTAAGCATAGGCATCTAAATCAAGGATGTATGTTGGAGGTGCCAACAATGCCCAAAACATATTGATCACATTGTGGGACTGCCCACTTACACAGACATTCTGGAACATCATTGCCACAGTGGAACAATTCAAAGGGGAGACTCTACCTAAATCTCTGGCCTTTTGGATACTGGCTGACCCTGTATTTGTCCAAGGGAAGGAAGCAGGTTATGACCAATACAGTACACCATGGCTTTGGAGGCAAAGAGAAAAATTCTTCATGAGGTGGACACAGATGGACTCATCCTCATTAAAAGAATGGGACACGGGGATCACTGACCAATATGATGGCTTCCTACATGAAGATCCACTACAGGGGCTGGGGGCAAATGACTAAATTTGAGGAGGCATGGACTTCGTGGTTTGCTAGATTAGTGGATGGTAATCAAGTGGCAGAGTAGCGCAGATCAAATCTATAGAATTTCATTCAGAGTGACTAATCATCAGGGCCTAGTGCACTGCATGCGAGCATCCATTCCAGAACGTGGGTGCTCCCAGATAACTGATATTGTAAGTTTAGGGAAAGGGACATAACCAGAACATCCGTATAATGCTCTATTCTTTTACGTACAGCAAAAACTAGTGCAAGTAGTACGTCTAAGTATACAATCCATCAGGAAACTGAAAAATGCAGTTTGTATCCATGCTGCATTTTTCAGTTTCATGTTGGACTGTAGTCTTAGACATACTACTTGCACTAGTTTTTGCTTCTGCTTTGTAAGGAATTTCACTTACTGTACTACCTGTATGTGTGTAATATTTGGTACTTCATAGTAGTTTAAACTGCTCATTTCGTAATAATGTATACCAACCTATAAGTATATATTAATATGTCCCCTGTCACCATTCGTTGTGGTGGGATGAGTGGTTTCACATGCATTCTGTTTGAGAGAGAACAGTGAAGCAAAGCTGAGCTGTTCTGACTCAAGCAGAACAAAAGTGAAACCACTCTTATCCCACGATGAGTGGCAACAGGGGACATATTAATATATTATAGATCAAGCGTGATCAATGTTTTTTTTTTAACTGTCCGGGAATGTGCCCATTTCCAGGATATCTGCATGTAAGACACTCTTCACAGAATAAGAGCGTCTATGGGCAGGGGAAAGGAGCACTCCAATTGGTCGGGAGCGCTTCCTCAATCTACAAAACTGTAGATATACCACTCTGCTCTGTTGTTTGTGATGCATTAGTGTTGTACTTCCAATAAAATTTTCTGAGCTAGGCTTAATGTTTAGGGCAATATGAATGTATGTTATATTGTTGTTATCATCCCAAAAGATAAAATAAAAATCTGATATACAAAAAAAATCAAATATTCTGCCCTTTTGTTAGTTTTGCCCAGGTGCATTACCGAGCACTTCCTCACATTAAAGAGAAGTTTGTAACTGATCGCCCAGTTGTCTAATAATAACAATGATAGAAAGTTTTTTTGTTTGTTGTAGGATGACCCCTTCGGACCCTGCAACCTACTAGCCCTGTCATCTCACTTACCTTCACCCAGCTGTGGGGCCCTAATGGAAGCATGGGACTGGGGAGTAGCATGGTCTCATTTGGGTTGCCGTCACTTTTTTGTTTCCTTTGACCCTCACACCACCTGATAGCGCCATGCAGAGCTGCTTGCCACCCTTGCACACACAAGCAATGCTTACAGGCCTTGTGCACATGCATTGGTGGTTGGTTGCCTGCCCCTGATGAGTGAGCTAGCTCCTCAGCCCCTGCAAGGAGCCACTGCAGCATTGGACAGTGGTACCAACCCTGTCTGGGCTGGGATGCACTGCATTGGGTTCTTCCCAATGCTGCCATCTTGGCTGCAAGAATCTGAATCTGCTGCCAAACCTAGGCTGCCTGTAGTGCTGTGTGGAATGTAGAATTCCTCCAGTGGAATTAGTGTGGAATGACCAAATCACCAGCGGAATTTCAGTTGAAATTTTGCTGTCCATTCTGTGAAATTCTGCTTGCTGTGATCCACTGAATTATATTCCATGGAACAACATTATCCAGTGGGGAATCATTCTGTGATAATTTCTGCAGAATATATCGAAAGCCACAGAATTTAATTCTGCTGTAATGGAGTGAAGAACCCGTTCAACGTTATTCCGCCGTGGGATTCTGCCATTTCGCTTCTGATGAAATTTGACATAATTTTTGCAGAATTTCATGAAATTCTGCAAAATTCCTTTCCACTAGAATGTGAAAATTCTACCCAGCACTACTTACATGTAATGAAGGGTGGTATGCTTCCTCTGAGTCACCAGGGGGCAGTCTAGTAATAGAGTAAAGCATAGTATAACCTTTAGCTGACTAGTTCAAACTGCTGCCTTAGGATTCTGAGACAGATGGTGGTTTGATTCCCAACAAAGACTTCCAGTAAATTGGCTCAAAGAACTGGATGCACTTAACAGCTATGTCCCCCAATTTCCTGGGTGGGGGGGTAAGAACAAAGGGGCATTACACTATCTGGCTTGAAATAAACCTCTAGAGCCCTGTAGGCAAGGACGGCACTGCTGACTTTAAAATAAAAGGGATAATACTTGGAGAGGTGAGGTGGGAGAGGGAGAGGAAGGTTGGCAGTCAAACAGAAAAAGGGACAGGAGTCTCAATAGAGAGTGGCAGGGGGGAAGACACTGGGATACATTGTAAAGGCACCATCTTGAGTGGCCCCAGAAATGAGAATCTGGGCGGGGGGTGGCAACGGGCACAGGGAAAGAGGAGAGAGGTGTACTGGTGTTGGGGGACTCCATACTCAAGGAAATTAGATGGGACAGCAAGGGGAGAGGCACAGTCAGATATGGGTGGAGTCCACAGAAGGAGCAGGACAGAGAGCTGTACCAGTTTAGGCAGAAGGAAGCAGGGAGGGAAGTCAGAGTAGCAAAGGCCCAAACTGAGGAAAAGATAGCCAACTCAGTTAAGAAGGGGGATAAAACCTTTTATAGGTACATCAGCGAGGGTAGAAAGACAAAGGGAGGGATAGTGAGGCTAAATAAAATGAACGGTGGGTGGGCAGAGGGGACAGTGAAAAAGCAGGGATACTGAACCAATATTTCTGCTCAGTATTCACAAAAGAGGAGGGAGGTGCCTAATCCAATTAACAGAAGCACTCTTGATAGGGGGGTCGATCCCAGTCCTTTCACAGAAGAAAGGGTTCTGCAAGAACTCCTAAAACTGAAGGTGGACAAAGCAATGGGTCCTGAAAGAATTCACCCCAGAATTCTAAAAGAATTAAGGAGGAACTAGTGAAACCACTGGCTACTCTTTTTAATAAATCATGGGAGGATGGTGTGGTACCAGAGGACTGGAAGAAGGCGGATGTGATTCCCCTTCACAAAAGTGGGACCAAGACAGAGGCAGGAAACTACAGACCTGTCAGTCTGACCTCTGTGGTAGGGAAAGTGATGGAGTCACTTCTGAAGGAAAGAATAGTTGAGTACCTAGAGGCCAGTGGGGCACAGGACCCAAGGCGGCATGGGTTCACAGTGGGAAGGTCATGTCAGACGAATCTAATAGATTTCTTTGACTGGGTGACAAAGTAGTAGACCAGGGAGGGGCTGTGGACATGACCTACCTAGACTTTAGCAAGGCATTTGACACAGTCCCACACAAAAGATTAATAGTCAAATTAACCAGCCTGGGAGTGGGTCCCAGGGTGGTAGCCTGGGTAAAACATTGGCTGCACAACAGGACACAGAAGGTAATATTAAATGGAGTCCACTCTGAAGAAAGAGAAGTTACTAATGGGGTACCGCAGGGTTCAGTATTGGGTCCAGTCCTTTTTAATGTCTTCATCAGTGACATTGCAGAGGGACTGGAAGGAAAAGTATGCCTTTTTGCAGATGACACAAAGATCTGCAACAGGGTTGATACACAAGGAGGCATGGAAAGGATGAAAAGGACTTGGCAAGGTTGGAGGAATGGTCAAGTATGGCAGCTAGGATTCAATGCAAAGAAGTGCAAAATAATGCACATGGGAAACAAGAACCCAGGGAAGAATACACAATGGGTAGGGAGGTAGTAACAACAACAAAAGGAACGGGACCTGGGGTAATCATATCAGATGACCTTAAGGTTAGTAAGCAATGTAGAGAAGGCAGTAGGGAGGGCTGGGGTTTACTGGGATGTATAAGGAGAGGCATCAGCAGCAGAAAACAGGAAGTTGTTATCCCTCTGTACAGACAGTTGGTGAGACCCCATCTGGAGTACTGTGTCCAGTTCTGGATACCCCATCTCCGCAAAGACATAGACAGGATAGAGGCAGTCCAGAGGAGGGCAACTAAAATGGTGCAGGGTCTGCAAGAGAAGCCGTTTGAGGATATACTAAAGGAGCTTAATATGTATACCCTTGATGAAAGAAGGGAGAGGGAGGACATGACAGAAACTTTTAAGTACCTCAGTGGAATCAACAAAGTCCAAGAGGGTAGCATCTTTCAGAAAAAGAGACGGCAAGAACAAGGGACACAATTTAAAGATAGAAGGAGGGCGTTCAGGGCAATGTGAGGAAGTATTATTTCACAGAAAGGGTAGTGGATGCATGGAACAGCCTTCCTGAGGAGGTTGTGGGTCTAAAACTGTGGGAGAATTCAAGAATGCATGGGACAGACATAAGGCAATTCTTGTGGGGGGTAGGAAGAAATAGGCTGTTGGTTAACTAGGATCTGCGGCCTATCCTGTAGGTAGGGAAATGGGCAGACTAGATGGGCCAAGCAGTCCTTATCTGCCATCAAAGTCTATGTTTCTATGTTTCATACCAGGATTAAAAGCAGACAAGGCAAGACAGGCAATCCTAAGGTGCATAAGGAGGGGTAGGAGGAAACCACACATTGTGTTACATGTGGGGACAAATGACCTAGCGGGGAAAATGGTGGCGGTAACAAAGGAGAGGACTGAGGAAGTGGGAAGGCTGCACGAGGAGACTGGGGAGTCTGTGGCATTCTCTGAGGTGCTCCTAGTACCCTGCACAAGCATAGTGAGAAAGGAGAGGATTAGGGAGTTTTTTTGTTTGTTTGTTTTTTCCAATTGTTTAACCAGGAGTAGCACACAAAGCTGAAAGCTTGTTTACAGGTGTGACCTGGGAGCACAGGGAAGTTAAGTGACTTGCTCAGGGTCACGCAGTATTCAAATGGGGGCTGTGGGATTCAAACCCAGGTCTCCAGATTTGCAGCGCAGAGCCTTAGACCACTGCGCTGTACTGCCTCCCTTGACTTGAACACATGTTTGGTAGAATGATGTCAAACTAAGGGATATGGGGTTGTGGGCGGCTGGGGCAGTACCTGGGATAATAACACTATCTGTTTGCAAGGGATAGACTGCACCTGAGTGGAGAGGGGAAAGGAGGTATTAAAGCAAAGACTAGGGAGGTATATTGCAACAAAGGTGGATTTAAACTAGATAGCAGGGGTGGCAAGTGGACAGCAGGTAGGCAGGGATCTGATAGAGTGGAGTCACAGCCTACCCCCCAGGCTAGCAGAGAAGGACTGAGGGCGGCAGAAAAAGCAGGGGGTAGAAGGGAGGAAATGTAGATCAATGAAGGGAAGGGGGCAGGATGGAGGGTGGTCTCGCTGAATGCAAGAAGCTAAGGCAACAAATCAGCTGAGCTACAGGCACTCTTAGCAGTGTGGAGGGTGGATATTGTAGCTGTCACAGAAACATGGGCAACTGAGCACTGGGACTGGGATCTGGCAATCCCAGGATACAAATTATACAGGAAGGACCGTAAGGAGGGGAGCAGTGGTGCGGTGGCAGTCTATGTGAGGGACGAGATCAAATACACAAGGGACGAGGGAGAAGAAATGAGAAGAGAGAAATGAGAAAAAGAGACGACTTGGTTTGCCGGCCAAGGCACCTAGCTTCACCTGAGCTCTTTCCTTCTAAGACTGCTTGAAAGGCAGAATAGAGAAACTTACCAGAGCAAAGGAAAAGGATTAAGACTTATTTTGGCTAAGCAGATTTACTGTGGTGTTGTTTTTATTTTTTACTCACAGGGATTGCTACTGTTTGTTGCTAACATTTCATTGTTTTATTTTTCTCTGTAGCAAAGTGTTTCTTACAGCGTATATCTTCTCTGAAATTATTACAGGTGGTGCTTTACAGGTTTTACAGTTTTATCTAACATTAGGATAAGCTTTCAGGGTTACTGCATTTGCTGTTGACTGATTGTTTCTTCTCTTACCTCCTTGTTCTTTCATCCGTGGTTCTTTTTGGCAGGGGAAGGGCCCAGCCACCCACCCCCATCCCCAACCACCCCACACTACACTCCTTTTATAGGGTACCACAGCTGTGACATTTCCTGTGGCAGAGCAGGAAGGGGTGGATCAGTGGGGCCTCCACAAGGTGAGCTCATTTACAGGGGCACTAGTAATTTAACTTGTTATAACAAGTTAAACAAACCACAATCAAATCATTACTTGCATTTTTTTCCTTTTTTTTTTCTTCTAATTACTCTGACTAGGTTATAAACCCAGCAACTTATCTGGAATGGATATCATTAACTGCAGGTACTGTGGAACAATTTTCAGAAGGACAGTCTTACAGAATTTAGGACACTGTCCTACATGCTGGGCCTTTGGAGATCTTAGGGCTCAGCTCCGGGCAGCATGGGCAGAGACTGCATGCCTCAAATTTCATATTCAAGAGGAAATACATTATAAGAACCACCCGCCATTTCCCCAGCATCCAACATAAAAACCTCAACTGCAGAGGGTAGTTGGTCCAGGAGGTTGGCAGGTGGTTAGAAAGGGCAAATCGGGTGCCCCATCACTCTCTGCTCTCCAACATATTACCTCCAAAAACCATATAAACACTACAAACAGGTATCTGCCTCTATCTCTGAAATCAAACAAAGAGGCAGAAGACACTGCAGAGCAGGACACTGCAGCACAGGAGCTAGTACAACAAAACTCACCCAAATCAGGAACCAAAACAAAAAAATCAAAAAGGAAATCCAAAAAACTTCTGATCATAGAAGACTCCGTGATTCGGGGAGTTGATACCCATCTCCAGCCAGGGGTAATGGTCAGATGTCTCCCAGGTACATCAGCATGGAGAGACACTGACCACATTGCTAAAACTGTTCACAAAGCAGGAGAAAACATTGATATCCTAGTACACATAGGGACTAATGATCTCACCAGCAAGTCAGTTGTGGAGACCAAGGAACACCTGACCGGCTGGGTGACAAACTATCATCTATTTCGTTCGGCATCTCCTTCTCTGAGATCCTGCCAGTCTGGGAGAGGGGAGCAGATGGACGGAAGGTCAGAGAAGGGGAGATAGGGGAACTAAACACGTGGCTCAAGGGTTGGTGCCAGGAAAAAGGACACAGATTTGTAGGGAACTGGCAACAGTTCTGGGAGTGAAAGTTCTTTAAATTTGATGGACTGCATCTGACTAAGGAGGGAGTCAGTGCATTGGGGCAGAAGTTTGACGTATTTGCAGAATATTTAAACTAGCAAATGGGGAGAGGGGTGCAGCACCCCATACGTCGAATGGGAAGAACACCCTTCCCCTCTCAGCTAGTGGTCAAACAGGGATTCAGCATGTTTGCAGTTCATTTGCATCACCAGGTAAGAAAAAAGGTTTCTCTCCTCATACGACGCACAGGGGTAATGCCAAACCTCACCCAACAACTAACACACCAAAATCTGGCCAATGGAAAATCATTTACACAAATGCTCACAGCCTGGAAAATAAGATCCCAGACCTGCAGGCACTAATGTCAGAGGCTAAACTGGACATAGTAGCAATTAGTGAGACGTGGTTTACCAGTAACCACACTTGGGAGACTTCAGTACCTGGCTATGTATTGTTCAGAAGAGACCGAGGTGCAAAAAGGGGGGGAGGAGTGGCCCTCTATGTCAATGAAAATATCAAAGCTACAGAAATTCAGAACACACTTAAGGAGCCAGAAGAACTGTGGGTCACCCTGGAAACAGAAAATGGGACAGCCATAAGAACTGGGGTTGTCTACAGGCCCCCAGACCAGGGGGAGGACATAGACACATTACTGTTAGAAGATATACAAAACATGACAGCTAAAGGGGAGGTTCTGATAATGGGAGACTTCAACATGCGGATACAGATTGGTCAATACCAGCAGGAACATCTGCCAGAACTAGACACATAGTGGATTCCCTGCAGGGGAGGGCCTCAAACAACTGGTACAGCAACCCACAAGAGACAGGGCTATCCTAGATCTAGTACTGACTAACAAGGAAGGGATCACAGATCTCCAGGTAGAAGGTCACCTGGGGCCAGTGACCATCACATGGTATGGTTCAATTTGGCTACTACATCTAAATCATCCCATTCCAAGGCAAAATATGGGACTTCAGAGGAGCTGACTTTGATAAGATGGGCAACAGAGTTAAGCTAGCCCTGGCAAAAGAAACACAGGTGAGGGGTACAGGCAAAGTGGGCAAGCATTAGGATGCAATACTTGAAGCAACATCCCATTGTGTTAGACAGAAAAGGAAGTGCAAAGAAGAAGGAAACCACTTTGGTTCTCAAATACAGTAGCAGAAAAGGTCAGAGCCAAAAGGCTGGCCTTCAGGAAACATAAGGGAACACAGCGGGACGAAGATAGGGAGGCATACCAAACTGCCCTAAGGGAAGCAGGGAAGGCAGTAAGGCAGGCAAAGTCCCAAACTGAGGAAACACTAGCACGACCAGTAAAAGAAGGTGACAAGACTTTCTATAGATACATTAGTGAAAACAGAAAGTCCAGAGGGGGTATTGCTAAGCTTAATGGAGAAAAGGGAGCATGTGTGGAGGAGGACCCTGTAAAGGCATCTATCCTAAATAGATACTTTTGCTCAGTATTTACTGAAGAGAAGGTAGGGCAGGCCACAGCTCAGCATCATGGACACAGGGGAGGGAGGTGAGCACTACTCCCTTCACAAAAGAAAGGGTCCTACAAGAGCTTGCTAAGCTCAGGGTGGATAAGGCAATGGGACCTGATGGCATACATCCCAGGGTACTTAAGGGCTAAAGGTGGAACTAGCAGAGCCATTAGCAGAACTGTTTAGTGAGTCTCTGAGCACAGGAGAGGTCCTAGAAGACTGGAGAAGGGCTCATGTGATCCCGCCCACAAGAGTGGTAGCAGGGAGGAGGCGGGGAACTATAGACCAGTCAGTCTTACCTCAGTAGTGGGCAAGATTATGGAGGCACT
Organism: Neoceratodus forsteri; assembly: GCA_016271365.2. NCBI lineage: Eukaryota > Metazoa > Chordata > Ceratodontiformes > Ceratodontidae > Neoceratodus > Neoceratodus forsteri. The sequence goes on from CM028137.1 coordinate 107,892,311, forward strand.
CCTTAAGGAAAGGATAGTGCAACACCTGGAATCCATAGGGGCACAGGATCCAAGACAGCATGGGTTTACAAAAGGAAGGTCCTGTCAAACTAATCTCATAGATTTCTTTGACTGGGTAACCAGAATGGTGGACCAAGGGGGAGCAGTTGATGTCTCCTACCTTGACTTCAGCAAAGCTTTTGACACTGTTCCACATAGAAGATTGATAAATAAGCTGGGTAGGCTCGGGGTGGGTCAGAAGTTGGTCAACTGGGTGGCAAACTGGTTGACGGGCAGAAAACAGAGAGTGGTGGTAAATGGTATACAGTCAGAAGAGATGCAAGTCACAAGTGGGGTACCTCAGGGATCAGTCCTGGGGCCAGTCATCTTCAACATCTTCATTAGTGACCTTGCAGATGGACTAGAGGGTAAGGCTTGTCTGTTTGCAGATGACACCAAGATCTGCAACAGAGTAGATGATCCAGATGGGGTGGGCAGAATGAGAAGAGATCTGGATAAACTAGCAAAATGGTCAGAAGAGTGGCAACTGGGATTTAATGCAAAGAAGTGCAAAATCATGCACATGGGAAGAGAAACCCTGAAGCCACCTATAGGCTGGGAGGAGTTGCTGGCAGTCACAAAGGAAGAAAGAGACTTGGGCATCATCATCATCACTGATGACCTGAAATCATCCAAGCAGACCTCTAAAGCAGTAAGGTAAGGCTAGGGGTGTTAGGTGTATTAGTAGGGGTATCACAAGTCATAAGAGGGAGGTAATAATCCCTCTTACAAGACACTGGTTAGGCCCCATCTGAGATTCGTGCAGTATTGGAGGCCACACCTTCACAAGGACATTAACCAAACTGAGGCAGTCCAGAGAAGGGCAACCAAAATGGTGCAGGGACTGCATCAGAAGACATATGAGGACAGATTAACAGAGCTCAATATGTATACCCTTGAGCAAAGGAGGGAGAGAGGTGATATGATCGAGGCATTCAAACACCTTAAGGGCATTAATAAGGTGAAAGATTCCAACATGTTTAAATATAAGAAAAATAGCAGGACAAGAGGACACAGCATGAGATTAGAGGGGGGCCGATTAAGGGGGAATGTGAGGAAATTCTTTTTCACAGAAAGGGTAGTGGATGCATGGAATAGCTTACCACAAGAAGTGGTGTCTATGAATACAGTGCAGGGCTTCAAACAGGCATGGGATAGGCATAAGGGAGCAATACAAATGACTATGAACAGATAGGCCACTGACAGAGCAAAGGCCGATGGCACATTTATAACGTAGAAAAAGAAATGGGCAGACTGGATGGGCCTTGCGGTCCTTATCTGCCATCAACTTCTATGTTTCTATGTAATCTGGCTGCAGCTCCTAGACTCAAGGAAACTGAGGTTTGGGGTGGTATACAGGCCACCGTCCCAGTCTAAGGAGCATGACAGGGAATTAGCAGGACAAATCAGAAAGGTGTGTAGAAAAGGGAAGGTGGTCATCGTGGGGGATTTCAACTTGCCGGGGGTTGACTGGAGCATTCTGGTCACCTCCAGTGCTAGGGAGCAAGTGCTCCTGGATGTAATCCAGGACAGTCTCCTGGCACAGTTGGTTAGTGTACCTACTAGGCTAAAGAACACTTTAGATCTGGTATTGTCAAATGAGGTGGCAGTAAGGGAAATAAAAGTGGAGGACCCACTAGCTGAGAGTGATCATCAAACAGTGTGGTTTAATATCATGATGTGTGGGGAACCAGAGAAATCAGTTACTCAGGTGGTAAACTTCAGGGGGGCAGACTTTGGGATGATGCAGGAAGTCCTGAAAGGTAAACTGGAGGGCATAAGGCAGGAAATGGATGCAGAGCAGAAATGGGATATTATTAAACGGGGGAAAACAGAGGCAACAGAAGCCTGCACCAAGACAAAGTAAGAGGAGCAGAGCAAAAAAACCATGCTGGTTGAACAGCGAGGTAGTGGAGGTGATGAGAGCAAAACAAGATGTGCAGCAGAGGTATAGGAGGATAGGGAAGGAAGTGGACAGGGAGGAGTATGCAAGATGGTCCAGGGAGGTGACCAGAAAAGTGAGAGAAGCCAAGGCCCAGAGGGAGCTGAGATTAGCGCAGGGAATTAACGGGTAAGAAAGACTTTTTCAGATACATCAAGGAGAAAAGGAAGTGCAAGGAGACAATAGTGAGGATAAAAAGGGGTGGGGTTAGACGGAAAAGGGAGAGGAACAGGCAGAAGCACTGAATGAATGCTTTTGCTCAGTGTTCATGGAAGAAAACTGGGGACCGCTAACATGGGCTGGGAGGGTGGGGACAGGAGGAGAGGAGGCAACAGATGGAAGAATTGAGGCAAGTAGAGTCCTAGAGGGACTGAGGGCACTGAAGGTAGACAAGGCACCAGGACCGGATGGTATCCACCCCAGGGTGCTGAGGGAGATGGCAGAGGTGTTGGCTGAGCCGTTGGCAGATCTGTACAGCACCTCACTGGAGTCGGGATATGTGCCGCTGGACTGGAGGATGGCACATGTAGTACCATTACACAAGAGTGGACCAAGGGATTAACCGGGTAATTATTGTCCGGTAAGTCTCACCTCAATAGTGTGCAAACTCATGGAGATGATACTAAAGGAAAGACTGGTGTCATACCTGGAGGACAATGGCCTCCAGGATGTGAGGCAGCATGGGTTCATTTCAGGGAAGTCTTGTCAAATCAGTCTGATATAATATTATGACTGGGTGACAGGTGAGCTGGATAAGGGTCATGTGGTGGATGTTCTTTACTTGGACTTCAGCAAGGCCTTCAATTTGGTGCCTCATGGGCAGCTTGGGGGAAGCTAACTGGTGTAAGAGTAGGGGCAAAAATGATGAACTGGATTACAAGCTAGCTAAATGGGAGGCTGCAACAGGTGGTGGTGAGAAGTGAGCTCGCAACTCCAAGGTTGGTGACAAGTGGGGTGCCACAGGGCTCTATGTTGAGGCCAGTATTATTTGGGCTCTTCATATCAAACATTGCACATGGGGCGGTGAGCAAGGTAAGTCTGTTCGCTGATGACACCAAAATCGGAGCCATGGTGGATGGAGAGGAGGGATGGAAGCAGCTGCAGGGGGACCTAAGCAAGCTAGAGGAGTGGTCAGAGAGGTGGCAGCTGGGGTTCAATGCAAAGAAGTGTAAGGTTATGTACTTTGGGGTGAAGAACACGTGGAGAGAATACTGGCTGAGGGGGATTAAGCTGGGGATCACTGAGGTGTAGGTCTATTTGATAACGGATAACGCCTAAAGGTGATCACCATTATCGCTCAGTCAGGGTGCCGAACACATTTTCAGCACTCTGATAACCCCAGCACACCAGAACAACAGCGCCAGGACAGCTTTTTATTGCTTTCTGTTGGCCTCTGCCCCCCTACTTAAGGATTCTCAACCCAGGGGTGGCATGTTGGGGGGTGAAAGCAGTGAAAAAAGGTTCGGGCCAGGTGCAATAAAAAAATTGCACCAGCACCCAGACCTGAACCCAGTACCTCAGCCACACCAGCCACTAGCCAATCCCCGACACCACGATGCAGCTTGACCAGCAACTGCAGCGCCACCCCCTACAGCCTCTCCACCCCTCCCAGCCCCATGCTTGCTGTGCTCTCTCCCCCACCGCATGCGTATGTATAGCGACATCCTGTCACCTAGTTTGCCCACCCCCTCATCCAGTCACCCTACCTTTCCATCGCCGTGAGTGGATTGCGCCGGGAAGGAGTCACTGTAACGGATGGTGCCCTTCCTCATGCACCCACTTCATGGGTTACTCTGAGGAGGAGGAGAAGGACCTAGGGTAATGATAACAGGGACCATGAACAACACTGCTCAGTGCAGGAGAGCAGCTGCAAAAGAGAACAAAATGCTGGGGTGCATAGCGAGGGGGTTTTCAGCCAGGTGAAGAGAGGTGATCTTACCCCTCTACAGGTCACTGGTAAGGCCACACTTAGAGTATTGTGTGCAGTTTTGGAGGCCATACCTAAAGCGTGATATCAGGCTACTAGAGGGGGGTGCAGAGGAGGGCAACAAAGCTGATATGTGGAATGGATGGGAGAGATTATGATAGCAGGCTGGGAGACCTGAATATGTACACCCTGGAGGATAGAAGGGACGGGGGGACATGATAGAGACATTCAAGTATCTGAGGGGAATCAATAAGGATTGGGGCAGATGGGGTCTTTAAGTTAAGGAGGGGGAGGGTCACCAGGGAGCATGGGCTAAGAATAGAGGGGGTAAGATTTAGGAAGGATATGAGGAGACTCTATTTCACAGAGAGAGTGGTAGCAAAATGGAATGCCCTACCAGAATGGGTGGTATCATGTAAATTTGTGAACAGCTTCAAAAGGGCATGGGACAGAGAACAGGGGAGAGTGAGGGTGGGGGGTGGGGGGTGGCAGTGGGATGACAAAGGGAAGGGGGTGGGCAGCTGCAAGTTAGGGGTGCTAGCTGTACACTCAAGCAGACTTAAATAGACTGGGTGGTCTGTTTCCGCTGGCACATTCATATGTTCGCATGTTCATAAAAGTCTGCCTTGTATTCTCCTTCTTGCAGTTTGTTTTACACTCAAGAGTATCTACTGCACATTTTTGGCCTTTTTTTGTCTGCAGAACACTTTGGGATTAATTTTCTGTTTTAACAACCAGTACCACTGTACAGTATAAATAGAGAACATGCAATGGGCTGGCTCAAAATATGCAATTTATCAAGTGTGAGGGGGCAGGACCATATCTCATGAGTGCTACTGCTACAAGTGAATTACAAAAGTCCTGCCCACTCACAAGTGATGACAGATTGCCTGTTGAACCAGGGTATTTTATATTCAATATACATAACTGTAGTTTACAAATTATAGTTTTTAAATCTGCAGTTTGTATAAGATTTTGTTGTTTTTCTTGGATTTTAACAGCTGGCTTCAGTGCTGCGCTAGACGTGATGTCATCAGCTTTGTGAAAGCTGTTCTCTGATTAGTCCAGTATTCCACTGTGATGACAGTAACATGAAAAATATCCATTGTGACAACAGTAAGAATAATATTTGTTGATATTTTGCTGTTACTGATGTCACTAGCTGAGATATCTTTTTTTATCTTGTCATTTTTAACTCCACTCCTGTTGTATATACTGTATGTAGACTGTTGCCTCAGAATAGAATGGCCTGAAAAATAGGCTAGTTCCCTTCCCCCCCCCCAAGCTTTCCAAAGAAACAAAATGTGAACATTTTCTTCTTCAGACACTGTCAGCCTCAGTGTCGATTCCGAGGTAATTTGATGCGTATGTGTGTAAACAAAATGCATGATTCTCTCGAGCGTAGCGAGTATAATTGGGATTAGCTGTCACTGCCTTTATGATTTATGGTTTAATTAATAAACAATTACACTGCGTCAGAGAGTGGATTAACAGTTTGTAATTCCAATCATCATACCCTTTAAAGATCATGTGCAAAGTGAAATGTGTTTTGTTTTCAGTTTCCTGTGAGGTAGAGATGTAACTAGATACTCTTAATTAAATGGAAATCACGTTCAAATGTGCCCCAGCAGAATGTTTGTCACTGCACTTTCCTCCACGATCCCAGCGCTGCAACAGTCCGTGGGAAGCAGTGCGAAGTCATTTGAGTTGCAACATAGATTTCTATGTGCTATGAAGTAGCAAAGTGAATCCCTTTGTTGAAAACCCAACTGTTACTATTTATGTCAAAGTACTTAAACAAAAAATAATAACTTTTCATAGAGGTGTAAGAAGAAGAATAAGGATCAGCATTTACATGCCACTTTTCATACACACTGCATCCCAAAGTGCTTTACAAGCAGTGCTAGACTGGTAGTGAAGTGACTGAACATGTAGTGGCAGCCATTTCACACATCAACACCCACACACAGCGTTGGAAAATTACATGAACCAGTTTTCATGGGAAGGGGAATGTTGGCAAGGATACCAGGAAAGTCCCTATTATTGAGAAAAGTACCTTGGGTTCTTTTACTTCCAACTGGCCACCCACCAGGTCACCAGAGATTGGTAGAAGGGATTTCCGTTTAACATCTCATCCTAAGGATGGCACACCCCATCAGTACAGCAACCCCTAGCACTGCACTCAGGTACCAGTGTTTAGGTATGAGCCCAATCCTAGTATGGAACTAGAACTCACAACCTTCTGGCCCAGAGATAGATGTGCTACCAACTGCATCATGCTGACACCCTTGTAAGCATAAAATAACACTCAAGTGCAGATAAATTAAACAAATTATCAGACTGTTGTTAACCTGAAAAAGTAGAAGTCATTCCAAATGTTCATTAATATCAGTCTGTCATAAGTCAGAATGATTTAAATTTTAATTTAAAACATTATTTCTGGTACTAGTTGCCATAATAATAAAATCAACCCAATCTAAAGAGCAAGTCCTGGGGTAGGATTGGGTATAACAGAGCAGACTGGGTTGGCCAGTGGTCTTTCTTTACCGACATTATCTATGTTTCAATACACAATGTTATAAATCACTTATATATGTCAGTACAGAGAAGGGCACCCAGTATGATCCAGGTTCATCAAGGCAGATGCTATGTCCTTGAATATATATACTTGCTGGCAGCCGAATGTAAGAAGGGTGACATGATATAAACATGTAGGTTTCTGAGGTGGTATAAACAGAGTAAATGTCGAAGGCCTGTTTGTTAGAAATAAGAGGATAGTCACAACAAGGCACGACTTATAGGGAGAAAATTCTACTTCTTGGAGAGGGTCGACTGGTAGAGTCGTGGAACCGATTACCTGTGGAAGTGGTGGGGAAAAGTACCTTTAATAGATTTAAACAAGGCTGGGACAAAGCAAGAGGGCTCATATTCTCTTGAGGCAGTACCAAGTTGGGGGATGGTAGAGGAAGGGGTGTGAAAGGGGGCAATCTACCACAGCACTAGATTGGAGGGTGAGGTACTGTAGTATAACATGAACAGACACGGACCTTCAGTTTCATTCTGTCAATAATTTCTATGTTTCTGTGTAATCAATCAACACCCAGACCTGCAGGGCCACTTATATTGTACACATTTTTTGTCTTATGTGACAACTTTAAAATGGAGCGTCCCACATCCGAGGTACATAAAGAGCATTACATTCCCATTTTTAAATTGAGAAAACAAAATGGAAGGGCCACTGTAATGGCCGTGCTGATGACCCTGGTTCAGAAGTGAGACTGGGAAGTTAGTTGAGGAGGAAGGCCAAAGCTGAGACATCTGTTGCTCAGCAGTACGTCTCAGTTGGGGAGGGTTGGCAACGGGTTCTCCTGCCACAGTGACCCCTGCAGCTGGACCAGGGAGTTGGCTTCTGCCATAGGAGAAGCTGTGACTGGGAGAAGCCCACAGAGACATTGTCCTAAGCAAAGTACAGTAAGGTGGAAGAAAAACCTGGGACTCATCTTAATGATGGCCTGCTTTGACCAAATTAGGGTATATCCCTGTGAATAGGGTATATCCGTAAGAGACAAGCTTCCGGCCAGGAGGGAAAAAATATAAAAAACAGGAAAAGCCAAACTTATTATAAATTAATTTGAAAGACAATCTCAGAAAAGCAGTGAGGCAAGGGTTACGCAGAGAGGGCACTGGCACCAAGACCAAGTTTGAAAGAAATACACAATTGCACATACCCAATAATGCAAAGCATCATGGGATGCATATGCAAATCGCAATGAAAGAATTTAGACTGGTTCTGCTTTAAGCAAGATTTGATGGTGCCACTGAGTGACAGGGAGATCCTGCCACTCTTGAGGACCAACCTTTTCTTAAGTCTGTTGCAACAGTTCTTCTACTTCTGCCTAATCTACCCTTTACAATTTCTAGTTCATAAGGCTGGCCACCTATGGGTGCCCCCTCCCCTTTCTTGACTATGCTATGGTGTCCGCTTTAATTTTCCTTTTCCCTCTCAGGTCCTCGTACAGGGAGGTTATTGTGTTGACCTCTGAGCCGATGTAAAACAACAGGCTGTGTTCCTCATTGTTGGATTTAGTATGCAATAGCACTATGTCATAAAATACCTTAATGTTTATGCCTTATCTGTATGAAACCTGTAAATGTTGAAAATACCACAGCACTAGGTGTTTTTGATAAAGGTAAACAGTTACTAGGGGGCTGTATTATAAAAATTAAGTTACCAGGGTAAAGATATAAGAAACCCCCATTGCGTTATTTAAAATGCATGTAAATTACAGAGTTTGAGAGGCCCTTTGGCATCACGCATTCCTGCTTTAAGCTGAAACAGCCTAAAATGTCATGGTGATTTGCATATACGTCCCATGATGCTTTGCATTATGGGGGTATGTGTAATATTGTGTTTCTTTGCCCTTTGAGGTAACCCTTGCTTCAGTGCTTCTGCACTGAGGTTCTTTGTCTTTAGCTTGTTTTGGGTTTTTTCTTTTTTGAGCCCTCATCACCCAAACACACAAGACCAACATACTGAAGAGACAGTTAAGTAGATCAGTGGTCAGTAGGTGCTGACTAAGTGCAGAAGAAGGACATGCAAAGTCTGTTGCTGCAAACTGATGTATTGAAGAAGGGATATTCGATTGCTTAAGGTTGTTTTCTGTGTCTTAAACAAGCATCAGAGATTGTGTGTTGAACCTGGAGTTCTGTGTCTGGTCCATCTGTTATCCCACAACTCCTCCACACACTAGACCTTCATGTACACTGTGAAGGCTGATAACTGAAGACACAGATGCCAGTCTAAATTATTTCATGGTCATATGTAGATACAAATCAAATAAGCTGTCCCATGGCCAGTTGTGCTACTGGAACGGAATAGACACTGCAACACTCAAAATCCAGCACTACCCTCCACATAGAAGACCAAACAGACAATGCTGTAAATCAAAAGCAGTTTTATTTGGGCAAAAAGTACAAACCTTACAAGTGCATCTGCACAGACCAGGAGGCAACAGGCTAGACCCCACTAGACTGAAATCCTGCCTGTTACCTCCGGGTCTGTTACCTCCTGGTCTTCTGTGTGGTGAGTAGTGCTGGATTTTGAGCGTTGTGATATGCAGATACCTCCCATGATGCTTTGCATTATTGTGGGTCTGTGTAATTGTACATGTCTTATTATAAGACACTGTACCCATCTTGCATGGTTTACACCCCTTTCTCCCTCCTAACATAATGTTAGTCTCCCGTAACTCTGCTCTGGCACCCAGACTCCACTGGGTGTAAGCTGGGAGCGAGGAAACTCACCTCCCCAATCCAGGAGATGAGACACCTGCTCTTCTTCCCTCCCCTATCCCTAATCTATAGCTGATCAGTCTGCCTTCTCCTACTGCCTCCCTCTCCTTTGGAATCTGCTCCCCCCCAAACCTTGAAAACTCTTCTTCCTTCCCTGTCTTCAAACGCCTCAACTGACTCCTTCCTGCCACCACTTGCCCATGTTCCTCCTTCTGCCTTGTCTCACCCCCACTCCCTCCTTAGCCTCCCCTGCTCAACTGACTATTTAACTGCTGAAGGTTTTTTTATTATATGTACTTATTATTCTGATATGCTCTTAACTGTTTCAAACTGACTGTATATAAGGAAACACAGAAGGAGCAGGACAGAGAACTGTACCAGTTAAAGCAGAAGGAAGTGGGTAAGGCAGTCAGAAAGCAAAGGTCCAAACTGAGGAAAAGATAGCCAACTCAGTTAAGAAGGGGGATAAAACCTTTTATAGGTACATTAGGGAGCAAAGAAAGACTAAGGTAGGGATACTGAGGCTGAACAAAGCGGAAGGTGGTTTGGCAGAGAGCGACAGTGAAAAAGCAGGGATACTGAATGAATACTTCTCAGTATTCACAATGGAAAAGCAGGGGGAAATACCTAATCCAGTCAATAGAAGCACTCTGGATAGAGGGGTTGATATTAGTCCTTTCACAGAAGAAAGGGTTCTGAAAGAACTCTTAAAACTGAAGGTGGATAAAGTAATGGGGCCTGATGGGATTCACTCCATAATTTTAAAAGAACTAAGGGAAGAACTAGTAACACCACTGACTACCCTTTTTAATAAATCATGGGAGGATGGGGTGGTACCTGAGGACTGGAGGAGGGTGGATGTGATTCCCCTTCACAAAAGTGGGAGCAAGACAGAGGCAGGAAACTACAGACCTGTCAGTTTGACCTCAGTGGTATGGAAAATGATGGAATCACTTCTGAAGGAAAGAATTGTTGAGTACCTAGAGGCCAGTGGGGCACAGGACCCAAGGCAGCATGGATTCAGAGTGGGAAGGTCATGTCAGACAAATCTAATTGATTTCTTTGACTGGGTGACCAAAGCAGTAGACCAGGGAGGGGCTGTGGACATGGCTTACCTAGACTTTAGCAAGGCATTTGACACAGTCCCACACAAAAGATTAATAAACAAATTAGCCAGCCTGTGAGTGGGTCCTAGGGTGGTAGCCTGGGTAAAACACTGGTTGGACAACAGGACACAGCGGGTAATAGTAAATGGAGTCCACAGTGAAGAAAGGAGGGTTACTAGTTGGGTACCGCAGGGTTCAGTACTGGGGCCGATCCTTTTTTAATGTCTTTATAAGTGACATTGCAGAGGGACTGGATGGGAAAGTATATCTCTTTGCAGATGACACAAAGATCTGCAACAGGGTTGATACACAAGGTGGGGTGGAAAGGGTGAAAAGGGACTTGGCAAGGTTGGGGGAATGGTCAGATGTATGGCAGCTTAGATTCAGTGCAAAGAAGTGCAAAGTAATGCACTTGGGAAACAAAAATCCAGGGGAAGAGTACACAATGGGGGGTAAGATACTGACAACAACAAAAATGGAAAGGGACCTGGGGGTAGTCATATCAGATGATCTAAAGGTGGGCCAGCACTGTGAAAAGGCAGTAAGGAGGGCTGGGGGGATACTGGGATGCATAGGGGAGAGGCATCACCAGTAGAAAACAGGAAGTTGTTGGCCCTCTGTACAGACAGTTGGTAAGACCACATCTGGAGTACTGTGTACAGTTCTGGAGACCCCATCTCCGCAAAGACATAGACAGGGTGGAGGCTGTCCAGAGGAGGGAAACCAAAATGATGCAGGGTCTGCATCAGAAGACATATGAAGAAAGACTAAAGGAACTAAAAATGTATAGCCCGAGGAAAGGAGGGAGAGGGGGGACATGATAGAAATTTTCAATACCTCAAGGGAATCAACAAAGTCCAAGAGGGTAGCATCTTTCTGAAAATGAGATGGGCAAGAACAAGGGGGCACAATTTGAAGATAGAGGGGGGACGGCTCAGAGGCAATGTGAGGAAGTATTTCTTCACAGAGAGGGTTGTGGATACATGGAACAGCCTTCCTGAGGAGGTTGTAGAGTCAAAAACAGTAGAAATTCAAGAATGCATGGGACAGACATAAGGCAATTCTACTGGCGAAGTAGGAGGAAGTAGGCTGTTGGTTAACTAGGATGTGCAGCTTATCCGTTAGGTAGGGAAATGGGCGGACTAGGTGGGCCAAGCGGTCCTTGTCTGCAGTCAAATTCTATGTTTCTATGTATTATTTGTTTTAATGTATCTTGTTTTCTGTAACCACTGCCTGATATTGTATTAGCTGTATATGATTCTCTGTAACCCTCTGTTTGCATTGTACCTTTGTCTCTGAGTCACACCTGGAAATGAGCCTTGGCTCAGTGTGCCTTTCCCGGTTACTACATTTTAAATAAATAGATAAGTTTGTGTGTGCTGTAAGAGATGGGCCTTCTGGTAGAAGAGCACCATACTCTCGCACACTTTGGGCAGACAGAACTCCTCAGCCTCACTTCATGGTCCTTGCTCTCAAACTGCAGGAGACGCCGCTGTATTACAGCTCTGTGGAACGTGGAATTTTTTTTTTTTTTTTTTCTATACAGTACAACGTCAATTATCTGAACTCACTGGGGGATGTAAGATTAGTTCAGATAATCGAGGGTTTGTAAAATCGAGGGTCCCTCACACCATGTTCCTATTAGCTTGGGAGACATGATACAAGTTTGGATAACCCAGAAGTTCATATAATGGGGGTCGGATAATCGAGGTTATGCTGTATAGCTTTTTGCCCCCTGTTGCCACCTACTCATGCCATTGGGCTCCCTTTGCTCACAACCTTGTCAGCCTCTCCTCATATCATCTTTACTGGTGGAAATCCATAAGGAGCAGGGTCTAAGACTATCAGGAGCCATCTCACATGACAATGGGGAGACAGGCAGTTGTCTGCTTTTCTCCCATCCTGACCCAGAACTGTGGCATGCATGGTGGGTGCATGCATGTGGAGGTACACATGCGCTCCCAGAACCATAGCTTCCTGCACCCTTCTGAAGTAACAACAGTCCCCTGTATTTCTGCTCAGGCACCTCTGGCACCCTGTCTCCACTGGGTGTCAGCCGAGAGCAAGGAAACTCACCTCCCCCATTTGAGAGATGAGAGCAGCTCAGTGACCGCTACAATCATCTCACAGACCTCCCCCCCTGCTGATCCCCAGAAGCCTGAGCTCCCCTCTAAACTTGGGTTGATGGCATGGCACGAGGTGTGGCATCCAGTGCCTCAGTTCTCAGCACCACCAGAATGACCTGGAAAGCAGAATTCTGCTGGCGGAATTTTTGTGGAATAGCAGTTCTGCTTCAGACATTCTTTTTTTTAAACTTATTTAATTCCACAAAATTCCCAGAAGCATTTCTGCATAAACTGCAGATTAACATTCATAGATTACGTAATTCACAGTTAGTGGAAAATGAATCTACAGTATATTAACAGCTGTATACAGTTCCACAGTAACACTCTGAACACTCTGATTTCAGAAATTTGGAATCCCACTTTTGACAGAGTTCTGTGGAATTAGGCAGAACTTCAGAAATTCTGCTCAGTTCCTGCAAAAGTGGATTCTGAAAATTACATACAGCTCTACATTCTATAATATCACAGACATCTCTTAAGAGTGCAAATGACATGCATCATTCTTCACTACGGAGGGTGTTCACATGAAAAAGGAGCATTGCCCCATTCAACATATTTGCAGGGGAAGTTAATTCAGGAGTAGGGTTGTGCTGAATGTGGAATCCTGCTGTCAGAATCACTGCAGAATGGCAGTTCCACATCCAAAACACTTTTTAGAATTTCTTTTAGAATCTGTGGAATTCCAAAAAGAATTTCTGTGTAAACTGCAAAATAATTTTCCATGGATCGCGTAAGCTGCAGAATATTTTTTGGTGGGTTGTAGAGAAAGAATCTACAGTGTATGCAAACTAAGGATTATTAATCAGTGAAAACTGTTTTACACACAAAATGTCATAAATATCAAAATTCTGCTATGGACAGGATTCCGTGGTATTTTTCCATTTACAAAATGTCACAAAAAAATAAAATGCCAGACTCTGAGCCATTCCAAGTTTGACATTACTCATCCAAATATCATGGTATTTGGTACTCTTTGACATGTACCCGTTAAGCAATAAGGCATGAGAGGGGTCTGTTATGGTGGGATAATGGGCTGCCACTGGTGGGTTGAAGCACAAGGCAGAGCCAAGTGCTTCCACCACTTGAGAAAGGCCATTAGCTCACCATAACCTACCCCTGGAGTGCCTTCTTGTGATCATAAATTTGGTCCTTTTTAGTAAATTGGATGCATTTTTAAAACATATTTTTGTTGAGCTACTTTCAGTCAGGCTGTTGTGATGAGATAATGGCCTGGTTGAAAGTACCCCTTGGACAATCATGAGCCAGCATTCTTTCTACCCATTTCATGGTAGGGAAGTATGCCAATTTTCCTGTCTCTAGCTCAACAGACTACCGAGGTCTGACCAAATAAATTTGTTAATGCCACAAAATTTCACAAAATATTGCTGGAATTTAGCAAAATTGGACTTTGCCAATTTTGACCAGCCCTCTTATCCTGACCCATGGCATGATACCAGTGGTGAGGGGCATCTAAACTGAGAGGGCACACTCAGGGGTAAAATTCTGCTGTGGTTCTAAAAAAGCTGCATGCTGAAGGAAGGATATGCTGTGGATGTCAGACACAATCAGGCTGGTCTGGTAGATGTGCCCCTCCCACATGTGTGCAACTGAAAAAGTGAAAGCTTGATAGAGAAGGGTTGGGGAGGGATGGCATAGGACTGTTCATGGCTTGTACTTGCACTTTGTAATACAGTGTTAATGAAAACCATCATTTGTTCCTTAAGAAGAAAAAGAGTCAGTTTTCCTAAATTCTGCTGCATTTGGAGGGACTTTAAAGAAATAGTCCTTTGAGTTCATACTGAAAACTGGTCTTCATTTTGGCACTTAGTTATACTATGTGAGGCATATAATGGACAGAATGGTGGAAAAGGCTATATGTAGGGAGTTTCATGGAGGAGTAGGAGTGATGCATTGGCTAAGTAGCTACACCCACTGCTTGGCAATGCCCCCTGTCAAAATGGTACCATGATTGTCAATATAGTACCAGTTTGTCAGGTTGTTTTCAACCAGTTTGGTGTCACCTTGTGCAAGCATGAAAACACATGCACTTTACAGCATGTGGTATTGTGTGACCAGAAGAGAGTGAGTGAGTGAATGTGTGTGAGTGAATGTGTGTGAGTGAGTGTGAGTATGTGAGTGAATGTGTGAGTGAGTGTGTGTGAGTGTGTGGAGTGAGTGAGTGTGCATGAGTGAGCGAGTGAGCGAGTGAGTGTGTGAGTGTGAGTGAGTGAGAGAGTGAGTGAGTGAATGAGTGATCAACCAGATGGATGGATTGGCAGGATAGGATTGACAAATTGAGTAAGCGAGCAGCTGAGCAGGCAGGCAAACAGGCACGTGGTAGAGAATAGATTCATAGATAGAAGCAGGATTGAATTAAAAACAAGCATTTGTCAATGCTGAATGTTGATTGCGTTGGTGTGTTGTGCTCGCTCACTGCCCCTCTGTCACTAGTTCAGTCTATGTCTCCCCGTGCTGCAGGTGCTGTTTTGTACTGGACTCCTGCCTGCGTTGGCATCTTGTTCTTCCCACTAAGAAATCCGCAGCTGTCCCAACAGAGCTCCGTTGAGGTGGCTCACTCCTTCTCTCACTCACTCATTCTGGTTTTCCTGGCACTGCAGGCTGCCCTTTTGTACTGAGCTCCTGCCTCTGTTGGTGGCTTTTTTTGCCAACAAAGAAATCTGCATCAGTCCCGACACAGGTCTGTTGAGCCTGCTGACTCCCTCTCTCTCACTCACTCATTCCATTTCTGCCGGCGCTGCAAGCTGCCCTTTTCTATTGGGCTCCTGCCTGCATTGCCGCCTTCACCTGTTCACAAAGAAATTTGCAGCAGTTACAATAGAGCTCCGTTCAGCTCGCTCACTCCCCTCTCTCACTCACTCACTCATTCTGGTTTTCCCGCCACTGCAGGCTGTCCTTTTGTACTGGGCCCCTGCGTGCATTGCTGTCTTTTTCTGCCCACAAACAAATCTGCAGCAGTCCCATCAGAGCTCCGTTACGCTCACTCACTCCCCCTCCCTCACTCACTCACTCATTCTGTGTCTCCTGCCGCTGCAGCATGCCCTTTTGTACTGGGCTCCTGCCTGCATTGGCAGCTTGGTCTGGCCAGAAAGAAATCTGAAGCAGTCCTGACACAGCTCCATTGAGCTCACTCACTCCCCCTCTCTCACTCACTCACTCATTCCGTTTCTGCCAGTGCTGCAAGCTGGCCTTTTGTACTGGGCTCCTGCCTGCGTTTCCGCATTTTATGCCCACAAAGAAATCCGCAGCAGTAACAATAGAGCTCTGTTGAGCTCACTCACTACCATGCTGTCACTCACTCATTCTTTTTCTCTTGGTGATGCAGACTGCGCTTGTGTATGGGGCTCCTGGCTGCATTGGCATCTTTATTTGTCCACAAATAAATCAGCAGCTGTCCTGACAGAGCTCTGTTGAGGTCGCTCAGTCTCCCTCTGTCACGCACTCATTCTGTTTGTCCTGGCACTGCAAGCAGCCCTTTTGTACGGGGCTCCTGCCTGCATCGGTGCCTTTTTCTGCCCACAAAGAAATTTGCAGCAGTCCTAATAGAACTCTGTTGAGCTCACTCAGTCCCCCTGTCTCACTCACTCATACTGTTTCTCCCACTGCTGCAGGCTGGCCTTTTCTACTGGGCCCCTGCCTGCTTTAATGCCTTTTTTCTGTCCACAAAGAAATCCGCAGCAGTCCTGACAGCACTCCGGTGAGTTTGCTCACTCCCCTTCCCTCACTCGCTCTCTTGTTCTGTTTCTCCCAGTGCTGCAGGCTGCCCTTTTATACTGGGCTCTTGCACTGGGGCCTTTTTCTGCCCACAAACAAATCCGCAGCAGTCCCGACAGAGCTCAATTGAGCTCAGTCACTACCCCCTCTTACTCGTTCGATCTTAATCTGTCCCAAACACTTATTTCCCACAGCGACTGTGCTATTCTCCGGCAGGAGTACAAAAACATATTTTAGCCAGGATGTGAAAAATGACAGCTGTACTATTCATAAGGAGGTGTGAAAAAGTGCCACTGTTGAAAATGTGGTGTGAAAATATTACAAATGTGCGAAGATACAAGGGTGCATGGAAACAGTTCAACGCACGCTTGTAACACAGTCATGTTATGGAGTTTCATAACCAAATTTTCAACATAGGGCTTTTAGGACCTCTGCTCATGTGCAGTGCCACTGGCATTTTCTTAATCTGTCCCGAACACTGATTTCCCACAGCAACCGCATTATTCTGTGCCGCAACTGTGAAACCACATTTCAGACAGGATGTGAAAAATGACAGCTGTACTGCTCATAAAGAGGTGTGAAAAAATGCCACTGTTGAAAATCTGGCATGGCAATATTACAAATCTGCAAAGTTACAAGGGTGTGTGGAAAGTGTGCAACACACACTTGTAACACAATCATTTGATGGGCTATCATCACCAAATTTTCTACATAGGCATTTTAGAACCTCTGCTCATGAACAGTATCACTGTCATTTTCAGATGTCCCGGACAGTGATTTCCCACAGCGACTGCTCTATTCTGCACCGGAAGTGCAAAAACACATTTCAGCCAGGATGGGAAAAATGTTAGCTGCACTGTTCATAAGTAGGTGTAGGAAAATGGCAATGTTGAAAATCTGGAGTGGAAATATTATAAATTTGCGAAGTTATGAGCATGCATGCAAACTGCGCAATGCACGCTCGTAACACAGTCATTTTATGGAGTATCATTACCAAATTTTCAACACAGCCATTTCAGGACCTCTACTCATGAACAGTGTCACTGTCATTTTCTTAATCTGTCCCAAACACTGATTTCCCACAGCGACCACACTATTCTGCCCCGGAAGTACGAAAACACATTTCCACCAGGATTTGAACAATGGCAGCTGTACTGTTCACAAGGAGGTATGAAAAAATGCCAGTGTTGAAAATCTGGAGTGAAAATATTGCAAATTCACAAAGTTATGAGCATGTGTGGCAACTGCACAGCGCACGCTCATAAAACAGTCATTTTTTTGATTTTTTCCACCAAATTGACAACTTAGGCTTTTTGAGAGCCCACCTCGTGAACACTGGCACTGTCGTTTTGTTAATCGGCCCGAAAGGTGATTCCATGCAGTGACCGCAAAATCACCTTTCGGGGCCAATTAACGCCATGGCAGTTCAAGAATTCACGAGGAGGGGTCCCAAAAACCCCATGTTGAAAATTTGGTGAAAAAAGTCCAAAAAATGCCTGAGATATGTACTAAAGTTGAAAAAACCCTATTTATTATGTTTTACAGCTTACCTGCATTTCCTCAGTTCGCAGTCGGCTTTGAAGAGTGCAGACGTGTTCCTGGTCCACCGAAGATCATCACGCCAAGCTCCAGAGGTAAGTATGGGGTGTGGGGTGTGGGGAGGCAGGGTGCACAGTGGGTGGAGTGCGGGTTGCGGGTGGGGGTCAGAGACACTACAAGGGACCGTTTCCTTTTGCAGATATAAAAAAGAGACTTTGCGGGACCATTTTTCCCTTCTGAGGGGCATGTGGCACACTGGGGTGGGCTCCCAGCATGCCACCAACAGCTTTCTTTTGGGGGGCAGCAGTAGCCGACGGGGGACTGGGCACCCCCGTCGGCATCCAAAGGGGTGGGAGATTCATTATACTGACAGGGATTGGGCACCCCATCTGCAGGAATGAAAGCGGGGGGGGGTGTTACAGAACGCTGATGGGGAGTGGGCTCCGCCTTCGGCACCAGAAACAATGGGGCACCAAGACCAACGGGGTTTGGGGCCCCCGTCGGCACATAAACATGGTGGGGGGGTTATATTGTTTGTGAACATGGTGGCAACCCACCGCCATGTTCACAAACAATATCAGGGTTTTTACATCCCGCCCTGCAATGCCGGGTCACTCCCTCATTGCAGCAGATGGCTGACGCTGCAATGACGAGGCGGCCCTTGATTGCAGTGGCGAAATTGTCAGTAGTTGGTGCGAACGTTCCAAACTACTCTCACCAGCAGCCTGCATCGGCATTGGGGGAAGCAGGACAAGCCTTTGCAGGCTGTGGGAGCATTGGCCACAACAGTGCCACGCCTCCACAGCCTGCTGCTGAGAAAGCTGCCGCAATATGTTGTTTGCGCTGTTCGCAATCAACATAAAAAGGGTAGCTTCCAGGAACAAAATGAAAGAAAATTCTTCTGAAATTTGAACAACTAATAGGAGATACAGATACAAAAGGTATTTTACATATGGTTTTGCTTTTGTGCTGCATGGTAAGAAAAAACATGGCTACCACTTGGAATTCTCAAGCATGAGAAAGAGGCACAAGGATATTTTGGGTAAAGCATCCTGGCTTGTAGGGCCAGGGCCTTTTATTAGGTGTTGGTAGTATTGTTTTTAAGCATGGCCACTAGCCAGTCAGATAACAGCCTTTTATAACCCCAGTTTATAGGTAGCATTGTGTAGCCCTGCTACTACATAACGACAGCCATTTTATTTCTGTTCCTCATCTGTTAAAACGGACTCTGCTGCATAAATAATTTGTAGATAACATGCATGAATGCCTACCCACAAAGTCTTCATGCAACATTTACAATAATGAGCTCTATAAAATAACTTTTAGCGATAGAACACCATGATTCCTTTCAGTGGCTTATAGATTTGTTTTGAATCTGCACTTGCCCTATGTTCAGCTCTGACTCGAAGCTGAAGCAAATCTTAATTTTTTTTGCAGTGTTTTCAATTGCACACTTCTGTAATTATGGAATAGATATTACTAATAAGTTCAGCTGCAAATGCCTTCAGCTAGGGAGATTGATTTTTTTTCCGTCTGCTGTAAATGGTTATTGCTTTCCACTGTATTGTAATGATTTTTGGCTTCATTATTCTTATATTTTACATTTTAAATAGGCAGTGCTAAATCTATTGCTTGAGTTAGAAACTTTTTTTCCAATGGTGAGGCGATGAAGAGACTCTGACAGCATATTGCACACTCCATTTTCTAATCCCCGGATTACACTGTGACTTTCCTGTTTCAGTAAAGTGAACAATTTTGAAACTGAGAAGAGTGAACTACTGTCTGAGGAATTACAAGAAGGAGAATAACTATATAGTCTATTTTCACTGAATCCCCTCTGTTTTGACTAGATGATGCTTTACTTTTACAGGAGAATAAATATATATTTATTTATTTAGTTTTTGTTGACCGGGTAAGTGCACTAGACAAATCCTGCCTATTTTCAGGCACAACCCGGGGAAGGGGGATACAGATGAATGCCAACTGACCTTGAACCAGATTAAGCTGTTGGTGGTATTTTTAGTGAATGAGGGAAATTTGGCCAGGACACCGGGGAAATTCCCCTACTCTTTCGATAAGTGCCATGGGATCTTTAACATCCACCTGAACTACCACCAATCCAGGCAGATGGGACCTCGGTTTAACGTTTCATCCAAAGAGCACCTCAAGTGCAGCACCCTCTCATGCTGCACTACAGTGTCAGTACTAGGATATTAACCCAAGTGTCAGATGGGAACCTGAACCCACAGCCCTCTGATCTCCTGGCCTCAGAGGCAAGTGTGCTACCTACTGAGCCACTGACACTGCAATCATATAGGTGTATATATATATATATATATATATAGCTAGATAGATACACACAAACGCATACAGACATATATATATATATATATATATATATATATATAAATATCGAATTAGGCAACTCAAGTCATGATCCTTTAGATATAAGATACATGGAGGCTCAGACACATTATGAAAACATCGCTAGTGCATGTATGCAATAAGACATGACTGGAAATTGTCTGTCTGCAGTTAATACTGTACATACCCAGGTATGTACTGAGGCATGAGAAATTTGTGCCGAGTGCCTTTAACCCTTGGAAGTGCACCAACCCCAGACAACCAACAACCTGGAGTATCTTATTGTGCTTATCAAATGCAAACTGTAAAACAAAAAAACCAAAAAACATTTATTAACTTGTAAAATGTATTCTCACTTCACCCGTCAATCTGTCTTTCCACACACTGAATGATTAGCATGTTTGTTTATTATGGAGTACATGAATGTAAATTTTTTCAGAAATCTACTTTTAACCCCCTCACACACAAAAGAATGCCTTACATGAAGCCAGGGTTTCAATTTTATTTGTGGTAGGTAAGCAGCAGAGATTGACCTGGCAAACTGATAAGTCATGGCCACCAAAGAAACACCAAGAATTAAAACTGAATAGAGTTGTATTTTTTTTTATTTAAGTGTGTAATAAGGGTAATAAGGCTGCGCGATCTGCACTGGCTGCCTATACAGTGGTGGATCACCTTTAAAGTAGGTCTTTTGACCTTCAAAGCCCTGCACGGACTCGGCCCTGACTACTTGAAAGAGCTTCTGGTCCCTTACCACCCCGTGCAACAACTCTGTTCAGCCGATGAGGGGTTGCTAGAGGTTCTGAGGGTTATATTGAAGTCCTCTGGGGCTAGGGCCTTTGGGTTCGTGGCTACTCTCTGAACTCTCTGCCTCACTTGAAGCAGAGAATCTTGTGACGTGGAAGCCTTTAAGCGGGATTTCAAGACTTTTTTATGGAATAAGGCTTTTTTGGACTGATGCTGTTTTGAATTGTTGATTTTATATGTATACTTTGATTCTATGATTTATATGTACAGCGCCTTGGTACTTGAAAGGCGCTAAATAAATAAAGTTATTATTATTATTATTATGCAAGAAAATAATGTTTCAATATTATTTTATTAATTTTAAGGAAGATTTACTTTTTAGAACTTGAACTTAGTTAGTTATACTTCTTAAAAGCACTCCTCCAGGATTCGGAGCACCTATGCAATAAAACATATAACTGGAAAAGTCATAAATAATCATAAAGCAACAGGACATACCAATCATGTACATAAGAAGTCTCTGAAGATTATCAATGAGTAAAGGTGGCAGCCATGTTTGTGATGGCAATCAGAGATGAGTGAAGTGGATCATGAATTCTATGTGTGATTTGCCCAAATTCCAAATCCCACTGCCTACATTTGTTCCAGGCTATGCTTTTTTCTTGCGGATTAATAAGCCATGGTTTACATCATTTTACATAAACCATGGATTCACTTTTAGGGGATTACTTAATTCAGGGAATACTTAAACAATAAACTATGACAGGGTGTGGGTTATGTTGGGTTTTACCCAGGCCTGGTGTGGTTTGATCACAAGGCAGCAGGCCAAGTAAGTAAACCACACCAGAAGTGGATACATCCCAGCATAACCCACACCCTACAGTGGTGTTATTGTGATCATACAATGTCTCCCTTCTCTTTTTGTAACAAAGAAATGTAGAAAAATAGATTTTTTTGACACTTTAAACAATTTTTATTTCATTTATTGTTTCACCAGAAAAGATACTGTAGCTCCCTGTTGCTAGGTAGAATAATACCCCCACCTACCAACTAGTTCATTTATAGCTGTTTAAAACTACACATAAATAAACCACACATAAAACATCAGACACTGTCCAATAAAGAAGTACTGCATTACCAAAAGCTATCCGTAGTCCTCGAGGAGATGGTGGACAAGGATCTCGGCTTCATGGCAATGCTCATATTGGCAGTGGACTGAACGTGCCCAGCTGCACTACTATACATGATCTGTGTATTAATTTCTCCCCTTCTTTCTCTCTTGAACTCCTCTGCTCTGGTTCCATCCCAGGAAGTGTGCTGCTACATTTGGAGGTGGATTTCTCTGTGAGGGGTCTCGGAAATCCACATTGCCAGTCCCAGATATTCTTAACTGGAAAAGGCACAGTAATCTGCAAGTCTTGGGGAATGGAGCCGCCCATCTGAAACTTGCGCTTTAGTGTCATGTTCAGTGGGGAGTCAATATAGTGTTTTTCTGCCATTGATGTCCAGTGGCCCAGATTGATTTTGAAAAGCTAGTGATTGTAGATGTAGCTGACTGGCAACTTTTGCGTAGGTCATACTAGAATTTACCATGCTGGAAAGGGGCCAGTTAGCCAATCAGATTATTTAATTTAGAAGGCCACTGTATAATATTCTGCAGTTTATACTGTATAGAGATGCTTTTCAGAATTCTGCAGAACTGAAAAGAAATTCTGAAATGCATTTAGAAGAAGAATTACCATTCTGTTCCACCAGTGGAACTCCACATTCTGGCCAGCTCCATTTCTAACATTAAAAACAAGCTTCTATTTTATAAAAGCAACTGTCATGTCTGGCAGGGCGTGATTATTTTAACCCCCCTGAGGAAGACTGTGATAGTCAAAGTGCCCAAGCTATTTGTCCCATGTTCTCACTAGACTTCAATATGTATATACACTCAAAACAAAACAAAAAAACAATTGAAAGTATGCAGCAGGCTGTTTTCTCCATGTGGTGTTTCTTCAATCCTCGAGTGCTGCTATTCCATTTGATATGTGATCATTATTTAACCCAGCAGCTCATAATTTACATCTAGAAGCTGCTGAAACTCCTACTGCAGTGGTAAACTGAAGCTGTAATATCTTTCTCTTCAAAGGCTCTCTGCATCAAGCCTTGATTTACAACCCTATTTGTCCTGGAGCCTGTTGCACTATCGCCACAAAGTGGAGTACTGTAAACCTGCCTCATTATGTTTAAGCTGTGAATTACTTCTAACTAAAAGCGCTTTTACACACAGGTTTATGTAACGGAATAACTGTTATGGAAACAGTATTCAGTTACATCCCTTGTGTGTAATGTGCATCTGTTTCGTTCCATAGGCAATCATTCATTCTAACCGCAATCTCTGCTTTTCACAGTTTGCACCATTGTGTTCCGTTTTGTCAGGCTGTGTAAAACAGCCATTCCAAAGTGCTGCACAAACAGCAATACAGCAGCAAGCTCTGTGGGGGTGCCAAAACACAAATGGAGGTGGGAGCTGCCGGAAAACTCACGGAGTGTAAAGGGATCCTAAAAACACAACAGAGCACAACGGTGCCACACAGGTAATGCTCATTTCGTTTTAAAAACCTGTGTGTAAAAGCGCCTTAAGAGTGCTGCAACTGCCATCACTGTCTTCCAGGCCTCTCACTGGGAAGGGACTGCAAATTACACTGAGTTTTTTTTCCTGGTAAAGGTATAAATAATTAACCTTCCTCCCCTAACTTGAAAACTAGCCTGGTCCTTGTAAATGATGGTTTTTATAGTGTTAGTGGCCCAAGGTAAAGATCCGGGCTGTCAGTGACCAAGCAGCTAGCTGATACAAATAAGCTAGCCTCTGATGGATTTCTGCATAATTATTTCATGTGTAATTAGATATGAATTAACTGTACACCTCATAATGAAGTCTAATGATGTGATTATAAATTCAAATGAATTTAGTGGGATCCAGTTCCAAGTGGGGGACCAGTTTGGGCTCAATGTTTATCACATAAAGTAATTCTTTCAGAGTACCTCCATAATGAAGAAAAAGTTCTGAAACTTTTCGTCTCTTGTCTGAAAAAGGATAGACAGGAGCTTCCTTTCCCTACTGTTTTCTGTAGCACTCCAAGCAGCATACTGGCAGACTGGTTATGCAGCTGGGGTGTCCTCTCACTACAAAGCAAATGTAAATATCAGAAAATATGCTTTTTGAATGCTGAATGAAGTCTGCTATGATGCAAGGCAAAATTTCTAGTTTTCTTGCAAAAACTGCATGAAATTGCCAATTTCGCATTCATGCAATTTTAGTGAAATTGTGTCAAAATCTGATGTCATTTATTTTTGTTTTTTCTCTAAAATTTATTCATTTGCTTATCCAAAGTGTTCATTTTTAAAATGTACACTCCTATAAATACAGAATTTCGCAAATACTATAGCATTATTTTTTTCTTTCAAATTATGTATTAAAAAATAGAAATTCCTAAAAACGTACTGTTTCACAAGTAATGCCACTGGCTCAGCACAAAAATGACATTATAGTGTATGGTGGAATGCTGTTATGCATGGAATTCCATTCCTGGAATATGCTTGTTCTGCTGTAGCAGTGACATCATTATGCAAGCAATAATACCTGACAGGGTGGGGTGTATTGGGCAATAACGGACCACCCAGAGGCATTATGAGGCTCAATGCACAGGCAGAGTGCCTTATAACCCCTGGAAGGTCCTGTATTGCCCATACCACCCACCCTGGAGGGTATCATTGTGCTTAGAAAATGGGCAATAAGTGAAATGTTTGAAAACAAATATGAAAATAAAAATATATATATATATATATATATATATATATATATATATATATATATACAATATAAATAAAATCAATTGAAATTAAGTTGTCTGGTAAAATAGTCCCTGCATTACTACAATTGCCACCGGAGGGCACTGCTGTTTTTTTCCTTTGCTATCAGCATTCTCCTACAGTTTGCTATTTTGTTTCCCCTCCCAAACACTGAGGCAACATAGTGCAGTTCTTTCTTTTATTTTGTATTATGAGAGCCGATTTGGAGCAGGATAAGCAGTGGAGTGAGCTGTATTTTCAGAGAGGTAACCTTCCTTTTTTAAAACTGGTTTTGCAATGGGGCATGAGATTCAAATTTCCGAAGTCCATCGAGTATCAACACACTAGTCTGCAGCAAAGGAAACTTGTATGATTTGAAAAGAAAAAATAAAGAAACCGACAAGACATGAATGTACAGCACTCGGGAGGGACGGGAGAGATACAGTTTGGTTTTGGAAAGGATGGTCAAGCTTTCTGCATTGTGGCATCTGTTGTGGGCAGTGGACTGTTCATCTGGTTGTCGATGGACTGCTGACTGAAAAAAAAAAAGATAATGCGATCAGATCTTCTCCCTGTGTTTCTATGTGTGTGTGTTTTTGGTAAAGTAGTGGGGTAAGCTGTATTTTAAGAGAGGTAACCTTCATTTTTTTCCATTGAGTAAGCATGCTAGTCTACAGCAAAGGGAAATTGTATAGTATTGTGGCCACCCGCCACCACCGCTCCTTGCTGAGGTCGTGAGTGCTAGGAGAAAAACGAGAAAGTCAATGTGTAAAAACATGGTACATTTCGTTATGTTTTACTGGCTTCTCTATACCATCAAAGCTGTTATGATCAGCAGCATGACACTATTAAAGCCGTTTGTACAGTAACGAGGATCACAACTAGTTGACTGTGAAGTGTGTGGAGTACTTACAGTGGGCAGATAAGCAGATTGTAAAAAAAATAAATAAAAAAATAAGCCTGATAAATTCTATTTTATCGATGTGATTTGACATTGTTATAATGTTTGGTTTTCTTGTGAAGTACCGTGAGTATACTATAATTTGAAAAGTGAACGCTTCAGGAAATCAGCGAGGAGCGGTGGTGGTGGTGGGCAGGCAGCTGCTCCATGGAGCTACAGAATTTGGATAGAAGGTCCGTAGATTTTGAATGACATGCAAGCATTAAGCCATGATGATGGTGGCATCTAATGGGGAATTAATGCATGGTTGGGACCATTCGGCCGAGCGCCTACAATGGCCCAACCATGCATTGATTCCCCATTAAATGCCACCTTCAGAGTGGCTTAATGCACTTGTAACATGGCAAGTGCAATGGAAGTATTACTTAGATACTATTTTAGTTGCTATGAAACACAGATGAACAGCTGGACTTTTTTGACTTACACAATTATGCTTCAGATCTGTTACTTTCTAAGGCTGTGTCTAACTGGAGGCATGCACGTTGCAGTGGCCACATCGAGTAAAATAGTGTGTACCACTTTATCAGATGTTACAAGTATGCTTTACGTAGGAACATAGAGATAAAATTACGATAAGACATCAAAAGTTGGTACTTGTACTCGCCTGTTCTATTGCTGTGCATCTGTTTGTTTCTCACATTCGTGGCGTGATGGATTGTGGGGAATATTTAGTTGCTGCATAGTTTGCTATGCCCCTAGACTGACAGAAGTTGTGTGAGGTGACTGTACAGTGCAGCGGTGACAATTCGACCAATAGGTGGCGCTTTGACAAGACCACCATGCTTCTGCTCTGTTTGTCACTGATGTATTTCCTGGGGTTGGACTTCCAAGATGCCATTGTGGTGCGAGTGCTACTCTATGAATCGGCTGCCTCCGTGTGCATCAAAGACTAGAGTTTGACCTTCAGTACATCTATGATTTATTGCACATTCCTCTGCACAGTTTTTGACATTTCAACGAGTAGCTAACACACCGCGTTTTGGCTGAAGCCTTGGTCATTATTCTGGCCAATAGGTGGCGCTTTGATAACAGCATAACACTTTTGTTCTCTTTGGCAATCATGTCTTTCTTGAACTCGTACTTTTAGCATGAAACTGTACTCCGACTACTATTCTGTGAGTCAGTTAACTCGCTGGCTAGAAACAAGCACAGTTCTCACTTATATAATTATACTGTGTCCTGCTCATTGTTGTGCATGCCCATTGAGAATCAGAGCAGTGCCCAACAGAGCCGCTTTTGCCACAGCTCTTGCTCACTATTCTGACCAATAGCTGGCACTTTGAGAGAATCACGACCCTTTGCCTGTCTGCTCATGTTAGGTCTTAGTAACTTGTGCTTCCCACTGGTGTTCTTCATTGTGGTGTGACTGCTATAGTATCTAGTGGGTGGGTGGGTGGATGGGAAAGACCACATTTTCTCCTTCATTGCTCTGTGCAGTACTTTGCAGTTGGACCACCGTGGACCACACCGCTGCACTGTCTGTGTCGGCTCTCCTGCTTCTCTTTCAGTGTCTCTCTTTGTGGCGCCACCTATTGATCAAACTAGTGACAGTACATACAATAGTTACTTTTAAGTATCTACGTGCATTCACACTCTCAACACAGCATTATTGCTGGAATAATGCCGTGTTGCACTTCTACCAGGTGACACGGTTGCACCAGTTCTTCTTCTTGCCTGTGGTACTGTTATTTTAGCCATGTTACAAAGGTCAATGGAGCTGGGAGGAGAAATAAATCTAAAGATTTATGTGACTTGGAGTGGTGATGTGACATTTTGGGAAATTGTACAGGGGCACGTGGGTGGGCTGCCAGATGGTTGGAGGACCAGTGTTTGGTATCACCTCTTGCTAAGCGGAAGAAAGAAAATGGTGGCTGTTTAAAATTCAGCATTCCATTGGCACAGTGATAGACAAGCATAATCAGGTCAGTTGGGACTGCCACTTTTTATACCCGGGCTCTGTTGTCTGATAGATGCCCACCTTGCAAGGGGTATTAGTCAATCAGAGTCCAAGAATTTCCAAGCCCATTTTCTAAGCTGTTCTGCTGCAGTAGTGATGTCATTACTGCAGCAGAACAACTTGAAATGCTGCCACATAGTTGCTTTTCTATCTAATTAAGCTGGAAGTTGTTTTTTTAACGTGAACTTGCAGAAACATCTGCAGCACACTGTGTCAGTTAAAAAAAAAAAGAAAATGTAAAACTTTATATTCTCTGTTGTATTTACTAGCTGTTTTTGTGTGATTTTCTATGCTGTGACTGACTATACACTTTAAAAGATTGTGTATGAGCAGTCATGCACAAAACAAGAATATTCTTGTTTCTCGAGGTTCCCTTGGTAACAGAACACCTCTCGAGCTGTGCTCTTGAGGTAATCTATTACCAGGAAACCTCTCGATACAAGAATATCCTTGTTGTGTATGACAGTCCTCTATATAGTGTATGGTGGAATGATGTTCTGCATGGAAATCCTTGCCTAGAATATGGCTGTTGTGCTGCAGTAATGACATCAACATGGTATTGTGCTGCAGTAGTGATGTCAGTACTATAGCACAACTCAGAATACCATTGCACAGCTGCTTTCCTGTAGGCAATCAAGATGGGAGATTTTTTTTTTTAAACTCGAACTTACAGAAAGAGCTGCAGCTGCATTTACTAGCTGCACATTGAATCAGTAATTTGAGCCCACCACCAACCCTCAAGTACCTCCCCCTAGTGACTATTTCACTGATAGAATGCAGTGTCTAAAATGGGCGTGGATGCCCACTCACTATAAATGATAATGTATGGGCAGCGATACACAAGCCTGTGTTTTCATTTTAAGTTTTCTATGGAAACAAGGGAACCTCTCAAGCTTTGCTCTTGAGGTTCCTGGTTCCCATGGAAACCTCAGGATGCAGACACAGGCTTGTTGTGTAGCACTGTCCATGCATTGTCCTCGATGTTTTCCTTTTAATATAAAGCTGATAGTACAAGTCCCCTGTACAATTTATGTTGGGGCTACTGCTGTGTAACAGATGTTAGGGCTGACAGCTGGCAACTTCATCACTGCATGGAAACTGTGCTGCTGCTCATGATGCAGGCCCTCCCATTCAACAGGACACTTGTCATGTATTCAAAGAGGACCTAGTGGACTACCTGGAGAGTAATGAATACCAGGATTGTAAACAACATGAGTCTGTGGCAGGATGTTCTTGTCAGACCAACCTGATAGTATTCTTTAACTAGGCAACTAGGGCAGCAGATAAGGGGAAAGCAGTAGATTTACTCTACTTCAATATCAATGGGGTTAAATTGGGCAGGAACTCACAAGAACTCAGTTCAACCTCATCTGACACTTTTCTCCATTGAATACTATTGGAGAGTTCTACCTCCTATGAATGACAGTTCCAGCTCCTGCAAATGTAGAGATTAGAGTTCCACCTCCTAACCATTTACATAAACACATAGATACATAGAATAGGTCAACAGATAAGGACCGCCTGGCTCATCTAGTCTGCCCATTTTTTTGACCTTTTACTTATGCTGCAGACTGTAGTTAATATGTGGCTTTCTTACTCTTACCTTTTTCTAGGGTTCCCTTGTGGGTGTCCCATGCATTTTTGAATTCCTCCACTATTTTTGACCCACCACCCCTGCAAGGATGCTGTTCCAAGCATCCACCACCCTCTCTGTGAAGAAATACTTCTTCACAATACCCTTGATTCTTCCTCCCTCCAACTTCACCTAATGTCCCCTAGCTCTTGTCTATCTTCCTTTCTGAAAGATGCTACCCTCCTGTACTTTATTGATCCCTTTCAGGTATTTATATGTCTCTATCATTTTCCCACTCTCTCTTCACATCTCTAGAAATTACATATTGAGGTCTTTCAGCCTTTCCTCATATGATTTCAGGTGCAGCCCCTGTACCATTTTTGTAGCCCTTCTTTGGACTGCCTCCACTCTGTCTATGTTCTTCCGAGATGCAGCCTCCAAAACTGTACACTGTACTCCAGACGAGGCCTCACTAATAATCTGTATAATGGCATCATCAATTATTTTTTTCTGCTTGTGATGCCTCTCCGTATGCACACAACATCCCACTGGCTCTGCTAACCACCTTCTCACGCTCTGTAGCAACTTTTAGGTCCTCAGATATAATTATTCCTAGATTCTTCTCCTGTTTGGGGGCTGACACTACCTCCCCACTCATTGAGTAATCCTCTCTCAGGTTCCCGTGACCTAAGTGCATAATTTTGCACTTCTTTGCATTGAATCTCAACTGCCATACATTTGACCAGTCCTCCAGCTTTCCCATGTCCCTTCTCATTCTTTCCACCCCCACAGTGTGTATACCCTATTGCAGGTCTTTGTATCATCTGCAAAGAGGCACACCTTCCCCTCCAGCCCCTCTGCAATGTTGCTTATGAACACATTAAAGAGGACTTGGCCTAGCACCAATCCTTGAGGCACTCCACTGGTCACCTCCCTTTCTACAGACTGAACTCTGTTCACTACCACCATTTGTGTCCTACTGCTCAGCCAATTTCTAACCCCATTAACAACCCCAGATCTGACTCCCAGGCCACTCAATTTGTTTGTTAGCCTTTTATGTGGGATGGTATCACAGGCCTTGCTAAAATCCAGGTAGGCCACATCTACCATCCCTCCCTGATCAATCTCCCTTGTCACCTAGTCAACGAAATCTATCAGGTTTGTTTGGCAAGACCTGCCTGCCATGAAACCATGCTGTCTCGGATCGTGCTGTCCACTGGATTCAAGGTATATCACAATCCTTTCCCTGAGTAATGATTCCATCACTTTTCCTACCATTGAGGTTAGACTGACTGGCCTATAGTTACCAGTCTCCTCCTTGCTCCCACTGTTATGGAGTGGGACAACATTCCCTCTCTTCCAGTCTGATAGAACCACATTCATTTCTAATGATTTGTTGAACAAATTAATGAAACCACTGAGGCATTCAACTTGGTGCCACACAGAAGGTTGCTTAAGAAGCCCGATGAGCTAGGTGCAATGAAGGACATAGTTAGATGGGTTGGTGGTTGGGGGGGGGCAGCAGAGGTTAGTGGTAAATAGATTTAAATCAAGGGAGAGGTCATAAGTGGGGTGCCTTGGGGGCCAGTCTTGGTTCCAGTCCTTTTCAAAATGTCAGTTAGCAATATACAGTAGGAGAAAGAATTCAGTCCAAGAAGTGGCTCTTCCCAGATCATGCTAATCTCAGTGGTAGGGTAGACAGTGTAGAGGGGGTAAGAAAGTTGTAGTGGGACTTGCAAAGGTTGGAGAGGCGGTCCTACATTTGGCTGTTGAAGTTCAATGCGAAAAAAGTGAAGCATATTGGGAATAGGAACTCCAGGACAGTATATTGGATGGGAGGGGTTAGCTGGACACTACTACTGAGGATAGGGGCCCAGGAGTCATCATACTGTAAGGGATTCTGTAAACAATCTAGGCAATGTAACAAGGCCTACAACAAGGCAACCAAGATGTGGGAGTGTATTGGGAGGACATTTGATAGCAAAATAAGGAGGTATTACTTTCTCTGCAGATCAATGGTAAGGCCACACTTGAAGTGCTGTGCCCAGTTCTGGAGCTCTCACTTAAGGAAAGATAGGGACAGGCTGAAGGCAGTGCAGCATAGACTAACAAAAACGATTCATGGCCTGCAGGGAAGATTCTATGAGGATCAGCTTTGGGCACTGAATGTGGACTCGCTGGAGGATGGAAGGGAGTGGGGCGATATGATAGGAACCTGAAGGGAATGTTCAAGGTAAACTGTGAGGGGTTATTCAACAGGAATAGCAAATCTAGAACATGGGGACATGAGTAGAAGCAGGTGGGAGGGAAATTTAGGAGGGATGAGAGGAAACTGTTTTTCATGGAGAGAGTAACTGAGCCATGAAACAGCCTAACAGGTGAGGTGGTGGGCACCAAGATCATTAATGGCTTCAGACACAGTTGGTACAGAGTTAGGGGCTTAAATGATCATCTGGGGGTAAAAGAAGCAAGGCAGGGAACACAGGGGCAGGTAGCATGGTCATATACCCCCTATAGACAGTAGGTCTTGATGGTAGGATAGGGTATAACAGGTAGACTAGATGGATCAATGGGGATTGATGCTCAAACGAGCTGGAGTGCTACAAGCCCTGGGTGCACCAAACACATGGTGCATGGGACTTGCGGCATTCCCTGGCTGGCAATCAAGATTCTCGATCCTGTGCACCACAGATGCAAGTATGACCAGCTTTTGCTGGTTTAACTTCACAGATCTTTTTACAAGGTTTGCTCCATAAATCTGGCATAAGCCACTGTAAAGGGGGTAAATGCCACAAGTGGGTGTAACCTTTGAGACCTGGATGCAAGGTGTGGCAATGTGTGTGGCGCAGCTGGAGGGTTTGACTTGGGGCTTGTGCAAGCCCTGCACCATCCTTTGTGAATCATGCCCATGGTCTTTTCCTGCTGTCAGCGTCTATGTTTCTATGATTGATCACAAGACACAAAAACACTATTTTCCTTTTCATATACAGCTGCTAGTTCAGTGTTCACGTATGCCTTCAAATGGCAGCACTGCTGTGGTGAATTTCAGTGCTATCCCTTGGGATCATAGCACAGCATGTATACCATGCTGCCGCACATGATGCAGGGCCCCCATATGAGTAGGGTGCTTATACTGCTACTGGCACACAAAAACCCTGTTTTCCTTTAAATAAACAACTGCTAGCACAATTTCTCTGTACAATATATAATATATTATATATGGTGCTACTGCTATATGATAAATGTCAATACTGATGCATGGGAATACAGCACTGTACATGTAATGTGCTGTGGCGGAGAATGCAGGATCCTCCTATAAGTAAGGCAATTGTACTGCTACTGGCCAATTGCAAAACAAAGCAGTTACTCCTTTTAATATGCAGCTGCCAGTACTATTTCCTTGTACATTTCTATAGGTGCTCCTGCTATTTGGCAAAGTTCAGTGTTGCCACCTGGGAATTACAGCACTGCACATGTACTGCGCTACAATGCATGACACAGGACTTACTTTTGGATCTATGCAAAATGTTAAAACTCAAAAAAAAGGCAGCTCCTTTCGTCTTTGTCTACTTTGCTATGGCAATATTAAAACTTCCTAAACATACCCTGTAAACTATAGGTGCTCCAATAAAAATGGATTGCCAATTAATTTTGGGCAGATTGCAAAAGCAAAAATAGATTTAAAAGTTTATCAAGGAATGCCCTAGATTGCTGTTTTGCAAGTCTAAGTCTTTTGACAGGTCTGTCTCAAATGTGTAGAGATGGCAGACCAATGCTGGAGCACGCTCAGAGTAAGCCAAACAGGAATCATAGGAAAAACCCTCCCTACCCACTCAAAAAAAGCACCATTTGGTAACACTGTGTTAGTATTCCAATGTGGTTACTATATACCTGTGAAAATGCACATTTTTGCAAACCTAAATCTGTTACATTGCACAGTTTTGTTCATGTCATGCAAAAGTCACCCGAAGCTCACAAAATGTTTTCCATATCATAACATCTATGACTTCTTCAGAGCCATTCACCTCCTGCAAATTAAATAAGAATGCACAGTTTAACACACACACACACACACACACACACACACACACACACACACACAAACAGTGCTACACGTGAAAATTGTGCTTACAACTATACTGTGTTCAATAATTTCATGAAAATAATGCAGTTACACAAAAAACGTACAAAACTGATTTTTCCAGGTTTGCCCAGCTCTAGTCTGCTCTGATATTCTTAGTGAGCCAGCAAGTATTGCAGAGAGCATGACAAGGGAGTGTCAGTCAGTCAGACCTGCATCGAAGTGTCATTGCTTATATTCAGCAGATGTCTGTAACAAAACTGGCAAACACACATCAGAAAACAGCATTAGGAATTCAGGTAATTTTTATGTTTGCTTGCACGCATGCGCAAGAAACATAGTGCCATTATCGGAGTTTTCGGAGGTGTGTCAGCCCTCTTCCAATTCAGTCAGTGTGTTTGCAGGCGCAGCCGCAGTTCTCCAATGCCTGCTGGAGCTGTCTATGACAGCTCCAAAATGCAGTGGCGTACAGTTGAAAGGGGAAGCTACACTTCAGTGAGCAGCGATCAGATATCGCCTGCTCGTATGCTCCCCTACACACACACACACCACGCTGCATGCACCCCCACGCACACACTGTATAGCCAACAGGGGTGCCCAATCTCCTATTGGCTGCTCGCCCCAGAACAGTTTCATATGCCGCTGAGAGCCCACACAGCGTGGCTACACGTCGATATAGCCGACGGGGATGCCCCAATCCCCATTGGCTCCACTGTGTCCCCTAGTGACAGGGTGCCACGCCAGAGCCCACCCAGCCGTGGCAACAGATGCCATGGGTGACGGGTGCCCAATCCCTCGTCGGCTCCACACCCCCCAGCCATCCTTCTGCCACGGTGGAAGTCCACCCCAGTGTGGCAAACGTCCCATGTCGTCGTAATAAAAAAAAACAAACTGAAAATCGAAAACGGTCCCTCGTTGTGTCTGCCCCACCTCGCCCCACCCACTGAGCACCCTGCCTCCCACCCCTCACCCCCATACTTACCTCCAGAGCTCGGCGAAGATCTTGACGGACCGGGAAACGTCTGCACTCTTCAAAGCCGACCGCGAACTGAGGAAATGCCGGTAAGCTGTATAATGGGATAGATAGGGTTTTTCAACTTTATTGCATATCTCAGGCATTTTTTGGAATTTTGCACCAAATTTTCAACATGGGGTTTTTGGGACACCTTCTCATGAATGCTGTCACTGTCATGGCGTTACTCGGGCCCGAAGGGTGATTTTGCAGTCACTGCCGAAATCACCTTTCTGGAATGATTAACAAAACAACACTGCCAGTGTTCATAAGGTGGGCTCTCAAAAGCCTATTTTGAAAATTTGGTGGAAAATTCCTAAAAATGACTGTTTCTGAGCGAAGTGTTCGCCCAGTTCTATGCCTTTCGTAAGTTCATAATTTTCAATATTTTCATTCCAGATTTTCAACATTACCATTTTACCACACCTTCTTATGAGCAGTATAGCTGTCATTTTTCACATCTCACCCAAAATGTGTTTCCGCCCATGTAGCGCACAATGGCGCAGTCGGTATGCGAAATCAATGTATGGGACACATTAAGAAAATCTCAGTGACACAGTTCATGAACAGAGGTCTTAAAATGGCTATGTTGAAAATTTGGTGAAAAAATTCCTAAAAATGACTGTTTTACGAGTGTGCGTTGCGCAGTTCTTACGCACTCTCGTAAGTTTGCGAAATTTCAATATTTTCACTCCAGATTTTCAACATTGCCATTTTACCATACCTCCTTATGAGCAGTATAGCTGTCATTTTTCACATCTCACCCAAAAAGTGTTTCTGCCCGTGTGGCGCACAATGGCGCGGTCGATTGTCTTGAAATCAATGTATGGGACACGTTAAGAAAATCACAGTGACACTGGTCATGAAACAGAGGTGTTAAAATGGCTATGTTGAAAATTTGGTGAAAAAATTCCAAAAATAACTGTTTTAAGCGGCGCCGCGTTGCGCCAGTTACTCATACGCTGGCAAGTTTGAATTTGTAATGTTGCACCAGATTTTCAACAGTGCCATTTTACTGCACTTCCTTAGGCAGTACAGCTACCATTTTCACATCTTGCCCAAAATGTGTTTCCGCATACGTAGCGCACAATGGTACAGTCGGTGTGCGAAAACAATGTTTGGGACAGATAAAGAAAATCACAGTGACACTGGTCATTAGCAGAGGTCTTACAATGGCTATGTTGAAAATTTGGTGACAAAACTCCATAAAATGACTGTGTTACGAGTGAGCATTGCGCAGTTTCCACGCACCCTCATAGGTTCATGAATTTGTGATATTTTCAGTCCAGATTTTCACCAGTGGCATTTTTCCACACCTTCTTAAGAACAGTACAGCTGTCATTTTCCACAACATGGCCAAAATGTGTTTTCCCACTTTCAGCACAGAAATGCGTGGTCGCTATGGGAAATCATTGTTCAGGACAGATAAAGAAAAACACACTGACACTGTTCATGATCGGGTCCCAAAATGCCTGTGTTAACAATCTGCTGTAAAAAAATCCCCAAACTAGTTACATTACGGGTGTGCGTTGCACAGTTTCTACGCACACTCATGACTTCACCAGTTTTTTTAAGATTTTCACAGCAGATTTTCAACATTGCCATTTTTTACACCTCCCATGAACAGTACCACTGTCATTTTTCACATCCTGTTTGGAATGTGTTTTTGCACCTGTGGTGCCAAATGCCATAGTTACTGTGCAAAAGCAGTTTTCGGCTACCAAACTGATATTGCCACTGTTCATGAGGTGGGGTCACAAAAAACATGTTGAAAATTTGGGTGAAAATGCCAGCGAATGCCTGGGCGTTAGGGTTTCTGACTACGCCCCACCCTAGAGAATGACAGGCATCAGGGTTGTGACTTGGGATTCTTGCCTGTCATGCTCATACCATTCCACCCCACCCACCCTGCAGCCATGAGAGGCATCAAGGTGTGCCTCGGACTCTTCAGCTAAACTTCACCTCATTCTCCTATACGCGCCTATCTCACTGTATTTCCTGATGGAATGGGGTGCGTAGGAGCCAAAGACCCCAAAGGCGCATTGTGACACTTGTCAGTGTCTGCAGGGTAAGGTGTGAGTGGAAATGGCGTGTCGTTATGCCTGTCGACCCAAAGGCACACCCCAATGCCTGTCACTCTCTGCAGGGTGGTGGTGGGGTTGGCTTCAGTTCAATACTTCGCTGCCATTCCTATTATGCAGCTCTGTAACTTCTACACTACCAATGCCAATGCCAGCAAGCAAACATTCGGCATTGACAAATGCTTGTTATTTTTCAGAGTTCTCCAGGACAGTCATTGAGTGAGTGAAACAGCTACTAGTGCCAAAAATAGAAGACAGAAAATGATACAGTTTTTAAAGTTAATAGTAATAGTAGTAAAAATTTTATTAATTACATACAATGATGAATGAATCGGATAGCTCAACTGAGACAAGCTCATTTTCAGTGAGGTCGTATTTTACAAATATACAAATATTCAAAAATACAAATGAAAAAATAAAATACAAACATTGTAAAAAGAAATCAATAGCAGTGCAATAAATAAGACTCACATACACACAATCTGCCACTACAATTAGGTACAACATTACTTAGCACCTAAACACATATACTTACATGTTACCATGGTACATACCACAGGTATCATTTATTACCTTTTATTTCTGAAGTTTTTTTTTTCATTACTTCATTAGAAGGCTTTTTAGCTGATAATATTCAATATTGATTAATTGATTGATTTTAAGAGTTTCACCAGGAAAAACATACTGAGTGAACAGCTCACTTCCAGACGTGTGCTGGGGGAAGGGGATGTGGAGATAGCAGTAATAAGTTTACATCAGTGATGTTACATTTATCAAACAATGATAATAATACTTGTAACTATTCAAACTATTACTGGACTAGAACAACTGTACTCGCCTTTAATTGCTGTTTAAATGTTAAACAAATCCCCAAAATAAGTCTGAAGCTTAATTCAATCAGCGCAGCTCTACTGATTGTTTTTTTGCTTACTTTTTCCCCTGTTTGTTTGCATCGTAAAGAGCTTACGTTGCCTGTGCCTTAAGATCTTCAGAGCACACTCGGTCCCTTTACTTGCACGCATATAAGTATAGTACTGTTACCTTAAGGGCCAAATTAGCTGCAATTCTGTTTTAATACTCAATGTTCACTCACAATTTTGGGCTAGAAGGTGGTAGTTTTGACTCAAATGTGCTGTTAGTGGAACCTCAAGGGCAAAACTGTACTGCGTAGTCTACAGGGATTAAAGCATTAAGGACTCACCTGAGCTCAACTCCGCCCCTTCGGTTGCCAATAAATAAATTTCTCCTTCTGTTCTTCTCACACAGGGTTGAGAGGGGCAGAGACGCTGCCCTCCCCCAGAAACCCCTCATGAGGGTCCACGAGGCCAGAAAACAGCCACCCTCCCGCGGACTTCTGCGGAACCCCACTGGAGCATGCAGAAGGTATGGAGCAGGCAGGAGACTCAGCTCCTTGCGTCTCTAGACACGGCGTGCAGGTATCTGCCCGCCGCCCCCACCACCACCCTTGGTCGGCATTCAGTTATATAGGTACTGTTTGAACTAGGTGATACACGCCAGAACCTATCAGCCCACTTTCTGATTAGCAGCTTATACGATCCCACCACTAGCGGCCGCTATACTGAGCCCTAGCTTGCTGCTGCAGGTTTTTTTTCACTCAACAACCATGCTCCTCTTCCTGATACCACTTTTTTCCCTAGCTTTTCCTCTTGCCTCTCTCCCTCCAACAACCCAGCCCATGCAGGACCCAAACCTCCACCCCCTCTACACAATATCATCCCCCCTATGCCCCCCATCCACCCTCACCTCTCTAATCCAGCCACTAATGCCCACACACACACACTTGGGTTCTAAGCTCTTCTGTCCCCCTCCCTTTCTTTCCTGGCCTATCTGTCCTACAAAACCTAACTATCTCAATCTCTCTCTACGCACCACAAGCAATCCACTCAAAAATTAAATTCAGATACACGTGGAACACCTCCATGTACTACAGCACCCTGCTTCTCCTCTTGGCAGGGGATGTAGAAACCAACCCTGGCCCATCGCCCACCCAAACCACCAAACCCTCCCAAATTGCCTTAGATTACTGCACATAAACATCTGCAGTCTCCTAAACAAGGTGCCGGAGATGCAACTTGCTGCCCTAACCCTCCGCCCAGACATCTGCATTATATCAGAGACATGGCTGAAACCACACCATGTGGATTCAGAAATAGCCATCCCTGGCTAGACAGTAATAGGCAGGACAGATAGGGCAAGAAGAAAGGAGGTGGCATAGCCATGTACATATCCACCAGCCTCCAGTTCACCCCTGTCCAGATCCCTGGACCCACACCCCAAATTGATTCTATGCTGATTAAACTTACTGTACCACATTCCTCCCCGGTGTATGCATCGGGGACATACTGCGCCCCTGCCACACCTGCGCCTAGCGTACTAGACCACCTAGCCACTCTAAAATCTGCTGCCAGACGTGGCAAGCTCTACATCCTCAGGGATTTCAACCACAATTGGCTAGCCAAAGACTGCTCTAAACTATGGAACAAAGTTGACTCCCTAAACTTTTCCCAACAAATTGAGCAACCCACCCGATTCAACCCAAAAACACAAAACCACTCCCTCCTGGACTGGGCCCTCACAACCCACCCCCACAGGATAATAAAAGCTGGACTCTTCCCGGACTCCCTGAGCAATCACCATATAGTTTTTTATGGTCAGGAAGGTGCACAGACCCGCAACCCCCCCCCAGGACACTCCTCGTAAGAGCTTATAAAACCTTCTGTCTCCATTCCCTCCTAAATGACCTCGCCCACGTCGACTGGTCATTCATTCAGATGGCTCCCTCTATTGACTACACTTTTAACATGTTCAGAGACAACCTGCTTGCTATATGGGGCTATCATGCCCCTCTAAGATGCAATAGGGTCAAGGGCTCCCATCTCCCCTGGGTCACCGCCGATATCATCAGCTGTTGCTGAGCTAGGGACCAGGCCTGGAAGAAACATAAGCAAACTGGTACACCAGAATCCCTGCAGCAATATCATACTCTCCGTAACTCCTGCATCAAAGCTATACGGCTGGCACCGAAAAATTACTTCAAGGCAGCTCTCTCTTCCAACCTGAGACACCCTTCTAAATTCTGGAAATCCATTAAAACCCTGCTCACCCCCCCCGCCCAACCGCCTACCCCAAACCTATCCTTCCATGGCAACTCTGTCTCAGACCCTAGCGAAGTTGCCTCAGCTTTCAACACCTTCTTTACTAACTGCACTGCATCTCTCCTCACAAACCTCCCGAGGACCTCACCTGCACACATTTCCTCTGCCCCACCCCAGCACCCCCCACCCATCTCCACGTTCTCATTCCATCCAATCTCCTCGGCAGAAGTACTCCAAGCCCTGCGATCACTAGACCCAAACAAAGGCAAATGCCCATTAGGACTGGACACCAAACTCCTACACCTATCAGCCCCTGCAATTGCCGCCCCTCTAGCCAACCTCCTAAACCTCTCATTTTCCACGGCTCAAATCCCAGCCGCTTGGAAGCAGGCAGTCGTCATACCTCTACCGAAGGGAGGTGACCCAGCTGCTCCTGGCAATTGTCGCCCCATCTCACTTCTCCCAATTCTAGCAAAACTTCAGGAACACCTAGCCCTTACCCAACTCACTCAATTCCTCGAGTCTACCTCCTTCTTCACCCCTTATCAGTCAGGGTTTCAGAAATCTCACTCCACCATCACCGTGCTTTTAAGACTCTCGAATGACATCTCCTCAGAGATGGACAAGGGGCATATCACCTCGGCCATTTTCATAGACCTGGCCAAGGCCTTTGACACCGTCTCCCACTCAAAGCTACTCACAAAACTAAAGGATGCTGGCCTCTTCAGCCTAGCCACTAGCTGGTTCCAGGCCTACCTAACTGGCAGACAACAGTAAAAATTGGAACACAGGTATCTCCCCCACTCCAAATCCCCATGGGGGTCCCCAAAGGCTCAGTCCTGCGCCCCCTACTTTTTTCCATATTCCTAAATTACCTCCCACTGTCCTGCTCAAAATCAGCCATACAAATGTATGCAGATGACACCGTACTGTATGCCTCCGCCCCCTCCACTAAGGACGTGCATGCAAGCCTCCAACATGATTTTGATGCCATCCAAAAATGGCTCAGGTCCAATCAACTAGTACTAAACTCGAAGAAAACCATCTCAGTAACCTTCAGCACGGAACCCAGACTCTCCCGCCTAGCTGCTCCCCACACCTTCCATACCCTGGATGGGGCACCTTTGGAGTCCTGCACCTCCTTCAGATACCTGGGAGTATGGCTAGATCAATACCTTGATTTCTCCATCCACATTGATTCACTTCACAAAAAACTGCACTCCAAACTGGGTGCACTTCATCGTAATAAGGGGTGCCTGTCCACCAAGGTCTGGAGGGAAATAGTGCACAAAATGATTCTCCCTATCTTTGACTATGGTGACGTGGTCTACGGCTCAGCACCTTCATCCACCCTAGCTATCCTGGACACCCTCTTCCACTCCTACTGTCGCTTCATCCTGGAATGCCCCCCCACCACCCATCACTGTGACCTATACTGCTCCTTAGCTCTACCCTCGTTTGAGTCGCGAAGTCAGATACACTGCGCTAATGTCATAGCAAGATTCTGGACAAATTCCTTCCCCCACACCTCTGCTCCACCTTATCGGCACAACTCTCCCCAACCTACTCTCTCAGATGCTCTGACTCCAGGCTACTCAAAATCCCTTTCATGCGCACCTCGAAGGGCCAATCCGCCTTCAAATACTGCCTGCCCAAACTCTGGAATGATCTTCCTGCCGGCATCAGGCTTACCACCGCCCATAGGCTACTTAAGCCTCTCCTCCATGACCACTTCTCTGACACATGCAACTGCTACTAGCAACCCAGACCCAATACCAAGGGGCATGTAGATGTTCCTTAACAGCTCTAACGTCTAAACAAATTACTGTATACCTGCATGATTGCTGCCTGTATTACTCTGCATTCTAGGACTAAAACCATGTATTAGTAGACTGTATCAAATGCGTGTCCAGCTCTGTACTACTCTGGACTTGATGTTACTACCCCTGTATTGTACCTGTCCTGCTGTATTTTTCCTGCCATGTAACCCCCAGGTCGCATCTGGAAACGAGCAGTCTCCACTCAGTATGCCTGCCTCGTTAATCTCTTAAATAAATAAATAAACAAAAAGTGTGCAGTAGACAATTGAGAGGAAGCACAAAGTAAGAACAGAATATAGCATATCAGTAGCAACAATTCCACAAAGTACAACTGGCAGCAAAATGAGGAGGGAAGGGAGACTGTGGTTACAACACAGAACTAGTCAAAAGGGAAAAGAGGACCAATAAACCAGGGCAGTAGCGGGATGGACTAGTATAGAAGAAAGAGCAGAGGGATTAGCCTAGGATTAGCAGTAACTGCAGAAGTGAATAAGGAAGTCACAAAAATGGGATTTTAGTGATATGGAAGAGGAAGCGTGTGATGTGAAGAGTAGTACTTTATCAGGAGACTGACATACAGGTATGTTGTTCTGTTCCTCTTCATGCTTCATATCAGCACTGGGAACAAACCAAAAAGGTAATATTAAAGGCGACAGAAAATTGTTTTTTTATACCTCTGGATGCCCTCCTGTTGTCCCT
The DNA here is from genome assembly GCA_016271365.2 of Neoceratodus forsteri. Lineage (NCBI taxonomy): Eukaryota > Metazoa > Chordata > Ceratodontiformes > Ceratodontidae > Neoceratodus > Neoceratodus forsteri. The sequence goes on from CM028137.1 coordinate 107,934,262, forward strand.
TCAGTGTCTGTCCAATATTCTGATACAATTTTTACCTTTTTTGTGTAACCCCCATGCCACTTTTGGCAAGTTGGCACCCCCCCATATGCAAGAACTAGTGCCTACATATGGCAAACCATTTACTGTTGGGAGAAATACTCAGATTGGTACCACCCCTAGCTTTAAAGTGTATACAAGGCTCATTGTCTAAAGGAAAGGGGGTGGGGGTACAATTACCAAAATGAACCTTTGTATTCACAACCACGTCCCCCCTCAGCAGTTAGGGCATATGCTAGCCCTAACTGCTAAGGGGTCCCCATTAATTCCACACAGAAAGCAATGATCAGAATGTCCAGTGCAGCAGCTGGGATTGTGCAGTATGGCATTATTCACGGATGTTACTAAAGCACAAGTGGACCCCAATGGTTGGTCATGGCAAACAAGTACATTCCTTTTCTAGACACTCTTTGCTAGGCAATACAGTTTTCCAGAAAAAAACATTTCATTTCTCTTTCCCATTGTGTATGCTCGTGGACTGTTGCCACACACCCAAAACATTTCCTATTCCCAAGAGTGTATGCTTGTGGACTGTTGCCACACACTCAGAACATTTCCTTTTTCCAAGAGTGTATGCTTGTGGATTGAACCACACTCTCAGAACATCCTCCTGTGGCAATAGCCTTTTCCCAGGGAAACCTGGCTCCCATCAGCGAACCAGTTGGCCCTGCCTTGTAGACTCCAGATGGTGTTCCTCCCACCCTTTGCCCCAACCAACAGTCTCTGCCATTTCTTCAGGGTTACACCAGAAGAAGCCTTCAATCCTCCAATGAATTGATAAAGACTCTGAACTTTACTGCAAATTAACACACTTGGGTGAACAGGGGTCCTGGCCGGTGTGATCTAGCATTATCTTGGGCACACACACCTCAGACAACCTCTTAAATTGAGAACTTGTCTCCCATTCTGTACTCACAGATTAGTTGCTCCTTCCATTAGGCATGGAAACAACCAGAAAGCACCCTTTTCCATGGTAGCTTGTCAGAAATTCTCACACAAATGTCCTTCTCAAAGGCAGCTGTACACACTCTAGGACCTTCAGGGGGTTACTCCTTGGAACCACTGAACTGACAGTCCCTCTGACTCCCCCTTGAATGAAATCAAGGAATCCTGCTGAAAAAAGGTCTCCACCACTTCACTTGAAAGTGCAGATTTAATCCAAACTAGGGTGAGAAACACAAGGCTGTCTGTGACAGATCCCCAGCTGGCAGATCTTCTGCCACTCTAGCTTCCAAACTCAGACTAACAGAACATTCTAAACTTCCCCTGAGCAGCTGGCTCAAAAATGGTTATGCTGCTGCGAGAGTTCTAAATGCCATAGTGATCTCTACTAAGGCTAGCTGAGTAAACAATTATGTCATTATGTAAGAAGCTTCTTAATGAGCACCTTACCAACTGCCTTTTTACCTGCCTATAGACTAGTACTAATGGGATTCTAATAACCCCATGGGACTGGGTGTTTACAGTTGTAAAATTTATCATCTAATTTTGTTGCATTTTAACTAGCCTGGGTCCCTCTCTCTCCTCAGCAGTTGCATCTGTCTCTCTTTTCGTACTGCCTGAACATTCTATGACATTAGTAACACCATTAAAGGCCATTCAGATGAACAGCATGGCATGGTGTTATTGATGTCATAGAATGCCACAGAAATATGAAAAGAAAAAGCAGCAGCTGGTGAGGGGAGTGGAACGCTATGTAACACTAAGGTTACCCCAGTGCTTGATAATTTATCAAAAAATGGCCAAAGCATATCAGAATACATAACTGGCATAGAAAGGAAAATGAAAGGACAGTTAACTATGTAAAAATCATTTCCTATCTCCTTTAAATGCATGCTGAAAACAGAAAATAGAGCTAGAATTGAAGCTTTGACCAGAAAGATGTCTTCTTCAGAAATTGTCTACAAGGAGACTATAGCAAAGTTAGTAGCATTGTGACCTTAGTCATTGTGACATCACAACTGACTGATCTGGCAGCAGGTGATTGGCTCTATTTGTTCAGTTGTAATGTCTGTGTCAGTGAGGTCACACTGAGAATGATGCATGAGAGGGAATAGAACTAGCCATGTTAGTCTCCAGTATTGTTTCACATATCACACCAAGTATTGTTACAAGCAGTAAATCTTTTAAAGGGGAATCCTCACCTTCCTTGTTGCAATGCTATGGGACCTTTAGGTCCTGATTAAGAAAAACATTATTAATAGACATTTTTTTTTATTTACTTACTGGCTTGTAATTTAGTTTCTTATCTGTTTGATCTTGTGACCCTCTGCCAGCCATGTTAATAAACTACCTTTCCCAGTGTCCTCCGTGACCAGCCCTCTGACGATGCAAGTGATGGACTGAGCCGCAAGGGACATCTATGTGTCGGCAAGTCACTTTAGCTTGCATTAGTGTGAAAAAGCGCATGATCCCACTTATTCTATTGGTTCCAATTGTCCTAAGCTTGACGCAGTCGGTACCGGTAGAATATGCAGGATCATGTGCTGCTTCAGACTAATGCTAGCTATAGTGATTTGCCAACACATAGACATCCCCAGCGGCTCAATCCATCAGTCACGTCATCAGAGGGCTGGCAGTGGGGGAGACTGGGAAAGACAGTTTATTAACATTGCCAGTAGATGTGGTGGCTGTCACTGAGACTTGGGCCACTTCTGCACACAATTGGGACCTAAACCTGATTGGGTACACCACGCTCAGGAAGGACAGGACTGTGGGAAGGAGAGGGGGAGTGGCCTTTATTGTTAAGCAGGGCTTAAGGACATGCAAGGTAGGGGAAGCAGAGTGGCATGCAGTGGCATTGTGGGTCACCTTGCAGGTTCCTGGAGGCAGGATGGTGAAGTTGGTGGTGGTATATAGACCACCCATGCAGGGAGTGGACCTGGAGGAAGGTCTAGTGTCAAATCTTAAGGGCCATTGTGGGTGGGGGATTGGCGGGACAGTGGTGCTGGGTGACCTAAACATGCCAGGGACTGACTAGGGAACCGTGGCATCCTCATCAGACAGGGAGCAATGTCTGCTGGACACCATCCAGGAGGCGTTCCTTACCCAGCTGGTGATTGATCCACGAAGGGAGGGTCACATCCTGGATGTGGTCCTGTCCGACTGTAACATCATCAGAGACCTTGTGGTTGGGGCCCCACTGGCAGGTAGCGATCATGCCATGGTCTGGTTTTCTCTGGACCTGGGGGGAGGGGAGTGAATTGCATGAAAATGATGGTAGTCGACTTTAGGGGTGCGGACTTCAAGGGTATGGAGTGGATCCTAAGGGGTTACTTAGAGGGGATCAGACCAGGAATGGATACTGAGAACCAGTGGGAAGTAATTCAAACTGGACTCGTGGAAGCTACTGAGGCATGCACCAAGGAGAGACACAAGTCTGGTAGAGCCAGGAAGCCAAGCTGGTGGACTAGGGAGGTCCAGAATGCAGTAAGGAAAAAGAAGGTCGCCTAGAGCAGATATAGGTATTTGCGTTGAGTTATAGACAAGGGGGAGTACGATGAACTAACCAGGAAGGTTACCAGGGTGGTGAGGTTGGCTAAAGCAAGGACGGAGAGGAGATTGGCTCAGGGGATTACCAAAGAAAAAGAGTTCTTCAGGTATATCGGGGAAAGAAGAAAAGGGAAGGGGCAGATTAGTAGACTGAGGTCGGGGAGCAGGTGGGTGGAGGAGGCAGGGGAGCAGGCAGAGGTACTAAATGATTACTTTGCCTCGGTCTTTACTAGGGAGGATGGTGGGGTAGCACCACATCAGGTGGGCGGTGTGGTCCTGCTGATGGAGGGGAGGCCTTGGAAGATGAAATCGCCATTGGTAGAGTGTGGGAAGCCCTCAAGGCCCTAAGATTGGAAAAGGCTCCGGGTCCTGATGGCCTTCATCCCACGGTGCTGAGATAGCTGGCAGATGTCATGGCTGCACCCCTAGCAAACCTCTTTAACTCCTCCCTCCAGATGGGATGGGTGCCCCAGGATTAGAGGATGGCCCATATTGTGCCTATCCATAAAGGCAGCTCATGAGAGGATCCAGGAAACTACAGGCTGGTAAGCCTGACATCGGTGGTAGGCAAAGTGATGGAGGTCATCTTAAAGTAGAGGATGGTGGGGGTCCTGGAGACAAGGGGCTATCTGGATGATTGTCATCATGACTTTGTCCAGGGAAGATCATGTCACACAAACCTTGTGGAGTTCTATGATTGGATGATGAGAGCATTGGACCAGAGCAAGCCGGTGGATGTCCTCTTTCTAGACCTCAGCAAGGCATTTGACTTGGTGATGCATCCTGGGCTGCTGGGGAAGCTGATGGGCATGGGAATGGGGGAGTGGATGGTCAGGTAGATCAGGAACTGGCTTGGGGGGCTTTCTCAGAGGGTAGTAGTTGGGCGAGGGTTCATCTTCCATGGGGGTCATTAGTGGGGTCCTGCAGGGATTGATGCTGGGGCTCCTCCTATTTAACGCTTATATCTCAGATATCAGTGACAGTATCAAGAGCAAGATGAGACTCTTTGCTGACAACTCCAAGCTGGGGGCAGTGGTAGATGTGTAGGTTAGCCTTACAGGGGGCCCTGGAGGGGTGGTCACGTACATGGAAACTGAGGTTCAATGCTGAAAAGTGCAGGGTCCTCCACCTGGGGATCAGGAATCCAGCTCATGTGTACACCTCGGGAGGGGTGGCACTGCAGGCCTCGAGGGGAGAGAAGGAACTCAGGGTGGTAGTGGATGCCAAAATGAACAACTCAGAGCAGTGTAGAAGGGCTGCGGCAAGAGCAAACAAAATGCTGGGGTGCATAGCCAGTGGGATAACCGCAAGAAGCTGGGAAGTGCTTCTGTCACTATACAATTGCCTGGTTAGACTGCATCTGGAATACTGTGTGCAGTTTTGGTGTCCATACTTAAAAAGGGATATTGCGCTCCTGGAGAGTGTCCACAGGAGGGCACCCAGGATGATGCGGGGGCTGGAGGAGAAGTCCAATGGGGGGAGACTCGAGCCGTCAACCTGTACTCACTGGAATAGAGGAAGAATGGGGGGACATGATTGAGGTATTCAAGTATCTCAAGGGGATCAATAGGGTAAGCCAGGATAGGGTGTTCTAGCTGAAGGAGGAGGGGCCCACCAAGGGGGGCATCAAATAAGGCTGGTGGGTGGGAGCCTCAAGGGGGAGATGAGGAGACGCTACTTCACTGAAAGGGTGGTGGAACTCTGGAACACCCTGCCAGTGGAGCTGGTGGTGATGGACACTGTAGAAGAGTTTAAGAAGGGCTGGGATAGGTATAAGGGGAGGGTACATCACAACAGGGTCAGCACTGGGGGGGGGCCCAGCCAGGGGAAGGGGAACATTGGGAAGGTGGGAGAAAGGCAGCAGATGGTGCCCAGAAAGGACACACTGACCCCTGAGCAGACTCGATAGACCATACGGCCTACTCTGCTGGCTTCTTTGTTAGTATGTAACATGCGAGGCAGAGGCTCAACCAGATAAGAAATTAAGTTACAAGCCAGTAAGTAAACAAAGGAATTATCTCCTTATGCATTTTTAGGGCTGTGGGCAGAGCCTACAGCCGTTTTGCGAGAGCTGTGTAGCTGTGTAAACAGCAGATCTCAGAACCCCTTCCATTGGTCTTTTAGAAGTATCCTTCCGAAGGCCCAAAGGAGCTGAAACCCCTCTGCCACAATCGGCATATGGAATAACAGCCGCACTATTTTGGCTGTTACTTCCACATTCCGATGCATGCACTGTGCATGCGCACAAGTTGCATGCATGTGCAGAGTCATGCACATGCACAGTGCTGTGGTGCTGGCATGTTGCAAATGGCACAATGCCATTCACTATTTTGTGCTCCCTTCCCCAAGTCATCCCCGATATGTTATATTGCAACACTGGGAGCACACCCCAGTGTGCAAAATTAGTTTTTCTCTGTAAATCAGAAAATAGTCACTCATTGTGTTTTTTTTTTCCTTGTGCCCCCTGGCCACACCATGCCTGACATCGGGGTGCACAATCCCCATGTCAGAATTCACGTGACACACTGGGAGTCCACCCTAGTGTGCCTAAATGTTTGTTTTGCTGTAAATTAAAAAACGGTTCCTCGTTGTTGGTTTGTTTTCCCTGCAAAACTGAAAATGGTCCCTTGTCATCACTGAAGTCCCCTCCCCCTCCCACCCTCTCACTGAGCACCCACCTCCCCACACCCCTCTCACCCCCATACTTACCTCCGAGGTCAGCACTGTCATCTTATCTGGACCGGGACATGTCTGCACTCTTCAAAGTCGAACCGCGAACTGAAGAATGAAAGGTAAGCATGCTATACAGCCATTCAATGGGATTTTCAACTTGTGCTCATGTTTCAGCCATTTTTTTGAAATGTTTGCCCCAAATTTTCAACTTGGGGTTCTTGGGAATCCACCTCATGAACACTGTCACTGTCATTTTGTTACTCGGTCCCGAAAGGTGATTTTGGGATCATTGCGTGGAATCACCTTTTGGAACCAGTTCACAAAATATAGTGACACTGTTCATGTGGTGTGGACCCAAAAGCCCATGTTGCAAATTTAGAAACAATTTCAAAATGACCTTATTTAGCATGCATTATGCACTCTATGCACGCTCCCTAACATCACTAATTTTTTATATTTTCTCTCCGCATTTTTAACATTGCCATTTTTGCACACCTCCTTCACAACAGTACAGCTGTCATTTTCCGCAACCTGCTCGAAATGTGTTTTCACACCTGTGGCACAGAATAGTTCGTTTGGTCTGCGCAATCACCTTTTGGGACAATTTAACAAAATGACACTGGCACTGTTCATGAGGAGTGGTCCAAAAAAGGCCATGTTGAAAATTTGATGAACAAATTCCAACAAATGACTGCGTTACCAGAATGCGTTGCACACTTTCTATGCACACTCCTAATGTCGCTAATTTTTAATATTTTCACTTCACATTTTTAAGATTGCCATTTTTGTACACCTCCTTCACAATAGTACAGTTGTCATTTTCCACAACCTGCCCAAAATATGTTTTCACAGCTGTGGCCCAGAATAGCGCATTTGGTCTGTGCAATCACCTTTCAGGACAATTAAACAAAATGACACTGGCACTGTTCATGAAGAGGAGTCCAAAAAAGGCCATGTTGAAAATCTGGTGCAACACCTCCAACATATGGCCAAGTTGCACCTGGGCGTTGAATAATTTCTACACAAATGTGTAACTTCTGTCAATTGGTAGTGCTTCACAGCCCTATTGGCTCTGGCCAGAGTTTGTTCTTAACTGGGACCTAAAGGTCTCACAGCATTACTGCAGGGGAGGTAAGGATTCCTTTTTAATTAAAAAAGAATACAATTTATCAGATACAGGAAGTAACAGTTCAATACTTTTGAAACATGATATTAATTTCAGGCAGTATGCTAGCTCTTTAAATAGATCAGGGAGACATTCACTGAGCTGCATTACTGGTGCCCCTACGTACTTAATTAGCAGATGCTTAACAACAACACTTGCCAGGCTGAAGCCATGACCCTGAAGCATGTCTACAGATAAGAATGTAGCCGTGTAAGTGTTGTTCTGCTGCTGGTGGTTTTGGTTTGTCTGTAATATGACTGAGAAAAAACAATATGTTGCAGGTGATACCTTTTATTGGACTAACAAAATTATTTCTAAGACTAGCTTTCAAGAGATAAAACCCTCTTCCTCAAGTCAAAGTGGAAACAGCTGAGCAGCATGACAGATATAGAGATCCACTTTTACCTGAGGAAGAGGGTTTTATCTCTCAAAAGCTAGTCTTAGAAATAATTTTGTTAGTCCAATAAAAGGTACAACCTGCAACATATTTTTTTTTCTCTGCATTGTTGACTGGATTAACACGGCTACCACATTCCTTTTTTTTTTTTTTTGTAACATGAAAAACATTTACCAGATCATCTAAAAAGACAACTGATGAGGGTATAGCAGGAGTATTTCAAAGTGACTATTTTAAGATGAAGGACAGCAGTCAATCTGTCATGTTAGCCTAGCTATCTGGGCACATCACAATGTAAAAACAAAGCCACAAACATACCATTAAAGAAACAGCAACATAAAAAAATACAACAGGTTAATATTGTTCCTTAAACAATGTGGGGGCCCAACTTTGCTTATTGAGGATTCGCGCAGAGCTCTGAGAAGTCATGAAAAGCCTACATTCAGAGGAGGCCATTGTATATGGGAGGGTTGTCATAGCAGCAGCAGTGGCCCTGGGTGTTGCCAAATCCTACCATCCTCAGTTATTATTGGAGAATAGGGGCAATGAATCATGTAATAGACAGTGGCTGGTCATGTTATAAGAAGGAAGGTGGCACATGCTATCAGCAAAACACCTGAACTCTTTAAATTGAAAGACTTCTGTGTATTAAAACAGCAGTAATGCATGCAGGAACCTATTCCATCTAAACAGATAAACTAAGATGACTGTATCATCATTTAGTACCTTGCTCATAATGGGCAAAGTGTACAAAGGTAATAAAGCGAGTGGAAGTAAACAGCCTTGGAGATATAGCATCATAGGTAGGAATTACTAGTTCAAGCATGTACAGTACCTTAGCTGGGGATTTTTCTACCACCTCAGGTGATTTACTGTACCAAGGCAAAGCATATTACTGCCATCCTGCTTTAAACTTTTTCAATGACTGGCATAAATCATGCTGATAACCACTGTGTTAGTAATGACACTCTGCTACAGTGTACTGACAAAGTGCTACTGCTGCCACACAACAGTTTTCTCAGACACAAATATGACCTTCCAGAAGAACATTATAAAAAAAAAAAAAAAAAACAAGTGGAGCACAGAATGTGTTAAATAAACATGTAATGTAGTGCCACAAAGATGTGGTGCAAAAGATACCCCTACATGGTGCCCTGCATATGAGGCTCCCCCCAGGGTGGTCTAGCAACACACCCTGCTTATTCTTGATCTTTTCAGAGCCAACACTACAGAAGCTGTATTAAACAAACTCTAGCCAGAGCCAATAGGACTGCAGCCGAGGTTGCGACAGGAGGCTACCAGAGAGAACAACTGATGTGTTTATTTTGGTGTGCTGAAATGCAGCTCTTTAGAGAGACTTTCCAGGACAGGCTCGCACATGATGGTCAAAGTTTCAATCTACTAATTTTGGCAGAATTACTTTAAAAAAGAAAAGAATCTGTTATGCTATAGTGCTGTGGGAGTGTTCCTCCATCTACATCCCCTTTTCAGTGATCTTAATGGGAGATGAGAGACAAAGCAGTCATGGATATTCTTCCGTAATCCTGTAGTAATAGCTTGCCAATCTACAAGTCATTACCATAGCACACTGCTCTGCATGGCGGATAGAGGCTATCAGCTGTGAAGTAGTTTGGTTTAGTTTGTTTACTGATTTCAGGGAAGACTCTGAGCATATGTGGCATGCATTGCTTTGTTCTCAGTGCTAATATAATGGCATGGACCAGACTGAGTGTCATGCTTCAGAGAAATGATTTTGCTTGACTATATTGAATAAAGGTGCACCAGTCTTGTGCTTGTGTAAGGGGGACTGTTGTTTTATTATGATTTTAACAGAGGCTGCTACCTTGATTCAAGTTTTTTTTTATTTACAGGTTTCTTGAGTTAGATTACTAGAGGTGTGCCAAGTGTTGAGTGGATTGGGTTCTACATGGCCATCAGAGGAACTGAAGTGTGGGAGATTCGAGTAGAACCCGCAGTTTAGAATGCAACTGGGGAAACCAAGAGACCCAAGTATACCTTGAAGGAAAGTGGATCCAGAGCAGCTGAAGGTTTGGAGCAGGAGATTTGGCTGGAAGTGAACCTATGCTACCTATGTTATCAGGTTTTATAGGATTACATGAATACAAAAGAGTTGAAGGTGCAGGTGGTGTCTGCTATGTTGCTGTGGAACCAGTGCATGGGATCAGAGTGCGCTGCTATAAATTACCAGCAACAGCTCCTGTATGTTTTTTGCTGGCGTCAGCTTCACTGGGTAATGGGTGCCTGAACAGTTTAAAATTGGGAGTGAACTGAGAGTTCATATAGCAATGTCTCACTATTTTCTATGATTTTATTTTTTATTTATGATAAAAGAGTTTTTCTTTTAATAACTGACATGACTAGAAAGATTTGGGCAGGAATGATCCAAAATAAAAATTAAGTATTGGTACATTTTGTATTATACACAAAAATAGTTTATTTTCTTTTTTCTATTTAATTGCAGTTTTATTTGGGGACCTGCTTTTTTAGCCAAGCGATTAATTATCTTTTTTTAATGTACCTTCACCTGATCAACCTCCCTAGTTACCCAGTCAAAGAAATCTATGAGATATGTTTATCACCTCCCCCGTGAAACCATGCTGCCTGTGGTCAGGCAGCCCATTTGCCTTCAGGTACTCCATCAGCCTCTCCTTCAGTATGGTTTCCAATAATTTTCCCACCACTGATCTGAGAGTGACTGGCATGTAATTGCTAGCTTCCTCCCTGCTGCCACTCTTGTGCAGCGGGACTGCAATGGCCCTACCCAAGTCCAATCAAACCACTCCCATTCACATTGAGATGCTGAATGCTGTTGTCAGTGGATGGTTAGCACCACGGTAAGTTATTTCAGAACTTTGGGTGAATCCCATCTGGCCACATTGCCTTGTTTTCCTTCATGGCTTCCAATCCTCTTAGTGCTCTCTACTCCGAGAATGGACTTGTGTCCGCTTCCCCCTACTTCTTGCTGCTGATACGCGTTGGTCAATTCCATCCCCCTTACAACATGAATGGCAAGCAGATTACTCATTTAGAATTTTAGCTTTTTTTTTGCTCTTCTACACAATTTCCCCATGTTTCTCACCATTCCTCCTCTTACTTTCCTCTTTTCACTCTTGTACATGAAGAATGTTTTAGCCTTCTTTTTGACCTCCTTGCCAAACCTCTCATCTTTTTGTGCCTAAGCTTCCCTCACCCTCTTTCTTACTCCATGACCACTTCCATCTGGGTCTTCTTGTACTTCCTAAAAGCTGTTTTTTCCTCCCTTACCAATTTAACCTCTTTCTTTGAGAACCATAGTGGCTTCTTTCACCTCCTACTCTTGCTTACTTCCTTCCAACAGTGTGATGTTGCCTTAGTTAGTCCCTCCTTGATCCTCTTCCATTGTGTCTCTACTCTCCCCCACCCCGGCCATCACCCCTTCAAGGTAATTGTGAGGAAATCACACATTTTCTTAACATTTGCCCTCCTGAAGTCCAGGACCCTGGTCTTGGTGTGTTTTTTTTTCTCTTGCCTAGTTCATATGCTAAACCATACTGTACTGTGACTGCTTGTACCCAGGTGGCAACCCAATGCAACATCAGCAGTGCTGTCCCCATTTGTAAGTACCAGGTCCAGCACTGCCTCATCTCCAGAGAGTTTCTTAACCAGCTGCCTGAGAAATGCCCCTGAAGGGAGTTGATGTTATCCCTGCTTCTTGATGCAGCTGCAGTCAGAATGGTACAGTCTACATCTGGCAGATTAAATCCCACCATAACCAATACCTCGCCTTTGCTTGCTATTCCACCAATGGTCTCCTAAAACCCTGTATAACTTCTCCCCCTGTGTTGGTGGTCTGCACACTAAGCCACCTGCAGATAAAAACACCATACCCTCTCTGTAACCTGATCCAAAGAACCTCAAACCCTTCCTTTTCCTCCGGTGTCCCTCTATCTCCATGTCCTTTATGACTTCCATTACATATAAAACAACTCCCACTTCTCTCACTGTCCTGTCCTTCCATAACATGGTGTATCCTGAAATGGTCAATTCTGATCTGTGGTTGCTGGTGTGCCATGATTCCATAAGGGCAACCAGACCCAGACCCAGATCTGCCTCTGCAATGGTTGCCTAAAGGTCAGTAATTTTACTTCCTGTGCTCCTTGCATTGACACGCATGGCTCTTTATTTCTTTTGTCCTTCCTTCCCCCCTACATTGCCCTCCTTTCCTGATTCCATCCTTTGCTCTTCTCTAGTATCTGGTGCTGTCCACTCACCTTTTGTCCTTCTTCTGCCTACCCTCCTTAGCTCAACTCTCAGCCTCATACCCACTTCCCTTTCCTCAGGTACTTTCCTATCCCTTGTCCCTATGCCCCTCTACCCCTGGGGAAATTATTTCCCCTGGACTTCTCCTCTCTGTTCCTCCATTTTCTGCCTCCCCAATTTTTACTGACTCCTCCCTAGGCTAGTTTAGGCACCCATCAAAGCAACAATTAAACCTTCCACCCAGGACTGCCATTCAACTCCTGGGTGGATGAAGGCGGTCTCTCTCTTGTACAGGCCTCTATCCCTGCAGGTAGGACCTCAGTCCCTGATGTAGCCAAATTCCACCTCCCTCCACCATGCCTTCAACCAGTAGCTGAAAGCAGTGCTGCGTTCCATAGCCTCCAACTGGCTGTATACAGGTAGCACCTCAGTTATGACCACCGAGTGAGATACCTGCTTCAGACCCCTCCTCAGCTCCCTAAACCTTTCTTATACCATCCCTGCTGCATCACTTGCCAGGTTATTTGTCACCAGAAAGATAATGACGTCCAACTCCCTTTTCTGCCTCTCGAGGATTCACTTGTTCTCCATCCCTCCATGCCAAGGGACCAGGTAAGCACCTCACATCCCCTCCCTCTCTCCCTCTTCCCCTCATGCCCTGCTCCCAAATCTACCATATCTACCATATTAAAAGATAACACGCACACCCTCACACAAGAATCCATATATTAATTATAACACAGTACATCCATCCCCCACTACCAGCCATAAAATGGTTGGATATCAACAAAGTGATACAGACTTTGCCATCCATATACACACACTCACACACACACACACACACACACACACACACACAGCCAAATATTGACATTATCATCTGCACCACTGTTGCCTCCCCCCCCCATCTACCAACAAACTCTCGGCTATTAGAAAATGCTGAGGACTCAGACACACGCATGCACACATCCTTGAATAGAAATAACTAGTGACCATAGCACTGCCCACCTTCTAAGACAGCAGTTCAAGTATAATACAAATGTTGTGGTGTGTGCATACTACACTACAAACACATGTACAAGAACAGCCTTCAATGGCAGGCATTGAAAACAGCACTTCTCCCCCCATCAAAATCAGAAAACTATCTTGGCAGACTATGCACACGCGCACACACACACACACACACACACACATCTGTGGCAACTGTTGGGCATAGCATACATCCCACCAAAAAGCTAGCAATGTTCCATGCAGTTGAAAAATAGCTACTGTATAAGGCCAGCCCAGTGGCTTGGAAGGCTGAGGTGCTGTGTGCCTTACCTCCCACCAAGCCAGTGATCCAAGTTCAGTAACATACTCCGGTTGCCGGGAGTCAGCTGGTAGGGAAGGGGAGAGGATTGAGCATCTGTCAGACAGCTCTCCTCTCCTCTCCTGGCATGGGAATGCATGCTGACTTGGCCATTGGCTGCCAAAGGTGAAGGCCTGGGGTAGTGCCAGAAGCTTGAGCAACATCAAAGGGAGTGGCCACAGTTCCGTAGCATGCGGGGTCTACATCAGAAGCCATACAAAGAGAGACTAAAGGAGGTTAATATATATGTCCTCAAGGAAAGGAGGGAGAAGGGGGACATGATAGAAACTTTCAAGTACCTCAAGGAATTCAACAAAGTCCAAGAAGGTAGCATCTTTCAGAAAAGGAGATGTGCAAGAACAAGGGGGCACTATTTGAAGATAGAGGGGGGGACAGCTCAGGGGCAATGTGAGGAAGTGTTTTTTCACAGGGAGGGAGGTGGACCCATGGAACAGCCTTCTTGAGGAGGTAGTGGGGTTAAAAACAGTAAAAGAATATAAGAATGCATAGGACAGACATAAGGCAATTCTAGTGGGGGTACTGTAGGAGGAAGTAGACTATTGGTTAACTAGCATCTGTAGCTTATCCAATAGGTAGGGGAAATGGGCAGACTGGGTGGGCCAAGCAGTCCTTATCTGCCGTCAAAGTCTATGTTTCTATGTGTGTGCTTCCACACATACATGCTTATGTACACCACAGCAGAGGATCCAATGGGGAGAAAATGCAAATTGGTCAGCACAGGCTTCATGAAGCCCTGCCCACCTACCTCCATCCCATGCCACCACCTGGGCTACTGCTCCAACTGTGGATGGGAGGGGAGGACAGCCCTCTGCTTCCCAGCCCTACCACAATGGAGCAATCCATGTAGGGACTGTGGGTTTGGTGGTTCCGGAGGAGGTAAGTGCCAGGTGGAAAAGGAGGAGTTAGGGCTGAGAGTCCACTTACAACAACCACCAAGGCAAAAGGCTTTATGGGAAAAAAAAAAGGCTGCAGTAGGTGTAACTTTAATTCACACACACACACACACACACACACACACACACACACACAGAGTCTCTGTAACAGGTGTGGCTGAACCATTGCAGTAAACCCAGTAAGTGTAGGTAATATATAGAGGGTCTCTTACCTGGGTACTAAGAAGCCAAAGGTAGGACTTGAAGAGATGATGTCCAAGGACCTGTAAAATAAAACATAGGAAAGGGGTCACAAAGGACAAGTTAGACATAGAGTAATACTTATCTGATGGCGAAGAAGTCAGCATCCTGGCAGACCTATTAAAGAGAAAAATAGGTTAATATGGAGAAAATGCAGTAGTGAGAGCAGAGACAGAGCAGAGAGATGCGAAAGGGGATAGGACAACACAGGAGGTAAAAAAAAGGACCTTTAGATAAAAAGTTACAGTTAAGGCAAAGTAGGAAATCAGAGATATAGAAAAAGAAATAAAATTAGTAAACAGGAAAAGAGAGGATGAACTGTTGCTCTGGCGGAGAGTCAGAAAAAACCCTGATAGCCACTTCGATGGACTAGTTGCCAATAAGTATCAGTAGTAGACAGTGGGAGCTAGTGGGGACTTTCTGGGCTAGTGGCCCAGCATTATAAAAATAATTTATCATTGGTGGCCCAGGGTTAAGAGTTCTCCCAGGGAGTTCAGAGAGTTTTATAATATCCATAGTGGACTAGTGGGCTAGTTTCATGAGTGGTCAGTGGCAAATATATTAAAACAAATCTTTTCCCTGGTTTTCAGTGGGGTGAGGGTGGGCATAGGCCCCAATGTTATCTAGGAATACCTCTCAACTGTCCTATCATTTTACCTCACCAAAGACCTCTGTTCCACATCCACGTCGAAAGGGTACGTCCCACATTCATTGTTACACTTTTAATGCACACATCCCTAACAATCAGTGTGAACATGTATTATTAAATTAACAGCACTTTGTGAACATGAAGACTCTCCTTTGTACAGTGTTCTGAGAAGGTACAGTGTCCCACAGTTTACCTACATGTTCTACATTCTGGTCCTAAAATTTTGAGAGTTATGTGTTTAGCCAGGCAGTAGTGAGATGCACTGTGAGAAGAAGACAAGCTGTATCTACTACTGCAGGTAGTGCGAGTGACCGCGCTAAAAGAAAAAAGTGTCAGGCACTGGTTTGTACTTCCAGCTCATATGGAGCTCAGGCTGTGACCTGCTCCTCCAGGTGGGAGATGGAGGGGCAGGATCTTATCTGGAGCTGGAGGAGGCCAGTGTAGGAGTTCCTCCCTCCACCTACTGGAGCCAACACTCCGGCGGCAAATACAATTGATCTTGGAAGCAGGAGAAGTGGCGGGAAGCTGAAATACAGTTAGCAGCTTTAAGTTCTTGTGGCTGTTAATGGTTTCCAGTTGGGAGAGGAAAGAAATGGATATCGCCAGGAAGATGAACTGCACCACGGCTTCTAGTGTGGAAGCTTTTGAAGGAGGTCCATGGATGGCTAAAATTTAAGTGCCCAACTGGGCTTTATTTACATAAATATTACCACAGATGCAAGAACAGGGCAGTGTGTTTCCTAAAGTGTCAGCCTTGGTGTCATTCACTACTTTAATACCGCAGATGCAACAAGGGAGATTCTCCCTAATGGGAGTAAAAATAGAAGCTGAACTGTATCTGGTTGTTTGTTCAGTCCCAGCCCTGAGTAGTGGACTGACTATGGGGGGGGGGTTACTGAGTTTGACAGGTGTGGACTGAGTAAATAATACATTTGACGGTGGAGTGCTTCACAGACTGTGGAGGCGACTGTGAAGCAACTCCCAAATGTTGTTCGGTTGAAGTGAAGTCCTTGTTTTGCTCACAAGAGGTCTGCAGGGCTCTGCCCGCTGCAGCCCTAAAAAAACTAGAGTCATCTTTCCTCATCTTGCTTTCTGTCCCTTCCTCCTGTACAGACCTGCTGCAACTCCTGGATCTCTCTGTAAACAAGCTACTGATGAAAAAAAATAGATATATGATTGGCCTGTCAATCATCCATTAATCATTCATTGGAGTGCTAGCAGTGAATAACAGCATTTCTCTAGAAATGAAAATCAGTGGGTAATAGGAGTCAAGTCATGTAACCTATATGGAATAATGCATGGGGATGTGTGTGTAATGAGATTTTATTCACACTCTATTATTTTCTGCCAGCAGTGAGTACTGGGGTTTCTCTGCAAATGAAAATAATCAGTAGGTAAGAGGTCAACCATGCAAAATATAAAAAAAGATGCTCACATTGGCATGCTGATCTCAACACATACCATTTTGTTGTAAACAAATCTACTGAACTGTAAATCCAAATCGCTTGCAGTTGCTGTCCTACTCATTCACACTTCTGCAGTAATGCCTGTTTGAAAAGTATCATTAATCCCTGCTGATGAAGGAGAGACAGATGCACCTAAGAGTCCCTTCAATTACTATGTTACTATGAAAAGTAAAAGCACTGGATATCAGCCCACATTCCCAGTGTGGTATCTGTACCCACAGCCCTCTGCACCTGAGGCAAGAGGGCTACCACCTGAATCACACTGACCTTTTTTATTTGATTTCAAAGGTTTCTATTAGTTGCCTAGGTAAGAAAAAAACACAACCACCAACAGATGTCATGTTCCTTTTCACATATATAGGATCACAAGAACCTGTTAGAGTACATGTTTAGTGCATAACATCTAGTTGTGTCTCTCTGCTATCTAACTGTACATATTTAATTACTCCAGTGTGCTTTGCCTGTGGAAGGCAATGGAAAGCTTGAAAACCATTTATTGTTCTGTATGCATTATATCTTACTGTTTGGCCTAGCACCTATATGTACTCTTCTGACACCCCGCTTAATTGCAAATCTTTCTTCCATTGTATTGTCATGCCCTATATTAACCATCAGGTTTGAACCTAGATATGCAGTAACAAACTCCCACTACAGTCCTGGTGTGCGGGTGTGAGCTTCACTGGTCTTCCTATCATGCCCACATGTCACTGGGAAACTAGACATCAAGGAAGGTAAAGGAAGAAGATATGTCTACTATTTATAGCCAGTCTCTGTTGCTTATAACATATATCTTTTTTTGCAGTTAATCTTTTTATTGTGTGATTTCAGAAATTTACATGTGTTAAACCATTAAGTCCAACTGGCTGAGAGAGAGTGGTTTACATCACCACCACATATACAAAAGACAAGCAATATGATATTACACAGATGTACGTTTCAATACTTACGCTACTTAACCATGTCTAAATAGTAAACTTAGAGGGCATCAATATAAGGTCTAATAGGGTGGCATACCCAGCGCTTATATACCTGTTATTATTAAATCATTTAACTTACTTACTCACACAGGTTTGAAAGGGTTTTCGATTTATCTAAGCTACTTCACCTATGGTAGCTATTGGGAGAAAGATTAAAACAATCTTTAGTAATTTATCAACCAACTTAACTTGGAAGCTCATGGGGGTCTAAGCTTGTCATTTGTGTACTTGGAGGAGTATATTTATTTATTTATTTTATTTATTTAAAAGTTTCACCAGGAAGACACACTGACCAATAGTGCTCGATTCCAGGTGCCTGGTATATAGTACTGACGGGTTTAATGAAGGCAAAATATGGTGTCCAGACATTCTCAAACTTTGATAAACGGCCATTTTTATAGCAGGACATCCTAGTAAGGGTAGCCATATTTTCCATGACCTTGAACTATTCCGTGTCTGATGGGACATCCGTTGTTCTCCATCTTTTCAGGATAAGATGTTTCATCTCTACTGAGACCTGTATAAGCCAAAGGGTCTGTGTTTTGGGAAGGTCCAGGTTTGGAGGCATAAGGCCCAATAACCAGAGGCCTAGGTCTGTCAGTAAGGGTGTCTCAAGAATTCGGGAACAGTACTTAATCACTGAGGACCAAATGTGCAACAGGTCAGCTTCAGGGGTGCCACATCTCCAACAATTATCATTAGGGAGCAGACCCATCTTTTTTAATTGGGCAGGTTTGAGGTACCATAGGTGCATTATTTTGTTTTGAAGAAGCAGGCTGCTAGGGACTCAGCAGGCCTGGTTTACTGTCAACCAGCAATGTTGCCATTGCTGTTCTGTTAGGAGTATACCCAGTTTATCTGCCTATTTAGTCTTTGCAGGAAGAGATGGGTTAGGGACACTATCTCCCATAAACCTCTGAATAGTGCCTGCTCAACCTTTCGGATGCATAATCCAGGCCTTTATTAGAAGGGGAGGCAGTGTACCTTTCTTGAACCTTATACACATGACACATGTACAAATCTATTTCACCCATGTGGAATAGAGGCTTCACATCTAATAGTATTTCCAGAAGTCACTTTGTGGCAGACCATACCTAGATCTTAAACCCTGGAATGAATCCACGGAAGTGTCCCCAGAAATGCTCAGGTTCCCTAGATATCTAATTCCTTTAGAATCCACTCCCCCCAGTTTATAGGCTTGTTTTCTATACAAAGGCTGGGATTGTGCCAAAGAGGGGTGTATACCCTTACTAAAAGTTCTTCGGAATACCACTGTAATACCACTCATTTACCATTGCAATACCACTGTGATTACCACTGTACTACCATTAAGGTTTTCATGGTATCACAGTGGTTTGTTTCAATTCCATTGTGATACCATTGTACCACTGTCCTACCATATCAACAAAAATAATCAAAATTTAAACTACCATTGTACAACCATGGTACCACTGAGTAGTACCATTGCACATTTTGTAGCTCACCACTGTGTTGCCATTGTGGTGCCATGATGTTGCCATTGTGGTGCCATGATGTTGCCATTGTGTCACATTTGCTAAGGGTAGTCCCAGGTTAAGACAATGTTTGGACTGGAGTCCTACTCTTTGCCAGGCCAGGTGTGTTTGTTGAAGGGTATACCAGTGTTGCAGATGTTTTGGTAGGGGATACATCAGGTGTGCAGATATGGAAGCTTCATTTAGTATAGCTCTTTCTATGTATACCCAGGCCGGAGGGTGTGGGGTGGGGGGTTGACCTTCCTCCTTCAGGGTCTTGGCCACCGGAAATGCTACGGAGTATTGGAAGAAATCGGGGAGGTTCCACCCACCTCTCAATTTCTGGGCCCTCAATTTTGCTCTACTAAACCCTGGCCTAGAAGAGCCCCATAGAAAGGCATTTATCAGGCTGTTTAACTTCTTGACCCAAACTTCAGGCAAGAAAAAGGGGAGGTGGGATGGCAAATGATAGACCCTGGGAGCAAGCATCATTTCACTGCGGTAAGTTTTCACACCATAGAGAGATGGAGGTGCTCCCATCTAGCTATATCTTTATGGAAGCTTTCCAACAGTGGTTTAAAGTTTATATCCACCAGGGTTTTTAGATTGGGGGATAGTCTGATCCCCAGGTATTTAAAGTCGGTGTGTGCCCAGACCAGGCCCAGATCATCAAATCCAGCTGGGTTGGCAAGGGCATTCAGGGGAAGAATTTCTGATTTTGAGACATTGATTTAAAAACTGGAAAGTTCCTCATAGGTTTTCAATGTTGAGAGGATGTATGGGAGACTAGAGGGTAGGTTCTAGGTTAAAATCAGGCAGTCGTCAGCATATAATTTGGTGGTATAGCACTGGTCCCCAACCTGGATCCCTTGTATATTGTGGTGAGATCTAATGGCTGCAGTGAGTGGCTCTATGGCAAGGACAAAAGGCAGTGGGGATAGTGGACATCCTTGTCTGGTCCCTCTTTGCAAGAGGAAAGGATCACATAGGTTCCCTTTGGTGAGCACCCTTGCCGAGGGTCCTGTATATAAGGTTTTGATCCAGCTGGTAAAATAGGGGCCTATATTGAAAGTGTCCAAAACTGCATGCAGATACTCCCACTCCACTGAGTCAAAAGCCTTTTCAAAGTCGATTGTAACCGCCATTGCCAGAGTGGGGAGGGTTGCAGCTATTTGTATCAGAGGCAAAAGAGCACGGATATGGTCTGAGCTGACTCTACCCTTGACAAAACCTACTTGGGAGGGATGTGCAATATCTGGCAGGCATTCCTCTAACCAGGAAACGAGAACTTTGTCCAAAATATTTGCATCGGCATTTATTAATGAAATGGGCCTGTAGCTGGCAGGAAGGGTATGATCTTTGCCCTCTTTTGGCAGCACCGTAATAATAGCTTCCGACAAGGTGGAGCGGAGTCATCTGCTAGCATGGGCCTCATTCATCATCCGTGCCGGGGGGTCGTAATCAAGGGACGAACCATCTTGTAAAAGTCTACTGGAAATTCATCCCCCCTGGTGCTTTGTGCAGTGCCATACTGGATATTGCTAGGCCAATTTCCTCTTCTGTAATGTCTCTATCCAAGGCTTCTTTTTGGGGTATATTTAACTTGGGGAGGGGCAGAGAGTCAATGAATAGGCTATGCTTATTGTTGTCCCAATTAACCTGAGATGAGTATAGGTTTTTGTAGAAGCTGGACATAATCTTGTTGATGGCTGTGGGGATAGGTGTCACCTTCCCTAATCTCTCTTTCAGTTTAAGAATAGATATTTCAGCTTGTCACTGTCTCAGCCTGTATGCTAGCAGCCTGCTGGCCTGCCCCCCTCTGCTTGGTACCGGCGTTGCACCCTGTGAATACAGAGTTCCGCTTTCCTCACCACTAATGTGTTAATTTTAATTCTGATGGCAGATAACTCTGCTATCACTGAGGGTGTCTGAAGGGAGGAGGGCTTTTTTTTTTATTTAGCCCCCATACTGCTGAGTGCAGTTTATAATTGCCTGAGCTCCTGTTCTCTTTGTTTCCATCAGTGGAGGCAAAGCTAATTATTTGGCCCCTTATGGTGGCCTTGTACGCTTCCCATATATTAGCAGTGGAGGTGGAGGATGGAGAGTTATCATTGAAAAACCCTTTCTTTTCTTCCAAAAGCCATGAGACAAAATCTTTATCTGGCAGTAAAAGGGGGTCCAACCTCCACATTAGTGATTTGGGGGTTTGCATGGTCGGCAGAAAAGTTGGGGACACTGGAGCATGGTCTGAGCTATATATCTGTGAGATTTTTACCCCTGTGATGGCTGCCAACAGTGTAGGGGAGACAAGCCAGAAATACAACCTGCTAGCCATTGTCCGGGGTGCGGAGAAGAAAATATAGTCTCTTTCTGAGGGGTGTAATATCCACCACACATCCAATAGCTGATATAGGGAGGTAAGCTCCTGGAGGGCATGTAAGGCTCTGCAGTGGGGCTCTAGTCTGGCATTAGATCTGTCTAAAAGGTGGTCCATCACCAGGTTGAAATCACCCCCCATTAGGATACCTGGATTGTCAAAGGAGATGTCCATGATTTTTTGGGAGATAGTGTGAAAGAATTTAGGAGAGTCTTTGTTCGGGCCATAGACATTAATCAGTACCAGGGGACCAAAGGGAGTGGAAACCTTCATGGTGATCCACCTACCATCTCCTCCTGTGTGCACCTCCTTAGGGTGCCATTGCAATTTTTTGTGCAGCAGCATGGAAACACACCTCTTAGCTGAACCTGCAGTGCAGTGGCCTTCTTTTCCCAACCAATCCCTGACCAATTTGGTAGCTTCTTTAGAGCTCAGTTTAGTCTCCTGTAGGAAAGCTATGTGGGTTCCCAGTTTTTTAAGCTGGGAGAGCACCATTTTCCTTTTCACCGGAGAGTTAAGACCCCTTACATTCCAAGTGGTGGCTGTGATGTCAGTGAAACTAGCCGTAGTCAGGGTGTTTCCTTTTTGCAAGTCAACACAGGTACTTTACTGAATGCCACCTTGAGTGCTATTTCTAAACCTGCATTCTGAACAAGGTATATTCATCCCCTCATTAAGAAAGGCTGCTTGATATAACTGATTGCAGCTAGGGGATGCACAGCCAAGGTCCATGTGGTCCCTGAGATCACTTTTGTTGTTTTTAGCTGGGTTAGCCTTTTGTCGGAGGAGTAGACGTAGGCATAGCTGACCCTGTGATAGGATATTTCAGAAGATAAGGAGTTTGGGCTATAGGAGAGCTGCCTTACAAAGAAGATTGTCTCTGTAGGTGAGTCAGTCGGAGGATTACTTCCCGGCCTGAGAGTGTGGGCAAGAATGCTTGCCGCGTTGTGTACCATTCTGGGAGTATAGAACCGTCACTAACCTGGGAGAAAAGGAGATTACGCACCTCCCAATGGTCAGATACTACACCCAGGGGGGGAGTGGGGGGGGTACTCTGTCTTTCTCTGCCACTAGCAAAGAAACTGACATGAGAGTGGGTTAGTATCACAGGGGGACCAACCGCTCATACATCCAGGTGTAATGCAACACCACCATCCACTCTGGAAATGTATCTAAAAATGGTAAACTATCTAGAACCTCAGGCATATTTAATTGTTCATTGATCAGGGCCGAGGGGACAGTTCACCTCAGTTGGGGTCATACATATGGCTGCCAACTGAATCAGCTGGGAGTGCTATAAGATCTGGGCTAGAGCTGTGAGACTCCGGTAGGGCTAGCTTCAAATGTTTCCTACATTCATACATAGTTAAGCTGGAAAAGCTTGCCCCGTCGGTCTGTCACTCTGCTCCAAATGGCAGGTAGCTAATATCGTCTCCAAGGTGGGTGAGATAGGGCTTATGGTTAAGTTCTCAAGCAGAGAAATCTCCGTGGAACTACGGCAGAGTAAGGGTGTTTAAAAGAGAAGGACAGACGTTTATGACATATATCTTAATGTATTTCCCTAGTTCCCTTTGCCATGACCTTCTCTGTTTATGCCTCTTTATGTATCTCATATCTGTGGACCTATTCACAGTGGATGTATGCCCTTTAACTTGTTTTTCTGCTGTTTTTCAAAACTTTTCTAACTAATAAATATGCTACTAACAAGAAGGTTAAAAAAAGGAAAAAAGTTTCAATGTCAATTGCTATGTGAGTGAAACAGCTGTCCCTATCTTCCCTTTTGAGCCTTGGTGTGCTAGCTGATGCAGTACTGATACTGTATACCTTCCACTTCCTCTATTATGTGTGTAAACAGAAGCCATTGTGACTGAAACTTTTCCTGTTTTAGCTGGAGCTGTGTTGTGATGTTTGTGTCAATTGCCATCTGCCTGTTATTATTTGTATTTTATTTTTTTGCTCTAAATATATGTTTTTTTTAAATTTCTGCTTGTGAAACATGGCAGTCAGCAAAAAGCATCATGGGACATTGAATTTTTTTTAAAGAAAAAATGTGCTGCCCTCTTGCTGATCTAAAGGGCACAGCTGGCTGTAGAAAATCTAACACTTATCTGCTAAACTTCCTCAGACTATTATAAAAAACAGGTTATAACAAGCCACTGCTTTGAACCTAGGTAACTGGTCATAAAATGTTACATTTTGTGGCGTACCAAAAAGGAAGACATTTCTGAAAGACTTCTGTGAAAATTCAACCCAATATGAGAAGTGTTTTCAGGATGTTTCTCTGAAAAATCAAAGGGATATTGTAACCTGCAATAGACCATACTCTGATGAAGACAGTCTGTCTTGTTATAATTAAAAATATTGCTGTATTTGCAGATTCCAATCAAGTAGTAATCTGCCCTGTTTTGCATAGCATTTGCATGTTGCAAATTAAATATGTAGGACTGAGTGTGACCTCACGCTAGCAGCCCAGAGCTGTGACATCACAGGATGGGAGGGACATTCTGGCCTCTCTGATATTGTTAAGCTGGCTGAAAGGACTGTCACTTTTGTTCTGGACTTCTAAGGCACACTTTGTTCTTGGACTCAAGAGAGACCACTTCTGCCAAGATAGGTAACCACAGCCCAAATCGTTGCCAACTGAAAACTGAGTTAGAATTATTTAATTCAGTTACAAGGCACTTTGTTTTGTAATTTTCCATTTCTTTCTGACTATAATCTTAATGTATATATGTTCTGTTTTATGTACTGTATTTATTTACTATTTTTATTTTAGTAAATTGTGTTTTCCTTAAACCTTCCTAAGATATTTTCTCATTTTGAGTGTGAATGGTGGATATTGATAATTCTGAATTAACTGTTAAATTGTTTAGTGTGTCAAAATATGCAGCCACGTTAACAAGGATCTGTGTAAAGATCCAGCAAGGTAAGAAAATACCAGCGACTCAATTAAGTCGGCAGGGGTTTGTGAATCAGGTTGGTTATATGCACGCTTAGTCAAGTATTGTGCTACTTTCCCCAAAGAGAGTGTGACCTATTTGGACCTGTTACCTGGGTGTGCTAGCTAAAAAGGGTTCATAATTGACCCCAGGACTCGAGACCAGTAGTTTGCTTGGATCCAAAACAAACAGGATGGTGTCCCTTTTTGTCCTCTGTTCACAAATCGCACTTCAAGGTTGGGCACTGTGGGAGCAGAGATACTGACCCCAGAGTGGATTTGTTACAGATTTGGTGCACAGCAGTGTGCTCAAAAAGATGTGTCTGCATACTGTGCAATTATTTGGTGGCACGGGTGTTAACAGTCCAGTGAGTCTGAATGATAAACTGTAATAGTTCACACTCAAGGAAGATATTTTAAAAGAAATATATCATTTTGGTTACAGTCTAAAGTTCTCTACCTGTTTTATTTTTTTTTTCAGGTGTATGCTAGTGTAGCCGTAGATTAGGGAAGAGGATGGCTTCCACCTACAGTGAATACACTGTGGAATACTTGAGGCAGTTGTGCCAGGAAAGAGGAGTCCAGAGTGAAGGGCAAAACAAACAGCACCTCATGGAGGCTCTTTGTGGCAGCCGATGAACAAGCGACTGCCAGGGCCTTGGGTCACAGTCAGTGACTGAAGGGGACCAGATCTTGGATGTGGTGGTGCCAGAGTCTATCACAGTATTCAGTCCCAGGCAGGAGGGCAGCAAGATCAATGAGAACCAGGAGCCACAGCACCAGGGGAAGGTCACCACAACACTGGAGCCAGAAGGGATCAGGCTGAAGACAGAGTTGAGGAGAATGGAGCTGGAATTTGAGCAGAGAAAGCTCCAGATGGAGCTGGAGATACAGGAAAAGGAAAACCAGTGGCGGAGGAAATTCAGACTTGCAAAACTACAACTCCAAAGACCAGCGCCAGAGGAGGTAAGTGGCAGGGGTGAACCTGGACCTCCAGGACTGGGGTACAAGTTAAATTCTAAATTAATAGCTGAATTTAAAGAGGGAGAGAATATGGATGCTATTTTGAACTCATTTGAAAAGGTTTGTAGTCAGGCTAAAATACCTAGGAAGTCCTGGAGCTTCCAGCTATTCCTGCTACTTACTGGTAAAGCTCGTGACACATTGGGTCAAATGGACAATCAGGACAGTAGTGATTATGAGAAACTTAAAGCTGCCTTGCTTAAAAAGTATGAGTTAACTCCAGAAGCCTACAGAGTTAAATTCCATAAGCTCTAGAGAAGCCCTGATGTGAGCTATGAGGAACTCGTCACTAAGCAATGTCAGTTTTTAAAATGTTGGTGATAGGGGGTCAAAGCAGATGCTATAGAGAAAATAGAGGATGTGGTACTTTTGGAGCAATTCTTTTGGGCTTGCCCAGCAGAGCTGAACCCCTGGGTGGAGGGCTGAGATCCAAAAACAGTGCAGGAGGCTGCTGAGCTCTCGGACCACTATGCCAAGAACAGGCCTGCTCTGAAAGGGAGTGTGGCGGGTGTGGCAGCACAGAAAGGAAAAAGCACACCTTCAGGGCAGCTAAAACCCTCACTGTCTATCCAAAAAATGGGCAGCTCCACGGTACAAAGACGTGATTTGCCTGATAAAAGAAATGATTGTTGGTTTTGCAAACAACCTGGTCATCTTGCTAGACAGTGTCCTAAAAAGGCACAATGTGGGAAAAGTGGTGCTGGCAAAGAGGTTTTTTTTTTGTGTATCCCTGAAAGCATGCTAGTAAACGTGAGGGAGCACAGACACCCAGTTACTGTGAATGGGGTGCAGACCCATGGTTTAAGGGACAAGGAGGCATCTCTTACTTTGGTAAAAGAGGATTTTGTTGAGTGTGGACAGCTTACCTAATCAGTTCATAACTGTAAGGGGATTTACTGGGAAGGGAAAAAACTCTGCCCCTAGCATGTGTTCTCCTGGACTGGAGTGAGACAGAAGAGAGGGTGCAGAAAGTGGCTGTGGCAGACAATCTTGCCCTGGATGTGATTATAGGGAATAATCTACAAGAGGGGGTTGAGTGTGCTGTTACTCACAGTCAGATGGCAAAGGCTGATTGTAGTTTCTTGAACCCCGTAGAAGCCCCTGTGGAAAACACTGGGAGGTTGGTTCCCCAGCCAGTGTCTCCCAAAATGGGGAATGGTTAAAGGGCGGTAGAACTTCCTCAGGTAGCAGTTTACTAAACAACTATAGAAGGTTACTCTGAGGAGGGAGGGGTAGCCATTGGTCAGAGGGTTAGGGATGGCAGTGGCCCTGAATGTCCTGATGCTAGTGCTATGGACCCCAGTTTGGAGACTGAAGGGAACATGTCCCATGCCTTGGGAAAATGTGTGAATTCTGCTGCTGCTCAGAGGACTGATTCTAGTTTAGAGAGGCTGAGGGCTTGTGCAGAATCTGATGGGACACAGAGAGGTGATGTGAGACTTAGAGTATATTGGACTGCTGTATATGCAGGATGTAAGGACAGAGGGTGGGGTGGTGGGCAGGCAGCTTGTCATTCCCCAGGGATACCGTGAGCAGTTGCTCAAGATTGCTCATGATATCCTCATGTCTGGACATCTGGAAATTGTGTGCACTGTGCAGCAATTGGCCCAGAATTTCTATTGGCCCAACTTCACCCAGAAGGTGAAGGAATATTGCAGGTCTTGTCATTGGTGTCAAAAAATAGGAAAAGCAGGCAGTAAAAGCAAAGCTGCCCTAATTCCCTTGCCCCTAGTGGAGAAGCCATTCCAGAGGGTAGGAATGGATATTGTGGGACCTTTGAACACTCCAAGCTTCTCTGGGAAGAGGTATATCCTGACAGTGGTAGATTATGCTACCCGATACCCAGAGGCAGTCGCCCTATCCCACTGAGGGCAGACAAAGTGGCAGATGCCTTACTAGGGATTTTCTCCCATGTTGGGTTCCCGCAGTCAATTATCACCGATCAAAGGGGGTACCTTCATGTTAGACCTGATGAAGTGTGTTTGGAAGAAGTGTGGGGTAGTGCAGAGACGCATGACACCTTACCACCTGAAAGCCAATGGACTTGTGGAAAGGTTTAATGGTATCCGTAAATCTATGCTCCAAGCATTTGCTGAACAGCATGGGAGGGACTGGGAGAAATACCTTCTCCACCTTTTGTTTGCATTTAGAGAGGTGCCCCAAGAGTTGACAGGGTTCTCCCCCTTCAAGTTTTTTATATGGACACAGGGTGTGTGGGCCCCTAGACTTGATCCTGGAGGACTGGGAAGGCAAGCATGCCACCCAGGGAACTCCCATAGTGGATTATGTCCTTAAGTTTAGGAAAACACTGAAGGACTTATGGGAACAGCCCAGAGCAACCTGGCAGCCACCCAGCTGAAGCAAAAGATATGATATGACTGCAGAGCTAGAGCTCATTAGTACACTGTGGGTCAGAAGGTCATGGTCCTAATCCCAGTCCAGAAAGACAAGCTGCAGGTTGAGTGGGCAGGGCCATACAAAGTAATCAGACAAGTGAATGACATAAACTACATTGTAGAACTGCCTGACAAAAGACATACCCATAGGATGTACCATGTCAACAAGATGAAGCCATAGGAAATAGGGCTGACATGGTATTTGCAGTGTTTTTTTCTAGGGAGGGGATGGACAAAGCAGACCCCCTTCTGGACTTGCTTGAGGAAAGCAAGCAGAAGTCCTCTGTGGAGGCAATCAAACTGTCACCCCAGTTGACCCCAGAACAGACCCAGGAAGTAAGGGAGGTTTTAGCAGACCTTACCCCTTTGTTTAAAGCCAAGCCTGGACAAACCCCCTTAGCGACGCACGATATAGACACGGGGACACAAGAACCCATGCGGCGGACAACACACTGGGTGTCTGAGGCCATCATAAAGGACATTAGGAGGAAATGCTGGATTTAAGAGTAATCCAGAAATCCCACAGCCCTTGGACCTCTCCTGTAGTCATTGTTCCCAAGCCAGAAGGCTCTACTCATTTTTGTGAGGACTATCATGGTCTCAACACAGTCATGAAGTCGGACACCCACCCAATGCCATGGATGGATGAACAAGGTGGTAGGGGCGACCTACTTTACCATCATTGACCTGACAAAACGGTATTGGTAGGTGGAGTTAACTGCCAGAGCTAGGGATAGATCAGCCTTCATCACTCTGATAGGGTTATTTGAGTTCAAGGTAATGCCTTTTGGAATGAAGAATGCCCCTGCCACCTTCCAAAGGTTGGTGAACCAGGTGTTACATGGCACTGAAGAGTACACAGTGGCATACCTGGACAACACTGCCATCTTCAGTGCCAGTTAGAAGGAACGCCTGTCCCACCATAAGGAAGTGTTGGGCAGGATACAGAGGACCGGGCTCATTGTCAAAGCTGAAGAGTGCCAGGTGGCCATGGTGGAGGTGGCATACCTAGGGCATGTAGTATGGTGGGGAAAGCTCTGTCCTAATCAAGCCAAGATTGAGACAATAGAGGCATGGCCAAGACCTGAAACACAGAAGCAGGTTCAGAGTTTTCTAGGGACCGCAGAGTACTAGCAAAAGTTGTACCAAACTACAATGCCCTAGCTGCTCCCCTATCTGGCCTGCTAAAGAAAAGAATGCCTAAAAGAGTAAACTGGGAAACAGCCTGTGAATGAGCCTTTACAAGGCTAAAGGAGGCACTATGCACTGCTACTGTGTTGGCCAGTCCAGACTACATAAAGCCATTTGTAGTCCATACAGATGCCTCAGACGTGAGTATTGGGGTAGTACTTAGACAGACTTCTAACCAAGGGAAAGATCACCCAATAGCATACCTCAGTAAGAAATTACTTCACAGGGAGCAGGCTTATTCTACAGTGGAGAAGGAGTGTCTGACACTGGTGTGGGCACTGAAGAAATTACAACTATACTTATACGGGAGGCACTTTGAGGTACAGATGGATCATAACCCCCTGGTTTGGCTGGCACAAATGGGTAAGACAAATGGTAGGCTTCTAAGATGGGGCCTTGCCTTACAGGGATACTATATGACCATTACCCACAGGCCCAGATTGGCAAACACAAATGGGCAATCGAGACAGTTAGAGCAGTGAAGTGAATTTGGGAAACTCATCCCATGCCTAGGAATAGATTCTCCCAAATTCAGTCAAAGAGGAAGGGGTGTGTCAATAGCCATCTGCCTGTTATTATTTGTATTATATATTTTTGATATAAATATATGTTTTTTGATTTTCTGCTTGTGAAACATAGCAGTCAGCACAAGGCATCATGGGACATTGAATTTTTTTTAAATAAAAAAATGTTCTGCTCTCTTACTGACCTAAAGAGCACAGCTGGCTTGTAGAAAATCTAACACTTATCTGCTAAACTTCCTCAGACTGTTATAAAATCCAGGTTATAAGAAGCCACTGCTTTGAACCTAGGCAACCGGTCATAAAATATTACATTTTACAACATACCAAAAAGGAAGCAATTTCTGATAAACTTCTGTGAAAATTCAACCCAATATGAGAACTGTTTTCAGGATGTTTCTCTGGAAGATCAAAGAGATATTGCAACCTGCCATAAAACCACACTCTGATGAAGACAGTCTGTCTTGTTATAATTAAAAATAGTGCTGTATTTGCAGATTCCAATCAAGTAGTAATCTGACCTGTTTTGCCTATGCAGTTGTATGTTACAAATTAAGTATGTAGAACTGAGTGTGACCTCATGCTAGTAGCCCAGAGCTGTGACATCACAGGATGGGAGGGACATTCTGGCCTCTCTGATATTGTTAAACTGGTTGAAAGGACTGGCACTTTTGTTCTGGACTTCTAAGAGAAACTTTGTTCCTGGACTCAAGAGAGACCACTTCTGCCAAGATAGGTAACCACAGCCCAAACCTTTGCCAACTGAAAACTGAGTTAGAATTAGTTAATTGAGTTACAAGGCACTTTGTTTTGTAATTGCCCATTTCTTTCTGACTGTAATCGTAATGTATACACAGTATGCTTTTTTTACAATATGTTGTATTTATTTACTATTTTTAATTTTAGTAAATTGTTTTTTCCTCAAACCTGCCTGAGAAACTTTCTCAATTTGAGTGGGAATGGTGGAATAGTATTGATAATTCTGACTTAACTGTTAAATTGCTTAGTGTGTCACCATATGTAGCCACGCTAACAAGGATCTGTGTAAAGATCCAGCAAGGTAAGAAAATACCAGTGTCTCAATTGAGTAGGTAGGGGGTTGTGAACCATGTTGGTTGTATGACCACTGGGTCAAGTATTGCACTGCTTTCCCCAAAGAGAGTGTGATATTTGGACCTGTTACCTGGGGTGCTAGCTAAAAAGGGTTCATAACTGACCCCAGGACTCGAGATTGGTAGTTTGCTTGGACCCAAAATGAACATGAGGGTGTCCCTGTTTGTCCCCTGTTCACAAATCGCACTTTAAGGTTGGGCACTGTTGGAGCAGAGGGCCGGAACCCCAGAGTGGATTTGTGACAATGTTCTCCACGGATTTTATCTTTTTGCAGTTTTTCAACCATAACTCCATCCCTGGGTGCTGGTCTGTGAAGCACAGTTTAGCAATTGTTTAAATGCTACCACTGTAAGGAGATTGAATAGACATTTCTCAACCCCTTTTCTTATTCCCTTGGGATGGAGCCCCAGTACCCCAGGTTCAAAGTTTAAGTCTGGGTTGTGTGTTTAGTTCGTTAGTAACATATTGGCTCACCTCTTCCAAAAGGTTCATGAGTTTTAGAAACTCCCCAAAAATGTGGAACGGTGTACCCTTTTGGTTGCAGTTTCTTCAACAGCTGTCAGTGCTACTGCTACCTATATTTTATGTCCTCTTTGGAGTCAACATGGAACATGTCACTATCTTCTATTTAAACTCCCTCCTGCAGCCTAACCCAGTTGTCTTGTGTGCTGGCTGCCATATGTTGTCCCACTTTTCACCTAAGGGAGTAAGCCAGCTTTCCTTTCCTCTCCCACTTGCCTTGTATGTTTTGGACTGCTCCCCTCCTCATCTCTGTTCAGTTCTGGGTATAGTTTGGATATTAGGTGTTTACATTCTTGTTTTTGAGCTCCTGTCTAAATAATGTTTAGTGTGGGGGCGGGTGGGGGCATATAAGTATATCAGGTCCTCCATTTGCTTCAGTTTTCCTAACATGTCTTGAGTTGCAGGTATCGAAACAGGTCTGTGTTTGGTAAGCTAAATTTTATTTGTAATTGTCCGAAGGTCTGAAGTGTTCAAGTTGTTTTTGGTGACTGGTACCTACTTAGACATGAGGCAAATGAACGCTTGTTTTAACTTGCATTCACTATGCTTCCTTTATTGAAGTGCAAAAACATGCCAAAGGATGTGGAATACAGCATCAGAGCAGACAATGCAGATACAAGCAGAAATAATATCCCCCCCCCCATTGGCTTGATGATATCACCACACTGTGGTAAAGCACAGTGGATGTAAGGTAAAGCAAGCTTTGTTTGCTTTTCTCAAGCACTTTGCCACATGTCTAAGTAGATTCCAGTCACCCAAAACAAACTTGAATGCACTATTTCTGAAGTGGCAGTGCTATTCCCAGGTTGTGGCTCCAATTCTTGCACTGAATTTACAAATTGGAGTGCACTTGTTTAACTGTCTTTTGATTGGTTGGATTTTCTGTTTTATTTTTAGCCAGAAGTTTAGGGTATGCAGCGTTCCTCTATTCTTGAACTGTTTTATATCAGCGGTTTTGGTATTTAGCAAGGGTTGAAATTGCAGTGGATCACCTGATGCTACACTGTTCTGTCTTTGTATCCAAGAGGTATCTGAGTGCCATACCATCACTACTATGTGTGTGACCTGAGCTGCAGAAAAATAATTTTTAAGGCTTGAAGGTCCCATACCATCTCCTTCTGTCTCTGTAACAGATTCCATCTAATCCTTGGTCATTTTTCATTCCAGATGAACATTTTAATGGCTTTTTGCATTTCACACTAGTCTCATCTCAAGACATTAAGTGGGTATGTCTGATACAAAAACAGTAACCAGGGAAATGCATTAGTTTTGATAGTGTCTATACTGCTGGTAAGGGATAAGGGTAGCAGTTGCCTCTTTTGAAGTCTGTGTATTTTTTCAAACAACATGAAGTCTTGCTGTATTCTGACTTAATGCAGCAGTTAGCCCCAGCACTTGAACTGCCCCTGAGAGTAAGGAGTTAAACTCTATGCAGGAGCATAGAACATTGAGCTCAAGCTCGGTTTTCAAACCTCTGTCTGTGGTACTTCCCAGTGTAACTGTCAGATTCTTTACTCCACCTAACAGTGAAGTCGCTCCAGAGATTCCTCTGCTCAGTTCGGTAAAGTTTAAAAAGAATTCAGTTTAAACCATTCTATTTGTTATTTTTTTGGATTTCCAGCCTCTGTCTATGGTACAGGTGATGTTGTAGATAGCTAGTGACTGTTTATTTTTCAAGTGTGTGTGGAAATTACTCTTTTCCTTGATTTCTTTCCAGTCGGTCCGGTTAGGAACTGACCTTGTATTATTTCTATTATCTGAGAAAAATTTTCTGGGATTAGAGTGGTGTTCCGGTATCGATCAGTTTCAAAAGAACCTGACCTTTTCTGGTTCTTTTTCAAAACCCGTGACACAGTTTGTAACTGCTCGATTATTTCATTATCTGGCTTGAAAGCTTCCATAGGGTAATTTAGTAGGTTGGCCATATCTGACAAACCCAAAAAGAAAACCAGTCATACTGGGTTTCAGCACTGTACTGAGTGTGGGGAGGACTTTGCCAAGGCCGAACCCATCTCATCTGTGTTTATTGTCTGGGGTTTGACCACCTCAAGTTGGACTGCCAAATTTGTAAAAACTTTCCTAAATCCACTCTAGATAAGAGACTGAGTAGGCTGAAGGAAAGGGAGGCCGAGTAGTCCGTAGATCCGGATGGCCAGCCCGGTTCAGTTGCAGCCAAACCTGAGGAGGTGCCTACTGACCTAGGAGATACCTCCTCAGGCAAAAGGAGAGCTGACCCTGAGGAGCCAGTTCTGTCAAAATGAAAATGTAAGTCCACCGGTTCGGATCCTGTACCACATTCTCCAATCACGGACGAAATAGCCAAAGCAATTAGTATTGTTCAATCACTTAGACCCATTCCGTCCGAACCGGTACTGCTGGTTAGGCAATCGGTTCGCCCGGATCCGTCTCCTTCGGAATATGATCCAGATACTTATGATGAGGAGTTGGAGATAGACGAAGATTATCCCGGTGATGATGGCGATGATGATGACCGGGGGGGGTCTGGATGTGCCCATTGAACCGGACATCTCCCCAGACAGACCCTCGAGTGTCTCTCCTCCCAGGCTCTCTGAGTTCCCTTCACACTTTTTGTTTTACAAAAAGGTGGTCGAAACCCTTCAGCTTCCCTTGGTTGAAGCTGCAGAGGAGGAAGAGGAAGAGCCTGATTTTGTGGAAATGATGGACATCCCAGAGTCCAAAAGGCTGTCTCTCCCTGTTCATAAGTCCTTGGGGAAACAGACACATAAAATTTTGCAAACTTCTAATTCAATACCTCCTGTGGACAAGAGAATGGACAGGAGGTATATATTATCAGGCTCAGCTATAGAGTTCTTTTATAATCATAGCAGCCATGTTGGGGTAGTGCAAGCTGCAGCCTGTGACAGGGCTAACATTCCTTTGGCTTCACATCCCCTGGATAAGGACGCCAGGAAAGTGGATGCCATGGCCAAAAATCAGTATTTGGCATTCTCTTTGGGAATCAGGCAAGCTAATTATATGGCCTACACAGCCAGGTACCAGAAATCCAGATGGGATATGGTTCTGGAACTGGCTAAACAGGCCTCTCCCCAGCTTGCCAAAGAGCTGGAGGAGGTGGCTGCTGATGGAATTGAGGCATCGAAAATGCAATTTCATGCTGATGTGGACTCCAATGATGTGGCATCTTGAGTCATGGCTACATCTGTGTCTCTCAGGAGACATGCTTGGCTCAGATGTACTAGCCTTTCACAGAATACCAAGACTAAGGCTATGGATTTTCCTGTAGTGGGTAATTCTCTGAGGAGCAAACAGAGGCTTACATGAAGAAAATGGATGTATACAGGACCACATACAGGAGTGCACAGGCCAAGGAAAGGCAAGCCACTTCACAAAAGCAGTAGTCTAGGGGCAGAGGCAGGCCTTTTCACAGGCCTTTTAACCAAGCCCAGGCCTCCTCTCCATTCCCACAGAGGGGGTTCTTCAGAGGAAGGGGCTAGAGGGGGATGAGCAGGGCTGCTTCCTCCTCCTCTCAGTCTAAGGCTTTTGCTGAGCAGACACCCTGATGTGTCAGCCTGGGTCGACTCCTCAATTCTAGTAGGAGGCAGGCTGGCTTACTACTTCCAGGCCTGGAAGTCTGTTACCTCAGATAAGTGGGTCCAGGAAGTAGTAAGCCAGGGACTGACCCTCAGTTTCAAAAAGTTCCAAAAAAGAGGGCCAAGTCTTTTCCACCTGCATCAATCTCAGAAACCCTTGCCCTAGAGGCAGAGGTTTCCTCTCTTCTAGCTCTCAGAGCTATAGAGAAGGTTCCTACTCGGCACAAGGGAAAAGGGCTGAACTCTAGGTACTTCCTTACCCCGAAGAAAACAGAGGAGTGGCAACCCATCCTAGAGCTAAGGTATTTGAACAAGCACATTTCAAAGCCCAAATTCAAAATGGTAACTCTGGGAATAATCCTTCCCTCTTTAAGGCCGGGAGATTGGTTAGCATCTCTGGACCTCAAGGATGCCTATTTCCATATCCTTATCAGATGCTCCCACAGTAAATACCTCAGGTTTGTGTTGCCTTCGGGCCACTACCAATTCAAAGCCATGCCATTCGGCCTAACATCAGCTCCAAGGGTGTTCACAAAGTGCCTTGCAGTAGTGGTGGCTTACCTCAGAAGACAGGGTATCACCATCTTCCCATATCTGGATGACTGGCTCATTGTGGGTCAAGTCAGTTCTGCAAACTTCCCGGGACCTACTCAGTTCCCTGGGTTTTCTTCTCAATCTTCCAAAGTCTGTACTTGAACCAGTTCAACTTCTCACCTTCATAAGAATAGATTTGGACACTGTTCAAGCAAAAGCTTTCCTTCCCCTGGCAAGGGTGAAGGCCCTAGTGAATCTTGCTTCATATTTTTGACTTCAGGTCGCTCGCACAGCAAGCCACTTCCTCCAGCTTCTGGGCCACATGGCAGCTTCCACTGCAGAGGTGCAGGGAGCAAGATTCCTGATGAAAGACATTCAGTTTCAACTAAGGTTCTTCTGGTCTTGGAAAAGGGATTTTCTTACCAAACTGATTCCAGTGACTCAGACTCTGATCCAAGCTCTCCAGTGGTGGCTGGATCAGGACAACCTCAGATAAGGAGTCCCATTTCTCCCACAAATTCCTTCAGTAGTTCTGACTACAGATGCTTCTCTCCTAGGTTAGGGAGCCCACCTGGGGGCCCTGACAGCCCAAGAGGTCTGGTCCCCACAGGAGTCTCTGCTTACAACAACCTTCTGGAACTCAGGGCAATGTTCCTGGTCCTTCAGTGCTTCTCAGACTTGGTCAAGGGCAATGTGGTCCAAGTCAGAACAGACAACACAACCACAATGTGGTATATCAAAAAATGGGAGGCACTCGGTCCTCGGCTTTGTGCATGGAAGCCATGAAACTGTGGTCTCTGGCCTATTCTCTTCACACTTCCCTAGTAGCAGTTCACCTTCCAGGGAAGGACAATGTACTGGCAGATGCTCTCAGCAGAATATCCCAGGGACATCACAAATGGTCTCTGAATCCCCTCATACTGCAGATCTTCTCCAGATGGGGCACTTCAGAGATAGATCTCTTTGCAGCCCCGGATAATCACCAACTCTCTCTGTTCTGTTGCAGACCTCCACTCCTGGGGACTGTGCCCCAAGATGCCCTGATTTTGGATTGGAAGTGCAGGTTCCTCTATGCCTTCCCTCCATTCCCTCTGCTGTTCAGAGTCCTGATCAAGATTAGAACTCAACCTTGCACAGTGATCCTAGTGGCTCCAGACTGGGCCAGGCAACCTTGGTACCCTCTGCTCCTGTCCCTGACAGTGTCTCGTCCTCTGTCCCTTACCAAGAGACTCAGTCTTCTGTCCTCTTCCCAGGGGAGGATCTGGTATCCTGATATCCAGTCTCTCAATCTCAAGGCCTGGCTCTTGAAGAGCTAGAATATGCAGACATGCATCTTTCTCAGGCAGTCATGGATATCCTGAAGGTTTCCAGGAAATGATCTACTAGAAAGACTTATGATTCCAAATGGAAGAGGTTTACCATTTGGTGTTCTCAGAAAGGCATTGTCCCTGATTCTGCAGGCATCTCCACAGCCTTAGATTATCTGGTTCACCTCAATGGCCTAGGCCTTAGGCCTGCAACTCTGAAGGTTCACCTAGCAGCAGTTTCTGCTTTCCTTTCTGCTTTCCTCTTCCCTGGCCTCTCAACACATGTTTAAAAAGTTCTTTAAGGGTCTGGTTCATACAAACCCTCCATTTAGAGAACCAACCCCTGCTTGGGATCTTAATGACTGCATTGCACAGCTCATGCAGCCCCCCTTTGAACCCATGACTTCAGCTGAGCTGAAATACTTCACCTGGAAAACTGTGTTCCTGGTAGTCATTACTTCGGCCAGAAGAATTAGTGAATCACAGGCTTTATCAGTGGAACCTGACTTCATATCCTTCCATAGTGATAAAGTGGTGCTAAGAACCAATAGAAGGGTCTTACCCAAAGTGGTATCAGATTTTCATCTGAACCAGTCTATGTCTCCTCCTGTGTTTTTCACTGACCACTCTTCTTCAGGTGAAAGAAGACACAGCTTGGATGTTAAAAGAGCTCTTAGCTATTACATAGAGCACACTAAGGCTCACAGGAATGACTGTCTGCAGTTATTTCTCACCTATGGCGAGGTGGGGAAAGATAAGCCTGCCACGAAAAGAACTATTGTCAGGTGGATTGTTTCTTGTATACAATTCTACTATGACAAATTGGGGAAAACACCTCCTTCAGGCCTGAGGGCTCACTGGACTGGGGGTACAGCTGCTACTCTGGCTGCGGCTAGAGATATACCCTTGTTAGAGATCTGCAAAGCAGCCACCTCAAAAACAGTACATACATTCACCAAGCATTACTCCCTGGACATCCAGGCTAGGAGTGATGCTAGGTTTGGCACAGCAGTACTGCAGAGCTTGTTCCCAAAGTAGGTTCTGCATTCCCTCCTCCATAGGGAACTGCTTGGTAGCCTGCATTAAGTCAGAATACAGCAAGACTTCATGTTTGAAGAAAAAAATTACTCACCATAATAATGTTTCTTCTAATGGAGTCTTGCTGTATTCTGACACCCCCCTGCCTCCCCTCTCAGAACCTAGTTTAGAGGAAGTGGGCTGGCAGGTACAGTGTTGCACCTCAGGGGTGTACCTTGTACCCCCCCAATCTTGGGTGGGTTATTGTTAGTTCTGTTTGTGTTATGAATCTGTTTGGTATTGTCATTACCTTTTTCTTCTTGGGTTCTCAACTTGAGTCTTCTGGGCCCAAATTGTTGCCTTTTGGCTTATATTAAAACAAATTCCACACATGTTTGTATATTATATACAGTATGGTGAGTAATTTTGTCTTGTGTTTGAACATGCTGTAGTTTGTATGATACAGGGATGACAGTTGTTTTGGTAAGATGATGCCTAGGTAGCTGACTTTTTCACTGTTCCATTTATAGTTTTATTGTTGTTTAAAACTTTGGTCTATGGTGCCTCTAATTTGTATACTTTCTGATTTAGTGACATTTACTCTAAAGCAGCAGTGCAATGAAACTGACCAAAACATTTGACCTCTCATTTTTTTCAACTATTAAAGATACCAGGCATCTTCCAATTTTATTTGGTTGTGCAACTTTCGAATTACACCAACATTTGAGTATTTTATAAATGCTTTAATTTAGTTTTTTTCTCAACAAAAAAGATGGCCACCACATTTTGCATAGAAATAGCATTGTATACCTGGCAAGAGTGAGGTTGGAGAAGATACAAAAGACTCATGGTGCGCAGCATAGGAGTTACCTAGACAAGTACAGTTGACAGGGTTGCTAACATTTTTATTAACTGTAGTTGAAACTATTTTTTCAAACATTTTTTATTGCACTGCTGCTTTAAAACCTGAGATATTACATATTTACTTAGCAGGTTTTCTAACTGTGCTATATTCATTTCAGGGACCCTGAGGCAGATTTCTGGGTTGTCTGTGTAAAGTGATATATATGACATACAATGGCCTTTGTTCAAATATACCATTTATTTCCATGAGTGAGAGGGCGGGACCATAACTCACAAGTGGCAAAGCCACAAATGAGTTATGAAAGTCCTGCCTCCTCACGAATGGAAATTAATGGCATATCTGAATACAGTCCACTGTATGTTCAATGTATACAGCGTCTGTGTTCTGAGTGGCAATTAAGGGCAGATTCATTGTGGAATTGGCAGAATGGGATGTCAGTCAAGTTGACTGTGATGTAGGTGAAAAATAAACACTGTTATTTACTCATTGGCTGAACAACATTGTTTATCTTTCACTTGGGCCAGAGTCTTGGGAAAATAATGCAATTATTTAAGTAGTGGCATCCCTACATACATTGTATACACTCGGTTATCACATTCCCTACCACCACCACCCATCTATTGGAATATGAACATATGGCTTCTGTCAATGGTTCCATTCATAGAAATTTAGAAACACAGAAGTTGTCAGCAGATGGGGACCGTATGATTCATCAAGTCTGCCCTTGGTTTCCTACACCTCCTTACTTAGCTGCATGCTTGAATATCCCACATTGTCTGTCCCATGCCCGCTTGAATTCCCCCACCATCTTAACTCCAACCACCCCCCTCTGGCAGGCTATTCTATGGTTCCACAATGCACTCTGTGAAGAAGAATTTCCTCATATTGCTCCTGAACTTTCCTCCCAAAAGTCTAAGGTCAAGCCCTCTAGTCCTGTTGTAGTTTTCTAACTGAAAGAGGTTCTGCACGTGCACCCTGTTGTTGCCTTTAAGGTATTTAAATGTTTCGATCATGTCCCCACGATTCCTGCGTTGCTCTAGGGAGTATAATTTTAGGTCATTTAGTCTTGCCATGTACAGTTTCTGATGCATGCCCTGCTCCATCTTTGTTGCTCTTCTCTGTACAGTCTCCAGCCTGTCTATGTTCTTCCTGAGGTATGGCCTTCATAATTGGACACAGTACTCCAGGTGAGGCCTTACCAGGAACTGATACAGGAGCATGATTACTTCACGCCTTCTGCTTGTGATGCCTCTCCCTATGCATCCCAGGATGCCACTAGCTTTTATTGCTGCCTTTTCACATTGTTTACTGACCTTGAGGTCATCTGATATGATCACCCCAGGTCTCGCTCCTGTCTAGTAGCCACCAGCTGGTCTCCTCTCACTGAGTACAGTTTCTCTGGGTTACGTTTTCCCAGGTGCATGACCTTGCATTTTTTGCCATTGAATTTCAATTGCCATGTCCAGGACCACTCCTCCAGTTTTCAGAAATCAGCTTCCATGTTATGATGTCCCTCTGGTGTATCCACCCTGTTGCCAATTTTGGTGTCATCTACAAACAGGCACACCTTTCCCTTCAGTCCATCTGCAATGTCTCTGATGAATATATTGAAGAGGATCGGTCGCAGAACCAAGCCCTGCGGGACCCCACTAGTCATGCTCTTCTCTTCTGAAAGAGTGGCATTCACTAATACTCTCTGAGTTCTCCCATGTAACCAGTTTATGACCCAGTTCATTACCTCATCCTGACACCCATGTTCTCCAGTTTTTTGACTAGTCTTCTGTGCAGAAAGGAGTCAAAAGCTTTGCTGAAGTCCAGGTAAACCACATCCACTGCCCCACCCTGATCCACAGTTTTGGTGACCCTATTGAAAAAATCTATGAGATTTTGTCTGACAGGACCTCCCTGCCATGAAACCATATTGATTTTTGTTGAACTGACCAGTTTGCTCCAAAAAAGCTATGATTCTTTCCTTCAGCAGGGACTCTATCAGTTTTCCCACGACTGACATTTGGCTAACCAGATGGTAGTTTCCTGGCTGTTCCTTGCTTCCACTCTTGTGGAGTGGTACTACTGTTGCTCTCCTCCAATCCTCTAGCAACTCCCCACTCCTCAACAATTTGTTGAAGAGCACTGCTAAGGGGCTGCCAGTTCTCTCTCAAGTTCTTAAAGTATTCTTGGGTGTATCCCATCTGGCCCCATATCTTTATCTACCTTTACT
Organism: Neoceratodus forsteri; assembly: GCA_016271365.2. Classification (NCBI taxonomy): domain Eukaryota; kingdom Metazoa; phylum Chordata; order Ceratodontiformes; family Ceratodontidae; genus Neoceratodus; species Neoceratodus forsteri. The sequence goes on from CM028137.1 coordinate 107,974,969, forward strand.
TATCTATTTCCTCTAGGACCCTTTCCTCTGTGAAGGGACCCACTGTATTCCTTCAATTGGACACTTCTTTATGCCTGTTGTTGGTCTGTTTCAGTCTGCTTCCTGTGTGAAGACAGAGTAGAAGTACTCATTGAGTGCCTCTGCCTTCTCTCCGTCTTGCTCTGTAAGTTGTCCGTCCTTTTTTGTGATTCTAACAATGTCCCCTTTGGTCTTCCCTTTTTCTCATATGTACCTGTAGAAGGTTTTATTACCCTTTTTTATTTTCTGAGCTATACAAACCTCTGTCTGAGCATTTGCATTTCTTATCACTTATCCTGTCTCTTTTACTTTCTGTTTGTATTCTGTTTTGTCCACCACGTTCCCTGACTCCTTGTATTTTCTGAAGGCTATGAGCTTCTCTTTCACCATGGTTGCCACCTCCTTGGAAAACCATAGTGGGTTTTTCCTCCTTTTGTTCTTACTAACCTGATGTGCATACTGTGATGTGACCATGGTTATTGCATCCTTCAACCTTGTTCAACATTCCTTAATGCTCCTTTCTGTTGTGTTACTAAGGTTGTCCCTCAGGCAGGTCTTATTTTTGTGAAGTCTGCCCTCCTGAAGTCAAAGACCTTCAGTCTGAAGTGTGTGGAGTCTTCAGTCCTATTTACCCTGAATCATACCGTGTTATGGTCACTGTTGCCCTGGTGGTTCCCTACTTTGACACCTAGAACCCTATTGCTATTTGTGAATATCAGATCTAGAATCATGCTGCCCCTCATGGGTGATGTCACTAGTTGACTTAGGCCTGCTTTCTGTAGTGTGACTAGGAATTCCCTGCTTCCATGTGATGCCACTGTGTGGTTACCCCAGTCTACATCTGGCACATTGAAATCCCCCCACCAACACCACATCCCCTTTGCCTGGCATCTGGAGGATGGTTTCCAAGATTTCCTTATCCCTGGCTTCCTCCTGATTTGGGGGTCTGTAGATTATTCCTACCCCAATGGGTTTCTGGCTACCGGCCCTGATTGTGATCCATAGATCCTCTGTTTCCCCTTGTGACTGCTGCATTTCTGCAGCATTGATGGTATCCTTAACATAAACAGCTGCCCCCTCCCTTTTTTCCAGTCCTACCTCTCCTGAACAAGTTATACCCCAGGAGAGTCACCTCCCAACCGTGATTGTTTGTGAACTATGTTTCGGTCATGGCAACCCAGTCTAGTCCTGCCTCGGCTATTGTGGCAGTCTAGTCAGTCATCTTGCTAGCCAGACTGTGTGCATTGAGGCATAGCACTGGCCATGTTTGATGTGTCGCTTTGTTATACTCCCCTTGATCTTATTGTTTGTCCCTTTCCCTTTTTTATGTTTTTGTTTCCTCCCTTTCTTTTGCTTTGGTCATCTGCAGAGTCAGAAAGGGTTTCCTGTTTCCTGCTAACTGCTTTTGCTATCCTGGAGTGTGTAGATATGGTGCTAGCTGGAGGGGGAGAGACGGCAGGCTCTATTTGTGCTTCTCCTAGAGCTACCATCATCTCCCCTCCCACTTGTTTAAATGTCCCAAGTGGATGTCAAATTTCTGGCCCAGTGCCCTGACTCCCTCCTTTGTCAGGTGGAGGCCGTCAAATATGAAGAACTCCCTTTCCCAGAAGTTGCCCCGATTTCCGACGAAGTGATGCCCTTTTGTGTGGCATGATTCCTTGATCCATGTGTTGAGCTTACTTATCTCTTTCACTCTGATTTTCTGCCTGTTCTTTCCCTTTTCCCATACTGGCAGAATCTCAGAGAATGCAATGCTGGATGAAAATGAAACCAATTACTTACCGAGCTGTGCAATGTGCTCCTTAACCTCCTCAACCAACCAGCTGGCAAGGTCATTGGTCCCTAGGAGGACCAGGATATTTGAGCCCATTTCTTTCTTCTTAACTATGTTGACTATTCAGTCAGTGTCCCTCCAAGCGGATACTCCTGGAAGACATCTGAGCTGCACATCTGCATGTTCATTTTGTCTCAGGTGGGGGTCCACACTGCGAATCATGGAGTCCCCTATAATTATGAGTTTTTTCCTGTAGTTCTTGAGATTTTGCTTGTTATGTTGTTCGCTATCCTGCTGTATTCGTCTTTTTGTTGGCCAGAGACATCCTCTGTCCTTTCGGATGGTATGGACATGAGAGGTGTGTACCTGTTTCCTATGTTTAGAGTGCTTTGTTTGGGAGAGTTGCCCAAGCTCTGTCCCCTTTTCCTGTAACCAGCTGCCATCCCCCAGGCTTGGTCATTCTCTGGGGGAGAGGTGTATTGGTTCGTGTCAGCAATGTGGAGGTACACTCCTAAAAGAAATGTTTCCCTGAAGGTGGTTACATAGGAGGCTGATCTCACTCTATGCCTCACTTGAGATGAGCCCTGAGGTGACATATCTCCCAACATATGGGACAGCGGTCCTGCTTCTGGGTGACATGACCGTTGAAGAGTGTCCTGCAGTGTTGGCAGGCAATAATATTCATGTGCATGCCAGTGGATGGAAAAAAAAGAGTACAAAATTAATCAAATTAAGAGGAAAACAATCTGTTGGCCTGAGCGGATAAAAGAGAACCAGTAAAAATGTAAAAATGTTATTATTATTATTATTATTTTTACTGAGATTCCTCCCCTTCCTGTTCCTTAAGCAGAAAATATGGGATAGGACAGAGCCCTATATAAGTAGTTGGTGAAGATCAGTGATGCTCAGCTGACAGTAAGGCTAGGGGCTGAACCGCACTTGGTATATGCCTTCTAGGGTTGCCCTTAGTGTCTGAACTGTTACTTCTGGTTGTTTATGGCTGAGAACTTTCTATAAGCTGACCACTATTTCAATAGCGGGTACAACAGTTGGTGAAGATCAGTAGACAGTAAGGCTAGGGGCTGGACTGCTCTTGGCATAAGCCTCCTAGGGGTGCCCATTGTGTCTGAGCTGTTGCTTCCAGCTGAAAGCTTTCTATTAGCTGACCACTACTGCAGCAGTAAAAATCCTGGTTTACATACAGCAGCCAGGAATTCTGTGTAAGTGTTCCAACAGCTCCTTATACTGAGAGAGCAACTGTTGGCTGGGTCTGAACAGAGCAAGTGAGGAGAGAAGCTGCCTCAGCAGAGAAAGAAGCATGGACAGTGCACTCCAAGGAGGATTCAGGAAGAACTGCTGTCAAGGAATCCCTGAGCCTGCACCTGTTGGAGTATGCCTTCCCACTGTGGGTGATCTCTCTCCCAGTTGGTGAAGATCAGTGATGCTCAACAGACAGCAAGGCTAGGGGCTGAATCACACTTGGTGTATGCCTCCTAGGTTTGCCATTTGTGTCTGAGCTTCAGGATATGTTTAGGATATGACAGGTGTATACCCTTTGCCCTTTTGGGGAAGTGATGTCAGAACCCCTGGTATAAAGGAAATTACACTCTTGGGGTGGGAGGGGTGAGGGGCAGGGTGAGCGGGACTAAGCCTGTATCCTCCAGAAACAGTCAGCTACAACTCTGACCTACCACCCCGGTGAGTGCTTTCTTCCCCTTCAGCAAGACAACCTGCACAACAATTTAAGAGAAAATATGCCCTGCAAAAAACAATATCAGCTGCTGCAAGTCTGGGCAAGTCCTGTTTTCAGCTGCTGCTGTCTTGCTTTCCCTTGCTTCTCTACTGTTCAAATTGCTAACAGTATAGGAGAGAGGGAATAACCTTGTCTTGTACCCCTATCTATTGCGAACCTGGTGGATCTTGCCCCATTTGCTGTAACTGTGGCTTGTGGCTGAACATATAACATGGGATTTAATTTGAGGAAGTCATCTCTGAAGCCAGTGCTACTCATAACCTCCTTAAGACAGGTCCAAAGAAGCCTATCAAATGCTTTCTCTGCATTTATTAGTAGAGCAATCCCATGGATCCCAAGCCGCTCTCCCCTGCTGATAGAATATTAAACATTCTTCTAACATTATTTCTCAGATGTCTTTCAGGGATGAACCCTGTTTTGTCTGGATGTATTAGTCTGGCTATCACCTGCTGGAAACTGTTAGCTAAGATTTTAGTGAGAAGTTTCAAATCTTGATTTAATAAGGAGGTGGGTCTTCAGGATTCACAGGGCTCCTTGTTTTTGCTTGGTTTTGGGATTACAGTTATGATTGCTTACTGTCATGCCCTTGGTGCTGTATTACTTTTTTGACATTCCCTGAATAGCATACATAGTCTAGGGGCCATCCATTCTTTAAAATGTTTGTAAAAGTCCTCAATGAAACCATCTGGCCCCGGGGCTTTACTATGCTACAGTGAGACGGTGGCTGCAATTATTTCTGATATCTCAATTGGTTTATCCAACATTTCTTGCTCCTCTGTTGAGAGATTGGGTAGATTCTGTGGCTGCAGAAATTATTTAGTGTCTTGAGAGACCTGTACTTCCCCTTTAGCCTCCGAGTATAAGGAGACATAGAAACACTGAATTTTATGGCAGATAAGGATTGCTTGGCCCACGCAGTCTGCCCATTTTTCTCTACATGCATTATCGCTGGAGACTCTACTTGATCTACAAGTCTTTCTCCCTACCCCTCTCTTTTCCACTTTGATTTCCTTGTGCTTATCCCATGCATTCTTGAACCCCACCACTGCTTTTTCCCCCACCACATCCACTGGAAGCCTGTTCCTGGACTCCACTTTCTTTCTGTAAAGGACTTCTTTACATCTCTCCTGAATCTACTCCCATCCAACTTCATAGAATGTTCCCCTGTTCTTAAGCACATTTTCTCTGAAAAATATTTCCCTCCTGTAGCTTATTTACCCCCATGAGATATTTAAAGGTCTGTCATATCCCACTCTCCTTCTTCCCTTCCAGGGTGTACATGTGGAGGTACTTTAGTTCCTCCTCATGGGGCTTTTGATACAGACCCCACACCATTTTAGTTGCCCTCCTCTGGACTGCCTTCACTGTATGTTCTTCCAGAGATGTGGGCTACAGGACAGAGCATAGTACTCTAGGTGTACTAGGGAGAGACTTACTGACCAATGCAAGAAAGCCTAACTGTACGTACTTTAAAACTTAGAAGTTGTAAAAGGTAGTACAGTTGTAAAACACTATAGCAAGTGCAGCAGTAATAAACATCGACAGTAAAGTTGAATTAGTGAGTTACTTGGACTCTGCAGAAAACAAATTTTGAACCAGAGTAGCAGGATGCACAAAATGCAAAATAGCATAAAACCCAGGCAGTTTGTTCTTACTAAGCTGCTCAGGGAAGGATCCCAGATGGTGATATTAATGAGACAACATTAGAGGAGTCCAACTGTGCAAAAGAAAACCTCATCAGAGGTTGTCTATCAATGAATCCCACAGTTCAGAATCGCAAATGCATAAAACAACAATAGAATAAATCAAGTTAGGGACAACAATAGCACTACAGAGTACAGAGCAGTATGGTTTAGGAAACAGTACCTTTTATTGTCCTCTTTGACTGGTGCACACTGAGTTCAGGAATGTTTCTGTGAGTAGACTGAAGTAGCATGACCGGACACCAGCTACCTCGTTAGGCTGACTCCCTTGAGCAGACTCCAACAATCTTTGCACTGCAGACCTTCGCTCTCTGGCCTGCAGTTCTCTAGACTGCTAGTATTGATGGGAGTTTTGACTGGCTAGATTAGCTCCACTCTGGATCATGGAGGCGAGAGTCTGATTGGCTCCATGGATGAGGGAGGAGGCACAGTTACTGGAGCTAGGGTCCTGACAAGAGAGGTAGGAGGTTTTCTGAGGGAGTGAGCAGCCTACTCAACCCCTTGCTGTATGCCCCCAAAGTGAGCACAATTCTAGTCAGATGGTGGCTTCTGGTCTTTCAGGAGTTCTGTGAAAGGGGTTTAAATCTCCACTGGTAGGTTCATAGTTCTGTCCTAAAGCGCTGAGGTGAGAGTCCGATTGGCTCTGTGTGTGAGGGAGGAGGTGCAGCTGCTAGAGCTGGGATCCTGAGGCTTCTGTCCAGCAAAGCAGTGATCATAGAGAGGGGAGGCTTTCTTTTTTTCTTTCTCATAAAGGTTTTTTATCTTCCAAGCCAGACACAGCCAGACAAGGTGGCTATTCAGCCATGTCTTCAGGCACCTCTGAGCATCCCTTTTCTCCCACCATGCTGGGGAATAGAGTTGCCTGAAGCAATGCACTATATCTTTTGGGTCTGTTTTTATGTCATTATGTTGTTCCCTGAGTCTTGGATTCCTATGACTTTGTGTTCAGCTGCTTCCTTTTTTAATTTAAATGCCAACAGTTTTGTGGCTCTTCCCCCGTATTCATAATATTTATGTTCAGTGTATCTCAGTTGTCTCTCTACTTTTTATGTTGCTTGCACGATGCAAGAAACATCTGCAGTGCTGCAGAGCAGGTTATATGAGTGCAGGCACTGTGCGCCAATGACACCCCCCACCTTTTGATAGGTTTGGGCAGCGGTCCCCAATGGGGTGGTACGCTGCTGCTGACACTAGTTCAGCCAGTGTGCCACCACCTTGAAATGTTTTAGCCGCTGCAATCAGGGGCTGCCTTGTCATTAAAGCGTCAGCCATTCTGCTGCAATGAGGGAGCGACCCATCATTGCAGGGCGGAATGTTACCTGGTGTTATATTGTTTGTGAACATGGCAGCAAGCACTGCCATGTTCACAAACAATATTATCCAGCCCAAACTGTTGAGCGGGTGCCCAACCCCCTCGGCAGCATGTGCCGCCCAAAACAGTCTTTGTTTGCTGATAGGGGGCCCAATCCCTGTTGGCCTCAGTGCCCATCCCAGTTTCATTTGCCAACGGGGGAGCCCACTCCCAGTCAGCATAATGTCCCCCCGAAAACAGACCTTTATTTTCTGCCCAGGGGGGGTGCCCAATCCCCCTTGGCTCTTGCCTCCCATATGTGCCGAAGGGGATGCCCAATCCCCCGTTGGCTACTGCCCCCAAAAAACTTAGTCGGTGGCATGTTGGAGCCCAATAGCATGTCAAATGCCCCTGTAAAAAAAAAATCCACAATGTTTTTTATTTTACCCTGTAAAACAGAAAATGGTCCCTTGCGGTCTGTCCTGCTCCCTCCCCAACCCACTTTTTACCTCTAGCACCTTGCCTCCTCCCACACCTCACCCCATACTTACCTCTGGGGCCAAGTGTGACAATCTTCGGTGGACCGGGAACACATCTGCACTCTTCAAAGCCGACAGCGAATTGAAGAAATGCCGGTAAGCTGTATAATGGCATAAATAGGTTTTTTTCAACTTTGGTGCATATCGCAGGCATTTTGGGGAATTTTGGCATCAAACTTTCAACATGGAGTTATTGGGACCTCTCTTCATGAATTAAGCCACTGTCATGGTGTTATTTGGTCCCAAAAGGTGATTTCGCGGTCACTGCGTGGAATCACCTTTTGGGACCAATTACCGAAATGACAGTGCCAGTGTTCATGAGGTGGGCTCTTAAAAAGCCTATTTTGCAAATTTGGTGGAAAAAATCCCAAAAATGACTGTTTTTCGAGCTTGCATTGCGCAGTTGCTACGCACACTCATAACTTCACAAATTTGCAATATTTTCATGCCTGATTTTCAACATTGGCATTTTTTCATACCTCCTTATGAACAGTACAGCTGCCATTTTTCACATCCTGGCCAAAAGGTGTTTTCGCACTTCCGGCCTAGAATAGCGCGGTCGCTGTGGGAAATCAGTGTTCGGGACAGATTAAGAAAATCACAGTATACTGTTCATGAGCAGAAGTCCTAAAATGCCTATGTTGAAAATTTGGTGATGAAAGTTCATAAAATGACTGTGTTACAAGTGTGTGTTGCACTGTTTCCACATGCCCTCGTGCTTGGGACTGATTAAGATCGAGTGAGGGGGAGTGAGCGAGCTCAGCGGAGCTCTGTTGGGACTGCTGTGGATTTCTTTGTGAGCAGAAAGAGGCGTCAACGCAGGCAGGGGTCCAGTACAAAAGTGCAGCCTTCAGCGCCGGGAGAAACAGAATGAGCAAGTGAGGGAGGGGGAGTGAGCAAGCTCAATGGAGCTCTATCGGAACTGCTGCGGATTTCTTTGTGGGCAGAAAAAGGCACCAATGGAGGCAGGAGCCCAGCATAAAAGGGCAGCCTGCAGTGCTGGGAGAAATGGAACGAGCAAGTGAGAGAGGAGGGTGAGCGAGCTCAGCAGAGCTCTGTCAGGACTGCTGCAGATTTCTTTGTGGGCAGATAAAGGCACCAACACAGGCAGGAACCCAGTACAAAAGGGCAGCCTGCAGCACCAGGAGAAACAGAATGAGCGAGTGAGAGAGGGGCGGAGTGAGTGAGCTCAACGGATCTCTGTCGGAACTGCTGCAGATTTCTTTGTGGGTAGAAAAAGGTGCCAACGCAGGCAGGAGCCCAGTACAACAGGGCAGCCTGCAGCGCTGGGAGAAATAGAAGGAGTGAGTGAGCGAGGGGAGCGAGCGAGCTCAATGGAGCTCTGTCAAGACAGCTGTGAACTTCTTTGTGGGCAGAAAAAGGTGCCCATGCAGGCAGGAGCCCAGTACAAAAGGGAAGCCTGCAGTGCTGGGAGAAACAGAATGAGCAAGTGAGAGAGGGGGAGTGAGAAAGCTCAATGGAGCTCTGCTGGGACTTCAGAGTTGCCCACCCTCCTGCCCATGGTCCTCTGTGGTCCTATATTACAGCAGGGTCTCTGGAGTGGAGACAAAGGAATGATTGGATACTTTCAGGATTGCTGTAATAATACAGATTTAGTTGTTCTGTTTATTTCTCTAACTGAGCTAAGTACTGAGCTATACTGTTATGATTGCTGCAATAATAGATATTTATTTGTTCTGTTTCTTTCACTGAGCCGAGTAATACTTGGAGTGCAATAGGATTTCTAACTGGGCTAAGTGAAACTATATGAGAGCCGAGAACAAAAAGTATGGTAGCTGAGGGGGTGAAAAACATACAAGAAGGCTTTAGGATTGCTACAGTAATACAGTATCTAATGGATGAGATCTGAGACTGAATTAACCCAGTTGGCAAGGGGCAGTAGGGGGACTAGTGTGGGGAGGGAACATGAATTTGAGTAAATAGGGACCTAACAGTTGTAGTAGGGTACAGAACCTGGGAGTAAGAGCCCGTAACATAAGATGGGGGCCCAAAATGGGGCAGGTGCCACATGTCAGTAGGGCGGACATCTTTGGAAGGGTGGTGGGCTGTACAGGGTGTGGGTCCGCCATCATCCTGGACTGAGTTTGGAGGATGGGAGTGTATGGTCTGTAGATGACTGGCTAGTTGGAGGGAGGAACTGTGGAGATTAGGGAGGAGTCTAAGTGGCAGGGCAGATGAGTATGGAAGGTATCCTGGGGGGGAAAAGGGGAAGGCAAAGGGGGATGCAGGAAGAACAACTAGGGAGTGAAACCGACCCCAGTATCAGAGGCACTAACAGAAAAGACAGGAGAAGGGAGCGGGTGCCCGAGGCAAGAGGGGCCTCCTGATGGGGAGGGAAGAGACCACAAGGTACCAGGGACAGAGCAGATGGCTGCGGGCTAGGAGAAGACCAGCAGTGGCACGGAGGGGAACAAGTAGGAGGGGGGAACTGATAGGGGAAGAGATGTAGGAGGGGTATCGACTAGGAATAGATTCAAACTTCTGTTATGGGAGAGAGAGGGGGAGCAGGAACATACTGGAGGGGAGGACAAGCAGGGCACGAGAGGGATGGCAACAAGTAGGGGAAGAGATAGCGAGGACGAAAGGGTAGAAGGGGGCTAGTAAGGAAGGAGGGGGTGGTGACTGGAGGAGAGAAGGCTATGGGAAGGGGGAAGGATGGGAGGGGCATCACTATCGGGGTAGAATGGAATGGGAGCTCTAATTCAACAACAGCGGGGATAGGAGAGGGGTTGGAAATTAGCAGGGGAGGAGGAGGAGGAGAGGTCGACATGGGAAGCCTAGTAGGAAGTAGTCAGGCTGGGAAGGGGTTCAAGGGGAATGGGAGGAATAAGGTAGAGAAAAGGGGTGAGGTGGAAGTAGGGGGAACAGACACAGAAGTCACAGAGGGTGCAGCTTGTGGGGGTAAGGGGCAGGGAAGAACGAATACTGGGGTGGTGGAAGGGGCATTAGAAGGGAAAGGTGTAAGGGACAGGGGGTACTCATCCTGGGGGATTCTATACTGAAATGGGTGAGATGGGGTGGAAAGGGGGAAGGCAGAGCCGTATTTGGGTTGAAGCTGTCCCCAGGTTGACTGCAGGAAGGGCAGGGCAGGCATTGCTCAAGCATGCAGCGAGGGGGAGGAAGAAACCTCATTTACTGTTGCATGTGCTTACAAACGACTTGGTGGGGGACACTGTGGGAGTAGTGAGTGGGAGGTTCGAATAGTTGGGCAGGCAGTGTGAGGGGGTGGGGAAGTCGGTGGCATTCTTGTGGGTACTGCCGGTACCATGTGTAAGCATGGGGAGGATGGGTAGGCTTGAGGAGTTCAAGTGGCTGAGGAATTGGTGCCACACCAAACATTATGGGTTAGTGACTAACTGGGGTAGGATCTCAGTGGAATAGTGACTTGTATGCGGGGGACAGGGTACACTGCAGCATGAAGGGAAGGGGAGTATTAAAGGCAGCATTACTGCCGGCCCACTGGCGCTGAGGGTTGAGGCGCTGGACGCCAGACCTTGCGCCAAGCTGGTGACCCGGGTTCAGATGCGAGCCCAGGCACCAGGGGTCGACAGGCGAGGGACAGGATGGAACATCCAGAGGACTCCTCTGCTATCCTGGGGTGGGATCCAGGGACCCACCGCTCTGTAGCGGCCCCTGGTGATGACCGAGGGCGCTACTAGAGTGGTGTAGTAAAGGGAGCGGAGAGTGGCGAACATTGGCACGCTGTGCCTAAGAGTCATTGCTCACCCGCACTCTGCAAAGGGAAGAAAAGTGGAAAACAGGCTACGGTCAGGCAGCATGAGCATCTGACCCCCGCTGACAGTTCTTAGGCATGGTACTTTCACTTCCAAATACCTAAACAGCACATATAAGCAAGCAACATTCGGCATTGACAAATGCTTGTCTGTTAAGTAGGTCCAGTAGCTCTGCTCTTGTTTGTTGTAGTTCTTTAGTGAACTGTACAGTTTTGTGTTGTGTTTCTAATGTTTGCAAATTTTTTTCTAGGTCCTCCAGGAAAACTTGTCATTGTTTGTTTTAGTGCTGCTTCCAAGCTAATGATCCTGCCCCTCAACACTGCCTTCATAGCATCCCACGCTGTCTGGATGAAGTGTCTCCTGCCTCAGTAATTGTGAAATATAATCCTATTTCTGTGTGAATCATATCAAGCAAGTTACTGTCGTTTTCTAAACTACTGTTCATTCTCCAATATGATTTTTTTTTTCTTTGTGCCCACTCCTGAATCTGGTCGGAATGGGTGTGTGGCCTCATTGCATGATTCTGTGTATCATGTTTGAGTGTGCCCTATATGCTTCTTTTCTGTTTATCACAAAGAAATCAGTTCTGGAGTATTCCTGGTGTGTGAGAGAGAAAAAGTGAAGTCTTTCTCCCTCTGCATGTTGTTTCCTCCAAATATCTAGGATACCTATTTTTTCCATAAATCTGTGGATTATTCTGCTAGAGGATTTATTTGTGTCAGTAGTTTTGGAGGTCCAGTCCAAATGGGGGATTACTGTACAATTAAAGTTCCCAAATAGAATGATTGCTCCTTCCCCACTGCTACTATTTTATTAAATACCACTCTGAAGAATGTTGTGGTATTTGGGTTTGAGGCGTAGGTGTTTATGAGGTGTAATTCAGGCCCTAGGTTTCACCTGATACTATGATTAGCCTTCCTTCTGTGTCAGTTTCTGTCCTTGTGACTTCTAGGGGTGCCCTTTTTCTGATCAGAATGACAGTTTCATTCCTCTTAGATGTGGGATGGGAGGCTGCAAAAACTTTCCATACCCACATTCCGCACAGTTTTAAATGTTTTCCCTCTGACAAATGGGATTCTTTTATGAAGACTATGTCCCTCTGCAACTTTGTGACTGCTATCAGAATCCTGGTTAGTTTCAATGCCGTGTTTATGCCTTTTACATTATACAGTATGATTTTTACTTTAACCATGGTCTCTACTTTGTGTTCCCCCATTCTGAACTTAAGACTATGATCACTGTATTCAGCCACTTGGAATTTACTGTAGCACTGCATGAACATTAAAAATAATTCTCAATGTACTGTAACTGTCAACTCTGAAAACTCTTTCCCCAACAAAGGGAGTATTTCTTTCAGGTTTTATTCTCCCTATTTTCTATGCCACAGTTGTGGTGAGGAAAGAGGGTTCTTTGGCTTCAAGGTGCAGACTCCTTCACTGGGTAGACAGTCCCCCAGTGTTTGGCTCTCAACTGGATATATCCCCTGAGAACCCACTCAAGTTTGTTCAACGAGTTGGACCCTTTTAGGCATGGTCCAAAGTCTAGCCACAGTGTCACTTGCTTATGTAAAATAGCTCACTGCCCTCCACCCAAACAATCCTGACATTCATACCCTATCCATAAAAAAGTCTTGGTTTATTTGTTAGATGTGCCTCTTTTAAGTTCCTTGAATACATGCTGACTGCTCACCCCACCTCCCCATCTCCCATGTCATTCTCAATCTGGAAGACAGACTGGCATCCCAAGCATAGAGTTCCCCCAAGTCTAGAGAGCACAGCTGCACCACCCTGTATGTTTCTTGGGTAACCCCCCCCCCCAATGCCACTCTCTTTTTGACTTATTTTTGGCTCTTGCTGGTTGTGATGGGGCCTTCTGGCCATCCCATTCTCAGGGGGCCCCAGCTGGCTGTGTGTTTCAAGTTGTTATCAGTGTAATTAATCTAATGGTTTAAGCACATGCAGAAGGGGATAAGTCTGCTTCCATGGTGACCCTTCTTATCTTGTCTTAAGGGAGAGGATAGTTCTGATTCCTTTCCCACCCTAGCTTTTTTTCTGTTATCACTCATGTTCCCCTCTCCCTTCTTTGAATTTGTGGTGCCCAGACTGCCCTCTCTCTATGCAGTGCAGGGTTCTGAGTGAGTGCAGTGCCCCTAGGGTATTGTGGGGTGAGGGAGCCTCATGGCCCCCTCCTCCCTGTTCCCCAGCCATTTTGCTTGCTACTGACATATTAGAGAAGGGGCTGCACTAAACCCCCCCATCCACATTCCTCATAAGTTGCCAGAATAGTCAGAACAAGAACCCCCATTCCAGTATGGCACCATCATAAATTTTTAAGACATGGAGTACCACCAGTGAGATGAGCTCCTTAAAAGTCAGTGTTTCAGTTTTGTCTCTATTCTCAGGTCTCCAAGACCTCCCATGCACGTTTGACGTCCCTTGTCTAATTTGATTATATAGGCAACCACGGTAGAAAAGCAGCCCCCCCCCCAAGTAGTTTTTCTTAATCTTGGTTATAAAAAAATCAAACATTTCTTCTATAGCATGTGCGGCTGCTTCCCCACCCCAAGGACCCTCCTGGCCCCTGCAGACACCAGTTGTCCTACCTTGTTGAAGTTGCTTGTGTCTTCATCTAATATGGTGGGTCAGCAAGCAGTTTAGTTCAGAAGCAGAGCACAATGGGTGGGTGATTAGAGTTTGTGTCTATATCAGAAAAAATGTTCACAGATACAGAAACTGTCCTGTTGCAAACAATTGTGCACTTACTCCCCTGTTGACTCTCAGGTTTGTGTTTCAGGTGGCCTCCCCTTCTTGCTTGGTCTTCTGTTCTGCTGGGGTTGCCTGACTGATCATTGTGTCTAGGTTCTTCTTTAGATGTATCAGTAAACTGTCCCGGGGTCTTGTGTGCTTTCTCCAGTTGGTTACTGAACCCCAGGCCATTTTGAGCAGGGATGCCTCTTGGTCCTCCATCTCTAAGTTCAGCAGATCTATGTCCTATTTTTGAGTTGGGGGGGGACTGCTGCATCTATTGTTTTACAGATTCTGAGCCCTGTCTCCAGATGCAGCTTTAATTTTGCAGGGTAAATTAGCTGACCTTTGACCTCATGTTTCTCTTTGAGCTGCTTTAACACTCTAGAAACTAATTGTCCTCTGGCTTCTAAGGCACTAAAGAAATCCTGATCAAAGTAGATCGGTTGGTTGTTGAATTTAATCCCCTTTTCTTCCAAGCCACTGCTAAAATGTGCTCTTTTGACTGGAAGTGGAGCATTTTGATTACAAGAGATCAGGGCCTGGCAGATTGCTCTTTCTGTTTAGGACCCAGTGATCTATGTGTCCATTCTTTAGTTAGGGGAGTGTTTGGGGGAGGTTCAGGGTGGTTTTGAGAACATGTTGTATAAAACTGGCTATGAAGGGAAACTGATCCTCAGCCCCTTCTTTCATCCCATGTATGCGGAAATTGTTTTGCTTATCTCTATTTTCAGCATCCTCCACTTTTTTCCAATTCCCTCTCGTTTTGGAGCAAGTGCAGTAGGAGCTGATCATGTTTCCCTGTTTTGTCAGTTAGAAACATAGAAGTTGGTGGCAGATAAGGACCGCAAGGCCCATCCAGTCTGACCTTTTTTTTTCTACATTATGAATGTACCATCAGCCTTTGCTCTGTCAATGGCCTCTCTATTCATACTCATCTGTATTGCTCCCTTATGCCTGTCTCATGTCTGTTTGAAGGCCTGCACTGTATTCATATCCACCACTTCCTGAGGTAGGCCATTCCATGCATCCACCACTCTTTCTGTGAAAAAGAACTTCCTCACATTACCCCTTAATCGGCCTCCCTCTAATCTCATGCTGTGTCCTCTTGTCCTGCTATTTTTCTTATATTGAAACATGTTAGACTCTTTCACCTTGTTAATGCCCTTAAGATGTTTGAATGTTTCAATCAGATCACCTCTCTTCCTCCTTTGCTCTAGGGTATACATATTGAGCTCCATTAATCTGTTCTCATATGTTTTCTGATGTAGTCCCTGCACCATTTTGGTTGCCCTTCTCAGAACTGCCTCCATTTTGTTAATGTCCTTGTAGAGATGAGGCTGCCAGTACTGCATGCAGTACTCCAGATGGGGCCTAACCAGTGTCTTGTAAAGAGGGATTATTACCTCCCTTTTATGGCTTGCGATACCCCTACTAATACACCCCAACATCCCTCTAGCCTTACCTACTGCTTTAGTGGCCTGCTTGGATGATTTCAGGTCATCTGTGATGATGATGATGCCCAAGTCTCTTTCTTCCCTTGTGATTGCCAGCAACTCCCCTCCCAACCTACAGGTGGCTTCAGGGTTTTTCTTCCCTATGTGCATGATCTTCACTTCTTTGCTTTAAACCCCAGTTGCCACTCTTCTGACCATTTTGCCAGTTTATCCAGATCTCTTCTCATTCTGCCCACCCCATCTGGATCATCTACTCTGTTGCAGATCTTGGTGTTATCTGCAAACAGACAAACCTTACCCTCCAGTCCACCTGCAATGTCACTGATGAAGATATTGAAGAGGACTGACCTAGGACTGGACTGATCCCTGAGGTACCCCACTTGTGACTTGCATCTCTTCTGACTGTATACCATTTACAACCACTCTCTGTTTTCTGCCTGCCAACCAGTTTGCCACCCAGTTGACCAACTTCTGACCCACCCCAAGCCTACCCAGCTTATTAATCAATCTTCTATATGGAACAGTATCGAAAACTTTGCTGAAGTCTAGATAGGCAACATCAACTGCACCCCCTTGGTCCACCACTCTGGTTACCCAGTCAAAGAAATCTATGAGATTAGTTTGACAGGACATTCCTGTTATAAACCCACGCTGTCTTGGATCCCGTGCTCCTATGGATTCCAGATGTTGCACTATCCTTTCCTTAAGGAGTGCCTCCATAATCTTGCCCACTACCGAGGTAAGACTGACTGGTCTGTAGTTCCTTGTCACCTCCCTGCTACCACTTTTGTGGAGTGGGATCACATGAGCCCTTGTCCAGTCTTCTGGGACCTCTCCTATGCTCAGAGACTCAGTAAACAGTTTTGATAATGGCTATACTAGTTCCACCCTCAGCTCCTTTAGAACCCTGGGATGTATGCCATCAGGTCCCATTGCCTTGTCCACCCTGAGCTTAGTGAGCTCTTGTAGGACCCTTTCTTTTGTGAAGGAACTAGTGCACACCTCCTTCCCCCGTGTCCATGGTACTGAGCTGTGGGCCCTGCCCTACCTTCTCCTCAGTAAATACTGAGCAGAATTATCTATTAGGATAGATGCTTTTCCTTGGTCCTCCTCCACACACTCCCCCTTATCCCCTTTGATCTTAGCAATACCCCCTCTGGACTTTCTCCTTTCACTAATGTATCTATAGAAAGTCTTGTCACCTTCTTTTACTGTTCATGCTAGTGTTTCCTCGGTTTAGGCCTTTGCCTGCCTTCCCTGCTTCCCTTAGGGAAGTTTGGTATGCCTCCCTATCTTCATCCCGCTGTGTTCCCTTATATTTCCTGAAGGCAAGCCTTTTGGCTCTGACCTTTTCTGCTGCTGGTTTTGAGAACCAAAGTGATTTCTTCCGTCTTTTGCTCTTGCTTTTCTCTCTAACACAATGGGAAGTTGCTTCAAGTATTGCATCCTTAATGCTTGCCCACTTCACCTGTACCCCCGCACCTGTATTTCTTCTTGCCAGGGCTAGCTTAACTCTGTTTACCATCTTATCAAAGTCAGCTCCTCTGAAGTCTCATATTTTTGCCTTGGAATGGGATGATTTGGTTCTAGTGGCCAAACTGAGCCATTACCAAATTGAACATTAGTTCTCCTACCCTCTGGTTTGTAGCTGGCATCTTTTTGTCTAAAGTCTGCAGATGCATTTTACAGTCCGTGAAATCTGACTCACTTGTCTGAACTGTCTTTTGGACTTGCTGCACCCTCTGATCTGTTGCTGTAATCCTTTCCCTGTCATTGTCATATTTCGACTCTATTGACAAAAGTGATGTTGGGAATCATGAGTGGAAAGAGACAGCACTTGCGGCAGAGGTGCACCAGCTTCTTCCTGACATCATCTGTTGTAGTTTGAGGGCTGGACTCCACAATTTTGGATATCCTGACTTGATGGACATTAATGCAGATGGTAGGACATGTTTTGCTGCTGACACATTTGGTTTTGCTAAGGATTTTTTCAGATTCATGGTGAGATAGCTGGAGCAGATTTTTCGTCACTGGAAGCCCCGTGGACCTTTTTTTTTTTTAAAGTTTCAGCAGTTTTCTCAGTTCATTTGTGCAATGCAATTATGTACTGAATGCACAAACACACACACAGATACATGCACAGGTAGGCACACAAACACATGCCACACAAATGCACAGACACACATACGCACATATTGACAGACACACAGAGAGAGAAAAACACAAACACACACATACATATTGACAGATACTCAGACAGAAAAACACATGTATACACACACATGCGCACACACGCAGCACACACACACACACACACACAGACATGTTGAACAACATCTGTTACTGAGGTATCCCTACTGCTTTGCAGGAGTTGTTTATGGTGCAGTTTTGTGTACAGGGCACCACACATGTGCAAACTCTTACCCTATCCAATATTACCTACTAGTCCTACTACCTTATAAGTAATGTGATACTGGTGGAAAATGTTGTAGGCTGCTCCTGAAGTTTAAAGTTCTTTTCTGTTTTTGAGGAATAGGGAAGGGAAGTGAAAAGATTATATCCTTAAGTTCATTATTGTTAGTGGTGCTGTTGGACTTATCTGACCACTGCTGAATACTGTTGAATTACATCCTCTCTACTTAACCAAAAAACACACTCACTGAAGAAGAAGAATTTTGAACAGTGTGCCTGCTGTTTTTTCAGTCCAATCAAGACACATATACTGTAGCTGTGTCTTAATTATTCAAAGGGCATACACTATGTGCAAGTCATGTATTGCAAATTTTTTGTTCATGTAACTCAGTAATTGACAGTAGTTTATTAAGTAGGTGAATAACTATATCGCAAAAATGGTAAACAGGAATTGTCAAATACTTTCACTTTTGCTGGTTTTGGGTTCTTTTTAAAGGTGCATAGTAGATACATTGATCCCACTCTCTGAAAATTCACTGTTTGCAAAAAGAGAAAGGCAAGACAGTCTGCTGTCTTTCATCTCTCATGGTGTTATGCGATCTGCAACATTTATCATGCCATGTTATTTATTCTCAATCTCCAGCAAAGTGGCCAAATATTCCAAATGTTATATCCTTCAAGTAATATTCCTACCTCTCCTCTCTACTCTTCTAACTATCCCCTTCCTCCCGCTCCCTCAGATCTAGGGATGATCGCATTTCCGATCTTCTCCTGGGCAATTTGCCTTATCCAATCAATTTCCAGTACCTTGGAACAAACTCCTTTCTTCCCTCCACCTCTCCGCCTCCCTTGGCTCCCTCAGACAGCAGATGACACTCTAGCCACACTCCACTTGCTCCTGTTTCCCTTCCTGCTAACTCCCTCTGACCTTGCCAAACCATCCTTGGCCGGGTGTCCTTACCTGCCTACTGTCTGCACTTCCTCACCATCACTGCCATTCCATCGGAACAAGGTTAGGCTAAAGCACATTTTCTGGTCTTTTGTCTGTGGCAGTTAGTAATTACACACCATGTATTGACACTTTTCTCTTGCATTTAAATCTGGCATCTTATTTTGTGCCATGACTATACTTTCCTTCCTATATAATGTTATTTTTGTATATACTCATTTTTATACCAATGTAGTTAGCAAGTGTTGCTCTACTGACTTGCTTCATGTATTGTACTGTGCTTCTCCTGTTCCCTTCCCTGAGGTCACACCTGGAAATGAGCCTTTGCTCAGTGTGCCTCTCCTGGTTACCAAATTTCAAATAAATAAAATAATAAATATAATCAAAGACAGCAATATTAACCTCAAGCTTCTCACAAAACTGTACAATTAACAAAACCCTGTGTTCTGGGCAATGCCCTGTGCATTTCACTAGCAATGTGTTTCTGATCAATATAACTTTGTAAACTACAGTAGT
The DNA here is from genome assembly GCA_016271365.2 of Neoceratodus forsteri. Classification (NCBI taxonomy): domain Eukaryota; kingdom Metazoa; phylum Chordata; order Ceratodontiformes; family Ceratodontidae; genus Neoceratodus; species Neoceratodus forsteri. Next base: position 107,993,880 of record CM028137.1, read on the forward strand.
ATGTTAGAACCTTACAGCAATTTGTCCTTCGCTGAGTCAGCGCACAAGTTGCTGTTAGTAACCCTGCTCCCAGAACCAGTGTAGCAGCCAGACTTCCTCATCAGGTTCCTTCTCTAGCTGCACCTCTTCCATACTCGTCATCCATCAAACATCTATCTTCAAGGCCATCCCTCATCTGCTGCCATGGTGAGTGCATTACTGTTTTTTCTTTAAAAAATACTTTCCTCCAACCAAGATCACAGATAAGATTGGTCTTGTGTGCTTCTTGGATGTGTGGTAAAGAATTATAAAGACTGTATACAGTATGTAAAACTATTTTGTGTTATGTGTATGAGGGTTTTGCACTTTGAAGTACTAGGAGGAAGTGTGAAAACTATTGTTGTAACTTACATTTTTGCATTCAGTAGTTCTACCAACAGACATAGTCATGCAATTATTGGATAGGATTTCAGGTTCAGAACCCAAAATTGGTTCTGAATGCATTTCAGAACAGGAATTAAATCAGATTTTGGTAATGGGACTTCTGAAATCTAATCAAGTCCTATTAGATCAGAACCTGCCAGTTCTAAGCAACCCTTGTGCTTACTCCCAGTGACCTCCATCCGGTTGAGTCTAATCAGTTGTAAATCAATCAGACTCCAATTCAGAAGGGTCTTGTCTGACCTCAGACTCCCATGTATCTTACTGGTCAGTTTCCAGGCCTCAGTGTAGTCTAAAAAGAGGAAAGCCTTTGCACCATATACAGTTTTTGCCAGGCTGGGATCATAAGCACATGTTAGACATCAAGTTCTTGTAACTACCTATGGACTCCATCAAAATGTTGCCATCGCATCTGTGTGGCATAACCCAGATTGGAGAAAATAAGTACTCCTGTAACCTGCCATGCAATCTGCCCCATCAGTTTCACAGCATTCAGTATCACATTCTACTCTGTGTGTTGCCAGGCACCACCAGTAGGATCTGTGCCAGGATTTGGGCCATGTGAGGGCCTTATAGTAAACATGTATCTGTGATGTGTTACTTAGTCATTGTTTTGCAAATTGTTTTGGGTCCTCTGAGCCCTCAGGTAAGCCTACTAACAGGATATTTGTGGTTCACACATTTTCCAGAATTTAAAGTATCGCTCTCTGTAAGACACATGCTTTGTTTAAACCTACTGATGTCATGAGGCTTTCTCCGCAGTAGCGGCTTCAGCTTTTGATTTGTCCTGGACATAGATCTTTTCCATGGTCAGGACAGTACCCCAGGCTGTATATTTTTCCAATTTCTAAGCCAGTGCTTGGATCGCCTTCAGCAGCGCGGCATTGATGGTCTTGCTGTATGAAATCTGCTCCTCTCGGGAGTTGTATAGCCTTTGCCCTTGGACTGGCCTGTTCACCTCCTAGACAGTTTGGCTCTCAAGAGATGAAATTATATTTATACCACTGGTGGGGGACTAAAACAAAACTCAATAGAAAACATGTTATTAGGAATCTGTAGGGAAAATACATTTTCTGTCTCCCTACAGGGTTGTTTTTTTCCTGCAGGTATGTCATAGCAGAGCCTGCTCCACTCGTCCCTGCACTCGCTTCTGCTTTTGCTCTAAAAGACTGAACTTTTGCTCACTATTGACTACCAAAATCAAGTCACAGAATCACCTGCATGCTGCTCGTGCTCAGCTCTAGGACCACCCACTGTTTCATTCAACAGTCTGTCAAATAACAGATGAAAAACGTAAGTGAGACAAGACTTCTGAACAAGAATTAAACTATTCCTCTGGGCCATCATCCCAATGGCATAAATAGAGTAGCACATGAGACTCTTAGAAACATAGAAAATGATGGCCAAAAAAGAGTAAGGGGCCATCTAGTCTGCCCAAGTTCCTTATCTGCCCTGGGACCTACTGTCCATATGGGGTTTTATCCTTCCTTGTCCACTCTCCCACTCCCCTCCCTACTGCTACGGACCTCAGCAGTCACTAATCCTGTCACTCTGTTCCAGCCATGCTTGAAACCAGTTATGGTCTTGGTGTCCACCACCTTTTGCTGGCAGGCTGTTTCACAGCTCCACGACCCTTTCCCTAAAATAGAACTTTCTCACATCCCTCTTAAACCTTTCTCCACCACCAGTTTCTACTCGTGACCTTTGGTTCTTGAATCTGTACTCCTGCTAAATAGTTTATTTATGTATTTAATTCTTTGGAAACAACCTTTGAGCAAGGTGCTCGTTTACAAAGTTTCCACGTCTGCTTGAACAAGACAATTACAACTGTTAAATATCACAAAGTCATAATCTCACAAATACACAGACAAACAGAAAAAAACATATGATAAATAATTACGTCGAAGATACTGGTACCAAAAACACAGCAAAAATTCGGATCAAACCAAGAGAGCAGCCATAGACATAGGTATTGTCAACCGAGCCAGTTAATTATACCTGTGAAGACACAGAAAACCAGCGGGGAGAGGACAGCCAAAATTATGTCCAGAAAGGGGAAGGGGTAGCTAGGGTCAACAGATGCAAGAGGGGCAGCTAGAGAGAGGGGATTGAGTAAAGTGTATAGCGTAGTGGAGGTTGATGAGTGAGGGGAGGTAGGCACCCATATAAGGAAGGAGTAAGGGAGAGGGCAATGGAGCAAAGGCAACAAGGGGAGAGTAAAGAGGGGTACCAGGGCAGGAGGCAAATGTTCAGGAGGTGGGCAGGCATTGTGATCACTTAGCAATCCCCAGGGATTATAAGGTGTAAGAAGAGAGACAAAAAGCAGAAATTGAGGGGATTATGCAGCTAACTTACAAGCACATGTACCTGCTTTGGCAAGATGTTCCCTGCAGAGCTGGCATGCCAGAGCAGTGGTTAGGTTTCCAACTGCGATGCCAACACTCTGAGTTTGGGAATGGATTTGGGCAGTCAGAAGGCAAGCAGAGGGAAGGAGGATTGAGCATCCTGGTTGACTGCTCTCCTCCTCCGCAGGAAGTAGGGGGTCAAGTGACAGCATGATAGTGACTCCTGGTGGAGGCCGGTAGGGGGCTACAGCTACCAGCACAAAGACTGTTGGGAAGCATGTCAGACATTGCATTTCACGCTTGTGCCATTGCATAACCTACCTCCTGGGGAATCTTGAGAAAAGCATTGCTGCCTGCTCCACTGAAGACGTCCCGACTCCTCACCACTGAGTCATGCTCCACGACCCCTGGGCTCGTGACATAGCAATGTGTGTTCTGATGGGTTGGTCTGGTCCTATGACCCCACCCTGGGGGGTAAGCCATGGGATCATCCAGTGGTGTTTCCACCAGGATCTGTGACTTAATGTCCATTGGAGTTGTGCCCACTAGCATTCCCATGCAGAGGGGGTAAGCCTGGGCCGATTGCCGGCTGCAGGTAAGTCCCAGGGATAGACAATGGTTGGGGTAGTGGGTTGGCTGAGAATTTGGAGATCTGGGCATCAAAAAGCAAAATAAATTGCGAAAGAAAAATAGTTCCCTGCAGTTTACCTTGCTTATTCCCTTCAAGAACTTGAAGGTCTCTATCATATCTCCACTCTCTCACCTAGCCTCCAGTGAGTACATGTTCAGTGCCTTCAGGGGATCTTTTTATGATCTACCCTGTTGGCCCTGAATCATCTTGGTCACCCTGTGTTACTCTGTCCCTAACCTGTCCCTGTACTTCCTTAGATGACAAATCCAGAACTTAGCACAGTATTGAAGGTGCGACCTCACTAGTGACCTATATAGAGGTAGTAGTACCTCATTTTCCTGCTCTCAGTACCCATTCCAATATACTCCAACATCCTATTATCCTTATTATAGGTCTTGTTATACTTGCATGCTTTTTATTTTGAGAGAGAGTCACTAATGATGACTCCCAGGTCCCTTTCATCTGCTGTAGTGCTCAGTTTGACCCCTCCCATCCAGTACTCTGTCCTGCTGGTTTTCCCCGAGGTGCATAACATTGCATTGTTGATGAATTTCAACTGCTAAACTTTAGACTACCTCTCTAGCCTTTGTAGATCCCTCTGCGTCTCCCTGATCCCTTTGTTGCTATCTACCCTACCACAAAGCTTTGTGTCATCTGCGAAGAGACACAGCTTGCCCAGATGCCCTTTCCAGTGTCGCTGATTAACATATTGCACTTGTGACTGCACCACTATTTGCCAGGGAGTATTGTTGCCAACATTCCAGAGGCAATAAAAAGCTTACACACCAGAGCCCCATACAATATCTCCTATTTATACAACACCAAGATGAATAAATTTCATGAATTAACAATGTTATTTTTGTTACTGATGTATCTAATAATAAGATATGGGGGATATTTGATGGGTGTCTATCAGATATCATTTTTATCTTCATGAGTGGTGAAGCTGCAAGTGGGGGCTTGACAGGTCACTGATCACGAATCAAGATAAAATTATATCTGGGAGCCACCTATCAGATGTCTGGTTCATACAGTCAACTTTAGTACTTTAAAAAAGGTTTACGAAAACGTGGCTGCCACGCATTTCAGTAGAGCAAGAGGCACGATACTCAGTGTGGGTACAGAGTGACGTTCCCCACTAGCAAGATAAGTGAGATGACATATTTTACTAGCAAGATAAAAATATATCTAGCTAGCTAGAAACATAGAAACATAGAATTTGATGGCAGATAAAGACCACTTGGGCTACCCAGTCTGCCCATTTCCCTACCTAATGGATGAGCTGCAGATTCTAGCTAACCAACAGCCTACTTCTTCCTACCCCTACCCACTAGAATTGCCTTATGCTTGTCCCATGCATTCTTGAATTACACTACTGTTTTTGACTCCACAACCTCCTCAGGAAGGCTGTTCCATGCATTCACAACCCTCTCTATAAAAATACTTCCTCACATTACCTCTGAGCCATCCTCCCTCTAGCTTCAAATTGTATCCCCTTGTTCTTGCACACCTCTTTTTCTGAAAGATGCTGCCCTCTTGGACTTTGCTGATTCCCTTGAAGTTCTATGCCTTCAATGGTGTTTTTATCTTAGTTAAAAAATGCTAATGTATATTGTATAAATAGGTATTATCTCATGAGGTAGCTTAACATGCATGTTGTCTGGTTTGGAATGTTGTTGTTATTGTACAGCGGCAATAACAACAACAACATTCCAAACCAGATAACATACATATCTGAAGCTACCTCATGGGATAATCAGTGTATACCATGGGAGTTCATACTTTATTTGTGTGTGTCTCTTGCAGGTAAAAAAAAACATACTGCATTATGTAACTGGATTATCTGTTTACAGATTTTCTGCCTTTTCCACTTTATTAATGATGACAAGCTGAGACGTTTACATTTATTGTTAAAGTTACAGCACCCCTGTTTGAGCTGCTCACAGACAGCCAGTTTGTGTGAAAAGCAAGGATTGTGGCTGTTTTGCAAACAACATAGCTACTGTGCAAATAATGTTAGATGCACAGTGGCTTTGTTTCATGAAAATAACAGCTTTTATCTTCCAAATGTATTTGCACTCCCATGGTATACAAAAATTTTTCTTGACACTAAATCTGTCACAAACAAGATACATCAGGTTAAATAGGTCATACTACTGTATTTAACCAATGGGAGAGCAGCTGAAACGATGCCTGATGACATCACTGTGCGGCAATGAAACATGCTAACCAAAGCAGTAATGAACACATAAATAGTTAAGGGCTTCAAAAAAGAGCCAATTTAACAGGTGTACATTTGACAGTGTGTTGTATAAATGAGGTATGGAGTGGCCTAACTCGGAACATGCAATTTATCTTTTTCTGTGAGGGAGCAGGGCCTTCACAACCTACTTGTGGCTTCGACACTCATGAGTTACGGTCCTACTCCCTCACTCATGAAGATGAATGGCATATCCCTACTACTGCATCAAAAGAAACAAAATAAACAAGTCAGGTATTAAAAGTCTCCTCTCTCTACCTCCCCTATACAATGGTGGTAAAATGATCTAGTTTTGAAAAGTTTCTGCCAGTTGAAACCTTGGTCCCAGGGTTTTGTTCTTTCCTTTGTCCTTCTGTTCAGCTGCTAGCTGCACACCCATCTTCACTTCAGCTGCCCTTTAACTGTTACTGTTGCAGTCAATTTCAACACTATCAGTTTTCACAAGCTTCAATGCATCTGTATAACTATCATAAATGTCAGTACTATGTCTATAAGTATTGCTGCTAATTGTATGTTTTTTGTTTGTCTTAATGTGGCTAATTTACATTTTGTCAAGAGCCTAGTAAACCTAAACTTAATGGAAATTACTCTCTGTCACCAAATGTGAAAGCTGTACCATTCCTTATCCTCATATAAGTCATAGGTTCAGCTCTTTATATGTATCCCCAGGGATCTGGTAATGGAACAATTTGCCAGACACAATTAGGCAGGAGAGTGATATAAACATTTAAGAGCAGCCTATTGAATTAATTGAAAACGATTTGCATATTGCGTAATTGTAGTATTACGAGCACAGGGGTATGGGTGAAGTCTTACTAATTTACATGCCTGTGCTGTAACTGTGTGGAGTATGTCTGCTGCCCCCCACACACACTCACACACAATTTCATTGTAAAGGACACCAAAGGGTTAATTTAAATTCAGGCTGAAGAGAGAAAATAAAGTTAGAACTGAGGTTTCAACCATGCTATAAGTCTTATTACAGATTTTTATACAGAGAAGAAAGCAAGCATAGTTATTTAAAGCTTTCAGTAAATATGCTTTCTTTTATTTTTGTAGACTTCCTGAAGATGACCTGTGGTCCAAATATCACTATTAATATTCATTCTCATTTCTGCATTTCAAAGTGATGCACATAGGGGCCGAGAACCCTTGGACAGAGTATTACATAGGAGAGGTTCAGGTAAATGCTTCTGAAGAGGAAAAGGATCTAAGAGAGGTGATTACAAGCAACTTGAAACACACCTCCCAGTGTAATAAGGCAGTGGTGAAGGCTATAAGGATGCTGGGATGTATTGTAAGGGGATTCAGTGGTAGGCGGAGCAAGATCATTTTAACGCTGTACTGGTCATTGGTGAGACCACATTTAGAATATAGGGGTGAGGTACTGGCATCCATACCTTAAGAAGGGCATCAGCATGCTGGAAGGGGTCCAGAGGAGAGCAACCAAGATGATAGAGGGGCTACAGGATAGGTCCTATCAGGAGAGGCTGGGAGCCCTGGGGATGTAATCCCTAGAGGAGCTGAGGCAGAGGGGGGATATGATAGAGACCTTCAAGTACATGAAGAGAATTAACAGAGTGATAAAGGAGAGACGCTTTAAAATGAGTGAAAACAACACCATTAGGGGGCACAGTCTTAAATTGATGGGTGAGGGGTTCAGAAGGGATGTAAGGAAACATTTCTATACTGAGAGGGTGGTGACCACCCAGAATGAGCTGTCAGAGGAGGTGATATCAGCAAAGACAGCGGGAGCATTCAAGAGGGCCTGGGATAAACACAAAGAGAACCCTTGGGACCAATGAAAGGGGGGGGGAAGGCGGAGAGAGGGAGGCAGTTTGGGGGGTCAGGGTCAGTGGTATAAGTGTAAGACCAGAACCTGCATCATTATGAGCAGACACAATAGATCAGTTGGTCTTCTTCTTCTGCTGGCTCTTTTCATATGTTCATCTGTTCGTAACTGCAGCCCTCCCAAAGTGTGGCCTTGCGAGCACTGAACTTCAAACTAGGCAAAGTTCTCCTTAGCCCAAGACAATCTGAATTCATAAGGCCCGTAAAGAAGACATATTAAAAGAACAAAAACAGAACTCTCCCAGCCAGCCCCAGGTGCACAGGGCTATGGTAGTTTCCTTCCCACCCTCTTCCAAACCAGTAATTTTCAAGCCTCCATCCCCTTCCCTGACCTCCTGTACACAGTTATCACAGTTATACATAGATATATATATATATATATATATATATATATAAATTGCTAGCTTCTGGCATGGTGTCTGGAGTCAACACCATCATTTGAAGAAATCCTCCCTCCCTAGTCCCCACAAATACAAAAGGATGCTCCCTGTTCTGTGGTTTGTGGGGCTGGTAAGAGTCGCCTTCCAAATTTGCTCAGTCACACCCCTCCTCCCATACACAATATTTACATAATACATTAAATATTCTGAGTGCCCCATGCCGCCATGTAACAACCACCCTCCCTATCCCACCCTAGGTCCATACCTTGTTAAAAGACAAGGTCCCTGACCCCTTATCCAATGGGAGGGCTACTATAGTCACAAACCAGCCAGCTAAGTTGACTCTCCTTCCCTAACCCCACCACCTTGTCTCCCATTCATTGTAAGTTATGCAGTAGTAAGTGTGCACCTGGGAGGGAGGAGGGAAGGATCGAGGGAAAGGAGGAGGGAGGGAGGGAGGGGCAGAGCAGGCAGTTTTGTTGATGATGATGCTATACAGACTGACCAATTAGTCTGCAGAGCTTCATCAAAGATGCTATCCATTCTGCTCCCTCCATTCCTCCCTAGCTGAGCTGGTTTGTGATTGCCATTGCCCACCACGGATCAGAGGTTGTGGGGACTATCTAGCCCCCGGTTCCATGCTTGTTACATCTGTTCAGGCATATTTTGATGATCTCCCAGTTCCAAAAAAAAACAGAAACATATTTTTATAAAGTAACATACAGTATTAGAGTTTTCCATAGTGTGTCATAAATCCAATGTCCCAACTGTTTGAGTTAAATTGACCTATTTTAATTCCCATGAACTTCTCTCTTGGTGTTTTTGAAGTTGCCTCTTAGTACTGGAGCATGTGACAGGGTTAAATAAGACCATGTCCCATTTGTTATTCAGAAATAGTTAAACGCAAGGATTTGTTCTATCCTCTCCTTTTCTGTCTCTTGTCTGTCTGGTTACGCAACCACATGTTCTTGTGAGGCCTAGGAAATGAGCACTCTGACAGTCTCACGATTCTCCATCTCTCATTATCTCTTTACTTCACTTGCTGTTTCTGTCTTTTCTTTCTCCTTGTGTATCTGCAGTTATGAAATATATGTGAATCTGTTGGCAAAACTGTGATCCCTTGGTTTGAAATGTATATACAGTAGTTACATTGTTGAAATGATTGCAGAAAGCAATTTGGAATTTAGGGGGTTAACCTAAGATGCAGTTTGAGCTCCTCTCAGGCTTGCTTGCAAACTATTTTGCAGAGCTGTCAGCTGGAGGCCAGCTTGGGACACTGTTCTATTTGCTAGCTTGCTCTTCAAAGAAACTGGCAAGAACCCTGATACAGGTTACGAGAAGCAGGATGTCTTCTTAACGAGTTCAGGATAAAGAAGCTACTTGTCAGGCAAAGACTGGTTATAAAAAGAGCAGCAATATTTTTGCTACAGAGACTGAGATTTGAAATTGAGAAGAAACCCTCAGATGAAGGACTTTTTTTTTTCTCTGTTTATACTGCCTTTGTATATACAGTAACTATCCTGAATATTTTTTTTACTTTTATTCTGTTGTTGTTGATAATAAAATTGCCACTTGTGAATGTTACAACTGCTCCTGGTCTTCCTGTGCTTCCTGACCTGTGCCTTGATGCCAGACGGTGGTAGCAGTGGGATTTGAACCCATACCTCCATTCGGTGACCAGACGTGTTTATTGTTGTTTTCAGTTCCCCATTCCCACAGACCCTCCCCTGACAAAGATGCAGCCTGATGTGGCATTGCATGCTGCAGCACATTCTGGGCATGCATCACCCCTTATGCAAGCACCCTGGCCAGCCGTGAGGGGCTGTTGCAGCATTGGATGTTGAGTGCCTCCTGTCCTGGGCTGGCTTGTGCTGTTCTGGACAAAATTTCCCAACCCTGGACTGCTCTGATATAGCTCTGCTGGCTCGTTCCCAAACTTGAGTCATTGGTACAGAAGCACATCAGGTGGCCTGGCCCCAGGGGATGCAAAGGGCTAAAACTTCAGAACTCGGTGCCCCCTCACCAAGTGCCAAAGTCAGAGCCAAGTGTGGCTTATGCTGTTATTGCAGTAAGCCTACACCCCCCCCCAGCATTTACTCTGACTCCAGCTCAGGAAAGTTAACCCTTTGGGGTCTGAGACTACAGACACATAAAAATGTAGCCTACAAGGTACCTGGGGGTTACACTTGGGCACTGGTGACATTCTGATGCTTTCTTTGGGATAAGCCTGGAAGTAAAACATTGCCATTCTAGGAAGGGTGATGTATACTGCTGTGGAAAGGCAGGAGGAAATCAAAGAACAGTATCAGAGAAATATGGTAGATATTTGCCATGTTCCTATTGGTCATTGCTGGCATATATATGATTCTTTGCATTGGGGAAAGATTTTGTCACAGCCTAGGCAGTCTGGCAGACTATTCAGAGCCATAAACCAAAAAAGTGTGGAGTGTAGGGTAGAGCTCTCTGAAACTGCCATTCTGTTACCTTGGCCACAGTACCGTAGGAAGGGTGGGGCGGGTGGTGCTCCCGCCCTGGGCGCATGCCTCCGAGAGGTGCACCCGGCATAGTTTTCAAGTCAAGCTCTCATGCCTGATTCAGTGGCTCAACTGTGCTGTAGCCTTAAATTTTAAGTTTTTTTTTTAACTTTTTTCCTTGTAATTACCAATTACTGTCAGGAGGGGCACATCCGCGGAAGGACCAGCAAGTGTGTGTGTGGGGGGGGGAGTGTCACATGGTCGTGCCATTTGCACAGACAAAAAAATCGTGTGATGGTGGTAATTGTCTGTGGGCAGGTCAGCGCTGCCCATACAGTAAAAAACGTAAGTCGGAGACGTGATGCATGTGATTGTGAGAGGCAATTTAGTTGGAGAGAGATGAATTGAATAGAGAGAGCGAGTCTAGTAGAAAAATGGAAGAAAATGCAAAAGTGATAGAATATACACACAGAGTAGAGAGGACAGAGGATAGAGTGAGGAGACTAGGCGAGATTGAGATTTGTGTAAGCACAAGCAAAAGCATTCTGTTCATTCCTGAATCCCGACTGAGTGTCATCTATAGTCTCTGACTGCCTTACTGGAGTGGACTACTAGGACTACTGTGCTGATTGCTGAATGATGACTGACTGACTCACTCAGACTAGTGAACATTTCCATGATCCATGTCGGGGGGGGCAATTGAAAATCATTGGGCGGGCCTGGCTGCCGGGTTTAAATTAAATCTGTGGTGAATTTATGATCCATTATGGTCTCTGTGTACTTACTGAGTGATGTTGTGACTCTCTCTCTGGCATCCCCTCACCCATCCCTCCCTTGGCTTGCACCAAGACTCCCGGGCTGGGACCTCCACCAGTCTTCTCCACTGCTGCTCCAAGTCCATTCCATCTCCACAAGTTCACGCATGCTCCAGCTCCACTATCACACCCAACCCCAGCTGTGAGAGAGGGGACCATCTAGATCTTGTATCTGGTGGACTGGAACTTGGCCTGCAGTGCTGGCAGGCCTGCCTGACTCAGCTGGCTCTGTTGTGTTTTCTCTGCTGCAGACTGACTGAGTCACTGCTCCCGCTCCTGCTCCTGGCTGTCAAACCATGCTGCTTCCTAATAGTTCAGGCAGGTGGCCAACACCCAGTGGCAACAGGCCATCCCACTCACTCATCGTATTCCTAACTGAACTTTACACTGCATTCTATTTTACTGATCAGTAAACTTTGCTGATCAGTAAAATAAAATGCACTAGTGAAGCTGAGAAATTGATGACAAATGCATCATTTGCCATCAGACTTTATTTTATTTTTATGAAATAGCTAGCCAGCCAGCCAGATGGTTAATTTGTGTGCAGTGTGCAGCCACAGCCAATCCAGTTTGACTAGTAGTCTTTGATGATCATTCATGCAACCCTGCGGCTTCAGCTAAAATAAAAATCCCATTCCCTAATCCTTATCTAAGACTGTGCACAGAGTAACAGACTGTCAAAATCTTGATGCAGGTGCAGGTGGCAGTGAATTTATGTGTACAGAGGCAAAGGGCCAGGCCTGGTGCCGCCTGCTGAACTAATGGGACAATAAAATCACACTAGTAAATCAGTTCCCAGCTCTACCTGTACTGTGCAGCAGTTTACACAGTGGGGAGATAAATAATAACAGCCCATTGTGTTTTCACAGGATGTTTGATTTAATTCACATAACTGATCTCAGCTCTCCCCACCTAGAACACCTTCACCAAGCACCCACATAACCCCCTGGCAGTCTAGTGGTACCTTCCCCTCACCCATAGTCCCGATCACAATATGTTTAGCATAGTTCTGTGAGTCTAGTGGTACCCCTCCTGTAAAGCCATTCACTGGTAAACCCTATAGAACAGTATCTCTGGTGGTCCAGTGGCACCCCCCACCCACTGAGGACCCCGCCCACCCAGCTCCCCCCATCATTGGCAGGCAACAAAAACCCACCCACATACCACCCAGCTGCCCACCGAATGACAGCTTCCAGAATCAGTTGTAAGCCCATTGGTCCACACTGTGGACCAATGGGCTTGCAGTGCATACTGTAATAGTCACAAATCTAAGACTAAACTCTGCAGTCACTTACAGTTTCTTTCCAAATGCCGCCACCTGGGTATTATTCCTAAAGGTTTCTGTTTGAAATTTCATCCTTGTTCATTTGGATCTGAGACACATGTTTCCTCTACTAACAAGCTTTTGAAAACTTTCTCTAGGAAACTTATCGTGCACACCATTCTCTCCATCAAAACACAGCTGATCTCTGTGGACAAAACCATTCAAAGGCAAAAGGATTTCCTGCAGCGAACGGCTCCACATAACCTTCCTTTTATTAAGCACTGCATCCAAAACCTTAACTCCACTCTCTTTCAGTTTCTCAAGGATACCAAAGCTGCAAAACTGCAGTCTCTCACCCAGCAGATCAACAACCAGCATGAGCCCTCAGGTCAGACACAACCTAACAATTTGGTATTTTGTATTCCTCCAGACCTTCCCTGACACAAGATGAGCACTCACCCTTAGCAAGGTCTCTCTTTTGTGCCCACACCCAGATATCTTGATGCACCCCAGGTTCAAGTTGATCTGCAGTGCTTCTATCGTAGAGTACGCCTTGCTGCTCATTTTTCTAATATGACTCCTCTTCCCACAGATGATGACGGTATCACCAGAACTATCAATGACATCAATCCCCAGCGAAATGCATGGACACCCCCTCCAGGATGTTTTGCTGCTGTTGATTATTTTGTTAACCAATGCATGGAAAACACCACTAACTTTAATCTTCATTGCAGGCACAACCATTCCAACCTGACACCTGGTGAGCTTGCAGCCCTCAGATCTCTACAATGTAGGAATGACATTGTTATTAAACCAACTGATAAGGGAGGTGCTGTTGTGGTCTGGCAAAGGACTTACATCACGGAAGCCACACAGCAACTCTCTGACACCAGGTTTTATTCTTCTTCTTCACAGGACCCCACTGCTGACTATCAGACGGAGGTCACCACCACCATCACCTCTGCTATTGAAAACAAAGGCTCCCTGCTTCTGCTAAGAGACTCATAGTCCAGCATTCCCAGACATCTAGGTTTTATCTTCTTCCCAAAATCCACAAAACAGGTAACCGGGTCATCCCATAGTGTCTGTCTGCTCCTGCCCCACATCCCATCTCCGCATTTTTGGATGGCCTCATGAGACCCCTTGTTGAGTCCCTGCCCTCCTATGTTAAAACACTAACCATGCTCTCAGTTATTTGACAGGTTCAGATTCAGTGACTCTCATCAGCTCATCTTCACCATGGACATCAAATCTCTTTACACAGTGATCCCCCATGATGATGGTCTGACAGCTTTGCAGCATTTCTTGAACAAGCGGAAGTCCAGCAGCCACCCACACACACTAACTCGTCTGGCAGAACTGGTTCTAACACTCAATGCTTTTCTTTTAATAACAGTTTTTTTCAGCAGGTCAGTGGAGTTGCCATGGTACCAAGATGGGTCCCAGCTTTGCTAATCTGTTTGTGGGTTGGGTGGAGGAATGTTTTTCTCTCATTCACAGGGACTGTGCCTGAACTCTAACACCGCTACATTGATGACTGTGTGGGGCCACCTCCTGCTCAGGAGACCCTCCAAGTCTTCCTTGACAAGTTCACCACGGCTCATCCTTCCCTTCAGTACACGGTTGAAGTATCCTCCTCTACACTGCCTTTCCTGGATATCCAGCTCTCAGTCCAGAACACTGGTCTGAAGACATCAGTCTATTACAAACCCACTGACTCTCACAGTTTCCTCCTCCATAGCTCCTTCCATCCTAAACATGTCAGGAATGGCCTGCCTTATTCACAGTTTCTTGACTTCGAGGTTATGCAGTGAGAGGATAATTTTGCTGAGCAGACCAAATAATGCATAGTTTTTTATCAACAAGGGATACCCTAAAAGCACAGTGGACAGAGCACTCTCCCGGGTCAGTAACATGCCCGTAACCTGGACCCCGCAGGAGGGATACTGTCACACAAGAACAACGGTGAATTCACTAGTTCTTCCTTTCCATCAGAGCACACCTTCTCTTCACAGGATCATCACTAGTAACTTTCCCATTTTGCAAACTGACCCTAACATTGGTGCTTCCTTTACAGAACCACCTATTGCCTCCTACATGACCACCTAACCTGCCATGCAATCTCCTGGTAAAAGCAGCCTACCCACTCCTAACAGTCCCCCAGGTACCAAACCTTGCAACAGGGCTGCTCGCTACACCTGCAAATTTATTTCCAGTGTAACTGAGATTCTGGGGCCTACAGGTGTTTTTCACATCACCAAGGAGTTCTCATGCACCTCCACTAATGTAGTGTACTGTATTCTTTGCAGGAGGTGTTCAGCTATTTACATCAGAGAAACTGGTAGGTGTCTTGCTGACCGTTTCAGGGAACATTACAGAGCGGTCAGGAATGGTGAAACTGCTAAACCCATTGTATCCCACTTTATCTCCAGGGACCACAATGTCAATGACCTTCTGTTTGTGTCCTTCAGCAGGGCTTCCGGATCCTAACCATAAAAAACATGGAAGCCAAGCTGATCATCCGCCTTGGCTCCCAGCAGCCCTCTGGTTTAAATGATAGACTTATTTTCCACTAACATCTTTCAGCCTCCCCTTTTTTTCCCTAAAGTCAATTTGTTTTTGTACTGATTTATTTTTCATTTTCACCATATGTCTCCATTTCTGTCTCCTTCTCACACATTTGTCACCTTTCAGCCTTCTTACAAGGCCCTGTTAATCAGTCTCTACCTGGGATCTTCCCCAGCTCTCTCTCCCATTATGTTTTATCTTTCCCATCATCACCTTTTTGTTTCACAGATTCTCTCTTAATCTTATCATTTATCACTTCTTCTCCCTTTGCCTCCCCCTTCTTCTTTCTCCACATATATATCTCTCTCATTTTACCTCTCCTCTACACTAACTTGTTTTTTTTCTCTTTTAGATATTTCCTGAAGAAGACCTAAGGTCAAAACGTAGATTTTTAACTCTATTTTCTATTTTCAGCGTGCATTTAATATAACCATTTTGTTTTGCTTTTAGACCACATGCTGATGCAGCGCCTTGTCTTTGTTTTTTTACAAATATGTGAATAAATAACATCATTCACTTGGCAGCCAGGTGGTATGTGGGTGGGTTTGTTGCTGCCAGCCGATGACAGGGTTAGTTGGGTGGGTGGGGGTCCTGTGTGGGTAGGAGGGCAGGGGGTGCCACTGGACCACCAAGGATACTTTTCATTTGTGTTTATCGGTGCTTGCCGCTACAGGAAGGGGGGGTAGGTAGGTACCTCTAGACCCCCTCTGGCAGTACCACTTGCTGTGCAGGGTGCCATGCACATTTCGCTGGCCAGCCATGCACAACTCATGCAAATGGGGCCATAATGACATGCAAATGGCCCCATTTGCACCTTGCTTATATTATGGCCCCATAATCACCACAGAGCATGTAAACCTCTCAGAGCTTCTTGGGTCCTTGCTGCCCCAGACCCCCAGCTCTTTTCTGGGGGGGCCACAAAATTAGTCTGTGGCCCAGGGCACCAAAATGCCTTCCTACGGCTCTGCTTGGCCAAATGTAGAAAATGACCCTGTGAAATTCATGAACATGAGGACCAAACTGACCTCTTTCCAGTCCTCCACGTGGCCAATCTGACTACTTAATTTAACCACCTAGCTGCTAAAATGCGTGCTTTCAACAAAATCCCCCCCCAAAAAAAGGTTTACAGAAATAGTCTAGTAAAGATAACCTATATGTGTAACTTACTCTCTGAAAATGCCTAAATAATGAAGCAGTCTCAGCAGTTCTATCACAGCACATGAAACTAACAAGCGATGCCAACTTGCCAAAACACTTAGTGACAGAGCCAGGCCCTTAAACTGTGTACACTGATCTGTTTCACTGTTCATTAAGGGGCCGTCTGCCTGAGAAAATGAGCAATTCAAAGCACAAAATGCCCTCTGCCATTAGTATGATAATTTACTTTTAATGCAGTGCTGTCTGCTGGCACTACCATTTCCTCATGGACGTTTGTATTTTTTTTTTTGCATTGTGAAGGCAGGATAATTACATTTCAAAAAGAGGGCTAATTATAGTCAACAGCCTGAAAATGTGTGTGTGGGTGAGTGGGGTGTGTGTGTGTGCGCGTGTGTGGTGGGGGGCCATTTTTTTCTTTGGAGGCCCTCTGTAACTGCTTGCTACAATCTGTGCCATGTAATTTAGGAAGCAATTTAGAGAGGCAGAAACTACAGAATTAGTTTTTTAATTATTCAGAAAACAAAGCTAATTCTATGAATTTTAAGCACCGTGGATACAAACACTAACTCCAAGAGACAGATCTGCCCTATTCTTCTCTGACTAAGGATCAATAACAGGTATGCTTGCCCTCCAATTAGACACTGTGCCTAAAACTCTATAAAATAAGCAAGGTGTGTGCAAGCCCCCTCTGCAGTTCTACTACAATACAAATGGATGTTTCTGAATGTTTTGGCCATGAGTGGCCCACTGAGGCTAAGGTAGGTGTCTGTGTGTGTGTGTGTGTGTGTGTGTGTGTGTTATGGACCACTTTTATTGACAATGGGAATGCTGGCCAGGATAAATGGGGAAATTCCCATAACTCTTATGACAAGTGCCATGGGATCTGTAACTTTCATCTGAACAGTCTCTAGTGATAGCCAGAAGTGACCTTGGTTTAATGCCGCTTCCAAAGGACAGCACCTCAACAGTGCATCCCCAACCCCCACCCCAGTGCTGCACTGCAGTACAGCATCAGTATTGGCAAGTAGCCCTATTCCCTGGTGTGGAACTAGAACCCATGACTTTCAAATCTTCCAGCCCCAGATGCAGGTGTTCTACTATGAGCCACTGACACAGAAATGAATGTTGGGAAGGCCCAGATATTCAAAGCTTTGCACCAGGCCCAAAGTGATTGCACCTGCGCTGCACATGTAATTCTGCCAGAATGCCATATATTAAAAGGGCATTGCTGCGTGCGATTAGCACCAGTGCACTAGCGTGGATATAATGTTTGCAGTGCTCAAACTGTGGGGCAGCACCCTGAATAATGTGCACAGTATGATATTCGGTGTGATACGCCACTCAAATGGGATTGCACTGGTCACATAGAACTGTGCAAATATCACCTATGAAAATGCTGTCTTAAGCTGGGGCAAATGACAATGGCAGAGAGAGACACTATGGACCACACACCAAGATGACTCACAAGGCAGCACACATTATGTACCCAATGCAGCAGGTTATGGAGAATGAGGAGAGGGCCAATGCCTACTCTGGGCCCAGGTGAAGGCCACGGAGGTGTGATGCTTTACACAGACAGTACCATCCATGAGTCACATTTGACATTCTCAGTCATGACCAGATAGTGGGCCAGTACAGGCTCAACAGGACCATCCTCAGGGAGCTGTGTGAGCAGACCAGCTCCAGACAGACACCCAGCACAGTAGAGCTCAAGATGATGGTTGTACTGTGCTTCCTGGCCACCAGAACATTTCAGATGCTGGGGGGGCACTTGTATCTTGCAGTCAGCCACCACATGGCTGTTGGGCCAGTTCCTAGATGTCCTGCTAGCCATGCTGTGGACTTCATCATATTTTCCAGCATTTCAGTCAAGAAAACAGCAATTTAGCAGCAATTCTATTGAGTTGCACACCTACCAGCTGAACTCAGTGACACTGACTGCACCTATGTTGCCATCCAAGCACCCACTGGTGATGGGGTGAATGTCTATGTGAATAAGAAAGGGCATCACTCCATCAACAGCCAGGTGGTGTGTGATGCAACAAGGAGCATCGCCAATGTCCTGTAAGGGTGCCCCGGCAGTGCCCATGACACCTTTATCTGGCTCACTGTATGGAATAGACTCTCCCTTGAGGTGGTAGCTAGTACTTCGACAGAACAGTTAAAAAAAAATATGGATAAGCACTTTAGGGGTAGCAGATAGATAATAACAAGCAACTATGCAAGCACCACAGACAAAAGTCTATGTATAGCTATGTATATCCTGTGAATCCTGTGAAAAAACTCCATTCTGTGCCACACGTTTGAAAGTGGGGATATCCCTAGTGGCAACCTCATCAGTGAGTATACCCCAAAGGCCTCTTTCCCCCTCCTCATGTTGCAGACATTGACACTTCCTAATTCCCTTTGTCTACACAGGAGACAGTGCATATCCCCTGCATCCTTGGCTCCTCACACCTGTCCCATGGTCTGCATCCATTGCACAGGACAGGTACAATGAAGCACACAGCACCACATGCAACATCATCAGGCGTGTCTTTGGAATTCTCAAGATGCAGTTCTGGTGCTTTGATCATTCTGGTGGTGCCCTTCAGTACACATCTCTGAAGGCCTGTGCTATACTCCTTGCTTGTTGTATACTGCACAACATGGCACTCAGCCATGGGTAATGCATGCTGACTCCGGAGGAACAACCTGCATCAGATTCAGAGCCAGAGAACTAGGGGTACAGAAGCAGCTCAACAGACATGACACCAGGATGGCCTGGAGGGCCCAGGAGTGCAGAGCCCAACTCATAACAGACCTCTTTAGACATGGAGGGTGATTACAGACCACACAGGAGATTGTAATGTGTTTAATCAATGCATTATCACATAACAATATCATTACATACACAGAGGCAATCCAGGCAGGGGGATATCAAGGAGGGGGGTTCAACAGAAATACAGTTCAT
Organism: Neoceratodus forsteri; assembly: GCA_016271365.2. Taxonomy (NCBI): domain Eukaryota; kingdom Metazoa; phylum Chordata; order Ceratodontiformes; family Ceratodontidae; genus Neoceratodus; species Neoceratodus forsteri. The sequence continues at coordinate 108,012,999 of CM028137.1, forward strand.
CCATAGCCAGCCTTCTGGCACAGCGTGATGGTTTGTGCCGCCAATGATGCAGGGTCGGGAGCGACCTCGGGTGTCAGAGGGTCAGCCAGGTGAGGAGGATCAAGCATCCCAAGGACTGCTCTCCTCCTCCAGGGGGCAGGTGCAGGGATGAGCTCAACACTGGACTGTCCCCTGGTAGAAGCCTGGACAGAGACAGCTAGAGCTCAAGGTGGTGGGGGACATGGCAGACATCGGTGCACATGCCTTGACGTCAGCATACACCATGTCCCCAAGGGGAGGAAACATGACTCAGGCAATCTGGACTCCTGAATAGAAGTACTGGTAGATAGAGGGACTCCCTGCCACCTCCTACATTGAAGGGCACAGTGGAGGACTCCTGCAGAAAGGTAAGCCCTGGGAGAAGTCGGGGTGACAATGCTGGGAGGACTGGCTTGAATGAAGGCTGACTGGGACAGGGAGCACAAAGAATAAGTGGAAAAAAGAAATACAGTTCATCCAGGTGGGGGGGGAGCAAATAGAGAGCACACATGTATACAATCCAATCTGACGGAGGGGTTCCAAAGAGGTGTAATCATAAATATGAGTCAGCCAGGTGGGGAACAAAAGGGGAAGGTTGATGGAAATACAGGCCATCCAGGCTGGGGGGAACTTAAATGGGATAGACCACAGGGGCACAGGGCAGTGACACATGGGTAATGTGGGGTGGGGGACTGAGGGGGGACATTTTGGCAAGGGTTGACAATTTATACCCTATGTGTGTCCCCTACCACCACCTCAGGTATGGGCAGTATGTGTGCACTGTACCCGGAATGGTTGGGGGTCATAATCCATGATACAGAGGATGAGTGTGGGGGTGGTATTAGCCACCCCTGGCCACGGCACTGCAGGGTACTGACTCCATCATGGAATAGCTTGTGTCCTGGTGTGCATAGCGTTCTTGGTATCCTGGGAGTCGGGTGTGCTGGGCAGTCTCATTATGGCACTGTGTGGCATGTGTGTATTCTGTGTTCTCCACTGTGGCATGACACTGCTCCCACATAACAGGCCGGGGCTATGGCTAGCATCCACAACGCCTGCCACCATGGCTGCAGCCTGCAACACAGTAGCACATAGGCAATCCATGCTGGTGACGATATCCTGATGCAGTCTGCGGATGATCACCATGTGCTCCGCATGGCATGCTGCATGTCACTGTGCAGCTTGTGGAGGATGCATGTCAGTTTCTGCTGCATAACACTGTACCTACACATCCAACTGCAGCAGCTGCTGGTTGGTGGCCACATCCTGCTGTTGCCCGGGACTGTCCATTGGGACAGGGTAATGCTGCACCCTCAGCTGTTGTATGTCCCAGGGCTGTACTGCAGTCAGTGCTGAGGTTCATTGTGGGCATTGTAGGCTGACTTTGGCTGGCCAAGTAGAATAGATCTGGGGCAGCATGGCTGTGGCCGCACCAGAAGATTAATCATGAGAAGGTACAGTGGTGCCTGGCCCTGTTGTATCGGCCAGGAGCAGCAGGAAGATGGTTGTGCCAGAGGTGGGGTCATGGGGTGGCACATTGGTGACTGTGCCAGGGGATTGGGGGGGCAGCACTGCTGTGACCACAGTGCCATGTGGGGAAATTGGCTGGGCCCCAGTGCTTTGGAGACTGGCGTGGGTGGACAACCCCTCCTGGACCTGGGCAGACCCCAGTTGTCCCCACCTCCTGATGAATGTCTTGTCATCATTGTGACACTTGGGCATCTTGTTCTGATTAATCTATGCTTTTTTGTAATATAAAAATGTGTCATTGAATGTCTCTCTTGAGACATGCTGTGTTCCTGGGATGACCTCCCCCCCCCCAGGTTTCAACTACAAGCTGTTAACCTAAAAGCCAGGAGATAATTACAGGCTGGAAGAGACACAAATTAAGAATCACCTGTTTATCTGGCTAAATTGTAGCTGCCAGCTGCTAGGATGGAAATCATAAACTTTTATGTTGTTTAGAGAAAGAATACAGGTTATGTCACTTGGGTGCTAAGTTATAAAGGTCCTTTGATGTCTGTGAAGGACAAGAAGACACTCTAGATCAAAAGGACATGGGAAAATGAGTTTTTGCTGATGTCACCTTCTGAATGATGAGACATCCTGGTTGTATGATTTTTTTATAAACAGAGGAGGAGCTGGGTGACATCATGAAGAAGGCAGGTTCAAGACAGTGTTTTAATTATGCTGTGACTGACCTTTAGAGTGAGATATACATGTTTGGACTGTGAAGAAGAAACATCTATCAACACTGTTAGAAGACATACATTAGCTAGAACAGTCTAAGTGTATGGTTGGTATGAATTTACACTTTTAAACCTTGTTCTTTTAAGTGATTGTATGGTTTTGTGATATATTGTTCTGTATTTACAGTTTACATATTTTTTTATCTATTTCAAAGTAAACCTCTATTTTAAGAGACTACTTGGTGTACCTTCGAAATTCTTTATTTGACAAGTGAAGCATATATGGTTAAAGTTGACACTGTGCAAAAACTTACTGGTTTATCAAACTGGGAAAAGGTAAAAGTTTATCTGAGGTCTTTAATAGAGTTGTTAAGGGTTCATTTTGTACACCTGGTTAGGTGCCCATAGGCAAAAGATATCTGGCATTTCCCCGAAGAGCAGAATGACCTGAGTCTGTACGTTGGGTACGCTAGCAAGAGGTTCACAGTTTGAATCCCTCCAAAACTTGAGACCAAAGGTTGATTTGAACCCACAAAACAGACAGGAGGATTACCCTGTTTCTGTTCCTGTTCACAATACTGTGCTCGGAGGTTGGCATTGTGGCAGCAGAGGGCCTGACCTGCTGAGTGGGGTTGTGACAGATTGGTTGGCAGCAGTGGGCATAGCTTGGTATTATAAGCTTTTATTGTTCAGTGTGTCGGCTTGATACTGTCAGCTCACTTGCAAAAAAAGAAAAAGGCAGTGATTAATTTTTAAAAGGAAACAGAACTATAACACTTGGCTTACAGTCAAGTTCCTACCTGTTTCATTTTTTTTTTAAAGTGCAAGTCAGAGTAGCAATAGTTAGGGAAGAAGATGGCTTCCAACTACAGTGGGCACACTGTAGACTACTTAAAGCAGTTGTGCAGGGACAGAGGAGTCCCGTACAAGGTGAAAGCCACCAAACAGAACCTCGTGGATGCCTTGATGGTAGCAGATACCCAGAGCATCGAGTCACAGACAGTGACTGTAAGGGACCAAACCTTGAGTGTGGGAGGGCTAGCGGCCAGTGCAGTGTCCAGATCTGATGAGGAGGGCAGCAGGGCCAGTGTAAGCAGAGGGCAAGAGCAGTAGGGGAACGTCACTAGCATTCTGGATCCAGAAGTACTCAAGCTGCAGATTGAGTTGCGCAGAATAGAGCTGGAGTTCCAGAGAGAGGAGAAGCGTGAACAGCGAGAGACAGAGTGAGAACACCGAGAGGCGGAGCATGAACAGCGGGAGGCAGACCAAGAGGAGCAAGAGTGCCAGAGGCAACATGAACTGGAGAAGCTACGACTCTAACCAGCAGCACCACAGCAGGTAAGTGGTTTGGGTTTAACTGGGACTACAGGACTGAGTTACAAATTGAATTCCAAATTGATAGCTGAGTTTAAAGAGAGGGAGGATATGAATGCCTTTTTAAATTCTTTTGAAAAAGTTTGTATTCAGGCTAAAATTCCTAGGGAGTCCTGGAGCTTCCAGCTATCCCTGCTACTTACCAGGAAAGCTCAGGATGCATTGGGTCAAATGGACAATGAGGACAGTAATGAATACAGCAAACTTAAAGCTGAACTTTTAAAAAAGTTTGAATTAACTGCCGAATCATACAGAGCTAAATTCTGTAAGCTCAGGAGAAGCCCTGACATGATCTACAAGGAGCTAGCCATGAAACAACATCAGTTTTTAAAACGTTGGTGGGAAGGAATTGAAGCAAACTCTGTTGATAAAATTGAAAATGTAATTCTGTTAGAACAGTTTTTCTGGGTATGCCCAGCAGAGCTGAAAACCTGGCTGGTGGACCGAGATCCTAAAACAGTGCAGGAGGCTGCTGAACTCTCGGACCACTATGCCAAGAGCAGACCTGCTCTGAGAGTGAATGGGGTGGGCGTGGCAACACAGAAAGGGAAAAGGTGTGCCTTCAGGGCAGGTAAAACCCTCACTGCCTCCACTGAAACCAGTTAGCCTCAGGTTTCAGAGAAAAGATTTCTCTGAGAAAAGAAGGGAATGTTGGTTGTGTAAAGACACTGGGCATATTGCCAGACAGTGTCCCACAAGGGCAAGCAATACGCAATATGGTGCTAAGAAAGAAGAGGGTAGTTTGTATGTCCCTGGAAGCATGCCTGTGAACATGAGGGAACACATGCACCCAGTCATGGTGAATGGTGTACAGATGCAAGGGTTAAGGGACACAGGGGCATCCCTGACATTGGTAAAAGGGGATCTGATACAGCCTGGTCAGCTTATACCCAATAAATACGTCACTGTACAAGACTTTACTGGTGGGGAGAAAACATTTCCCCTCGCTAGTGTTTTCCTAGACTGGGGCAAAACAGGGGGAACTGTGCAAAAGGTGGCTGTAGCCAAAATGTTAGCAGTGGATGTCATCCTTGGCAGCAATCTCCAACAGGGGATGGTATGTGCAGTTACCCATAGCCAAGCGGTAAGGGAAAATTGTAGTTCCCTGAACCCCACAGAAGCCATTGTGGAAACCACTGGGAGGCTGGTTCCCCAGCCTGTGTCTCCTGATATGGACACTAATGAAAAGGGGGTAAACATTTCCCCAGTAGCAGTTAACCACACAGCTATGGAGGGTTACTGCAAAGAGGAAGGGGTGACCCATTGTCAGAGGGCTAGGAATGATAGTGATCCTGAGTGACCTAATGCTAGTTCTAGGGACCCTAGTTTAGAGACAGAAGGGGACCTGTCCCATGCCTTGGGAATGTGTGAGGAGTTTGCAGCTGCTTAGACAAGTGACCCTAGTCTAGTGAAGCTGAGGACTTAGGCAGACTCTGATGGAGCACAGGGAGGTGACGGCAGACATAAGGTTTATTGGGAAAATGGACTGATGTATACTCAGGCTGTGCAGACAGAGGGAGGAGTGCTAGGCAGGCAGCTTGCCATTTCCTAGGGGTATCGTGAGCAGTTGTTCAAGACTGCACATGATATTCCCTTGTCTGGTCATCTGGGAATCGCATGCACTACACAGCGGTTGGTCCAGAATTTCTATTGGCCAAACTTCACCCAGCAGGTGAAGGAGAATTGCAGGTCTTGTCACCAGTGCCAAGAAATAGGAAAGGCTGGCAAGAAAACCCAAGCCGCCCTGATTCCATTGCCCATAATGGTGGAGCCATTCCAGAGGTTGGGAATGGAAATTATGGGGCCTTTAAATACCCCCAACTCCTCAGGGAAGAGATTCATCCTGACTGTGGTGGATTATGCCACCCAGTACCCAGAGACAGTCACCCTATCCTCACTGAGGACAGACAAAGTGACAGATGCATAACTTGGGACCTTCTCCCGTGTTGGGTTTCCACAGGAAGTAATCACCGATTGAGGGGGTTCCTTCATGTCTGACCTGATGAAATGTTTATGGGAGAAGTGTGGGGTGGTGCAGAGATGCACGACACCATATCACCCACAAGCCAATGGGCTTGTGGAAAGATTTAATGGTACCCTGAAGTCTATGCTCTGGGCATTTGCTGAACAGCATTCGCGGGACTGGGAGAAATACCTTCCCCACCTGTTGTTTGTTTACAGGGAGGTGCCCCAAGAGTTGACAGGATTTTTCCCCTTCGAACTCTTATATGGACGCCTGGTACGTGGGCCCCTAGACTTGATCTGGGAGGACTGGGAAGGCAAGCATGCCACACAAGGAACTCTCATAGTGGATTATGTCCTTAGGTTTAGGGAAAGGCTGAAGGAGCTTATGGGGACAGCCCAGAGCAACCTGGCAGGTGCCCAACAGAAACAAAAAGTGTGGTACGACCGCAGAGCCAGAGCTCACTGGTACATGGTGGGTCAGAAAGTCACGGTCCTTATTCCGGTCTGGAAAGACAAGCTGCAGGCTGAGTGGGCAGGACCGTACAAAGTAGTTAGGAAGGTAAATGATGTGAACTATATTATAGAGTTACCTGACAAAAGACAGACAGAAAGGATGTACCATGTCAACATGATGAAGCCATATGCTAATAGGGTTGACATGGTGTTTGCATTGTGTAGTCCTGGGAAGGGGACAGATGAAGGAGACCCCCTTCTGGACTTGCTGGAAGAAAGCAAGTGGGAGTCCTCTGTGGAGGCAGTAAAATTGTCTCCCCAGCTGTCCCTGGACCAGATCCAGGAAGTAAGGGAGGTTTTAACACACTTTACCCCATTGTTTAGCGCCAAGCCTGGACTAACCCCCTTAGTGACGCACGATGTGGAGACAGGGACACAGACGTCCATACGGTGGATAGCATATTGGGTGTCAGAGGCTGTCCAAAAGAACATTAGTAGAGAAGTGGAGGAGATGCTGGATTTAGGGGTAATCCAGAGATACCACAGCCCCTGGGCCTCACCCATAGTCCTTGTGCCCAAGCCAGATGGCTTCACTTGTTTCTGTGTGGACTATCATGGACTGAATGCAGTCACGAAGTCAGACGCCCACCCAATGCCCTGGACAGACGAACTCCTGGACAAGTTTGGAGGGGAGACCTACCTTACGACCATTGACCTGACCAAGGGGTATTGGCAGGTAGAGTTAATTTACAGAGCTAGGGAGAGGTCAGCCTTCATCACTCTGATAGGCTTATTTGAATTTAAAGTAATGCCTTTCAGAATGAAGAACGCCCCGACCACTTTCCAAAGATTGGTGAACCAGGTGTTAAATGGTGCTGAGGAGTAGGCTGTGGCATACCTGGATGACATTGCCATCTTTAGTGCCAGCTGGGAAGAACACCTGTCCCACCTTAGGGAAATGCTGGGCAGGATGCAGAGGGACGGGCTCGCTGTCAAAGCCGGGAAGTGCCAGGTGGCCATGGGAGAAGTGGTATACCTCGGGCATGCTGTAGGCTGGGGACAACCCCATCCTAACCAAATAAAAATAAAGGTGATCCAGGCATGGCCCAGACCAGAAACACAGAAGTGGGTCAGGAGTTTTGTAGGGACAGCAGGCTACTATAGGAAATTTGTACCCAATTACAGTGCTCTGGCTGCTCCCTGTCTGACCTGATAAAGAAAAGGATGCCAAAGAAAGTTACCTGGGACCCAGCCTGTGAGAAAGCCTTTACCAGACTGAAAGAGGCACTGTGCAGTGCTCCTGTTTTGACAAGTCCTGACTATAGCAAACCCTTTATAGTACAGACTGATGCCTCAGACGTGGGTATTGGGGCAGTACTGAGTCAGGCATCCAGCCAAGGGAAAGATCACCCGGTAACGTATCTGAGTAAAAAGTTACTTCCAGGGAGCAGGCATACTCCTTTGTGGAAAAGAGTGTCTTGCCATAGTGTGGGCCCTAAAGAAATTAGAGCCATACTTATATGGGAAGCATTTTGTGGTACAGACAGACCACAACTCCCTGGTTTGGCTGATGCAGATGGGAAAAAATAATGGTAGATTGCTAAGCTTTGCAAATGTATGACATGACAATCCTACATAGGGCTGGAGTGAAAAATCAGAACTGAGATGGGTTGTCTCATGCATATGAGGAGTGAACTGATTTGGGAAGCTCATCCCATGCAGGGATAGACCCTCCAAATTCAGTCTAGGTGGGGAGGATTGTGACACTTGGGCAGCTGGTTCTGATTAATCTATGCTTTTTGTAATATAAAAATGTGTTGTTGAATGTCTGTCTTGAGACATGCTATGTTCCTGAGATGACACCCTTCCCCCAGGTTTCAACTACAAGCTGTTAACCTAAAAGCCAGGAGATAATTACAGGCTAGAAGAGACACAAATAAAGGATCTTCTGTTTATCTGGCTTAATTGTAGCTGCCAGCTGCTAGGATGGAAATCATAAACTTTTATGACGTTTAGAGGAAGAATACAGGTTATGTCACTTGGGTGCTAAGTTATAAAGGTCCTTTGATGTCTGTGAATTACAGGAAGACATTCTAGATCAAAATGACATGGGGAAATGAGTTTTTGCTGATGTCACCTTCTGAATGATGAGACATCCTGGTTGTATGATTTTTTATAAACAGAGGAGGAGCTGGGTGACATCATGGAGAAGGCAGGTTCAAGACAGTGTTTCAATTATGCTGTGACTGACCTTTAGAGTGAGATATACATGTTTGGACTCTGAAGAAGAAACATCTATCAGCACTATTAGAAGATATACATTAGCTAGACCAGTCTAAGTGTATGGTTGGTATGAATTTACACTTTTAAACCTTGTTCTTTTAAGTGATTGTATGGTTTTGTTATATATTGTTCTGCATTTACAGTTTACATGTTTTTATCTATTTCAAAGTAAACCTCTATTTTAAGAGACTACTTGATGTACCTTCGAAATTCTTTATTTGACAAGTGAAGCATATGTGGTTAAAGTTGACACTGTATAAAAACTTACTGGTTTACCAAACTGGGAAAAGGTAAGAGTTTATCTGAGGTCTTTAATAGAGTTTTTAAGGGTTCATTTTGTACACCTGGTTAGGTGCCCATAGGCAAAAGATATCTGGCATTTACCTGAAGAGCAGAATTAGATGAGCCTGTACATTGGGTATGCTAGCAAGAGGTTCACAGTTTGAATCCCTCCAGAACTTGAGACCAAAGGTTGATTCGAACCCACAAAACAGACAGGAGGATTACCCTGTTTCTGTTCCTGTTTACAATACTGCGCTCGGAGGTTGGCACTGTGGGAGCAGAGGGCCTGTCCTGCTGAGTGGGGTTGTGACAGTCATCATCCATTTCACCCTCTTCACTGGTGTCTGTCAGCAGCTGCATATGGGTGGGTGGCAGGGGCAGCTGCCACCAAGATGGAACTGGGGCATTTTCTGCTGTGTCAGGTAAAACATAGTGAACTGCTGAGAGAGGAGAGGAAAGCTATATAACAATGTACCATATAAGGCTGTGTGTCAGCTGAGGCAGCATGCATTCTTTGCACATGGTGACACAACACCCATGCTAGTTGCGCAGTGCAACACCTATAACCCCCATGGCCATACACACCACACACACCTAGACATGTGAGTACACACCCCATCACCAGAAAGTACATATTCCAGCATCACTTGAGCACCCACCCCCTCACCAGGGAGCACACATCCCAGCAACAGTGAGCACATAGGTGCAACACGAGGGACACTGTAGTGGAGTGCCACACTGATGACTACACACCAAGAAACATGGAAACAGTAGTGTGTTCTACACCCGATGTGTCACACAGCATTGGCATGCGAATGCACACTGACATATATATACACACATGGTTGATGGCACATACGGTCACTCACATGGCTAGGCCATTTCCTCTTGGTTCTCATAGCCATCTCTCATCACTCCTATCACTTCCACGGGGCATAGGGTGGAGGCTATTGCCACCTCTGCAGGATCCAGGGCACGTGCAGCTGCCAAAGCTTGTGGGCCCACACCTGTGAAATGCATCTTCCTGCATTGTGTTGACAAGACTGTCTTTGGTCTCCTCCTCCTTATGTCCTTGTAGCACTTCTGCATAGCCTCCATGGGCCTGTTCTGCCCTCTGACAGCACTGACCATGTCAGTGATCTCTACCCCTCTTTACCATACCTGGGCATTTATGGTCTGCCTCCAGGATAAGACCTCCTAGCTGGCCATGTAGGTCTGTGCCAGCAACTTGTCCTCAGAGAAGCGGTGGGCCCATAGTTTGTCTTTGCCCTCCATGGTACCTGCCTGACACAGGAATGGAATACAGGTGACCAGGGAATACACACAGTGGAACACAGATGAAAGGTACATGGAGGTGAGGCTCTCACCTATCCTGGCAGGGACATGTAGGTGTTCCAGCAATGCATGTCCTACCACAGTAGGAGACCTGCCTGGCACAGGCCTGGCCATGTGTACATACAGTCATAGTCAACATCAAAAGACAGATAAGGGCTGAAATGGGAAGGAACCCAAAGGAACTCAGGGCCACCACCTCCTAAGCACGTATGTGAGAGTATCACATCCTCTGTTCTTGTGCTGCAGTGACTAACATAGGAGAGATCCCCCACCACCGAGTCACGACAACAGCACTACCAGGAGATGTACAGTGAAGCCCACCAGGATGAAGCGCAGCACTGCAGAATTCTGCAGTACAGTTACTGCAGCTAACTGTAATTTTAATGGGAGTTAATCCCTTTTGTCATGCAGGAAACCTGTGACACTGCGCATCATCCTGGCAGGCTTCACTGTAGCTGTGAGAGTTACACCACCTCAACAATCCCAATATACCACTGCATACAGCATACACACAGTTCAGTGTTCTCCCATGACCCTTCCTAGGCCATTCCATGAGACACCTACCTCTAACCACCTGCAGTTCCACTGTAGAATCTAGGTGGTGCACTGTGCACCTTTATATGCTGCAGGTGCAGTCAAGCATGCTAATGTATGCATACCTTAACACAATACACAGTTTAATGCACACAGTACAATAAATACACAACACAATAAACAATTACAATACACAGTACAATAAAAGCCTAACTCAGTACAACTGCACACAGTGCGGAACCTAATACAGTACTTAGAAAATGGGTGGCGAGAAATCGTGATGCTGATTGGCTAAGACCACCAACCAACAGGTTCTGTATCAGGCAACAGAAAAAAAAATAGACCTCTAGAAAGATTGGAAAACAAGCTACAAACATTAACCAAATACTTGAAGATGAGTATGGGGGGACTCCTGCATTCAACATGATGGCTACAGTGCACTCTACTGCCAGTACCAACACTGTGCAGTACAGGGACTACTTCACATAAACAGGATTTTTTATTGCTTTCCTTACCTTTTCTTAACTTTAAAAAAACAACAACTTTCAGAACATTTAATTTAAAGTGCTCCAAAACCCATTTTCTAAGCACATTAATGACCTCTAGGGTGGGCAGTATTGGGCTATACCAGACCTTCCAGAGGCTATAAGACCCTCTGCCTATGGCATCAGGTCTCATTATGCTCCTGGGTGGTCAGTATAGCCAAGTGCCATCCACCCTGTTGGGTATTATTGCTTCCATAGTTTAATGTACACAGTACAATAAAAACCTAGCACAGTACACAGTTCACTGTACACAATACAATAAGCACCTACCACAGTACACAGTTTACTATACAAAGTACAATACATTTATTTATTTATTTTATTTAAGTGTTTGTTTACCAGGTAAGGACACTGATCCGAGGAACTGTTTTCAGGCATGTTACGTTCCTAACAGTATAATGTTTTCTGTATACTGTTCAATAAATAGCTAACTGTACAAAATGTTCTACATGAACTTGTAATTTATACCTAGCATAGTACAAAGTATAGTGCATCAAGTACAACAGGTAACTTACACCGTGCACAGTTTACTGTACACAGTACAATACACACCCAACTGAATAATGTTTTCTGTATGCAGTTCAGTAAATAGCTTACTTTACAAAGTGTGCTGTACACTTTGCATTTTATACTTAATAATCTTTATTCATATTGCGCCTTTCAAATACCAAGTCACATTCCAAAAAGATTAAGTACAAACAAAGTATACAAACAATAATATAACAAGCATTTGTCAATGCCGAATGTTCGCTTGCAGGTATTTGCAGTGGTGTTTGGCACGTATGGTGCTTTACCCTAATGCCCTGTGCGATTGCTGGTATTTGCACAATAAAATTTCAGCGCGACCTTTTTGTTACCCCCATTGTGCGCTACATAGGCGGAAACACATTTTGGGCAGGATGTGAAAAATGACAGCTGTACTGCTCATAAGGAAGTGTGGTAAATGGCAATGTTGAAAATCTGGAGTGGAAATATTGAAAATTTGCAAACCTACGAGCGTGCGTGGGAACTGTGCAATGCACGCTTGTAAAACAGTCATTGTCAGGAATTTTTTCACCAAATTTTTAACATTGGCATTTTAAAACCTCTGCTAATGAACAGTGTCACTGTAATTTTCTTACTGTGTCCCATACATTGATTTCACACACCGACTGCGCCATTGTGCACTACATGGGCGGAAACACATTTTGGGCAGGATGTAAAAAATGACAGCTGTACTGCTCATAAGGAGGTGTGGTAAAATGGGAATGTTGAAAATCTGAATGAAAATATTGAAAATTGAACTTACGGAAAGCGCAAGCGAGGAATGTTACAACGCACGCCAGAAACAGTTATTTTTAGGAATTTGTTCACCAAATTTTCAACATAGCCATTTTAAGATCTCTGCTCATGAACAGTGACACTGTGATTTTCTTAATGTGTCCCATACACTGAGTTCGCACAGCGACTGTGCCATTGTGCACTACCTGGGCGGAAACACGTTTTGGGCAAGATGTGAAAAATGACAGCTGCACTGCTCATGAGGAGGTGTGGTAAAATGGCAATGTTGAAAATCTGGAGTGAAAATATTGAAAATTCGCAAACTTACGAGCGTGCGTAGGAACTGCGCAATGCAGACTTGTAAAACAGTCATTTTTAGGAATTTTTTCACCAAATTTTCAACACAGCCATTTTAAGACCTCTGCTCATGAACAGTGTCACTGTGATTTTCTTAATGTGTCCCATACATTGAGTTCGCTCACTGACTGCGCCATTGTGCACTACATGGGTGAAAACACATTTTGGGCAGGATGTGAAAAATGACAGCTATACTGCTCATGAGGAGGTGTGGTAAAATGGTAATGTTGAAAATCTGAGTGTAATATTGAAATTCGCCAAATGTACGAGCATGCGTGGGAACTGCACTGGCATGCGCTCGTCAAACAGTCATTTTAGGAATTTTTCACCAAATTTTCAACATAGCCATTTTAAGACCTCTGCTCATGACCAGTGTCACTATGATTTTCTTAATATGTCCCTTACATTGATTTCGCACACCGACTGTGCCATTGTGCGCTACATGGGCGGAAACACATTTTGGGCCGGATGTGAAAAATGACAGCTGTACTGCTCATAAGGAGGTGTGGTAAAATGGCAATGTTGAAAATCTGGAGTGAAAATATTGAAAATTCAGGAACTTACAACCCTGCGTAGGAAATGCGCAACACACGCTCGTAAAACAGTCATTTTTTGGAATTTTTGCACCAAATTTTCAACATGGGGTTTTTGGTACCCCTTCTCATGAATGATGTCACTGTCATGGTGTTATTCAGGCCTGAAGGGTGATTTCGTGCAGTGACTGCGCAGTGACTGCGAAATCACCCTTCGGGCCCGAATAACACCATGACAGTGACATCATTCATGAGAAGGGTCCCAAAAACCCCATGTTGAAAATTTGCTGAAAAATTCCAAAAAATGTCTGAGATATGCAATAAAGTTGAAAACCCCCTATCTATCCCAATATATAGCTTACCGGCATTTCCTCAGTCTGCGATCGGTTTTGAAGAGTGCAGACGTGTTCCCGGTCCACCAAAGATCGTCGCGCCGAGCTCCGGAGGTAAGTATGGGGTGAGGGGGGTGTGGGGAGGCAGGGTGTGCAGTGGGTGGGTGCGGGTTGTGGGGGAGCGGGAGACTGCGTGGGACGCGTTTTACTTTACAGGTATTTTTTATAATTGGCGACATGGGACATTTGACGCTGGGGTGGGCTCTCAGTGTGGCACAAGGATGGCTGGGGGCGAGGCCTACAGGGTTAGGCACCCCGTCGACAACTCTTGAGACGTTTGCCACACTGGGGTGGCTCCGCGTGGCAGCAAAGATTTTGGGGGGCAGGAGGCGGCATGACACGGGGGGTGGCGTGATATGGTGCTCTGTATGACAGCGGTGGTTTTCTTTGAAGCGAAGACCACCGCTGTCATACACAGCTCCCGCACCCATTGGTGCAGGACCGCCACGCCTGCTCAACTGAGCAGTGGATTTAACAGGAGAGGCACACCTCCAAAGTGTGCTACTCTCCCAAAACGTTCCTTACGCATGCGTGCAAGTGAACGTAAGAACTGTTAAAAACAAATGTAAAACATTAGTCAAAGACCCCGTAGGCCCTATTCCATAAAAAGGATTTAAGAGCCTGTTTAAAACTCCCCACTGTCGTACACTCCCTTATCTGATGTGGTAGAGAATTCCAAAGGGTTGGTGCCACAAACATAAATGCCTGGGCCCCAGCTGATTTCAATGTAACCCTAGGAATCTCCAGCAACCCCTCGTTGGCTGAGTGGAGTGACCTCATAGGGAGGTAAGGAGTCAGGAGATCTTTCAGGTAGTCAGGGCCCAGATCATGTAGGGCTTTAAAAGTCAGGAATACGACTTTGAAGGTGATCTGCCACTGAACTGGTAGCCAGTGCAGACCCCACAGCACCAGAATAATATGAGATGTTCTAGGAGTACCTGTAAGTACTCGAGCTGCGGAATTCTGCACCAGCTGAAGGTGGGGGATATCAACCCCCGGAAGCCCAAGGTGAAGCGAGTTGCAATAGTCCAGGTATGAGGTCACAAAGGCATGGATCAGAGTTGGCAGATCACTGGATGGAACAAGGTGCTTGATTCTGGCGATGTTTCTCAGATGATAAAATGAAGATTTTACCACTGCTGACACTTGAGATCGTAAAGTCAGCCCAACATCTAAGATCACCCCCAGATCTCGCACCCGTACAGAGACCGGTAACTCGACATCCCCACAAAACACCCCAGAGAGGGGGAGCTGGCCACAGCTCCCCCCAACCGGTGATCTAGATCCAAAACCAACACCTTGGTCTTCCCAAAATTCAACTTCAACCAACTGGACCTCATCCAATCCTGGATTTCCTCCAGACAGCTATTAAATACAGAGACAGCTCCTTCCTGGTTGGGTGCAAAGGACAGGTACAGTTGGGTGTCATCTGCATAACAGTGAAATCCCAACCCGTACCATCTCACAATGTCTCCGAGGGAAAGCATGTACACCACAAACAACATGGGGGACAGTATAGAGCCCTGAGGAACCCCAGAAAAAAGAGAGAAGGGATCAGAGGAAAAAAAACCTGACACCGCCCTCTGAGATCTTCCAGTGAGGTGTGATGTGAACCATCTGAGCACAACCCCAGAGAGTCCACAAATACATCTCAGGCACTCGAAAAGAACCCCATGGTCGACGGTGTCAAATGCTGATGATAGATCCAGTAACACCAGGATAGACTGTTTTCTCTGGTCTCTCGCCATTAGAAGATCATTGAGCACCCGAACCAGCGCAGTCTCAGTACTACGCTTCTTACGGAAGCCTGATTGGAGAGGTTCACAGAAGCTATGGATGGTCAAGTGATCCTCCAACTGGGCTGCTACCACCTTCTCGATCACCTTCCCTGCAAAGGGGAGGCTCAAGATAGGTCTGTAGTTAGCCAGACATTCTGGGTCCAAAGATGATTTCTTCAACAAGGGCGTCACCACTGCCTCTTTCAGGGACAGGGGATATTCATCCAAGTCAAGAGAGGACCAGACTCTCTGTGCTAGAGCCAGTAGAATAGAATCTCCACACCCTAAGATTAGGGGAGTGGGACCGGGATCTAAACTATAGGAAGTAGGATGCAGCCCCTGGACAATCCGCATAACATCCACGATTTCCGGGTGGTCGAAGGTACTCCAGGAAAACAAAGGGATAGTGACCCGATCCTGGGCACATGCAACTAGCATAGAACGTGTCAAACAGATGTCTGCCCTAATGTCGGCCACCTTATCAGCAAAGAACTGAGCAATCTCATCACACTGTGATTGTGACAATGCTCTATGGAGCTGTAGACAGGTTGGGTTGAACAATCTGTCCATAGTTCTGAAAAGCTGAGCAGGTCGGTTCTGCGTGGCAGAAATTTCCCTGGACAGGAACTCTGCCTTCTTACGGGAGATTTCTGACTGATAGAATTGATAATGTTCTAGCAGTCTAAGGTGGTCGGCATCCAGGCCAGACCTTCACCAGCAATGTTCTAACCTGCATCTAAGTTGCCGCAACTCCCTCAAAGCCCCATCAAACCATGGGGTTCGAAGTCGGAGGGAGAGAGGATGCACACGAACTGGAGCAATAGAATCCAGGGCAGAGGTAATGACAGTATTATAAGCCACAACCAATGCCTCTGGATCATTGCTATGCACAGGCAGTTCTGATAGGTCAAGAACCGCTGCAAGGCCAGTTGAGGAAATATTCCGCAAAGGACAGAACTTGACCATCTCCACAGGGGTCGGCCTGCAAGGTAGGGTGCCAAAATTGAATCTCACAGTGTAGTGATCTGACCAACTGACTGGTTCCACCCCCACATCAGAGGCCTTGATCCTCAGGAGGAAGACCAAGTCAAGAGAATGGCCAGCTTTATGTGTAGCAGTGGTAACCACCTGTGTTAGGCCCAGTGAATCCATTAGCTGGAGGAAGTGTTGTCCAAATTGCGAGAGTTCATCATCGATCCATGCATTAAAGTCACCCAGGACCATCAGCCTAGGCGACTCAAATGGCAGGTCGACAATGAAGTCTGCTACTTCCGTAAGGAATTGCTTCTCATCTCCTAGTAGACAGTAGATAAGAGCAATTCGATAGCCCACACCTGCTACAACAGCACATTCAAAAGAAAGGGTCTCCTCAACTGGAACACTAGTAAGATCCAATTCGGTCTTAAAACAGACCGCTACCCCACCCCCCCGCGGTTCAACCTTAGGCTATGTATCATCATATACCCGTCTGGAATTGCGGCATCCAATACCGGTCCCGCATTATTATCCAGCCAGGTCTCGGTGATGCAAGCCAGGTCCATCGAGGCAACAAGATCTGAGATTATGGCAGTCTTGTTCTGGACAGACCTGGCATTGCACAACATCGGTAAAAAATAGGTTAAAATAAGAACAAAAATTACAGAGCTAAAATGATGCCTGGCCCAGCAGGCCACCATCTTGATTTCCTATCAAGGCAATAGCCTTGTACTGTATCAAGAAAAAGAGGTACCTTACATCATACACTGTTTACTGTACACAGTACAATAAGTATGTTTTCTGTACACAATTCAATAAATAGCCAATTGTACAAGGTGTACTGTACACAATGTAATTTATACCTAACATAGCACAAAGTGTACTGTATCATGTACAATAGGCACCATACACAGTTTGTTGTACACAGTACAAAAACACACCTAACAGTATAACATTTTCTGTACAAGGTTCAATAAATAGCTAGCTGAATAAAGTGTATCATATACCCTGTAATTTAACAAAGTACAAACTGTGCTGTATCAAATAAAATAGGTACCTTGCATAGCAGAGAGTTTACTGTACACAGTACAATATACGACCGTAAAAGCTGTAAATTTCCCTCTTGCACCCCGACTGAATTTTTTAGCTCCTATACCTGAAATAGAATCAGTGGACAGGACTCCGTCATTGCTTCTGTTTCCAGCCCCCTAACTTTGTGGGTCTCTCTCCTGGTTTTTACCTGTTTAAAGCCAGCCTGGCTCCGTTTGGTCCCCCCTCCTACAATTTCTCCACTATACCAAGCTATGCATCACTCCTGTTGCCGCGCGATGGACCTGTTTCAGTAATTACTCATCTGGCTTCCTAAGCCGCTGATCACTGTAACACCCCCCCCCATCTCCGACTTATCACTGATACCTTGCCCGGGAACGAAACCATGAGACCGGGTACTCTTCGCGCATATGGCCATTAGAACTGGTTTTGCCATCCATGACCCCCGCCTCCCGAATACCCTCAAGCCGGCTAATGGTTCCATGAGTCCAGTCGCAGACCCCTGCCTCCTACCGCAAAAGCTGTAATCTCTCATCCCACCTGACTGAAGCTCAGCTCCCACGCCTGGTCACAGAACCAGCGGCCTGGACACTTTTCTCATTATCATCTGCAGATGCAGCAAGTTTTGCCATTTTTCACCCCGACCCCCACCTCCCGAATTACTCCAAGTTGGCAATCGGTTCCACGAGCCCGGTTGCAGACCCTAGCCTTCTACCGCAAACACCGTAATTTCTCGTCCCACCCGACTGGAGCTTGCTCTCCCGACCGGTTTTAGAACCAGCAGCCTGGACACTTTTCTTACTCTCAGCCGCCGGTGCCGCAGGTTACACACCCTCACCTGCACTGATAGCTGGTAAGCCAACCTTAGACTCTGGTGTCTAGCCCTACCACCTACCATGGAACTTAGCTGAGCACAGACCCTACCTATCCTTGGCCCCTTCCTTTATCATGTCCCCCCCTTCTCTCTTTCCTTTCTCCTCTACTCTGAGGTCTATCCCAGCACCAGTACCCATTGTTCTCTCCTGTTTATTTGTAAAACAATGTCTGTTTACTTCAATGTACCTTGACATGTAACTGCCTTATTGTCTTTGCATTGTACTATGTATTGTTCCTGTACCTCTCGGATCGTGCCTGAAAATAGTCACTTGCTGACTAGTGCACTAACCCGGTTAACAAAAACGAAATAAAAATAAAATGAAATATGTACCTAACAGTATAATGTTTTCTGTACACAGTTCAATAAATAGCCAAATGCACAAAGTGTACTGTACACAGTGTAATTTATACCTAACATAGTACAAAGTGTACTGTATCGAATACAATAAATACCTTACGCCGTACACAGTTTACTGTATGTGGTACAATACACACCTAACAGTATAATGTTTGCTGTATACAGCTCAATAAATAACTAACTGCACAAAGTGTACTGTATACAGTGTAATTTATACTTAACATAGTACTAAGGGTACTGCATCAAGCAAAACAGGTACAGTGAAGTCTGCTAGGATGAAGTGCAGTGTCACAGGTTTACTGCATGCCAAAAGGGATTAACTCCAATTGAAATTGCATTGTTTGCTGTAGTAACTCTACTGCAGAATTCTGCAGTGCTGCACATCATCCTGATGGGCTTCACAGTACCTTATACTGTACACAGCAAAATACACACCTAGCAGTAAAAAGTTTTCTGTACACAGTTCAGTAAATAGCTAATTGTACAAAATGTTTTGCATACACTGTAATTTATACCTAACGTAGTACATAGTGTACTGTATCAAGTACAACAGGTAACCTACACTGTACACAGTTTAATGTACACAGTACAATACACACCCAACATAATGTTTTCTGTACACAGTTCAATAAAATAGCTTACTGTACAAAGTGTACTGTATACACTGCATTTTCTACTTAACATAGTACAAAGCGTACTGTATCAAGAAAAATAGGTTCCTTACACCATACACTGTTTACTGTACACAGTACAATACACACCTAACAGTATAATGTTTTCTGTACACAGTTCAATAAATAACTAACTGTACAAAGTGTACTGAATAACATTGTAATTTATACCTAACATAGTACAAAATGTGTTGTATCAAGTACAATATGTACCTTACACAATATACAGTACACAGTTTACTGTACACAGTACAATACATACCTAACAGCATAAAGATTTCCCTACGCAATTCAATAGTCAACTGTACAAAGCACACTGTACACAGTGTAATTATACCTAACATAGTACAAACTGTGCTGTATCAAGTACAATAGGTGCCTTGCACAGTACAGAGTGTACTGTACACAGTACAATACTTACCTAACAGTATAATGTTTTCTGTACACAGTTCAATAAATAGCTAACTGTACAAAGTGTACTGTATGCATTGTAATTTATACTTAACATAATACAAAGTGTACTGTATCAAGTAAAATAAGTACCTTAAACTGTACTCAGTTTACTGTACACAGACAATAGAATACACACCTAACAGTATAATGTTTTCTGAACACAGTTCAATAAATAGGTAACTGTACAAAGTGTTTAATGTACACAGTACAATATACACCCAACAAAATAATGTTTTCTGTACACGGTTCAATAAAATAGCTTACTGTATAAAGTGTACCATATACACTGCATTTTCTACTTAACATAGTATAAAGTGCTGTATCAAGAAAAATAGGTTCCTTACACCATACACTGCTTACTGTACACAGTACAATACATACCTAACAGTATAATGTTTTCTGCACACAGTTCAATAAATAACTAACTGTACAAAGTGTACTGCATAACACTGTAATGTATACCTACCATAGTACAAAATGTGTTGTATCAAGTACAATAGGTACCTTACACAGTATACAGTACACAGTTTACTGTACACAGACAATACAATACACATCTAACAGTAAAATGTTTTCTGTACACAGTTCAATCAATAGGTAACTGTACAAAGTGTTCTGCATACACTGTAATTTATACCTAACATAGTACATAGTGTACTGTATCAAGTACAACAGGTAACTTACACTGTACACAGTTTAATGTACACAGTACACACCCAACAGAATGTTTTCTGTACACAGTTCAAAAAAATACCTTACTGTACAAAGTGTACTGTATACACTGCATTTTCTACTTAACATAGTATAAAGTGTACTGTATCAAGAAAAATAGGTTCCTTACAACATGCACTGTTTACTGTACACAGTACAATACGCACCTAACAGTATAATGTTTTCTGTACACAGTTCAATAAATAACTGTACAAAGTGTACTGCATAACACTGTAATTTATACAAACATAGTACAAAATGTGTTGTATCAAGTACAATATGTACCTTACACAATATACAATACACAGTTTACTGTACACAGTACAATGCATACCTAACAGTATAAAGATTTCCGTATGGAGTTCAATAGTCAACTGTACAAAGCACACTGTACACAGTGTAATTTAATACCTAACATAGTACAAACTGTGCTGCATCAAGTACAACAGGTGCCTTGCACAGTACAGAGCTTAATGTACACAGTACAATACTTACCTAACAGTATAATGTTTTCTGTACACAGTTCAATAAATAGCTAACTGTACAAAGTGTACTGTATGCATTGTAATGTATACTTAACATAATACAAAGTGTACTGTAACAAGTAAAATAGGTACCTTAAACTGTACTCAGTTTACTGTACACAGACAATAGAATACACACCTAACAGTACAATGTTTTCTGTACACAGTTCAATAAATAGGTAACTGTACAAAGTGTTTAATGTACACAGTACAATACACACCCAACAAAATAATGTTTTCTGTACACAGTTCAATAAAATAGCTTAATGTACAAAGTGTACCGTATACACTGCATTTTCTACTTAACATAGTATAAAGTGCTGTATCAAGAAAAATAGGTTCCTTACACCATACACTGTTTACTGTACACATTACAATACGTACCTAACAATATAATGATTTCTGTACACAGTTCAATAAATAACTAACTGGTCAAGGTGTACTGCATAACACTGTAATTTATACCTAACATAGTACAAAATGTGTTGTATCAAGTACAATAGGTACCTTACACAGTATACAGTACACAGTTTACTGTACACTGACAATACAATACACACCTAACAGTATAATGTTTTATGTACACAGTTCAATAAATAGATAACTGTACAAAGTGTTCTGCATATACTGTAATTTATACCTAACATAGTACCAAGTGAAGTGTATCAAGCAGAACAGGTAACTTACACCATACACAGTTTGCTGTACACAGTACAATACATACCTAACAGTATAATGTTTTCTGTACACAGTTTAATAGCTAACTGTACAAAGTGTACTGTATACACTGTAATTTATACCTCACATAATACAAAGTGTACTGTATCAATTACAATAGGTACCTTGCACAGTACAGACTTTACTGTACACAGTACAGTACATGCCTAAGAGTACAACATTATGTACAGTATATACTGTTATTTATACAAAGTACAAACTGTACTGTATCAAGCACAACAGGTACCTTGCACAGTACAGAGTTTTATGTACACAGTACAATACATACCTAACACAGTACAGAATGTACTGCATACAGCACAATACCTACCTAACAGTATACAATTTTCTGTACACAGTTTAATAAATAAGTGTGCAAAGTGTACTGTACACAGTGTGATTTATACCTAACATAGTTCAAAGTGTACTGCATCATACACAATAGGTACCTTACACCATACGCAGTTTACTGTATACAGTACAATACATACCTAACAGTATGTTTTCTGTACACAGCTCAGTAAATAGCTAACTGTAATTTAAAGCTAAGATTGCACAAAGTGCATTGTGTCAAGTACAATAAGTACCTTACACCACACACAGTTTACTGTACAAAGTACAACACATACCTAACAGTATAATGTGTTCTGTACACAGTTTAGTAAATAGCTAACTGTACAAAGTGTACTGTATCAAATACAATAAATACCTTACACAGTACACAGTTTACTGTACTCAGTACAATCCATACCTAACAGCATTGTGTTTTGTTTACACATTTCAATAAAGAGCTAACTGTACAAAGTGTACTGTATACACTGTAATTTATACCTCACATAATACAAAGTGTACTGTATCAATTACAATAGGTACCTTGCACAGTACAGACTTTACTGTACACAGTACAGTACATGCCTAAGAGTACAACATTATGTACAGTATACACTGTTATTTATACAAAGTACAAACTGTACTGTGTCAAGCACAACAGGTACCTTGCACAGTACAGAGTTTTATGTACACAGTACAATACGTACTCTTAACACAGTACAGAATTTACTGTATACAGCAATACCTACCTAACAGTATACAGTTTTCTGTACACAGTTTAATAAATAAGTGTGCAAAGTGTACTGTACACAGTGTGATTTATACCTAACATAGTTCAAAGTGTACTGCATCATACACAATAGGTACCTTACACCATACGCAGTTTACTGTATACAGTACAATGCATACCTAACAGTATGTTTTCTGTACACAGCTCAGTAAATAGCTAACTGTAATTTAAAGCTAAGATTACACAAAGTGCATTGTGTCAAGTACAATAAGTACCTTACACCACACACAGTTTACTGTACAAAGTACAACACATACCTAACAGTATAATGTGTTCTGTACACAGTTTAGTAAATAACTAACTGTACAAAGTGTACTGTATCAAATACAATAAATACCTTACACGGTACACAGTTTACTGTACTCAGTACAATCCATACCTAACAGCATTGTGTTTTGTTTACACATTTCAATAAATAGCTAACTGTACAAAGTGTACTGTATACACTGTAAGTTATACCTAACATAGTAGTACAAACTGTTCTATATTAAATGCAATAGGTACCTTGCACTTTACACAGTACAATACCTACCTAACAGTATAATGTTTTCTGTACACAGTTCAATAAATAGCTCACTGTACAAAGTGTACTGTATCACATGCGATATCTACCTTGCACAGTACACAGTTTACTGGACACAGTACAATGCATACCTAACAGTATGTTTTCTGTACACAGTTCAATAAATAACTAACTGTAAAAAGTGTACTGTATACACTGTATTTTATACCTACCATAGTACAAACTGTATTGCATCAAGTGTAACAGGTACCATGCACAGTACACAGTTTACTGTACACAGTACAATGCATACCCAACACTATAACATTTTGTACTGTATACACTGTATGTAATTTATACCTAACATAGTACAAAGTGTACTGTATCAAACACAATAGGTACCTTGCACAGTACAGAGTTCACTGTATACAGCACAATACATATGTAACATAGTACAGAGTTTACTGTACACAGTACAAGTCATACTTCACAGTACAATGTTTTCTGTACACAGTTCAATAAATAGCTACCTGTACTAAATGCACTGTATACAGTGTGATGTATACATAACATAGTTCAAAGTGTACTGTATCAAGTACAATAGGTATCTTTTACAGTGTACTGTACACAACACAATACATACCTAACAATATAATGATTTTGGTACACAATTCAATGAATAGTTAACTGTAGAAAGTGTACTGTGCACAGTGTGATTTATACCTAACATAGTTCAAAGTGTACTGTATCATGTACATTAGGTACTGTACACACTATGCAGTATGCCATTTACTGTACACAGTACAACACTTATCCAACACAGTACAAAGTGAACTCCACACCATACAATAAATCATCAGTCGCTGTTGTAACAGCAGCAGAAGAACTGGTCTGGGAGTAAGGAAGGGCAGTTCCAATCAGGTCTAACAGAAGGACCTGGAACAGGGCATGGGCCTAGATTATAGAAATAGTGGTGCTGAATTGCTATTAGAAAGGGGGATGGGAAGTGAATATTAGCTACAGCTAGTCATGATATGTGCAGTAACTGAGGGGACTTCAGGCCCCTGGGAGAGGAAACAGCAGATGGGGAGGGGGGGCTGATATCTGGGAGCTAATAGGAGAAGTCAGATTGCCCTGTGGAGGTCTTAGTGTGAGGAAGAAAGAAACACCACTGTTTGGAGGAATGGAGGGAGAGGGAGGAAAGGAGGGGACAATATAATATGGAGTTAAGAGAGCACGGGAGAGAAACAAACCAGTATTTGCAGATGAAGGACATGGAGTGGGAAAAACACCTTTCCTCAAGTGAAGGGAGATGGAGAGAGGAGTAAAAAGTGTAAAATCATGCATGTGGAGCATGGAAACCCAGCAGCTGAGTGTGAAATTGTGTGTGTGGGGGGTACTGTCAGGCACTAAGAAGGAAAGGGAACTGGGGATTATAATATCTGATTACCTCAAAGTCGCAGGGCAGCATGACAAGGCAATGGGCAGGGCCAGTGGGATGATTGGGTGTACAGGGAGAGGTATCAAAAGCAGGAGGAGGGAGGCAATATTACTACTGTGTAAATGATTGGTGAGACCACACCTTGAATTTTGTGTCCCGTTCTGGAGGCTGCATCTCAGAAAATACATGGACCAGGGAGAGGCAATCCAGAGGAGGGCAACTGAAAGGGTACAGGGGTGGCATGAGAATCTGTGCAATGAGAGACTGAGGTACAGTATATCAATAGCTACACCATGATGAAGAAAAGAGAAAGAGTGGACAGGATAGAGACCTACAAGTACTTCATGGGAGTGAACAGGGTACAGGTGGGGAGTCTGTTTCAAATGAAACAAGCATTTGTCAATGCTGAATGTTGATTGCGCTGGTGTGTTGAGCTCGCTCACAGCCACTCTATCACTCACTCAGTCTGTTTCTCCCGGTGCTGCAGGCTGCTGTTTTGTACTGGGCTCCTGCCTGCATTTCACCTTGTTCTGCCCACTAAGAAACCTGCAGCTGTCCCAACAGAGCTGCGTTGTGGTGGCTCACTCCCCCTCTCTCACTCATTCGGTTTCTCCTGGAGCTGTAGGCTGCCCTTTTCTACTGGGCTCCTGCCTATGTTGGTGGCTTTTGCTGCCCACAAAGAAATCTGTAGCAGTCCCAACACAGGTCTGTTGAGCCTGCTGAGTCCCCCTCTCTCACTCATTCCGTTTCTGCCGGCGCTGCAGGCTGCCCTTTTGTACCGGGCTCCTGCCTATGTTGGCGCCTTTTTCTGCCCACAAAGAAATCCACAGCTGTCCTGACAGAGCTCCGTTGAGGGCGCTCACTCCCCATGTGTCACTCATTCATTCTGTTTCTCCTGGCACTGCAGCCTGCCCTTTTGTACTGGGCTCCTGGCTCTGATGGCACCTTTTTCTGCCCACAAAAAAATCTGCAGCAGTCCTGACAATGCTCCGTTGAGCTTGCTCAGTCCCCTTTTCTCACTCACTCATTCCATTTCTGGTGGCATTGCAGGCTGCCCTTTTCTATTGGGCTCCTGCCTGCATTGCCGCCATTTTCAGCAGTTACAGTACAGCTCCGTTGAGCTCGCTCACTCCCTCCCCCTCTCTCACTTGCGCATTCTGGTTTTCCTGCCACTGCAGGCTGCCATTTTGTACTGGGCCCCTGCATGCATTGCTGCCTTTTTCTACCCACAAACAAATCTGCAACATTCCCAACAGAGCTCTGTTGAGCTCACTCAGTCCCCCTCCCTCACTCATTCATTCTGTGTCTCCTGCCGCTGCAGGCTGCTCTTTTGTACTGGGCTCCTGCCTGCATTGGTGGCTTGTTCTGGCCAGAAAGAAATCTGAAGCAGTCCTTACACAGCTCCATTGAGCTCGCTCACTCCACCTGTCTCACTCGCTCATTCCGTTTCTGCCCGTGCTGCAAGCTTGCCTTTTGTACTGGGCTCCTGCCTATGTTGCCGCATTTCTGCCCACAAAAAAAATCCACAGCAATCACAATAGAGATCTGTTGAGCTTGCTTACTACTGCTCTGTCACTCACTCGTTCTGTTTCTCTTGGCGCTGCAGGCTGCGCTTGTGTACTGGGCTGCTGGCTGTGTTGGCACCTTTGTCTGTCCACAAATAAATCTTCAGCTGTACCGACAAAGCTCCATTGAGGTCGCTCAGTATCCCTCTGTCATGCACTCATTCTGTTTGTTGTTGCGCTGCAAGCGGCTCTTTTGTACGGGGCTCCTGCCTGCATTGGCACCTTTTTCTGCCAACAAAGAAATCCTCAGCAGTCCTGATAGAGCTCCGTTGAGCTCACCTAGTCCCCCTGTCTCACTCACTCGTACTGTTTCTCCCACCTCTGCAGGCTGGCCTTTTCTACTGGGCCCCTGCCTGCATTGATGGCTTTTTCTGCCCAAAAAGAAGTCCGCAGCAGTCCTAACAGTGCTCCGGTGAGTTTGCTCACTCCCCCCTCCTTCACTCACTCTCTTGTTCTGTTCTCCCAGTGCTGCAGGCTGCCCTTTTGTACTGGCCTCTTGCGTTGGGGTCTTTTTCTGCCCACAAACAAATCCAGAGCAGTCCCAACAGAGCTTAGTTGAGCTCGGTCACTCCCCTTCTCACTCGATCCATCTTAATCTATCCCAAACACTGATGTCCCACAGCGACCATGCTATTCTCCATCAGGAGTGCAAAAACATAGTTTAGCCAGGATGTGAAAAATGACAGCTGTACTGTTCATAAGGAGGTGTGAAAGAATGCCACTGTTGAAAAAATGGCATGAAAATATTACAAATTTGTGAAGTTACAAGGGTGCATAGAAACAGTTGAAAGCACACTTATAACACAATCATGTTATGGAGTTTTGACACCAAATTTCCAACATAATGATTTTTAGGACCTCTGCTCATAAACAGTGCCACTGTCATTTTCTTAATCTGTCCCAAACACTGATTTCCCACAGCGACCACGTTATTCTGTGCCGCAACTGTGAAACCACATTTCACTCACGATGTGAAAAATGACAGCTGTACTGCTCATAAGGAGGTGTGAAAAATTGCCATTGTTGAAAATGTGGCATGACAATATTACGAATCTGCAAAGTTACAAAGGGTGCGTGGAAAGTGTGCAACGCACACTTGTAACACAGTCATTTGATGGGCTATCATCACCAAATTTTCAACATGGGCATTTTAGGACCTCTGCTCGTGAACAGTATCACTGTCAGATCTGTGCAGCAGTCAGGGTTTCATATCTGCTGGTACGGTAGTTCTCTTTTAAGGTTCGTGAATCAGCAAGGGGTGATCAATGAAGTTTGTGCTCGTTCCCTTCCTATAATCGCAACAAAGATTCACTCCAGTTTTGCTTTTAAAACAACTGCAGGCCATTCTCACTGGCAATCAGCTCAGTGGCTGCTTTGTACACAGAATAAACCCAGTGGAGGAAAAACAACCCTATTAACCCCTTGAATGCAGCCATGCAATTAGTCGGCTGTAGTTGTACGATTAGCCTTCTATAACAATGTCACTTTGGTTGACTGCCATCCTACCTTTTCCTGCTATAGTTCCTTTCTATCTCTTCCAACTCCATCCCCTTTACCTGCACCAGCAACAAAGACTCTGCTTTCATGTTTAAACTAGCCGCATGTCCTTCTCACTGATTATCAGCTTGCTGGACCAGCTTTAGGATTTGGAAGGCCCCCAGCAGGATGCACTTGACTGTAGTACTTAAGTGCAACATTCTATTTTAGTTTCATTACAACCAGTGATATAGTTATATTTTTTTTTGGGGGGGAGACAGTAGGGTTACTCCTTGAGACTGTTCTTCCTGTTCCTCCATTACTGCCCATCTGCCTGTTATCGACTGGGTCATAGCCTACTAAGATATTTCATGACATTATGCTGCTACATCGGAAAGAGCAGCACAGCCTTTTTTTGCTGTTTTAAGAAGATAAAAAAAAAAAACTTTAAAAAATAAAACTGCTGTTAGCATGAGCAGGGGGCTCCCAGCAACTGCAGGGTTCTCTGGTGCCTAAAACCAGCCACGTCAGCTCAGCGGCTGCCTTATACACAGTCTTTTGCCTCACACCACATGATGAAACCAAGCATCTTGGTGTAAAGGGAAGCTATGCTGTTACCCTCAGAAATGTCTTCAGGGCTCAAGGCCCTAGTCACATGAGAAATGTTATCCTTAAACTCAGTTTTATCAGTGGTGTGAGCACTTATTAATTGTCATAGATAATTTATTATTTAAATAGTGATTTAAGACTATAAGATGGTATTTATCTTTGCTCGGATGTACTGACTGTTTAACATATTTATTGTTATGGATATAACTGATTTTCACAATGCTGTAATTGAAAATTTCCAATTAAAATTATAATGTGGAAAAAAGAAATGTCTGTTAGGCAGTAGCTCCCTGAGACTCCCATAGTACAACACTAGTATTTCAGTATATGCAATTAAATAGTAACCTCAGGTGAAGAAATTTCTAACAATTGTTGTGGAAGGGGGGCATATACATTTATTAGCACTAGTTATATACCATAATAACTAGTAGTAAACATTATTATAAAAATGTCTGAATTATATAAATTCCCTTGTGAAAAATCTAAGGATGTCATGAATTGATTACTTACAAACAAAAATAATAATGGAATTTTTTGCAGACTAATAGATGTAGCAGCTGCTATAAGTCCTGATCCCAAGTATTAACACATTAGCAAAACCCTTCTGAAATTTAAAAATTCCTTCTCACTTGGCACGTAACAGGCAACAAGTCTGCTGGGCATTCCATGAGACAAGATAATGAGGCAGACTCCAGGAAATAATTTGATCCCAAGATTTTCAGGAGGGCTGGAAATAGTTATACTGAAATGGCTAGATGGTTGCTTCATTTATTTAGAATGTTTGGGCTGTGATAAGCACACTGGACAGATAAGCTAACTATCATGTTTAATAGCATAGGAGGGAACATTGTTTAACCAGGAGTAGCACACTAAGCTGAAGCTTGTTTCCAGATGCAAGCTGGGAGCACAAGGAAGTTAAGTGACTTGCTCCAGATCACACAGTATGCATCTAGGCAGCTATGGGATTCAAACCAAGGTCTCCAGATCTGCAGCTCAGAGCATTAATCCACTGCACTTTACTGCTTCCTAGTATGATAATAATCCGGTCATTCTAGCACTTTCTATTTATTTATTCAATGTTCTGATTTATTCCCATTATCCTGGATAGCACTCTGAGAAGATGTTTATTTCTGGGTGCATGTCTGGGATACAAAATATATAATTTATTGATCTGTAATTGTTGAACAGGAAGAGCACACTGAGTTGTGAAAGCTTGTTTCCAGGTGTTTTTTGGGGATGGGATTTATTGACAGGAGGAATGTTGTCTGGGACACTGTGGGAATCGCTGAATCTTATACAGTAATAAAGTGTTACAGGTGGGGACGGGGTCTGCCAGTGCACTGGTAGTGCTATGTGAACCCGAGGCATCAGAGGGCCGATCAGAGGGAGGAGGGTCAAGCATCCAGATGACTGCTATCCTCTTGCATGAGGAAGAGCTTGCAGAGTCCACTGATTGCCTGGACCTTTGCAGAAGCTAGGGGAAGGCACCTGGGAGTGCCTAGAAGATAGGGGGGTATGGCAGATGCTGATATGTGGTGTGTGGGAGCACTCAATGGACTACATGGTGTTATTGCATGCGCATCCGTGGTGGGCACCAATGCGCATGCCAAGAGTCATGGCCTTAGTTTTCTAAACAATATTTATTATACAATGATAATAAAAATCTTGGAACCTGATTGGCTGTCTGCCTTGGCAACAGTGAAGTTATCGGAGCACAGCCTCACTGTACTGATTTGTTGGATTTGTTGTTGCATTGTTAGTGTCTTCTGTTAAGAAACAAAGATATATTGCCACTCTAAAAATCTACTAGAAACATTTTTTAATTTTTATGTTGGCTCGCACATGCACAGCCAACATATTGCGGTAGTAGCAGATTTGGAGGAGCGGTCACTGTTGGGTGAATGCAGGGCATGCATCAGTAGGTGCTTCCCTCATTCCCCAATCAGCCTGCATGCTGGCGCCACACCATGCATACTTATTGTGGCAGTCACTTCAAGGAAAAGGTCCACTGCAATGAGAGTGAAGCTCTCATGCAGCAGGACTATAGCACGGATCCCGACATCCACGCAACATTGCTGCAGTGACTGCGGCCGCCTTCTGTGACAATGTCGATGGGGGAGCCCACTCCCCATCAGCATAATGACCCCCCATTTAAAATGTATACTGAGGGGGTGCCCAGTCCCCCTCAGCATCATGCGCCCCCCAATGGTTTTTCTTTGCTGATGGGGGGGCCCAATCCCCATCTGCATTTATCCCTGTCCCCATTTATTTTGCTGATGGGGGAGCCCACTCCCTACTGGCATAATGTATCTCCCCCCCACTTTTTTTGTGTGCCGAGGGGGATGCCCAGTCCCCCTCGGCTCATGTCTCCACCGCCCCTTCAGTATGTGCTGATGGGGTGCTCAATCCCCATTGACTACAGCACCTCCCCAAAAGACTTAGGTGGCAAGCTGGGCCCATTCCAGCGTAAAATCCCCTACAAAAAAAAAAAAGTCCCCGATGTTTTTAAACCTGTAAAAAAAAAAACAGTCCCTCGCGTCTCCCTGCCCCTCCCACAACCGTGCCCACCACTGCATCCTGCCTCCCCACACCCCTCACCCTATACTTACCTCCAGCGTGACGACCTTTGGTGGACCGGGACCACGTCTGCACTCTTCACAAACTGAGGAAATGCTGATAAGCTGTATAATTGAATAAATAGGGTTTTTTCAACTTTGATGCCTATCTCAGGCATTTTTTGGAATTTTGGCACCAAGTTTTCAACATGGGGTTTTGGGACCCTTTCTCATGAATTCTGGCACTGTCATGGCATTAATTGTCCCCGAAAGGTGATTTCACGGTCACTGTGTGAAATCACCTTTTGGGACTGATTAACAAAAAAATAGTGCCACTGTTCATGAGGGGGGCTCTCAAAAAGCCTATGTTGCAAATTTAGTGGGGAAAAAAAATGGCTGTTTTATGAGCGTGCGTTATGCAGTTTCCACGCATGCTCGTCACTTCATGAATTTGTAATATTTTCACTCCAGATTTTCAAAATTGGCATTTTTTCACACCTCCTTATAAACAGTACACCTGTCATTTTTCACATCCTGCCCAAAATGTGTTTCCGCACCTGTGGTGCACAATGGTGTGGTCTCTGTGGGAAATCAACTTTTGGACAGATTAACAAAATCACAGCACCACTGTTCATGAGGGGAGGTCCCAAAATGCCTATGTTACAAAAATGGTTAACAAGCTCCCCAAAATAATTGGGTTATAGACGTGTGTTGCGCAGTTTCTATGCATGCTCATGACTTCACCAATTTTTCATGTTTTCACTCCAGATTTTCAACGTTGCCATTTTTTTATGCCTCCTCATGAACAATACAGTTGTCATTTTCCACATTCTGCCCAAAATGTGTTTTTGTCCCTGTGCTGCCAAATGGCATAGCTGCTGTGTAAAAGCACCTTTCAGCTAACAAACTGATAGTGCCACTTTTCATGAGGTGGCTCACAAACAGCCCATGTTGAAAATTTAGAGTGAAAATACCAACACAAGCATATTGTGTTAGGGTTTCCAACTGTAGCACCCCATCCTGTAGAGACTTACAGGGGTCAGGAGTGTGATTTGGGATCATCGGCTGTAATGCTCACGCCATTCCACTCCCACCCCACTCTGTAACCAGTGACAGACATCGTGGTGTGCCTTACAGTGATTGGCCACAAAGTTCACCCCATTCTTCTATGCTGCACCCACCTCAGCATATTTCCTTATGGAATGGAGTAAGTATAATGCCCAAAGACCCCAAAGCACACCATGACATTTGTCAATGTCTACAGGGTAGGGTGAGGTACAATGGCATGACCGTTATAGCTGACAACCCAAAGGCACACCCCAATGCCTGTCAGTCTCTATAGGGTGGGGGTGGGGTTGGTGTCACTTTAATACTTCACTGCCATTCCTATTATGCGCCTCTAACTCCCGCAGTACCAATGCCAATGCCAGTGAGACAACATTCGGCATTGATCAATGCTTGTGTTTTTTATTTTGTATAGCAATGAACCATTGTATAATAGCAATAATGCACTCCAGGGTGTGGGTTCTGCTGGGATAACCTCCTTTCTGGGACACTGGATGCACTCGGCCTGCGGCCTCATGCCCAACCACCCAGGCATGAAGTTATCCCAGCACAACCCACACCTTGGAGTGCATTATAGCTTAAACATATTAGATTGCTCATTTTAGTTATAAGACTTGCCAACATTCTTTCAAATGGTACCTTTATCTAAATTTGCCCAAGAATTGAAGTACTCATGCATGCATTCATTTACCTGTGCCTCTGCAACACATTCATCACAAGAATTCTTGTCTGGATTAGGAGCCAGGTAAAAGGGCAGACTGCTCATGTATATATTTTTCTCATATTTCACAAAGAAAAGGCAATATATAAAAATCAGGGGCCCAGTATAACGTTATTGAAAAGTATGAGGGTTACAGGCACCATAACCAGAGACATCTTAGAAACTGTCAGAAAGCTGACAGTGCCCCAATAAAGAAATATGTCTATCAAAATTTCCTTGGCAGCAGAGGGACTAACTGACTGTTAATCTAACCACTGTCCATTTCTTATTGTTTAAAAAAGCAGCATAATTAAAACTGTGCGGAATGTGGAATTTCACTGGTGTGATTTGCAATTCTGCTTCCAAAATGCTTTTCAGAATTGTTTTTAAAAGATTCCACAGAATTCCGAATGTCTTTCAATTTAATCCACAGATTAGTTTTCCTTGTGTAATAAAGTTGTGTTATTTATTTAATTATTTATGAAAGAGATTTACCAGGAAATACATACTGCACCATAAAATTAGATTTTCAGCATGACATTAAATTTTCACGCAGAGTACAGAAAAAAGCCAAAAACATCCTAGACGGGAGTAATTCCCACTTGGAAATACAGCTATTAATCACGTAGGCATTCAAATCTAACAAAACAGATACCTGTGTATAGCATCAGCTTGATCAAGCTTATATACATTAGCATGGAATACCTTGGTACCGTACGTGCATCTCAAATTACCTTCCCAAGAATTTAAATCCAAATTCATCTGAGGCTTAATTAGGTCTTGTACGTCCAAACAGAACTAACTAACAACAGCAACACTGAACAACATGAATGTCAGCTCCATTGGAGAGCAGCTGACACCTTCTTTTGCTTGGGGCAGGCAGCTCATGTCCAGTAGCTATCTGCCGCAAGACATGAACTAGTCATATTTAGTTTCTTGCTTTAGGGAATAAGAAGGTATAAGATTTACTAAAACTGCAGTCTCACTTCCTCGTACAGCTGAAGCTGCTGTGTGCCCACTGTTGCTCTGCCCAGAAAACAGCATCTTCATGACATGAAGTGGGGAAAGGGACTTCAGGACTATGAATAGCATTATAATGCCATCGGAGGCGGTAGTGGCATTTGAATACTATAGTACTGTAACTTGCAAAGGCACTCGTACATGTTAAGGAGAGGGAGTGTTACATGTACTACCCCCCTTAAAATGTGTGAGAGCCTCAGCCCGCAGGTGCAGCGGTTGGATTTCCGCTTGCGGCACCAGCGACCTGGGTTCGGGAATGGACTTGGGTCGCTGGAGGGCCAGCAGGGGGAGAAGGATGGAGCATCCTAGGGACTGCTCTCCTTCTCTGGGGGGGGTTGGGAACCCCTGGCAGAGGCTGGGGGTACCGCAGTAACCGGCGCTTAACAGTAATCCAGGAGGTGGGGCGGATGCAGGTCATCATTGCACGTCCCTGCCTCCCGCAACAACAAGGGGAAAAAAACTCACTCCTGCTCCCACTAAATGAAGCCCGCTCTGGCCCGCTTTTCCAAAGTCATGGCGCCCTTAGTCCAGGTGCCATGACCCCGCCCTGGGGAGAAGTCAGGGGGTTCAGGGAGGACGGCTGTATATGGGCAGCCATGGTCGGAGTCCGTGACCGGGCTGATGGCTTGGGCGTGAGGTAGCAGGAGGACAAAAAAGTGTAAATAAAAAAAAAAATGTGTGAGAGCCTTTGAGAAGTTCTGGGGCAGGCAGGTACTGGACAGTGATTAGATTTCCATCCAGTTGACAGTTATCCAAATTGTCATAACAGCAATCTAATCCAACAGTCACTATATCTGCTGCAGTGCTGTATTATTATTCTTGTTTATTTTTTGCCTCACAAGTGTTCAACATAGACTGCTTGCTTTTATCACTAAATATGCAGGCTATCACAACAGGAAAATATTGTAGTGCTAGCAGCACCCTCTCTGACTGTTCACTTTCTCAGCTCCTAATACTGAATAAAACACCTTTTAACAGATGGGGGCTACTATTGCATAATAAAAATGTCCAGTTTAAAGAAACAAGCAGAGTTGCTTCTCAACAAAGACAGCATATGGTACACTAAGAGCTGCATTCAAAGGAGAGTTCTATGGCTGTTTTGTTTTTTAAAGAGCAATGTGGCAACCAACAGACACAACTGCTTGGTATAACACTTTTTATATTAACTGGTTGATGATGATTATGACTCACTGGCAGAACCTCACAAACTCCGTTATACACACGTGTGAATAACAGCCCATGTATAACAGAGTTTGATTAAGCACCCTTCACTAAAATTCTAAAAATGCCTCCCATGCCAGCTGATCTGCTTTTTTGCACCCTGTCCTCATGCTGCCAGGTCACATGCGCTGCCGCAGTCAAACCACTGGCATGAATGACATAATTTCTTCACAAAAAATGGAAAATAGTGCAGTATTTTTCACAGTACATTTTCAGCAGTGAAAACATTTTCATTTTTAGGCAGAGCACTGCAGCCTGTGTGTATTAATCCACACCATAGTAAGGTGACTGCGCCGTGACTTACAGATACAGGGGGCTTAAAACTCACCACTCTGAGGGTGTGGTAGTAGTATTGTAAAAGTTTGGTATTGAAAGTGTTGGGAAGCAGACACAGTAACTTGGACAGCCATACTGCTTAAAACAGACCGCACTGTAGCCACACACAAGAAATAGATATTTGCTAGTTCTGTGTTATCAGTAGCCCAGCCAAGCAATAGCTATTTGTTTGGGACCAGAGGGACTGTGTAGTCAGTTTCTCTGGTACTGAACCGGACAGTCATGGGAGTTGTAGTTTCCTAGTATGCACTAGGAACTACAAATGATGCCTGGGTCCTGTAAGAAAAGTGTTAACTAAAAAAAAAAAAAAAAAAAAATGAGCCAGTTAATATTAAAAAAAAACAAGGGAAAATGTCTAAACTCAGATTTTATGCACACTCTTGGTGTGCAGAAAATCCTCATTATACACACTTCCCCATGCATTATTCTATATTTTAATTTCACTCTGTTTCCTAAAATAAAGCAAGACTCTCTCTTAAACATTAATAATATGACTTACAAAAAAAGTTATTTTGACAGGAAAACTGGGTAAGGAGTCTTGAGGCACACATGGTTGTTAACTATGCACTGACTTCACGTGCGGCTGCCACTGACATCACTCCTTGAACAATATCAATGGCACCCAGCTAAAAGATGGGACCTGAGAAAAAATAAAAAAGTGGCCCCAGACTTCAGCCATCTAAAGTAAACATGCTGAAGTGTGCCATAATGACAATAAAGAGACAAGACACAAAGTAAATGAGTTTAATTTTTTTTTCACATCGTGTCAAACCAAGGTTGTAGGTAAAAAAAAACAAAAACAAAACATTGCCACTGATCTTTAAAGAGAAGCTAACACCATTGGGAAGACATAATATTTAGACACAATTCAGCTTGAGTTATATATCTTATATAGATTTCTCCTTTCCGTTATTTAGTACTGACAAAATCTCCACAAAAAACAAGATCTTTATCCCTTCGAGTTTATCTGCCTCTATAGCTTATCCCCTAGTTTAAATTATAATGCTCTGTTGTGACATCACAGTCTGTTGCCATGGGAATTACTGTGATATCACGAGCAGAGTATTATGACATCAGTTTGGGAAGAAGCAATATGGGCTGATGAAGTGTCAGGAACAACTCTTCTGTTTTCATGCATATGACCGCAATGATAAGTAATGAGGATAAGAACTACAGAGCTAATGAGAAATATAAGCTGCTGTCCAAATATATTTTTATAAAGTTCTTCTTGGGGCTTCGGTGGCTCTTCAAGGTTGAAACAGTTAGTGATTTCTTCTACTAGCCACCTTTTAAGCTACTCTGACTGCAGAAGCATTGTGCTAAACCTCTATCAAGGTGTTGTGGGCTGTGTGTGATGTAGGATTAAATAGAGTACCACTGGACCATGGTCAGAAAGTCTTATTGGCTGGATGGTGGCAGATATGATTTCATGTGTGGAACTGACACTGGTCAGGGAGATATTGAACCTGCTGTTTGATCTGTACCTGGCTGACCTGTGGGTCAAGTCCTTTGACTGTTGGAATCAGCAATCTCCACCAATTCACCACCATGAGTTCCTGACACATGTTGGTCCACTGTCGCTCTGCTTTGTTGATGTGCAGGTTCCCCTTGCTTCCTGGGGCTCTTGTCCAGCAGGGGGTCCCAGATCAGCTTCAAAAAGCCTACTAAAATGATCATGGCATCTTGTGGGTTTAGATCAGCAACCTGCTGACTAAGGAGTGTGAAGAAAGAGGCACTGTCCGCATTCATGGTATAGAGATTGCCTGTGATAAGGGTTTTCATCTCCATTGTGCCTCTAACTAAAACCCATCTTACCTGCCTGTCTGATATACTTTAGGAGGCTATTAAATGTGCACCTTCTTAAGTAAAATAGACACGCCCCTCAGTTTCCCATTGTAGGTGCTGGAGAAAGCATGCCCTACCCATGCTTGTACTAGCTTTCTGGATTCTTCCTTCAAGAGATGTATTTCTCGAAGAAGGGCCACATCACACTTGGCTGACTTTAGATAGTTGAGTATCTTCTTTCTCTTAATTGGGAGGGTAGTCCCTTGGGCATTCCATGTTACTATCTTTAAGTCAGCCATTATGTGATGAGGTCCTTGTCTCTTGGTATGCAACATGTATGGAAACATGCACCCTTACCTGGGGCCCATGGCCCATTCCAGATTCCCTTGCAGTTTGGCCCTGTAGGGTTGTAGAGGGGGCTGCACAGAAGTTTGAGGGTACATAACTTCTGGAACATATTATCTGACAATAACAGGACAAGACATTTTAATATAATAAAACAAAGATTACTTTGTCTCTGCTGATCCGTGTGTTGTACCCAGATCTCCCTCTTGTAGTAAGCCTTTTTCCCTGCAACAGTGCCTGCCTCAAACAGCAGGCACTTGATTAACTGATCTTTGCAGGTTGTTTTACCTGGCTGGAATGTCATCACTGAAGTCCTCCCTTCCAGACAGCTACATTGTCCATACCATCAGTCAGTCTAGTCTGCATGGGTTCAGTTATAGCATCCACTATGCTCTCACCTTTGGTCTGTGCAGTGACACATGGTCCCAGTACGTGTCTCTGAGCATTAACTTAGAGGTGGAACTCATTGCTTAAGCTATGGTTCTAATCCGGGTCTCTACGAGAGAACTTGGCAGGGGTCCATTTACTGAGATATGATTCCTGTGGCCTTAGGACCTGCCACGGGAGTTGTAACCTGAAATGGCACATAGCACTCAGGTGGAATACAGGGTATGAGTTGCAGCAGATATCAACAGGGAAGGTTAGAGTGCATTCATGTTTCTCTCTGTGCAGCATGCCCATTAATTTGCGTCTTAGAGCCTGTTTCAGGAGTTGGACTTAGCTGGTCTTATTACCTGAGCTGTAGAGTCATAAGGGCTCCCCCTGACTCTCTGCTCTCGGGCAGTGGGATGTACCCACCTTACCAGTCAAGGTGCCATGAACTTTTGTATGGGTGAGAAAGAGTGCCTTTGCATACATTACGCTTGTCTTTGCAAACTCAGCACCATCCCCAAGTCATCCTCTCTGTCAGGACAAGGGGGAGCCAGTGATCAAGGATTTTGTCTGAATGTATGGGGAGAGGGGGGGATGAGACTTAATTTGGGTTCTTTGAGAGATTTTAGCTACAGAGGGTAAACCAGCATATGTCTTGTAGCTCTACATTTGCATAAATATGAGATCTCACCATCAAGCCCTCAAAGTAACTGCTTTAACCTGTCTAATGCAAAAAGGTCTACCCTAGCTCCTCTGGGCTTATGAGGTCATGATAAGCTAACTAAAGTCCTCATTCTGTACAGATGACTGTTACCGCAGATGTACAATAGCCATGTTCCTTACCTCCCTTACTATAAACGTTTATTAGGTCAGCCTTCCTACCATAGAGTGGATTTCCTTCAAACAATACATTCTAGTTCTCTCTCTCTCACAGCCCCCAAGCCCCATTCCTCCCATGCCCATAACACAATAAAACTGTCATCAGAAAAATGGACAGAATGTCCATGTTTCACACTGAGTTGAGCACAAGCCTCAAATGTTCACATGTTGGATTCAGCAAATACAGTAGGTGCCTGGTCAATGTTGATATAGGTGTAGTGCCTGGTTTGAGATTTACAGACTGTGGAGCACCGGGATTAACATAGAAACATAGAAACATAGAATTTGACGGCAGATAAGGACTGCTTGGCCCACCCAGTCTGCCCATTTCCCTACCTGATGGATAAGCTGCAGATCCTAGTTAACCAGCAGCCTACTTCTTCCTACCCCAACCCCCTAGAATTGCCTTATGACTGTCTCATGCATGCTTGAATTCTACCACTGTTTGTGACTCCACAACCTCCTCTGGAAGACAGTTCCATACATCCACCACCCTTTCTGTGAAAAAATACTTCCTTAAATTACCTCTGAGCCGCCCCCCCTTCTATCTTCAAATTGTGCCCCCTTGTTCTTGCACACTTCTTTTTTGAAAGATGCTACCATCTTGGACTTTGTTGATTCCCTTGAGGTACTTGAAAGTTTCTATCATGTCCCCCCTCTCCCTCCTTTCCTCGAGGCTATACATATATAAGCTCCTTAAGTCTCTCTTCATATGTCTTCCAGTGCAGACCCTGCACCATTTTAGTTACCCTCCTCTGGACAGCTTCCATTCTGTCTATGTCTTTGCGGAGATTGGGTCTCCAGAACTGCACACAGTACTCCAGATGGGGTCTCAGTAGCTGTCTGTACAGAAGGATAATAACTTCCTGTTTTCTACTGGTGATGCCTCTCCCTATGCATCCCAGTATCTCCCCAGCCCTCATTGCTGCCCTCTCACATTGCTTGCCCACCTTTAGGTCATCTGATATGACTACCCCCAGGTCCCTTTCCATTTTTGTTGTTGTTAGTATCTCACCCCCCATTGTGTACTCTTCCCCTAGGTTTTGTTTCCCAGGTGCATTACCTTACACTTCTTAGCATTGAATCTAAGCTGCCATACATTTGACCATTCCTCTAACCTTCCAAGTCCCTTCTCATCCTTTCCACTCCACCTTGTGCATCAACTCTGTTGCAGATCTTTGTGTCATCTGCAAAGAGACATACTTTTCCTTCCAGTCCCTCTGCAATGTCACTTATAAAGACATTGAAGAGGACTGGTCCTAATACTGAACCCTGCGGTACCCCACTACTAACCCCCCTTTTTTCAGAGTGGACTCCATTTACTATTACTCTCTGTGTCCTATTCTCCAGCCAATTCTTTACCCAGGCTGTCATCTTGGGACCCACTCCCAGGCTGGCTAACTTGTATATTAATCTTTTGTGTGGGAGTGTCAACTGCCTTGCTAAAGTCTAGGTAGGCCATGTCCACAGCCCCTTCCTGATCAACTACTTTGGTCACCCAGTCAAAGAAATCTATCAGATTTGTCTGGCATGACCTTCCCGCTGTGAATCCATGCTGCCTTGGGTCCTGTGCCCCTCTAGCCTCTAGATATTTAACAATTCTTTCCTTCGGAAGTGATTCCATCATTTTCCCTACCACTGAGTTTAAACTAACAGGTCTGTAGTTTCCTGCTTCTGCCTTGCTCCCACTTTTGTGAAGGGGAATCACATCTGCCCTCCTCCAGTCCTCGGGTACCACCCCATCCTCCCATGATTTGTTAAAGAGTTTAGTCAGTGGTGTCACTAGTTCTACCTTTAGTTCTTTTAGAATTCTGGGATGAATCCCATCAGGCCCCATTGCTTTGTCCACCTTCAGTTTTAAGAGTTCTTTCAGAACCCTTTCTTCTGTAAATGGGCTGGTATCAACTTCTGTATCCAGAGTGTTTCTACTGTTTGTTTTAGGTACCTCCCCTCTTCCTTTGTAAATACTGAGCAAAAATATTTGTTTAGTATCTCTGCCTTTTCACAGTCACCCTCTGCCCACCCTCCCTCCCTTTATTAAGCCTCACTATCCCTCCCTTGGTCATCCTTCGCTCCCTGATGTACCTATAAAAGGTTTTATCCCCCTTCTTAACTGAGTTGGCTATCTTTTCCTCGGTTTGGGCCTTTGCTGTTCTGACTGCCTTCCCAGCTTCCTTTGCTTTAACTGATACAGTTCTCTGTCCTGTTCCTTCTGTG
Organism: Neoceratodus forsteri; assembly: GCA_016271365.2. Classification (NCBI taxonomy): domain Eukaryota; kingdom Metazoa; phylum Chordata; order Ceratodontiformes; family Ceratodontidae; genus Neoceratodus; species Neoceratodus forsteri. Next base: position 108,053,840 of record CM028137.1, read on the forward strand.
ATTCCTTGTACTTCCTGAATGCTTTCTTTCTCTTGAACCTTTACTGCCACTTCCTTGAGAACCATAGTGGTTTCTTACATCGTTCGCTTTTGTTTATTTGCTTTACACAAAGGCTTGATACCTCTGTGATGGCAGTTTTTATTATTCCCATTGTTCTTCCACCCTCCTTCCTGCCCATTTGCTAGTGCATTCCTTAGCACTCCCCATTTTGACAAAGTCAGCCCTCCTAAAATCCAGTACCATTGTCTTTGTATGCTTGACCTCTATTGCTGTGTTTATTGGAACCATACTGTTCGATGGTCGCTAGTTCCTAGATGGCTACCCACTTCTACATCTGTGATCCTCTTCATCTCCATTTGAGAGAACCAGGTCTAAGATTGCTCCCTCTCGAGTGGGCTCCAATACTAGTTGTCTAAGGCATGCCCCTGTAGGGCATCTAGAATAACCCTACTCTTAGAAGTGGCTGCTGTAACTGCACTCCAGTTAACATCTGGCATATTCAGATCACCCATCAGCAATATCTCCTTTTTCTGCCATTCTAAGTATACTTTCTATCATTTTCATGTCCATTTCCTCCCCTGAGAAGGTCTGCTCTAACCCTGTGGTATTGTGGTGCCATTGCCGGTCTCAATTTACCCACAGTGCTTCTTCTCCTCCCTGTTTACCCTTTTGTTCTGTTGCTTTGATTCCTTCCCTTATGTAAAGAGCTACTCCTCCTCTTTTACCCTCCCTGTCCCTCCTGTAGATAGTGTATCCTGGTATGTTTACATCCCAGTCATGGTTTAGTGTGTACCATGTTTCTGTGACTGCCATGATATCCAGATGTTCCTCCTCCATCAAGGCCACTAATTCAGGAAGCTTGTTACTCAGACTACGCGCATTTGTACTCATTGCTCTCCATTTTTTGATGGCTTTACCTTCTGTTGCAGCATCCCCCACTGACCTTTCTACCTTGGTCTTTTTCTCATTTAGTACCCTGTTTTGTAGGGTGAGGCCGGGATTTTCCTGCTGCTTATCAGTGCCTCCCCCCTTGACTAGTTTAAAAGCTTGCCAATGAAACATTTAAACCGATTGCTCAAAAGACTTGTTCCCTTCCTGGACAGATGCAGACCATCCTGCCAGTATAGGCTGGTGTCCTCCAGGTGGAACCCCAGTCCCCAATGAAGCCAAACCCTGTGCTCCACACCATTTTTTCAACCATTCATTAAACTGCATGGTGCAAGGTACCCTCGCCTCACTCATGCCATTGACAGGCAGCACCTCTGAGAAGGATACTGAGTGTGCTACTTGTCTTAGGCCCCTCCCCAATTCTACAAAGTTCTTCTGCACTACTGTAATCTCATGATGAACCAATTCATTTGTCCCTAGGTGGACAATGACGTCCAGCTCAGACTCCCGTGCAGCTGTTCCCGTGATCCTGAGGATGCGCTTCCTGTCCCTCCAAGCCATGGCACCAGGCAGGCAGGCATCTTACTTCAGTTTTCCCTGCTCCCCCCAGTTCTATCCCCCCTAATAATTGAGTCCCCCACCAGGAGCTGCTTTCTTTCCTTGTGGTGCCCTCTGTCTCCTTCCTGTGGGCCTCCCTTGTGACAGCTGTCCTCAGCCTCCTTAGTCTCCTTGTGGGTGCATCCATAGGGGAGCTATGCTCCCCCAGAATGGTGTATGGATTGTGGGGTGGAACAACTGACTGGGTGTGCCTCTGTTCCACCATCCTCACCCTTCCTGAGCCCACTGTGGTCCAACTGCTGTGTTTTCTTCCCAACCTCTGAGGTAGTGGTGGTGGCTCTGGTGCTCCCTGGATGGGGAAGGTTCCCTTCCTACCGTCCAGTGTGGCCTGGGGGAAGGTTCCCTTACTACTGTCCAGCATGGCCTGAAGATGGGCAACTTCCTCCCTCAGGGCAGAGAGTTGTCTGCAAATAGGGATTGGGTCGGTCCCAGATGACGTCAACATGCTGAGCTGCTGGAGTCAGAAGCTCCCAGAGCAAAATGAAATGCTGTGCCCAGAAGTTCTTTAAATCAGAGTTGTGGTAACAAAGATGTGTAACCTACTGAATCTGAAGTACTATATTGTTTCTTCCTTGTAATTATAGCCCGGTTTGCAACTTGTACGTAAACCTGCTTTTCTATGTTTGCTGGAAATATTTGCATCTCCACATATGACAATATCAGCAACAAACATAAAAATGTTAAAGAACTAAAAAATTACTTTGTACAGAACCCGAACAAAAAATCCAGCACTAAGAAACATCCTCTTCAGTGCAAAACATGTAGTGATCCAAACTCCCCAGTTACAACAATGCAGGAAAATGCATTGAGCATTTTCACTATTCCAGCTGAACCTCAGGGGAGAGGGAGACTACTAGAAAAGGAAAAAATGAAAATACCTCAAGATGTAGTTGGTACCAATCAGGCGTCAGCCTACAGAGAGCGCTCCCTGGATGTCAGCAAAGGGGAAGACAGGTTCAGAGCTCAGGCAGGATGAGGCTGTGGCCGATCCAGCTGACCGGGGGGGGCATTCTTTAAGCTCTCTGGTCCAAACAGTAGTGAATCTGAGGGATGGGGATGGAGCACATGCGGTCTCATTGAACAAACCACTCCAAGAAGTGAAATCAACAGAGCTACTGGTTCCGGTAGGAGATAATGCAAATCAAAAGGAGGCAGTAGGTGGGAAAAAAGGACTCAAAGGAATTATCTGTAAGCCCAATACTTGGACTAGAGGGAGAAAAAAAACCTAGATGTAAGGTTGGACTGTGGGAAGCCATGGAGCAGAACTTAGGGGAAAATGCAGAGGCTCTTTCAATAGAAGCCACTGATATTTCTGGACACATACCTATGCCTAGGTAGGATCCCATTGCAAATATTAAAGTGATGCAGGAACATGGTACTCAGCCAGCAGCTAGGGAGACTCTGTTAAAATCAAACGTCACAGTAGAAATGCTAGCGAATAATAAGTCACTTTCTAGGGTAGCAGCCCCCTGCTATGGCAACACCCCCCAACACGTATTTAACCAAGGCCCTACACCTCAGCCTCAGAGGGATAAAACTAAAGACCAGGGAGCCAGGCCAAAAGAGAAAAAGAAGAAACAACAAAGTTACTCAGAAGAATATAAGAAAAAAATTACTCACCTTAGTAATGTTGTTTCTTCTAATGGAGTCTTGCTATATTATGACATATGCAGTATAACCCCAGGTTAGAACTGCTCCGGAGATGAAAGAGTTAACTTCCATGCAGGGCATAGAATCTTGAGTGTGAGCTCGGTTAAACACTCTGTCTGTTGAAGCTCAAACTTAAACTGTCAGATCTTTACGAGCAAAAACTCACTAAGGTTCTGTGTGGAAGCCGTAAACCTACACTAGCCACTGGCTACTAACTACAAAAACACCTTTTTGTTCTTGATCCCAAAACAAAGACTCAAGTCGGGGGATTCAAGAAGGAAAATTCAAGCATAACACCTAAGCACCCTAGAAGGGTGAAATAAAGTGGGCATCAAAGAAGTGCCAACATTGCACTGCCCACCCACATCCCAAAACAGAGGTTCTGAGAGGGGCAGGCTGGGGAGGTCATATATAGCAAGACTCCATTAGAAGAAACAACACTACTAAGGTGAGTAATTTTTCTTTAAACAACATGAATTCTTGCTATATTATGACATATGCAGACTACACAGCAGTATCTCCATGGAGGAGGGACAGAACCTACTTGGGAAATAGGCTCTGAAGCACAGCTGTGAATCGAGCATCACTCCTAGCCTGGATATCCAGGGAGTAATGCTTAGTAAAGTGTGAACTGTTTTCCAGGTAGCTGCTTGACATACCTCTAGGATAGAAATGTCCCTGGCAGCAGCCAGAGATGCAGCTGTACCTCTGGTAGAGTGAGCCCTCAGGCCTGAGGGAGGAACCTTACCCAGTTTTTCGTAACAGAATTGGTTACAAGAGACAATCCACCTGGCAATGGATCTTTTAGTGGCAGGTTTCCCTTTACCAACCTCACCATAAGTGAGGAACAATTGGAGGGATTCGAACCTGTGACCCTTGGTACGTTCTATATAGTAACTAAGGGCTCTTTTGACATCTAAACTGTGTACTTTCCTCTCACCAGAGTAGGAATGGTCAGTGAAGTACACAGGAAGAGACATGGATTGATTAAGGTGAAAGTCTGAAACCACCTTAGGCAAAAACTTCCTGTTAGTCCTGAGGACTACCTTATCCCTATGAAAGGAGATAAAATCAGGCTCCACTGACAAGGCTTGTAGCTCACTTATGCGCCTGGCAGAGGTGATGGCTACCAAAAACACAGTTTTCCAAGTCAAGTACTTCAGCTCTGCTGAAGACAATGGCTCAAAAGAGGGTTGCATAAGCTGAGCGATGCAAATATTAAGATCCCAAGCAGGGGCAGGATCCCTGAACGGGGGGTTGGTGTGAAGCAACCCTTTAAAAAACTTGGAGAACACAGGGTGAGCTGATAAAGAAGAGGCTTACCTGCTGACAAGAAGACAGACACAGCTGCCAAGTGCACCTTTAGGGTAGCTGGCCTCCCCCAAGGAATTCAAATGCACCAAATAATCCAGGATCGTGGGCACACCAGCAGATTCTGGGAAATATGTTTACCAGCACACCATATGGAAAATCTCTTCCATTTTGAATTATAGGTAGCCCTGGTGGAAGGCTTTCTAGAGGCCTTCAAGATATCCAATACACCTTGAGAGAGGTGTAGGTCAGCAAACTCTAACTCTTCAAGAGCCAAGCCTTGAGATTGAGAGATTTGAGGTTCGGATACCAAACTCTCCCCTGGGCACAGGTTAGCAGGTTGTGATTCCTGAGAAGACATAGGGGAGGGTGGACTGCTAAGGACATGAGGAGTGGGTACCAGGGTTGCCTGGCCCAATCTGGAGCAATCAGGATCATCTTGCAGGATTGAGATCTGATTCTGACTAGCACTTTGAAAAGAAGGGGAGGGGAATGCATGAAAACTTCCCTTCCCAACTGAGAAGGAAGGCATCCAGAGGGACTGAGCCCAACACTGGGGGACTGCAGCAAAAAAGGGGAAGTTGGTGATTGTCTGGGGCTGCAAAGAGACCTATTTGCGGAGTGCCCCATCTGGCAAATATTACCTCCAGTACCAGGGGATCCAGTGCCCATTCGTGATGGCCCTGGGAAATCCTGCTGAGAGCATCCGCTAGGACATTGTCCTTGCCTGGGAGGTGAACTGCCGTAAGGGAGGCGTTCAGAGAATAAGCCAGAGACCACAACTTCATTGCTTCGGTGCACAAGGCTGTAGACCGAGTGCCCCCTTGCTTGTTGATGTACCACATTGTGGTGGTATTGTCTGTTCTGACCTGAACCACCTTGTTCTGGACAGATGTGGAAAAAACCTGGAGTGCTAGAAAAACTGCTCTGAGCTCCAGCAAATTGATGTGGAGCAGAGATTCTTGAGGGGACCACAGCCCTTGGGTGGAAAGGTTGCCCATGTGAGCTCCCCACCCCAAGAGGGATGCATCTGTAGTAAGGGTCAAGGAATGAGACTGGGGAGTGAAGGGAACTCCCTGTTTCAGATTGTTCTGATCCTGCCACCACTGAAGGGCCTGGATCAGGGTTCGAGTCACTGGAATCAATTTGGTTAAGGGGTCTGTCCTTTGAGACCAAAAGGCTCTCAAATGGAACTGAATGTCCCGCATCTGAAATCTCGCTCCCTGCACCACTGCTGTAGAAGCAGCCATGTGCCCCAGGAGCTGTAGAAAATGCCTTGCTGGTCGAGAGACATGCATGGTGAAAGAGGAGGCCAGAGACACCGGGGTCCTTGCTCTTTCCAGAGGAAGGAAGGCTCTGGCTTCTTTTGTGTTCAGTTCTGTGCCTATAAAGGTGAGAAGCTGAGCAGGCTCCAGAACTGACTTTGGAATATTGAGAAGGAAACCTAGAGATGTAAGCAGGTGCTGGGTTACTTGTAAATGTAGTTTGACCTGTTCTAGAGACTGGCCTACAATGAGCCAGTCGTCCAGATAAGGAAAGATGGCAATCTTTTGCCTTCTTAAATGAGCAACTGCTACTGCCAGGCATTTTGTGAACACCGTTGGGGCCGAGGTGAGGCTGAAGGGCATTGCTCTGAACTGGCAATGGCCTGAGGGCAGTTCGAATCTGAGGTACTTTCGATGGGAGCTTCTTATGAGAACATGGAAGTAGGCATCCTTGAGGTCCAGGGAGGCTAGCCAGTCCCCTGGCCTTAGAGAGGGTAAAATAATCCCCAGGGTCACTATTTTGAACTTTGGTTTTAAAAGGTGCTTGTTTAGATACCTGAGATCCAGAATGGGCCGCCATTCTCCTGTCTTTTTTGGGGTAAGGAAGTACCTGGAGTACAACCCTTTGCCCTGGTGTATGGGTAGAACCCTTTCCACGGCTCTGAGAGCCAGGAGGGCAGAAACTTCTGCTTCCAGGGCAAGTGCCTCTGATGGGTTTGCAGGTGGAAAAGATCTGGCTCTCATCTTCGGAAATTTTTTGAAGCTGAGAACCAGTCCCTGGCTTACTACTTCCAGAACCCATTTGTCTGACGTTAAAGACTTCCAGTCCTGGACAAAGTAAGCCAGCCTGCCCCCTATCAGTAGAGGAGAATTGGCCCTGGCTACCCCATCAGGGAGCCTGTTTTGCAGGGGCTTTGGGTTGAGGGGTAGAAGCAGGCTTACTAGAGCCCCTTCTGCCCCTTCCTCTAAAGAACCCCCTCTGGGCATAAGCAGAAGGGAGGCCTGGGCTTGGTAAAACGGCCTATGAAAAGGCCTGCCCCTGCCCCTGACATGCTGCCTTTGAGGAGTGACTTGCCTTTCTTTGGCATGTGCACTCCTATAGGTGGTCCTATACTCATCCATTTTCTTCATAGAATTCTCTGTCTGCTCCCCAAACAGAGAATTTCCTACAACAGGAAAATCCATAGCCTTAGACTGGGTATCCTGTGACAGGGCAGTACATCTGAGCCAGGCCATTCTGCGAAGAGACACAGATTTAGCCATAACTCTAGATGAAACATCATTAGAATCTACAGCAGCATGAAATTGCACCTTGGATGCCTCAATCCCATCCGCAGCCACCTGCTCCAGCTCCCTGGCAAGCTGTTCAGGTGCCTGTTTTGCTAGGGCCAGGACAGTATCCCACCTGGATTTCTGGTACCTAGCTGCATAAGCCATATAATTTGCCTGTCTGAGTCCCAAAGATGCTGCCATGTACTGCTTTTTTGCCATGGCATCCATCCTCCTGGAATCCTTTTCAGGAGGGTGAGAGGCTAGAGGAATATTAGCCTTGTCACAGGCTGCAGCCTGCACTGCCCCCACATGGTTGCACTGCTGAGATAGGAACTCTGTATCACAGCCTGATAAAGCATACCTCTTGTCCATCCTTTTATCCACAGGGAGGATAGAATGAGGAGTTTTCAGAATTTTTACTGTCTGTTTCCTAAAAGATTTATGCAAGGGAATAGACAGTCTCCTAGACTCTGGAATATCCATAATTTCCACAAAATCAGGCTCTTCTTGATCATCAACAGCTTCCTCAACAGGGAGTTGCAGAGTGTCAGCAACTTTCTTGTAAAACAAAAATGAGAAGGGACTCAGATAGCCTGGGAGGATACTCCTGAGGGTCTGTCTGGAGAGATGTCAGTTCAATGGGCACATCAGACTGTCAAAATCACACTCACTCTCTCGTACCCCTCCTCCCCTTCCTCTGGTTCATAAAAATCTTCAAAATCATAATCTTGAACCGAGGGAACCGACCGAACCGGGCGCTTGCCCAATGGTGCCAGTTCGGATGGAACTGGGGAAAGAGACTGGACAATTTGGATAGCTTTGGCTATTTCATCAGCGGTTGGAGAAAGAACTTTTGGCCCCAAACTAGCTGACCTTCTAGCCCTTTTAGTTGGAACCGGCTCCTCAGAGCTGGTTCTTCGTTTGACCAAGGAAGTATCGCCCTGGTCAGAGGGCACTCCCTCAGGTTCAGTTGGAACCAAACCGGGCTGGCCATCCGGGTCAGCGGACTTTTTGACCTCCCTTTCCCTGAGCCTACCAACTCTTTTTTCCACGGCGGCAGCAGGAAAATTCTGACAAATCTGTCAGTCTGCATTAAGGTGGTCAAACCCCAGACAATATACACAAATGGTGTGTGGGTCAGCCTTGGCAAAGGCTTCCCCACAGAGGCCACAGTGTTGAAACCCAGTGGGTTCAGTTTTTCTTTTGGGTTTCTCAGACATAGTGCCAGCCTAACCAAAACTTGCCCGTTAATGGCAATCCACCAAGCAAGACTCTCTTATCGGTTCCCAACTGTGTCACAGGTCGTGGAAAAAAACGTAATAAAATCCGTTTTTTTTAGAACCGATAAGACCCAGGAACCGCACTCTAAAGGGCTAGAAAGTAATTTTTAAACCCCTCTGATCGGTTCAAACCGAACCGAAAAAGATGTTTACAAGTTCCACACAGAAGAAAAAATAATAAATAAGCCTATCTATTACTTACAATACCATAGACAGAGCTTGAACCGACGATTGTGGTTAAATTTCGGTAAAATAAACCGAGAATTACACTTTAAAACCGACAAACAAACCGAGCAGCAGGAGGAATCTCGGGCGACTGTTCAGTGAGGTGGAGTAAAGAATCTGACAGTTTAAGTTTGAGCTTCAACAGACAGAGTGTTTAACCGAGCTTGCGCTCAAGATTCCATGCCCTGCATGGAAGTTAACTCTTTCACCTCCGGAGCAGTTCTAACCTGGGGTTATACTGCATATGTCATAATATAGCAAGACTTCATGTTGTTTGAAAGACAGTTATGTGGACTTTACACATGATGTCCTAGATGAGATCAGGAAAGGTTTTCTAAGCTTAGAATCTAAGATATCTGGTGTCCAGGAAGATATGAAAGGACTTAGAAGCAGTATACTGGCCATGAATATGAATCACTGAAAATACATAGATACATAGACAGTGTCGGCAGATAAGGGCCTATGGCCCACCCAGTCTGCCCATTTAAGTTTGTAAGTTCAGTTTATGTTTTCCAGGAAGTCTGTTGCCCCTTACCCCTGACCTCCAGAATTCCTTTATGTCTATCCCATGCATCAAAATGATCAGCATACTTTAGAAATAGAAGCTAAAATATCTGAAATGGGGAAAGACATTAAAGAACAAAAAATAGAAATGGTCACAACTACAGTAAAAAGTAACAGAGCTAGAATGGTGCTCTAGGAGAGATAACCTCAAAATCCTTGGCATCCCAGAAGGAACAGAAAGAGATAACATTCCAAAATTTTGTGAGAAGTGGTTCTCCGAGCTGGTGGGGAGGAACTACCCGGAGAAGAAAATAGAACTTGAAAGGGCACATAAGTCTCCAGCTAGAAGAGTCCCTAATGCTAGATTGCCTACGATTGTATTTGTCAAGTTTCACAGATTTCAGGAAAAGGAACTGGTGCTGCCAGAAGCAAAGAAGAAAAAAACCTTGTTGATTCAGGGTACACAAGTTTCAATCTTCCGAGACATAGGTCCTGATCTTCAAAAGAAGAGAAATGCCTACAAAGAAATAAAACGAGATGTATGGAATAAGCAAATAGCCTTTTCATATCCAACTTCAGCCACCTTAAGAATTTTCTATAATGTCAAGGCTTTCATGGCAAATTCCCCAAAAGCGGCAAAAGATTTTGTACAACAAATGATGAATAATGCATCTCAGTTATAAAAAAAAAAAAGACAACACCTTTTACACATTTTATAGTCTCGGGGAAAGTTCTATAGATTAAAAAGGAAGCAAGTGGCAAACTATAAAACAAGCATTTGTCAATGCCGAATGTTGTCGCACTGGCATTGGCATTGGTAGTGCAGGAGTTAGAGATGCGTAATAGAAATGGCAGGGAAATATTGAAGTGAGGCCAACCCCATCTTTACCCTGCAGAGACTGGGAGGCATTGGGGTGGTCCTTTGGGTCATCAGCTTTAACACTCATGCCATTTTACTTCACCCTACCCTGTAGACACTGACAAGGGTCATGGTGTACTTTGGGGTTTTTGGGTGTTATACTTACCCCATTCCATAAGGAAATATGCTGAGGTGGGTGCAGTATAAGAGAATGGGGTGAACTTTGTGGCCAAACACTGCAAGGCATACCACGATGCCTGTCACTGACTGCAGGGTGGGGGTGGGGGCGGAATGACGTGAGCATTACAGCCGATGATCCCAAGTCACACCTCTGACACCTGTCAGTCTGTACAGGTTGGGGTGCTACAGTTGGGAACCCTAACACCGTAGGAGTGTGTTGGTATTTTCACTCCAAATTTTCAACATGGGCTTTTTGTGAGCCCACCTCATGAAGAGTGGCATTATCAGTTTGTTAGCTGAAAGGTGGTTTTGCACAGCAGCTATGCCATTTGGCGACTCAAGGATGAAAACACATTTTGGGCAGGATGTGGAAAATGACAACTGTATTGTGCATGAGGAGGTGTACAAAAATGTCAACATTGAAAATCTGGAGTGCAAATAGGAAACATTGGTGAAGTCATGAGCATGCATAGAAACTGTGCAACACATGATCATAACCCAATTATTTTGGGGAGTTTGTTAGTCACATTTTCAACATAGGCATTTTGGGACCTCCCCTGATGAACAGTGGTGCTGTGATTTTGTTAATCTGTCCCAAAAGTTGATTTCCCACACCGACCACGCCATTGTGTGCCACATGTGCAGAAACACATTTAGGGCAGGATGTGAAAAATGACAGCTGTACTGTTTATAAGGAGGTGTGAAAAAATGGCAGTGTTGAAAAGCTGGCATGAAAATATTTCAAATTTACGAAGTTACAAGGGTGCGTGGAAACTGCGCAATGCATGCTTGTAACACAGTAATTTACATATTATAGTCATTTTGGCATGAAATTGTCAAAATAGGCATTTTAGGACCTCTGCTCATGAACAGTGTAACCATCATTTCCTCAAACTGTCCCAAAAAATTATTTCACACAGTGACCGTGCTATCACATGCAAAAACACATTTCGGTCAGGATATGTAAAATGACAGCTGTACTGTTCATAAGCAGGTATGGAAAAATGCCAGTTTTGAAAATCTGGAGTGAAAATATTACAAATTCACAAAGTTACACGCATGCGTGGAAACTGCGAAACACACGCTCGTAAAACAGCCATTTTTGGAATTTTTCCCACCAAATTTGCAACATAGGCTTTTTGACAGATCACCTCATGAACAGTGGCACTGTTGTTTCATTAATCCATCCCAAAAGGTGATTCTGAACAGTGACCTCAAAATCACCTTTTGGGACCGAATAACGCCATGACAGTGCCTGAATTCATGACGAGGGGTTCCAAAACTGCCATGTTGAAAATTTGGTGTCAAAATTCCCAAAATGTCTGAGATATGCACCAAAGCTGAAAAAACCTATTTATACCATTATACAGCTTACTGGCATTTCTTCAGTTCAGTCGGCTTTGGAGTGCAAGTCGTGTTCCTAGTCCACGAATTGTCGCGGGGCTCCGGAGGTAAGTATGGGATGAAGGGGGTGGGGAGGCAGGGTGCACAGAGGGTGGGCGCGGGTTGCTGGAGTGGGCAGGAGACCGCAAGGGACCATTTTCTTTTACAGGTAAGAAAAAAAAAAAAAACATTACAGGGCATTTTTTTTACAGGGTATTTGGTATGCTGGGGTGGGCTCTCAGCATGCCACCTAAGTGTTTTGGGGGAGGGATGCAGTAGTCGATGGGGGATTGGGCACCCCTGTCAGCACATAAGGAAGGGGAGGGGGAGACATGAGCCGAGGGGGATTGGGCACCCCCCTCAGTACACAACATGGGGGAAATTCATGCTGATGGGGAGTGGGCTCCCCATTAGCAGATGAACTGGGAAAGGGGACTGAAGCCAACAGGATTGGGTCCCTGTCAGCAAGAAAGGTGTTTTGGGCGCATGATGCGAGGGGGATTGGGCACCCCTTGGCACACAGCAGAATTGGGGGGGATTATGCTGATGGGGTGTGGACTCCCCCATTGGCATTGTGACAGGCGTCGGCGGCAGTCACTGCCGCCATGTTGCCTGCACATCGGGAGGCTTGTTGTGGTCACACTGCATGAGAACTTACCTCTCATTGCAGCGGGCCTTTTCTCAGATGTGGTGGCCACATTCGATATGCAGGTTGTCGGCCCCTGCTGCTGGCTGATTGGGGAATGAGGGACGCACCTACTGATGCATGCCCTGCATTTGCCCAACAGTGACCGTGCCCCAAATCTGCTACTACCGCAAGATGTTGGCTGTGCAAGTGCGCCAACATAAAAAGGGTACAAAGTAACATTTTATATAAGGAGCATTCTGACTGTAGATGGAGAGGTTCAGACTTCATTTTGAATGGATAGTATAGTTTTATGGGTCTATGGAAGAGTTGATCCCAAGGTAGGAAAGAAGGGTGGGTTTAGAACAGATAATGATAGGAAAGGGGAAATTAGGGCCCATAAGAAAATTATTTATGGATTTGGGATGGCTGTACTCCAGGAATAAAATCAAATCCCTCCATGTTCATTCAGTTGGGTTTGGGCCAAAGGACATACAAGGGATGTATTAATACAAGGTGCAAAATCATTTGGAAATGCAAATATTTAACTTTGTGTCATGGAATGTAAATGGGTTAAAAACCCAATTAAAAGAAAAAGAATTGTAGCATATAAAGCAGATTGCATAATTTTACAAGAAATGCATCTTACTAATGCAGAATTTAACAAATTTTGTGGATTTTGGGGGGAGGGGTAGGCATATCATACTGGGTCTAATGGTAAAGCAAGAGGGGTGGCCATCATATTTGCTAAAAACATAAAGTTGAAACTATTAGAACAGTTTTTGATATTAATCACAGATGTGGTTTAGAAGGGAGGTCAGGAAGCACTTCTTCACAGAGAGGGTGGTGGACACTTGGAATGCGCTGCCGGAAGAGGTGGTCTCATTGAAGATAGTGGGCAGCTTTAAGAGAGGCTGAGATAGGCATAGGGGGAAGGTAAGGATCATGGGTAGGGAGGACTGGAGGTGTGGGGAGGGAGGGCAGGGACAGTAGCTCAAGCTGTGCACCCTGCAATATGAGTAGACTAGTCTGTATGTATGTCCGTATGTAACCTTACATGTCAGAATTAATAAGGTTGACTTAACTATCTCTGGAGTGTATGGTCCTAATAAGGACAATCCAAGATTCTTTACAGAGTTTTTACAACCCTGACTCAGTTCCCCCACTCGACTTTGGTGAGGGGGAGACTTTAATACAGTCCTTAACCCCACCATGGATAGGTCTGGGTCTTACTCAGCCCTGTCAAAGTCAGCAGAAGTCTTTCAAAAGAGCTTGGATGCACTAGATCTCTATGACATACAGAGATACAAGAATAGGAAGGGCCTGGAGTTCTCCCACTTCCTTCACAGACATCAGGTCTACTCTAGAATTGATTGAGTGTTAGGGTCTCTGAGTATTATGCCCAAGATAAATAAGATAACCGATGAGGGCATAAGTATTTTGGACCATTAAGCTATTTACTGTACCTTAGAAGCTTCAGGTTTTACCTTGAGTAATGGCTGGAGAATGGACCCACTGTTCTGTAAGGATGTGAAATTCCAGGAGTTTATTAGAGATCAATTAGATATCTATATCTCCTTTAACTGAGGGAAGGCGACTTCTATGGCAACTACCTGAGATGCTTTGAAAGCAACCATGAGAGGACAAATAATTTAAATATGAATCATGGGTAAACTGAAATAGACAAAAGGAAGTGACTAACTTAGAGAAAGAAGTTAAGAGAGCAGAAATGAGGTACATTCATACCCAAGCAGAAGAGGATCTTACACATTTACAGAATCTAAAAAGAAGATATGATGAGTTAATGAACAGAGAAATGGAGAAAAATATTCTTAGATCTAAGGCTAGGTATTATGCCCAGGCTGACAAATCTGGGAAAATACTTGTGTATCAATTACAGAAGGAGAGAGCAGAAAGAAAGATTAAGGAAATAATGATTGATAACATAACTAATGATAAAGCAATGGGGCCAGATGGGGTGCACCCCAGGGTCCTTAAAGAACTAAGAGAGGTGGTGGCTGAACCTCTGGCTATCCTGTTTAGCCGATCACTGGAAACAGGGGAGATATCCAAAGACTGGAGGACAGCAGAAGTAGTCCCCTTATACAAAAGTGGGAACAAAGAGGAAGCAGGGAACTACAGACCAGTCAGCCTCAACTCGGGTAGTGGGGAAGATCATGGAAGCACTACTGAAGGAGAGCTTGGTGGAACATCTGGTTGTCAATGGACTACAGGACCCAAGGCAGCATGGTTTCACCAGGGAGGTCATGTCAGACCAACCTCGTTGAATTTTTTGACTGGGTGACTAGGGAGGTGGATCAGGGGAGGGCAGTGGACATGGCCTATCTGGACTTCAGCAAGGCCTTTGACACTGTGCCACATAGAAGACTATTACACAAACTGAGGAATATGGGTGTGGGCAGGACAGTAGTGTGATGGGTAGGTAACTGGCTGGGTGGCAGGACACAGAGGGTGGTGGTAAATGGCTGTCACTCCACAGAGGGAAGAGTGACCAGTGGGGTACCACAGGGATCAGTGCTGGGACCGGTCCTATTCAACATCTTCATCAGTGACATTGCGCAGGACCTAGAAGGCAGAATTTCACTGTTCGCTGATGACACAAAGCTCTGTAACAGAGTAGACATACCAGAGGGTGTAGACAGAATGAGAAGGACCTGCAGAAACTTGAAGAATGGTCAGGGTTTGGCAGTTGAAATTCAATGCAAAGAAGTGCAAGATAATGCATATGGGGCACAAAACCCTGGCACAATATATCAGTTGGGGGGTGAGGATATAGCATGCACCAAGCAGGAAAAGGATCTTGGGGTTGTCATCTCTGATGACCTCCAAGGTAGGGAAACAGTGTGACAAGGCAGCAGGTAAAGCAAATAGGATGCTGGATGTATAGACAGGGGCATCACCAGCAGGAAAAGGGAGGTCATAATTCATATACAAGACACTAGTGAGGCCCCACCTGGAGTACAGTGTACAGTTCTGGAGACCATACCTACATAAGGACATAGACAGGGTAGAGAAGGTTCAGAGGAGGGCAACAAAGATGGTGCATGGATTGCATCACAAGTCCTATGAAGACAGGTTGAAGGAACTGAACATGTACTCCCTGGAGGGAGAGGAGGAGAGAGGGATATGATAGAGACATACAAGTATCTTACAGGGAGGAACAGGGTGCAGGAAAACACTATTTTAAGCAAAAAGATGTTCCAGGACTAGAGGCATGGGATGAAGTTGGAGGGAGGATGATTCAGAAACATGAGAAAGAATTTCTTCACAGAGCGGGTGGTGGACAAGTGGAACACCCTGCCAGAGGAAGTGGTGGGGGCTGAAACAATCACGGGATTTAAGAATGCATGGGATAGACATAAAGGAATTCTGGAGGTCAGGGGTAAGGGGCAACAGACTTCTAGGAAAACAAACTGAACTTACAAGCTCAAATGGGCAGACTGGGTGGGCCATAGGCCCTTATCTGCTGACACTGTCTATGTATCTATGTATAATGATCCAGAGGTAATTAATAAAGAATTTGAGAATTTTTACTCATCTTTATATACCTCAGAACTTAAAGAAGATAACAAGAATAGCAGTTTTAAAACTGAAATTCCAGCTATTCATAAAGAAGTGCTGGATAAACCCATATCACAAGAAGAAACTGATTTGGCTATTACCGGAATGGGAGGCAGGAGAGCTCCAGGTGCAGCTGGTCTACCGATTGAATTCTATAAAACTCTGGGAAGTAAAATATGGATCTGTCTGGCAGACTTATTTAACTCCTTTATTATTGATAAAAAATACCTGAATCATTTAAGGAAGCAATAATAATAGCATTGCTAAAAGAAGGAAAAGATCCAAAATACTGTGCCTCATATAGGCCAATATCCCTTTTAAACTCCAATTATAAAATATTCACAAAAGTTTTAGCCTCCAGATTGGAGAAAATTCTTCCCAAGATAATTGCAGAAGATCAGACCAGGTTTGTTAAACAAAAGAGATGCTTCAATAACACTAAAAATGCCCTGTATGTTGTAGATAGTCATAAAGAGACAGCTACAACTCTGTTATCCTTAGATGCTGGAAAGGCCTTTGACAGGGTCGAGTGGGAATACCTGTTTAAGATACTGGACTTGATGATTGTGGGCCCTACCTTTTTGGAATGGATTAAATTGCTTTATAAGGACCGAAGAGCCAGGGTTGTGACAAACCAGAACATTTTACCTCCATTTAGATTATCGAGAAGCACCAGACAAGGGTGCCCGTTGTTCCCCCTTTTATTCACTTTAATAATAGAACTGGCAAATTTAATTAGAACCACAGAAAGCATTGAAGGAATACAAGTGGGGAACAAAATAATAAAACTGTCTTTATACACAGATGATATTCTGTTATATTTAAAAAAAATGGTATATGCTGTGCCTGTTCTTATGGACAATATAAACAAATTTGGACAAGAGTCTGGATACAAAATAAACTGGAAAAAGTCAGAATTGTTGAGATTGTGCTCCAGAACTCCTCCCCCTTTACAATTAAGCAATGTGGTTACTAATCTAGACAAAATTAAATATCTGGGAATATATTTGAGTAGACATTTGAAAATAATTCTAGAATATCACTTAAAACTTACGTTGCACAAAATAAAACAAGCATTTGTCAATGCCGAACGTTCGCTTGCAGGTATTTGCAGTGGTATTTGGCACTTGCACATGCCTTAAAAAAATCAGTGACAAAGAAGTACAAGCATTTGTCAATGCCAAATGTTGCTTGCTTCTATGTGCTGTTTAGGTATTTGGAAATCATTGGAGTGCAAATATTGAAAATTCTCGAACTTACTAGCGTACATAGGAACTGCGCAACGCATGCTCGTAAAACAGTCATTTTTAGGAATTTTTTCACCAAATTTTCAATATAGCCATTTTAAGACCTCTGCTAATGAACAGTGTCACTGTGATTTTCTTAATGTGTCCCATACATTGATTTCGTACACCGACTGTGCCATTGTGCGCTACATGGGCAGAAACATGTTTTGGGCATGATGTAAAAAATGACAGCTGCACTGCTCATAAGGAGGTGTGGTAAAATGGCAATGTTGAAAATCTGGAGTGAAAATATTGAAAATTCGCAAACTTACGAGCGTGCATAGGAACTGTGCAACGCACACTCGTAAAACAGTCATTTTTAGGAATTTTTTCACCAAATTTTCAACACAGCCATTTTAAGACCTTTGCTCATTGAACAGTGTCACTGTGATTTTCTTAATGTGTCCCATACATTGATTTTGCACACCGACTGCGCCATTGTGCGCTACATGGGCGGATACATGTTTTGGGTGAGATGTGAAAAATGACAGCTATACTACTCATAAGAAGGTGTGGTGAAATGGCAATGTTGAAAATCTGGAGTGAAAATATTGAAAATTCATGAACTTACAGTCGTAGGAACTACTGTACACACTAAGTAAAAGCAGGTCATTTTAGGAATTTTTCCATCAAATTTTCAAAATAGGCTTTTTGAGAGCCCACCTTATGAACGCTGGCACTGTCATTTTGTTAGTCAGGCCCAAAAGGTGATTTCGCGCAGTGACTGCGAAATCACCCTTCAGGCCCGAATAATGCCATGACAGTGACAGAATTCATGAGAAGGGGTCCCAAAAACCCCATGTTGAAAATTTGGTGCAAAAATTCCAAAAAATGCCTAAGATATGTAACAAAGTTGAAAAAAAAAACATCTAGCCCATTATACAGCTTACCGGCATTTCCTCAGTTCGTGGTCGGCTTTGAAGAGTGCAGACGTGTTCTCAGTCCAGCGAAGATTGTGGCACCGAGCTCAGAGGTAAGTATGGGGTGGAGGATGTGAGAGGCAGGGTCGGATGGGTGAGGTGCGGGTTGTGGGAGGGTGGGAGACTGCGTGGGACCGTTTTAATTTACCTTTTTTTCTATAATTGGCGGCACGTACATTTACCCACGCTGGGGTGAGCTCCGGCATGGCAGAAAGATGGCTGGGGGCCGTGGAGCCGATGGGGATTGGGCACCCCACGCCGGTAGATGACGCCGGACGCCGCTACGCTGGGGTGGCCCAGCCGTAGCAGCAAAGATTTTGGGGGCGCGGAATGCTGCAGCACACAGCGGTGGTTTTCTTTGAAGAGAAGACCACCTCTGTCATACACAGCACTGCAGCGATTGGTGCAGGACTGCCATGCCTGCTCAACAGAGCAGGGGATTGCACAGGGAAGGCACACCTCCAAAGTGTCCCATTCTCCCAAGACGTTCCTTACGCATGCGCGCAAGTGAACGTAAAAAGGACATGGAGAACTGGACACACCTCCCTATCACATTAATGGATAGGACACAGGTAATTAAAAATGATGGTGTTACCAAAAATTTAATATGTGTTACAGTTTATTCATCTACTTATTTTTAACTCACAACTTAAATTCTTGGAAAAAACTATTCAAAACTTTCTATGGAAAAACAAGAGGCCGTGACTCACCCTCACAAAGCTGATGGAAAGAGAGGAGGTAGAGCTTAATCTTTCAAATTTTAGTGCTTAATAATATGCTGCAATTCTTTCTCATACTAAAGAGTATTACTCGGAATCCCCACCATGGTGGGTGGAATATGAAAAGATGTATTTTAAAAATAAAAGATACTATCACCATTTATACATAGAACACAATAAGAAAGAGCTGAAAGATATTCCAAACATTTTTATAAGAAACACGTTAATTGTCTGGAACTTCTATCATAAGTAAAGAAAGGAGAATATAAGAATTAATATTCATAGTCCCATTAGTGTGGCACTAGACAGTAGACTGATCACGGAGTGAAAGGGAGTTAATCCTTGGGGAAAGTCACCATAGTAGACATTGGAGACTTTTATAATAACAAGCATTTTATGTCATTTGAAGAACTAAAGTGAAAATATGGACTCCATGAGTCAGAGTGGTTTAACTATATTCAAATTAAAGAAAGTCTGAAAAAAAATTTTAACAGACACTTAGAGTGTCCCACTATATCTTCATTACAACAGTGGATTGACTCTACAGACCAGTGCTTTATACTTATATCAAAAAATTAAAAGAACTTCAATTTAAATCAGTTGCCACCTCATTTAAATCTTAAAAAGAGCTGGGAAAAGGAACTACAATATTATTTCCCAAAGGGGAGATGCAAATAAATTCTTAAATTAATAAAACCCACCACAAGTATCCATTTAAATCAAATTCAATTTAACTTTTTTCCCACAGGATTTGTTATACTCCCCACTTACTAAATAAATTTAACTCGGATATCACCCCTACTCGCCATAGATGCAAGGTCCATAGAGGCACTCTGAAGCACGTGATTAACTCATGTCCTAGAATAAAACCATTCTGGGATAAGATATTCTTCACTCTGAACAAAATTCTGGGATTAAAAATAAAATTTGGCCAGAACTCTGTAGATTGGGAATGTCCCAATCCCAACAGCTGCCTTCAGGACACCTTAAGATCATATTGAATATGGGTCTGATTAATACTAGGCGATGTATAGCACACTTGTGGAAAAATGAGAATCCACCAGATATTCTACTATGGAGAAATTTGTTCCTGGAGTGTATCCAGCCAGAAAAATTATATTGTTTAGATTTGAATGCACTAGGTAAATTTGAAAAAGTATGGACACTGGTGACTACTTTAATAAACACAAATCAAATTTAATAAGGGTCAAGAGGAGGGTAGGTATTAGAGTAGGTTTAGGATAGGTTAAATAGATTAGGACAGGTTAAGTGAGAGGGGGTAGGCACACATTTCCCCAGGTGAGGACGTTTCAGTAGATAACGATAAAACCCAGTGGGTGGAGACTCTGTTACTTCCAATTACTATATTTGATTGCTGAACCTGGGGGGAAAAGATTTACAGACTGTACCCTTTTAACAATGTGACCCAGCTAGGTCAAAGAGAAAGTTCTTCCTCTGTGGGTGTCAGGAATTCTTCCTCCAGTTCCATCTATTTGACTTGGTCAGCTAAGTCTCTGTTCTGGTACATCCCTCTCTAGCTCCTTTGGAAGCATGTTGGGGAGGGGCTCTGACTTGGTGAACAGAGTACTGGACTCAAGGGAGGAGTGCTGGGGTAACCTGCATTGGTTGCTTCATGGTGAAGCAACTGAGTACCTTTGTGCATCTTGACTCCACTGTCTCTGATGTTTTGGTCTTTGTGTTTGCCAAGGCTCCCTCAGTTGTACAATAGGTCTCAGCACTACCTGCTGATGTCTCGCTTGTCTTGAGTCAGTATGACCAAGAAGTTCCTGGTTCCTGCTTGTCAGTGATGGGCCCTGCTTCCCCTGTCTTCTCTGTGAACCTTGGTGAATGTCTCGGCCATTCTCTTTCAGCTGTATTGACTTGTTCATAAAGTGTTGGGCTTCTTGAGGGATTTTAAATAAACATTTTTCGCCCAGTGTATTGAGAGCGATTGGGCATTTGCGTTGTCTGGGCATATTTCACAGGGCTGAATGACTTTCTCCTGTCAGCAGGGTCCTTGGAGAAATCTTGAAATATGAAAATGTAGCGGATCCTACCAGTCCCATTGGTATCTGCTATTACTGGACACAGGCTCTGGCCATACCGAAAGAGGCTCGGGTACGGCAGACCATATGGCAGCATCTACATAAATTTATCAGACAAGATAGGCACCATTTGACTCAATTTCAGATCTTGTAAAATCTCTATTACACCTCTGCAAGGCTGAATAAAATGGAGCAGCTCGCTTCGCCGATATGTTCTGTATGTAGGACAGAAGAGGGACATCTAAAAAACATCCTTTGGGAGTGTATTAAAGTGGTTCCCTTTTGGAGCTCAATTAAAAATTCTTTGGATCTTCTGGGATTGGAAGATTGCTTCATGCCTGAGATACGCCTGGTGGGTATCTACCACGACCAACATTTTGGTCCACGAAACACATACTGTATATAGCCTTGATAGCAGTCACTGATAAGATTATCATTTTACTGCACTGGTTAGATGAAGATATCCCTACTTTTAGAGAATGGCATCATGAAATCCTCCAGGCTCTTGAGGTTGAGGAACAAATAACTCAAAATCAAGGAAAGAAAGAAAGAAAGGTTTATCGACCACTGGGAGCCATTCCATACATTATTGTCTATTGTCTCGACCTCAAGAGGGCAACCAAATAGTATGGATCTGTTGCTCATTTTTGTCTCAGGTTTCTTCTTTTTAGGTTCTGTGGTACCCACTAAGTCAGTTGTGTGTCTCAGATTATTACTAGTATGTTACTATAACCTTCTTCAGGGATTACAATATTTCCCCCCTTTGGAAGACTTGCATATTCGGTGCTCTGGGTTGTGGGTTGGATCAGGGCGGGTGGGTGGTGTTTTTTTTTGTCTTGTTCTTTTCCATATTGTATTATATTCCTTATTATTGTATTTGTTAGTGTTTTTAATTGTTTGTTGTTAGTATTGTTGAAACTTTTTCAATAAAGTATAGTTTATAAAAAAAAGAAAAAGAAAATGCAGTGGCCATTCCATTTGAGGGGACCCTTCTTTCTAGCTAGGCACAGTATTTGTTCTTTTATACTGTATCCTAGTAAACAAGTCAGTTTTGGGTGAGGGGCTAAAGTCCTGTGGGGGCACTCAGTCTCGAGCTGCCCATCCCAATGATCATCCAAGAGCTTCAGAAGCATTGATTGAAGCAAATAACATATGTCCTTGCTTTCTGACCCCACCAGGACCCTTACTATGTGAATACTATTGCAACAGTCTCAGTTCTGGAAGTCATCGACTTTGTCTCATAATATAATAGCTGCACTTGCCTTTCAGTAATCTGCATTTTTTTCCATAAGGAAGGGTCATCTTTGACTCGACCCTCATTGTGTGGAGCTTTGTGTCTTCAATTTGGATCTCTGCAGCCTTGACTCTGTCCTTAAATTTTTTATTGTTGTTCCTGATCTCCAGGATGTCTGCTGTGAGCATCTGGAGCAATTGTTTCATTTCTGTGAGGTCAGCAATCCCAACCACCTGCTGCTGCCATTTCCCTCCGTTTTCCATCTGCCTCTGATTTTTGGTCATAGGTACTTGAGAAAGGCTAGGAGGTTAAAATGAAAGATATCCCTGGGTAGCACTCAACAAGGGTTTTTAAACTAGCCCCATTTCACTGTTCAGTTCAACTGATGCATGACCGGATTGCAAGAGATGATGACTAGACTGTGGAGAGCCTCTGGCATATGTGGCCATCTTGCTGATGACAACACCAGAACCACCCATGGATTAGTTTTCCACTGCTTATATAAACAACCGTTTAGTTTGCCATGATTTTCATCATTCTAATCCACAATTTATGTAACCGCAAATTATTAATCTGCGGTTCAAACTCCAATTAAGAAATTTCTGAATTCCGCTTCTGAGGGAATTCCATGGAATTTATCAGAATATTCCAAACTTCTGCAGAATTCCAACCTGTCAGAATTAGCAAATTCCACAGACTACTAAAGATAATACAATGTACATAGAATGATGCTCAAGCACGTGTTTGTTATGAGTTTTACTTTTACACACCCAAGGTGTGTGATGACCCATAAACCTTGAGAGCAAAGCTTGAAGGTTTAAGAGGTTATCACACAATGGGGGTGCATAAAAGAAGCCACATAAACACACACATGCCCTGGCTGTTATTTTTTATAATATTCTGTCCCAATTTAGTTTCAACAGTTTGCATCATTTTCAGTTGAATTATTTTTATTGTAACTAGAAGAAATGTAACTGTGTTTAAATACATAACTAACTCAAGGCAGTTTTCACTCAGCAGGTTAGAGTAACCATAAAATAGACACCATATTGTGGCTTACTTCAGTTCATGTATTTGAAACAGTCCAGTTGCTATCTAATCAGTCGCGTGGTCAGAAATTCCAAGATATGCTGCAAAAAGTCGCGCTGATTGGCAGCCGTCACACTGATGTTTGGGCTGCTAAACTAGTGCTAGTAACTGTAACTCTGACTGTGGTAAGACTTATTTTACAGTTTTCTTCACAAATTGTTATTTTAGTGACATAGGAGTGCCGACTGAGGCTCATAGTTAACAGTTTCCCACCGAACCCCTCACATCTGACAGTGCTGACTGCCAACTATTCACAAACATTCCAGGTTAACACTTAAATCATCTATTGAAATGCTGTAATAACTGGGTGCGACATGACACCAAGTTATTACGGCATTTCACATCAGCCAAATTCTGGCTGATATAGGGGCTTCCCAGTTATTACTTGTACTGCTTGTTACTTGTTAAATTTATTCAACCCTGTGTACTGTGTTCTATGTATTATTCTATTCCAGTTTACGGGGGAGAGGGGATTGCAGGTGGAAGGGGATTTCAAGAAAGCTGAGGTGTGGAATGGATACTTCAGCTCGGCTTTCACAACAGAGGGGGAAGGAAGGGGCCCAGCTATAAATGAGAAGGGAAAGGAGAAAGGGGGTGGATCCTAGCCCAATCAGTGTGGAAGAGGTAAGGGAGGAATTAGGTAAGTTGAGGGTGAACAAAGCCATCGGCCCTGATGGCCTACACCCTAGGGTGCTCAGGGAATTAAGAGGGGTACTGGCAGAATCATTGGCAGGGTTATTTAACTTGTCCCTGAATACAGAGTGGGTATCAGAGGACTGGAAGAAGGCAGGTGTGGTGCCACTTCATAAAAGTGGCAGCAGGGAGGAGGCGGGCAATTATCGCCCAGTCAGTTTCACATCAGTGGTGAGTAAACTAATGGCTACAATATTGAAACAAAGGTTGGTTAGCTATTTGGAAGAGGACGGGTTGTAAGATATTCGGCAGCATGACTT
Source organism: Neoceratodus forsteri (assembly GCA_016271365.2). Lineage (NCBI taxonomy): Eukaryota > Metazoa > Chordata > Ceratodontiformes > Ceratodontidae > Neoceratodus > Neoceratodus forsteri. Next base: position 108,077,728 of record CM028137.1, read on the forward strand.
TACTCGGGGCTGGTCATGTCAGACGAACCTGATCGAATTCTTCGATGAGGTGATGAGGGTGGTTGATCAGGGTGGGGCAATGGATGTTCGGAAGGCCTTCGACACGGTGCCCCACAAAAGACTGATTAATAAGTTGGGGAGTCTAGGGGTGAGGCAGAAAATCACAAGATGGGTGAAGAGCTGGTTGGCAGGTAGAAGCCAAAGGGTGGTGGTCAACAGGTGCACTCTGGGGAGGCAAGGATGATGAGTGAAGTCCCACAAAGGTTGGCGTTGGGGCCCATTCTGTTTAACATCTACATCACCGACATAGCAGAAGGGCTGCAGGGGAAGGTCTGTTTTTTCATGGCCGACACAAAACTCAGCAACAGGTGGAAACCCTGGGGGAGTGGAGGCAATGAAGAATGATCTAAGATTACTGGAAGAGTGAGCAGAAACATAGCAGCTAAAATTCAATGCCAGGAAATGCACAGTGATGCTCTTTGGGAAGCGGAATCCAAATACCACATACACACTAGGGGGGAGATAATGACTGCAACCAGGCAGAAGGATCTAGGAATTATAATAACTGATGCTCTTTGAGTGGGTACCCAGTGCAGCAAGGCAGTGGGAAAAGCCAGCAGGATGATGGCATGCATAAGGAGACGGATAACCAGCAGAAGGAGGGAGGTGCTGATGCCACTCTACAGTTCCATGGTTAGGCCACACCTGGCATATGGGGTACAGTTCTGGAGGCCCCATCTACAAAAAGGCATAGATGGCATGGAAAGGGTGCAGAGAAGGGCCACTAAAATGGTGCATGGGCTAAGCAGGAAGACATACCAGGAGAGGTTAAAGGAGCTGGATTTGTATCCTCTGAAGACAAGAATGGAGAGGGGGGACATGATCAAAACATTCAAGTATGTGAAGGGGATCAACAAAGTTGGGGCAAGCTTATTTTACAGGGAAGGTACATACAAGAACTGGGGGCATGGATTGAAATTGGAGGGTGGAAGGTTTAGGGGAAATGTTAGGAAGTAGTAGTTCATGCAGAGAGTGGTTGAGTCTTGGAATGGTCTGCCAGAAGAGGTGGTGAGGGCAAGTACAGTGCAGGGTTTCAAGAAGGCCTGGGACAAACACAAGGGGTTGACATGGGGGGAAGGGGGGGACAAGCAGAGTGGGGAAAATGGGCAGACTCAATGGGCGGCCAGGAAGGTCCTTTTCTGCTGACGCATGTCTATGAATCTATCATGCTCTCCTGCTTTGTAATCTCCTGGATCGTGCCTGAAAATAGGCAACTGTCTGCCTAGTACACCCTATCTGGTCAACAAAAACTAAAAAATAAATAAATAGAATAAATATTGCATTATACAAACTTACAGACGGCACATATACATCAGACAAATGGGTAGAACAGGGTAACAAACAGTAATAGTGATGCATGCTTGTGCAGTGTTGTAAGCAGAATCAGTTCAAGAAATTTTACAGGGAAGCAAGTGTCAGAGCTGATGGGGAGTGGAGCAGGAGAAGGGGGATCTAGTTACAGGAACAGGACTCTGAATGAAATTCACAGAGCAAGACAATGCAACACATCATGGGAGACATATATAAACCAGACACTGTGTTTGTACAGTGAATGGTGTCACCCTGTGATGCATGGAATTCCATGCCTGGAATATGCTTATTGTGCTGCAGCACTGACATCGTTTTGTTGTTGTTGAGCTGCAACAGTGATGTCCATACACTATAAAAGATAATGCATGATTATACATACACAGATAAGCCTGTGCCTTCATCTCTGATCCTGTATGGCAACCAGTGACACTCTCGAGTTTCGCTGTCGAGGTTCCTGGTTGCCACATAAACCTCTCAATGCAGACCCAGTCTTGCTGTGTATGGCTGCCCATACATTATGCTTTATTTTAATTTATTTACCTTCTTTCTAATTCTGTTTTGAACTGTGGTCAAATAAACACAAAACTGTAAACAACAGGATTAGAGTAAAATTATTTAATATGATTTAAGTAGTAACTACATGAACAGGCAACATTTCTGGTAGTTCATCTTTTAACACGGAGGATAATGTTTGGGGTACTATGCACAACAAGCATGTGTAGCCATCAAGAAGTTGCCATGGTGACCTATTAAACCTCAAGAATGAAGCTAGAAAGGTTTGATCAGTCCCCATGGCAACCTCAAGATGGCTACTCCTGCTTGTTGTGCAAAGTACCCCATACATTGTCTAGTATAGTGTATGGTCCACCAGACAACAAACATGAGGTATACAACATAAAAACAATCAGTTTTACTTAAAACATGGTAAGCTAGGCTGGCCCGGTGGCACAGAGGGCTGAGGCACTGGACGTCTCACCTCGCAGCATGCCGGCGACCCAGGTTTGGGAGTGAGCCTGGGCCATCGGAGGTTGGCACGGGGGGGTGGGCGGAGCTGGATAAAGTAGTCATCAAGGCAGCTCTCCTCTCTGGGGAGGTGGGGTGGCATCCCTCGCTCACGGCTACCCCCTGGTGAAGGCTGAGGGGCTGTGCAAGCAAGGGTGCTGGTGATAGGCCAATGGGACAGGTGGAGGAGGGCTGTTACTGGGGCTGTAAGGTGCATGCATGCCTCCACACGCATGCGTCCTTCTCCTGGGGTCCTCGGGTAAAAACTGGGGAGAAAAATGGAAAAAAACAACTGGTGGCAGGATGGCGACCGACTCTCTGCAGACACCGCTCCCGGACCGGGCGTAAGGTAATGGAGCTGGGGGAGTCGGCAGATGTGGGCCATATGGGAAAGAGAAAATACAGATGTGATAAAAAAAAAAACAAAACGGTAAGCTGACATCGGAACATTTGAAGCTGCCAGAGCCACTAACATGCAACACTTTGAAATGTACATACCACACAGCAATGACAGAAGAAAACATTGAGAAGTGTCCTACTGTAATGGAGGGCTTCCGTAATGTCTCATCATGCCAAATATGTTTTTTTTAATAATAAAAAAAACAGTTCGGAGAAAAATAAATTCTACTTTACTGTGTTCTAAAGTCCTCTTGTCACTGGTGTAACTATTAACACGCTCTGATGACGATCGCTAGGTTGAAAACAGTGTGACCTGTAAGACAAAAAAAACACACGAGAATGTGTTCTATGTTGTTGTGCTGCAGTACCTACATAGCTAGTGCAGCACAATAACAAAATTAAGTAGCTACTAGGCAGCACAACAATGTTATTATAGGTATGGCTTTCTACCTAGAATGGCATTCTACCATACACTATAAAACAGTTCACTTAGGGTGTTTCCAGTCTTGCTGATATCTTCGTTATGAGGAATCTACCATGTAGATAGCCACAGAAAATCGTACTAGACATGGATTCTAAACTGGCTTGTACCACAGTATTCTAACATCACAGCTGTGGCAGAATATCATTCTGACATAACTTCTGTAGTACAACAGCATTCAGACATCACTTCTGTGGTACAACAGCATTCAGACATACTTCTGTGGTACTACAGCATTCAGACATCACTACTGTGGTACAACAGCATTCAGACATCACTTCTGTGGTACAACAGCATTCAGACATCACTACTGTGGTGCAACAGCATTCTGACATCAGTAGTGGGGGAATTCAAGAATGCATGGGACATACATAAGGCAATTCTAGTGGGGGTTAGGAGGAAGTATGCCGTTGTTTAACTAGGATCTGCAGCTTATCCATTATGTAGGGAAATGGGCAGACTAGGTAGGCCATATGGTCCTTATCTGCTGTCAATTCTGTTTCTATATTTCTAAGTACTGTGGTACAACAGCATTCTGCCATCACTTTTTATTTTATTTATTTATTTTAGCCTTTGGTAACTGGGTATGGCCCACTAGGCACAAGTGCCTGTTTTCAGGGGCGACCTGGGAGCACTGGGCAGTTAAGTGACTTGCTCAGAGTCACACAGTATGCAAGTGGAGGCTGTGAGAATCAAACCAAGGTCTGGTCTGCTAGATGTACCAAGCTGTTCATAACTTGTTACTCTAACCTCTATGCTATACTGCCAGCCTTCCATTGTATAACATCATTCTGATAACACAACTGTGGTACAATAGCATTTTGACATCACTGCTGTCTCATGACAGCATTCTTACATCACTTCTGTGATACAGTCGCATCTGGTTCAGTGTAGCTTTCCCTACTCAACAACACTGAAGCATACCCTGTAACACAGTGTACTAACAGGCAATAATTAGAATGTAAATTAGTCATGGTTGATCGTGAGAGCATTTCTTAAGCTAATGAATATGAACTAGAAATTATTTCCTCATCAGTGAAGGGGTTAAAATGCTTAAAGAACTGGTCTTGTGAGATTCACCCAGACGCACTCTATGCTGATTGCTGCCCATGTCCTCATACAACGTTAATCCACTGCTCACATGATTAATACTAACATTAATCACATGCTGCATAGAGTTTTCATTTACATATTTATATGTCAACGTTTCTTACCAAATGTCAGAGACTAATTGGTACATGATGTTGCCATTTTTGTAATATCTACAACCATTGGGATGTCGGCATCAATTATAATCAGTAATTTTCATGTCAACATGCATGTAAATTTCCTTTACATTGATGTCGACATAAATTATGTTGACCGTGAGGAGAATGTCGCAGTGCCTTCTGTAGTGCAATGATGCCTTTATCCAGTCCCACTCGAGGCCTGGGCATCCAAGGTTTTAGAAATCAGGAGAGCAGCCCGTGTGCTGCAGATAGGGGCTTATAGCTGGCTCAGGGCCAAGCCCTGCCCTAAACGGAACAACACAGGAAAAGGTGCACACAGAGTAAACGCAGCAACCACAGCCAATACTGCAAAACTATTTAATGGAAAACTCCATAAAATAACAAACCACTGATAGAAATAGACTGACCAAGGTTCTTCAAGACTTCAAGCAGCTGGGTCTTCATCAGGGAGGAAGGCTCTAGGAAGTAGCACCATACTTTTAAATCAGGGGAAAGGGAAAACCTAGTTCCAAGGAAGCTTGAAGAAGCACTGTTACTAGCATTAAAGGGCAGACTGGGTGGGCCGAAGGCCCTTCTCTGCCGACAACATCTATGTATCTATGTAAATCAGCACTGCAGGCCTCTCAGCATTTTAATTGGTTGCCCATTTACTGAATGGTGGCCACAGTTAAAAGTGCAATTTGATGCTGAAGCAAAAATTAAAAAATAAAATGTAACACCGCCACTCAAAACACACTGTTCTTAAATATATACATCAGAATATGAAGAGAAACAGGGCATTACAAAAGTGGTATACAATTCGATATAAAACATAGGATTTGTGACGCAAAAGTAGAGTCGCTTATTTAAAGCTACGAGGTACAAAGTCTGGAAATTACCAGGTTTAAGTAATTTTCAAATTTGTGCCTGGGTATTGGATGGTATTCCCATGCGATCCCCCACAGCAGGTTATAAGTTAGCCATGGTAAGGATCTGCTGCAATGATCTGAATTTCCAAACCTATAAAATCTGGAAAAAGCAGAAAATATAGTTACTACGTAAAATAGTGAAAATTTACCACTCATACCAAATACAATAGGCTAACCATTTACAAATCAGTTTGTTATCTGCTTTCTCATTACCAAGTTAATTATAACAGATTTTCAAGTAAGCCTAAAGTTACAGGTAACTAATTGCCAAGTATTATATTAGGGGCCCTATAAAAATGGCTTACCGTCCCAATCTTCATTTATACCACTTGAATGGGATGCTCTTCAGGCTGAAGATCCACTGTGTCTCCCACTCTGGAGCAATTTACCTCCCCTCTTGCCAACTGTCACAACTTCCAGTCCCATAAATGTAAACTTTCTCATATTCCCCCCATGCATTTCTCTGAAATGATGATCCACTGGAGTGTCTGATAGGGTTTCCTTTATACTTAGTACGTGCCCCTGTACCCTTACCCTTAATGGTCTAATGGTACGTCCCACATATATCTTATTGCATAGGCGCACAGGGCATACACACCAAAACTTGTACTGCAGTTGGTAAACTGCTGGACCTCCACCACCCTATTAACAGACTGCATTTTAAATTATTTTGCTGCACACAGTAAGTGCACACACAGCAAAGTTGATATTTACACATGCCACTGGGAAGAGGAGGTAACCAGAGGTGGTATGGTTGATTCTCGCTGGGCATTTCAAAGTGACTGTGCATAAATGTGTTTCTTAGACTCTGTCCTTTCAAAAGACATTAATGGAGCATTCCCCAGGACATTTGAAAGCTCACTGTTACCCCTTAACAGAGGCCAGTATTTCCTGATCACATTGCTAATCCGGCCAGCTTTATTATTATACTCTGTGACAAAACAGATTTTGTCCTCCATTTTCTTTCTCCTCTGTAATAAAATTCTGAATAAGAACGACAAGTATATCTGCAGGAATCTTACTCCGCTGAATCAACAGCAATTGATGAACTAAAAAAAATGAACAACGTGGTCAAAAAACCTGTGGACAAGAGGGAAATGGGGTATTAATGTCAGTGAAACTGTATAAATCTAAGGTACAAGAGCTGTTAGAGGTGGAGCACAGATATAGGAGGCTTAGTCAGAACCCCACTATGGCATTCCAAAAGAAACTGCCCACACTGTTAGAAATGAATAGAAATGACACTATTAGAAATGGACTTGAAATGCCTTTTTTCTTTATTTTGCTCCGTGGAAGAGTCCCTTCCCCTTGGGTTACCCCTCCTCTTTGCTTCAGTTTTGGGGTGAGGGGTAATTATTGCCTACCTATTTCCTTCCACCACCACCCACAGCTATTTAAATGTTTATCAAAGTAACATTTAAGCCATCCACAGAGGACTGTGGTTCCACTCCCAGATGGATGCAGGCCATCACTCCTGTATAGGCCACAATCCTTCCAGGTTGATCCCCAGTCCCCAGCATAGCCGGACCCCTCTTCTCTACATCATTCTTTCAAACATGAGTTGAAGCTGCTCATGCAGAGAACCCTTTCCTACCCTGGTCATAGACGGGCAGCACCTCAGCAAAAGCCAACGAGCATGCTACCTGGCTAAGACCGCTCCACAGCTCCCCGAAATCTCCCTTCACAATCCCTGCCCTGTCCCTAGTAAGGTCATTAGTCTTGAGGTGGAAAATGACACCCAAATTCACTCCTGCCCCACTGCTTTTCATCTCTCCGAGCCACAGTTCCAGCTAGGCACCTCACCTCACTCTTTTTCTCCCCTCCTGTTCCCAAATTTGCTGCCCCACCAGTTGTGTCTCCCATCAGAAGTTGCTTTCTCCTTGGCTGGGGTCATCTTCCACCCACCTTGTGACATCCCCTATAGAGGATCCCCACATCCTGCCCTGCCAGTACTATGGGTGCCTCCTCCCAGCAGTCCCATCCTGCCAGAGCAGTGAATGAGTTTTGTAGTGGTACAGGCTGAGGAATGTACCCATGACCCCCCCACTCTCCCAGAGCCCACCACAGTCCAGCCGGCCTTCCTTCCTTCTCCTAGGCAACTTCTGGGGCAATGGTGGTAGACTTAGTGGCCCCTAGGTAGGGGAAGAGGTCCCCTAATTCCTCGTCAGTGTGGCCCAGAGGCCAGTGACCTCCACCTTCAGCCCAGATAAATGCATGCAGAAGGGGCAGCACCTCAGTCTCTGGATGGTTTCTCTCAAAACTGCAACTACACAACTACTACGCTGTATCACTCCCAAAACTCCTGGTTCTTTACTCTGTACTTTTACTGGAATTTACTTTGTAACCTTACCCTAGATAGGGTGTCTCTAGTTTTCCCTGTATTGCTTTTCTTTACCCCTCTGTTGCCTTGCCCTAAATAGGAGGTTTCCAGTTTTCCCCTTTTTATGTTGCTTTCACGCATGTGCAAGAAACATAGTGGCATCATCGGAGATTTCGGAGGTGTGTCACCTCCTCCTCCAATTCAGTCAGTGAGCTGGCAGGCGCGAGGCCCCCTGTAGCCAGCGCATTTTGGAGCTATCTATGTACGCTCAAAATGCAGTGGCACTCTGATTGAAAGGGGAGCTACGCTTCAGTGAGCAGCGATCGGGCTATCGCCTGCTCATGCGCAACTCCCCACACACACACACCTACCTGCAGCGCGGCATCACGCCAGGCGTCTGCGCTTCTGCACTGTATAGCCGGCGGGGTGCCCAATCCCCATCGGCTGTGCTGCGTTCCCACCGCCCCAAAGGCTTGCAAAATGGCACTCTGGGTGCCCACCCCAGTGTGGCAAGTAATCATATAGCCGACGGGGATGCTATCCCCGTCGGCTGCACTGTCCCACCCCCCCGAGTGGTAGAGTGCCACACTGGGAGCCCACCCCAGCGTGGCAATGTATTCCTTAGGCCGGACGGGGTGCCTAACTCCGCCGGGCTGAACTTATCCCCAACGCCCTTGTGCCATGCTGAGCCCACCCCAGTGTGGCAAAGCGTCCCATGTCGTCCGTTTTGTTTTTTCCTGTAAAGAAAACGGTCCCATAGTAGTCTCCCGCCCCCTCCCCCAACCCCGCACCACCACTGTGCACCCAGACTCCACACACCCCCCCTCACCCCATACTTACCTCCGGACCTCGGCGCGACGATCTTCGGTGGACCAGGAACACGTCTGCACTCTTCAAAGGTGACCGCGAACTGAGGAAATGCCGGTAAGCTGTATAATGGGCGAGATGGGGGGTTCAACTTTGTTGCATATCTCAGGCATTTTTAAATTTTGCAAATTTTTTCAACATGGGTTTTGGACCCTTCTCATGATTGATGTCACTGTCATGGTGTAGTCGGGCCAGAAGGTGATTTCACGCAGTGACCTGCAGTGACAAATCACCCTTCAGGCCTGGAATAATGCCATGACAGTGACATCAGTCATGAGAAGGGTCTCAAAATTCCCATGTTGAAAATTTCGGTGCCAAAATTCCCCAAAATGACTGTTTTGATTAGCGCATGCTATGCAGTTCCTACGCAGGCCTCGTAAGTTTGCTAATTTTCAATATTTTTACTCCAGATTTTCAACATTGCCATTTTATCACACCTTCTTATGAGTAGTATAGCTGTCATTTTTCACATCTCACCCAAAATGTGTTTCCGTCCATGTAGCGCACAATGGTGCAGTCGATTAAAGCGAAATCAATGTACGGGACAAATTAAGAAAATCACAGTGACACTATTCATGAGCAGACATCTTAAAATGGCTATGTTAAAATTTGGTGAAAAAGTCAGAAGGACTGTTTTACAGCGTGCGTGCGCAGTTCCTACGCACTGCCTTTCGTAGGTCGTGAATTTTCAATATTTTCACTCCAGATTTTCAACATAGTCATTTTACCACACCTTCTTATGAGTAGTACAGCTGCCATTTTTCACATCTCACCCAAAACGTGTTTCCACCCATGTAGCGCACAATGGCGCAGTTGGTGTGCGAGATCAATGTACGGGACAGATTAAGAAAATCACAGTGACACCATTCATGAGGTGAGGTGTTAAAATGGCTATGTTGAAAATTTGGTGAAAAGAATTCCAAAAAATTACTGTTTTACGAGCATGCGTTGTACAGTTCCTATGCACGCTCGTTAGTTCGCAAATTTTCAATATTTTCACTCCAGATTTTCAACGTTGCCATTGTACTACACCTTCTTATGAGTAGTACAGCTGTCATTTTTCACATCTCACCCAAAACATGTTTCCGCCCATGTAGCGCACAATGGCGCAGTCGGAGTGCGAAATCAATGTACAGGACAAATTAAGAAAATCACAGTACACTGTTCATGAGCAGAGGTCTTAAAATGGCTATGTTGAAAATGTGGTGAAAAAATTCCTAAAAATGACTTTTACGAGCGTGCGTTGCACAGTTCCTATGCATGGTCGTAAGTTTGCAAATTTAATATTTTCACTCCAGATTTTCAACATGTCCATTTTATTAAACTTCCTTATGAACAGTACAGCTGCAATTTTCATATGTCCCCAAATGTGTTTTCACCCATGTAGCGCACAATGTGCTGTTGGTGTGCGAAAGCAATGTTTAGGAAAGATTAAGAAAATCACAGTTATACTGTTTATGAGCAGAGGTCTTAAAATGGCTATGTTGAAAATTTGGTGACAAAAGTCCATGAAATGACTGTGTTATGAGAGAGCATTGTGCAGTTTCCACGCACCCTCGTTAGTTCATGACTTAGTAATATTTTCAGTCCAGATTTTCACCACTGGCATTTTTCACACTTCCTTATGAACAGTACAGCTGCCATTTTTCACAACATGGCCGAAGTGTGTTTTCACACTTTCAGTGCAGAGATGCGTGGTCGCTGTGGGAAATCATTTTTCGGCACAGATAAAGAAAATCACAGTGACACTGTTCATGATCGGAGGCATCAAAATGCCTGAGTTGACCATCTGCTGTAAGAAATCCCCAACCTAATTATATTACGGGTGTGCGTTGCACATTTTCTATGTACGCTCGTGACTTCACCATTTTTTTAATATTTTTACTACACATTTGCAACATAGCCATTTTTTACACCTCCCCATGTAAGAGTACAGCTGTCATTTTTTACATCCTGTTCGGAATATTTTTGCACCTGTGGTGCTAAATGCCGTAGTCACTGTGCATAAGCAGCTTCCGGCTAACAAACTGATATTCCCCCTGTTCATGAGGTGGGGTCACAAAACAAACATGTTGAAAATTTGGAGTGAAAATACCAATAATGCCTGAGGTATTAGGCTTTTCAACTATAACGCCTAACCTTTAGAGAATGACAGGAATCAGGTGTGACTTGGGATTCTTGCCTGTGATGCTCATACCATTCCACACCCTGCACTCACTGAGAGGCATCGAGGTATGCCTTGGACTCTTGCCCAAACTTCACCCCATGCTCCTATCGCACCCATCTCACCATATTTCCTAATGAAATGGGGTGCATAAGGCCAAAGACCACAAGGAACACCGTGGCACTTGTCAGTGTCTGCAGGGTGGGTGTGGTGAAATAGCGTGGCCGTTATGCCTGATGACCCAAACCACCCCAATGCCTGTCACTCTCTGCAGGGTGGTGGTGGGGTTGGCTTCAGTTCAATACTTCACTGCCATTCCTATTACGCAGCTCTTTTGCATTTTGGAATTTTTGAACCAATTTTCAACATAGGGTTTTGAGACCCTCTCATGAATGATGTCACTGTCATGGCGTAAAGATCGAACCGAAAGGGATTTTCACGCAGTGACTGCGAAATCACCCTTCGGCCTGAATACTGCCATGACAGTGACATCATTCATGAGAAGGGGTCTCAAATTCCCATGTTGAAAATTGGTGCCAAAATTCAAAATTACTGTTTCACTTTAGCGCTATGCGAGTCTTCTAATGCGCAGGCCTGTAAGTTCGCGGAAATTTCAATATTTTCACCCAGATTTCTCAACATTGCCATTTTACCACACCTTCTTGTGAGCAGTACAGCTGTCATTTTCACATCTCACCCAAAATGTGTTTCAGCCCATGTGGCGCAGAATGGCACAGTCAGTGTGCAAGATCAATGTACGGGACAAATTAAGACAATCACAGTGACACTATTCATGAGCAGAGGTCTTAAAATGGCTATGTTGAAAATTTATGCAAAATTCAAAAAATGACTGTTTCTACGAGCTCGTTGTACAGTTCCTATGCTGCGCTTTCGTGAGTTCAAGAATTTTCAATTTTACTCCAGATTTCCAACATTGCCATTTTACCACACCTTCTTATGAGTAGTACAGCTGTCATTTTCACATCTCACCCAAAATGTGTTTCCGCCTATGTAGAGCACAATGGCTAGTCGGTGTCGAAATCAATGTAGGGACAAATTAAGAAAATCACAGTGACACTGTTCATGAGCAGAGGTCTTAAAATGGCTATGTTGAAAATCTGGTGAAAAAATTCCCTTCAGATGTATAGCAATATTACTAATGAAGACATTGAACAGAACTGGCCCCAGGACCGATCCCTGCAGCACCTCACTGGTCGCCCCCTCTCCCTAGACTGCATACCATTTACCACCACTCTTGGCCTCCTGTCTGTTAGCCAGTTTCTAACCCAGTTTACCACCCTTTCCCCCATGTCCAGCCTACCCAGCTACTTTATGAGCCTCCTATATGGGATGGTGTCAAAGGCTTTGCTGAAATCAAGGTAAGCGTTGTCCGCTGCCCCACCCTGATTCACTTCCTTTGTCACCCAGTCAAATAAATCAACCAGATTTATCTGACATGATGTTCCCACTGTAAATCCATGTTGTCTATGGTCCTGGGTTCTGATGGCATCTAGATGCCCCACTATCCTTTCTTTAAGCAATGTCTCCATGATCTTCCCCACTACTGAGGTGAGGCCGAATGGCCTATTGTTCCCTGCCTCCTCCCTGCTGCCGGACTTGTGTAGAGGGACCACATGTGCCCTCCTCCAATTCACTCATGTTGAATGACTCAGTGAACATGGCTGCCAGAGGTACTGCTATCTCCCTTCGCAGTTCTGTTAATATCCTTGGGCGTATGCCATCTGGTTCCATTGCTTTGTCTACCTTCAATTTAGTGATCTCCTGCAGGATTCTTTTGTCCACCTCTTCACCCCCTTGGCAACTGCTGTACTGCTGTGGCCCTTTCCCTTCCCACTCTTCTGTGAATACTGAGCGGAAAGACACAGTGGATGTCTTGGGAGGAAGGCATGAAACTGTCACTTCCAAATACCTAAACAGCACATACAAGTAAGCAACATTCGGCATTGACAAATGCTTGTTGCTTTACTGTTACTCCATTATACCCTTACCCTAGATAGGGTGTCCCTCTTTTCCCACACAACAGGTACTTACTGTTTGTGAGAACTGTTACCTCACTGCCACACCCCTTACCCTCCTCTAGTACTTTCTAAACAGGCAACAGCAAGTAAACAGGTCCTGCACCTTATCCTCCTGGACTGTAGAGTTCCTAGCATGCCTGCTGCAACCTGAAGATACCTGCTGATGCCTAAGATACCAATCCTGTTTCACTCCTGCGCTGTTCCACTGAAGTGATGGGACACAGGTGGGATGGAATCCTGTTCCACTCCCACGCTGTTCCACTGAAGTGATGGGACACAGGTGGGATGGAATCCTGTTCCACTCCCGCGCTGTTCAACTGAAGTGATGGGACACAGGTGTGATGGAATCCTGTTTCACTTCTGCGCTGTTCTACTGAAGTGATGGGACACAGGTGTGATGGAATCCTGTTCCACTCCTGTGCTGTTCCACTGATGTGATGGGACAGAGGCATGATGGAACACGCTGGGAGATAGTCAATTTATTTAGGGAAAACAAACTCAAAACAGATTGTGGAAAACCAAAAAAATGTCACAGGTCTATCTCTTTTAGCTGTTTAAAGGTGTGACCATAGTCAAATTGGGTATATTCACTACCATGTGACAAGTAGGGGAACAGAATGGGAACTAAGTCCCTTCCATCGTCCAATACTATGATACTGTGACTATAGACCTGAGATGAACTATAGATTAAGAGACTAGTATCAAAAATTTCAGAGTTAAGTGTTTAGATCATGAGCTAAACATTCAAGGGTCCTCGACTGTGGACCCCCCCCCCAACTTGGCTACCAGTATTATCACTTTCAGAGCACAAGAAATTGGGGTAGGAGATGGTTTACAAAAACAGCTACATTTTACAGCAGATCAACTTGGCAAGCAAATCTGCAGCAAAAATGTAAAACTTCAGGAAAATCAGAAAATGCATTAGTAGGTGGCCTCTGCCATCAGCCTTGGTGACTGAGAATATTAAATGCTGTCCCTGAAGGCAGAGGTAGCTGAATTGCATCTAGAGCTGTACCAATTTTATTTTTGCATATGCAGAATCTGCATGTGGAATATGGAAGCTCTGTGATTTTGAGAAAACATTCCATATGTACTGCATTGGTATATGTGTTTGCATTTTGATATATTACTGTACCTAACTGTGGCAGTGCCTCCTGCATCCTATGGGTACTGACACTTTGTAATTTCAACAAATATTCTTACGTAAATCTAAAAATTCCCTTTTTGTGACTTAATTTTCTGTTTTTGTGAGTTAACTGAGGCTGAGTCAGCAGCATCATTGTTCCAGTGTAGTGGGGTCCTCTTGCTGCTTTCTGTGTGAAAGATGGTGGTTGACCAGAGAGGTGAACCGAGGGTTTTTTTTTTTTTTAACCAATTATTTCACCAGGTGAGACACACTAAGCTGAAAGCTTGTTTGCAGGTGCAACCTGGGTGCACAAGGAAGTTAAGTGACTTGCTCAGGGTCACACAGTATGCACCTAGGGGGCTGTGGGATTCAAACCCAGGTCTCCAGATTTGCAGCTCAGAATCTTAACCCACTGCGCCATACTGCCTCCTATGTGCTAGACACTATCACTGGGGGAAGGGGTTTTGAGTGGCTGGGAGAGGAAACCACTGGATGCCACATATTATTCTGAATTGGCACCAGGAGTGGGAGGGGGAAACCACCAAATAGTAGGTATAACAATTTATGTATACCTGTTAATACATTTTTATGTTTGCTTGCACGCATGTGCAAGAAACATGTTGTGGCAGCTTTGGAGAGAAGTGGGTTGTGGAGGTGTGTCAATGTGGTGGCCAGTGCCCACACTGCATTTGTGAGCTTGGCCCTCTTTATCCAATGCAGTGGCACACTGCTGCTGACACTAGTTCAGCAAGCATGCCACCATCTTGAAAGAAATTGGCCGCTGCAATGAGGGAGCACCCTGTCATTGCAGGGCACACCTGAAAGCAACTGGCTGCTGCAATGAGGGAGTGTGCTGTCATTGCAGGGAGTGCCTTGCCTGACGAGACATTTCTGTTCACCCCACTCCCTCCATTGTCCATTGTGGGAGCAGGAGTGCAACTAAACCCTTCTGCTTCCTCCCACTCTGTGCTGTCCACCCCACTCCCTCCATTCCCCATCTAGGCACCCATCCCACACTGTAAGTAAACCCTCCCACTCCCTCCCACTGTGTGCTGTCCGCCCTGCTCCCTCCGTTCCCCGTCCCAGCAATCAAGAGCAAGTAAACCCTCCCATTCCCTCCCACTGCATGCTGTCCTCCCCGCTCTTTCCATTCCCCTCCCTAGCAACAGGAGTGCAAGTGAACCCTCTCACTGCGTGCTGTCCACCCCGCTCCCTCCGTTCCCCCCTCCCAGCAACTGAGAGCAAGTAAACCCTCCTGCTCCCTCCCACTGCATGCTGTCCTCCCTGCTCCCTCCGTTCCCCACCCTGGCAACCGGAGTGCAAGTGAACCCTCCTGCTCCCTCCCACTGCATGCTGTCCTCCCTGCTCCCTCCGTTCCCCACCCTGGCAACTGGAGTGCAAGTGAACCCTCCTGCTCCCTCCCACTGCGTGCTGTCCACCCCACTCCCTCAGTTCCTCATCCCGGCAACCGGAGTGCAAGTACACCCTCCCACTCACTCCCACTGCCTGCTGTCTACCCCACTCCCTCTGTTGCCATTCCCAGCAGATAATTATACCCTCCTGCTCCCTGCCACTGCATGCTGTCCACCTGCTGCCTCCATTTCCATCCCAGCAACTGGATTATTAATTACAGGATCGAAATCAGGCCAGCAACAGGGGCAGAATGGTTTCTTTCGATGCTCAAAATCCTATTATTCTGTCATCTGTAAGTATTCATGGCATGCTCTTGTGATGGTCTTCTTGATTCCCTATATTAAGTGAGATATGGTATAAGCTGGCAGACATGAGATATGAAAAATATATTTTCACTGTTATCAGCCCACTTGTAGACTAGAAGAGATTTGACTTAGGGTGAAATTTTCCAAAACATTTCCATGTGCACTTTGGTTGCTCTATCCCAATTTAAAAACACATTTTGCACTGAAAGATGCCCTCCCCATAATATCTAGGGATGGCAACAGAATTAATAACTTATGCACTAATTGTAGTGATGCCGGAAGAAATTCTAGGCAGTCATATTTCTGCTATGAAAGTGGGTAGTTCCAGGGTGCCAGCTTGTCTGCTGAGGAGAACAGTGTATTGCTGGGGGGGGGAAGACTCTTCTAGGTAGTAGAAATCCTCAAACTGTTCACAGAAAGAAAGAGTTCAACCCCTGTCAAGTTTGCAAATGTGAATTTTCATTTGTTTTTCCAGCAACACAAGTACTGATCTTTCATGGCAGACACTACTTTGTCTGGGCTATAGAGAACACTGTTTATTATATGCTGTGCCCGCTTCTTATGTTTTGAGGCAAATTCATAGTATCCAGTTAAATGATGCACCTTATGTGACCTTACTAAACTCCATATGAAAAAATTACTCACCTTAGTAATGTTGTTTCTTCTAATGGAGTCTTGCTATATTATGACATATGCAGTATAACCCCAGGTTAGAACTGCTCCGGAGGTGAAAGAGTTAACTTCCATGCAGAGCATGGAATCTTGAGCGCGAGCTCGGTTGAACACTCTGTCTGTTGAAGCTCAAACTTAAACTGTCAGATCTTTACTGAGCAAAAACTCACTAAGGTTCTGTGTGGAAGCCATAACCGTTAACTGTGCCGTTGGCTACTAACTAAAACACTCTTTTGATCTTGATCCCAAAACAAAGACTCAAGTTGGATTCAAGAAGAAACTAAGCATAACACCTAAGCACCCTAGAAGGGTGAAATAAAGTGGGCATCAAAGAAGTGCCAACATTGCATTGCCCACCCACCTCCCAAAAATAGAGGTTCTGAGAGGGGCAGGCTGGGGAGGTCTATAATATAGCAAGACTCCATTAGAAGAAACAACATTACTAAGGTGAGTAATTTTTCTTCAAACAACATGAAGTCTTGCTATATCATGACATATGCAGACTACACAGCAGTACCTCAATGGAGGAGGGACAGAACCTACGCAGGAAATAGGCTCTGAAGCACAGCTGTGCATAAATCGAGCATCACTCCTAGCCTGGATATCCAAGAGTAATGCTTAGTAAAAGTGTGAACTGTTTTCCAGGTAGCTGCTTGACATATCTCTAGGATAGAATGTCCTGGCAGCAGCCAGAGACGCAGCTGTACCTCTGGTAGAGTGAGCCCTCAGGCCTGAGGGAGGAACCTTACCCAGTTTTTCATAACAGAATTGGATACAAGAGACAATACACCTGGCAATGGATCTTTTAGTGGCAGGTTTCCCTTTACCAGCCTCACCATAAGTGAGGAACAATTGGAGGGATTCGAACCTGTGACCCTTGGTACGTTCTATATAGTAACTAAGGGCTCTTTTGACATCTAAACTGTGCAATCTCCTCTCACCAGAGGAGGAATCGTCAGTGAAGTACACAGGAAGAGACATGGATTGATTAAGATGAAAGTCTGAAACCACCTTAGGCAAAAACTTCCTGTTAGTCCTGAGGACTACCTTATCTCTATGAAAGGAGATAAAATCAGGCTCCACTGACAAGGCTTGTAGCTCACTTATGCGCCTGGCAGAGGTGATGGCTATCAGAAACACAGTTTTCCAAGTCAAGTACTTCAGCTCTGCTGAAGACAATGGCTCAAAAGGGGGTTGCATAAGCTGAGCGATGCAAATATTAAGATCCCAAGCAGGGGCAGGATCCCTGAACGGGGGATTGGTGTGAAGCAACCCTTTTAAAAAACTTGGAGAACACAGAGTAAGCTGATAAAGAAGAGGGCTTACCTGCTGACAAGAAGACAGACACAGCTGCCAAGTGCACCTTCAGGGTAGCTGGCCTCAGCCCCAGGAAAAAACTGAAACAATATTTCTAGGAGATCTAAATATGGACTGGCTGTCACCTAAATCACACGACCTCAAATCCCTTTGTGACGAGCTAGGTCTTGGGCAATTAGTCAGTGAACCTACTAGGAACAACACTCTAAATGCTGCCAACAGTTCCATTCTAGATGTGGTACTAACCACCCATCCACACAAAATATCTAATTTGGCAGTGTTTCACAATGACATGAGCGATCATGGAATTGTTGCTTGCATAAGATCTCAAATTAAGGCCCGGCCGCAACCCATCTTTATAACAAAAAGATCCTTTCGCAAATTTAGTGCAGTTAACTTCCTATCTGACCTGAGCATGATCAGATGGCAAGATCTTTACCTAGCCAAAGATGTCAACAAGGCAGCTTGCATCCTTAATGACAAACTCACTACAATAATAAATAAGCATGCCCCTTTCATCAAAGTAAGGGTACGGAACAATTCCAACCCCTGGTTCACCTCGGACCTCAAGGCAGCCCTTATAGTTCGAGATAAGCTCTGGGCTAAAGCTAGACATTCCAAAGAATCTTCAGATTGGCAGGCCTTTAGAACAGCCAGGAATAACTGTGTGAAAAAACTTCGCTCTGCTAAAGCTAACTATTATATTTCTACTCTTGAACAAGCTAAAGGTAACCCTCATAAAATATGGAAGACTAGCAAAGCTATAGAAGGACGGCCCATGGCCCCCTCTGTTCCAACAAAGATAGTTGCAAGTGGCAAGATTGTGGAAAACAAGTCCCTAATCCTGGAGGAACTTAACTACCACTTTGCCACAGCTGGATTAGCTTTTGACTCATCACCTTATGCTGGTGCTGCGGTGAGCCAGCATACCCCTCCCGCCACATCTAGTCCTACACTCAGCCCCTTCCAACTGTGCGAGATAACTTATAAAGAAGTAGAAGATTCTTTTCTTAACTTAGACACCAAAAAAAGTGCAGGGGACGATGGCGTGGAACCCTTTTTCCTAAGGTCAGGCTACGCCCATCTCACTGCCCCAATTCTCCACATCTTCAATCTTTCCATTACATCTGCTACTGTGCCGTCCTGCTGGAAATCACTACATATCCTCCTTTATTTAAATCTGGTGACCCATGCGATGTAAACAACTATAGGCCTATTTCCATATTGCCTATCCTTTCTAAAGTTCTCAAACTGATCCATATTCAGTAAAATCTCACTTGGAAACCTTCTTCTCTCATTAACCCAGCTCAATCTGGCTTCCGGCTAATCATAGCACAATCACTGCACTTGCAAAAGTAACCAATGATTGGATCTCTGCTATAGATGCTAAAAGGTAACTGGTGCAGTCTTTTGGACCTCAGCAAAGCTTTTGATACTGTTGATCACAAACTATTAGTCAATTGCCTTGCAAAGTTGGGTGCCACACCATACCACCCAGTGGTTCTCTAGCTACCTAACTGGAAGATTCCAAAAGTAAAGGCAGAAGGCTTTTTTCTGCTGCCTTGCCAGTTGCAAGAGGAGTCCCAAAGATCCATCTTAGGCCCTATCTTGTTTTCTCTGTACATTAATGACTTAGATGCTAACATATCTACGTCCAATCTGCACTTTTTGCAGATGATACTGTGTTGTATACTTCTGGCTCATCGTTATCTGAAGTCAAGGGAGTGCTTCAAGCGGACTCGCACAACCTGAAGCATAATCTAATAAAGGCAAAAGCTTCTGCTCAATGCTAGAAAGACTAAAGCAATGATATTCTCCCACAGTGCTGTCTCAGGGCCCCCCAATACCCTTGCCCAAGACTTCATTGTCACCATGCTAAACGAGCCTCTGGAAGTTGTAACCAAATTTAAATATCTAGGTATCTGGATCGACAATAAATTATCTTTCAGTGACCACGTCGAAGATGTCTCTAGAAGGTTAAAAGCAAGGTTAGGTTTCTTCTCAGAAATAAACCACCACCTTGGAAGCTTGAAACAAGCTTGTACAGGCCACTTTTCTCCCCTACTCGACTATGGCGATGTAATCTATTCCCCACCACTCTTGCAAATCTAAGTAAACTGGACATCCTTTATCACCATGTTACGGTTCATTACCAACTCCTTACCTGTAGCACCACTGTGACTTATATGCAGCTGTTGGTTGGACATCCCTTACTACTAGGCGTCTGCTCCATGCTGGGCTATGGACTCTTAAACTGCTCCTGCAGAAATTGCCAACTATCTCTCTTCCCTTATTAGTATCTCACATAGTGCATACCGTTAAGAAAATCTGACTTTATTATGTCGACATACCAAGGACGCTAACTTCCTTTGGTAAACATGCTATTGCATATGCCCTTCCCTCCATTTGGAACCAGTTACAAACCATACTGAAACTAACTAGCACAGTTTCAATAAACTTCTACAAATCGCTAAGTTCAGCCAAAATAAAAGACACCTGTAACTGTCATTAAGTCTCTTCCTTCCCATGTGTGCCATATTTATCCACTGGTAAGGTATAATTGATTTGTCATATTAACTGCTTTCCTTCCCTTCTACTCTGGCTTTATCTTTTGCTTCGCTCCACTGCTACTCTCAAATCACTCCTCCCCCATCAGTTGTAGACTGTTGTTTGTTCTAGCTGCCAAATACTGTATATGTATTGCACACACCAGTCATCATGTTTCATTTATCAGTATGCAACCTGTAAGTAACTTCCCTGTCTCATATCAATGTTTACCACCTACGGTCACCTATGTGTACCCTTGAATGTATATCAGCCAGTATCATGTATAGCGTGCATTTCATGTATATACTGTTGTACCTATCTGTGTTTGTACTTTAAGTGTTTAATGTCACAGGACCTCCTTGTGAATGAGCTTGCTCAGTGGAGTTTTTCTGCAATAAACTTGAACTTGAACTTGAAATGCACAAATAATCCAGGATCGTGGGCACACCAGCAGATTCTGGGGAAATATGTTTACCAGCACACCATATGGAAAATCTCTTCCATTTTGAATTATAGGTAGCCCTGGTGGAAGGCTTCCTAGAGGCCTTCAAGATATCCAATACACCTTGAGAAAGGTGTAGGTCAGCAAACTAACTCTTCAAGAGCCAAGCCTTGAGATTGAGAGATTTGAGGTTCGGATACCAAACTCTCCCCTGGGCACAGGTTAACAGGTTGTGATTCCTGGGAAGGCATAGGGAAGGGTGGACTGCTAAGGACATGAGGAGTGGGTACCAGGGCTGCCTGGCCCAATCTGGAGTGATCAGGATCATCTTGCAGGATTGAGATCTGATTCTGACTAGCACTTTGAAAAGAAGGGGAAGGGGGAAAAGCATAGAGAAACTTCCCTTCCCAACTGAGAAGGAAGGCATCCAGAGGGACTGAGCCCAACACTGGGGGCCTGCAACAAAAAAGGGGAAGTTGGTGATTGTCTGGGGCTGCAAAGAGATCTATTTGCAGAGTGCCCCATCTGGCAAATATTACCTCCAGTACTAGGGGATCCAGTGCCCATTCGTGATGGCCCTGGGAAATCCTGCTGAGAGCATCCGCTAGGACATTGTCCTTGCCTGGGAGGTGAACTGCCATAAGGGAGGCATTCAGAGAATATGCCAGAGACCACAACTTCATTGCTTTGGTGCACAAGGCCGTAGACCGAGTGCCCCCTTGCTTGTTGATGTACCACATTGTAGTGGTATTGTCTGTTCTGACCTGAACTACCTTGTTCTGGACAGTTGTGGAGAAAACCTGAAGTGCTAGAAAAACTACTCTGAGCTCCAGCAAATTGATGTGGAGCAGAGATTCCTGAAGGGACCACAGCCCTTGGGTGGAAAGGTCGCCCATGTGAGCTCCCAACCCCAAGAGGGATGCATCTGTAGTAAGGGTCAAGGAATGAGACTGGGGAGTGAAGGGAACCCCCTGTCTCAGATTGTTCTGATCCTGCCACCACTGTAGGGCCTGGATCAGGGTTCGAGTCACTGGAATCAATTTGGTTAGAGGATCCGTCCTTTGAGACCTAAAGGCTCTCAAATGGAACTGAATGTCCCTCATCTGAAATCTCACTCCCTGCACTACTGCTGTAGAAGCAGCCATGTGCCCCAGGAGCTGTAGAAAATGCCTTGCTGGTCGAGAGACCTGCAGGGTGAAAGAGGAGGCCAGAGACACCAGGGTCCTTGTTCTCTCCAGAGGAAAGAAGGCTCTGGCTTCTTTTGTGTTCAGTTCTGCGCCTATAAAGGTGAGAAGCTGGACAGGCTCCAGAACTGACTTTGGAAGACTGAGAAGGAAACCTAGAGATGTAAGCAGGTGCTGGGTTACTTGTAAATGAAGTTTGACCTGTTCTGGAGACTGGCCTACAATGAGCCAGTCGTCCAGATAAGGAAAGATGGCAATCTTTTGCCTTCTTAAATGAGCAACTGCTACTGCCAGGCATTTTGTGAACACCCTTGGAGCCGAGGAGAGGCCGAAGGGCATTGCTCTGAACTGGTAATGGCCTGAGGGCAGTTCGCTTTGAGAATAAAAAGTGCCTCTCCCCATTGATGGTGACATGTCTCACCCCTGTTTCCTCCTTCAAATACTTAGGGGTCACACTATACACCTCACTGAACTTCTCAACACATATAGCAGATATCAGTAAGACAGTGACTATCAGGCTGGGGTTCAACTACAAGATATGTAAGAACCTCACTCCTGAAGGCCGAATAGCCATCGCCCATGGCATTATGCTCACCAAGCTTAACTATGGACTGTCTGTCTACTTCTCTGCTTCCAAAACTGTCCTACAGAGACAGGATGTGGCTACAACAATATCTGTAGATTTACCCTGGCCTTGAACAGATATACTCACCACTGTACCCTCTATTCCAAACTTGGCTAGCTTCCACCATCTGCCCTGCTCAACTGCACTATGGGAAGTGTTGTTCATAATATTGTGACCAAGCAGACACCATCGTCCCTAGCCTGTCTCCTTACACCTGACAGTGTGTCCTGTCCTCTGAGGTCTAATGTCCTTGGTTCCTTGGTTATCCCTAAAATGAGAACAAACTGAGGGAATTGTCCTTCTCCAACTGTGCCCCTACTCTCTGGAATTCCATTGCACTTGTGGTATGTCTGTGCTGATCCAGCCATGCTTTCAAGTCTGGATACTTCTCCATCCTATTCAAGACCTCAGTGTGTACATGTCCATAGGCTACATAGGGCAGTTGGTAAATTCTCTGAATTACTCCCTTGTGTATATTGTTGATTACCAACTTCAAATGTATGAAACCTGTCCCTGTACTTGTTACTTGTCTCTGGTATCTTGCATCATGTTTAGCACATTTTGTATTTCATGCATCAGTTTAGTTCTCTGTATTACTTCTAGGCAACTGTATTTTATTTTTGCTTCTGTGTTTTTGTTCACTGCATTATCTAGGCAATGGTATAGGCCCTCTGCATTTTTATGTTGTCTTGTGCGTGCAGCACAGACAACATATTGTGGTTGTTTCACTGGAGAAGTGGGTTTTGGAGGTGCGGTTCTGCTGCAACCAATGGCGCCACTGCTTTTTGTGGCCGGGCTCTGTGGCGCCAATGGCATAGCACGCAGTCTATGACAGCAGTTCAGAAAACATGCCACCACCTTGAAAGAAATTAGCCACTGCAATCAAGGAGTGCCACGGGTCTGTCCCTGATTGCAGCAGCCAGTTACTGCTTGCCTCATCTTGAGTCCCCGTCAAGCAACATGGCAACAGCTTCCCCGTCAGCTTCTCATAGTTCCCACAGAAGCTGAGTGACAGCTGCCACCTTTCACAGTCCCTTTGAAAGCCAACGGGGTGCCCAATCCCCCTGTCAGCATGCCCCCTCCTAACTTGCCTAATTTAAGTTGCCAGATGGGGGCCCAAACCCGTCGGCATAATGTACCTCCCATTTCTTGTGTGCCAGCAGAAATTGCTCAATCCCGTCAGTTACAGACCCCCTCAATCAAACACACAGGTGGCATGCTGGGGCCCACCCCAGCGTGCCACATTCGAAAAAAAAAAACAGTCCTGCAATGTTTTTTTTTGTTGTTAACCTGTAAAACAGAACATGGTCCCTCGTTGGGTCCGTGGCCCCTCCCCAACCCACGTCCACCCTCTGCGTACCCTGCCTCCCCACACACACCCTCACCCCATACTTACCTCCGGAGCCCAACGCAATGATCTTTGGTGGACCAGGAACATGTCTGCACTCTTCAAAGCCGACTGCAAACTGAAGAAATGCCGGTAAGCTGTATAATGGCATAAATAGGTTTTTTTTCAACTTTGGTGCATATCTTAGGCATTTTTGGGAATTTTGCCACCAAATATTCAACATGGGGTATTTGGGACCCCTCCTCATGAATTCAGTCACTGTCATGGCGTCATTTTCTCCCAAAAGGTCATTTTGCAGTCACTGCGCAGAATCACCTTTCTGGATGGAGAAACAAAATGACAGTGTTGCTGTTCATGAGGTGGCCTCCCAAAAAGCCTATGTTGCAAATTTAGTGAAAAAATTCCAAAAATGACTGTGTTATGAGCATGCTTTGCGCAGTTTCCACACGCACTTGTAACTTTGCCAATCTGTAATATTTTCACTCCAGATTTTCAAGATTGGCATTTTTTCACACCTCCTTATGAACAGTGCAGCAGTCATTTTTCACATCCTGGCCAAAATTAGCCGCACGCATCAGCGCAGAATGGCTCGGTCGCTGTGGTAACTCAGTGTTCAGGACAGATTACAAAAATCACAGCAATACTGTTCATGAGCAGAGGTCCTAAAATGCCTGTGTTGAAAATTTGGTGACAAAAGTCCATAAAATGGCTATGTTACAAGCGTGCGTTGATCAATTTCCATGCGCACTCATATCTTTGACAATTTGTAATATTTTCACTCAACATTTTCAACACTGCCAATTTTGTACATGTCCTTATGTACAGTACAGCTGTCATTTTTCAGATTCTGCCCAAAATGTGTTTTTGCACAAGTGGCGCACTATGGCACGGTCGCTGTGGGAAATCAACGGTCAGGACAGATGAAGAAAATCATAGTGACAGTGTTTATGAGCAGAGGTCCCAAAATGCCTATGTTGAAAATTTGGTGAAATAATTCCACTAAATGACTGTGTTATGAGTGTGCATTGTGCAGTTTCTACATATGCTTGCAAATTTGAGCATTTTTAATATTGTCACTCAAGATTTTCAACACTGCCATCTCTTCACACCTACCTATGAATGGTACAGCTGTCATTTTTCACATCCTGCCCAAATGGTGTTTTCCCACATCTGGCACAGAATGGCGCGGTCACTGTGAGAACACCGTTCGGGACAGATTAACAAAATCACAGTGCCACTATTCATGAGCAGAGGTCCCAAACATTTGTTAATTAAGTTTTTTAGTACTAGATGTATAGATTATCTTTTAGATTGTTGTTTTATGTTATTGTTTTTAATTATTTTGTTAAGCGCTTTGGCATCTTGAAAGGTGCAGTATTAAATAAAGATTTATTATTATTATTACCTTGTTTATTCCACAGAGATATTTGGAATGTGTCAATCATGCTGCCTCTCTTTCTCCTGTACTTGCTTGTACAGCCTGTGATCCTGTAAGTGCCCCTTGAATGACCTACCCTCCTGCCCCTTTATATGCCATTGGGGTGGCTCGTCACTGTGGTTCATTACTGTATCACCTCTAACCTGTCTCCTCAAAGTGACCTACTCTGCTGCTCCCGTATCATTTTGGTGGCTTGCTTATGTTTGCTTGCACGCATGCGTAAGAGACATTACAGGACAGCTTAGGAGAGAAGTGGGTTTTTGGAGGTGCGGCAATGTGTCGGCCAATGCACCCACTGCATTGAGAGGCTTGGCCCACTTTCCACAATGCGGTGGCATGCTGCTGCTGACACTAGTTCAGCAAGCATCCCATCAAGTTGAAATGATTTCGCTGCGGCAATGAGGGAGTGACCCATCATTGCAGGACAATTCCTTACCTGGTGTAACATTTCCAAGAACATGGCGGCAGCTATTGCCGTCTACCTCAGAGCCCCATGAAAGCTGAGGGGGTGCCCAATACCCCTGTTAGCACGCCCCTGACCCAGTTCATTGCCAACGGAGGAGCCCACCCCCATCGGCATAATGTCCTCCCCATTTGTTGTGAGCCAAGGGGGTTCCCAATCCCCTTCAGCATCATGCCCCCAAACAGTCTTTCTTTGCCGACGGGGGGCCCATCTGCTTAAGTTCCCCTTCCCCTAAAAAGCAGGTGGCACACTAGGAGCCCACCCCAGTGTGCCCAAAACAAGCCTGCAAAAAAAAAAAAACTTCCCACAACATCTTTTCCTTATGTTTTTGGTCCCTGAAACTAACAAAATGGTTCCTCGCAGTCTCTCGTGCCCCCTACTCCAACCCGCACCCACCCTCTGTGCACCCCACCTCCCCATGCCTCCCCTCACCCCATACTTACCTACAGAGCATGGCGTGATAATCTTCGGTGGACCAGGAACATGTCTGCACTGTTCAAATCCCACTGCAAACTGAAGAAATGCCGGTAAGCTGTATAATGGCATAAATAGGGTTTCTCCATATTATGTGGATATCTCAGCCATTTTTTTGACTTTTGCCATTAAATTTTCAACATGGCATTATTGGGACCCCTGTTTATGAATTCAGTCACTGACATGGTGTTAATTCTGTCCCGAAAAGTGATTTTGCGGTCACTGCAAGGAATCACCTTTCAGGGCTGATTAATGAAATGACAGTATCACTGTTCAGGAGGTGGGCTCTCAAAAAGCCTATGTTGCAAATTTTGTGAACAAATTCCCAAAAATGAGAGTTTTACAAGCGTGCGTTGTGCAGTTTCCATGCACACTCGTAACTTTGCAAATTTGTAGTATTTTCACTCCAGATTTTCAATACTGGCATTTTTTCATACCTCCTTATGAACGGTACAACTGTCATTTTTCACATCCTGGCTAAAATGTGTTTTTGCAGATCCAGCACACAATAGCGCAGTTGCTGTGGGAAGTCAGTGTTCAAGACAGATTAAGAAAATCAGTGACAGGAGATCACGTGATGCAGAGGTCCGAGTAGCTGCTTCCCGGTTCCTCTCCTGTTCTCTAACGCCTTTTTTGAGCATTTTTGGCAACTTTCTCTGCTAAACTGCGCTACAAGAAAATAAGTGGGGATCCTGTGAGTTACCAGGCATCAAATTTGGTTGAGATGGAGGGTGAAATGCAGCTAGCCATGCCGAAGCATACCCCTCCAGTTACACTGGAGAAGGGCAGTAAAAGATCCCGGGCCCAAGCTGGGGCCAGTGTGAAGTCAACCACGGGAGCGGCCTCTTCAAGTCCTAACCCCGAGGCGACTCCTCTCACCCTTGAAATGTTTCTGCAAGAATTGAAACCATTATGGGAAGATGTCAAATCTTAATGAAGTAAAACAGATCACCATAGCGCTGGAAGACCTTTCAACCAGAATGGCGGACAGTGAATTTCGACTTGTCTACCTCGAGACTAAAACAGAGCATACCAGTCGAGAAGTTGTGGATAATCATCAAAGAATCAAGAAACTAGAGCTGAAAATCGAAGATCTAGAAGGGAGGAGCTGCAGAAATAATCTGGTCATAATTGGGTTCCCAGAGAAGGAAGAAGGGGCGAACATGATTTTATTTATACAGAAGTTAGCAGAGAAGCTGGCGGGCCCTTCCCCGTTTGGCCCAGCCTATACTATTGAGCGTGCCCACAGAGCCCTCAGGCAGATGCCCACACAGGGAGCAAATTCTCGACCCATGATAGCAAGATTTTTGAATTTTCAGGAGAAACAATTTCTAATGAGCAAGATTAGAGAGATGCAAGAAGTATTATGGGAGGGGAAACTAATTTGGATCACTCAAGATCTTCCTGCTACGGTCAGGCAGTGCAGAGCTTCCTTCCATCCATTAGTCTCAAAGCTTATTGTGGCATCAGTGAAGTTTCATATGGGTTACCCTGCACGGTTGCAGGTCTTCATTTCAGAAGTATGGTTGACTTTTGAGGACTGCGAGAGCACCAAGATAGCCCTGCAAAAAGCATTCCCAGATCTGTTCCCGGGACGTTGATGTAAAGGAGGAGGCTGTGGAGAAATTATTGGTTTCAAGTTCTCGTCTTTAATTAGATGGATGTTCTACATTCACTGGTGTTCTGGTTCTCAGTGGACTTTCTCATTTGGACTTGTAAAGTGACTGTGCAGGGATCTGTTGGCCTGATTGTGCCTGTCACACAGCATTTTTGGGATGGGAGCTAGTTTTATTTCCTGCATGTCCTACCTGACAGAGCGCTGCAAACCGGGCAGAAAAATATCTAATTTACTGTTACCTCTCTGTTTCTAGTTTGCTCTAAAATTCAGTGTGCAAGTTGTTGTTTTTGGCTTTTATATATAGCCTTTATTACCTCACGATCTTGACTCAAGGTAGTCCCTGTAGCGGGACGGCAGGCCTAGTACATTCAAAGGCCACATGAGGGTGCAAAAGTCCTGTAGTCTCGCTCTCCAGTCTCTCGCACAGCCCTTAGATCTGTACACAGCGAGGGTTGTCCTGTGCAGGTAACAGAATAATAATTTTATCTCGTTGGGGTTCTAGAGTTTCAAAATATGCCTTCTCCTATCTCTCTCCTGTTAAGTGGGTCTCTCGAATATATTTAGGCCCAGTATTCCCGTGTTCACTTGTAGGTCTCTGACAGAGGGTTAATGGGGGTCTCTTTTATTCCCGTTTATTCCCTCCATAATTCTCGTTTTCCTTCCCCTTTCTGGAAAGCTCGAGGTCTGGGCGGACATTTCGTGCCTAGTTACCAGAGAGGGGCACTTAATATATTCTCTACATTTATTTTCTGGTTGCTCCCATTAGCAGTGGATGCTGTGTCTATGTAAGGGCAGCGAGATGGGGAGGCGACTGGGATTGGTAAGCCTTGGGGTGTATGCATTGCAGAATCCAAGCAGCCTGTGGTAATGTTGGGTGGGGAAATCTAAAGTGTTTTTTTTTTTATGTTGGGATGATGGTTTGGGGTGAAGGGGTTTACACCTTTGAGCACAACTATCTAAGTAAGCTGGGTCCATACTCAGAGGTTAGGATACGATTTACTATTCCAGATGGGTATGGTCTACCTAACAGATACTTATGGCTAACCGAATTACAATAGCCACTTGGAATGTAAAAGGGTCCGGAAAAAAAATCAAGCAGTATCGAGTTTTAAAACACTTAAAGCTTTTGGGAATCGATATTGTATGTATCTAAGAGTCACATCTGTTAGAGACAGAATCACCACAGTTACGAAAGCAGCAATTTAATCAGTTCTTTTCTGCAGGGGGTTCTACTAAAAGTGCCGGGGTGGTGATTCTTATACACAGTCGAATACTGTTTAAGCTGATCAGGGAGGTGAAAGACCCTTCAGGTAGATATTTATTAGTTCACGGCTTGCTTTTCAATAAGGAGATCCTGTTGGGTACTATTTATGGTCCGAATCAGGATACACCCAGTTTTTTTACTAAATTAATACAGGTCCTAATGCCCTTTATTTCTTTACCTATGATTATGGGGGGGACTTCAATCTATTCTATGATTCCTCGATTGATAAAACACATCAGCAGAGAAAAGGCCCCTCACCTGCCCAAAGGGCATTAAGGGAATTAATCGACCACATAGGTCTTTGTGACATCTAGAGGATTCTACATCCGCAGGAGAGGCTCTATACCTATACTTCCCCTGTCCACCACTCCTCCTCCAGAATAGATTATATTCTTAAATCTCAAGTATTATTACCGTAGGTGATCGAAGCCGAGATATTACCAGGCTGTCTATCTGACCACTCGATCATCACATGCCAGTTCTCTCTAATTTCATTGCCTAGCAGAGGGTCGAGGTGGAGAATAAATGACCAATTGCTTTCAGAATTGGACTCCGTTAATTTTATTCGGGGGCATATTCAAAGATATTACGAAAATAATTATGACTCCTCGGGGAGCCCCGTCATGCTATGGCTTGCCTTCAAAGCTTACATGAGGGGTATTTTAATCGGTATGGCTTCCCACAGGAAGAAGACGGCTACTTTAAAGCTGTCTCGACTACTAGCTATGATGAGGGAGTTAGAGAGGAATCTTTCCCCAAAATCCCCCGAATTGGTAAGACAGGAACTAATCAAAGTCAGATCTGCATATAATGAAGGATATTTTGAAGGAAAAAGCGATATTTGCCATGTTAAAGACCAGATCGGCCTATACTGATCAAGGGGAAAAGGCTGGGCATCTGTTAGCGCTTAGGATCAAACAAATGGAGGCATCCCGATATATAGCCTCGATTACTTTGACCTTAGATGGTACCTCTAAAATGCACCCTGTCGATATTTTAAGAGAATTCACTACTTATTACAAAGAGTTATATAGCCCCATGCCATCCCCCTTCACGACCAGATAACACGTCAGTATTTGGACAGTGCCAATTTGCCCCAATTGTCTGAGACCCAAAGGAACCGTTTATTAGTTCCCATTAATGCGGATGAAATTGCCAGGGTGATGGATAAGTTACCCGTGAATAAATCCCTAGAGGCTGATGGCTTTTCTGCAAACTTTTACAAAAAGTTTAAAACCCAGTTAATTCCTATGCTTCTCCCATTATTTCAACAGATCTTGGCTGGGGAATCAGTTGATTTATCTTTATTTGAAGCCCTTATAGTTTTAATACCGAAACTGGACAAAACCCCAGATAAGGTCTCTAATTATAGACCTATTTCCCTCATGAACATTGACATAAAAATTTTGTCCAAAGTGTTGGCAGACCACCTTAATTCGGTAATTGACACGTTGGTAGGCCCCAAGCAAGCTGGTTTTATGTTGGGCAGGTTATCCTCGGATCATATGCATACCCTGTTGCACGTCTTCTCGGTGGCTAGAGATGCACCTTATCCGGCTGTGTTGGTATCCCTGGATGCCGAGAAGACATTCGACGGGATAGATTGGCGTTACCTGTTTCTTGCCCTGGAAGCATTTGGTTTCCCTGCAGAATTCATTGAGTGGATTAAAGCTTTATACCACTCGCCTTCCGCTTGAGTGACTTATAACGGAGTCTTCTCAGAGGTATTTGTGTTGTGGTCGGGAACTAGACAGGGGTGCCCCCTGTCACCGTCGTTGTTCAATATTTATCTGGAACCCCTAATCCACAAGTTGTTAGCAAGTCAGGCAGCACAGGGGATTCCAATCCACCCATGTGAAGTAAAAGTCCTTGCATATGCAGATGATTTGCTCCTCCAAATCGCGAATCCCAAGACATCCATACCCTCTATGTTGCACATTATCAAAGAATTCAGTAGTATTTCCAATTATAAACTGAATATTAACAAGACCGTGGTTTTTCCCTTAAATCATAAAGTGTTTAAAGCGGAAATACTGTCCATGGGATTAAGCTGGAGGTATGAATCGTTGAGATACCTGGGTATTGAGCTAGCCAGGAGTCCGGGTCTCGTCATCAGGTTAAAATTTGAATCTATAATTCTCACAGTTTCTCAGGATCTCACTAGATGGTCATCCCTTCCCTTATCCCTATGGGGCAGAATAAATTTAATCAAAATGAATGTTTTCCCCGGGATTTATTACCCTCTCTCCATGCTCAATATCATCTCCCAATGTCATGGTTCAACAAGGTCCAATCGCCTATTACCAAATTTATCCGGAACAATAAGCCCCCACGCATAGTGTATTACAAATTGACGGCCCCCCAAGGCTAAAGGGGGACTTTGCCTCCCCCATATTCTTACATATTTTTGGGCTAGTCATATCAATAAGTACCTAAAATGGCTTACTCCTGATAATGTACTTGAAGCTCCTGCCTGGCTTAAGATAGAGCTTGCTTTAATTTGAGCATGTGGCTTAGATCCTGTGGGTCTATTATTTGCCAAGCAGAGATCCCTTCCGTCAAGTATCAGGAACCCACTATTTTAACTTCATTGAAGATTCACGCCCAGGTATGTAGGTATCTTAGATATGATCCAGGCAGAGATCTTAATCAACCTGTAATGGGGAATCCCCAATTTAAAATAGATGGCAAATGAATTCCCTCCAATTGGATACCTGGCTGACAGAGTATACAACTCTCTAGTCTTGTCTCGAGCAATGGGGAGTGGCTCCCGGTTAATGACTTAATTGGTGGATTGGCAATTCCTAATAAATATAGATTCCAGATTCTGCAATTATGTCATTCTGTAATGAAGGCTTTAGGTAAAGTGCCCAGCACGACAGAAAAAGTTCCATTTAGCCAAGAACTCTCAAAGTTTTGTGGCCACTCAGGAGCAGTCTCAGCAATTTACAATACCATTCACAACTGGAAATTTCCTGATTGCTCGGGGCCTACGGACTTATGGGCCTCTATGTTCCTGGACCACAACTTTGAATGGCAGGAACTGTGGCATAACTGCCATAAGTTTGTGACTCAGGATAGGCTTAGACTAACGCAATTATTTATCCTACATAACGCATATTATTCTCCCTCCCGTTTATTTAAATTGGGCCTTAAACCTGCTCCTACTTGTTCCAGATGTTCTTTGGAAGAGGGGACAATTTCTCACATGTTCTGGTCCTGTCCCAAAGTGTCACCCTTGTGGTCATCCATTAAGCAATCAAGTGATTCTCTCCTGGGACTTGGTGACCTATTTAGCCCAACAGTGTGTATTATGGGTGATCGTTCAGGCACGTAAATACCATATAACCCTAATAGCTATGTCAGTGAAGAAGCTAGTTTGAAAACACTGGACTGACCAGAATGAGATAACTTATAATGAATGGATCTCCAAACTCTTGGTGAACCTTAGTACAGAAAGGGCCATTTCTTGTCTTCAAAACAGATTGGAGAAATTTAAGAAAATCTGGGATCCCTTATACACCCTTCATTCCTTACACCAAGAGTGACCCGGCTTTATGATAAACTGGTACATTGTTGGACTAGCTGATTGTAATGAGAACTTATAAGATTTTATGATATATTGGTTGTGCTCAACAAGGGTAGGGTGGAGGATGGGAAATAGGAGGAGGGTGGAGTGGTTGGGTGGGCTGACTCATGTTCTCACTGTGTTATTGTATCCAGTTCATCAACATGTATGTCTGCCATGGGTATGTAATAACAACATTTTCTTAATAAACTTTAAATAAAAAAAAGAAAATCAGTGACACTGTTCATGAGCAGTGGTGGTAAAATGCCTATGTTGAAAATTTAGTGACAAAAGTCCAGAAAATGACTGTTTTATGAGCATATGTTGTGCAGTTTACACGCACCCTTGTAATTTTGCACATTTGTAATATTTTCACTCCAGATTTTCAACATTGGCACTTTTTCCACACCTCCTTATGAACAGTATAGCTGTCATTTCTCATATCCTGCCTGACATATGCGTTTACACATCTGGCTCAGAATAGCATGGTCGCTGTGAGAAATCAATGTTTGGGACAGATTAAGAAAATCATAGTGACAGTGTTTATGAGCAGAGGTCACAAAATACCTGTGATGAAAATTTGGTGAAATAATTCCACTAAATGACTGTGTTATGTGCATGCGTTGCACAGTTTCCATGTACGCTCGGATGTTCGAGTATTTTTAATATTTTCACAACAGATTTTCAACATTGACATCTCTTCACACCTCCTTATGAATGGTACAGCTGTCATTCTTCTCATCCTGCCTGATCTGTGTTTTTGTACATGTGGTGCAGAATGGCACAGTCGCTGTGGCAACTCAAAGTTCAGGACACATTAACAAAATCACAGTGCCACTGTTCATGACAAGAGGTCCAAAATGCTTTCATGAGGTGGGGGTCACAAAAAGGCCTTGTTGAAAATCTGTCATGCAAATACCAGCAAACGCCCAGTGCATTAGGGTTTCTACCCATAACGTCGCACCCTGTACAGACTGACAGGCATCAGAGGTGTACCTTTGGATACCGGCTGTAATGCTCATACCATTCTACCCCACCCTGAAGCTAGTGACAGGCAACAAGGTGTGCCTTGGACTCTTCAGCTCCACACTTCACCCCATTCTCCTATACTGTACCTGGGGTTGGCTTGAGTTCAATACTTCACTGCCATTCCTATTCTGCATCTGTCTAACTCCTGCTCATCCAATGTTAATATCAGCAAGCAAACATTTGGCATTGACAAATGCTTATTTTATTTAATTATTTTTGCATGGGTATCAGAATTTAGCAGCTGTAAGGGCAAAATTATATTCCTGGGAAAATCAAGATTTATTTACCAGTGTCTCTGATAAAACAGACAAACTGGCTCTGATGGCAATTGCAATCTTTGGTGTTCTTTATCAAAGCAGGACCCCTGGACAATTTATGGGAGAGCTTCAAGGGGGAAAATGTCTTTTCATGTCTTTAAACAGACATCCCTGCTGGTCTGGACAGGACTTGGGACAAAAAGCAGATGTATTTGTATATACAAAGTTTGGGGTCCATATCAGATCAGTTTTTAATGAGGACCTTGTTCTCAAGACAAATAGAACTGGCCTGGGTGTGATGTCATAGGACATGTGGGCCAAGGGTGGAGCAGGGGAAGGGGAGACTGTTTGGGTGGAAATCTTATTAACATGAGTTTTGTGAGAGTAAGTCAATCAGGTTTGGGACTACAAATAACTAACATCTAAGGTTCAAGTCTGTCCTGATTTACCAAGAGCTCTGTTTGGTGAGCTATAATACTATTGTTAAATAGGGAAGATTGAGACAGGTTTTCTTCTGTGTGTTACCAACTTTTCAAACATTTTCTTTTTATGTCTGTGGAATTACTGTTTCCCATAGTCTTTGTGTAGTATCCTGTATTATATGTGTAAATATCTTGAAGTGTTAAAATTATTTTCATATACTTCATGTTTCTGTGACAGTCCTTTGAGATACAGCTGATTTATAAAGGATTTGTGTCCACTCCCCCTTCTCCAGGTGTCTGTTGTAGCATGACAGCCCATCCCATCTTTCCAATGTAAAGACTGAGCAGAAGTATTAGTTTAAAATGTTAGCTTTTTTTTGGTCTTCCTCTGAACAGTCCCCCCTCCTGGTCTCCCGATCTTCACTATACCAGTCCTTGCTTTCCTCTGTTTGCTCACACACCTGAAGAAATTCTTATCCCCATGTTTGACCTCTTGTGTGATCCTTTCTTCAGTTTGAGCCTTTGCTGTCTATACCTTTCCTTGTACCTCCAATTGTTTCACTAGATATACCTCTCTGTCTGCCTCAGTTTGGGTCTGCTTATATTTCCTGAAAGATGTTTTTCTCTCTTATCACCTTAACCACCTCACTTGAGATCCACAGTAGCCTCTTTCTCCTCTTATCCTTGTTATTACTGTTAAACAGCTTGACATTACCCTAGTTATTACCTCCCTTATTTTATTCCATTGTGCTTCCATGCCCCCCTGGCTATTTCCCCTTCAAGGTATTTCACAAGGCAGTCTTCCGTTTCTTTTTAATCTGCTCTCCTAAAGTCAAGAATCCTGTTCTAGTGTGTTTTTTCTCCTGCCAATCTGTATGCCAAGCCACACTGTGTGATTATTGCTTGAACCTGGGGGGAGCTACCCACTATGACGTTTGCAATACTGTCCCTGTTTATAAGTACCAGATCCAGCACTGCCCCATCTCTAGTGAAATCTGTAACCAGCTGCCTCAGAAATGCCCCTTGCAGGGGAGTCTAGGATGACCCTTCTCCTAGTTGTAGCTGTGCCTGTTTCAGTCCACATGCGGTAGCTTAAAGTCACCCATAATTATCACTTCCCCTTTGCTTGCCATTTTACCTATTGCCCCCCAACCCTTTCCAGTTCCTCTTCCTGTGTTGTTGGTCTGTACACCATCCCATGCATATAAAGGCCCTTAACCCCATCTCCAAACCAACCCAAAGAACCTCCATCCCCTCCTTCTAGGGGTGGGTGAAAATTGCGAATTCTGCTTTCATGGAACTTCCGCAAAATTTCAGAACTTTCGCCATTGGCGAAACTGGGATTTTCCACAGATTTTTGCTGAGTTCCACAGACTTGTTTTGTGAACTGCAGAAAAATGCATATAAACTGTGGAATTTATTGTATCCACGGTTTAATGAACTGTCAGTGAATGAGCGTCTGCTTGTACAATCATGTGGTCATTCATTGACAATTCAGTGGGCCACTGGTAGTGGTGGAGAGAGAAGGGCTGAGCTGGTGGACCTCTCAGGGACAGGTTGGAAGGCAGCGGGGTGGTGGCAGATGAACTGTTAGGGTGCAGGGGGTCCACTAGACACTACGAGATTGGGATTATTTTTTTGATAAGGGATCGGGGATGGGGAGGCCCACTAGATACCAGGGAATACTGGGAATAGAGGGGGATGAGTTGGTGGACTGATGGCTGCTTTTTTGTGGATTAAGAAATCCAGGATAGGGAGGGGGTCCGCTAGACATCAGGGAAATAAAATGTTTTTGGGGGCCATGATCGGTGGAAGGGGGGCCACTAGAAACCAGGAGGGTCCAAGGAAGGGATTGGAGGTATTTATTTATTTATTTACTGGGACCCCTGATCAGTGGAGGGTGGATTAATGAATTAAACTATTGTTAAAAAAGCCTCAGCACTGACCACTGGCAGTGATCCTTTCTGCAGATTTTTTTCCCCGCAGTTTAATAAATTAGCCCACAGTTTGTATATTTATTCTGCAGTTTTAAGGTGGAATTTCCATGAAAGTTCTGAAAATGGTTTCCGGAGTTTCGCGGAAGCAAAATTTGCACTTTCACCGAAATTCTGCCAGCTAAACTTTTTTTCGCACACCCTTACCTCCTACTCACTGCTGTGACCTTATATGTCTGTGGCCTTAATACCTTCCTTTACATATAAAACCACCCCACTTTTCTCCCTGCCCTAACCTTTCTAAACATGCTGTACCGCACTATGGTCACCTCTTAGCTGTGGTTATCGGTACACCATGATTCTGCTATGGCCACCAGATCCAGATCCACCTCTACAATGGTAGCCTCAATGTCAGGAATTTTATTTCCTAGGCTACTTGCATTGGCACACATGGATCTCCATTCCCTTTGTCTCTCCCTGCACCTACTTTACCCTCCCTTCTTGAGGCCATCCTTACCCTTCTTTCACTGGTACTGTCCTTCCCTTTTTTATCTTCCCTCTGCTCACCTTCCCTAACAGTTTCCTTCACCTTAGTTTCACTTCCTGACTCTCCCATCCCTTCCTTCCCCTTTACTCAACTCCACACTAACCTTCAGGGAATTTAGTTCCTCTGGGCTATCCTTCACTACTGCTCTATCATTGGGGGGGATTCACTACCTCCCACATTTCTTCTGCCACCCCTTGGCTAGTTTAAATGCCCTTTCAAATAGCATTTAAATCTTCTACCCAGGTCTGCTGTTCTCCTGTCAGATGGATGGAGGCTATACCGTTTGTACAGGACTTCATCCCACCAGGTAGAATCCCAGTCCCTGATGTAGCTAAACCCTTCCTCCCTGTGCCATGCCTTCAAGCAGTTGTTGAAAACCATGGTGCATAGCCCTGTTGTCCCCACAGCTTTTCACAGGTAGCACCTCATTGAAGGTCACCATGTGTGCTACCTGCTTCAGACCCCTCACCAGCTCCCTAAACATGTCCTGTACCACTCAT
The DNA here is from genome assembly GCA_016271365.2 of Neoceratodus forsteri. Lineage (NCBI taxonomy): Eukaryota > Metazoa > Chordata > Ceratodontiformes > Ceratodontidae > Neoceratodus > Neoceratodus forsteri. The sequence continues at coordinate 108,115,001 of CM028137.1, forward strand.
CCACATCCTCTACCAGGTTATTTGTCCCCAGATGGACAATGGCATCCAGCTCCTCCTCCTGCCCCATCTTGCTGGCAGACCTAAGGATCTTCTCAACATGTTGTGTGTCAGATGTGCTCAGCTTCACTTTGCACTTCTCTCACAAAAAGAATTAAAGAATGCACTCTTAGGTATATTAGTAATGCTACTGAGACCACTCATGGTTGTAAAAGTGATCTCATGTGGATTCTATGGAACTGCAAACCAAAGGTGAGTGGTTCTGATACCCTGAGAATGCAGGTGACACCACTCTGACAACTGTAAGGGTGGTCTTGGGGGTGCTATTCATACTGCAGATTCCTTAACATGAAGATAATTGGGAGTTAGACTCTATATCATGAAGATAACTAGATATTAGATTTCTCAACATAAAGATCACTGGGTGCTTGATTCTTTAACATGAAGATCACTGGGTGCTAGATTCTTGAACATGAAGATAACTGGGTGCTAGATTCCTCAACATGAAGATCACTGGGTGCTTGATTCTTTAACATGAAGATCACTGGGTGTTAGATTCTTTAACATGAAGATCACTGGATATTAGATTCCTCAACATGAAAATCACTGGGTGCTTGATTCTTTAACATGAAGATAATTGGGTGCTAGATTCTTTAACATGAAGATAACTGGGTGCTAGATTCTTTAACATGAAGATCACGGGGAGCTAAAGTCTTTAACATGAAGATCAGTGGGTGCTAGATTCTTTAACATGATCACTGGGTGCTATATTCTTTAACATGAAGATTACTGGGAGCTAGAGTCTTTAACATGTAGATCACTGGGTGCTACATTCTTTAACATGATCACTGGGTATTATATTCTTTAACATGAAGATTACTAGGAGCTAGCATCTAACATGAAGATAACTGGGTGCTAGAATCTTTAACATGAAGATAATTGGTAGCTATGTTCTTTAACATGAAGATCACTAGGTGCTAGATTCTTTAACATGATCACTGTGTACTAGAGTCTTTAACATGAAGATCACTGGGAGCTATGTTCATTAACATGAAGATCACTGGGAGCTAGAGTCTTTAACATGAAGATCACTGGGTGCTAAATTCTTTAAAATGAAGATCACTGTGTGCTAAATTATTTAGCATGAAGATAGAGATGGGCGAAGTGGCCTCAATTCACTCCGTGGAGTGATTCATGGAATGAAGGTGGATTCGAGGAGTGCACCACAGTGCAAAGCGAAGTACTTTGCATCACAACAGGTAACGTGGTGTCCATTGAAAACAATGACTTTGCGTTATTCCGCCTTCCCTCAAACCACTACTCACATTGTATTTTACAAGTACATTGAAAGTCAATGTACTTTGGCCTCACTTCGCTTGTTTTAAGCTGCAAAAGGTGGATTTTGCAGTGATTCATGGGATTTCAGGTCACATGGGCTCTCGATTGTTCTGCACAGCCTCAGTTCAGGGTAGTGTGTGTAGGAAGCTGTTGGAGACAGTCTGCTCTGAGAGCTCTCTGCAATTAAAACCTTCTAAAAACTGTTAAAAAAGCCTTTTTGAGTAATTTTTTTTGCTGAAACTTTAGTTCATCGATTGTAGGAAACCCTCCTGTGCTCATATCATCAAGCATTTATTTGTTTGTGTGTGGATTTGGAATGTTCATGTACAACATTCAGTCTGTGTACAGAGAGACAGTGGACGTGTGCTTTGGGTGAGGGGTGCATCTGTGGTGTACGTAGACTTATATAGGAGAAATAGGTAGTTCTTTGTTTCTTGGTTATATTTTTCTTACGTTAATGTACACACAGTAATATTTTCGGTAATTGTTGACTTTTTTTGCTGATTTTGTGTGTTGTGGTCTGGAGGACCTGGTGCAGCAGTGCATAATTTCAGGTTGTTTAAAATACGTTGTACATTACTGAAGTTTTCAATTTGCTAAGCATCACTTGTAGACAAATTGCGTGAGTGTGTGTGAGGTGCATGACATCAAATAATACATCTTTTATTGTGCCATAGCGTAATTGCAGGCACAGCAGTGTGAACCTGCTATCCACTGCACCTGCATGATTGTGTACTGCCATTGTGGTATCTTTTCTTGGTTTTGCACTGCTGTAATCTGCAATCAGTGCTGCTCCCCCCCCCCAACGGCAAAAGGTATTCTTTTCCAGATTGGATTGCTTGTGACTTGACAGCACCACTGGTTAGTTAAGGTGTTGTTAAACTTGTTGTGACTTTGTGTCTGTATCTCTTATTGAAGCCACTGTTGTCGTTTTGGCTTCACATCCAGCGTCCCCTCCCCCCAGCCCCCACCCACAATGAACGTTCCAAAATCTAAATTTGTTTAGAATATTCTTGTTGATCCCTCAAAATGCCTGCAAAGAGATGTGCAAGCAAAGCTGTTTCTCACCATGGCACTGCTGCCTGTGGTAAGATTGTCTGTGGGCACGGTAGTACGTAGCCGCAGAAGTGCATTGCTGATGTGAGGAAAGCTATTTCTCCTTCAATGTTTTTTACAGCCCAATCAGTAGCTTCACTCATAGTTGAAGGAGATGATGTTGTCCCAGCTGGTGGTGTTATTGCAGTTGCTGGTGGTGGTATGAGTATTGCTGCCTCAAGTTCCGCTTCTGACTAGTTTACCATGTCCAAAAAATATAGTGGAGTGTGAAGCAGTGCCAGTGAGTGACAGTGTAGATGATGTCATACTCCCCAGTAACATCCTAATAACTGAACATGAGGATTCTGATCATCATGTCAACGATACCACACAATGTCACATTTCTTCCACTGCAGTTCAGGTCATGCATTTGCCATGCAGTGATTTACAGTGTGGTGAAAAAGTTCGTGTGATGGTGGTGCTGCTGATGATGTTGCTGTGGTTGCAACATGCAGTCCACATGCCAGCATCCAAGCAGAAGATGTAGATGATGTTGATGATGAATATGATGATGATGTCAGTGACCCCTGTTGGGAACCAGAGAAAAAGAAATTCAAGGTGGCTGTGTCTGGGTCTGTTTGCATCCCCCCACCCGTAAAAAGTTATGATTTACCAGTTTCAGTTGATGATGATGAATCAGTAATAATGATAGGCAGTCATGGTGGCCAGTTGCAGTCCAAATGTGTCCTACCTGAAAAATCTTGTAGTACACCCCCCACTTCATGGATTAAAAAAACAGAATCCAATGAGCAGCATTGGGGGGACATGATAAAACTAGAGCATCACACTCCCTTGTTTGGAATTTTTTTTTGTGCAAGGTTCAAATGATGAGCCAGTTGCAATCTGCCAGCTTTGCCAGGTACATGTGAGTTGAGGTAAAAAGAGGAGCCATTTGGGCAAAGGGGTACAGCATACACATCTTAAGAATAAGCACATGGCACTGTGGACCCAGCACAAGATGGCAGCTAATACCTGTACCACAGTGAGGTGTTCACCCTAATCATCAACCATATCGAGCACGTTATCCCCTTCCATGACTGTTACATCAAGTAGAAAATTAAATGTGTGCAGTAGTGATGAAATAACAGCAGAGGATTACTACAGGCATGATAAAGTGGAAGACCTGAATGATTTTGAAATCTTGTCCAGTGGTGGTGAGAGTAGCAGTTTTGGTGGTGGTGGTGGTCAATGCAGTATGTCTAGTGCAAGTGGTACATCAACCCCTGTTGATAAATCTAGGAAAATAACTTCATTTCTGGGTTTGTCATCACCTGTGCAACTGTCTTCATCAAACGTCCACACTCCATCCCCTGCAATTTGCAGAGTAGAACCATTTGTCATCACTCCCCATGTAAAACATTTAAGTCAGCCTACGTTACAGAGTGTTTTTGTGCATAAGCTGAAGTACCCACCTAATCATACAGTGTCACGTGAACTTAATGCTGCTGTAGCTGAAATGCTGGCAATTGATCTTTTCCCCTTCTTCTTCATGGAAAATTCTGGGTTCCAGTGGTTTAATGCATGTGCCTGTCCAAAATGGAAAGTCCCATCCAGGACATACTTTTCGACCCATGCTGTCCCCGAGTTGTACTGTACTGTGTCCAACTCAGTAAGACATGCCCTTCAACATTCCTCCTCTCCATTCATCCATTTAAGTATGGCTATGTGGACAAGTGGCAAAACAGTGGGGAGTTCATATTTGTGTATAACTGCACACTGGGCACAGGTTCCGGGGGTTGTTTGTGCTGTTGGTAGTGTGAATAATCAGTGTAGTAAGGTGGAGTGTCATGGTTGCAATCTTCCAGGAATTCGACAGCATGCAGTGATTACTGTGCACAATGTGACCTGTTCGCACACTAGTGAAAATATGTTGGACGTGGTACTGACTGAAACTGACAAGTGGCTGAACCCCCTGTCCCTGAGAGATGGGTTCATAGCAAGTGACAATGGGTCAAATGTGATGAAATGCATCATGAATGGTGGCTTTTTTTTCGGGTTCCATCTATGGCCCACTGTTTAAATCTTGTGGTGGAGGAGTTTCTGGAGCACCCTGATATAAAGGAAATGCTAACAGTTGCACACCATATCTGTTCTCACTTTTCATGCTCCGCAAAGGCCCATGACCAGTTTCGGCAGTTGTAGATCCGAAACAGCCTCCCGCAGCACCGCTTGAAGCTGGAAGTTGTCACCCGGTGGAACTCCACTTTATACATGGAAGAGAGGTTGCATGAACAGTACAAAGCCATCTCAGAATACCTTGTCATGCACACTAGCCGTGACAGTTCCGGGGTCTCCATGTGTATGTCGACTGAACAGTGGTGCCTCATAGACTCTGTAATAACAATTGTGATGCCTTTTGAACATGCCACACAGGCATTGAGTGGTGAGTCTGCCTCCATTAGCTAATCTATTCCACTGCTGCAGGTGCTGAGGCAGGTATTGGTGAATGTACAGCATAGCTTTGATGTTGCCAGAGACAGTGCTAGCAGTGTGTTGCTGAAACACATGTTGACAATATTTGACCAGAATCGTCACATCTTGAAAATTCAGTGTAATGACAAATTTGCAATAGCAACAATGCTGGACCCATGATACAAACATGGAATTGCCTCAGTACTGGAGGGAGGGCCTGAACAGGTAAAAACTGTCAGTGGGCAACTGGTGCACTTGGTTCATGGGGCACAGAGGTCACGTGCCAAGGTCAGCAAACCTCAGCAGCATATTCCGGCTGAAGGTGAAGCTGGAGGAGTAGTATCAAGCATATCCTGTAAGGGGAATGGCACTGCAGTTCCAGGTAGTCTGTCATCAACAGCGGTTGGCATTAACCCACTTTAGGAGGCTTTGACCTAAGTCGGGATTTCTGATATAAGTGATTCCAGAGAAAGAGATGATGCATCAACCACTGGACTTAGAGCAGCACAGCGAATGGTTGAGTCATGTTTGTCTGAAAACAGGCATCTGTGAATCACTGATGATCCCCTTTTATACTGGAGTGGCAAGGTCAGTGAATGGCCAGAGCTGACCGCTGTGGCACTGAAGTACCTAACATGCCCACCCTCCAGTGTGAGTGTCGAGAGGGTGCTCAGCTCAGCAGGTGGAATGTTTTGGGATCATCGTACAAACTTCTCTCCTCAAAATGTCAGTTTGCTGGCATTCATAAAAATAAATCAGAGGCACATACCAGCTCATCCTGCAACCTCAGTATTCGTACCCCTGCATAGTCGTGGTTTACCTGATGCTGTAGAAAGGGACCATCTTGGTGGCAGTGGCAGCATGAAACAGCCAACCACTGACGCAGATGATAACACAATGGAGAAAGAATTTCCCAGTGGTCAGAATTCAGACATAGAAGACTGCGAGGGCAGCTTTTTTTATGAGGATGATGATGAATGATGATGAGGTTAATGTTGTGCAGGTTTTAACTTAAGTGGTTAAAAGGCTGTCACATTTCTTGTAAGATACATGTTTTCTTTTTCATAAAGTTAAATCAGTGTCCCAGTCATAGTGACTCAAATTCCTTATGTCACGTCACATTTATAACACAGAGCACAGTATATCCTGGCCCCTGGACTACTACCACCATAACACTGCTGTTACCTGTTCGCCACTGCCAGCATAAAGAATGTGACCATGTGTCCCCCTGGACTACCACCTGTCTACCACCATAAGAGATAAAACCGCTGTTTGTGACTGCCAGCATAGGGAATGTGACCGTGTGTCCCCCTAGACTACCATCACCATAAGACCGCTGTTAGCCACTGCCATCATCACCAGATGCAGGAAGATGTGAGATGGAATGTCATCATGTGCCTCAGCTATGACCACCACCGCCACCACCACCACTGTGACAATGTTTTCTATTGCATGTCTTGACCATGCCCAGGCAGCGGGAGTTGAACAGGAGACCACATCCATCAGCCACAGGCACAAGGCTTCTTACTATTAAAACTATAAACTGAGTATGTGTACTAATGTTTTTCATGCTATTCAACTTCCTTTAGCTGTGTGTTTTGTTTTCTGTTGTTTTTCTGAGCTGCAATGGTCAAACACATATGGTCAACTTATTTTGTTTTTTTACAGGTTAACAACAAAGTACTGTCCTTCACTGAAGGTCTGTATCAATGGTACAGCAGCAGTACTGTCTACAGGAACCTATGGGATATCCATTTCCAATCCATACTGGTAAGTATATCAATTTTATTTCATCTATTCCTTTTTTTTTAAAACAGTGCTACAAATCTGACTGATGATCCATAAACTAGGTGACCTGTACATCATAAAAAATATTTCTGTAACATATTATGCACTGTATTCCAAATTTGCAGCTGTGCAGCTATGAAAGTGTTGAAAAAGTTGGACCCAGGTTGTGTTACTTGACAAGATGTGGTTTTAAACTGTAACTTGAGTTGAGATGCAGGGAAAAAGGTTTGTCCCCCATACGATGCACAGGAGTAATGCCAAACTTCACCCAACAACTAACACACCAAAATCTGGCCAATGGAAAATCATGTACACAAATGCTCACAGCCTGGGAAATAAGATCCCAGACCTGCAGGCAATAATGTCAGAGTCTAAACTGGACATAGTAGCAATTAGTGAGACGTGGTTTACCAGTAACCACACTTGGGAGACTTCAGTACCTGGCTATGTATTGTTCAGAAGAGACCGAGGTGCAAAAAGGGGAGGAGGGCCCTGTATGTTAATGAAAATATCAAAGCTACAGAAATTCAGAATACACATAAGGAGCCAGAAGAACTGTGGGTCACCCTGGAAACAGGAAATGGGACAGCCATAAGAACTGGGGTTGTCTACAGGCCCCCAGACCAGAGGGAGGACATAGACACATTACTGTTAGAAGATATACAAAACATGACAGCTAAAGGGAGGTTCTGATAATGGGAGACTTCAACATGCCAGATACAGATTAGTCAATACCAGCAGGAACATCTGCCAGAACTAGACTCATAGTGGATTCCTGCAGGAGGGCCTCAAACAACTGGTACAGCAACCCACAAGAGACAGGGCTATCCTAGATCTAGTACTGACTAACAAAGAAGGGATCACAGATCTCCAGGTAGAAGGTCACCTGGGGGCCAGTGATCATCACATGGTATGGTTCAATTTGGCTACTACATCTAAATCATCCCATTCCAAGGCAAAAATATGGGACTTCAGAGGAGCTGACTTTGATAAGATGGCCAACAGAGTTAAGCTAGCCCTGGCAAAAAGAAACACAGGTGAAGGGGTACAGGCAAAGTGGGCAAGCATTAAGGATGCAATACTTGAAGCAACATCCCATTGTGTTAGACAGAAAAGGAAGTGCAAAAGAAGAAGGAAACCACTTTGGTTCTCAAATACAGTAGCAGAAAAGGTCAGAGCCAAAAGGCTGGCCTTCAGGAAATATAAGGGAACACAGTGGGATGAAGATAGGGAGGCATACCAAACTGCCCTAAGGGAAGCAGGTAAGGCAGTAAGGCAGGCAAAGTCCCAAACTGAGGAAACACTAGCACGAACAGTAAAGAAGGTGACAAGACTTTCTATAGATACATTAGTGAAAGGAGAAAGTCCAGAGGGTATTGCAAGCTTAATGGAGAAAAGGGAGCATGTGAGGAGGAGGACCCTGTAAAGGCATCTATCCTAAATAGATACTTTTGCTCAGTATTTACTGAAGAGAAGGTAGGGCAGGGCCCACAGCTCAGCATCATGGACACAGGGGGGAGGGAGGTGAGCACTACTCCCTTCACAAAAGAAAGGGTCCTACAAGAGCTTGCTAAGCTCAGGGTGGATAAGGCAATGGGACCTGATGGCATACATCCCAGGGTACTTAAGGAGCTAAAGGAGGAACTAGCAGAGCCATTAGCAGAATTGTTTAGTGAGTCTCTGAGCACAGGAGAGGTCCCAGAAGACTGGAGAAGGGTCTATGTGATCCCGCCCACAAGAGTGGTAGCAGGAGGAGGCGGGGAACTACAGACCGTCAGTCTTTACCTCAGTAGTGGGCAAGATTATGGAGGCACTCTTAAGGAAAGGATAGTGCAACACCTGGAATCCATAGGGGCACAGGATCCAAGACAGCATGGGTTGACAAAGGAAGGTCCTGTCAAACTAATCTCATAGATTTCTTTGACTGGGTAACCAGAGTGGTGGACCAAGGGGAGCAGTTGATGTTGCCTACCTTGACTTCAGCAAAGCTTTTGACACTGTTCCACATAGAAGATTGATAAATAAGCTGGGTAGGCTCGGGGTGGGTCAGAAGTTGGTCAACTGGGTGGCAAACTGGTTGGAAGGCAGAAAACAGAGAGTGGTGGTAAATGGTATACAGTCAGAAGATGCAAGTCACAAGTGGGGTACCTCAGGGATCAGTCCTGGGGCCAGTCCTCTTCAACATCTTCATTAGTGACCTTGCAGATGGACTAGAGGGTAAGGCTTGTCTGTTTGCAGATGACACCAAGATCTGCAACAGAGTAGATGATCCAGATGGGGTGGGCAGAATGAGAAGAGATCTGGATAAACTAGCAGAATGGTCAGAAGAGTGGCAACTGGCATTTAATGCAAAGAAGTGCAAAATCATGCATATAGGGAGAGAGAAACCCTGAAGCCACCTATAGGCTGGGAGGAGTTGCTAGCAGTCACAAGGAAAGAAAGAGACTTGGGCATCATCATCACTGATGACCTAAAATCATCAAGCAGACCTCTAAAGCAGTAGGTAAGGCTAGGGGGTGTTAGGGTGTATTAGTAGGGGTATCACAAGTCGTAAGAGGAGGTAATAATCCCTCTGTACAAGACACTGGTTAGGCCCCATCTGGAGTACTGCATGCAGTATTGAGGCCACACCTTCACAAGGACATTAACCAAATTGAGGCAGTCCAGAGAAGGGCAACCAAAATGGTGAAGGACTGCATCAGAAGACATATGAGGACAGATTAACGGAGCTCAATATGTATACCCTTGAGCAAAGGAGGGAGAGGTGATATGATCGAGGCATTCAAACACCTTAAGGGCATAAACAAGGTGAAAGAGTCTAACATGTTTAAATATAAGAAAAATAGCAGGACAAGAGGACACAGCATGAGATTAGAGGAGGCCGATTAAGGGGAATGTGAGGAAATTCTTTTCACAGAAAGGGTGGTGGATGCATGGAATGGCTTACCACAAGAAGTGGTGGCTATGAATACAGTGCAGGGCTTCAAACAGGCATGGGATAAGCATAAGGGAGCAATACAAATGAGTATGAATAGATAGGCCACTGACAGAGCAAAGGCCGATGGCACATTTATAAGGTAGAAAAAGAAATGGGCAGACTGGATGGGCCTTGCGGTCCTTATCTGCCGTCAACTTCTATGTTTCTATGTTTCTATGACATCGACATGGTATATTTGTTACACAGCCTGGTACTAAATTTATTTATGATTTGAAGATTGCAGTGGGACAGCTTTCTATCTGAGTTAAACCGGATACCCGTGGTGGAACAGCCACATCTTAAACGTAATGTCTTACTGCTGCAATCAAATTGTAATAAGTCCTTCATTTCTTTTTTTAGGAAACTTCCAGATGCTTTGTTGTGTCATAGTTACCTTATCCAAAGAACTTCTTCAACATCATGCCCCTCCCTGGGCTGGGGCAGACATGCAACATGCAGAAGTCATTTCAATCGATGACCATGACCATCATTACTGGACTGGAGAAGGATGCAGATGAAATCTGTGAAGAAGTAACCAAATAATAAACCATTAATGAGACCTACCTGCAAATATGCTTCCCTCCCCCCAAAAACAAAATACTTACCTTCATTGGCTTGAGAGCATTCCATTTCCAATTTCAATGCCAACATTTCTCATCAAACACTGCAATGTGCACATCAACAGTATGTGACCTGTGATAAAAAACAATACAATGAGTACATGTATATATATGTCAACCCCCCACCTAGAAAATACATATATCAACTCACCAAGGCTACTATTAGTGTAAACACAAAGGGCACCCTTCCATCCGGTTGAGGTGATAGCATCGCATTCACAGGAATCACAACACACTTTGGACCACCAACAGTTCTCTCATGGTCATCATTTCTGATGGAACACTTAATGGATTCATGTCATGTTATCTCTCCTTCACATGGTTTGGCAAGACACAGCATCATGACATCATCATCACAGTATGTTAATTTTCTGGACACAAGACAGTTACATTTTGGGGATGCAGAAACATTCTGGGAACTCTGTGTGACCACTGTGCACATGAGTGACTGTGTAACAAATTCTGGGGGACTTTGCATGTGGTGTAACACTCCCATTTCACTTCATCAGCACTTGGGAATTTTCTGGACACAAGACAGTTGCATTTTGGGTATGTAGAAAAATTCTGGGGACTCTGTGTGACCACTGCATGCATGAGTGACTGCACAGTAAATTCTGAGGGACTTTGCATGTGGTGTAACGCTCCCATTTCACTGCATCAGCACTTGGGTACTTTCTGGACACAAGACAGTTGCATTTTGTGTGTTGTAATTGTGAGCACATAATGTCATACTTAAATTATAAATTAAAGCAGCAGTGCAACAGTGTGGTGAAAATGTTGACCTATACTTTTTTATGCTATTTTAGATTGCCAGAAACTAGTTACCTCCTGACTTGTATGATACCCTTCTTTTAACAATTTGTGTCTACTTTAGTACCTTTTCTCATGTCTGAAAACATAAAGGAGCACTCCTTTTAATATGGCTTGGACCAGGTTTTTATCACTATGTGCATATGTTTTTGAACAAATATTGTTCTGTGAGGTCAGAAAACACTGCCTGCTGCATAATTGTTAATTTTACTCACAACAGAAGTAATATATAAACAACTGATGGAGAAAAGCAGCAGAAAATACTAATGAAGACCTGGTCCACACCGTATTAAATGGATCACTGTTTTTACTATTTCAGACATGAAAAAAGTACTAAAGCAGACTCAAATACTGGAAAGTATAGTATCATACAAGTCAGGAGGTAAGTAAAGTGGCACTGTAAAATAGCATGAAAAAGTATAGGTCAAAATTTTCACCAGATTGTTGCACTGCTGCTTTAATGTCTGTTTCAAAAAAGAAATATTTCTGGAGCCTCAGTAATGTTTACTTTGTGTCGGGACTAGTTAAGTGTTTGTCAAAAAGCAGGACTGAGCAGTGCAAGTATGCTGTGCTAAACTGCATGTGTGCCGTCAGTGCTCTTTCCTGTGTCCGCAGACATTGTCCAGCTTCATGCAAACATTTATATGGTTTGACTTGTTGCAGTATGTAAAGAATAAACATAAGAAAGAATATATGGGCCTAGATATTCAAAGGGGTTGCACCTGGCGCAACAGAGTTGCGTCAGCACAGCCCCACATTGCACCCTGGCAGGATATTGAAAAGGCTGCCCGGTGCAGTTCAACTCCCAAAGCACCGGGGCGCAATGTAATGGTATGCAGTGCAAATGCAGGGGGCATGCCCATGCATATGCGGCACATCCCGATATTCAGCTCAGGATGTGAGGCGCATATGGTGGCGCAACCCTGCATCACGCTGCATAGAGGGGCTCAAAGTTGAGCCCTTGCAGAGTAGGAACAACTCCTGGCCACACAAAGGTGGGCTGCAGTATTGCAGGGCACAACACTGCAGCCCATCCTTGGGTGGCCACCTGCTCACCCAGAACACCGTCCACAAGTACACACTGAATCCCAAACCCACCCCGCCCATTGCCATGATCACACAGTATATGTATAAAAATAAATCCCTGGCAGTCTAGTGGCCCCCCACAGTCCCCGAGAAATATTATACATGTCCATCCCTGGTGGTCTAGTGGTCCCCCCTCCCACTTGACTCCCCGATATATGTTACTATGACCGTCCCTGGTGGTCTAGTGGAACCCCCCCCGCTTGTTGCCGGGATCACAGTAAATGTAAATTACAACATTCCCTGACAGTCCGTGGACCTCCTCCCTCCCGAGTCCCCGAACATGATAAATAGCCCACACATACTTCCCTGGTGATACAGTGGCACTCCCCACTTGCACCTTGCATATATTAAGGCCTAATTTTCATGCCCCCTGCTGAATATCATGGGTGATGCACCTAGCGCAACTGCACTTGCACTGGTGCATCCCTGTGCTCCCTATCTGTGGCTTGCACTGGCACAGTGCCACTGCGCCATGCGCAGTAAGTGTGCTGGCCCTACCATATTCAACGGTACTGCACCATGGCACATCCCCGTTGAATATCACCTGGACCTGGCCCCAGCGCATCACAGTTGTGCTGCGCCCAGGCTTGTGCCACTAAATGGTGCAGTCTGAATATCCAGGCCCCGACATGTATTTTATTTGTACCATCAGCACCGGTGCAGTAAGTGATATATTTTTTCAGAGGTCTTGGGTCACTGTGCACCTCAGTCACTCACAGGGCACACATGACTTTGTGGAGATAATAGCACAAAAAACACATGCTCTCCTAAAAGTTATGTGTGCAGTATGTGACTAAGGTGCACTCTGGCCAGACGCCTGTGAAAAAATATCATATCACTTACTCCGCTGCTGATGATGCTGACAATAAAATATACGTTATTCTTATCTCTATTCTTTATACCATAAACACTGCAACAAGTCAGCATATATATGTTTGCAAGAAGCTGGACAATATCTGATGTCGCACATACACAGGCAACAACACTGACTGCACACATGCAATTTAACACATTATACATGCACTGCTCAGTCCTGCTTTTCCGCAACCACTCCACAACAGAAAGTAAACATTACTGAGGCATTGGATTATAATAACAGGGCAATAAGGAGCATGTATCTATGTGTATGTATATATTTAAAGGGAAGCAGTCAGTAACAAGAGTTCTCGCCCCCTGCAAGGCTTATCCTCTGGTTAAGCCTTTGAAGTATGTTACAGTGTTTTTCTCACACCTCAACATACAGTACTTTATTTTAATAGAGAAAAGTCCACGACTCGGAAGTATGGCGGATGCTGGGGCTCGTGATGTGGAAGGTGCGGCGACACATGCGCCTTCAATACAAAAGTATTAAAGCGATGGTGTGTCGCTGCACCTTACACAACAGAGCCCCCATAGCATTCGCCATACTTTCTGGTTGCAGACTTTTCTCTATTAAAATAAAGTATGTTGCCATGTGAGAAAATGCCACAAACATACTGCAAAGGCTTAACAGGAGGGTAAGCCTTGGGGGGGGCTGCTGTTGCTGACTGCTTCCCTTTAAACTACTACTGTGGCCTTCCTTCTGTCTGTTATTAAACATAAACAAAAGACAAAACACTTAACCAGTCTGGGGGGTGCTGAAAAAAAAAAAAAGCTAATGGGGATCCCCTGATGGCCCGGCAGCAGATGGAGCATCGACACAATCTGTAACTGGTGTTGCTCTATCTGCTCCAACTGCTGCTGGACAGCACCCACCCTCTCATTATTCTCTTCCACTGTGGCCCACAAAAGTCCTATGTCTGCATGAGTTGCAGGCATTGTGGGGTCCACTGGTGGGGGAACACCAGGTAGGTGCAGTGGTGAGGATGGTGCTGGTGGCGGTACTGGAGCAACTGCTGCTGTGTCCCTCCTCCAGCTGTGATGAAGCACAACAGCAGCACCCTCTGCTGCTGCTACAGAACGGCCAGCAGATGGAGACCTGGCCTGTTCTGTGGCAGCCTGCCACTCCACCTTGTGGTGGTTCGACATGTGGGTGTGCTGGCCCCATGTCCCAAGATGTGTCCCTTGGGGGCCACGGCGCACCTTCACCCAACAAAGCAGACACACCACAAGGCTGCTGTTCCCCCGACAGTTAAAAAACTGCCAAACTGGGGAGCTGCGGGAGGGGGGGACCAGGCACGGAAGGGACAGATGCACTGCCGGCAGCATGTTCACGGACCTGGGGCTCCACCTGCTGCTGTGGAGGAGGTGCTGCTGAAGCTCCTGCAGCTGCCACTGGTGGTGGTGGCGGACTTGCCAGATGTGGCACTGGTGGTGCTGCAGCTGCTGCTTCCGGGGGGGGGAATGACCAAACACTCTGGACCGGTCCAACACCACCCGGCTATGCCCCCCACACATGCGCACTGCTCCCCTACTGCCATGGGCCACATACTGTCCCTGATCCTCCATAAAGGAAAAAAAGAGTCCTTCCCTCTTGGACGAGTCCCGACTTCACACACACTCACACAACACAGGCACACACACACACACCCACACCAAAACTTAAAAAAAAAATAAATCAGTCACCAAAAAGAAAAAATTAACTGACAAAACAGCACAAAAAAAGACTGAACAATTAGCTTTTAAAAATGCTTTTGGGCTTTGAATCTGATCAACTTTCAGAACAAGCAGCCAAGAACTCTCCTCTCCACCAAATGCTCTCTCTCTCTCTCTCTCTCTCTACCTCTGCAAAGGAGAAAGTGAAAGTATCTGTTTCTATGACTCACTTCCTTCCTGCCTGGCTAAAGCATATGACTTACAGTACTGTAAGCCATGTGATGTGTGGGAGGGCTGCCTATATTGTTGTCATTCCACCTTACTTCACGTTTAAGGTGGAATGACAATGCAAAATCATAATAAGGAAGCAAAGTGAGCACTTTACAATGGTCACTCCGTGTAGCGCTGGGACAACGCGAAGTGGCCACTTCACGTTCACTTCGCCGGTGGAATTTAATTGCGCTGAATCTCTACATGAAGCTCACTCGGTGCTAGAGTCTTTAACATGAAGATCACTGGGTCACTGAGAGTTACAGTATATTATTGATCGAGGTTGATCAATAATATATTAATGAAAAAAAACCTTACTGGAACGTACTCGTTCTAGGTCAGATGCGCATGAGACACTTCACAGAATAAGAGCGCCTCACATGTGGAGGAAAAGTGCACTCTGATTGGCCAGGAGCACCACCTTGATCTATAATACCTATTACAAACACAGTAACTATACACATAAACATATGTAAGCATAACTGGAATGTTTAGGAGTCAACAATCCTAATTGGCTAAGGATGATGTCATAGTTTATAATGCTATAAATAAGGCTGAGCAGGGGACATCACACAAAGTACATTTTAGATTTTCAATGCTCTCTTTAAGTATTGTTCGATACACTGGTATATATGAGGGCTGCAATACAAAAAGGTATTGTGTATTACAAGTCTAATTAAATATTCACGAGCCTAGCAATGATCCTGATTGACATCTGGATCAGTCATTATTTGTTTAGTAATGACCAATCCAGCTGCCAATCCACACTGCATACCAGCAGCATATGCTATGTGAGCCATTCTTGAACAGCGCTATTCCCGCCATGGTGCTTCAGACATCAACTGTAAGTAAAAAAAAGATCGGAAAGCAAGGTTGTTATTGCAATTAGACTTATAATCACAATAAAAACCTCAAAGCCAATCATTTCCTAGGATTGACGACTGGCTGGGGGAAGGTGGCTCTGTCAAAAGGTAACACTAGAGTGAGTTGCAGTTGTTGGGCAACAGTTTGTGAAGGGCTTTGAGCTGGATTCAACAACGCTTATGCAACTCACTGAGAAATGCAAAAGCAATTAACTGGCATAACAGAATCATATGTACTGTAACACAGAAACATAGAAGTTGGCAGCAGATAAGGACATCTTGGCCCACCTAGTCTGCCCTGTTTTTCCTACCTACAGCTTTACCTCAAACCCTACACAGCCTTGCATTTCATGACAGCTCCTTATGTCTATCCCATGCATCCTTGAAATTGATTACCATCATTGCCCCTACCACCTCAACTGGGAAGCTGTTTCAAGCATCCACCACCCTTTCAGTGAAAAAGAACTTCCTTGCCTTCCCCTAACTCTCACCCCTCCAGCTTCATAGAATGATCTCTTGTCCTCAAACTGTACTGTGTCTAATGCGACCTCCTCCCCACTGAAAACTAAAGTTTCAGCCCCAAGCAGGACTTTGCTTGTTGTTGCTTTTGGGTAAACACTGAGAGTCCCAAAACTGCACATTGGCCTGCTTGTAAGGGGAGAACCTTGACTGTTTTATCACATTGGCTCCAATTTCTGGCCCTGGTTAGGAGTATTGCAATTTCTAGGCCCCCTTCCTCCCTCTCTTTCTGTCTGGAAATGGGGTACCTACAGCTGTTGACACCCCCTTATGTCATCCTCCTGTTCCTACGTAATAACAACTCCATCTCTGTGTGATTCTTGGATGCTTCCACATCCATGTTAATGTCTTATTTGTACAGGTGGCTTTCCAGAAGCTGTGCATAGACTTTCTAGTCTGTCACTGTGATTTATTGTTATAGCCTACAAACTCCAGCTTGAATTCTGAGGTACGGTATTGCTATGACCTTAAGCTGCTTCACTGCTTTCACTGAACAGTGATATACTGTAACTGAAAGCTAAATTCTTCTCCTCCATATGGGACCTGCTGCAGAGAATGATGGGAAGAAGAAATTGTGAGTGTGAGAACTAATAGATGAACAACGTGGGTGATTTGATATCTTTTATTGGATCAACAAGAAATTTTCAGAACACAAGCTTTCAGGCTACACAGACCCCTTCTTCAGGTATAACAGTTTCTACTGAAAGTTTTTATTCAGTGGATAATGCAATCTACGGATATCAATTAAAGTATATAAGAGTTGTAGGCCTAAAGAGAACATGGCTTTAGGAGGCATAAAAAATGTCTCTTTTGAAATGTAATGAAGCTAGGATACTGGAGTCAGAGCAAATGGTAGTGGTGGTGTGGAGGGAGATAATAACAAGCATTTGTCAAAGCCGAATGTTTGCTAGCTGGCATTGGCATTGATAGTGCAGGAGTTAGAGAGCTGCATAATAGGAATGGCAGTGAAGTATTGAACTGAAGCCAACCCCACTACCACTCTGCAGAGACTGACAGGCATTGGGGTGTGCCTTTGGGTCATCAGACATAGTGACCACACCATTTCACCACACCCTGCAGACACCGACAAGTGTCACGGTGTGCCTTGGGGTCTTTGGCCATTATGCTCACCCCATTCCATCAGGAAATACAGTGACATGGGTGCTGTATAGGAGAATGGGGTGAATTTTGGGGCTGAAGAGTCCAAGGCACACCTCAATGCCTCTCACTGGCTGCAGGGTGTGGAATGGTATGAGCATTACAGGCAAGAATCTCAAGTCACACTCCTGATGCCTGTCAGTCTTTACAGGGTGGGGCGTTATGGTCAGAAAACCTAACGTCTCAGGCGTTCATTGGCATTTTCACTCCAAATTTTCAACATTGGGATTTTTGTGAACCCCACCTTATGAACAGTGGTAATATCAGTTTGTTAGCGGAAAGCTGATTTTGCACAGCGACTATGCCATTTGGCACCACAGGTGCGAAAACACATTTCAAACAGGATGTGAAAATGACAGCTGTACTGTTCATGGGGAGGTGGAAAAAATGGCAATGTTGAAACTCTGCATTGAAAATATTAAAAAAACTGGTGAAGTCACGAGCATGTGTAGAAAGTGGGCAACGCACGCCTATAATGCAATTAGTTTGGGATGTTTTACAGCAGATCGTCAACACAGGCTTTTTGGAACCTCCGCTCATGAACAGTGTCGCTGTGATTTTCTTAATCTGTCCGGAACAGTGATTTCCCATAGTGACCACGCATTTCTGTGCTGGAAGTGCGAAAACAAATTTCGGCCATGGTGTGAAAAATGACAGCTGTACTGTTCATAAGGAAATGTGGAAAAATGCCACTGGTGAAAATCTGGACTGAAAGTATTAGAAATCCATGAACGTACAAGGGTGCGTGGAAACTGCACAATGGTCGCTCGTTACACAGTCATTTTATGGACTTTTTTCACCAAATGTTTAACATAGCCATTGTAACACCTCTGCTCATGACCAGTGTCACTTTTCTTAATCTGTCCCAAACATTGATTTCACACACCGACTGCGTCATTGTGCGCTACATGTGTGGAAACACTTTTTGGGCGAGATGTGAAAAATGACAGCTGTACTGCTCATAAGGAGGTGTGGTAAAATGGCAATGTTGAAAATCTGGAATGAAAATAGTGAACAATTACAAACGTACAAGCGTGCGTAGGAACAGCGCAACACATGCTCATAACACAGTCATTTTATGGAATATCGTCACCAAATTTTCAACATAGGCATTTTAGGACCTCTGCTCATGAACAGTGCCACTGTCAGTTTCTTAATCTGTGCAGAACACTGATTTCACACACCGACCGCGCTATTTTGCACCGCAAGTGTGTAAAAACACATTTCATTCAGGGTGTGAAAAATGACAGCTGTACTGTTTACAAGAAGGTCTGAAAAAATGCCAGTGTTGAAAATCTGGGGTGAAAATATTGCAAATTCGCAACATTACGAGCGTGCGTAGCAACTGCGAAACACACGCTGAAAGGTGATTCCGTGCAGTGACCGCAAAATGACCTTTCAGGGCCGATTAACACAATGACAGAGAAAGAATTCATGAGGAGGGGTCCCAAAAACCCCAGGTTGAAAATTTGTTGGCAAAATTCCAAATAATGCCTGAGATATGCATTAAAGTTGAAAAAAGCCTATTTATTGCATCATACAGCTTACCGGCATTTCCTCAGTTCGCGGTCGGCTTTGAAGAGTACAGACGTGTTCCCAGTCCACCAAAGATCATCAAGCCAGGACTCCAGAGGTAAGTATGGGGTGAGGGATGAGGAGGCAGGGTGCACAGTGGGTGAGTGCGGGTGGGGCCGGGAGACCGCTGAGGGACAGTTTTCTTTTTTACAGGGGTAAAAAAAAAAAAAAAAGACTTCACGGGATGTTTTTTTATTTACAGGGGCATGTGGCATGCTGGGTTGGGCTCCCAGCGTGCCACCAGAGTTTTGCTTTTGGGGGTGCAGCTGTAGCCAATGGGGGATTGGTCACCCCTGTCAGCAAACAACAAAAGGGGGGGAATTCCTTTCTGCCAATGGGGATTGGGCACCCCGTCAGCAAACAATAAAATGGGGTGGTTTACATTATGCCGATGGGGGGTGGGCTTCCCCATCGGCAGAAAAACATGGTGGGGGGGGTAATATTGTTTATGAACACGGCAGCAAGCAGCCACCATGTTCACAAACAATATCGGGGTTCCTACATCCCGCCCTGCAATGACGGGTCTCTCCCTCATTGCACCGGATGGCTGACACTGCAATGACGAGGTGGCCCCTGATTGCCGCAGCTAAATTGTCACAAGTTGGTGGCAATGTTCCAAACTACTGTCACTGGCTGTGTCCCCTATTATTGGTGGACATCACACATGCCCAAAAATGCCATGCCAGTATTTGCATCAACAGTACTGCACCTCCAGATCCTGCTTTGGCACCAAGCTGCCACAATAAGTTTCTTGCGCTATGCACAAGCAAACATAGAAAGTATGTATGTATATATCTATACTGCATAACATAGAAACATAGAAATTGTTGGCAGATAAGGACCGCTGGGCCCATCCAGTCTGCCCGTTGACCCTATACATTATATGTGGTCACTGACCCTATGTGATCACTAGCTTTTCATCACTCTCTCCCCTCTCAAGCTTCCCTTGTGCCTGTCCCAGGCATGCTTAAACCCTTTTACTGTGCTTGCCCCCACTACCTCCTGTGGCAGACTATTCCAAGTGTCGACTACCCTTTTGTGTAGAAAAATGTACTCACATTACCTTTTAATCTACCCCCTTCCAATTTCATATTCAGCCTCCTTGTTCTAGTACTTTTTCTACATTGGAAAATGTCCCTAACCTGCATTTGTTTATGCCTTTGAGGTACTTGAAAGTTTCAATCATGTCCCCCAACTCTCTCCTCTCCTCCAGTGAGTACATACTGTATTGAGGTCCCATAATCTCTCATCATAGATACATAGACAGTGTTGGCAGATAAGGGTCTACGGCCCACCCAGTCTGCCCATTTGAGCTTGTAAGTTTACTTTATGTTTTCCTAGAAGTCTGTTGCCCCTTAACCCTGACTTCCAGAATTGCTTTATGTCTATAGCATGTATTCTTAAATCACGTGATTGTTTCAGCCCCCACCACTTCCTCTGGCAGGGTGTTCCACTTGTCCACCACCCGTTCTGTGAAGAAATTCTTCCTCACGTTTCCTCTGAATCGTCCTCCCTCCAACTTCATCCCATGCCCTCTAGTCCTGGAACGTCTTTTTCACTTAAAAATAGTGTATTCCTGCACCCTGTTCCTCCCTGTAAGATACTTGTATGTCTCTATCATATCCCCTCTCTCTCTCCTCTCCTCCAGGGAGTACATATTCAATTTCTTCAACCTGTCCTCATAGGACTTGTGATGCAATCCATGCACCATCTTTGTTGCCCTCCTCTGAACCTTCTCTACAATGTCTATGTCCTTATGTAAGTAAGGTCTCCAGAACTGTACACTGTACTCCAGGTGGGGCCTCACTAGTGTCTTGTATAGCGGAATTATGACCTCCCTTTTTCTGCTGGTCATGCCCCTGCCTATGCATCCCAGCATCCTTTTGCTTTACCTGCTGCCTTGTCACACTGTTTCCCTACCTTGGGGTCATCAGAGATGATAACCCCGATCCCTTTCCTGCTTGGTGCATGCTATCCTCACTCCCCAACTGATATATTGTGCCAGGGTTTTATGCCCATATGCATTATCTTGCACTTCTTTGCATTGAATTTCAATGGCCAAACCCCCGACCATTCTTCAAGTTTCTACAGGTCCCTTCTCATTCTGTCTACACCCTCTGGTGTATCTACTCTGTTACAGAGCTTTGTGTCATCAGCAAACAGGGAAATTCTGCCTTCTAGGTCCTGCGCAATGTCACTGATGAAGATGTTGAATAGGACCGGTCCCAGCACTGATCCCTGTGGTACCCCACTGGTCACTCTTCCCTCTGTGGAATGACAGCCATTTGCCACCACCCTCTGTGTCCTGTCACCCAGTCAGTTACCTACCCACTACACTACTGTCCTGCTCACACTCATGTTCCCCAGTTTGTGTAATAGTCTTCTATGTGGCACAATGTCAAAGGCCTTGCAGAAGTCCAGATAGGCCATGTCCACTGCCCTCTCCTGATCCACCTCCCTAGTCACCCAGTCAAAAAATTCAACAAGGTTGGTCTGACATGACCTCCCCCTGGTGAAACCATGCTGCCTTGGGTCCTGTAGTCCATTGACAACCAAATGTTCCACCAATCTCTCCTTCAGTAGTGCTTTCATGATCTTCCCCACTATCTAGGTGAGGCTGACTGGTCTGTAGTTCCCCGCTTCCTCTTTGTTCCCACTTTTGTATAATGGGACTACATCTACTGTCCTCCAGTCTTTGGGTATCTCCCCCATTTCCAGTGATCAGCTAAACATGATTGCCAGAGGTTCAGCCACCACCTCTCTTAGTTCTTTAAGGACCCTGGGGTGCTCCAATCTGGCCCCTTTGCTTTATCAACTCTTATTACTTCCAGTTCCTTCAGGACCCTTTCTCGTGTAAAGGGACTTGTGTCCATTTCTGTGCCATTCCCACCCCTTGTTCTCCCTTCAGACCCATTACCCTCTTCTTCCTCAGTATAGACTGAGCAGAAATACCTGTTCAATATGTCAGCTTTACTGTTGTCATCCTCCATGCTGCCCACATCCTCCCCCTTCAGTCTCACTATCCCTTCTTTTGCCTTTCTTTTTTCACTTATGTACCTCTAAAAGGTTTTGTCCCCTCTACCCACTGATTTTGCAATGTGCTCTTCTGTCTGAGCTTTGACTTCCCTTACTGACCTCCCTGCCTCCCTTTGTTTCTCCTGGTACTTCTCCCTATCCCCATCTGCCTATGTCTTTTTGTATTGCCTGAATGCAAACTTTTTGGCTTTCACTTTCTCTGCTACCTCCTTGGAAAACCATAATGGCCTCCTCTTCCTTTTCCCCTTGCTAACATGCTTAATGCATAATTCTGTAGTTCTTGTAATCCCCATTTTAAATATTGCCCACTGTTCCTCAACCCCTGATTCCTGCCCCAGTCCCCTTAATGCCCCTTTCAAGCATCTCCCTATTTTCCCTAACTTTGTCCCCCTAAAATCCAGGATATGCGTTTTTGTGTGGTTTGGTTCTGCTCCTTCTGTGATTTCAAACCACAATGACTGGTGGTTACTGTTCCCCAGGTGCTCCCCCACTGTTACCCCCATCACACTGTCCCTGTTTATGAGCACAAGGTCCAGTGTTGCCTTCTGCCGAGTTGGTTCCATGACCAGTTGCTTGAGGAAGGCACCCTGAAGGAAGTCCAGGATAAATCTGCTCCTAGTTGATACTGCTGCGGGGATGCTCCATTCCATGTCTGGAATATTGAAGTCTCCAACCAGTACTACCTCACCCTTGTCTGCCATCCTTTGGATGGCTAGCAGCAGCTCTCTATCTGTTTCTTCCTCCTGGGCTGATGGTCTATAGACCATGCCTGTGAGGATGGCTGGCCCAATTTTTCTTTCCAGCTTAACCCACAGTATCTCTCCCCCATTTTGTTCCTCCTGGACCTTTGTGGCCTTTATGTCATTTTTCACATAGAGTGCCACTCTTCCTCCCTTCCTACCTGCCCTGTCTCTTCTAAATATGTTGTAGCCAGGCATTGCCATCTCCCAGTCATGGTTATCATTACACCAGGTTTCTGTGATGGCCACAATGTCCAGGTCTGACTGCACCATGACAGCCTCCAGATCCTCCATCTTGTTGCTAAGGCTTCTGGCATTGGCACACATGGCTTTCCATGATTTGACCTCCCTAGACTGCTTAGCTGTTCTACTCCAGCCCCTGTGGCCCAGAGGTCCTTATCTGCTGACAATTTCTATGTTTCTGTGTTATGCATTCCTCAAGTGTTTTGCGGTGCCAGCCCTGACCATCTTTGTTGCCCTTCTCTGGATAGTCTCCACCTTATCTATGTCCTTGTGTAGGTGTGGCCTCCAGAACTGCATGCAGTACTCCAAGTGAGGCCTTACCAATGTTTTATACAATGGCACCACCTCTTCCCACCTCCTGCTAGTGATACCCCTGCCTATACACCTCAGCGTGCCACTGGCCCTTCCTGCCACCTTTTTGCACTGCTTTGATACCTTAATGTTATCAGAGATGATAACTCCTAGGTCCCTTTCCTCTTTGGTGACAGTCAGCTCCTCCCCCAACCTGTAGCTCTCCCCAGGATTCCCTCTACCCAGGTGCATTATTTTGCACTTCTTTGCATTGAACCTCAGTTGCCACATCTCTGGCCATCTTTCAAGCTTCTCTAAGTCCCTCTTCATTTTCTGCATCCCTTCCGGAGTATCCACCCTCATCATCATTTTGAAAAAGTGCCCTTCCTGAGCTCAGTGCACCCTTACAATTATTAAAATATATAAAATCCACAAAACACATAACATACACACCATTATACAAATTAAAAATATATATAAGAATGCAGATGCATATACTACATTCATTATATCAATAGTAGACTAACGTAGGCCCCTCAGAAACCAGAAAAGGCCTGATTAAATAAATAAGTTTTAAGGGTTGTTTTAAAACTCTCCACGGTCAGGGTATCTTGTAACCCATGAGGTAGAGAATTCCACATGGTTGGAGCCATAAAGGCAAATGCTCTTCCTCCAGATGTTTTCAGATGGCCCCTGGGAGTCTCTAGCAATCCCTCATCAGAGGATTAGAGTGGGAGGGAGGGGCAGTAAGGGGCCAAAAGGTCTTGTAGGTACTACAATCCCTGGTCATGTAAAGCTTTATAGGTCAGCAATGTGACCCTGAAGGTTATCCTCCACTGTAGTGGCAGCCAGTGCAGTTCATGCAGCACAGGTGTTATATGACTGGATCTAGGGGCTCCAGTCAACAACCTGGCCGTCGCGTTCTGCACCAGCTGCAATCAGTGGATACCAACCCCCAGTAGTCCTATGTAGAGGGTGTTGCAGTAATCAAGATGGGTGGAAACACAGGCGTGGACCAGAGTAGGAAGATCATCAGTCAGAACTAGGTGTTTCATCCTAGGTATGTTCTTAAGAGGGTAAAAGGAAGATTTGACTATGGCCAACACTTGAGCCTTCAAGTTCAGGCTGTCATCAAAAATCATGCGAAGGTAATGCACCTGGTCCGAGACAGTTAGTGGTGTTCCTCCCAGCTGTAATCCAGAGGGCTGTCCTACCAACATCCCAGCCGATCTACGATCTGGATCCACGACCAGTACCTCTGTTTTCCCTGGTTTAGCTTCAGCCTGCTGGCACTCATCCAGTCCCGAATCTCAGTCAGACAGCTGTTAAACACAGAGGTAGTATCTTTCTCCTGGCCAGGCACAAAGACATGTATAGCTGAGAGTCATCTGCATAGCGGTGAAAACTCAGACCATACCTTCTTAAAATGTCTCCTAATGGTACCATATATACTGTGAATAACATGGGGGACAGCACTGAGCCCTGCGGCACCCCACAGGGCAGCTCATGAGGGGCCAAGGAATAAATCGCTGACACCACCCTTTGAGATCTGCTCTCGAGGCATGATCAAAACCAACTGAGGACTGCCCTCCCCAGTTCATAGAAGAGCTGCAGTAGCTCGAGCAACACCCCATGGTCCACAGTATCAAAAGCTGCTGCGAGATCAAGGAGAACCAAGATGGTACAGGATCTCCAATCTCTGGCCATAAGGAGATCATTTCGTACCAAACCAGGGCTGTCTCAGTGCTATGTCTTTTCCCAAAACCTGACTGGAGAGGGTCATAGATATTGTGCCAGATCAAATGAAACTCCAGCTGCAGAGTGACCACTTTTTCAATAACTTTGCTCATAAAAGGCAAGTTAGAGACTGGTCTGTAGTTAGCTGGGCAGTCAGGGTCTAAGGAGGATTTTTTTCAGGAGTGGCTGTACAACTACCTCCCTTAAGAAGTCTGGAAAGATCCCTCTCTTCAGAGAACTCCTCACTATCCCAGCCAGGACCTGTCCGATGACCTCAACACACCATACGAGAAGGTGAGTTGGGCCTGGGTTGGAACTACAGCAGATTGGCCACAGAGTCTGAATGATCCTCACAATATCAGTGGCTGCTGGCAGGCTGAAGATAGACCAGGCCACCTGGATAACTGTACCACTCGGTTGATCAATGCAAGGACCCATGAGGAGGCACTGGATGATCTCTTTCCTGATGGAGGCAAACTTATCAGTAAAAAACTGTGCAAACTCATCACATGTTCCTTTGTGACAATGCTTGACCAGATTGCAGACAGACTGGATTACACAGTCTGTTCACAATGCGGAACAGCTGAGCTGGCCTGTTTTTAGCTGTGACAATCTCTTTGGAGAGGAACTCTGCCTTCTTATTGGAAAATGCTGATTGGTAGACTTTATAAAGGTCTAGCAATCTAAGCCTGTCATCCTCCAGGTGAGTTTTCCACCAGTGTCTCTCCAACCTTGGCCCCTGCCTCTTCAACTCCCTCAGGGATCCATCATACCATGGAGCCCCGGGATTAAGGGTCAGGGGACAAACATGAATCACAGCCATGATATCCAGATCCCCTTCTATTGCCCTATTACAGGGGAGAACAAGGGAGCCTGGGTCACCGCTATCAGTCGGAATTCCTGAAAGGTCCAGTACCACCATTAGGCCTTCTGTGTAACTCCTCCTAAGGGATGGTACTGCACCATTTTCTTGTGGCAGGTCTACTAAGGGGAGTTGCAAAACTGAACCTCAGGGCATGATGGTCAGACCATCTGACAGGATCCACCACCACCACCATGTCGGTGATCTTCATCCCCAGGAGAAACACCAAGTCCATCGAGTGTCTCCCCCTGTGGGTGGCGGCTGTTACTACCCATGTCAGGTCCAGTGATTCCATCAACTGGAGGAGGTTTTGTTCAAATGATGAGAGCTCATCATTGACCCAGGCATTGAAGTCCCCCAGAAATAGCCATCTGGGGAACTCCAACACCAACTCGGTGAGGAGCTCTGCTACTTCCTGCAGGAAAGCCCTACCACCACCAGATGGACGGTAAATGAGAAGGATCCTGCAGTCTGCACCCTCCCCCACAATACACTTGAAGGAGTTGGAAGATCCCACTTGGACCTCCCTGAAATCCAGTTCTGATCAAAAATAGATCATGACTCCCCCACCCCTTTGGTCCACTCTCGGGTGATGTAACACCAAGAACCTGGCCAGAATAGTGGATGCCAAAATGGGTCCCGCATTTTCATCCAGCCAGGTCTCAGTGTTGCAAGCCAGGTCTGCAGAGGCTACCATACTGTATCTGCCACCAATGTGGTCTTATTCCTAATTGATCTGGCATTGCATAACACCACCCTAGGGGGACAGGAACCCAGGGATGACCGTACCACCTGCCTGCAAAAGTCAGAGCCCTAGGGTATGGGCACAAGACAGGGTCGACCCCTGTCCTGTACCAATTTCACCCCAGGGTGTCTCCTGGCACTCACTGTCTCTATCCGCCATCCTCTTTCTCATTCCCCTTCAAACCCCAGGATCCCCCCCACCTCATCATAATACCCAATACATGGCATCTTCTATATACCTCTGGAAGAAGCATAGGGGTCTCAAATGGGTGAAGATCTCTGAGTCTGGAGGGGGAGTACTGCCTGACCATGTCTATTTTCCCCAAACACATAGTAAGCACACATACACACACCCACACAATTACTCACTCAACCCCACAATCTAACTCAATTTCACACTCCACCCTACACCCCTACTACTTAACACTAACTCTACTCCAATCACACACCATCTCACATATACATACACACATATGATCAGGCCTAAACTAACAATAATCTCCCACACAGCCTGAGCAGCAGCAGCAAAATATAAAGCACAGTGTAATCAGCCTCTAAAGAGTAACTTCAATATAGATTTGATTGCAGAGCTCGCACTTCTGCACTTTAAAATTCCAACCACAGAGCAGACTCCTCTCACCATCTTGCTCTGTTTTCACAGTTAACATTATTTGAACCAGTTAGTCATCCATTTCTCAGTCTCCCGCTTCTCATAAAACTTTCTTCTCCATCAAGGATCAAGATATTTAAAACTTTACAGTACTTTCTTCTAGCCCAGACTTCAAAAATAGCAAATCTTTAGTTGTTACTCAGTCCTCATAGTTACCAACCAGGGATCAACCTATTCACCAGCTCATGCCCGGTGTATACCCCAAATCTTCCTTTCAGACGAACAAGACAGCTTGTCCTCCAGCCTGCTCCTGGTTCCTCCTGAAGGCCAAGGGCAGAGAGCCCCCCTTCAGGAACACCATCCCTCACCTCCCATCCGGTCCAGGTTGAAATCCACTGGAACACCCTCCATTAGGTGGCCCCTTGGCTCCTTAAGTAGCTCGGTGCTCCCCGTGCCTATCCTTATTTTGTAGAGTACTTCAGCTGCACACCAAGGCTATGGTGTAGACCCCCAATGGGTGCATGTTCCGACCGACCTCTCACCTCAGTCAGAAACACCACCACAAACAGCAACGTTCTTTCCTGTGCTGCCCGTCAACTGCTCTTCTCCGACAGAATAGGCCCACACACAGCTAACAGATGCTGTCTCCACTCCTGCACCCTGTTACAGATCTTGGTGTCATCTGCAAACAGGCCTTTCCTTAAAGCACCTCTGCAATGTCACTAATGAAGACATTAACAGGACTGGTCCTGGTACTGATCCCTGTGGTACCCTGCTGGTCACCTCCCCCTCCTCTGTAGTTTGTACCTCTTTTCCACCACCCTCGATCTCCTGTCTGTTAACTAGTTCCTAACCCAGTTCATCACCTTGTCTCCCATTCCCAGACTACTCATCTTAATGATCAGCCATCTATGTGGTACAATGTCGAAAACTTTGCTGAAATCTAGGTAGGTGGCATCTACCGCCCTTCCCTTATTTTCTTTCCTAGTCACCCAATCAAAAAAATCTATTAGATTTGTTTGACATGACCTTCCTGCTGTGAACCTGTGTTGCCTCAGATCCTGAACACTACTGGATTCCAGATGTGCCACTATCCTTTCCTTCAGCAGTGTCTCCATGTTCTTTCCCACCATTGAGATGAGACTGACTGGCCTGCAGTTCCCTGCCTCCTCCCTACTGCCACTTTTGTGCAGTGGGGCTACATGTGCCCTCCTCCAGTCCTCTGGAATCACACCCATGTTGAATGACTCTGTGAACAGGGCTGCCAGAGATTCTGCTAGTTCCGTTCACAGCTCTCTTAATATCCTCGGGTGGATGCCATCTGGCTCCATGGCCTTATCCACCTTCAACATTTGTGAGTTCTTCCAAACTCTCTCTCCACTGTGAATAGACTGGTGTCCACTTCTCCCCCACCCTCATTGCCTCTGCAGCCCAACTGTGGTCCTTAACCCAACCCCACCTTAGTGAATACTGAGCAGAAGTATTTGTTCAGTACAGTATTTCTACCTTGTCTAGATCCCCTCCTTACACTCTTCCTTCTTCTCTTTGAGCCTCACACCCCCCACTCATTTTTTCTTCTTTCACTGATGTATCTAAAAAATGTCTTATCCACTTTGTTTACAGACCGTACTAAACCCTTTGATATCTGCACCTTCCCCCTCCTAACAGCCTTCCCTGCTCCCTTTAGACATTCAAAGTACACCTCCCTGTCCTCCTCCCTTTGGCTCCCCTTATATTTCCTGAAACTCAGCCATTTAGCCCTGCCTTTGTCCCCCACCACTTTAGAGAACCACAGTGGTTTCCTTCTTCTTTTCCCTTTGCCACTATCCTAATACATTGGTTTGTTATCTCCACTACGGCTCCTTTCAGTTTCTCCCATTGTTTGTCCACCCCCTCTAGTACCCTTCCCTTCCCCAGGACTGCTTGTATATATCTACTCATTTCAGTGAAATCTGCCCTCCTGCAATCTAATTCTCTTACCCTTGCGTGGATTTATTGAGTCCATATCTCCATGCTGAACCACACCATCTGGTGGTCACTGGACCCAGCTGCCCTTTAACCTGTATTTCTTCGACCCAGTTTCCATTGGTATATAAACAAACATATTCATAAATTCATAAGTTGCATGCAACAAATGTAACTATGGTGTAATTACCTTGTTGCATGTAGTTAATGATTAGTTACATTGAAACAGACACGTAAAGGGAAGGCAGTGAGGAGCACAAACGTGCAAATGGAAGAAAGGATTGCCAAATCAGTGAAAAAGGGGGAAAAAGCATTTTTTAGATGCATAAGTAAAAAAAAAGACAAAGGGAGGGATAGTAAGGCTGAAAGAGGAAGGAGGGGACATGTGGAAGAAGACCACCTAAAAGCAGATATATTAAACAAATATTTCTGTTCAGTATTTAAGAAGGAGGAGGATGGAAACAGGCCAAAGACAAAAGACAAGGTCATAATGGGATGGGAGGTGGACACAAGTCCTTTTACAGAGGAAAGAGTGCTTCAGGAGCTCTGAACATTAAAAGTAGACAAGGCAATGGGGCTAGGTGGGGTGCACCCCAGGATACTGAGGGAACTGAAAGAGGAGCTGGCTGCACCTGTGATGGCCCTTTTCAACCTGCCATTGGAAACAGGGAAGGTACCGGAGGAATGGAAGAGGGTGGATGTAATTCCCCTTCACAAAAGTGGAAATGAGGAGGAAGTAGGGAACTACACATCTGTCAGCCTTACGTTGGTGGTGGTCAAGGTAGTGGAATCACTATTGAAGGAACGGATTGGGGAATACCTTTTTGCTAGTGGTCTACAGGTTCCAAGGCAACTTCGCTTCATGGGGGGAGGTCTTGACAGACAAACCTGATTGAGTTCTTTGATTGGGTGACCAAAGAGGTGGATCAAGGAGGGGTGGTGGACATGGCCTACCTTCATTTCTGCAAGGCCTTCGACATCGTTCCACATATGAGACTGATAAGCAAGCTGGGGAACCCAGAAGTAGGGCCAAAATTAGTAAAATGGGTAGAAAGTTGATTGAGTAATAGGAGTCAAAGGGTGGTGGTAAATGGCATCCACTCTGGAATAGGCTAAGTGATCGGTGGGGTGCCACAAGGATCAGTACTGGGACCGGTCCTCTTCAATATCTCTATTAGTGACAGCACACGACTGGAATGAAAAGTATGCCTGTTTGCAGATGACACAAAACTCTGCAACAGAGAAGACGCACCTAATGGTGTAAGAAGAATGAGGGATGATTTAAAAAACTGGAAGAATGGTCACGGGTTTGGCAGTTGGGTTTTAACATAAAAAAGTGCAAAATCATGCACATGGGGCAAAGAAACCCGGGGGCAGCATGCCAACTGTGAGATGGGGATTAACAGTCACAAAGCAGGAAAGGGACCTGGGAGTCATAATTTCTGATGATCTGAGGGTTGCTAAACAGTATGACAAGGCAGTGGGTAAGGCTAGTGGAATGCTCTGATGCCTAGGGAGGGGTATCACCAGCAGAAGAAGGGATTTAATAATACCCTTGTTTAATCTGTCTAGAAATAGATTAGATGGCCAGATGAGCAGTGGGTATGATCTTTCCTATTATAGGGATTAGCATAAGAGCTTTATGGGCATCGGCCTTCTCGCTCTTGCACTTACCTTAGTATGAACCTAAGTATCGCTGGTGAGACCCCACCTTGAGTACTGTGTATGATTCTGGAGGCCCCATCTCTGAAAGGACATAGACAGGGTGTAGGAGGGCAAGTAAAATTGTGCAGGACCTACATCAAAAGCCCTACAAGAAGAGGCTTAAGGATTTAAATATGTACTCCCTTAAAGACAGGAGAAAATGGGGAGGGGGGGGTATGATAGAGACATTCCAGTGCCTCACAGGAATACAGTAAATAAGGTACAGGAAGGGAACCTTTTCCGAAGGAAAAGATGCTTAAGGAAAGGGGTCACAATATGAAGCTGAGGGAGGCTCAAAGAAGTGTGAAGAAGTACTTCTTTATGGAGTGGGTGGTGGACCCTTGGAACAGCTTCCCAGAGCAAGTGGTGGGGGCTAGAATAGTCACAGGATTTAAGAATGTATGGAAAATCAAGGTCTATATTCAGTCTTCTATTTTTAGTATCTAGAAGATTAACAAGTTTGAGCTCATAAGCTTGACTTTCTTGAGTATGTTTGAAGTGTCCTTTGAGAACCAGGGCAGAGAGGTCAGAGATGGAGTGATCAAATTGTCAGAAATGTTGTCCCACCGGTGTTTCAATCCTTTTCTCCTTTATCGTGTACCTATGTGACTTCATGCACGTGGACACTTCTTGAATTGGATTTAATAAACAACTTATACTGTACCTAACCAAAGCAACAGAACACTAGGAGGCTCTAAATCCTGCAATATTCCTAAATGTAGAACATGTGAGCAAATTTCCACTTCTGACTCTCTCAACACCCCTCAAAACAAGCAAGTCTAGATACAGGGGAGTTATACAGGTGAATCTCAGAATATTTTTTTATTACATCCAGTAGCCTGAAGGAAGCTACAAGTTTTTGACATTTTTTAAAGTTCCTACTCCTGTTCCCAGTATTCCATGAAAAAATAAAATATCTTGGTACAGTGGAACACTGTTCACCATCAGAAACATGTGGTAGCTCAATCCAAATACATCCATAATATGAATCCAGTATGTAATATAGAAACATGGGATTTTATGGCAGATAAGGACCACTTGGCACACCCAGTCTGCTACAGATGCTCAGATTTCAGATGCTAAAATAAGATGAATTGGATTTCTATATATTTTTAGGATTTAGGATTTTTTGGTATTAGTGGCCAATAATCAAAGGTGGTTTTAGGCACAAGCAAGCCAAGTGGCCGCATTGGGCACCAGCACAGAAGGGGCACACTAAAGTACTGTAGAAAGTATAACTAGAGAACAGTTTGAAACTCAAAAAGTGTCAAAATAAAAACCAAAATTGTTGTCACTCATACAGTTGTAGGATTGTTATCACTTTTTGTAAAGGGGTTGAGGCAGAAGGGAGGAGAAGAGGAGGTTGGAGTGGTGAAGGGAGCACCACAAGTAATAATGCTTGGGGTGCCATTAGATCTAAAACCAGTCCGGCCGATAATCCTAAATACCAAAAAGTACTTTTTGGGTGAATTCAGGATTTTGGCATCCTAAATCCTAGTCTTGCAACAGGGCTCATAAAACTGGAAGTTGCATCTTGTACTTCTGATTTGGTGGTTCCAGCATTGTTGCAGTTCTCCTGTGAGAGGTGTGAGAGAATTATCCCCTTACATATGAAATAGCAAAAACCATACAGTTGGGGGGGCAGGAAAGGTAAGGGGAGGGCAGAATCATGGGGGAAGGGTTAAGAAGGGTTCTAGTAGAGTGTTGGCTGGAGCAGGGGATAGAGGGAGAAGTTTTAACTGGAGCCTGACAAATGGAAGGGAGGTGGAGGGATGGAAGGTAACTGGTTCCGGAGGGAGGGGAGGTGGAGAGATGGAAGGTAACTGGTTCCGGAGGGAGGGAAGGTGGAGAGATGGAAGGTAACTGGTTCCAGAGGGAAGGGAGGGAGGTGGAGAGATGGAAGGTAACTGGTTCCAGAGGGAAGGGAGGTGGAGAGATGGAAGGTTACTGGCTCCAGAGGGAGGGGAGATGGAGAGATGGAAGATAACTGGTTCCCAAGGGAGGGGAGGTGGAGAGATGGAAGGTAACTGATTCCAGAGGGAGGGAGGGAGGGAGATAGGGGAGTTGATAAGAGTATGTAGATTTCCCAGCTGAGGAGTGAGGGTGGAGGAGGGAGAAGGTGCGAGGGCCCCTAGAGTGTAGGGAGTAGAAGGCGGTGGGGATGGGGAGAGGAGTGATGATAGCTATAGGGACCCAAACAAGTCTTTAGAGATGATGAAAAAATGGTGGGACTGGCAACATGATGGGAGAGGGAGGATGAACAAGGAGATGAATAGGAAACAGTGGTGGGTACGAGATAATGAGTTGGTAGCAAAGTGACAGAAGGCATTGCAGAGGGTGTCCAGTCTGGCAAGGCAAGTGGAGTAGGTGGTGCCATAGAGTAACCCCCCACAGTTGGCACCTGATTGCTCCCTGGCAGAGGCTGGGGGACAAGGCACTACGCTATACTCTGGGGTGGAGTGGGGGCAGACACCAGGGGCACATGCCCGGTGACGTGCACGCTCTTTCCTCTTCCACTGGCGTCCCCAGCACGCCATCAGCTCCTGATGCATAAATGCTAAAAATAGAGGAGGTGTGTGTCGGGGCAGAGCAGCAGATGGCCGTCCACGGGTGCTGGCTCTGGAGGCGTCGAACTGGCTCCGTTAAGAGCGGGTAAGTATAGGGAGCTCCTCGCCACCCCACTGTGGGGGATAAGCTGCAGAGGAACAGGTGTGTCTTCATGGTAGTGCGGACACCCGGACAGTGGCTGGAATACCTAGGTGGCTGTCAGAACACGGGAAGCAGCCCAGGCACATGGAAGGAGGCAAAACGTATAAAGCAAAAAAAAATAATTAATTGAAAAAAAATGTCATCCAGCCCCTAGCCTTACTGTCTGCTGAACATCACTAATCTACATCTTTTTTTTCTAAGTGGTTGACTAGCTTATCTCATCTCCAGGAAGGTACATGCTTGTCTCTCCCCACAAAACAGAAAAGGGACATGTAGGCAGGCTACTCGCAAACAGCCCAGCAGTGACTGATTGTTTTTCATCCTAGCAGGGGACAGAAGGACTAGCCACCCTCCCTCCCTTCCTTCTCCCCAATTCCACCCTCCCCCAGCTACGGTTCATTTATAGTCGCTGACATATACCCAAGCTTCCTTCCTCCATAAAGGAAGGCGTGGAGACAATACTGAGAAAAACACACACACACACAAAAAAAATATACATATATCTTTTTCTGGTATTTTCCCTATTCTTTCTTCAACCTCCTTCTCCTTCATCCACATTAGGATCCTCAAGCAACATGGCAAACATTACATGCTAGTGGTGTGGGGCATCCTTTCAAAGGGCACGCATTCAGGCAATAGGGCACTGCCCCACATGCCTGACAATAACAGATCTGAGAGAGCACAACTCCGAGAGGCATAGGAGCAAATCAAACATCTATACAATCTGATTATCAACCACAAACCTGCTCACCCCTTTACACCTCACCAGCTCCACCAGGGGAGCATTCCTCAGCACCTTACCACCCCTGGTCCTGAAAAATGGCAGATTGTAAAGGGGGGGCAGAAGAAAGTTACACAGGTTCTAAAAACAGGTGGCACAGCAGGAGGCACCAATCATAGGGGCAAATAGATACACTCCTCTCGCCAAGGAGGGGGAACATGGACAAAACGCCAATCACATAATAAGGTCAAACCAGGAAGGAACTACAAAGGACTCAAACAAATGGGAACAAAAAAAAATACTTCCTGTGGGAGACTCCATGATCCGAGGAGTGGAGCCACATATAAATCAAGTTCCTGGAACACAGGTGGTAGTCAAATGCCTACCCCGGGCCTCTGCACAAAGGGATACAGAATGCATTCACAGGTTACTAAAAAAGCAAGGTAAATGTGCAGGTGTTTTTGTCCATGTGGGTACAAACAATCAGGCAAACCAGACACTCAAGGCAAACAAACAGCACATATCTCACTTAGGTGAGACATTAACCTCCCACTCAACTATTGCCTTCTTCAAAATCCTCCCAGTATGGGGGAAAGGAGGCAGTAAGCAAAGAATACACAAGGATCAAATAGAGGAGTCTAACACTTTGCTCCAGGGCTGGTGCCAAGACACGGGGCACCTTTCATGGGGAACTGGCAGGACTTCTGGGACAGGAGTCTCTTCAAATACGATAGTCTACACCTAACTAAGGATGGCATTCAAGTGCTAGGGCAGAAATTGGATATATACATTGAATGTTTAAACTAGACAGTGGGGAGGGGACAGCAGTGACAAAAGGATCTGCAACCTCTCCCCCAAAACACCACCCAATCAGGGTTACTAGCAATAACAAAACAACTCACCAAATGGGTGAGGGAAATGATACAAATAATAAAAAGAGAATTCACAAATTGAGTGAAGGGACCGATAACAGAAAAAATCAGTCACAAATAAGACAGGACACAAGAAAAAGTAGGGAATAAGTTTGGTAAGCTATGCTCACTAACACAGAGCCTATCAAATACAATAGCTGACCTCACAGCCATCATTGCCAAAGCTGATCTGGACTGGGCAAAAGGGAGAGTGACTATGTACATTAAGGAAGGCATAAAAGTGACTATAACCCAAAATGACGACACAGAAACTGAGTCACTTTGGGTCACTCTAGAGGCTGGAAATAGAGCAATAACTCAGATAGGAGTATATTACTGACCACCAACAACAGAGTTGGAGGGGGACAAAGAAATATTGAAAACCATTCAAAACATGAGTGACAAAGGGGAAGTAGTAGTGCTGGGGGGCTTCAATTTACCTGATGTAAACTGGGGTATTCATACAAGTTCAACCAGAAGCAAAGACTTTCTGGAGGCTCTACACTTATCTGGCCTGAAACAACTTTTAAAGGACCCAATGAGGGGGGATGCTGTCCTTGACCTGCTACTAACAAATGGGGACAATAATGCGGTAGAGGTGGGAAGCCACCTAGGGTCCATCGATCACTGCATGGTGCAGTTTCATGTCAGGACAAAAACAGAAACCAAGCACTCTAAAACTAAAGTCATGGACTTTAGACAAGCAAATTTCATGGCAATGAAGGAAGGTCTTAAAGGGAGACTTGTAAGTATAGTTTGGGGGAGGGATGTTGAAGAGTGCTGGGCACATCTCAAGGCAGCTATACTTCAGACTGCAAACCATTGCATAAAGAGGTTGAGCAAAGCAAAAAAGAAAGGAAAACCACTATGGTTTTCTAAGGAAGTAACCACCAAGGTTAGGGAGAAAAAGGCTGCTTTCAGGAAATACAAAAAATAGGATCTGACAAGGACCAGGAACACTACAAAGAAAAACAGAGGGTAGCAAGCACAGAAGTTAGAACAGCAAAGGCAACAACAGAGGAAAGGATAGCCAGATAAGTCAAAAAGGGAGACAAAACTATCTATTGATATATTAGTGAAAGAAGAAAGACAACAAGGGGTATTGTCTGACTCACGAAGGAAGATGGAGAGACCACTGAGGATGACAAGAACAAAGCAGAAATCCTAAACAGATATTTCTGCTCTGTATTCACCAAGGAGCAGGATGGCTACAGACCCACCATTACAAGAGACAATAAAAGCAGCAACAGAGTACACTCAGGACCCTTTACAAAGGAAGCAGTCCTAAAGGAACTGGAGAAGCTGAATACAAACAAAGCCATGGGACAAGACAAAATATACCCTAGACTACTGAGAGAACTAAGAGAAGAACTGGTGTCTCCACTAGCTGAGCTTTTTAACTTATCATTTGAACTGGGTGAGGTCCCACAAGATTGGAAAATGGCCAAAGTTATCCCTCTATACAAAAGTGGGAGCAGAGTGAGTGCAGGCAACTATAGACCGGTAAGCCTCACATCAATCGTAGGCAAAACAATGGAAACCTTTCTCATTGAGAGGATTATATCCTTTCTCAAGGATAACAACAAATTAGACACTAAGCAGCATGGCTTTACCACGGGGAAGTCATGTCAATCCAATTTACTTGACTTCTTTAGCTGGGTAATGAAAATAGTAGACCAGGAAGGTGCGGTAGACATAGTTTACCTGGATTTCAGCAAAGCCTTTGACTCTGTCCTACATAGAATGCTGCTAAATAAGTTAGACAGCATGGGAGTAGGACATCAGGTGGTAAACTGGGTAAGGGGTTGGCTTACTGGAAGGACCCAGAGGGTATTAGTGAATGGTTCACTCTCAGAGGAAAGAGACGTAGCTAGTGGAGTACCACAGGGTTCAGTGTTTGGACCAATCCTATTCAATATCTTCATTAGTGACATTTCTGATGGACTGGAGGGTGAGGTGAGTTTTTTTCATAGATGACACAAAGATAGGAAATAGGGTTGACCCCCAGGAGGAGTGTAGAAGATGAAGGCTGACCTTAAGCTCTAGAAAAGTGGTCAAGAACTTGGCAACTAAACTTCAATACTAAAAATTGCAAAATAATGCACATTGGACTAATCCAGGAGTGGATTACTACCTAGGGAGAGAAAAACTGGAAGCCTCTAAACAGGAAAAAAATCTGGGAATAATTATAACAGATGACCTAAAAATGTCCAAGCAATGTGAGAAAGCAGCACTGTAAGCAAATGGTATGTTGGGATGCATAAGCAGGGGGGATTGCCACCAGAAAAAATGAGGTCATCCTGCCACTCTATAGATCACTGGTGAGGCCACACCTGGAGTACAGTGTACAATTCTGGAGACCACACCTTAAAAAGGGTATTACCAGACTAGAAACAGTACAGAGGAGAGCTACTAAAATGTTTCATGGACTGCATGACAAATCATACGAGGAGCGGCTGCGTGAATTAAACATGTACTCCCTGGGGCAGCAGAGGGAGAGGGGAGACATGATCAACATTTTCAAATTCCTAAAAGGAATAAAGAAGGTACAGGTCGAGGACCTGTTCCATATCAAAAATCACTCAAGAACCAGAAGGCACAACATGAAGCTAGAGGGAGCAGATTCAGAGGCAACACACACAAGTTTTTCTTCACAGAGAGAGTGGTTGATCCATGGAACTGCCTTCCACAGGAGGCAGTAGAGGCAAAAATGGTGGGGACTTTCAAGAAAGCATGGGCATCATAACACTGAAAAGCAGATAAGGGAAGGGGTAGGCTTATGGGCAGACTAGATGGGCCGTACGGCCCCCATCTGCAGTCACATTTTATGTTTGTATATCTGCACAGTCGAAAATTGGGAGAACTATTTTGGCGACCAGCTCCCAGCAGACTGGGAGAGAAAGGTAGTCCTTATTGTAGTACAGGGTACTGAGTTTGGGGCAGAGATTTGCATGGATGGTGCTAATGTGAGCAGAGAAGTCAAGACTACCTTACCACACCAAGGTACTTGAAAGTTGGGAATAATTCAATGGGGGTGTCATACAGCATGGAGAAAATGGGGAGGGGATAACCTAGACAGCTTCTGGCGTGTACCAAAGGTAACTGACACTGGCTTAGGATTTAGGATTTCAAATACGAATCCTAAATCCAATTTTTAGGTCCATTTAGGATTTGAAATGGAATTGGATTAGGATTCGGAATTTCCTAAAATCCTAAATCCTAACATCAGACTAGTATCAGCTGATTACAAGCATCCCTACAGTCTGTACATTTTCCCTACCTATAGTATCACCGCAGACTCTACTTTATCTCTAGCTCTTTCTCCCTCTCCCTAATTCTTTCCACTAAGATTCCGTTATGACTATCCCATACATTCTTGAACCCCACCACTGTTTTCGCCCCAACCACCTCGGCTGGGAGGCTGTTCTAGGAATTCACCACTATTTCTATGAAGAAGTACTTCCTCACATTGCGCCTCAGTCTACCCCCTCCAGCTTCATAGCATGTCCCCTTATTCTTGAGCACCTTTTTTCTGAAAAATGCTTTTTTCCTCTACCTTATTTACCCCTATGAGGCACTTCAATGTCTCTATCATATTCCACATCTCCTCCTCTTTTCCAGGGTGTATATATTGACATTCACGTACATTCAATGGGTAACCTCGGCAGAAGAGATTTTCAAAAACTGTGAATGGCAGTCATCTTTAGTGAAGTGAGTCATTAATTACAAAATCATCCATAAAAGCTGTGTTACAAACATCTGAGAAAACTAAGAATACACTGAAGTTGAAACTATGAATGTCAGAAATAAACTTTTGCCAAAAAAAACCGTGATGAAATTTTTGTTTGCCTAATAACAGATACTGTTGCTTTAAAAAAATAAGTTTTATAAAAATAAGGAACAAGAGAACACAGACCCCCAAAACTACTGGACATTCGTTAGATTGGTTAAAAAGCCAGTTGCCTGTACAAATACATCACAATTTGATTTTGTTACAGCCAACAGAATCAGCTATTATCTTAAATGAATACTTTACCACATTACCAGATATAGATATACCTAAAGGAGGCAGCAGTATGAATCAGGATGATTCTAAGACTTGGTCTACAGACATACCCAAATTTAGATTCAGAATCTTCAATTGTAAAGAAGTCAAAACTGAGTTAAGGAAATTGCAGTATTAAAAAGCTCATGGACCAGACAGCATTGAAAATCTATTCTTATGAGATGCAATAGAATTAGTAGCTCCAATATTAGTCAAAATTTATAATTGGAGTTTGGTAGAAAGATGCTTTATTACACTATGGAAAAGGGGTGAAATAATTCCAATTCGCAAAGAGGGCCCTGTAACTGACCCCACAAACTACAGGCTGATAGCCTTGTTGTCCATAGTGTCAAAGGCAATGGAGAGGCTAGTCAAGAAAGTCACTCACTGCTGTCCTGTTTCTAGTCTGGCTTCTGTAAGGGTCATACCACAGACACTGTGCTCACCAACCTTGTGAATATAATATCTTCCCATATAAATGAGGGCGGGTTGGTGAGCAGAGTGTTCATGGACCTCTCCAAAGCCTTCAACATTGTGAACCACAAAATTCAGTTACTTTGAATGGGTAAATTGAATATAGACAATGAAACCTTGACCTGGTTTGTCTTACTTAACAAACAGCATCAAACATGTCCAGGTAGGCAACACTTCGTCAAAAATGGCAAAAATACAGAGAGGAGTACCACAAGGTTTTATTTTGGGGCCCACCTTGTTCCTTATGTACGTTAATGACCTGGTCAGGGTTGCAGCCCACAGAGTGATAAGGCTATATGCTGACGACACAGTCCTATTAGCAAATGGGAAATCGGTCCAAGAGATGAAACAGAGAGTACAAACAGACTTCACTAATCTAGAAAAATGGCTGGATCACTACAGGTTAGTCCTAAACAGTTAAAAAAACAAAGACCATGGTATTTAAAGGGACACTAAATCATGTGTTTAGTGGTAGCAGTGGTCCCCCCAAGGTCCCCCATTGCTAATCGCAAGACCAGGTTAAAAAAAACAAACCAAAACTTTCTCTTACTGTAAAAAGCATTTTGTGCTGTTCTCCGGTCCATTCTCTGTGTTTCTTATTGTTTTGACTTGCGTGACTGGAAGTGACTCGATCGATGGGCCTCCCGATTGGCTGTAGTGGTCCCATTCATTCACAGTAGTATTCCGGGTAAGTGCAAGCCTGCACTGTGTACATATTTATCCATGAATTAAATACAATATTTGTTAGCTGTTCATTGCAGTCCAGGCTATAGACAGAGTAAGTGTATATATTTATCACTGCACATCACATTGTTTTTCACCATTTCATCGTGATGTGCCTGTTTCACAGTGTAGTATGTAGTGCTTCCTGGTTGTCATCGGGGACAGCTTTCTCCTACTTCTGCTTGCTATTTATTCCAATTTGTTCAGTTTCCCACTCAATAAATATTAGTTGATGCACTTTATCAGAGCCCTTGTAATTTATATGTATAGTTTTCTTAAGTTATTGCTGTAGTGGATACAGTGGATGCATGGCGCAGATTGCTAACAGCACAGCAACCATGTGTAGTGGTACACCCCTTCACACTACCGCTTCCCACAACATGGCTGCATAAAAGTGACATACAGTAAGCTAAAAAAAATGTGACATACAGTAAGCTAAAATCATCATGTTTCCCATGGGCAACGTTAGTAATACAATTTTATTACTTTTAAACAAGCGGACTGCTGAAGCACCACATAGTTATCTTGCTGGTTGTATGATGTGCACACATGTCTATCTGCATAACCTCCAGCTGTGGCCTTGAAGCACTGCACATCAACCAACACATTTCATTTTACAGTCTCATTATGTTTTTTTGGGAAACATCCAATGTCATAGTTTTCTTCCTGTGACTGTCATTGCTTTAGTTTGCTTTTTAGTTCAAGCTCCCCCTCCCCAACACAAACAACCTGTGGGAATGTTGCAACCTGATTATGTGACTACACTCTGTTCTCAGTTTCATAGTTAGAACTTTGCTGTACTGGGGACATACACTGAAGGTTGCCTGTGCTGCTTTTGTTGACTCCACAGAATGCTTCATTGTTGGTTTTGAAGTGAGATGGAATAGCTTGGCAGAAGACACCAGGAGAAAGGACTGCTGTGTGACTGAACTTCTCTGCTGGGACTATATTGTCCTCCTCTCCACCCAAAGCTAGTTCTATTTTTATAGGCACAAGATTTGACTGACAACAGGAACTTCCTGTTTAGGGGCAGGAAGTGAGTGATCACAGAACCACCAAGGACCCACCATCCTAGAAGGGCAAGAGTAGCTCTCCAGCCCCCTCTAGCTGCTGGAGGTCTGCCTCTGAGCAAGTAAGTGATCTACTGAGAAATATAGGATATTCTTGTCTCAGAACAGGACAATCAGGAGCTTAAAGGGCACACAGGCAGAAAGTAAGGAGAGAGAGAGAAAAAAACAGAGGAAAGAGTAAGGATTGCAAACAGTTAACGGGCCAGAAATAAGACATGATTGGAGTGGTGCAGTGCAGTGGCTGTGGAGCAGCAGTCTTCCGGGAGATGTTCTGGAGGATGCGGTGTTGTCCCATCTGCAGGCACCTCTCTGGGCTGAGGGAGGAGGTTGTTCATCTCTGGCTAAGTTGGCCAGGATTTGTGGGACCTCTTCT
Source organism: Neoceratodus forsteri (assembly GCA_016271365.2). Lineage (NCBI taxonomy): Eukaryota > Metazoa > Chordata > Ceratodontiformes > Ceratodontidae > Neoceratodus > Neoceratodus forsteri. The sequence goes on from CM028137.1 coordinate 108,156,981, forward strand.
TCCATCCAGGGACCACCAGTGCCACTGCCGTTGCCTCAGAGGTTGCCAAGAAGAGGAGTGGTTGGACCACAGTGGGCTCAGGGAGGGTGAGGGTGGTGGAACAGAGGCGCATCCCTCCAGTTGTACCTCTCCACAATTCCTATGCCATTCTGGCAAAGTGTGGTTCCTCTATGGAGGCACCCACAGTGGAGACCAAGGAGGATGCTGGGAACCTCCACAAAGGAGACCCACAGGAGGGTGGCAGGGGACCCTAAGAAGGGAAGAAACAACTCCTGGTGGGGACTCCATTGTTAGGAAGGTAGAACGCTGGGGAGGAAGGAGAGGGAGGTAAGGTGCCTGCCTGGCCCATGGCTTGGAGGGACAGGAGGCGAATCCTCAGGATTGCGGAGCAGCTGCACAGGGAGGGAGCTGGATGTCATTGTCCACCTAGGGACAAATGACCTGGCAAGAAAGGATTAGAGAAGTGCAAGAAGAGTTTGTGGAATTGGGGAGGGCCTTAGTCAAGTAGCACGCTGCGGTAACCTTCTTGGAGTGCTAGCCATCTATGGCATAGGAGGAGGCTAGGGTGTTCCGCACCATGGGATTCAATCAGTGGTTGAAAAACTGGTGTAGAGCTCAGGGATTTGGCTTCATTGGGGACTGGGGGTCCACCTGGAGTGATGCAAGCCTATACTAGCATGATGGGCTGCATCTGTCCGGGAGGGGAACCAGGATCCTAGGTGATAGGTTTAAATGCTTCATTGGCAAGCTTTTAAACTAGCCAAGGGAGGCACTGGAAAGGAGCAGGAAAATCCTAGCCCCCAAATAATCACAGTAGTAAGTCGCGCAAACACCAACATAGAGGTGTCGATAGGGAGAGGGCAGGGTAAATGGAGAAAGTGACAAAGGCAAGAAGGACAGGGATGGGGCAAAAGGGAGTAAGGCCATCAGGAAATGGAGGGTAATGAATACCAATGCCCGTAGTCTGGGCAACAAGCTCCCTGAACTGATGGTCTTAATGGAAGAGGGATGCTTGGATATCGTAGCAGTCACAGAAACATGGTATACAGAGAACCATGACTGGGATGTTAACATACCAGTGTACATAACCTGCAGGAGAGACAGGCAGGGGAGAAGAGGGGGAGGAGTAGCTCTCTATGTAAAGGAAGGGATAAAAGCAACTGAACAAAAGAGTAAACAGGGAGGAGAGGAGGCACTGTGGGTCACCTTGGAGACTGGAAAGGGCACCACAATCCGCACAGGGGTTGTGTACAGACCCCCATGTCAGGGGGAAGGAATAGACAAGGATATGATAGAAGGCATTCTTAGAATGGCAGAGAAAGGGGAGATACTGTTGATGGGAGACCTGAATATGCCAGATGTTAACTGGAGCACATTTGCTGCAGCCACATCCAAGAGCAGGGCCATTCTTGATGCCCTACAGGTGGCAGGCATTAGACAGCTAGTTTCGGAACCCACTCGTGAGGGAGCAATCTTAGACCTCATACTCTCAAACAGGGGCAGTGAGAGGATCTCAGATCTAGAAGTGGGTTGCCATCTGGGGACAAGTGACCATTAAACAGTGTGGTTCACGTTAAACTCAGCTACAGAGTCAAGCCATACAAAAGTGAGGGTACTGGACTTTAGGAGGGCTGACTTTGGCAAGATGGGAGAGTGCCTCAGAAAAGCACTAGCAAACAGGCTAGAAGGAGGTGTGGAGCAACAATGGGGAATTATCAAAACTGCCATCACAGAGACAACAAGCCTTTGTGTGAAGCAAATAAACAAATCAAAATGAAAGAAAAAGCCACTATGGTTCTCAAAGAGGTGGCTGTGAAAGTCAGGAAGAAAAGATAGCATTCCAGAGTATAAGGAAACACAGAAGGAGCAAGACAGAGAGCTGTATCAGTTAAGGCAGAAGGAAGCAGGAGGGAAGTCAGAATAGCAAAGGCCCAAACTGAGGAAAAGATAGCCAACTCAGTTAAGAAGGGGATAAAACCTTTATAGGTACATCAGCGGCGTAGAAAGACAAGGAGGATAGTGAGGCTGAATAGAATGAGCGGTAGGTGGGCAGGGGACAGTGAAAAAGCAGGAATACTGAACAGAATATTTCTGCTCAGTATTCACAAAAGAGGAGGGGAAGTGCCTAATCCAATTAACAGAAGCACTCTTGATAGGGGGTCGATACCAGTCCTTTCACAGAAGAAAGGGTTCTGCAAGAACTCCTAAAACTGAAGGTGGACAAAGCAATGGGTCCTGATGGAATTCACCCTAGAATTCTAAAAGAATTAAGGGAGGAACTAGTGAAACCACTGGCTACTCTTTTAATAAATCATGGGAGGATGGTGTGGTACCCGAGGACTGGAGGAAGGCGGATGTGATTCCCCTTCACAAAAGTGGGACCAAGACAGAGGCAGGAAACTACAGACCTGTCAGTCTGACCTCTGTGGCAGGGAAAGTGATGGAGTCACTTCTGAAGGAAAGAATAGTTGAGTACCTAGAGGCCAGTGGAGCACAGGACCCAAGGCAGCATGGGTTCACAGTGGGAAGGTCATGTCAGATGAATCTAATAGATTTCTTTGACTGGGTGACCAAAGTAGTAGACCAGGGAGGGGCTGTGGACATGGCCTACCTAGACTTTTACAAGGCATTTGACACAGTCCCACACAAAAGATTAATAGTCAAATTAACCAGCCTGGGAGTGGGACCCAGAGTGGTAGCCTGGGTAAAACATTGGCTGGACAACAGGACACAGAAGGTAATGTAAATGGAGTTCACTCTGAAGAAAGGGGTTACTAGTGGGGTACCTAGGAGTTCAGTATTGGTCTAGTCCTTTTAATGTCTTCATCAGTGACATTGCAGAGGACTGAAGGAAAAGTATGCCTTTTGCAGATGACACAAGATCTGCAACAGGGTTGATACAAGGAGGCGTGGTAAGGATGAAAGGGACTTGGCAAGGTTGGAGGAATGGTCAGAGGTATGGCAGCTAGGATTCAATGCAAGAAGTGCAAATAATGCACCTGGGAAACAAGAACCCAGGGAAGAATACACAATGGGTGGGGAGGTAGTAACAACAACAAAAAGGAAAGGGACCTGGGGGTAATCATATCAGATGACCTTAAGGTTAGCAAGCAATGTGAGAAGGCAGTAGGGAGGGCTGGGGTATACTGGGATGTATAGGGGAGGCATCATCAGCAGAAAACAGGAAGTTGTTATCCTCTGTACAGACAGTTGGTGAGACCCCATCTGGAGTGCTGTGTCCAGTTCTGGAGATCCCATCTCCGCAAGGACATAGACAGGATAGAGGCAGTCCAGGAGGCAACTAAAATGGTGCAGGGTCTGCAAGAGAAGCCGTATGAGGAGAGACTAAGGAGCTTAATATGTATACCCTTGAGGAAAGAAGGGAGAGGGGACATGATAGAAACTTTTAAGTACCTCAGTGGAATCAACAAAGTCCAAGAGGGTAGCATCTTTCAGAAAAGAGACTTGCAAGAACAAGGGACACAATTTAAAGATAGAAGGAGGGGGTTCAGGGGCAATGTGAGGAAGTATTATTTCACTGAGAGGGTAGTGGATGCATGGAACAGCCTTTCTGAGGAGGTTGTGGGGTCTAAACCTGTGGGAGAATTCAAGAATGCATGGGACAGACATAAGGCAATTCTTGTGGGGGATAGGAAGAAATAGGCTGTTGGTTAACTAGGATCTGCGGCCTATCCTGTAGGTAGGGAAATGGGCAGACTAGATGGGCCTAGCGGTCCTTATCTGCCGTCAAAGTCTATGTTTCTATGTTTCTATGTATGATCTTAACTGTAGTATGTGCTGACAACCTCAACTGGATTGTACTGTGAATGCGGACTGTGATCATTCACATACTGTACTACTTTTACAAGGCGCAGATATAATGATCCCAATGCTAGGCCATATGTATATGCCAGTCATGCTATGTTGTGTATTGTGTATGTGCCCCTGGAGGACTGGCAGACAGTGTCGGTTGTGGAACATGGGGGAAGGTACCAACCTTGAGGTTATCATGCATGCCAACCAAAAACTAAATATTATGTTTCCAACATATGTTGAATGCAAAAGCACTGCGCCACACACAAGTATCGTTGTATTACCCATCATTGTGTATTTGCGTACTTTGCCACCTACTGATAAGGTCGTAATTGTATGTCAGCTATGGCAAGTGAATGCTACTTTGTCATGATCCCTCACCCTGAATGAATGGTACCTTGTCACTTGTGGCACATGGGTAGGATAGTGGGAAACACCAGTAGGTTTTCAGGCATGGCAAAGTTGATTTTAGATGGGCTACAATTTCCCCTGGTGCAGAGAAAAAGTGCCCTTGCCTTGTCCTCAAAGAGGATACTGTTTTCTTTATTGAATAGGCCACCAGCTCACTTAGTTTCTGACAAAAGTTTCCAGCAGATAAAGGCCTAGAGGTCTGTCAAGTCTGCTTGAATGTGCAGCTAGCACCCCTTATGCTGCAGCTTCCCCTCTTGTGGTTTTCTGTTCGACATCTCATCTCCATGCTTTTGGCTCTGCATCAGGTGAACTTTGTGCCCATTTGCAAACACGGTCACACCACTTGGTGACCGCCACATTCCTTTTACCACACTTCCTCCCACCCCATGTGTGCAATTTACACCTTTGCCTGCCAAAAAACAAATGCTCTGTTTTCTACATATGGTGAATACAAAAGTACTGTGCCACAAGCAAGTGGCATTGTATCACTCATCATTGTGTGCTTGCATACTTTGGCACATACACATAATGACGGAGTTATACCACAGCTATGGCAAGTGAGTGTTACTTTGTCATGGTCCCTGGCCCTGAATGAATGGCACACTGTCGCACGTGGTACGTGGGTGGGATAGTGGGAAACACCTGTAGGTTTTCAGGCATGGCAAAGTTGATTTTAGATGGGCTACAAGTTCACCTGGTGCAGAGGAAAAAGTGTCCAGGCCTAGTCCACAAATAGGATACTGTTTTCGTTCTTGAGTAGGCCAGCAGTTCAGTTACTTCCTTGTTGTTTTCTGTAAGACATCTCATCTCTATGCTTTTGGCTCTGTATCATGTGAACTTTTTGCCCATTTACAAACCCAGTCACACTGCTTGGTAATCTCCACATTCCTTTCACCCCACCTACTCCAACGCTATGTGTGAAACTGACACCTTTTCAAGCACCAAAAAAATGCCATTTTCACTCTGCTGAACTAAATAGAGAATACTGGATCTGCAGCTATGCACAACCAGTGTGTTCTGCCACAGATGGATTCTGTTTCCCTCTGGACTTGAGAGTGAAGCTCGAGTGGTCCATGCTAATCAGAACCCTGAGGTGGCAGAACACACTGACCATGCATAAAGTAGCTCATCCAGCATTTTTCTATTGTGTAGTATTATGTAGAATTCATACATTGTGTTTTTTCTCTTTCACAGTGAAAATGAAATGTGGAATCTCTACTTGTTCTGTAATGCTGTTGTACCACATAAGGATACACTCACTTTCCATGACATTTCAAGTGTGATACAGTAGCATTTTGAAAAGGATGGATTTCTATATAGAACAATGCAGTGCTATAGACTATAAATAGCATTCCATTTCTCTTCCCTCTTTCGTGAAAATGTGGTATCCTTCTGGCAACTGTGCCCACCACTGCAATGACAAAAGCACTTGAAATCCAACCGGTTTTGAGAATAGCTTGGCCATGTGCCTAACACAACAATGTTTGAGCCCCTACTATTCTGCGAGTTACACTCCAACTAACTGAGCATTCTAAATGTTCCCCTCAGCAGTCGAATCAAAAATGGTTATGCTATTGTGTGACTTCTAAAAGAAATCATTTCATTACTTCATGTAACTGAGTAACCAATCAATTTGATGTGAACGGACACCGGTGATAATGTACCAAACCAACTGCCATCACCAGTCCACTACGGTAATATCGACTGGATGCTTGTAACAGGAGTGGACCTGGTGGCTACATATGAATATGTTTTGATTATAGGCAGGATTGTCAGTTTTGCTCAATGCATCCACACTATTGTTTGAATGTTGGCTGTAAATGTCAACAAAAAATATTACATACTGTAATGAAATTCTGATCAATGAACTGTAGGCAGTGGGGCATGACAATGGTAGAGCAAGGGCACATTGTATGTCATAACAGTATTTTTAAAACCTATATCACCATTTTTTGTTTATGACTAACACATCATGTGTCTGTTACTTGTATGGTGACCAGTGCCTGTACTTCCTTACTTGTCATATAATTGCATGTCACATTGTGTTCACCACTGCTACCATTCTTTTTCACATGACTGGCTACTCGATTGTGTCGAGTGACAAAGATCAGAGCGGAAGTAGTGAAATGGTGAGTATGCCTTGACTCTTACTGCTTTATGTGCATGAATGTGTGTCTGTCTCTGTGTTTGCAAGTGACATTGTCTGCGTGTATCACTTTTACTGACTGTCATGCTGTATCTCTGTCTTTATTTTTATCAGCGTAATAATATTTACAAGGGGGCCCTGTGCACCAATGGGCACAAGTGAAGCGCACATTGCGTGTAACCTGTCTGCATAGCAGTGCACCTGCGGACAGGTGCACACCAGGGGTATGCACAGATGTGCACGTGTCTGTGGCCCCACCCCCCCCAAGTCGCAGGACACCGCAGGGTGGCTGGAGCGGAGCTGCATGTCTGGCTGGGCATGCAATCAGATGCTCGCCCTGAACAGGGAGAGTATCCCCTGTGCGAAGAGGCACAGTTCCAGATGCGTAAATGGCCTCTGCAGACACCCAGTACAGTGGACAGGAGTGCTGGTGGGGGGGTTCAATGGACACCTATGCAGTGCAGGGGTGCCTGGGTCAGTGTGGGGTGGCATGTACCAAGCTATGTGGCAGGGTACTGGTGGGTCCTCAGTTGCCAGTACTGGTGTGCCACTATGTGGTTCAGGTGTGACACATGTGCATCACAGGGTAGGTGGCTGACATGTGGGATAGTGGGGCACATAGGGGCCACAGCCATTTCTTTCTGACTGGCAGTTGCCTATTTGGGTGCTCCTGCCCGCCCTATTGGCTACTGGGCCGTGTGGTAGGGTGCCCAGTCCCAGTCCCCATGCACGGATGGTACTGTTTCTGTGTGTGTGTATCAGGCTTATGACAGTGTTTTCCTTGGCATAGTCTGCGCACCCATCCACACCTCCAGGGCCATCACTACATGCCTTGGTGCAGGTGCATGGCGCATAGTGCTGGCACTCCCCTCTCCCGCCCACAGCACATTATTGTTTGTGTGGCCGGGGGATCTGGTGCATATTTGTGCTGTCGCCCCCTTAGTGCATCCCACAAGGTGACTGTAGGTGTGCAGTTGGTTCTGCACCCCAGTTGTGTGTGTGTAGCCACTTCACCCCATTACTGCATAGGGCCCAATGTGTGTTTTCCTGAGTGGTTCAATTTGTTTTGTATTGCATTTTCTGTACAAGGATTTTACTATCCACATGTAAGTCGAGGTCTCTTATTGAAGCAAACATAGAATTGCAATACACAATTTATGTTGTACATATGTGTTGTTCTTGCACATTGCTGATGTGTTTGTCACAGTAATCAGATTCTATACATTGTCATTCACAGGTTGATTTTGAAGACAGGCATGTCTGGATCATCGGATTACAATGACGAGGAGTTCCCAACAACCAGTAGTGCCCATGGCTTGCAACCATACATGTTTGAACCAGAGTATGCCGATGATGAAACACCTGATGATACTGAGAATGATGGCAACAAGACAGAGTATGACAGTAGTGATCTTGAAGGTGCTTCAGCAGGTGAACGTTCCGGTTCTACCAATTGGTGCTCCTGTGGTGTATGTGAAGTAATGCCAAGAGAAAGGGAGAGCATCTGCTGTCATGAAATTAAAGCAGTCCAAGACAAGCAGTAGGGCAGTAAGAATTTCTTACAATATTTGTGTAATTTCTTGCTTGCAAGCAATGCCATTGTTAGCGTTAATGTTTGTAATGCACTGTAATTGGTTTTGGAGATGACGCCATTTAGTGTGAGGTGCTGCAATGTGGCGAAGGCAGCAGCGTCTGATGCCAGTTTACGTTGTCCGTAGTGGTACGGTGCAAGAGCCTCTGTGAATTACTCACATTGGTCTGAGGTGTGAGGTGCATAAAGTGCCCCCATATCAGTGGGGGGTGGTGGTGACCGGATGTACATTGCTGTTGCACAGCAGTTATGTCCAAGAGTACATCACAAATTTAAAAAAGAAAATGAAATTTCATGAACCAATAAGCCATTGCAGTATATTAGTATTCCTTGGGTTTTTTTTTTTTTTTTTTAACTTACATCGGTAGATTCTGTTACATTTTAATTGTTTTTCAGATGCACAGTGTGTGACACAGTGGCCAAATTTCCACAAAGTATGCCTTGGGAAGGACGTTTTGTGGTGTGCCTTGGTTCAACTACATGAAGTGAGACATGATGTTTTCCAGTAACCAATCCCTAATCAGTGGATATGCACATTTTTCTCAAGATTGTTTCACATTTCCCTTGTTTTAACAACAGATTTTGCAAAATAATGTACGGTTGGCTAAGTTATGTATTGTTCCCATCTTCATCATTGTTGCTGCTGCTGTTATCTGTGAAATATATGGATGATCATACAATCCATGATGCATGCATCACAGTGACAGTATTCCTGAAAAGTGCCATGCAAGGACCTCTGCAAGCTACTCTAGCACCCATGGTGGGAACCACGTTATGCCCCGTGGCCTTCTCCAGCCTCAGTACTCCCAAGTTCTGCATCGCTCCACCTTATTTGATGTTCGAAGGCATCACGCCAAGGTTTAGCATTCCCAAAACTGAGGCTGTCTTGGAAGAAGGCCTGAGGCAAGTGGTTCTAACGTGTTACAGAGTGGCTTGCTTAGTCGATCTGTTTGCTGGCAGGAATACTGTTACCGTGCATGCCTCATACGTTGCATGAATAGCCAGGTATTTTACAGATAAGAACAGCAACAACATAGAGGATTGTGTATGAGCAGTCATGCACAACAAGAATATTCTTGTATCGAGAAGTTTCCTTGGTAACAGATGACCTAGAGAGTGCAGCTTGAGAGTTGCTCTGTTACCAAGGTAAAGTCTCAATACAAGAATATCCTTGTTTGCGTATGACCGCTCATACACAATCTTTTATAGCACACACCCCTCTCACTGTCACCTTATCATCAAGAAAGACATAATGCACTTCTCAATGTCCTTCTACTCCATGTGTAACATTCTTGGTCCTGTTCTCTGGCTCCACAATCCAGACTCCTTGTGTTTAAAATAGTCATGGATGCCCATACACTATACAGAATCGTGGATGGCCATCTATATGCAGAACCACTGTGTTGGGCCACATCAGGAATCTGATTCCAACAGACCTCTTGAGCTTAGCCCTTGAGGTCATAGGTAAGCAGACCACCTCAGTGGCACAGCACACTGCTTGTGCGGAGTTGCCCATCCACTCTACTATAGATTGTGATGCAGTAGTTACCTCATTACTTGGTTTTGATGAAATACTCCTAACAGTAGTGCTGCAGGACAATGTGTGTATCTTACCCACTTTGTTGCGCATCAACCTGCTTGTGAATAAATGGGCATACAGTGTCATATATATTTGGCTTTTACTTATAAATGACATTGTTCTCCATATTGGAGACTGATGAAATTTTAGACACACCACCTATACGTCATAATTATGATGACAACAGCATGTTAGCTACCTCTACACATGATTTTCCCTGTATGTGGCTATTATGAAGTGGATGAACCACGTGCTGCATATTAGATAATATTTTTACAGTGCTTTGACTCAGATAACTTTTGAAGTAAATGGAGATATTGACAGTTGCTACAAGTTTGGTTATTGAAAAGTTTTATACAGTTATAAAAGTCATGCAGTCCAATAAAGAATGTTTGTCAAGTAAAGCAATGAAATGTCCAGTCTTAAAATACATTACATTTCTTGTGTATGTAATAAATAGTCGATTACAGGCACGAGTCTTGAACACAGTATTCAATTTTAAAAGAGAGTAACTGTTCCTTAACATAACTACGTATACTTCAGTCGTACTCTTTAAAAAGGTATTTTGTCAGTCACAAATATGAAGAAATTGTCTTCCGAATACATGAAAGCAGGGCAAGAATTAAATAAAGGAGGTAGACAATAACAGATTGATGTGAAACAAATGTTCATTATGGATGCATCTGAACAGACAATTCAATCAATGTATGTTCATAGGCAGCATTACAGAATAACTGAGTGATGGACATTTTCTGGTGCAGGGACTGGTAGGATCATTGATGAATATGTGTATTTAAAGTTCATATTGTTACACACATGAATGGTGGGTAGCCTGTGATGTGGGCGACAGCAATTGATGGCCCCAAAAGGGCGACTCGATTGTGGTGCCCATCACAGGAGCTACTTCTCAGATAGAGTGACTAGATGGGGAGGAGAGGGCAACTGTAGTGACAGGGAGTCGCCACATGTACACGTAAAGTGGGGAAAGGCATTGTACATGCATGTGGGTGTGGTGGGAGGAGCACGATGGAAATGGGGTGGAAGGGGATGTGAGGAGTGGTACTGTGGTAGGCTGCTGAGTCGGCCCCATGGTGTAGCAGGTCAGCTCGCAGCCTCCATGCCTAGAGTGCTAGGTTTGGGTCTGTGCGTGGTTCATTTTTGCTGACCAGCCTGAAATTAGTTATTTTTTATGTTTTGCCCCACCCCCAACATGCACCCCCCTGGAGTTGAGAATCCTTTAGTAGAGGGGTTCATAAAAAATACACGTCGCCGGTGCCGTTTTGTTGTGCGCTGGGGAGTCAGAGTGCTGAAATGGATTTTTGGCGTTTTAACTTCGCTGTAATGGTGGTCACCCTTTGGTGGTTGCCATTGTCACATAGAACCAAACTATGCCACATTTGTGTCGCATTTCACTCATACAGCAACAACAAAGATACTTTACTGTTTGAACATTGCACTATAACATGCTGATAGGATCAATACTGTTGGGAACACATGTTCAGTCACTTTTTGAACCTTGAAATGTGGCTTCTTATTACTTCAGATTTCTCTGGCCTGGCTGCTCTGTAGTGGTTTTTGCGACTGGTCAGTGCTTGACAGGTGTTGGCAGTTGATTACTTCTCTTGTGTTCTACGACACTCTGTACCCTTTCTTGAAGGTATTCATAGGTCTTCTGCTCTTTTATGGGTTTTGAGACCCATGCCTTTTTGTTTTTGGGGTATGCAATCCAATACCTCTCACCCGCTCTTGTTCACTACCGCACCCCTTCTTATGTTATTATTATGGTCCATCACTGCCAATTGGTGTCGGGCCAACATTCTCTCATAAGTGTAGTGGTGTCTGTTTGGACAGTACTTAAGCACAAGGGCATGGTATACCTCAAGGTCCCCAGTGTGACAGAACTGGGTTGCCTTCAATAGGTTGTTTAAGAATTTTTTATTGAAGATGACCTTCTTGAAAGCATTGTGGGCCAGTGTTCCTTCCTTGAGCCACACCTTCTTTCATTCTGCTGTCTTGACATCTTCGGATGACTACATTTCTTGTACTTTGGATTGCCCAACCACTGGTGCTTGTTGCCAACATAGTGTATGACTGATATAAACATTTGCCCCAGTTTTTCTGTGTCCCTCTGCAATTACCACAAGACCACCAGAAGTGATTCGAGACGATTGAATCTAAGGTCCGATATTCGCACATTGTTTCTGTTTAGATGGTTTAAATAGTTACTTTAACCCATCTGTCGAGGTGACACACACCATACTGGTGACTGATGTTATGTTTGGGAGTGTAATCCTTGTTCATTAAGCTGCTTATTTGGACATGATGATCCGTGGCAATGGTACAGACTTTTACATCTTGGCTAAGGATGAAGTCTAGTGATCTTTGGAATACCTCCTTCTCCATGTTTGTTGAGTATTTCACCTCTGTTACCTGATCAATTTGGAAATCTAATATCAGTGATGTCTCTTGATCCATAAACGTATAAACACTGTACTTAGTGGAGAAACCCGACGAATTACAATGTCCATCTCCACACAAACTTAAATTTTCCTTTCCTTTCATGTCATTCAGTATGTCCTTTTGCTGCTTGACATACTCCTTGTTGATCATTGGAAAAAAGTATTTCCTTTGAATGTTCATGTATGTGACAGTAGACGTGAATTGAAGGCTAAAGAGGTCAGCTATTGTCTGAAATTTGGTGAATGAGTTGCCACTGTACAGTATTGCTGCAGCAAGTTCTAAGTTTCCCGATGCCATCTTCTGAAGAGTAGGTTGAGAAAACCAGTTAGTGTCATGGCTGTTTTGACAGTACATATGCACTGCAATCATAGATCCCTACACATGGGTTTTGGTGTGAACCACGACCACCCCATATGTGCTGCATCTTTGGAAGAGCTGCTTCAGATTTTCATAATTGACTAACGGTTTCTGGTTATGTTTCAGTGATTAGATAATTTCATCATACTCATTATCGTTATCTTGTGAGTCCTCCTCAGAGGTGTTAGGCTCATATTCTTCATCACCTTGGAGATTATCCTCTTCAGAATTGTATGAAGTAATGTCAGATTCCTCTGATTCCACTTCATTGAAAGATATCCTTGGAGTGATGTAAGCCAACTCATTAAAGACAGTGGGGTATGTGTGATCTGTTGTCACCTTGTGTAAGTCTCCAGAGAAATTAAATTCATACTCCGCCATTGGCATCCAATGTTGCTACATGATAGTTCATCCATTTGAGTACCCACAGAGCAGAAAGTCTTTGCCGGTACTACTTCGGTGTTTTGAGCCACATCCTAGGGTATGAAAAAAAGCATTGACTGTATACATTATCAAGACTCAACAATTAAGCACTAAGTCATGACCAGGGGTTAGATTAACAGTCTGTTAATCACCACCTAGGGTGTAATGTGTCACGAGGTGAAGCACAGTGACATATAGCCCCTAGGGGGTTAATTAACCAAATCTTAATGTAACCCCTGTTCAAGTCCTAGTTATAACAATACAACAATTATTCTAAAAAATAAAATCTTAGAAGCATACTTTTGGAATGTTATCATCATTTAGAGGGACATTGTAAATAAAATTGTTCTTCCACCAACACTTTAAGAATGCAGCTTCAAAATCAGAATGCATCCTTCCAGTCATTCAGCACTGATAAAGGATAAAAACAAGGCGCTGCATCAGCATGTGGTCTAAAAGCAAAACAAAATGTTAATATTAAATGCACGCTGAAAATAGAAAATAGAATTACAAATCTACATTTCGACCTTAGGTCTTCTTCAGGAAATATCTAAAAAAGAAAAGAAAAACAAAGTTAAAGGATGTAATGTTGAGCAGAAGAATCTATGTTCCAGTCTGATCATACTGTACATGACAGTGTAACAGTGATTAATGTAATGATGTTGGAATCCTAACATGCAATCAGACTGCAGCATTTGTGAGACACATTTGCACTGTAACACCAGTACTGTGTAAATCTGAAAGAGAAAGAAGTTATGCCACCTACTGGTGTTGTTTTAGCTCTCAATCTTGGGAAAGTCTTGAGGTTCAAAATATATGTCATCATCCTCTTGTGATGTGTTCTGCACTTCAGCGGCCATTACTGCTTCCTACACAGTCTGTTGAGAATATGTCTGTGGATCTTAATTTCTTGAAATTCACAAAGACGTTAACAATAAGCAGGCAAACAATCTGCACTTCTATGTGGACTTACCTCTCTCCACCTTTTTGCCTCTGCACAATGCTTACTACAGTACATGGTCTTTTTGGTTTTGTAGCACAGCTAGTGTGTGCAACTACTGTTGGTACAACATCCTCCTTCAGTATTGGCGGACGTTTAAAGTTGAGCAATTCCACCTGTGAAGGTAATGGAAACAATATGTTAGTGGGAAGTGCAACAGTATGCATCACTCAGTACATTATTGTTGAAATGAAGGCATGCCCAGAAATTTACCATGACATTAGACTTCAGATGTTATCATGGTATCAAGTTATGATGTGATACTCGGACAAGGTTCCTTGGTCCTTGATGACTTATGAGGACTGATGTTGTGAATCACCTGTTGTGAATGTTGACTATGTTGTATACATTTGAGCACATTTCATTTCTGCAGATGTGCATATGTCGTCATGTCTATTTGCAAACATAATTGAATTTTTATGTGGTGTCATGGACATTTTCTGACTGTAGGCCAGCACTGTTTACAAAAGAAACATAATTATATTGAAGATATTATAATATATATCATAGATGGAAATCAGCAGCTAGAATTGGATGGTGTACATTGAGTGACATATTACCTGTAACTTGTCGGTGGTGCAGGAGATGAGGAATAGTAATATAAAGTAGTATGCGCTTACATCAATTTAACTGCTGAATGTTGCTGTAACAGGGAAACAAATACATAGCCATGTACATCATGATGCTCCAAGTAAACAACAGTGTTCGGAGTGTGGACGGATGCCAATGCATTCCTGCACATACATTGAACAGTTCCATCCAGTGGTGAAGACTTTGAACCAGCCAGATTGGTGTAGGGCATGGTATGGTGCATGATACAGCAACAAGCAGAACACACTGCCCTAGCATACTGTTCTATCCTGCTGACCCAGTCAGTACAGCAGTTTTGTACACGAGAACATGGGACGCAACTGGCCACCCTTGAAAAAAAGGAAGAAGACATACCTGAAGATCAATGAAGCGATGTTTTGGTGACTCCAAGATGACGCAATGCATGATGAAAAAGACATATGTGACAACTGATGTAAGGATGCCTCCTCACTGTTACCAAGTATGTGTTGGGACATCTGAGGCAGTATGCGATACTAAGTGAAATGAGCGCCTGTCTATGTATAGCAGTTACAGAAAGTAGTGTCCCAGAATGACTGAATGGTCACATACTGATATCTGCCACAAGGCCCCTCCCACAGGCAAGACATGTGTCAGTTACCATGCAGGTGGTGTCATTCCACAATGTGGAAATCACTGAGACAACCTTGCCGGTGACTAACAGGGTACAGTTCAGGGTTGGGGTGAGATGTAACTGGTCAGTATGTCACCATGGATTCAGCAAGAGACACTAGGTGATGACAGCACATAGCAGTCCCACAAGGTTTGGAGTGTGCACTTGGGAAAGAAAGCACATCGTATAGATGGAGACAATGGTTTTGTCATACAGACAAATGTGTGTGCAGGCTGAGTGCCATTACTGACTGAATGGTCACATACTGACATCTGCTACAGGCCCCCCCTCCAGGCAAGACACGTGTCAGTTACCATGGTGGTGGTGTCATTCTGCAGTGCGGAAATCACTGAGACAACCTTGCCAGTGACTGACAGGGTGCAGTTCAGGGTTGGGGTGAGATGTAACTGGTCAGCATGTCACCATGGAGTCAGCAAGGGATGCTCTGTGATAACAGCACATCTGCCATAAGGCTATACCCACCACCACCCGCCTCATCACCCCCCACAGGCAAGGAACATGTAAGTTACCAAGGAGGACAGAAAGTAGCAAAGAAATGGTGCCAGTGGTAACTGAATGGTAACTGAATGGTAAGGTATTCATATATGTGACCAGGCACCCAGCCGCACACAGAATAGACACCTGTCATCTATCAACATGATCCTGTCAATCATCTGGGCAAATTGCAGTTATACAACATGGCTAGATAACATCAGGTGCTGTATTGTCTGGTTAGTGTCTAAGGTTCCAGAAGAACAAAATGACTTTTTGATGAGGCACTATGTGTAATCAACAGAATAAGAAACAAGAAGGCAATAAACCCACACCATATATGGCACCACATGTGCAATTGTGGATGCTGGGAAGTAGCTGATTATAAAAACACAGTATGGGTGAAAAAATAAACACATACCCTGTAAATGAGAATGTATCAATAACAAAGCACACATTTACAGAACTGTGCCTCAAAGGTCTCTCATTGTCACCTTCAAAACCCGTGGGCACATGCGTACAGGCATCTGCATCATGTCAATGCAAACATAGTAAGAAGCTGCTGTAAAGGAGATGCATAATACATCAGGGATGGCTACTTTCAAATTTTGCTGAAAGCTATCTGCAGAAAAATGTTGGGAACATACCATGGTGTTCCTACTAGTGACATCAAAGAGGTTTTCCCTGCAAATAGCAACCTTCCACTTGGCTACCATCTCTCTGTCTCTCTGGAATCAAAAAAATGATATTCTCCAACATTCCTTTTTCTTTCATGCATTGTGGCATCCCACAGCACAGCAATTTACCATGCCAGCAACTTCACTAAAGAAACAACACTAGTAAAATAATGCTTTTATATTGTTTTAAATCATACAGCCTCCCGACACTTTGACAGCTACTGCTGTTCCCACTGCAGCTCTGATTGGCAGAGCCCATCAGCTAAATCACAGCGCTACTGCACATGTGCAACATGGCATGGTCAAACTCGACAATTTGGGGTACATGTGGCTGGGAGATTAACTTATAATTTGGAAATGCTGGCACTGGGAAAACCACAGGTACCCTGTTTTATGCATACCTCGGAGAATAAATGACTCAGGCAACATTTACTTTCTCTTTAATTCAACAAGAAATAAAAAGCGACACATACATCAGGATATTAACTTAATAACTACTAAAAATGAAATCCTGGGACATGAACCCCAATATAAATATCTAGGGGTCTGGATAGATGAAGAGCTGAAATCTGATTACCATATCAATGATTTAGTTGCTAAAAAAAAAAAAAGAATTGGTGCTTTTCACATATCAGGGTTCCTATAGATGAGAAAATGAGAACTGATATTGAAAATCAATTATTAATTCCCTGCTTTGATTTTGAAAGTCACATCTGTGGACTGGCATGTGAAACTAATTTAAAAAAGGTGGATTTTACTTTTATTATAATAACTTAGCTAGGTTTATCTTAAGATGTGACTCCTGAAGGCACCATTGTGAAATGCATGAAGCATTAGGATGGAGGACACTTGAAAACAAAAGAATGTTATTATGGGCACATTGATTTCATAGAGTCCTTCACACTGGAGCACCTAACTATCAATTGGATAAATTGAAAAAAATGAGTACAAACATAAATATAATTTAAGAGACTCACAAAATAGACAATTCTGCATTAAAATTAAAAACAAATTTGGAAATATGAAATTTTTAGTCAAATTCATCTCAATTTGCAATCGAATAGACAACAATTTGAAATCTCAAAACTATAACACAAAACATTTTATTAACTTACATCAACTGAATATAGGTGCATGTGTGATGATTAAGGATAGTCACATCTTAAATATGCTTTTTATGTAATACTCACTTACATTTGATACAATGTTGTGAGACCAGAATAGCTTTACTCTATAATTTTTTTTATGTTGTTTAAGTTAATGGAATGTATTGTCTTAAATGTGGAATTTTAAAACATTTTCTACAGGACCATCTTGAAAATAGGTCTATGACCTAGTGATGTGTACATGAGATCAATTTCTGTATGAAAATAAAAAGTATTTCTACTACTACTATTCAATTTCACATCATTTTTCAAAACATTTATCAATTCCATGGGAATTTTAAGGGTAAACTTTCACTATTGTACAGCTCTAGTTTTTGGTCCTACCAATGACAACTGTAATATTTTTTTCAAGAAGCTGAAACCCAGTCTTTTCCAATAGTGCACCCCCACACATTATCCTTTGTATATTTTATTATGTTTAATATTTTGCACTTTGATCTCATCCCCCCAGGTCACAGCTATAAATAGGATTATTTGTTACCTCTCTTGCTTTACCTGGCTTAAATAAATTACACATAGAATAGCTATCACCAAAGTGTGAAGATTAAGCTGGATCGCACACACACATACACACACACACACACACACACACACACACACACACACACAGTGGGTGCTGCAACATAATTGTGAACACACAAATCTCGAGTGTGTCACTGATATCAAGGCATGCACAAGGAGTGTGAACCAGTGAATTCTTCATACTTTGTTTTTTTAATAATACGATGAGTAGTGACTTTAATGCACTTACCTTGTCTTCTTAAGGATCTACAACATGAATTGAAAGCATAAGGAAATGGCCTCAGTGAGCGACTGTATTTCCAGATTGATGCAGTACTATGTCAGAGCACATGCTTGTAATAAGCTCAGCTGTGATTACAACAGAGCTTGAGCTGACATTCAAAGTTATTGTTCACGTTCTACGAAAAGTAGTTCTTAACATAAGTATGGAACTAGAGATGCAACAAAGTTTCACTCCACAGGTGAATATATGGTGAAGCCACAAATTTCATGGAACACTTTGCGTAGTTATTGAAAATTTTCTGGAATTTGCCATTTGTGGCTTCGCCTTACTTTGGGGGCTTTTAAGTGCAAATTGCACTTAAAAAACCCAAAGCAAGTAGAGGTTACAAATAGTGAATTCCACTTTAACCACCATCCTGATCTATCTCTGGTGTCTAGTGGCCCCACTGATCGCCAGCCCCAGCTTTAAAAAATAATATATATATATATATATATATATATATATTATATATATATTTATATATATATACACATATAACACATACACAGTGGCATCCCAGGATGAAACCCACTTTAATGCACTCTGCACGGTATGCTGCAGCAGACCTACTAGATAAAGCAATGTAATTTCAATGGCAAAATTGCAATTAGTCCAGTTTGTCATGCATGAAACTGTTGCATTTAGTTCATCCTGGCAGTGTCACATTTTCCTGAATGACAAAAGGGACTAATTGCTAATGAAATTACATTGCTTTGTTCAGGATGTCTGCTGCAGCATTCTGCAGAGTGTTGCAAAATGCTGCGGAATTGGGTTTCATCCTTGGGGATGCCACTGTATAGACAAAAATCTCCACCCCAGCAATCCCCACCCCAATAATAAAAATCCCTGGTGTTTAATGGAACCCACACCCAATCGATCACTAGCCCTACAATAACAATCCTCACATCTAGTGGAACCCCCACCCCAATGGTTGTGTCCCCCCACCCTGTCCCTGACCCAAAAGGGCTACCAGCACAACCCTCCACTCACCTCCACAGCTGGCTGAAGGGTCCATAACACCATTCCCCATCCCACCACCCCAGCCAAAGCTCAGAACAACCCCTCCCTTTACTACCACCTGAATAATGTCCACTATAACCAGGCGCTAACTGACTGAATGAATGAATGCATGCTTGTACAAGCATGTGCCCATTCATTCAGATTGAGAGAGCATGTCAGTCAGGCTGCCAGCTGCAGAGGTGAGTGAAGGGCTGTGCTGGTAGCCCCTTGGGGTCAAGGACAGGCTGGGGGCTGAGGGACACTACCTGACTGGCGGGGAGATGGACAGATTCCACTAGACCCCAGGATTGTTATTATTGGGGCCAGTGATGGGGTGGGGGGGGTTCTACTACACACCAGAGATTTTGGGCAGGCAATCAGTGGGGTGAGGATTCCACTAGGCACCAGGGATTTCCTTGTTTTTTTATATTGGTGTTGGTGGGGTGGGGATGGGGGCATAGTGTGGACTGTCACGTGTGAAATTCCACACTTTTGCCTTTCATCCATGCTCTACGAAATGACAAATTTCATAAATTGCGCTCTGTGAATTAAACGCAATTAGTGAAATACTTCATATAGTGAATTTTGCTGACTTTACCCACCTCTATACAGAACAACTTTTAGAAGCCGTGGTAAAATGATGCTAACCATGCATTATAAATAAATAAATAATGAAAAGAATACCTGACTCCTGCTCGATTATACCACATACTGTACTCATGTCAGGATAGCAGAGTAACCAGTGAGCACACAAAAAGGACAGACAGCTAGACCTCACCCCCTGATGAAGCTCATCCAAGTGAAATGCTCAGGCAATTAGGGACAACTAGCTGAGCTGTCTTTGGCACTTACATGCTCACTTTTTTATTTGTGCATATTTTCAGTAAGGGAAACACGGACATGGCACATGTAAATATTGGGGGACTCCTGCAAAACTTGATGAGCTTCGGCTGTGGGTATCCAACTCCGACTATAATACTGCAATTGTGACAGAATCTTGGCTCACTCCCAAAGTCACAGATAATGAAGTAAAACTTGACTCTTACACTATGTTTCAGCAAGATAGGATGCTTAAAGGAGGTGGTGACTGCCTTCTGTTTGTAAAGTCTCACTTAAACGCCTCTAGGCTTTCTACTTCCACTGTATCCACAGATTTGGAATACATAGCTTTCAACTTTTTCCTAGGTCATGGGGAGAGAAAAATCTAAACCTCGTTGTAGCCTATATTCCCCCCAATAGTACCTCCCTGGGGTCTGACTGCCTCCATGACACCATCACAGCTTTAAATCCCCATCATGAAAAAATCATACTCGTTGACTTCAACTGTAATAGGTTTGCAAGCAACAGCAAGTGCCACCAAAATAGGATTGCCAACCTCTACCTAACTCAAATTATACTCACACCTACCAGGATCAATTACAAAACTGGGACTGCCTCACTTACAGACTGGGTGCTGGCCAGCCACCCTGACAAGGTACTCTCCTCCAGAGTCCTGCTAAATTTCCTGAGTAACCACTCCCCTGTCGTGTGTGGGTAGTCAGCTAAAACACTCTACCTTAGGAGATTAACCTGGGCAGATACATACAAATATCTTGCCTGCACAAAAATATCAACTTGTATAGAGCACGACAACATCAACATGAAACTCTCAAATCTATCATATGTGAGGATACTTCTCTCCTCCATCTCATATTTAACTTACTGCTCTTAAATAGGCAAGTACTTAAAATCTGGAAAATGGCACATGTTACCCCTGTCCTCAAGGGGAGGTGCCCAAGCCCTACCCAATAACTACTGTCCTAGTTCAATTTTGTCTCCCCTCTCTAAAACACTTGAAAAAATTGTTAACAACCAGCTTACCCAATACCTGAGCCAATATGACCTACAATCAAGTGAACAGCATGGTTTCCGCAAGAACCACATTACCTTAACTGCCCTATTAGACTACACAGACCATCTTCACTGTGCCCTGGACATAAGGGAACTTGCTGGCTCCATTTTCATTGACCTTACCAAGGCATTCGACCTTGTCAATCATGCTTTGCTCTGCCACAAATGAACTAATCTTGGCCTCTCAGTAAAAGCCACCAACTGGCTCAAAAACTATCTTATGGATAGAACCCAAGTAGTACAATGCTGAATGCCACTCTCAGACTACAGACCTGTGAAAGTAGGGGTCTCCAAAGGATCAGTCCTTGGTCCCCATCTGTTCAGTCTCTTTGTCAATGAACTTCCAAAAGCTTGCAACTCCACAAAACTCCTCCAATATGCTGATGATGCAGTCATCACCACAACATATAGCAACCCAGACTATATCTAGCACAGCACAAAAGGAAATTACCCTCAGCTCACCGCAATCTAGGAAAAACATAAACAGAACACCACATTTTTCTGACTAAAAACAATAAGTTTATTACAAATGTAGCACCCCTTTCACAAGCATCTACGTTTCGTGTCACCGTTGACGAAATGCAGATGTGGTGTTCAGTCTATGTTTTTCCTGAATTAGGGTGAGCTGAGGGTAATTTCCTTTTGTGCTGTCTGCTTTTTGTACCTCGGCACCCCTTTTACCTGGACCTTGAGATGTGTTTTTCTTTATGAGTGATTATATCCAGCACAGCCTCAAATCAACTTCTCTGCTATCTGTGACTGGTTCTCAAACAACCTCCTCATCCTAAATATGAAGAAAACAAAATCCATGAGTAGTATATGTGTATACTAACTGTCAAAATTTGATTGATTGCCAGAAATAACATAATGCCGGCCCCTTCCATGTATGCTGGAAATGACGCAATATTCCTGCCCCTTCCACTTTCCGTGTGTACCGGAAATGACACAGTGTCCCACCCCTCCCCATGTGCACCGGATATAATGCAGCACCCCCACCCCTTTCCACTCCCACATGCACCAGATATGATGCAGCTCCCCTTCCATATTGTGATGCTGCTATGGGTGGAGCAAAGGTTGGTTTGTCTGGGCTTGCCCAGGACATGTCAGAGGGGGTATGCTGATTAAAACATGTACCACTGTGCCTCAACAGTCTATCTGGTTTATGTTTTGCTCCTGTGTGCGTGAATTGCCCGAGGAAAACAGCAAGATGGCTGAACCTAGCCAATTTTGTTCTGCAACATCTGCTAGTGCCACACCAGAGGATTCTGGTATGACTGAATTGATCCAATCATTCATGAGACTTGGTTTGCATGATAATCATGAGTGTGTTAATGTGAATTAACAGTGGGAAGAATCAGAGGTACCAGATGTTGAGAAATGCCCTGATGAAAAGTCTGATGTGGCCATGACAGCAATTCAAGTGCAACCTGAAAAAACTATCATGTTGGACCTGATAAAGGGTAATCTAATACAGCTACTGCAAGACTTTATGGCTCAGAACTTGAAGATGAACTGTGAGGGATGTACCATAGACCACCCCATGTAGATAAGACATAGCTGTTTATATGAACCAGAGGAGGGGTACTGGGAGCATGCTTTTCCTGAAGTCTGTGAGAGGTTGCGCCCACCATGCATCAAGTTACTAGTCAAATCGACAGCATGTCCCCCCTCCCCAAGTATTTAAATGTAATAATTTTAATCAGTGAGTCTTCTAGACCATCATTGGTCTATGTTACACTGGTTCTCGGTTTCCACCTTGCTTGGGGTGTGTTCAAACCACCCTTTGTACCTCATAAAAGTCGGTGCATTACTTCACAAAAGCCTGTTTAAAGCCAGCGAACCAGCAGTCAATAAGACTTTTGAATAGTTTCAACTTTTTAAAAACTCTTGTGGCATAGACTTTAAATTGGCTACTTTGTTTGCAAAACAGTTTTCTCAGATTGGCTTTCATGATCTTGTTTTAGAATCAAAAGGCTCACAGGAGATGATGGTAAATGCACTCAATTTTATTGTTTTTATTATTTTGAGTCAGTAAAATTAAACTTATAAAACTGTAACCTAACTTTTTATAATGTTGGCTTGCCGGCCTTGTCTATATCAAGCAATTGTCCTTCAGTGCCTCATACAGCTTCTCACGATATGCCAAGTTACATTTATCAAAACTGTTATCAGCATTTGAATGTTATAAATGTTACTATATGTGGGGCAGTTTCATAGTCATGTTTTTTTGCCAGTGCTGCATACAGTGGGGGAGGGGGTGATGTATAGTAATGTATTTACTTTAACATGTTTTGCTGCTCATTATACAGAGAACCCTGGTCTAATTAACAGATGTGAACAGTACCAGCAATAAGATAAAGATATTATGCTTTTTCTTTTGTGCATTTATAACTATCACTGTATACTGTGAGCTATGGTTTTAAACCTCTAGCAAATTGGTTTATTAAAGGCCTGAATTTTGTTTATTTATTTAGTATTTTGGAAAGACCTTTGAGCGCAAGCTCTTTTGCAAAGGTTCCATGTCAGGGTAGACAATAAGACAATACACAATACAGTGGTTACAGTGGCCTGTGAGTAAGGCATCATAAGCAACTACATAAAGGTTAGACAAATAAGAGAAAAGGAGTAGATTTCGATAGAATACATTACTGTTGTTAATTAATTGCCCTTGGTAGCACGTCCATGGAAAAATTCCTGGTCAAGTTTTGTTTTAGGCCAGGTAACTGAAGGGGGTTGGACATTTCACCAGGGAGTGAGAAGTGGGGTAACAGTGAATTAGAAAGGGGGGAAGCAGTTCCAGTTTTTTTTGAGTGGTGGGGTGGATGTGAGGGAGGGTTTAGGGTGTGGCAGGGTTGGGCTATAACCGAGAGTGTTAAGAAGCACTGGAAGCTTTTTGGGGCCCTGGGCTAGGCCTGAGGGGGGCCTCTGTATAGGCCTGCTGGGTACTACCTCGAGGGTAGTCCAGCTGAGCACTGCGAGTCATTGGAAGCAGGTGCATTTTGATCTACACATTAGGTGCTGTTTGAAGCCAGTTTTGAATTGAGCCAGGCTGTTGTTTGTATGGAGTTTCATCGGGAGTTCATTCAACCAGAGGAAGGCCCAATAGCAAAAGGCACACTGCCCAAGTGAGGTGCGGCAAAATGGGATGGACACTGCACCTTTCTTCCTTTCCCTGGTAATATGTGATGAGAGGGATGCCTCAAGCAATCCCCTTACACAAGGTGAAGTTTTGCTTAGGAATGCCTTCTTACCTAGGAGGCACGTTTGGTATTTGATCCTGTCTTGTAGTGTCTTTGTAGAAAGATATTTTAAATTTGTCAGCTAAAACATAAAAAGCTGCTTAAGTTTGCTCTTTAATATGAAAAACTGTAAAAAAAAAACAAATTGATTAACAGCAGTATGTAATTAGTGGAGACTTATAAACTATTTTATTTTTTGTAATAGAAACAGAACAACCAGGAACTTCATGCAAAACTACATCGTTAATGAATGAGGACCAAACAGTAGGTATGTTACAGTTAAATTAGTCAAACGTTTTGTACTACATTATCAGAAGTGTTTGCAGTTTTACATTAAACTTGCGGCGCATGCGCAGGAGAACATTTGGAGAGTAGCACGCGGAGGTGTGCCTCTCCATCAATCACTGCTCCCTTGAGCAGGCGTGGCGATCCTGCACCAATGGGTGCAGGAGCTCAGTATGACAGCGGTGTTCCTCTGCTTCAAAGGAAAGCACCGCTGCCATACTGAGCGCCACCATCACGCCGTCCCCTCGCTCACGCATGTCTCCCCACGCCACACACCACAGCTTCAAAGCTTTGCTGGTGCCATGCTGGGAGCTCCACCTCAGCGTGGCAAACGTTGTTTGCCAACGGGGGTGCCCAATCCCTCATCAGCTCCATGGCCCCCTCAAGCCATCCTGCTGTCACGCTGGGAGCCCACCCCAGCGTGGCAAACGTTCAGTTTCTGTTGCCGATGGGGGTGTCCAATCCCCGGCTCGTCAGCCCCCCCGCGTCGTTTGATGACGGGGTGCCCAATCCCCCGTCGGCTCCTCGGCCCCTCCAGCCATCTTCTGCCACGCTGGGAGCCCACCCCAGTGTGGCAAACGTCCCAAGTCATTTTTTTAAACCTGTAAAACAAAATGGTCCCGCGGTCATCTCCCAGCCCCGCACCCACCACTGTGCACCCAGCCTCCCCACACCTCACCCCATACTTCACCTCTGGACTCGGCGGCGACGATCTTCGGTGGACGGGAACACATCTGCACTCTTCAAAGGCGACCACTAACTGAGGAAATGCCGTAAGCTGTATAATGGGCTAGATAGGGGGTTTCAACTTTATTGCATATCTCAGTCATTTTTTGGAATTTTTGCACCAAATTTTCAACATGTGGTTTTTGGGACCCCTTCTCATGAATGATGTCACTGTCATGGCGTTATTCAGGCCCAAAGGGTGATTTCGCAGGGCACTGCGCAGTCACTGCATGAAATCACCCTTCGCCTCGAATAACACCATGACAGTGACATCATTCATGAGAAAGGGGTCCCAAAACCCCATGTTGAAAATTTGGCAAAAATTCCAAAATTGATCGTCACGAGCGCATTGTGCAGTTCCTACGACGTCAAGACGCTGAATTTTCAGTATTTGTACTCCAGATTTTCAACATTGCCATTTTACCACATCTCCTCATGAGCAGTACAGCTGTCATTTTTCACATCCTGCCCAAAATGTGTTTCTGCCCATGTAGCACACACAATGGCGCAGTCAGTGCGTAAATCAATGTATGGGACACATTAAGAAAATCACAGTGACACTGATCATGAGCAGAGGTTTTAAATGGCCGTATGAAATTTGGTGAAAATTCTAAAAATGACTGTTTATGAGTCTGCGCTATGTAGTTCCTACGCACACTCGTAAGTTTATAATTTTCAATATTTTCACTCCAGATTTCACATTGCCATTTTACCACACCTCCTTATGAGCACTGCAGCTTCATTTTTCACATCTTGCCCAAAGCGTGTTTCCACCCATGTAGCACACAATGGCACAAATCGGTGTGAACTCAGTGTACGGGACACATTAAGAAAATCACAGTGTCACTGTTCATGAGCAGAGATCTTAAAATGGCTATGCTGAAAATTTGGTGAACAAATTCCTACAAATAACTTGTTTATGACTGCGGCGTTGTGCAGTTCCTACGCGACGTCAAGTTTCATAATTTCAATATTTCCACTCCAGATTTTCAACATTGCCATTTTACCACACACCTCCTTATGAGCAGTACAGCTGTCATTTTTCACATCCTGCCCAAAACGCCTTTCAGCCCGTGTAGTGCACAATGGCGCAGTCAGTGTGCGAAATCAATGTATGGGACACAGTAAAGAAAATCACAGTGACACTGTTCATTGTAGAGGGTTTTAAAATGGCAATGTTGAAAATTTGGTGAAAAAATTCCTAAAATGACTGTTTTACGACCGTATGCTGCACAGTTCCCACACACTGTGTAGGTTTGCGATCTTCAATATTTCCACCCAGATTTCAACATTGCCATTTTACCACACTTCCTTATGAGCAGTACAGCTGTCATTTCCACATCCTGCCCAAAACGTGTTTCCGCCTATGTAGTGCACAATGGGGGTAACAAAAAGGTCATGCTGACAATTTATTGTGCAAATACCAGCAATCGCACAGGGCATTAGGGTAAAGCACCATACGTGCCAAACACCACTGCAAATACCTGCAAGCGAACGTTCAGCATTGACAAATGCTTGTTAGGGTTAGTTAGTATGATTGCAATGTTTCTTTTGTCAGTTTGTTTCAGTTTGGGGGTTTCAGTTTGGGAGCTCTGCCCCCATACCCCCTGTTTTACATAAAAAATGGGGGTGTGAGCAGCAAAGCCCCCAACTCAAATAAATTTGTAATAGAAACATTGCACCATACCAGCTAACCTTAAGTAGCACAGCTATCATAGCCTACTGTGCTACACTAGTTTTATATTGCACATTAATAAGCGGCAGATGTGCTGAAGACTGTAACTTAGCTGCTGTGCTGTTATTGTTTTTGAATTTAGTATGCTTTCTTTTAAGAAAAATTATACTGTATAGGCACATGTTTTCACAACATACATTAAGAAGTTTTGGTGTGGCAATGTTTCTCTCCCCAACTACCCCCTCTTATTTTTATAGTTTTAAATTCAGGGTGGTTTAATGAGCAAATTGTTTAATATTCTGACATTTTGCATGTTTCTATTGAGTGTACCATTTTATTTATTGAAATATTTTACCAGGAAGGCACACTGAACAACAAGTTGCTTGTCTCCTGGTGTGACCTGGGGTGGGGTACAATTACATACTAACGTACTAAAATACCAGCAGAATAGGCCTAACGGTCTTTTGTGTCTGCTTATTTGGTCAGCCCCCACCCTGGGAGCTGACCTTGCTGCCCCCTCTCCCTCTCTGGCTTCTCCCTTCCCAGTCCTGGACATTCTCGTTGCACTGGTTTTTGCTTCCAGAACCTTTCCCCTGTACCTGTCCCACCCCCTCTTGAACCCCTCCACCATTTCTGCCTCCACCAGCCTCCTGGGCAGCTCATTCCATGGCTCCACCACCTTCTCAGTGAAGTAGCACCTCCTCCTCTCTCCCCTGAATCTCCCCCTCCAGCTTCCACCCATGTCCTCTAGTTGCCCCCTTCCTTCCTTCTGTGCACCCTGATTGCTCCTCCCCTATTTACCCCCTTCATGTACCTGAAGACCTCTATCATGTTCCCCGGTCTCTTCCAATGTGTACATATTTAGCTCTTCAGCCTCTGCCCATAGGTCTTAT
Source organism: Neoceratodus forsteri (assembly GCA_016271365.2). Taxonomy (NCBI): domain Eukaryota; kingdom Metazoa; phylum Chordata; order Ceratodontiformes; family Ceratodontidae; genus Neoceratodus; species Neoceratodus forsteri. The sequence continues at coordinate 108,184,809 of CM028137.1, forward strand.
CCCCCAAGCCCCAAATCATTTTGGTTGCCCTCCTCTGGACCCTCTCCAGAAGTTCAAAGTCTCTCTTTAAATGTGGCCTCCAAAACTGCATGCAGTACTCAAGGTGCGGCCTCACTAAGCAGTTATACAGTGGGAGTATCACTTCCCTCCTTCTGGAGGTGAGCCCCCTAGTGATGCATCCAAGCATCCTGCTGGCCTTTGCCGCTGCCCTCCTACAAGTCTCCGAGTTGTTCATCTTGACATCCACCACCATCACCAGGTCCCTCTCAGCCATCGAGACTTGTAGCATTCCCCCCCCCCAGGGTATACACTTGGCCCAGGTTTCTGGCTCCCAATTGAATGAAGGAATTATACATACAGTTTCCCATTTAACATATCCAAGAAATTAAACATTCAATTACATTTGTAACAAGACATGCAGTTAAAAAATATCATAAATAATCATACATTCACATTTGTGACATAACATACAGTTAAATATATCATACCTGTGGAATATGCATTTAATTACAAGTGGCTTATCTGAGGAACATAGTACAGAAATTTAATGTAGCCTTGGAGCCATCTTCTTGCAGGAATGGATCACAGTTAAGAGGCAGATCATTTAGCAATTATTGAATGAATGAGGTGCAGTGAGGGGACATCAAGGAGGGTAGAGGTGTAAACAGGGGAAACCAGCTGGGGAAGGAGAGAATAATGATGGGGGGAACATTACCCGAGCAAAGTGAGAAAAAATCAGTTGTGATGGTCACGTTAATACAGGGCTAGTGCAAATCTGGGAGCACCTCAAGCAAAGGAATTATTTCACTTGAGCTAATAACTTGCATTTTTTGTTCTGTCTAAGTGCAGGGGGGTAGAGAGGGGAGCAGGAGGGAGGTGGGGTTAAGGGATAGAGTAGGGAAGGATGAGTCATACCTAGAACTGGCCCCTTCAGGGTGCGGAGATTGCTGCCAGTGGTGGAATTAGGTGAAGACTTAGAATAATGGACAGGAGTAGGCAAGGACAAGCTGGGTAGAGATAGTAGAGGGGATGGTAAAGGGAAGGAGGATGATGGTGGGAGAAACTTGCCTAAGACTAGGCCTCTTTAGGATGCTGAGAACCCTGCCGGGGGCAGAACTAGGTGAGGACACATTGGAAAGAGAGAAAAGAAAGGGTGATGGGAAAGGAGGGAAGAGGAGGGAAAGAAGAAGCTTGCCTAAGACTAGACCACTCCAGGATGCTGGCAACCCTGCCAGAGCACAGAATAAGGTGAGGACTAGTTGGGTAGAAAGGACAGAGGCGGGGTAGGGGGATTGAAGCAAAAGTAAATGCCCAGTGCAGGGTCCCTCCTAGATGCAGAGAACCCTGCCAGGGGATTGAATTAGACAAGGACAAGTTGGGCAGAGGGAAATAGGGTGGGATAGAAGAGGAAAGAAAAAAAGGAGGAAGTGAAGAAACTTGCCTGAGCATAGACATTGTCTAGGTGCTAAGAATCCAGACAGAGGGCAGATTTAGGTGAGGACAAGTTGGGTAGAAAGGAGAGAGGGGGAGAGGAGGGAGGAGGTGGAGGCTTGCCCAGTGCTAGACCCCTCCAGGATGCTGAGAACTCTGCCAGAGGTCAAAACTAAGCAGGGGCAAGTTGGTAATGGAAGAAGGTTGGGGCAGGAGTGAGGGGGTAAGTGGTAAAGGGAGAGGACAGCGTGCTAAGAAGCAAGCTCAGGGGGAGGAAAGTTTAGTAGGGGATGTGAGTCATATAGAGGAGTAGAGGTATAGGAAGATGGTTAAGGAGGCTTAAAGCAGGAACAGTTAGATGAGAGAAAGTTGTGAAAGGCAGAGGCAAGAGAATTTTGCAATTTCACCTGCAATTTTGCCAGTCCATCAGTCCAGCACAGATGGAGAAATTTTGCCCGCGGTTGGCAAAATTTCACCCACGGTGGTGAAATTTTGCCAGCTTGGGGGTGACATTTCGGTCACAACCGTGGGTGCAATTTCACATTTTGCCAAGTGAAATATTTCACGTAATGCGTTAATTACACAAAATATTTTGCTCGGCGAAATATTCCAATTTCGCACAACACTACCCCTGATTTACCTGTTGCATACACCATGAAAAAAAGAGATGTGCCAATTGTTCATTGTAGCCAGATGCTCATAGTATTGAGACATGTCAGCGTGTCTGAAAAGAAACCTAGCGTTGCTTAAGCTGCTGGTGAAGGGGCCACCACAGCAAAGAAAAGCTATACTGTGTTCAGCCTCTGATGATTTAATAGTGGCAATTGCTGAGGTGGCACTCAATGCTATTAAAGGGACTGTACCTCTCACAGCTTACCAGATTAAGATGTTGAAGAGGAGGTGCAACACTATCAAAATATTAAGCAATAGAAAGCTGTCTGTTAAACATAAAAAAAAAAAACTGTAACACAGTCTAGGGGATTAATAAGCACCTTGCTTAACACTGTGATACCCTTTTTAGCCAGTCTTCTAACAAGCAGGTGAATAGACATGGATTATGAACACATAATGTATTTAGTACCACAACAACAGCTGGACTTGATAAGAGGTCATCCACCCCCCGAAAAGCCACCAAGCAAGGGTATGGAATGATGGCTGGATGCTGAAATGCAGGATGTTCTACAAAGAACTGACCTCTCTGAATATGAGAAGGCTAAAGTGTAAGGGAGTGTGTTGCAATGTTACCTCATAGTTGTACACCAAGGTGAAAAAGATGTAGCAAACTTGTCGTTATCTTTGACACCATATGAGCAAATGCAACCGCAAGATAGCACAGCACAGCCACCTGGCACCAATGATATTTACAGTGACAAATTACAAGGTGTTTCTGTGCATGCCAGACAACACACTGAAATATTATTAAACAAACTGAAAAGGTCTGCTGGTGTTACAGACTGGAATGATCGTGGTGAATTTATATACCACGGCATGCCTGTTAAAGGGTCTCATATGTATGACTTAGTCAAGTCTGTTACTTCTCAAAGACACACAACTAATGCTAAAAAACCTAGGGGATGGGAACATTTTATCAGAGCTTTAGCAGACATTAACGCTCCTGAATCAGTGGTGCCTAACATTCAAAATGGGTCTTTGATTCAGAGTGCTAAGAACAAGCTCTCAAAGGTTCTGACAGGTGTTTCTACAACACCAATACCGGAAATCCACATGCCATCACCTGTGGCCAAAATAAGAAAAACCCCTTTTGAAAAAAGGCAAGGTTGATGGTGTAACGTCTTGGATAGGGCACCACACATTTCTGATAATATTGTGTTTTTGTGCATTTTTTATAAATTACGTGCATGTTGGCTTTGATTTTGCTGTCCCATTGTAAAAACAGACAGTCTGATGCATTGTACAAATGGTTGTGTTTTATTGTCTCCTTACAATAAGAACATTTAATAATTATACACTTTAAAAGTAAACTGCATTTGCTGGCAATAATATACAGCATGCCTTATTTCTATATATGCCAGAAGTAATAGCGCTGGTTATAATCATAATGTGAAATTACTGACTGTTGACTAAAAGAAAAAAAAGGCTTTAACCTTTTAACAATTCTCCATTGATTGACAAATGCATAAACTTATCAATTATTTGATATTAAATTATCAGGATGCATCCTAACTACTGTACATCATTAAAGGTTGCACCTTTGTATCTATGATGAAGGAAAAATATATAATGATGGCCACAGGTCATAAACATTATGTCGTGAACCTGTTTTGAGTTAAACAGTGTTTCTGTTACATTCTTCCAGAAAAACATCATTATTGCTGATGGAAAAAAATGTGGAGTCTGGAGGAAAGTCATAAGAGTAAAAAAAAACTCCCCAGTAGTATGGTCAGGAAGATAAATAGCTAACCAGTGTTCACCAGGCATGGACTGGGGCTGCGTATTCACTACTAAAGGGGCTGGCACACATGTTAGTGTCTCTGCAGGTAACTGATCACTTGCAACAAAAAAAAAACTGTCTGATAAAAGAGTCTGCCTGGAGAATGGAGTCCAGCTGTTGAGTGTTCATATTTAATTGAAGTCAAATACAAATGTTTCATCTTTGATTAATTTCTATCACATTATCAAAGACTGCATACATCAACATATTCACAGTAGCCAGTAGAGGGTCAGCAAAACATATTTCAGCGCTCAAATTGCCAGGGTGGATTAGTGAATAATGGTCACCAGAGCCTTGGTCAGGACTTAGGTCAAAAACAAATAATGTGTACCCCTGACAAAAACCTACATGGTCTATCAGCAGGGGGGGGCTGGCAGTATAGCCTAGAGGTTAGAGTAATGAGCTGTGAATGAGCTTGGTACATCCAGCAAACAGACCTGGGTTTGATTCCCACAATTTCCAATTGCATACTGTGTGACTCTGAACAAATCACTTAACCACCCCAGTGCTCCCAGGTCACTCCTGAAAACCAGCACCTGCCTCTAGTAGGCCTTACCTGGTTACCAATGAATTAAATAAATAAATAAAATTGTCTTTCATATGTTTACCACTAGCATGAACCAGATTGATATATTCTCTGATGCCATTACCATTTGTAAAGTTAGGTTGCAGTGGTTTAGCAGGAACTTGTTCACCATCTACAAACAGAACTAAAAAGTTAATGTTAAAATTGAAAGGGTTTTTATTGTATACACCACTGAAAGCATCATTATCAACAAAGCCTATCACCAATAGTTTTGGTATCTGTCCCAGAAACAGATTATCTTGGCTACACACACAGCTGCCCCCAGATATACTAAACACTTTCATGCTAACATGATCAATAGGGTACTTTGCATTAGCAGCCTATAAAGCCTGCGCATGGCCGATACGTACAACTGGTAAAATTTTCACTCTTTTTACATAAATAGATGCATATTTAATTTGTAGTTTATAATCATCATCTGCATCACCACTAATTAAACAAAATTTGTTTTGTTATGAACAAGTTTAATTTTAACATCCATGCCGTTCAGGAGCAGCTTTTCCTTGAAGAAGAGGTCTGCATGAATTGGTCCAAGCAGTTCTACACTGCGACTTTCTGCTGTAAAAGTTGCATGTTTTTTAAAACCCTCATTGGGGCCATTAACAGTGGTGTTCTCGTGCTGCCCTGGTGTGTCCTTATAAAATAATCCAGATGAAAATTGTGTAGACAGGGTGTCATCACTGTAATTAAGCAGTGACTCGATGATTGCTCTGTAGTGGTAGCAGTTATTACTCTGACTACTCAGCCAGCCACCCACCACTATACCCACCTGGCTAAAGATGGTTGCCAGGGGGTAGTGTCACCAGGCATGTGTATAGGATAACACAATTTCAGGCAGGCCACAAAACAGGTGCATAAAAAATGCACAAGTGCGTTTGTCATTTTATTTTTATCAAGTAAAATATACAGAAAGCAAAATGGTAAGTCAGACAACTGCTTAGCTTCAACAGTTTCTAAGGCTTTTCTTCAGCCTAGCATGAATCAAACAGCGTGAAAGCACACACTATCAGGAGGTCTTCCACCTTCCTCAGTCAGTATTCAACTGACCACCCTATCTGTCCTCTCTCAGCACTGAGGAGGGGCTTTTTATAAGTTCACTAGAAACTGCAAAAACAATTTCCCCTGCATTTTGATTAACAGCAGACATAACAAAATTAACCACTAGGGGGTCACTGTTGCTCCACAGAGAACAGTTATTTGACACCTGCAGCACATTACATAATTTGTTTACAACATTGTTAAAGGTCAGAGCTATAGGCCGGCCTGGTGGTACTGAGGGTTGAGGTGCTGGACACCACACCTCAGGCCAAGCTGGTGACCTGGGTTCAGAAACACTGGGGTACCAGTCAGGGGAAGGGTTGGAGAGAGATTTCCCCTTCAGGGGTGGATGCCTGCTCCTCCATAGTCCCGCACCCATCGGGTGGCGGTCCGATGGGTGCGCAGGCAGCAGGAGTGGTGACGCAAGTCTGTGGTGTGGTGGAAGGGGTCACTGGATCCTGGCATGTGCGCGTACCTCCATGCTCGCGTACACATGTGTATGCCATGACCCTGGGTAGGGGAGTAAAAAGGAAAAATAAAAATTGTAAATAGGGAAAAAAAAAAAAGGTCAGGGCCAATGTCAGAACATTCTGTGCTCTACTAAACTCTCCTGCAGGGTCAAATTATCTCATGCAGTCTGCTGCAAAATATATCTCAGAAGAGGGCTGCTAACATCTAGAAAAAGCAGACACAAACTTGTTATTCTTCTATTAAAACAACCCTCTTAGTTTTGCTTTAGAGCCAAAGACCAGAGAAGAAAACAATCTATAACTTCAATATTATTTGAGGGTTTGGCTGGATTCTAGTTAGTTCTTAGATTAATATGCACAGAAAGCCATATAACCACTTCAGCACTTAATTTATAACCAGCCAACCAGCATGTTGTACATTACACAAAACATATAAACTGCTTGGGGAAGGGATTTCAATTTATCCCAGGGGTGGCCACTATGATAGGGGTCACCCTGTCACACATTCCCCACATCAGAGGGCAACCATCCTACAGTTGTCCAAATCTCAACTAACACCGTGAAAGGGGATGGAGCTTTGGCCCTCTCTCACTGGAAGCTCTGTCTCAGGGTTCCTTTAAAAAAAAACATTTGTAAAGTATCCTATTCATAACAATACAAATAACTTGAGACATCTTAAATTACTGTATGCTGAAAGTTAGTCTCTCCATTAGTAGACTACAATATCATCACATACTGTACATTTAGGAGAAAGAACCACTAATGGCAGTTTTATGCCATCTATTGACTTTCCCTGACCAGATACACTTGAACGGCTGAACAATCCAGAACCCAGTAGAACTGCCTTCAGGGGGAGAACTACCTTGTCCTCCCCACTTTAGACATTTAAAGGAAGGCTAGTAACATACCATGCTGTATGCCTAACAGCCTGTCTCTAACCTCTGGGTTTACATATCAAATCTTATACACTTCCAGTGGTGTTGGCTACCACCTAGTCTCTTTTGTTCTATGTGGGAGTCTCCCTATCTTCCAAGGGTGCCATCTCTTGCCCTTTACCCTCTGGGTTACTCTTCCCACATCACTATCAGGGGTCGCTATCTGTCTGTCCCTATAACAGGTTTGATAGTATACTGACACCTGATTGTACATACCTGGCCAATAGTAATACGGGGTTAGTCCAGCCAATACCTTTCCATGGCTCAGATGCCCCGAGTGACTGGAGTGAGCATCTTCCATCATCTTTTTCCTATATGCCATGGGCACCACTACCTGAGCATCCACCTGCTTCATCCAGGGGTTGGGCCTCATATGATATAGAACTTCCTTCCTAACTTCATGCCACCATAACCTGTCCCCAATGCCACCATTTACCTGTCTCCCATCCTTGATTTTTACATATTCTTTAAACTGGATAACTTCAGGATTGCCCACCTGCAACTTTCCCCAGCCAGTACCAAGAGAACAATCATTTTTCATAGAAGGAGGTTTAAAACATGCAAAAGCCCTTTCAGTTAAAATGTTTTTTTCCATGTTGCTTGAAGTCCTCTCCCCCAAATAATACATTGCCAAAGTCTTATCTGGGGTCTCCTCCTCCGCCTCTCATATGCCATCCTCCTCCAAGTAGCAGCCTGGAAAAATGGGCAACTTGGGATTTCCACAAATGGTGGTTGCAAAGGCTCCATCAAGGGGTCCTCCTCCTCCTCCAGAGCCCATGGATCCTGCTCCACTGAGTCTTCCTCAACATCCTCTGAGTGAGACATCTCAGGTAGCTCCTAGCATCTGCACTCCATTTCTCTCTGACATCGATCAGCCTCTAGCCATCTCCCACTCATCCAGTGAAGAAGCCTTATCAGGGTCTCCATTTGGCCATCAGGACCATCTCATCCCATCCATGGTGCCTTGCTCAGGTCACCACCTCCATCAGGTGCTGTTCTTGTCCTCATACCTGGTGCCATGCACCTCTGCTGTATATCCTAGGTACCAAGTCTGGCACCAACTGACTGAAGTCCCGGTTTCCTCGGACGTCAAGTCAGGTCCCACTTCTGACACAAAGTCTGTGGAGGGATTGTGGGATAACAGATGGACCAGACACCGAACTTCAAGTTCAACACACAATTTCTGTGTGATATTTATTCAAAATGCAGAAAATAACCTTCAGCAATGGCATATCCCTTCTTCAGTACATCAGTTTGCAGCAACAGACTATGCATGTTCTTCTTCTGCACTTAGCCAGCACCTACTAACTCACTGATCTCTGATCTAACTTTTCAATTGAGATTCAGCCTCCCCTATGCGGGCCTTGTTTTCTTGAGTGGGGGGGGCTCAAAATAAAATACAAAAAAAAAAACAAGCTAAAGACAAAGAACCTCAGTGCAGAAGCACTGAAACAAGGGTTGCCCCAAAGGGTATTGACAATAAGCCAAGTTTCAAAGAAACACAGCATCACACATATTTCTATAATGCAAAGCATCATGAGATATATGCAAATCACCATGAAGTTCCAGACTTGTTCAGTTTACAGCAATTTACATGCATTTTAATTAGCGTGACTAAATACATTTTTTTCATACAATCCCCTAGTAGCTTTTTACCTTTATCAAAAACACCTAGTGCCATGGTATTTTCAACATTTACAGGTTTTATACACATAAGGTATATACATTAAAGTATTTTTTGACATAGTGCCATTGCATACCAAATCCAACAATGAGGAACACAGCCTGTTTTACATAAGCTCGGAGGTCACCACAATAATCTCCCTGTACGAGGACCTGAGTGGGAAAAGGAAAATTAAAGAGGACACTATAGCATAGTCAAGAAAGGGAAGGGTGACCAACCTTATGGACTAGAAATTGTAAAGCATAGATTAGGCTAAGAAATAGAAGAACTGTTGCAACAGATTTAAGAAAAGTTCAGTCCTCAAGAGTGGCAGGAGCTCCCTGTCACAGGTAGTTAATTAAACTTACTCTAACTACATCATCAATGTTGCTACCATCAGCCTTAGTGATCTTGCATAAAAGGTATGACAAGGTGTTGTTTAGGTCAATGTAATCTTCACTGTTACCCACCTCATAAAATTCCAGGGGTGCATTATCACTTATAGCTGACAAGGATGGGATTTCAACATAAAGGTTTTTTTCTATACTGGCTTGGGTTGATGGTAACATGAAAAGGTCTAATTCTGACATTCCACATTCTTGAGACATGCAGTGTACCAGAGCCATGGCTTACAAATAAGTCTCTTTGACTGTTAGTTTTAAGAGGTTTTCTCTCCTTGTGCTTATGTTTCAAAACTGTTCTTTTCTTTTGAACAGGCCGCCTTTTAATGAAACTTTCACTGGCCCCCAGTAGGACCATTCTCCTCTTCTTATTGGGCCTCTTGTAAACAACCATTCCTACCCCATCTTGCTGCTGTCCCCGATCTGGAGTCATGAACTCATACACAACATTTCCAATGACATCTTTTACAATATTTTTAACAGCTGTTTAAGGTGTGGTTCTATGGTCTGGAAGTCTTTTTGTAATAGTGATACAGCTTTTCTAAATAAAGTTCTAAATATACCACCTATACTGGCACCATACATGACAGGGGCACCGTGAAAACTGGATAAGCCATTACCAGTTTGTGCTTTTTAATAAGCTACACAAAGGATTGGGTCACTGTACAACTTCTGTGACATGGTTGTAATTCAGAAGGTTCCTTTAACAGGCCAGAAATGATGCTTCACAATCACCTTGCCAAACACAAATAACATATTTTTGTTGTGATCATTCTTTATCACAATAGTTATGGTGTTAAACTGTTGTTTGCTGATTGGTATATAATCCGGCTTATCATAGTGGGTGGTTATGATTGCATTATTCTTATTCATAAGCACAGGGGCACGTGACTATCACCAACTCTTTGGTGTTCAACAGTGTCTGTATGCACGTATAGTGTGTAAAAAAACACCCATTGATGTCAGCATAATATGGTTCTGTGCTTGTACATGTGATATACCATGTGGTACCCCCAAAATACAAGCCAGATTATGGAGAGCAATGAATGCTCCACTACTGATGTTGTGGAATTTTGCTTTCCGTTCCCGGCTGTCATATTCTAAAAGCATGCCTAGCAGTACCTGTTCCTGTGCCTCATTGATGGCTGCCGTGACATCAATAACATTGTGATAATAACTTCTGAGAACTGATAATGGTAATAATGGCTTAGAAGTTTCACCTGCTTGAAATCTCCCATCTTGTTGTGTAATATTGTCCCAAGCCCTTTGGTATTGTATTTCTGACAAGATGACTTCCCACACTCCTACTAAATTGATAGGTTTTGCCAGTTTCATAGTATATTCTGAAATAGTATTTTTGGGAAACATTTTAAAAGAGGCATTGCTGGGCAATGTAACGTAAAACCTATTCTTGGACATTGTTTTACCAGTAATGTCTTCTCTCAACTGATGTCATGGAAAACACGAGAGCACCCTTATAATTTTAAATTTTTCAGCTTTTTGGATTCTTCCCAACTGTTAAATTTTGATGACCAGCCTAAGCATTTCACTAAAACCATTTTTTTCTTACCTTGTCTTTTCTGTGGCACTATTTTTTCTACCCTGTATACCCTTTTTGCAGTGACTTTGCCTTTTACCATTTCTTGCTCATAAAAAGAACCTCTTATTTCTTCTCCATCATAATCTTTTAATTTGTAAACTGGTATAGGCTTAGGTATACATTCAGAAATAATAACTATCTCACTTGTAAAGTTTTGTTCATAACCTTTTTCAAATGTTTTCATAACTCTAGAAACTGCACATAATCACCCACATTAAATTTAAAAGACCTTTTCACTTTGAGTGTAAGATCACCATATAGAATTTTCCAGACATCTAAAGAATTGGCAGCTGTCACATTGGTGGGCCTCATTTTGATGGACCAGTGATAGCTGTTATTATAGGGCATTGTTAAAGCTTGTAATACATTTATGTATCTATATGTGTTAAATGCTGTAAAATATCTCCACATTTTTATGTTTGCTTGTGTGCATGCAAAAGAAACATGTTGCAGCAGCTTGCTGGAGTAGCGAGTTGTGGAAGTGCGGCAGTAATGTGGCCAATGCCGGCAGTGTTTTTTTGGGGCTGGTCTCTGTGTCGCCAATAGAAGAGCATGCTGTCAATGACAGCAGCATTGCAGCATGCTACCAACTTGAAAAAAATTCACTGCTACAATCAGGGAGCGCCCTGTCATTTAACAATCAGCTGTTTTTGCTGCTGGGTCAGTCCTTGATTCCAGCAGCAAATCACAGCTTGCCTTGTCTGGTGTCCCATTTCAATAAACATGGCACTGGCTGTCGCCATCTGCCTTTCACAGTCCACATGGAAGTCAATGGGGGTGCCCAATCCCCTTGTTGGCATGCTCCCTCCCCAGTTAATTTGCTGATGGGGAGCCCAATCCTCGTCGGCTTAATGTCCATGTAATAGTTTTGTATGCTGAGGGGGTGCCCAATCCCCCTTGGCATCATGCGCACCCCAAACACAGACCCATTTTCTGTGCTGATGGGGGGTTCAATCCCCATTGGCTTCAGTCCACCCTCCCAAAAAAATACAGGTGGCACACTGGGAGCCCACTCCAGTGTACCAAAAACAAACCTGTAAAGGAAAAACCTTCCTGCAATGTTTTTTTTTTTATTTTATCCTGTAAAAGTAAAAATGGTCCCTCATTGTCTCTGGTGCCCCCTCCCCCAACATGCACCCACTCCCTGCACACCCAACCTCCCCACACCCCCTCACCCAATTCTTACATCCAGAGTCCAGAGTGATGATCGTGGTGTGGACAGGGAACACGGCTTCATTCTTCAAAGCCGACCGCTAACTGAAGAAATGCCGGCAAGCTGTATAATGGCATAAATGTTTTTTTTTTTTTCAACTTAGGTGGATATCTCAGCCATATTTGCGAATGTTGGCATCAAATTTTCAACATGGGGTTCTTGGGGCCCCACCTCATGAATTCAGTCACTGTCATCTGGTTATTCGGTCCTGAAAGGTGATTTTGCAGTCACTGCATGGAATCACCTTTTTGGGACCAATTACTGAAACAACATTTTCACTGTTCATTAGGTGGGCTCCCAAAAATCCTATGTTGCAAATTTGGTGAAAAAATTCAAGAAAATGATTGTTACAAGTGTGGATTGAGCAGTTTTCATGCACACATGTAAATCTGTGAATTTATAATATTTTCACCCAGATTTTCAACATTGAAATTTTTTCACACCTCCTTATGAACAGTACAGATGTAATTTTACACATCCTGGACAAAATGTGTTTTCGCACATCTGGCTCACAATAGCGAGGTAGCTGTGGGAAATCAGTGTTTGGGACAGATTAAGAAAATCTTAGCAACACTGTTCATAAGTGGAGGTCCCAAAATGCCTATGTTGAAAATCTGGTGACAAAAGTCCATAGAATGACTATGTTTCGAGCATGCATTGCACAGTTCCCATGCACACTTGTAACTTAGAGAATTTGTAATATTTTCACTCAAGATTTTCAACTTTGTCATTTTTGCACACCTCCTTATGAACAGTACAGCTGCCATTTTTCACATCATGCCTGAAATGTGTTTTCGCACATCTGGCGAACAATGGTGCAGTCGCTGTGGGAAATCAACGTTCGGGACCGATTAAGAAAATCATAGTGACACTGTTCATGAGCAGAGGTCACAAAATGCCTATGTTAAAAATTTGGTGAAATAATTCCACTAAATGACTGTGTTACGAGTGTGCATTGTGCAATTTCCACGTACGCTTGTAAGTTCAAGCACTTTAAATATTTTCACTCCAGATTTTCAACATTGCCATCTCTTCACACCTACCTATGAATGGTACTGCTGATATTTTTCACGTCCTGCCTGAACTGTGTTTTTGCATATCTGGCACAGAATGGCATGGTCGCTGTGGGAAATGCTTTCATGAGGTGGGGGTCACAAAAAGGCCATGTTGAAAATCTGTAGTGCAAATACCAACAAATGCCCAAGGCATTAGGGTTTCTAACCATAACGTTCCACCCTCTACAGACTGACAGGCGTCAGGGGTGTGCCTTTGGATTGCTGGCTATAATGCTCATTCCATTCCACCCCTACCCTGAAGCCAATGACAGGCATCGATGTCTGCCTTGGACTTTTCAGCCCCAGAGTTGACCCCATTCTTCTATATTGCACCCATTTCAGCATATATCCTTACAGAATGGGGTGACTGCAAAGTTGAAAACCCCAAGGCACTCCTCAGCACTTGTTGGTGTCTGCAGGATAGGGTGAGGTGACATGGCATGAGCGTTATGGGAGACGACCCAAAGGTACATTCCAATGCCTGTCCATCTCTGCAGGGTGGAGGTGGGGTTGGCATCAGTTCAATACTTCACTGCCATTCTTATTCTGCATCTGTCTTACTCTTTCACTTTCAATGCTAATATCAGCAAGCAAACATTCGACACTGTCAAATGTTTGTTGTTTTCAATGTATGGTTAAATATTTCCACAATAAAAGCTTTAACATCATTTGATGTCGCAAAATGATGTATGTTTTGTTCTTTTAATAAAAATTAAAAATTATCACTAAGAAATTCACTCCCTTCATCTGTTTGTAATTTTTCAGGCCTGTGGCCCTCTATGAGTATCATTTTGAAAGCCTCTGTCACATCTCTTCCAGGTTTTTTTTTAGCACTTTGATCCATGCTTATTTTAATAGAACCTCAATAACTGTTACAATAACCCGGAAGCCATCATTGTCTTTGGAAAGACTAGCCATATCGACCAAATCAGCTTGCCATTGTGCATCAATGTTGTTAACAATCACTCTGTTTCTAAGAAATCATTTTCTCACAGGTTTGTGCATAGTGTAGGCATCATGTAAAGACAGCCACTGTGATATCTGAGTGTAAGTCATTCTTTTGTCCTGTTTTGCAGCAGCACCATGTCATCTCTGAACACCTCCTAAGCTACTAGGTATATGAGGGTCATAATACATTTTTTCAATGATTTCTTGACCATGGCTGCTGTTTAGTAAAATGGCCGGGATACAGGTGTTTTTTTCAGATGTGAAAATTTTATTATGCAAGACCACACAATGTATACATCTAATTATATAACAACACAGAGCATGTGTTAGCCATTGTGATAAATTGATGCTATACTACATTGAGAAAGTTGTGGCGCTACAACTGAAGAACCATCTGACCATCCACGACATCTATGAACCTCTCCGGTTCAGTTTTCATAAGAGGCACAGTACCAAGACCGCTCTGGTTCGGGTGCTTAACAATCTCCCGATGGCAAGAGATCAGAAGCACTGTTCTATATTGCTACTTATCGATCTCCCTTCAGCGTTTGACACCGTGGACCATGGGGTGCTTCTCGGGCACCTGAGGTTCATCTGTGGCCTGTCTGGTACAGTTCTCAGATGGTTTAAATCTTTCCTCACTAGCAGATCTCAGAGGGTGGTGTCAGGAATTTTCTCCTCTGACCCATTCTCTGCCATGTGGGTCCCTCAGAGTTCGCTGTTGTCCCCACGTTGTCCTGCGTGTATATGCTGCCCTTGAGACATCGTAGATGGCATGGGCTGAGGTTTCACTGCTCTGCTGATGATACCCAGCTCTACCTGTCTTTTGCACCTGACCAGAAAAGTGCGTGCTTGGTCTTTAACGACTGCCTCACAGAAATCCAGGACTGGAAGAGATCCAGCTGGTTAAAGTTGAACTCTGGGAAAACTGAAGTGTTGGTAGTGGATCCAGGCCACTAGACAGAGGGGTTGTAGGCTGGACAGCCCTCTGGACTCTGTCTCAGGTGCGTCCAGCTTCCTTCCTTTGAATAGGTGCAGAACCTGGGGGTGATTTTTGATGATGGGCTGACACTGCATTCACAGGTGTTGGCAGTCATCAAGTCCTCTTTTTCCATCTGAGGAACATCGCCAGGATTAAGCACCTTTTTCCATCGGGTGACCTTCCAACATTGATCCACGCCATTGTGATCTCTCGCCTTGACTACTGCAACTCCCTGTACCTAGGGCTTCCGGGGGTTGATATCCGCCACTTGCAGCTAGTGCAGACTGCTGCAGCATGGTTGTTGAAGGGGACTCCTCATTCGAGTCACAACACGCTGGTGCTGTGCAAGCTGCACTGGCTGCCAATTCAGTGGTGGATCACTTCAAGGTCAGGCTTCTGACCTTTAAGGCCCTGCACAGACAGGGTCCAAATTATCTGAAAGAGCTCCTGTGTCCCTACTGCCCTGGGTGACCACTTCACTCAGCCGAGGGATTGTTAGAGATTTCAAGGGTACATCTTAAAACATCTGGGACCTGTGCTTTTATGTATGCTGCCCCATCCCTATGGAATTCTCTATCTCGTCGGATACATGAGTGCACGACTGTGATGTGTTTTAAGAAGGCCTTGAATACCCATCCATAGAATAGTGCAGGGGCTGAACTTCACATTATTTTACTAGCCTAAACACTAGTGAAAATTGACCAGGGCTAGTGCAGCTAACTCTCTACTTGCCCACCTGGACTAGTGCAGGTTTTCAAGGCTGTTAGTAAAGTTAAAAAAGTCTCTACTTTAGCAGGCTCTAGTCCTCATGCTAATCTCTCTCAATGTTCCAGATGACCTGGTGTGATTAACAGCTCATTAAGAGCTACAATTATCTGGCAGTTTAAGAGGGAGATCCCACAAAAGACTCAATGTGAGTCATTATCACTCCACTGTTAGGAATTTCAGCTATTGTCCAGGGTGTGATCAAGGGTAGAGTGTTGTTAAGTCACTAGCTTCCAGTTTTCTGAATGTGTCTCTAACAATTTGACCCATATTATTAAGACCAGTGCCCCTCATTTCCCTACATTTTGAGTGCCTGTATCCAATATTTCAGTGACAAAATGCTAAGAGGTATACAGGGTCGGCCCTGCAGGTGGTGGGTGTTATCCCAGCCTCACAATAACTTCCCTCTCCCCTTGAAATCTCCTAACTCTGTTCTTTCCCTGGACACCACTGCAGACCAGACTCTGAAATGACCCTCCACAGATCCATAGCTGCCATTACTGGCAAGTGTAGGGGGCCCCCAGCTCTTCTAAATGGACCATGCCAGCCAACGCCATCCATGCAGTCCCACCTTTATCCCACCCATCATGTCCTTTCATCCTAAAAACAAAGCGTGGGATCATGTATGGTACAAAAATAAACCTTAATAAAATATATAATTTGCTAACTTAAAATAGGCTTTCCTATATATAAATAGAGATAGTGTCGCATTATGCCTGTGTACTGTTTCCCCTGAGCTGATGAAAAGACAATGTTAAAGAAAAATCTGCTTTTGTTGTGGCAGAGCATATTAAAAGCAATGCATTTAAAATTAAAAATGTCATAGTTTTCTATTTCCCAAGCCCCTTAGGTTTGTGTGGCCCCCACCCCAAAGAAATCTTAGGTGTGCTCCTGGCTCACTTGAGACTGTACAAAAACTTCCAGAAATGCAGGTCTCCACTTAACTATAGGGTGGGGGCTGAGAGTATCTTTTTCTGCTTGACTCTGTTCATTGCCGTGTCGGTGGTAGTGACAGTGTTGTGAGGTGCATGATGATGTCAGCTGTTGTGTGTGCAGAGCTGGGACTGCTTCACTGAACATTTGCTGTTGTGATGTCCTCTGGTTTGGTGGGGGAGGGGGTGGATGAGGGCGGCAGAAAGAGGATGAAAGGAAACCATGGTACAAAAAAGGGGGGTTGGGGAGCAGGTTAAATGTGCAATAAGTCAGAGTATTTCTTGACTTACATTGTTTCCTGTGTAAGTGAGCAAAATTTACCATTATAATTGAGGGCTAGTGCAATCATCTGCGGGTTAGTGCAATTCTGAATCAACTTGCCCTGCTGGCTAGCGTAAAAAGGTTAAGGTTGACCCTGCATAGCACCTACCAAGAATGAATATTTTAGATACTTATTTATTTGGTTATCAGTTGTATGGATTTTCTTTTTTCATCGTGTCACAATTTTTCTCCCCTGCTGGTCAGCTCCCATCCAACCAACCCCACCCCAGCCCGTCCGCTGGAATTACCAGCTGTTACCTGCCTGGCCCGGGAGTGGCGCCTGCGGGCGGTTGGTCTTCACCCTGCTGACCGGCATTTTTCCTCTGATTTTTTCTCCCGGAGGCCCCAGGAGTCAGTATCCATGTTTGTGGAGGCACGCATGCGCCGAACAGCCCCGGTCATGGCCTCCTGCCCCCACCATCTGGCCTACTGCCTAGGCCCCCTCTGGCATGAGCTTCCTCCAGCCTCCACTTAGGGTCACCCATCAGCCGAGGGATGCCACGCTTCCTCCCCGGAGAGGAGAGCTTGCCTGTCGGCAGCTCAATCCCACTCCGCCTTCCCCTCGTGCTGACCTCCGACGCCCTGGGCTCGTTCCTGAACCTGGGTTGCCGGCGTGGGTCAAGATAAGGCACCAGTGCTTTAGCCCTCTATGCCACTGGGCCAGTTGTAACGATTTTCTGTGTTTTATTGGATTTTATATGTTGTATTACTGTACAGCGCCTTGGTCTTGGAAAGGCACTTTAAAAATAAAGTTTATTATTTACTTATTTTAACCAGGAGAGACACACTAAGCTGATAGCTTGTTTACAGGCATGACCTGGGAGTACAAGGGAGTTAAGCGACTTGCTCAGGGTCACACAGTATGTAAGTGGGGGCTGTGGGATTCAAACCCAAGTCTCCAGCTCAGAGCCTTAAACCACTGCGCTATACTGCCTCAACATAATTATTATTACAAATATTACAAGAAAAGACAGGCCTTGTTTTGCTGTGCAACAAAAACACTGGATGTAAATTCAATCACATTGATAACATCTTCCTGTCTTTGACATTTTAAACTATAACAACAAATATCAACAATGTAGGTCACAGCTACCAATACTCGGCCATGTGAAACCACATCCAATTTTTCAAATATTAGTGGTAGCACATTTTGAACAGTTTCTAACACTTCATTGTTTAGGCACCTGCTCATGTTCATTATTTCACACCAGAGTACATCTTTTTTTAATGTCATTCATTAAAATCTGTATAAACTGAAGTTTTTCACAAGTTACAGGGTTACTCAGAGTTTGAGCAGCATGATTAGAAATTTGCATGGTTATCAAAGTCTGTAAAAGATTTTCTATTTTCTGCTTTTCAAACTTTGATGTTTTCCCCACAGGTTACCCATCTTAACAGCTCTCACCATGCAGCACTGTGTTCCTCGTCTGAATTCCCAATATCATACAAGTACATGTAATATGGCACAGGGCTTCCTTTTTGCAGTGGGCTTATCAAATATTTTTTATGACTTCCTGATGAAACCGCTTCTTCAACAGTACTCTGTAGTGTTACACTCAATTGTTCATACAGTGTGTCAAGTCCCTTAGCAATAAATGGCATCGCTTTAAATTCTGACAAAGTGTCATATATTGCTTATATTCTATCAAAATAGGATGCTGTGCACCCAAGTTTCCATGCTATCAATGCGACTAGTAGCTTGATCTGTCGTGGGCGCAACCTCTCACAAACTTCAGGAAAAGCATGCTCCCAGTTCCCCTCCTCTGGTTCATATAAACAGCTATGTCTTATCTGCATGGGGTTGTCTATGGTACATCCCTCACAGTTTATCTTCAAGTCCTGAGCCATCAAGTCTTGCAGTAGTTGTATTGGAATACCCTTTATTAGGTCCAACATGATGGTCTGTTCAGGTGGCACTTGAGTTGCTGTTATGGTCACATCAGACTTTTCATCAGGGCATTTCTCAACATCTGGTACATCTGGTTCTTCCCAATGTTCATCCACATTAACACACTCATGATTATCATGCAGACCAGGTCTCATGAATGATTTGATCAATTCAGTCATACCAGAATCCTCTGGTGTGGCACTAGCAGATGTTGCAGAACAAAATAGGCTAGGTTCACCCATCTTGCTGTTCTCCTCAGGTAAACCACACACAGGAGCAAAACATAAACCAGATAGACTACGGAGGTGCAGTGGTACATGTTTTTAGCAGCATACTCCCTCTGACACGTCCTGGCCAGGCCCAGACAAGTCAACCTTCACTCCACCCATAGCAGCATCACAATATGGAAGGGGGGCTGTGTCATATCCGGCGTACATGGGAGTGGAAATGGGGTGGGGTGCTGCATCATATCTGGAGCACACAGGGAAGGGGTGGGTCATTGTGTCATTTCTGGTACACAAAGGAAGCAGAAGGGGTGGGAACACTGCATCACTTTCAGCACACACGGAAGGGGTGGGGCATTATATAATTTCCAGTAATCAATCAAATTTTGACAGTTAGTATACACATATACTACTTCCATGCTTTTCTACACCAGATATAAAACCCCTACCCCCCCAATCTAATCATCATTTCCTCAGGTGCCCCAATTGAACAGGTTGCTGCTTTCAAATACCTGGGGATAATCCTTGACTCGGGCTTAACCTACTCAGCTTATGTGGGTGCTCTAACTGAAGCAGCCAACTCCAGACTCGGCCTGCTCTATAAGCACAGAAATGCCTTCCTCATCGAAATTAAGCAACAACTTGTCATAGTGGGAGAGTTTCCTCCTACCACATACCTCCCTCCTTAAGAGTGATTCACCTCTGAACAGCAGCTGGTTTCTGATACCAGTATCTGTCATCCCACTACCATGCTCACTATTCCCTAGGCAAAAAGTGAAAATGGACTCCCACTCATCCCTTTCCAGGAGCCTTACACTTAAGGAACCCTCTGCACATGAGTAGATGGAATGCACCATCTCCTGTGACACTCCTCTCAGGGTCTCTTGTCCAACTTACATTTGGGATCTATATATGCATCTTTCTTCAGGGTGGTTTCTTAGTACCAGTGCCACCTTTATACAAAGGAAAATGCACTTCTCAGTGCACAGACCAATCCAGGCTTGCACCAAACTAGCAAGGGTAGCCAGTCTTTTGCCTTTTCATAACATGCATACTAGCAGCCTTTCCTATGTCCATATTTAGGGATCCCTTTCTTTGTTCCATTTTTTAAGGTGAGTCTGCACCCAGACTGACTACAATTCCCAAGACATAAAGCCCTTATGTTCTCTTGCTCATCTCAGACCTCCAACAGGCTAAGCAGGTCTTGCAGTCCCCAAATCTTCTGTGAAGACCTTGCCTCAAATGATGGGGTCCAGTGGCAAACACCCAGACTACATAAGTCTGAAAAGGGAGTCATCTCCCAGTTTTGCTGACATGGCCTGAAGGCTCCTTGAAGAACCCCCAATTTTCCCAAATTCCTTTAACTACTGTCTTTGTATTTTACTAGCTGTGTCTCACAAAGACAGAGCAACTGCAGGTTCCTGTAATGACAGAGACTCAATTTTTTTTCTCTAACCAAGTATTTATTCTCCAGCTTCTCTTTATTCTAGGCCAGATTCCCTATCTATATTTTTTATGTTTGCTTGCGCATGAGCAAGAAATATTTTGTCACAGCTTAGGAGAGAAGCGGGGTTTTGGAGGTGCGGCACTGTGGGGGCCAATAGACCCAGTGCCTTTTAAGACTTGGCCCAGTTTCCCCAATATGGTGGCACACTGCTGCTGACACTAGTTCAGCCAGCGTGCCACCACCTTGAAACGTTTTTGCCGCTGCAATCAGAGGCCACCTCGTCATTGCAGCATCAGCCAGTCCATTGCAATGAGGGAGTGACCTGTCATTGCAGGGTGGTACCTTGCTTTCCACCTGCCCCTGACCCAGTTCATTTGCCTACAGGGAGCCCAGTCCCTGTCAGCATAATGTCCCCACCCCCAAGTTTCTGTTGTATGCTGAGGGGGTGCCGAATCCCCCTCGGCAACATGCGCCCCCTAACAGTCTTTCTTTGCTGATGGGGCACCCAATACCATCAACTTCAGTCCCCCTTCCCAGTTCAATTTGCTGATGGGGAGCCCACTCCCTGTCGGCATAATGCCCCCCCAATTTGTTGTCTGCCAGGGGTGCCAATCCCCTCTCAGCTCTTGCCCACCGACTCAGTATGTGCGAGAGGTGCCCAATCCCCGTCGTTACAGCACTTCAAAACACTCAGACTGCACACTAGAGCCCACCACAGCATGCCAATGTCCCTGGAAAAAAACAGTCCCGCAATTTTTTTTTAACCCTGTAAAACAGAAAATGGTCCCTCATTGAGTCCATGGCCCCTCCCACAACCCGTGCCCACCCTCTACACACCCTGCCTCCCCACACCCCCTTACCCCATACTTACCTCTGGAGCCCAACGTGACAATCTTTGGTGGACTGGGAAACATCTGCACTCTTCAAAGCCGACTGCAACTGAAGAAATGCCAGTAAGCTGAATAATGGCATAAATAGGGATTTTTCAACTTTGGTGCATATCTCCGGCATTTTGGGGAATTTGGGCACCAAATTTTCAACATGGGGCTATTGGGACCCCTTCTCATGAATTCAGCCACTGTCATGGCATTATTCAGTCCCAAAATGTGATTTCTCGGTCACTGTGCGGAATCACCTTTCGAGACCGATTAACGAAACAGTGCCAGTGTTCATGAGGTGGGCTCTCAAAAAGCCATTGTTGCAAATTAAGTGGAAAAAATCAAAAAGTGACTGTTTTACAAGTGTGCATTGCGCAGTTTACACGCATGCTAGTACCTTCACAAATTTGTAATATTTTCACTCCAGATTTTCAACATTGGCATTTTTCCACACCTCCTTATGAACAGTACAGCTGTCATTTTTGACATCCTGACCAAAATGTGTTTTTGCACTTCCGGCTCAGAATAGCACGGTTACTGTGCGAAATCAGCGTTTGGGACACATTAAGAAAATCACAGTGACACAGTTCATGAGCAGAGGTCCTAAAATGCTTTGAAAATTTGGTGATGAAAGTCCATAAAATGACTGTGTTACAAGCGTATGTTGCGCAGTTTCCACATATGCTCAGAAGTGCGCAAATCTGTAATATTTTCACTCCAGATTTTTAGCATTGTCATTTTGCCACACCTCCTTATGAACACTACAGCTGCCATTTTTCATATCCTGCCTGAATTATGCATTTGCACATCTGGCGCACAATGGTGCGGTCCCTGTAGGAAATTAATGTTTCGGACAGATCAAGAAAATCATGGCAACAGTGTTCATGAGCAGAGGTCACAAAATGCCTATGTTGAAAATTTGGTGAAATAATTCCACTAAATGACTGTGGTACAAGCATGTGTTGTGCAGTTTCCACGTATGCTCCAAACTTCAAGCATTTTTAATACTTTCACTACAGATTTTCAACATTGCCATCTCTTCACACCTCCCTATGGATGGTACAGCTGTCATTCTTCATATCCTGCCTAATCTGTGTTTTTGTACATCTGGCGCAGAATGGCACAGTTGCTGTGGGAACTCGAAGTTCAGGACACATTAACAAAATCACACTGCCACTGTTCATGAGAAGAGGTCCCAAGTGCTTTCATGAGGTGGGGGTCACAAAAAGGCCATGTTGAAAATTTGTAGTGCAAATACCAACACACACCTGGGGCATTAGGGTTTCTAACCAGGCATCAGAGGTGTAACTTTATATCACCGGGTGTAATGCTCATGCTATCCCACCCCCACCCTGATGCCAGTGACAGGCACCGAGGTGTGCCTTGCACTCTTCAACCCCAGACTTCACCCCATTCTCCTGTACTGCACCCATTCAGTGTATGTCCTTATGAAATGGGGTGACTGTGAAGCCGAACACCCCAAGGCACACCTCAACATTTGTCAGTGTCTACAGGATAGGGTGAGGTGAAATGCCATGAGCATTATGGGAAACTACCCACAGGCACACCCCAGTGCCTGTCGATCTCTGCAGGGTGGAGGTGGGATTGGCTTGAGTTCAATACTTCACTGCCACTCCTATTCTGCATCTGTCTAACTCCTCCACGTCCAATGATAATATCAGCAAGCAAACATTCGGCATTGACAGATGCTTGTTTGTTTAAGGCAATGCGTTGGTTTTGCTAAATGGATATTTTTTTATTTATATAACCTAGTAGCAATGCAGGCTCAACTAAAAATATTAGTATTTTCACAAGCCTTTAAATTGAGAACGGATGTGCTTTTTGGGGAAATGAGAATTGGAAGACTGCCTTGCTGCCCACAGATTCTGCTGCATTATCTGTTTTGCCCAAATTAAGTTCTCCTAGGCCTTCCCTCCCTGCCCGGTACAGCGCATTACATGCTGGATCAGTTAGAGGTGGCCAAGCCAGGCACCTTCCACCTAGAGTCAAGTCAGAGCCAAGCCAGGGGTCTTGGTTGACTCTGCGAGCCAAAGCAGGATCCACACCATGGCTGTTGCTGGATGTCCTCTACATTTCTGACAGTGTCCCTCAAGAGTTACATTAGAGCAGTAGTTCTCAGACTGTGAAACAGTGAGCCTCCCCAAATCCATGGAAAAGATTTTGAGCCTCCCCCAAAAACTTAACTAATCTTGGGCCTCCCCAAAGTAAAATAACATACTGTACTTTGCACAGTACACCATGAATAACTTGAAACCCCTTTGAGTACTTGGCTCACATTAGTTTTTTGTCTTATACTGACATGGGACCTTTGAAAAAGAGCTCATGTGCTCAAAGGTGTTATCTGAATAACAAATAAATACAATAAATATTATTATTCAGCTTATTGTAACCCCCCTTCAATAGGCCAGCCTACTTGCTCTGCTATTTTCCTTCTTGATCCATTGTTACCTCTTGTTGCAGTGCCTTCATGGGTCTGACCCGTGAAGGCACTGCAACAGCGGGGCAACAATGCAGGGAACTCAGGCACAAAAGGGCATCCTGCAGTGCCAGGAGACGAGAAACAAGCCAGTGAGGAGGGAGTCAGTGAGCTCTAACGGGCTCTGCTGGGACTGCTGCAGATTTGTTAGTGGACAGAAAGGCAGCAATGCATGCAGGGGCCCAATACAAAAGGGCAGCCTGCAGTGGCAGGAAAACTAGAATGAGTGAGTGAGTGAACTCAACAGAGTTGCATTGTAACTGCTGCAAATGTCTTTGTGGGCATAAGAAGGCAGCAACACAGGCAGGAGCCCAGTAGAAAAGGGCAGCCTGCAGCACTGGCAGAACAGAATGAGCGAGTGAGAGAAGGACAGTGAGTGAGCTCAATGCAGCTTTGTCAGGACTGCTGCAGATTTCTTTGTGGGCAGAAAAAGGTACCAACAGAGGCAGGAGCCCAGCCTGTAGCGCCAGGAGAACCAGACTGAGTGAGTGAGACAGGAGGAGTGAGCAACCTCAATGGAGCTCTGTCGGGACAGCTGTGGATTTCTTTGTGTGTAGAAAAAGCCACCAACACAGGCAGGAGCCCAGTACAAAAGGTAGCCTGCAGCGCCAGGAGAAATAGAATGAGTGAGTGAGAGAGGGGGAGTGAGCCACCTCAATGGAGCTCTGTCGGGACAGCTGCGGATTTCTTCCTTGGCAGAACAAGTTGCCAATGCAGGCAGCAGCCCAGTACAAAAGAGCAGCCTACAGCACTGGGACAAACAGACTGAGCCAGTGACAGAGGGCCACTGAACAAGCTCAACAGACCAAAGCAATCAACATTCGGCATTGACAAATGCTTGTTTTTATTTGTGGTCCACTATGGAATGGCAAGTTGACATGGTATGTTTCCAGACTGTAGATCTGCAGATGTAGCTAAAAATGAGAGCCATGTATGGATTTTTTTAAGGCTAGAAATATTAAGTTGTCCCAATTGTTTGAAGTCTGTTTTGGTTTCTGTAATTGTTTTCTGGCATGTGAAGTGGGATGATCAGAATCTGCTCAGTTACTGGTCAAACATTTCATCTAAAATCAACCTAAGTAGACCCTTTAGGAGGGGAATGGAGAAAACGTCTTTTCCCTTTTTTCCTTTTTAAACACCCCCCCCCCTTTGTTTTTGTTCAGTTTCTAGTGATGTATAGGGGCTGTTACCCTGCTGAATGCATTGTTTTGCTGCAAGATTAGCGGTTTGGTGAACACAAGGGGCCGAGCAGCAATCTCTTCTGGATTTTATAACTGAGGAGTGTTGCTGTTACATTTGTGTTTATTTTTACCAGGAAAAAAGCTCCATTGAGCAAAGCTTATCTGCAAGGAGGTCTCGGGTTAGGACAGATTACAGTACAGTACAGAAAATGAATTGTTCAAGCATACGAGACATGGCTCATATAAAAGAGTTAGAGATTATTTCATTGTACAGGTCAACAGTTATAGTCCAGTACAAAGACTAGCACAATGAAAGCAGTTTGATATAGGTTTTACATCACAGAAAAACAACATTTCAGTGTTTCAGAGATTCTAATACAAGGTTTATAATGTTTTAATAGCAAACACATTTGTCAACACAAAACTGATCAAGAAGGCCTTGGAAGTAGTGGGGACTGACACGTGACTTCAATTAGTGATTCCTGGAGGGCATTTCAGGCTGTGGGGGAAGCCATCTTACCGTATTTTGAAAAATGCCTAAGGTCATCAAACAGGATGATACTGGGCTTTCTTAGATTGTATGTATAACTCTAAGGATCTGCAAAGGAGACTAGGGATGTATATCAGTAAGGAATTCTGCATAATGAAATCTATTAAAGGGACATTTAGACACCAGAGAAAAGAAACACTGCTGAACTTGGCTGCACAACATTCGAGATACCAAATTAGATTTCAAGGCATTCTGTAAAACAAAAGCAAAAAATACATAAACTCAGCGACATAAGCATTAGGATGGGCCCTTGTCTTTGCTTGCCAAGGTCCCATCTGCCTGTTCTGGTGGTTGTTCAGGTGGACGTTGAAGATCCATGGCACTTCTTGAAAACAGCAGGGGAATTTCTCACATGTCCTGGCCAAATTTCCCCCATTCAGTAAAAATACCACCAATGGCTTAATCTGGTTCGATTTCAGTTAGTTACCATCTGTATCCACCTCCCTGGGTACCTCTGAAAAAGGGACTTCTAGTCTCAGTGGGCCTACCCAGTCAACAAAATTGAATAAATACATAATAAATTGTTTGTCCTGATTTTAGGAGTCCAGCTCATAATATTATGCTTGTGACATCAGTCCTTTGCAGTGGCACCAGTTGTGATGTCATGAGCCGAGGATTATGGTCACGCCTCCCAAACTGCATCAGTCTGAAAATGGAACTGTGGAGAATGGTCATGTTTCAATGCATAGATACCCTGTTTTAAAGAACAGAATGGATTTAGAGCCTGTTTTAGTGTGGATTATTGTGTAACTTTTTATTTATTTATTTTTTTTAACTCATAATTCTGTTTTACTGGTAACTAAACTCCTCCTATAAAGTGTGCCAGATGTTGTCCATTAATTGAACACACTTTGGGTTGGGACAAGCTGCTGTGGAGAAGGAAGGTTGGAGGATGCAGTAACTATTAAAAGGGATCTGATGGGCTTGTCGGGGTTACATTTATTTTGAGGTGCTAGCCTGTACCCCACCTTTAATTGTTATCTGGTCTATTACCTTCCAAACTAAAATGTACTGCACCCAATTTTAAAATGTGGAGCAAATGTCCAGAATGGTGTAGCACTTCTTAATTTAAAAACTAGTAAGTTTAGATACATTTTAGATAATTCGCATGAAGTGAAGGGGAAGGGGGGCTGGGGAAAAAGAATACGTTGATGACTGGATGCTGAGTGGTAGCCACTACTGGAGTCGGCAGGGGAGGTCGGGGAAATGTTAAAAAAAAAATACAGGCAAATCCAGTAGAACATAATACAGAGTCACACTCCCATCTAAATGGCGTTTATGCCCTATTCTCAAATAGTTGTCAAAGATGTCAATATGGGAAAAGGACTTTATTATATATATTGGTTGAATGACTGACCTTGAAACCTATATTGGAATAGAATTACCTCTCTTATTGGCAGGGTATTGGGGTGGATGTCCCATATGTCCCAGAATTTCTATTATTAGGTTTTAGTTTTCTACCACTATCGCAGTATGATTTTTATACTACAAGCTTTATTGGTCTTGTAGTCATTACAGTGATTTTATTACTTTTTTAAATGATTCTCAAAAGCAAATTTAAGTCTTATACTGGAGGTGGATTGGGGGGGTTATGATGATCTAAGCATATCTTGTATTTTAAGGATTGAGACTGTTTCGTGTTTGTAATTGTATGACAGAAAGGCTTGATTTGAACACACACACACACACACACACACACACACACACACACACACCCCTACCTAATAAGATTTAACATGTGGGTGCTATATTTACTGTTAAAGGTCACTGGAAAACTAAACTGATTTTCTGCTTTTCTAGCAAAAATTAGTTGGCTTCTGTGAAACGGTAACACAAAATTCCCCTCACAATTGAATTTCCAGACTTTTTTTCTTTCCATAACCACTCATGTTGCTTATCCCTGCTGTGAAGTCATAATCCTCTGCTTGTTGTATCACAGCTTGTTGCCGCAGGAATGATTCTGATGTCATAGGTGGAGGAATAGGACTTCACAGCAGGGGGCTGGGAAAATAGCAGCAACCAATAAAGTCTCTGTATGCTAAAGTGTAACTCCTCACCCCTGCCTTTTAGCAAAACGACAGGTGGCATGCTGTTGAAGCTGACAGCAGTACCTGGTGGGGACTGGGTTCGGGGAGGATAAGGTTACTCGGCACAGGGGACCTAGGTTTGGCTACTCTGCACAGGGGCACCCAAGTAAATACGAACACAGGAAGCAATAACTGTAATGTTCAGAACCAGGAATGAGATTCTACAGTGTGACTTTTATTCACATCCAAGCTGAACAAACAAAGCATAGACAGACCCCCATGGGGCTACATTCCTGGTAATGCAGATTAGAGACAACAGAACACTTCTTCACTATTTCCAGCCCTCAGGCTCTGAACCCATCAGGCACACAGCCCGGCCTTGCACGCAGCTTTGGGTACACAGCCCGACTTGTACACTATTTGGGTTTTCCCCACGGGCCTGGCTCCCCCACCGGCCACTTGATCCATGGTCCATTTTGGGAAAGGAACCAGTTATCCTGCTGTGGCTCCCCAAACCACCTTAGAGCCTTCGACTCCTAGAGGGAATTTTCCTTCCAGTCCCACATCTGGGTACTTCCATCATCACTGGCAAAGTGCATGAGGCAAAGTAGAAATCCACAGAGCATATCCGTAGAGGTGGACCTGGTCACTGAAGATGGGGGGTCTCCCACCTCCAGCTCCCACAATCCATACCTGGCCATTTCTCTGGAAACTAAATAACTCTTTTACTGAATGCTCGGTAATGCAGATTACTGGGTAGATGTATGACACATCTCTTCTACATGTCTTTTGACTTCCCATAAGTGCTGGACTTGAACATACTTTTACTGTTTGGCTAAGTCTATTACTCTAGGTCTCCCACTATTTCAGTAGTCCAATCCCCACTATCACACAAGTCCCAGGGTGAAAAACATAGGCCCTTTAGGAAGAGCAGAAACTCACCCTCCGGTGTCAGGTGCCCCACAGGCGATTCACAAATCTTCTTGTTTCCCAAAACTCTGGAACAAATAGGCAGCTCCTCCACTAGTAGCAGAACCAGGGGGTTGCCCCAGGAATATGCAGGAAACCCTTTCCTGCCCCCATCCCCGGAGGGAGGGGGCACTGAGACCCAAATCAGCGGTCTCCACCACTTACAAACTACTTCTGTATCTCTCTTTTGGTGGAGACACACACCCTTTTACCTAAATGTAGCCCTATGTCAGGGCTGAGGCTCCAAGAGCCTAACCAGAGCTGCTGGGCTGCTCCCTCAGCAAACTCCAAACACCAACTGACCTACAGACTACTGTTCAAACCTCCCAACATTCTATTCCAACTCCCTGCTGCAGATTCCATTGTGCCTTATGCAGCTGCGACAGTTCTATGGTGATGTCATCCCTCAGTCTCAGCTGAGACTGAGAACAGAGTGAGACAATGTGAAACCCATTTAACTGGAGTTTCACAAGCTGCCTTCCCTGCCTACCACTAGGTCTTACTGGGATTCTAGTAACCCCGGGTAACAAGGGGGTTACACCACCCTTGACCAGGAAAATGACTGTCCGCAGTCATTGTTTACCCGGCTTTAGGCCATCCCACCCTATGTGCTACCTGCGAGAGGGGGTGATCAGGCCCCCTCCTACCATGTGCGAGCACAGGCAGGCAACACTAAGGGCCTAGAGGCCTTTAGCTGACATATCAGCCTCCACTCTATACACTTACTATGGACGCCTAGTGGCTCTGGTAGAACTGTCCAGAGCATAGCCCTAATAGATCAGCACTGCGGTCCCTATGGCCATTCAGGACCACAGCCTGTCTATCCCCCCTAACCCTCTAGGGAAAATCTATCTGCCTTTGTCTTAACACCCAAAAACAAAAACAACCCGGGGACCTCCCCGACCTTGGGCAACCTGCAACCACACACCAAGAATAATACCACATTTTATATTACTGCCTCCTCCCTACCCCCACAACCACACCTGTGGAAGGAAAAGGGTTAATACAGTAACAAAAACAATAACAACACCACAGTACCTTAAATCACTGCACACTAAAGTACTAATGAGGAACTCCGATGAGCCCCTCCTCCTCCTCTTCTTGTCTTCTTTTCTATCTTCTCCAGGAACACCTGCAAGAAAAAGAAAGACAACACACTCCTAATCTGCATACACAGTCTACCTAAAACCCCTACCATCAAAACACTGAAGAATCCCAAAAAGATATATTTTTTTTTTTTTAGAAAAGGGTAGAAAACAGTATTTACATTAGAAAACAATGACATTATTTACAATACACATTTGGAGGGATGGAGTGCCTTAAAAGTCCCAACTAGTGACCACAATGCCCGAAGGCTAGTCCATTAAAGAGTCTCTCCTGGGCCAGAGCCCAGTGAAGCACAGTTCTAACAGGCCAAAGTCCCGAAGGGGAGAGTCTTTGAGGACAGTTCACACATTTTGGAGTCTGCTAGTGTAGGGTGTGTACTGCAATGTCATATAGATAGAAAAGTTTGGACTTACCAGCCCCTTGTAGAATGGAAAATTCTGAACCGACCTGTACCTCTGACAAAGACTCTCCCTGGCAGCATTTCTTCCGATACAGCTGGGCGGACATCTTCCGGGAACCACAGGAGGGCACATCTGGGAACTGCTGGGTTGATGTCATCTCTGGAGATGGAACCTTAGAACAGGAACAAAAGGAAAACAGCTGGTCCGACGTCATCCGATTACCAGGTGATGGCTCAGGATACAGCTGGGTTGGTGTCCTCTCTGGATCTGAAGTCATCTGGTGGGCCAGTCGATGGATTCTGGAAAGGTCAGTACACTGTAGAACTGATGAATGTGGGGCACCTGAGTCCTGGATGTTCATATTAGCAGATCAATAAAGGCACTTCACAGTCTGGTGTGGCAGTATTGACTACAACTGCTTCGGCTTTCCATTTAGTAGACGGGCACATTTGCTGGGAGGTCCTTGCACTGAGGCCAACAGTACCGGGGGTCAGGAGCTTGAATTATTACCCCATCTGGGCGCACATAATTCACACAGTGGGAGATTTCATGTCCCTCTCCCTCCACTATTCGTACTCTGTCCATAAACAGTGTCCTGCTTCTCTTCCACTGGGTATATTTCTCGTGAAACAGTCTGTTCTTCACAAGCTTGTCGGCCCCAGGATGCACACCTTTCATTGCTTCGGCCCAGATCCAGGATTTCATGCTGTACTCAATCTCCTCCAAGACTTTCTGAGGAAAGGTAGGACAGGTCATACCATAGATCTCATTTGCCTTTCTACGAACCAGTCTCTCCTCTTTACTAGCTTTGGTCAATCTGAGACCACTGGCCTGGCTTGGGGTGGCCAGTCCTGGTTCTGCCAGCTCGCGATCCTTAATGAAATTAAAAGCGGATCCTGACTTTTTCGTCCTTGCATAACCAGGGCAGTGGCATCACCACTCTCTTCCATGCATTCCTCCGAGGCAAGATCTTGAGGCTGTGTACCCGTTCCTTTTTCACAAGGCCACATAGGTTCCCCCTCATCTTCTTCTTCACTGAGGATCTGAGCCCAGGAGTGAGCAGTCGTCCTCACTTCTGAGACTATCCACTCATCACTAGGTGCGAAGGTCGACACCTCCCACTCAAAAGCCTCCCGCATCTCATCTTCTCCTAAGAGACTTGGGCTAGGCCCCCCTCCAGGGGTCTACTGATGCTTTATCTGAACTTTTCTTCTGGGATCCAGCATCCAAAACTTCAACTTCTGGCTTCGTCTCTAACTCTGCACCCTCTAGCTTTGTGCCACACTTCCCCGAGAGGCCTTCCTCCACAGGCTCCGCCTGGTGCTGTGTGCTGCCAACTGCAGATTCCTGAACCTTTGTCTATGTGGGAGCCAAACAAATTTGAGGTGCTTTATACAAGACATATTTTTCTAGGCATCCAGCATAGTGAGGAATTATGAAGACGTCCCTTCCAGCTCTCAAGCATATTTGACACACATGCACTGGAAAACCAGGAATCGTCACATGAGGAGGCAGTTGTCCTCCACAGCACCACTTTTCAATATCCCTCAGTCTATTTACTGCTGCTGTTACTGCAACCCGGGCATGATCCGGATAGCAAGCTGGTCCTGAGGCCATAACTGCAGAAAAACAAACAAAACTTCATTGTAACTGAAAGTCCCACTTTACTGAACACTCTCTTTAGTTTTAAAATGGCTCCTCTGCTGCTGTGCTTACTTTACTACCCCACCCTGTAATGGTGGCGGCAGCACTCCTGTGCATCGACATTCAGAAATTGGGTCAAGCCACTGCGCAGGCGATTTATACACACTACTGATAACTTTTGCTCAAACTGCACAAACTTGCTCTGTTCTTGTTTTAAACCCATTTACTTGCTTTTCCACTGACTTTTTACATGCTGGAAACGTTTCTTTGAGTCACAGTCCCTTAAAGCTTCAGGTTTTTAAGTACAGGATTGTTTGTAAAACTAGTACTGCACATTTGGCTACAACTCACAGACTCTCTCTAGCTTTAAACTGTAAACTGAGGCTGAACTCTTTACTATGCACACAGTCAATGGCTTAGAAGACTTGCACTTGCTGGCAGGACTTGCCACAGTCGTTACCTGCAAAGCGACTACACTGCTGCACACACATTTGCTGGCATAGGGCAGAAAATCACTGTTTGAGCAGTTTCAATGTTAGTGCTTACTGTTATCAGTAGCTGTTTGCTGCGATGGGGAAAATGGCCTGCAGCCAGTTCTTGGAGGCCTCAGAACAGAAACGGGTGGGTAGTCCACCGATCGCCTTCCTGACCACCACACCTGCAATTCAGACGATCGATTAGCGGGTTGAGCCCATTTTAAACAATCAAATCTATTTTACAAGGTTTACAGCGATTTTAACACTCTGTGATGCTCCTCCACTAGCCAGTACACGACTCCACTTCCTCACTCCTCTCGAAAGCTGGGGCAGTCACTGTAGAGCTGGCTGAGGGGTGGGACTGATTGCAGTCTCACCAATCACACAACGCCATGCAATGAGCTCTTCTTCCTCGTTGCTCTTCTCCTCACGGCGATCGTCGAAAGAGGCAAATTTAAACTGCAGAATGCAACTTTTTTTTTTCTCAACTGACTCCACGGTGGGAGACCATTTTAGCCATTTAACAGCCATTTACACCTGCAAGTCTCTCAGTTCATTCAAAAAGCATTTCCAACGTCCAGGGCACAATTTTCCTGTTGCTACCCCTAGTCTTCCACACTTTTCTTTACTACAGTTCATTTTAAAAACAGGCAAAAATGCTGTAAACAATTGATGCAGGACAAGGGCACACTCTTTTAGCTTTACTGCTCCTTGGTAAACAGTTGGCATTTTAAACAGCAGCACAAGATCTACAGCACACAGCAACACCAGTTAACTTGCTTCAGCTTTTGGGCTACCCACTGCCAGATAGCCAAAATGCTCGCCCCTTGCCTGAGCACCTTCCTCCCAGAATTAAAATCCAAAGCGGTGCCTCCATTTTTGTAACCCCTCACCCCTGCCTTTTAGCAAAAATGACAGGTGGCATGCTGTTGAAGCTGACAGCAGTACCTGTGGGGACTAGGTCTGGGGAGGATAAGTTACTCAGCACAGGGGCCTAGGTTTGGCTACTCTGCACGGGGCACCCAAATAAATCCGAACACAGGAAGCAATAACTGTAATGTCCAGAACCAGGAATGGGATTCTACAGTGTGGCTTTTATTCACATCCAAGCTGAACAAACAAAGCACAGACAGACCCCCACGGGGCTACATTCCTGGTAATGCAGATTAGAGACAACAAAACACTTCTTCACTATTTCCAGCCCTCAGGCTCTGAACCCACCAGGCACACAGCCCGGACTTGCATGGAGCTTTGGGTACACAGCCCGACTTGTACACTACTTTGGTGACTCCCTTGATAAGTGGGCAGGACATCCCTATGAATTCAAATCAATGAATCAATCTTTATTTAACCAGGTGTGCATCAAATGTTTACACAAGCCCATCCTTGCATATAAGGGAGGGGTGAGTTCTGGACCAGAGATGAGTTCCTTCTGACCTCAAAGCAGTTGTGCATGTTAGCAGTGAAAATTTTGATCCAATACATTTTTAAATTCTATTTTAGATTGCCCCTGTATGATATCTGCTTTAGAACCCTTTTTTTATATTTGCTATTCAATAAAATGGGACTAGCATGCAGCAGACAGTACACCCTCAACTTGTGAAGACAGCAACAGCACAAAAAAAGCTGAGAATTCTGATCAAAACCTGGTCCGAAACCCACTAAAAGCAGCACTCCTTGCATTATTTTAAGTGCTGAAGCAGACTTAAATGGAGAAAGAAGGGTGCTGTAAAGACAGGAGGTAAGGGTCAATTTAAAACAAAATAATTTTCATTGTGACATGTTCAGCTATGTTACTATAGTGCCTTTTAGTACAGATTATAGCGCAAAGTGCTTTACAGTCCAGAAAGAGACTGTTGCTGCAGTTTGCACAGCAGAACGAGAGAGAGGCTGGCATGGGGAGAGTGAGTGACTTGCTTAAGGTCCAACAGTGAGGAAGGGGCACTTGTGGGATTTAAACCTGGGTCTCCAGGTTAACAGCTCTGTGTCCCTTGACCATCGCTAGGCTTAGGCCTAACAGCCTCTCACTTCTGCCTCCTCCCAGACTTCGTAGTTCCACAACATTAGGAAATCATAGAATCGTGCGGCGCAGAAAAGGACCATTCTGCCCATCGAGTCTGCCTGAGATAGCCCCCCATCCTTTTCATTATTATTCCTTTCTGTTCCAACCATTTAAATTATGGCACTTTTTTTATACCACAGAGTTTAGTTTACCTGTTTGTTTGTTTTTTTGTGGGGGGTTGGTTAAGTGGGAGAAAAAACTGTGTGTGTGTGTTGTGTATACAATATTGTATTATACACTGTGAAGATGTATGAAATGCACAATATGGGCCACCCTGATGCTCCACAGTGCTGATGTCCTGGGTTCAGGTACAAACTGAGCTTTACCTGGGACCCAGGCTAAGATTGCCGCTTTGTCGTGGTGCATGTTGGCTTGAGTGGGAGTGGTTTAATGTGCCTTTCCTGGTCAAAACTTACAAATAGTGGTGGGTTTCACCACCACAGCAACCTCTGTGAATGGGTTGCAGCACTCACTTTCTGCCATAGATGGCAGGTTATTCTTGCCCAAGGTTAACCTAGGCTGTGGCTCATGCCAGGGTAGGTGGGAGGACAAAAACACCTGGGAGAAAAACCTCGCTGCTGTCTACATGGGGTCTGAGGTTCCCTTGGCCTAACGGTCAGTAAATCCCTAACAAAAGGTAGCTGACTTGGGGGGATAACAAAACCATATTTTTGGGGGGTGGATGCAATATAGTAAGTGGAAAAACTCCACATTAAAATAAGTTACAAATTTCACAACATTGACAATGACACAGAAATACAGGTTACTCACCTGTAACAGGAGTTCTAGGAGTGGTATATGTTGTTCATCCACACTGTCTGGCAGGTTCCTTGCTGCTTTAAGATGGGCCGGAAAGTCTTCAAACTGACTCCTCCCACTCACCCGGGTGGTAAAGCCCTCGGCTCTGCACCATGACACCAGATCTAGCCCGCTGGAAGTCAGGGTTATGGGTCGGGTTGGGAGGTCAGGTCGTGGATGAACAACATATACCACTCCTAGAACTCCTGTTACAGGTGAGTAAACTGTATTTCTAGGGATGTGGATATGTTG
This sequence comes from Neoceratodus forsteri, assembly GCA_016271365.2. Taxonomy (NCBI): domain Eukaryota; kingdom Metazoa; phylum Chordata; order Ceratodontiformes; family Ceratodontidae; genus Neoceratodus; species Neoceratodus forsteri. The sequence goes on from CM028137.1 coordinate 108,220,003, forward strand.
TTCAATCCACACTGTCTGGCAAATTCCTAGCAGTTCTCCAGGAGGAGGGAGGCAAGGCTACCACCCCCGATACTTACTTGGGGAATAAGGACTGGAGAACCGAGGTCCCAAAACCAGCATCCCAGCGTGACTCTAGGTCAATGTGGTAATGGGAAATAAAGGTGTGTGCTGACTTCCAGGTAGCAGCCCTGCAGATTTTCTGGATAGAGATGTCCCTAGAAGAAGCCACTGAAGCAGCGGTATGGTGGGTTGAATGAGCTCTTATCCCTCTGGGAGGCTTCATGCCCACCAAACTATAGCAGAGATCTATGCAGGAGGTGACCCACCTGCTTATCATCCGCTTGGCTGCAGGTCTGCCAGGTGCAGCTTCAGCATAGGTGACAAACAGCTGGTGAACCTCTCCCCAAACTTTAGCCGCCTGCTCCTGAGTAGTAAGCGAGCTTCTCTCAGGGTCCAGAGTATGGAGCCTATATTCGCCTCTGAGATGTGATTGGGTAGAACACTGGCAGAGTCAACACCTGATTCAGGTGAAACTCTGACACCACCTTTAGAAGGAATTTCGGATGGGGGCGAAGGACAACTTTGTCCCTGTGGAAAACCAGATAAGGAGACTCGATAGAAAGCGCCTGGACCTCTCCCATCCTTCTGGCTGACATGATAGCCACCAAGAAGGCGATCTTCCATGACAGGTGAGAGATATCACACCTGTGCATCAGTTCGAATGGCTTGCCCATGAGCTTAGCCAATACCAGCAGTAGATCTCATGTAGGTGGAGGTTCTTGCATCAGAAGGGATATGTGATCAAGGCCTTGGAAAAAGCACCAGACCAACTTCTTCTGCGTCACCGACTGCTTGCCGGTCTATGCCTGGTAAGCAGAAATGGCTGCCAGGTGCACCTTAAGGGTCGTCAACCGAAGCCCTAGCTGGGAAAGGGACCACAGGTAGTCCAAAACGCTAGCCAATGGACAGGAAGAGGGGTCCAACCCCATGTCCTGACACCAAATGGAGAATCTCTTCCATTTAAAGGCATAGCATTTTCTGGTCAACTCCTTATGGGACGCCTCAACGACGGTGAGGACCTTGTCAGAAAGACCCAAGGTCTGGAACTCTGGCTGCTGGTTTCTCCTTGTCTCCCCCACCCCCAGCATTCTGGCACAGAATGTGCACCTCGCTGTGGGAAATATTTTCACTCCAGATTTTCAGCATTGGCATTTTTCTACACCTCCTTATGAACAGTATAGGTGCCATTTTTCACATCCTTGCTAAAATGTGTTTTCGCACTTCCGGCACAGATTAGCATGGTAGCTGTGGGAATCAGTGTTCAGAACAGAGTAAGAAAATCACAGTGATACTGTTCATGAGCAGGGGTCCTAAAACGCCTATGTTGAAAATTTGGTGACAAAAGTCCATAAAATGACTGTTATGATTGTGCGTTGCGCAGTTTCCATGCACCCTCGTAACTTCGTAAATTTGTAATATTTTCACTCCAGATTTTCAACATTGGCATTTTTTAACGCCTACTTATGAGCAGTACAGATGTCATTTTTCACATCCTGCCCGAAATATGTGTTTGTGAATCTGATGCACAATGGTGCGGTCGATGTGGGAAATCAATGTTCGGGACAAATTAAGAAAATCATAGTGACAGTGTTCATGAGCAGAGGCGACAAAATGCCTAAGTTGAACATTTGGTGAAATAATTCCAGTAAATGACTGTGTTACAAGCATGCATTGTGCAGTTTCCACATATGCTTGGAAGTTCAAGCATTTTTAATATTTTCACTCCAGATTTGCAACATTGCCATCTCTTCACACCTCCCTATGAATGGTACAGCTGTCATTCTTCACATCCTGCCCGATCCGTGTTTTCACATATCTGGCACAGAATGGCACGGTCACTGTGGGAGATCAAAATTCAGGACACATTAACAAAATCACAGTGCCACTGTTCATGAGCAGAGGTCCCAAATGCTTTCATGAGGTGGGAGTCACAAAAGGCCATGTTGAAAATTTGTACCAATAAACGCCCAGGGCGTTAGGGTTTCTAACCATGACGTCCCACCCTTTACAGTCTGGCAGGCATCAGGGGTGTGCCTTTGAATTGCCAGCTGTAATGCTTACACCATTCCACCCCACCCTGAAGCCAGTGACAGGCATCGAGGTGTGCCTTGGACTCTTCGACCCAAGACTTCAACCCATTCTCCTATGCTGCACCCATTTCAGTGTCTGCTCTTATGAAATGGGGTGACTGTGAAGTCAAACATCCCAAGGCACACCTCAACACTTGTCGATGTCTATAGGATGGGGTCAGGTGAAATGCCATGAGCATTATGGGCGATGACCAAAAGGCACACCCCAATGCCTGTCCATCACTGCAGGGTGGAGGTGGGGCTCGTGTGAAGTTCAGTACTTCACTGCCATTCCTGTTCTGCATCTGTCTAACTCCTACACATCCAATGCTATTATCAACAAGCAAACATTCGGCATTAACAAATGCTTGTTTAAATATGCTGTCCACCTAATCCAGGGAGGAGTATGCCGCACAATGCAGCAGCCGTTGTCATTTAAGGTATGTTTTTACCATCCTCTGGCTCACCAGAACTCATACCCCTACTGCCTCAGAGATCCAGGGATATCCTTGGTACCTTTATTAGGTCTCTCAAATGGGTTACCCTTCACCTCCTACCTAAAAAGGAATTTTTTTTATTTTTGCATAATCTTGGAACAGAGAGCTCGATATCATGAGAAACATTTCCATCCATCTCTGCTCTCACTTCAGGTAACAGGCTCACACCTTTATTTGCAAACTAGAAAGGCTACTCACTAATACACAGAGGAACCATCCTATGCCTAGACTGAAGCAATGAAATTAAACTTTTCTTTTTTTGTTCTAATTTTGTTTACAGCATATTGTGATTAGGGACAAATGGAAAAACCGCAACACATTTGATTAGATGGATTCATAACTAGTCAGGTGACCATACCTCAAGAAACCTATCTAAGCCCCACCAGCTGACAAGGGCCCAGAGGTCAAAATATCTCCTCTGTTTGTGTGGCAACATCCTGACCATCTAACTCTTGCATGACCCACATTGCAGCTAGCTACCCCACAATCTTCTTTTTTGCTAGCTGGAGCAAACTTCTGGCCCTTTTCCTTTGATAGCTGGCACATCAGACAGGACCTACAGAATGCTTTCATCTGCCTGAAAATTCCAGGTCAGGAGCTATGAGTTATTAAGCAGGCCACAGTTTAACCCCGTCTCAAGTTCTCTCCATTAGGGCCAATATGGGCAGCTGCCAGCACTTGCCGCTGGAGTGGTTTAGGTACTACCATCTGCTCCTCCATGCAGCCAGGGGTACATGACAACTCGCTCCCAACATATTCACAGTCGACAAAACACTCCCCGCACTAACTTCCTCCCTTACAAACCTGCTCCCGAAAATTCACTCCCACGGCTCCACAAAGTGTGAGGGATTAATACGGATGTACCGCGTCTCATTCCTGCAGACAACTATATACTGTATGAACACTGCTAAAATACAGCTTAACAGGTGAGGATGAACTCTCAATTCTTTTATTAGGGAGATACTTTATGCCTGTGTTTCTGAGGTGGACCTGAAAAAAGTAAACAAATAATCTCTCCTTCCCTGTTCAGTCACTCCTCGCTCCACCCCGACAATTACACATTCTGAATATCATTTTAAATTTTGATAGTAATGGCTAATGCTAGAATTGCAAACCATTACCAGCTGAAACAGAGTGTCAGATTAGGAGGGAGATCACAATCTGAGAAACATTCATAGGAAAATTCAACAGTACACCATCAGTCGCCAAGTGGCATCCCTGAAGTGATCATCACAGAAGGTTGAAAAGGAAAACAGTCAAGTTGTTCTGAACTGACAAATCAGGAGGAGGAGGAGGTGATAACTGGAGAAAACTGCCATAATACTTAATGATAGATGGAATTAATCCCTTCTTCCCCCTAGTTAAGGAAACATGAACTGTATGAGTGCCTCAATTAATAGGCAGTCGTGTCACTTCAAATTGAAGTAGTAAAGGTCGAGTACAAAAATTAATAAAGAACAGTCTTACTCAAGTAATTCAAGTGTCTGAGTCCCATCAGATAGTAGCCTGTGTCCAGCACAGTGTGCTAATACAGTAAGCCTGGTGGGAGAAAATAGACATGGGGCGGGATGTCGCAGGAGCAAATTGACATCAGAGCGTTATGTTGGGAGCGAGTTTGTAGGAAGCGAGTTGTCAGGAGCGAGTTGTCGTGCTCCCATGCAGCCAGTTTGAGGGTTATAATGCCTCTTAAGCAGCTCATTGCCCTTTCTTATGTAATATGGCTTAACATAAACCACTGCATCCTTACTTGAGATCTCACACACTCTCTCTTTACCAGAGTTTGACATACTGGATTTTCAGTGATACATGTCATTGGTGAACAATTGTTTGAACCAACCACCAAAACAGTCTGAAGAGTCCCTTCAGCCTTTCTGAAACCCTCCTATTCAGCATCAGTAAGGTGGTTAACAGTACTCACAGAAGTAGGTATCAGCTTTTCCTCACAGTCACACAAAACTGCTGCACTGTCCTCTTCAGCTGTCCCACCCTGGTAACCATAACAGTCCACCACTATGGTTACCAGGGCGGGACAGCTGGAGAGGCAGCACAGCAGTTCCATGTAACTGAGGAAAAGCTGATGCCTACTTCTGGCAGATTAGACCTGAACTGTGGAGGAAGCAGTCCTCTGCAGCAGTGACAACTGGCTAATGCAAGTGCTGCTCATACTGCTTTACTAGTCAGAATGATCTTGGGCAACTGTAAAAACATGGCTGTCAGTTCCCATTCAGCCAGTAGGCTCATAGGGACAAAACCAATACCTAAGGGTGGTCCTACCTGCACCTGCAACTCTGCAGTCCATACTTTAGGTAGCCCAATCACCTCTCCAGCTGCTCAACTCAGCTCTGGTCCAAAACATCCCAGCCTTCACTGGCACTGCCACTGATCAGTCTTTCTGAGACTGTTCCCAGCACCGACTACTCCCCTCAGTCAGTTTTCACTCCTGCAGAGGACTGCTCTCTCCACCGCTCAGATCTTATCTGCCAGACTGTGCTCAGCCAGCTCCTTTTATAGGGCTAGAGATCATGTGACCTGTCAATCATAGCTTACATTTTAGTTAAATGTTTGCAACAATTTTAAATATGGCTGTTTCATACAGAAAAGTAAACAAAACATGAAAAACAACATTTTAACACAGATCTGCCTTTATACAGTTGCAAAATAAAGCAAAAGAAATTAAACAAGCATTTGTCAATGCTGAATGTTGTCTTGCTGGTGTTTGCACTGGTAGTGCAGGAATTAGAGAGACACATAATAGGAATAGCAGTGAAGTATAGAACTGACGTCAACCCCTCCCCACCCTGCAGACAGTGACAGACATTGGGGGGTGCGTGTGGGTCACTGGCCATAACGCTCATGCCATTTCACCTCACCCTGCCTCGCAGAGTCTGACAAGTGTCGCGTTGTGCCTTGGGGTTGTCGGGCCTTATGCTCACCCCATTTCATGGGGAAGTACTCTGAGATGGGTGCAGCATAGGAAACTGGGTTGAACTTGGGGGCTGAAGAGTCCAAGGCACACCTTGATGCCTGTCAGTGGCTGCAGGGTGGGGCTGGAGGACCAATGGCATGAGCACTACAGCAGACAATCCAAAGATACACCCCTGACGCCTGTTAGTCTGTACAGGGTGGGACGTAATGGTTAGAAGCCCTAATGCCCTGGGCATTTGTTGGTATTTGCACTCCAAATATTAAAGCATGGCCTTTTGTGACCCCACCTCATGAAAGCAATTGGGACCTCTGCTCATGAACAGTGTCCCTGTGATTTTGTTACTCTGTCTCGAACGTTGATTTCCCACAGTGACCACGCCATTCTATACCACATTAAAATATCAGCTGCACCATTGATAAGAAGGTGTGAAGAGATGGCAATGTTGAAAATCTGGAGTGAAATTATTAAACATTCTCGAAGTTATGAGCGTGTGGGAAAACTGCGCATCGTATGCTCGTAACACAGTCATTAAGAGGAATTATTTCACCAAATTTTTAACATAGCCATGTTGGAACCTCTGCTCATGAACAGTGGCACTATGATTATCTTAATCTGCCCCGAACATTGATTTCCCACAGCGACCACGCAATTGTGTGCCAGATGTGTGAAACTACATGTCGGGAAGGATGTAACAAATGACAGCTGTACTGTTCATACGAAGGTGTGCAAAAATGACAATGTTGAAAATCTGGAGTGAAAATATTACAAATTCTCGAAGTTACAACTGTTTATTTTTATTTATTTATTAGATCATCGGTTTACAGACCTTTTGAGTCAAAGACTCATTTACAAAGGTACCTCGTCAAGACAGCAATACATCACAGCAAACAAAACAGTATAGTACATAACGCTAAGACTGAAAAAGCAACCAGTGTTACAGGCATTCACTGGTGGTACAAACTTGGTAATAGGTAGATCACAGTAGTCATAATATAGGTACACGAGTACCACGTCAGGTAGCAACCAGATATATTTTATTACATTAGTCAGCAGATGTTGACTGACCCCAGGCTTATACAGCAAAAGTAGACAGGGCAAATCCAGCCTAGGGGTGAGGGTAAGGGGCAGGTGGGGGATTAAGTGCAGTTGCAGAGGGACTGGAAGGAAAAGTATGCCTCTTTGCAGATGACACAAAGATCTGCAACAGGGTTGATACACAAGGAGGTGTGGAAAGGATGAGAAGGGACTTGGCAAGGTTGGAGGAATGGTCAGAAGTATGGCAGCTAGGATTCAATGCAAAGAAGTGCAAAATAATGCACCTGGGAAACAAGAACCCAGGGGAAGAATACACAATGGGAGGGGGAGGTAGTAACAACAACAAAAAAGGAAAGGGACCTGGGGGTAATCATATCAGATGACCTTAAGGTTAGCAAGCAATGTGAGAAGGCAGTAGGGAGGGCTGGGGGTATACTGGGATGCATAGGGAGAGGTATCAGCAGCAGAAAACAGGAAGTTGTTATCCCTCTGTACAGACAGTTGGTGAGACCCCATCTGGAGTACTGCATCCAGTTCTGGAGACCCCATCTCCGCAAGGACATAGACAGGATAGAGGCAGTCCAGAGGAGGGCAACTAAAATGGTGCAGGGTCTGCAAGAGAAGCCGTATGAGGAGAGACTAAAGGAGCTTAATATGTATACCCTTGAGGAAAGAAGGGAGGGGGGACATGATAGAAACTTTTAAGTACCTCAGTGGAATCAACAAAGTCCAAGAGGGTAGCATCTTTCAGAAAAAGAGATGTGCAAGAACAAGGGGACACAATTTAAAGAAGGGGGGGTGGTTTAGGGGCAATGTAAGGAAGTATTATTTCACAGAGAGGGTAGTGGATGCATGGAACAGGATTCCTGAGAAGGTTGTGGGGTCTAAAACTGTGGGAGAATTCAAGAATGCATGGGACAGACATAAGGCAATTCTTGTAGGGGGTAGGAAGAAATAGGCTGTTGGTTAACTAGGATCTGCGGCCTATCCTGTAGGTTAGGGAAATGGGCAGACTAGATGGGCCATGGTCCTTATCTGCCCGTCAAAGTCTATGTTTCATGTTTCTAAGTTACGTAACATACAAACATACGAAATTTGCCAGCAGATAAAGGCCTAGAGGTCTATCAAGTCTGCTCGAATGTGCAGCTAGCACCCCTTATTCTGCAGCTGACCCTCCCTTCCACCCTTCCCCTTCATTAACCCTCCCCCTTGTCCTGTCCCATCCTCGTTTGAAGCAGTCCACTGTTCTACTGCATACCACTTCTGCAGGTAACGCATTCCACCCAGCCACCACCCTCTCTGTAAAAAAGTGTCTCCTTATCTCCCTCCTGAACCTTCCTCGCTCCAGTCTCATATCATGGCCCCTGGTGGCCCTCCCCTCCCTTACTTTGAACAGCCCCTCTGTACCCGTCTTGTTTATTCCTTTCATGTATTTAAAGGTTTCAATCATGTCACCCCTGTCTCTCCTCTCCTCCAGTGAGTACATGTTCAACTCCTTCAATCTCCTCTCGTATGATAAGTACCCAGCCCCTTGATCATCTTTGTCGCCTGCGCCTGCACCTCCAGTAACTTAATGTCCTCTTCAGAGGACTCCAGTACTGCACGCAGTACCCCAGGTGTGGCTCTAACTAATGACCTATACAGTGGCAGAATCACCTCCTCCCTCCTCGAGGATATACCCCTTGTAATACAACCCAGCATTTTGTTGGCCTTTGCAGCTGCCTTCCTACATTGTGCGGAGTTGTTCATTGACCCTGTAATGAGCACACCCAGATCCTTCTCCTCCTCAGTCTGGGCTAGCTGCACTCCCCTAGCTGGTAACTCCTCCTTGGGTTCTTAATCCCAAAATGCAGCACCTTGCACTTTTTGGCATTAAAGCCCAGTTGCCAGGTGTCTGACCAGGTTTCAAGCTTTGCCAGATCATCCTGCAACCCTGCCATCCCCTAGGTCATCCACCACCGCACCAACCTTGGTATCATCAGCAAACAGACTGATCTTGCTCTTGATGTCCCATGATATGTCCGCAATGAATATCCCAAACAGCACTGGTCCCAACACCGAGCCCTGTGGGACACCGCTCGTCACTGCCCTTGGGTGTGAGAGCTCCCCACCCACCACCACCCTCTTTTGCCTTCCCTGCAGCCAGTTTCCTACCTATCTCACCAGCTTTCCACCTGCCCCTGTGCCTACTAACTTCCTGCCCAGCCTTCCATGTGGCACCGAGTCGAATGCCTTACTAAAGTCCAGATACAGGACATCCACTGCATGGCCCCTGTCCAGTTGCCTAGTTACCCAGTCATAGAACTTGACCAGGTTGGTTTGGCAGGATCTGCCATGTATGAAGCCATGCTGTCTGCTGTCCTGTAGTCCTTTGTCCTCTAGGAGGGCCACCAGCCTCTCCTTCAGGATAGTCTCCATCAGCTTACCCACGATGGATGTGAGGCTCACTGGTCTGTAGTTTCCCAGTTCATCCTTGGGGCCACTCTTGTGGAGTGACACCACATGAGCCATCCTCCAGTCCTGAGGTACACCCCCCTAATGTAGTGAGGCATTAAATAGGTCAGTCAAAGGTCCTGCAAGAACCTCTGCCAGCTCCTTCAGTATCCTGGGGTGGATGCCATCTGGGCCTGGCGCCTTGTCCACCCTCAGTGCCTTCAAACCCTCTCGAACTCTGCCCTCCATGATTTCCCCATCTGTCACCACTTCCCCCCTGCTTCTGCCATTTCTCCCACCTTGGGTGTCACCCCCTCTTCTCTTTAGTAAATACTGAGCAGAAGTACTCATTTAGTGCTTCCGCCTTATCGTACCCTGCTTCCACCCAACCCCCTCCTTCCTAATCCTTACTATGTGGTCCTTACAGCTCCTTTTCTCCCTGATGTACTTAAAGAAGTCCTTCTCCCCCTTCTTAATGCCTTGTGCCAGCCTGAGTTCTGTAGATGCTTTGGCTCCCCTTACTGCCCTTGTCACCTCCTTCGATTCTGTCAAGTACTCCTCTCTGTCCTCCCCCCTCCCTGTAAGTTGCAGCAGCGAGTGCTTGTCAGATGGCTTCTGAGGGAGACCTTGAAAGGACCAAGCTTAGTGGAGTTAGCTATGTTGGCTGGGAAGGAACTGAACCAGGAGGGAGCCCGATAGCGAAAGGAACTCTGGGCCATAGAGGTCCTTACCCTGGGGACAATAAGGGAAGTTTTGACAGTGCTGCGGGTGGACTGTGCATGGACACTGCACAACGCACGCTTGTAACATAGTCATTTTATGGAATGTTTTCACCAAATTTTCAACATAAGCATTTTGGCACCTCTACTCATGAACAGTGTTACTGTGATTTTCTTACTCTGTTCTGAACATTGTTTTCCTACAGTGACTGCGCCACTGCGCACAGGACGAGCGAAAACTCATTTTGGGTAGGATGTGGAAAATAGCTGTACTGTTCATAAGGAGGTGTGAAAAAATGGCAATGGTGAAAATCTGGAGTAAAAATATTAACAATTATCGAAGTTATGAGCTTGCATGGAAACTACTGGAGACGCTTGTAACACAGTCATTTTATGGGCGTTTGTCACATAATTTTCAACATAGACATTTTAGGACCTCTGCTCATGAAGAGAGTCACTGTGAAATTTTTAATCTGTCCCAAACACTGATTTCCCACAGCGACTTCGCTATTCTGTGCTGGAAGTGCGAAAACACAATTTGGCCAGGTTGTGAAAAATGACAGCTGTCCTGTTCATAAGGAGGTGTGAAAAAATGCCAATGCTGAAAATCTGGAGTGAAATTATTACAAATTTGTGAAGTTACGAGGTTGTCTGGAAACTGCCCAATGCACGCTTGTAGCACAGTCATTTAGTGGACTTTTGTCACCAAATTTTCAACATAGGCATTTTAGGACCTCTGTTCATGAACAGTGTCACTGCGATTTTCTTAATCTGCCCTGAACACTGATTTCCCGCAGCAGCCGCGCTAATCTGTGCCAGAAGTGTGAAAACACATGTTGGCCAGGATGTGAAAAATGACAGCTATATTGTTCATAGGGAGGTGTGGAAAAATGCCAATGTTGAAAATCTGGAGTGAAAATATTACAGATTTGCGAAGTTACGAGTTTGCGTGGAAACTGCGCTATGCATGCTCATAAAACAGTCATGTTTCAGATTTTTTTCCACCAAATTTGCAACATAGGCTTTTTGATAGCCCACCTCATGAACAGTGGCACTGTCGTTTCGTTACTTGGTCCTGAAAAGTGATTCTACACAGTGACCGTGAAATCTACCTAGGACTGAATACACGCCATGACAGTGACTGAATTCATAAGGAGGGTTCCAATAACCCCATGTTGAAAAGCTGGTGACAAAATTCCTCAAAATGCCAGAAATGTGCACCAAAGTTGAAAAAAACCCTATTTATGCCATTATAAAATTTACCGGCATTTCTTCAGTTCGCAGTCGGATTTGAAGAGTGAAGACGTGTTTACAGTCCACCGAAGATCGTTGCACTGGGCTCCAGAGGTAAGCATGGGGTGAGGGGGGTGTGGGGAGGTGGGTTCTGCAGTGCGTGGGAGTGGGTTGGGGTAGGGAGGCCGCAGACAGCAAGGGACTGTTTTCTACTTTTCAGGTTAAAGAATAAATAAATTAAACATCACAGGAAGGCTTTTTCTTTTGAGAGGTAGATTTGGCACACTGGGGTGGGCTCCCAGTGTGCCACCTGCATGTTTTGTGGTGGGGGGGGACTGGAGCCGATGAGGTTGGCACCCCGTCAGTAAATAACAAAAAGGTGTTTGGTGTGAAGGGGGATGATGCCGAGGGGGATTGGACACTCCCCTCAGCAAACAACTGTCATAGGACATGATGCCAATGTGGATTGGGCTTCCCCATCGGCAAATGAACTGGGGAGGGGGGCATGATGATGCCGACAGGGGGATTGGGCACCCCCAATGTCAGCTTTTCTGGGGACTGTGAGAGGCGGATGGCACAGCCACTGCCGTGTCTCACTGAAATGTTACACCAGGGAAGGCACGCCCTGCAATGAGGTGGAGCTCCCTCATTGCAGCAGCTAAAACATTTGTGGCCCGCTTTGCAACTGCTGCCATAGACAGCGTGCAATCTCATTCATGCCACACAGCCAAGCCCGAAAAATCAGTGGTGCCACTGACCACAACACGACCGTGCCTCCAAAACCTGCTCTTCCACTTCAAGCAACTGCAACATGTTGTCTGCTCTGCGCGCGCGAGGCAACAAAGAAAGGGAACTCCCAGGCAGGAAGTCCCACTTTTCTTGTTCCCAGACTCCCTCATGCTACATTTCTGTAAAGCCCACAGGTTTCAGCCACCCTGAGCCCATAGTAATCCACAAAATGGACGCCAGCAAACCAAAAGCACATGGAGTCAGGCACTTCCCCAAACAGGTATATTTTCTCAACATATGGCAATGTGTGCAGTTTGGCTTAAAGAAACATTTCATTCATTATCGAGATAATACAGATAAGACCAGCAATGTGAAACAAAAGGCATTGCTAATGCATTGCTTGTAGCAGTTTTTAAAACATGTGTTTTATACATTCCATCTAACAAGAAGAGTTTCCTGCTAACTAATACCTTCATTACCCTCCACTTAAAACTAAAGTGGGTGTATAGTAGTTCTCCTTCAGTATTTTGTTGTATGTTTGATTTGGGGCCAAAACACAGATTCATAGTGCTTATGTGATTTCCTCCACAGGTACAATATTTTGCAAATGGTAACTTTCAATGGGGTAAACACAGCACCATAGCACACAAACTTTTATTTCACCCTTACTGTGTTAGGGCAGCTCTTTTATACTTAATGCTAGCTGGAAGGGGAGTCAGAAAGGAAGAATTAGAAAAAGTATTACAGTTTCAACCCTGGGAGATCAAGTCAGGGAAGTCAAGATGGAATTAGAAAGGTAAGCATAAAAGAAAGGCTGCAGATTAACGGATAGGAAAGAAATATTAAAGTTAAGCTGGCATGCTACAAGCCCATTTCTGTACTAAGTGTTTCAGGTCTCAGCATGATCTCATTTGATCTGGTACCTTAGGGCAGGTTTATTGAGGCTGTATGGCTTTCTACTAGCCCCTTAGGACCTCCTTCTTTATTTTCAATACAGGAGACTTCTTGTAGTGGTACCAAGATTTGTCACTGGCTCTGTATTTTGCCAGCAGGTCGGCAGTTATCCATGGGTGATGAAGTCTTCTTAGTCTGGATTTCTTTGGTGGGGCGTGGTGGTTCCAGATGCAGAGGAATAGGCTGTAGAAATGAGATAGGGCAGAGTCAACATCATTGGCTGTAAATATGGGTTGCCAGTCTGCCTCAGCGAGATCATGTTGGAGGGCAGTGGCATCAAGATTGTGGAAGGGATGGGACCATATATATGGCAGCAGCATGTGGAGAGGGAATCTTGTGTATGCAGAAAGTCATGCAATGGTCACTGAGGGCATAAGGTAAGATCCCAGCCGCCGTGATATGGTGGGAGTAAGAGGACAACACTCAATCGAGCAGTGAGTGATTTTAGGAGCGGGGGTTTATACGAGTTGGTTCATGGATCAAATTTGTAAGGTTTAGGGCTTTGATTTTAAGGAGGGTGGGCTTAGAGGAGGGGGAGAGCCAGTCCAGGTTGAAATCCCCTAGAGGCAGCAACTCGCCATTTACCATGTGGGATGATATAGAAGTAATGATGTTTTAGGTGAAACATAAAAAGTGCCTATATAGAGCAGTGCCAAAGAAGGGAGGGAAATGTGTGCTGGGTTAACTTCATGTGAGGAAGTGCGTGATTCTTTGAAGGTAATAGAGCAGGTGAGAGACTGTCTAACATAAAGGGCAATGCTGCTACTTCGCTTACCTCAGTCTTGTCAGAATAAGTTGAAATTCAGGATAGAGACGGCGAAGTCAGGGACCCTAGCTGATAGCCAGGTTTCTGTAACACAAAGAATGTTGGATGGGTATTGAGTGAACCAAACTTTAAAATCATCAATTTTGGAGAGTATACTGTGAGAATTTAAATGAAAGGTGCAAAAATCCCATGCGCAAAGAAGTAAAATTCAAAGTGGTGCCTGAGTGGGGTTGGACCGAGTTAGAGGTGGTAGGGATGGGACTTGAGTTAGGATGGACATCTCCAGAAAGAAGTAGAAGGAGTAAAACAAGCATTTGTCGATGCTGAATGTTTGCTTGCTGGCATTGGCAGTGGTAGTGTAGAAGTTACAGAGCTGCGTAATAGGAATGGCAGTGAAGTATTGAACTGAAGCCAACCCCACCACCACCCTGCAGAGAGTGACAGGCATTGGGGTGTGCCTTTGGGTTGTCAGGCATAACGGCCACGCCATTTCACCCCACCCCACCCTGCAGACACTGACAAGTGTCACGGTGTTCCTTGGGGTCTTTGGCCCTTATGCGCACCCCATTCCATTAGAAAATATGGTGAGATGGGTGCGATATAGAAGAATGGGGTGAACTTTGGGGCCAAAGAGTCCAAGGCATACCTCGATGCCTCTCACTGGCTGCAGGGTGTGGAATGGTATAAGCATTACAGGCAAGAATCCCAAGTCACACCCCTGATGCCTGTCATTCTCTACAGGGTTGGGAGTTATGGTTGGAAACCCTAATACCTAAGGCATTCATTGGTATTTTCACTCCAAATTTTCAACATGTTTTTGTGACCCCACCTCATGAACAGGGGGAATATCAGTTTGTTAGCTGAAAGCTGCTTATGCACAGCGACTATGGCATTTAACACCACAGGTGCAAAAACATTCCGAACAGGATGTAAAAAATGACAGCTGTACTGTTCATGGGGAGGTGTAAAAAATGGCAATGTTGCAAATCTGCAGTAAAAATATAAAAAAAAATGGTGAAGTGACGAGCGTACATAAAATCTACAATAGCAGCACCCGTAATATAATTAGGTTGGGGATTTTTTACAGCAGATTGTCAAGTCAGGCATTTTGGTGCCTCCAATCATGAACAGTGTCACTGTGATTTTCTTTATCTGTCCCGAACAATGATTTACCACAGCGACCATGCATCTCTGCGCTGAAAGTGTGAAAACACAGTTCGGCCATGTTGTGAAAAGTGACAGCTGTACTGTTCATAAGGAAGTGTTGAAAAATGACACTGGTGAAAATCTGGACTGAAAATATTACAAAGTCATGAACTTAGGAGGGTGTGTGGAAACTGCACAATGCTCACTCGTAACACAGTCATTTTATGGACTTTTGTCACCAAATTTTCAACATAGCAATTTTAAGACCTCTGCTCATGAACAGTGTAACTGTGATTTTCTTAATCTGTCCCAAACATTGCTTTAGCACACCAACAGCACCATTGTGTGTTACATGTGTGAAAACACATTTTGGGCGACATATGAAAAATGGCAGCTGTACTGTTCATAAGGAAGTGTAATAAAATGGCAATGTTGAAAATCTGGAGTGAAAATATTAAATTCGCAAACTTACAAGCATGCATAGGAACTGTGCAACACACGCTCGTAAAACAGTCATTTTTAGGAATTTTTTCACCAAATTTTCAACATAGCCATTTTAAGACCTCTGCTCATGAACAGTGTCACTGTGATTTTCTTAATGTGTCCCATACATTGATTTCGCATCGACTGCGCCATTGTGCGCTACATGGGCGGAAACATCACCTTGGCCAAGATGTGAAAATGACAGCTATACTGCTCATAAGGAGGTGTAATAAAATGGCAATGTTGAAAATCTGGAGTGAAAATATTAAATTTATGAACTACGGTATGCGAGAACCGCGCAACGCACGCCGTAAAAGTCATTTTTGGAATTTTTTCACCAAATTTTCAACATAGCCATTTAAGACCTCTGCTCATGAACAGTGTCACTGTGATTTTCTTAATTTGTCCCGTACATTGATTTCGCTCTTACCGACTGGCCATTTATCGCTACATGGGTGAAACACGTTTGGTGAGATGTGAAAATGACAGCTGTACTACTCATAAGAAGGTGTGGTAAAATGGCAATGTTGAAAATCTGGAGTGAAAATATTGAAAATTCGCGAACTTACGAAAGGCGTAGGAACTGCATACGACACTCGTAAAACAGTCATTTTAAGGAATTTTTCCACCAAATTTTCAAAATAGTATTTTTGAGAGCCCACCTTATGAACACTGGCAGTGTTGTTTCATTAATCATTCTGGAAAGGTGATTTCATGCAGTGGCTTGAAATACCCGCCGGATCCGAGTAACCCATGACAGTGCAAGAATTCATGAGGAGGGTCCGAAACCCATGTTGAAAATTTGGTGCAAATTCCAAAAATGAGATATGCAATAAAGTTGAAAAAAACCTATCTAGCCCATTATACAGCTTAGCGGCATTTCCTCAGTTCGCGGTCGGCTTTGAAGAGTGCAGACGTGTTCCCGGTCCACCGAAGATCGTCGCGCCAAGCTCTGGAGGTAAGTATGGGGTGAGGGGGTGGGAGGAGGGATTACAGCTATAGGATAACTTGCCACTCTGGGGTGGGCTACCAGCATGGCATTTGGAAGGCTTTGGAGAGGCAGCACAGCCGGCCAGGGAGTTGGGCACCTGTCGGGCTATAGAGTGTGCGGGGGAAGCATGCAGTATGTGTGCATGTGTGTGTATGTGTGTGTTTAGGGGAGCTGCGGATGAGCAGGCGAATATCTTATCGCTGCTCACTGAAGGCGCCCTCAACTGTAGTTACCGTGCATTTTGAGCTTGTCATAGACAGCTCCAGCATGCATTGGCTTACAAGGCCTGCGCCTGGCAACACACTGACTGAACTGGAAGAGGGGGTGACACACCTCCGAAAACTCGGATGATGGCACTATGTTTCTTGCACATGCGTGCAAGCAAACATAAAAAGGGGTAGATAAGAAGGATACCTGTACCTCTGGCAGATTGGGGTGGAGGAAAGAGTAGATGGGGAAGTGCAGCGAAACAGGGCCTTGAAGTTTAGTACGCTTGACAGGAGCATCCCTGAGTGTATGTGTGAGGAAGGAAAGGAGGGTCTAGACAGGGAATTTGGCAGGCTAGGATGAGTGGAAGGATAGAGAAAAGGAGGGACTAGATAAGGCAGGGAGGATGGCAGGAGAAGTAATGTTCAGGAGGAGGAGAGGGACTGCAGGAGGGAAGAGGGTCAGGAAGGAGGATTCAGGGAGGAAAGCAATGGAACAATGGGTGGAGCAAAAAGAGGCTAGAAAGGAAGGAAAAGGTGGCTGGAAACATAGTGGAGGACAGAGGGGGTAGGCAGGAGAATGATATAGAGACTGAGATCTAACACAGCCAACAAGAAATTGAGACAGTACCAGAAAACAGAAAGAAGAGGCCAAGACGGACAGCTCTTTTTTCACAAGCCTGATGTCTGGGCAGACTCCTAAAAATACACTTGCAGATGAAAAGAGTGACTGGAATTGATTAGGGTTTATGTCATTGGAGCCTCTAGTGACCAGGTAGTATAACGTGAAAATGGAAAAACAAACACAAAAAAAAGCCTAGGTGAAGAAAGAAAGAGGAACAGTTTAAGTTTAAGCAAAATCAGTGGGTAGAGAGGAGGGAGAGGAGAGGAGGATATGATAGAGACATACAAGTATCTTATAGTGAGTAACAGGGTGCAGGAATACACTATTTTAAGTGAAAAAATTGTTCCAGAACTAGAGGGCATTGGATGAAGTTGGAGGGAGGACGATTCAGAGGAAACGTGAGGAAGAATTTCTTCACAGAACAGGTGGTGGACAAGTGGAGCACCCTGCCAGAGGAAGTGGTGGGGGCTGAAACAATCACAGGATTTAAGAATGCATGGGATAGACATAAAGGAATTTTGGAGGTCAGGGTTAAGGGGCAACAGACTTCTAGGAAAACATAAAGTAAACTTACAAACTCAAATGGGCAGACTGGGTGGGCCATATGCCCTTATCTGCCGACACTGTCTATATATCTGTGTATCTATCTAAGTAGGGAGAGAAAAATACACCAGACAAAGGAGAAAGAGCTGCTAAGCTTTTAAGCAAATCTGAGGGAGGGATTACAGCATGGGGATGGTGTGGGCTGGGAGCTGGGCTAAGAAAGCAGCAGGATGGGGAGAAAGAGGAAAAAAAATGAAAATTATAAGAACAAATAAATCCACTAAAATACTAGTGCAAATTAAAAAGAATAATTTGAGCTGGCAGCCAATCAAACCAAGTAACTTCAAGCACGGTGAAAATCAGCTCAGGAGCAGTGAGAATTCAGGAAGCTCAGAGTGCAAGGAGAGGATTTGCACTCTGTAAATTAAAAGGTGCCAGATTTGAAAAAAAAATTCTTACACTGGAACCCGTACCTTTGGGACTTCGAGATGGGCAGCTGGACGGGTGGGCGGCAGGCACTGGGAGCTGCTGGACAAGACTTGAAAATACACACGAAAATGCTGGCAGCACTTAGTGAGCGGTCGGGCAAGCAGTTCATTAGGATAGTTTCTACATGGACTGCCACAGTGGGCTCCACTTGTCCAAACTATCAATTTGCCAGTTATCGTTATTTTTTAAAATCACTGGCACAGTTACTGGGTCAGAGCAGAGTGGGATGGCAGCGAGAGGTCTGGTACCTTCGGGACAGGACTGCAGCAGAGCAGTAATGTAGCGAGGACTGGTCCAGAAGCAAGCAAGAGCATGAACACAAGGTATGAACTTTGTGAGCTAAAACGTTATGCATCGTGGGGAACCCTATACTATATAAAACAATGGATGTGTGACCATTTACAACTAAGTCTGAATTTCCATCTCTGGAGTTGGCGATATTATAGAGACCTCTTGAGCGCCGCTCTCAAGGTCTCTATGATGCTACTAGATTGCTCGTTAGATCAACTTCTAACTGCCTTCATAATGTCATCTATAGAGATAAAAGTACTTTGAAAAAGCCCTTGTTTATAACTAACCAATATAAGACAAAGGATAGCTGGGTTGACAAGAGTGCAGGAATTTCAAAATCTTACTTAGGAAATTAATTAAAAATACAAGATGACAGAGTAAAAAGGTATCAAAGAAAATTAGTAATAAAAGAAAAGAATATGAAACACTGTTAAAAGAAAATAAATCACTATATCACAAAAACAGTGGGAGAGGATGTTAGGCATGCGTTGTGCAAAATATAATAAGAAATTCTGGTTACTAGTAGCTAAAGGGACTAATAATTATAGTGATACATTAGATTCCTATATCTCAGAATCAGATTGGATCATTCATTTGAAACAAATTTTCCATGATCCATTAGAAGTTGATTTTGACCTAAACAGTGAGAATGTTGATTGCTCCAGTGTATTATTTACTGCAGAAGAAGTTTATAGATCAATTAATTCATTAAGATGACATAAAGCCCCAGGACCTGATTAGCACTACTGAGGTCTACCATTGTCTTACTGGGTCATAGTGTAAAACTTTAACAGTTTTTTATAATAAATGCATAAAATAATCCACATATCCTGCAACTTGGAAAGGTGAAAACATTATTCCTTTACACAATAAAGGAGATAAAGCAAATCCAGCTATGTACCGTCCTATTAGTCTGCTGGACGTTAATTTAAAATGTTTTCTAAAGTTGTTTTAGAGAAATGCAATTATCAAATTACATGAAATGGGGACTTATCCCCCTTTCAGGCTGGATTTAGATCAGGCTATTCAACTTTGGACAATGTCTTTATTCTCCACCATCTGTTAGAGAAGTATGTTAAGATAAGAAAACAAAGATTATTTGCAGTGTTTATAGATTATTCTACAGCCTTTGATTCTACATCAAGAAATGTGCCCTGGTCCCAGATGACTGATAAGGGCATAGATAAGGCATTAGTAAATATCATACACAGTCTTTATTCAGAAAATTGGGCCAAAGTCTGGTTGCGCGTAGGAGGTCAGTTATCGTCCATATTTGAAATAAAAGGGGTCAGACAGAGAAGTGTGATGGCCCCAGTCCTGTTTGCCTTATATATCGATCAAATGTTAAGAGACACAGCTCAGCTCAAATCAGATTTACCTAAAGTGAAGCAGCATAGATATGCAGTTTTAGCCGATACGGATGACTTAGTCCTGTTATCATTAATGAAAAGTGGTCTTCAAAGGAAATTACATTTTATAAATAAAGAGTCCATAAAACTACAGTTACAAATAAACTTGACAAAAACAAAGGTGGTTATTTTTGGCAAAATAGCCCAGGTGCAAATCAAAATAAAGGAACTTGGTACCTTGGAGATCAAAAAGTAGAAGTGGTTAAGTCTTATGTATATCTGGGTATGGAATTTAGTGTGAGCACCATGTGGAATGATCACTTCTTGAAGATCTTAGAAACATAAAAAAAGAAAACAGTACTAGGATTGACCAGATTTAACTTTAAATATGGTGGATTAAGTCTTAGGCCCTTAGTAGAAGTTATAAAAGTAAAATATCAGGCACAGTTACATTATGGGTTGGAGGTCTGGGATATCAACAACCAAGAGCGATTAACCATACCTTTGAATAAAATGTTGAGAAAAATTATGGGACTGGGCCCATCCTGCTATGCTCAATATATCAGTGCAGAATTGGGCCTAGTAAATATAAATGCCAGCACTGAAACAGGATGACCAGCTTACTGTATGTCTTCAAGAGAAGCAAGATTGATACAATAGGGGCATTGATAGAAATCTCTGGTATAGCTCAATCATGAAACTTCTTGAAAAACATAAATTACAAGTTTTAAGTAAATATATAGCAAAAGGAGTTAGGATTAGTTTAAAATATAAAAAGTATACCTCCAAAAAAGTTTCAAAGTATTGGGAACATAAGGATTTAGAACATATTAAAAATGTAGCCTATTCGAAGTGGTTCACAAAGAATAACTACTATAATGATATGAAACCCTATTTGGATATCTTAAAGAACCCTGAAGTATGCAGAATATTTATTATGTATAAATTTGAGAGGTTCCCTGGCAGTGTATTAAAATACTGACATGATAAATCATACTTGGGGATGGCAAATTGTACATGCTAGGAGGGTGGAATAGAGAATCTTATCCATATTTTGTAGACATGCTCTTGGTTTAATAAAGAACGAGCTTATTGGTTAAAATCTTTTCGGAATACACAAGATGAAGCAGATATGGATATGCTGACTAATATTCTCTTACACACGGCAGATATCTGGACTATTGAAAGGGTAGCCAAGTATTTTATGGAGATAAACAAGGTAACGAATAAGATTGATAAATGCACAATACATCTTTAAATGTATGTAATCTGAAATATAGGTACGTTGAACATGTGCAATAGATTCAAAGATTTCCTTATCTGAAAATTATCTTATAAATGTTATGCAAAAGTATTGTACTGTGTACTATTTATTTATGTTCTTTACTGGATGTGTGTACATAGGTGTGTGAACACTCATTTTGTACATTTATGCACTTTATTTGAACTTGTGAACGTATGTGATATTTTTTGTTTATGTATTATTTTTAATAGAAGTTTTTAATTGTTGATGACTATAAAAGTCAAACAATAAAAGTAAATGAATGAATGAATGAATCTCTGGAGTTGATGATATTATAAAGACGCTCTCAAGGTCTCTATGATGTCATCAGCTCCCTCGACGGAAACACAGCTTTGTTCTGGATGGTCATCCATCCACTATTCTATATGTGTGTGTGTATGTGTGTGTGTGTAGTGTGTGTGGTGTGTGTGTGTGTGTGTGTGTGTGTGTGTGTGTGTGTGTGTATATGTATATATTTTATCTCCATACTGAAAGTAGCATTGTAAGTAAGTAGAAAAAGAGATTTTTTTGGCCCTGGTTAGAGCTTTTCTTTAAAACTGCAACAAGTAGCATGGGGAACCTAGCTCAGGAGAACAATCTTGGGGCTGAGTAGATTCCAAATCCCTGTGAATCAGGTCTGTGATTGGAGCATGGAGCTGCCAGAGACTTAGTGATTTCTAACAAGAGTGCTATAAAAGACTCCCTTGACCAGCGTTTCCTGTCATGCTTGTGTCCCAATGCAAGAGTGGAACAGTGTACTGGTATTTTAGGTGTTGGCCAGCATCTGCAGGCAACAGAAGGAATGCAGGAAGCTCTGTCAGACTGGCGAGGTAAGGTAGGGTACCTTTTACAGCTTACTGTTACTTGTATAGGGAACTGCAGGTAGGGGAAAGAAGCATCTGTGGGGTAAGTAACAAACAGCAGCTACTACAGGTGGGAATAGGAGACACCCTGTCGGGGTAGGTGCAGAAACTGTTTGAAAAGGGCATAAAGGAAGGGTTAATTAAAAAGAAAGAAGTAAAGAGGCAGATGGGTACATGGTGTGGTATAGCCAAGCAAGTAAAGAGAAAGCAAGGAAAGTAAAAACACCTTATCTACTGTAGAATAGAATGATAAAAGTACAGTAAATACTACTGGAAGGTGTTGGTGGGAAAAAACAAATACAGGAAGGGGACAATAAAGACAATGCACAGTTGATAGCAGTGAACAGCAATACATAAAGTCAATTATGGAGTGGGGAGTGCAATGGATGCAAACTGTAAGTTTTCAGGAGACATTCTGGAGATTGAGGTGCTGCCCTTCTGCACAACTCTCTGAGTTGAGGGAGGAGGTTGCTGGTCACCATGCTAAGCTGCCTAAAATGAGAGAACTCTTCCCCAGGGGCTACTGAGTCTACTGCCATTGCACTGAAGGTTGCTTAGGAGAAGGAGGGCGGGCTGGACCATGGTTGGCTCCAAGAGGGTAGAGTGGCAGGTCAGGGGCACATTCCTCAGCCTGTGCTACTATAAAATTTCTTTGCAGTTCTAGCAGGATGGGACTGCTGGGAGGAGCACCAAAGTAGTGGCAAGGGAGGATGTGGGGTCCTCAACAGGGAACAGGGTAGATCCTAAGGTGGGAGTTAGAGGACCAAAGCAGAGGAGAAAGAAGCTTCTGATGAGGGACTCACTTGTTAGTATAGGTAGATCTGGGAACAGGAAGTGGAGCTGAGAGGGAGGTAAATTACCTACCAGGCACCATGGCTTGGAGGGATGGGCAGCAGATCCTAAGGATTGCTAGAATGGCAGGACAGGGAGGAGCTAGATGTCATCGTCCACCTGGGGGCTAATGACCTAGTAAAGGGCGGGGCAGAGATTGTGCAGGGAGCATTCAGGGAACTGGGGAGGGGTCTAAAGCAAGTAGCAAGCATGGCGGCTTTTGCCAAGGTGCTGCATGCGTATGGACAAGGGGAAGACAGGGTACTCCACACCAGGAGCTTCAACTCATGATTAAAAGAATGGTGCAGAGTAGAGGGGCTCAGCTACACTGAGAACTAGGGCCCAACCTACACGATTTAGTTGAAGTAAGGGTGTTTCAAGTTAATCTCCGATCTAATCAAGGGTTCTGTCTTAATACTATTCTAGTAAAAAATAACAATGTCTTGCCCCTTCTGTTCATTAGCTCCATGTTTTTGGAATTATTTACCACTTTTCCTGAGATCCATCTGATCATTACCTGGGTTTAAAGGAAAGCTTAAACAATATTTAATGTCTCTTGATTTTTATGTTTGATAAGTGTGATTGTGTTGTTGATGTATTGTTGTGTTCCATGTTTTAATGTCTGGGTTGGACTGGAAGAAGGGCATGCACCCAATGTCCTTACACGGTTAACAAAATTTAAATAAAATAAAAAACTGTAAGGATGAGGGCGTGTACAGAGGTGATGGCCTGCATCCATCTGGGACAGGAACCACAGTTCTTTGTTGATGACTTAAATGTTACCTTGATGCACATTTAAACTAGCTGAGGGGGGAGCAGAAAGACAAAGGGAGGCATAAACTGCACCTCACCATAGACTGAAAAGTTGGAAGGGAGGACCCGATGGGACGATAATCCCACAGGGAGCAGGTTAATGGGGATGTCAGAGAAGTAGAGAACAAGGGGATGGGATCAAAGCTCTAAAAAGAGAAAAATAGAGGCAAGCACAAGGGAGGGAGAGTGGAGTTGAGGCAGAGTTGTAGAAAGGTACAGAGGGCATTGTGTGCAAATGTAAGGAGTCCTGGAAATAAATTCCAGACCTAGAGGCCATCATGACGGAAGCAGACCTGGATATTGTGGCCATTACTAAGTCATGGTGCGGGTAGCCAAGACTGGGACATGGCCATACCAGGCTACATTCAGTTCAAGAAAACAGGGATGAAGGGAAGGAGATGGGTGGTGCTGTATGTAAGGAAGGTATCAGGTGACTGGAAATGTATGGGAACCAGTGGAGAAATGAGGGGATGCAGATACTGTGGTCACCTTGGAAACGAGGCCAGAGTCACCTTTTGCACTGGGAGTGATATACAGACCTCCAAAACCGGGTGGTACGGATAAGGCAAGAGGAAAGCCATCAGCACAATGGCAGAAAAAGAGGAGGAGCTGTTGGTGGGGAACTTCAATCTGCTGGATGTAGATTGGACTCTTCCAGCTATAGCCTCAGCTAGGAGCAAGTACATCCTAGACTCCCTGCAGAGGGTGTTTCTCAGGCAACTAGTCAAGGAGCCCACTCATGATGGGGCAGTACTGGACCTGATATTTACAAAAAGGGACAGTATTGCAGACATCGAGAAGGGATGCCACCTGGGGGCCAGCACTCATCGCTCAGTGAGGTTTAACATGGCAGCAGAGGCAAACCACACAAGGATGAGGGTCTTGAACTTCAGCATTGAAGATTTTAAAATAGGGGTGAATGCATCAGATATGATATTGTGGGAGGGATTGTTTGGGTGGGGTGGAGGAACAGTGGTACAGATCAAGGGATGGCACAGTGAAGGCAACAAACCTTTCTAAAAGAAGTGAGCATGAGCAGGAGAAAAAAGTGTACACTATGGTTCTCAAGGGAAGTGGCTGCAAAGGTAAGGGGTACATTCAAGAGGTACAAAGAAATGCAGAGGGAAGAGGTATAGGGAGCTGTACCAGGATAGAAAAGCAGAGAGAAGCAGAGAAGGCTGCGAGGTGCACAAAGGCACAAACTGAGAAAAGGATAACCAAAGCGGTAACTAAGGGGGGGGTGGACAATATCTTCTTTAGGTACATACAAAAGAGGATGATAAGGGAAGGGATTTTGACGTTAAGAAGAGCAGCAAATAAACACAGAAACATAGAAACTGTCGGCAGATAAGGACTGCTAGGCCCATCCAGCCTACCCGTAAACCACATACTTGGTTTCAGCCCCTGAACCTATCTGGTCAGTGGCTTCCCTTCACCTGCCCTACCTCCAAGGTTCCCTTATGTCTGCCCCAGGCAAGCTTAAATCCCTCTACAGTGCTCACTCCCATCACCTTCTGTGGCAGACTATTTCATGTGTCCACCACCCTTTCCATGAACAAAAACTTTCTCACATTCCTTCTTAGCCTGCCACCTTCCAGTTTCATATCATGCCCCCTCGTTTCTGTACTCCTGTATTGGAAGAGGTCTTCCCCCTGCACCTTGTTAATGTCCTTAAGGTACTTGAATGTTTCTATCATGCCCCCCCCTTTGGTAACCCGAGAGGTGGGCACATGAGGAAGGGCACCGTCCGTTAAGGTGACTCCTTCCCGGCGCAATCCCTCACAGCGATGGGGAGGGTAGGGCAACTGGATGAGGCTGTGGGCAACTGGATGACAGGATGTCACTATGTATACGCGTGCAGGGAGTGAGTGGGAGGGAGCATGGCGAGTGTGGGCTGGGAGGGGATGGAGAGGCTGTAGGGGATGGCGCTATGGTGGCTGTCCGAGCTGCATCATGGCATCGGGGGTTGGCTAGTGGTTATGGTGGGAGAGGTACCAGGTTCAGGACCAGGTGCCGGTGTGATTTTATTGTGCCCAGCCTGAACCTTTATTTTTTTTCCTGCTTTCACCCCCCCCGACATGCACCCCCCTGGAGTTCAGAATCCTTAAGTAGGGGAGTGCTGGGGGCAAAGCCCCACCACAGAAAGCAGTAAAATACTGTCCTGGCACCGTTGCCCTAAGGCACCAGGGTTGTCAGAGTGCCGAAAATGTTTTCAGCACTCTGACTGAGCCATTATCACATAAACTCCCCCACCCTCCTCCAGCGGGTACATACTGAGGTACTTTAATCTCTCCCTCATAAGTTTTGTGGTGTAAACTCGTACCATCTTTGTTTCCCTTCCCTGGACCGCCTCTACTCTATCAATGTCCTTATGTAGGTGCAGCCTTCAGAACTGTGCACAGTTCTCTGGTGAGAGCCTGACTAGTGTTTTATACAAATGCATCACTACTTCCCTCCTTCTGCTAGTGATACCTCTGCCTATGCACCCCATTATGCCGCTGGCCCTCCATGCAGCCTTGGCACTCTGCTTAAACATCTTCAGGTCAGACTGTGCAAAGTAGGATCAGGAAAAAGCAGGTATACTGAACAGATACTTCCATTCAGTCTTTACAGTGGAAGGGAAGGGGGATGAATCACATAAGAAGAGCAGGAACATTGGGGGGAGGGAGGGAGGTAAGCACAAGTCCATTCACGTGGAGCCCTCAACTTCTGAATCTGAAAGTGGATAAAGCTATAGGACTGGATGGGGTACACCCAAGCATGCTGAGGGAACTTAGGGAGGTACTGGCTGCACCTCTGACAGCCCTAGTCCACAACTCACTAGGAACATGAGTGGTTCCTGAGGACTGAAGGAGTGCAGATGTAGTCCTGCTTCATAAAAGTGGTAGCCGGGAGGAAGCTGGTAACTACAGGCTGCTCAGCCTGGTGTCAGTGATGGGGAAGTTAATGGAGATGCTGCCAAAGAAGAGACCAGTGAAGTATCTTGAATCCAGTGGGTTACAAGACCAGAAACAGCATGGATTAATGTGGGGGGGGTGGTCATGTCAGATGAACTTGACCAATGTCTTCGACTGGGTGACAAGGGAAATAGATCAGGATGGGGCAGTGGATGTGGCCTACTAAGACTTCAGTTAGGCCTTCAACACCATACCAAATAGGAGTCTTATAAAGAAACTGGGCAGTTTGGAGTGGGTCCCCAGGTGGTACACTGGGTACAGAACTGATTGAAAGGCAACAGAGGGTTGTGGTAAATGGCTCTCACTCTGGGAAGGGGGGGGTGACCAGCATGGTATCTTAGGGCCCAGTACTGGGATCAGTCCTCTTTAATATCTTTATAAGTAACATTGCAAAAGAGATGGAAGGAAAGGTATGCTTCTTTGCAAATGACACTAAAAATCTGCAATAGGGTAGACACTCTGGAGGGGGTGAAGAGAATGTGTAGAGACCTGAGAAAACTCAAAGAGTGGTCAAGGGTATGGCAGCTGGGTTTAAATGCTAAAGGTGTAGAATCATGCACATAGGACACATAAACTTAGAGGTGGAATATAAAACTGGGTCACTAAAAAGGAAAAGGACCTTGGGGTAATTATATCTGATGACCTCGATGTTGTGATGTAATGTGACAAGGCAGTGGGTAGACCAGCGTGATGCTGGGGTGCATAGGGAGAGGTATCACCAGCAGAAGGAAAGAGGTGATGTTACCACTGTATAGATCAATGGTCGATCCTATCTGATGTACTGTGTTGGCCAGGTTCTAAAAACCGCATCTCAGGAAGCACATAGACAGGGTTGAGGCTGTGCAGAGGATGGCAACTAAAACGGTGCAGGAGCTGCACTGAAATCTCCATGAGGAGAGACTGAGAGATCTTAATATGTACACCCTGGAAGAGAGAAGGGACAAAATAGACATCTATATGTAACCCCTTTGTTACCCGGGGTTACTAGAATCCCAGTAAGACCTAGTGGTAGGCAGGGAAGGCAGCTTGTGAAACTCCAGTTAAATGGGTTTCACACTGTCTCACTCTGTTCTCAGTCTCAGCTGAGACTGAGGGATGACATCACCAATAGAACTTTCGCGGCTTCATAAGTCACATTGGAATCTGCAGCAAAGGGAGTTAGATAGAACGTTAGGAATTTTAAAGTGAAAGTCTGCAGTTTGGCTTGAGAGAGTGAAGTTTGTACTCAAGTGGTGGAGACCGCTATTTTCGGGTCTCAGTGCCCCCTCCCTCTGGGGGAATGTAAAGATTCCCAGCAGATTCCTGGGGCAATCCCCTTAATTCTGCTAAGTGGAGGAAAAGCTGCCTATTTAGTCCAAGATTTATTTTGGAAGATGGAAGATTTGTGAGTCGCCTGTGGGGCACCTGCAACTTAAGGGTGAGTGTCTGCTCTGGCTAAAAGGGCATTTGTTTTCTTCACCCTGGGACTTGTATGAAAATCTAGGGATTGAACTACATATTGGGAAGCCTAGAGAAATGGGCCAAGCAAGTAAAAGTAGTGTCAAATCCCAGAGTTTTGTGAGATGCAAATAATATGTAGAGGAGATGCGACAGATGTCTACCCTTAATCTACATTTAGAAGTTCAACAAGGAATTGTTCAGTTTTCCAGAGAAATGGCCAGGTATGGGCTGTGGAAGCTGGAGGTGGGTGGCCCCCATCTTTAGTGACCAGGTCCACCTCTAACGATTTCTTCTGTGTTTTCTACTTTGCCTCAGGCACTTGGCCAGTGATGGGGGAAGTACCCAGACGTGGGATTGTAAGGAAAATTCTCTCTAAGAATCGCAGAATCTAGTGTGGTGTGGGGAGCGCTACAGGATAATTGGTTCATTCTTCCAATGGACGCATGCGAATGGATAATTGGTTCATTCTTCAAATGGACCGTGGATCAAGTGGCCGGCAGGGGAGCCGGGCCCATGGGGAAAACCCAAGTGTGTACAAGTCGGGCTGTGTACCCAAAGCTGCTTGCAAGTCCGGGCTGTGTGCCTGGTGGGTTCAGAGTCTGAGGGCTGGAAATGGTGATAAAGTGTTCTGTAGTCTCTAATCTGCATTATCAGGAAATGTAGCCCCATGGGGGTCCGTCTATGCTTTGTTTGTTCAGCTAGTATGTGAATAAAAGCCACACTGAAGAATCCCATTCCTGGTTCTGGACATTACAGTTATTGCTTCCTGTGTTTGGATTTACTTGGGTGCCCCTGTACAGAATAGCCAAACCTAGGTCTCCCTGTGCCAAGTAACCTTATCCTCCCCGAACCCAGGTCCCCATTAGGTACTGCTGTCAGCTTCAACAGCATGCCACCTGTTGTTTTGGCAAAAAGGCAGGGGTGAGGGGTTACAAAAATGGAGGCACCACTTTGGATTTTGTTCTGGGAGGAAGGTGCTTGGGCAGGAGGGCTAACGTTTTGGCTATCTGGCAGTGGGTAGCCCAAAAAGCTGAAGCAATTTCCCTAGTGTGTTGCTGTGTGCTGTGGATCTTGTACTGCTGCTTAAAATTGCCAACTGTTTACCAAGGAGCTGTAAAGCCAAAGAGTGTGCCCTTGTCCTCAAAATTGTTTACAGCGTTTTGGCTGCTTGTTAAAATAAACTTTGGTAAAGAAAAGTGTGGAAGACTAGGGGTAGCAACAGGAAAATTGTGCCCTGGACATTTGAAATGCTTTTAAAATGAACTGTGGTAAAGAAAGTGTGGAAGACTAGGGTAGCAACAGGAAAATTGCTGCCTGGATGTTGGAAATGCTTTTGAATTGACTGAGAGACTGCAGTGTAAATGGCTATGTTAAATGGCTGAAATGGGCTCCCGCCGTGGAGTCAGTTGAAAAACAAACAAACAAAAAAGTTACATTCTGCAGTTTAAATTTGCCTGCTCGACGATCGCCATGAGGAGAAGAGCCCTCCATGAGGAAGAAGAGGCTCATTTGCATGGCGTCATGTGGTTTGTCAGGCTGCAATCAGTCCCACCCCTCAGCCAGCTCTACAGAGACTGCCCCAGCATTCGAGAGGGAGTGAGAGTGGAGTGCGTGTACTGGCAGTGGAGCAGCGTCACAGAATGTTAAAATCGCTGTAAACCTTATAAAAATAGACTTTGCTGTTTAAAATCGGGCTCAACCCGCTAATCAATCATCAGAATTGCTAAAGTGGTGGTCAAGAAGATGATCGGTAGGACTGCCCACCCGTTTCTGTTCTGAGGCCTCAAAGAACTGGCTGCAGGCCGTTTTTCCCCATCACAGCAAACTGCTACTGATAACAGTGAGTAACCACTTTAAAACTGCTCAAACAGTGATTTTCAGCCCTATGCCATATAAATGTGTATGCAGCAGTGTAGTTGCTTTGCAAGTAACGACTGTGTAAAGTCCTGCCAGCAAGTGCAAGTCTGTTAAGCCATTGACTGTGTGCATAGTAATGAATTTAGCCTCAGTTTAAAGTTTGCAGCCAGAGAGAGACTGTGGGTTGTAGCAAAGTGCAGCACTAGAAATACAGGCAATCCTGTGCTAAAAAACCTGAAGCTTTAAGGGACTGTGAATAAAATGAATGTTACCAACATGTAAAAAGTCTTTTGAAAATCCCTTAAATGTGTTTAAAGCAAGAACAGAGCAAGTTGTGCAGTTTGAGCAAAAGTTATCAGTAGTTTGTGTAAATCGGGTGCGCAGTGAATTCTAAATGTTGATGCACAGGAGTGCTGCCGCCGCCATTACAGGGTGGCGTAGTAAAGTAAACACAGCAGTAGAGGAGCCATTTTACAGCTAAAGAGAGTGTGTTCAATAAAGTGGGACTTTCATTTACAGTGAACTTTTGTTTATTTTTCTGCAGTTATGGCCTCAGGACCACCTCGTCACCCGGATCATGTCCGGGTTGCAGTAACAGCAGCAGTAAATAGACTGAGGGATATTGAAAAGTGGTGCTATGGAGGGCAACTGCCTCCTCATGTGGCGATTCCTAATTTTCCAGTGCATGTACAGTATGCCAAACATGCTTGAGAGCTGGAAGGGATGTCTTCATGATTCCTTACTGTGCTGGATGCCTAGAAAAATATGGCTTGTATAAAGCGCCTCAAATTCGGTTGGCTCCCACATGGACACAGGTTCAGGAATCTGCAGTTGGCAGCACAGAGCACCAGGCAGAGCCTGTGGAGGAAGGTCCCTCGGGGGAGTGAGGCACAAAGCTAGAGGGTGCAGAGTTAGAGACAGAACCAGGAGTTGAAGTTTAGGATGCTGGATCCCAGAAGGAAAGTTTGGATAAAGCATCAATAGACCCCTGGGGGGGGGGGGCTAGCCCAAGTCTCTTAGGCGAAGACGAGATGCGGGAGGCCTTTGAATGGGAGGTGTCAACCTCCGCGCCTAGTGATGAATGGATAGTCTCAGGGGTGAGAACGACTGCTCACTCCTGGGCTCAGATCCTCAGTGAAGAGGAAGATGAGGGGGAACCTATGTGGCCTTGTGAAAAAGGAACGAGTACACAGCCTCAAGATCTTGCCTCGAAGGAATGTATGGAAGAAAGTGGTGATGCCACTGCCCTGGCTTTACAGGAGGAAGAAGTCAGAGATCGTTCCTATTTCCTTAAGGATGCATAGCTGGCAGAACCAGGACTGGCCACCCCCAAGCCAGGCCAGCGGTCTCAGATTGACCAAAGCAAGTAATGAGGAGAGACTGGTTCGTAGAAAGGCAAATGAGATCTATGGTATGACCTTTCCTACCTTTCCTCGAAAAGTCTGGGAGGAGATTGAGAACTGCAGGAAATCCTGGATCTGGGATGAAGCAATAAAAAGTGTGCATCCTGGGGCCAACAAACATGTAAAGAACAGACTGTTCCACGAAAAGCATACCCAGTGGAAGAGAGGCAGAACACTGTTTATAGACAGAGTGAGAATAGTGGACGGAGAGGGACGTGAAATCTCCCACTGTGTGAATTATGTGCTCCCAGATGGGGTAATAATTCAAGCTCTTGATCCCCCGGTACTATTGGCCTCAGTGCAAGGACCTCTCAGCAAATAAGCCCGTGCCTACAAAATGGAGAGCCAAGCAGTGGTAGTAAATACTGCCACACCAGACTGTGAAGTGCCTTTATTGATCCGCCAATATGGACATCCAGGACTCAGGTGCCCCACATTCATCAGTCTACAGTGTACTGGCCTTTCCAGAAACCATCGACTGGCCCACCAGATGACTTCAGATCCAGAGAGGACACCAGCCCAGCTGTATTCTGTTCATTGCCTGGTAATCGGATGACGTCGGACCAGCTGTTTTCTTTTTGTTCCTGTTCTAAGGTTCCATCTCCAGAGATGACATCAGCCCAGCTTTTCCCAGATGTTCCCTCCTGTGGTTCCCGGAAGATGTCCGCCCAGCTGTATCGGAAGAAATGCTGCCAGGGAGAGTCTTCGTCAGAGGTGCAGGTCGGTGCCGAATTTTTCATACTACAAGTGGCTGGTAAGTCCGAACTTTTCTATTTTTATGACATTGCAGTACCTACTCCTACACTAACAGAATTAAAATTTGGGAACTGTCACAAAGACTCTCCCTTCGGGACTTTGGCCTGTTAGAACTGTGCTTCACCGGCTCCGGCCCAGGAGAGACTCTTTATTGGACTAGCCTTCGGGCATTGTGGTCACTAGTTGGGACTTTTAGGCACTCCATCCCCCAAAAGTGTATTGTAAATAATGTCGTTGATTTCTAATGTAAATACTGTTTTTCTACCTTTTCTAAAAATCTTTTGGGATTTTTCAGTGTTTTGATGGTAGGGGTCTAGGTAGACTGTGTATGTAGATTAGGAGAGGTGTGTTTGTCTTTCTTTTCTTACAGGTGTTCCTGGGAAGACAGAAGAAGACAAGAAGAGGAGGGAGGGCTCATCGGAGTTCCTCATTAGTATTTTAGTGTGTAGAAATTTAAAGCACTGTGGTGTTATTGTTGTTATTGCTGTATTAACCCTTTCCTTCCACAGGTGTGGTTGTGGGGGTAGGGAGGAGACAGTAATGTGGTTTTAATGGTGTGTGGTTGCAGGTTTCCCAAGGTCGGGGAGGTCCCCAGGTTGTTTTTGTTTTGGGGTATTAGGTTAAAAGGCAGATAGGTTTTCCCTAGAGGGTTAGGGGGGATAGACAGGCTGTGGTCCTGAGTGGCCATTGGGACCGCAGTGCTGATCTATCAGGACTATGCTCTGGATAGTTCTACCAGAGCCACTAGGCATCCATAGTAAGTGGACAGTGTAGAGGCTGATATGTCAGCTAAAGGCCTCTAGGCCCTTAGTGTTGCCTGCCTGTGCCTGCACATGGTAGGAGGGGCCTGATCACCCCCTCCACTTGAGTAGCACATAGGGTGGGATGGCCTAAGGCTGGGTAAATAATGACTGCGGACAGTCATTTTCCTGGTCAGGCAGTGTAACCCCTTGTTACCCGGGGTTACTAGAATCCCAGTAAGACCTAGTGGTAGTCAGGGAAGGCAGCTTGTGAAACTCCAGTTAAATGGGTTTCACACTGTCTCACTCTGTTCTCAGTCTCAGCTGAGACTGAGGGATGACTTCACCAATAGAACTTTCGCAGCTGCATAAGCCACATTGGAATCTGCAGCAAAGGGAGTTAGATAGAACGTTGGGAATTTTAAAGGTGAGAGTCTGCAGTTTGGCTTGAGAGAGTGAAGTTTGTACTCAAGTGGTGGAGACCGCTGTTTCCGGGTCTCAGTGCCCCCTCCCTCTGGGGGGGGGATGTAAAGATTCCCAGCAGATTCCTGGGGCAATCCCCTTAATTCTACTAAGTGGAGGAAAAGCTGCCTATTTAGTCCAAGATTTATTTTGGAAGATGGAAGAGTTGTGAGTCGCCTGTGGGGCACCTGCAACTTAAGAGTGAGTGTCTGCTCTGGCTAAAAGGGCATATGTTTTTTTCACCCTGGGACTTGTGTGAAAATCTAGGGATTGAACTATATATTGGGAAGCCTAGAGAAATGGGCCAAGCAAGTAAAAGTAGTGTCAAATCCCAGAGTTTTGTGAGATGCAAATAATATGTAGAGGAGATGTGACAGACGTCTACCCTTAATCTACATTTAGAAGTTCAGCAAAGCAATTGTTCAGTTTTCCAGAGAAATGACTGGGTATGGGCTGTGGGAGCTGGAGGTGGGTGGCCCCCAATTTTTAGTGACCAGGTCTACCTCTACGGATTTCTTCTGTGTTTTCTACTTTGCCTCAGGCACTTGGCCAGTGATGGAAGTACCCAGACGTGGGATTATGAGATAATTCTCTCTAGAAGTCGCAGACTCCTAGTGTGGTATAGAGGCCACTACAGGATAATTGGTTCATTCTTCCAATGGACAGCATGCGAATGGAATAATTGGTTCATTCTTCAAATGGACCATGGATCAGAAATGGCCCGGCAGGGCCGGGCCGTGGGAAAACAGGAGTGTGTACAAGTGGACTGTGTACCCCAAAGCTCGTGGCAAGTCAGGCTGTGTGCCTGGTGGGTTCAGAGCCTGAGGGCTGGAAATCATGACAAAGTGTTCTGTAGTCTCTAATCTGCATTATCAGGAAATGTAGCCCCATGGGGGTCCGTCTATGCTTTGTTTGTTCAGCTAGTACGTGAATAAAAGCCACACTGAAGAATCCCATTCCTGGTTCTGGACATTACAGTTATTGCTTCCTGTGTTCGGATTTACTTGGGTGCCCCTGTACAGAGTAGCCAAACCTAGGTCCTCCTGTGCCGAGTAACCTTATCCTCCCCGAACCAGGTCCCCACTAGGTACTGCTGTCAGCTTCAACAGCATGCCACCTATCATTTTGGCAAAAAGGCAGGGGTGAGGGGTTACATATGAATACCTCACAGGGGTGAATATGGTACAAGATGGGGATATTTTTCAAAGGAGAAGGTGCACAAGAACAAGGGGACATGCAGTGAAACTGGGGGGGTGGAATTTGGGAGGGCTGTGAGGAAGTATTTCTTCACTGAAAGAGCAGTGGTGAACAGCATTCCAGTGGACATGCTGGGGGTGAAAACCATGACGAGCTTCAAGCATGCATGGGGTAGGCACTAAGTAATCTTGGTAGGAAAGCAGGAGTGGGTTGGTAGCCAAAGATCAGGTAGGGTCTGCAGTGATAATGTAGGCCGGGAAAAATGGGCAGACTAGGTGAGATAAGCGATCCTTATCAGCCAACAAATTCTATGTTTCTATGTTTCTAAAATAAGCAAGCAATTCAACAAGACAGAGTGTGTATTAGGCAAAGAAAAATGCCTGCCCAGGGGCATTGTGAGGCCTGATGCTACAGGCAAAGGGCATTACAGATCCCTAAAAGGGGGTTATCGCAGCCTAAAGTACACTTTGGCATGTCTTACTGCACTTATAAAATGGGTGTGTAGGCATTTTGTTTTTGCCACTGCTATTTTTTGATATGACTTAAATATCTCTATGCTAGAAAACAAAATTATATTCTGTCCCTACTGTACAAATTGGCTCATGATATTTATATGCTCAGCTCCCCTCCTTCCTTGCCCAAGCATGGCCCCAGCCACCTCCCCCATCTAGAGACTGGCAGGGGGCAATGCTGTAGGAGTACTGCTGACAGGGGCTCACAGCACAGAATCAGTCTTCTTCCAAAGGCAATGCCATAAGAGCACAAGATGCTGGGTAACTCATAACAGAGGCCAAGCCTCCAACAGTGGAGTCAGTACAGGCAGTGATGTTGGAGCACTGATGGGGGGGGGGCTCTCAGATACTGTGCTTTGGCAGCAGCTGCAATGCAAGCATCTGTAAGATGCAGCAGCACTGAATATGGGAGCGCTATGGTTGCATTGTTTATAGCCTTTGTCTTGCAGGAGTAGGAACACTGGCTGTAGTGGTACTTCTTTCTAATGTTGCCACTTTTGTTCAGGGACATCATGCCAGGGGAGCTCTTCGGGGGGAGGAACACACAACTGAAAATAATTCTAACTAAAGCACTAAATAACACTTTTACCACCTTCCTCAGTACAAAAAGCTCTACTTGAATAGGAATTTTGTTTGGGGGTACATGCCCTCGATGGTCTGTGGGCATGATGGCCTACTTTTTCTTGCTATACAGAGATCCCACTAATCATAATGCTGTTGAGGGCACACTGCCACAATCTGAGCCTCTGCCATGAAGGAGTTAAACTAGTATGTGGTGTAGCAGCACTAGCTGTGGATGAGCTTGCAGTTCATCCTTTGTCATGCAGTAGTTGCTGCAGGCAATGGTGTAGGAGATTAATTACAACTGTTTCCTAACATCCACGGCACTTGGGAAGCTCCTTTAGTCCATGGACCGCTCCTATGCAATGGGAAGCAGGTACAGCAGCTATGATACACATATAGAAGTCACAGGTGAACACAATGGTTAACACACATGTCCATTGTCACAATCACAATGGTGTTCTATGAGCAAGATGATGTGATAATAGGATTAGTGCCTTTCAACAAATCACTGCACACTATTTTAACAGTAATTTTAGCAATTTGTCTGACATGAAAAGTCTACTGTGTTTAACCTTGGACTCCTTCTTGCATTCTTATAATATGCATTTGCTTCAAAGTAGATGGTGGAAGTCACAGTTAAGCATTGGATTAATCATGCAAACACAATCACTTGGTAAATACTGATACTGATATTTTTTTATTATCTTCTCTTACAGACACCGCACCATACTAGGATAACTCTATAAGAGGAATTCCCAGGCCATCCAGATCTAAACACAATTAAAAATAAAGGCTGCTTCCAAGTTTGGAAACCTGCATTTTCATGAGGGCTGAGCATAAGCTGCAGATTCCAAATTTGTGGGAAGTTTGCGAATTTTCACAAATTTGGTAACAGTATCTGGAATTCTGACTTTGACAAAATCTGAATCCTCTGAATGTCTTTGGTGAATATTCACCAGGTTCCATTAACTTTTCTGGCTGAATTGTGGAATGATACACCTGAACTGTGGCATGACAGTTCTGCCCAGTTCCCTTCTGTAGTTTAATACATTAATCTGCAATACACGTAATCACTCTGCAGTTCAGTAGAATTTCTACAGTTCTACATGTAACCCCCCTGTTACCCAGGGTGATAATTCAACACCTGACCGTTGTGCTAATGGCTGCAATGCAAAGACCTTCCTACAAATGTGCCCATGCCTACCAAATGGAAAGCAGAGTAGTGGTAGCCAGTGCTGCCACTCCAGCAGTTACTGTACCTATGTTGTTCCACCAGTCTGGACGTCCAGGACTCAGGTGCCCATGTTCATCAGTTCTACAGTGTACTGGCTTTCCAAAATCCATCGACAGGCCCACCAGATGACTTCAGATCCGAGAGGACACCAGCCCAGCTGTATCCTGATTCATCGCCTGGTATTGGATGACTTCAGACCAGCTGTTTTCCTTTTGTTCCTGTTCCAGGTTTCATCTCCAGAGATGACATCACCCCAAGCAGTTTCCTGATTTGCCCTCCTGTCATTTCCCGGAAGATGTCCTCCCAGCTGTATTGGAAGAATGCTGCTAGGGAGAGTCTTCTGCCGAGGACCAGGTGTGGTATCGTGTTGTTCTACAAGCGACTGGTAAGTCCAGACTTTTCTATTCTTATGACATTGCAGTACACACCCTACACTAGCAGACTCCAGATGTTTGAACTGTCCTCAAAGACTCTCCCCTTTGGGACTTTGGCCTGCTAGAACTGTGCTTCACCGGGCTCTGGCTCAGGAGAGACTCTTTAATGGACTTGCCTTCGGGTACTGTGGTCACTAGATGGGACTTTTAGGGCACTCCATGCCCCAAATATGGTGTATTGTAAAAAATATAATTGTTTTCTACTGTTTTCTAATGTTTATACTGTTTTTCCTACTTTTCTAAAAAAAATCTTTTTGGGGATTCTCCAGTGTTTTGATGGTAGGGGTTTAGATAGACTGTGTATGCAGATTAGGAGTGTGTGTTGTCTTTCTTTTTTTGCAGGTGTTCCTGAAGAAGATAAGAAGAGAAGACAAGAAGAGGAGGAGGGACTCAGCAGAGTTCCTCAGTAGTACTTTAGAGAGTAGTGGTTAAAGTACTGTTGTTGTTGTTGTTACTGTGTGTAACTTTTCCTTCCACAGGTATGGTTGTGGGGGAGTGCGGGAGTAATGCATAGCATATGGTATTAGCTCCTCCTGGTGGTGGTTGCATGGTGTCCAGGGTCGGGGGGAGGTCCCCTGTTTAATTTGTTTTGGGAATTTTGAGTTAGAGGCAGACAGATTTTCCCTAGAGGGCTGGGGGGGACAGACAGGATGTGGCCCTGACCTGCAGTAGGGGTTGCGGTACTGATCTATTAGGGCTATGGTCTGGACAATTCTACCGGATCCACTAGGTACCCATAGTCAGTGGGAAGAGTAGATGCTGGTGCGTCAGCCAAAGGCCTCTAGGCCCTTAGTGTTGTCTGCCTGTGCTGGCACATAGTAGGGGAGCAGGTAGCACTACCTCCTCGTAGTCAACACATGGGGTGAGATGGTCTAAACCGGGTGACTAATGACTGCAGACAGTTATTTTCCTGGCCGGGTGAGTGTAACCCCCTGTTACCTGGGGTTACTAGAATCCCAGTTAGACCTAGTGGTAGGCAAGGGCAGGCAGCTTGTGAAACTCCAGTTAAATGGATTTCACACTGTCTCACTCTGATTTCAGTCTCAGCTGAGACTGAGGGAAGACATCATTTAGAACTGTCGCAGCTGCATAGCCACACTGGAATGTTGCAGTTGGAGGTTAGAGTAGAACATTGGGAATCTGAAGTCAGTCTGTTGCAGTCTGTAGTAGAGGAAGGATGTGCTCTGCTGGAAGCAGGCCCTCAAGTCCTAAACTCTGTTAAAGAGCTATTTTTGTAGAGGCGTGTGTTATCACCTGGAAGAACACAAGAAAAGCCAAGTGAAGTGGTAGAGGCTGCTTTCAGTGATTCAGGACCCCATCCCTGCGGGGATGGGGAGAAGGAATCAACCTGTTTCAAGGGGCAAACCCCCTGGTCTGGCTAGGAAACAAGAAGCTGTATGAGTTTAAGTTCGTGCTGAGGCACCAGAAGTTCTGAATGAGATTTCTTTGAAGAGAAAATGCCTGTGGGGGACCTGCAACCAAGGGTGAGTTCGCTCTGCTAAAGGGCCAATGTGTTTTCACCTGAGACAAGATGAAACTAAAGTGACTGTTACTGGGGGGTCAGGAAAAGACAGCCAAGTACAGTTTGGAAGATGTGGGGATTGGACTGCTTAACTCTGTGGGGGGTCTGGAGTAATGGACACAGCCATTTTTTAAGTATGTAAGAGGAGGCAGTTTAGCGCAGTGGTCTAAGGCTCTGAGCTGCAAATCTGGTGAAATCCAGCAGACTAGACCTGGGTTTGAATCCCACAGCTTCCACTTGCATACTGTGTGACCCGGAGCAAGTCACTTAACTTCTTTGTGCTTCCCAGGTCGCTCCTTTAAAAAAGCTCTCAACTTAGTGTGCTATTCCAGGTTAAACAACTAAAAAGAAAAATTTCAAGTTAAGCACAAATGGGATAGAAAAACAGTAGACTGGATGTGACATACATTTAAAGAGAATCTACACAGCAAAGTGTTTTAAGGATGTGGTGTTACAGTCCAGAGAAATGGCCGGGTATGAATTATGGGAACGAGAGGTGGGAGACCCCCCCCCCCATCAGTAGTGACCAAATTCACCTCTATGGGTTTGCTTTGGGACACCTGTTGCTTTCTCTCAGGTACTTGGCCAGTACCTGAGAAAGTACTCAGACATGGGATTGATGAGGAAGATTCCCTGATGGAGCCAGAAGTGCTCATAGGTGGTTTAGGGAGCCACCACTAAATGTTCCATGCTATATGGAAAGTGTCCAAAGGGCTGTGAAGCTGAGCCAGAAACCGAAAAAGAGTTGAGTTAGGGCAGAGTGCCCAGAGTGTTTTGAGACCTAAGGGTTTCAGTGTAAAGAGGATGTGTTCTGATCTCCATAAATCTGCATTACCAGGAGTGTAGCCCCGTAGGGGTCCATCTATGTTTTGTTATTCTGTTCGATGTGAATAAAAGCCACACTTTAGAATCCCACATTCTGGTATTGGACATTACAGTTATTGCTTCCTGTGTCCGGAGTTACATGGGTGCCCCTGACTAGAAGTCAAACCTAGCCAAAATACTGAGGAATAGTTTTTTCCCCTAGCCCAGGTCCCAGGTAGGAGGTTACATATGGAGGCACCGCACAGTGCTAATAACACAAAAATACCACCAACCCGACCCCTGGGGTAACCCACCGGTTACATACATATTAATCCACAATTTATACATTCATTACACTGTTCTAAGTCCGAATTTCATAAAAGTTGCTAAAGTGCATTCTGAAATTTTACAGAAGCAGAATTCTGACTTTCACAGTAATTCCACTGGAGGAATTTTATTTTCGCACCTCACTAATTTCCAAACAGAAGCACTAGACCTTGTAAAGTACAGTCTACAACATGAGTGAACAAATTTGCTTCTAACATAAAAAAAAAATTGCTTCTAATTTTAGCCATACATTACATAAGTAGTAACACATGAGACGGCATGCATTAGGCTTATTCAATGCATTCCCTGGGTTGATTGTAAGGCATGAGACATAGCTGAGACATAGAAGTTGTAGGCACAAAATAATGTCAAACAATAAAGTTACAGTCTTTTTCTTCCTTAGAAAATGCATTTTACACTAAGACCCTTATTCTACCAGCTTCCTGAGTGGATATCATCAATTTTGAAGATGTGTCCCTGATTTTGGTCCTTTGTCCCTGATTTTTTAAGCCTTGTCCCTGATTTATAGGGCAGGAGGTTGAGAGGTATGCTCACAAGGCATCCATCTGCCTATCCCATCCTGCTGATCAACATCAGTTCTAGTACTTGATCCTCTGGTCAGAAATAGAAAGACAGATTTTGTCATCAGAAAAGGACCTTTAGACCCATCTAGTCTGCCCTTTGTCCCTACCTATTCTGTTATCACTGACCCTAGCTGCTCACAGTTGTCACTCCCTCCTCCCATTCCTCTACCTAATATGCCCATTAGCCTACCTGCAGATGCTTGAAGGTCCCCACGGTCTTTGTCCCCCCCCCACCTCTTCTGGAAGGCTGTTTCAGTCATTCACTGCCCTTTCCATGAAGGAATATTTCTGCACATCTCTCCTAAACCTCCCCTTTAGCTTCACTGCATGCCGCCTTGTCTAGTTCCTTCATTTTTCTGAAATAGATCCTCCACTTGACCTTGTTCACAGCTGTGAGGGTACTTGCAGGTTTCAGTCATGTCCTATCTTGCTCTCCTCTCCTCTCCTATCCTCTAGGGAGTACATGTTGAGTTCCTGCAGCCTTTCCTTGCATGGCTTCTTGTGCAACCCCCTCACCATTTTGGTTACTTCTCCTCTGTACTTCCTCCACCTTTTGGTGTCTTTGCAGAGGTGCAGCCTCCAGAACTGGACACAGTACTCCAGATGGGGCCTTACCAGTGAGCTATACAACAGCATCTCCTCCCCTGCCCTGCTAGAAATCCCTCTCCCAGTGCACCCCAGCATCCTGCTAGCCTTTCTCACTGCTTTGCCCCATGGAAAGTCACCTTGAGGTCATCAGATATGATGACCCCTAGGTCTTGTTCTAGCTTGGTGACTATAAGCTCCACTTCCCCCATCTTATACACAGCCCTTGCACTCCGCAGCCCTAAGTGCATAGCCTTGCACTTTTTGGCATTGAAACCCAGCTGCCACCCCCTACACCATTTCTCTAGTTTCTTCAGTTCCCTTTACATTATCTCCACCCTTCCTGAATGTCAGCCCTGTTGCCTATTTTTGTATCATCCTCAAAGAGACACACCTTCCCCTCAAGCTCCCTGCTATGTCATTTATGGAGACATTGAAGAGGACCATCCCAGCACTGAATCCTGTGGCACCCCACTAGTCACTCTCCTATTGCCTGAGTGGCTACCATTTACCATCACCCTTTGCCTCTGAATCCCTTAACTAGTTTGATACCCAGCTTGTCACCTTGTTCCCCACCCCAAGGCTGTTTAGTTTCTTAACTAACCTCCTGTGTGGCACTGTGTTGGAAGCCTTACTGAAATATAAACAGACTTTATAAAATGGACCGAAAAAATCCACAATGCTGATTGGCTGAAACCTAGTTTCAGCCGTGTCCTTATCAGCATGTATTGTGTCAACTGGCACTACCCTTCATTCCCCAGCCCAACAACAGGCCAAAATCAATGAACTGGGCCAGCTGAAAACAGAAACAAAGCCTGGCACAGCTGACAGCGAGACTTCCCATCGCTCTGACCCAGCTCCGGTCTCAATGCCAGCTGCAGCCCCCCCCACCCACCAAGAAATATCTCTCGCTGTTGCCACCTTTTAAAACTCCTTACCATAATACTATTACTATCACTAGCCAATCATTTAAATTATTTAAATTATCACCTTTTTTTCTCGTTCTCTTAAGAAAGTCGCCTATCATCCAGTGAGCACTGCGCACGTGCCGCCATGACGCTGTTTCAAATGATACCTGAAAAAAAAAAACACTTCACCATCTTTACCATCACCTCTTGTCTACTCGATTACAAGTCAAACATTCATCGTAAACCATCTGATCAAAAGTTATTTTACTGTTTCCCACAATGCTGTAAAATGTAAGCTCCTCGCTACGGCGGCCCCCAAGAGACGCACTCGCTGCCGGAAAACCCGAAGTTACGCAAAAAATGACAGCATGCTCTCAGTCTTTCCACAGCAAGTACAAAAATAG
Source organism: Neoceratodus forsteri (assembly GCA_016271365.2). Lineage (NCBI taxonomy): Eukaryota > Metazoa > Chordata > Ceratodontiformes > Ceratodontidae > Neoceratodus > Neoceratodus forsteri. The sequence continues at coordinate 108,262,026 of CM028137.1, forward strand.
TATAATTAAATAAAATAGCATGTGTTCGTGATTCTACCGTCTGTGCCTGGGTGTCAGTGTGGGAGGGGATGGGGAATGGAGCAGCTCCACTGCCCTCACAAACAATTTGGGTCACTTACTTCCTCGTCCCACAGACAGCCTTTGGAAAGCAGAAGCTTCCCAAACATAAATAAATAAACCAATAACCATAAATTGTGTTTCACAGCTGAGCATAAACTGTGTTTGTAGCAATCATAGCCACACAACATGACCAATATATAAAGCCCTCCAGTGCAAATGATACAGTACTTTTACAGGGGACTATTTTAACTATTTCTTGGATTAAAACCTTTATTTTTAAATATTTCTAACTTTTTATTCTTTTTCTTTTTCTAATTAGTTTGGGGCCCATTTTATATGCAATAAGACACTCCGAGTGTGGTTTATCTCTGATAAAACACATGCAGGTGCATAAGAGCACTCGGCGCAAGCGCCTCATGCCTAACAATGCACCTGGGCATGCTCTTATCAGGAGATGACCCACACCTCAGAGTGCCTTATTGCTTGCATATCCACTGTTCTCCCTTGATCCACCTCCCTGGTAACCCACTCAAAGAAATCTATGAGATTAGATTGGCATGACCTTCCTCCTGTGAAACCATGCTGCCAGTGGTCCTACAGCCCTTTGCCTCCAAGTTCTCCATAGTACTCTCCTTCAGTAGTGTCTCCATTAATCTCCCAACCACTGATGTGAGACTGACAGGCCTGTAGTTGCTAGCATCCTCCCTACTACTGCTTTTGTGCAGAGGGACGACATGCCAAATGCCAGGCAGGTGACTGCATTACTAATGGAAAGTAATGTCATTCTGCAGAGCTGCCAGAAAAGGTAGGTGCTGCAACATATAACAGCCAGCTAGTGTTGCTCGGATTGTATCCTACCAGGACGTATACCATCAGATACCATCATTTTAGTTGGATATCAGATATCCTTGGATGGCATAGATATCCGACCAATGATCCAATCTCCTGGAATCCACCAAAAGTATTCAAGGTATTCATGGATCTGACCTAGCTCTGATGTATCCAACCGTCGGATCCAACTATCTGAGTTGGATACGATGGATCTGACAGAGGATCCATTGGCCGGATTCTAGGTTGGATACCAGCAGTAGCCGACAGAGGATAGTCAGATCCACAAAAGCATTATCTGAGCAACACTACAGCTAGTGCATCTACCCTATAGGCAAACAGCATCACCTTCAGTAAGTGATGTATCAGTATGTCTCCCAGCCCAGAACCCAACCTGAATCCCATGCTGAATCTGGATTTAACTTGTAGTCCAGCTTTCCCCCGCCGGAGCCCTTGAGGTGCCAGCCTAGCACCTGATAGAAGTGAGTTGTATGCCTGAACTCCAGGAGTACAGTGGTGTTCAGCAAGATTTCAGTGCCTCCACCTGGGATATTGGATGAGTGGTCCAAGTCACTAGAATCTCAGGACCTAATGACTGATTCTGTTTCCTTGGGGATTTGTACTAGTATCTCCAGGACCACAGATCCTATGCCCTACGTGCACTTTAAACAGACACACAGATAATCTGAGTAAGTGTGCAGACTGAATCTTTACTAGGTCCAGGAAAAGTCAGATGGTACACACCATTATGAGCAGGTTGCACACATAAATCTCTTATGCACTCATCATGGAGCACCTCACTTGGCTCGGCAGACACTCGATGGTGAGGTATACAATGCCCAACCCTGCACAGATGCCGCCATGGGATTTTATCCCTATAGCCTAACAGGGACTGTAGTGCCATGGCCTCCTATGCCCATATGGGTGATTATCTCTACTATGAGCATCCTCTCAGGTTTCAAGGCTTGGAGTAAATCCCTTTAGGTGCTACAGGATTACACAATTTTTGAACTCAGACATTTCAGATCACTAGCCCTCTTCTAGGCTCTAATCTGAGATCCAAACTGCCATCGGTAAGTACCTCTTGAGCAGAGCACCCCAAGTGTCCTTTCCCTGGCCTCTCCTTGCCTCGTATTCATCTTCAGCAACCTAGAAAACTTCTCTGCCTCTCTCCTTCAAGTTTCTCCTTCTTAACTCCTGGATTTTAATCCTTTTCCCATTTCTACCAGATCCAGTAACTATTGCCTTCCTCCTAGTGAAGGGAGAGGTGTGCCACAAACTGATCTATGTAAGAAGAGCAAGTGATTCCAGTTCAAACTTAAGACCCACATAATCAAGGCTCTCTCCACCTAAGCTGTCAGTAAGGTGTACTGTATCTGCTGAGTTGTGCATGCCAGCAGCATACTACGCACCCCAATCCTTCAGCTATAAAGAGTGCCTCTCACTTGTAAATAGGCAGCTTCAATAGCAACTCCGACTAGGGGTACAAAAGCATACATCTGCCCACTGTGTAACCATTTAGGTTATGGATAGCCACAGTGGGCATCAAGTCAAATAGCTCACCTGTATGTCATTTGAAATAGTGATAGAAAAACCTTTTTGTTATCGGGAGAGTCAAATTTAAATGCAAGAAAAGATGAAGCATATTCAAATGTTTAGGCAATTTACTCACATTGTATTGCTTACCTAGAAGTGCAAAAATATCTGTAAATACTTCATCTGTAAACTGAGCTGTTTATTTAATTGTTGTTGATTGAAAGCAAGGTTAGAACTTACTGCACATTCCTATTTTCAGCCTTGTACCAGGAGAAACATTGATACAGAAGCAAACTGATTGATATTACATCATGCTACCATTGTTCTGGTGGAATGGTAGTGCTACCGTCTGGCGCTGCTGATGACTCAGGTTCGGTGGCAAACTCAGGGGCATCGAAGGGTTGCCAGGGGGAGAAAGATAAGCATCTGATGGATTGTTCTTTTTCTCTATGGAGGGAGGGACTTGGTGCTCAGCAACACTCTGACCTCTGGCAGTGATTAGGGGGTAGGTGCAACTGGGACCAGTGCTGCGGCAGGGATTGGTGGAGCAACGGATGTCTGCACTGCAGGAGAGGGAGTGCACCCGACACATGCTGATGTCATTGCATGTCTTCCACCACCAGGGGAAAAGAAAGACAATCCCTTTGTGCTGTGCACCATGAGTCAGGAGCTTTCGGGACTGCTTCCTGAATGCCACCCCGCAGGCTAATAGGGGACAACAAATTGATCTTGGTCTCTCCCACTGCCCCCTTGGAGCCCTGTTGTGAGGGATATGTCTTGGACTTCCCTGTGTGAGTCGACTGCGGGGATGCCCGGTGGGGGCTGTGGAGTCTCATGGGTTGAAATGGGATACACCTCTGCCAGGACAGGAATTCCATGAAGAGAATTATAAAACAATCTATGTTACTCTGTTGGCGAGTTAATTCATTTTGCTAGATGCCTTAGTAAATGCTGAATTGCTACATCTGTAGGCATGTAATACAATGTAAGAAAATTCTTTAAGTACTTTGTGTTTTTTTTTTTTTTTTTTGGTTTCTGACATTCATTATATTTTTGCACAGGGCACTCTAAATCAGGCAAGTGAGGGTTAAAATGTTCTGCACAAGTAAGTCTCCTTTCAGGATGAATGGTTAATTACACGAGTTCCAGTGTTGTGTTTCAAGAGTTCTTCAATCTTGTACAAAAGCAGTCTCACCAAGAAACAGATTGCCAGGAGGGTTGTTATGCCACATGACGTTATAACTAGAGGATTCTGGGAAAAGATCTGCAGGATTTTGAGAGGAGGTCCAGATAGTTAAGAGACAAGGAGATTGCAGAAGCCTCCTCTGAGAGCAGTTTGGGGTCTGACCATACCTATGTCTCTGGCTGTAACCATATTGGAGAGATATACCAGACTCAGTGGGTAGCAAATTGCTTCTGTATCTGAGAACTGGTACAAATCTCTTGACAGACCCAGTCCCTGGACAGCTGACCTGTATGGAGAGATGACACTTTAGGGATGGGGAGGGGCCTGTGGGAAGTCTCCACTCATGGGGTTTATCCAAATTGTTGCCATTGTGTGTCCAACTCCTGAGATACAGACATCAGAATGTCAGCAGTTACACTTATCAGGTGGGATTAGTGCTTACAGGTCCTTCCCTAGCACAGTAGTGCAGATTCTGGATATAAATCAGCCATCCTTGGTTGAAGCATGGAACTGTGGAGTGAATATCACTAAGACCCAAGACCGATACACAGGTTTGCCTGTCTGGTAAGCTGCCAGGGTAAAGACTATGTTTAGGAGGTAGCCATCTAGGGAGTGAAAGAGTCAGTAACCTGGGAGGAGGTATTGTGTGATCAGATGCCACTGGTACCACGTAAGGCTCCTCTCAAATAAAGGGTAAGCATTATGCTCTAATGTTTGCTGAAGAAAGAAAACTTAAGCATGGGGTGTACTAGCAGTGCTGAGCAGGAGAGGGTCTTGAAAGAACTGGATGATAACCAGAGCACCATGGAAATACTGTAATTTGTCCATCCTGATGCAAAATCTGGGGTTAAGCATTGTCCTGTTAGAGTATATCATGTAAGAAGCCCACTGAAGTGACTTCCGACAGTTGTCAGTGAAGCTGCCAGTCATAGTTCCTAATGGATAGTGATTAATGATCACTGTCCTTTGTTTGCTCCATGCAAGCGATAGGATACCCTAGAATGAGAATCTATGTTGACTATGTATAACATCTGATGAGTGCTCACACCTAAAGGCACGTGTAGATATCTTGTAAATAAGCTTGTCCTTTGTTTCACTGCTACTTTTAGTCTGTGCCCCCGATTCATTTTGCCTAATGTGGTGAACATAGGCTCAGTGATGCACCAGAGTGAGAGGTAAACTGAAAATTGTTGTTTACTGAAGTTGTAAGTTAGTCCCCATAGGCATAGAAAGTGCCCAGCCATAAAAGTACAGTAACTGCAGCCACTGAGGTTGCACCCAAAACCGGCTTCCTCCAGAAACAGCTAACGCAAACTACCACTCTACCTACAGTACATTTTCCCAAGGGGTAGCACCCATAGGGAAGTTCTATGAAAGCAGCTGCCTCAGGTACAAGAGGGGGAAAAGTGTGCTAATGAAAAACATTAAATGCGGAAAAGTCAGCACCAAGCACCCCACACCTAAGTGTGGGACTGGTCCCCATTTGTACTTTGTATGCAGAAAGTTTTTTTTTTAACTTACTGCTGCATAGTAGGTCATATCTGGCTGATCTTGCTGACTCCTAGACTAAAAATTGTTGTAACTAGAAAATCCAGAATCCTGATGTCAGTGCTGGGCTGCAGCAGTTGGAGGTTCTATAGCTTGCAGTGCATGTAAGAGCTTTCATAAGCTCTGATCAGATGTTCGTTGGTTCCGCTGTTCTCCCAGTGCTAAATACAGTCCTCTGTGACTGTACTTAGCCCAAGGAGGACGTTGGGACAAGCAAACAAAAGATAAGAGCAAATGAAAGCTTTAACATGCACTGCAGGCTATTGAATTTCCCAGTGCTGCAGCTCAGCTCTGACATCAGCTGCTGGGGATTCTGGGATTTCTAGTTACAGCAAATGCCAGCTTGTGAGACAGCAAGATCAGCCGGATACAATCTAACACTCTGCAGTAAAAAGTAAAAAATGTTTTTGCACATAAACTGCAAATTGGACTCAGACCCACATTTGGGTGTGGGGTTCCTAGTCAATAGTGCTCCCCTTTAAGGAGTCTCTGCAACAGTGATGGGCCAGGTACATGTGATTCATGCTGACCCAGGCTGCGTAACTCTGCTGCTGTGGACAGGCAAGTGATGGCTGGCATTCAGGATTAATGGCCATCACCACCATGCAACTGTTTACAGCACCACCACCGGACCCAGCTGTGTTGGGGCAGATTAGGAGACACAAGTGAGCATCCAATCAGATGGCCATCCTGAGTCCTGAAGTGGATTCCCTACTCTATGCGAGCTGGGAATTCTGGAAAGGTGAGGGAAGGTAGATTTTCAAAAGGCAGGCGACTGCCAGAATGCGTGCCCCCAGCCCTCCCTTTTTAACCAGAGGGCTGGGGCAGCACTGTAGGGGACTTATTGTCCCACAGCCAGTGGGGTTTCTTGGGGGGGGCACACAGATGACACTGCAGGGTTCCTGCCTCCATATCTTGCAGCCACCCCCTTGCTCAGCACTACATACCTTCATGAATGGCATCAAGTGTGAGCACAACCACAGACACACACCCAGACCAGCCACATGCATAGCTACATGACTGGCTTGGGGGATCCAGTGTGGAAGGGATGCATGTCTCTTCCATGAATACCACCGGACCCCTGGTGTGCAACATTCCATCTTAGGGTTGCCTACGGCTGCAGATCCATGGCGCGTAGGCAACCCATATGTCAATGCATAGACATCTATGATTTACAACCAATAATGCAAGGCTATGTATCCAAAGGACACACCAATTAAGGGCCAGATCCTCAAAAGGATACGCACCCTCAGAGGGGGTACACTAACTACCTATACAGTTTTTTTCTCTTAAAGTGAATTATTACTCATTTGTAATATATGGGTCTTCATAATAATACTATTGAAAACCATAATAAACCAAGCATTTGTCAATGCAAATGTTGATTGCATTGGTCCATTGAGCTCGCTCACTGCCCCTATGTCACTCACTTGTTCTTTTTCTCCGAGTGCTGCAGGCTGCTCTTTTGTACTGGGCTCCTGCCTGGCATGGCATGTTTTTGCCCACAAAGAAATCTGCAGCTGTCCCGACAGAGCTCTGTTGAGGTGGGTCACTTCCCCTCTCTCACTCGTCATTCTGTTTCTGCCGGTGCTGCAGGCTGGCCTTTTGTACTGGGCTCTTGCCTGCATTGCTGCCTTTTTCTGCCCACAAAGAAATCCGCAGCAGTCATGATAGAGCTCCATTGAACTCGCTCACTCCCCCTCTCTCACTCACTCACTCATTGTGTTTCTCCCGGCACTGAAGGCTGCCCTTGTGCAGTGGGCTTCTACCTCTGTTAGTGCCTTTTTCTGCCCACAAAGAAATCTGCAGCAGTCCCTACAGAGCTCTGTTGAGCTCGCTCACTCCCACTCTCTCATTCGCTCATTCCGTTTCTGTCAGTGCTGCAGGCTTTCCTGTTGTACTGGGCTCCTGCCAGTGTTGCCACCTTCTTCTGGCCATAAAGAAATTTGCAGCAGTCACAATAAAGCTCCGTTGAGCTCGCTCACTCACTCCCCCTCTCTCACTCATTCGTTCTGTTTCTCCCACCACTGCAGGCTGCCATTTTGTACTGGGCCTCTGCGTGCATTGCTGCCTTTTTCTGCCCACAAAGAAAGCCGCAGCAGTCCCAACAGAGCTCCATTGAGCTTACTCACTCCCTACCCCTCCCTCATTCACTCGTTCTGTGTCTCCCGTTGCTGCAGGCTGCCCTTTTGTACTGGGTTCTTGCCTGCATTGGTGGCTTTTTCTGCCCACAAAGACATCTGCAGCAGTCCCGCACAGCTCTGTTGAGGTAAGCACTCCCCTCTCTCACTCGCTCGCTCTGTTTCTGCTGGTGCTGCAGGCTGCCCTTTGTACTGGGCTCCTGCTGTGTTGCTACTTCCTGCCCACAAAAGAAATCTGCAGCTGTCCCGACAGAGCTCCATTGAGGTCGCTCCTTCCCTGTCTCACTCGCTCATTCTACTTCTCCTGGCGCTGCAGGCTGCCCTTTGTACTGGGCTCCTGCCTCTGTTGACATCTTTTCTGCCCACAAAGAAATCTGCTGCAGTCTCACAGAGCTTCGTTGCCTCCTCACTCCCTCCTGTCTCACTCGCTCATTCCGTTTCTGCCATCGCTGCCGGCTGCCCTTCTGTACTGGGCTCCTGCCTGCATTGCCACCCTTTTTCTGCCCACAAAGAAATCCACAGCAGTCCCAACAGAGCTTCGTTGAGCTCACTCACTCCCCCTCCCTCCCTCGCTCGTTCTGTGTCTCCCGGCATTGCAGGCTGCCCTTTTGTACTGGGCTCCTGTCTGCATTGGCACCTTTTCCTGCCCACAAAGAAATCTGCAGCAGTCCCGACAGAGATCAGTTGAACTCGGCCACTCCCCCCACTCTCTCAGTTGCTCTATCCTAATCTGTCCCAAACACTGATTTCTGACAGCGACTGCGATATTCTGTGCTGGAAGTGCAGAAACACATTTCAGCCAGGATGTGAAAAATGACAGCTGTACTGTTCATAAGGAGGTGTGAACAAATGCCAGTGTTGAAAATCTGGCGTGAAAATATTACTAATTTGTGAACTTACAAGCGTGCGTGGAAACTGCACAACACACACTCATAACACAGTCATTTTATGGAGTTTCATCACAAAATTTTCAACACAGGCATTTTAGGACCTCTGCTCTTGAACAGTGTCAGTGTGATTTTCCTAATGTGTCCCAAACACTGATTTCCCACAGCGACCTCGCTATTGTGAGCCGGAAGAGTGAAAACACATTTCAGCCAGGATGAGAAAAATGACAGCTGCACTGTTCATAAGGAGATGTGGAAAATGGCAATGTTGAAAATCTGGAGAGAAAATATTGCAAAGTTAGAAGATATGGTGTTCATGGAAACTGCATAATGCACATTCAGTAACACACTCATTTTATGGACTTTCGTCACCAAATTTTCAACATAGGCATTTTAGGACCTCTGCTAATGAACAATGTCACTGTCATTTCCTAATAATCTCGAACATGGATTTCCCACAGCGACTGTGCTATTCTGCGCGGAACTGCGAAAACACATTCGGCCAGGATGTGAAAACTGACAGCTGGACTGTTCATAAGGAGGTGCAGAAGAATGGCAATGTTGAAAATCTGGCTTGAAAATATTAATTCACAAAGTTACGATCGTTCGTGGAAACTGCTCAACACACGCTTGTAACACAGTCATTTTATGGAGTATCGTCACCAAATTTTCAACATAGGCATTTTAGGACCTCTGCTCATGAACAGTGTCACTGTCATTTTCTTAATCTATCTCAAACACTGATTTCCCACAGCAACTGCGCTGTTCTGCACTGGAAGTGCGAAAACACATTTTGCCCAGGATGTGGAAAATGACAGCTGTATTGTTCATAAGGAGGTCTGAAAAAAAGCCAATGTTGAAAATCTGGCATGTAAATATTGCAAATTTGCAAAATTACTAGCATGCGTAACAACTGTACAACAACACACTTTTGAAACAGTCATTTTGTTTCTCCCAAATTTGCAACATAGGCTTTTTGAGAGTCCACCTCATGAACACTGGCACTTTTGTTTTGTTAATCAGTTCCAAAAGGAGATTCCACGCAGTGACCGTGAAATCACCTTTCGGGCCGAATAATGCCATGACAGTGCCAGAATTCATGAGGAGGGGTCCCAAAACCCATGTTGAAATTTAGTGCCAAAATTCCAAATAGTGCCTGAGATATGCATCAAAGTTGAAAAAACCCTATTTATTCCATTATACAGCTTAACAGCATTTCCTCAGTTCGCAGTTGGCTTTGAAGAGTGCAGACGTGTTCCTGGTCCACCAAAGATGGTTGCTTTGGACTCCGGAGGTAAGTATGGGGTGAGGGGTGTGGGGAGGCAGGGTGCACAGTAGGTGGGCGCAGGTTGTGGGAGGGGCAGGAGACTGCCAAGGGACCGTTTCCTTTTTCCACAGGAAAAAAAAAAAAAAATATTGCAGAACCGTTTTTGTTTTTACAGGGGCATGCGGCACACTCGGTTGGCTCCAGCATGCCAACAGAGTCTTTTTTTGGGGGGGCAGCTGTGGCCGATGAGATTGGGCATCCCTGTCAGCACACAACAAAAATGGGGGTGTTACATTATGCTGACGAGGTTAGGCGCCCCTGTCGGCACACAACAAAAGCAAGGAGGTTTACATAATGCCGATGAGAGTGGGCTCCCCATTTGCAAAATGAACCATGGTTAGGGCACTGAAGCCAATGGGGATTGGTGCCCCATTGGCAAACAAACATGGAGGGGGGGGCACATGCTGCAGAGGTGGAGCGCAGGGGCCTCACTCATATTGTTTGTGAACATGGCGGCAAGCTGCCGCCATGTTCCTAACAATATCTGATGCTAAGATTCCGCCGGCAATGACGGTCGCTCCCTCATTGCAGCGGATGTCTTACGCTGCAACAACAAGGCGGCCCTGATTGCAGCGCCTGAAGACTTCAGGAAAGTTGTGGCACGCTGGCTGGACTAGTGTCAGCAACGTGTGCCACAGCATTGGGGAAAGCAGGCCAAGCCTTTAAAGGCTGTGGGGGCATTGGCCACAACAGTGCCGCGCCTCCACAACCTGCTTCTGGAAAGCTGCCGCAATATGTTTTTTGTGCATGTGCGCAATCAACATAAAAATGTCCCATAATATCATTGTTGGAATCCTTTGATAGTATTACAAGATCTTGTAATACCATCAATGCAGTTTAAATGATAGTAGTATGGGAAAGAACCCTGACCTTGTGCTGCACACACTTCTGTCAGCTGAGCACAAGCTGACTTTTACTGTAACCATCACGTAATAGTAAAAGCTGGCTGGCTCTTCAGCTGATGAGAAAATAAAACAGAAAACAAGGCAAACATTCCTGTTCCAACATTGTTCCTATTTACTGTTCTTGTTCTTCAACTTTATTGTTAGTTAATCCGATTTCATAGCCCAGAGTCATTGGCTTCATTCATTATGGGGAGTAAAAGTTTTAAAATGAAAAACATAAATCTCGGATCCATATATTACAAAAAATAACAAATAGCGGACTGTGATTTCTCGGCTAAAATACCTTCTCAAGGTTCTGGGGACATTTTGGAAACTCTTGAGCTTTGCTTTTGTGATTCATGTCCCCAGAACATCTCTATGGCATCATAGCCTTGTAATACACAGTCTTCTATCTATGATTCTATTTGTATTGCACAGTAGGGACCTTTGGACAGTAAAAAACAAAGGATGCTGTAGTACCTCACAAGTTTTAAAGGTCAGTTAGAAACACAGAAACATAGAAGCTGATGGTAGAAAAAGACCACTGTCTATCCATTCTGCCCATAATACCTTATGCTGCCTGTTGTCAAAGCATAGGTCAGGAAGCATGGGCAAACCAGGAGAAATCATAAAATTCACAAGAAACATTTTATTATCAATAACAATAAAATTAAATTGTGCATGACAGCTCTTATATAGGCAGTTCAAATAAAACAAAGTCCTTCATCCGAGGGTATCTCCAAATTTCAGTCTATCCCCAAATAAACATTGTTCCCTTTTTATGTCTGCCGCACATGCGCAGCGAACTTCTTGCTATGAGTGATTTTTGAGAGATGTGACACTGTCTCTGCAATGCAGAGTGCTCTGCGAGGGGCTCGACAGTATCACACCAATCATCAGCCAGGCTGACCGTGATGCTGTTTTGCCTGAAGTGGTCTGCACCTGAAAAGAAAATGTTGCACCAATCACACTGCAGCTTTTTCCTTTCATCTGCAGAACACTGCCCAGAAAACTGCTGTTCACTGTCCTTAAAGCAGCAGCGCATTGCACACAAATGTATCCTAACCAATGCAACCTAATGCATCCTAACCAACGCAATCCCAAAGGAGCTAAATAACTTACTGTGGTGTGGAGCTTCTGTGTTGGCAGCAAGCGGGGGGTTCAGGATCAGCCACATCAGCAGCTTGGGAGCTACAGCATGGCAGCAGCATCGGCAGCTGGAAAAGCCATAGGTATCCCACAGTTGGTGGCCACATCTGCGGCATAGGAGCAGAGGGTGGCAGTTGCATCACCAGGGATAGCTGCTTCCTAGTCTTTACAGCTTCTTGTCAGTATAGGTGGCAAGGGAACTTGAGACACAGTCCCAAAGAACAGTACAAAAGGGCAAGGATTCTGTGCTGGCCAATCAGTGGAAGCAACAGGAGCCAGTGAGATAACCAAAATCAAGGGCAAGCAATTCAACGGGCAGCTTAGGCTTTAAAAGCAACCAGCCCAGCCATTGTAGAATGCAACCCCAAAGGAGCTGAATAACTTACTGTGGTGTGGAGCTTCTGCGTTGGCAGCAAGCAAAGCAGGAGTCTCAGGACTGCACGGTGGCTTGAAGTTACAACACGATGGCAGCATCGAGTTGGAAAATCCATAGGGATCCCACAGTCAGCAGCCGTGACTCAGTGGCATAGGAGTAGAGGGTGGCGGCTGCATCGGGCAGCTTGAATAAGAGGACCAGACCAGAGACAGCTGCCTCCCAGCCTTTACAGCTTCTCGTCAGCACTGGCGGCAGGGAACTTGAGATAGCGGTCCTGTAGAATGGAACAAAAGGACAGGGATTCTGTGCTGCTCAATCAGTGGAAAGTAATAAGAGCCAGGAGCCAATCAAAATCAGGATGGGCAATTAAACTGGCAGCTTGGGCTAAAAGCAGCCAGCTCAGCCATTGTAGAATGCAACCCCAAAGGAGCTGAATAACTTACTGTGGCTTTTTGTGCACCCTTCCTCCCCGGCCCCATCCTCTATTAAATACCCATAGTGGGAGGAGCAAGCAGGGAAAATATAAGCCAAGAACAGGTCACTCAGAAAAAGGGAGGGCTCTGGGCGTACTACAGTCCACTGGACCAGCTGGGAAAATCAAGTACTTGACAATTCAGCCCATTGTTTTGCTCTTTTGGGGCTTGTCTGAGCACCCTTTTTCTATCATTTAGCAAGGGATACTGAGGATCGGGGTTATACAGTGTTGCTTTTACTATAGCACCTGTATTTTGTAGCAGGGAATAGCTTCAGAAGGGTTCAAGCGGTCCAGACTGCACTGTCTTTTCTTTTTTTTTTTTACTCTGTTTTGGATTAAATGCTCACTTGATACATTCATTTTCAGTGGGGATAACACAGACCAAACAGCTTGTGGGGGTCATGGGGTGGCAGGCCTTTAAATGAGTCTTTTAAATGAAAAGCACATAGCGTTGTTGCTGTGCAGGAGAGCCTGTACTGGAAGCAGGGTGGTGGAGAATGGTGGGAAACCATATCAGAGAGTAATTGGAACGGAACAAGGGACAAGGCTGGGGCATGGTCCCCAGGCTGGAAGGCCAGGAGGTATCTTTGGAAGGGTGGTAGTGCACAGGGTGTGGGTTGGCTTGCTAGTTGATATGGCATGGAAGATGGGGCTGCATGGTGTGTAGGCAGCTGACACAACCAAGGGAGGAGGCAAGGTGGTTGAGGTGGACACTGGGACAGGCAAGGTTGTGGGTGGGGAGGGAGCAAGGAGATCCCTGGAGGGAGCTAGATGGCATGGTGGAGTGAGGAATGTTGGAGATGAAGGAGAAGATAGGCAGGAAGGGGAGTAGAGAAGCACAAGCAGGGAAGGGGGTGTAGCGACAGGTGTTAGGTCGGCTCCTAGGGACTCGGGTGGAGGCAGGGCAGGAAGCGAGAAGGCCCGAGAGCACTGGCAGGAGATGAGGTACAAGCATCTACAACCTGCACAGAGGGGAAGGGATGGGGAGGAACATCAGCAGGGGCAATAAAGGCAGCAAGCATAGAGCACAAAAACAGTTTCGCACAGCTGTTACCACTAAAAGGGAATGAGTACAAAGAAGTTAGTGATGGGGAGGACTCGGGGTGAGCAGAAGGGACAGATACGATTAAGGAAGCAACAGAGAGGAGGGAAGGAGTCGTCCCCTTGAGAGAGAACATAAAAGGGGGCTCCATGAAAGACAAGGGCACTGGGGCAAGCACGAGCAAGGCAAACCCTCCAAGGAGAGGTGACAGTGAAAGAAGGCTTCAGGGGGCTAAAACATGAATGTAAGGTGGAAGAGACCCAGCCAAGGGAAACTTCGGTCAGGGCAAGAAAAAGGGTAGGGCAAGGAGAAGAAATAGAGCCAGTAGATGGGGAGAAAAAGGGAGGTGCTTTATAAGAAGAAACCTGCAGGGAACTGGGAATGTGTGGAGAGAATGGGGAGTTAAATGCTCAGGGAGATACAAGATGTAAGGGAAGAAGCAAGAAGGCTAGGGCTAAGAAACCGAGCTGGTTGAGCAAGGAGGTCATGGAAAAGGTGAGGAGGAAAAGAGCTGCCTTTAGGAAGTACAAGAAAACGGAGTGGGTAGGACAGAGAGGAGTACTTGACAGAATCGAAGGAGGTGACAAGGGCAGTAAGGGAAGCCAAACATCTACAGAACTCAGGCTGGCACAAGGCATTAAGAAGGGGGAGAAGGACTTCTCTAAGTACATCAGGGAGAAAAGGAGCTGTAAGGACCACATAGTAAGGATTAGGAAGGAGGGGGGTTGGGTGGAAGCAGGGTGCGATAAGGCAGAAGCACTATGAGTACTTCTGCTCACTATTTACTAAAGAGAAGTGGGGTGACACCTAAGGAGAAATGGCAGAAGCAGGGGGGAAGTAGTGACAGATGGGGAAATCATGGAGAGCAGAGTTCGAGAGGGTTTGAAGGCACTGAGGGTGGACAAGGCGCCAGGCCCAGATGGCATCCACCCCAGGGTACTGAAGGAGCTGGCAGAGGTCCTTGCAGGACCTTTGGCAGACCTATTTAATGCCTCACTACGTTTGGGGTGTGTACCTCAGGACTGGAGGATGGCTCATGTGGTGCCCCTCCACAAGAGTGGCCCCAAGGATGAACCGGAAACTACAGACCAGTGAGCCTCACATCCATCGTGGGTAAGCTAATGGAGACTATCCTGAGGAGAGGCTGGTGGCCCTCCTAGAGGCCAAAGGACTACAGGACAGCAGACAGCATGGCTTCATATGTGGCAGATCCTGCCAAACCAACCTGGTCGAGTTCTATGACTGGGTAACTAGGCAACTGGACAGGGGCCATGCAGTGGATGTCCTGTATCTGGACTTCAGTAAGGCATTCGACTCGGTGCCACATGGAAGGCTGGGAAGGAAGTTAGTAGGCACAGGGGCGGGTGCAAAGCTGGTGAGATGGGTAGGAAACTGGCTGCAGGGAAGGCAACAGAGGGTGGTGGTGGGTGGGGAGCTCTCACACCCAAGGGCAGTGATGCGGTGTCCCACAGGGCTCGGTGTTGGGACCAGTGTTGTTTGGGATATTCATTGCAGACATATCACGGGACATCAAGAGCAAGATCAGTCTGTTTGCTGATGATACCAAGGTTGGTGCGGTGGTGATGACCCAGGGGGATGGCAGGGGTTGCAGGATGATCTGGCAAAGCTTGAAACCAGGTCAGACACCTGGCAACTGGGGTTTAATGCCAAAAGTGCAAGGTGCTGCATTTTGGGATGAAGAACCCAAGGAGGAGTTACCAGCTGGGGGGAGTGCAGCTAGCCCAGACAGAGGAGGAGAAGGATCTGGGTGTGCTCATTACAGGGTCAATGAACAACTCTGCACAATGTAGGAAGGCAGCTGCAAAGGCCAACAAAATGCTGGGTTGTATTGCAAGGGGTATATCTTCAAGGAGGGAGGAGGTGATTTTGCCACTGTATAGGTCATTAGTTAGACCACACCTGGAGTACTGTGTGCAGTACTGGCGTCCGTATCTGAAGAGGGACATTAAGTTACTGAAGGTGGTGCAGCGCAGGGTGACAAAGATGATCACGGGGCTGGGGGACTTATCATACGAGAGGAGGTTGAAGGAGTTGAACATGTACTCACTGGAGGAGAGGAGAGACAGGGGTGACATGATTGAGACCTTTAAATACATGAAAGGAATAAACAAGATGGGTACAGAGGGGCTGTTCAAAGTAAGGGAGGGGAGGGCCACCAGGTGCCATGATATGAGACTGGAGCGAGGAAGGTTCAGGAGGGAGATGAGGAGACACTTTTTTACAGAGAGGGTGATGGCTGGGTGGAATGCGTTACCTGCAGAAGTGGTATGCAGTAGAACAGTGGACTGCTTCAAATGAGGATGGGACAGGACAAGGGGGAGGGTTAATGAAGGGGAAGGGTGGAAGGGAGGGGAAGCTGCAAAATAAGGGGTGCTAGCTGCACATTCGAGCAGACTTGATAGACCTCTAGGCCTTTATCTGCTGGCAAATTTTGTATGTTCTTATGGAAGCAGGAACAGTGAGATAAAAGAAATGCAAGGGGCTGGAAAAATGACAGAGGGAAATACAAGCAGAGGGCAGCAGAGGAAGGGTCTTAATCGTTGGAGACTCAATCATAAAATTAATTAGCTGGGGGGGCAGTGGGAACAGAAGCAGTACCATATGGGTTGAATGTCTGCCAGGTATGACAACAGCGGAAGTCACATACTATATCCCTTCTGGGGGGGAGATGGCAGGATGCAAAAACTCACCTGGTGTTCCACCTTGGAACAAATTACCTGGCAGGGCATAGCTTGATGGAAGTGCAGGCAAGGTTTAGGGAACTTGCTAAGCTTTGCAACGGTCTGGGGTACAGATATTTTGGCTTTCTCGGAAGTGTTGCCCGTACCAAGGACAAGCACAGAAAGGAAGCTGAGGATCATGGAATTTAATAAGTGGCTGTCGGGTTGGTGTGCACAATTGGGGTATGTGCTATTAGGAGACTGGGGAGCAATGTAGGGGGGATGGCAACCTATTTGCCCAAGATAGAGTGCATCTGAACAGGGAGGGCTCAGCACGCAGTACTCAAGAGCAAATTTGGGGATTTCATAGAACAAAACTACAACCTTAATTGAAACTAAACCGGAGGTTGGGAACAGTCCGTGCCACAGGACAGAAACAACGGGGGCCTGGCCCCTCCCCAGGATGGAGAGAACCAGGCTAGAGGAGTTGGGAAGGCAACATGCACAAGGGGGCAGCAAAATAGGCCCAGCATATGGAAAGCCAAAAGCCTGGGGAATAAAATCCCAGACTTCGCAGTGATCATGGCTGAGGCAGACCTGGACATTGTGGGAATCATGGTGACATGGGTTCATCAGGTACAGGACTGGAACATCAGCAATATTAGGGTACACACTCTATAGGAAGGACAGAGTGGGTAGGAGGTGGGGTCACCCTATGTGAGGAAAACATAAAGATGATGGAACTGCAGGGTAGGTGGGTCAGGCGGAGGCTTTATGGGTATTGCTGTACACAGGAAGTGGGAGGTATTATGCGCACTGGGGTGATATACAGACCACCAGCACAATGAGAGTTGGGATAAAGAAATGATGGAGGAGATCCAGAGGTGGTGGTGGGCAAGCTCATGGAAAACTGCTCAAAAAGAGAATCACTAGCTACCTGGGGCCAATGGCCTTCTGGAATTAGCAACAACATGGTTCAAGGAGGTAAGATAGAGTGTTAAATTAACGTAATACAGTTCTTTGACTGGGTTACCAGGGTACTCTGGACCAAGGGGGATCTGTTGATGTTGCATATCTGGACTTCAAAAAGGCGTTTGATTCTGTGCCACACAAAAGACTAGCATACAAAATGAGTTACCTTGGGCTGGGACTGCTCATGGATAGGTGGGTGAAGAACTAGCTAGATGTCAGGAAACAGAGGGTGATTGTAAATGGAGTACCATCAGGGAAGGGTATGGTCATCAGTGGGGTGCCTCAGGGGTCGGTGCTAGAGCCGCTCCTTTTCAACATATTTATAGGGGACATAGCAGAAGTGCTAGAGGGCAGAGTGTGTCTATTTATGGACAACATGAAGGTCTGCAATTGAGTGGATACACCTGAGGGAGTTGAGAGCATGTGAAGGGATCTGGAGAAGCAGGAGGGATGGTCCAGGGAATGGCAATTGGCCTTCAACACAAAAAAATGTAAGATCATGCACTTATGCAAAAATAACCAGGGTGCGGAATACAGCATGTGGGGACATACCCTAGAGGTTACTGAATTGGAAAGGTACCTTGGCATAATCATTTCATGGGACCTGAAGGTGGTAAAGCAATGTGAGAAGGCGGTGGTGAGGGCCAGTAAAATGCTGGGTTGTATCAGCAGGGGTATAACTAGCAGGAAGAGGGAAGTTATAATGCCCTTGTACAGGCAGCTTGTCAGGCTCCACCATGAGTATGGGGTTCAGTTCTGGAACCCATACCTCAGGAAGGATGTGGATAGGGTCAAAAGCATCCAGAGGTGGGCAACAAAAATGGTATATGGTCTCAGGCATCTGTCATACGAAGAAAGGCTATGGGACCGCAGCATGTACACACCTGAACAAAGGAGGGAAGGTGGGGGCATGATAGAAACATCCAAGTACCTCAAAGGCATAAACAAGGTGCAGGGTGGAGACATCTTGCAATACAGGAGGAGTACAAGAAAGATGGGGCATGACATGACATTGGAAGGTGGCAGGGGAATGTGGAAGTTTTCCCACAGAGGGTGCTGGATGCATGGAATGGTCTGCCACGACAGGTGGTGGGAGCAAGCACTGTGGCCAGATTTTAACATGCATAGCACAGACAAGGGGAACCATACAGGTAAAGCAGAGGAAGGTCATAAGCCTGGTAATCAAGTACAGGGTTTATAGGCACACTGGTTGAGCTTAGTGGTCCTTATCTGCCAACAATTTCTATGTTTAGCTACTCACGTTCATGACTGGAAAAGCTACAGGATGGGGGGTGGAGTAGTTGCTGACAGTCCCTACGGAAGAAAGGACCTGGAAGTTATTATTTCAGATGACCTGAAAATGTCAAAGCAGCGTACAAGGGCAGCATGGAAGGCCAGTGGCATGATGGGGTGCACAGGCAGGAGTATCCTTATTCTACCTGCTTCCTTGACTTGTCCTGCTCCACCAGGTACAATACCAATACCATCAGTGAACTTGGGCATTGATAAATGCTTGTTATAAGATGTTTTCACCTGGCAATTAAATTCTGTATCCTGGTCTGATTAAAGCTATATCTCTTGTTTTCAAACAATGTACCAAACTTTGTCAATTTTTTCCTGTGACCAGTACATCCGGTCTTCTCAACAGTTGCAACCAATTAAGTCATTCTGCCCAGAGCTGGTTTTCCTGCTGACAGCTCTGTAAAACAAGCTTGTGGAAGGTCAAATGCATCTCCTGGAGTCCTGGAGTGACTAAGTCAGGACTGACTCTCAGCTTCAAAAAGTTTCCAAAGTTGAGAGCCAGATCTTTTCCACCTGCAGACATCTCCAAAACCATTGCCCTAGAGGCAGAAGTTTCATCTCTTCTGGCCTTAAGGGTCATAGAGAAAGTTCCTACAATCCACAGGGGCAAAGGTCTGTACTCCAGGTACTTCCTTACTCCCAAGAAAACAGGGGTGTGGTGGCCCTTCCTAGACGTAAGATACCTAACAAACATTTATTAAAACCAAAAAGTTCAAAATGGTGACTCTGGGAATAATTCTTCCCTCTCTAAGGCTAGGAGATTGGCTAGTCTCCCTGGACCTAAAGGATGCCTCCTTTCATATTCCCATCAGGTGCTCCACAGAAAGTACCTCAGGTTTGAACTGCCTTCAGGCCATTACCAGTTCAAAGCAATGCCCTTGACCTAACATCAGCTCCAAGAGTGTTCACAAAATGCCTAGCAGTTGTAGTGGCATTCTAAGGAGAAAAATATCTCCATATTCCCATACTTAGACGACTGGCTCATAGTGGGTCAGTCTCTAGACCAAATCAAGTCAGATTTGGAAGTGACCCAGCACGTGCTTACTTCTCTAGGATTCCTTCTCAGTCTTCCCAAGTCAGTTCTCGAGCCAGTTCAACTTTTGACCTTCATAGGGTGGAACTGGACACTGTCAAAGCAAGAGCTTTTCTCCCTTGCTAAGAGCAAAGGCCATCCTAGAGTTGGCTTCTTCCTCCGCCTTCTGGTTTCTCTACCAGCAAGGCACTTCCTTCAACTTCTGGGCCATATGGCAGCTTCCACTGCAGTGGTCTAAGGGGCCAGATTTCAGATGAGGGACATTCAGTTTCATCTGAGGGCCTTTTAGTCTCAGAGAAAAGATCCTCTAACCAAACTTATTGCAGTGACTCAGACTCTGATCCAGGCTCTTCAATGGTGGCAGGATCAGGACAATCTCAGGCAAGGGGTCCTTTTCATCACTGAGTTTCCTTCTGTGGTTCTAACCACAGATGCTTCCCTCCTGGAGTGGGAGCTCACCTGGGGACTCTGACAGCCCAGGGGTAGTGGTCACTCGGGAATCTCTTCTCCACATCAATCTTCTGGAACTCAGGGCAGTTTTCTGGCCCTGCAAGCATTCTCACAATCAGTACAGAACAAGGTGGTACAGGTCAGGACAGACAACACCACCACCATGTGGTATATCAACAAGCAGGAGGCACTTAGTCTATGGCCTTGTGCATGGAAGCCATGAAATTATGGTCCCTGGCCTACTCCCTACAGACTTCTCTGGTAGCAGTCCACCTTCCAGGAAAGGACAGTGTGTTAGCAGATGCTTTGAGCAGGATCTCCCAGGGCCATCACGAATGGTCCCTGGATCCCCTAGTGCTAAAACAAATTTTTTCAAGGTGGGGCACTCCAGAGATAGATTTCTTTGCAGCCCCAGACAATCACCAACTCTTCTGTTGCAGACCCCAGTCTTGGGCTCAGTCCCTCTGGATGCTCTGATTCTGGACTGGGAAGGGAAGTTTCTGTCGTCTTCCTCCTTTACTCTACTGTTCAAGGTTCTGGTTAAGATCAGATCACAGTCTTACAAAGTGATTCTGATTGCTCCAGATTGGGCCAGGCAACCTTGGTATCCCCTGTAGCTGTCCCTAGCAGTCCAGCTTTCCACTTTGCCTTCCCAGGAATCACAGCCTACCAACTTCCTGTCAGAGGAGGATCTGGTATCCCAACCTGAGTCCCTCAGTCTCAAGGCATGGATCTTGAAGAGTTAGAATATGCAGGTTTGCATCTCTCTCTCAGGGGTTCTGGACATTCTCAAGGCCTCTCAAAACCTTCAACAAGAAAAACTTATAATTCTAAATGGAAGACATTCAGCATTTGGTGTTCCAAGAAGAATATAACCCATATTCTGCTGACTTGTCCATAGTTCTGGACTATATGTTTTTTCTTAATGACCTAGGCCTCAGACCAGCTACCCTCAAGGTAGGTACACTTGTCAGCTGTTTCTGCTTTTTTGTCTGTAGGAAAACCCTCCTCGCTGGCATCTCATCCTGTTTTCTGTAAATTTTTCAAGGGATTGCTTCATACCAATCCCCCCTTTAGGCATTCTACTCCTGCTTGGGACCTTAATGTTTGCATTGCTCAGCTTATGCAACCCTCTTTTGAACCTTTGTCTTCAGCAGAACTTAAGTACTTGACTTGGAAGACTGTGTTTCTGGTAGCTATTACCTCTGCCAGATGTATGCATAGGGAGAGGCATCACCAGTAGAAAACAGGAAGTTGTTATCCCTCTGTACAGACAGCTGGTGAGACCCCATCTGGAGTATTTTGTGCAGTTCTGGTGACCCAATCTCTGCAAGGACATGGACAGGACAGAAGCTGTCCAGAGGAGGGCAACTAAAATGGTGCAGGGTCTGCACCGGAAGACATATGAAGAGAGACTAAAGGAGCTTAATATGTAGCCTCAAAGAAAGGAGGAGGGGGGACATGATAGAAACTTTCAAGTACCTCAAGGGAATCAACAAAGTCCAAGAGGGCAGCATCTTTCAAAAAGAGGTGTGCAAGAACAAGGGGCACAATTTGAAGATGGGAGAGGCAGCTCAGAGGTAATGTAAGGAAGTATTTTTTACAGAGAGGTTGTGGATGCATGGAGCGGCCTTCCGGAGGAGTTGTGGAGTCAAAACAATGGTTGAATTCAAGCATGCATGGGACAATCATAAAGGCAGTTCTAGGGGTGGGGGTAGAAAGAAGTAGGCTGCTGGTTAACTAGGATCTGCAGCTTATCCATTAGGTAGGAAATGGGCAAACTGGGTGGGCCAAAGGTTCTTATCCGCTGCGTCAAATTCTATGTATCTATGTATCTATGTATCTCAAGGTTAACCCCTGTATTCCAGACAAACCCAAATAGCTTTCTGCATTCATTTCAACAGTATAATTATATAATCTGCAAACCAAGAGATCACAGTATCACATAAAGATTTACATATATTTTTAACCACAGAGAAGCAAGAGGAGAAAGAAAGAAAGAACAAAAAAGCAAGTAAAGGAAGGGGGATAACAGGGAATTGTGGGCCCATTGAGTAGCCAGTTCTGAGGTTCCACAAGGAAAATTTGATTGTGCAATCAGACAGACAAAAAGATGGCATGTGACAGACTAGAACAAAACAGAAAACAGATTCTTGCCTTTAACGCTCTTTGTATAACAAATGGGATAGGGTCTTACAAAACCCTGTCACTCTACCCACAAGACCTATTATCTATTCAGGATTTATGCCCATGCTACCTGCCCCATGTTAGCTGCCTTACTGCTTACCCCTAGGTAACTATTAAGTCCTTAACTATGCCCTAACCATGTCTGAAGCTGTCATTAGCCTTGGAGCCCACCACCTCAGCTAGCAGTCTGTTTTACAGCTCAACCACTCTCCTTGTAAAAAACACTCCCCTCACACCCCTGCTGAATTTCCCTCCCACCCACTTACACTTATGTCCCCATGTTTTAGATTCATGAATCCTGTTGAATAATTCCTTGCAGTTTACCTTGTTTTTTCCTTTCAGGAACTTAATAGTCTGTCATATCCCCCCTGTCCTTCTGGCCCCGAGAGTGTGCTTTTTCAGTGCCTGAGAATGATCCTTGTAGGATTTGCCCTATTGTTGTACCATCCCCAGCCTGTCCCTGTGTGAGCTCCAGAAATGGGCACAGTACTTTAGGTATAGCCTTACTAGTGATATACAGAAGGGAGTAATATCTCCTTTCTCTAGCTATTGAATCCCCTTCCAGTACATCCCAACACCCTAGTTGCCTTGATGTAGGCCTTATACTAGTGACTAGACTGTTTAAGGGAGTCAGTTATGGGGTCTCCTCAGTCTCTTTCCTCAGTAGTAGTGTGACCCCTGGGTCGCCATGTTCGGGATCACACCCCTGCTTGGTTAGTGTACAAGGCCCACCTGTAGAGGGGGTTGAGTTTGTTCTTTCTCCTGTGGTGGGAGGGGGGTCATCCCAGAACAAATGAGAAATAGTGTGGTACCTCCACCTAGAGAGAGTAAGTGAGCTACATGTTGGGTGCAGTACCACCACCTGGGGAAGCCAGTACCTCGCAACACGCCCACATTGCACTGGACCACCCCTAGGGATCGGTAAGACAGTTGTTACCTTCACCAATAAACACAAATCAGAGTATACAAATGGGTGCACACAGAAGTAAAATTAAATAAATTAACAGTGCTTTTATTTAAGAACTCAGGCCTGGAAGCTAAAAGAAACAAGGTGGTTAGATGTTTGCAAGTCACCTTGATTTTCCCACCATATAGCAATGTCCCCTGGGAGCCACTCTACTGTGGGCCACTACCACATCTCAAATTCTTCACAGTCTATTGGGCACCCAATCAAGGGGCACAAACAGATGAATTATATTGTATAGGATGTGTAAACTCTTCAGCGGTACCAGTTGGAAAACTACCATTTCAAGTATGAGACAATAACCAATGATACTGTTTCTTTGTCAGTAACATTTTATTAAAATTAATCAATCAGTATATTTAGTGCAATTACAATTTCTATAAATTTGTTCTCATTTGACTTATACATTTAAATCAAACTATTTACATAAAACACAAAGAGCCCCATTTTCAAAAGGTTAGCGCAGCCCAAACCAGGATTATGCCACGCTAAACAGGAATAACCCCAGCTGTCAGGGGCAGGCCCATATTCAAAGGACACAGATGCACAATGCACCCCGAACAACGCCATTGTGCTCTATATTGTGCTGTGTTTATGCAAATGAGGGTTCCTTCATGCATATGTGGCACAGAACAATATAGAAAGGGTTCAGAAACACTAAATGGCCACCAGCAGTGGTGCAGTTTAACACTTCTAAAACACAGCCCTTAACAGTGCACAGATCTGTCTGCCCACTATCAATGGCTGGGCACCCTGGTGGTTCAGCGTCCCTTTCCTGCCCTGATCTCTGTCCCCATATAGAAAAAGAAAAACATTGGTAGTCCAGCAGTCCCTCCCCTGTCTCGACCATTGTCCCCATATATCAAAAAAAAAACATTGGTGGTTCAGTGTCCTCCCCAGCCCTGATCCCTGTCCCCATATATAAAAAAATTGGTGGTTCAGCATCCCTCTCCTGCCCTCCCTGTCCCCATAGATAAAACCATGATCAATGCTGGTTCAGTGGTCCCTCTCCTCTCACCCATTCTCTGATCACCATTCCAGATGGAAACATAAAAGCCCTGATAGTCTAGTGGACCTCCCCCACCCCATCACGTAGTGACCCACCACCCCTCTTCCCCCCAACCCGACCCATGCTAGGTGACTGGCACAGCCCTCCTTACACTGCCACAGCCAGCCACTGACTGAACTGTCACTGAGCTTGTACAGTAGACAGTACGTGGTCATTGACAGTTCAGTCAGTGGCTGACCGTGGTGGCGTGAGTATGGCTGAGCCAGTCACTGGCATGGGTCGGGCTGGGGGGAGGGAGCAGTGTGGTGGGTCACTATCTGATAGTGTAGGGGCCACTAGACTACCAGGACTTTTATGTTTCTAACTAGGAGGGTGATCAATGAATGGGGAAGGGGGGAGGGAACACTGAACCACCATTGATAATTGTTTTATCTATGGGAACAGGGATTGGGGTAGCTGAGGGTCACTGAATCACCAATGTTTTCCTTTTTATATATGAGAATGGGGATCAGGGCAGGGGAGGGATGTTGAACCACCAATGTTTTTCTTTTTATATGTGTGGACACGGATGATGGCAAGGGAGGGACTACTGGACCAAAAATGATTTACTTCCAGGGATCGGGGCTGGAGGGAGGGGACAGGCCTGGCACACTCAGATGGTGCTCACATGCAGATGACCCCGTAATGGGCATGCCAATGGTCCCCTTTTGTCGTGCATGCCCGATGGGCTTTTTTGCATGTTTGTGATGAATATCTAACATGGGGGCCATGGCGCTAACCAGTGTGCACTGTGCTTTACCCAATGGGCAGTCTTCAGCCCCACCATCTCGCAGCACTGTGCCAAACATGGCGAACACTTTCTGTGCACTGTGCTACCAGGGTCTGATATTCAAACAGATAGCACAGTTAGTTCAGATCATGCTATCTGTTTAAACATGGTGCCACAGCTGGCCAGCCCTATTTTGTTCGCAAAACACACCTGCTTGAGCATGCAGCCGGCCGGCTCTGAAAATGGGGTCCTTTGTAACTCTTATGACAAGATATACCTATATGTAATCATAAAAAACAACTAAGTTTGTTTAATCATTAAATAAATAGTGTTACTTTACTACTAATCATTGTTATATCGAAATTCAGGTATTAGACACTTTCGTAAGAAAAGTGCTACAGCTCAATTGTGAGAAAAGAGGCAGTGAAGTAAACAGTAGGAAAAGACAGAGTAAAGATGATAGAAATCAGGGGCTGTGGCTAGCTACCAAAAATGGCAGATGCTTTTTAGCTAGTTTCTCAAGGCACTGCATTGAAAAAGGACTAAAAGGCTCCCAACTTGCTTTAAAATCAGCACCAAAGCTACACTAGAATCTCCGGGGTCCATGGCCTCCAGCAAACAAAAGAATAAACAAGCAAAGCTACATTTTGATCCAATTCATACCCCAAAGGAACCTTGCAAGGATTGGAGCTCCTCAGTAGGCCTCAGACCCATGAGGCTGCCAGTATAACAGCTTCTCCTGACTTCAGTATGTCCTACCTAGAGAGATCACTGGCCAGAGTGCCAGCCACCCTAATGCAGATGCAGCACGAAATGAAAACGGAGTTCACTAATATTACTGCACAAATCACCCACCTGCAAAGTGTTGTAACTGACCTGTCTGAAGCCTCCGCGACTCAATCGACACAAGTCTCCTAGCTGGAGAATCGGGTGAGTGGTCTTGAGGATTCCCTGCTTGCAGTCACCAATGAGTGGAATGACTTAAAAAAAGTTGTGTAGGAACTAGCAGCCAGAGTGGATGATCAGGAAAACCGTTCACGGTGTTCCAACTAGCGCATAGTCATCCTTCCCGAGGGAATGGAAGGCCGCAACCCTAAGAAAGAGATACACAAGTGGCTGATGGAATAAGTAGAGCAACTAGCAGAGGCTGCCGACTATAAAATAGAGAGAGCTTAAAGGGTGAGCCCAACACTGAAGCCCGGTGATAGGCCTTGCCACTGCTTAATAAAATACCTCAGGTACACAGATCAGGAAGCCATCCTCAAGAAAGCCAAGAATAAGAGTCCACTTCTTTAAAAATACCAAGGTGTGTATCTTCCAGGTCTACAGCCGCTACCTGCAAGTGCAAGGGCAAAATTTAAGTTGTTCAAAGCAAAACTATTCAACTTAGGCTGGTCTTTTTGCATTTATGTACCTGGCAAAATTGAGGAATCGACAAAACCGGTCAGCCCCAGTCTTCTTCACTTGCCCAAAATCCACGGAGAAATGGGTGAAGGAAGAAGAAACCAGAAGAGGAGGCCCAAGCTGCATTGATCCGGATGAAGCTGTTAACAGAAGTGTAATCCTTAGGTTCTTCTCCCCAGTTTGACTCGGGACAGGCCGTAAACTTTTAGTTCACTCACTTTTGGGTCCTACCCCAAGTTCAGTTGCGGCCCAGGATTCAGCTACCCCAGGGGGCATGGCTCAATGGACTGATTCAGTCCTATGCTGTTTCATCACCTAGGGACTTCTAGAGATGGACCCTTGACCACATTAGGAGTCGTATCCCCACTGACTGTGTCTGGGGACATGGGTAACAGTGGGTGGTGGGGTGGGGATTACACCCGTTGTCTCGACCCAGCATGGTCTGAATCATCTGCAGCATGTTAATACATCAGGGACACTGGGTGACCCCCACTGTTTTCTTGTTTTTTGGCCCGAGTTTAACCAAAATAGTTGGATGTTAAGTACTGTGGTTTATACTGTATAGGGGCTGAAGAAAGCCTCATGTTTAACCTGTAGGTCCAACATTTATTTATTTATTTATTTTCACAGCCAACTTGCTACTGCAAATTATTTTCTTTTAAAGGCTATTGCTCACAAAGTGTTTGTGCCCACCCATTTAGGCTGTAATGGATCAACACTGACTTTCTAATTATAATTTATTTTAATGTGTCTTTTGTTTCAAGATGATCTTAAAAGCAGCGCATAGACTTAGTATCAGGAAGCCTTATCAAATTGCATTTCAAAATTATTAAGTGCCATAAAATGTTTAGTCAGGATGTTATTAGTTGCTATCATCATGTTACTGTCTGCCAGTTGTTTGCAGAGGTTTTACACAGGCACCATTGTGCCTGAGGGGGAGGGGGTAAGTTTAGATTTTATGCTAGGATGGGGGTTAAACAAGTAGATACATTGGAGGAGGGATGTTATAATTTGTGAGAAGCGGGGGGCTTTGAGTTCTCCTCGATCGGCATGAATAGCAGCTAGAACCATGCTCAGGGAAAGAGTTCCCATAGATCGCCTAGCTCTTCAGGGATGGGGTGGGGGGAGTGTTAGGACCATTAACTGAGGGGCAAAAATAAGGAGAAGTTGTGTGGCTTAAACTGTATGGACTGCAGTGCGAACAACTCAATCAATGTTGAGCTCTTTGGGAGCCACTGAGGAGAAGTCATCCCAAGTTCATCAAATCATGTTGGACTCCCTTGGAAATGCTTACAGGTACTATTTGAAAATTGATAACACTACTAGGATTGAAACATGGAACATAAATCAGCTAAAATCAGTAATCAAGTGGAAAAAATTCCAGGCTAAAGTTAAGAGGTCAAAGTGGCAGGCAGTATTATTACAAGAGACACATATGTCAGCAGGAGAGGCATTGAAAACTGGTAAATCCTTGGAGGGGGCACATGTATTTCCTCCACCTTTTCATCAAAGGCATGAAGGTCCTCAGTGTGGCTCCCCCCAGGGCACCCAAGTTGATATTCTGTGGCAAATCGTGGACCCTGTGGGCAGGCATACACTGGTCAGGGCCACAATTTTGGGGGTGGGCACTCTATCCATCAGTTCACTCTATGCCTCCAATGTGGAGGACCCAGGTTTCTTTCAAAAACTGGCATTAGATACAGTGGGCTGGGCTGGACCATGGATCCTGGGGGTTGACTTTAACTGTGTTACAGACACTAGTCTGGACCGATCCAGTATAACCCTGCCACTCTTTCTAAAATGCAAAAGCACTAAAGGAACTGGAGTCAGAGTTTGGTCTCATTGACATCTGGAGAGACAGGAATCCCTCAGGAAGAGACTATAGCTTTTTTCCCACTCCCACTACTTGTACGCACATTTAGACAGACTGTTAACTTCCCCTTCCTATATTCCTGGGATCAGCGAGGTACGGTACTCCTCTGTCCTGCTATCAGACCATGCCTCCCTTTGTATGTCACTGATCACCCCTGGTTCACCCTCTGTGCCAAGACAGTGGAAGCTGGACCCCCTGCTCCTGAAAGATCACAAATACATTGCTGCAATGACCAAGCATATTCAGGAATTCTTGCAATTTAATAGGGGGACACCTTGCATCAGACCAGATGGGAGGTACTCCAGGTGTTCAAAACAGGGCAAACATTAGCCTTCTCGGTTCATTGCAGGAAGCTTAGTGAAGGGGAGTTTGAATCTCTTAGGTCCAAAATTGAAGTCTATTAAGCAGTGCATAAACCACAGCTCACCATTTTGTTATATAGAATAATCCAAAAGTTAAAATGGTGCTTCAATACCTTGAGCAGCACAAGGCTTGAATGTACCATTCTGCTTGGCAAGGCAAAGCTTATTTAAAAGATGCCCAATCCCAGAGCCTCTGAGCGCCAGACAGATACGTAAACACATATTTCAAAACAGATCAATAAAGCAAACAAAAAAAACAAATAAATAAATAAATATGAGCATATAAATAATTAACTCCTCATTAAAACAGTTCCCATAAATAATAAACTAAACATCAGATTGCCAACTACTATAACCAAAACTATGAATTGACAGCTTAATCCAAAAAGGCCTGGGTGAATAGGAGGGCGTTAAGGTGGGCCTTGAATACCTCCAGGGTGGGGGCCCCTTTAACCCCAAGGGGCAGTGACTTCCACAGGATGGGAGTGGCGACACTGAAGGCCCTGTCGCCAGCCAATTTCACCCTCATCCTGGGAATCGTCAGAGGGCCTCCACAGGAGGAACAGAGGGGGCAAATCAAGAAAGTAGGTACAAGAAGATCAAACAGATAACCAGGGCCCTGACTGTGTAGGGCCTTATAGGTGAGAAGACCCACCTTAAAGAGAATCCCCCACCTGACCGGCAGTCAGTGCAGCTCACGCAACACCAGTGTAATGTGGCAAAATTTTGGCTGCCCAGTAAGTAACCGGGCAGCTGCGTTCTGCACTAACTCCAGTCTGCGGATAGATCCTCCAGTGACCCCAAGGTAGAGCGCATTACAGTAGTCAAGCCCTGATGTAACTAAGGCATGCATCAAAGTTGGGCGGTCCATAGGAGGAGCAAGGGGCTTTATCCTGGTGACATTTCTGAAATGGAAAAAAGCAGGAGCGGACAGTGGAAGATATCTGCGCCTCCATCATCAAACTCCTATCCAGAATGACACCAAGATTTCACACCCTAGAGGAGGCCTTCAATGGAACAGATCCCAGAACAAGTCCAGTCTCTGATCCAGAGGTCATCCTATCACACGCTCTGTTCAACTCCACAACCAATACTTCCATCTGATCTGGGTTCAGTCGTAACCAGCTAGATGCCATCATGTCGTGGATCTCAGCAAGGCAGCTGTTTAACACATCTACCACGTTGGATGTCTCTGGGGCAAAGGATTAGTATAGCTGGGTATCATCAGCACAGCAATGAAAACCCAAGCCATACTTCCTAATAATCCCTCCCAGGGGTAGCATGTATACTGCGAACAACATTGGGGCTAACACTGACCCCTGAGGTACTCCGCAAAATAGGGGCTAGTAGTGGAGGAGAAATTCCCCATTGCAACCCGTTGCCTCCTGTTGGTTAAAAAGGACTCAAACCAGCAGATGACAATGCTGGTGAGTCCGCAGAGTTCCCTGAGGCGGTCATGCAACACACAATGGTCCACAGTGTCAAATGCTGAAAAGAGATCAAGGAGAACAAGAATTGTCCTTTCTCCTCGATCTCTAGTCCTGAGGACATCATTCTGCACCTGAACAAGTGTGGTTTCTGTGCTATGCCTCACCCAAAACCCTGACTGGAAGTGTTCGTATAACTCATGGGTCACAAGGTGCTCCTCCAACTGAAGAGCCTTCTCCACGATCTTTGCCAAAAAGGGAAGGTTGGAGATAGGTCGGTAATTTTCCCTAACCTCTGGGTCCAAAGATGGTTTCTTTATGAGTGGTCTCACCAATGCCTCCTTCAAGGCATCAGGGAAGATGCCCTCAGATAAGGAACACCGGACAATGAGAGCAAACACCAGGTGAATGGTGTTGATGCATCTCATCAAGAAACGTGTCGACACCGGATCCAGTTCGCAAAAAGTGTTCTTCAGATTGGTCACCACCCCAATGACCTCACTTACCTCCACTGGTCTAAACTCCCCCCAACCAGGCGGAGTGCACTCAAAACACTTCGGGTGACCACTGCCAGCTATAGCATTGCTGACTGGGGGAACTCCCTGCTGGATACCAGACACTCTGAGAAGAACCGAGCAAACTCTTCGCCTTCAGCATTAGAAAAAACCTTCTTCAGCTGTAGACAAGCTGGATGAAGTAGCCTGTCCACAGCCTGAAAGAGTATAGCTGCTCAGCTCTTCCCAGCAGCAATCTCCCTGGACAGGAACACTGCTTTCTTAAGGTTGATTGCCCCCAGTATGCATTATAATGCACACGCAGGGCCAGTTTTTCCTCCTCCAGGCTGGACCTCATCCAGCAGCACTCCAGCCTCTGACCCTTTCTCTTCATCTCCCTGAGGTCCCCATCAAACCATGGGGATCTCAGGTAGGAAGATTTTGGTCATATACGGACAGGTGCGAGGGAGTCAATGGCATTGGATAGTACTCTATTATAAGATGTTATAAGAGCCCACCACATCACCAACGCCTCCAACACATGCATTATCCACACCAGATAGATCAGCTGCTGCCAAAAAGCCCTCTGGGGTCAAACCCTACAAAGGACGACAGCTCATCATCTCTGTAGGGGAAGAGCATCCAGTGGGAGCCCTGAACATGAACCACACTGTGCAGTGATTGGACCATACAACCCAATCAATCCTGAGGTCATTTATCTCAAGCCCCAGTGAGAACACCAGGTCCAGTGTCTGCCCACCATGGTGTGTCATGGCAGAAACAACTTGCGACAGGCCCAGTGATGACATAATCTGAAGGAGGTTATGTCCAAGCCGAGAGGATTCATCATTGGCCCAAACATTGAAATCCCCCAAGGCAGTTCATCTGGGGACTTCCAATGTTTCATCAATGACGAATTCGGCAACCTCCTGCAGGAAATTTCCTCCCGCCGCAGGGGGCGATAAATAAGGAGAATCCTGCAGCCTGTACCTGGACCTCCACGAATGGCCACACATACAAAAGAACTCGGGGTTCTCACTGGGTGCACAGTGAAGCCCAAGTCGGATCCAAAACAGATGGCTACCTCACCGCCCTTATGTTCCTCTCTGGGGCAGTGCACCACAGTATACCCGGGGGGATGGCAGCCTCAAAAACTGGACCAGCATCATCCTCAACCCAGGTCTCTGTGATGCAAGCCAGATCAACCAAGGAAATCAAGCCTGCAATAATCACAGATCTTGTTCCTGATCGATCTGGCATTGCATAGCACTGCCCTCAAGCAGGCGCATACTTTGATAGAGATAGAGGGGGAAAGCTACTGGCCTGGCAGCTAAGGTGGCGAGAGGCTGAAAGGGTGATGGGCCAAATACACAATGAATCTAGCCAATTAGTGCAAGATCCATTGGCAATAGGTAGTGCTTCTGACATTTTTTATGATGCTCTGAACACCTCTGAGGTGTCCCCATCCTCTCAAAAATTCAAATAGTTTTTTTCAGGGATCCCATTTCTAAAGCTGGGGGAAAGGGAGGTCAAAGAATTAGACTCCCCAATGACTAAGGATGAGGTGTTAGCCGCTATTAGTGCTCTGAAGGGGGGAAGCTCCAGGCCCGGACAGTTTGCCCATCAACTTTTTTAAGACTTTCGCCTAAATCCTTACTGAACCCCATTATGACATGTTGGTAGAAAGTCTAGATAGTGGTGAGCTGCCCCCCTCCACAAGGTCGGCTACTATTACTGTCCTGCCCAATCTGTGTAAGGACTTGCCTGGTGTGCCTCCTATAGACCTATTTCCCTGCTCATTGCAGATTATAAAATTTTAGCTAAAATTATGGCCATCCGGTTGGACCCCTTGCTGCCCACTTTGATTCACCCAGATCAGTCTGGTTTTGTAAAAGGGCACCAAGGGAAGCATAATATATGACGAACCTTAAATCGATATACAGGTGGAGCAGGAAGAGTCAGAAACACAGTGCGGCCGTGCTGGCGCTAGACACTAAGAAAACCTTTGACCTTGTGGAGTGGGGGTACCTTTTTGAAACCCCAGAAAGGATGAGTCTCAGACCTTGCTTTAGATTATGGGTCAACATTTTATACACTAACCCCCAAGCCCAAATCAATCAATCAATCAATCAAAATCTTTATTTACCCAGGCGATCACCATTGAGCAAGTTCATTTACAAGGTGGACCTGTAGTATGCAAAGACAAGGGTACAGAATAGAGTACAAGTAAAATATACATAAAACAACAGTAGCAAGACATATACAGCAAAATATATACAGTGTAGAAAGAAAGGTAAATAATATATACAGAGATGCCTTTATAATCCTATCCATCAATAACATGTTCATAGCCTGTAAAGGAGTCCCTGGGATATGGAAAAGTGCACGTGTAGGAGGAAGGGACACTGGCAGAAAGATTTTGGGATACTAAGCAGATTCTGGGATACTAAGCAGGTGGTATCAGGGCATAAGAGTGGGCGATGGGGAATGTGTTGCAGTGAATACATAGTACCGGTGGGACTGGAATGGACTGAGGTGAACCGGTAGTACTGGTAGGACTAGAATGGACTGAGGGAGAGGGGAGTAATCTTGGTAAGGGAACACTTTGTTTGAATGGGAAGGACTTAGATTGAGCAGAAATGTCAGCTGGACAACTAGGAATGGTGGAAACAGTTATAGAGCTCCACAAATGTTTTGGCATTCAGGGTCTTGAACATAGCAAGACTAACAGGGGAGCTAAGTCTCAGCGATTTCTCTATCCTATTCCAAAGTGTGGGCAAGATGAAGCTTATGGCTGATTTTCCAAAGCAGGTATAGAACCCTAGGTACTTTCAGGGAAACCAGCGAGTGACTTCTCAAGGCATAATTCCCAATCAGGCTTAGTGGGAGACAGTCAGCAATGTATTGCAGGAGTTTGTTGGTGATGGTTCGGAGCGTCCAGAGGGCTGCATTTCTATACCGCCTGTGTTGAAGGAAGGGGCAACCCACAGCTGCATATAGTGAACAGTGGTGGGTGGAAAAGGGGAGGCCTGTTATAAATCTCAGAGCTCTATGATACAGTACGTCCAATTTAGAAAGGTGTGAGGCTGGGCACTGGCCATATATGAAGTCAACATAGCCAATTAGTGAGACGAACATGGATTAGATGAGCTGTTTTTGCGTCTGCGGTCAGGAGTGATTTATTGTGAAGAAAAGTCCAAGCTTCTGCTTCAGCTTTTCAGCAGTTCTTCTATATGTCCCACAAAGAAGAGTTTATTGTCAATCCAGACACCCAAATACTTGAATTTGGTATGTATTCAAGATGTTCACCTAGTAAGGTGGAGATAGAAAGTAATGGACCAGCCAGCGGCAGAATATGCCCCTGGCCAGTTAGTGAGAATAACATTGCCTTGTTTTTTGGCGTTAAGTAGTAGTCTTTTCCTGAAGAGCTGGTGCAGCAGGATGTTAAAGTCGGTTTGCAGGTCACCACAGGCAGCTTCAGGAGATTCATGGCTTATGTAGAGCACCGTGTCATCAGCAAACAGGTGAATGCTTGCTTCCTTAATGCCTACATCCAGGCTGTTGATACAGATAGCAAACAGTAATGGTCCCAAAATGGACCCCTGAGGAACACCTCTTTTTATCAGTTTAAGTGAAGAAAGCTCCCCTTCAGCCTTGATTTGTTGTTGCCTACCAGTGAGGTAGTCATGGAACCAACACAAGGAGGTTCGGTCTAGGCCTATTGTTTGTAAGGTGGAGAGGAGCAAACAGTGGTCAACAGTGTCAAAGGCCTTACTGAGATCCAGGAATACTGCACAGATTAATTTTTTGTTGTCTAAGTCCCTTTGCCAGTCATCACTTTTGCCATTGCCGTAATGGTACTGTGCTTTGC
This sequence comes from Neoceratodus forsteri, assembly GCA_016271365.2. Classification (NCBI taxonomy): domain Eukaryota; kingdom Metazoa; phylum Chordata; order Ceratodontiformes; family Ceratodontidae; genus Neoceratodus; species Neoceratodus forsteri. Next base: position 108,296,263 of record CM028137.1, read on the forward strand.
TCTGAAGCCTGACTGCATAGGGTTTAGTAAGTTTGAGTTGTCTATGAAAGATCTTAGCCGGGTATCCACAATTTTTTCTAGGAGCTTGGAGAGTATGGGGAGGAGGTAGATTAGCCTATAGTTATTTAGGTCACAGGGATCACCTGATTTAAATAGAGGGATGACGTGAGAGAGGGAACCTTGCAATAGGGACAGGTTGAATAAGTGAGAGATAGGTGCGGCAAACATGTGATAAGCAATTTTCAAGTAATATGGGTCGAAGAAGTCAGCCCCAGCACTTTTTTTAGTTTCCGATTTTAGGAGAAGATCGTCAACTTCCTTTATGAAGGCTGGTAAGAATGAGAAGATTACAATATTGTTACTCTGTTCCGGGAGCTTAGTGTTGATCTGTGGGTGTAGTCTGCTTACCGCTGCGTTATCGAATGCTAGGACTGCAGTGGCAAAATGAGTGTTGAAGGCCTACAGGATCTCGTTTCTGTCATTGATTATAGCATTGTCAGTGGTAATTTTGGAGGGAAGCACATTTCCTGGAGAATAACCAGTCAGTTCCGTTAGTGTGGACCAGAACTTGGTAGGGCATTTCGACCCAGAATCCAGCTCAGATTGGTAAAAACTGGCCTTGGCATCTCTGACCATCTTAGTGCAGGCGTTTCTAGCTTCCTGAAGAGACACCAGCTTCTGCCTGTGTGTGATTTGCTGTTTTTCTAGAGTTGATCTCTTTAGTAATGCAGCCTTTGAGGTCCGCTTGAGAACCAACGACATGTTCTAGCTTTATATGTGCTTTTACCAGAGGAGCATGATTATTTAGGGCACTGGTTATAATTTCATGGAAGATGTCGTGAGCGTTACTCACCAATTTAGCAAGGTAAAAACTCTGCCAGTGCAAAGAGTTTTTTAATTCATTGAAGTATGCCAGAGTATTGAAGCTCCATCTGGACCTTTTAGTGGAAATTTTAGAAGTTGGTGAGGGTTTAGCGTCAGTTCTTATACCAGCAATAAAGCCGTGGTCACTAACATAAGCTGAAAAAATTCCGGCACGGGAAAAGGAATATGGTTTACTTACGAGAAGGACATCCAATAGGGTGCTGTTCATTGGGTTTTTCTTGTTAATGCGAGTTGGCTCAGTAATAAGTTGTGTGAACCTGTGGGAGTCACAGAACTGCTTCAGGGGTAATGAGACCTTAGTCAACCAATCATAATTAAGGTCTCCTAGAATAATTGTTTCAATGGGGACAGAACCCAAAATAGATGACAGATGGGACAGGAGCTGAGGCCCCGCGGCTGGTGGTCTGTAACAGCCTATGACACGGAAAGCCATTGATGGGGAAAGTTCAACTTTAAGGAACAAACATTTGAATCCACCTGCAATAGAGGTAGAGTCTAGGATGGACACTGAAAATTTATTTTTGATGTAGATGACTACTCCGCCTCCCTAGTCTGCCTATCGGCTCTAAATAAGAGGTAGTTAGGGATGTTAACTCTCTATCTGGGTGGATGCCCAAAGCCAGGATTCAGAGAGCACAAGTATATCTGGTGCAGTGTGAGTAATCCATGCCTGGACTGATGTAAATTTCTTTAAAGACTGCAAACATTTGCGTGCATAAAACTGACTCCTTTCAGTCTTGTAAGATCGGATGGAGATGTGAGAGCTTTTGTGGGACCAGGGTTGAGGTTCAATATTACCTGAACACAAAAGTAGTAGGAACACAATTTTCCTTAGGGCAGCAAGGAGTTGTTTGAAAGCACAAATCTTTCTACATCTAGTATAAGTCTGAGTGTGGGGATCCGAGTCCAAAGTTTTCCCTTGTGCTGACCTAGGGACGCATAGCCTATGGTCCATCAGTATAGCACCAAGACATGTGGTTTTGGGTGGCTGGGGTGAGGGCCACATATTGGTAACGAGTAGCGGTCCCACCTTGAGGAGATTCCACAAAGTGAGAAGGTGCAGAGTCATGTGGTGGCATAAGTTATACGTAGTATTAATATAAAGGCAGTCTAGCAATTGTAGGCATTACTCTATGTTGGGGTCAATTTGCTCGAATGGTCTGTCACATGGGGTCCACACATAAGCAGGTAAATAATTGAAACCACACGAGGACTGCCATGATTGCCCAATGTGTTAACAAGGTGTGAGTTGCACCAAGACTCACTAGCTAGGTTCTATAAGTCTCAAGGATCACTGCTCTGTGTTAGACTAGCTAAAAAAGACAGGGATTGATGGTACGATGGTACATAAAGATACATGAAAACAGCCTGACACCACAGATGTCTTAAGGATTTATCTTCAACAGGCAGGGGTACCCTACTGAATACGCTTCATGAAGAATATCAGGGGAATTGCTTAGAAGAAACAAGTGAGCTCAAGAGAGGATCACCCCTTTAGAAAGTTACAGAAGGGACAGCCCCTTTAAGCAGTTGCTATAATTGACTAGTGTGAGGCCTCAGGGGTGTGGATCACTGGGAAGTGTACTTAATAAAGGAGGGAGTAGGGGTGGGCAAAAAAATTGTCAGAGAGCAGTACAGCAAGGCAGTGGCCGAGCTGTGTTTTTAAAAAGGTGCCTTGTGTGCTTCCTTTCTCAGTGGGGATCTGCAGCATCCAGTCAGGAAGCAGCCACAGTCCCAGGAGCCAGTCCAATTATGGGGATTGAAGCCTGACAACTCCGAGCTAGAAGCTGAACAAACGTACCTGCTTTCCTTGGTCAGGGGGCTGACGGGCTGGATGCAGAGGTCCTGCTGCCAGCAAGTAGCAGCACGAGGGCCACTCAGCTGAAGTGGAGAGCCTTGTTTGGGCTTGTGTCTAAAATAGAGCAGAAAAAAAAGGAGGGCCGTTAGTTAAAAAGCCAGAGACAAAGGTCAAGTAAATTGGTGGGAGGCCCTGGACAATTTAGTGCTCAGGGCAGGAGTAGGTGCAAATAGTGGGGAGAGAAAGGTTCCTGCAGAGAGGTCTGGTCAAAGGTGGCAGGTGAGAATTTAGAAAAACAAAAGGCTGATTCAGGAGGTTGGGGGCCTTCAATGGGACCAGGGAGAGCTGGGAAGGAGGTGTGTGGTGAAGAGGACTCAGGGTAGTCTGGAATGGGTAGAGAAGAAGACCCAAAATGCCAGGCAATATTTACAGAATGTGCTGGTTCAGGGGTGTCAGGAGGGAATCAGGGTCCAGTAGATGGCAGAGAAACATTGTGAGGAATAAGGATGAATGAGAGGAACTGTGATGGGAAAAGTGTGGCAGAGCAAACAGCATGCAGTGATCAGGTCTAGCTAATCTACAATGTTGGGCAAATAGCAGAAAAAATTCAGTAGTGCAAGTAGTAAGCTATGTAAATGTCAGGCAGTCAGTTAAAGTTAGCTACAACTCTGCTAAGCAATTCCTACATATACAGTGCAATAGTTTAAAAGGTAAAATGTTTAAGCAATAGAAATATTCAGTAGTGCAAGACATAAGCTATATAGAAGTCAGGCCTAGCTAATACAGCAGACTAAACAGACGAAAATTCCAGGAGGAGAGAAAAAAAATATATATAACAGTAAATGGCATGATCACCTCCCCCCCCCCTCCCCCGTTTATCTTGGGATGTGGGACTAGGCAGGGGTGCCCTCTGACCCCCCGTTATATGTAATACCTCTTGAGCCCCTGGCTGCGGCCCTTAGAGAGCATAAGGAAATTAGAGATTTGTTGGGGGGGGGGGCACTGAGCATAAAATAGCAATGTATGCACATGACCTGCTACTGTACCTCCAACATCCTGTGCAAGACCTTCCGACTGTTCACCAGCTAATGAGAGTTTATGGGGAACTCTCAGGACATAACGTTAACTGGACCAGAAGTGAATTCCTCCCCATTAGCTTAAAAGACAGCACAATTAATTTCCAATTTAGGATGCTTGCAACTGGTAAATAAAATAAAATACTTGGGTGTTACCTTGTCTGCAAAGATAAACTTGCTTCATGCACTTAATTACAAACCTCTCCTCGCAAGGATTTCGGAGGACTGTGACAGATGGACAGCTCTCCCGTTGTCATTGCTGGGACGGGTAGGGGTTGTGAAGATGACAATTCTACCAAAATGCCTATACCTATACCAGTCGCTTCCTATTAGACTACCAAAACCTCATTTTAAACTTATTTATGCCATACTACATAAATTTCTCTGGCGAGGTCAGAGTGCTAGAATTAAGAAAGAAACCCTGCAATTGCCCCCAGTGAGGGAGTAGTTAGTTTGCCAAATTGTCAAGGATATTACTGGGCGGCGCAGCTTGCTTTTATCCCATTGGGTGTTGTGACTGCTGGGAACACCTGGCTGAAAATGAAGGAAGACTATCTCATGGGCACCCTAAAGGAGGGCATCCTTGCAATGGCCCTAGGTGGTCCCACCCCCCCCGGTGATTGCAAACCCATTCACCACCACCACGCTTAGAGTCTGGTTGGAGGCTCATAGGAGTATTAAACACCCCTTGTGCAACTCACCATATTCCAGGCTTCTGTCAGTGATTCACAGTAGGGCCAGAGCTCTATACCCTGATTCAGAGACTCTTAGACTGGAGACATAGAGGTCTGATCTCCGTGAATCAGTTATATGAAGGGGCTTAATAAAGCAATTCACTTCCATTGGTGATGAATGGGGTATTCAGCCTTGGAGATTTTTTGTCTATCTCACAGTCAGACAGCAATATTGCAGATCCCTAACACACATGAATGGATGGACCCCCTCCTTTCCCATTTCCCAATTAGGGGAGGCAGTATAGCGCAGTGGTTTAAGGCTCTAAGCTGCAAATCTGGTGACATTCAGCAGACCAGACCTGTGTTTGCATCCCACTGCTTCCACTTGCAAACTGTATGACCCTGAGCAAGTTACTCAACTTCCCTGTGCTTCCAGGTGGCACCTGTGAAAAAGCTTTCAGCTTAGTATGCTAGTCCTGGTTAAATAACTAACATTAAAAAAAAAAAAACACTCACCATATTCTACCACATTATTCAGGGTCAGACTAGCCAAGCCTCAACTGATTCCCACCTCCAGAATTGATTTCATAGTAATAAACTGAGACAAGTTCAATTGAATTTTTTATATAGAACCTATATCACTCTCCAAATGCTACATGCTATGGATGCTTTGAACCCAGCGAATGTTCCAAATGCATCAGTGGGAGGAGACTTCATACACCAGGAACTGACATGTCCCAGGGTAACCCCTTTTTGGTTTGCTGTCCACCAGATAATGAATAAAGTCCTTGGGTATAGTCCTTCAAAATCTCCATTAGAACTTCTACTGGGGCTGACCCTGAGCATCCGGGGATGCACAACCCTTTATGGTCCCTTGCTGTTGTTAATGCATGGAAAATGGTAGCACATGCCTGGATGTCTCCTTCCCCACCTACCATATCACAATGGGTTAACAATCTCAAGTCATGTATGACCCTGGAAAGGGTACAGCTTGGTGCAATGGGCCACCACCAGGTATTCTTGGAGACTTGGGACCCCCTCATCCAAGCTGTTGAAAAAGGAGTGATTCCAGTTTAATAACCATTGCCTAAAGCTCACTTGTAGGCTCTTAGTTAAGGTTCTATGTGTGTCTGTGTATCCCCATCAATTGTAAATTTTATATAAATGGTTTATTAATTGTGAACTGTATATCATTTTGTTGTACCAACATCACCTTATATGCTTTGTACTCTGCACAGCTTTTACCTTCAATAAAGTATTTTGAAAAAAAAAAAGCTGATAGAAAACAAAATCTTATTTTTTCATAATATGTTCGGTATTTGAAACTGGTATAAAAGTTACATGATGCCAATGACATTTTCTTAAATGTAAGTGTCCTTCAGATGGGGCATCTGGTATAGAGGAGTCAAGGTTCAAGTGTAACAAGCATTTGTCAATGCCGAATGTTGTCGCGCAGGCATAGGCAGCGGGAGTGGTGGAGCTAGAGATGCATAGCACTGTGATTTTGTTACTGTGTCCCAAAATGTGATTTTGCACAGTGAGCACCCCATTGTGTGCCACAGCTGAGGAAAGACGGTTTGGGCAGGCTGTGAAAAATGGCAGCTGGACTGTTGATAAGGAGATGTGCACAAATGCCAGAGGTGAAAATGTGGCATGAAAATATTACAGATTGACAAAGTTACAAGAGTGCGTGGAAACTGCACAATGCACGCTTGCAACACAGTCACTGTATGGACTTTCGGCACCAAATTTTCAACACAGGCATTTTAGGACCTCTGCTCATGAATAGTGCCACCATCATTTCCTCAAACTGTCTCAAAAACTGAATTTGCACAGCAACTGTGCAATTCTGCGCTAGACGTGTGAAAACACATTTCAGGCAGCTGTACTGTTCATAAGGAGGTATGCAAAAATGCCAATGATTACCAGCTGGAGTGAAACTATTACAAATTCACAAAGTCACGAGCGTGTGTGCAAACTGTGCAATGCATGCTTGTAAAATACTCATTTTATTGACATTCGTCCCCAAATTTTCAACATAGGCATTTTAGGACATCTGCTAATGAACAGTGTCACTGTCATTTTCATCATGTCTCTCGAACATGGACTTTCCACAGCAACTGTGCTATTCTGCACCAGAACTGCGAAAATAGATCTCGGTAAGGATGTGTAAAATGACAGCTGCATTGTTCATTAGGAGGTGCAGAACAATGGTACTGTTGAAAATCTGGAGTGAAACTATAATGAGTTTACAAGCGTCACGATGAGGCAAGTGCAAGAATACGCAATGCACACTCGTAACACAGTCATTTTATGGAGTATTGTCACCAGATTTTCAACACAGACATTTTAGGACATCTGCACATGAACAGTGTCACTGTCATTTTTGTAATATGTCCCAAACACTGTTTTCACACAGCGGCCATGCTATTCTGCGCCAGAAGAGCAAAAACACATTTTGGCCAGGATGTGAAAAATGACAGCTGTACAGTTCATAAGAAGGTGTGGTAAAATGCCAGTGTTGAGAATCTGGCATGAAAATATTGTGAATTCACTAACTTATGAGCTTGCGTTGCACAGTTGCTATGCACGCTTGTAAAACAGTAATTTTTTTTGGATTTTCCCACTAAATTTGCAACATACACTTTTTGAGGCCCCGCCCCATGAACAGTGGCACTGTCATTTTATTACTCGGTCCCTAAAGGTGATTCCATGCAGTGACTGTAAAATCACCTTTTGGACTGAATAATGCCATGACAGTGCAAGAATTCATGAGAAGGGGTCCCAAAACTCCATGTTGAAAATTTGGGGCCAAAATTCACAAAATGCCTGAGATATACATCAAAGTTGAAAAAACCAATTTATTCTATTATACAGCTTACGGCATTTCCTCAGTTCATGATCGGCTTTGAAGAGTGCAGATGTGTTTCCTGTCCACGAAGATCTTTGGTGGACAGGTAAGTATGGGGTGAGGGGGGTGTGGGGAGGCAGGGTGCGCAGATGGTGGGTGCGGGTGGGGAGGCAAGGAGACTATAGGGTTGATTGTTGTTCTGATCAAAGATTATAATACAAGAGTGTTTATTTTTCTCAGTTGGGATGTTAAATGTAGGGGAGGGATGGGATGGCTTTATACACAACTGGGAAGAATTACAAACAGCCTAAAAAATGTTACAACATCTTCTGCATCAAACTTATTTACTTATTTATAGTACAAAATATGTCATTGTCTTTTAAGGTTGCCTTTTGGAATATAAAAGATTTGCACCACAGAGCTAAAAGAATGCAAATCCTTAGCTATTTAAATTCATTAGGATACCAGCTAATCCTTTTACAAGAGACCCATCTATTAATGTAGGAAATGGATTTCCTTAAAAAATAAGGGCACTCCCAGGTCTTTGGAGCAGGTCATTACCCAACCAAGGGAGTGGTGGCTATTTTGGTTAATAAAACTTTAAATTTTACTCATACACAATTAGTTCGAGATCAGGAAGGTAGATACACTTTTCTTTTAGGGAAATGCAGTTTAGGGAGGCAGTATAGTGCAGCGGTTTAAGACTCTGAGCTGCAAATCTGGAGATCTGGGTTTGAATCCCACAGCCCCCACTTGTATACTGTGTGATCTTGAGCAAGTCACTTACCTTCCCTGTGCTCCCAGATTGCAACTGTAAACAAGCTTTCAGCTTAGTGTATTACTCCTAGTAAAACAATTGAAAAAAAATAATATATATAGAATAATAGGTTCTGTTTATGGACCTAACACTAATACATCTTCATTTATAACTAAATTATAACATGGCTATAAGAATCCACAATGCTGATTGGCCAAAACCTAGATTTAGCCCTGTCCTTATCAGCATGTATTGTGCCAACCGGCACTAATTCTGTCATACTCAGCCACACCACACAAAAATATCATTGTTCCCAACACCATGTTCTGAAGAAAAACAACCAGAGCTCTGTGCCAAGCTAAGCAGATGTCCAACCAGAAGGGCGGTGCCACCAACATAAAAAACAGTCATTTATACAACATTCTCCAGTTCCTAAATGACAAAAATAATCTGCTGACTTCGTACCTATTATTTATTTATTTTTTTCACTGCCCATCTGACCCTGGCCACCAATGTACAGCTCTTATTCCCAGGATTTGAAACGGTGCTGAGAAACCACGAGGTAATTGTTATAAATCCCGAAAAATATCTACCCTTACTCCTACTTTAGCCACCAGTGAAAGACAAATCGGATTTAAATAAATAAAAAAAAAAAACCCTCAGTCTTCCACTGCTATTCTTCATTGCCAACCTCAGGTACTACTGGCAGGCACACACCATGACACTCCAGACTGCCCACACACCTGTAACCCAGTCAGAAAAGCCTTTTTGAATAAATCTCCTGTCACACAGCTTAACAACCCCCCCCCACTTTATAATCGTACACAAACTAGCTAAGCAAATTAAATTTGAAAGAGCAAGGATCACCTCTGCTCCCTGAGATTAAAATGAAACAGCCACTCCTAATAAGTTGCTTGCGATCCACCGAGCATCCTGCTTGCTGGGAACAAACGGCTTACCTCTACTCGTGACTCCACTAGTTTTGCAGCCACAACTATTCCCCTTATTTATTCACTTAATTACTGTACAGATCAAACACAGTTGAAGTTAGGCACAATAACTCCATGCCATTGCTTACAAAAAATGAGGTACAAGCCAGACCGTTCTCTACAGCAGCTGGTAAGAACCACGCTCGCTCCAATCCAAATCCACCAGGCGGCAAGTACATAAACACACAAAAGCAATCTGTGATTTCATTGCCTGCTGAAACAGAAACACTCAGCAGAAAAAAAAAAAATGAAATGTGTGTGTGTGCTGAGTATCCTCACTACAAGTCATACCAACCACTCCCTGGCAACTGCCAGCTCCAATCACAATCAATCAAATGTTGAAACAAATAATAAAAAAGAAAGCTAGAAACAAAACAAAATTAAAATAAAGTGTATATGTGGAAAGAAATACAATGTGGGGTGGGGTGGGGTGAGGATTTTGCATATGTTCTGCATTACAAATGCAGTGACTATTTTCAACTTTTCTACTTTTTAAAATCTTTATGTGCACTTTTTATAAGCCTTTTTAAATTAACTTTTTTACAGGGGGACCCATTTTATAAGCACAATAAGACTCTCTGAGGTGTTGGTTATCTCCTGATAAGAGCACACCCTGGTGCATAAGGCACTCAGTGCAAGTGTCTCGTGCCTAACAATGCACCTGGGCGTGCTCTTATCTGGAGATAACCCACACCTTGTCATGTCTTATTGTTTGCTTAATGGCAGCTTTATCTACCTTTTTACACTATAAGATATTACTAGGAGGGGATTTGAACATTGCTTTAAATCCCTTACTAGACAGATCTAACCCATCAAACTTGGGAATTCATTCAGATATCCATATGATAAATGAGTTCCTAAATATTCATACTCTAACTGATCCATGAAGAATGTTATATTTGGATACTAAAAATGTTTCTTTTATTCCTGGTTCATAAGTCTTATTTGCATATAGACTTCTTTTGATATCCAAATCATGGATCAGTGAAGTTAAGGATACAAGAATATTAGGCAGAGCTCTATCTGTTTATTCCTTGATAGACCTATATATTTCTGTACCAATACCTTATCCCAGAAAATCTTTATGGAGATTGAACAATACTCTGCTTTGACAACAGTCCATCATTAAGTTAATCAATCTAGCAATAGGAAATTTTTTGGATGGAAAATCATTATTCTACAGAAAAAGTTGATATTATTTGGGCAGCCTTTAAATCCTACATAAAGGGTATTTCATTAGATTTGCCTCAAAACAGAAAAAACAATGTTCTGAGAAAATAGAATCTCTTACAAAAAGAATAGAACTACTAGAAAACAGAGATCAGGCTCAGTTATCCGAATTGGAAGAAAAATAATTACAACAATGTAAAAAAGAGATTTATTTACTGACAAAAGAAACAGTGGAGTTTACTATTTTGAAAACTAAGGCCAAACATATTGATCTGGGAGACAAACCAAGTAAACTTCTTGCCAATATGTTAAAACACTAGGAACAGTCAAAAATTATTCAGTCATTTATTATGTCAACTTGGGAGAAGTTATTACTGACCGAAATATATTTTGGGGAATTTTACAAATATTACTCAACAATCTATGGTCAGATGAATATCCCCCCTACAATTGAAGCTGTAGAAAAATATTTAAGTAATTTTGCCTGTCCTAAAATCACCCAAGGTAAGGCCAAGGACTTAGCTAAACACGCTGATAAAATTGAAGTAGAGGACGCTATTGATAGATTAGTAGCTAATGAATCTCTCGGACCTAATGGGTTCGTGGAAAATTTTTATAAAACTTTCAAAAAACAAACAAACGCTTATTCTGCTTCTTCAAAAATTTTATAACTACATACTCAAAAATGGCCTTAATGACAAGTCACTTCTTGAAACTCTAATAATTTTATTAACCAAACCAAATAAACCAAAACACAAAGTAGAAAGTTACAGGCCCATTTCTCTAATAAATTATGATATTAAGAACCTCTCCTCCATTTTGGCACAAATAATTAAAATAATTTGTCATCCCTTAATGTCAAGAGAGCAAGTAAGGTTCATTGCACATAGGCAAGCTTCTGACCATATTAGAAAACTTTTCCACATTTTCTCTGCGTTTGATGATTACAAATCTCCTGCTGCTTTGGTGACATTAGACGCAGAGAAATCTTTTGATAGAGTCCACCACGATTTTCTTTTCCTTACTATCCTGAAGTTTGGCTTTCCCAAGAAATTCATAAACTGGTTAAAAATGTTGTACTCTTCCCCTTCAGCTAGACTCAGCATTAATGGGTTAATATCGGACCCAATTAAATTAAAATGTGGTACATGGCAAGGCTGTCCCCATCTCCCCTATTATTCAATTTATATCTAGAACCTCTTCTTTATTTTTTGAATACTAATTCCCAAATCTCTGGTATTAAATGTGGAAATCTACAATGCAAACTATCTGAATTTGCAGATGACATCATGCTGCATATATCAAACCCAGCAAGTTCAATAAAGGCAGCACTAGATAAACTATCACTATTATCCTGTGTTTTAGAAGCTTTTAAATATTGTATTTAGAGTGCTTACCTTCTGTAGAATTGTATAGAATCTGTAGCGTGTGTGTGTCCGCCATCTTGCGCATGCACAGTAGCCATCTGTATCCCGACTCAGTCCCAACAGTTGGCTCATATGCAGTAGGGTCCTGAACTAGCCCACTGCATACTAATGTAATTCCTTTGTTTCCCTTCCCTTTATAGGGCCCTGAAGCAGCCCTCTCCCTTCACAACTCTGCCCAGCAGCGGAGCCTGAACTTGGGGATTGCCAGAGCCGTTAAGATGTAAAGCATCCTGCACTACAGCCTGCCTGTTGTGTAGCTCTTCCTGCCCACCTGCCCCAACCACCCAGGGGCGGCACTTCATTTATTGCTGCTGGCAGGTCACATGTCATATCACGTGACCTACCCTTCATTTTACTAAGTGTCCACTTTCCCATTTGCAGCTTATACACTCCAACCACTAGGGGTTGCTGCACTTTTCACTCTGGCACCTCTATCTACTCTCTACTCCTTCCTAGCAACTATTGCAATCCCTGTCCACTAAAGGTCTCTGCAGTTCCCTCCTAATCCTTTCTGCTATCTTCTTTCCTCACTCTTTTCCTTCAGCCCACCACTAGGCTCCTTGCAAGCCTCAAACCTTGCACCCCTTACTCCAAAGTCTGCAGCCCAACCATCAAGCCCACAAACCATACCAATATCTATCTCTACTTTCAAGCTTTTAACCCTTCCTTCTTCGAAACAAAAATTTCTGTCCTCTGTCCTTAAACCCAGTACCCTTGCTATTAGAGTCAGCAGCTCTACCTCTTAACCATTGTATCTGGCTATCTGATTCTTACTTTCTAAGACTTTCATAGTCTCTTACCCCCCAGTCTGCCAAAATATTTCACCATTTCTTTCTTGCTGCCACTGCAGGTATTGAACCCTGCACCCTCACTGTTTCACTCAGCAGCTTCACCACTCAGCTATCACATGAGACTATTGTTTGTGATAGGTTTTAAGACTCTAAAAGCCTCTAACCCTCATAGTCTGCTAAAATATTTTCTGAGTGTTACTGCAGGCTTTGAGCCCTGCTCCCTGCTGCTGCAACTACTGTCTTGGGACCTTTTCTGTCACCCTAGGCAAGCATTGAGCCTGGTGCCCTGTGCATTTGAGGTAGGGGCTCTGCCACTATACCAAGGTGACAACTACACTTAGGGGTTGACCTTTCACCTTCTTCTACCCATCTCATTACTGCTATCTGCAAACCCATCCTGTTGTCCCCTATTCCTCTTCTCCCCTCCCATCCAAATCCAGCCCCTACCATCTTCCCCTCTATCATCTAAGTTCCCCCATTTTTCTTCACTTCAGCTCTCACACCCTTACCAATCATGCATGCACACCTCCTGCCTACCTGCCTCTCTCTCCTCCTCCTCCTCCTACTATTGCCTTCTGCAAACCTTAATGTCCCTGTTAACCCTCAGCCTCACTACTCTAGTGCTCCTACCTGCCCTCCTGCCCTCCCCACCTTCTATGCCACTGCCCTTCCCCCTCCCTCCTCCTCCACTCACCCCATATGCTCCTCTCCACCTCACCCCCCATCTAGACACTACCTTTCCTCCCCTTTGCTCCCTCAGGCATCTTATCACTCAAGCCTTCCCAGCCTGTGCTGCCTACCCACCCCTGTGCTACACCCCCTTCTCTTCCTCGCTCCCGGCAAACTCTCCTTCTGCCACCCTCTGTCCAGACCAGCTCTCCTCCTTCTGCTCCTGACTGGTAACATACATCCCAATCCCGGTCCAGCTTGCAAAGGCTCCTCAAAGGAATCCACCGGACTTCATATTGCTTCCATGAACATATGTAGCCTCCTTAAAAAATTCGACTCTCTCAATTGCTGGGTTGCGGTTCATAAACCTGATGTTATATCAATAGTTGAAACTTGGCTTTCAGACTCTACCCCTGACTCCTGGTCTCACTCCCTGGCTACTCCCTCTATCGGCCGGGACCGTGTTGGTAGGCGGGTGGGGGCTGTGCCATTATGTCAAAGACCCTCTCGTTGGACTAGCCTCCCAGCCCCGGTCCTCTGAGCTTCAGGGCTCAGGCCCTAACCCTAAAACTATCTCCTGATCCCTCTAGGGGTCCCATCTACCTGACTACAGCATACATACCTCCAAAAATCAAGCACAAGCACTAGGCCCACTAATTGATTATCTTACCTCCCTACCCCACTCCTCCGACCAAATCCTTGTGGGGGACTTGAACATCAATTGACTTAGCCCTTCATCCACTTCCTCCCGTGATGCCTTTGCAGCCATCGACCTAACCCAACTAGTCTCCCAACCCACTAGAGTGAATCCTAGAATGGGCTCTAGCACACTCCTGGATGTGGTCCTCAACAAACTGCCCCTATTGCATCCAAGAATATCCAAATCCTCCCAGACTGCCTTAGCAACCACTCCCTGTTCTCTTCTATTGGTCAACCACTTGCCCAAACCCACAGCACAAACTACCCTTCGGCGACATCTTAGACCTGGTGGGCTGAAAGGCCTTAGCAACTCCTAGCCCTCAAGACTGGTCCCTATACTAAACACCCAGGATATTGACACGCCCTTACCTTCTTTATCCACACCTTCAACTCTGCTTATGACATTTTGCACCCATAACTGCAGCTGGTCCAAAGTAAGGCATGCCCCTGGGTTACCCACACCTCGCCAACTTCTTAAGTGCAGGGACAATCTGGCACATTGCCATGGAAACAGGCCACCAGTTTACAGGCTGGCCTATGCTGCTGCCAGACAAATGTACATGGGCCATCCCCAAGCGAAGGCTGAGCAAGCACTATCAAGCCTCCCTCCCACTTCCTCATGGAGGCACGCTAGGACCTTCTGGGACAACATTAAGCAGCTGAATGGTGGCACCATTCCCCCACCTTCGCTTATCAACATTAATGGTTCGTCTCCTCAGACCCTGTCCTTAGTGCCAACCACCTCAACAAATCTTTCACAGACCTTAGCCTGGTGCTCCCCAGATAATTTCTTTGCTCTCCCTTCCAGATCTGCCCCTATTCTCCCATGCCCCTTGTTCTACCTGCACCAGTCACTGCCCAGGAAGTCAGACCTTACCTACTCAAGGCCTTAAAGAGTAACACAATTGGCAATGCACCCTTGATCCCAGTCTTCTCCGTCAGGTTCTGGATCTGGTTATCTCACCAGTCACCAGCCTCTTTAACAAATCTCTGCCTAGGGCAGTTCCCTCTGCCTGGAAGATAGCTACTGTCACCCCAATACACAAGGGCGTGATAGGACCCTCCTTAGCAATTATCGACCTATCTCCAATCCCTCTCCTCTGTCTAAGGCCTTAGAAAAAATTGTGGCCACCCAAATCTTCTGAATACTCTATAAATATAGCATCCTCTGCCCAGAACAACATGGTTTCAGAGCAGGCCACAGCACCAATACTGCCTCCTGAGTTCTCTAACTTTCTTCACACCTCACTGGACTCTGGCTCCTAGCAGGTGCAGTGTTCATTGAATTATCAAAAGCCTTTGATACTGTCTCCCACCCCCTCCTGCTAGCTACCCTTAGTCACTTAGGCTTTGCCACTGGGCCTGTTTCCTGGTGCTCCAGCTACTTGTCAGCCCGCTCATAACGTGTGAAAATCAACGGGAAACTTTCCAGCACCTGCCCTATCTGCTCCAGAGTCCCTCAGGGCTCCATTCTTGGGCCCTTGCTCTTTTCCCTTTTTCTCATCTCCCTACCCAGTGTATGTACTGGTAAAATCCTTCTTTACGCAGATGATGCTGTACTCTTTGCCTCTGACCGTAATCCCATCTCACTTCAGGATTCTCTGCAGGAATCCTACAATAGCCCTTAAGCCTGGTTTACTGAGTACAGACTGTAATTAATCTAAAGAGAAACCAAACCATGCTCTTTGCCCACCCCCAAAATAAATCCAGTAACTATCCCTCTCGTAGTCCACCCACCTCTAAACTCCCTATTGAGCTAGTTCACCTTATAAATACCTAAATATAACCTTTGACCCTGCCCTCTTTTCATGCCACATCTCTGCCCTTGCCTCAGCCTCTAACACTCAGCTGGGTATCCTCTATCGTCATCATAAACTGCATCCTCACGGATGCCCTCCGACCTGCAGTCACATCCTCTATTCTATCTCTGGTAGACTATGGCTTACCTGTATGCAGTGCAGCAGACCAGACTGCCCTGCACAAGATCCTGCCTCACCTTAAACAAGGCCTGCAGGCTCATAACTGGGGCTCCTAGTCTAACCCACACTTGCCTCTTTACACCAAATCTAATACTCAACCTAGATGAGTGCCTCAAATACCAAACCTGCCTCCTAACAAAAAATCACTCCTTGGGCTATCCCACGGGTCAGTCAACCACTATCCACGAGCAAACCCTACAGTGCATACTCATTATATCCTGCAAAACTGCACTGGGTATACTGAGGCGAGAACCTTGCAAGGTCAAAGGGCTTACCCCTACAGCGCCCCTGTTGGTATAACGCCTCCCCACCGGAATCACTGATGCCGCTCGTTATCTTATTTTAAAACTAGCCTTAGAAATCACCTGCTCTCAACACGCAGCTGTACCTGCTTCTAAGCCTTCTCCTATCCTCCCAGACAAGGCTCACTGAGCCGCTCTCTGACCTTCTGTCCAGCTCTACCTCTACTTGCTACTATCGTCCCCACACCCCTCTTCTGATGTCTCCCACCCAGTCTTACCTTTATTCTGCCCACTAAAACAATCTCCATGTAACTACTGTATATTGTCTACTCTGTAAAGCTCACATGTAAGCCTGTTGTATACTGTGTTTGACATATGCCTGTATTTTTGCATGATTCCTAAATGTACTCTGATTTTTTGCCTGCCTTGATGTTTTTTGCTTGCACTGTTTTATCCTCACTGTGATGAGGTACCTTTGTAAATGAGCCTCTGGCTGAAAGGTTGTTAAACTGATGTTCTAATAAATAAATTAAAAAAAAAATAGATACCATTCAGGAATACAATACCTATACCAATTGTAAGTTAAATTTAGATAAAACAGAAGTTATGCCTCTTAATTCTCCTTCCTTAAAAAATGAGATCTTAAAGTTAGGTTTCACTTGGTTGGCACACAAATTAAAATACTAAGGTATATATTTAATGCTGGACCACTCTCAGTTTCTAAAACTCAATCTAGAGGATTTAATTGCCACAATTAAACATGATTTAAAAGATAGCAAAACCTCCCCCTCTCCTTTTGGGGCAGGGCCAATGTTATAAAAATGAATATTTTCCCCTGAATATTTCATCCTATCAGTATGTTAAACCTATATTTACCAATGGAATGGTTTAACAACCTGCAATCAAAAATTATTCAATTTCTCTGGAAAGGTAAAACTCCAAGAGTAGCACAGAGAAAACTTATTTTACACAAGGAGCAAGGTGGCATTCAACTTCCATACTGTCTATTATATTAAATGGCTTTGCACATTAATAAATATATAAAGTTATTATTTCCTAGAAATGATTTTGAGAACTACTTCCCTATCTGGTTGGATCTTGAACTCAACAAGCTTAAAAAATGCAAAATCCACCCTAAAACCATATTTTACACTAAATTTAGTCTTTTACTTAAGAAACTGAAACTCTCAATGATACAGAATTCTCTGAAAATTCACCACCAAATCATGTCATTTATAGGCCGCTCAGGTCCTAATAGTATACATCAGCCTATTCTAGGTAATACAAACTTTAAGATAAATGGTAAAGTTATTCCTATGGAATGGTTTCCCAAAGATACCTTACTCACAGTTAGCTCTTTTATGAGAAACAACTTGTTTATTCCACTTCAAAAGATTTTAGATAATGAGAATCTTCATAAGAAGTTCCTGCCTAAGCTACTACTGATTAAAATAGTTTTGAAGGCTCAGTTTGTATCTTTTCCACTTTCCCTGGACTCTCAAGATGTTTTAAAAGACATGGAATATCTGAGCTCATTACCCCAACATATCTCGAACCTATATCAGCTTCTTTTAACCTTTAAATTCAATGCATATCATATTATCCCTTCTTATTGGAGCAATGAGGCTGGGTTCAATCCCCAAATCTGGCTTGCTCTATGAAAAAATATTTACATATATATATATATATATATATATATATATATATATATATATCAGTGTCTCCCATCGAGCACAAAAATAAATGTGCTTTGTGCAGCACACAACTCCCACACAAGGATTTGCACACCCTATGCCTCTTTAGTCTAGGCCCGGACCACCAGGTCGAGGACTGTGAGACCTGCACCAGCTTTAACCCGGCCACATGGAAGCACTGCCAATAGGCCCTCGAGGCTCACCTTTTGAAGAAAAGTATGGCCAGCATAGAGAAAGAGTTCCACAAATTGAGAAGTGCTTTCACCTCTCCCACTGAGTCCAGGTGCAAGAAGAAGGTGAAGAAGCATCGGGACCAGGAACAGTCAGTCCCCCCCCCTTGTCCGAGGCTGCCCATGGGCCCCTCAGATAACAGGCATCTGTCTCCTCCAGGAAATCGGTTGTCAAGGCCCAGCTCTCCCTGATTCAGGAGCAGTCCTTGGGTCCACCACTGCCACTCATTCTAGTGGCCACAGGATCCTCAACTTCAACTGAGGTCTCAGCTATGTTCAGACCTATCTCTGTGAGGGGTGTGTGTGTTCGAGTCAAAAGGGACCGCTAAGTCATACATCGGCTTGCCCATCGAATGCCCAGCTCAGACTGTAGCATCGTACTCTGGAGTCTCTTAAGCCTGCCTGACTTCATTTGATAAGCCGGACGTCAGTAAGTCCGATGTCTTCACGGTCATGTCGGACGATATGTTGAATGCCGGTTCTGCTGATATCCACTCAACTGGCCTTGCACCAGGCCCTGACAATAAACCCAACATCTGTCTGTCACCAGTTGATGCCTAGCCTCCCCCAGAGGGATCCCCCCACCGGACTTCCCCCTTCTCCATGGAATGTGAACCAGCCTCCGTCACCTGTTGTTAGGGGTGCTAGGGCAGAGGGGTTTCTGCCAGGTGGCCATTTATCAGCCTCACTTCCCGATTTGGGTATAGAGACTGGCCTGATCCATGATGACACTCAGCTAGCTCTTTCTCTGTTGAGGGGGTCTCTCCTCCTCGGGTGTGAGCCCCACAGGATCCGCCCCTACCGGGACACTCAGGATCTGGTGAACCACAAGGTTTTCCATCAGGTCCTTCATCAGGTTGGCCTCCGTTGGGCTCTTCTTTGGCCCCTCTGTCAGGTCAGGTCCCATAAGACCCTCCATCAGGTTACACCCTCCATCAGGTTACCCTTCCCCCATCAGGCCCACCATCGGGGTATCTCCCATCTAGCCCCACACCTGGGTTCCCGCAGCCAGCCTATCTACAGGCACCAGCTAATAACCCACTGGGTTATCCCCCATCAGGGTACCATGCACTGGGGTATGCTTCTGCTTATCCTCCTGCAGGTTACCCCTCAGTGCACTATCTGGCGCCAGAGTTCCTGTCACTGATCTTCACCGAGGGTTATCCCCTGGTGTATCAGCCCCCTCTGCCACAGCAACCCCAGCCCCAGGCCTCAATGGATTTCAGGGCAATCCTGCAGTCCTGGTGGTCAGAGACTAAAGCGCAGCTGGTTTCAGAGCTGGGTGATTGTCAGCCTCCCAGGGAGTGCTTGAGGAGTTTGGATGTGCACCCCGAAAGATCAGTTTCGATTCCTCCTCCTCAGCCAACGCTGGTACCAGAAAAGGATCTGACATCGACCCATCCTCCTGAGAAGCCAAAGCCAGGCCCAAGAGATGTGTCTCGCTCAGATTCTGGTTCTTTGGATCCTGATCAGGACTCGGATTCTGACTCTTCAACCTCAGTGCAGTCAGGTTTCCTAACTTCACCTATCAAGGATCCACAGCCCAAAGAATCCCAAAGTCTCCCCCGAAGGATTCTTCTTTCACAGACCTCTTGCGGAAAATAAAAGAGGTCTATGATTGGAAATTGGATGAGCAGAACCCTAACATGTGGAGCCTCATGGAACACCTGGATATGCAGGCATCAACACCAATCCTGACTCCACCTTGGTTGGAACCTCACAAGGACTTGGCTACAACAATTTGGATGATGCCATCCTTGATTTCTGTAGTAGCCAACAAGGTTGACCGCAACTACCGCACCTCCAAAGGGAAGGATCACCTCGGTGTGCACCCTAAAGCAGACTCTGTCATTATTGTGGTGGCTTATGACAGGTCATCTAAGCCCTGACACATGTGTACTTCCCTCCTGACAAAGAGTCTCGTCAGTTGGACTAGTTCTGGAGGAAGTTTTATTTTTCCTCCTTGCTGGCTATGAGGGCCTTGAACTACATAGGCCACATGATGGTCTATCAAAAGTCTCTTTTTGTCCAACTGGAACTGGCCATTGAAGCCCTTCCAGACTCCGAATTGAAATCCATATTGGCAGATGCGATTTGCTCTGCTAAGGTGGCCTGCAGGTACTCCCTTTGGGTCACCTACGGTGCTGTTTATTCCTCAGCCTGGAGGGCTGCCAGGCAGTCGATCTTTGGTGCTATTCATGGTTGAGGGTGTCTGGCCTAGCCCAGGACATGAAGTCAGCCATACAAGATGCTCCCTTTTGGGGATCTGTCCTGTTTAGGGGTGATGTGCATGATATCATAACATCTTATATATCACCCTGGCGTTCTGTGAACTGCACTGGCTGCCAGTTCGGTGGAGGGTTGTCTTCAAGATAGGGCTGTTAACCTATAAATCCCTGCACAAGAGGGGCCCAGTCTATCTGCAAGAGCTCCTTGTGCCGTACCACCCGGCCCAGGATATCCTTTCTGCTGGGGGTGGCCTCCTTGGAGTTCTCAGGGTTAGGCTGCAGCATTCTGGTGACTGGGCATTTGTAGCAGCTTAGTCTACTCTGTGGAACTCCTTGCCTGGTTGTCTTAGGGAGGCTCCCATGGTGGAAGCCTTTAAGAAGGGCCTCAAATCATATTTATTTAATCAAGCTTTTAACTGAAGGGGTTTTATAAAAATAGTATATTGTGTGATGTTAAGTTAAGCTGTTGCTTTTAGTTATATTTTGTTTATTGTTGTAGTTAGTTTTATTTTTGTGTTATTGTATGGTATATGTTATATGTGTCATATTGTACAATACCCAGAGTCTCTGGAGATGGGTGCTACATAAATTAAATCTCTATCTATCTATCTATCTATCTATCTATCTATCTATCTATCTATCTATCCCTACAGGATAAAGACAAGGCCCTTCAGTCAGTACGGACTATATGCCATCCAAAATTTCAGATAAAAAAGACTTTTCACTGACAAGGGAAGAGGCAGCAGAAGAAGCAGCAAACAGTCCATCATCAGACCAAATGTCAGGCACAGCAAACCTCAACCACCCCTCGGCTAAGTCCCAGAGAGCTTCAGGTGCAGCTCTCCCAACCCCCACATGACTTGCAGTCTGCCCCTCCTCCTCTAGACCTGTCAAGGGAGCCAGTGGATGAAAGGTTTGCTTGTCATCTGCTAGTGTGGTGGGCAGTGACAACCAGTTTGTGGGTCCTTAAGCACACAGAGCAAGGCCACACTCTGGAGTTTGTGGAGAAACCTCCAGACAGGCCTCCAGCCCAATCACACTACCCAAAGGCACACATTTCTCTTCTTCATAAGGAAATTCAGGCTCTGTTACAAAGGAAAGGCAAAAGATCCTGTTCCCATGCAACAGGAAGAAAAGGGGTATTACTCCCACTTCTTCCTGGTCCCCAAAAAGACAGGGGATCTGCATCCCATTTTGGACCTCTGCACTCTGAACATGTACATACAGTACCAGAGGTTTAGCATGCTGACAGTCCCACGTCTCCTCCCTCTTCAGTGCAAGTGTCGGTGGCTCTGTGTCCTGTACATGCAGGAGGCTTACCTGCATATCCCCATCTTCCGGGCCCACCATCTACCTCCAATTCTCCTTTCAGGGGGAACACTACCAGTTCAAGGCCCTATCTTTTGGCCTCTCCTCGGCACCTCAAGTCTTCACAAAGTGCCTGGCAGTAGTGGCAGCAGCCCTGAGGCATCAGGGACACTGCGCATTCCCTTACTTCGATGACTGGCTTCTGCCAGCCCCATCACGGGAACAGTTGGACCTTTTCTGTCAAGTGAGGAGCACTGTAAATTTTCCCAAATCCCAATTTGTCCCTTCTCAGCACATGCAGTTCATCGGGGCGGTGTTGGACATGGCTCAGGGTATGGCTTTCCTACCCCATGACAGGGCAGAAACATTGCAGAAGCAGGCCTGTATGGTGGCTTCCAGCAGGAGAGTCTCGGCCAGGTCGATCTTTTGACTGCTAGGCCTCAAGGCAGTGACCATTCCTACCATGCTTCTAGCCAAGCTCCACATGTGTATCTCACAGTGGACGCTCAGAGCACGATGGGACCTGAGGTCAAATGACCTGGACCAGATGGTATGGTCTCTGGTTCCATGCAGAGGGATCTCTCGTGGTGGAAGAATCTCTCCAATCTCACCGGGAGGTCTTCTTTCAGCCCCCTCCTCCCACCCAGACTCTGACTATGGATGAGTCAGGTTTGGGTTGGGTTGGGACGCACATCTGGGAGGTCACAAAATTCAGGGTAAGTGGTCCCAGATGGAGCTTTCTCTACATATCAGTGTGTTGGAGATGAAAGCAGTGTTGTACACCCTTCAAGCCTTTCAACACCTGCTTCTCCATGGCACCCTGTTAGTCCAGTTGGACAACATATGCGTGATCTGGTATCTCAACAAGCAAAGGAGGCACCCATTCATACGCCATATGCAGGGAGGCGATGCGGGTGTGGAATTGGGCTATTCTGCATCGAATTCACCTCCCAGCCATGCATGTGCTGGGCATGCAAAATGTCCTAGTGGACAGTCTCAGCTGCACCACAGTAAGAGCCCATGAGTGGGAGCTAAAGCAAGAGGTGGTGAACCACATATTCAACCTATGGGGCAGGCCAGAACTGGATCTATTTGCCTCCCCATACAACGTAAAACTACTCAGGTTTTGCTCACTTGCTCCAGGGCATGGTGTTTTCTGGTGAGGGGCAGGGAGGTTCTTGTACGTCTTTGATCTCTTCCCAGTTCTGCAGAGGGTGCTGATCAAGCTACAGGGGGAAGGGGCCCACATGGTTCTGATTGCCCCTTTCTGGCCTTGTCAAGTATGATTCCCGCTTCTTCAGCAGCTGGCAGTGGAGCTTCCAGTTCCCCTGCCTCTCTGCAGCGATCTCCTGACCCAGGAGGAGAGCACGCTGGTACATCCAGGACTGAAGTCCCTTCACCTTCATGCATAGCACCTCAGGACATAGCTGCTTCATGCTTTGGAGTCTCTCCCAGAGTGGCTCAGGTTCTTGTGGAGGCTAGAAAGCCATTCACAAGGACCACTTATGCCATGAAGTGGAAGCATTTTTCCATTTGGGCCACTTTGGAAGGTTGGGACCCTTTTTTGTGCACTGATACATTGGTCATGGAGTATCTCCTGCGTCTATACGATTCAGGCCTTGGCTATTCATTGCTGAAAGCCCATTTGTCAGCTGTCTCTGCCTACCATACCTTGGTGGATGGCAAGATAATAGCTGAGCTGGAAGTCTAAAGTGTTCCTGAAGGGGATTTTGCATTATAAACCTCCGGTGTGCAGTCCTGCACCACCATGGGATCGTAATTTTATTTTGGAAAAGTTGACCCTGCCTCGTTTTGAACCAGATGGTTCTTGTGACATGCGCTATTTATCTTGGAAAGCACTTTTCTTAGTGCCAGTTACTTCAGCTCAAAGGATTTCAGAGCTTCAGGCCCTGATTTATAAGGAGCCTCATTTATTTTTCCACAGACACCGGGGTGGATCTCCGTACCAATCCTAAGTTATTACCTAAAGTGGTTTCTGAGTTTATGTTGAATCAATCAATTCAACTACCGGTGTACTACCCCGAGCATTCCAATCAGGGTGAAGCACTTCTTCACACTTAAGATGTCCATAGGATCTCGCGTTATTACACTAACAGGACAAAGTCTGTCCAAAAACAGATCAGCTTGTCTTCTCTTTTGCATTCAAGTGAGAGGGTGCAGCAGTTGCCAAACAATGTTTATCCAAATGGTTGGCAAACTGCATTATTTTTTGTTACCAGAAGTATGGTAAAACTCTCCTGTGGGAGATTAAGGGGTATTCTGCTAGGTGTATGGCTGCCTCTACTGCTTATTTGAGGAACACGTCTGCCACTGCAATCTGTGTTACGGCTACCTGGAGTTCAGTCCACACCTTCTGGACATTGCTTCTAGGCGCAGGGCAGGTTTTGGCCTAGCTGTGCTTCTGGGCATTCTGTCTTAACTTTCCTGTGACTTTAGCATGTTTTTCTTTCCTGCCTCCTGAGTTTCAGTTGTTCTTCTGATTCAGAATTGGGATCAGCGCCACAAAGTTTTTTAGAAAAAAACGGCATTTTCCAGCCCATCATTGCTGTGGTAAATGCTACCGACTGTGATGCCAGTGACTTGGAATCAGGAGTGATTTCAGCTTGTTGGGGGCTAGCGGGGGGGGATTAAGTATCCTAGAGGACACTGTCCTCCTCTTCTGAGGCAGGAGGGATGTGTACTCCACTGTGCTACCACCACCTGGGTGGCCACAAGTGGTGTAGGTGAAGCCCCAAAGGGAGGGTGTGTGCCTCCTTACTGTGACAAAAGCATGTACATGTCACTGCAGTACACACCCACAAGGCACCCTGGGAAGGGGAAGAATATGGAAAAGACTGTCTGGCTGAGGCAGCATGACGTGGCATTCTACCCCAGGGCCAGCACCACCTACTGGATTTCCCTGCCTACTGCATCTGAGCTAAACACTCTCTGAGGCTTGGGTAACCTCAGGGAGCTCTGCCACAGGAGGGAAACTGTGGGGCCTTGTACCAGACTGGGGTAAGTCCATCCTAGTTATGGTGGGCAACAGTGGAGAGAAAGGAGTGAACAAAAAAGATGGCACACAGTTTGTATCACAAGACCTACAAGGACAGGCTGAAGGACTTAAATATGTACTCCCTGAAGGAGAGGAGGGAGAGGGGGGATATGATAGAGACATACAAGTACCTCACGAGGAGAAACAGGATGCAGGAAAATACTATTTTTCAGAGTAAGAGATGTTCCAGGAATAAGGATCATGGGATGAAATTGGAGGAAGGGAGGTTCAGAGGTAATGCGAGGAAGTATTTCTTCATGGAAAGTGTAGTAGACAAGTGGAACACCCTACCAGAGGAGGTAGTGGTGGCTGAAATGATTATGGAATTTTAAGAATGCATGGGATAGGCATTGGGGGATCCTAGCAGTTAGGGGAAAGGGACAACCCATTTCAAGAGAAGCTTGAAGAGGCAAAGTTGCTTGCACAAGTGGGCAGACTAGGTGGGCCAAAGGGCCTTATCTGCTGTCAGTATCTATGTAAAGAAAAAGAAGCAGACATTAGAAGCCACAATCGTGTGAATTTACAGTGCATGCATGGGAACCTGAGTCATTTATTTGTTTGTTGTTTACCAGGTAAGTGCACTAGACAGAAACAGTTGCCTATTTTCAGGCACAATTTGGGAGAGTACAACAGAGAGATATTACAGCAGAGGAAAAATCAATTGGTTTGATACAAAGATAGTATAGCGTGCAACATCCAAAAAAATACCATCAGCCAATTAGAGTACAGGAACGAGTAAACATACCATGTGTAGGCAATAGTGTTATGGTTATGAGAAGTCTATTTTGACCACAGTACAGCCTTGGAGAAGTGATGCTGGCCTTAAAACATCAACACTACTATCTTTATACACAGGTGGCAAATTAATTGAAATAATACATTTATTTTAAACATTACAACAGAGGTTGAGTTCTAGCAGTCATAAAAAATTCCAGTGTGTGTAAGTAAGTGTTCATAGTGTAAGTGGCTCAGTAGGTAGCACACTCACCTCTGAGGCCAGGGGATCAGAGGGCTATGGGTTCAGTTCCCACACCTGGTACTTGGGTTAATATCCCAGTATTGACACTAGTGCAGCATTAGAGGGGTGCTGCACTTCTGAGGTGCTGTCTTTCAAATGAGATGTTAAACTGAGGTCCCATCTGCCTGGATTGGTGGTAGTTCAGGTTGATGTTAAAGATCCCATGGCACTTATCGAAAAGAGTAGGAGAATTTTTATTGAAATAGAGGACTCCAGTACAAAGAAAAACAAGTGAAAATCAACAAGATATACAGAAAAAACAAAAGAAACAACAAAAAGAGCATGATATACAAAAACAAGTCAAATATCCACCACCCAGTGTTCACAGTTAACCCACAGGTATCTCCCTTTCTCCACACCTAGATTTTTAAAGTCCATATTCCTAATAATCTATAGTGTTTTCCGCACATTGCCTAGCTTTTCATTATACAATACATGTTGCTGCTGCAGAACCCATGAACATTGAGATTGCCAAATATAGTATCAAAGAATGGAAAAGACAAGCAATAAAGTATCAGAGTGAAATTTGGACCATTCCCCGTCATGGACCCCATACATTAATGTACAATAAGTTAGAGATGCAAACAAGGGTTCATTCCGTTGTGTAGACAAATATACCCAGAAATTCTGAATATAATGACAATCCAAAAAAGGTGCTTCTGCGTTTCTAAAACAGTAACACAAAATTCCCTGGAACAGAACCTATCACTAAGCTGTTTATGTTTATGACTATTACCTACGGGTAACCTATCATAGTTACTCAACCACACACTATCCCAAACAAAATCAGGCAATCGTCTATTAGTAAGAAATTTGAGGACTACAACCATGGAGTCCAGTGGGCATTCCAGAAAAAAAGCAACTTCTGAAAAGTCCAAACAGATAATATGATTGTATAATTTTTTCCGATCCATGCTTTCTAAATTAGATACAGTAACACCCCATTTCAGGTTTTTAAAAGTTTCCAATCCATATTTTGGAAAAAAGGAAATTTTTTCAATTGAAAAGGCTTATTTTCTCTCAAGAGAGGCAACCTCTTAGAGAACCAAGTACACACAAAAGGATGCCAGTTCTTCCCCCCAGGCCATAAAAGAGGACACAAGTTGTATGCCACAAAAATACTTACATAAAATGCTATAGGATGTAACATAGCTATACCTCCTTCCCGAATACCTCTATATGTGTTTCCCCTTTTAATGGGGTTTAACCTGCTCCCCCAAAAAGCTTGAAAAAAAACACTAAATAAAGCTGTATATAAAGAAACAGGAGGAGGAAGCACTTAACTAACATATAGAAAAATAGGAACTAATAAAGTCTTAATCAATAAAATGCTTTTGAGTTTGGCAATCTGTCTCCCTTTCCATCGTGCAACCAAACACTTGGCCTTATCAAGCCCCAGACTTCAATTAGCACAGGCCATATCATCAGAACCAAACTCAACCCCTAGAATGGTAAGTGGAGCCCTACTAATTGCAATACCTGCAATACATTCCTGCTCTGACACAGGGGTATCCCCCAAAGGGACACCTCTGCTTTTAGCATAATTAATCTTTGAACCTGAACAGGTAGAAAATAAAGACAAAACATCTCGCACAAATGGCCCTTCCTGGATATTAGAAAGATAAAGTACTAAATCGTCAGCATAAAACAACATTTTCACTGGTGGAACATCAAAACCTATGCGTAATCCATCTATATGTGCATGGTTAACTATCATTTGAATCAAAATATCTATTGAGAAGACATACAGGAGAGGGCTCAGGGGACAACCCTGCCACACACCCTGGTTCACCATTACGGGGTTACCAATCCAACCATTAACATTAGGAAGTAAAGAGCCTGATCGGTACATAGCTCGTACCCAGACCACAAAACAGTCTGGAATACCATAAGCCTTTAAAACAGAAAATAGAAACCCATGTGAAACCTAATCAAATGCCTTCTCCTGATCCTGTCCTAGGACAAAACCCTCTATCTTTCCATCTCGTGCAACATTAAAGATTTCTCTCATCACCAGTAAATTATCATATTGAGTTCTACCCAGAACAGAACTGATCAAACCATCAGCAACAGTCGATAACCTGTTAAGTAAAACCTTGCTCAAAACCTTCAGGTCTGTATTCAACAAACTAAGCGTACTCCAATTCTTCAAATCCTCTCTATGCCCCTTTTTATATAGTAAGAACACTAAAGCCTGATTCATTGAATCAGCTAACAAAGAATTAGAGAGCATATCATTAAGAACCCATGTAAAAACAGGAACAATATCATCCTGAAATGACTGATAAAAACCAGCACCCAAACCATCAGTACCAGGGGGTGAGTCTGGATTCAAGGAGGAAACAGCATTACGTACTTCAACAACCAAGATTCCATCTAACAATTGTTGTTTAACCAAATCATTTACTTTAGGTAAGTGCAAATCACCTAAATTAACAGTTGAAACATCAAGTCCAGTGTCTTCCTGAAATAGAGAACCCAAATACTGCTCCACCACACGTACTAATTCCTCTGGGGAAGTAACCATATCTCCCGTCGCTGTTTCCAACTGTGTAACGGTTCTATGATGTATTCTGTCACTACAATCTTGAACGGGATCTAAAGAGCCTTTACATAATTTCAAGCCAAATCGTTGTTCATGTTCCAAGGATTTTGACCTATCATATTGACAGTCAAACATCTGCTTCTTAACAATTTTGATTTGGGCACTGTAATCGCATTTTTCAGTTTCAGTTAAAAAAAAACAATCTCTGCAACTGACTCCTGAAACTCAAATACTCAAAATATCGATTAGTAGCTAAGAACCGAGACAGAAATTGAAAAAAAACTTTCCAATCAGATTTGGTATCTTCCCACCATGAGGCAAGATCATCATACATATCAATAACTGGGAGCCTTGCAACCCATTCCCTTTTCCATGCCTTCCAGATCACACTCTCATTTAACAAAGTATTATTGCCGCCATCCATTTTTTTTACTCCTAGGCATCATACCCCAGGGAATTTGAACAGTAAGAGATCTATGGTCAGTAAATTCCCAAGCCTGCAACGTGACAGAAGAAACAAATAGAATAGCAGAAAGCAATACAAAATCAATCCTGGTAGACAGTGATGGCTTAAAAAAGGTACTCCCCCAGAGGAATAAAGACGTTTGTATGCATCTACCAACTTCGCAGTACTGATTATATCAAGAAGCTTATGGGAATCACAAAACAATTTTGTTGTTTTCAACTCTCTATCAGAGGAACTCAATGCACAATTGAAATCACCTGCCCAAATAATCAGTCAAGAAGAATGAAGAAAAGGCTGAACATCTGTGAATAAAGCAACCCTTTCTGCCTTAGTCTGAGGGGCATATATGGTTATCAGTCTAAATCTTTCACCCCTAAAATTAATATCCAATAACAAGGCCCTGCCGGGGTAAATATCAACCAGCCTGGAGACTTTCAAAGCAGAATTTGCAAACAGTATTCCAACCCCATCACAAGTAGATTCTCCAGTAGACCAGAAGGTGGTACCCTTAGACCATAGATTATCAGCAAGCTTAACATCAAGAGTTGTTTTCAGTCTAGTGTCTTGAATACAAAAAACATCAACTTGTGGTTGTTTTAAAAGGGTTAAGGTCATTGCCATTTTCTTACGACTCTTTACACTATTAGCATTAAGCGTAGTAATGGTCAAGGATGCCATAAATGAAAAAAGGGAAAAAATAAAAAATAAACCTAAAAAACATTAATCAAGAAACCTTAACTATCCGTCTACGCCTAGACCTACATAGGGTAGACTCCACACCCCTGATTTCACCCTCCTCACCTTCTGAAGTAAAATCTGTAGCAGATGAAGCTTTGGAAGAGTGGTCAGACTCTTCACCGTCAGACTCATCCCAAGGAGTCAGTGTTGCAAACTTATTACCCAATTTCCAAGAATCAGGGTTCTCCTGGCTAGTAGATTTGGAGGAAACAGCCTTCCCTGACCTATTACTTTTTTTTTGACAAAACCTTCTTAAACATGTGCTGTGAATCTGGAGGGGGAGGGGCAGGCATATCGGATACACCAGGATCCTCCTGGGCAGCAAGAACAGAGGTGGATGGTACAGGAGAAACAGAAGGGACTTCAGAAGGCAAGGGGTCAGTAGGTAAACCCTGCGCAGTTGTACCAACCGGAACGTCCTCATGCACTGATGTATCCCCTAGAAGGGGCTCCTGGAGACTATGAGGGTCAATCTCTTTAGTGGCCACTACTTTCATGGCCTGTAAATGGTGGGCAACATTAATCAAACCTTCATGAGAAGGACAGTCATCCCTATTATGGGATGCCCAAGGACACTTTGCATACCCATGTCCAGTTTGTTCACATAAATTACATTTAAACAGATTGAGACAATCTGCAGCACAGTGACCAAACTCAAAACAGTGTGTACACTTAGGAGTATCACAAGCTGTATTAAGATGAGTCCGAGACCCATATTTAAAACAAGACTTGGGTTACCCAAGATAAAACAAACTCCCCCTGTCTTTCCCCAAAAAGAAACTAGTGGGAAGATGTACAGGACCATTATTGGTAGAATATAGTTTCACCCATAATTTCCACCCCCCATTCCAAATTTGTTCACTGTCAAGAATGGGCACAGGTTTATCCAACACTTCACACCATTGCCTCAACCAAAATAAAATGTCTTCAATATTAACACCTTCATTCCGGAACATAACAGTAATCAACTTAACAGCAGGTTTGGTTAAAGGGACGGCCAAAAATGGAACCCACAGAGGTGTATTTTTGACCTTCTGGTAGTAGGCCCAGAATCTATCCAAATTAGAAAAAGATTTAAAGCTAATATCATAGAGTTCCCAATGTGAATGAGAGCAAAAATCTCTGAAGGAAAAAATTTCATAGACCCCTTCAGTAATTGTCTAGCAACATACAATCTGTCTGGTTGTTCCTCCAGACCCCCTTTATAGATCAATCGAACAGCATTCTTCCTGGAGGTTGGTTCACCTTTAGTAGGAAATAAATCTGCTAATTTAAACATAGGATTAAGCCAAGCAGATTTCTTGGGGTCTTGCAAAACCTGGACTGAAGGACCCATATGAAAATCATCACCAGTAGACCTGTGAGGAATGTCAGTAACAGGATTAATTAAATCATCGACTCGCCGGCCCATCGGACCCATATCAAGTGCCATGCCATCCCCAGTCTTCTACAATGGAGGGACAAGCAGCTCAGAAGACAAAATCAGGTTTAGTGGGCATTGAATTCAATGGTAAACTGTACCGCTGAACTGCATTATCGCTAGGGTCTGGAATCCAGCTCCCATCGGACTGCTGTAACCACCCAGCCCCTGCAATAGCTCACTCAGGAGACCAGCCTGTCTGAGAAAGGGGGTTATCAGGGAGCATTCCCTCACCAACATCTACAGTACCCAAAGATGGAGAAGTCATGACAGGTACAAGCCTTAAAGGCATACTATCCTGCCCCTTCCTACACGTAGCAGGATCAACTGTATCCACTACGGCAATCCCCTTTGCCTGCTTAGAGGATCCATGCATACCTAAGCGTCTAGTGACTGTAAGAGAATCACAGTCAGTCAAACCCAGGAGATTTTCAGTAAGGGGCATAAGACTCACATTTCCTTGATGCACACCACCATCAGACACTGCTGAAGTTACAGACTCAAGCACCTCAAAACAGTCAGGAAAAACATGCACGTCACTGA
The DNA here is from genome assembly GCA_016271365.2 of Neoceratodus forsteri. Classification (NCBI taxonomy): domain Eukaryota; kingdom Metazoa; phylum Chordata; order Ceratodontiformes; family Ceratodontidae; genus Neoceratodus; species Neoceratodus forsteri. The sequence goes on from CM028137.1 coordinate 108,327,515, forward strand.
CAAGCGACAAAACAGAACAGGAGGTGGACGGAACTGACAAGAAAGCAGATCGCATTGTAGCAATCTCGGAAACCAAAGCTTTTTTCCAATGCATACAACGCTCTTCTGCAGCCAAGATAAGTTCCAATAATTTCTCTTTTTCAGACAGCACTACACAGTCACCTTTCAGGGAGCCCGGTTCGAGACCTGCAGCTCAATACCATGTACATCCTCCATTTCAGAATCAAAAAACTCCTCAGGCATATCGTGAAAGACTTGATCCTCCTCAGAAACAGCAGCCTCTCGAGTTACAGTGACAGAGGAGGAGGCCTGCTCCCCTGCCCCTATGACATCCATCTCTCCCGAGGTTTGCTCAGAAGTAACCATCTCGAACAGACAGCCAAAGTTTCCCTCCTGGAGAGTAGGAGAATTTCCCCAGTGTCCTGGCCAAATTTCCCTCATTCACTAAAAAAAAATACCACCAACAGCTTAATCTGGTTCAAGGTCAGTTGGCATTCATCTGTATTCCCCCTCCCCTAGGTCCTTCCTGAAAATAGGCAGGATTTGTCTAGTGCACTTACCCGGTCAACAAAAACTAAATAAATAAATAAAATTTGCCGTTATTCAAGTGTGAAAGGCTTGCAGGGTCCTGTCAAACTAAAAGAGGACAAATGTAATGGCAGGGGCTTTACTACCTAAGCCAGGTGGGAAAACTAACTGGATACATTGGGCCATTTCCTGATAACAAGAACATTGAAAGCAGACAGAGGCGCAGACCCCAGGGAGTGAACCATGCCGAATGTTGTCATGCTGGCATTGGCATTGGCAGTGCTGGAGCTAGAGATGCATAATAGGAATGGCAGCGAAGAACTGAATTGATGCCAACCCCACCCCCACCCTGTAGAGAGTGACAGGCATTGGGGTGTGCCTTTGGGTCGTCAGCTATAACACTCATGCCATTGTACCTCACCCTACCATGTAGACACTAACAAGTGTTGGGTGTGGTTTGGGGTCTTTGGGTGTTATACTTACCCCATTCCATAAGGAAATACAATGATGTGGGTGCAGTATAGGAGCGTGGGGTGAACTTTGTGGCCGAACAGTGCAAGGCACACCACGATGCCTGTCAGTTGCTGCAGAGTGAGGGGTGGAATGGTGTGAGCATTACATCCAATGATCCCAAGTGACACCCCTGATGCCTGTCAGTCTGTACAAGGTGGGCTGCTACAGTTGTAAACCCTAACACCGTAGGCATGTGGTAGTGGTTTCACTCCACATTTTCCACATGGGCTGCTTGTCAGGCCACCTTGTGAAAAGCGGCACAATCACTTTGTTAGCTAAAAGGCAGTTTTGCACAGTGACTGTGCCATTTGGTGACAGAGGGATGAAAACACATTTTGGGGCAGGATGTGGAAAATGACAACTGAATAATTCATGAGGAGGCATAAAAAAATGGCAACGTTGAAAATCTGGAGTGACAATATGAAATATCGGTGAAGTAATGAGCATGCATACAAACTGCGCAACACACGTCCGTAATCCAATTATTTTTGGGAGTTTGTTAGCCACATTTGTAACATAGGCATTTTGGGACCTCCCCTTATGAACAGTGGCGCTGTGATTTTGTTAATCTGTCCCAAAAGTTGATTTTCCACAGTGGCCATGCCATTGTGCGCCACAGAAGCGGAAGCACATTTTGGGCAGGATGTGAAAAATGACAGCTGTACTGTTCATAAGGAGGTGTGAAAAAATGGCAGTGCTGAAAATCTGGCATGGAAATATTGCAGATTTGCAAAGTTACACGGGTGCATGGAAACTGTGTAACACATGCTTGCAACACTGTCATTTATGGACTTTCAGCACCAGTTTTCAACATAGGCATTTTAGGACCTCTGCTCATGAACAGTGTCACCGTCATTTCCTCAAACTGTCCCAAAAAGCTATTCTGCGCCAGACATGTGAAAACACATTTTGGCCATGATATGTAAAATGACAGCTGTACTGTTCATCAGGAGGTGCAGAAAAATGCCAATTTTGAAAATCTGGAGGGAAAATATTACAAATTCACAAAGTTACGAGTGTGCATGGAAACAGTGCAACGCACGCTGGTAAAACGGCCAGTTTTTTGATTTTTCCCACTAAATTTGCTACATAGGCTTTTTGAGAGCCCCCCTCATGAACAGTGGCACTGTTGTTTTGTTAATTGGTCCCAGAAGGTGATTCCATGCAGTGATCTCAAAATCACCTTTTGGGGCCTATTAACGCAATGACAGTGCCAGAATTCACAAGGAGGGGTCCCAAAAACCCCATGTTGAAAATTTGGTGCAAAATTCTAAAACATGCCCGAGTTATGCATCAAAGTTGAAAAAAAAAACCTATTTATTCCATTATACAGCTTACCGGCATTTCTTCAGTTCAAAGTCGACTTTGAAGAGTGCAGACATGTTCCCAGTCCACCGAAGATCATTGCGTCAGACCCCAGAGGTAAGTATGGGCTGAGGGGGGTGTGGGGATGCAGGGTGCGCAGTGGGTGGGCATGGGAGGCGGGCGGGGAGACTGCGAGGGACAGCTTTCTTTTTTACAGGGAAAAAAAATGAAAAAGTAAACATCGGGGGATGGTTTTGTTTTTGCAGAGGCTTTGGCATGCTGGGGTGGGCTCCCAGTGTGCCACCTAATGTTTTCTGGGGGTGTTATAACAGATGGGGATTGGGCACCCCGTTGGCACACAATGAAAGTGGGGGGGCAAGAGCTGAGAGGGATTGGGCACCCCCCTCGGCACATAACTAATGGGGGGGATGCATTATGCCAGCGGGGAGTGGGCTCCCCATCGGCATATACATTAGGCCAGGGTTTGCCGACAGGGGGATTGGGCACCCCCAAAGCTGGCAGTATGCCACCATGTAATTTCCTTTTTTCCACCACCAGAGAAAGCATGTCAGGAGGTCCGCTGCGTATAATGAGCTTAGCTCGCATTGCATCGGACCTTTCATTTGATCCCATCACCACATTAGGTATGCACGGTGTGGCACTGGCATGCAGGCTGATTGGGGAATGAGGGATGCACCTACTGATGCATGCCCTGCATTCATTCAACAGTGATCACGCTTCCAAATCTGCACTACCGCAAGATGTTGGCTGTGCAAACATGCCAACATTAAAAGTACAGAGCTGGAAGCTAGATGCTCAGCTACAAATCAGCTGTTTGATCTACCATGATTTAATTTTCTGTTAATTATAGCTTTTTTGGTTTGTTTACCATAAGTTAAAAGAAGCCCAGGCCAGTGTTTGAACTGAAATGAAAAAAAGATGCTCGTATTCAATGATTTTTATTTTATAATTCATTTTCATAGGCTAGCCCAGCTGAGAGGCAGCATCTCATTTTCAGTGGGATCCTGCTTCTACCCAGTTCTGCTGCTGGATGGACTGGAACACTGGGAGGTAAAGTAACATGCTCATGGCCACACAGTGAGTATTTGGCTGTGGTGCAGGGGTGGGGTTAATCCTGTGAGCTCCTGATTCCCAAGCTATTGATCTAACTACTAGAGCACACTTCCTTTAATAATAGTCAGCATAAGGAACCATACTGGCTTATTGCATATTATGAAATGGGTTGGAAGAATGCTGGCTCCTGACTGACCAAGAGGTATGTTCACCCTGGCCATTTTCTCAGCACAACAGTCTAGCTGACAGTAGCTCAACAAAAATATGTTTATAAAAGACATCAGATTTACAAAAAAGGACCCATTTCATAATCGCAAGAATGCACTCTAGGAGGTGCGTTACGGTGGGCTAATGGCCCTTCTCAGGTGGAGGAAGCACTCAGCTTTGCTGCATGCTTCAATCCACTAGTGGGCTTTTATGCCACCATAACCCTCCCCCTTTGTCATAAGTTATTGCTTAGTTAGTGTCATAAGTGAAAAGAAGTTGAAAGAGTAGATTAGATCAGCCTACTCTTCACTAAGTGAGACAGCACTTCAAATCAATCTCCTAGGTGATCAAACTGCTATTTTTATCCCATACTATGCATGCGGCAAAAAAATGTAATTAGTACTGTTTTTTTGATCAAACAGACAACCTGCTAATGGGAGATAGAATTTAAGCTTTTGAACACCTGAAAGTGTCACAACACTACGCTAATTAGATGTTTTACTAAATCTCACCATTAATTTATATTAATATCTTCTTGCATGTAACTATGACCTTTCTAAGTGTTTATGAGAAATTGGAATTACTCACAAACAGTCAGAATTATCCAAGCTGATGAGTAAAGGAGTGGCTGGTGCTGTCCAAAGCTTAAGATTTTCATGGTGCATAATCAGTTTACAACAAAAAATAAATCATACTGACTTTTCACACAAACTTCTCAACACTTTTTTTGGGGAGGTGAAAGAAGTTCTGATTGTTTCATTACTCCTGTTGTAATTTTCTGTAGTGTTGACACAGTTTGGGGATCTCAAAGGTGAAGGAAACAGTGAGGTTGTTTGGTGCTGCATCTTATAGTGCTTAATACAGAAATACCTCTGGGGATGGGCTAAATAAGAATTCTAGTTTGGTATTCTAAGTTACGCTGAGTAAGCAGTAAGTTTTGAAATGGTTACCCTGCCAGGTTACTGGTACAAGTGATCAGCTGCAAGGGGTAGCTACCAGAAGTATAAAGAACGATAGAAGACTGTGTTAAAGAAAACTATTATTATTTAAAGGGACTATGCCCTTTGCACAATCTGTCTTGATCCCAAGTCACTAAAGTATTTCATACACCTAACATCTAATCTACTCGCTAAATGGACCTGAGCTATTAGAGTAGTGCATGCCCCTGTCTAAAATTTCAAAGATATGGTGGTGAGTTTCATAGCCCATTACCTTAGTGGAGTGGTAGCTCATTTCTGTAAGAAGTTGAATTTTTTTATCAGGTGTTTTTTCAGGAAGAAAGGGATTGTAAATAAAATCTAAGCCATGGTAAGCTTAGCCCGCCCGGTGGTGCTGAGGATTGAGGCTCTGGATGCCACATCTTGTGCCACGCCGGTGACCCATGTTTGGTAAAGAGCACGAGTTGCTGTGGGTCAGCAGGGAGGAGATGGATTGAGCGTTTGATGGACTGCTCTCCAGCTCCAGGGAGGTGGGGTTCCTGCGGCCAGTGCTTGCCTGACCCCTAGCAGATGCTGGGGCTCGATGTCACATAGCCACACACCATGGGGGTGGGACACGGCAGACGATTGATTGGGGCACACATAAGAGCGTGCAGACACCCAGTCGCTGGCGTCACTGCAAGCCATAAGCCCGGAGGGGAGAAAAGTGGAAAAAGGGAATTCCAGTCGCAGCGACTTGATAGCCATCTGTGAGCACCTGTGCAGGCTCCAGGAGGGGATCTCCAAGTGTGGATCCGTATTAGGTGGGGAGTTGGCCGCCCCCTGCCTCCCTGCCATGGGGGATAAGCCATGGGGTAATTGGGTGGTTGCCCTCCACGGAGATCGGTATGAGTCAGAAGGTGGCTGGAGAAAGGGATGCGAGGACAGATTGGCCCACTGGAAGCCCCAGGAGAAACAATACTTGCAAAAAAAAAAAAAAAAAAGCCACAGCGAGCCAGTCCCTTCCACTTCCCGATCCTCCTGCTTCGCCCCCATGCTCTGATGTTTTGTGACACATAACCAAGGAGAACATGGGGGCATGCCCTATTGAAGTCTATGGGGCTCATTATCAAAACTTTATTATAGAACTTTAAGCAATTGATAAAAATGAAAACCACTGCTCAACTACTAGGGGCCCTATAAGTGAATGTACTCTCAGAGACATTGCAGGTGACCTAGAATAGAAACAAGCCAATGTTGTGAGACAATCCATTTCAGGTGCCATGGAAACCAGTCCAGAGGTCCTGGTCACGTGTGTTTTCAGTCCAGAGTTGTCATAAATCTAGAAGGAAAGTTTCCTGGAATTACAAAATGATCCAGAGATTCTGTTGTAGTGTGTTCTTCAGTTTAGAGCTGTCTACTATCCAGAAGGAAAGTTTCCAAGAATTCAAAAGAGATACAAAGGTTCTGATCCAGTGTGTTATTTAGTCCATAGTTATCTACAGTCCATAGGGAGTTTTCTGTGATTCCAAAAGGATCCAGAGATTTCCATCCAGTGTCTTCTTCAGTCCAGAGTTGTCTACATTCCAGAAGGAAAGTTTCCTGGAACTCCAAAGTGATACAGCAGTTCAGATCCAGTGTGTTATTCAGTCCAAAGTCATTTACAGTCTAGGGGTAAAGTTTCCTAGAATTTTGAGGTGTTCCAGAGGTACCAGTCCAGTGTGTTCTTCACTCCAGAGTTGTCTACAGCCACAAGAAAAGTTTCTTGTAATTCTAGTTATTCAGAAATTCCAATCCAGTGTGTTCTTCAGTCCAGAGTTGTCTACAGTCCAGGGGGAAAGTTTTGTGGAATTCCAACATGAACAGAGGTGCTTTTTTTTTGTGTTATCTTTTAACCCCCTGTCATGCTCAGGAGCTGCCTCTCCTTTGGGCTAACATGACCCCATAGACAATCCTCCAACTATCTCTCACACAAGCCCCTCCTTACCTCAGATCTACAGTCAACCACCAGATAGCCCTTCGTATTCCTGTGTCTGGAGGGTCCCTCTCCTCCGAGGGGGAAGGCACCAGTGGGAGGAGACCGGCACACTATTTTTTCCTTCGGTCCTGGGTGCTGCTGAGGCATTCAGTGGCCCTGCGGGAGTCTTTCAGCGGTGTCCTGGGCTGGCAGCCATCATCTGGCAAGTCCAGAGCAGTATTTCCATTTTTCTGGTGTTCCCCTTATAGCGATCCCTCTGCAATACTCCCAGTCTCCACCGGGTGCCGCTGCAGAGTGACCATGCATCCCCAACCCATCCCAGGGGAGGAGAGCAGTCCCATGGATGCTCGATCCTTCCCCTTCCCCTGCCAACCCCCGGCGCACAAGTCTGTTCCCGAATTGGGTCACCGGCATGGTAAGAGGTAAGGCGCTCGCGCCTCAACCCTCAAACAGAGGTTCTGATCCAGTGTGCTCTTCAGTCCAGAGTTATCTACGGTTCAGAGGGAAAGTTTCATGGAATTCTAAAGTGGTCCAGATGTTCAGATCCAGTGTTATCTTCAGTCCAGAATTATTTACAGTCCAGAGGGAAAGTTTCATAGAATTCTAAAGTGATCCAGAGGGTCTGATCCAGTGTGTTCTTCATTCCAGAGTTGTCTACAGCCCAAAAACATCTACAATCCAGAGAGAAAGTTTCCTGATTTTGTCATCCATCAACCGTTTTCCTTTCGTGACTTTGACACCTACAGTATTAGCCATTGGTCATTTGTAGCACCTGACAACCCACAGACAAACAGACTTGAAGTCTGACCCAGGCAACTGACTCACTTGGTGACACTGATATAGAGTGTGCACTAAGTCCAACTGACTGAAGTTAATACAATTGTGATATAAAGTACACTCATTGCAGTTGTAACGTCATAAGTAAAGTACAGACACTACAGTTATAGAGTTATAATAAAGTCACTACAGTCACAGACAGACTTGAGGTTTGAACCATGCAGCTGACTCACTTGGTGATACTGATATGAAGCATTCACTAAGGCCACCTAATTGAAGTTAAAGCAATTTAGACATAGCGCCTGATTCCAGAAGGTGGGTGCAAGGCTTGCTGCATGCCCTGCATCCACAGCAAAGGCTTGCCACAGCTGCGCCTAACTGTTCACCACAGCCTGCACCTGAGTTTAGTGCCTCTGGCACAGTTGCAACACTCTACATATTTTATGGCAGCTTGTGCTGAAGCGTTGGCACATGCCATGTAAAAAGGGCCCCCAATTGGCGCAAAGTAAGACCAGGTAAGAGCGGGTCTAATTTTGCTGTGTTCAATGCAAGGGACTTGTGTCAGAGATTTGTGGCTGCTGGCTCTGTAAAATCGCTAAAATTCACCACTGCTTGCCACAAGTTGCTGCTTGTGTTAAACTTCCTGATGCAAGTTCCTTGTGGCGATCAGAACCTATTTGAAACTTGGTCCCATGAAGTAAAGTACAATCATTACAGTTAAAAAGTCATATGTGCAATCATTACAGTAGAAAGTCATAAGTAAAGAGCAGTCATTACAGTCATAACGTCATAAGTAAGGTACAATCATTACAGTCGAAAGTTATAAGTAAGGTACAGTCATTACAGTCATAAGTCATAAGTACAATCATTACAGTTGAAAGTCATAAGTACAGTTATTATAGCCATAAGGTCATAAGTACAATTATTACGGTCACAAAGTCATAAGTAAAGTACAGTCATTACAGTCATAAGGTCATAAGTACAGTCATTAAGTCGCCATATGTAAAGTGCCATCATTACAGTTGTAGTCATAAGTAAAGTACAATCATTACAGTCTTAAAGTCATAAGTAAAGTACAGTCATTAGTCATAAAGTCATAAGTAAAGTACAGTCATAAAGTTATAAGTAAAGTATAGTCTTTACAGCCATAAAGTCATAAGAAAAGTGTAATCATTACAGTCATAGAGTCATAAGTAAAGTACAGTTATTACAGTCATAAAATCATGAGTAAAGTAAAGTACATTCTTTACAGTCATAAAGTCATAAGTAAAGTACAGTCAGTACAGTCATAAAGTCTTAAGTACAGTCATTACAATTGTCATAAGTAAAATACAATCATTACAGTTTTAAAGTCATAAGAAAAGTAGTCAGTACAGTTGTAAAGTCATAAGTTCAGTCATTACAGTTGTAAAGTCCTAAGCAAAGTAGAGTCATTACAGTCATAGAATCATAAGTAAAGTACTGTTATTATAGTCATAGAGTCATAAGTAAAATACAGTCATCACAGTCTTACGGTCATAAGTACAATCATTACAGTCGTAAAGTCATAGTAAAACCAACAGTCACTAAGCTGTAAGGCTATAAATATAGTACAGTTATGGAGTTACAGTACAGTCTTTACAGTCATAGAGTTAGAAGTATAGCATAGTCACTGCAGTCGCACAGTGGTATACCGTTAGCATGGTGACAGCATTACAGAGCAGTAATGTTGTCACAACAAAAAGGGCGAGAGTGACAGGGGCAATCTTGATTTTATATCACCCCATACTTGTGCTGTGTTGGGCATCCACACAATTTCTGCGCCCTTCATGGCATGCCCACCCTGAAGGTGGTTCTCCCCCCCCTCCACAACACCTGACTATTTCCCAGGACAGTGATTTGGTGCTCTAAGTCCCTGGAGGTGCAATGTCTGGCTTGGTAATTCCAGGCAACATGATGCTTTCACAGTAATTGGCATTGGCACTGTAACTGTCACACCGCTACAGGTCAACCTTGTACAGTTACTGCTTATGATATAGTTATTTGAACTATAAGATAAAAACCATTGATCGGCTGGTATAGAAGTAATTTGTTTGGTTTAATGCATAGAGTGACAGTGTAACCTAAATTACAGTCATTGAAGCAATAAAGTTAAAGTACTAAGTTACAAAGTTCACTGCTTATCTACAAAGTTTGGTCTGTGAAGTTTGGTGTGTTCCTTCCTGAGTTTGTACCACCTTGATCTTAGATTAAACATGCTCATCTTTATCCAAAGTTTGTCTCTTTCTCTCCTTCTGGTCAGTTTTAAGGTTGTGACATCATATCATTCCCCACTCCGGTTCACCACATAATGTCATACCCAGTTTTTATGGTGTCTGATCACGCTGATAATCAGTGTGATAAAGGGGTCACCAGTTAATAAACATGTATCTGTATCTATATCTATATCTTTATCTATAGCTCTGTGCACATCTCAATATTTATAGTCCGCTTCTTTTCAGAATGCTAATATACCTGATAAAAGGATGAATGAACTGTATGGCTCCAAAAAGCTTGTGCACTGTACCATCTTTGTACAAGACAGTGTCAGTGGCTCAGTAGGTAGCACACTTGCCTCTGAGGCCGGAAGATCAGAGGGCTGTGGGTTCAGTTCCCACATCTGGCACTTGGGTTAATATCCCAGTACTGACACTGTAGTGCAGCATGAGAGGGGTGCTGCACTTCTGAGGTGCCGTCTTTCGGATGAGACGTTAAACCGAGGTCCCATCTGCCTGGATTGGTGGTAGTTCAGGTGGATGTTAAAGATCCCTGGCACTTATTGAAAAGAGTAGGGGCAATTTTTATTGTAATAATCACATATATACAATTCCACATCAAAACAACATTGCATAATAAACAGTATATTGGCATATAGAAATACACAACTCTCACAATGAGCACACCCTCAAACTGGCTCTACACGTTAATTACCAAACGGTTCCCTGATCTAAATTCTAACCAAAAAACATAATGTACCACGAGAACTCCTAATAGAGTAAACAATCAAAATACAAAACATAAAGAAAAAAATGAAATCCCTTTGTTTAAACCAATTATTCATACACCATTTTCTCTATCCCCCTATTCTATAAATAATTAGCAATCCAATTCCCACCCCCTTCTAATACTGTTGGCACCTCGATTATAAAAAGCCGAGGATTAGGTGAGAAACCATTTCCTCAATATATACTATTTATATTTAATAATATGTGAAAACCCCTTCCACCATATCCTCACTTTATCCACATTATACATTTGTAAATCTGATAAAAATATTTTGCTCAAGACATTAGTCACATACCATCTAAATCCTTCTAAGGTGGGTCTCCTTTGGTATAATACCCATTGGCATCTTGTTTGCCATAAACAATATCTTAAACTTGCAAAAAATACTCGCAAAGTACCCTTCTCATATCGTTGTAACGACGGGGGAAAACTCCCAATCACCAGAATATCGTAATTTAACTTAGCCAACCAAGGTAGATCCCATACTTTTGCCAAACATTCCCACAATTTAATCGGAAAGGAGCACTGTAGAAAGAAATGTTCCATTGTTTCCTCTTGATTTATACATTCCAAATAAGGACAAGATCTTTCTTCCTTTGCTTTATATTTTGCTGTTCCCCTAACATTTAATCTACTGTACATCATAAGCCATTGACTCTCCCACATATATACTGGCAACCTTGGATTATTCAATTGTTCCAATACATCCAAATTCCGTTCTATAGGGCAATTTTTGAAACTTGGCACAGCCAAATAATTTAAAGTCATAAGTTCCTTATACAATGTTCTCGATGAACTCCTTATAATTTGATTTTTAGTTACTTTCCATTTATATAATTTCTGTGCAATAGGTTTAAAATATTCCGGTAAAGATAGATGTGGGGATAATTTAGGTGCACAATGCAACCAAGTTGTTATGTAAAGCTTCATTATATTTTTTAAAAAAAGACTCTCTTGACATTCTGAAGCGCCTAAACCATTTTTTAATGAGAAGGAACAAAATAATGAAAAACAAAAAACAATTGGGTCTACCATCCCCAACCCTCCCTGTTTCCTATCCAGATAAGTAAACCCTCTTTTAACGGGGTTTAATCTGTTCCCCCATAGCAACTGAAAACAAATACTATAAAGCCTAGTCTCATACTGAGCAGGCAGGGGGTATATTACAGCTAAATACTGTAAGCTTGGCAAAATGAATTGCTTTAAAACTTGAATTCTTTTAATCTTAGTAAATTTAAACCTTTTCCATCTGTTAACTTTAGCTTCTATTTTATCTAAAACCAATTTCCAATTACCCTTCTGGGTAGTTCTGGGGCCCAAAAAGTATTCCTAATATTGACAAAGGCTCAGAAGTCATTTCTATTGAATTAAAGACAATCGGATTTTGCTGAAACATCCCCAATAATAAACCTTTAGATTTCTTTAAATTAATCTTTGCATTAGATAAACTTGTATATGTATCAAATACTGAAAAAAAACCTTTATTTGTGAATCTTTAGAAAAAAAAAAGGCATACATCATCCGCGTATGCCTGAATGGTAATAAATGAATTTGTACCAGGAATACTCACCCCCGGCCACAAAGGGGCCGAGCTCACTACTCTAAGCAATGGTTCCAAAGAAAAATTATAAAGCAGGGGGGCTTAAGGGACAACCCTGTCGTACCCCATATTTCATTTTGAAGCCTCTCCCCAATTCTCCTTTAATAAGTGGGAACACCTGAGCAGAGGCATATAACCATTTGATTAAATTCAATAACCCCTCCGGTACCTTAAAAAATTCTAGAGTGGCAAATAAAAAAAAATGGCTAACTCTATCAAAAGCTTTTTCTAAATCCAACGACACTATGTAGCCATTCTCCCCTAAATCATTCCTCTGCTCAATTATATCCCTAATAAGACACAGAACAGATTGAATTCTCCTATTAGGAATACCACAGTGCTGAACCGGAGTGAACATCACCTCTGATACTACTTTCAATCTATTATTAATCAAGGTCGTAAGAATTTTGTAATCAGAATTCAGCATGGTTATTGGTCTCCAATTCTGAATCTCCCCCTTATCTCCCGATTTAAATATATATGTCTGCAAGCCCTCTGAAAAAGACCTAGGGCTCACCGCCTTCTCTAAAAAAAAATTAAAGACCAATCCTAAACAATCCACAACTTCTGACTGAAACACTTTATAAAATAGATTAGAAAGTCCATCTAAACCTGGGGAAACATTGGCTTTCAGAGACTTTATCACCTCTTTAATCTCAGCATTAGTAAAGGGTTGTTTAATACTTTTTAAAATCTCTGGATCTAGTTCATTTGCAATGGCCGGGCCCAAAAACTGCCTAACCTGTCTTAAAGTAGGAGTATCATAGGACTCCATCTCCCTAAAATGTTCTATAATTTTATCCCCTATATCCTTCACTGAAAACACTTTCCCGTTCCTTTGTTTAAAAAATCTAAAGAAACGTGATCTTTTAAAGATTTACACAGCTCAAAAGGGTCTCCAAACACAGATTTTATCATATGATTAGCAATTACCGCTTGTAAAGTTTTAGTCCTGTCGTATTGTAATACCCTCATTTGTGCTTTAATTTCTGCAATATGTGATGAAAAATCCTCACCAGAGGAATTTGCCCATGTTAGTACTTGTTGTAATTACTTCCTTAGTTTTAAATAGTAAAAACTCAGTTTTCTGACGTCTCTTCCCATACTTTTTAAACCATGAAATACAATCCTCCTTTGTTTCCTGCCACCACTCCCCTAAATCCTGATATAAAAAAATTACAGATAATCTAGCTTGTAAAATCATTCTAATTGAATTCAGAACTACTTTTTCATGTAGGATAGAGGTGTTTAATTTCCACCTAGTCCGCTGTCTACTATATCCCTTTATTTCTCCTACTTTTACCATCAAAATAGCATGATCCGAAAATTCTACCGGAATAATCTGAGGACTATCTGTTGGAATTTTTTTAGAAATAAACAGATAATCAATTATAAAACATTTCCCACCTTTAAAGAAAGTAGCCCTGGGCCCAGTAGTCCTGTTATCATTACAGGATACTAAATCTGCAGTTTTAATAATCTCTATTAGGCAGTGTGTGTCACAATATATATTTTTTCCATTCCCGTTCCCCATCCCCCACCCTGGCCCTCCTATGCTGCAGTTGAAATCCCCTCCCCACAAGATTGGGATGTATGTCACCAAAAAAGGTTGAATCTCTTTTAAACACGTTACCCTCCCTGACTTTGTTTGGGGTTATAAATATTGATCAATCTTAAAGTGTTATTGTACCACTTCCCCTCTACAATCAGTATTCTACCCGGGCTTAAATCTATTAATTTGTGTAGAATAAAGTTATAAGAATTGAAAAGAATCCCTATACCATCTGCCCTATCTTCTCCAAATGACCAAAAGGATGGTCCCCACGGCCAATCTTTAGTAAAAGCAGCAATTTGGTTATTAGAGAACATCCATGTTTCCTGTAGAAAACAAACAGAAATTTGTAGATCATGAATTAACTGAAACACCGCCTGTCTTTTCTGTGCCTTCAAGAGGCTATGAGTGTTTAATGTAGCCCATAACAAAACCATTACCAATAATCAAAACATTTGGCCAATCCTAAATTTCTGTTTATTTTTTCCTTCTTTTTTTTTTCTTTCCCTTGTACTCCTCTCTAGGAGACGCCATAGCATCTTGTATTGACACTTGTGAATCTGTATCCCCCATGTCCATCTCCAAATCCCCCCAAAATAAAGCTGCATAAGAGTTTTTAGTTTCGATGGCCTCTGGTTCTATAGGCAAAAGTGGCTTAGAAGATCTACTTGACCTTCTAGGGGGCACTGGAGGTTGCAAAGCAGGCACCTCAGCAACCGCTAACTCCTCATTTGGGGCTATATAACACACAGGCTGCAGGAGATCAGAAACTTCCTTTACTAATTCTTTTCCCATCACTTTAGGTGGAGCAGTATTAGCCCCACTAGCCCCCACTTTTACCTGAGGTTCTGCATTGCTCTGTGGTACCGAAGGGGACTTTACGGTATTTTCTACCCCCTGCAGGGATTCTCTGGCATCTTGTGCTTTTTGAATAATCATATCCAAATTCCCACAATTAGTTTTGTTCTGTGCTGCCCATGGACAATCCCTAAACGCATGGTTCTGTTCTTCACAGAGATCACATTTTGTGCGTTTACACAAAACATAGTGACATGCCCACTTCCCCACAATTATCACACTTAGGCTGATCACATGTACTGGATAAATGTCCTAGCACCACATTTATAACATGCCCTGGGCTGTCCGCTGTAAAGCATACCCCCTGTCCCTTCCCAACAAAAGAGTTTGGGATATGCTCAACCCCTACAGCTGTTTGTCGTAATTTTACTTTAAATTTCCACCCTCCTGTCCAAAACTGCTCAGAATCTAGAATTGGCTCTGGATCACTCTGAACCTCACACTTCTGTGACAGCCAAAATACAATATCTTCTACATGAACCCGTCATTTCTAAACATTACCGTCACATACTTAATTAAAGGCTTTGACAGAGGTATAACTAAAAAGGGGGCCCATAATGGAGAAAACTTTACCTGATTATACCTCTCCCAAAGAGCTCCAATAAAGCAGGAACGAAAACTAACATCGTAATTATCCTCTCCTGAGATGTTTATGAAGGCAAAAACATCGAGGGAAAACATCAAGGACTCCTTTATTAATGTTTTACCTACAAAGTATCTATTCGGTCTTTCCTTTAATCCACCCCTATATCTGATGCGAACTGCATTCCTCCGGGGTGCAGCTTCCCTCTTACTCTGTGAAAATAAGCTGGACATTAGGGGTTTCTCCAGATTAGGCCTTGACCCATCATTGCTATTCCCATAACTTTGATTTGACAATTCAGCAATTCCTCCCTGTTTAACTATATTATCCACATTTCTTTCTTTAATATTTTCTAATTCTGTTCTACTTTCTACTGGATTCATTTTAATCAATCCCCTTCCAGGTTTCCATCCAGACCCAGATTTATTTAACTCCAAGGACTTGTCCCATGCCAAATCTGGTGTCCAAATCCCCTGCCCTAATTTCTTCCAACCTGCTGCTAACAAAGCAGATTGTGGTGACCAGTTATCATCATGTTCAACAGACTGCAATGCTGCAACAGGTTTTTCTTTAACATTCACTGGGCAATCATTATAGGCTTCTTTAGACAATTGTAACTCTCTTTGTTTATACTGTACCACTTTACTATTTTTTTTAAAGCTAAATTCAGTAACCCCATCTTGTACTCCAGTTTTAGTTTGATATGTCACAAGATATTATTTTCTACTCCCACCACACCCGTTTTAACGGGTTTAAACACAAACCCAGTCTCTCTGTTAATCTGTATGGTGGGAAGCCCTCTTTGTATTTCCTAGTACTCACAACCCTTTTCTGTGTGTTTTTCCCATAGTCTCCACGCTGTCTGATTCTTCCTGCCTCCATTGCCTTAGACTACATGCGTCCTCTTTCTGCCGCCTCCTTTACTTTTCTTTTACTCTCTCTGTCTTGTTCCCCGCTCGTTGTTCCTCCGTTAACTCCACAGCCTTCCACGATATCTCCGTTAGCCTAGCAACCTCTCTCCTGCTCGACCGCACTTCCGCCTTCCCGATACCCGGCTCCACCTCGCATGCTGGATTTAAAGGCTCCACTCTTTGAAAACGCTGAACACTTGCCCAGGGATCCTCAGCACACACCGCAATAAAGGAACTCCATGCTCCTTCTGCCAGCATATCTTTCTCCAGCAACTCCGTTGTTGTTAAAGCATCTTGGAAATCTTCCTTCTCCTCCGCTTCCACTTCGTGTCTCCTATTAGCCTCCAAGCTCTGTATCCATTCCGGTTTCGTGTCTGCAGTCGACACGACCTCCTCCTCCTCCTCCAGCAACTTGGCCACAGTGGCCATCTTGGCAACAGCAACGAAAAACTCCCCTACTGGCCACTGATCACCAGCAGCGTAGGGGGATTTCCCCGGTGTCCTGGCCAAATTTCCTTCATTCACTAAAAATAAATACCACCAACAGCTTAATCTGGTTCAAGGTCAGTTGGCATTCATCTGTAACCCCCTCTCCCGGGTCGTGCCTGAAAATAGGCAGGATTTGTCTAGTGTACTTACCCGGTCAACAAAAACTAACTAAACTAAACTAAACAAGACATGTGTTGATCCAATGAAAACTACCCATTGACTCCTGTTACCGGACTCTGAATAAATCCATGAACACACACTGACAGATATCCACCCAGTTGCCTGGACTGTTCTTGAAAAACAGAGAATATTTTTTCTCTTCCGTTTCTATGACTTCTCCCTAAATATTCTGGGAGCGCTAAACTCAGCCTTGTACAGGCAATTCCATTCAACAGCTGATTAGGAAAACATCTACCAGCCCACCAGTGTACACATTTCTAATGTAGACAGAAAATCAAAGAGATGTAAGGATCACAGTGTCAATAATGAAATGCAATGAGGATTAAAATTCACTGGTTCTTGCAAAAGTATTTTCCTCAGTTTGATGTGGATCCCTGTCTGGACTTCTGCACTGTGATAATTATACCATACCAAAGGCTCAATTTCCTGAATAGAATAAATGTATTCTATTACCATCTTGAGTAACAAAAATCCACATCACTTGCTCTGTCAGTGTAGTCAGTAACCCCCAATTGTTAGGAAGGCTGATAAACTGAGTGCTGGTAAATGGTGAGGTTTGGCATGTCTAGGAACTGAATCACTGTTTTCATCCCCAGACTAGGATCAGTGCAGGCAGGCAGAGTGCCCACAGTGATGGATTTAGTGCTGGTGAAATGTGAAGGACTGGCAACACTGAAAGCCCTGTGTTTATCCAAAGGGATAAGTAGGGAGTGCTTAGAATGGTACAGCGTAAGACTCTTCCTCACGCCGTGATGAACTGAGGATTGTGCAGAGAACAGCAAGAGACTGGAGGTGCTGTTAGAACTATACTTCTCTACTGAGACTATATTTCCCTCCTTCCCACCTCCCCACCCTTAGCCAGTTCCACTTTTATAGGCACAGGATTTGACTGACAGCAGGAACTTCCTGTTTGGGAGCAGAAAGGGAGTGATCACAGAGCCACAAAGGACTCACCATCCTAGAAGGAAAAGAGCAGCTCTCTATACCCCCCCCCCAGCTGCTGGAGGTCTGACTTTGAGCAAGTAAGGAAACTACTGTGAAATATAGGAACTTCCTGTCTCAGAACAGGAAGATCAGGAACCTTAAGGGCATGGAAGCAGTAGGTAAGTAGGGAGAAAAATTAAAATAAAAATAAATAAACAGAGGAAAAAGTAAGTATTCAAAACAACAGTTAAGGGGCCAGAAATAAGACATGATGGGAGTGGTGCAGTGCACTGGCTGTGGAGCAGCAGTCTTCCGGATGATGTTGTCCCATCTACAGGCACCTCTCTGGGCTGAGGGAGGAGGTTGCTCATCTCCAGGCTGAGTTGGCCCACCCAGTGACCAACAGGGCCACCGCCGTTGCCTCAGAGGTTGCCAAGAAAGAGGAGCAGTTGGACCACAGTGGGCTCAGGGAGGGTGAGGATGGTGGAACAGAGGTGCATTCTTCCAGCTGTACCTCTCCACAATTCATATGCCATTCTGGCAGAGTGTGGTTCCTCTGTGGAGGCATTTGCACTGGAGACCAAGGAGGATGCTGGCAACCTCCACAAAGGAGACCCACAGGAGGTTGGCATGGGACCCCACAGGGGAAGAAAACAACTCCTGGTGGGGGACTCCATTGTTAGGAGGATAGAACTGGGGGAGGAAGGGGAGAGGGAGGTAAGGTGCCTGCCTGGCACAATAGCTTGGATGGACCGGTAGTGAATCCCCAGGATCGCGGGTGCAACCGCATGGGGAAGGGAGCTGGATGTCATTGTCCACCTAGTGACAAATGAACTGGCTGGGAAATGGATCAGAGCAGTGCAGGAAGAGTTTGTGAAGTTGGGGAGGGGCCTTAGACAAGTAGCATGCATGGTAACCTTCTCGGAGGTGCTGCCTGTCTATGGCATAGGTGAGGCTAGGGTGCTCCACACCATGTGATGCAATCTGTGGTTGAAAGACTAGTGCAGAGCTCAGGAGTTTGGCTTCATTGGGGACTGGGGGTCCACCTGGAGTGATGCAGGCCTATACTGGTGCAATGGTCTGCATCTGACCAGGAGGGGAACCAGGATCCTAGGTGATAGGTTTGAATGCTTCTTTGGCAAGCATTTAAATTAGCCAAGGGGGAGGCACTGGAAAGGAGCAGGGAAATCCTAGCCCCTCCAAAAAATCAGGGTAGTTAGTGAGGTGAGCACCAAGATAGAGAAGTCGATAGGGAGAAGGGAGGGGTAAATGTAGAAAACGACAAAGGCAGTAAGGACAGGGATAGGGCAAAAAGGATAAAGCCATCAAGAAATTTAGGGTAATGAGTATCAATGCCCATAGTCTGGGTAACAAGCTCCCTGAACTGGTGGCCTTGATGGAAGAGGGATGCCTGGATATTGTAGCAGTCACAGAAACATGGTACACAGAGAACCATGACTGGGATGTTAACATACCAGGGTACACAACCTACAGGAGAGACAGGGTGGGTACAAGAGGGGGAGGAGTAGCTCTCTATGTAAGGGAAGGGATAAAAGCAATGGAACAAAAGAGTAAGCAGGGAGGAGAGTAAGCACTGTGGGTCACCTTAGAGACTGAAAATGACACCACAATCTGCACAGGGTTGTATACAGACCCCCATCTCAGGGGAGGGAATGGACAAGGATATGATAGAAGGCATCCTTAGTGTGGCAGAGAAAGGGGAGATACTGTTGATGGGGGACCTGAATATGCCAGATGTTAATCAGAGCACCTTTGCTGCAGCCCCATCCAAGAGCAGGGCCATTCTCGATGCCCTCAAGGGGAGTGCCTCAGACAGCTAGTGTTGGAACCCACTAGGGAGGGGAACACTCTTAGACCTCATACTCTCAAATGGGGACAGTGAGATGATCTCAGATCTAAAAGTGGGTAGCCATCTGGAAACAAGTGACCACCAAACAGTGTGGTTCATGATAAACTCAGCAGCAGAGTCAAGCCATACAAAAGCGAGGGTACTAGACTTCAGAAGAGCTGACTTTGACAAAATGGGAGAGTGCCTTAGAAAAGCACTAGCAAACAGGCAAGAAGGAGGGGTGGAGCAACAATGGGAAACATCAAAACTGCCATCACAGAGACAACAAGCCTTTGCGTGAAGCAAATAAACAAATCAAAATGAAAGAAAAAGCCTTTATGGTTCTCAAAAGAGGTGGCGGGGAAGGTTAGGGAGAAAAAGATAGCATTTAGGAAGTGTAAGGAAACACAGAAGGAGCAGGACAGATAACTGTACCAGTTAAGGCAGAAGGAAGAGGGGAAGGCAGACAGAATAGCAAAGGCCCAAACTGAGGAAAAGATAGCCAACTAGGTTAAGAAGGGTGATAAAACATTTTATTGGTACATTAGGGAGCATAGAAAAACAAAGGGAGGGATAGTGAGGCTGAATAGAATGGACGGTGGGTGGGCAGAGACTGACAGTCAAAAAGAGGGATACTAAACAAATACTTCTGCTCAATATTCACAAAAGAGGAGGAGGGGAGGTACCAACTCCAATTAACAGAAGCACTCTGGATAGGGTGGTGGATCCCAGTCCTTTCACAGAAGAAAGGGTTCTGAAAGAACTCCTGAAACTCAAGGTGGACAAAGCAATGGGGCCTGATCAGATTCACCCCAGAATTCTAAAAGAATTAAGGGGAGAACTAGTGACACCACTGACTACTATTTTTAACAAATCATGGGATGATGGTGTGGTACCCGAGGACTGGAGGATGGCGGATGTAATTCCCCTTCACAAAAGTGGGAGCAAGACAGAGGCATAAAACTACTGTACAGACCTGTCAGTTTGACCTCTGTGGTAGGGAAAATGATGGACTCACTTCCACAGGAAAGAATTGTTGAGTACCTAGAGGCCAGTGGGGCACAGGACCAAAGACAGCATGGATTCACAGCAGGAAGGTCATGTCAGACTAATCTAATCAATTTCTTTGACTGGGTGACCAAAGTAGTAGACCAGGGAGGGGCTATGGACTTGGCCTACCTAGACTTTAGCAAGGCATCTGACACAGTCCCACACAAAAGATTAATAAACAAATTAGCCAGCCTGGGAGTGGGTCCCAGGGTGGTAGCCTGGGTAAAACATTGGCTGGACAACAGGACACAGAAGGTAATAGTAAATGGAGTCCACTCTGAAGAAAGGGGGGGTTACTAGTGGGGTACCACAGGGTTCAGTACTGGTTCCAGTCCTTTTTAATGTCTTTATAAGAGACATTTCAGAGGGACTGGAAGAAAAAGTATGCCTCTTTGCAGATGACGCAAAGATCTGCAACAGGGTTGATACACAAGGGGATGTGGAAAGGATGAGAAGGGACTTGGCAAAGTTGGAGGATGGTCAGAAGTATGGCAGCTTGGATTTAATGCAAAGATGTGCAAAATAATGCACCTGGGAAACAAAAACCCAGGGGAAGAGTACACAATTGGGAGGTGGGAGGTAGTAACAACAACAAAAATTGAAAGGGACCTGGGGGTGTTCATATCAGATGAACTTAAGGTTGGCAAGGAATGTGAGAAGGTAGTAGGGAGGGCTGGGGGAATACTGGGAAGTGTAGGGAGAGGCATTACCAGTAGAAAACAGGAAGTTGTTATCCCTCTGTACAGACAGTTGGTGAGACCCCATCTGGTGTACCATATCCAGTTCTGGAGATCCCATCTCTGCAAGGACACAGACAGAATGGAGGCAGTCCAGAGGAGGGCAACTAAAATGGTTGCAGGGCCTGCAAGAGAAGCCATATGAGGAGAGACTAAAGGAGAATAATATGTATACCCTTGAGGAAAGGAGGGAGAGGGGGGGACATGACAGAAACCTTTAAGTGCCTCAGCGGAATCAACAAAGTCCAAGAGGGTAGCATCTTTCAGAAAAAGAGATGTGCAAGAACTAGGGGGCACAATTTGAAGACAGAGGGGGGACGGCTCAGGGGTAATGTGAGGAAGTATTTTTTGACAGAGAGGGTGGTGGACGCATGGAACAGCCTTCCTGAGGAGGCTTTGGGACCTAAAACTGTGGGAAAATTCAAGAATGCATGGGACAGACATAAGGCAATTCTTGTGGGGGGGTAGGAAGAAATAGGCTGTTGGTTAACTAGGATCTGCAGCTTATCCAGTAGGTAGGGAAATGGGCAGACTAGGTGGGCCAAGCAGTCCTTAGCTGCCATCAAAGTCTGTGTTTCTATGTTTCTATTGGGTGAAAGGTTAGGTACTGGAGACTAAATCCTTTGATCAGTCCACACGTTAGATACAATAGAGGCTATTGTTGGTGAAAGGTGAGGACTGGAATCCACACACTTCCAAAAAGCAAGGATCGATGGGGCAAAAACCCTTCTGTTTATCCAAAGGTATAGCACAGGCTTCTCATGCTGTCATAACGTTCACCTTACAGCCTGACTCACACTGGATTTTAATAACAACCAGAACTCATTCCTGGCCAATCAGCTGTCCCTAAATGCGTGGACGTGGAACCTTTGCAAAAGAGTCTGTGACTCAAAGGATTGTAATTCCGATTTTATTCAATAAATAAATAAATAAAATGCCAAAAAGATGCTCTCTATGATTTGTGGCAGTAGGCAGAAGCTTGATAGGCTTACCCCTGCCCCCTCCTGCCATACCCTTGATGGTGCAGCGATTGAAGATGTCTCCTCATTGAAGTACCTTGGGGTCTGGCTGGACCATTACCTCAAGTTCTCTGTGCATGTGGACACCTTCCACCGGAAGTTCTGCCCCAAACTTGGAGTGCTTTACAGGAACAGAGGAAATATTCCACTTCCTGCCCAGAGAGAGAGATACTGTCTCCAAGATGATTCTCCTCATTTTCAACTATGGTGACACTGTTTACAGCACGTCTCATAAATCCACCCTAGCCAGACTGAACCCACTCTTTCACTCCTTCTGCCACTTTGCCCTGGACAGTCCCCCTCGAACCCATTACTGTTCAATGTACTTCTCCTTCCCTCACCTTTATGCCAGGCTCCTTGCCCTCTGTGCTTCCTTTATCTCCAAATTATGGCTTGGCTCCCTCACCACTTATTTTGCCTTCATCCTCTCTTCCCACCAGCTGCCTCTTACTCCCTCTGCAACTCTGACTGTCACTCACTCGCTGTCCCACAGTGAAATCCTCTGTTGGTCAAGCTGCCTTCTCCTTCCCTTTCTCCAAACACTAAGGCTCTCCCCGACCATACGCTCTGCTACTTCCCTTCACTCACTGAAATATCTCCTCTGCAACTTCACTACTGGCTCCTGCTAATGCCCCTGATACTGGGTCCTGGGTTGCTGTCTGTCACTCTCCTATCCCTACTCTTCCTTTGCCCTGTGTAACCCCTAGATGGCGCTATCCCAGGGGCTACTACCCCTGCCTGATTTGCCACTAACAGGTTGAGGGGCCTGGATCCAATGGCGGGTGCCTCCACCCAGAGGTCAGGGTTTGCAATAGTTAAACTAACTTGGTCACAGCCTCTGGGACACTGCAACCCCCTTCTTCCCACTAGTGGCCCACACAATATATCAAATTACCTTCACAGTATACACTTACCCCAGGTCTGGTTCCGGCACTGGGACCTCCTGTGAAATGAGATACAGTGCAACAATCACAGTACAGTACTTTAACATAGACAAATACCTCAGGCAGTATAACTTTGCTGAAACAAGCAGCTCTGATTTATTTAGGGGAATATAACAAGGACAGGGAAATCAGGTTAATTAGCTTATCACTCTAATAATCTACCTATGGCTCTGTGCGAGCCTATCCCTATCAGTTACTGTCCTGGGTACCCAAGCCCTAGTGGCTAGTCCAAACCGTGGCAGCTGGTAGGGCCCTTTCACACAGAAAAGGAGAATTAAACAGTCAGCAGTACAGTAATTCCATTTGGATTTAATGTGGCAATTCAACAGGGAGCCCCTGAATTAGTACTCACGACCTCCAAATAAGATAGGGTCCTTCAATGTCAGCAGGGCTCACTTGAGGTACACAACCTCTTCACACATCCATATAAAAGAAAGCACTATACCAGGCAGGCTGCATCTGTATCCCGATATAATTACTGCACAATACCGGGAGAACACACAGCAGATTCAGTTCCTGACAGACCCGAGTGCAATTTTCAGCAATTCTTCCAGTCTTCTACAGGGTGAGCCTGTTTTCTACTCTTCAGAGATCCTTGATTCTTTTCACAGGACGGATTCAGTCCTAACAAGCTGTTACACAAGCTGCAGACCGAACTCTGGGCCTTACACACGTTTTTGACTAAAACTGCACACTGAAAAAGCACAGGGCTCCTTCCTTCTTCACTGCCAAAGCTCAACTGACACTCCAACTGACAAAACCGGGCACTTCCTTTGAGTTCCTCCCAGTTCTTGACTGGATTGGCTGTCACTCACAATAGACTGCTGCTGTTGGTCCAAAAGGCACTGAAGTCTAAACTACATCTCCCAGAGTCACTGCTCATACAATCCTCTTGTGGCTGGCTCAGATTATGAGTCCAAGTTCTGATTCGTCAAGGGACCATTTTAGAGCTAGCTTACCCCACACTGATTGGTCCAGTTCAGCAGTTCAAAACTAGAATGGGAACTAGCAGACACAGTTCTGACTGCAAAGAAAGCAGGTTAGACAAACTGTAATTTCATTATTACTCTAAATAATTTCTGGCAAACAGTTACATCTTTCAGATAGGTTCCCTTTGCACTCCTAGTGACTGCAAAAATAAAGTGAATTGGCAGCAGCTTGGTGGTACTCAATCAAAGAAACACACATCCCCCATACAAACTAATTATGTCTGCAAGCAGACAGCTCTTAAAGAGACAGTACCAGAGGTTCTAAAAACACTCACTGATAAATGGCTTAAATGCCAAACACCATTCAGGCTTGGAGCATTCAAGCAAGCTCCTGGAAGTCTTTTGGGAACCCCCATTTGCAGGGGGGTTACACCCTTCCTTGCCTGGGAAAGCTTGACGTCCGCGTCAAGCAAGTACCCCCATAAGTTTCAACTGCAACCATATACATTTGCATTAGGCTCGCACATGTAATCATCAGTCAATATATCATTTTACCAAGAACACATTTCTGAAACATTGCAGTACGTCACTCTTTACACAGTATTACATACACATTGTACCATAACTCAAGTTATTACCTCTTGTACATGAAACCTGAAGAGAGGGCCCTTCCCTATCAGTTACCTTGGGGCTGGATGGGGCAAGGGCACCATATAGAAGGAGCAACACAAGTAACTTGGAGTTAGCACTGGCGCTCAGTTTGGGCAATGAGCTCGGGGACACATACACTCCTTTATGGACAACATTGAGAGGCAAATCCACAGGCCTCCCAAGGGAATCATAACTGAGGTGCACCACAGGCTTTACAGCTCGACCAGTCTTTCTAGGGGGAACTGTTACAGTCTCTGCACTCTGAGCCTCATTTTCAGCATTGTCCTCACTTGTCAGGGGAGTCTCCCTGGGGGTAAAGAGGCTAGAACTTGGGGCACTTTCAGCTCCAGGAGTTACAGTTTCTGAGTCCACAACATTTGGCTCGCATGGAGAGCTTTCGGACACTGGCAGTGGACTGTCAGGGCACTCATAATACTCTTCTTGTTCGGGTGTATCACCAGTCTGCCCCAATCTATCATTTTCCTCCCCTGAAAGCTCAAACAGTTCAACCATGCACAATGATTCCATTTTATCTGATCTGATGCTTTGCACTTCACTTTCTGGGAGCATTGGCTCCAGGGATGAAGCTGGGGGCTTAGACAGTCCAGAAGGCCCAGCTTTGTCTCCAGTATTGACTAGGGGATTGCCCCGAAACAATTGACTCAGTTCGTAAGAAGGATAGTATTCAAAGTCACTCTCACTTTCTTCTGATATGGACTGACAGTCATGCTCAACTGGGACTTGTGCAGGGGAACACTTTAACTCTGCTTCTGTAGGTGCAGACTTCCTTGGTCTTTTCTTAGCAGCAGCTCTAGTTACTGGTCCAGAAGGGCATCTTCTAGGGCTCAGACTCAATTAAGATTTGTCCAATGGGCAGTAAATGATTTCTATGCATTGTTTTTACTCTTTTGAATTATTCTCAGGCCTTACTTTGTACACTGGCAGATCATCTAGTTTGCCCACTACAATGTGAGGAGATGGTGCCATCTGTCAGCAATCTTGTGCTTGCCATGCAGTCCCAGATTTCTTAGCAATCCCGATCTCCCTCCTGGAGTTCCTGTGCTTTCACCTTTTATCATACCTTTCTTTGTTGGCCAGATTTATTTTGGCAGCCATGGTTTGAGCCAGTTAGTACGCATGAGTTAGCTGGGCCTTTAACTTTTACTGCGTACTGTAAATAGTTGTCAGCTTGAATCCCATCAGGAGAGACCCCAAAACACACATCTACTGGTAGTCGAGCTTCTCTTCCAAACATCAGGCGGTAGGGGAGAATCCAGTGGCATCACTTTGGTGCAGTTATAAGCATGTACCAGGGTGCTAATTTGTTGGCTCCATCTAGGCTTGTCCTTTGGTGCAGGGTGCCTAGCATATCTAGCAAAGTGCGGTTGAAACGTTCAGGCTGTGGGTCCCCCTGGGGTGGTAAGGAGTGGTTCGGACTTCACTCCCCACAGAGAAAGCATCTCTTTGATCAGACGACTCTCAAAGTCTCTCCTTGATCAGAATGGATTCTTTGTGAGGCCCATAGTGAACAAAAAGTTTTCTACAAGTACTTTGGCCACAGTGGATGCTTTCTGGTCTTTGTGGGGAAAGCTTGGGCATATCTCGTGAAATGGTCAGTGACCACCAGCACATTACTGATATTTCTTTGATCTGACTCCAAACTTAGAAAATCAATACAGACCAGCTCCATGGGTGCACTGGTGGTGATGTTAACAAGGGGGGCAGCCCTCTGGGGCAAAGCTTTCCTCAGTAAGCAGCGACTACAAGTTCGAATGTGTTGCTCCACATCAGCCCCCATCTTAGGCCAATAGAATCTGGATCTCACCAAGTCAAGTGTTCTGTCTATACCAAGGTGCCCCATGTGGTTGTGCAAGGACCTCAGTACTGAGTCTCAAAGGCAGTGGGCAGCACTAGTTGTTGTTTGTCTACTTGTCCCCTCTGTCTACTGTTTCTCTGTATAACAGTTTATTGATCAGTTTCAACTTAGGACCTTCTTTGTATAACAGTGCAGTTCTCAAATCAGTGGGCGTAATTTGGACACATCTTTTCCTGCATAGAGGGCTTCTAAAGCTGCTTTGATCATCGGATCGGCGAGTTGAGCCGCCGAATACTGTCATTGTCCAGCTGAGGCAGTGCACCAATGTCTATTGCAGAAAAGTGGCAATAAGCAGCAGGTATGCAATTCTCAGAGGCTCCCAAGCAATCCACCATGCAGTCCACTACGTCCGTGGACATTTGTTCCTCCCTGTCAAACTTCCGGCAGAGTGCCGAATGTCAGGTTCTGCAATCGGACCCAATCATTCTGAGGAACAGGCCTCCGGGAGAGAGCATCAGCATCTATGTGGTTCAGACCTGCTCGGTATGAGAGCATAGTCACATGTAGATAATGCAGAAAGCCACCTATGGCCCGTGGCATCCAACTTAGCTGAGGTCTGCACATAGGTCAAAGGATTATTGTCAGTTTTTACTAGTATTTTAGCCCCATACAAGTACTCATGGAATTGGTCAACAATAGCCCACTTCAAAGCTAGGAACTCTAACTTATGTACAGCATAGTTCTTTTCGGATGGGGTCAGGCTTCTACTGGCAAGGCCACTGGTCTCAGGCCATTCTCGTGCTCTTGGTACAACTCAGCCCCCAACCCTTCCAAGCTAGCATCAGTGTGCAGGACGTAAGGTTTCTTGGATCAGCATAGGCCAGCACTGGAGCATGGGTAGTTGATATATGATCTCATGAAAAGCAGTCTCACAATCAGGAGTCCAGCGGGCCCCAAATACTTCACTCGGATGAAAATACACTCTTTCAGTCTTGAGGGACGCTGACTTTTGGTATTTTTGTGGGTTGGGGATACCCTTAGTAAGGTTAAGTAAAGGCGGATCACTCTTGAATAGTCCTTGATGAGCGCCGATAATAACCACAGAATCCCAGGAATCTTTGCAGTTCTTTTAGATTTTTGGGCTGTGGCCAGGTGGTCAAGGCCTCAACTTTACTTGGGTCGGTCTCTATTCCCTCGGTGGATACTATGTGTCCCACATACTTTACTGATGTTTGAAAGAATTGACACTTATCAATGGACAGTTTAAGGCCAAAGTCCTCCAGTCGGTCCAATACCTTAAATAATCTGCTCTCATGTTCCTCCAGTGAGCTGCCAAACACAATAACATCATCTAGGTATACCAGGCACTCTAGTAAGTTCATGTCCCCCACTGCACGCTCCATCAATCGTTGAAAAGTGGCTGGGGCACCTGAAATCCTTGAGGCATCCTCATGAATTCATAGAAGCAGCCCGGACAGATAAGGCCGTCTCTCACGGTCCCCTAGGGCCATCGGGATCTGGTAGTACCCACGGGAGATCCAGCACAGAGAACCACTTGCTCCCGTTTAGGCAGTCAAAGCATCCTGAATGCGGGGCATTGTGTACTGATCAGGGATAGTCCGCCGGTTTAAGGTGCGATAATCCACACACATCCTTACTGTTCCATTCTTTTCCTCACTACCACAATGGGGAAGCATAAGGGCTTCTGGATTCTTGTATTACACCAGCAGCTAACATCTCTTGCAGATGCCGTCTCACATCATCTATGTCAGCAGGTGCCGGCTCGAGACCTCTCACGAAATGGTCTTTTCGTCATGCAGCCGGATATTGTGCTCAGCTCCTTGCGCATCCTACATCCCATTCCTTTAAAGAAAACACCTGGTCTCTCTGGGCAAGCTTCTCACTGATCCTCACTTTCCATTCAGCTGGCAGCGGAGTCGCCGAAATCAAACAAGTCAGGCGTTACTCTGTCATTCTTCCTTGAACTCTTGCTGCTGGGTAGCACTGCAGTGTCTGCACAATGCACATTAGCCAGGATGCAACCTCTGTTTACTCGAATGTCTCTTTCAGACATATTATGAACTTGGACCATTACCCTTCTGGCATAAGCATGGGCTCTAGCGGGCAAAATACTAAGGCTTGACCAGCAGTCCCTCTGGCAATTTTCCATCGCCTGGTGCATCCAACATTAATATTTTATTCTTAACATCCTTTCTGATACGGACCTCTCCCTGTAAGGTACACTGGGCATTTGGCGCCAGGATCAGAGACTCAGGATCCTTCTTCCATACAATTCGACCGGTTCCTCTGGTTCTGTTTTTCAGCATCTCTCTGTGCCTCATAGGCCTTCTTAATTAAGCCGGAACTCTTAAAGCTCTACTAGTCTTTGACCCCTGTTTTTCATAACACAACTGTGCCAGCCTTCCGAACATATGAGCATTTGTTCCAATCAACAAAGGACACCATCATACAGTCCAGTGGGGGACACACTAAGGCTAGGGTCTCTACTTGTTCAGCCACTCCAGCCACGGAGGTGGGAAAGACAGCCAAATTCGGATATACCGGAATAGGGTAGGCCTTCTCACTTAACCCCCATACATGCAGTCCTTCTAATGGTTGTAAGGGTACGCCTGACAAATGCTTCTGATACCAATCCTGGAACATAATTGTCACTTGGGAGCCACTGTCTAATACAGCTCTTGTAGACACTCCATTCACCTTTACAGTGGTCTCCATGGAGGACCCACTATTCTGGACCAGTCTGGAGGCGGTAGTGGGGGCCTGGGCAACTGACTTTGCCACAAAGGGCGTGAATTAGCATTTTGGTGCCTCACTGGGATCATTCGTGCACCTCTTAACCACTGATTTCTTCTCCGAGCTCTCCTTGTAGCCTATATGCAACTTTGTCAGTGTCTTTTGGGGACTGGCATTCCCTTTCATGTGCCCATCTTTCCCACAATTATAGCAAAACATACTTTCTGGAGTTTGAGCTGGCCGGGGCGCCACACTGGGAGCCAGGGCGGGGTATTACTAACTGGAAACCTGGGTGCCATCTCTGTCTGCGGTGTGATAAGCATTTGGAGACATCTCGTCAGTTTCTCCACTTCCATGGTCAAGGAATTGAGTTTGGAGCTGTTATCAGCAGGAGATACATGGGTGGGTACCCCCACCCCATAGCAATGCAGTCGGATATAGGTCAGGGCCCGTACTTGCAGGCGTGGCCTTCATAAAGGACTGTTTTGAATTCCGGATCTCTCTCAACAGTTCGCCCCATTGGCATATCTTTTCCTTATCAGAGCACTCATTGACTGTCAACCTCTGCCCCTGAACTTCACTTGATGGGTCACCCTCAGTCACTCAGGTCGTAGCCGCAGCTATTGGTGCAGGTCCTCCCAGGTCGTCTTTTCTCAACTCCTCGAATTTCTCTCATTAACTCATCATGGGAGGTGGGGATTCCAGTCGATCTGCCAGGCGTAACTGAAGCAACAGCAGTTCTGAGAAGGGCAGACTTAAGGATCCTGTCCAGCCTGGTTCGGTCCAGTTCAATCGCTGGCAAACTACCTTTTCTGAGGCATTCTTGCAACAATTTTTCCAGCCGAGATACATACACAGACAACAACTCCCTTGGTACTGTTGTGCATCTCTTACTCTCCACCATAGGTCCTCATCAGAATCTGGGCTCCCATACACATTCTCCAGGGCCTCAAGATAGGCCTGTGCAGTCACTTCAGGGTTACTGGCCGTTTAGCACGAATGGTAGCCAGGGCAGGACCTCGGAGGCTCTCACTAACCCTCTTTAGCTTTTGACTTCCGAGCATTGCCATTCTAGCACTTGGGGGCAACATAGTCTATCCAGGTCTCCCAGTCATCCTCCCTTGGGGGTGGGGAGGTGCCAGAGAAGATCCTCAACCTTCGGTAAGTCGTGACTAATGGCAGGTGCAGAAATAGGAGTCTGCATTGGTTCAGCCACCATTACGGGCACTGGAGCAGGAGAGGGTGTTGGGGAGGAACACCCCAGGTGGCAAGAATAGTTTCTTCAAGTCCTCCACAGTTTTCCCTCTCCCAGCAACCATTCAGCAAATTTCTCCTCAAAGTTTCAGATAGTGGTGGGGCTGATTCCCCAGGTCTTTACTGTCCTTAGTTATCACTCTCCAAGCAGTGAGGGCTCCTCTGGGGTAATGGTCTGTGGCACTTTGGAGCTATCTATGGGATCCTTAAACTCTACTAGGGCCAGGAAAGTGTGGGTGAGCAGATTAGCATGCCGACCCACCACCACAGGTTTTGTAAACCTTCCACCTTGGAAAGTACTCCTGCACAGTGTCCGTATTGATACCCAGGGGATGTCCAGGATAAGCATAGCATTTGGGGTCGATCTCCTCCCCAGTACACCACTCCACCAGCGGTGCACAGCCACTTTGTCAGTACCCATTTTTTCTTAACAGTGGTTCGTAAATATGGCCACTAGAGGACACACAATCCCAGCGGTGAGCCTCAAGATGTAACCCCTAGATGGCGCTATCCAGGGGCTACTACCCCTGCCTGATTTGCCACTAACAGGTTGAGGGGCCTGGATCCAATGGTGGTGCCTCCACCCAGAGGTCAGGGTTTGCAATAGTTAAACTAACTTGGTCACAGCCCTCTGGGACACTGCAGCCCCCTTTCTTCCACTAGTGGCCCACACAATATATCAGAATTACCTTCACAGTATACACTTCCCCCAGGTCTGGTTCCGGCACTGGGACCTCCTGTGAAATGAGATACAGTGCAACAATCACAGTACAGTACTTTAACATAGACAAATACCTCAGGCAGTATAACTTTGCTGAAACAAGCAGCTCTGATTTATTTAGGGGAATATAACAAGGACAGGAAATCAGGTTAATTAGCTTATCACTCTAATAATCTACCTATGGCTCTGTGCAGAGGCCTATCCCTATCAGTTACTGTCCCTGGGTACCCAAGCCCTAGTGGCTAGTCCAAACCGTGGCAGCTGGTAGGGGCCCTTTCACACAGAGAAAGGAGAATTAAACAGTCAGCAGTACAGTAATTCCATTTGGATTTAATGTGGCAATTCAACAGGGAGCGACCCTGAATTAGTACTCACGACCTCCAAATAAGATAGGGTCCTTCAATGTCAGCAGGGCTCACTTGAGGTACACAAACCTCTTCACACATCCATATAAAAGAAAGCACTATACCAGGCAGGCTGCATCTGTATCCCGATCGCAATTACTGCACAATACCGGAGAACACACAGCAGATTCAGTTCCTGACAGACCGAGTGCAATTTTCAGCAATTCTTCCAGTCTTCTACAGGGTGAGCCTGTTTTCTACTCTTCAGAGATCCTTTGATTCTTTTCACAGGACAGTTCAGTCCTAACAAGCTGTTACACAAGCTGCAGACCGGAACTCTGGGCCTTACACGTTTTTGACTAAAACTGCACACTGAAAAAGCACAGGGCTCCTTCCTTCTTCAGCAAGCTCAACTGACACTCCAACTGACAAAACCGGCACTTCCTTTGAGTTCCTCCCAGTTCTTGACTGGATTGGCTGTCACTCACAATAGACTGCTGCTGTTGGTCCAAAAGGCACTGAAGTCTAAACTACATCTCCCAGAGTCACTGCTCATACAATCCTCTTGTGGCTGGCTCAGATTATGAGTCCAAGTTCTGATTCGTCAAGGGACCATTTTAGAAACTAGCTTACCCCACACTGATTGGTCCAGTTCAGCAGTTCAAAACTAGAATGGGGAACTAGCAGACACAGTTCTGACTGCAAAGAAAGCAGGTTAGACAAACTGTAATTTCATTATTACTCTAAATAATTTCTGGCAAACAGTTACATCTTTCAGATAGGTTCCCTTTGCACTCCTAGTGACTGCAAAATGAAGTGAATTGGCAGCAGCTTGAGTGGTACTCAATCAAAGAAACACACAGTCCCCCATACAAACTAATTATGTCTGCAAGCAGACAGCTCTTAAAGAGACAGTACCAGAGGTTCTAAAACACTCACTGATAAATGGCTTAAATGCCAAACACCATTCAGGCTTGGAGCATTCAAGCAAGCTCCTGGAAGTCTTTTGGGAACCCCCATTTGCAGGGGGGTTACACCTGGATATCACTAGTGCGACAACCCCTACCCCCCCAAAAAAGTTGATACCATTTCCCCCATCTGTACCTGGTATTGCCTTGTTGCACACTACTGACTGGTCTCCTTCTGCACTTTAGTATATATTTACTTGCACAGAAACCTTGCCTTTGCACAACTTTTCATTTTGTTACATATGAACATATGAAATTTGCCAGCAGATAAAGGCCTAGAGGTCTATCAAGTCTGCTCGAATGTGCAGCTAGCACCCCTTATTCTGCAGCTGCCCTTCCCTTCCACCCTTCCCCTTCATTAACTCTCCCCCTTGTCCTGTCCCATCCTCGTTTGAAGCAGTCCACTGTTCTACTGCATACCACTTCAGCAGGTAACGCATTCCACCCAGCCACCACCCTTTCTGTAAAAAAGTGTCTCCTCATCTCCCTCCTGAACCTTCCTCGCTCCAGTCTCATATCATGGCCCCTGGTGGCCCTCCTTCCCTTACTTTGAACAGCCCCTCTGTACCCATCTTGTTTATTCCTTTCCTTTGTTGGTGCTAATTTTCACTTTATTGTAATTTTGAATTCTTGTAGTTTCTCTATATTGCATTTTTGCATTTTTTTAGTTTGTATTTGACGTCTTCCTTTCCCCTTCCCCCTAGGATGCATCTGGAAACAAGCTGTTACCAGTTCAGTATGACTTTGCTAGTAAAACCTTTGAAATAAATAAATACGTACATGCATAAATCCATATATGTGGCCCCCATAAGGAAATCTGCTACTTAGTTAGGTCTACTAGGCCTGCTTAAAACCATGTAGGTCTGTGTGAGCTGGTTATAATCCACTAAAGGGTTCATTCCCTGGCATGAGGGCTGGGCCAGCTGCCTTGCTCCAGCATCCTGAGGAGAGAAGCCCACTGCCTGCAGTTAAAAGAGCTGCAAGAAGGTGCATCAGTTGGGGGGAGGGGTGCTCCCTTGTATTGAACCTCTGTTTCTGTGTGGAAGGCCCAAAAAGATCTTGGTGAATCCTGGTGGCTGCCTTTAGCAAGGATCCCCAGGAAGAGAAATCTATTACTTATTCCATCAGTCCAGAGGCTGAGAAATAAGAAGGAACTTTGGGCTGACAGAAATTTCAAACAGAG
Source organism: Neoceratodus forsteri (assembly GCA_016271365.2). Taxonomy (NCBI): domain Eukaryota; kingdom Metazoa; phylum Chordata; order Ceratodontiformes; family Ceratodontidae; genus Neoceratodus; species Neoceratodus forsteri. The sequence goes on from CM028137.1 coordinate 108,361,154, forward strand.
AAATGGATCTGACATAAAAACTGTTTTACCTCAGGATTACACAGGGCTCCCAGCAGTGCCCCCCACCCCCACACTAGGCAGGAGGGTTCAGAAGTTTGCCCCTGTAGCTCAAGCTTTGTCTGAACTGTGTAAATAGTGCAGGTAAACCAGCCCCCATGGGTACCAGTATTTAAACGTGGGGACCCAGTAAATGGCACAATAGTGGTTAGTTGCTGTGTGTTAATTCAACTGTGAGTTCAGCCGTAACTAGAAATGTCAAAGAAATACCTATGTGTCTTTTGGGTTGTTGGAACAACACTGTCAATTAATTTACATTGTCTCTGCAATCCAAACTATGCCTTTACTGTCACCTCACATTGACTTGGGGTTCAGAGGCTGCTATGTGTGAAAGACAGTGAGGGACTGCAGTCTGTCCCATGGGGGAATCCAAGTGTCTGCTCATGAACAATCGGTTAATTAAAGGATCCTATTTTGAAGTTTATTCCAAGTTTGGACATTGACCTTTACTGGATAATTGTTCTGTGTCTAAAGCCCCCATTTACAGCTTGAATGTCCTGATATGTTCTGGAGTGTTTGAAGATCACCAAACCTTCAGATGTCAAGAAAGTGAAAGTGAGTCAATGCTGTGTATTCTCTCCTCCCTGTTATAACATCAGACATACTCCCAGATGCCATGGAGCGAGGGATTACATTGGAGGCACCATCCTGGACCTGGAGTTTCTCTGAGGCCCAGGGTATGTTAGCAGTGTCAGGACCAAGGTGGAACTGTTTTATCACAAGTTGCTGTGTACTGCTTTCTGGGTGTACTGTCAAGGTGGAAGGAGCATGTGATCAGTGCAACCACTATTTTAATGAGAAGAAAGACTTTTAAATGCAAAAACGTACTGTAAGTCAAGAGTGTCTGTACCCAATGGGTTGTAGTAATCACCATTGAGACCTAACCTGTGCTACCAGCAATATTGAAAATTCCCAAGTAGTGAGCTTTGTTATGAACTGATCAATGAATTAGCACAGCTCAGAAACAGACTAACAGAACAAGTGACAGCACGATACATGGTACGTCAAGCTGTGGGCACAGGGCAGGTTGGGGAACTAGAATACTAAGAAAGAGCGCTGAGTTGTATAGACCCGGTAGTAATTTTTCACTCACTTATCTCTTTCATTTCAGGTGGGTCAAGTGTAGATCCCGCAAAGAGGCATGGCTGAGTTCCCCAAACTTTTCTGTTGGGCTATTTTCTTAGACAGAGCATTTGCAACCTTAGCTTGAATTGATATGACCACAAAGTGACCAAGCTCCACCTTGAAAACCATTACACAACATTTTGGTGATTTCCCTTTGGACCCTTGTTTTTGAGTTCCCCAAGGACCTTAAAGAAGAAGTCCCTTTACAACTAATTGAACGGCTCACGAAGGAAGAAGAGCAGAGAAAACAATAAATGGAACCCCTAAAATATCATTTTTGTCAGCATAAGAGGCCTGACGTAGGCCATTTATTAGTGTGCTCTGTACATCAAAAGGGAAGAAGCCAAGCCCATGTGGCACATACCCCTAAATCAGAACCACGTGGCATAGTGTCCCAAGCTGAATCAGACAATTTATTTGTGGATGCACTGGCGACGTGGTTACAGACCAGAGCTGAGGCTGGAGGTGCGTCCTGGTTTATGCCATCAAGAGATTCTTTTGATTTGACATTCCTAGATGTTTGGTCATGTCCTCCTGACTGAGCACAAATACCCACACCCAGGCAGGAGCCCACCCCCAGGCTGAAAACTAGCCAGCATTTATCAAACCAATCACCCTGTGTCCTATTCTTCTGAGCCCAGAGGAACTAGTCCCTCTCACCTTTTGACTCCATGGGACTTTGGAAATGCATCCCCTGCCCTTAGGAAACCTGCTTGGCAAACATTGGAGAGGGCTTCCAAACAAAGTCACTGCACCAAAGGTGACTCCATGGGACCTTGGAAATGCATCCCCTGCCCTTAGGAAACCTGCAGGGCAAACAGTGGAAAGGGCTTCCAAACAAAGTCACTGTACCATCCACACTGTGGCCACTCGAGCTCCATCACATTACACCTTAATACAAGATTTGAATGGGCGAAGGATTCACTATAGTGAGAAAGTCGAGGGCTCTTACGGTGTCTCTTGTACCAAACTGAACCCCAAATATTACTTCTAGTCCTCAGGGTGCTCTCTTCTGAATTTCTGCTTCATTCAGAATTTCAACATTTGTGATTAAAGGGCACCCATTGGCAGGTGTTTAGCATCTTCTGGGGGCAGTCTGTGTTTAGTTTCCTGACTTCAGCCTCAGTGACAGCATCTTCTGCAACACTTGCAACAAGTAAAGTGGTTACAATGTGGTCATCCGAAGCTTCCTCAAACATACATGTACCTGTATGCTGGGGATAATGACTATGGGGGTCTGCCTATGGGCCTAAACACATTTACTTCCAAAGTAGATTATTCCAGCTCAGCCCACCTCAGTGTAAAAGAAAATATATTATTCGGGGAGGAGTCTGAACCAATCAGTTGCTAACAATCATGTGTGTGCAGATTGGTAAAAAAGACCCACTCACCACTCAGAAAATAAAATATATAATGTTCTTTTATATTCAACACAGTGAAGTTATATCACATTTCTTTTGCAGATACAGTATAGATCTCTGCATCCATTTCAGAAATATCCTTCTTCAGAGCAAGCCTGTATCTGTTAAATCACAAACATACCATAAAAATGTATACAGTCCTATTTATTGCTTTTAAGTAAATTAAGTAATATATAATTTGACTTGAAATTGATAATTAGGTTTGTGCTCACCCTAAATATTCAAATAGTGGGATCTATCCAATTTGTATGTGTCCCACTGATAGTCTATAATAGAAATAAAATATCAAAGATTTTTATATTTCTGTCAAAATATAATGTCCCACCAGCTAATATAAATAAAATCCATAGGAGCAGAAAAATTATTTTAAAAGAGTCAAGACTTCATGGTTCTCACTTGCCTACTCTATAATTAGCATACAGCAATTATTAAGTGTTATCCACCACTCAAGTTTTGTTACTTTTTACACTGTAACATAAAACACAGCATTTTAACTCACAAGTAGTAAACGTCCACATTTTGACTTTACTTGTTCACGTTTAGTCTGCATTATTACTGAGTCATTTATTTTGGTCCTGCTTTTACCTTAGTTTCTTTGCAAATTAGTACTTCTGTTGCCAAATCCTGGTTTCATTATTTAGTACTGTTCCAGGCATTTTCTAAACACAAAACATAGCACTTTTATTGTAGAAGCTAGCAAAAGACTCCAGCAGCACAAAGCGTCTTTAGAGCATTAGGCAAAAGTTATAAAATCTTTGAAACTTACTTTAGTTCGCTGTAGCAGAGCGTGGCGTGACCTCCTGTACTCTCTGGTATGGAGGAAACATGCCCGCTTCTGCTTGCACTTTAAGTACCATGCAGGCAAGGAATCGGGCATGGACCATTGCGCGCCCCCATGTAATGTCACAGGAGTCTCGCGGTATGCTGCGCTGTGCCAGCTCTGGGTGCCCAACCTGCCATATATGTTCACTGCAGCACCTCAGACCTGTCAAGGTGTCCTGTTGCCTGCCTTTCTTATTTAGTTTTAGTCAAATGTCAAATGTTGTTCTGTTTGTTCTCATACAGGGAATGTTAATGAAAAGTATCTAGATGTGGATCTCATTCAGAATGTTAATATTAATAGTTGATGACTTCCTCATGTATAAAAGGGGCATACATTTTAACCATCTCCTATACATTTTCAATTATTAGTTTACTTTCATTAAATTGAACTCGAGGGACCACCTTTTACCAATTGTGTGCATATATTTAAACATTTTTTCAAACCCATGTTTCTGTTCTTCAGTCAGTACCTTGCTATCTAAAATTTAATTGAAGCTAGTTTATATGTATTGGACTAAATTACATACATTATACAAGGGCATTCTTATTTTCAGTATGACTCAAAAAATGTCTAATTATTTTTTATATTATACTGCCTTCAGGTCTATTAGGTCCGGATTGTAACCCTCCCCCATGCCGAAAGCCACTTTGCTGTGACCGCTCATCAGCTGGGCCACCTACCTGGAGGTTGAGAGGGTCTGTACTGCAGCCCGCCCCCAACATTGAAGCCGTAGGCAAGCACAGAAGGGAGGTTGCGAGGGTCCGAATTGTAACCCTGCCCCATGCCTAAAGCCACCTCGCTGTGACCACTCATCAGCTAGGCCACCTACCTGGAGGTCGAGAGGGTCTCTACTGCAGCCCTCCCCCAACACTGAAGGCCAAGGCAAGCACAGAAGGGAGGTCATGAGGGTCCGAATTGTAACCCTCCCCCACGCTGAAAGCCACTTCGCTGTGACTGCTCATCAGGTACGCACGGAGCCTGCCAGTTCCACAGCTGCTGCATCAGTGTTGCTGCTCAAAGACTTTAACTGAATTATTTCATGTAAAGTTTAAATATCTTAAAGCCTTTTTGTCCCTACACATATGGAGATAGTTTTTTTTCTTTGAGCCTTAACGCTTGCCAGCAGAGAATTTCAATCACCTGCTTCTCCCAAGGACTATAGGAGCGTGTTTGTATTTTGGCACCAAACCAGACTTTGCAAAAAAAAAAAAGTTGGTAATCTAATAGAACTGCAGCCATACGAGTAGAATTAAGTAACTTTAATTTAATGTGCTATTTCCTCTGCTTCTAATAATTAACCCCACTAGCTAATTTAAAAGCATTTCTCCAGCCGCAATCCCTGTTATCCTGATCGGGCAGCTAATGTTAAACTAAATGTTAAACTGGGCTCCTCAGGGAAAAACAGTGCCTGCTCCCGTTTCAAATGCAGCTTGTAACCTAATCCCTGTTGTTCCGTCCCCTTAGCTTGCAGCCATAAATAACAATCCCTGTCTCTCTGTTTCCTTGTCCACAGCTGGGCCACCTACCTGGAGGTCGAGAGGGTCTCTACTGCAGCTCTCCCCCAACATTGAAGCCCAAGACAAGCACAGAAGGGAGGTCGCAAGGGTCCGAATTGTAACCCTCCTCCACGCCGAAAGCCACCTCGCTGTGACCGCTTCTCAGGTACACATGGAGCCTGTCAGATCCACAGCTGCTGCATCAGTGTTTCTGCTCAAAGACTTTAACTGTATTATTTCATGTAAAGTTTAAATATCTTAAAGCCTTTTTGTCCCTACACATATGGAGATATGTGCACTGTGCGCCGGCTCCCCACCGCCCCCACCACCACCCTTGGTTGACATTGGGCTTTATACTGATGATCACATGATTGTCTTAAACCAATCAGCCCAGTTTGCCATCTGCAGCTTATACTAGGTCAACGTTAGAGGGTTCCCTCTCATTACCTTCTATTGTAATTTCCACCCACTAGCAACATGGTTTGCATCTCTTGGGCCCTAAACCATCCCATCCTCATCTTAATAGTAACTGTTTTTCCTCATTCCTGCCCCTCTCTCCTTGAGGACATATCCCTCTCCAGGAACCACTACATCTACCTAACTACACACTCCAGCAGCAAAGCAACCTCGTCATGCTGCCTAACAACACTCCCCCGCTCTACTCAGCGCCAACCTTACCTCCAGCACTAGCTGCACCTTACACAGGTTCTTAGTGGCGTGAGCTCCACCCCCACAGGCAAACACTCACTAAATAGCCCTTATTCCTCCCTATCTCTAGCCCAATTAGCCCTCATAGTCCGCACCATCGCCACGCCAGTTGTGCACACCAAATCCCCAACTAACCCATGCATCTGTACCTCTATCTCTAAATTGATCCAGAAAGTCGCTCTCCAGCAAGCTATCCTCCTCCTCCTTCTAATCTCAGGAAACGTACACCCTAATCCTGGCCCTCTAGTGACTAATGTTCCCACAGAACATGGGCACGGTGGCCTAATTCTGGCCTCCCTTAATATCTGTAGCTTACCTAGGAAATTCATTCAGCTTCAGGGTTGGATCGCCCAACAATCCTCTGACATACTGGCATTATCAGAGACCTGGCTCTCCAACAAAATCCCACATGCCTCTGTCTGTCTTAATGACTACTCTATTTTCAGAGCAAATAGGACAGGCAAAAGAGTAGGAGGATGCACCATATATACAAGAACCTCTCTACAGCCCCTATCTGTCCCCCTGCCCATGCCGACTCACGGTGCCCAAGACATCACAATCAAAGCCACCATAGGCACCCAGGGTAAACTGCTGTACATTATGGCAGTCTACATCCCACCCTCTAACCAGAAACAAGCCTTTGAATCTAATCTATCCTGGCTAGCATTACCCACCTCCCCCCCAGGAGCAAATTGATTATTATGGGTGATTTTAATGTGAACTGGTTATCCCCTGCATCTGCCACGTTTAAAGATGTAATCCATGCATATGACCTAGTTCAGGTTGTTCAGTCTCCTACCAGGGAAGATCCCAGATCAGGGACTTCCACCCTTATCGACCTCATCCTTATGAATCAACCCACCCACCTCACCAAAGTTACAGTGCTCCCTGACGTCCTAAGTGACCACTCTCCTGTCTCCTGCTGCTGGTCAAATAAAATCACTCCCAGCCAACCTAAAATATCCACCCAAAGGCACCTCAAAAAAGGGACTCTCTCTAGACTCAAGCTTTATCTCTCCTCCTGTGATTGGGCACCCATGCACACTGCCACGTCCGTAGACGCTGCCCTCACCTCCTTTATTAAAATCTTTAACACCGCCTGCAAAATATTTGCCCCTCTCACTAAACAGGTTATAAAAAACAGGGATACTCCATGGATCTCGCACACCCTACTAAAACTAATGCGTCACAGAGATGACCTCTGGCACAGGGCACTGAACTCCCAACTTCCCATTGACCGGCAGCTTTATAGAGAGGCAAGAAACAAGTGCACCTGAGCAATTCGACTAGCTAAGTCTACCTACTTTAAACAAGCACTCATCTCCTCATGGGGTGCTGGAAATAAATTCTGGAACAATGTAAAGGAACTCTGTGGGAAAGCCACTTCCCCTACCCCCTTGCAGATTCTTAATCATGATACCATCTCCCAGGACCCTAACACCATAGCTAATGTCCTGAACAATTCCTTCTCCGATCTTAGCCTCATCCTACAACAAAACTTCTTCGACCCTATCCCAAAAGGCCACTCTAGTGCCTCCCCAGTTAATACACTCCCTCCCTTCTGGCTATGAATCATCTCCTGCAATGAGGCTAAACAATACCTAACCAAAATCCTTCGCAACTCGCGTTTCAGTGGCGACTCCCTAGAACTTAAAATCCTCAGACTAACACTCGACGAGACTCTGCCTCACCTCACCAAAATATTAAACTGCTCACTGAGCCTTGGTCAATTTTCCATGCTCTGGAAAATGGGAATCATCACCCCTATCCTAAAAAAGGGTGATCCAACTGACCCTGGGAACTATAGACCCATCACAATCCTTCCCCCCACAAAGCACTCGAAAAATTGCGTCTGACCAGCTCATCGAATACCTGAACAAATACAATTTGCTGTGCCATGAACAGCACGGGTTTAGAACAGGGCACAGCACTACCACGAACCTCCTCAAATTTGCCTCTTGCATACATGAAGCATTGGAACAGGGGTCACTAGCAGGAGCAATCTTTGTTGATCTGACCAAAGCATTTGACACCATCAGTCACGCTCTTCTTATCCACTCTCTCCCCTCTCTCCATCTCGCCTCTGAAGCAATCTCCTGGTTCAATAACAATCTCACTGATCGGACTCAACAAGTCAAAATCAACACCACCTTCTCTGCTAAGCTACCTGTATGCTCAGGTGTCCCCAAGGGTTGATCTTAGGCCCCCTACTATTCACTCTCTTTCTAAACTCCTTCCCTCAGGCCTGTAGTGGTAAAATACTACTCTATTCAGATGATGCCGTAGTATACTAGAATCACTCCAACCCAATCTCTCTTCAAAATACCCTGAAAAACTGCTTTTGAGTACTAGAAACCTGGTTCACTGATCATAGGTTATTACTTAATTACAACAAGACCAAATCTATGATCTTTGCTCACCGCCAAAAGCCCAACAGTAATCCCCTGCTATCTATTACTAATCCACAGGGCATCCAAATTGAACAGGTCACTAACTTTAAGTATCTGGGCATTACTCTGGACACATCCCTTACCTACCACCAACATATTAAACACCTCTCCACCTCTGCCAACACTCGGCTGGGGATCCTATATAGGAACAAACTCTACCTTACCCCCCAGGCGCTAAGATTGGCAGTAACCTGCTCAGTTCTATCTGTGGTCAACTATGGGATTACAGTTTATGGCACCGCTGATAACAGAGCCCTAAACAGTATCAAACTAGTCCTCAACAAAGCCTACCGATTGGTCACTAACAGTGATAGGTTAACACATACATGTGAGCTCTACAATCGAGCTGACTGGTTGACCTTTGAAGGGAGACTAATGTACCACACCTGTCTCCAAGCAAAAAAGATCCTGATGAAACTTGCACCTTTGGGCCTTCACCCCCTCATCCAACCAACCCCTCATAGGAGCACCCCTGGGCACCTGGCTAACACCACACTCCTGATCCCCCACTGTAGGACTTCACTAGGGTAAAGGTCTTTCAGGTATTGAGCTCCACTCTGGCTAAATCAACTTCCTTCCTTCCTCCATCTCCCAGGCCCCCAGCCTTAGCCTATTTAAAAAAGGCATCGAGCGATTTCTCTTAGACTCAGAGACTTGTGGCTGCTACAACCTGTCCTCCCACACTAGGTTGGAGACAGAAAACCTGCATTTCCCTCAACTCCAAACAAAGCCAATATAGTGCTTGGTACTTAAGCACTATCTCTCGGCTGGTTGCTACCTTCTGAATTTGGCAACCAACCTCACTTCACTGCAATGACACAGGGTCGCAATATAACCCTTGGAAAACCTAAAAAAACTAAACTAGCAAGTTAAATATTCTGTACGGAGTAACCTTGTAATATTTGTCTTAATGTAATGTTTGACTAGAAAGCTGTGTACAATTTGTTTCTAAGTGTTGTTCTGTTTGTATTGACGTGGAGCCTTTGCAAAGGAGTCTTTGACTTAAAGGTTTGTAATTCCAAAATTTCAGTAAAATAAATTATATCTACAATTATTTGTCATACTAATTCTACAGGATAGGCTGCCAATTAATAGAGTCACTTAGTCCAAATCTTGGATTTGTGGCTTCAAATCTGTCAATAAAATACGCTTCCCTGGTTAGAATCTTTTTCCTATAGTCTCCTCCTCTAGGATCCGGTATAACTTTTTCTAACCCGAAAAACCTAAGTTGGGACAATTGATGTCCTAGTTCAGAAAAGTGTCTAGCTACTGGGGATGTAAAGTTAAGTCACCTAATGTCACTCTTGTGTTCTGATATCCGATGTTCTAACATTATTTCAGTTTTACCCACGTAAATTTTATCGCATGTGCATTTACGTATATACACTACCCCTGTTGTAGAACAATTTATAAACTGTTTAATAGTCACTTCTTCATCCCTTGCACTGTTATGTATCTTTTTAATTCTATAAGTACTATGGCAATGGGTACAGTATCCACACTGGTAATTGCCCTGTACTTCTTTTAAGTTCAAAAAGTGTCGAGGGATCTGATCTGGTACTTTATGTTCCGATCTGACTAACCTACTTCCTAATGTTTTGTTCCTTTTTGGAACAGTCAATGGTAATTTTGCGAAAATATGGGAAGTCTGGGGTGTTGTATGTAAAACACCCCAGTGTTTATTTGCTATATTTCTTAATTGGTAAAATCCATCATTGTAGGTTGTGGAAAAAACTATTTCATCCCCCTTAACTTCCTGTTCTCTGTGTGTAGGTGTTAAAAGAACTTCCCTGTCTTTGCCATGTGCCCTTTCTACAGCCTCCATTAGTATCTCTCTTTTGTATCCTCTATATTGAAATCTTCGTACCATCTCAGTGCTTAACAGAAGTACAGGGCAATTACCAGTGTGGACACTGTACCCATTGCCATAATACTTACAGAATTAAAAAGATAAGTAACAGTGCAAGGGATGAAGTGACTATTAAACAGTTTATAAATTGTTCTGCAACAGGGGTAGTGTATATACGTAAATGCCCATGTGATAAAACTCACGTGGGTAAAACTGAAAGAATGTTAAAACATTGGATATCAGAACACAAGAGTGACATTAGGTGCCTTAACTTTACATCCCCAGTAGCTAGACACTTTTCTGAACTAGGACATCAATTGCCCCAGCTTAGGTTTTTCAGGTTAGAAAAGTGTTATACCAGATCCTAGAGGAGGAGACTATAGGAAAACGATTCTAACCAGGGAAGCATATTTTATTGACAGATTTGAAGTCACAAATCCAAGATTTGGACTAAGTGACTCTATTGATATATAATTTATACGAGTAGGAGAGAGGAGACAAGCTGAGTGAGGTCGATGGCTGCTACTGCTGCATCTTTAAGGGGGTTAGAGTCAGGAGACAGCCAGTTGGTGTTGAAATCAACCAGTGCAATCACCTCAGAGCCATTAGGGAGGTTTGCAACAATGTCGAGGAACGTATGGAAGCCTTTGTGATTTTCCTTGCGTGGAATATAAACTGAGAGGATGTACATTGACTTCCCCTTTATTGCCTAAGTTAATTTTAACCCTTTGTGATTGAGCCACGTCATTAGGGGACAGAGTCTGGAAAGCCTGGCATTGAAGCGAGTCTGAAAGACAGTATAGCGCAGTGGTTTAAGGTTCTGAGCTGCAAATCTAGAGACCTGGATTTGAATCCCACAGCCCCCACTTGCATACTGTGTGACCCTGAGCAAGTCACTTAACTTCCCTGTGCTCCCAGGTTGCACCTGTAAAGAAGCTTTCAGCTTAGTGTGTCTCACCTGGTTAAACAATTGGGGAAATGTATAGGGCGCAGCCACCTCCACGTCTACCAACCCAACCTGACCTGCATACTGTGTAACCGTTTAGGGAGATTGCAGAGTCATATGCAGTGGGGGCGAGCCAAGTTTTAACTATGGAGAGGACATCAGGCCTATGTTGTAGCATCCAGACTTGTAGCTGATCTAATTTTGGCAGAAGGCTACGGATGTTTATTGATGAGATTTTTAGACCCCCATGACTACTGTTTACACTGGATGGCTTCTGTGGAGGCCCAGGGTTGGGGTGCACATTACCTAACAACAGTAGAAGTAGCACAAGTTGTCTGGCCAGGAAATATTTGTGGAGTGCGAATTTTAGCTTGGGTGGAAGATTGGTGGCTTTTGTGAAGATCGTGGGGGGTCAGTATAGAAGGGAGATGGAGGGATAGATAATAAGGCTAGTGGGATGGCAGACAGTGAGTGTGAGAGAAGAACCTAGCAAGCTTGGATGCCAGGTTAGGGAGAGAGGTTGTGGTGCCAAATGCTGTGTGTGCTGAGAGTGTAGGGGACAAGCCTATAGTAGATATTGAATTGCTGTCAGAAGCGAGTGGCCAGGTTATAGCTAACAGGGCACTAAGGAGAGTGTATCGGTAGAGTGCCATAATATATAAGTGGACTAGGCTAGTGAGTCGGGAGGGTTCCTGACAAGGACTTACTTGGGGGGGGGGAGAAGGTATAAACTAGTGGGTAATAAGGTGACCTAACTGAGGGGGGAAGGTATGTGTGTCAGCAGGTAATAAGATAAACAGTATTACCATAACAGAGTGTGGGAACCTAGCTAGCAGTAGTACTCTCAGTGTAGCGTAGTGGTCAGAGTGCTAGCCCTTGGTGCAGAGGGTCATAGATTCAAGACCAGGCAGGCCAGAAAACTGGGTAATCCAGAATGGTGAGAGTGCAGGCAATAGGTAGAAAGAAACAGAATGGAGAGTAACAGAAATCAGTGCTAAGAGTAGTGTCAGTGAGCTCAGGAGTGACTCCCAGGGGAGATGTAGTATAACAAACTAGTGGGGAAGAGGAGACTTAGTTTCTGTCCGGCAGCTGGTCATGAGACCTCAGTGATGTATAAATAAAAAGCCAAGCCGGGGTGGGTGAAGCAGTCGATGCACAGCATCAGTGGGCTAACACTATTGCAAAGTTAGCTCCAGCTGTGGGGAAGAATTTGTTTTCCAATACCTTGCTCTGCACTGTGCAGGTTGCTCCTTGGATGTGGTAATTCCGTTGGGAGTTGTGTAAATGGAGGAGCCTGTGGAAAGAACACAAGGAAAAACTTAGGAGGGGAGAACGAACAATGGGGACATGGCGGGAGTTTAGAGAGGGGGAATGGGAGAGTGAACTGTGCATATGCAGCTTACGGGAGCGAGTGCTGAGAAGACTCTGAAGTTAGGGGGAAAGGACACAGAAACAATGCAATTTGGCAAATTCTACAAACACAGCAGGCTAAGATACAACAGTGGAGACAACAATAAAGGTCTGCTAATGTCTGGTAAAGGCATTCAAAACAATATTACAGGTACACAATTGTCAGTATGTGTACACTGTGTCTGCTCAGCTGCACATAGCCATTGTTATGGTTGTTTTGTGAAGATTTAGACCTGATGTGCCTCTCCTGGTCATTTGGGCACAGTGCCCCCATGGTCTGGATGGTAGACTATCAGTGAGCTCTGAGGGTGTAGGACATTGGGCTCTGTGGGGACCCATTCTTTTTGAATTATGAGATACTATACACTACCACTGTGGTGCTTGGCTGCTGTATTTCTCCCTGGGCACTAATGAAGGGGATGGCGTAAACCCCTATATCGCGGCCTTAGGATGGAAGGCTAGCCAGGTGCCTTAGGTGCTCACTGAGGGCATCGCGCTTCAAAGAAGGATGTGTAAAGCCCCCATAAGGAGCTCTGCTCTTTATTTAGGTCTTCTAGTCCTGTTTAAAACCATGCAAGTCTGTGTGACCTAGTTAGAATCCTCTAAAGGGTTAATTCTCTGCCATGTCAGGGGGCTGGGCCAGCTGGCCTGCTGCAATGTCCTGAGAGGAGGAGCCAGCTGTCTGTTGCTGAAAGAGCTGCAGGAAGGTGCATTGGCTAGTGGGAGATATAGGCCTGGGCCAGGCATGTAGTGCCTGCTGCTTGTTGCTGAACCTCCACTCCTATGTGGAAGGCCCAAAAAGATCTTGCTGAATTGTGGTGCTGCAGTTAGCAAGGATCCCCAGGAGGGGAATTCTACTACTCATCCCATTAATCCAGAGGTGTAAAGATGAGAAGGAGTTTTGGACTAACAGAAATTTCAAGCAGAGAAATAGAGGTGTTATAAAAATGTTTTACCTTAGCTACATCTGTGGCATCAAGTGATGGGTGTTCACTCAGCACACTGGTGACCCGGATTTGCACCCAGTGCCCAGACAATAGGAGCAGAGTACGGCAGGAAGGGAGTTATAAGCGTCCAAGGGATGCTTTCCCCCTGGAGGGGTGGGACAGTCCTGGACTGCTTGTTAGGTGGCTCCTGATGGTGGCTTGTGCTTGTGTTCATGGCAGCTTGAGCCTCGACACGTTGCCGAATACCTCCCTCCAGGATGCTGCCACGGTTGGATCAATACAAGGGAGGGGTGTGGGTAGGTGAGAAAAGAGGGAAAATACAGCCACTCATCTAACCCGGATGAGGGCAGGCTGTTCCCTGCTCATCATGAAGCCTGAAAGTGTCTGCGCTGACCCAGCGCCATGTGTCCGGTGTAGAAAGAAGTTCTCAGGCAAGTCTCCTATCCTGGTTTCCCTGCCCTGGGAGGGTGGCCTGCCTCAGCAAAGGGATACATTGGGTCAACCGGGCAGTGGAAGAAATACAGGGCAGTGGGATAGCGACGGGAACTGGCGGTGGGGCCTTTGGCCATCTAAAGGAGTGGTTGGCAAGAGGCTTGGAGGAGCATAAAGAAATAATACAAAAAATGTTTTACCTTAGGACTATAACACAGGGCACCCAGCAGTGCCCTCACTTCCTGCACTAAGCAGGAGGGTTCAGAAGTTTGCTCCTGTAGCTCAAGCTTGGGCTGAACTGTGGAAATAGTGCAGGGAAGCCAATCCCGATGGGTACCAGTATTTAAAATGTGTTGAAAGCTTGTGTAGAGTATGTGGATCTAGTGGCCTGGGGCTCCCAACACAAAAGCCCACTGTCTAGGGAAACTGGTACTGGGTTCAGAGAAACTTGGCAGCCTGTTCCTCAGGGGATCTACAACATCAGCGGGACATCCCCCACAACAATGTCCTCGACAGCATTGGAAACCTGTCTACAGCCCCGACACCGACGCGCCCCCGCAATGAACAGCAACACTGTGACACCCAATGTGGTGGGAGGGATGCAACCCCCTACTTTAGATATCTAACTCCACATCGCACAGACAGTGGAGTTAGATATATACCCCCTGTCGCCACAAAGTCCATTGAATTGAAATTCCCATTGCTGCCGATATAGGCACAGTCTGGGTTTTGCTGTGGGGGGTTTGCTGTGTCGGTGTAGCCATAGAGATAGCATACCATTTTTGTGGAAGACGGACTGTGCTGGGTGAAGCCTGATGTGCACAAAAGTGTAAATACTGAGCCTTTCTTTAGGAGCCCTTTGGGGTTCAGGCTACAGGGGACACAGAAAACAGTGCAGTACTGGTTAATTACAGTGTGATCATTCAGATGTCAGTTCAGCTGTGAAAAGAAGTGACCAAGAACTATCTGGGTGCCCTTTGGGTTGTTTGAACAACACTATCTATTCATTGAAATTGTCTCGGCAATGCAAACTATGCCTTTTCTGTCACCCTTCAGTGACTTGGGGTTTAGAGGTTGATGAGTATGAGAGACAATGAGGGACTGCAGCCCACCTAATGGGGGAACCAAATGCCCTAGAAACACTGCAGAACTGTTTTTGAAAACCATTTTTAAAACCAGTTTAGCTAAACCATTTCAGTGCAGCCACACTACTCAGTAACCATTTTTGATAACAGTTTAGTGTGGCCACGCTGCTAGTGTTAAACCTGTTCTCCTTGTAACTATTTTGTGTTAAGTCCAACACACAGAACCGTGCTTGCCTGGACACACTGTAGCTAGAACTGTTTTAGTTAAACCATTACAGCTTAAAATGTTTTTACTCCTGGACAGACCTGTAAGTAAAACCAAACTAGTTCCAAAATGTTTTTAAAAATGGTTTTAAGACTAGATATCTAGCAGGGTTTAAAACTGCTTTTGTTAAAACATTTTAAGGGGCTTGTAGTCTATCTGCAAGCAGTGCTGGGGGATTTAAACTATTTTAAGGCACTTAAACATTTTTAAGTTCCCCAGTGTATCCAGGGCCAAAGTGTCACCTCACGAGCAGTCAGTTAAAGGGACACTGTCAACCCCCTAAGGCCTCAGAGTGTCCCTAGTTTATCAAGTATTTGTCAGTTCCGAATGTTGTCTTGCTGGTATTGACATTGATAGTGCAGGAGTTAGAGAGATGCATAATAAGAATGGCAGTGAAGTATTGAACTGACGTCAACCCAACCCCCATCCTGCAGAGACTGACAGGCGTTGGGGTGTGCCTTTGGGTTATCAGCCATAACGCTCACACCATTTTACCTCACCCTACCTTGCAGACACTGACGAGTGTCGCAGTGTGCCTTGGGGTCTTCAGGTCTTATGCTCACCCCATTCCATAAGGAAATACACTAAGATGGATGCAGTATAGGAGAATGAGGTGAACTTTGGGGCTGAAGACTTCAAGGCACACCTCGATGCCTGTCACTGGTTGCAGGGTGGGGGTGGAATGGCTTGAGCATTACAGCCGACAATCCCAAGTCACACCCCTAATGCCTGTCAGTCTCTACAAGGTGGGGTGTTAAGGTTACAAACCGTACACTGTGGGTGCTTGTTGGTATTTTCACTCCAAATTTTCAACATGGGCTTTTTGTGACCCCACCTCATGAAGAGTGGCACTATCAGTTCATTAGCCGAAAGGTGATTTTGCACAGCAACTGTGCCATTTGGCATCCCAGGTGTGAAAACACATTTTAGGCAGGATATGAAAAATGACAACTATACTGTTCATAAGGAGGTGTAAAAAAATGCCAATGTTGAAACTCTGGAGTGAAAATATGAAAAATTGGTGAAGTCACAAGCATGCATAGAAACTGTGCAATGCAAGCCCATAACCCAATTATTTTTGGGATTTTTTTAACCATATTTTCAACATAGGCATTTTGGGACCTCCCCTCATGAACAGCGGCACTGTGATTTTGTTACTGTGTCCCAAAAGTTGATTTCCCACACCGACCACGCCATTGTGTGCCACAGGCGTGAAAACACATTGCAGGCAGGATGTGAAAAATGACAGCTATTCTGTTCAAAAGCAGGTATGAAAAAATGCCAACGTTGAAAATCTGGAGTGAAAATATAAAAAAATTGTTGCAGTTACAAGCTTGCATGGAAACTGCACAGTGCACCCTTGTAACGCTGTAATTTTTTTGAATTTTTATACCAAATTTGCAACATAGGCTTTTTGGGACCCCACCTCATGAACAGTGGCACTGTTGTTTCGTTAATTAGTCCCAAAAGGTGAGTCCATGCAGTGGCTGTGAAATCATCTTTTGGGACCAAGTAATGAGATGACAGTGCATGTGTTCATGAGGTGGTGTCCCAAGAACCACATACTGAAAATCTGGTACCAAAATTCCAAAAAATGGATGCGATATCCACTTAAGTTGAACCCTTCCCATTGCCTGCTGTTATAAAGATCACCACATTTTGTTCAGTTCCCAGTCAGCTTTTGAAAAGTGCAGACATGTTCCTGTTCCACAGAAGATTGCAGTGCCAGCCCTCCAGAGGTAAGTATGGGGTGAGGGAGATGCGGGGAGGTGGGGTGTGCAGAGGGTGGGTGCAGGATGGGGAAGGGGCTGCGGCAGAATGATGAGGGACCATTTTTTCCACAGGTAAAAAAAAATTGGACTTCGGGGGACTGTTTTTTTTTATTTACAGGTAAAAAAAATGATTTCAGGCACACTTGGGTGGGCTCCCAGTGTGCCATGAGGACATGATGCTGACAGGGATTGGGCAGCCACATCAGCAAAGAAAGTGTGTGTGCGTGTGTGTGGGGGGGTGGACATGGTGCAGACGGAGATTGGGCTCCCCTGTTGGCAAACAAATTGAACTGGGGGGAAGGACATGCCGACATGGGGATTGGGCATCCCCGATGTCGGCTTTGTGGGAATTGTGTAGCAGGCGGCAGAAGCCACCGTATTTATTGGAATGTTTCACCAGGAAAGGCACGTAACGGAGCCTTGTCATCTTAAGCTCCAATGAGGAAACTGCGCCTCATTGGAGCGGCAGATTTCTTTCAACTCTGTGGCTCTCTCTGAAACTGCTGTCATCACCAGCGTGCTCTCTGATTGGTGGCTGAGGAACGCACCCACTAAAGCATCCCCTGCATTCACCACAACAGTGACACACCTCTGAATGTGCTACTACCAAAAGGTGTTGCTTGCGAATACATGCAAGACAACATGAAAAACACATCTTATGACTGTTCACATTCTGTAGAGACTGCTGATATAGCTGGTTGTTTGAGTCTGTTTCTTTTTTTCTGTTAGACAATGAAAAATAGACTGCCCACCATACTGGTTTACATTCCTTGATCAACTCCCACTGCATTGTTGCTGGACCTAAGAACATCCCCAGCACGGTCTAGCCACTGATTATTTAGTGGGAGTAGAGGAGACTACTGTATCATGAGCGGCTACACTATTTGGGGGTGCTTCTGTTGTTCAGGAAGTACACAATAAAAATAGATCTAGGATTCAAAAAAAAGTTGTTTATAACTAAACATTAGCATGCATTTCTGTTCAACTAAGCTAAAAGGCAGAAACAAAAAACAGCAAAAACAGTGTATTTTACAGTAGGTAAGCACTCATAAAATGTGGGGTTTTAACTAGAAATAATATGATGCAAAAAAGGTTGACAGTGTCCCTTTAATAAAAGTATCCCATTTTGAAGTTTATTCCAAGTTGGGACATTGCCCTTTGTTGGAGAAATTGGGCAGGATTCATGAAACTCGAAGAAATACCCGCAGCTGCGGGTAACCCTCGCGCAAGTCGGTTGTGAATTTGCTGATCCACAGGTTGGGCCCGCAGCGGCAGGTATTCACAAAGGTGGAGCTGGATTACGACAGGCTCCAAGATCTATGGCTGCTTGTGGGTGGTGTCACCGGGAAGATGGCTGCAGCAGCGGGAATGGGATATGGCTGTTGGGAGCAGTTGTAACACCCTCCGCAACTGCTGTGGTTGTGAATCGCTACCACCGCAGCAATGGGTGATTCCAGTCCACAAAGGCAGTTAAAGAGTGGGACATAGGTGGGACTTAGGTTCTGGGCGGTTCATGAATCCTGCCCATTGTTCTTTGTTCTGCCCCCGTTATTTGCAGCTTGTATGCCCTGATGTGTCCTAGAGTGCTTAGAGGTCATCAAACCTCCAGAGGCAGAGTAAGTGAGTCAGTACTGTGTATTCTCCCCCCCCCCATTGTAACATCAGACATACACCTAGACACCAGGCAGTGAGGGCTTACAAATCAATCAGTCAATAAATATATAGAATAATGACTGGGGAACTGCATATAAAGAGAATTTTATACATACCCAAGGTGTTAGATGATACATAAACCCCGAAAGTGAAGCTCTGCAAGTTCATAAAAGCATCCCAAACAAAGGGTGTGAGTAAAAGTTGAGTTTTACACAGTCCTCCAGGCATTGTTTTATGTAATTGCTGGGCTCAGTTTTTTCACCATAAGCCTCCTCTCCCACCTGCACAGAGCAGGCTATAGCTTGAGCTCTGTATGGGCTGGGAGTTGAAAGTGGCAGCTTACACTGGTGCTTATACTGGGCTTAGAATGGAAGAAGGCCATACCGCCCATTTTTACTGTTTCCCACATCAGTGGGTCCTTGTTGTCCTATTTTGTAACAGCCACCTATCCACTCTATTCTTAAAGGATGTTACAGAACTATTTACTATATCGCTTGGAAGTGTATTCCACACCCTGCCTGTCCTGTTCCAAAATGTGAAATATCTGCTGTTGTTTTTTGCCATTTCAACCTTTATTTGTTTTCTATGTCCCCTTAAGTACATTGGTTTTTCCTGTATACAAATACCCATTTCCACTATCATTTCCTAGTCTTTAACTATCTTATACAATGTTATTAGATCACTTCTTGTTATTCTTTCCCTCAGAGAGAATAATCCCATCTCCGTAATCTGTCTTCATAGCTGTATTTTCCCAATGATCCTATCACTATAGTATATCTCCTCTGCACCTTCTCCACTCTCTCAATCACCCCCTGCAAGTAAGGATTCCATAGTGGTGACTCATAATCCATGTATGGCCTGACATATATTTGATACAATGGCGACAAACATCCCTTAGACTTATTATTAAAACTTCTTTTAACGTTTCGCACCATATACAGTAGTTTTTTGTATCATTTTTATGTTGATTGCACGCATGCGCAAGAAACATATTGCATCAGCTTTCTCCACAAGCAGGTTGTGGAGGCGTGGCAATGTTGGGCCCAATGCCCCCACAGCCTGCAGAGGCTTGTCCCCTGTCCCCCAATTCCGTGGCACACTGTTGCTGACACTAGTTCAGTCAGCATGCCACAACCTTCTAAAAAAGTAGCCACTGCAATCAGGGGCTGCCTCGTCATTTCAGCGTCAGCCATCTGCTGCAATGAGAGAGCGACCTGTCATTGCAGGGCGGGATGTGAAACCCCCAGTATTGTTTATGAACATGGTGGCGGCTTGCCGCCGAGTTCTAAACAATGTAAACCCGTCCCCGTGTTTACTTGTTGCCGCAGAGCCCAATCCCGTGCATTCTGTAACCCCATTTTCTCCTGCTGACGGGGTGCCCAATCCCCATTGGCATAATGAACCCCCCCCACGGTTTTGATCCTGCTGACGGGGTGCCCAATCCCCATCGGCATAATGAGCCCCCCTCTTTTTGTTCCTGCCGACGGGGGTGCCCAATCCCCCGTCGGCTACTGCTTGCCCCCAAGATGAAGGGTCTGCTGGCATGCTGGAAGCCCACCCCATCATGCCAGATACCCCTGTGAAGGGAAAAACTGTCCAGTGACATCTTTTTTTTTTTTTTGTCCTGAAAAAGAAAATTGTCCCTGACTTTTCGCCCTGCCCCCACCGCTACCGCACCCACCACTGTGCACCATGCCTCCTCACCTCCTCACCCATACTTACCTCCGGAGCTGCGACACATGATCTTCGGTGGACTGGAACACGCCTGCACTCTCAAAGCCGACCCATGAACTGAGGAAATGCCAGTAAGTTGTATGATGTAATAAACAGGTTTTCCAACTTTAGTGCATATCTCGGGCATTTTTGGGAATTTTTTCACCAAATTTTCAACATGGGGTTTTTGGGACCCCTCCTCATGAATTCTTGAACTGTCATGGTGTTAATCGGCCCCAAAAGGTGGTTTCGCGGTCACTGTGTGGAATCACCCTTCGGGGCCAATTAATGAAATGACAGTGCCAGTGTTGATGAGGTGGGCTCTCAAAAAGCCTATGTTGCAAATTTGGTGGAAAAAATCCAAAGAATGACTATTTTATGAGTGTGCATTGCGCAGTTGCTATGTAGCTCGTAACTTCATGAATTGACAATATTTTCATGCCAGATTTTCAACATTGACATTTTGTCACACCTCCTTGTGAGCAGTAAAACTGTCATTGTCCACATCCTGGTCAAAATGTGTTTTCATACTTCCGGCACAGAATAGCGCGGTCGCTGTGGGAAATCAGTGTTCAGGACAGATTAAGCGAATGACAGTGATACTGTTCATGAGTAGAGGTCCTAAAATGCCTATTTTGAAAATTTGGTATCGATACTCCTTAAAATGACTGTGTTACGAGCGTGCATTGCGCAGTTGGCACACACGTTCATAACTTTGCAAATTTATAATATTTTCACTCCAGATTTTCAACATAGCCATCTTCCTAGACCTACTT
Organism: Neoceratodus forsteri; assembly: GCA_016271365.2. Lineage (NCBI taxonomy): Eukaryota > Metazoa > Chordata > Ceratodontiformes > Ceratodontidae > Neoceratodus > Neoceratodus forsteri. The sequence goes on from CM028137.1 coordinate 108,382,082, forward strand.
ATAAACAGTACAGCTGTCATTTTTCCCATCCTGGCCGAAATGTGTTTTCGCACTTCCGGTGCAGAATAGAGCAGTTGCTGTGGGAAATCACTGTTCGGGACAGATTACGAAAATGACAATGATACTGTTCATGAGAAGAGGTCCTAAAATGCCTATGTTGAAATTTTGGTGATGATAGCTCATCAATTGACTGTGTTACAAGTGTGCGTTGCGCACTTTCCACGCACCCTTGTAACTTCACAGATTTGTAATATTGTCACACCAGATTTTCAACAGTGCAATTTTTTCACACCTCCTTATAAGCAGTACAGCTGCCATTTTTTACATCCTGACTGAAATGTGTTTTCACGGTTCCGGCACAGAATAACGTGGTCACTGTGGGAAATCTGTGTTCAGGACAGATTAAGAAAATGACAGTGGCACTGTTCATGAGCAGAGGTCCTAAAATCCCTATGTTGAAAATTTGGTGACGAAAGTCCATAACATGACTGTGTTACAAGCGTGCATTGAACTGTTTCCACGCACCCTTGTAACTTTGCAAATTTGTAATACTGTCACGCCACATTTTCAACAGTGGCATTTTTTCACAACTCCTTATGAACACTACAGCTGTCATTTTTCACATCCTGGATAAAATATGTTTTGGAACTTCTGCCGGACAATTGCATGGTCACTCTGGAACATCAGTGTTTGGGACAGATTAAGATTGACCGAGTGAGAGGGGGGAGTGACCGAGCTCAATTGAGTTCTGTCGAGAGTGCTGTGGATTTGTTTGTGTTCAGACAAAGGCCCCAACACAAGAGCCCAGAACAAAAGGGCAGCCTGCAGCACTGGGAGAAACAGAACGAGAGAGCAAGCGAGTGGGAGTGAGCGAACTCACGGAAGCACTGTCAGGACTGCTGCAGATTTGTTTGTGGGCAGAACAAGGCGTCAATACAGGCAGGGGCCCAGTACAAAAGGCCAGCCTGCAGTGGTGGGAGAAACAGTATGAGCAAATGAGACAAGGGGACTTAGTGAGCTCAGCGGAGCTCTATCAGGACTGCTGGGATTTCTTTGTGGGCAGAAAAAGGCGCCAATGCAGGCAGAAGCCCCGTACAAAATGGCAGCTTGCAGCGCCAGGACAAACAGAATGAGCAATGAGAGAGGGAGACTGAGCGACCTCAGCGTAGCTCTGTCAGGACAGCTGCGGATTTCTTTGTGGACAGACAAAGGTGCCAATGCAGCCAGGAGCCCCATAGAAAAGCGCAGTCTGCTGCACCAAGAGAAACAGAATGAGCGAGTGACAGAGCATTACTGAGCAAGCTCAACGGAGCTCTAGTGTGACTGCTGCAGATTTTTTTGTGGGCAGAAAATGTGGCAATGCAGGCAGGAGCCCAGTACAAAAGGCCAGCTTGCAGCACCACCAGAAACGGAATGCGAGAGTGACAGAGGGGGAGGGAGCGAGCTCAGTGGAGTTGTGTCGGGACTGCTTCAGATTTCTTTCTGGCCAGAAAAAGCCGCCAGTGCAGGCAGGAGCCCAGTACAAAAGGGCAGCCTGCAGCACCAGGAGACACAGAACGAGTGAGTGAGGGAGGTGGAGTCAGTGAGCTCAATTGGGTTCTGTTGGGACTGCTGCAGATTTCTTTGTGGGCAAAAAAAGGCATCAATTCATGCAGGGGCCCAGTACAAAAGGGCAGCCTACAGTGGCAGGAAAACCAAAATGAGCAAGTGATTGAGCTCAACACAGCTGTATTGTAACTGCTGCAGATTTCTTTGTGGGCCTAAGAAGGCAGCAATGCAGGCAGGAGCCCAATAGAAAAGGGCAGACTGCAGCGCCGGCAGAACAGAATGAGCGAGTGAGAGAAGGGGATTGAGCAAGCTCAATGGAGCTTTGTCGGGACTGCTGCAGATTTCTTTGCAGGCAGAAAAAGGCGCCAACAGAGCCAAGAGCCCAGTACAAAAGGGCAACCTGCAGAGCCAGGAGAGCCAGAATGACAGATTGAGACAGGGGGAGTGAGTGACCTCAATGGAGTTCTGTCAGGACAGCTGTGGATTTCTTTGTGGTTAGAAAAAGCCAACAACACAGGCAGGAGCCCAGTACAAAAGGACAGCCTGCAGCGCCAGGAGAAACAGAATGAGCGAGTGACAGAGGGGAGTGAGCCACCTCAGTGGAGCTGTGTCGGGACAGCTGCGTATTTCTTCCTCAGCAGAACAAGGTGCTAAAGCACGCAGCAGCCCAGTACAAAAGAGCAGCCTGCAGCACTGGGACAAACAGACTGAGCCAGTGACAGAGGGCCACTAAGCGAGCTCAACAGACCAATGCAATCAACATTCGGCATTGACAAATGCTTGTTGTTATATGATGTTTAAAATTTCACTTATTATCAATTACGATTCCACAGTCTTTCTCATATGGAACCTTTTTTAACTCCCTTCTAGTCAACAAATATTTCTGTTTTGCATTTTTTTTGCCCAAATTCATAACTGTGCATTTTTCTACTCTGAATGGCATCTTTTTTCTTATCACCCATTTTTCTATTCTATCTAGATCTTTGCTCATTTCAACCCGCTGTTTGTGGGTCCCCACAGGTCCTCCCAGTTTAATGTCATCAGCGAATTTTATTACCATATTGCTTGTATTATGATGTGGACTGCTTATCTAAGGTGCAAACAACACGGGACCCAACACTGATCCCTGTGGCACTCCGCTCTTCACGTCAATGGGCTCTGAGTATTTCCCCAGCACTCACACTCACCGTTTCCTCCCATCCAACCAGTTCTTAGTCCATTCCAATATTCTAATATTCCAGCCCAACTACAATCATTTCTACGTTAGCTTGCGCGCATGCGCAAGGAACGTTTAGGGAGAGTAGCACACTTTGGAGGTGTGCCTCTCCCGTTCAATCCACTGCTCCGTTGAGCAGGCGTGGCAGTCCTGCACCAATAGGTGCAGGAGCTGTGTAAGACAGCGGTGGTCTTCACTTTAAAGAAAACCACTGCTATCATACACAGTGCTGGTTGGCCTCACACCCCCCCCCAAAGCTTTGGTGCCACGCTGGGAGCCCACCCCAGTGTGGCAAACGTCCTGGGTCCTCTGCCGATGGGGGTGCCCAATCCCCTGTTGGCTCCACATCCCCCCAAAGGCCCCCCCAAAGCTTTGGTGCCACGCTGGGAGCCCACCCCAGCGTGGCAAACGTCCCGCTTCGTCTGCCGACGGGGGTGCCCAAATGCACGTCAGCTCCACATCCTCCAAACGCCCCCCAAAGCTTTGGTGCCAGGCTGGGAGCCCACCCCAGTGTGGCAAACATCCCGCATCGTCTTTATTTTTCCCAACCTAAAAAGCAAAAACGGTCCCACGTGGTCTCCCAGCCCCCCTCCCCCAACCCGTACCCACCCACTGCGCACCCGCCTCTCCACACCCCTCACCCCATACTTACCTCTGGAGCTCGGCACGATGATCATTGCCTGACCGGGAACACGTCTGCACTCTTCAAAGCCGACAGTGAACTGAGGAAATGCCGGTAAGCTGTATAATGGGCTAGATAGGGGGTTTCCAACTTTATTGCATATCTCAGACATTTTTTAGAATTTTTCCGCCAAATTTTCAACATCGGGTTTTTGGGACCCCTTCTCATGAATGATGTCACTGACATGGCGTTATTCGGGCCTGAAGGGTGATTTCACAGTCACTGCGCAGTCACTCCGCTAAATCACCCTTTGGGCCTGAATAACACCATGACAGTGACATCATTCATTAGAAGGGGTCCCAAAACCCTCATGTTGAAAATTTGGTGCAAAAATTCCTAAAAAATGACTGTTTTACGAGCATGTGTTGCGCAATTCCTACGCAGGCTCGTAAGTTCGTGAATTTTCAATATTTTCACTCCAGATTTTCAACATTGCCATTTTATCACACCTCCTTATGAACAGCACAGCTGTCATTTTTCACATCCTGCCCAAAATGTGTTTCCGCCATGTAGCGCACAATGGCGCAGTCGGTGTGCAAAATCAATGTATGGGACACATTAAGAAAATTACAGTGACACCGATCATGAGCAGAGGTCTTAAAATGGCTGTGTTGAAAATTTGGTGAAAAAATTCCTAAAAATGACTGTTTTACGTGTCTGCGTTGTGCAGTTCCTACGCACACTCGTAAGTTCACGAATTTTCAATATTTTCACTCCAGATTTTCAACATTGCCATTTTATCAAACCTCCTTATGAACAGCACAGCTGTCATTTTTCACATCCTGCCCAAAATGTGTTTCGCCCATGTAGCGCACAATGTGATACGATTGTCTTGAACTCAATGTATGGGACACATTAAGAAAATCACAGTGACACTGTTCATGAGCAGAAGTCTTAAAATGGCTGTGTTGAAAATTTGGTGAAAAATTCCTAAAATGACTGTTTCTGACGATTGTGCGCAGTTCCTACACACGCTCATAGGTTTGCAAATTTTCAATATTTCACTCCAGATTTTCAGCATTGCCATTTTACCACACCTTCTTATGAGCAGTACAGCTGTCATTTTTCACATCTCACCCAAAATGTGTTTCTGCCTATGTAGCGCATACAATGGCGAAGTGGTGCAAAATTAATGTATGGGACACATTAAGAAAATTATAGTGACACTGATCATGAGCAGAGGTCTTAAAATGGCTGTGTTGAAAATTTGATGAAAAATTCCTAAAAATTACTGTTTCACAGTGTGTGTTGCACAGTTCCTCGCACTCTCGTAAGTTCTAATTTTCAATATTTGCACTCAGATTTTCAACATTGCCATTTACCACACCTCCTTATGAGCAGTATAGCTGTCATTTTCACATCCTGCCCAAAATGTGTTTCCGCCCATATGGCGCACATGGCACAGTCACTGTGCGAACTCAGTGTATGGGACACATTAAGAAAATCACAGTGTCACTGTTCATGAGCAGAGATCTTAAAATGGCTATGTTGAAAATCTGGTGAACAAATTCCTAAAAATAACTGTTTCTCGAGCGTGCGTTGCACAGCTCCCATGCACGCTCGTAGGTTTGCGAATTTTCAATATTTCCACTCCAGATTTTCAACATTGCCATTTTACCACACCTCCTTATGAGCCTATGTAGCGCACAATGGGGGTAACAAAAAGGTCATGCTGAAAATTTATTGTGCAAATACCAGCAATCGCACAGGGCATTAGGGTAAAGCACCATACGTGCCAAACACCACTGCAAACACCTGCAAGCGAACGTTCGGCATTGACAAATGCTTGTTTCTAATGACTTACTATGAGGAACTTTATCGAATGCTTTCTGAAAGTCGAGGAATATGACATCCATTGGCAATTGATTATTCAATTCCTTGTTAATATGTTCATAAAAACATAACTGGTTAGTGGTGCATCCTCTCTCTTTCCTGAATCCATGTTGTTTACTATCCACAAATTCCAAACTATTTAGATTTTCTTCTATTTTGGTTTTCAGGAAATTCTTAGCTATTTGACATAATATAGCTGTCAGGCTTACTGGTCTGTAATTTGAGGTCAATGCTATATTCCCCTTTTTAAACAAGGGTACCACAGTTGCATGCCTCCAATCCTCTGGCACTTCCCCAGTGCAAAATGATTTATTAAATATCATAGCCAAAGGCTTTGCAATTTGCTCTCTGATTTCCTTGAGATACCTGGGGCTAAGGTGATCAGGTTCTGCTAATTTGTGAACCTTCAGATTGTTTAATGAGTCCTTCACTCCATCTGGGCTTATTGCTAATAGTAATTCAGTGTCTATACTCCTTCCAATTATATTTTGATGCTTGTCTTCAAATACTGATCCCAAGTATGTATTAAATGTTTCTGCCATTTCCTTTGCTGTGTTTATTTCCCTTCCGTTTGTTGTTATTGGTCCTATGTGACTATTATTGTCACATTGTTTATTTATATAATTGGAAAAAAATTGCCATTATCTTTCCTGAGTGACAACCCAAACTCTACCTTGTTTCTTTGTGTTTTAATAGTACTTTCAAGTTTTTTTACTGAAGCTTTGTAAATCTCTTTATTTTCTCTTGTCCCTGATTTTTGCAGTTTGTCATAAGCCTTTTTCCTTTTTGCGCATAACTTAATAACTTTATTTGTACACCAGGGTGGTCTCTTACTACTTCTGTTGTACATTTTTTTATATGGGATATATTTATCCTTTATCTGTCTCAGTTTATTCTTAAACAAAACCCACATCGCTTCAACATTTTTTTCCTTCCAATATATTTTTCCAATCCCATTGTAATAACTCTCTTTTTATTTGTTTAAAATTGGCATTGCTATAGTTTTTCCTAATTGTATAATCCTTAATATGAGACAACTGTTTTTTTAATAATGAATTTCAGTATGTCACAGTCACTATTGCTAATATATTAGAAGGAAAAAAATGTTGAAGAGATGTGGGTTTCTCTTATTTTGATCTTAATAATAATCTCTTCACTGTTTGTCATTATTAGATCCAACACATTTTCCCTCTAGTTGACTTATACATTAACTGTTTCAGACCCCATGAATGTATCATATTCAGAAACTGTTTCGTATTCATATTTTGTGCTGTTTGATTAAGCCAGTTAATCTCGGGATAGTTAAAATCCCCTGTAATGACTATATCTCCTTCCACTGCCATATATGCTATATCTGCTTCTCTTCTCTTGCTATTATTACTGGTGGCCCTATAATACATTTCTAAAAATAATTTATTTTCTGTCTTACCCTTTACCACTATCCATAGTGACTCAAAACCCAAATCATGTTTTGGTGTAAAAATTGAGCTCTTGACTGAATTTTTTTATATATATGGCCACACCGCCACCTTTTTTCTCTACTCTTCCCTTGGAAAACAACCTGTAACCTTCTATTTCTCTGTTCCATTCCACTCATGAATCCTACCATATCTCTGTCACCATGCAGATATCAATCTCTTCAGCTGACATCATGACTTCCAACTTCAATTTCTTACTGAGATTTAAGGACAATGGGGGGTGAGATACTGACAACAGTAAAATTGGAAAGGGACCAGGGGGTAATTATATCAGATGACCTAAAGGTGGGCAAGCAATGTGAGAAGGCAGTAAGGAAGGCTGGGGGGATACTAGGATGCATAGCGAGAGGCATCAATAGTAGAAAACAAGAAGTTATTATCCCTCTGTACAGATAGTTGGTGAGATCCCATCTGGAGTACTCTGTGCAGTTCTGGAGACCCCATCTCTGCAAAGACATAGACAGAGTGGAGGCTGTCCAGAGGAGGGGAACCAAAATGGTGCAGGGTCAGCACCAGAAGACATATGAAGAAAGGCTAAAGGAGCTTAATATGTATACCCTTGAGGAAAGAAGGAGAGAGGGGACATGATAGAAACTTTCAAGTACCTCAAGGGAATCAACAAAGTCCGAGAGGGTAGCATCTTTCAGAAAAAGAGATGTGCAAGAACAAGGGGGCACAATTTGAAGATAGAGGGGGGACGGTTCAAAGGTAATGTGAGGAAGTATTTTTTCATGGACAGGATTGTGGATGCATGGAACAGCTTTCCTGAGAAGGTTATGGAGTCAAGAACAGTGGGGGAATTCAAGAATGCATGGGACTGACATAAGGCAGTCCTAGTTGGGGGTAGGAGGAAGTAAGCTGTTGGTTAACTAGGATTTGCAGCTTATCTGTTAAGTAGGAAAATGAGCAGACTAGGTGGGCCAAGCGGTCCTTATCTGCTGTCAAATTCTGTGTTTCTATGTTTATAAGCTTCTTGCATTACATGACCATACTTTGAAGCCTTTAATCTTATCAGATGCTATGTTCCTTTGTAATTTACTATTTAATTCTTTAATATAAGTAGTTGGAATAATTTCTGGTTCATTAGCCCCACTGCCCTTGTTTTTTAGTTTAACGATTTATTCACAACTTTCTTAAGTACCATTCCCAATTTCCTACTGCCCTTTTTACTCAGGTGTAGGCCATCTTGACAATACAAAGTTGGTTCATCTTCAAAACGTTCCCAATGGGTAATGCATCCTATTCCTTCTTGCAGTGTCTATTGTCTTAACCAGTTATTTATATCCTTGATCCTACCTATATTGTAACTACTTTCCTTTGGAACTGGTAATATTTCTGAAAAATGTATAGTACATTTGAGATTCTTTGCTTCCTCCCAAATGTTTTTAAACTCCTTTGTTATTTCTGCCTGCTCGTGTCCCTTGATGTTATTTATTCCCAAATGTAGTATCAAAGTAGCAGTACTGTCTTTCTCTTTTACTATATCTTTCAGCATCCCCTGTACATCTTTTATTCTAGATCTGGAGAAATAACTCATTGTGATGTTTTCATTACAGTCTCTTGTGGTATACCTGGCAGTATACTTCACAGTTGAGTCTCCTAACAAGTACATAGTTTTTTTCTCGTGTTCGGCTGTACTGCACAGTGCTTGCTACCTGCTTCAATCTGGGTACTAGGTGTTATACTCTCTATATCATCTTGTTAATTATTTATCGGTACTGTAACTAGTTCCTCATCTGTATTATGACTATCTGATTTTACTTCTATAGTACTATTCGGTAAATTTCATCTCCCATTTTGTGCGTGTGCAGTACTATCTGAGGTAATGTTAGCTGCATCAGATCCAATATTCACATTTGTTCCATTTCCAGTACTATTTACTGCCCCTGTTGTTCCTCCCCAGTATTCTCATCATCCAACATAAGGAGGGGTTCGAAACTGTTATATTTAAAGCAAAACCCACAGCTCTTCTCCTCACTTTTTAAATTTCCTTTAGTTTATCTCCCAGTCCCCATCCTCCTCCATTCCCCTTCCTCTCTTTCTATTATCTTTGCCTATGGACTCCTGTTCCTCAGTCTCATACTGCTTTTGCTCCTCAGACATGTGCAACTGCTTGTTTTGCTGCATTGTAACTAGCTTCATTTCTGCTTCAAGCAACTTCTGCTTCAGTTCCTTTTTTAAACTACACTCTTCACAGATAAACGCCAGCACTTCATTTGCCACCTCTGTGCTGATTTTTTTACACAACAAACATCTTATTCCCAGTATCCCCCCCTTCCAATTTCACATTTTCATCCATGTTATATTCTACCCTTACTTCTAACATAGCACTCGGTCTAAATTATTCCTTCTTAAAATTCCCACTTCTGCTTAAAGCTTGCTGTGTTACTTGCCTTCTTTCCCCTACTTATTAGTACCTCAATTCTCCTAACAGCTACAGTGTTCATTCTTTCCTCTTCTCCTTTCTTGGACACCTCAGACACTCACTGATGTGCAGTATGTGTCGACGACCACGCGCTCGCCCTGTCCATGCTCAGCCCACTTGCACAGGGGCGAGATTTAAGCTCCCAAGAGTGCGGACATCGGGAGATCATGTGCCTCCATACTCCGTCTGCCCAGTTAACCCCTTAGTCTCTAGTCGGGTCCCTTTCACTGTCTACAGTTGCAGCTCAGCCATAAAAACACTTCTTAAAACAGGAAACCAGTAGGTGCAGATATCAGCGTTTTAGGCTGCAGTTCCTCAAAGAGCATAAACTGCAACCCGCCAAATCTGCACACAATTATTACTTGTTCTGACAGTAATACAGTTGATACACACCACCTCTCATGCGAAGAAGTGTAGATCAGACTGCCTGCTCACACAGGGGTGAGATTTAAGCTCTCAAAAGTGTGGGCAATGGGAGGTCACATGCCTCCATACTCCGTCTGCCCAGTTAACCCCTTAGTCTCTAATCGGGTCCCTTTCACCATCTACAGTTGCAGTTCAGTCATAAAAACACTTTTTAAAACAGGAAACCAGTAGGTGCAGATATCAGCGTTTTAGGCTGCAGTTCCTCAAAGAGCATAAACTGCAACCCACCAAATCTGCAGACAATTATCACTTGTTCTGACAGTAGTACAGTTGATACACACTCACCTCACCTTTTCAGCCCCCTACATTGTAACAATGAGTGTGTGAGTAGGCTTTTCACGAATGCAGTTATAGCCAGCTGGTTATAATGGCAAATTTTAATCAGGCTTCCCTATGGGAAAAATGGAGACCAGTTATTATAAATAAAGTTTGTGCTGGTGAAGGTGAGGGAAGATAGTACTGATAGTGAAAACCATATGTTATCCTCAGATTGGGTACCGCACCTTAGAAAAATGGGCTAAGAAATTCCCGGGCTCTGATTGTCTGATACCCCTGGCCAGGTTGCCATCTATCGGATTACAGAGCCTCGTTAAAAAAAGTGCCAGTCCCAACCCACCTGATCACCAATATCATTGTGCTCATAGAATGTTCATTTTTAAAATGCCACCATTTTTTCCCTCTTGCTTAGTGAGAGATACAGCCCCTCCAGCCCACTAAGTACCAAGTGGAAGTCAAAATGGCAAAAGATCAAGCCATGTTGTTTCAACCTCACTTTGCCAGCAAGAGCTTTTATCCCCCCGACTCATGGGCACAAGTGTAGTAACGGCAGTTGACAAATGGCAAAGAAGATAGAAGGTACAGTAACAAGTTCACATTTTTTAACATCACCTTGTTTTCGTAAGTGCAACTGCCATTCCTCTCTCACACCGTTCACTGCCTCACACGATCAACAAGCTGTGAGTAGGGTGGAAGTTCTTTAAAAAAATTGTTTCTCATAGCAAATTCACTGTTCAGAAGAATAAATGGAACAACAGCTGCCTCCCCAATCTCACTCACTCTCCCGACCACGCACAAAATGCAGACCACAATTACATTTTTTCTCCACTTCCCCAATGGGAACCACATCAGTTCTGACTATAGTTTTATTAGAAACAGAAAATAGACAAAAATACAAAAAACAAAATGGGAACTGTTCTTATTAATCATACCAACTGCGCTCACACTCTATCTCATTTTGCCGTTCCTGATCTCCGTGGTGACATCTACCGTTCCTGTAAAAAAACATAACAAAAAAAAAATAATGTGCATTGTCACGGGGATCAACAATTATACAATGGGTAAAAAAAATAGAGAGAATCCTGCATTTTGATTGGCTGGCTGGCACCTTTCCAGCATTGTAAATCCTCAAGTGTACCCACTGGAAAAGGTGCCAGCCAATCTCCCCCATACAACCAATAAAAATATCCCTTCAAGCCCCCAAAGCACCCCAAATTGCTGTCATATTGAAGGCTGCTTCAAAAGTGCTACCGCGGTAAATTTAAAAAAACATGAGTTCCACATTTACTCTATAAGATGTAAACGAGCTAGAAAAAATATTCAACACTGAAAATGACTTGTCTGACACAGAAGCCAGCATTACAACCCCCACAGTAAAACTTCTACTATTACCCAATACTCCGGTAGTCACAGCAGCTACTGCCACAGAGACCGGGCGAACAGAAACTGCAAACACCCCTCAAGATGAGCACATACCTCGGGAAATGTTTCAGTCTGCCTCTGGTGATCTCAATACCTCAGAAATTATGGGTCCCTGCAAGAAAAAATGAAAACAGTGTCACCAAGAAACCTCAGAAGAAAATCTTCAAAATCTTGAGGTTAGTCAAAAAGGGATTACTACAATAAAATAAACTAAATGGCCAATAAAGGTTTTTACTGGTCGGCTGAAAGAAAAAAACATTTCTATAGATTTAAAAACAGTACCACTCGACAACCTTAATACCATTCTCTGACACTTTTACAGTACAGTAAGAAACTGTAACAGCCAAGAATATGGGCTAACAAGTTTCGTTGGGTTTTGCTCAGGTATAAATAGTTATGTGAATGATCTTCCAATCAGTAGAGCAGTGAATTTAATGACAGATCACATATTCAATGCATGCAACAGTGTGTTCAAAGGAGTAGTGAAACAATATCGAAAAGCAGGAAAAGATAAGGCAACACACCACACCCCACTAACTAAAGAAGAACTGCACTATCTCAGACAATCACCAGCCTTGTCTCCACTAACAGCAACTGGATTCATTAACAAGGTTTCGCTCAATGTTCAGTTACATCTAGCTCATAGGGGAAATGAGGGAGTCCATGGCTTCAATATACATTCATTCGAAATAAACATAACTCCAAATGGCATCAGATATGTGACAAAATCGTACAATGAACAAACTAAAAATCACAAGGACTTTCAAGATCCAACACAATAATGTCATAGGGGATTCATGTTCAAGAGGCCTGGAGACCCACTCTGCTGAGTCGCAAGCTACTCAAAATACATTTCAAAGCTTTCTGAAAACTCTCCAGCTCTCTTTTGCCACGTAAAAAAACACCCACAAACCGAACTTGATAAACTCAATGTGCGGTACACCTGAGAGCCTATGGGTGTAAATTTCCTTGGCAAAATGCTTCCTAATATCTGCAAACAAGCTGGGCTTCCTAAAACGTTCACAAACCACTGTCTCAAAGCAACAGCAGTTACCCTCTTAACAGATGCTGTACTAGAGGCAAGGCAAATAATGGATATAACAGGACATAAAAGTGAAACTTCTTTAAAAAGTTATTGGAGACCCAACTTGCAACACCACAAAACATGGGCATCTATTATTTCAGGACAAGAAGCACAACCATCTACAAGCACTACTACCAAACAAATCAGCCAATCAAACCCCCCAAAACACTATCTATCCCCACAATATGCAGAGCAACCATCAACAAACACTAAATACAGTCAATTCCGCTTGTGTGCACAAGGTCGGGACCTGCTGATTTAGTGCACACAACCGAAAATGCACTAAACCGAAAATGGCATTTTACTAACGTGTCTGATATGCGGTTGCGATAAAATCATGTAAAATCATGTAAGCTCCTTAGTAAGCACTGTAGGACACTTTAGAAACACTTTACTTGGTTAAAATTTGAAAGAATATTGTAAGAAGTACTGTAGTACCATAAAATGTGCTGTTTAACTCTGACAGAAGCATTGACACTTACAGAACTGCTGACAAAAAGCGTTCGTTCCTGAGCAGTGTACACATGAGAAACTATGAAACAGAATGGCTAAAACCACTAAAATCACTGACATAAAGTGTGGACTGAAGTTTTTGTTCACATTATAAAACACTGTGAAATGGAAAAAAAAGTTTACCAGTGTACGTTACTACTAGATGTCCAGTTACAGTCCTGATGTGCTATAAAAATCAATGCTTGTCTCACTGTTTGTTTAGTTAGTGATACCAGCCATGGGCTGTGACTCAACAATCTGACTGGGCTTTGTGACAGTTGTGAGCTTTCAACCCCCCCCCAACTCCTCTAATTGCACCCGAGAGTGATTATCCAGGTGATTAATGCAAGATTGTTGAAGCAGACAGCTCAGAGCCTTACAAAAGCAGGCATCTAATAGTGGTCAGCTGCAATTTACACCTCTTACAAATGCAACTACTGACAGCTAAATGGTGTCAGAATTGTGCACACAACCGAAAGTCTGAGTGCACACAGCCAATTTTTTTTAACATTAGACACATAGAAACTGAATCAGGACCAGCGGAATGTGTGCACACAACCGGAATGTGCACACATCCAAACTGCACACAAGTGGAATCGACTGTACTATGCAATTCATAATCTGAATACCGAATCACAACCATGCTCCTCACTATCATCAAACAAACCTGCAACACGGAAAACAACCACATTAATCCATACTTATTTGAGCCACTGCTCTCAAACTACTACAGATGTGGTAATCGAAGATGACTGCAATTCCCAAATACTGCAACATAGCCAGCTAAGAGAAGAACTACACTACCTCAAAGAAACAGATCACATTCTGCAAGATGAACTCTATCGCCACCTCTGCCAGACGACAACAAATCCACCTACGCACTTCCAGAACACAGCGATGACACCACATCGCCAAGTTGAACAGAATATTGCACCAGAAATGCAAACCACGCCTCACATCAGTCACTTCATTAACTATGGCGAAATAAATTTTTTTCTTGACGCCAACCAAAAATCATGAAGTGCCACACATAACCATCTCAAAGAAAAGGTAAGCAACACACATCTTAGAAAACTCACATCCATTAAAAAGACGCATAGTAAAACAATTTTTCTCCTTTTCTCCCTTCTACTTAAAACTCAGCAACTACATCAAGAAATAAAAATACTTCCTATATTCCTACAGTTGCAAAACTCCACGATCTTCACAGAGCAACATTTCTCCACGATCTGCAATGCTCTCCAACTGAAGCAAGCCATGTGACACCATCCAAAAATGCACATTCCCCAACCGAATCAGACAAGCTTCTTAAGCAACAGGACATTAACATACTCTACATCTAAAGAAAAAAAAAAAAACTTTTGCAAACGTTTTACTTTGTTCTTATTAGGACTACCAGTTACTTAAATAAAACTTGGACTATACACAACGTCTTCTACAATAACCAAAGTTACCATAATAGTTCTAATGTTTACTTCATTGTACAGTATGCTTCTTGAAATGTTTTATTTGGTTCTTAGTACCACAGCCAGTTACTTTAATAAAAGTTGCACTATAGAGAATGTGTTCTACAATAAACTAAGTTGACAAAATATTACCAATGTTTAATTCATGAAACAGTATGTTGCTCAAAAAAATTTGACTTGCTTCTTAATAGCAAAACCACTTACTTTAATAAAACTTCCACTATCTACAAGTTCTTCTATAATAAACAAGCATTTGTCAATGCCGAATGTTGCTTGCTTGTATGTGCTGTTTAGGTATCTGGAAGTGACAGTTTCATGCCTTCCTCCCAAGACATCCACTGTGTCTTTCCGCTCAGTATTCACAGAAGAGTGGGAGGGGCAAGGGCCACAGCAGTACAGCAGTTGCCAAGGGGGTGAAGGGGTGGACAAAAGTGTCCTGCAAGAGCTTACTAAATTGAAGGTAGACAAAGCGATGGAACCAGATGGCATACGCCCAAGGATATTAACAGAATTGCGAAGGGAGATAGCAGTACCTCTGGCAGCCATGTTCACTGAGTCATTCAACATGAGTGAATTGGAGGAGGGCACATGTGGTCCCTCTACACAAGTCCGGCAGCAAGGGGGAGGCAGGGAACAATAGGCCATTCAGCCTCACCTCAGTAGTGGGGAAGATCATGGAGACATTGCTTAAAGAAAGGATAGTGGGGCATCTAGATGCCATCGGAACCCAGGACCATAAACAACATGGATTCACAGTGGGGACATCATGTCAGATAAATCTGGTTGATTTATTTGACGGGGTGACAAAGGAAGTGAATCAGGGTAGGGCAGCGGACAATGCTCACCTTGATTTCAGCAAAGCCTTTGACACCATCCCATATAGGAGGCTGATAAACTAGTTGGGTAGGCTGGACATGGGGGAAAGGGTGGTAAACTGGGTTAGAAACTGGCTAACAGACAGGAGGCAGAGAGTGGTGGTAAATGGTATGCAGTCTAGGGAGAGGGGGCGACCAGTGGGGTGCTGCAGGGATCAGTCCTGGGGCCAGTTCTGTTCCATGTCTTCATTAGTAATATTGCAGAACATCTGAAGGGAATTTTTTCACCAAATTTTCAACATAGTCATTTTAAGACCTCTGCTCATGAACAGTGTCACTGTGATTTTCTTAATTTGTCCGTACATTGATTTGCTTTACGACTCGCCATTGTGCGCTACATGGTGGAAACACATTTTGGGTGAGATGTGAAAATGACAGCTATACTACTCATAAGAAGGTGTGGTAAAATGGCAATGTTGAAATCTGGAGGAAAATATTGAAATTGCGAACTTACGAGCTCATGAGGAACTGTACAATGCATGTCAGAAACAGTCATTTTAGGAATTTTTTCACCAAATTTTCAACATAGTCATTTTAAGACCTTTGCTCATGAACATTGTCACTGTGATTTTCTTAATTTATCCTGTACATTGATTTCACACACCGACTGCGCCATTGTGCGCTACATGGGCGGAAACACGTTTTGGGTGAGATGTGAAAAATGACAGCTGTACTATTTATAAGAAGGTGTGGCAAAATGACAATGTTGGAAATCTGGAGTGAAAATATTGAAAATTCGCGAACTTATGAGCGTGCATAGGAACTGTACAACACACGCTCGTAAAACAGTCATTTTTTGACATTTTGGCCCACCCAATCTGCCCATTTGAGCTTGTAAGTTCAGTTTATGTTTTCCTAGAAGTCTGTTGCCCCTTACCCATGACCTCCAGAATTCCTTTATGTCTATCCCATCCATTCTTAAATCCCGTGATTGTTTCAGCCCCCACCACTTCCTCTGGCAGGGTGTTCCACTTGTCCATCACCCGTTCTGTGAAGAAATTCTTCCTCACGTTTCCTCTGAATTGTCCTCCCTCCAACTTCATCCCATGCCCTCTAGTCCTGGAACATCTTTTTCGCTTAAAATAGTGTATTCCTGCACCCTGTTCCTCCCTGTAAGATACTTGTATGTCTCAATCATGTCCCCTCTCTCCCTCCTCTCCTCCAGGGAGTACATATTCAATTCCTTCAACCGGTCCTCCTAGGACTTGTGATGCAATCCATGTACCATCTTTTTTGCCCTCCTCTGAACCTTCTCTACCCTGTCTATGTCCTTACATAGGTAACATTTCCAGAACTGTACACTGTACTCCAGGTGGGGCCTCACTAGTGTCTTGTATAGTGGAATTATGACCTCCCTTTTCCTGCTGGTGATGCCCCTCCCTATGCATCCCAGCATCCTATTTGCTTTACCTGCTGCCTTGTCACACTGTTTCCCTACCTTGAGGTCATCAGTGATGATAACCCCAAGCTCCCTTTCCTGCTTGGTGCATGCTATATCCTCACTCCTCAACTCCCCAGCTAATATACTGTGCCAGGGTTTTTGTGCCCCATATGCATTATCTTGCACTTCTTTGCATTGAATTTCAACTGCCAAACCCCTGACCATGTTACAAGTTTCTTCAGGTCCCTTCTCATTCTGTCTACATCATGAGTTGTGTCCATGATGTGAACTCCGGTTGCCTGAGTCCAGCCCCACACCATCTAACAAGTGGTCTAGCATGTTCACAGGTATGGAAATGTGTGGTGGCTGCTGTTGAAAATAGGTGCTGGTAGCTCCTGGATATATCCCTTTGAAAATCCTCCCCTACACATCCATTATGTAGTGCATAAATTAGGAGTTACATAGCAGATACGTTTAGGCTGGAGTCTTACGTACACTTGCTTGTATAGGCATCCTTGTATCATCTGTCTAAATGTTTAACTCTGATCCCCCCAACATAGCTGAAAATGTGTCTTTATCCTTTTAAGTAACACTTTTAATCCCCATCTTGGATGTAGACCAGACCTGCTGGTTCTTGGCCTCTCCTGCCCCATGCTTGTTCTGTGAGTTAGCTACCTAGCCCAAGACCAAACTTTACCAGACCTCCAACATCTGGATAAGCCCCAAAGGTTGCCCTCATAGCTCACAAAGCTCACAATGTATAATTCTAACACTGAGGCCCAGGCTGGACTAAATGACCCAAGAACAACATCCATGTGTATCTGGAGCTAGATAGATGGAGGCATGGGTGATGCAGGAATGTTGGCTTGGTGCAGGGGGGACTTGCCCTCATTAGCAGCCCTTGGTGGACTTTCCCCAAGTAATGTTGGCCCCTTTCCATGATAACTTTACATCAACTGCCCAAACTTGTAACAGCCTTTGGGAGGAAGCCAATGTTACTTTATCACCCCAATGCCAAGTTCCCTCAGCTGTACACAAAAGTGGCTACAGAGTGTGCAGTCATGTTTCCCCCTCTCTGGGGCTTGTGTACTCTGCCTCCACAGAATGTGGAGTGCCCCACTGGGCCAGAGCATGAAAGTAGGGCTCAAGAGTTGATCAAGTATCTCTTTTGCACTGTAATGCAAGGCATTACCAGACAGTGCTACGGGGCCAGCTGTGAAAATGGGTCTTTAAGATCCTGTCCACCATCCTGGTTAAACGAGTAAAATAAAAAAAAAATAACCAGGGAGACAAATGTTGCCACAAGTGGTACTAGGATAGTGTTTTGTGTTATCTGAGTGTTCTCTGATGGATATTCCCACTATCCTTTTCTGAATCCAAGCTCTAGCTGCTCAAATTAGGATTTCAGATCCCCAGTCAGATTTTAGGTCTCTCAGGCTGGAAGTTGGGATCTGAGGTCAGCTAGCTGGGATCAGATGGGATCTGGTAAATGAGACCCTATGGTTCCAACTGGATCTACGCATGGGATCCAAGATGATCAAATCCATGATTGAAGACCATAAATATTCAAATTCATCTTAAATACGAGAAAAGGGGTGGTATGCAGTGGTATTCAACTTTGGTGGATACTGGCATGACTACCAAGGTGCAGCTATTCCTTGTTTAACAACAGCCACCGTCTTCTTTGGGGAGAAGGACTACCAGAACACCAGAGAGGTCTCCTTACTGATTTGGGTTGCCATAACGGGATTTTTTTTCCTCCATTTCAATTTCTATTTTCACCTCCAGTCCAATGGCTAACACTCTTGAAGCAGGAGGTGTTCTGACACTCAACTGTTTGGAAAAGAGGCCACTGACACCCACAGTTTAAGCATTTAAAAAGCATTCAATCATTATTAAATACAGAAACACATAAATATTTGATGGATACAGTTTGTACACATTAGCATCACATAATCGTAAGACTGAGAAATTAATTAGTCTACTACATATTATGATGGACTATGTCCTAATCAACTTTGACATGCTAAGACAAATATGCTGACCATGGGTGAAAAATGGACAGAGGCTGCATGTACCATGGCTAGTATATTTCTTTAAAAGGACTCTGTGCCGAAGTCAGCTATACTGACATTCAGAACATGATATTAACAACCATTGCATTAAAGGAAAAAAAAATCAAGCTGTAGCCAGAATCTGAGCTACAGGGGCCCTGATACCCCTGGCTAAGTGCTCACAACCAGAAGCAATGTCCTGAAAAAGCTATGAAAGGTGTCTAGTGGCATGGGTAACAGGGCACTAGCAAATACAATGGCTGACTATTGCAATATCTGTCCAACAGGAGCAGTGCTCCAAAAGGTGTGCAAATAGCCAAAATGGGTCAGTGACTACTGCAAATATTAAATTTAATAAAAAAAAAAACTTTAAATAACCTCCCAAATTATCTCCAAATGTGACCGTGCTCAAGAATATCTGCCTGGAAGGATGCCCAGTGCTTCGCTCATCTTGAGCTTCCTCAGGGGGGTGTCACTAGTGACCACCCTGACCCATTAACCACTAACTATCTGCTGTTCCCCAAAGATTTGTCCCCCAAGGCAAGGGGATCCAAGGGAGGGCAGACCTCCCCCTAACCAGCCAGGTTGTGGTAGCAGGCATTGTGCCATATGGTACTGGGTTTGTTTATGCAGGCAGCAACTGTTCAGCTGGAGTCTGTGATTTATCATCAGTTTTCCACCACAATCCTTACTTGTCCCCAGGGGTGGGCACAGCCATTGTTGGCCTCGTGCACTCCTAGCATGCCCATGCAGAAGGCACAAGCTTCTGGCCCAACTGCAGGGGTCATTGTGATGATAGTAGACTGCTGCCATCCCCCCAAGCCAAGGCCGCACAGCAGCTGCCCTGGCATGGTTGGCCTTCCAGAGTTCCCTCTCAAACCTGGGTCGCAGGTACGGCAGAACAATTCGCTGCTACTGGGCCATTGACAGGGCTGTCTGTGATGTGATCTTTAACTTCCAGCTGTACAACCACAAGAAACTGCCAGAACAGACCCCTGTTTAACATCTCATCTAAAGGATAAGACCCCTAGCATGTGCAGCTCTATCTTCCACAAGACAGTAATTTAGTACCAGTACTGATTGTAAGCCCATGTCCAAGGTGTGGGACTTGATGTTACCGCATGCCCCACCTTCCACTGGGCAGATTCAGCAGAAGCCCTCAATGGGATTCAATCTGGGTGAGCCAAACTACCAAGACCAAAGCCTGAACCATGCAGCTAATGAGAACTTCTATTAGCTGTATCATAAGGTTGCAATTTTCACATTCCATTAGTATCAGACTCTCATCACTAGATGACACTGCTGTTACCAGTCTCCTATTCTGCAGGGCTTTGCTATTGTAAAAGGTCATGTCAAGAGCCCATCTGGTGGCATGGAGGGCTGAGGCACTGATGCCCTACCTCCTGCCACGTCGATAACCTGGGTTTGAGAAGAGGCTCAGATCACCAGAGGTCAGCCTGGGTGGAAGCAGACAGAGCATCTGAAGGGCTGTTCTAGTTTCCCAGGATGGGGAGTCATGTTAACTGGGCCTTAGACCACCACCAGGTGGAGCCCTAGTGGCAGTGCAGTTTTGGCAGTAAATAAGGGAGGGTGCTGAGTGGATGTCAGGTGTGTGCACCTCCATGCATGGGACTGACACCCTATGGCAACGAGTTGGGGAGAAAGCCAGGAAAAAAGGATGTCAGTGGCTTAATGAAGCCTTGCCTGCTCATCTCTGAGTCCACGCTGCCACTCGGTAGCTCATCTCTGATCCGCACTGGATTGTAGCTTTGAGAGAAGGATGACCCTTCTCCATCCAGCCCTGCCATGAGGGGGAAGATTCATGGGAGTACCCAGACTAAAGGTGAGTCCTAGAGGAGTTTGGGGCAAGCTTGAATAAGCAGGACAGGGCCCATTATCTGCCCCTGCATGAAGGTGGCTAAAAACCTCTACTGAAAAAAAAAGAGGTTTTGTCTAAATGGTGCTGCTGTTCTTATAGCATGAGAAATTAGAGTTTTCTATCCCAAGCCCAAGTAACCCACAACTAGAGATGGGCAAAACTGGGAAACTTCACTCCACAAATTAATCCATGAGTTTAGCACAATTCACAGATTAATTTGTGGATGCAAAGTTCCACCCAAGAAGTGTAGAATTTCACCAGCAAAGTGCAGAATTTCATTCAGAAACAGTGGAATTTCACCACAAACAGCAGAATTTCAGAATTTCACAGCTCATGGGTGAAATTCCACACCATATAGGGGTAAAATTCTGCCATTCATAGCTTAAATTCCACACTTCACGCAAAATGTCACAAAAAAAATGTGAAGTCACATAAGCAAATTTTAAGCCCAATTGCAAAACTTTGTGGATTGCTCCATGGAGGCAAATTTTCTGACTTTGCCAGAACTTCGCCAGTGAATTTCAGCTTCACAACATCTCTGCCTACAATCCATAATGCACCTGGAAACAAGCTGTCTCAACTCAATGCATATTTCTAGGTAAATGAAAAAAGACAAAAACATGAATCTTGCCATCCTGCAGCGATGTACATTAAAAATGTAATAGATGTTTCAAATAAATTCTAGAATCATAAAAAAAAATATTTATATTATATGATAGGTGGGACAGAAGCACAGGGAGTTTCAATGGTTTGCTTGGGCTTACATGATGAGTAAATGGCTCTACCCAGATTTGAACCTGATCTCCCAGCTAAAAAGCTTGTACTCGTAACAACTCAGTCACACTGCAGTACCTTCCCAAATATAGTATGCTATGTCTATACTTTTTAATGGGACAAGGTGAATAATTTTATTTCATTTTAGTTTTTATACTTGTTAGCAGATGACCAAATTGCCTGTTTTCACTTGCAACAGTAGCTGCATAAAAATGTTCAGATCACAGTTGATAAAGGATTTTGTGTCTGTACAGTTTTCTATTGGACAGGAAACAGGAATAATAATCATTTTTTTTCTTTACCATCCCTGTGTTAGATGTGGGACAACACTCAGCATGTGGGGTATTAGAATGTTACTGGCTTATTATGGCGACTGGAATGTAAAAATAGAAATTGATTGATACACATAATTTGAGAATTTCTAACTACAGTAAGTTGTTCTGCTCTGCATACCAATGACCACAGGATAGGTAAGTGGCTTTCTGTGTGTTCCTAAAAATATTCACCAAATGCAGTTTCTTCAGGTCCATGCATTTTACCAGTCAAATTGATCAACCAGTGACTAGGCATGGCACCAAATGCACATATCATTAAAATTATGGGATAGTTGACAGGCATGCCTGTTAGTGTCAGAAAAGGCAGAGGAAATGTTCTTTGACAAGGAGGATCGTGGGAAGGTATCCAGTCTGCTCAAATCTGTAAATACCCGGTATGTTGCAAGGTAACCCTGTCTGCTTGCTAGCAAGTTGTAGGGACAGATATAACTGGAGGAGACTGTAGAACAATTGATTGCAGAAATACATGTTCTACAGCCTCAGGGCCTTTATTGTAAACTGATTAGCAAGCAGTCTGAAAAAAAAGAAGAAGACTGCAGCACGATTGCCATGCAGGGATACTAATGAAGCTCTGATCAATATTCCATAGGAGCCTTCAGGGAGTTTTGCGCCTTTCTTTTCCATTCTATTTGATGCTAAATAAATATAGGATATGTAAACCAGAAGCAAGGCAGATAAATCCTTTGATAAATGAAAACAGTAAATCCTTGTAATTCATCACTCTCCCTCCGACGCATACCTGCTTTCTGATGGCCTGTGAAATTATACCATCACTCTTGGATGTGAAACGATCAGTCTCGAACAATAATGATCCACATTCACACTATCTATTGCATTTGACATTGCCGAGGTGTGATGCTGAAGGATTTGCAGCCCTCAAGACTTTCAGTTCTTATTTGACTAGTTAGTGAAATGAGTTTTCATTTTTTTTACAGAATGTAGTGCAAGGGAAGTTGGTGGATGTCAGCCAAGTTTGCAGATGAAGAGAGTTTGGCGCTGGTCTCAACTCATTTCACAGGGGGAAAGAATGAGCCCACAACATCTCCACTTCCTGTTATGCTTTAAGGGGATTAGAAATTTGTATTAATTGGCAGCAGCTGCTAATGTTTCTATTCAGAGAAATTAAATTCATACCACCATATGATCCATGTTTATGTAATGGTACCTGAATAGCCACTGATGTAAAAAACTGTGTTTTCAATTGTCTTCTGTTTATGGATAACATTCTGCAGTTTGCTTCATTGAACATGAAATGTGATGTTTTCACTGTGTCATGGTTTGTGCTAAGAATGCAAAGTATAAGCTGTTGACTAGTCAGAACCATCCTCAGAGTTCTGCGTACAAATGGTAACATAGTTAAAACTACAGATCACTGTTTTCATAAAGAGAAGTATAACAGAATGCTGCCTGTAAAAACAAAACAATACAAAATACAGTGTTTGCATCACTTTTTATTCAGGTACAGTTAAATATTGATCCCTTAAGGGTATGAATATTGTTTTTGAAAATAGAATATTATAAATAGCTGCATATTAGAAATGGTTTCCTGACCCCTTTAAAATCATTTTTCCAGGTTTCTGGGGAAAAAGGCATTGGCAGGACTCAAATTTCAAAAGATTCCCCCATAATTTGAATTTTTGGACCGTCTTTATTACTGACACGTTTCATGATACAGGTTGTTTGCTTCTTAGACCTTTGCTGCTTTACCAGCTTTGAGGTCATAATCCTATTTTTGTGACTAGAGCTATGAAGAATTTTCTGATTCTGACGGATGGAATTTCAGACAGTTCTGCCAAATTCCACTGAATTCCATAACTAGCTGAATTCTGAAAGTTGGAAAGTAGAATGGTTTCCATGAATTATTAATCCGCAATATACATAAATGCTGCCTGGAGTCAAAGGTCATTGAGATGGTTTTCTTGGCACTTTAAGCTACCTGATTGGAGTGGTAACAGAGCTGGAGTTGGATGCTGGTCATGTCTTTCTAGAGCCTAACAGCCAGGCCAGAGGTGGACAGCACGGTGTCATCCATGTACATATGTTTCAGAGGAATAGCCCACTCCTCTGTAAATCATATCCAGTATGGCCTGAAATTCAGGGACAAACTAGAGAAGATGACACATCTGGCACATGAAAATTGAAAGGTGGCCCAGGCTCAGTACAAATCCTGTCATGATGAGGGGCCAGGGACACAGTGCTGTTGCCTTCAAGGGAGAACAAGCGTTTTACCAAATGGCTGAGGCCATAGAGGTTCTGTGATGAACTGGCCCATGACTGATGAAATCTATGCCTGAGAAAGATGGACTGAAAAGCACATACATTTCACAAACTTTATAACACTTTTGATGAACCCAAAGGAAAAAAGTTTTGGCAACACTGTGCTCTATCCTGTCCTCCCTGAGAACTGGCAATGTGGGAACAGAGGTGGTATATAAAAGTCTGAGGGGTGATCAGGGCAAACCCATACAGATAAATTCAGTGGTAGGCAGAAAATTAGCGCTATATAGTCAGAGCTTCTTTTCTTGTTTTATAAATCTTTTTATTAGCAAGCAGGAAACAACTTTATAATCACATACATAAAGGGTATCATTACATTATGGTCAGGTGGACAGAAGCAAGGGGGAGTTACAGATCCCACTCAGTCACCGTCACTCAGAACAAGAAAAAAAAAACCCGAAAATAATAAGCAGGTATACCAATCTTCATCAACAACAGAATGTGGAAACTAGAATGTGGAAGATTGTACATTATACACCCCTTTTAACCATGGTTGGAAACCAAGTACCATTGGTTACCAGAGTAATCTCTATGGACAGAAATGAAGTTGCTCTATAACTTTAATCCCATTCCTCTCCTATCAGTGAGGAAATTTAAACATGAGGAAATGAGGGAGTAGAGAGCTTGCTGCAGAGGTTCCCACACCTTGTGGTAATGTTATGTTGTGTAGGACCATGTACAGTATTGTGTTCTCTTCAGTTTCATGCAATCTAGTAAGGTTCACAGAAAGAGCAGGACAGAGAATTGTATCAGTTAAAGCAAAAGGCAGCTGGGAAGGTAGTTAGAACAGCAAAGGCCCGAACCGAGGAAAAGATAGCCAACTCAGTTAAGAAGGGGGATAAAACCTTTTTTAGGTACATCAGGGAGCGAAGGAAGACCAAGGGAGGGATAGTGAGGCTTAATAAAGGGAAGGGGGGTAGGCAGAGGTGACTGTGAAAGGCAGAGATACTAAACAAATATTTTGCTCAGTATTTACGAATGAAGAGGGGGAGGTACCTAAAACAAACAATAGAAACACTCTGGATACAGAAGTTGATACCAGCCCATTTACAGAAGAAAGGGTTCTGAAAGAACTCTTAAAATTGAAGGTGGACAAAGCAATGGGGCCTGATGGGATTCATCCTAGAATTCTAAAAGAACTAAGGGTAGAACTAGTGACACCACTGACTACCCTCTTTAACAAATCATGAGAGGATGGGGTGGTACCTGAGGACTGGAGGAGGGCAGATGTGATTCCCCTTCACAAAAGTGGGAGCAAGGCAGAAGCAGGAAACTACAGACCTGTTAGTTTAGCCTCAGTGATAGGGAAAATGATGGAATCACTTCTGAAGGAAAGAATTGTTGAGTACCTAGAGGCCAGAGGGGCACAGGACCCAAGGCAGCCTGCATGCACAGTGGGAAGGTCATGCCAGAAGAATCTAATAGATTTCTTTGACTGGGTGACCAAAGTAGTAGATCAGGGAGGGGCTGTGGACATGGCCTACCTAGACTTTAGCAAGGCATTTGACACAGTCCCACACAAAAGATTAATATACAAGTTAGCCAGCCTGGGAGTGGGTCCCAAGATGACAGCCTGGGTAAAGAATTGGCTGGAGAATAGGACACAAAGCGTAATAGTAAATGGAGTCCACTCTGAAAAGGGGGGGTTACTAGTGGGGTACCACAGGGTTCAATATTAGGACTGGTCCTCTTCAATGTCTTTATAAGCAACATTGCAGAGGGACTGGAAGGAAAGGATGTCTCTTTGCAGATGACACAAAGATCTGCAATAGAGCTGATACACAAGGTGGGGTGGAAGGGATGAGAAGGGACTTGGCAAGGTTAGAGGAATGGTCAAATGTATGGCAGCTTAGATTCAATGCTAAGAAGTGCAAGGTAATGCACCTGGGAGACAAAAACCCAGGGGAAGAGTACACAATGGGGGTGAGATACTAACAACAACAAAATGGAAGGGACCTGGAGGTAGTCATATCAGATGACTTAAAGGTGGGTAAGCAATGTGAGAGGGCAGTAAGGAGGGCTGGGGGGATACAGGGATGCATAGGGAGAGACATCACCAGTAGAAAACAGGAAGTTGTTATCCCTCTGTACAGACAGCTGGTGAGACCACATCTGGAGTACTGCGTGCAGTTCTGGAGACCCAATCTCCTCAAGGACATAGACAGCATGGAAACTGTTCAGAGGAGGGCAACTAAAATGGTGCAGGGTCTGCACCAGAAGACATATGAAGAGAGACTAAAGGAGCTTAATATGTATAGCCTCAAGGAAAGGAGGGAGAGGGGGGACATGATAGAAACTTTCAAGTACCTCAAGAGAATCAACAACGTCCAAGAGGGTAGCATCTTTCAAAAAAAGAGGTGTGCAAGAACAAGGGGGCACAATTTGAAGATAGAGGGAGGGCAGCTCAGAGGTAATATAAGGAAGTATTTTTTCACAGAAAGGGTTGTGGATGCATGGAACAGCCTTCCGGAGGAGGTTGTGGAGTCAAAAACAGTGGTTGAATTCAAGCATGCATGGGACAGTCATAAGGCAATTCTACAGGGTGGGGGTAGAAAAAAGTAGGCTGCTGGTTAACTAGGATCTGCAGCTTATCCATTAGGCAGGGAAATGGGCAGACTGGGTAGGCCAAGCAGTCCTTATCTGCCGTCAAATTCTATGTTTCTATGTTTCCCTCTCAGTGTACTGTTATAAGCGGAGAGTCCTGGCCCCAGCATTGAGCGGTCACCTTTTTCTCCTTGGTTATGCCCAACAGCCATAAGTGATGTTCATATCTTTTGCCTTCTACTCCTCTTGAAGGAAGACCCAGCAGTAACCCATTAACTGTTGGGAGTATCCTGGTCCGGACACAAGGATTTTTTGGTAAGATCGAGGACACCTCTGTCTAGAAGTTGTGAATGGAGGGACAAATCTAGAACATGTGGAGGAATGAGCCCTCCTATACCTCCCATTTGGGGCAAAGCACTATTTTATCGGGGTCTACATGGTGGGCTGGAGAAGGAGTAAAATAAGTTTGGTCTAAAAAAATTGAGAGTTGTTTGCTGGAGTCTATTATTCACTGAGCTTTTCATGTATCATCTTCGAACTCTGCCCCTGTCTCTCTCACCTCAGGCATGGATTCCCAAGTCCCCCTACCATCTTGCCTTTACTCTATTGAGGGGGTCAGCAAGGAACCCAGTTAACAAGTTATAGAACAATACAAGTGGAACATCTGGGACTGGGGACAGTATAACCCAGTATAACCCAAGGGGAAGGGGAGGACACCAAAATCGGCCCTCAGTGTGGGTGCTGAAAATTGAGCAGACTCGAGAGACCATTAGGCCTATTCTGCTGGCATCTTAGTATGTTAGTATGTAACTGCCTCATGGGTCTAGCTGTGGTCCAGGTACTAAAAAAGATCTCTTCACCTGAGGACCATCCCAGGACCATCCCAAAAGGGACCCCAATTTTCGCAACATGGGTCTGAACTTTCAGGTATGTGATAAAGTCCCCAGGGAGGAAGAAGAAATGGATGGCCACCTCTTGGAAGAGGACCAGAGTGTTGCTTTTTCAAGCGAGGCCCTTCATCTGCCATTGCTGCAGTAATCTGGTGGTTGGGTCACGGACATCCTCTTAAGGCCACAATGCTGTGAGAGGGCTTGCCTTGGGAGAAAAGGGATACTTGTGACCTATCAGGTCATGTTCTGTTATCCAGGTCTGCAAAGGGTTTCTAATGAAAGGGTTGAGTAAGGGACTATTCACTTTGAGCCCAGGGCTGGGATAAGGAAGTACTGTATAAGACAATGTTCCCTTTATGGGTCCCAGCTCCTAGGACACCCATGCTGGTCTTCCTGGTTCAATTTTAAGGCATCCTTCAGAAATGCCAACTAGATAGCACAAGTGAAAATTAGGGAGCCCAAGGCCCCCCTTTATCCACAGGGGACCCCAGGGACACCTGTTTAATTTTGGTCTGTTTGCCTTGCCACAGGAAACTGGTGAGGTACCCTTTTATAGAACTGAAGTATTTGAGCAGCAGGTGGAGGAGAAGGGTCTAGAATAAATATAAGCACAAAGGGAGCATATTCATCTTAACGGTGTTGACTCTCCCAATAAGGGTTAAGGGAAGGGATTTCCAACTTTTGCAGTCTTCTTTGATATGTTGGAAGAGGGGTTTGAAATTTAAGGGTTTAAGACTGGAAAGTTTTCTCGGTAGGTGGAAATTCAGGTACTTAAAGCTTGTGGCCAGTTTTAAGATGGACTGTAATACCAGGAGAGGCTGCCTCTCTCCCCATCCCAGGGGAAGCCACTCACATTTGGCCACATTAATTTTCTGGCCAGAGACAGGGCCATAAACCTTGAAAATATCCATCAGGGCAGGAATGGCCAGCTGGGGTTTGGGGAGGAGGAAGAAAAGGACATCATCAGTGAATAAGGTCACCTTGTGGTGTTCTCCAGCGTGTTGGGTCAGGAGTACCATCACCCCTATCCAGGGACCACCCAGTCCAATGCAGCTGCCTCAAAGGATGCCAAGAACGAGGAGCACTTGGATGACAGTGGGCTCAGGGAGGGTTAGAGCAGTCAGGCAGAGGCACATCCCAGATCCTATTCCTCTCAAGAACTCATATGCCACACTGGCAAATGAGGACAACCAAATAGAGGTACCCAGGGAAGTGGAAGGAAAGGATGTGGAGGTTAGGCAAGGAGGTGACCTCAGTGGGAAAGCAGTGGACCCCAGAGGAGGAGGAAGTGAATCCTGGTGGGGACTCCATTGTAGAGGGATCCAGCTAGGAACACAGGAGGGGAGGACAGGAGGTGAGGTGCCTACCAGGTGCCACGGCATGGAGGATGGAAGGAAGATACTGGGGATCACTGGGAAGGCAAGGCAGGAGGGTGAGCTGGATGTCATTAGCCACCTAGGTACTAATGACTTGGCAAATGGGAGCCAAA
This sequence comes from Neoceratodus forsteri, assembly GCA_016271365.2. Lineage (NCBI taxonomy): Eukaryota > Metazoa > Chordata > Ceratodontiformes > Ceratodontidae > Neoceratodus > Neoceratodus forsteri. Next base: position 108,410,928 of record CM028137.1, read on the forward strand.
GGAAGTTCAGGAAGAGTTTAGGAAACTGGGAGGGGTCTCAAGCAAGTAGCTACTTCTGTCACTTTCTCAAGTACTACCTGTGAGAGCAAGGAGAGCATAGGAGTGCATGCACCAGGAACTTTAACTCATGGTTGAAGAACTGGTGCTGTGAGGAAGGGTTTGGATTCATTGGTGACTGGGGACCCACCTGGAGGGATGGAGGTTTGTTCAAGCCTGACGGCCTGCATCCATCCTGGAGGGAATCAAGCACTCAATGATAAGTTTAAATGCTACATTGACAAGCATTTAAACTAGCAAAGGGGTGGCAGGCCAGCAAGGATGGTACCTACTTGCTCACCCCACAGCTAGTAGTGGAACCAGTGAACCAGAGGAGTGGCTATCTGCAAAGCAGTGTGCAAAGATGGAGATTAGTGTCCAAAAGGTGGACAAGCAGAAAAGGGCAAAATTCAGCAGAAGGGCAGACAGCAAGGAGAACCAGGGATAAATGACAACAAGGAAGGGGCTGGAGTAGAACAGTGAAGCAGTCTAGGGAGGTCAAATCATGGAAAGCCATGTGTGCAAATGCCAGGAGCCTTAGCAACAAGATGGAAGATCTGGAGGCTGTCATGGTACAGTCAGACCTGGACATTGTGGCCATCACTGAAACCTGGTGTAATGATAACCATGACTGGGAGATGGCCATACCTGGCTACAACATATTCAGAAGAGACAGAGCAGGCAGGAGGGAGGAGGTGGCACTGTATGTGAAAAATGACATAAGGGCCACACAGATCCAGCAGGAACAAAATGGGAGAGATACTGTGGGTTAAGCTGGAAAGGAAAATGGGGCCAGCCATCCCGCAGGTGTGGTCTATAGACCACCAGCCCAGGAGGAAGAAGCAGATAGGAGCTGATGCTAGCCATTCAAAGGATGGCAGACAAGGGTGAGATAGTACTGGTTGGAGACTTCAATATACCAGGCGTGGACTGGAGCATCCCAGCAGCAGCATCAACTAGGAGCAGATTTATCCTGGACTCCCTTCAGGTGCCTTCCTCAAGCAACTGGTCATGGAACCAACTCAGCAGAAGGCAATACTGGACCTTGTGCTCACAAACAGGGACAGTGTGATGGGGTAACAGTGGGGAGCACCTGGGTAACAGTGACCACCAGTCATTGTGGTTTGAAATCACAGAAAGAGCAGAACCAAACCACACAAAAACACGATCCTGGATTTTAGGGGGCAGACTTTGGGAAAATGGGGAGATGAAAGAGGCATTAAGGGGAATGGGACAGGAATCAGGGGTTGAGGAACAGTGGGCAGTATTTAAAATGGGGATTATAAGAACAACAGAATTATGCATTAAGCAGGTTAGCAAGAGGAAAGAAGAGGAGACCATTATGGTTTCCAAAGAGGTAGCAAAGAAAGTGAAAGCCAAAAGATTGCATTCAGGCAATACAAAAGACACAGGCAGAAGGGGATAGGAGAAGTACCAGGAGAAACAAAGGGAGGCAGGGAAGTCAGTAAGGAAGCCAAAGCTCAGACAGAAGAACACATTGCAAAATCAGTGGGTAAAGGGACAAAACCTTTACAGGTACATAAGTGAAAAAAGAAAGACAAAGGAGGAGTAGTGAGACTGAAGGGGAGGATGGGAGTCTGGAGGATGACAACAGTAAAGCTGACATATTGAACAGGTTTTTCTGCTCCAGTCTTTACTAAGGAAGAGGGGTAATGGGTCTGAAGGAGTACAAGGGGTGAGAATGGTGCAGAAATGGACACAAGTCCCTTTACGAGAAAGGGTCCTGAAGGAACTGGAAGTAATAGGCTGATAAAGCAATGGGGCCAGATGGGTGCACCCAGGGTCCTTAAGAAACTAGAGAGGTGGTGGCTGAACCTCTGGCTATCCTGTTCAGCCAATCACTGGAAACAAGGAGGTACCCAAAGACTGGAGGACAGCAGATGTAGTCCCCTTATACAAAGTGGGAACAAAGAGAAGCAGGGAACTACAGACCAGTCAGCCTCACCTCGGTAGTGGGAAAGATCATGGAAGCACTACTGAAGGAGAGATTGGTGGAACATCTGGTTGTCAATGGACTACAGGACCCAAGGCAGCATGGTTTCACCAGGGGAGGTCATGTCAGACCAACCTCATTGAATTTTTGACTGGGTGACTAGGGAGGTGGATCAGGGGAGGGCAGTGGACATGGCCTATCTGGACTTCAGCAAGGCCTTTGACACTGTGCCACATAGAAGACTATTACACAAACTGGGGAATATGGGTGTGGGCAGGACAGTAGTGTAGTGGATAGGTAACTGGCTGGGTGGCAGGACACAGAGGGTGGTGGTAAATGGCTGTCACTCCACAGAGGAAGAGTGACCAGTGGGGTACCACAGGATCAGTGCTGGGACCGGTCCTATTCAACATCTTCATCAGTGACATTGCACAGGATCTAGAAGGCAGAATTTCGCTGTTCGCTGATGACACAAAGCTCTGTAACAGAGTAGACACACCAGAGGGTGTAGACAGAATGAGAAGGGACCTGCAGAAACTTGAAGAATGGTCAATGGTTTGGCAGTTGAAATTCAATGCAAAGAAGTGCAAGATAATGCATATAGGCACAAAAACCTGGCACAATATATCAGTTGGGGGTGAGGATATAACATGCACCAAGCAGGAAAGGGATCTTGGGGTTGTCATCTCTGATGACCTCAAGGTAGGGAAACAGTGTGACAAGGCATCAGGTAAAGCAAATAGGATGCTGGGATGTATGAGCAGGGGCATCACCAGCAGGAAAAGGAGGGTCATAATTCCGCTATACAAGACACTAGTGAGGCCCCACCTGGAGTACAGTGTACAGTTCTGGAGACCATACCTATGTAAGGACATAGACAGGGTAGAGAATGTTCAGAGGAGGGCAACAAAGATGATGCATGGGTTGCATCACAAGTCCTATGAAGACAGGTTGAAGGAACTGAACATGTACTCCCTGGAGGAGAGGAGGGAGAGAGGGGATATGATAGAGACATACAAGTATCTTACAGGGAGGAACAGGGTGCAGGAAAACACTATTTTAGCGAAAAAAGATGTTTCAGGACTAGAGGGCATGGGATGAAGTTGGAGGAGGACGATTCAGAGAAACATGAGAAGAATTTCTTCACAAACGGGTGGTGGACAAGTGGAACACCCTGCCAGAGGAAGTGGTAGGGGCTGAAACAATCACGGATTTAAGAATGCATGTAACCCCTAGATGGCGCTATCCAGGGGCTACTACCCCTGCCTGATTTGCCACTAACAGGTTGAGGGCCTGGATCCAAGGTGCCTCCACCCAGAGGTCAGGTTTGCAATAGTTAAACCAACTTGGTCACAGCCCTCTGGGACACTGCAACCCCTTTCTTCCCACTAGTGGCCCACACAATATATCAGAATTACCTTCACAGTATACACTTACCCCCAGGTCTGGTTCCGCACTGGGACCTCCTGTGAAATGAGATACAGTGCAACAATCACAGTACAGTACTTTAACATAGACAAATACCTCAGGCAGTATAACTTTGCTGAAACAAGCAGCTCTGATTTATTTGGGGATATAACAAGGACAGGGAAATCAGGTTAATTAGCTTATCACTCTAATAATCTACCTATGGCTCTGTGCACAGACTATACCTATCAGTTACTGTCCCTGGGTACCCAAGCCCCTGGTGGCTAGTCCAAACCGTGGCAGCTGGTAGGCCCTTTCACACAGAGAAAAGGAGAATTAAACAGTCAGCAGTACAGTAATTCCATTTGGATTTAATGTGGCAATTCAACAGGAGCAACCCTGAATTAGTACTCACGACCTCCAAATAAGATAGGGTCCTTCAATGTCAGCAGGGCTCACTTGAGGTACACAAACCTCTGCACACATCCATATAAAGAAAGCACTATACCAGGCAGGCTGCATCTGTATCCCGATCGAATTACTGCACAATACCCGGAGAACACAGCAGATTCAGTTCTGACAGACCGAGTGCAATTTTCAGCCATTCCTCCAGTCTTCTACAGGGTGAGCCTGGTTTCACTCTTCAGAGATCCTTTGATTCTTTTCACAGGAAGGATTCAGTCCTAACAAGCTGTTACACAAGCTGCAGACGGAACTCTGGGCCTTACACACGTTTTTGACTAAAACTGCACACTGAAAAGCACAGGGCTCCTTCCTTCTTCACTGCCAAAGCTCAACTCAAACTCCAACCGACAAAAACCTGGCACTTCCTTTGAGTTCCTCCCAGTTCTTGACTGGATTGGCTGTCACTCACAATAGACTGCTGCTGTTGGTCCAAAAGGCACTGAAGTCTAAACTACATCTCCCAGAGTCACTGCCCATACAATCCTCTTGTGGCTGGCTCAGATTATGAGTCCAAGTTCTGATTCGTCCAAGGCACCATTTTAGAGCTAGCTTACCCACACTGATTGGTCCAGTTCAGCAGTTCAAAACTAGAATGGGGAACTAGCAGACACTGTTCTGACTGCAAAAGAAAGCAGGTTAGACAAACTGTAATTTCATTATTACTGTAAATGATTTCTAGCAAACAGTTACATCTTTCAGATAGGTTCCTTTGCACTCCTAGTGACTGCAAAATGGAGTGAATTGGCAGCAGCTTGAGTGGTACTCAATCAAAGAAACACACAGTCCCCCATACAAACTAATTATGTCTGCAAGCAGACAGCTCTTAAAGAGACAGTACCAGAGGCTCTAAAAACACTCACTGATAAATGGCTTAAATGCCAAACACCATTCAGGCTTGGAGCATTCAAGCAAGCTCCTGGAAGTCTTTTGGGGAACCCCCATTTGCAGGGGGGTTACACATGGGATAGACATAAAGGAATTCTAGAGGTCAGGGGTAAGGGGAAATAGACTTCTAGGAAAACAAACTGAACTTACAAGCTCAAATGGGCAGACTAGGTGGGCCATAGGCCCTTATCTGCCGACACTGTCTATGTATCTATGTATCTATGTATCTATGTTGCGGACCCTGCATGCTAATGTGTTCTCTGATGGGCACCGCCAATGGCTCAGTAGTGAGCACATACAGGAGGGAAAACAGGGGGCACTCTGCCTAGTCCCCCTGGCAAAGGGAAGGAATTCAAAAGGTGGACATTTGTTAACACCTGTGCTCTTGGCACTTGGTAGTGGGCTGAGATCTAGAAGCAAATTCATGGGCCACACCTGAAGCATCTTAGGAGCACAAGTATGAAGGGCCACTCGACCCAGTCAAATGACTTCTCATCCCGTGCCAGGAGACCAGGCCGAGTGGACCCTCCCCCGGACCGAGTCCACATAATATTCAGAGTTCTGTGGATGTTGTGTCTTGCTTGCCAGCCATTGACGAATACCCCTTGGTCAGGATGGATTAGGCCCAGCAGAATTCCCTCCAGATGGCCCACCAATACTTTTGCCAGCACCTTGTAGTCAGTATTAAAAATGGAAATTGGGTGTTATGAGCCACACTGAGTAGGGTCCTTATCAGGCTTTAGGAGCATTGTGCTGGAGGTATTTCACCCTTTTCTAAGGCCTCCAGAGTCATGTCCTCTATAGGGCCTTTCAACTCCTCCAGAAGCTCCTTGTAGAAGTGCCATCAGTGCCTGGTGTCCTGCCTAAAGTGATGGATTTCATTGCCTTGTAAATTTCCTCTCGCATTAGGTTTTCTCCAATTCCTCTCTGACTGAGTGTGGCAGGATGGGAAGGGAGAGGTGCTCAAGAATATTTGGGGAAGGAGTATCTCCCATCACGTCAGATGCATATAGATCAGAATATAACTTTTGGAATGATCTTCCTATATCTTGCTGTTTAGGGGATAATTGCTCCTCTGGGGTCTGGATTTGAAGCATGGAGTTGTTCACCCCTCTGGACATTAGACGCCAGGCCAGCCAGCAACCTTCCCTGTCTCCTTCAAAATAGAACCCTGCCCTAGCAACTTTCTCATGAGTGCTCATAGCATGTTCACTTAATTCGGGACAATCTGGGCCATCAACAACTTCTCTAGCCCTTATACCCTACCTTCTCACACTTTCTACTCCTCAGCTTCTGTCGTTCCCTTAAAGTCTACTGGCAAAATAACCCCCTCCAGTGAAAGACCTTCTGGTTTCCCACCTCACTGCTGTGGAGGTAGCCCATTTTTGATTGTGAGTGAAGAAATCTTTCAGGGCTGCTGACACCGTGCTATTAAAGTCCCTGTCAGCAATATTAGTTGGAGCTTTCACTGTTTGGGGGGAGGAGGGACATTCCACCATTCAGTGATACCAGGAGGAAGGCATGATCTGAGAGAACTAGTAGCCCAAATTATGCCAGTTCCATTTTCTGTAGGATATCAGGTGTGAGGAGGATGGTGTCAATGCGGGTGTATAGGCAGTGGGCTTGGGAGAAGGAGAACTCTCTCTCTTTAGGATGTAATAAGTGCTAACCATCCACAAGATTTATCTCGATTGCCAGGTGTCTCAAAGCTCCTAAACTTTTTGTGTGCCTTACCATTGGTGCTGATCTGTCCAGCACTGGGTCCCATGGAGTATTAAAGTCACCTACCACAATACCCCCAGTAAAGACTGCCAGGGTTAGGGCTAACTTAAAAAAGATGTCTGGGCTCTCAAGATTTGACCCCCCCCTCCCCAACACCACGCTATCAAATACCTGCCATGGGCATTGGCAACTGCAACTTGTTTTAGCATTTTTGCCTGCAGGGTACAATGTATTCATATGGCAACCCCTTCATGGTTTGAAAGTGAAATTGGCTGAGGCCAACATACCAATCCAAGAGCGCTCTAGCCTCTGGGCCTCCTCACTGAATGTATGTGTATCTTGTAGAATATTTATATCCCATTTTAATAATAATAATAACTTTGTTTATAAAGCACATTTCAAAGCCAAGGCACTGTACATAAAAGGACCACATATAAAAACAAACATCAATATTCCATGAAATCCAAATGAAAACAACATCAACCCATAAATTCCGAACAGCAGCATGGCTAGAACAATGTCAACATTTTAACCCTTCTGATGCAGGGCCATAGTTTCTATCTTTTAACAGTTTTAAAATCATTAACATTCCCTGTAAATATGTTTATCACTCCCACTTAGTTATTTTTTCTCCCTCTTCCATTAGGTGGTAATTGCCTGGGAGACCACACCCAACCCCCAAACCACAAATAATGTAGTAATCTTTCTTGAAGATTTTAACCAGTTTCTTGAGGAAATGATATACAACCAAAACATTTCACCAGCCCCCATAAACAATTTGTTTGTGTAACCTTTATCCTGGTCGCCTGACCCCAACCCCCACCCCCTTGCAGTGCCCAACACCTCCCATTTGACTGAGGAGTAACAAGCTTCAAAATTCCTTTGGAAGCAACTTGCTCCTCATGAAGAAAGGATATTCCCTTCCCCCACCCCCAAATCCCTTTGGATTTAATAATCCCACCATAACTCATAGATTGAGTTAGGGTGGGAGAGCCAAACCCTTTGCCATGTGGTATACATGCCGTGGATCATTTAACAGTCCTGCTTTTATTATTAGAATTCAGACCTCCCCATGGGTTTCAGCCAGCCATTCTTGTAGGGGGCGTAACCTTGTGACCCATGTGACCATTCAAAATGATCACTGGAGGCTGTGGGCTCATAAGATTTTTGGGGCTGAAACCATAGATCTGGTTAAGGGCATGGCTCCACAAGCCTCTGAGCCATAGGGAAACCATAGATCTGGTTAAGGGCATGGCTCCACAAGCCTCTGAGCCATAGGATCTGCTCTCGTTTCCCCTCTCCCCACCTCTCACTAAACTAAATGCATGAAACAGTTTTTGTAGTATTGTTATTTTTTACACCACGTTACTTGCACTGTATCTTTAAGACTATTGCAGTATTTAAGGACTGTCACTGGCCGGCTCCATGGGGCTGAGTAATGGGGCATCGCTTGGCACGCTGGTGATCAAGGTTCGTGCCTACGCCCAAGAGAACAGGAGCTGAGTCTGGCAGGGAGTGATAGGAGCATCCTCTTAGAAGCTCTCCTCCCTGGGAGACAGGGCATGCACCTGCACTACATCTGAGTGATTCCTGGTGGTCCCCAGTGAAGGCCCACTTGATGGCGTGGGTGACCACGTGCTGTCATGCATCCTTCCTAGAAAGCCATGTGAGTGCAGGGCAAAGTGGGGGGGGGGATAGAGTGAGAAAATGGGAAAATCACCCACTCAGATGACTGGATCAAGGTTACCCGGGCCCCCTTGCACCATGCAGTCCTGGCAGCAGCCTTCTGAGCCGATCCTCTGTCATGCACCCAGTACGGATTTGGACCTTATATGCCCTTTTGTGGGCCCTGGGAGGGGGCCCCCGGTGAAGGGACACATTGGGTTGACCGGGGCACGGCATAAGGGGGGATGGCATGATGTCGATGGGGGATGACTTGGTGGGTCAGGGGTCCATTGGCAGCCCAGAGGAGTGGCCGGTGGGGTGGCTGGGAGGCACAAAAAAAAAGGACTGTTACTGTGTCAGACTGGCCTCCCTGAAGAAGCATGAATGCGCAGAACTGGTCACGGCCTTTGCTTGTGTTGTCTTGTTCTTTCTGCCGGACTCTGGAGTGTTTCTTACTACTTGTTTCACTGCACTGGAATAAACACGAATAGGTAAGTACAGTGTTTGGTCTTGGTGCCAGTTTCTTTCATGACTGTTCGTTATTTAAAATCTGGCATGAACGTGAGCGGTGCAGCTTTGCCTTGTCACGAAATGTACCGTTTCAGTAACTCAGTAACATATGGTGGCCATGATGTCTGGGGCTACAGCCAGAGACAGGATTCTTCTCTTGGCATGGAAAAAGGGAGATATCACTATGGATGGAGCCCAAGTACAGTTCTACCCTGACCTGAGTTACTCCACGAGGCAGCGCAGGAAGTAAATTGATGGTGTAAGAGCTGCCTTGAGACAGACAGTGGGATCACTCATATCATGTTGCAGCCAGCAAGACTCAGGATTGTCCACCAGGATCATGTTAACAGCAGGGGAGCTAATATGGGGAGGGGGGTCTGCCAAGGAGGGAAGGAAGGAAGAAGGCAGTGGGCAGATCCTCAGGGACCATTTCCCCCAGTGGCAAAGAAGATCCATGGAGGGGGCTAGATAATGGTAAGGGGAACGGGCAAGTCAGGGAGGGGAGGGTGTCCAGTGGGAGCACCACCAGAGGTGCCAGTGCAGAACAGGTCCTGCAGCTGGACAGAGGACAAGATGGAGAACTTGGAGGAAAGGGTAAGTGCACTAAGACAGGGATGAAGGAGGCAATAAGAGGAAGGACTTCAGGGATGGTAGGGAGATGGGGTGAGTGGAAAAACATTCAGGCAAGAGGGAGTGGGTGGGGAAGTAGGGAAGGGGACAGGGGGAAGAGTTAGCAAGGAGATGGGCTGAGGGGTTAGCAGAAAGGAAAGGATGGGGGAGAGCCTGGGGGAACTGTGGGCCAGGTGGTGGGGTCTAGGATGGGGTAGCTGGAATGAGGGGTCAAGGAGGAGCACAGGATGTGCAGGAGGGGAACACAGGAGTGGGCAGCAGCATGGACCGATGGGGGAGGGGACCAGGAGGTGGGGGAAGGGGATTTTTGGGGCTAGGTGTGGAGGAAAGGGCTCAAGAGAAAGACGCTGAGGGTAGTAGGTATGCCAGGGATGATTGCGGGGAGAGTGGGATCTCTGATAGCCAAGCATGTGAGGCAGGAGGGTGGGAATCATCACATAATAGTACACCTGGGCATGAATGACCTTGCAGGATGTGAAGGGCTGCCAGTGCAAGAGAAGTTCAGGGAGGTAGGGAAAATCTGCAGCAAAGTAGGGAGTAGGGGTATGTGAGTAACAAATATTATTTCCCGAATACCAGGAACAATGCAGTATTTATGCCTGTTTATTTGGGAAATACTTTTTTTAGACAAGTTAAAGGAATGGCGCCCACCCTCCTCCCCAGCTCAGATTCTTTCAAATATACAAGACCCCAGTCTGAACCTCAATTCCTTCCTCCTCCCCTCCAGTACACACTTCAATGAGGGGTGATAGGCACAACCATCCATTTCCTCAGCTTGTTGCTGTCTTTCAGCACTTGTTGCATTAAAATAAAGGTGTCCATGCCCCCAGCAGCAGCACCTCTCCCACCCACGTCATGAAACGTGACTGGATAAAAGAAGCTAGAATGTGACCAACACAGCTCTCCCTCCTCCACGGCCGGCCGCCCTCTAGTGAGTGAAAGCACTCCTGCATTTTCTCACATAGCAAAACAGCTCATCCATAGTGCTGCTGCCAGGATGAGAGGGGGCATATTTGTTTTAGGGCAACAAGCACTGAAAAACAGCAACCAGCCAAGAAAACAGGCGGGTTGTGCTAGCCACCCCTCACTGGAGTTTGTTTTTTATCAAATTGTGTGTGTTGGAGGGGAGAAAGGTGGTATTGGTGTTCAGACTGAGGGTAGAGTGATGGGGCTTGTATATTTGAAAGGATCTGGGCTGAGGAGAAGTGTGGGGGGATGTTTTTTTATCTTTGTTTTAAAAAAAAAAAAAATAATGAATACGAATACCAAATATTTTGGGGTCCAAATAGAATATTTGGATGAATATTCAGGATAAGGTATTCGCACACCCCTAGTGGGGAGTATAGTAGCCTTCTCGGAGGTGCTGTCAGTCCCAAGGGCCAGCACTGTGAGGAAAGTTAGAATTGAGGAAATCAGTGTCTTGCTCAGAGGGAGGGGTGAGGTGGAGGGGTATGGCATAGTTGGTGACTGGGAAAGAACCTGGGAGAATAAAGACCAGTATGTGCCAGACAGGTTACATCTAAGTAAAAAGGGCACAGGAGTCCTGAAGGGCAAGCTGGAAGATTTCATGGGTAAAGACCTGGATTTAAACTCACAAGGTGGGGGTCAGCAAGGTGAAAAATTCCCCTCAGACACCTGGTGGAGGAGGCCGATTTCTCCCCCTCCCCAAATCAGGACAAAATAGCGAATAATGAGTGGAGGTGGGGAAGAGGGAAGGAGGGACTGGGGTAGGGGTGTGGGACAGGGGTAAAGGGGGCCAGAGTCACAGTGGAGGGTAGTGTCTCTGAACACCAGAAGCCACAGGTGCTAATGGCCGATGGAGAGGAGGACATAGCGGCAATCACAGAGACATGGACCAAACCAAACAATCACTGGGACCTCACAGGCCCTAGTTACAAAACAAATTGAAAGGATAGGTAAACAGGAAGGGGGAGTAGCTTGAAATGTGAAAGAGAGGAAGGGGTGGATGGAAAGACAGAGGGCCTGATTCTCAAAGCTCCTGGCACAGAGCAAGGGGCTTGCCCTGCAATGAATGGCGCAAAGTGCCCCTTATGCCAAATGATGTGCCGGGGGTGATTCTCAAAGGCAACCTGCATCAACCACAGACTGCCTGCCCAAATCAGGGCATACACTGCCAGTGCACCACAAAATGGGCTACAGCATGGTGCTAGGGGGCACGAGGCAGATGCAAACAGCCACATCTCTAAAAGTGGGATTCTCAAAACTCTCCCAGAGGGAGAAATTCTAAGTGTCATTAGACCAGCCAGAGCTGGTCTAAGGGTACTTCGAAATAGCCCTCTGATAGAGTTTAGCGATCTCACCTCTCCGGCCCTGATCCCCTGGTATTTAAATTCAGTAATAATCCCTGATGGTGTAGGGGATAGCTCCAGCCCCAGTCACCCATCATTTACAAAATTCCCCCATTATTAAATAAATTAATAATCCCCGGTGGTCTAGAGGATCACCCCAGCCTTGATTCCCCATTATTTAAAGAATTAATAATCAAACATATGTAAATGGACCCCAGCTAAGGTAGCACAGTGCCCTAGTCAAAAAGCTAACAATTGCAAACAAAGGACACCGGCTTCTGCATTGTGATGGCGTCTTCCAAGTAAGACATTGGCTCCCCCCCAAAAATATACACTGGAGTCTGGAACAGCACTATTGAATGCAGCTTCTTCTTTATTAAATAAATTCATAAAAGCAAGACATCAATCCAGGTGCAGAAATGAGAGCAAATAGCAAATAGAAAGCCTAACTTTTTCAGTTCCTGACAGTGTAGCAGCCCCAAAAGTGAAAAATCTAAGGGACCAGTACTTGCCCCTAATGTGTTTCACGCAAAATGAGCTTTTTCAAAGGTAAGCAATTGTTCCTACTGGCTCCTCTTATAAAGCCCCCATCTTAAAGTGACAGTGCTATATTAAAAACATTCATTCATCAATGTAATGAGCTCAGTTCTCGAGGAGGCAGTATAGCGCAGTGGGTTAAGGCTCTGAGCTACAGATCTGGAGACCTGGGTTTGAATCCCACAGCTACCTAGGTGCATACTGTGTGATGCTCAGCAAGTCACTTAACTTCCTTGTGCTCCCAGGTCGCATGTGGAAACAAGCTTCAGCTTAGTATACTACTCCTGGTTAAACAATGTTCCCTTCCCTTCCTTCACAATTATACATATAGAAAATATAGAACAAAGTATGGGGTGGTGTGTGTAATGAGAAGTTTGCACACACCTGCAGTGTTAGATGCTATGCTACATAAACCCCGAGAGCAAAACTTGAGGGGTTTGTGAAAGCATCTAACACCAAGGGTGTGTGTAAACTTCGAGTTTTAACACACCACCCCATATATTATTTTATATAATTGCTGGATTTCCCATTTTCACCACAACAATTATATAAAATAAAAAAATGTTCCGGTGTGGATACAGTCCGGATTGGTTTAAGCCCGGTCCCCACATTTTCCATCAACTACATTTTAAAATGCCTTTTAAGTGTTTTTTTTTTTTAGCGTGGTCCCACATTTGTACAGGTGGTGCAGTTTCAGGCAAGAGGGAAGCAGTGAGTGGTCAGGAACGCACAAGCTGTGGCGGGCGCATGCACAGAGCGAGGGAAACCTTGCACTGGTTTGTCATTATAAACACTCCTTTATAAAGACAAATTTTGCCACAGTTTCCCTATGGGAGAAAGGGAGACCCATTAATTACTGAAAAATTACAAACACTGTGCACCATAAGTATTGCAGAGGGCACAAGGAAGAACCTTATTGATAAAATACTAGTTCTGGCACCCAAAACAAGGGGATGTTAAAGTTGCTTAGTAAAGCATCAATGCCGCTTGTCTGCACCCGTTATCCACTGTATTCTTGTAAGAAAGTGAAATCCCAACAGCGGGTAATCCACTTGGTGCAAGACCTGTAAAAATAAAAAAAACAAGCAAATATGAAATTACAATGTCAAACAGTGATAAACATAAGGCCCCCCCCCACACACACACACAACAAGCCAAACAAACCTACAGTTCAAATAACAACCCTAAATACAGAGTAATCCCTGGAATCCCTTATTCTACATAGGTTACAGAATATATTTTATTTCTTGACCAGGAAAGGAGTTATTTGTATTTTTTCATTAAGGCCTTTGTTTTCCATCGCTCTCAAAGAAAAGATCCAATAAAACGTTAGGCTGTATTTTTGCTATTTGAACTTATTTCTGCACCTGGATTGCTTTTTTGCTTTCATGAATTTATTTAATAAAGAAGAAGCTGCATTTAGTAGTGCTGTTCCAGATGCCAGTGTATATTTTTGGGGGATCCAATGTCTTAATTGGAAGTCGCTATCACAATACAGGTGACGGTCTCCTTTGTTTGAAAGATTTAATAATCCCTGGTGGTTTAGTGGCCCCCACTCCCCCACCCCAGCAGGCAGTGTCCCACCACCCTGCGCCCCCATCCCAAAACCAAGCCTGAGACTGGCACAGCCCACTGCTCACCACCACGACCAGCCACCGACTGAGCTCTGAATGAATGCATACTGTATACAGAATACGCTCAGTTATTGCTGTCGATCAATTACTTTATTTACATACTGGGGGATCGGGGCTGGAGCAGTCCACTAGACCACTAGGGATTATTAATTTATTTAGTGATGGGGGAATTTTGTAAATGTTGGGTGATCGGGACCGGATGGGTCTACTAGACCACCAGGGACTGCTCGGGGACATTGCCGCATGGCTGCCCACAGCTTGTGGCAACCTGTCTGGGTGCACCCTCCATTTGGTGCACTGCTACGGTTGCAGCAAGCCATGGGGACTTTGACGCCTGGACCCTACCCAGTCCAGAATCGGATGCAGATTCTCTAGCACACTGGGCATTGACGCAAGCTGCCTTTTGCCGCAGCTTGTGTCAAACAAAGGCCTGTTTGAGAATTGGGTCCAGAATCATTATAGGTGCAGGTCTAATCTACTCAGGGGAGGAAACTAATGATGGGGTAGTTTACAGACTACCTTCACAGGACGAAGACTTAGATAAGGTACTGGGGACCCAAATCATGGAAATGGTAGGCAAAGGGGAGGTAGTAATAATGTGGGACTTCAGTCTACCAGTGGTGGATTGGAAAATCACAGCTATATCCAGCACCGGGGAGCAGATACTGTTGGATGCATTCCAGAGTGGATTCCTGACACAGAGTGTCATGGAGCCCACTAAGGAGACAGCCACTCTGGATCTGGTCCTGTCCATCTGTGGGCATGTCCAACATGTAAAGGTGGAAGCACAACTTGCAGGGAATGACCTCCACCCAGTGTGGTTCCACCAGGACATGGCTAGAGGGATGGCCAGGACCAAGACAAGGGTTTTGGATTACAGGAAGGCTGACTTTATTAATATGAGGGAAATTCTGGTAGGGCACTTTGCTGGGATCAATAAGGAGTAGGAGGGTTAACGGAAATGGGCCACAATAAAGAAGGCAATCAAAAAAGGATGATGAACACCACATGTAATCCAAGGTTATTCCCTCGTTACTGTTTAACTTCACACAAAATATCAGGCAAGGTTTCATGACCAGGCCACTCCTTCTGCCACTGTGCTTCAATTACATTAAAAATTCATAAAGCTAAATCATTAATTCTGTCCCAAATTTGTGTGTAGCACCATCACAGTGCACTCCGCACCCCAAATCTACAGTGTTCAAGCACTCTCAGCCATGTGTATTGCCTTCACCAATTCATGCATCTTATAATGTTAAGGTTCCCCCTTATCCAACTCGAGAGTTCTATACATCATATATCTTTATTAATCTCTGCCAAATGAATTCCTAAATATCTGTTCAGACAGTATCATTAACTACACTTCAGTAACTTCAGTTCATCAGTAATGGTTGTTTTATACTGCAACGGGTGTTTCCAGTTATCATATGGAGCCAAAAAACCATAAAACACAATATATTCATATATTTTCTAGTGTCTAACTATCATCAAAAAGCATAGTCTCTGTAGCATACATACAGTCTCAGCCTTTTGTATGTTGATCATTTAACATCTCACAATAGTTTCAAATGTTATCGTATTCAGTGTTCCTCACTTGTCTAATAACATTCCTTGTTTTTGTATCCAGGCTTCTATAAGGCCCCAGAATCTCAAGGATATCACCGAGTGACCTGTATTTTCGAAATGTCTTGCAACTACAACATTTTCATCCTTTCTTCTGATGTCACTCTTATGTTCTCCTGTTTGTATCCGCAGTTCTCTTTTTGTCTTGCCCATGCATAGTTTATCACTTGATATCATAGCATATTCCACTACAGAATCAACTAATTTATGCCATAGAAATGAGCTAACATCAGCTCAGCAGCTAAGAGACCTGCCACAGAAACTAAAACTGAAGTGCCATGGAGAATTAGCGGCACACCTCTGGGTAAAACAAACATATGGTCTTATTACATGCAAACACCAGTACCTTCATACAGTATGGAGTGTGGAATACTGCTGGTGGAATACCAGCAGAATGGCAATTCCCATTCTAAACTGCATTTCAGAATTTCTTGGCAGTTTTGCAGACTTCTATAAACATTATGTGCCTTTGCAACTGAAACTGTGGATTGCAGTTCCATGTCATGTTTCAGATTTTGTGATTCTGCAATTGTAAATGGTGGAAAAGTGTTTTGCAGTCCCACTGTTGCCACTTTTTCTTTGCTAGTGTAACCTCAGATTAGTATTCCACAGCACATTTTAACAACCCAGACTCCAGCCTCTGGAATGGTATTTCATGGTTTTAAAAGGCAAGTCTATATAATTATTTAGAAACATAAACGTAGAAATGTCTGCAGAACTAGACAGCTGGTCCATCTAGTCTGCCCTGTGTTAGTGGAATGCATGTTTATTTATGGGTTCTAATTTCATGATTATGGTGCACACTCAACATACTCTCAGTTTAGTTTTACTTGTGAGATCTGGCGAGTTGGAGAGAGCATTAGAGAGTTTGTGGATTCGTTTTTTTGTATAGTTTTGCTAGTCGTGTGAGCTGCGACTATTACGATGACTTCTTTGGAGAGCAGTGCCCGAATGGCTCTAGCTACAAGATGTGCACCAGAGGAGACCACAGTCCACTAAGAAACAGAGGTCTTCAAATATTCTGACCAGCTGCTGGGAGACAAAAGGCCCCCCCCATTCTGTGACAGGGACAACATATGGGAGAATATTCAAAGTGTCATGAGTAGTTGTTCTGAGAGAGAGTAGCCCAAACAATGAAGCATGCCTAGATGGGAAAACTCTCCTCTATAATGCAACTGAGAAATGTGACAGTGGTGAAAGAACTCTCAGCAATTTTGCAAAGAGGTGGGGAACTGATCTGATGTGGGTTCCTGTTCAGTTTAACCCCAGGTCCTTCTCATCCCCACCCTGACCCTCACCAACAGGTCTATTAAGAACACTTCATGCATCTCTTTGATGCTGCAGCCACAGAAGATGCTTTGTCTTCAACTGCCTACACTGTCCAGTAGTACCAAGACATAACCCAGGTTTCCCCAAGACTCACTAAATCCTGTCAAATTTAGTATATTGCAACACTCTCATAATTTGTGTCAGTGACATAGAAATCCTGTACTGAACATATTTGGGATTAATAAAGGTTGTCACATAGTTATTAATCTGTCTTTTGGGGGAAGGGGGGCACTGGACCTGTGCCTCTACTTGTACCTTCTGCATCCTCATGTACTCCCCATGTGTATTACCATGTACAGTATGTGACCATGTCCGTAGCCATAACTGCTCTTTTTCATTGTCTCCTAATCTGCACCAGTAAAACTGGTCAAAATACATTCTTTATTGCAGCAGTGAGTGCACATTAAAAATATTTCTCACACTTACCAGCCTGCAATAAACTAACTTTAAATGGCCAAAGAGACTCCACAGCATCTTATTTCTCATATGCTGGCTATTACTGGGCTATGTCCAGAGAACCTGATCACTGTTACCCCACTGAACAAATACAGAACCTAGCAAGCACTACAAAAGAGATCAACCACCATGACTGCAAAAATAAAGTAAGATTATGGGTCCAGATGGAGGACCTCTTATGAATATGAATGTCGCTTCACATGTTCTTAGGACAAGAGGACTGTGAACTGAAGATGAGCAGTTCTGTCCTCCTACGGACGAAGAGTCGACACTCTTAGATCCATAAGAGGCCCTCCAACTGGACATAAAATTAGTATAGATTGCATATCTTGTTTTGTTTTAAAATGACTTCTTGTTTTCCCCTGAAGTTGATGGTATGAGGAATCAATGAGAAGCCAGTAAGAGCGGCTCAGCGCATGATGCACTCTTATGGAAATAAGGGTACCTGATGCCCAACTGAAGAAAGTGCTATGACTGGCCGGGAGCATCACATGACACTCCCATGATCTAAAATGAGAAAATAAACTGCATTAAAGTTCTTTTGCAGCCTTGAGTTCTGTGTTTTTCTCTGTAAGATAGCTGTACTGTGGAGTGTACAGAGTGAGACCTGCACGCTTTCCCCTCCCCACACTACAGCAACTACAGCCTGCTAGATCAGACTAAAGAATATATAATCTAGCAATGAAGAAACACTAAATATTTCTATGACATTTTAGGTACAAGCCTGTAGTAGAGTTTTGCAGGAATGAGCAAGTGCAGGATCTCGGGTAAGTTTGCTTCTACAATATTGGAGCAGCTCCAGAGAGCTTTCTCTCTAGAATACATTAGTTCTGCAAGTCCCTTAGAGAGTCACATGGTGTGAAAATTCTGTCTGAAAAGCACACACATGGTGTCAGTACTATCTGTGGAATAATTTTCAGCAAAAAAAACTGTTTTGTGGAATGGCCAAGGGACATCGTCAACCCTCCTGGGCCTGAAGATACACTTTTTGCAGTGTCAGTCACTCAGCAGGTAGCACACTTGCCTCTGAGGCCAGAAGATTGGAAGGTTGTGGGTTCTAGCCCCACACCAAAAACATGGGATAAATCCCATACTGACACTGTAGTGCATCATGAGGAGGGTGCTGCACTCCTGAGGTGCCATCTTTCGGATGAGATGTTAAACCGAGGTCCCGTCTGCCTATTCTGGTGGTTGCTCAGGGGGATGTTAAAGATCCCATGGCATTTCTCGATAAGAATAGAGGAATTTCCACAGTCTTCTGGCCAGATTTCCCCCATTCACTAATATCACCAACAACTTAATCTGGTTCTGAAAGTCACTTTGCATCTGTACACATATTTCCCTTCCCTTTCCCCTGGGTCACACCTGGAAACGAGCTGCGGCTCAGTGTGCCTCTCCTGGTTATCAACTTTCAAATAAATAAATAAATAAAATTCTGCAGAAAACAAAACCACTTTGTGGTAAAACAGTGGAATGCCATTCTGGAATTACATTGCAGTCAGTGTAAATGGAATTTGGGCACAGTTAAAAACAGATGCCAGCCATCAATACATCTTGATGGACCGACCGGCAGGTGTGTGAGGGCCATTGGGTACATTTCTGATGAAACTGACCTACTTTCTGCCATGGAATTTGCATGTATTGGTTGCAGAATATGTTCTGTGGAAAATATGCATAACAGTGGAATGGCCTAATGCTTTTCCATGGCAGAATTCCATCATTCTGCTTCAGACAGACATCTGTGGAATAAGCTGGTATTTTTTGAAATTCTGCAATTAGGAAAGTCCTCACAGCATTCCAGTACATACAATTCAGGAGGCAATCTGTACCAAGAAATTCCCAGGTTATAGCCAAGCATAACTACTGGGTCCCTATATAACTTGGAGCATGTTGTCTGCCCTCACATTTGCTAGGTCCTTCCAACTGCAAAACTGGGCAGAAGCAGGACCCCATGGTAGTGTTTCTCTGACAGTGCTTTTGTGGATCCTACCATTATCTGTCAGACAGCGCTGATATCCTACCTAGGATCCTACCAGATATCCTACCAAAGACAGATGTAGGATCCAGGGTAAGACAGTAATGGATCCTAGTTAGGATTCAGCTATCCTTGGTCCGATTCAGGGATCCTAGGTCAGATAGTTAGGATCCGGGGTCAGACAGCAGTGGATACTAGTTAGTAACCAGGGATCTTAGGTCAGATAGTTAGGATCTGGGTCAGATAGCAATGGATCCTAGGTCAGATCCTGGGATCCTAGGTCATATTAGTTTGGATCCAGGGTCAGATAGCAGTTCCATCCACACTTCTGAGGATGGAGTAGCTTGTTGAAGTAATTAGTATCGGCATCCTAAGTCAGATCCTGGGATCCTAGGTCATATTAGTTTGGATCCAGGGTCAGATAGCAGTGGATCCTAGTTAGGATCCAGTGATCCTCGGCCCGACTCAGGGATCCTAGGTCAGATAGTTAGGATCCGGAGTCAGATAGCAGTGGATCCTAGTTAGGATCCAGGGATCTTAGGTCAGATAATTAGGATCTGGGTCAGATAGCAATGGATCATAGGTCAGATCCAGGGATCCCAGGTCAGATTAGTTGGGATCCAAGATGGATCTGTTGCTAGGATCCACAAGATCCACAATGTTTGTAGGATCCATGTACTGGATCCTAGAGGGTAAGATCCATGGTCAGACAGCACTGCTATCCTAACACAGCAACTATCTTGTCTAATGGGAGGTATCTGTTGGTATCCTAGTTTCTAGGATACTATCTGAGAAACACCACCCCACGGTAAACAAAGTATCCCTTCTCAGGAAGGCTATCTTAAGTAAATAAAGTGTTAAATACAAAAATATAAAAACTCTCTACAAAAATGCAGAAACTCTCTACAGTATGTGCTGTGTAATGCTATCTTATATAACAAATGATTATGTGTACTGTACATTGTTTTTAGTAATAGGATTTGCTGCAATGTTTAAAGACTGTAATAGCAGGTGATATGCCAATTTCAGCAGAAAGAGATTCATAGCACTACATCTTGGTAAATAAGGCACAATTTATTAAATGTTGCATTCTCCTCAGGGGTATACAGATTCCCATTGGCTTTTCCTCTGTTTGTTTCATACATTAATTGACTTCTGAGGATGGAGTAGCTTGTTGAAGTAATCAGTATCGGCATTATTTATACATCTGTACATCACTGGTGCTAGATGCATATCTCTTGTGATAGATGTGGTAATCCCATTTAGCCTTCAACATGTAATCATGGAATGAATTGTAGAGCTGCGGTTTGTAATTATTCTGCAAGCTTTGTTTTGCAGAAATCGTAATTTATCTATCAACTGACTGTCTCAGCATTGTTCCAGATTATAGCACTGTAATTAGTGTGTGGCAACATCAGTGTATGATATACAGCCCTTGCTGGCATTGTTATTAGCTGCGGTCTATCACATTTAAAAAAAAATTATTTGGTAACTGGGCAAGGCCCACTGGGCAAGAGGCCCATTACAGAGGCAGCCATAGAGTACAGGGAGGGCAAGTGACCTGCTCAGGATTACACAGTTGTATGCAAGTGGAGGTTGTGGGAATAAAACCCAGGTCTGTTGGATGTATTGTACTAAGCTCGTTGCTCTAACCTCTAGGCTGTACTGCTAGCCCATGTTTTAAAACATTGATCTGTGAGGAGTTAAATGGAATAGTGAGGCTCAATGCTTTGCCTGTGTATTTGATCAGATTACAACTTTGAGGTTCAGTACTATTATTGTTTATGATGTGAGGAAACAGAAACATAGAAAGGTGTTGGCAGAAGAAGGTTCTGGACCTGATTCTCAAGTGGGGTAGACTGTTGCAAGCACCGGGCATGCCAAACACACGGGGCTTGCTGCTGTCCCTGGATGGCAATCGGGATTCTCAATTCTGTGCACCACATGGCACGAGTTTGACTAGTTGTGCTGGTCTAATATTGCGGACCTTTATACGGGGTTTGTGCCACATATGTGGCACAAGCAACTGTAAAGGGGGTAAAGTGGAGCAAATGCACGTGATCTTTGAGAATCAGACCCTCATAGTCCAGCTTGTCTTCCCATTTTCCTGCCTGAGCCATACCAACCTGTGAACTATTCTTTGGTTTGCACCAAGCAGAAATGTTTTAGGTTTGCTCAGCTTTCAAAATGTTGATTGTTCTTTAGCCTCTGGGAGACTTTGGAAGTATCTTCGGTCATGGTAGATTTTTAGCCTGACACACACTTATGAGAAATGACACCTACCTTCCCCTAACTTCCATGCCTCACCCCCTGGTCTTTAGTGAGCAAATATAGTAGTCCTCATCCTTTGTGTTGCTGGAGTATGCTGTACAGGTATCACCCCACCACAATGACTTTTTTACAGCGAACATCACCACAGTGACAAATCTAGCCAGATCGAGATTGGTTGCTGTGGTGGTCTGCTGTCTGCTGAAGCAGCGATTCCCAGTGTTGAGCCCCCCACCCCAAACTAACTCCAATTTGGAGTCAGTTATTTAGAGATGGGGGGTGCGGTGGGTGAAGCCCCCCACACAAAAACACTTTGTCCTGTCGGGAACAATGCCGACTGTCAGCATTGTTCCAGTCGCTGTCGGGGATGTCGACTTCGACACCATCGATGTATTGATGTGGAACCAGCTCCACACATTATGATACAGGTATGTCTTTGACTTGATATGATGCCTGGGAAAATGGTTTTTGGTTTTGGTTAGAGTTAGGGTGAGGAGTACTCAGAGAATACTAATAGTGTTCTATAAAGGAGAACCATGCCCGAAATCTCTCTAATTACAGTATATAGATAATATATTATAGATCATGGGATCATCATGAGATGCCCCCATCCAATCAGAGCACTTCTGTCAGTTGTGTGTGAGATACTCCTATTTCCATAAGTGTATGTCACATGCTGTGCAGAACTAATGGGCTTTCTCATAGTGCTGCTCATGCCACACAGTCGGAGACTTTTGTACAGATAAAAAGATCATTTTAAAACCAAAAATGAGCACACAATCTATAATATGTTTATAGGGATGCTGCGAGGGCCTTTTATGGAGAGTGTGTCACCTCTTATGTCCTCAGGGCACCAGAACTGCTCATCTTTGGTTCACAGTTTTCTTGCCCTAAGAATGTGTGAGGCAACACTCATATCCATAAGAGGCCCTTCTAGCATCTCTATAAACTTATATGGGTAGTCACCTTTCCCATAGAGAAACAGTGACCTCACAGCCTTGGTGTACCACTGAACAGATGCCAGGATGTTGTACCATCATTCTAACATCAGTTCGATGGCACAGCAGCACCCTAAAGTCAGAGCACAGTCGCAGAAATATTCAAAAGTACTTGTTAATGCCAAAACTTTAAACTAACAGAAACGGCCACAGAACGTCTCTGGCATTGGCTTCCTATTTCTGCAGAAATTCTGCTTTCTTAGTTGGGGGCTTTGACAGCAGACAGGGCCCCCTCCTTTGAACACAAAGATAGGGGACTGGGACCCATGAACCAGGACATGTTGTCAGTTAACGCCCGAGTCTTAAACATGCAGTATCAGAAAGCAAAAAAAAAAAAAAACACCCTCTCCATCTCAGCCCCATCACAACCTGAGAGCCCCTAGCCACCATATTTGAAGTACTGTAGTAATATTTTTTATCAGCTTCCACCCTGCATAGTAATCAACAACCTTCTGGTTTCACAGCCAGGACAGAATGACAGATTCTTGCTCCAGGAGTGCTCTGTGCAGCTGTGCACTTGTTGGACAAGAAACTGGAATAAAGGCCCAGTGATAAAATTAGAAGGATGAGGATCTCCGAAAGGACATAGGTAGGGTGGAGTCTGTGCAAAGAAGGGCAACCAAAATGGTGCAGGACCTGTATCAGAAGTCCTATGAAGAAAGGCTTAAGGATTTAAATAAGTACTCCCTAGAAGACAGGGGGGAACAGGGGGATATGATAGAGAAGTTCAGATACCCCACAGGAATAAAAAAAGTACAGAAAGGGAGCGTTTTCCAAAGAAAAAGATGCTCAAGGACAGGGAGTCACATTATGAAGCTGGGGGGGCTCGGAGGAAATGCGAGGAAGTACTTCTTCACTGACAGGGTGGTGGACATTTGAAACAGACTCCCAATGGAAGTGGTGGGGGCTAGAATGGTCACAGGATTTAAGAATACATGAGATAGACACAAGGGAATCTTAGAAGCAAGATGGGGGTGTAAGCCAGAGTACAGGTAGGGTCTGCGGTGACGCTGTAGTTAGGGAATTTAGGTTGGGATTTACCGGTTTTGGTTTGAAGGTAAAAACACCAGAAGGCAAACTAATGGGCAGTGGCTGTTCCAAAATGCTTTTCAGCATTTTTTTTATATTGAGCAGCATTTCAAAACAGCAGCAGAGGCTGGTGGGGAGGGAGTTCTGAGCGTCCTTCAGATTCTTCCTTCCTGGTGGGTGGATTCCTGTTTACCGCTTTGGTGGCGACTCCCGGTGGTGGCTCTGTGGAGGTGCTCTTGGCATGGATTACCTCATGCTGAACACCCTTGCCCCAGGATATGGCTGTGATCTAATAGCAGGGGAGGTGGTGGGGCCCCAGAAAATTAGGAAAATGTCTGCCATGACACTGGATGACAGTCCCGGGTAGGCTTTCCTCTGTCGCCTGAGTCAAGCAGCCCAGACCATTCCTGCCCCTCCTGCCGATCTCCCCGGATATACCACCCACTGGAGATCAGTTGGGTTCAATAGTGTGCCTAATGGGTCAGACCAGGGTCTGATGGGTAATATGCAGCAAAGGCTGTCGCTGCCCAGGAGGACAGGGGAACATTCTAGCATGGGAGGCTGAAGGAGTTGGATGTGGCAGTCATGGATGGAGGGAAAAAAAATAATTTTAAGATATAGAAATACAGAAACATAGAATTTGTTGGCAGATAAGGACTCCATGGTCCACCCAGTATGGTCATTATTCCCTATCTACAGTATCACTGTACACCCTACTTGATATCTGAGTCTTTTTTTCCCTACCCCTTTCTTTTAACTAAGATCCCCTTATGCATATCTCATGCATTCTTGAACCCATCACTCTATTCACCTCCGCCACCTCGGCTGTAGGCTATTCCAAGAATTCACTACCCTTTCTGTGAAGAGCAACTTTCTCACATCTCTTTTAGATCTACCCCCTTCCAGCTTCACAGCATGTCCCCTTATTCTCAAGCATCTTCTTTTCTGAAAAATGCTCCCCTCCGGTACCTTATTTACCCGCATGAGGTATTTAAAGGTTTCTATCATATCCCCACTCCCTTCTGTCTTCCAGGGTGTACATATTGAATTCCTTCCATCTCTCCTCATAGGGTCAGTCACAGAAAAATCGCCATGCACTCCAGTGGTGATAAGCAACAGCAGTACAACTTGTGTGGCAAATAAAAGGCAATATTTATTACTGTAGCTCCATGAAGACAGGACTACAACAATGTAGATACCATTACCCAGCAGCCTTGGCACTTCGTTCCAATCAGCATAGTCAGGAGAATAACTGCTGGGGTTCAAACACATACCTTGTATAGTAAAAACCATTAGCACATTATAGATTTAAAGCAATCATGTACATTTGTCCTTGATTATACATACCAAACGGGTTTAGTTATTAACTGGAGTATGTGAACAAGTTTCTTAAACCATAATCTATTCAAAAATGAAAAATAACATGTCAAAATACTTAATAGGGACCTGCACCATTTTAGTTACATTCAAAATGCAATCTACAGAATTTAACATAAACCCAGGAACAGTCTTCCATGGTTTATATGATCCATGAAATAACTTTCTTCAGTTTACACTGAAAGGTCAATATAAACTGCACATTTGTTTTTTCATAGTTTATATAAAAATACTATTGTTTTAACCCTTGCATAGCCGCAGACTGATATATCAGTCCAAAATTCCTATACATTCTAATTCTGCTGTCAGCCTAAGGGTTAAATAAGATGACTCTTCAGTGCAAACTGCAAAAAACTATTTTGCAGTTTATGAAAATCATCGGATAATATTCCACAGTTAATGTAAATGGTAGAAAACTATAACACAGCTTATGTAAACCATGGATAATATACTGCAGTTTATGTAAAGTACAGAAAACTATTCCCTTGTTTATGTAAACCATGAAATAATATTATGCAGTTCAGGTAAACGCAAGAAAGCTGTTCCATGGCTTATGTAAAGTGTGGAATAATATACTGCAGTTTATGTAAAGTACAGAAAACTATTCCCTTGTTTATGTAAACCATGAAATAATATTCTGCATTTCAGGTAAACTGAGGAAAACTGTTCTGCAGTTTATGTTAAGTTCCATGGCAATCTTCATGGCTACAAAATTGCAAAAATAATCCATCTACTACTGAACCCTCTTGCAATACACCCTAGCATCCAGTTAGTCTTCGCCATTGCCTTCTTACACTTAGAGGTGTGCTTGAGGTCACTTGTAATCACCACCCCTAGATTCTTTTCCTTTTTGGAAGCAGTTACCTGAACCTCTCCTATGTAATACTCTGCCCTAGGGTTCTTGGCCCCCCATGTGCGTCACTTTGTACATTTTGGCATTGAAGCCAAGTTGCCAGAATCGATGTACCAAGTTCATTCACAGTTCATTACTCTAACCTCTTACTGCAAGACAACCTACATAGCAATGTGATGTGATTAATGCTAGAACTATATCACTAAAAAAAAATACCACCAACAGCTTAATCTGGTTCAAGGTCAGTTGGCATTCATCTGTATCCCCCTCCCCCGGGTCGTGCCTGAAAATAGGCAGGATTTGTCTAGTGCACTTACCCGGTCAACAAAAGCTAAAATAAAAATAAAAATTAAAAAAAATATCAGGGTGCAAAACCCAATGGAATGCAGTGCTGCCTCTTTTATCAGCCAATGTCTGCACATACTAAGCTGTGGCAGATAAAAGAGGGTGGTGGATAATAGAGGGTGGCAGTTAAAGGGGGAGATAGCCTTTCTGGAAAATGGCACAGGCGCTCACACTGGCATTAAGCAAGAGTGGCGGGTAAAGGGGGGGTGGATAAAGAAGGGATTACTGTATTTACAAGTGGGTAATTATAAGTACAGGGGAGCATCTGGGCTCTGGGAGCTCTGAAGGACTGAAGAATTCAAGGTAGAAACTACAGGGCAGACTTGATGGGTGTTTACTCTTTTTCTGTCTTATACCATTTATAAAGTAAGTGATTACGTGAAGTGCTCCATGCATCACAATTTTAATGGCTTAAAGAGCTACTCACACCTCAAGAAGAACTTTGAAAAGCATAATATTTGGACATAAAAGAGCTTATATTTCTCATTAACTCTGTATTTCTTTTCTCCATTACTTATTACTGAGGTCCTATGCATGAAAACAGGATAGTTGTTCCTGGAGAGTTCATCAGCTCCAATGCCTTCTTCCCAACCGGAAGTCATAATACTCTGCCTGTGACATCAGTTATTCCCATGGCAACAGACTTGGGTGTCACAACAGAACATTATCATTTAAAGTAGGGAATAAGCTATAGAGGCAGATGAACTCCAAAGGATAAAGTTTTTGTTTCTGTGGGAATTTCTTCAGTAATCTATAATGAAGAGGAGAAATCGATAGAAGATACACAAAACACAAGCTGAATTGTGTCTAAATATTGTTTTCCAAAATTTTCCCAAAGGCATCAACTGATCTTTAATGGAAATGTTATGCAAAGTTAACTCTCACTGGCAGCGGTTTGACAAAGGTGTCAGCTGCACTTTAAGACTGGGCAATTGCCCTTGAGTTGTGATTGTTGACATTAACCTGATTACTTTGCAATAAACAAACAAAAAAAAAAACTGAGTTGTAATTTAAGATCACATAAAATTGGGTGGTTACCCATACAATTTAGGAATCCTTTAGATAGGGAAGTGTAAAAGATAAACACACTTAAAGATGGATTTATGCCGTAAAAAATTGGAGTTGTTTGCCTTATGGCACTCACTGCAGTACAAGACAGAGTTTTAATTAAACGCACTTAAATGGGTGTGATTGCCCTTGCTAATATAGAGTTTATTTTAAATTACTCACACTGGAAAGGAAGCCAAGGCATACTGAAGTGTTCTTATTTTCAGTTTGTAAATGTATTTTTTTTTTTTTATAAATTTGCAGTTGCCCTCAGTGTTTCAGTCCAGGGTTTGAGTATTTGATGTTCCGTCAATTCCTGCTGAACGACAGACTTGTCATAACAGACAATGAACTAAATTGCATTACATCGGTCCACTGGTGTGAGAGGTGGGTAGCATCAGCTGCTTGGTAATTGTCGAAACAGCAACCAGGTAAATAAAATGTGACACTTCTAAAAATGGGTGGCAGATGGTAGAACCTGCCGCCACCAAGATCAGAAGCTTTTCCTCGGGCTCTTGCAAAGCTGCAGCCAACAATCTACTAAAAGTTAATTTTTTACCAGATGCTGCTGGTTTGGGCCCCCCGGGGGGGGGGTATGGAGGGCTGAGGTACTGGATGCCTCCCCTCCTGCCACACCAGCGATCCAGGTTCGGAAACAGATGGAGTTACTCAGAGGCCACAACCACAGAGGGAGAACTGAGTACCTAGGACAACAATCCTCTCTCAGGGAAGGGAGTTACAGTCCATCACTGTT
Organism: Neoceratodus forsteri; assembly: GCA_016271365.2. Taxonomy (NCBI): domain Eukaryota; kingdom Metazoa; phylum Chordata; order Ceratodontiformes; family Ceratodontidae; genus Neoceratodus; species Neoceratodus forsteri. Next base: position 108,438,736 of record CM028137.1, read on the forward strand.
TGTCTGCCCCCTGGAGAACTCTGGACAGCGCAGTGGGTTTACGCATGGGGAGGGGTCGCATGTAGGATGCCTGGGGCATATCCCCAGAGATGGAGCATACACATCATGTCCATAGCACATATGGTAGTCCCTAGGGGTGCAAATGGTGAAAAACCAAGCAGGCACAGAACGATGCCCAACCCATGCAGTCTCTACTCTGGTGACTGGGCACCTCTGAGGAGACCCTCAAGCCGAGGGGTGAGCAGTAGCAAGGCAAGCCCTGGAGAAGTTGGGTGCTAGGGCTGGGGGGTTGGTCCAATGGTGGCAGCTGGACAACTAATGTGGACAAACATATGATAAAAAAAAAGTTGCTGGTTTCGTTGATGTGTGTTTCTTGGTAAATGGGTTCATATACTCCTTGACTGAAGTTGGCTTTGAAAAACTGCAAGTTGATAACAAAGGTGTGCTACCAAAGAAACAGATAGCCAAGGATCAGTCTAAAAACTGGACCAAGGAGGAGCAGGAAGTGATGGCTCTGAGCTGCCAAGCATCTCAGGAGGAGCTGCACGTGAACCAACTTTGCAGGCAGTATTAAATGCCATCAAAGCATTAAATGAAAGGTGGAGACCCTCACTATAAAAGTGGACACAGTTAAAGTGAAGGTGACTAACCTACAGATGTCAATAGAAACCACACAATTTGTGGCCAAGGGTGCTGCACAGAGAGGGTACAAGGCTCTCACAGAGGTATCTTGTCTCACTAAGGATAATAACTTAAAAGTAAGCAATAAGACATGACAGAGTGTTGGTTGTGGTGTCACTGATTGCGTTCCACCCCTGGAAGTGCAGTTGTGACACCACAACCAGCACCCTGAAACATAGAAACAAAGAAACATAAAATTTGATGGCAGATAAGAACCGTTTGGCCCACCTAGTCTGCCCATTTCCCTACCTACAGGATAAGCTGCACATCCTAGTTAACCAACAGCCTACTTCCTCCTACCCCCCACTAGAATTGCCTTGTGCCTGTCCATGCATTCTTGAATTTCCCCACTGTTTTTGACTCTATGACCTCCTCAGGAAGGCTGTTCCATGCATCTACAACCACTCTGTGAAGAAATACTTCCTCACATTACCTCTGAGCCGTCCCCATCTTCAAATTGTGCCCCCTTGTTCTTGCACATCTCTTTTTCTGAAAGATGCTACCCTCTTGGACTTTGTTGATTCTCTTGAGGTATTTGAAAGTTTCTATCATGTCCCCCCTCTCCCTCCTTTCCTCGAGATTATACATCTTAAGCTCCTTTAGTCTCTCTTCATATGTCTTCTGGTGCAGACCCTGCACCATTTTGGTTGCCCTCCTCAGGACAGCCTCCTCCCTGTCTATGTCTTTGCGGAGATGGGGTCTCCAGAACTGTACACAGTACTCCAGATATGGTCTTACCAACTGTCTGTACAGAGGGGCAACAACATCCTGTTTTCTACTGGTGATGCCTCTCTCTATGCATCACAGTATCCCCCCAGCCCTCCTTACTGCCTTCTCACATTGTTGGCCCATCTTTAGGTTTTCTGATATGACTACCCCAGGTCCCTTTCCATTTTTGCTGTTGTCAGTATCTCATCCCACCTCCCACTGTGTACTTTTGCCCTGGGTTTTTGTTTCCCAGGTGCATTACTTTGCACTTCTTTGCACTGAATCTAAGCTGCCATTCATTTGACCATTCCAAAATGAGCATGTTGTTCAAACATTGAATGAAAATGTTTTAAGTTTTTAAAAATATGTGAAAAAGAAGAAAATGATGTAAAAAATGGTAAAATAATTCCTCCGTAGTATGTTAAATGTGACAATATTTGCAAGCCGCCAGTAGAGGATGCTGCAAGAATAGCTGACGGGCAGAAGCTTTTTAACACGATATTGCAGAGGTCTGGGGATGGATTTTCCGATGGTTTTGGGACCAAATTCCACTGCATAGCCCCTAGTGTGGAATAAATCTCCTCACTGACACCGAGTCTTAATTGCTGCACGGGCAGCAGATGCAGCTGTGGAGGATGTTATACCTGGTCCAGTCAGGCATCACTTTTCAGCACGGCTGTGCCAAGAATCAGTTAAAAGCTGCCGTAAATTGTGGAGCTGGTCACAAACAGCTCTGTGATTGAAAATATGGTGCATGCTGCAAAACCTTGTAGACCTGCAAGGTTTTTCTGTATGGCAACCAAAAATAGCCAGTTTTGGAAATCTGGCCCCTGGACTACAACTCCCACACTATTAGCAGTTTCTATGGAGTTATAGTTGTAAACTGAACAAGAGTAGTGGAATACGATCTAGGCAGGAATGGGGGCATGAACAGTAGTTAAAAAAGACATGAAAGACAGTATTTTATTTATAAGGAGTGGTTTTGGGAATGGAGCAAGAAGCCAGGAGGAGGGTAATGCAGTAGTGGATGAGTAAAAATAGCAGAGCAAGACTGCAAGTGGCGAGACTGTCATCGAGGAGTTAAAAGGAAGGAAAGTACTGCAGTCTCAAAAACAGAGTTGGAACATGAAGACGGTTAAGAAAATTGTAGCAGTAGCAGTTATAAGAGGTACGTTGTGTATGTCTGTTTGAACTGTGGCTATGAGAACAAGTTCTAGCCAGAGCCGATACGGCTGTGGTGAGCTGCCAAATGACCAAAGTTGCACGCGTACGTACAACATTTGAACGACCGGGTGTAACTCGGCCATTTTTTGAATTAGCCACCAAATTTTCAACATGGCCTTTTTGGGATCCCACCTCATGAATAGTGCCACTGTCATTTCTTTCATTTGTCCTGAAAGGTGATTTTGCAGAGCGACCGTGCCATTCTGTGCCACAGGTAGGAAAACATGTTTCCGGCGGGCTGTGAAAAATGACAGCTGTACTGTTAATGAGGAGGTGTGCAAAAATGGCAATGTTGAAAATCTGGAGAGAAAATATTAAAATTGGTAAAGTTAGGAGCGTGCATAGAAACTGAGCAACAAATCGTCATAACAGTCATTTTTTTGGATGTTTTCACTAAATCTGCAACATGGTTTTAGACCCTACCATGTAGATTGATTGTCATTAATCAGTCCCAAAAGATGATTCGGCACAGCAACCTCAAAATCATCTTTTAGGACTGAGTAATGAAATGACAGTGACAGTGTTCATGAGGTAGGGTCCCAAGAACCCCATGTTGAAAATCTGGGGCAATAATTCCTAAAAATGGTTGATATATCTGGCCCAGTGGTGCTAAGGGTAGAGGTGCTGGATGCCACACCTTGCGCCATGCCGGTGACCTGGGTTCAGGAATGGACTCGGGGGTCCCCAGGGGTCGGAGGAGGAGGAGGAGGAGGAGGATTGAGCATCCCAACAGATGCTCTTCTCTTCCTGGGGTGTTTTGAGCATCTGATGCACCTACGCCTGTGGAAGCATTGCATCGGGGCACAGGTGGCTCTCCAGAGCAGTGGAGGGGAGGACGTTGTGGGCATTTGACAACGCATGCCGTCTGTCTGGATGTCAGTCCTGTGTGCTGACGTCCTTAGGGGATGGAAGGACCAAGGGAAGAAAACGTGGAAAAACAACCTCTCAGTCCAAGATGATGACCGATCCCAGCCCCAATCACCTACCCACGAGCAAACCCCATTGTGCAGGTGCTCCGAAGAGAGGAGTAAGGTAGGGGGGATAACGGAGTAAGCCTGGCACTCTAGGTACAGACATCATGGGAGGGATCTATGGGGACTGATCAGGTCTGAAGGAGTGGACTAAGAGGGTAGTAAGGTGGGGTAAAAAGAAAAAAAAATGGCTGATATATCAACATAAGTTGAAAACCCCATTGACTGCCATTATACCACACTTACCTTTGATTCTTCAGTTTGCGGTTTAGCTTTGAAGAGTGCAGACGTGTCTCAGTCCAGAGAAGATGACAGCACTGAACTCTGGAGCTAAGTATGGAGTGGGGGGGTAAGCGGAGGTGGGTGCTCAGTGGGAGGGTGGGATGGGGAGGGGACTGGCGATGACAAGGGAGCATTTTCTTTTTAACAGGTAAAAAAAAAAAGACGGGCAGTTTTCTTATTTACAGGGAAAAGAAAAAAGGAAAAAACATAAATTGGGGCACACTGGGGTGGGCTCCCAGTGTGCCACATGAGTTGGGTGGGCATAGGATGCCAACATGGGGACAGGCACCCCGATGTCAGTGCGGGAAAGAAAGAAAAAATATAAATTTGGGCACACTGGGGTGGGCTCCCAGTGTGCCACATGAGGGATGGTTTTCTTTATCTACAGGTGTAACACGGGTATACATATGTATCTACGGGTTCGGGGAAGGATGAGGTTACCTGGCACAAGAGACCTAGGTTTGGCTACTCTGCACAGGGACACCCAAGTAAATCCAACTACAGGAAGCAATAACTGTAATGTCCAGAACCAGAATTGGAATTTTTCAGTGTGGCTTTATTTATTAACTCACTGAACATAAACAAAGCACTGCATGGTCCCCCAAAGGGCTACATTACTGTAATGCAGATTAGAGGTTAAACACAGCGGTCCATTTGAGGAATGAACACATTACAACAGTTGTCTGGCTTTGGACCCACCAGGCACTCAGCCCGGACTTTGCATGCACATTGGATACACAGCCCTGCTGGCCACTCGACTGACGGTCCACTTGAAGAATGAACCCAAACTTTACTTGGAAAGACATCCCATCAAACAAGGAGGCTCCCAAACTGTGGCTCCCCACACCACTTGAAGTCTGCGACTCTTAGAGAGATTTTGTTTTCGTACTTCCAATCGAAACTCCCATCAAACAAGGAGACTCCCATCCAACAAGGAGTAATTTTCCCATCCTGTGGCTCCCCACACCACTCAGAGTCTGCGACTCCTAGTGAGATTTTCAAGTTGCGACCCACGTCTGGGTACCCACCCCATCACTGGCCAAGCGCATGAGGCAAGTAGCAAAAACACAGAAGAAATCCATAGAGGTGGACCTGGTTACTAAAGATGGGGGGGGGTTTCCCACCTCCAGCTCCCACAGCCCATACCTGGCCATTTCTCTGGACACACAGAAAACTTTAGACTTTAAAATGTAGATTGAACAGTGGATGACCTGAAGCACCCCCTCTACAGCGAACTTTAAATCCATTTAAACTTTAAACAGTTGACTGCTCTATTTGTTTGTCCTAGTTGACATAGTCCTCCCAAATAGCAGTCTCCAATACTTGAAAGCCAACTGAAGAAAACAAGATGTTTGCCCCTTCCAATGGAGCCAAACACTCACCCATTCGTTGCAGGTGCCCCACAGGTGAAGTACTGTAACCTTTGCTGTTATACATGAACAGACTGAACTTAAATTAAAACAGGCAGCTTTCTTCCCAGGGTGGGAGAAGGGGATTGCCCCTGGAACCCACAGAGAACTTTTCTCTCCCCCCTGGAGGAAGGGGGCACTGAGACCGGTGGAGCGGTCTCCACCACTTTAAAAAGGTAAAATACAGGAACACTTCCTTCTGTGTGGAGGCAAACAGACAACTCACTGATTTCCTCACTGTTTGCTTAAGGACAAACTGAAGACTGCCTTTGAATTTCCCAAAGTTCTAAACTTCACTCTCTGAGCTGAAGATTCCAAATGTGGCTCATGCAGCTGCGACAGTTCTATAATGATGTCATCTCTCAAGTCTCAGCTGTGACTGAGGACAGAGTGAGACAGTGTGAAACCCATTTAACTGGAGTTTCACAAGCTGCCTTCCCTGCCTACCACTAGGTCTTACTGGAATTCTAGTAACCCCGGGTAACAAAGGGGTTACAGAGGAAAAATCTGAAAAAAAAAAAAAAAAACAACATAAATTTGGTCACACTGGGGTGGGCTCCCAGTGTGCCACATGAGTTGGGGGTGTACATGATGCCAACACAGGGATTGGGCACTCTGATGTCGGTGTGGGGAAAAGGAAAAGGAAAACCATAAATTTGGGCACACTGGGGTGGGCTCCCAGTGTGCCACATGAGTTGAGGGGGGTACATGATGCAGACATGGGGAATGGGCACCCTGAAGTCGGAGCGGGGATGGGGAATGGAGGGAGCAGGGAGGACAGCAGCAGTGAGAGGGAGCGGGAGGGTTTCATTTGCTGCCAGTGCTGGGAGGGAACGGAGGGAGTGGGGAGAACAGGAACAGTGGGAGGGTGCTGGAGGACTGCCAGCCGCAACATGGCAGTGGTAATGCAACTGCTCATGTGTGGCATTCATGCATATGTAGTTGCGGTGAATGCCATTCTGGCATTCTCAAGATGGCAGCACCAGTGGAACTGTACATGCGCATGAGGCGTGCATGCACAATTCTCTATGCAGGTCTGAAGTACCAGCCAAAAGAGTGGCTATTATCCGTAGCAATAACCATGGTGGAGTGCTCCCAGATCTGTTGGACTTTCAGAAGGATACTTCCAAAAGTCCAACGGAAGCGTGCCATGATCGGCTGTTTTCAGGTTACAGATAGCAAAATGGCTGTAGGTTCTGCCCACAGCTGTAAAAATTGAATATTTTTAGTAGCGATTGTTCTGAGAGGGCACATAGATATTTATGCTACTGTGGCAGGCTGGTACTAGGACTTGTTCTTACCCATTGGTTGTGGTCTCCCAATCCAGCTGGTACATCAAAGCCCCTATAAGGAAAGACTGAAGGACCTTAATACGTATACACTGGAGGAACGGAGGGAGAGGAGGGGATAGAATAGAAACTTTCAAATACCTCACATGTATGAATAAGGTTCAAGAAGGAAGCATCTTTCAGAAAAAAAAGATTCTCAAGGACAAGGGGTCATGCTATGAAGCTGGAAGGGGGGTAGACTCAGGTGACATGTGAGGAAGTACTTCTTCACGGAAAGGGTGGTGGATGCCTGGAATAGCCTCTCAGTGGAGGTGGTGTGAGCAAAACCTGTAATGGGGTTCAAGAAAGCATGAGATAGGCATATTGGAACCTTAGTGATAGTGTGTGGTGTGTGGGGGGGCGGGATAAGCCAGATTAAGTATGGTCTACAGTGATTCAGTAGGTAGGGAAAAAAGAGCAGACTAGGTGGGCCAAGCGGTCCTTATCTGCTGTCAAATTCTGTGTTTCTATGTGTCTATGTTCCTATGTACAAACAAGTTTTAGCCAGTCAGGATGCAGGATTTCCTCTACCCATTTTATGAATGGTTACATCTAAGACTTGACCATTTGGAAACTATTTCCTGTGTCATGACTGTGCTTGTATTAGACCTGCCTGAGAGCATGGAGGGATAGGCCAGTATAGTCCACAATGCTTCCTTACTGACCTTCTTCAACTGGAAAGACTCCATGTAAACAAAACCAGCATATAAGATTACAACCCCCCACATCCAACTGCCGTCATGAGGACAACACTGGATCAAGAACCCCACTGGTCATCATTTCTGGATCTCTGGAGAGGCACAGAATCTTTTCTGCAGTGTATACCAGGGGGCAGCTTACACTGGAATCTAGAGAGGTTTTAGACTTGTTCACTGATCTTAGCTTTGCAATGTGAGAATGCTGCCAGTCTTTCAGCACAATGAGAAGCCAACTTCATGAGTTAGGAGTAGTGCACTAATTCCAGAGCCGAGCCAAGCTTCACTTTTATTATGCATGGATGAGAATTGAAAAGACGTGGGAAGATCTGCAGGGAATTATTGAAGAGACAGGACAGTGCCCCTTCTGAGGAAGACAGCTGAGTATGTATCCTCAGCTTTGCATGTGCGCCACATACAACAACATATGTCGTTTCACTCTCCTGACACCATATTCCACTCACCACTGCCACCTCTACCAGACTCTTGGTTGGCTCCCACTACACTGCAGATTTGATTATGGGCTGGGCTGCCTCCTGGATAGCGCTATCAGGCATGCGAAGCATCCCCTTATACATCTCTCCTCAAGACCAGAACTCCTTAAGGTGTCTGCGCAGCATCCTCATTCCTCCAGATATCCTGAAGGTCTCTATTATGGGCAGAGCCATCTGTAGCTGCTCCCAGTCTGTGGTACAGAAACTCCATGCCCATCCGCCTCTGGACTCCATGCCACTTTCAGGACACATCTCAAATCCTGGCTGCTTGATGAGGCCACATGCGGTTGCTAGCTTGGATAACCCCACCCCACCTTTCTGACTTTTTCCTTTTGGGCTGCTTTGGCCTCCCCTGCCCTCTGTCATTTCTTTGGACTCCTTTCTTACATCCCTCACTACCTGCTTCTCATGCCCTCCCACTTGGCTATTGTATGTTTTTTTTTTTTTTACATCATGCATTAATTTGTACTTATCCTTTGTGAATAACTGCATAATAATTGTTGCTTATCATAAAGTACTGATTGTTTTTTTTCAGGCTTTCATTAACTTTCTTTCCTATGTTACTTTCTTAACATAGAAACATAGAAGTTGATGGCAGATGAGGACTGCAAGACCCATCCAGTCTGCCCATTTTTTCTACCTTATGAATGTGTCGTAGGTTCTTACTCTGTCAATGGCCTATTTATTCATACTTATCTGTATTGCTTCCTTATGCCTATCCCATGCCTGTTTGAAACCCTGCACTGTATTTAAATCCACCACTTTCTGAGGTAGGCCATTCCATGCATCCTCCACTCTTTCTGTAGAAAAGAACTTCCTCACATTACCCTTTAATCGGCCTCCCTCTAATCTCATGCTGTGTCCTCTTGTCCTGTTATTTTTCTTATATTGAAACACGTTACACTCTTTCACCTTGTTAATGCCCTTAAGATGTTTGTTCTATCATATCACCTCTCTCCCTCCTTTGCTCTAGGGTATACATATTGAGCTCCGTCAATCTGCCCTCATATGTTTTCTGATGCAGTCCCTACACCATTTTGGATGCCCTTCTCTGGACTGCCTCCATTTTGTTAATGTCCTCATGCAGGTGCGGCCTCCAGTACTGCACGCAGTACTCTGGATGGGGCCTAACCAGTGTCTTGTAAAGATGGATTATTACCTCCCTCTTACGACATGTGATACCCCCTACTAATACACCCCAACATCCCTCTAGCCTTACCTACTGCTTTAGTGGTCTGCTTGGATGATTTCAAGTCATCTGTGATGATGACACCCAAGTCTCTTTCTTCCCTTGTGATTGCCAGCAACTCCCCTCCCATCCTATAGGTGGCTTCAGGGTTTTTCTTCCCTATGTGCATGAACTTGCACTTCTTTGCATTAAACCCCATTTGCCACTCTTCAGACCATTTTGCCAGTTTATCCGGATCTCTTCTCATTCTGCCAATCCAATCTGGATCATCTACTTAGTTGCAGATCTTGGTGTCATCTGCAAACAGACAAACTTTACCCTCCAGTCCATCTGCAATGTCACTGATGAAGATATTGAAGAAGACTGGCCCCAGGACTGATCCCTGAGGTACCCCACTTGTGACTTGCTTCTCTTCTGACTGTATACCATTTACCAACACTCTCTGTTTTCTGCCCGCCAACCAGTTTGCCACCCATTTGACCAACTTCTGACCAACCCTGAGCCTACCCAGCTTATTAATCAATCTTCTATGTGGAACAGTATTGAAAGTTTTGCTGAAGTCAAGGTAGGTGACATCAACTGCACCCCCTTGGTCCACCACTCCGGTTACCCAGTCAAGAAATCTATGAGATTAGTTTGACAGGACCTTCCTGTTGTAAACCCATGCTGTTTTGGATCCTGTGCTCCTATGGATTCCAGGTGTTGCACTATCCTTTCCTTAAGGAGTGCCTCCATAATCTTGCCCACTACTGAGGTAAGACTGATTGGTCTGTAGTTCTCTGTCTCCTTCCTACTACCACTCTTGTGGAGTGGGATCACATAAGCCCTTCTCCAGTCTTCTGGTACTGCTCCTGTTCTCAGAGACTCACTAAACATTTCTGATAAAGACTCTGCTAGTTCCACCTTTAACTCCTTTAGTACCTTGGGATGTATGCCATCAGGCCCTATTGCCTTGTCCACCCTGAGCTTAGCGAGCTCTTGTAGGACCCTTCCTTTTGCCAAGGGACTTGTGCACACCTCCCTCCCCCATTATCCTCTTTGTTCACCAATGATGTCTGTATTTCCACTTTCTGCACCAATGATGTCTGTGTCTGTCTATCCACATGGCCTGTACTCATTGTATTACTTGTGACTACCTCTGTAACTGCCGCCTGTGTGGTCCAAGTCATGCCTGAAAACAGTCCCCTGGATCAGTGCACTTACCTGGTTACCAAAGACTTAAATAAATAAATGTTAATACCACCACTGTCAGCACTCTTACATCTTACGGTTGTAAGAGGGGTCTCACTTGCATTCTTGGGGTATGAGACCTGCGAACAAAGGTGAGTGGTTCTGATACCCTAAGAATGTAAGTGAGACTATTCCTACAACTGTAAGAGTGGTCTTGGTGGCAGTATTAATATGTTATTGATCTAGCTTGAGCAATAATATTTTAATAAAAAAAAACAAAAAAAACACAAATGTACCCATTTCTAGGGCAGCTGCACATGAAGCCATTTTCACAGAATAACAGTGTCCCACGGATGGAGGAAAGGAGTGCTCCAATTGGTTGGGAATGCTCCCTCAATCTATAATGGGTATTGTGAAACACAGAAAAATAAAATTTGTCAGCAGAAAAGGACCCCTTGGCCCACCCAGTCTGCCCAGATGTTCCCTGCCTAATCTGTAGAAACAGATTTTGTTGGCAGAAAAGGACTGCTTGGCCCATCCAGTCTGCCCAGATGTTCCCTGCGGAAACACAGATTTTGTTAGCAGAAAAGGACTGCTTGGCCCACCCTATCTGCAGGCTATTGTGCTATAAAATCCGGTCATTGTAGGGATTAGGAGGACAGTAATACAGTAGATGTGCACTTTTTTTAACATATTTTTTGCTCCCATTGCTGGTTCTGGTGGCAGATATACCTGCCTGTCTGCCTGCACCCCCACTGGCTGGGGACCATCATGGGCTTAGTGCTGGGAGACTGATCCCTTAGTTTCCTCCTTGTCACCCCTCCCTCCCCCAAGGACACCAGCACGAAGGATTAACGTCAAGGCTGGCGACGTGCTGAAGCATGTCTCGGCTAAGCACCCAACAGCATCCTCTCCCTCCCAACACTGCTGTCATTGCACTGCTACCCATACACCCACATGGGGCAGTGTCAGAGTGGCGTGACAACCCTCTCTGCCCCAGAGGAGGAGAGCATCCCAGGCCAGTAGATGTGCATTTATTATTACAACTAGACCACATGAGCTGCTGTTTTAACTTTTAACTGTTCATAAAATGTGTATTACTAATGAGCTTGACTGACATAATATGGCAGTCAAGACGTGGCAGGGCTGATTGTTTTTCTCTTGGAGTGAGGGTATGAGTTATTTAAAGTTTGCACCGCATCTCTTAATTATTGCCATTAATAGTACAAGAATGTTTATAGATACAGGTTGTTACTATAGCAATGCTATTTTGAATAATTTAGCTTTTCTGTACAAATGTAGCTTAACAGGAGTGCAAGCACTTTAATAATTGTACTTTAACATTGCATCAATTCAGACTCTCAAAGCCAGTCAGGCTATTCAAATATCGGTTGCAAATGTATGCAGTAGTTTTGTCGCATGATCATATGTCACTCAAGCTATTCATATGCACTCTCCGGTACTCTTATTAGACACTGTTTGTTATTCCCAGGGTGTAACATCTTAATATTTGAGAAAACATTTCCTACTGTAAAGTATGTTGATTTGTTTAGTATTATGAATCTCAGTAACTAAGGAATCTGTGTATGAACGTTTAGTTTACTCATAAATTCAATAAAAGAAATATTCAAAAAGAACTGGCTGGGAGGGATAGATCTGGGGGTCTCATCTCCATGCTGTCTAATGCACACTATCTTTGCCTCTGAAGCCTATTAACCAAAAACATCCCGTAATCAGATATCCATAGAAACATGCGTTTTTGTATGTATACTCTTCAGCCATCAGCAATCTGGAAGCTGGTTTATGAATTACACTAAGCTAGTGTGACCCACCCCCACCAACCCCTGGGATGCGTTGTCCAGGCTCACACCCCTGCCTGGTGACTATACAGGGCCCACTGGGTTGAGGTGTTCAGGTTTTATTTTTCCTTATGTGGTGGAGGGGTTCATCTAAGAAAAAACAATAAATAGTGCAGTGTACCTCCACCTAGACAAAATAAGAGGGCCACATGTTGTGTGCAGTACCACCACCTGGGATGCAGTATCTACCCACCTCCCTACCTACACTGAACTGCACCACCCCCTGGGAATCATGAAGACATTTGTTACCTTCATGAATAAACAATTCAATCAGATAGCACAAACTGAGCACACACCCAGAAGTAAAATTCAAACTGCTAACAGTGCTTTTATTTAAGAACACAGGCCTGCCAGCTGGAACGGAAGAAAAGACTAAGCACCTGCAGCTCACCTTGAGCACTCTCGGCCTACAGCAGTGCACTTTAACAACCCCTGTACTGTGGGTCTGTACCACCCTCCCAGATTCCACGCAGCTTGAGGAAGCACTGGCCCAATCTAGAGGCACAAAAAGATGAATTATTTTACACAGGGTGTGGTAAATTCTTTAACTGGTACCAGGCAGTAATAGAACTACAGTTTCAAGTATGACACAATTCCAAATGAGTCTGGGTACCCAGAGATTACACTAGAGTCCTAGTACAGGTCTGGTAGCTATGTTGTCAGGGTTCTTTGTGTGGTGCACTTGACAAAAGATAGCAAGCTTAAAATTTAATCCCCAACAGGCTATAGTGTGCTAGCACAATTCAGAGAACTTCAAATTCCAAATGAGAAGGTTGAAAACAAAAATCGTCATCCAAAGTTGGAAAAGTACAAAGATGCAGCTAGCAATGCCAGCACTCACATGACCCACAGATGCAGCAGTTCAGTCAAAGCAGGAAACAGCACACAGCAGCAGGTTAAGGCAGCAGTCAAGTGCTTTGGACTTCCTGGAACATCCACAGCAGCACAGCCCTTCTGGGTCACACCTCCCAGGATAAGGCTCTTCTGACTCAGCTCTCAGTACAGGGACACTACGCAGTGGCTTTCCAGTAGTCAATGAGCCCAGACCCCAGGAGTTACTCCCATGGTCTGAGTCTCGTATGGATTGAGAGTACACCCATACTCAGGTATGTGCGCTGTGGCTCCCTGTTCCCTGATCCACCCCACTAGATAAGGGCTGGCAGGCCCCTTACCTGGCTCCGGAGCAACCTGGGTAGGATGCAGGTCTCTTTCTCTACTCAGAACAGCTCCGCAGCTTGGGAATGTAGTAATGACCCACAGGCTCACACTTTCAGCAATTTCTTCTCTCTAATGCTCATCTGGCATGGTCTCAGAGTTTACTATAAATTAACCCTGGTGAGGGCTGGCAGGATGATTGGCCTGCCTAGGCCTCTCACTTGGTCCCACCAGCTGCAGGTCAGAACACCTCAGTGTCCCTCTAATAATACCCCCGAGATCCTTGAAAGCCAAGAACTTCTTTCCCTCCATCCTGTGTCTCATTGGACAGACAGTTCTCTCCATCAGTCCTTTTGCACTGTCCTGTCCTCTGATTGGTCCTCATACCCTGCCAGTCCATGTGGGAGGGTCCAATTGCATCATCCTCCCATAATCCACTCCTCCTGTTGCTCAGGCTTTCCGGTCCTCTGACTGATCAGTTGGCAGGGTCCGAGGGCTGCAAGATGGTCACGGTCATGTGCTGATGGTGCCTTGTACTCCTAAATCTTTTATTATATTGTTTTTATTTTCCCCCTTATGTATGCTGGCCACCCAAGTTTCACTGAATGCCTTCTGGGCTGCTGTTTGGTGTGTCTGTTTGCTGCCGTGATGCAGCGAGGAGTGGATCATGGCCAGGGTTGGGTCATAGAAACATTAAAACATAGAATTTGACAGCAGAAAAGGACCACTTGGCCCACCTAGTCTGTCCATTTTTCCTACCTACTGTAACACTGTGGACACTACTTGATCTCTGGCTGTACCCCCTTTCCTTACCACTAAGATCCCCTTATGCCTATCCCATGCATTCTTAAATCCCATAACCATTTTTGTGCCTACCACCTCCAATGGGAGGCTGTTCCAGGCATCCACCTTCCATTCTGTGAAGAAGTACTTCCTCACATCTCCCCTGACCCCACTCCAGCTCCATAACATGCCCCCTTGTTCATGGGCATCTTTTTTTCTGAAAATTGCTTCCCTTTTGAACCATATTTATACACATGAGGTATCCTCTCCAGGCTTTTCACCCCTGAATGGGCACACAGCTCCAAGTGTGGCTTCCTTCTGCAGTGGCTGTTGCCCATCTTCCCACGGAATAGGCCTTCCAGCCCTGAACGGGCAATCAGCTCCAAGTGCGGCTTCCTTCTACAGCCGTTGTTGCCCTCCCTCCCACGGAATAGGCTTTTCAGCCTTGAACAGGCACCCACCTCCAAGCATGGCTTCCTTCTACAGCTGCTACTGTCCTTCCTCCCATGGAAAAGGTCTTCCAGACCTGAACGGCACCCAGCTCCAAGAGCGGCTTCCTTCCTCAGCTGCTGCTGCCCGCCTTCCCACGGAATAGGTATGAGTGCTGCTCAGTGAAGCCCTGCTTGTTTTTTGAAATCTGGTGACTTTTCTTTGCCAGAATCCATTGGCTCCCTGCTTTTCTTGTACTGAATTTGTAAAAGGCTGCCTTAATTGCAGGCTACTCCAGGTTAAACAAGCATTTGTCAATGCTGAATGTTTGCTTGCTGGCATTGGCAGTGGTAGTGTAGAAGTTACAGAGCTGCGTAATAGGAATGGCAGTGAAGTATTGAACTGAAGCCAACCCCACCACCACCCTGCAGAGAGTAACAGGCAATGGGGTGTGCCTTTGGGTTGTCAGGCATAACGGCCACGCCATTTCACCACACCCCACCCTGCAGACACTGACAAGTGTCACGGTGTTCCTTGGGGTCTTTGGCCCTGCGCTACTTCCCATTCCATTAGAAAATATGGTGAGATGGGTGCGATATAGGAGAATGGGGTGAACTTTGGGGCCAAAGAGTCCAAGGCATACCTCGATGCCTCTCACTGGCTGCAAGGTGTGGAATGGTATAAGCATTACAGGCAAGAATCCCCAAGTCACACCCCTGATGCCCTGTCATTCTCTACAGGGTTGGGCGTATGGTTGGAAACCCTAATACCTCAGGCATTCGTTGGTATTTTCACTCCAAATTTTCAACATGTTTTTGTGACCCCCTCATGAACAGGGGAATATCAGTTTGTTAGCTGAAAGCTGCTTATGCACAGCGACTACGGCATTTAGCACCACAGGTGCAAAACATTCGAACAGGATGTAAAAATGACAGCTGTACTGTTCATGGGAGGTGTAAAAAATGGCAATGTTGCAAATCTGCAGTAACAATATTTTAAAAATGGTGAAGTGACGAGCAGACATAGAAACTGTGCAACGACACCGTAATATAATTAGATTGGGTTTTTACAGCAGATTGTCAACTCAGGCATTTTGTGGCCTCCGATCATGAACAGTGTCACTGTGATTTTCTTTATCTGTGCTGAACAATGATTTCCCACAGCGACCGCGCATCTCTGCGCTGAAAGTGTGAAAACACTTGACCGTATTGCGAAAAATGACAGCTGTACTGTTCATAAGGAAGTGTTGAAAAATTCCACTGGTGAAAATCTGGACTGAAAATATTACAAAGTCATGAACTTACGAGGGTGCGTGGAAACTGCGCAATGCTCACTCGTAACACAGTCATTTTATGGACTTTTGTCACCAAATTTTCAACATAGCCATTTTAAGACCTCGGCTCATGAACAGTGTAACTGTGATTTTCTTAATCTGTCCCAAACATTGCTTTCGCACACCAACAGCACCATTATGCGCTACATGTGCGAAAACACATTTTGGCGACATATGAAAAATGGCAGCTGTACTGTTCATAAGGAAGTGTAATAAAATGGCAATGTTGAAAATCTGGAGTGAAAATATTAAATTCACAAACTTACGAGCATACATAGGAACTGCGCAATGCTGCACGTAAAACAGTCATTTTTAGGAATTTTTTCACCAAATTTTCAACATAGCCATTTTAAGACCTCTGCTCATGAACAGTGTCACTGTGATTTTCTTAATGTGTCCCGTACATTGATTTCGCACACCGACTGCGCCATTGTGCGCTACATGGGCGGAAACACGTTTTGGGTGAGATGTGAAAAATGACAGCTGTACTGCTCATAAGAAGGTGTGGTAAAATGGCAATGCTGAAAATCTGGAGTGAAAATATTGAAATTTCGCAAACTTACGAGCGTGCGTAGGAACTGAGCAACACATGCTCATAAAACAGTAATTTTTAGGAATTTTATCACCAAATTTTCAACATAGCCATTTTAAGACCTCTGCTCATGAACAGTGTCAGTGTGATTTTCTTAATGTGTCCTGTACATTGATTTCGCACACTGACTGCGCCATTGTGCGCTACATGGGCGGAAACACATTTTGGGTGAGATGTGAAAAATGACAGCTGTATTGTTCATAAGAAGGTGTGGTAAAATGGCAATGTTGAAAATATGGAGTGAAAATATTGAAAATTCGCGAACTTACGAGCATGCGTAGGAACTGCGGAACGCACACTCATAAAACAGTCATTTTAAGGAATTTTTCTACCAAATTTTCAAAATAGTCTTTTTGACAGCCCACCTTATGAACACTAGCAGTGTCGTTTCATTAATCATTCCGGAAAGGTGATTTCACACAGTGGCTGCGAAATCACCCTCGGCCTGAGTAACGCCATGACAGTGAAAGAATTCATGAGGAGGGTCCCAAAACCCCATGTTGAAAATTTGGCATAAATTACAAAAATGCCTGAGAGATGCAATAAAGTTGAAAACCCTATCTAGCCCATTATACAGCTTACGGCATTTCCTCAGTTCGCGAATTGACGAAGAGTGCAGATGTTTCCGGTCCACAGATCGTTGTGCCGTGCTCGAGGTATTATGGGTGAGGGGGGTGGGAGGCTGGGTGCGCAGTGGGTGGGGTGCGGGTTGTGGGGGCTGGGAGACTGCGTGGGACCGTTTTTGCTTTACAGGTGTTTTTTTTTTTAAAAAGGCGGCGGGAGCGTTTGCCATACTGGGGTGGCTCCCAGCGTGGCACAGAGGCAGCTAGGGGTATGAGCGGCGAGGAGGATTGGGCACCCCACATCGGCTATATACAATAACTTGCCACGCTGGGGTGGGCACCCAGCATGGCATTTGAAGACTTTGGGGTGGGGAGCGCAGCACAGCCGACATTGATTGGGCACCCGTCGGCTATATAGTGCGTGCGTGGGGAGGAGCAGCATGCAGTATGCCTCTTGGCGATGTGTGTGTGTGTGTGTGGCAGGGGGAGCTGCACATGAGCAGGCGATATCTTATCGCTGCTCACTGAGCATAGCTCCCTTTCAACTGTATGCCACTGCATTTTGGAGCTTGTCATAGACCGCTCCAGCATGCACTGGCTTACAGGAGCCGCGCCTGCCAACACACTGACTGAATTGGAGGAGGGGGTGACACACCTCCGAAAACTCGGATGATGGCACTATGTTTCTTGCACATGCGTGCAAGCAAACATAAAAAGACAGTCACAAAGCAGTTAAGTTTATCTGAATTGTAGACAGATTAAGTTTATTTGAATTGTAAAAGGCTGCATTAATTCAAGCTGTTAAACCTTTTTTCTGAATTTAAACTTTCTGCTAAACCTATATTGATTTTCCCATTTGCTTGTTATAGCATCTGGCTACTAGGGGCAACATAAGCCTCACTGTCCCATTGAAGTCTGCTTACTTAGTGCAGATTACATGCTTCTCTTTTGAGGTTGGTATTGACCCACCCTGCCCCCAACTTTCTTCCTCCTCTCTACATCTGTGACCCAGCCCCCCGATTAAGCCCATCTGTTGTCCTCCTTGTTTTTACCTTAGCTCTGTACCTCTGTGTCCCAGACCCCTGTTTAAGCCCTTATCTAAAACAGGAAACATGATCTATTTCTGTATCTCTCTCCCCTGCGCCTCTTCCTCATACTTTTCACCCTGCTCTCTCTTCCATCCCTTCAATTGTTAAATACTTCCACTCCGCACTACACGTCCCTTGCAAACCGTACTACCCTACTAACCCCCTGCTTCAACTAAGTGGCAGGTCCAATGCCTTTTTATCATGCCTGGACCCTGCACTTCTCTACACGGCCTTCTGCCCCCTCATGTCTTTACCTTACTCCTACACTTTACTGTGCATCCTTACATTTTAGCTCTCCACCTTCAGTTATTTATCTCGTTCCCCTAAACCATCTAACAAACTTTGGGTGAAGAGCACCATGCTGCATTTCATCATTATCTCTCTTACTCCTCTTGGCAGGAGAAATAAATCCCAATCCAGGTCCAACACCCAGTAAAGCCCCTACCCCATCTACTCCCCCCTCACCAGCCTCTGCTACAACCCCAGTCTCACTTCCACATGGCCTACAAATCCTCCACCTTAACATTCGCAGCCTCCTCTCTAAACTTGACTTGCTACGCCCACTTGTAGGATCCCTCAATCCAGACATCCTCATTGTATCAGAGACCTGGCTAACAAACAAAATCCCTGATGCTTCTATCACAATTCCTGGATATTCAGTTACCCACCAGGACTGCAATGGTGGGGGTGGAGGTGTAGCTATCTAATCCTCCTCTCTCCAAACCACTACTGTTCTATCGACCACTGATCCCAATGCCTATGAAGCCCTCATCATTAGACTATCTCTGCCCTTTTCCATACCAATATTTATTGCAGGAGCTTATTGCCTTCCTGGTCTATACCACTCTGTAGCCACTGATCTAATCACCACTATTGGGTCCCTCACCTCCTCGGGTGAGCTCTACCTGTTAGGGGATCTAAATCTGAACTGGTTGTCACCCACCCTAGATAAGACTCATACTGACATAGCTGCTCTAAACCTGTTTCAATTAATCATGGAACCTGCTCGTCTAAACCACAAATCCCATAACCACACTCTTATAGACTGGGCCCTTACCTCCCATCCTTACAGGGTAATCCATTCGTGTCTACTGTCAGAAGCTCTTAGTGATCATCATGTGATCTACATAGTTAGGAAAGTACACAGACCTAAGGCACCCCACAAACTAATAACGGTACGCTCTTACAAAACATTAGACCTTTCCCCGCTACATCATGAATAAACTCACATTGACTGGGCCCTATTTCCTCAGCCAAAACTATTGATCATGCCCTGGCATATTTCAAAGATAATTTCATCAATGTCTGCAACAAACATGCTCCCCTGAAGCAAGTTAGAGTGTGTGGTAGTCACCTCCCCTGGGTAACCCCTGAACTCCTGGCCTGTCAACAAGCACATGATAAAGCATGGAAAACTCACAAATCCTCCAAACTCCCTCTTGACTACTCTATCTACCAGACACTCGAAATGCCTGTACCAAAGCCATCCACCTGGCCAAAGCGGAATATTTCTGGTCCACCTTTAATACTAACAAAAATAACCCATCAAAGTTTTGGAAAGTAGTTCATACACTTTGCTCTCCCCAAACTAATCTCCCATCCCCGCTGCTCAAAATAAACAACCAACTCATTGTCGACCATCCCACAGTAGTGGCAGAATCTAACTCCTACTTTACTTCATGTGTCTCCACCCTGTTAGCTTCCTCCCACCCCACCCTACTACCTCCTCCTCCTCCCTCCCAATTCCTCCCTATTAGTGGAGAGTTTTACCTTTTCACCCATCTCTCCCAAAGACACCTTAAAGGCACTACTCTCTATCAACCCAACTAAGGAGAGAAACCCTGATGGCCTTGACCCCTAAGCAGCTGTACCTCTGCTCCTGCTATTTCCCTCCCTCTCGCTGATCTCCTCAACCTGTATTTCCACACTGTGACTATCCCTAAAGCCTGGAAACATGCTACAGTTCTCCCCCTACCAAAGGGAGGTGATCTCTCATCTCCTGAGAATTACTACCCCATCTCACTTCTACCCACCCTGGCTAAACTTCAGGAACACCTTGTTCTTTCCCAACTCTTCTTTCTTGACAACTCTTCCTTCTTCACTCCTTTCCAATCTGGTTTTCGGAAGAATCACTCCACAACTACTTCCCTACTTAGACTCACTGACTCTGTCTATTCAGCCATGGATAGAGGTCACATCACTTCTCTATCTTTGTCGACCTTGCCATGGCTTTCGACACAGTCTCCCACTCCCTCCACCTCAAAACTCTCTCGTCAGCTGGCTTGTCTCTGTCTGCCTGCAACTGGTTCAGAGCCTACCTGGTAGGTAGAACTCAATCTGTTAAAATAGCTGACCCTACGTCTCCTCCACTACCCAGCTCCACTGGTGTACTTCAAGGCTGCGTACTTGGTCCACTCTTATTCTCAGTTTTTCTAAATGACCTACCATCAGTATGCTCCTCATCCTTTATCCATATGTATGCTGATGACATGGTCTTGTTCATTACTGGCCTATCTCTCTCTGATGTGACTTCCAGACTACAGCTTGACTTCATTAATGTTCAACACTGGCTAAGCTTGCAACGACTCTTCCTCAATGCCAAGAAGACAGTTTCCATGACCCTTGGCACTAGACAGAGACTCTTTAGGCTGCCCTCCCTTCCCTCCTTCGACACTCTTGATGGGACAACACTAGAGGACACCAACTCTTTTAAATATCTGGGTGTCTGGCTTGACCAACACCTTACCTTTTCTGTCCATATTGATGCCATCCTGAAAAACTGCTCCTCAAGCTTGGCGCCCTTTACAGGAACCATAGTTCCTCACCACTACCCTTTAGGTGTTATCTTGTTCAGAAAATGATACTCCCTATTTTTGACTATTGTAACATAGTCTACAGTGCTGCTCCTAATTCTTCCCTTACCAGATTGGAAACTCTCTTCAATGCTTTCTGTTGCTTTGCTCTTGACTCCCCCTCTTGCACCACATCACTGTACCTTGTATCATTCTCTAGCTTTCCCCTCCCTTGAGTGCAGGCGTCTCTCTCACTGCACAGAGTTCACTTCTAAAGTCTGGTTTGGGACTCTCCCCGCTTACCTCTCATCCTTACTGTCTGCTCCACTTCCCTCCTCCCACCCTCTCAGATCCACTGACGCATGCACTCTAGCGATTCCTTGTTGCTTTACCTCCATAGGCCAGGAAGCTTTCTCCTACCGCTTCCCAAAGCTTTGAAACTCACTGCCTCCTCCTATCAGACTTTCCTCTTCCCCATCTTCAATCTCCTTAGCTCTTCACAAGTTCTAGTCCCCCTTCAACCCTCCCCACCCTGGCGCATTATCCTTTAGCTCTACTTTAGTCCTATTCTCCTAACTGTACTTGTTCCTAGCCCCCCTTCACATCCCTCCTCACCCTTGCGCACTATCTCCTACTCCTCTATCCCTGACTTCCCTCCTGTCTCCTAACTGAACCCTTCCTTTGATTACCACCTCATAGGCTACCACCTATTATAGCCCCTCCTCCCACCCTCTACCACAATCTACTGTGCTATTTTGACACTCTACTGCTGCCTTCCCCCACCACCCCTCCCCCAGTGATGCCCGCCTTCTTCTATTCCTAGTTTACCCTATTTTCTCCAGCCTGTATTCCTTATCCTCTCCTCCTCCGGTCACCGCCACACTCCACCCTCCTGCCCCCTTTCTTTCCCTCCTTTTCGACTGGTCCTGTCCCCTTGCCGGGTTCTCTGTCATCCTGAAGGGTATAGATCTTGCTCTGTCTCTTCTACCCTCTTCCTTTCCCCACTTTCTAATCCTGACCTCTTTAGGGTTCTCTGTATCCTGAAGGGGTATAGATTGGCCTCTGTCCCCCTTCCCTCCACTTTCAAGTCCATCACTGACCCGCCTCCCTACTTCCTTATCCCTTCCTCTCCTCCCCCTCCTGTTACCCCACCCTCTTCTCTTCCTGTCCCATTCTCTCCCTCCCTCCCTTTCTGCCTGGTCCCGCCTCTTGCTGAGTTCTCAGCATCCTGAAAGGGTTAGATCTTGGCTGTCTCTCTCCTCTCTTCCATCCCCCACCCTCTACCCCTCGCCCGTCCACTTCCCCACTTGTCTTATAACTGCCATCCCTTTGGTATACAATAGCACTTCGAATCTTGTGCTCAGCCTACTACTTCTACCACTTCAAATGTGTTATCCATCCTCTAACTTCTACCCTACTGGATCACCGGTCTTGGGTTGTTCCAATGTATGTTATATCCGAATATGGGTTTGTTTACCCTGGCCAGTTGGTCTGGGTTATTTCTGCTCGTAAATGTACTACACTGTTTTGTTTTAGTAATTGTACTTACATTGCTCTGTTGATATGTGTTTGCTTGTTCTCCCAACTCTTGTAACCCCGCTCCGGATGCTTCTGGAAATTAGCTGTTTACAGCTCATGTTGTCTTTACTGGTGAAACATTTTCCAAATAAATAAATACAATTTGAAAGTCCCTATCAACCCCCTCCCCCCTTTCCTCCAGTGTGTACATATTGAGGTCCTTTGGTTTCTCCTCATAGGGCTTTTAATGCAGACCATGCACCATTTTAGTTGCCCTCCTCTTGACCGCCTCTACGCTACAGTATGTCCTTCCAGAGATGTGGTCTCCAGAACTGGACACAGTACTCTATGTGAGGTCTCACCAGTGATCTATAAAGCAGTAACACCACCTCTCTCTCCTTCTGTTGGTGATACCACTCCCAATGTATCCTAGCATCCCACTAGCTCTCCCTACTGCTTTGTCATATTATCTGGCCATATTTAAGTCATCAGATATGATTACCCCCAGGTCTCTTTCCTGTTCTGTAGTCATCAGTACTACACCCCCAATTTTGTACTCCTCCCCTGGGTTTCTGTGCCCCAAGTGCATGATTTTGCATTTTTCTGCATAGAAACTTAGCTACCACGCCCTTGACCACTCCTCTAGCTTTCTTAGATCGCTCATAATTTTTTCCACCCCACCTGAAGTGTCTACCCTATTGCAGAGTTTAGTGTCATCCACAAAAAGGCATACCTTCACTCCTAGCCCCCTGCAATGTCACTAGTAAAGACATTAAAGAGGACCGTCCCAATATTAATCCCTGTGGCACCACACTGGTTACCTTCCCTTCCTTGGAGTGAACTCCTTTACCACCACCCTCTGTCTCCTGTCCCCTAATCAATTCTTTACCCAGTTTACCACTTTTGTGCCCACTTCTAGACTGCCTAGCTTGTTTATGAGTCTCCTATGTGAAATGGTGTTGAAGGTCTTACTGAAATCTAGGTAGGCCACATCTACCGCTCCACCCTGATCCAATTCCTGGTCACACTGTCAAAGAAATCTATCAGATTTGTTGCCATGGCCTCCCCCCAGTGAATCCATGCTGCCTCAGATCTTGTATGTGTAACCCCTAGATGGCGCTATCCCAGGGGCTACTACCCCTGCCTGATTTGCCACTAACAGGTTGAGGGGCCTGGATCCAATGGCGGGTGCCTCCACCCAGAGGTCAGGGTTTGCAATAGTTAAACTAACTTGGTCACAGCCCTCTGGGACACTGCAACCCCCCTTTCTTCCCACTAGTGGCCCACACAATATATCAGAATTACCTTCACAGTATATACCCTTACCCCAGGTTCTGGTTCCGCACTGGGACCTCCTGTGAAATGAGATACAGTAACAATCACAGTACAGTACTTTAACATAGACAAATACCTCAGGCAGTATAACTTTGCTGAAACAAGCAGCTCTGATTTATTTAGGGGATAAACAAGGACAGGGGAAATCAGTTTAATCAGCTTATCACTCTAATAATCTATCTATGGCTCTGTGCACAGGCCTATCCCTATCAGTTACTGTCCCTGGGTACCCAAGCCCTAGTGGCTAGTCCAAACCGTGGCAGCTGGTAGGGGCCCTTCACACAGAGAAAAGGAGAATTAAACAGTCAGCAGTACAGTAATTCCATTTGGATTTAATGTGGCATTCAACAGGGAGCGACCCTGAATTAGTACTCACGACCTCCAAATAAGATAGGGTCCTTCAATGTCAGCAGGGCTCACTTGAGGTACACAAACCTCTTCACACATCCATATAAAAGAAAGCACTATACCAGGCAGGCTGCATCTGTATCCCGATCGCAATTACTGCACAATGCACGGAGAACACACAGCAGATTCAGTTCCTGACAGACGGAGTGCAATTTTCAGCAATTCCTCCAGTCTTCTCAGGGGTGAGCCTGGTTTCTATCTTCAGAGATCCTTTGATTCTTTTACAGGACGGATTCAGTCCTAACAAGCTGTTACACAAGCTGCAGACCGAACTCTGGGCCTTACACGTTTTTGACTAAAACTGCACACTGAAAAGCACAGGGCTCCTTCCTTCTTCACTGCCAAAGCTCAACTGAAACTCCAACCGACAAAACTGGCACTTCCTTTGAGTTCCTCCCAGTTCTTGACTGGATTGGCTGTCACTCACAATAGACTGCTGCTGTTGGTCCAAAAAGGCACTGAAGTCTAAACTACATCTCCCAGAGTCACTGCCCATACAATCCTCTTGTGGCTGGCTCAGATTATGAGTCCAAGTTCTGATTCGTCAAGGCACCATTTTAGAGCTAGCTTACCCACACTGATTGGTCCAGTTCAGCAGTTCAAAACTAGAATGGGAACCAGCAGACACAGTTCTGACTGCAAAGAAAGCAGGTTAGACAAACTGTAATTTCATTATTACTCTAAATAATTTCTGGCAAACAGTTACATCTTTCAGATAGGTTCCCTTTGCACTCTAGTGACTGCAAAAATGAAGTGAATTAGCAGCAGCTTGAGTGGTACTCAATCAAAGAAACACACAGTCCCCCATACAAACTAATTATGTCTGCAAGCAGACAGCTCTTAAAGAGACAGTACCAGAGGTTCTAAAAACACTCACTGATAAATGGCTTAAATGCCAAACACCATTCAGGCTTGGAGCATTCAAGCAAGCTCCTGGAAGTCTTTTGGGAACCCCCATTTGCAGGGGGGTTACATATGGATTCAAGATATTCCACAATCCTTTCCTTCAGAAGTGATTCCATTACTCCTACTTATATGTAATGGTACTGGGGAATCCTTTTTGTGCTGCAAGCCGAACGCATTATTGCAAGAATGTTGCACTCCCACAAAAAATATACCGAGGTTTGGGAACCCCTTTTAACTTTGTTGACTCTGGACACTGGGCACTGATCATTTAGTTTTCATTAATCATATATTATTTCTCTGCTTTAGGCTCTCATGTTTTGTACTAATGGGCTGACTTTGATTTCATTTGGCTAATACCAATTGGGCTCTCTAGGATAATTCAGCTTCCAGAGAAGTGGAGGTGGGGTGATAGGTATATGAGGAAGGGTTGAATTGATATAATTATAGCTTGGTTGTAGTGACTATGTTTTTCTCAGATAAATGTAGCGTGTTATGATCATATAGTCTGACATACAGCATTAGTTACTTATTGGCTTTTAATATATGAACGCCTGTATCATTCATATTTTCTGTGTTCTACCACAACTAAGCTTAATAAAGATTCTTGAATTAAAAAAAAAAAAGAAGTGATTCCATTAATTTCACCACTACCGAAGTCAAGCTGAGTGGCTTGTAGTTGCCAGCCTCCTCCCTGCTCCCACTTTTGTGAAGTGGGACTACATCTGCTCTCCTCCAGTCCTCCAGAACCACCCCCGTCTCCACTGAGTGGTTGAACAGGGCTGCCAGAGGTGCAGCCAGCACCTCTCTGAGCTCTCTCACAAATCCTTAGATACACCCTGTCTGGCCCCATTTCCTTGTCCACATTCAGATTTGTGAATTCCTTTAGGACTTTCCTCTGTAAATGGACTATGGTCGATTTCCATTCCTGCAATGCTCTTGGCACTTATCTGTGGGCCCTCACTATCCCCGTTCTCTGTGAACACTGAACAAAAGTATTTGTTCAGGAAGTTTCCATTTTCCTGGTCACTCTCAACACACTCCCCCCTTCCCTTCTAATCCTTACTATGCCTCAACTGGTCTTTCTCATTTCACTTACATACCTGAAAAACATCTTGTCCCCTTTCCTTACTTCCTGAGTTATTTTCTTCCCCATTTGCACATTTCTGCTACTAATTGCTTTCCCTGCCTCCTTCTGTTTTTCCTGCTATATCTCCCTATACTCTTCCCTCTGTGTCTCCTTATACTTCCTGAATGCTAACCTTTTTGCCCTTACATTTTCCTCAGCCTCTCTCCCCCTGCCATGTGGGGTGCCACAGGGCTCTGTGCTTTTCCCTATATTGTTTGCGGTGTATATGCTGCCATTAGGAGACATTATTAGGCAGTACGGTTTGAGTTTTCACTGCTATGCAGATGATACTCGACTGTACAGGTCCTTTGTGCCCATACAAAATGATGCTGTCTCGATATTTAACAACTGTCTCTCTGAGATTCAGGACTGGATGAGTGCCAATTGGCTAAGGCTGAATCCAGATAAGATTGAGGTGTTGGTTGTGGACCCAGGTCATTGGTCAGAGGGTTCATTGACTGGGCAGCATTCTGGGATTTGGCTGTGGGGCAACCAGCTGATGACCTCTGACAAGGTGCGGAATCTGGCGTTATGCTTGATAGCAAACTGACACTTAAGTCTTAGGTGTCGGCCATTGTCAAGACCTCATTTTACCAACTGAGGAACATCACCCAGATAAAACACCTAGTCCCACCTGATGATCTTTTGATAGTGGTCCATGCCTTAGTGATTTCACACCTTGATTTCTGCAATGCCCTATACCTAGGGCTACCAGGGGTGGACCTTTGTCACCTGCAGCTGGTGCAGAATGCGGCTGCCAGACTGTTGGCTGACTTTTCAAGATCTTGCCATACCACACCTGTGCTCCATGGCCTGCACTGGCTGCTGGTGCAGTGAAGGATCACCTTCAAGTTCAGATTACTGACCTATAAGCAGGGCCCCGAGTTTTCCACAATTCCGCGGGTGTGGCAAACCGTGGAAATATCCACAGAATTTGCCGTCACCCACGGAATTCGCTGCTGCTCATGGAACGCCTTTGCCGACGGGGTGTCCTAACTCTCGCCGGCTTCACTGCCCTCTCAATATGGTATGCTACACTGGGAGCCCACCCAGTGTGACAAAGCTTCCTTTGCTGACAGGTGCCCAACTCTGTCGGTTTACTGTCCCTCGCTGTTGCTGGTGCCATGCTGGGAGCCCACCCCAGCATGGCAAAGTCATTTGCCGTGGGGTGTCCAATCCCCCATCAGCTTCATCGTCCCCTGTTGCCTGGTGCCACGCTGGGAGCCCACCCCAGTGTGGCAAAAGTCCTCCTATGCAGGAATTAAAAAAAAACCTGAAACAAAAAAACTTCCATCGTTGATTCTTTTGCCCCTCCCCAACCCACACCCACTCTCTGCATACCCACCTCCCCACCCCCACCTCAACCCATACTTACCTCTGGAGCCCAGCGCGACATCTTCAGTGGACTGGGAACATGTCTGCACTCTTCAAAGCCGACCGCGAACTGAAGAAATGCCGTAAGCTGTATAATGGCATAAATGGATTTTTCAACTTTAGTGCACATCTCAGCTATTTCTGGGATATACTGCTAATTTTAACATGGGTTTTGGGGCACCACCTCATGAACTGTGACACTGTTATTTCATTAATCAGTCCCAAAATGGTGGTTCCGCAGTCACTGCACAGAACCACCTTTCCGGAAAGATTAACGAAATGACAGTGTCACAGTTCATGAGGTAGGCTCCTAAAAACCCTATGTTGAACATTTGGTGAAAATATTCCCCAAAACAACTGTTTTACAAGTGTGCGTTGAGCAGTTCCTATGCACGCTCGTAACTTCGATCATTTTTAATATTTTTATTCCAGATTTTCAGTATTGCCATTTTACTACACCTCCTTATGAATAGTACAACTGTCATTTTTCACATCTCACCCAAAATATGTTTTCGCACATGTAGCGCACAATGGCACAATCGGTGTGTGAAATCAATGTTCTGGACAGATTAATAAAATCACAGTGATACTGTTCATGAGCAGAGGTCTTAAACTGGCTACATTGAAAATTTGGTGACAAACGCCCATATAATTATTGTGTTACAAGTGTGCATTGTGTCAGATATGGCAAAACAAAAAGGAAAAAAATTAAGGGTAAAAATGTGCCACAGATTTGCCACAGAAATAGGAGTTGAGTGCCTCAGATGCTCTTTGGCAAATGAGAACCCTGCCACAGAACTTTGCTCTGATGTGCAGCAAGAAAAATTGGGGCCCTGCCTATAAGGCCCTACATGGACAGGGACCGTGCTATCTGCAAGATTTCCTTTGTCCCTACTACCCCCTTCGTTGTCTCCATTCCACCAGTGAGGGACTGCTAGAGATTCCCAGGGTTCATTTGACAGCTTCAGGAGCTAGATCATTTGCTTTTGCTGCTCCGACCCTGTGGAATTCTCTACCTTGTTGGGTTAGAGAGCGCTCATCCATTGAGGCCTTCAAATATGCTTTGAAAACTTATTTATTTGAGTTAGCATTTTTGAACACTTAAAGTTCTGCTATTTTATTATTTGTTTTATTATTTTACTGATTGTGGCACTATGTTTTACTGTTCTATTGTACAGCGCTATGGTCTCGCTGGAATAGTGTTCTATAAATAAAGATTGCTTGCTAGCTTACATTCCCAGCCATCTCTTTTGAGAACCATAGTGGTCTCTTTTTCATCTTGCTTTTGCTTACTTACCTGACACAGAGGTTTATTGTCTTCACTATCCCCACTTTTAGTTTCATCCACTGTCCCACTCAAGTCCCCCCTCCCGGGACTCTCTGAGGCATTCCCATATCTTTTTAAAACTGGCCCTCCTGAGGTCCAGAACCCTTACCTTAGTGTGGCTTGATTTTGTCAGTGCATATTGAATCACACTGTATGGTGATCACTAGTCCCCAGGAAAGCAGTCTTTCATGAAATTAAATCTATGGTCAAGTTCATGCTAGGCAATAGTAACAAGGGGGATGTAGAACACTGCTGGGAAAACTTAAAGAATGCCCTAAATACAGTTACTGAACAATGCACTGGTAACCTGTGATATGAGCGAGGGAATACAGGTAATTCAATATGCGCAAGTAGGGAAGAGCAACTGGAAGGCGAGTGACCGTTACTAAATGCCGACGGTTATTTTAGCGATGTTGTGGGAGGGCTAGGAATGGAGGGACTGATGTGGCAATGTATGTAGGGGGAAACTGTAGGGGCAGAATCGAGCTGCAGCGTGGCTCAGAGGGTAGGAGCACTGGCTGCAAGTGTGGAAACCCTGGGTTCGGGACGGGGTGTGGGCATTTCACAAATTTTGCTGGAGGCATTTTTTTTTCTCAAGTGTCCAACACCCCCCCCCGGAGTTGGTTATTTAATAGTTGGGGGTGTGGAGGGAGAAGCCCCTGCTGAGGGTGCAGAAGGTGTAGCCCCCCACACAAAACATAGCAATACAGCGGCTCCCATAGTTAAAGTACGTGCCGGTTGATGTTTTGAGAGCCACTATTGTGCTGATCGCCATATTAGTTTTCGGCGGCTTGTAGTCGTGGTTGTTGCAGTTGCGTATTTTGGTTTAGATGTTATCATATGGTTCCCAAGGCACTAGACAACTCAGCAAATCCAAAGGAAGGAAGAACCCTCCCTGGTTCTCCAAAGTGGTAGCAACCAAAATCAAGGAAAAAAAGAGGGCTTTTAAGCAGTACAAGGAAACAGAGTGGCACAGACAGAGAGGAATATAGAAACTGACTCAGGGAGGCAGGAAAAGCAATTCAGATAGCCAAAGCCCAAGCTGAGGAAAGGATAGCACACGAGGTTAGGAAGGGAGATCAAATGTTCTATAGATACATAAGGGAAAAAGAAAGACTAAAGGGGGAATAGTTCGACAGGCAATAAGGGAAGGCCAGCTGTTAGAGAAAGATGAAGACAAGGCAGAGTTGTTAAATGAATTCTTCTGCTCAGTCTTCACAGTGGAAAACGGTGGCAAAGAACCTTCACTAAGCAAGACAGAGCAGGATAGTGGAGGGGTAGACATGAGCCCTTTCACAAAGGAGAGGGTCTTAGAGGAGCTAAGCAAACTTAGGGTGGATAAAGCTATGGGGCCAGATGGTATCCACCCCAGAATATTAAAACAGAAGAGATGGCCACACTACTAGCAGAGCTATTCAATCAATCATTAACTGGAAAGTGGCAAAGTACCCCAAGACTAGAAAAGGGCAACAGTTGCACCCTTACACAAAAGTGGAAGCAAGGAAGAGGCAGGAAACTACCGCCCACTCGACCTGACCTCTATAGTAGGACAAATTATGGAAAGGAGAGAATAGTAGACTACCCAAAAGAAATAGGGAAACTCAACCCTAAACAGCATGGCTTCACAGCCAGGCACTCGTGCCAAACAAACATGACTGATTTCTTTGATGGGTTACCAAAGCAGTGGATCTGGGTGGGGCAGTGGATATGGTGTACCTAGACTTCAGCAAAGCATTTGACATTGTTCCACACAGGAGACTTGCTAACAAACTAGAGCACACAGGAGTCAAACAAAAACAGTAAACTGGTTTAGAAACTGGCTACAGAACAGGACCCAGAGAGTTTTGAACAATGGGACATTATCAGGGGAGGGAGGTGTGATCAGTGGAGTTTTACAGGGGTCTGTGCTGGGTCTGGTCCTCTTCAACATATTCATCAGTGACATCACTGATGAACTGGAGGGGAGGGTATGCCTGTTTGCAGATGATACAAAGCTCTGCAACAGGGTAGACACACAGGAGGGGGCATTAGGTATGGAAGTTGACCTGAGAAGACTGGAAGAATGGTTCATAAATTGGCAGTTAAAGTTTAACGCCAAGAAGTGTAAGGTAATGCACCTGGGAAAGCGGAACATAGGAAAAAAGTACATACTGGAAGGGCATCAATTAGAGAAGACAAAGATGGAATGGCATCTAGGTGTGATAATTACAAATGACTTAAAGGTAAAAAAACAATGCGAAAAAGCAGCACAGAAGCCAAGCAGTACCCTAGGATGCATAGGAAGTGGTATTACAAGCAGGATGTCATCATGCCACTCTACAGATCATTGGTGAGGTCACACCTGGAGTACTGTCTCCTGTTTTGGAGGACTTCAACCATCTGGAGACGGTGCAGAGAAGGGCTACTAAGATGGTGCAGGGGTTGCACCATGACCCATATGAGACAAGACTCAAAAAGTTTAATTTATTCTCCCTGGGACAGAGAAGAAACAGAGGGGGGCATGTCAGAAACATTTAACTAAATCAAAGGATTTAACACAACTCAAAGAAAATCTCTTCCAGGAAAACAGGGTGGCACGTACAAGAGGGCACAACTTGCATCTGGTGGGAGGCAAGTTTAAAATCGACTCTAGAAAGTACTTTTTCACAGAGAGAGTGACAGACCCATGGATTAGCCTACTACCAGAAGTAGTGGAATCAAAGACAGTAAGGGAATTCAAACTTGCATGGGACAGACAATGTGGGCAACCTAGGAAATAAATATAATGGGTGGGTAGCCATCATGGGCAGACTAGATGTATCACATGATCCCCATCTGCCGACCTTTTTCTTATGTTCTTGTGTTCTCTGTGTCGTCTGCAACACTGTCCCCATTGGTGAGTACAAGGTGCAATATTGCCCCCTCATGGGTGGGCTTTATTACGTGTTGCCTGAGGGAAGCTCCTGAAGGGATTCCAGGATGTCCCTGCTCCTAGCAGAAGCTCCGGATGGGATGCTACAATGTACTGTATATCTGGCAGACTTAAGTCCCCTCCCAGCAGCACCTCCCCCTTAAATGCCATATTTTGGATGGCTTCCACTAGAACCTTGTCCAACCCCCCCGTGTTGTGAGGTCTGTAGATCACACCAGTGTGAATTGTGGGTGAGTGGAGCTGGGTTGGCTGGGGAGGAGCCCATTTGCAGCATGCGCTGCTGCTCAAGGAAGTGATGACTGGGTGTCCTTGAGGCATCAAGGTGCTGAAGAAACAGAAAGGGCATCCTGATTAAGGGTCCCAGTCCTCACTGCCAGAATCCAGGACCAGGACTGAAAAATGTGGCTGCATGGCAGCAGGGCAGCTAGCCAGAGTGGTGGACTTTCTTTAGAATGAGGAGAAATGTCAAGAGGACCTGAACAAGCTGGCTGACTGGTCAGACTCTTGGAGCCTCAAACCCCGTGTAGTCAATTGAAGGTGTTAATTTAGGGTGCTATGCATGATTCCAGCATGCCCGTGGAAACCAGGTGCATTGGCATCATATGTGTGAATGTCATGGAGGGGAATCTGTGTGGCCGTCACCAAGGGGGCATGCACCTGATACGTGCCCAAACCCACAGCCACGCGAACAGCAATGCACCGGGGTGGGCCAGAGGCACGCCAGTACTACGTAGCATACTCAAAGCTGCAATGTCCTTCACACAGGTGGGCACAGTAGGGTGCAGGCTATTCCAGGCCTGACCCTGCCATAACCCACTGTGTGCCCCATGGGCAACACCCATTGGATATGAGGGGACAGGAAAAGAGTTCGCCATGCTGCCCCTGCCCATTAGGCAGTAAGAAAGGGTGGAGCAGTGGGACACACAAATGCCCAACGCAGCACCTGAGCAGCAGCACCAAGATAGTACGGTGTCAGGGGGGTCTGTGTCACTGCCTGGGGTACTGCTACAGTGGGGCGGAACACAGCTGCTGTTACAGGGGTGTGGGCCAGGAGCAGGGTCCATAGCCGTGTCCATTAGGGTGCCAGGTGGGCGCTACATGCCTAAGGCTAGGTGGGTGTGCAAACTGGCTGCAGGTGACATGCCACGTGGGTCCAAGTGCCTGCGGTAGGCATGATCTACCCCGCACCTGTGCCTCGCTGTGCAAGGGATCCATTGTGGGTCCTGGGATGGACATCCCATTGAATGTCCGCCTGGGACCACGATGCCACCCCCAGCTGCTCTGCAGCATCCTGCACACCGGGGTAGGAGTCACAAACAGGTGGACATCAGTTGTGCATACCAGCATGTGCGCACCTGTTGGCAGGTGTGCAGCTATGAGGGCGAGATATGCACGTTTTCTGCCTACCCCTGCCCACATCGCGCATAGGACCCACTGAGAGGAAAAACAGAGGCACTCCTCTTGCTGCCACCAAGGAGAAACATATTTGTGCGTGTGATTATCTAGGAGTGCTGCTACTGTGGAACTCTCAAGGAGAAAAAAGGACCTGGGGGTTATAACAGACATGGAGCTGTAACAGGACCAGCAGTGTGTGGTCACTGTCAAGTGGGGCAGCAGAATGCTTGGGTGCATCAAAAGGTAGGAGGGGGCCAGCAGAGCAGGGAAAGTAATCCTGTTAGTTTACAAGTCCATGGTCAGGCCCCACCTGGAGTACTTTATGCAGTTTTGTTCTTCTACATGAAGAGGTCATTGAGGCAGATAATAGGGTGCAACACGTGGCCACCAAAAAGGTTCAGCAAGATTGGGTGACAAAAACTGTGAGGAGGGGCTAGAGGCCCTTATCTTGTTCACCAGGAAGAAAAAGAGACTATATGGGGACACTGATTTTAGTGTTTTGCATACTCAAGGGTATCAACTGGATCAAATGGTCAGAGACAGATTATCTGGTGTCCTGCAGCAAGATGTGAGGACATGCCTTGAAGTTCAGGGGTGGACATTTTGGGGTAACGTTAGAAGGCACTTTTTCTAAGACAGAGTGGTGAGCCTATGTAACAGCCTGCCAGCTGAAACAGTGTACATGAAGACAGTACAGCCTTTCAAGGTAAGCCTGCACAAATGTTTGTTTACCTAGGAAAGCACCAGGATACCCTGGGAAGTACAATGGCTCTGGAATCCCTATAGATTGATCCACTTTTGCATAGCATACTTATTTAACTGCTGCTTATGAAGTGGGGAAAATATGATCGACCTAGAGTGCCTTCTGACTTTAAAGTACTATTTATTCTCACTTTATACAGGTCACAAAAAGGACCCTAAACGAATTGTAGAACAGCTTGAACAATGACGGATGACATCACATTGACCTCTGCTGCAGTCAAAACAGAACAGTGAAATTGAAAGGAAACATTTAAATCATCATAAAATGCTCTAATTTAAAAGCTTTGCAGTTTGTGATTGACAGTATAAAGTGGATACACAATGGCCTGACTCAGAAAAAGCTATTTGTCATCACTTGTGTAGAGTCCAGACTTGAGATATGCACTCAGTTCTGCCACTCATGAGTTATAGTCCTGCCCGCTCACATGTGAAAATACATGTCCCATTCTGAGACAGCCCATTGCGGATCCCATATATGTGCCAGCCACAAGGGATGTCTCCTACTGTGTAAGAATGCCATATCAGACATTTCAAGGAGAGGAGCTGAGTGGTTCTGTCTGCCCAAGCTGTGAGAGATGATACTCTTAAATACTGTGAGAGACATCGCGCACAGCACATATAGACTTATAAATCCCTTGAGTTAGCCAAAGGTATTTATATTTTACGAGAGTATCACTTCCCCTGCCCTGTCTCTGAAGCGTTTCCCTGTACTCCAAAATAAGGAGGAACTACTACCGAAGTTGTTTTGGTGAATGTGCCAAAATTCAACACTTTTACCTTTGATTCGGCCCAGATGAGCTTTTGGGAGGTACAGGTCAATATGTCGTATGCTCCTCCTCCCAGACATTTTGTTTTACCCACCTCATTTGCATCCCACCCTTCTCCTTCCCAGAGACATTTTGTTTTACCCACCTCACTCGTTTCCCACCCTCCTCCTCCTCCCAGTGACCTTTTGTTTTACCCACCTCACTCATTTCCCACCCTCCTCCTCCAAGAGACATTTTCTTTTACCCACCTCACTCATTCCCACCCTCCTCCTCCTCCTTCTCCCAGAGACATTTTGTTTTACCCAGTTCACTCATTTCCCACTATCCTCCCAGTGGCCTTTTGTTTTACCCACCTCACTCATTTCCCACCCTCCTTCTCCCAGTGAACTTTTGTTTTACCCACCTCACTCATTTCCAACCCTCATCCTCCTCCTACCAGTGACCTTTTGTTTTACCCACCTCAATAATTTCCCACCCTCCTCCTCCCCCCAAACATTTTGTTTTACCCACCTCACTCATTTCCCACCCTCCTCCTCCGAGAGACATTTTGTTTTACCCACCTCACTCGTTTCCCACCCTCCTCCTCTCAAACATTTTGTTTTACCCACCTCACTCATTTCCCACCCTCCTCCTCCCAGAGCCATTTTATTTTACCCACCTCACTCGTTTCCAACTCTCCTCCTCCTCCTCCCAGAGACATTTTGTTTTCCCACCTCGCTCATTTCCCACCTCCTCCTCCCAGACATTTTGTTTTCCCCACCTCACTCATTTCCACCCTCCTCCTCCCAGACATTTTGTTTTCCCACCTCACTCATTTCCCACCCTCCTCCCAGACATTTTGTTTTCCCCACCTCACTCATTTCCCACCCTCCTCCTCCCAGACATTTTGTTTTACCCACCTCACTCATTTCCCACCCTCCTCCTCCTCCCAGACATTTTGTTTTACCTACCTCACTCATTTCCCACCCTCCTCCTCCCAGAGACATTTTGTTTTACCCACCTCACTCATTTCCCACCCTCCTCCTCCCAAACATTTTGTTTTATCCACCTCACTCATTTCCCAC
Source organism: Neoceratodus forsteri (assembly GCA_016271365.2). Lineage (NCBI taxonomy): Eukaryota > Metazoa > Chordata > Ceratodontiformes > Ceratodontidae > Neoceratodus > Neoceratodus forsteri. The sequence continues at coordinate 108,474,374 of CM028137.1, forward strand.
CCTCCTCCTCCCAGAGACATTTTGTTTTACCCACCTCACTCATTTACCACTCTCCTCCTCCTCCCAGAGACATTTTGTTTTTCCCCACCTCACTCATTTCCCACCCTCCTTCTCCCAGTGGTCTTTTGTTTTCCCCACCTCACTCATTTCCCACCCTCCTCCTCCCAGATATTTTGTTTTACCCACCTCACTCATTTCCCACCCTCCTTCTCCCAGACATTTTGTTTTACCTACCTACTCATTTCCCACCCTCCTCCTCCCAGAGACATTTTGTTTTACCCACCTCACTCATTTACCACTCTCCTCCTCCTCCCAGAGACATTTTGTTTTTCCCCACCTCACTCATTTCCCACCCTCCTTCTCCCAGTGGTCTTTTGTTTTACCCACCTCACTCATTTCCCACCCTCCTCCTCCCAGAGACATTTTGTTTTACCCACCTCACTCATTTCCCACCCTTCTCCTTCCAGACATTTTGTTTTACCAACCTCACTCATTTCCCACCCTCCTCCTCCCAGAGACGTTTTGTTTTACCCACCTCACTCATTTCCCACCCTCCTTCTTCCAGACATTTTGTTTTACCCACCTCACTCATTTCCCACCGTCCTCCTCCCAGTGGCCTTTTGTTTTACCCACCTCACTCATTTCCCACCCTGCTCCTCCCAGAGACATTTTGCTTTACCCACCTCACTCATTTCCCACCCTCCTCCTCCCAGAGACATTTTATTTTACCCACCTCACTCATTTCCCACTCTCCTCCTCCTCCCAGAGACATTTTGTTTTCCCCACCTCACTCATTTCCCACCCTCCTCCTCCCAGACATTTTGTTTTCCCCACCTCACTCATTTCCCACCCTCCTCCTCCCAGACATTTTGTTTTCCCCACCTCATCATTTCCCACCCTCCTTCCTCCCAGAGACATTTTGTTTTCCCCACCTCACTCATTTCCCACCCTCCTCCTCCCAGAGACATTTTGTTTTCCCCACCTCACTCATTTCCCACCCTCCTCCTCCCAGAGACATTTTATTTTACCCACTTCACTCATTTCCCACCCTCCTCCTCCCAAACATTTTGTTTTATCCACCTCACTCATTTCCCACCCTTCTTCTCCCAGACATTTTGTTTTCCCACCTCACTCATTTCCCACCCTCCTCCTCCCAGACATTTTGTTTTCCCCACCTCACTCATTTCCCACCCTCCTCCTCCCAGATATTTTGTTTTACCCACCTCACTCATTTCCCACCCTCCTCCTCCCAGACATTTTGTTTTACCTACCTACTCATTTCCCACCCTCCTCCTCCCAGAGACATTTTGTTTTACCCACCTCACTCATTTACCATTCTCCTCCTCCTCCCAGAGACATTTTGTTTTCCCACCTCACTCATTTCTCCCCCTCCTCCCAGAGACATTTTGTTTTACCCACCTCACTCATTTCCCACCCTTCTCCTTCCAGACATTTTGTTTTACCAACCTCACTCATTTCCCACCCTCCTCCTCCCAGACATTTTGTTTTCCCCACCTAACTCATTTCCCACCCTCCTCCTCCCAAGACATTTTGTTTTCCCACCTCACCATTTCCCACTCTCCTCCTCCCAGAGACATTTTGTTTTCCCACCTCACTCATTTCCCACCCTCCTCCTCCCAGAGACATTTTATTTTACCCACTTCACTCATTTCCCACCCTCCTCCTCCCAAACATTTTGTTTTATCCACCTCACTCATTTCCCACCCTCCTTCTCCAAGACATTTTGTTTTCCCCACCTCACTCATTTCCCACCCTTCTCCTTCCAGACATTTTGTTTTACCAACCTCACTCATTTCCCACCCTCCTCCTCCCAGAGACGTTTTGTTTTACCCACCTCACTCATTTCCCACCCTCCTTCTTCCAGACATTTTGTTTTACCCACCTCACTCATTTCCCACCGTCCTCCTCCCAGTGGCCTTTTGTTTTACCCACCTCACTCATTTCCCACCTGCTCCTCCCAGAGACATTTTGTTTTACCCACCTCACTCATTTCCCACCCTCCTCCCAGAGACATTTTATTTTACCCACCTCACTCATTTCCCCTCCTCCTCCTCCAGAGACATTTTGTTTTCCCCACCTCACTCATTTCCCCTCTCCTCCTCCCAGACATTTTGTTTTCCACCTCACTCATTTCCCACCCTCCTCCTCCCAGACATTTTGTTTTCCCACCTCACTCATTTCCCACTCTCTCTTCCTCCCAGAGACATTTTGTTTTCCCCCACCTCACTCATTTCACCCTCCTCCTCCCAGAGACATTTTATTTTACCCACTTCACTCATTTCCCACCCTCCTCCTCCCAAACATTTGTTTTATCCACCTCACTCATTTCCCACCCTCCTTCTCCCAGACATTTTGTTTTCCCCACCTCACTCATTTCCCACCCTCCTCCTCCCAGATATTTTGTTTTACCCACCTCACTCATTTCCCACCCTCCTCCTCCCAGACATTTTGTTTTACCTACCTACTCATTTCCCACCCTCCTCCTCCCAGAGACATTTTATTTTACCCACCTCACTAATTTCCCACTCTCCTCCTCCTCCCAGAGACATTTTGTTTTCCCCACCTCACTCATTTCCCACCCTCCTCCTCCCAGTGACCTTTTGTTTTCCCCACCTCACTCATTTCCAACCCTCATCCTCCTCCTCCTCCCAGTGACCTTTTGTTTTACCCACCTCACTCATTTCCCACCCTCCTCCTCCCAGAGACATTTTATTTTACCCACTACACTCATTTCCCACCCTCCTCCTCCCAAACATTTTGTTTTATCCACCTCACTCATTTCCCACCCTCCTTCTCCAAGACATTTTGTTTTCCCCACCTCCTCATTTCCCACCTCCTCCTCCCAGATATTTTGTTTTACCCACCTCACTCATTTCCCCCTCCTCCTCCCCAGACATTTTGTTTTACCTACCTACTCATTTCCCACCCTCCTCCTCCCAGAGACATTTTGTTTTACCCACCTCACTCATTTACCACTCTCCTCCTCCTCCCAGAGACATTTTGTTTTTCCCCACCTCACTCATTTCCCACCCTCCTCCTCCCAGAGACATTTTGTTTTACCCACCTCACTCATTTCCCACCCTTCTCCTTCCAGACATTTTGTTTTACCAACCTCACTCATTTCCCACCCTCCTCCTCCCAGAGACGTTTTGTTTTACCCACCTCACTCATTTCCCACCCTCCTTCTTCCAGACATTTTGTTTTACCCACCTCACTCATTTCCACCGTCCTCCTCCCAGTGGCCTTTTGTTTACCCACCTCATTTCCCACCCTGCTCCTCCCAGAGACATTTTATTTTACCCACCTCACTCATTTCCCACCCTCCTCCTCCCAGAGACATTTTATTTTACCCACCTCACTCGTTTCCCACTCTCCTCCTCCCAGAGACATTTTGTTTTCCCCACCTCACTCATTTCCCACCCTCCTCCTCCCAGACATTTTGTTTTCCCCACCTCACTCATTTCCCACCCTCCTCCTCCCAGACATTTTGTTTTCCCCACCTCACTCATTTCCCACTCTCCTCTTCCTCCCAGAGACATTTTTTTCCCCACCTCACTCATTTCCACCCCCTCCTCCCAGAGACATTTTATTTTACCCACTTCACTCATTTCCCACCCTCCTCCTCCCAAACTATTTGTTTTATCCACCTCACTCATTTCCCACCCTCCTTCTCCCAAGACATTTTGTTTTCCCACCTCACTCATTTCCCCTCTCCTTCCAGACATTTTGTTTTACCAACCTCACTCATTTCCCACCCTCCTCCTCCCAGACATTTTGTTTTACCCACCTCACTCATTTCCCACCCTCCTTCTTCCAGACATTTTGTTTTACCCACCTCACTCATTTCCCACCGTCCTCCTCCCAGTGGCCTTTTGTTTTACCCACCTCACTCATTTCCCACCCTGCTCCTCCCAGAGACATTTTGTTTTACCCACCTCACTCATTTCCCACCCTCCTCCTCCCAGAGACATTTTATTTTACCCACCTCACTCATTTCCCACTCTCCTCCTCCTCCCAGAGACATTTTGTTTTCCCCACCTCACTCATTTCCCACCCTCCTCCTCCCAGACATTTTGTTTTCCCCACCTCACTCATTTCCCACCCTCCTCCTCCCAGACATTTTGTTTTCCCCACCTCACTCATTTCCCACTCTCCTCTTCCTCCCAGAGACATTTTGTTTTCCCCACCTCACTCATTTCCCACCCTCCTCCTCCCAGAGACATTTTATTTTACCCACTTCACTCATTTCCCACCCTCCTCCTCCCAAACATTTTGTTTTATCCACCTCACTCATTTCCCACCCTCCTTCTCCCAGACATTTTGTTTTCCCCACCTCACTCATTTCCCACCCTCCTCCTCCCAGATATTTTGTTTTACCCACCTCACTCATTTCCCACCCTCCTCCTCCCAGACATTTTGTTTTACCTACCTACTCATTTCCCACCCTCCTCCTCCCAGAGACATTTTATTTTACCCACCTCACTAATTTCCCACTCTCCTCCTCCTCCCAGAGACATTTTGTTTTCCCACCTCACTCATTTCCCACCCTCCTCCTCCCAGTGACCTTTTGTTTTCCCCACCTCACTCATTTCCAACCCTCATCCTCCTCCTCCTCCCAGTGACCTTTTGTTTTACCCACCTCACTCATTTCCCACCCTCCTCCTCCCAGAGACATTTTATTTTACCCACTACACTCATTTCCCACCCTCCTCCTCCCAAACATTTTGTTTTATCCACCTCACTCATTTCCCACCCTCCTTCTCCAAGACATTTTGTTTTCCCCACCTCACTCATTTCCCACCCTCCTCCTCCCAGATATTTTGTTTTACCCACCTCACTCATTTCCCACCTCCTCCTCCAGACATTTTGTTTTACCTACCTACCATTTCCACCCTCCTCCTCCCAGAGACATTTTATTTTACCCACCTCACTAATTTCCACTCTCCTCCTCCTCCCAGAGACATTTTGTTTTCCCCCCTCACTCATTTCCCACCCTCCTCCTCCCAGTGACCTTTTGTTTTCCCCACCTCACTCATTTCCAACCCTCATCCTCCTCCTCCTCCCAGTGACCTTTTGTTTTACCCACCTCACTAATTTCCCACCCTCCTCCTCCCAAACATTTTGTTTTACCCACCTCACTCATTTCCCACCCTCTTCCTCCCAAACATTTTGTTTTATCCACCTCGCTCATTTCCCACCCTCCTCCTCCCAGAGACATTTTGTTTTACCCACCTCACTCATTTACCACCCTCCTCCTCCCAGAGACATTTTATTTTGCCCACCTCATTCATTTACCACTCTCCTCCTCCTCCCAGAGACATTTTGCTTTTCCCCACCTCACTCATTTCTCACCCTCCTTCTCCCAGTGGCCTTTTGTTTTACCCACCTCACTCATTTCCCACCCTCCTCCTCCCAGAGACATTTTGTTTTACCCACCTCACTCATTTCTAACCCTCCTCCTTCCAGACATTTTGTTTTACCCACCTCACTCATTTCCCACCCTCCTCCTCCCAGAGACATTTTGTTTTACCCACCTCACTCATTTCCCACCCTCCTCCTCCCAGTGACCTTTTGTTTTACCCACCCCACTCATTTCCCACCCTGCTCCTCCCAGAGACATTTTGTTTTACCCACCTCACTCATTTCCCACCCTCCTCCTTCCAGACATTTTGTTTTAACCACCTCACTCATTTCCCACCCTGCTCCTCCCAGAGACATTTTGTTTTCCCCACCTCACTCATTTCCCACCCTCCTCCTCCCAGAGACATTTTGTTTTACCCACCTCACTCATTTCCCACCCTCCTCCTTCCAGACATTTTGTTTTACCCACCTCACTCATTTCCCACTCTCCTCCTCCCAGTGGCCTTTTGTTTTACCCACCTCACTCATTTCCCACCCTGCTCCTCCCAGAGACATTTTGTTTTACCCACCTCACTCATTTCCCACCCTCCTCCTCCTCTCAGAGACTTTTTGTTTTATCCACCTCACTCATTTCTGACCCTCCTCCTCCCAGTGGCCTTTTGTTTTATTAACAACAAAAAAACAGCTGGTGGCACTGTGCCAGGCACTGACTGTGTTTTATTCTAAACATTGGACTGGAGGAGGAGAAAAAGATGTGAAGGACTGGGGTGGCCAAGAGAGTGGCTGACATGTGCCACTTACCCCCATTTATAGCACGCTAAACCCCAATAGCAATAACTAAAGTGTCTTTGGCTAAAATGTCAAAGCCAATCAGAAGTTGTAAACTGCCACATCCACTCGCCGGTACTCCAGTGTTCTTGCTGAGGTGGCAACTGCACGGTAAGCGGGCCTGCAGTTTTGAGTGCTGATTGGCTGAAATCATGCAAGGGATTTTAAACAATCAACAAATAAACATCTGTGAAAGAGTAAATGGGTTGGTTTCAGACTCAGTTGCGTGGACACTGACCATTCAGCTTTGGGTACCTGGGGTTCCTCCCGCAGGACACCAGAACATGACATGAATCTTACAGGTTGTCAATTCAGAGATAATATTAGAAGACCCATCTCCCAGGAGGTGTTGAACCTATAGAACAGCCTATCAGTGGAGACAGTGGATATGAAGGCAGAACAGGCCAGTAAGGTAAGCCTGAACAAATTGGTGCTTACCAATGGAATCAAGTGATAGCTTGGGTCATAGAGTGCGAAGGGAATCACAGGATAGTGTGGGTCATATAGTGGGAAGGGAATCACGGGACAGTGTGGGTCACAGAGTGCGAAGAGAATCACAGGATAGTGTGGGTCATAGAGTGTGAAGGGAATCACAGGATTGTGTGGGTCATAGAGTGGGAAGGGAATCACAGGATAGTGTGGGTCACAGAGTGCAAAAGGAATCACAGGATAGTGTGGGCCATAGAGTGTGAAGAGAATCACAGGATAGTGTGGGTCATAAAGTGCGAAGGGAATCACAGGATAGTGTGGGACATAGAGTGGGAAGGGAATCACAGGATACTGTGGGTCATAGAGTGTGAAGGGAATCACAGGATACTGTGGGTCATAGAGTGTGAAGGGAATCACAGGATAGTGTGGGTCATAGAATGCGAAGGGAATCACAGGATAGTGTGGGTCATAGAGTGCGAAGGGAATCACAGGATAGTGTGGGTCATAGAGTGCGAAGGGAATCACAGGATAGTGTGGGTCATAGAGTGTGAAGGGAATCCCTATAAATCAGTATGTTTGCTTGGTATACTTACTCAAACTAATCACAGCATCAATCTTCTACCTATAGTTATAAAATGATAAGAAAACATTTAGAAATTTCATTGGTTGAGAAATGTCCTTTGGCCATGCATTAAATCTCGATAAATGCATGGTCAGGTGCCAAGTCTCAGTTTTCTCCCTAAAAAAAGCTACTCACAGCCATTTTGTAAGTGTAATAAGCCACTCCAGCGTGGACATCATAATATTTTAATGCATGTCTCAGGAGCATAAGGACACTCCACCTTTGGCCTCATGCCTTTCTACACTCCTTGGATTTAAATTAAAATCCTGTAACACACCTGTCATAGCTTATTACTTACGTGCCTAGTGTCTTGGAATGCTCTGTCTGCCCTTATTTGTAGCATCTCTTGTTCATTGCCATCTGTTTCAACATTAACTAAATGGCACAGAAATGCCACACCTTCTGTCAAACCTTGATGTTTAACGCAAGACTTTTGAACTATATACAAACATACATACAAACATACAAAGAAGCCAGCAGAAGAAGACCATTTGATCTATCAAGTCTGCTCATATTGTAAGGTCCATAGCTTGAGCTAATGTCCCTGCCCTCCCTCCCCACTCCTCTCATCCTCCCTACTCATGACCCTTACCCTCCCCCTATGCTTGTCCCAGCCTCTCTTAAAGCTGCCCACTGTCTTCAATGAGATTACCTCTTCTGGCAGTGCATTCCAAGTGTCCACCACCCTCTCTGTGAAGAAGTGCTTCCTGATCTCCCTTCTAAACTTCCCATCCTCCAGCTTAAGACTGTACCCCCTTGTGTTATGCTGCTAGTATACAAGTATTGACCAGAGTCAGGGGATATAATGGGAAAATATTGACCCTACGAGATGGACTATTGCCTGACAGCGCTTATATTACCCAAAGCCAAAGCCTAAATATGAATATTGAAAGTCAATAGTTAAATAGTTAATCACGAGGGTCAATTTTTTTCCCACTATATCCTTAAAGAAATCTGGTCAGTATGTGTTGTATTAGATCTTATTTCACTAAATTTAAATGCCCCCTCCCACAAACACAGGAGTCTTGCGATGGCCCATTAACCTGGCATTTTTTTTTTTTTAAAGAGAAAGACAAGTGGCAAATATAGAAGCATAGAAACAAAGAATTAGATGGCAGATAAGGACCACTTGGTCCATCCAGTCTGCTCATTTTTTACTGTATATGGTGTCACAGCAGAGACTGCTTGATCTCTGGCTCTCCCACCTCTCCCTTCCACAAAGATTCCCTTATACCTATCCCACATGATTATTTTTTTAAATTGTATTAACCCCTTAGCTCCCCAGTCCTTATTTTTACTTTTAGCCTCATTTGTTGTTCTCCATGCTTAGATTCTTCATTTGGGAGCTGGCATCATGTTGTCCGAGGAAACAAGCAGAAAGAGAGATTGTGTGTGCATTCGGTACATCAATGGCACTTAGTACTTTTTGAACTATTGTCCATCATCAGAAATTATTGCCCATTACTAAGAAAAAAAACAGGGCAATAGTTCTTACTAAATACTGCCATGTGACTTGGTTTCAACCAATCACATGACAGTATTATGATCTAAGGTTACATAGTTGCATCTATTGTGTATTTAGATCTTGCATATTGTATTGCAGTATTTGTGGGTAGTACAGTACTTGCATATTGTACTGCAGTATCTGTGTGCAGGACAGTACTTGCATGTTGTGCTGCATTATCTGTGTGCAGGAGAGTACTTGCCTATTGTACTGCAGTATCTGTGTGCAGGACAGTACTTGCATATTGTACTGCAGTATCTGTGTGCAGGACAGTATTTGCATATTGTACTGCAGTATCTGTGTGCAGGAGAGTACTTGCATATTGTACTGCAGTATCTGTGTGCAGGACAGTACTTGCATATTGTACTGTAGTATCTGTGTGCAGGACAGTACTTGCATATTGTACTGCAGTATCTGTGTGCAGGACAGTTCTTGCATATTGTACTGCAGTATCTGTGTGCAGGACAGTGCTTTCATATTGCACTGCAGTAGCTGTGTGCAGGACAGTACTTGCATATTGCACTGCAGTAGCTGTGTGCAGGACAGTACTTGCATATTGTACTGCAGTATCTGTGTGCAGTACAGTACTTACATAAAAATGGAGAAACAGGTCTGCAGGCAGCAAAAGACCTGTGGTTTATCTGCTCAGCCCGGATACCCATGCTAATAGGTGTGGCATACTCAGACTAGATGGAGAATCCTGAGAACACCCCCTGATGGGACCATATGCCCCCTCCTGCTGCCCTGAATCTGTCCCAGTTGGACATGAACCAAACTACAGATTTAGCATTTACCAGACCACTAGGTAAACAGCTCCACTGGGCCAGTCCATGAAGAAGTTCTTTCTAACCTCCTGTCTGAATCTGCCCCCTCCACCACCAACTTGTAATTATACCCCTTGGAATTCATCTCCTCACCTGTTTCAAACATCTCTGAGGAGTCTACCCTGTTAATCCCAAGGTTTTTGTCGTACCCCCTTTTCTCTTCTGATCTCTAGGGAATACATAGTCAAGCTTTGCAACTTTTCCTCATATGATTTCCCTTGTGACCCTGTTTATTTTTTTGTCTAGCTCCTTTGGAATTTCACCAACCTGTCCCGAGCCTTCTTTAAATGTGGTTCCCAGAACTGAACACTTACGCATTGCATTTAAAGCATTCAGTATGTCTATATAACTAACACCTGCAGTTTGCTGAAACTGCTTGCATGTCTACCAGTTTTTTGGCGTGCCCCCTAACTCTTAGGTTTTCTTCATTCAATTTCTATTTGAGCCTTCCAGTAATGTAGGATAATTTACAATCCTGGATACCTGAAGTAGGTCTCTCTGTATCCTTCTCTTTTCTAGGCTAAAAAGGCCACCTTCTTTTAATCTTTCATCCTGGCCCACATCCTCAAGTGTTGACCCACTAATCTGGTTGCCCTTGTTTTAACCCTCCCTACTTTGCTGGATGCATCATGTGGGTCATGGAGACACTGTCTGTAACAATTAAAACAAGCATTTGTCAATGCCGAATGTTGTTGTGCTTGCGTTGGCAGTGGCGGAGCTAGAGACGCATAACACTGTGATTTTGTTAATGTGTCCCAAAAGGTGATTTTGCTCAGCGAGCACGCCATTGTGCTCCACACCTGCAGAAACGCATTTTGGGCAGGCTGTGAAAAATGGCAGCTGGACTGTTGATAAGGAGGTGTGCACAAATGCCAGTGGTGAAAATGTGGCATGAAAATATTGCAGACTGAGGAAGTTACAAGGGTGCGTGGAAACTGCGCAGTGCACACTTACAACACAGTCATTGTATGGACTTTCGGCACCAAATTTTCAACATAGGCATTTTAGGACCTCTGCTCATAAATATTGTCACTGTCATTTCCTCAAACTGTCCTGAAAACTGAAAACCGGATGTGCGAAAACACATTTCAGCCAGCTGTACTGTTCATAAGGAGGTATGGAAAAATGCCAATGATGAACAGCTGGAGTGAAACTATTACAAATTCACAAAGTCACAAGCGTGCGTGCAAACTGCACAATGCACGCTCATAAAACACTCATTTTATTGACTTTTGTCCCCAAATTTTCAACATAGGCATTTTAGGACATCTGCTAATGAACAGTGTCACTGCCATTTTCATAATGTGTCTCAAACATAGGCTTTTCACAGCGACCACACTATTCTGGTCAGGATGTGAAAAATGACAGCTGTACTGTTCATTAGGAGGTGCAGAACAATGGCACTGTTGAAAATCTGGAGTGAAAACATTATAAGTTTGCGAACTTACGAGTGTGCATGCAAACTGCGCAACGCACACTCATAACACAATCATTTTATGGAGTATTGTCACCAAATTTTCAACACAGGCATTTTAGGACCTCTGCTCATGAACAGTCTCACTGTCATTTTCGTAATGATTTTGCAGAGCGACCGTGCTATTCTGTACCAGAAGTGCGAAAACACATTTCAGCCAGGGTGTGAAAAATGACAGCTGTATGGTTCACAAGAAAGTGTGGTAAAATGCCAATGCTGAGAATCTGGCGTGAAAATATTGCGAATTGCTAATTTACTTAGCCGCAAGGTGAAGCAACCCGCAACACACCGTAAAACAGTCATTGTTTGGATTTTTCCCACCAAATTTGCAACATAGGCTTTTTGAGAGCCTCCATGAACAGTGGCACTGTCATTTTGTTACTTAGCCCCAAAAGGTGATTCTGGGCGGTGACTGCGAAATCACCTTTCTGGACCAAATAACGCCATGACAGTGCAAGAATTCATGAGGAGGGGTCCCAAAAGCCCCATGTTTAAAATTTGGGGCCAAAATTCCCAAAAATTCCTGAGATATGCAGCAAAGTTAAAAAACCTATTTATTCCATTATACAGCTTACGGCATTTCTTCAGTTCGCAGTCAGCTTTGAAGAGTGCAAGCGTGTTCCGGTCCACCGTGATCGTCGCGCCAGACTCTGGAGAAAGTATGGGGTGAGGGGTTGTGGGGAGGCAGGGTGCACAGAGGGTGGGTGCGTGGGGGGCAAGGAGACTACGAGGGACGGTTTTCTTTTACAGATGAACAAAAACAAAGACATCGCGGGACAGTTCTTTTGTTTCAGGGGAGGCACGCTGGGGTGGGCTCCCAGTGGGCCACCTAAATGTTTTGGGGGTCTGTAGCCGACGGGGGATTGGGCGCCCTTGCTGGCACACAACACAGGGGGGATGTTATGCCGACGGGGATTGGGCATCCCCATCAGCACACAAAGAAAGAGGTGGGTGGCTGAGCCAAGGGGGATTGGGCACCCCCCTCGGCATTTAACAATGGGGGGGTGATTTATGCCGACAGGGAGTGGGCGCCCCTATTGGCACATACAGAGGGTTGGGGGAAACTGACAGGGGAATTGAGCACCCTTGAAGTCAGCAGTTTGGCAGCCACTGTACTGCCATGCTCATAATGTCAGTGAGCACATCCAGGGAAGGTCCGCTGCATCTGACGAGCTTTGCTCAGATTGCAGCGGACCTTTCCTTAGATGTGCTCACCACATTATGTATGCATGGTGTGGCGCAAGCATGCAGGCTGATTAGGGAATGAGGGACTCACCTACTGGTGTGTGCCCTGCATTCGCCCAACAGCGAATGTGCGTCCAAAGCTGCACTACCACAAGATGTTGGCTGCGCAAGCACGCCAACATAAAAAGTAGTTGTTTCTGTTTTCTCAGGTGGCAGTAGGGTAGGCCATGCTGACTGCCAGACTTACAGACCTCAAAAAATACATTACATGACCGGTTTGTGTGCATAGCAGTAGCATTACCACCAGGGGTGAAATTGGGAAGGAACTCAGTTCCACCTCTTCTTTTTTTTTTTTTTAACTATTTTTCCCTTCGGTCACCGTGTGTTGGGCCCCATTGGCCAACACTGCCCTGTTCCAGTCCTGCTGTGCTCCTCTCTTACTGGACACCTGTTCCCCTGCCTCATCCGTGACTCACCTGTGAGGTATCCCCCCAGTCATGACCCCCCAGGGCAGGCCACCATCTCTCCTCGGTGAACATCCTACTTATGTAGTACCAGGCACAGGCGGAGGTAGAGGATGGGGCGCTCAGGCCCAGAGAGCATTAGCCAGCGGAGGACAGGGTGGGCTCCTGAGGTGTCTTCCTCCCAACGCTCGGGGATTTTTCTGATTTACGTGATCACCCCCTGGAGGCACAGACATGCAATGACATCCAGCATGGGTACGAGATCACTCCTGCACTCCTCCCACTGACGTCCGCCGTTGCATCCCCTGATTCCTTACATGGCCCTGGCTGTGTACAGCATGCCTCTGCATGGTGTCGCTGCTGCCTTGGATCCACGACTCACCACTCTCTGAGAAAGGAGAGCTGTCCATTGGATGCTCAAACCTCTCTCCCATGGCCAACCCCAGCAACCCGAGCTTGCACCCAACCCCTGGTCACCAGCGTAGTAAGAGATAAGGTGCCAGCACCTCAGCCCTCTACACCACCGGACCAGCCCTTGTTCCACCTCTTCTGAGGCCTTTTTTTATTGAATACTATGGAAGGTTCCACCTCATAGGGATGACAGTTCCACCTAATACAAATGTAGAGATTAGAGCTCCACCTCCTAAATATTTCCAATTTAACCACTGGTTACCACTCGTGATGTCCGTGACCCAGGATGAGGAGCAAGCCTGTGTCATTGGGGACTGGTCAAAGGGAGGAGGCTTACGCATCCCACAGAATGCTCTGCTCCTCCTCCAGTGAGGGAGAACAGTACCCTCCGCTGCCATACCACCCTCTTGGTGACCACAGGTGATCACTGATGGTGGAAGCAGGAGCCACAATAAGTGGGAAGATGCCTCCTTATGGTGGTATAAGCATTCTCTGCATGCGTGTGCCACTGCTGTCTGAGCCTACAAGGTGTCTGTAGGACCCAGGGATGGAAAAGCAGAAATACCATCCGACTGCAGGAGGATGAAGCGATGATTCTCTGTAGGCTTCACACCCCCTACAGGACACTCACCTTCTATTGAGTATGACCTCACAAAGGGGCTTGTGAAACCCCAGTGGCCATGTCACAGGGGATGAGCAGTGGGGTAATGGAGACAAAGGACCAAACCCCAGAAACGGTGTGTGTGATGGAGCTGGGGGAGATGCTGTCGACTGCAGATAGGGGCAGGCCAGGTAGAGGAAGTAAAAAGTACTCCATACATAACAACCACTGTCCAGCTGTGATAAACAAGAGTTCAACATTGTTCTTTGCGTGATATCATAACATCACTCAATGAACTCACAAAATGACGACTCTATTCATCATGGTTAGGCAGCGGTTATAATCAATATCAGAAAACCTTATTATTGAGTCCACAAGAGCAAATGTCTGTCTTTTCCTTTGATTCTCTCCCTCCCTCCCTCCACTCTCTACTGTGGCTCTTCTCTGAATCATCAACCTGCTTATCCAGAAGCCCCTCATACTGTACCTGATGCTCAAATAACAGAGTGGGTGATCAACTGCATGCCCTTTTCTAACTTCTTTTACAATGCATAGTTTGGGCAGCGTGACCTGTCCTCGGATAAGGAGTGGACAGGGCACTGTCTGAATCCACTGTCTGTTCTAAACAGATGGTGCTGTATTCAAGCCTTCAGATATTGTGGCGGATCAGATAGTATTATCCTAAAAACCTTAATCAGGAACCAACCAGCCAAAGTGACGAGTGCAAAAATAGTTTCAAACACAGCTGGGGCAGAGTTAGAGGATTAATAGTCACTGGGTGGGTAACTACAAAGCATGGGTGAGGGGGTGATGGCATAAACTCATCAATGCAATAGCTCATTGGGTAGCATAGTGTAAAACAGGGCAGACTGGATGGACCAATGGCCTTTTCCTGCTGATATTGTCTATATTTCTATGTTAGGAGGACCCACAAGAAAAAAAGAATAGGTCTTTGAATTAATGCGTAGGCAGTTAAACAGTACATTTTCATGCAATGCTTTGCATTTGGGTTAAATCAGAATAACAGAAAAGTGGTGGAAGCAACTGGCCCATCACTGCAGTGGTAGCACTACCACTTCTGACTCCGGTGACCAAGGTTCGTTGACGAGCTTGGGTTGTTGGGGGCTGGTGGGGGGAAATTGAGCATCCCATAAGAACCTGTCCTCCTTGGGGGGAGGGTGCCACTCCTGCTGCAGCACCGCTGCCTTTAGGTGTATGGGAGGTAGGGCATGCAGGACACAGGGCAGGAGGGATGCAGTGCGAAGTGTATCATATGATCGTGCCAATGTATGCTCTCATCAGAAACATAGTCTCAAATGCTGGTGTCCCTATGGGGAGGGGGTAGAGTGGCAGCACAAGAGGGAGAACCGAAGATGGAAAAATTCACTGGCAGGCAGAATAATCCCTGACCTCCGCAGGCCCTGCATGGGTGACTCAGACTCTCCCAAATCTGGATCCATAACTATATGGGATGAGAGACTCCCTGTTACCCTACCATGGAGAGCAAGTCATGGGGGACTCAGGGAGATGTATGCCCTAGAAGTAGCCGGGTGACATGGTTGGGTGGATTGACAAGAAAGAGGGCCAGCGTGGGGGGCACAGAAGGGAAAAATGTGAATAAAAAAAAAGACAAGTGGTGGAAGAATAATGTTTTATATTCATAATTGGTAACAAAAGATCTAGTTTAATCAGAGAATAAGACAGGATTGTTTTGAAAACTGGCCCAAGTTACCTGTATCAGAAATGGTGCAGAGCAGACCCTCCCTTCCTGAAATAACATTTATAGCTTCGGAGGATTTCTTCAGTTCACCCGTTGCTTGTCTCAGAGACAGAATAATTTTATTTTTACTCTAAGTTACAGGCATATGATTATTATTCAGACCCAAGATGATGTTTAGTTTTCTATAGAACAGATAACCTATGGTGAGACAGACAACCCAGAGAAGTATGTTTTGTTTTCCTCCATTAATGTATTTTTTTTAAATCCTCAGAGCCCATGTAATGTGTAAAGTTGAAGCCAGTGCTGTACATATTGCCCTCCTAAATAAAACCCTAACAAGGAACAAACCTGCAAAAATACGGCATTAAAAAAAATAGAGCTGAATGGGAAGGTGATATTGCTGGTTATATGAACTGCTGTATGAACAAAAAAAACTTACATGAATACATTTGCTGGGCGCCAGTTTATATCAATGCAATGCAGACGGTGCAAAGCTCTTAAATGAGTAAGTGACAAAGGAACACAATTGTTAGTCACACAGCCTCTGGGCAGAATAAATGCAGTCCTTTAATTATTCTCCAGTGTGTGGATGTGCCGTGGATACACAGGAGATGGGGGGGGGGAGAGAGAGAAAGAGAGATAGGTAGAGGGGAGAGAGAGAGAGAGAGAGAGAGAGAGAGAGAGAGAGAGAGAGAGAAGCTGTAATAGGTTCCAAAGGGACCACGCTGAGTGAGCAGAGGACGTGGTATGGTTTATGAAGATCTTTGCTCAGGAAGCTGTACGGTGCACTCTCCACTTGAATGCAGATCACAGTGCTCAGTTAAGCAGGAATGGAGTGCCAGACTGCACCCTGGTAAATAGTTCTGACAAAGGGTGCTGACAGCCAGGGAAAGCCAGGGAGATGAAAGCAACTCACAAGTTAATTTGTATTCAGGGGTTCATGAATTTGACCGTGGAAAGGAGAGCAACTCTGAAACGGATGGCTGCCAATCAGTTTTAATATTGTGGCAGCCTCTTGGAGTGGACTCAGATAGAGAGAATTTCTGCTTTTGAAATCTTATCCCAGTGTCTCAAGGAACAGGGGGTCTGTATTTTCAAAGAGTTGTGACAGATGTAGCAACAAGTTGTGTCCTTTTTTGCAACACACATCTCAATTGTGTCTGCATCAGAAGGCTGCACTACCATTAGAAGATGGCTGTGCCACAATCTACTGGGACCACACTTGTGTCCACATTAGTGATGCAAAAGCAACACAAACGTGATGCAGTTATGATGCAGCCCACATATATATATAGGTTCATAGGTATGGTGTTACAAGTCCTATTAACTACATAAGCCATAAATGGACTTGCCACATGATTAGTGGACAAATTCCCATTTATTTCAAGCCATATGTTGGTCCAACAATCATTTAAATATTACGCTACTGCTGGCATTTACAATATCTGGGGATAGTGAGTTCCATGTTTGCAACTATTCTTTGATTAAACCAGCGCCCTCTTTTGGTTGTCTTATATAAATCACCTTGTAATTGGCAATTATGAACCCTGGTTGCCCTATTCAGCGTATCCCTTGCTTTCAGTCCCGCACATTCCCAGAGTAGTTTATTCCTGAATGCACTACACACATAACAAAGGTCTCCTCTGATACCCCGATATTTCATTGGATATTAACTCAGAGCCTGTAATCTGGGCTGATATTCTTTAGTTTACCCATTTGCTTTTGTGAATCTCCTCTGAACTCTCTCTATTGTTTCCAAACCCCCAGCACTCTGGGGTACACTGAAGGGAGCGCCATACTACAGGACAGGCCTGACAAGGGCCTTATAGAGGGGCCATAGTTATGATACAAGTATAATTGTCAGTTTTGACGCAGCTATAAAAATATGATGCAATTATATGTTGCATCTGTATGACCCAAATTTGCAAGTCTTGATGCAATTGCATAATTTCTGAGCACTTTTGAAAATAAGTAGAAAAATAGACAATGACGGCAGAAATAGACCACTGGTCCATCTAGTCTGCCCATAAACATTAACAAACCTGTGACTTATTGTCCAAACAGAGTTTTTTTTTTTTCCACTGTCAATTTGCTTCTGTCGGCCCTGCCCTTACCTTCCAGCCCCGTCATCCACCCTCGGAACGTACCTACTCCTGTGCCTCCCGTGGATGAGAACCCCATGAGAAGGGCCCCCCCAGAGGTGGACCCCCATCACCGAGCAGAGTTTGAGCGTTGGACATGGAGAGGCAGTCCCGGTGATGGTGCAGGACCTGTTCTGGAGTGGTGGGTGGTATCCTGTATAGTGGCGGATTTTTCTGGTTTTCTCCCCTGGAAGGCATAGCATGCAATGACATCATGGCATGGCTGCCCATTCTGTCAAGCTCCTTGCTGCTAGAACCCTTTCCTCTGCAAGAGACTCAGTCATGCACCGGAAACTGTCCCAGCCTACTGCCTGAGGAAGGAGAGCAGTCCCTGGGATGATCCATTCTCCTCCCCCCCCCGACCTGCCCTTCAATAGCCCAGGCCCATTCCTGAACCTGTGTCCTTGGTATTGCAGACAGAAACTCTACCACTGTGCCAGTGGGCCAGCATGCATACAGAGTTCTAGCCTACACTATCCACCCCCTGTGTTCTCTGCCCTACCGTGATCACCCTGAGCAAACATTAAGGCCTTCACTGTGTCCCAGCCATGTTTGAAACCATTGATAGTTTTGGCACCCACCACATCAGAGGGCAGACTGTTCCATGGGTCCACCACTTTTCCTGTAAAATAAAACTTTCTCATTTCCCTCTTGAATCTCCTCCACCAGTTTTTACTTGTGCCCCTGTGTTCTTGATCCACTACTAATTCTAAAAAGTTCCTCGCAGTTAGAGAGGGATTAATAACTTCTTCCTTCTGCTTTCAGTACCTCTTCATATACACCCCAGCATCCTGTTTGCCTTACTGAAGGCCTTGTTACACTGGTTTGATTGTTTTAGGGTGTCATTGATGATGTTGTGCAGAGGCCTCCAGACCAGGGGGAGGACATAGACACATTACTGTTAGAAGATATACAAAGCATGACAGCTAAAGGGGAGGTTCTGATAATGGGAGACTTCAACATGCCAGATACAGATTGGTCAATACCAGCAGGGACATCTGCTAGAACTAGACACATGGTGGATTCCCTGCAGGGGGAGGGTCTCAAACAATGGCTACAACAACCCACAAGAGACAGGGCTATCCTAGATGTAGTACTGACTAACAGGGAAAGGATCACAGATCTCCAGGTAGAAGGTCACCTGGATGCCGGTGACCATCACATGGTATGGTTCAGTTTGGCCACTAGAACAAAATTATCCCATTCCAAGGCAAAAATATGGGACTTCAGAGGAGCTGACTTTGATAAGATGGCCAACAGAGTTAAGCTAACCCTGGCAAAAATAAATACAGGTGAAGGGGTACAGGCAAAGTGGGCCATCATTAAAGATGCAATACTTGAAGCAGCATCCCACTGTGGTAGTGAGAAAAGGAAGTGCAAAAGAAGAAGGAAACCACTTTGGTTCTCAAACACAGTAGCAGAAAAGGTCAGAGCCAAAAGGCTGGTCTTCAGGAAATATAAGGGAACACAGCAAGATGAAGATAGGGAGGCATACCAAACTTCCCTAAGGGAAGCAGGGAAGGCAGTAAGGCAGGCAAAAGCCCAAACTGAGAAAACACTAACACGAACAGTAAAAGAAGGTGACAAGACTTTCTATAGCTACATTAGTGAAAGGAGAAAGTCCAGAGGGGGTATTGCTAAGATCAAAGGGAATATGGGGGCGTGTGAGGAGGAAGACCATGTAAAAACATCTGTCCTAAATAGATACTTCTGCTCAGTATTTACTGAAGAGAAGACAGGGCAGGGTCCACAGCTCAGCACCACGGACACAGTGGGAGGGAGATGTGCACTAGTTCCTTCACAAAAGAAAGGGTTCTACAAGAGCTCAATAAGCTCAGGGTGGACAAGGCAATTGGACCTGATGGCATACATTCCATGGTACTAAAGGAGCTGAGTGTGGAACTAGCAGAGCCATTATCAGAACTGTTTAGTGAGTGTCTGAGCACAGTAGAGGTCCCAGAAGACTGGAGAAGGGCTTATGTGATCCCGCTCCACAAGAGTGGTAGCAGGAAGGAGGCAGGGAATTACAGACTAGTCAGCCTTTCCTCAGTAGTGGGCAAGATTATGAAGACACTCCTTAAGGAAAGGATAGTGCAACACCTGGAATCCATAGAAGCACAGGATCCATTACAGCATGGGTTTACAAAAGGAAGGTTCTGTCAAATTAATCTCTTAGATTTCTTTGTCTGGGTAACCAGAGTGGTGGACCAAGCGGGAGCAGTTGATGTCGCCCACCTTGACTTCAGCAAAGCTTTCGATACTGTTCCACATAGAAGATTGATTAATATGCTGGATAGGCTCGAGGTGGGTCAGACATTGGTCAACTGGGTGGCAAACTGGTTGACAGGCAGAAAACAGAGAGTGGTGGTACACGGTATACAGTCAGAAGAGATGCAGGTCACAAGTGGGGTACCTCAGGGATCTGTCATGGGGCCAGTCCTCTTCAATATCTTCATCAGTAAGGTTTGTCTGTTTTCAGATGACTCCAAGATCTGCAACAGAGTAGACGATCCAGATTGGGTGGGCAGAATGACAGGAGATATGGATAAACTAGCAAAATGGTCGGAAGAGTGGAAACTGGGGTTTAACGCAAAGAAGTGCAAGATCATGCACATAGGGAAGAGAAACCCTGAATCCACCTATAGGCTGGGAGGGCAGTTGCTGGCAGTCACAAGGGAAGAAAGAGTCTTGGGCGTCATCATCACTGATGACCTGAAATCATCCAAGCAGACCACTAAAGTAGTAGGTAAGGCTAGAGGGATGTTGGGGTGTATTAGCAGGGGAATCACAAGTCGTAAGAGGAAGGTAATAACCCCTCTTTACAAGACACTGGTTAGGCCCCATCTGGAGTACTGCGTGCAGTACTGGAGGCCACACCTTCACAAGGACATTAACCAAATTGAGGCAGTCCAGAGAAGGGCAACCAAAATGGTTCAGGGACTGCATCAGAAAACAAATGGACAAGTTAACTGAGCTCAATATGTATACCCTAGAGCAAAGGAGAGAGAGTGAGAGAGAGAGAGGTGATATGATTGAAACATTCAAACACCTTAAGGGCATTAACAAGGTGAAAGAGTCTAACATGTTTCAATATAAGAAAAATAGGAAAAAAAGGACACAGCATGAGATTAGAGGGAGGTATTTTAAAGGGTAATGTGAGGAAGTTCTTTTTAACAGAAAGGGTGGTGGATGCATGGAATGACCTACCTCAGGAAATGGTGGATATGAATACAGTGTAGGGCTTCAAACAGTCATGGGATAGGCATAAGGGAGCAATACAGATGAGTATGAATAGATAGACCATTGACAGAACAAAAGCCGATGGCACATTCATAAGGTAGAAAAAGAAATGGGCAGACTGGATGGGCCTTGTGGTCCTTATCTGCCGTCAACTTCTATGGTTTTATGTTTCTATAACCTCTAGGTCTCTTTTCTCAGAGGTCATGCACAGCTTTACCCCCTTCCCCCATCCAGTACTCTGTCTTGGGGTTCTTGTTCTCTAAGTGCATCACCTTGTACTTTTGGCATTGAATTTCAACTGCCAAATCTTTGAACACCTCTTTAGCTTTTACAAGGCTCTCTGCATCTTCTTAACCCTCTCCTTGCTATCTACCCTTCCACATAGCTTAGTGTCACCTGTAAAGAGACATACTGTATCTTACCCCAGATTCCTTTTCCCGTGTAGCTAATGAACATATTGAAAAGGACTGGACCCAGGACCAGTCCTTATGGCACCCCACTGGTGGCTTCCCTCTCTACTGATTTGACTCTGTTAACCACAACCCTCTGCTGTCTCCCTTCCAACCAGCTTCTCTCCTAACTAACTGTGTCTAGCTTTTTTAGCAACCTTCTGTGGGGCACTGAGCTGAAAACCTTGCTGAAGTCAATGCAGAGTAAATCCACAGCACGGCCCTTATCCACCATCCTCAGTACTCAGTCAAAGAATACCATCAGGCTGGTCTGACAAGACCTTCCTGCAACAAACTCGTGCTGTTTACTGTCTTGGAGTCATTGCTCTCCAGGAAGTTTACAAGGTCCTCTTTGACTTGTCTCCATCAGTTTACCCACAATACAGGTAAGACTGACAGGTCTGTAGTTACAGGTTTGCTCCTTGCCCCCCCCCCGTGGAGTGGAACTACATCTGCTGCTGTTCTGTCTTTTAAAATACTGCTGTCTGAATTGAACTATTGAATAGCCCCAGCAAAGGTTCATTTAATTCTGTTGCCAATTCTTTGAGTACCCTTGGATGCATCCCATCTTGCCTCAGGGCCTTATCTATCTTTAGGGCTACTAGCCCTTTCCAAACTCTTTCACAGGTAAATACTTGCTGCCTCATCTCAGGGATCCCATTACAGCTGCCTTACTGCCACTCTCTGGCAGAGGCTCTCTGTCTTCCCTTGTGAATACAAAGCAAAAGAACTCATTAAGAATGGCTGCTTTCTGCCCATCCTCCTCAATTACCCAGCCTCCCTCTGTTAGCCTAACAGTTCCTCCTCCCCCCTTCTTTCTTTTTTCCCTAATATATCGAAAGAACTGTTTTTTCCCCACCCCTGACACCCTACACAATATGCAGCTCTGTGTCTGCCTCTCTTCTGTGACTGCCCGTTTGGTTTCCTTTGTTCTCATTAAGTAGTCATCCCATTCTTTTTTCTCTTGTTTTTCCTTGTATCTGGTAAAGGCCTTCTGTTTGGCTCACATTGCTACCCTGACCTTACCAGAAAACCATATTGGTCTCTGGTACCTTTTTCTTTTAATTGCCATTCCTATGCAAGATTTTGTTGCCTTGAGAATGGCCCCTTTC
The DNA here is from genome assembly GCA_016271365.2 of Neoceratodus forsteri. NCBI lineage: Eukaryota > Metazoa > Chordata > Ceratodontiformes > Ceratodontidae > Neoceratodus > Neoceratodus forsteri. The sequence goes on from CM028137.1 coordinate 108,496,760, forward strand.
ATTGCCTCTATCTTTCCTCCACATCCCTGATGCTATCCACTCCAACTAACTCGTCGTGGATTAGCTCCCTCATCTGGTTGAAGTCTGCCCTTCTGAAATCTGAGACTTCAGCCTTTGATGAGGGCTTACTTGTCCCAAGAGCCAGGTTGAACCATATACAGCTATTGTTGCTGGACCCTAGTGACTCCCCTGCCCTCACTCTTCCTACCACTTCCAAGTTGGTGAGAACCAAGTCGAGAATGGCAGCCTGCCCTAGAGGGTTCCTTAAGTAGCTGCACCAGCAAGCAGTCCTGCAATGTATCCAGCAGGGCCTCACTTCTGGACTTTCTGGTCAGTGGAATGATCCAATCAGTATCTATCAGGTTTAGATCCCTCACCACCACCACCAGCTTCCCCTTTGCAACCCCCCCCCAGCTCTGCCCCAGCTTCTTATGTCTCTCTTTCCCTGCCCTGGACGTCTATAGATCACCCCATTCATAGCTTCTTACCTGAGGATGCCATGAGCTGAACCCACAGCAATTCTGCTTCCCCATTACCTCCCCTAATGTTTCCATCCTCCATTGCCTCTGTGCCCTCTCTGACATACAGGGCTACACCTCCTCCTCCTCCTTTACCTTTTCTTCTATCTTGTCTAAACATGGTGTAGCCCGGGACTGTCAAATCTCATCATTATTCACTGTGGTCCAAGTTTCTGTGATGGCTACTGGATCCATTTCAGTGCCTGCCATTCATGCCTGGAGCTTACTAATTTTATTTCCCAGACTCCTGGCATTAAGGCAGACCCCTTTCCATCTTTCTTCTGATCCCATCTTGGTTTTTCCTACTCCTCCTCTCTTATTCTTTCCTAGTCTCCATAATGTTTACATTTCATGCTGAATGTAGTTGGCCTTGTTCCCCTAACCTAATCTGAACTTTAACCTTACTGTTTCCCATATTGCTGCTACTAGTCCCCTGTACAGGGGGAGCCCTAGCTAGGTTCCCTACCTGCTCCCCCTTCTCAGTGTTCCCCTGGCCTCCACTTCCCCTGCAATCAGTTTAATTGTACAATGTAAATGTTAAATTTCTGCCCCAGAGCACTGTTCCTCTCTCTTGTTAGGTGAAGGCCATCACCCTTGAAGAGCCTCATGTCCCAAAAGCCCCCTAGGCTCTCACAAAGTGATACCTTACTCCTAACACCATTCTTTCAACCACCCATTAAATTCCTCAGTCTCTTCCTTCCTTACTCTGTCATACCCATTCAGCTTATTCCACACACACAGAGGACCTTGGAAAAGGCCAGGAAAGCTGAGTGCACCTTCAGTCTGTCTTCCACCCTATTTATTTATTTAAAAGAGGTTTACTAGGAAAGACATACTGAGCTTCACCTGAGCTCTTTCCTTCTAAGATTGCTTGAAAGGACAGAGCAGAAAACCTTACCAGAGCAAGGGAAACGGATTAAGACTTCTTTTGGCTAAGCAGATTTACTGTATTTTGTTATTTGTATTTTACACTCACAGGGATTGCTACTGTTTGTTGCTAACATTTCATTGCTTTATTTTTCTCTGATTCAAATTGTTGTTGCTGGTATACCTTCTTCTGCATTATTACAAGGTGTGCTTACAGGTGAGTGCTAACAGATTACTGCTGTAATCTTCTGATTCAAATTATCTTCTGCAAGGTATATTATATGTTACTGCTTTATTTTTCTCTGTAGCAAAGTGTTTCTTACAGGGTATATCTTCTCTGAAATTATTACAGGTGGTGCTTACATTTTTGTGACTTTATCATTGGGCTAAGCAAAATTACTGTTTGACACTGTTTCATTTTATTCTTTTTTTGTTGAAAAGGTTTGTTGTCTCAGAGGTGTTTTAGTCTCCTTCTCACATTGAAGGAGCTAACTGCTTTCCTCCCACAGCTCTTCCAGAGGATTAGGTGCGTATCTGGGGGTGGAGCTGGCAAACTGTCAGTAATTTCCTGCAGAAAGAAGGGTTAAAAGGTCAGGTTAGTCGATATCTTGGAGGTAGAAGACTTGGTTTGCTGGCCAAGGCACCTATAGTAGCTTCACCTGAGCTCTTTCCTTCTAAGATTGCTTGAAAGGACAGAGCAGAGAACCTTACCAGAGCAAGGAAAACAGTCCAGAGGGAAGTGGAGTGTACACTTCCATCTTCAGTGTTATTTCAGTCCAGACTGACAAAGCACTGCTTTTCATCAGTGCACTGTTAATACACTGCACTGACTTTCTGCTACACTGTTGTACCACTGCTCAATCTTTCTTATATTTTGATGCACACTGTAAGAGCACTGCAAATAATTTAGATTTTCATGCACACTTCTTTAGCACTGTATTTCCTTCACTAATTTTTGCTGCACACTGCAGTAGCACTGCTCAATCTTTCTTATTTTTTGATGCAGACTATAAGAGCACTGCAAATAATTCTTAGATTTTCATGCACACTTCTTTAGCACTGTATTTCCTTCACAAATTTTTGCTGCACACTGCAGTGGTACTGTCAACACTTTATAATTTTTATCACACTTCTTTAGCACTGCATTGTCTCAGCAATCATGTTACCCTTACTGAATTTGTCACAATGGCATTACAGTGGTATAGCATCGGCAATACTGTGGTCAGCTGAAAAATCCACTATAGTACTACCCAGTGGTACTCTGGTATCACAGTGGTAGGTGATATATAAATTTTCCTCTGTGCATTGGTAGTGCACTGGCAGAATGGTATCCCTATGGCATTTTTAACTATTTTCTCTGTCTTTCATGCATACACTGGTAATACAATAGTATCACGAAATTTTGAGATTTTTGTTGGTTCCCACAAATACTGGTACACTGGTAGCATAGTGGTACTGTATTATTTTGACATTTCAGTATTTGGTACCTCTCACAGCAACCCTAGACTCGTGTGGTAGCACAGTGGTACCAGTATTAATCTCATACTCTGTACTCTAATGCATTATTAAGATAAATTACATTATCAACCTCATGGAGAACAGCTCTCCATTCTATATTTGTATTTGTTCACTTGTCTTTATCTTACTGGTAATGGACTGTTATTGTTCACATAGACCAGAACATTCAAAGAGCATTTGCGATCGCTAAATAGGTAAATGACTCTCAAACAACACTTTACACCCCAAAAACAGAGTAGGATCACAAAATGATATATTGAATAGCATAATTAGTGAGTCTCTGTCCAGTTGGTAAATGGTTCTAAAAGATGTTGCCTCCCTAAACCAGGTAGTATCACCTCTGCCTCCTACCACTGCCCCTTTGAGCTCCCACCATCAGTAATATCACACTTCCCTTGGTGTTCAGTGGTGCTGCTGTCCATTCCATACACTGGAAACTGCCAACAACTACCTGCCCACCCAGTCCCACTGCTCGCACCATTCATGGCCCCCATCATATGTTTACGCACTCTCCCCACAGTGGCAATTGGCACAGACACTCTGCTAACCTCTATGACCAACTGAGGACAGAACGCCAGTTTTGCTGTCATGTGCCAATTGTATAAACAGCTGTGTACAGTTAGCACATGATTGTGAACTATCATCCATTTTGTGCCTGATCAAGGAGCTGAGAGGATGGTCTGTGCCAAATGTGGAAGGGTGTCAAATATATAGTAAGGCTGAGGACCAGAGGGTAGTATTTTCTGTAAGAACTAACTGGGTCATGGTGGGGACTTTGGATATACAGGGGGCAAGGACTTTTACTCAACACTCCACTGCTCACTCTATCAGGCCCAGGGCTGGCTTCCCCCATCAGCCCAACAGACCTATCTCCTGGCCAGCACAGTCAATAAGGCCATCCAAAACTGAGCTACCTCTCCGCAATCCCACCTTCTTTGGCCAAAAGTGTTTGTTCTAGAGCTCTGCCTCACTGCTGGCCCCATGCTTGAGTGCCCCCTAGTCTCCACCGTATGGGTAAATGTGCATTCTCATCTGCAGCCCCTTTCCTTTGGAATAACTGCCCACTCCACTTAAGCACCACTGACTCTCCAGGACTCTTCCACTCTCTCCTTGGATCTCACCTTCTGTCCTCCACTACTTGTTCCTGTCCTCCCAACTTATTATCATGCCTCTACTTCCCTTCCCTCCTTTTCCTTCTTGGTCCATACCTACACTGCTATGATGCACTTTTTCCTTTACTCATCTCAGATCGTGCCTAATTTGTATTACAACTTGGCTACTGCTGTACCTGCTATTGTCATAAATGTTATTTATCCATTGTGCTGCAGGTTTATATATATCTTCATATAAATACATGGGCGTAGCTGGGGGGGTTCCTGGGTGCTCAGAAACCCCCTACCTCCCACTTGCCGACTGTGTCCCCAAAAAAATCTTAATTTCTTTTAGCCAGACTCTGCACACAGAGTGAGTCACTCGTGATCGACCCCCAGTTTACTTACAAACAGTCGATCTGCCTCCTGAAACCAAGGCTGTGCTGCCCTGTCGATGGCTGTAACTTTTTCGACCAGCACCACGATTCTCAGGCATTTAAACTTAAAAAACTCTGATGGCCGGTCAGCTGATGAAGCTCTGCCTCTGCCAGCAGTGCCTGGCTTGCTCATGAAAAGGCTCGGCCCACCCCAGCTCTGCATCACGTGTGATTACAGATTAGCAGTCACATGATGCTGAGAGCTGCCACGTGCCGAATGCACACATTCTTTTGGCAGTCTTCATTCTGGACCTGCCGTGGAGGTGATCTGAGCAGCTAGCTTGCTGCCCATAGTGTGTTCAAGGCCGTAAGGTGGATTCAACATGGCAGCTGCAGTCTGGGAGATGGGGGAGTAATGGACAGCCTCAGTGGAGGGGGGGGCATCTCGGGGAAGGCTGCAGTAAAGGAACTCGGGCCCCAACGTACTCACTGGGACAGGCAAAATTACAGGCCTTCAGTGAGATGGTGTTAGAAGCCTGGAGGCAGACGAATGACTGAGCGAGGTGCAGCAGTGAAGTCAGGAGGGAGGATATTTCAGGTAGCTGAAATAAAAATGCACTGCAGCTGAGCACTGAGGTGAAATGGGGCAAAAAACTAACACTAAACATGGATTCAGAAGGGGAAAGGAAAAATTACCAATGTGGGGGGGGGTCCGACCTGACAATTTTCAGTGCTGTGGCAGCTGAGCAGGCAGTTAGATGGGGCTTACTTCTAACACAAAACGTGATTTGATGGGGTATAAGGAAAAATTACAAGGGTGGAGGGCAATTTTGGTAAACTTATAGTGGCCTAGAAGTGGGGATTTCTATAATTCTGTGCTGATTCATCACACTGGGGCCGATGTGACCAGGGGGTCTAAGGTCAGGAAATGAAAACATGGCTAGCTGGCTGGTCACATCATGAACAACATAAACTAAGAGGGCTAAATAAAAATGATGATATGGGATGATGGAAAAATGACCATGGTGAGGGGGTTCTCGACTTCTGGTTCAATGTTTTTTTTTTACTTCTCTTCATTCGCCTTATTTGTACCATTGCACCACTCAATCGGATCCCCTCAATCCTTCACAGCATCCCTTAACCTCCCCAGGAATATGCTCCTATAATGTCCCCCCCCAAAAAATTTAGAAGGAACACCTGGCTGAAATACCTGGGACTGCAGGGATGGACGAGAGTGATGATTTGAATTGTGATACTTTTTGAGACTCTACAGTTATTGCTTAAAATGTACGAAACTGCACCATTTAACACCTACATTTTCAAAATTTTCCAGGGAGGCATGCCCCCGGACCCCCCAAGTGTTTGGGAAACTCCCCCACCACCAAATCCTGGCTACACCCCTGAAATATCCTGTATATTTTTATTACTGTCTATTGTATGCCTTGTCCCAGCCTCCTTTGTACTTGCTTTTATTCCTGTGCCATCCTCAATGGCCCAGGTCATGCCTGAAAATGGTTCTCAGACCAGTGCACCTACTCGGTAAACAAATGAATGAGTAAATAAATAAATGGAAACCACTGAACATCAGGGATAGTAACAATCTACTGTATACCTGCGGGGTGATTGTAGGATGGGGTAGGACTGGAGAACAGGTAAATTAAGAACCTGGACCTGTGGGATAATTAGGGGAGGGGGCCCAATGGAGATTGATTCCCAGGAGGGCTCTTTGGTGGTGTAACTCCCAGGATACATTTTGCCTGGTGCTATAATGTGGCCTGTGCTGTAATCGGCATCAGCAACATGGCTGTCACACCAGCATGGGTGAACCCTTTCTCCACACCCTCCTGAGTGTCAACCCTATAACAGGTTTTGGTGGCATCTGTGAAAAGACATACCTTCCCATTCAGTTCTTCTGCAATTTCACTTATGAAGACACTGAAGAGGCCCACTCCTAGTACTGAGCCCCACCCTGCACCATGCCTTTAACCAGGTGTTGGCTGGCATTAAGTAGAAGGCACACAGCACCATGACTAGCCCCGCATAGCTACTGCAGAGTGAGGCAACTGCAATGACCACTGAGCTGTGGCAACAGTTGCCAAGCAAGAGGGCCCTGCTGCAGACTGTGAACAGGACCCGCTGCAAGGACCTCTCACCAGAACCAGTGACACTGGCTGACCTCACTATCCCCAAGCAGCTACAGATGGTGACTGGATGGCCATGGTACAGCAGGATCACCGGCAGCACCACCCACCAGGTCCTTCTACTCACCACAGAGGACAATATCAGGAACCTGGCACAGACACCCTTCTGGATGATGGATGGTACGTTCAAGACTATGCCACACCAGTTCACTCATTGTACACCATCTATGCACCCATGGGGATGGGCCCTAACAACCTCATTGTGTCATTGGTGTATACACTGATGACGACAAAGAGCCTGCAATGTTACAGCACCTTGTTCCAGGAGTTGAATAAATATGCCAGTATACAGTCCTGCACCCTCAAACCACCTACGATCATCACTGACTTTGAGCAGGCTGCGATCAATGCCTGTAAGATGGAATTTCCACAAGCCATAAACAAGGGATGCCTGTTCCACTTTGGGCAGATTGTGTGGCGGAAGGTCCAGAGCTTTTGGCCTTGCACCACAATACAGAAGTTACCCAGACTTCAGCCTGAAGATCCATGAGCTCATGGCCCTCGCCCATCTCCTGGCACAGGACATTCCAGCAGCATTCAGCCTCCTGAAGTCAACCATTCCACCCAATGCCACCACACTCTTCTATTGTTTCGAGCAGACACATGTGCTGGGCAGGATATGGCTGTACAGTAGGGTGACCAAGGTGACCACGAGATACAACCCCATGTTCCCACTCAGCTGTGGTTGGTTACAGATCTCAACGAGCAAGGTATACCATGGACCTAAAGCAATGTCGAGACCTGGCACTGCCATCCCCATGCCCTGCTCAGGAAGGTGCATGTAAGGGTCATGACAATGCTAGCAGAACTCCATAGAGAACAGCAATGGACCTATGTCACCAGGGAAGGCATTTGTTGTGGACTGCCATGGACACCACCCAAGAAGAGCTATGAGGAGTGGATAAGGATGGTACTAGCATCCAAGGACAAGGGCAAGCTGCTGAAGTTTCTCTGTGGCATGGCACCCAACACCACCCTGTAGGGTTTCCATGGTAACTTGGCACCTGACAGTTGTACACTCATAGTACACATCATGCACAGCCACCAGGTTGCCACTGTGGCCCCCTACTGTTGAATAAAGTTTCACCCCCACATTTAACATGCACCCCAACCTGGTGGTGTTGTCTTATCACAACACTGCTGGGTATCACCAAGCAGCCCACTGCACACTGCCACATCTGCACTGTGTGTCACATGTCGCACAGACCTGACTCTGTGTGAGTCCCCCCAAAATCCTTTCAGCTGTTCATGTGTGCCACACGTTGCACAGGTCTGAAGCTGTGTGAGTGGCCACCAATCCTTCCAGCTGTGCAACTGTGTGGTAACAGCATTCCTGCAATGGGCCCTTGTGGAACCCCCCCACAACACACCTGGCAGCCTTCATGCCACAGTGGGCTCCTATGGCACAGGCCCCCCCCAAACACCTCCAGACTTTTTTTCTGTGTGGTTACTGCAGGCCCATAGTGGGCTAGGATGACACGGCCACATGCACACATTGCACGGTTGGTGAGATGGCATGCTGCTCTGTGTCCTGGCATCCACATGTAGTGTTGCTGTGGACCATTTCCTGGTGCAGCTATCCATGTTCTCGCTGTGCCGCTCTGCTGTGTGCCTGCAGTGTCATGCATGCACTGACCAACAGGCATGGTATTCCAATTCCTTCATGCATGCCCAGCTGGCTGGCTGTCAGCTGACATCATCATACATGCAAGGATGCATGGACAGTCCACCATGCTGCCTGGGATGGCTGGTCAACACACTGGGGCATGCACGGCTATTTGTTTCATCCCTGTCCCATGGATGGTGAGACAGTCATCCTTACCAGGGGGTCTGTGATCAGGTCAGTGTGTCCTCAGAGGGCGCACCACATAGGGGGGTGGGTGTTTTCAAATCGTCCATGCTGTTCAGTAGTGTCTCAGGTCCTGGGATGGGTGGCATAGGTCGGGATCGGGTGCTTCATGTGTTTGTGGAAAATCCACTCAACAGCCGCACAGCATCCTGACCTCCTCTGGCCTGACAGTGTGTCAGGCACTGTCCTAGGTCAGGCTACTGTGTGTTGGGCTGCTGGGGCTGTTGAGTTGTTGTGTGTGGGATGCAGCATGTTAGACTAATAAGCATTGGGATTATAAAAGGGTACCTAGCAGGGCAGGGTTTTCTATGTGCAAGCAGAGTGGTCAGTGGTGGGATGGGCAACTGGTATCTGGGCAAGATGGGTAGTCTGTGTGGGTCCAGCTGCAGAAAGAGTTGTTATCTAGAAGGTGCTGGTCCTGCTCTAATGAGGGTGCTTTGTTTGGTTAGACTGGGAGGTTGGTCCAGCTGTAGGGATGTGGTCTACTGAGGTGGGGAGGCAGGTCTGGGGGGTTCCATCTGCAGGGGGATCATGTCTGAGGTAGGAAGGATGGCATGGAGCAGCCAGCTACAGGGTGGGTGATAGTTGATGGGGAGAGGCTGGTTTGGGGCTTGTAGGGTGGACTAGCTGCAGGCAAGGTACACAGCTTGGGAGAGGTCTATTGGGATGTTGATATGGTTGTCCAGCTGGGTGGTCATCTGGGCAGGGGGTGTTCAAGATGTGATTGGTCATGGGGGGTGCAGGCCCAAAGGGCTGTACTTGGGAACCCTCACTGAAGTCAAATACTAAATTTAGTATTAAAGCATTCATTAATTTGCCTTCAAAGACTAATTTTAGTCATTTTTAATAATCTTTAATCATCATTCAAAAATACAACTGCTAAGAATACTAAATTCTAAGAAGTATTTCAGCAGACTAGTTGTTCAAGTGTAAGTTATTGCTAAATGAGGATTAGAAATAGATCTGCAATGCTCTTAAAAGTACAATTTTTTTCTAATACAACTGAATCATAAATGAAGATTACAGTCAGTGAAGTAGTTTTAGGATTTAAATTAGCCAGTCAAGGCTGGGTACATTACCATGCATTTCAGTTCTACTAAGCAAGGAGACAGATAAAACAACCAGCAACAGCAATGAATTTGGCAGAAGGTAAGCAATAATAAAATGTGGATTTTTACCTGGAAATAATATGGTGCAAAAAGAGTTGGCAGTGTCCTTTTAATAGTGTATTCTAAAACTACTTTTCCCATAAGTCTACTCAGTCAGAGGCTTGCATTTCCCAGCTCTCTTCCTGTCTGTGTTCAGTCTGATGAAACTGCACGAGTGCTCTGTGGTCTCCATTTTTGAACAACTGAGGTTTCCTACAGCTAAGATTTATATGTTAAGGTAAGAGCTTATGTTCAAAAAGTACATCTTTTTAACTCCCCGAAATGTTAAATACAGTAAAGGAATTATCACTCAGGTGTTTTTTTTTTTTTCAAAATGAAATGCTGTGCAAGTTTCACTTTCAATGTTTTGTCTTGAAAACATTTTCTCTTCTCTGAACTCTTGGCTAAACTTTGAAATACACATTTTATTTTCAATCAACCCCCCCCCTCCCCAAAGTGTTTAGGATACATTGTGCCTCTAGATTACTTGTTATTTGTGGAATTTTTGCTGATTTAGTTACTTTAAAGTAGTCTTGGTGGTGGTGGGGGTAGGAGAATGACCAGCAGGAAGATTGTATAACTGAGCAAATTCAGAATGCATAAAGAAAAGATTACAACTTTTTTAATTTGAGAAGATCTGGAGTTACCCTAAAGGTAGAATTATTTACTGCAGATATTTGAGTGTGTTTGTGTGGTAACTTTTTTTTGCATTTAATATTTGTATTTAACAGTTGCAAATCCATTTTGTAATCTGGGGATCAGTGTATTTTTTTTCTTCTGCTGAAGACTGCATTAATTTATATTTTATGTTTATTTTATTTCGTTTTGTTGACCGCTAGTGCACTAGACAGATTCTTGCCTATTTTCAGGCACGACCCGGAGGGAGAGGAATACAGATGAATGCCAACTGACCTTAAACCAGATTAAGCTGTTGGTGGTATTTTTAGTGAATTGGGGGGGATATGGCCAGGGCACTGGAGAAAATTTCTCTGCATTTTTCAAGAAGTGCCATGGGATCTTTAACATCCACCTGAACTACCACCAGAACAGGCAGATGGGACCTTCGGTTTAACGTCTCATCTGAAAGACAGTGCCTCAGGAGTGCAGTATTGGGATATTAACATAAGTGCCTGGTATGGGAATAGAACCCACTGCCTTCTGATCTCCGAGCCTTGGAGGTGAGTGTGCTACCTGCTGAGCCACTGACACTGCAAATGCAATATGTTAGTGTCATATATATGTATATATATATATTTTTTTAATACTATGTTGAGAAGTATGGGGTCCACGGTTGAGGAAAGGTGATGAGGGGGGGTTCTAGGTGTAGGGAGGTTCTGCTCTGGATGGTGGTTGTGTCAAGCTTTTGGAAAGGGTGTCCAGCTCTGGGGAAGTTACTCAACCTGCAGAGGGAAGGGAGGCTGGTCTGTGGGTGGAAACGAACCAAGGGGTCCAGCTGCAGGGAGGATTGTCTGCTGGGGGAGGCTAGCCTAGGGCATGAAAGAGTGAGCCAGCAGCATGGAGGGTGGCTGGTGGTGGTGGTGGGGCTAGTTCAAGGTTGGAAGTGAGGTCCAGCTGCAGGGTGGGTGGTTGGATGGTGAGGCTGGTATGGGGCTTCTGGTGGATCTAGCTGTAGGTTGAGTGGTTAGGTGGGGGATTGCTGGTCCAGGGGCTTAGAGGGACAGCTTCAGATATGTAGTCTGTTAGAGTGGAGGTTTGGGGTGGTGCTCCAGCTACATGGAGGTTGTATAGAATGTAGTTGGAGGCTGGTCCAGATATAGGGAGGGTGGTTGGCTGGGTAAGCGACTGGCCCGGAGCCTGTGTGGTGCTCTAGCTCCAGTGCTCATCATGTGAAAGGCTGGGGCTAGAAGGGTTGTCCAGCTGCATGGAGGATAGTCTGGTGCCTGGAAGGGTGATCTAGCAGAGAGAAGGGTGGTTGACTATTTTGGGGGGGTGAGGCTAAAGAGATTGATCAGCCTAGGAAGGATCCAAAGTGGTAAAATTAATTAGAAACTGGTTAACATGTGTGCCCTTCAGCTTAACAGTAGCTCTATGACCTGCAGCATAGGTGACCTTAGTTCAGGAATGAGCTCGCATCAGGGGCTCTCTGGGGAGAGTAGAAGGATCATCTGTAATACAAGAGGCTCTCTTCTGGGGAAGGAGGACAGCCAGCTCAGCTGTAGTACTGCCAACTGAGTGACCACAAGTGGCAGTGCAAGTGGGAGCAGCCCATGGGTGGGAAGACATTGACTGGTGCTGTGCCACACATGTCTGTGCATGTGTTTGTGCACCCTTGCCGCTTATGTCCTAGGGGATGGAAGAACATGCAAATGTATCCTGACTACCTAGGCAGCTGCTCCACATATTGGATTCATTCTATGGTGGAGCAAGTCCTGGCAGATGCCAGAGTGATAGTGTTGTGGTAGCTAAACAAAAGGGGGGGGCGACAAGAAATGCAGGTTGGAAAATGGAGTAGTAGTTGGGGGTGGGAGTTAAGGTGTCAGAGGGTGATGGTTAATGGCACTTATTACAGTGACAGGACAGTGAGCACCTCAGCTCAGTAATGGTGCAGATGGTCTTCTGTGTCTTCATAAGTGACATTGCAGAAAAACTGACAAAGAAGGTAATCTTTTTGCAGACAATACCAAAATTTGTAGGGTGGGCATTAAGAAGGGAGCAGAGAGCATGCACATGCCTCTTGGAGAAACTCGAAAAGTGGTCAAGATTGGGCAGTTGAGGTTCAATGACAAAGTGCAGAATTGTGCACCTAGGGCATAGGAAACCAGGAGCTGCTATAAGGGTTAGTACTGATGATCACTAAGCGGGGGACCTTGGAGTGTATGATCTTAAAGAGACTTGCCAAGATACTGCCCTGCCATACCCATCTGTGCCTTGCAGTCAGAAGACCCCAGGTAATATGTCCCTAAATTTATAAGCCATTAAGTTCTGTCCCTCATAAAATATACAAACTGGGTCCCAAGGACTTCTGTTTTTTTGCTGCACAAGCTCCACCCCCATGCTCACTATCAGGATGACGAGATGCCAGTAAGGGCGTGGGGGCGCACTCCATTACATGTAATGTGCGGCAGCATTTCTATTGATTTTAAACTATATAGTGGCTACCTGGCAACAAAATGTGGGCACTGTTCAACTAACAGGGGCCTTGTTACTTGACTGATGCCCATGTTTCATTGCCAGGTGGTCACTAAATCATTTAAAATCAATGAAAAAGCTGCCCATTACGAGATAGCGAAACGCGATATCCTCGCAGCATCTAGTCATCCTGCTAGAGTGTAGGAGCAGAGCTGAAGGACAGCAAGCAACTGGGAAGTTCTTGGAACCTGGTTTATATATTTTTTCGAAGGACAGAACTTTTTAACGGCTTAAAAGTTTGGGGACATATTAACTTCCTTGGGGTCCTCTGGCAGCAAGGCACCGATGGATATGGTGCAGGGGCCGACTCAGTTACCTTACCTTGGTAAGTCTCTTTAAAGTTGCTGGGCTGTGTGACAAAGCAGTGGGTAGGACTAGAAGGATGCTGGGGCTGCAGAGGGAGGGGTAACTTAAGCAGGAGGAGGGAGGTGGTGGTGTTGCAAGTAATCCCTTATTAGTGAGATCCAACTAAGGCCCCATCCACACTGCACCTCTCAGACCCTGTAACAGATAGAAACCATTACAACCGTGGAGTGGTACAGTGTGTCCACACTGCCGCGGTGTCCATTTTGGGACCGGTACTACTGCTCCACACCTCGGAAGCCAGGCGACCATTACCGTGGCACCCAATCCCACAATGCAGCTTGTGCTGCACTAGGGGACCAGTGCCATGTGTCCACACTACGCCTAGTAACGTTACCAAGGTGTAACCGGTTTCATAACCGTTGTTGAAACCACCTCATGTGGTTTCAACTACGGTTACGAAAACTCCTTCTGTAATGTTACAGGTGTAAACGTAAACCATTGTGGTAACGGTTTGGGCACTCTGTAATGTTACAGAGGGGTAGTGTGGACAGGGCCTAAGAGTTCTGTGTCCAGGTTTGGAGGCTGCACCTTAGAAAGGCCATAGGGTGTAGGCAGTATAAAGGGCAACTAAAATTGTACATGGGCTGTGGCAAAAGCCCTGTGAGAGACTGGGATCTCAACATATAAACCCTGAAAGAGAGGGAATGATGGAGACCCAGAAGTACCTTACAAGGATGAACAGGGTGCTGGGGGGGGGGCTCCTTCAAATAGGAAAAGGACCATGGGACATGATGGAAGCTTATGATGGGGGTAAGATGGATGTGAGGAATTACTACTTCACTGAAAGGGTAGTAGACACCTGGAACAGACAGACAGCATTATAGTGTTGGAGGTCAGGAGTGAAATGTGGTGGGGGGGCTTAAAACATGTGTGGTATAGACACAGGGAACTCTCAGTAAATAAACAGGGAAGAAGGAGGACCATAAGGACCACAAGAGACCATTTAGAGTTTACAGAGAAGGACTTCACAGGAGCCTATGGTTGCAGTTGTAGCGAGGTCTGGAAACCACAGCAGAAGTGTGACCTAGAGTGAGGGCTCATCAGCAGTGGCGTTTGCGAGCAAGCAGTTTAAGGAAAAAAATCTGACAGTTTCTATGTGCTGGGAGAGCTCTGGTGGCAGTTGTAGCGAGGTGGGGAAACCAGAGTGGAAGAGTAAGAGTGAGGGCTTATCAGTTTTTGAGGAAGCAGTGTTAAAAAAAAAAAGTCTGTTTTTTATATCGAGAGGTGTGGCGAGGACACAGCAACAGAATGCAGAGGAGTGCGACAGCTTGGAGCAGCCAGTTGAAAAAGGTTTGGTAGAAAAGCAAAAAAAAAAAACTGTTAAACAGAAACAGATGATCACTGTATGATAGTGGGAAGAATAGGGAGAAGTATGACTAAATGGCAGGTGGCGTGGCTGAGGGACGGTCAACCTGGAAGAAACAAAACTAAAAGCAAGATACCAGTAAGCAGTGTCAAACAACGGGGGTGAGGGATGGGGATGTGTGACGCAGTCCACCATGCACATTAATCAAGGATGACCGTAATAAATATATGTGTAAATGTAAGATTCTGCATGTATACACGTACATGCTCGGATAAAATGGATTTATCACACTCCATTTATGTCCACGCCTATTGCATAAATTTACTTAATATTTATAACCCATCAGGGCTCTTTCTCTTTAGTGCTCTGTTTTTTAATTGTGAGCTGTCCTGGACCTTATGTTGTTCTTGTCCTCCCCCAAATCCTTTTGTTAGCCCCTGGTACTTTGACATTAGCTACTGTGCGACTGTATTGTATGCAGTGCTTGCTGCTTTCATGGTCCCGTCTGGGAGCCCACTGATTTCCCCTGTTTGCCTCCCACCCACAGCTACTTTTAAGTCAAGTTCAGTCATTGCCCTTCAGCTGCACTGTGGATTTTCCTTTGTGGCCCCTATCTTGTGCATTTGATCTCCCAGTCCCTTTCTACCAGGCCCTCAGGGCACCTACAGTCTGCCACCATGCGGCTTAGCTAAAGGTTCCTGCCACCTACTGCTGGCTGCCCACCCTCCAGACCCTCTTCCCGTGGGGGCTCTTTACATGCCACTTTGTGGCTGATGGGTAGAGGGAGGCATATTTGCTTAGTCTCTTCCCTTCCCAAAAAATATCCCATCTTCATTCCCACACACATGGAGCAGGTTACAGCCTGAGCTCTGTGGACTGAATCATAGACACATAGACCTTGATGGCAGATAAGGCCTGCTTGGCCCACTCAGATGGCCCATTTTCCTACCTAGTGGATAAGCTGCCGATCCTAGTTATCCAACAGCTGACTTCCTCCTACCCACCAATAGAATTGGTTCATGTCTGTCCCATGTATTCTTGAAGTCCCCCACTATTTTTGACCCCACAACCTCCGTAGGAAGGCCATTGCATGTGTTCACCACCTTCTCTGTGAAAAAATACTTCCTCATGTTGCCCCGAGCCGTCCCCTCTAACTTCAAATTTGGCCCCTTGTTCTTGCACTTCTCTTTTTCTGAATGATGCTACTCTCTTGGACTTTGTTGATTCCCTTGAGGTCCTTGACATTTTCTGTCCTGTCTCCTCGGCCCTTTTCCTCAAGGACATACATATTCAGCTCATCTGTCTTTGTATGGCTTCTGGTGCAGACCCTTCGCTATTTTAGTTGCCCTCCTCTGGACTGGCAGTTGAAAGTGCCTGCCATTACTGTCATTGTAGTTCAGTAGCACTAATCTGGCTGCCTAGCAACAGCCGCAGCATTTCTGGTCAGCAGTTTTCTGAACAGCCTCCTGCCTGCTACATACAGTCTGGGCCCAAGGACATCACCCCCCCACATTAGGTTCCAGGGAAAGATAATATAAAAAAAAAAATTGCCACTGTCCATGAAGGAGTGACCCGTTATATCACCAAAGCTATACCTTTCAAACCACTGACCTCCTGGGACAACTCAAGACTCCTGAACCACCAGTGTCCCCTTTTTTAAATAATATAGGGGCCACTAGCCCAAATGCATTCCCACCTGCCCATCTGGACTACTTCTTAAATTTATTGGCTACCTGCAGGTCACCTAGGGGTGCTAAGGGGGTTGCAGAGTCCCAAATACCACTTTATTCTCTGTTCTCAGCTGTCTGCATTTTTTATTCCATCTCTAGTTTCCTTACTTTGGCCTAGTTTGTCTTTTCCTCTGAAACTTCTCTTCCTTTACTCCTGTGCTATATACCATATTTGTATCTCTCTACTCTTGCTACTGTAACTTCCCCATTCTGATCTGTTTTTCCCTTTATTTCTGCAGGTCTAGCCAAACATACCAATCAGATAAGTATCTTTGTTTAATTCTAACACTCTAATCTCTCCTCTAGCACCTTCGACCCTTTGTGTCCCTTCAACCTTCTCTGTTCTTCCCTTTCAGGTCCTACCAGGATACCCCGAACCAAGGACACCCCAACTCTGGACTCCCCTACTCTGATGGAACAGGTAAGTCCAAATTACTTAACTGCCTTAGAATCATAGAAATCTGGTGACAGAAAAGGACCATTTTGGCCAGTCAAGTCTGCCCCTTACCCCTACCCCCAATCATCATCTTTGTCAAGAGACACCCCACTCTGCCCAGTGGTTAGTTCCTGGTGTCTGTCCCATGCCCCCTTGAATCCTTTTACCATTTTTGCGCACACCACCTCTTCTGGTAGTCAGTTCCTGGACTCCACCACCTTCTCAGTGATGTAATGCCCCCTCACATTGCCCCTAAACCTTCCTTCATCTAATCTTAGTTTATGATCCCTAGTTCTAGCACTTATTTTCCTTGCAAATAAGCGTCCCACTCTCACCTTACTAGTCTCCAGCGGGTACAGATCAGATTCCCTCCACCCTTCCTCGTAGGGCTGACTATGCATAGCGTGCACCATCTTGGTTGCCCTTGTCTGAACCCTGTCAATCCTGTCTTATATCCTTGTGTAGGTGAGGCCTCCAGAATTAAACCCTATACTCCAGGTGAGGCCTCACCATGGATTTATAAAGGCGCATCAGCACCTCCTTCTTTCTGTTTTATATCCCTCCGTATGCACACAGCATTCTATTCACTTTGCCCACCACTGTGCTGCACTGGTTCTCCGCCTTAAGGTTATCTGAAATTATAATCCCCAGATCTCTGTCCTGCTGAGTTTCCTCCCCCATGTGTAAATGGTTTGTGAGTTATTACACCATGTGCATTACTGTGCACTTTTTGGCATTAAATTTCAGCTGCCAAGTTTCCGACCACCTCTCTAGAATCTTTAGGCCTTCCCTCACTTCCTCCACCTCCCCCACCAGGGTATCTACCCTGTTGCAGATCTTTGTATCGTCTACAAATAGGCACACCTTCCCCTGCAGTTCCTCCGCTATATCTAACATACAAATAGTCACACCTTCCCCTGCAGTTCCTCCGCTATATCTAACATACAAACAGGCACACCTTCCCCTGCAGTCCCTCCGCTATATCTAACATACAAACAGGCACACCTTCCCCTGCAGTCCCTCCGCTATATCTAACATACAAATAGGCACACCTTCCCCTGCAGTCCCTCCGCTATATCTAACATACAAATAGGCACACCTCCCTGCAGTTCCTCCGCTATATCTAACATACAAACAGGCACACCTTCCCCTGCAGTCCTCCGCTATATCTAACATACAAACAGGCACACCTTCCCCTGCAGTCCCTCCGCTATATCTAACATACAAATAGGCACACCTTCCCCTGCAGTCCCTCCGCTATATCTAACATACTAAAAGCCAGCAGAATAGGCAGGATGGTCTGTTGTGTCTGCTTGGTAGCCAGCCCCCTAATGGGTTCTTTCTTTCCCACCCAGCCCCAGAGAGGGTCATCCTCTTCTTCAGTTTACCCTTGAACCTGTCCCACTCCCTCTTCAAGCCCTCCACTGTGCCCTCCTCCACCAGACTCCTGGACAGTGCATTCCAGGGCTCCACCACCCTCTCACTGAAGTAAGGTCCCCTGCACCCCCCCTGTAATTTCCCTCCTCTAGCTTCCACTGATGTCACCTGGTTGTTTCCCACCTTCTTTAGTCTGAACATCTCTTTGGCACCGCCTCTGTTTATTCCTTTTACATATTTGAAGACCCCTATCATGTCCCCCCATCTTTCCTCTCCTCCAGCGAGTACAGCCCAAGCTCTTCCAGCCTTTCCTCATAAGGTCTTCCTCCCATGCTCTGAAGCATCCTGGTTGCCCTCCTCTGGACACTCTCTAGCAGTGTTGCATCATCCTTGAGGTGAGGTCTCCAGAACTGCATGCAGTACTCGAGATGTGGTCTGACCAAGGCATTATACTGAGGGAGGATCACCTCCCTCTTCGTGGACATAATCCCCCTGGCTATGCAGTATCCAGTTTGCTTTGGCCACAGTTCTTCTGCAATTTTTAGTGTTATTCATTTTGACGTCTACCACCACCCCTAGATCCCTCTCACTTGTTGTGGCTTGCAGTATGACTCCCCCGGGTGTATACATGGCCCAGGTTTCTGACCCTGGATGCAGCACCTTGTTCCTGCATTAAACCTCAGTCCCCACCTCCTTGATCACCCCTCCAGGGTATCCAGGTCCCTCTGGACTGTCTCTCTTGCTTCGTCCCCGTCCTCCAATGTCCCCAGTTTTAAGTAATCCGCAAAGAGACTCATCCTACTCTTAACCGCCCTCCCCATATCGAAGACATAGGCATTGAACAGGAGTGGCCCCAGTACTGAACCTTGGGGGACCCCACTGGTGACCTTCATGGAGGAGGAGACTACCCACCACTACCCTCTGTATTCGCCCTGTTAGTCAATTTTCTACCCATCTGAGCAACTGTCCTCTCACCCCCACCACCCCAATCTGAGCAACTGTCCTCCCACTCCCAGCTTTAATAGCAGCCCATTTTGGGGTACCGAATCAAATGCCTTACTGAAAACCAGGTATAGGACATCCTCCGGTCTATGCCGGTCCAGGGTCCCAGTCATAAAAATCTATGGGGTTGGTCTAACACGATCTCCCCAGGATGAAACCATAATGTTTGCCATCCAGTTGCCCCAACCTTTCCAGCTGCCTCCTGAGCCTATCCTTGATAATGCCCTCCATTACTTTGCCCACCACAGACGATAGGTTGACAGGCCTATAATTCCCCATCTCCTCTCTAGACCCCCCCATTTGTGGATTGGCACCCTCCAGTCTTGAAGCACCCATCCTGTCAGCAGAGAGGTGTTGGAGTGCTGCTAGCTCATCGGCCAGTTCCTTCATAACCCTCAGATGCAGCCAATCTGGCCCCGGTGCCTTATCAGTTTTTAGTGTCCGAAGGGTCTCCTTCATCCTTTCCACTGTGATTTCTCCTCCTCCCAGCCCACCCCCTCATTTAACCACCCATCCCTTCTAGACTTGGCCCAGCCTGTACCCCAACTTCTTTCAGTCCTCTCAACTCTATCTGACCTCCTCGACTCTGCTGGCTCCCCTTCCTTCCCATTGGGCTGGAGGATTCCCTCTCCCTCTGTAAATATCAAGGCAAAGTACTCATTTAGCACCTCTTCCTGATTTCCCTTGCCTCCTGAGTCCATCCCTCCTCAGTCCTAATCATGCTGATCTGTGCTCTCCCTTTTCTCTTCTTCCTTGTGTATCTATGGAATCCCTTTTCCCCCCTTCAGATATCCCTAGCCAGGTTTTGCTCCCTCCTCACCTTGGCTCCCCTCACCACTGTAGTGACCCTTCCAGCCATCAACTCATACCCCATCCCTATTCCCCCAGAGCGCTTAAAACATGCATAGGCAGCCTTTTTATCCCTCACTGCCTCCTACACCTCCCTGGTCCACCAGCACGGCTTGTTGGCTCTACCATGCTTACGCCTCACCTTTGTACAGGAGTTAGTAGTCTCCTGCATCCCCCTTCTTAATGGCCTCCCACAAGTTGCCAGCATCCATGTCCGGCCTAATCTTGTCCAAGCTCCCCTGTAGAATCCTGCCCATGCCCACGAAGTCCGTTCCCCTGAAGTCCACTTCTACTGTATTAGAATGGTTATCCTTACCCCGATACAGCAGAAACCAGACTGTAGTGTGATCACCACCTGCCAGCAGGCTGCACACCTCCAGGCCCTTTATCTGGTCACTGTCTGCTAGGACACAATCCAGTATCCACTTCTCCCTAGTAGGTTCCCCCACCTGCTGGACTAGGAAGGCATATTGGAGCATATCCATCAGTCTCTGTTCCCTGGCCACAGAGGATGCCATAGTGTCCCAGTCTGTCCCCAGCATATTAAGGTCACCCATGATCACCACCATACCCTTTCCACGGTCACAGTGACCCTTGATGTTCTCAACTAGTTTGTCCTCCAGGGCCTCTTCCATCATTGGAGGTTCTGTACACCACCCCTATTTTCAATCTTTTACCTCCCCTCTTTTGTAGGGTTACCCAGATATCCTCCACCTCCCCCTACAGCCTCCTCCACTCCACTAACCGCTATGTCATTTTTGACTATCCGCACTACACCCCCTCTTCCCTCTCCTCTATCCTTCCTGAATATTTTGTAGCCCACCAAATTTAGGTCCCAGTCATTTTTCTGAGTGGCCCATGTCTCAGTAATTGCTACCACATCCACTGATCCCTCAACCAGCATCGCCTCAAGCTTGGGCATTTTGTTGCCCATGCTCCTAGCATTGATCAGGGCTGTCCTCCATCCTGACCCCTCTCCCTTTTCCAGTCATCTCGACCCTGAGCAGTCCCTAGATGCCCTTTCTTGCACAGCTCTGGATGGATTTAGATCGCAGTTACCTGCCTTAATTTCATGCCCTGGACCCTCAAGCAGCCCTCCTGGAGCTACTCTTTTACTTAACCCCCCCCTTTACAAGTTTAAACTCCACCTCTCGACTATGAATCCAGCAAGATTTAGTTTCAAGATCTCCCTTCCCTCCAAGTTGAGGTGTAGCCTATCTCTGGCATATAACCCTTGTCCTCCCATGTATCCCCCAGTCCCTCACCAGCCCATACCCTTCTGCCCTGCGCCAGTCCCTGAGCCACTGATTCACACCTGTAAGTTTATGTTTGGTCTCCCTGGACACCCTAGGTACTGGCAGAATCTCAAAGAAGGAGATTGCGCTTCTATAGAGTGGTAAACCCTGGCCAGTTCACGGAATCTTGCCTGGATTTCTAGTTTACTGTTCCCCTCTAAGTTATTTGTTCCCAGATGTTTCGTCTGGGGATTCCCCGCATTCCAATGCTATCGAGTATAGCTGGAATTTGCTACTTGTATGGCTGGCCTGGGATACATTGTATGACTGGGCTGCTTTTCCCTCCCGCCCCTCCCACTGGATGCCCCAGGTCATGGAGTCACCCAGCAGGATCACCTTCTCTCCCCACTTTACTGGCCCGTTAGATTCCATCCAGGCTCTTCCTTCTGTCATCAACCCCCAGCTTACTTCTCTTGCCCCCCTCAGCCTGGGGATCACAAGCCTGTGCTTGCCCTACCATGCTCATTCTTCTACCTGTAGCTCCCAGCTTGCTCCTTGCCTCCCAACTTCCTGGGTGGCACAGATTGCCCCCCACCCAGATCTCTGTGGACTTTTTCTGGGCTGGTATCCTCAGATCCCCCACCCAGGCTCCCTTCTACTGCTTCCCTCCTTGCCCCCCCAAATTCTGCATCCTTCACCCCATCTGCTGTGTTTCTCCCTACCCCTGTCTTCCCCTCCACCTCATCTGATTTCTCCTGCCCTGAAGCTGGCCTATCTAGAGTATTCCTTATCCTTGGTTGACTTCCCTAACCTGGATGCTTGCTCGACCCTAGTCCTCCCTCCTCCACCCTGGCTTCACTCTGCACTCCCCCTTCCTCCCACCTCCCTCCCACCTAAGCTAATGTCTCCCCCCCCTTCTGTGGATCTGGCTCTCTCCTGCCCCATCTCCCCAGCTTACTGACCAAACCCTCTCTGTCTGTCTGCTCCGCTCCTCCCGCCAGCCTCTCCACCTCTTCTCCACGTAGCATAGCAAAGCGAATATATTAGTAAGTGTGATGCTTGCCCTGACTTGCTTTTGTCCTGTCCCCTCCTTCTAGTCAGTCACCTCCTCTGATGATTTCTGTACATTACTTGTTTCATGCCCCACCCTCCTGAGTAACCATATGATCCTTGTCTACCTGTTCCTGGGTTATGCCATATTGGCCTCGTGTACTCTCATGAGGTCCTTTCCACACCTTTCCTCCCCACCCTCCTGCCTTCCAGCTGCCTTCTGATCCCTCTACTTCCTCCTAAGACCTGCCAACCAAAACACAGGGAGCACCCTCTGAACCTCCTTGCCCAATTTAATATTATTGCTGCCCCGCACCCTGTACACCCAATCACTCTACCGAAGGTGCCCGCTTTGGCCACCCCAAAGTCTTCCCTCATTTTAGGTGAGCAATGCGGCCCTCTAACAGAAATAATTCAGTCAGAGTTGCATTAAAACCCAAGCAGTTTTCCCCCTCTGACTACAGCAATTTTCCCTCTTTCTTGACAGTAGCCAGTTTTCTAGCCCTAGCAGTAGACGGTTCACAAGCAAAATTAGCCCATCACAACACTAGCCAGCTCAGAGGCCCTAGCAGTAATTGATTCACACACAGTTTGCCTACTCCCTCAGATGTAGTTGGCATACACAGTCATTTATACAGTCTGCTTCATTATGCCCCTTCCTGGTAGTAGTCAGTGTTGCTCAAGCAGCACAGTGTACAGGACCCTTTTCCCCCAGTCAATAACAATCCAACTTCCTAGTGTTCCAGTTCGCCCAGTCTAGACTTGTCCTCCTCCAAGGCTCCATCCTCACCAACCATTTAATAGAGGTCGGGGCCAGGGTAGGTGGTGTGGAACAAAGAACAGTTCTCCTCCTCTGATTGCGACTGGACTATTTGCCTTTTATGGCCCAGTCACACAGTCAAAGGTTTGCGCCCTATTCACTGATTGGCCGCTCCTTCCTGAGTCGCCTGGCTTGCAAAGTTGTGGCCGATGTGGACCCGGTATGCATGGCCTGTCCCCCACCAACAAGAACTTCCTTGTAGATCAATGTGATCCCATCCTCTCCCACTGCTGATGTAGCCCCAGAATGCCTGCCCAGACCACTTCCAGTGACAAGCCCCGGTCTGGAAAGAACAGCTCTCCTCCCCTGATTGGAACTGGGCTAATCATTGCTATAGATATTAAAAAAGGATGGGTCCAGCACCAACCCCTGGGGCACACTGCTGCCACCCTGGAATGCACCCCATTTGCCTTATCACCACCCTCTGGTTTCAGTCTTTGAACCAGTTCTCCACCCACCTTGTTATTTTCTGTTCCACCCCTAAGCCTTCCAGCTCATTTACCAGCATTCTATGTGGCAAAGTGTCAAAGGCATTGCTGAAATCTGGGTAGGCCACATCCTCCTCCATCCACCTTCCTTGTTACCCAGTCAAAAAACTCAGTTAAGTTTGTCGGGCACAACCTGTCTCCCATAAAACCAAACTGCCTTGGGTCCTGGAGGCAATATAGCACATTGGGTAAAGGCTCTGAGCTACAGATCTGGAGACCTGGGTTTGAATTCAACAGCTGTCTAAGTGCATACTGTGTGACTCTGAGCAAGTTACTTAACTTCCTTGTGCTCCAGGTTGCATCTGGAAACAAGCTTCAGCTTAGTGTGCTACTCCTGGTTAAATAATGTCCCCTTCCCCCACTTCCCCTATAGACCATTGATGACCAGGTGCTGCACTATTCTTTCCTTCCACAGTATTTCCATTACTTTTCCCACTGTTGTGGTCAGGTTGACCAGAATGTAGTTCCTGCATCCTCCCTGTTAACACTTTTGTATAGTGGGACCACATCAGCCCTTCTTCAATCTCTGGGCATGTCACCAGTTTACAAAGACAGGGTGAACAAGGTAGTCGGAGGCCCTACTAACACCTCCCTTCGCTCCCTCAGTGTCCAGGGGTGCATCTGTCTGGCCCATAGCCTTATTGCTGCCAGTTCCATGAGGATCCTTTCTTTTGCAAAGGGAGCTGTGTCCTTTTCTATGATCTCTCCATCCTTATTAATGCTGGCCCATTTCCTGCCCCTTCCTTTATAAAAACCGAACAGAAGTATTTGTTCAATATTTCTGCTTTTTGGCGGTCATCTTTTACCCTCCCTCCATCTACCCTTTTCAGACACTCAGTATCTCCCCTTGCCTTCCTTTTCTCCCTGATGTACCTGCATGTAAAAGGTTTTGTCCCACCTTACCACAATACCCACTGGCTGGCTTGTGTCAAGGGTCCCACATAAGTGTGGGTCTGGTGCCAATGTGCACTTTGCTTGTGGAAACATTTTGGTTTGCCTGCTGTGTGCTGTAGTGTAGTGGATTATGACAACTGGTTTTGCTGAAATCTGCAATGACAGCTTCATTTGCAGCAGATCCTGGAGTCCTTTGCAGTGGGAGATTGTCCTACAGTGCATATTAAGAGTCTATATAGGCTCTCATCTTTGGTTTACTGGCCCCACTGAACTCCCTGGGCTAAGTTCTGTCACAGACTGACTTATCTTCTGGAGAAGAGCAGAAGTGGAAAACATCTGATAAGAGATTGTGTAGGCTCAAATGTGCACTGCAGTCTATTGGAACTTCTATTGCCTGTTGCCAGCTGAAGGGAGTTCTAGGACTGGTTGTGTCTGCATATATATTCCTAGAGATGGTCACAGTTGGCCTGCTGTGGTGTACAATGGATGGTAGTTGGAAATTCCAAATCGGTTGGGGGGGGGGACTTAGAGGAAGGATTAGGAAGTACTTCTTCACTGAGAGGGTGGTGGACAACTGGAATGGGCTGTTGAGGGAAATGGTGGGAGGGTTCACGAGGGCACGGGATAAGCACAAAGGGCAACTGGCACGGGGGGGACTACAGAAAAGACCTAGTGGATATCTAGGCGAACTGGGCAGACTAGGTGGGCTTGCAGTCCCTTTCTGCCATCACATACCTGTGTTCCTATGTATTCTACAGGCAGATTGGGAAAAAGGAGGGGGATCCACTACACCACCAGGGAAGTATTCATTGTGCCTTGAATATCTGTTCCTTGGTGTCTTTATCCTACGCTGTGTTGGTTGATGTGTGGAGCAACATGACGACCTACCCCCAAAAAAGACCAGTTCTAGGGGCACGGTTAAGGAGTCCTCCTCCCTCTCCCAACCATGACATCCCCTGAGTGACTGAGTCCATTCTAAAAGCCAGGTTGATGGTGTGGTACAGGTCTGGTATTCCCCCACCCACTTTTTTTATTTTAACCTCTACAGAGCCTTCTCAACTGACCCAGCTGATCAGTATTTTTATTTTTCATACTGACCCATTTTCCTTTTATATCTACAGGTCTGACAGGACATTGACTGGGAGTAGGAGGACACTGACCATATGTATCAGATAAGTATTGTTTTTTTGTTTACCCTACGTTGTTTGTCATATAATAGTTCATAACGAGCTGCAGATCCTTTGTGAGCCCATTGCTGTTCTTGTTTTACAGGTACGAATGGCTGCTATGGGAGACACTGGGTTGGAGCTGTACCTTGTGCTTTAGAAAGGAGGCTATGGGCTGGGGGGTATGGGATGGGCATCAAGGTTGGAAACTCCAGGGAACACCACACAACCAATTTGCCAAGACTCGTGAGGCTCAAACCCTGTTTTTCATTTTCTTGCTTTGTGTACTTTGCATTCTAATGCCTGCATTAATGCAGTGTTTTTGTTTTGCAACAAGTACTGTCTCATATATGTATGTGTGTGTGTGCAATAGATAACCCACTGTAGAGTGTGCGGTCATGCTGTGATACACTCACACCTTGGTGTGTGTTGTTGCACATAAGGCCAAAGCCCAGTGCATCAACCACCCAAGCCGGGTGTGTATCACTGCGCTTCCACACACTACACAGTGGGTTATCTATCTTATAAAATGACAGAATTGTTTTGGAGGGGAGTAAAAGTGCAGGTGTGTGGTTGCACTCTGATATACGCACAATGGTGTTTGTCCAATGCGATTGATAATCCCATTATTTATATATACTGTATGTATATATATATATATATGTAATAGATATACCACTCTGAGGTGTGCGGTTCGCGCTCGATATCACAGCGCCTTGGTGTGCATTGATACGATGAGGCCGCAAGGCCGAGTACGCCAACCGCCCAAGGCGTGCGATATCAGAGCGTGACCGCACACCTCAAAGTGGTTTATCTATCTTATAAAATGTCAAAATTGTTTTGGGGGTAAAAGTGCAGGTGTGCGGTCGCGCTCTGATATACGCACTGTCATGTGATGCTCATCATCCAATAAAACAACAACAATTTCCCTACCCATTTTATAAATATATATATATACACACATACACACACACACACACACACACACACACACACACTTCACTCGAACAGCCCCTTGATACTGAAGGTAATTTTCCACACCGTGCATGTGCTCCCAGTCTGAAGAGGCTCTCTTCTCCTTTTGAAGATAAACCTGGAAATACTGGCGAGGACCTGCATATCAGTGAGGCTCCCATACCATTTTCTGCAAACCAGAATGATTGTTGGTCATTCCTTTACCTAAATGTCCACCCACTTCCTTGTGACTTTGAGTCAAACATGGGGTAACAGACTTTAGTACCTCCTATAGACATAGCCCCCAAGATCTCCATCTTCTTTGGAATTCTCAGACGACTTTCTCACTCAGGAACCCTTAAGCAAAGGTTGCAGATACTTGCAGATGAATACTGTTTTGTTTTTGTTGAATTTTATGCGACACCATCTTTAATGCAACCTAATACACTGAAACAGAACTACAACACTGCTGACAGGCGTGCTACCAAAATCACACTGCACACTGAAGTGCACTACAGGTGTTGATGCAGTGCTAATTAACATAATTCGCACACACTGAAAAAGCAATGCAACACTGCTAC
Source organism: Neoceratodus forsteri (assembly GCA_016271365.2). Lineage (NCBI taxonomy): Eukaryota > Metazoa > Chordata > Ceratodontiformes > Ceratodontidae > Neoceratodus > Neoceratodus forsteri. The sequence continues at coordinate 108,523,733 of CM028137.1, forward strand.
AGGCAGTGTTGAATTCACTGCTAATTGTAGTACTTTTGCAGTGTGATTACAGTGCTAATTAACATAATTTGCACACACTGAAAAAGCAGTGCAAAACTGCTTAAGGCAGTGTTGCTGACAGAACACTGCTTCAGGCAGTGTTGATGACAAAACACTGCTAATTGCAGTACTTTTGCAGTGTGATTACAGTGCTGATTAACATAATTCGCACACACTGTATCAACACTGCATATACACCAAAAGAGACCTGAAGATGCACTGATTAAACACTGATGGACTGCATTATAAAATGAAGTGTGCAGGAAGCGTACACGGCTACTATAACACTGAAATAACACCATATAGTGACTATTTGAACACTTCACTTCCCTCTGGGAGATTAAGACTTATTTTGGCTAAGCAGATTTACTGTATGTTGTTATTTTATTTTGTACTCACAGGAATTGCTACTGTTTGTTGCTAACATGTCATTGCTTTATTTTTCTCTGATTCATATTGTTGTTGCTGGTATACCTTCTTCTGCATTATTACAAGGTGTGCTTACAGGTGTGTGCTAACAGATTACTGCTGTAATCTTCTGATTCAAATTGCCTTTTGCAAAGTATATCTTCTGTTACTGCTTTATTTTTCTCTGTAGCAAAGTGTTTCTTACAGGGTATATCTTCTCTAAAATTATTACAGTTTGTGCTTTACAGGTTTTACAGTTTTATCTAACATTAGTATAAGCTTTCAGGGTTACTGCATTTGTTGTTGACTGATTGTTTCTGCTCTTACCTCCTTGTTCTTTCATCCGTGGTTCTTCTTTTTCTCGGCAGGGGAAGGGCCCAGCCACCCACCCCTACCCCCACCACCCCAAACCACACTCCTTTTATAGGGTACCACAGTTCTGACATTTCATGTGGCAAAGCAGGAAGGGGCGGGTCAATGGGGCATCCACAAGGTGAGCTCATTTATAGGGGCACTAGTAATTTAATTTATTATAACAAGTTATACAAAAACAAAACACAAAATCAAATCATTACTTGCATTTTTTTCCTTCTAATTACTCTGACCAGGTTAAAAACCCAGCAGCTTATCTGGAATGGTTATCATTACCTGCAGGTACTATGGAACACTTTTTCAGAAGGACAGTCTTACAGGATTTAAGACACTGTCCTACATGCTGGGCCATTGGAGATCTTAGGGCTCAGCTCTGGGCAGCATGGGCAGAGATTGCTTGCCTCAAATTTCATATTCAAGAGGAAATACTTTATGAGAACCACCCGCCATTTCCCCAACATCCAACAGAAGAAGCTTGACCGCAGATGGTAGTTAGTCCAGGAGATTGGCAGGTGGTTAGGAGTGGCAAATCGGGTGCCCCATCACTCTGTGCTCTCCAACATATTACCTCCAAAAACCATATAAACACTACAAACAGGTATCTGCCTCTATCTCTGAAATCAAACAAAGGGCAGAGGACACTGCAGAGCAGGACACTTCAGCACAGGAGCTAGCACAACAAAACTCGCCCAAATCAGGAATCAAAACAAAAAAGCAAAAAGGAAATCCAAAAAACTTCTGATCATAGGAGACTCCATGATTCGGGGAGTTGATACCCATCTCCAGCCATCCAGCCAGGGGTAATGGTCAGATGTCTCCCAGGTACATCAGCGTGGAGAGACACTGACTGCATTGCTAAAATTGTTCACAAGCAGGAGAAAACATTGATTTCCTGTTACACATAGGGACTAATGATCTCGCCAGCCAGTCAGTTGTGGAGACCAAGGAACACCTGACCAGGCTGGGTGACAAACTATCATCCATTTCATCTGACATCTTCTTCTCTGAGATCCTGCCAGTCTGGGAGAGGGGGGCAGATGGATGGAAGATCAGAGAAGGGGAGATAGGGGAGCTAAACATGTGGCTCAAGGGCTGGTGCCAGGAAAAAGGACACAGATTTGTAGGGAACTGGCAACAGTTCTGGGAATGAATATTCTTTAAATTTGATGGACTGCATCTGACTAAGGAGGGAGTCAGAGCATTGGAGCAGAAGTTTGACATCTTTGCAGAATATTTAAACTAACAAATGGGGAGAGGGGTGCAGCACCCCATACATCAAATGGGAAGAACACCCCCCCCCTCAGCTAGTGGTCAAACAGGGATTCAGCATGTTTGCAGTTCATTTGCATCACCAGGTAAGAAAAAAGGTCCATCTCCCCATACAACGCACAGCAAAAATGCCAAACCTCACCAAAAAACTAACACACCGAAATCTGGCCAATGGAAAATCATGTACACAAATGACTCACAGCCTGGGAAATAAGATCCCAGACCTGCAGGCAATAATGTCAGAGGCTAAACTGGACATAGTAGCAATTATTGAGATGTGGTTTACCAGTAACCACACTTGGGAGACTTCAGTACCTGGCTATGCACTGTTCAGAAGAGACCAAGGTGCAAAAGGGGGTGGAGTGGCCCTGTATGTCAATGAAAATATCAAAGCTACAGAAATTCAGAATACATATAAGGAGCCAGAAGAACTGTGGGTCACCCTGGAAACAGGAAATGGGACAGCCATAAGAACTGGGTTGTCTACAGGCCCGCAGACCAGGGGTAGGACATAGACACATTACTGTTAGAAGATATACAAAACATGACAGCTAAAGGGGAGGTTCTGATAATGGGAGACTTCAACATGCCGGATACAGATTGGTCAATACCAGCAGGAACATCTGCCAGAACTAAACACATGGTGGATTCCCTGCAGGGGGAAGGCCTCAAACAACTAGTACAACAACCCACAAGAGACAGGGCTATCCTAGATCTAGTACTGACTAACAGGGAAGGGATCAGAGATCTCCAGGTAGAAGGTCACCTGGGGGCCAGTGACCATCACATGGTATGGTTCAATTTGGCCACTACATCTAAATCATCCCATTCCAAGGCAAAAATATGGGACTTCAGAGGAGCTGACTTTGGTAAGATGGCCAACAGACTAAAGCTAGCCCTAGCAGAAATAAACACAGGTGAGGGGGTACAGGCAAAGTGGGCAAGCATTAAGGATGCAATACTTGAAGCAACATCCTATTGTGTTAGACAGAAAAGGAAGTGCAAAAGAAGAAGGAAACCACTTTGGTTCTCAAATACAGTAGCAGAAAAGGTCAGAGCCAAAAGGCTGGTCTTCGGGAAATATAAGGGAACACAGCGGGATGAAGATAGGGAGGCATACCAAACTGCCCTAAGGGAAGCAGGGAAGGCAGTAAGGAAGGCAAAGTCCCAAAATGAGGAAACACTAGCACAAACAGTAAAAGAAGGTGACAAGACTTTCTATAGCTACATTAGTGAAAGGAGAAAATCCAGAGGAGGTATTGCTAAGCTCAAAGGAGAAAAGGGTGCATGTGAGGAGGAGGACCCTGTAAAAGCATCTATCTTAAATATATACTTTTGCACAGTATTTACCTAAGAGAAGGTAGGGCAGGACCCACAGCTCAGCACCATGGACACGGGGAAGGGTGGTGAGCATAGAAACATAGACTTTGACGGCAGATAAGGACTGCTAGGCCCATCTAGTCTGCCCATTTCCCTACCTACAGGATAGGCCGCAGTTCCTAGTTAACCAACAGCCTATATCTTCCCTGCCCCCACAAGAATTGCCTTATGTCTGTCCCATGCATTCTTGAATTCTCCCACAGTTTTAGACCATACTTCTTCAGGAAGGCTGTTCCATGCATCCACTACCCCTCTGTGAAATAATACTTCCTCACATTGCCCTGAACCCCTCCTTCTATCTTTAAATTGTGTCCCTTTGTTCTTGCAAGTCTCTTTTTCTGAAAGATACTACCCTCTTGGACTTTGTTGATTCCTTGAGGTACTTGAAAGTTTCTATCATGTCCCCCTCTCCCTTCTTTCCTCAAGGTATACATATTAAGCTCCTTTAGTCTCTCCTCATCGGCTTCTCTGCAGACCCTGCACCATTTTAGTTGCCCTCCTCTGACTGCCTCTATTCTGTCTATGTCCTTGTGGAGATGGGGTATCCAGAACTGGACACAGTATTCCAGATGGGGTCTCACCAACTGTCTGAACAGAGGGATAACAACTTCCGTTTCTACTGCTGATGCCTCTCCCTATACATCCCAGTATACCCCGCCCTCCCTACTGCCTTCTCACATTGCTTGCTAACCTTAAGGTCATCTGATATGATTAACCCCAGGTCCCTTTCCTGTTTTGTTGTTGTTACTACCTCCCCACCCATTGTGTATTCTTCCCTGGGTTCTTGTTTCCAGGTGCATTATTTTGCACTTCTTTGCATTGAATCCTAGCTGCCATACGTCTGACCATTCCTCCAACCTTGCCAAGTCCTTTTCATCCTTTCCACGCCTCCTTGTGTATCAACCCTGTTGCAGATCTTTGTGTCATCTGCAAAGGCATACTTTTCCTTCCAGTCCCTCTGCAATGTCACTGATGAAGACATTAAAGGACTGGACCCAATACTGAACCCTGCGGTACCCCACTAGTAACCGCCTTTCTTCAGAGTGACTCCATTTACAATTACCTTCTGTGTCCTGTTGTCCAGCCAATGTTTTACCCAGGCTACCACCCTGGGACCCACTCCGCTGGTTAATTTGACTAATAATCTTTTGTGTGGGACTGTGTCAAATGCCTTGCTAAAGTCTAGGTAGGCCATGTCCACAGCCCTCCCTGGTCTACTACTTTGGTCACCCAGTCAAAGAAATCTATTAGATTCTGTCTGACATGACCTTCCCACTGTGAACCCATGCTGCCTTGGATCCTGTGCTCCACTGACCTCTAGGTACTCAACTATTCTTTCCTTCAGAAGTGACTCCATCACTTTCCCTACCACAGAGGTCAGACTGACAGGTCTGTAGTTTCCTGCCTCTGTCTTGGTCCCAGTTTTGTGAAGGGAATCACATCCGCCTTCCTCCAGTCCTTGGGTACCACACTATCCTCCCATGATTTATTAAAAGAGTAGCCAGTGGTTTCACTAGTTCCTTCCTTAATTCTTTTTAGAATTCTGGGTGAATTCCATCAGGACCCATTGCTTTGTCCACCTTCAGTTTTAGGAGTTCTTGCAGAACCCTTTCTTCTGTGAAAGGACTGGGATCGACCCCCTATCAAGAGTGCTTCTGTTAACTGGATTAGGCACTTCCCTCCTCTTTGTGAATACTGAGCAGAAATATTCGTTCAGTATTCCTGCTTTTCACTGTCCCCTCTGCCCACCCACCGTTCATTCTATTCAGCCTCACTATCCTCCCTTTGTCTTTCTACGCCGCTGATGTACCTATAAAGGTTTTATCCCTTCTTAACTGAGTTGGCTATCTTTTCCTCAGTTTGGGCCTTTGCTATTCTGACTTCCCTTCCTGCTTCTTTCTGCCTTAACTGGTACAGCTCTCTGTCCTGCTCCTTCTGTGTTTCCTTATACTTCCGGAATGCTATCTTTTCTTCCTGACTTTCACAGCCACCTCTCTTGGAGAACCATAGTGGCTTTTCTTTCATTTGATTTGTTTATTTGCTTCACACAAAGGCTTGTTGCTCTGTGATGGCAGTTTGATAATTCCCCATTGTTGCTGCACACCTCCTTCTAGCCTGTTTGCTAGTGCTTTTCTGAGGCACTCTCCATCTTGCCAAAGTCAGCCTCCTAAAGTCCAGTACCCTCACTTTTGTATGGCTTGACTCTGTAGCTGAGTTTAACGTGAACCACACTGTTTGATGGTCACTTGTCCCCAGATGGCAACCCACTTCTAGATCCGAGATCCTCTCACTGCCCCCATTTGAGAGTATGAGGTCTAAGATTGCTCCTCATGAGTGGGTTCCGAAACTAGCTGTCTAATGCCTGCCACCTGTAGGGCATCAAGAATGGCCCTGCTCTTGGATGTGGCTGCAGCAAATGTGCTCCAGTTAACATCTGGCATATTCAGGTCTCCCATCAACAGTATCTCCCTTTCTCTGCCATTCTAAGAATGCCTTCCATCATATCCTTGTCCATTCCTTCCCTGACATGGGGGTCTGTACACAACCCTGTGTGGATTGTGGTGCCCTTTCCAGTCTCCAAGGTGACCCACAGTGCCTCCTCTCCTCCCGTTTACTTTTTGTTCAGTTGCTTTTATCCCTTCCTTTACATGAGAGCTACTCCTCCCCTCTTCTCCCTGCCTGTCTCTCCTGTAGGTTATGTACCCTGGTATGTTAACATCCCAGTCATGGTTCTCTGTGTACCATGTTTCTGTGACTGCTACGATATCCAGGCATCCTCTTCCATTAAGGCCACCAGCTCAGGGAGCTTGTTGCCCAGACTACGGGCATTGGTACTCATTACCTCCATTTCCTGATAGCCTTACCCCTTTGCCCCATCCCTGTCCTTCTTGCCTTTGTCACTTTCTCCATTTACCACTGCCCCTTCCTATCGACACCTCCATGTTGGTGTTTGCCACACTTACTACCGTGATTGTTTGGGGGCTAGGATTTTCCTGCTCCTTTCCAGTGCCTCCCCCCTTGACTAGTTTAAAAGCTTGCCAATGAAGCATTTAAACCTATCACTTAGGATCCTGGTTTCCCTCCCGGACAGATGCAGCCCATCATGCCAGTATAGGCTTGCATCACTCCAGGTGGACCCCCAGTCCCCAATGAAGCCAAATCCTTGAGCTCCACACCAGTTTTTCAACCACTGATTGAATCCCATGGTATGGAACACCCTAGCCTCTCCTATGCCATAGATGGGTAGCACCTCCGAGAAGGTTACCGTGCGTGCTACTTGACTAAGGCCCCTCCCCAATTCCACAAACTCTTCATGCACTTCTCTAATCCCTTTCTTAGCCAGGTCATTTGTCCCTAGGTGGACAATGACATCCAGCTCCATCCCCTGTGCAGCTGCTCCGGCAATCCTGAGGATTCGCTCCCTGTCCCTCCAAGCCATGGCGCCAGGCAGGCACCTTACCTCCCTCTCCCCTTCCTTGCCCAGTTCTACCTTCCTAACAATGGAGTCCCCCACCAGGAGTTGTTTCCTTCCCCTGCAGGGTCCCCTGCCACCCTCCTGTGGGTCTCCTTTGTGGATGTTCCCAGCATCCTCCTTGGTCTCCACTGTAGGTGCCTCCATAGAGGAACCACACTTTGCCAGAATGGCATAGGAATGTGAGAGGTACAACTGAGGGATGTGCCTCTGTTCCACCACCCTCACCCTCCTGAGCCCACTGTGGTCCAAACCTTTCTTTCTTGGCAACCTCTGAGGCAATGGCAGTGGCACTGGTGGTCCCTGGATGGAAGAGAGGTCCCACAAATCCTGGCCATCTCAGCCTGGAGATGAGCAACCCTCCCTCAGCCCAGAGAGGTGCCTGCAGATGGGACAACACCGCATCCTCCAGAACATCTCCCGAAGACTGCTGCTCCACAGCCACTGCACTGCACCACTCCAATCATGTCTTATTTCTGGCCCCTTAACTGTTTGCAATCCTTACTCTTTCCTCTGTTTTTTCTCTCTCTCCTTACTTTCTGCCTGTGTTCCTTTAAGCTCCTGATTGTCCTGTTCTGAGACAAGAATATCCTATATTTCTCAGTAGACCACTTACTTGTTCAGAGACAGACCTCCAGCAGCTAGAGGGGGCCGGAGAGCTACTCTTGCCCTTCTAGGATGGTGGGTCCTTGGTGGTTCTGTGATCACTCACTTCCTGCCCCTAAACAGGAAGTTCCTGTTGTCAGTCAAATCCTGTGCCTATAAAAATAGAACTAGCTTTGAGTGGGGGGGGTGGAAGGGAGGGAAGGAGGGCAATATAGTTCCAGTAGAGAAGTTCAGTCACACAGCAGTCCTTTCTCCTGGTGTCTTCTGCCAAGCACTACTTCCTTCACAAAAGAAAGGATCCTACAAGAGCTCGCTAAGCTCAGGGTGGACAAGGCAATGGGACCTGATGGCATACATCCCAGGGTACTTAAGGAGCTAAGGGTGGAACTAGCAGAGCCATTAGCAGTACAGTTTAGTGAGTCTCTGAGCACAGGCGAGGTCTCAGAAGACTGGAGAAGACTTCATGTGATCCTGCTCCACAAGAGTGATAGCAGGGAGGAGGCAGGGAACTACAGACCAGTTAGTCATACCTCAGTAGTGGGCAAGATTATGGAGGTACTCCTTAAGGAAAGGATAGTGCAACACCTGGAATCCATAGGGGCACAGGATTCAAGACAGCATGGGTTTACAAAAGGAAGGTCCTATCAAACTAATCTCATAGATTTCTTTGACTGGGTAACCAGAGTGGTGGACCAAGGGGGAGCAGTCGATGTCACCTACCTTGACTTCAGCAAAGCTTTCGACACTGTTACACATAGAAGATTGATAAATAAGCTGGGTAGGCTCAGGGGGTGAGAAGTTGGTCAACTGGGTGGAAAACTGGTTAAACAGCAGAAAACAGACTGGTGGTAAATAGTATACAGTCAGAAGAGATGCAAGTCACAAGTGGGGTACCTAAGGGATGAGTCCTGGGGCCAGTCCTCTTCAATGTCTTCATTAGTGACATTGTAGATGGACTAGAGGGTAAGGCTTGTCTGTTTGCAGAGGACACCAAGATCTGCAACAGAGTAGATGATCTAGATGGGGTGGGCAGAATGAGAAGAGATCTGGATAAAGTAGCAAAATGGTCAGAAGAGTGGCAACTGGGATTTAATGCAAAGAAGTGCAAGATCATGCACATAGGGAAGAGAAACCCTGAAGCCAACTATAGGCTGGGAGGAGAGTTGCTGGCAGTCACAAAGGAAGAAAGAGACTTGGGCATCATCATCATCACCGATGACCTGAAATCATCCAAGCAGGCCTCTAAAGCAGTAGGTAAGGCTAGGGTGATGTTAGGGTGTATTAGTAGGGGTATCACAAGTCGTAAGAGGGAGGTAATAATCCCTTTTTACAAGACATTGGTTAGGCCCCATCTGGAGTACTGCATGCAGTACTGGAGGTCACACCTTCACAAGGACATTAACCAAACTGAGGCAGTCCAGAGAAGGGCAACCAAAATGGTGCAGGGACTGCATCAGAAGACATATGAGGACAGATTCATGGAGCGCAATATGTATATCCTTGAGCAAAGGAGGGAGAGAGGTGATATGATTGAAACATTCAAACACCTTAAGGGCATTAACAAGGTGAAAGAGTCTAACATGTCTAAATATAAGAAAAATAGCAGGACAAGAGGACACAGCATGAGATTAGAGGGAGGCCAATTAAGGGGGAATGTGAGGAAATTCTTTTTCACAGAAAGGGTGGTGGATGCATGGAACGGCCTACCACAAGAAGTGGTAGCTATAAATACAGTGCAGGGCTTCAAACAGGCATGGGATAGGCATAAGGGAGCAATACAGATGAGTATGAATAGATAGGCCACTGACAGAGGAAAGGCCGATGGCACATTTATAAGGTAGAAAAAGAAATGGGCTGACTGGATGGGTCTTTCGGTCCTTATCTGCTGTCAACTTCTATGTTTCTATAAGCTCATTTCCATATGCGTCCTGGGACAATAATAAATACAAGAAAACAAACTGAATGCACAATAATACAATAAAACACAACACTGTACAATAATACACAATATCATATGGGATAAATAAAAATAGTGCAAGTTAGAACATCAGGAGTGTGGAGTGCCAGGCACTCTCAAGACTGTAATGTCAGATTATACAGGCCAGCGTAGGAGAAATGGACATTAGATCAGGTGGAGGCCATACAGAAGAAGCAACTGGAGTGTTGGGAGTGGGAGAGGAAGGAGGGTAGAGAGAGAGAGAGAGAGAGAGAGAGAGAGAGAGAAGGGGAGGTAAGAAAGATGAACTAGAAGAGGGAGAAGTGAAAAGAAATGGAGAGGTTAGGGTTGAGAATAGCGAATTGGGAGGTGGAGTAGAGGGACTAGAGTAGAAAGGGTTAGGAGAAGGGGAGTTCCACAGGGTAGCACGTGTGCCTGGCATGCTAGGGGCCATAGACTGCACCCATGTGGCCATTCGCATGCCACCTGGCCCCGATGAGGCTGCATATAGGAACAGGAAGGGCTACTCCAGTGTCAACTGCCAGGTGGTGTGTGATGCCACTGGGTGCATAATCAATGTCTGTGCCACACACCCTGGTGGAGCACATGATGCTTTCATATGGTATCAGTCTGCACTGTGCCATCGATTCGAGAGTGGGGACATCCCCACAGGCCATCTAGTGGGTGAGTACGCATGTAGGAATTGCAAACATGGGTCAAGGGTGGGAATGCCACAGGTGCTATGGTAGTGGCACACAGGGATATTGGCAATATGGACCTGAACATGATACTGATCTCCACCATCTCCACACAGGTGACAGCGGATACCCACTCCGTTCCTGGCTGCTCACACCATACCGGCGCCCCATGACCCCATTGCAGCAACGCTATAATGAGGCGCATGCCGCCACACGCAACATCATCGAGCGGGTGTTTGGGATGCTCAAGGCACGCTCCGATGCCTAGACACCTCCGGGCGGTGCTCTACAGTACAGCCCTCAAAGGCCTGTGGGATATTCCTGGCCTGTTGTATCCTGCACAACATGGCCAAAGACTGTGGGATAGCCATTCAGGTCGAGGAGGGGGACAGCGATGGGGACGCCAGCAGCGCCGGTGATGATGGTGATGAGCAGCCCCCCCTTGGACGGCGGGACCCCGACTGATCCGGCAGGCCCAGCTGCACCGGGACACCATCACGGAGGAGCATTATGCACGACACAGGTAAGTCAAGGGGCCATGTGCAACCAACACTGTCCTGGCGCAACCCACAGGCACACAGAGTAACACACCAGGGGTGCATGACGGCAAGGGGAGTGGAAGGGACCAGGCACACAAACACACCATCAGGGAGGGTGAACAGTCATATGGACACACACACACACAGGCACAAAGCGTACATGGGCAGGTGCACAGCAGAGCAGGAACAGACATGGCAAACACACAGATCCACAGACCACACCCACCACCTGTACTGTCCAAGTATGTGTGTCAGATGCTGGGCACCTTGCACCTTGGTGTACAGTACAATGCAGGCATCATCATGCACACGCACCTGTGGACAGCAGTCGGGATGGTGTGCAGGTGGTCCGTGTGTCGGCGTGATGGGCAGGGCACCCACCAGTGCACTGCCCACCATGACGCACATTGCACACAGGGCAGCACCAGACAGGGCCCACACTGGGAAACAGGTCAGTCATGTTGCACTGTTCCACGCCCACCGTGGATGTGTGGGAGGACCCGCCGTGACCAAACAGCACTGGCAGGCTGAGCAGGGGCCACATGGGGTGGCACTGATGGACCACCAGGGGTCCCACTGCATGATCGTGACCTTGTCCACACAGGGGGCTGTAGTATGCCAAACATACCTGCACCAGGGTGCTCGGGATGCCCACAGCAGAACCCGGCGTTGACAGGCTGGGTGTCGCACGACTCCGGGAATGGGGAGTGGAGAGCGTACTGTGTGGGGTGCGCGGTACGGGGCACCTGCTTGTGTGCCCAATGCAGCCACGACAGCGACCAATGCCTGGGTCTGCCTGTCAATGGCGGCGGTCACATCCATCCGCATATGGACCATCTCTGCAAGGATCAGAGCACAGTCCCTGCTGTGCCGCTCCACAGCCACGCACAGTGCCTTCACAGACATTGCAACCCACCTTTGCTGCTGTACTGATTCCCGCAGCAGGCGGGTGTGCTCTTCAAATGGGTACTGTGCCACAACGGCATCCTGTCCCCCAGGGTATGGAAGGTCCTGATGCTCAACACCCCTTGAGGGTGGGCGCTGTTCACCAGGACCAGGAATGGGCATATCAAAGGGCGGTGAGCATGTGCCACCACTGGACACTGTACCCCCCAGACCTTGTGGGTGACTGCTGCTGCCCCTCCAACCGCTGTGCCCCAGGGACCACTCGTTCCACTGCTGTGGCCGCAACAGTGCCAGACACCTGCACAGCCACCGGTGCTGCCCCACCGGTGCTGACAGGCACAGCCTGGGACTGTGCCGACATGCTGGCACACAAGTTGGAACCAGCTAGGCCCAGGGGCACATGCTGGCCTGCTGTGTGTCCATTATGGGACACACACATGTCACTGCCCATTGCAGTCCTTGCATCATCAATGGTGCAGGTAAGTGCTACATCCACAGTCACAGTGTGCTGGCATGCTTGCATGCCAGACTGCTGAGACACAGGCTGTGCATCCCCCACACCTGACTCACCGACAACAGAGTTGGCAGCCAGGCGTGCATGCTGGTGCAGTGCATGCTGGCTGGCGACAGAGGTGGATGGACCCTCCTCCAACTCTGGCAGGTCTTCCTCACTGCCTAGACCCACCACCACTGTCCCCTGAAGATGAACAGGATCTGTAACAGAAAGTGAGGACATGTGAGTGCATGTGAACAACCCCCACCAACACCACCACCATGTCATACCGTGCAGTGATGGGCTTCCACCTGTCTGGAATCCACCTCCTGGTATGCCCTCAATAGCACTCCACTGCATTGATGCAGCCAGTCGGTCCTCAGCTGGGGTCAGCTCCACCACCGCTGGCTGGTCCCCGCCTGTGCCAGCACGTGTCGCCCTGAGGGCTGCCGCCTTCTCCTTCACCCTCCTACGGTCTGTCCCCATCTTCTTTTTGCATTCCTGCACGGAGCACTGGTGGCTTCCGTGCAGGTTCACTGCCTGAGCTACCCCTTCCCATGCAGCCACACGGGCCTGAGGGGTGCCCCGCCGTCCACTCAGTAGTGGCTCCTCCTCCAGGTAGGCCTGGAAGAGGGCCTCTGTCTCTGCCGTGGTGAAGTTGGGCCTCCTCCTCCGCCTACCATCCTCACCCTCACCTTGGCTCTGCTCGGTCATGTCAGTCTGTATGGGTGGAAGTGGAGACCTGTCACTGTGCAGTCTACAGCGTTATCCCATGACCATTGGCCAGAACATCACACAGCATGCAACTCACCTCTGCAGTAACTGAATCTGGCCAGCGTAGCCCAATGTCGCACATTTATAGCACAATGCATGCAAATTAGGAGTGGAGCAACTGTAATGAGATGCAGATTGCGCCGCTGCACCTTTGAATGGCTGATCAGATGATTTGCATGTGTCGGCTGAATATCGCGTCATTGCGCTTTGCACAATACGGTTGAGCTGGCTGAGCCAATGGCGCATTTCTGTGACTGTGTGGTACACTGCATTGCACATGCCCAGGTAGCTTACGCAGGCGTCTGCCATGCTGATAATGTACTGTGCATGATCAGCAATTCAGGCCACGGCCACCACTGTGCCAATGGCGCTACAGCGCTGGTCACCATATGGCGCTGTGGCAGTACTGCGCAATAGTCCACTGTAGAACTGGCATGCAGGTGTCCGATCACCCAGGACATGTGGACATCCAATGGCTCTGTGCGTGGCCTTGCGCCACTGACCCATAACCTTGTGCCCGACCTTGGCCCCCTGGCGCTGTATGTGTGGCATGTGTACAGCTCTATCGCGCTGTTCAGTGACAGCGCGATGTGGACCGACAACGCTGTCTGAACAGCGCGATAGGCAGTGATGGAGTTGTATTGTGCAACATTTCCACGTGGGGTTGCTGCGCTGCGGAGCGCCATATTGCCACTGTACTTTTTGAAAATGGCAAGCAGGAGAGCACCACAATGGGGGGCTTTGGAAATAGCTAACCTGGTGGCTGTGGTGGAGCCTCACTATGGCTCACTGTTTGAGGTAGTGCCCCTGCAGGTGCCACGCACCCATGTGTGGCAGCAGGTTGCCACTGCCCTGGAGCAGGCCACTGGGCGGAGGAGGACCCCGGAGCAGTGCAGGCACTGCTACGGTGACCTGCAGAGGAGGGAGCGTGCTCTGCTTGCGTGCCTCAGGTTGCTTGCCAGGAGGGGCATTGTGCCTAGGCCAGGTGGGTGTACTGTGTATGCACCGGTATTGTCTGCATGGGTGACTGTGTAATGTAATCTGCACCTGGGGGTGGGTTGGGCTGTGGTTTGCTGTGAGGGTGTTTGCAGGTGTGTGCTGTTTGGGTCTGGTTGTGTGGGCAGGCACACTCAATGGGGCAAGGGGCGGTCTGCTTTGGGATATCACTGATGTGTTTCTCTTCCTTTGTCTCCCACATGCGTGGAGGAGCGGAGGCGGGCACAGGCTGAGACCTGGGATGGCGGTGCCAGGGTGGCTGGTGGAGGAGGTGTGCAACAGCCACAGCCACAGCCACAGCAGCAGCCACAGCTGCAGCAGCACCTGCTGCAGCGGCTTGATGAGGGTGAGTGTCATTACATCATGGATGCTATTGAATGCTGGGGGGGCACGGACACCTTCCAGGGACAACACTACCATGCATGCAACATGTGACAGTCATCACTGTCCAGTGGCACTGCATATATGTGTGTGTGTGTGTGTGTGTGTGTGTGTGTGTGTGCGCATCACTGGTGGTCCATGCATGCACCGGGCACATGGCTGTGGCACTAGCATCCCACCATGTAGCCACGTCATTGGGCAGCCTTGGTTGTGCTGTGCTGGACATGGCCGGTGTGTGTGTGTGCAGTGGTACACATGGCCATTGCTGGCTGGTTGGGCTTGTCTTGTGCACGGTCACTGTGGGTGAGTGCAGTCCATCACAGGAGCGGGGCACTTGGCTGTCTGCCATGCATGATGGGTGGGATTCAGGGATGTGGACAGTCACAGCCATTGACTCTGATCCCTTGTCCTAGGAATCCGGATCCTGTGCCTGATGGAGCGGGGCCTGCGGAGGCTCACTCAGGTGGCCATCAACACACACACCATTCTCCTGGACTTGCAGCAGCATGGGATGCGGCGCCGGAGGAGGCCACTGGCACAGCACCAGACAGGAGGAGGGCAGGCTGCCAGGCGGTAGCTAAGCATCAGCGAATCCCACCTTCCCTCTCCCAGTTGTTCACCCCTGCCCCTTACCCTACCCTACCTCATACCCATACCCCACCCCTGCTTTGTAAATATGTTGTTGTTGTTTGTTCTTGTTATGCATCTTATTATTACATTTATATTTTGATAGGAATACTGTGGTGGTCTCTGATTTGCAGCTGGCTATAGGTGCTCAGTTGTAGTGATGTGCATGGCATCTGGTGTGGTATGTCATGGGTATGAGTATGCATGTATGTGGGGCGGTGTCTCTGGTGTGGGTGAGGCTTCCAGTCAGTATTGCCGTGTGCTGCCACCCACTGCTGGGTGCTCATGATGGGTGTGGCTTGTATGGTTCTGTGGTTCACGAGGTTGCAGTGTGCCGGGGGGGCCTGGGGATTCCTGCAGTGCTGGTCACTGTGCATGGGTGGTGTCTTGGGGTCACAGTGCTGGGAGTGCTGTGCACACGAGGGGGCGCTGGACACTGGGGTGCTCCGCCCCCTTTGTGTGCCAGTCTCAGGTTGACAGTGGGTGTGCTGCAGTAACACGGCCGGCATGTGCTTTGTTTGCTTGTCCCCATGGTCCGGTGGCTGTTCCATCCCTCCCCAGTTCTGCTGTGCTTGGGGTGTGGGGTACATTGTTGGTTCGCAGTGTGTCCCTGTGCTCATCTGTGGCATGGGTGGGTGGGCCCTGCCTACCTCCTTGGTTGTGCAGTTCCATTGCTATGCTGCTGGGGCCTCTTTGCTTGTGCTATGGCGCCTCTGGACTGCTCAGCTGGGCCACCTTTGTTGCGCTGTGGCGCATCAGCTCTGCTCAGCTTCCCCTTCCTGGTTGCGCTATGGCGCAGGTTTTGCGATATTCAGACATTGGCTGCTTGTGCAGTTTGTCTTGCTTCATGTTTGAATATCGCGTGTGTTGCGCATGTGCGCAATTGACTTGCGCTTGCTCCTGCTGTTGCGCACTTTTTGGGCACAGTTTGAATATCTGGCCCATTATGTCATAACGTAGTCAGTCAAGACATTTGAATAAAAAAAATATGCCAGTCATTGTTGCTGGCAAAAAATGCATGCAATTTTCTAAGATAATGCATACATATGCCAACATTTTTGTTGGCAAATTGAAGTAATACATGCAACTTACTAAGATGATGCATTTTTGCAGCTGATACTTCAATAAAATCTGTATTTCAGTCACATAAATAAACAAGCATTTGTCAATGCCGAATGTTGCTTGCTTGTATGTGCTGTTTAGGTATTTGGAAGTCATTGGAGTGCAAATATTGAAAATTTGCGAACTTACGACGTGCGTAGGAACTACGCAACGCACGCTCGTAAAACAGTCATTTTAAGGAATTTTTCACCAAATTTTCAACATAGTCATTTTAAGACCTCTGCTCATGAACAGTATCACTGTGATTTTCTTAATTTGTCCTGACATTGATTTCACACACCGACTACGCCATTCTAGGCGCTACATGGGCGGAAACACATTTTGGGTGAGATGTGAAAATGACAGCTGTACTACTCATAAGAAGGTGTGGTAAAATGGCAATGTTGAAAATCTGGAATGAAAATATTGAAATTTCGTGAACTTACGAGCCCTGTGTAGGAACTGCTAGCAACGCATCATTAGAACAGTTTTTTGAATTTATAACATAGTTTGGGATCTTGTCAGAATGATACACATTATCATGGCAGAGCTCAGGCCCGGGCGGGTGATTTCGCAGTCACCGCGTGAAATCACCCTTCGGCCCGAATAACGCCATGACAGTGACATCATTCATGAGAAGGGTCCCAAAACCCCATGTTGAAAATTTGCGCAAAAATTCCCAAAATGCCTGAGATATGCAATAAAGTGGAACCTCCCATCTAGGCCATTATACAGCTTACCGGCATTTCCTCAGTTCGCGGTCGCCTTTGAAGAGTGCAGACGGTTCCCGGTCCACCTAAGATCACTTGACCGGGAGTCCGAGGCATGGGGTGAGGGGTGGGAGGCTGGGCACAGTGGGTGGGTGCGGGTTGTGGGAGGGGGGTCGGGAGATGCTCCGCCGGCCGTTGCTTTTCAGGTTAAAATAAAAAGACATTGTGGGACCGTTTGCCATGTTGGGGTGGGCTCCCAGCGTGGCACAAGGATGCTGAGGCGTCTGCCACAACGGGGATTGGGCACCCCTGCCGGCCTATGGACTGATTGCCACACTGGGGTGGGCTCCCAGCGTGGCACCTACAACTGGGGGGAGATCGCAGCTCAGCCGATGGGATTGGGCACCCGTCGGCTACACAGTATGTCTTGGGTGCTCACGCCTGTGTGTCGGGGGGGTGGGGGGAGCTACGCTTCTTATCTCTGCTCACTGAAGCGTAGCTCCCCCTTTCAACTGTATGCCACTGCATTTTGGAGCATATCATAGACAGCTCCAAAATGCATTGCCTTACAGGGGCCGTGCCTGGCAGCTCACTGACTGAATTGGAGGAGGAGGTGACACACCTCCGAAATCTCCGATGATGGCACTATGTTTCTTGCACATACGTGCAAGCAACATAAAAAAGTGGTTTCCTCACCACATACTAACTTAAGGAACATTTAATGTAGCTGCAGCAGTTGGCATGTGAAGTTTAAGGGACAGCGTCTGTCAACCCCATTATGTATCAAATTATCACTACTTGTAAAGCAAAAACACTTTATGATAGGTCGCATTCTGTGAAAACTGCTGATGCAGATTTTCTTTTATTTCTGATTCCTTTATTCTTTTTTTAAAGGGGACAGAACAATTGTGCTAGGTGGCAGCAGTTTGCAATGTATTTAATAATAAAAATATATATTATACGTACAGTAGGTTCGGTCTGTCATCATTTTTTTCCTCACCATCCCCAGCTGATCACAAATCTGTAAATGAAAGAACTAAAACAACACCCACCTTTCACCCCATCACCCATTCCACTTTTCTTCCACCACCCTCATCTGTGCAGTAGCACCCATACCACCCTTACACCCTTGTTAAAACCAACCCACAACCCTCACCCATGTACTAGCATCCTTTTTTGGTTTATGACTAACATTTCTGTAATTGAAAAAATAATAAACAGCTACCAATTAGAACTCATTGTTTTGTCATCTTTAAAATTGAAAAATAGACTGCCCCCAGTCCCAGCCCATACTGATGCACCACAAAGTCACAGAAGGTAAATCCAAAATATATATGTTTGCACTTTAACTATAAATAATATGATACAGAAAGGATTGACATGACAGTGTCCCTTTTATGCCAAATTTGGGCCTGTTCCCACTGATGTTAAAATTGCCCTGTATATAAAACTTATTGACTTTAGTTTAGACCCTAGATACAAAGCAGTTTGCCATGAAATGGTGAAAGTTTTGGGGGGTATATAGTCCAAGGTAGTAGATCGAGAAAGGAGAGAGACAACCAAAGTCATCACAGTCTGTAAAAGTTTCCTTTTTGTTGCAGAGACACTCTGTCCTACACAATATTTACCAGCCTCCACCATCTGAGTTGTCATCACCATCAACATCCACAACATCAATCACTTCAGGATCAGTTTGTATACTCTTGTAGGGATATGAAAATCTTGACTTATTAACTTTAATAAAAGTTAACGTGTGTACATTTTCTGGCAGCAAGCCATTTCTGGTGTCTGTCACAATATTGCCAGCTGTACTAAACATGCATTCTGAAGAGACACTTGTTGCAGGACAACCAAGATATTTACAGGCTTCATCATACAGCTCTGTCCAAATTGACTTTTTTGATCTCCAGTATTCAAAAGGGCATGCATCAATAGGAATAGGCAGTTCTTGCAGGTAACTGTCTACCACGATGGACAGAGACCGCTCAGAAGAGGAATCAGCAGAAGCTGGTATGGCAGCAATTTGGGAAAGATTTTGCCACAGATTTAGCTTGCTACTAAGGGTTGAAGAAGTGGCAGTTGTGGAACAACTACTGTTAATGTTTGATGATTTTTCCAGTTCTGTATCCCTTTGTGAAGATGAACCTGCATCTTGTGGTGATGACAACCTGAGGATACTGTGCGTGTTTGTGTTTGACTCCTGTGAGTGCTGCAGCTCATCTAGCAACAGACATTTGTACTGCTCTATATCATCTGTTTTTGGAAGATGTATAGCCTTGAACCTGGGATCTAAGAGAGTTGCAAGGATGTAGTGTTTTGATTTCGTCATTGCAGCTAATTTGTCATTGGTTTTGAAGCGCTCGCTCATTCTCTTTACGAGATTCCCATGATACAGGCGACATGTTGTCTGCGCTTCAGATCTGTCTTTTTCTATTTATAGATCTAGAACACTAAGATGATGTGAAATGAGCATTATGAGTGGGATAACCTGACTCACAGATGTACCTTCAGAAGACATGTCCCTTGTAGCTGTCTCAAAAGGAGCTAGGATGCAGCACACTGTCTCCATTAATTTCCACTGCAACACGGACAGCATAATGCCATCTCCAATAATGTAATTGGAGCAATACTCATGTACAGCTTGCTTTTGCTCCAAGAGGCACCGCAGCATATAAAGCGTTGAATTCCAATGAGTGGAAACATTTTGAATCAGCTTTTGCTGGGGCAGCTTGTGTTTTTTTTGCAGTTCGGACAATGTCCGTATAGCCTTGGTTGAATGTGAAAAGTGAGTCACAATTTTTTTGCAAACAGCAATCATACCATCCACTTGTGTTTCATTGCTGAGAAATCCCGTGACAATTAAATGTAAGCAATGTGCAAGGCAAGAAGCATGCAGAAATCCTCCATCCTGTACTGCTTTCAAGATGTTGGCTCCATTGTCACTTACTATGAAGCCACAGTTTAGACCGTGAGAATAAACCCATTCGTCAAGGAGGTAATTTAGTTCCTGCAAGATGTTTGCAGCAGTGTGACTTTGCCCAAACTTCTTTATATGCAGCAGCGCCATCTTTTGGGGTGTCTTTGCTTTTGAAGAAGTACAAGAAAACATGACCCAATGAGTAGTAAGGGACATGTAATCTGTGTTTTGAGTGCTGGTCCACACATCTGTTGTGACACGAATAACCCCACCCTCCACAGTTTTAAGTGCAAGCATCACTGTCGCTTTTAAAGCCTGATAAATGTTTGGTATTTCGACATAGGAAAAGTACCTTCGATGAGGAACATTGTAACGAGGCTCTGCTAATGTCATGAGCTCCCTAAAATCCTCATGATCTACCAAAGAGTATAGGAGAAGGGCTCCGGCTAACAGTTCACCAATTCTGTGATTAAGATGAAGGGTCTTTGGATGATTTCTAGTAAAGGTATTCTTCCTTTCAAATGCCTGAGACAGTGTTAGCTGTTTACAACCTGTCCCTGCTGGTTTATTATACACCGTGCTTTGATGGGCAGATGGACACAGAGATGGTGGACTAGGACTTATACATTCAGTGCCATCACTGGATGTGCAACTGGTACTAATGGTACTAGCATTGGTGGTAACAGTGATCCTAGGGCTGGCAGTGGTTCTGCCCACATCAAGTTCAGACAATTCAGTATCCATTTCAGATTCCTGACCCTTCTCATGTGCGGTCTGGAAGATGGAGGACATGGGTTTTGGATGATCAAGCAAAACTGAATGCTTTTCAGATGGCGTTTAGAGCTGTAGGCATGACACAACTTTACCACGGCTTACACTCTGTTTACACAGGGAACAAATTGCTCTGCATGGATCAGTTTTACTAACAGAGAAATAATTCCACACCTCAGATGTGACAGATTTTGTTTGAGTGCTAGGAAGATAGCTAAAGACTGTTTGTGTCTTTTCACCTGTCCTAACAGAACCCGCGACATACTCCTTGGTGCTAGAAGAGTGGACAGAAGACTCTAATGGATTTTCATTGCTGGCCAACACAGAAGTGGTGGATTTAATGGATATGTCCTTTTCATTGCCAACAGTGCTGGATGTATTTGCAAGTGCACTACCTGAATTCATTGTCAGCAGACTTGCTCATTTCACTTTGTTGAGGAAGTAAAGATTTGTCACGAAACACAACAGTGTTGGACTGAGACAAAGAGCTACTGTCTGAGTCAGAGAGGGACTCACTGTCACTTGCATTATTGCTGCTAGTCACAGGGATCTTAACAGCATGAATGGCATACCTTATGGTGCCTCTCCGTGTGACCCCAGCAGCTGTACAGGTTTTCTTAAAAGGTCCCCCTTTTACCACACTTCACTGTTGCTCTTTTGCTGTTTCTTGAATTTTTATCACATGAAACATTTTGGTTATTTCTGCTAGCACCAGGATTACCACTACCACCAACACCTACTCCAACACCATCACCAGATGCTTCATCTATGTTGGTGTCAGACATAACAGTACCAGTATACTGCGGTGAACACACCCACACCCAAACAATTCCTGTGTAAGAAAGCAATGTGATCTGTGATCGCTGGCTACAACTCCAAAATTTTATTTTGGTTGTGTGACACTGTGATGCAGTAGACTGAAAGTAATTAAAGAATATGATGGTTTGCAACTAAAGGATCCCAGGTTCAAGGCTTACAGAATGATTGGGCTGCTGGGCATAGGCATACACATAGCAGTCAAGGGGCGCACAGCAGCAGGGTGATGGGCTGACCACAGGAGAGGGAGTCTCGTATGCAACTCAGGGAATGAGAATTATATTTCTACGCTTCTGTCATGTAAGGTTAATGCCACCACACAACTGGCCACCTGGCTTCTCTCTGTAACACACACTGGGTAGGGTACAGTGCAATCAAGGGCACAGAGCAGCAGGGTGATGGGCTGGCCACAGGAGACGGAGTCACATACACAATCCAGGGAATGAGAATTATATTTCTACATTTCTGTCATGTAAGGTTAATGCCACCGCACAACTGGCCACTAGGCTTCTCTCTGTAACACACACTGAGTAGGGTACAGTGCAATCAAGGGGCAGACAGCAGCAAGGTGATGGGCTGACCACAGGAGATGGAGTCTCATACGCAACTCAGGGAATGAGAATTATATTTCTACGCTTCTGTCATGTAAGGTTAATGCCACCACACAACTGGCCACTGGGCTTCTCTCTATAACACACACTGGGTAGGGTACAGTGCAGTCAAGGGGTACATAGCAGCAGGGTGATGGGCTAACCACAGGAGACGGAGTCACATACATAACACACAACTCAGGGAATGAGAATTATATTTCTATGCTTCTGTCATGTAAGGTTAATGCCAACACACAACTGGCCACTGGGCTTCTCTCTGTGACACACACTGGGTAGGGTACAGATTTATTTGCCTTTTTTGTTGCCCCCCTTGTTATATGCTTGTTGCTGGCAGCTGCTGAATGTGCACCACTGTGCAGTGCTGCAGTTTCAATCACAATCACATTTCACAAAGGTTCTTCTTTTTATTTTTTTATTCTCTCTCCTGAGTCCTGATATTGATTGATCTTGGTCTCGATCCCTATTCCCTTCCCAATTCTTGATTAATCCCTCCACCTGAACCTCCCCTAGCCTCACACCCGACCGTTAATTTATTGAGCCTTTTTTTCAGCCTTTCTCTCGTTCTTGGTCTCTCAGGCCTGCTTAGCCTTTTTTCACAGGAAAATGGATGATGGAATTTTTTAAATAATTCAATAAGCACTGCAGCAACTAGCAAGTGCTGCAGTCCGATTGCGGCCACACTGACCTAGGCCCTGGCCTAGTAAATAGTATCTGGCAAGAATGCTGGCTGCAGTAGTAGCGGTATGCTACAGTTAAGTAGGCTGCTGCTACCTCCTGAAATCCTCAGCAAATGGCACTCTGTCTCGGCTTGCATCTGCCTAAATAAATACTCCCACAGATCCCATGGCTCCCACAGCTTACTCGACCCCCACCTGACCACATAGTATTGGTCAGTTGGTGAGGATGACTTCACTTGAGTGTGGTATACTGCTACGCAAGCGCAAACTGTGAGACAACCTGCGGTGGGTCTGGCAAGACTGGCAACCCCAACAACCCCAACAACACTGCTGCTGCTGCTGCTGCACCCCCCCCCCACCACATCGGGGTTGCCACTTGCCTGCTGCTGCTGGGACATGCCTCCTCCAGTCCCCACACATACCCCTACACCCTCCCCACAACGGGGCTGCCTGCTGGGACGTGCCTTCGCCCTCCTCTCCACACACACAAGTCATCAGCTGGGACTCAGATTCGAACCCTTTTGCGAACCTTTAAGTGTTCGAGTTCTAAGTTAGAACTTGAACACCAGGGTTCGAGGAGGGTTCAAATCTTTGACAAACTAGTTCTGACAACCCTAGTACACAGAGGCACTCTACAGTGCTGACCTATTAGATTGCTATGCTCAACACAATAGACTGTAACCAAGGTGTGGATTCCTCCCTCAGCACAAATTCTGTAATGAGCAGAACAAAAAAAACAAACAAAAAAAAAAAATACTGCTGTTTCCTATGGTGTAAGGTCATTAAGCCAAACATATCAGGCAGAAACAAACAATGCCCACAAACCAGGTCTGCTAAACAGACATTGTTCCTGCTAGCCCTGTCAGTGGGCCACCAGCCTGAAAAATGCCACCTGATATTCCCTAGTAGTCCAGTTGATCCCCCTCTATTTCCCCTGTTGTCCATGTGAGTGAAAACTAACATCCAGTAACTTGACAAAATCAGTCTCCCAACGGATCTGCGCAGTGGGAGCAGTTGTCCAACACTCCCTTCTTCCAGAAGTGATAGTTCTTTGGTACGAGACACTGCAAAATTGCTGCACCCCCAGCGACAATGGTAGTTGGCAATGTGAATTGCACCCCACCAAGCCTGCCCTGTTTTACACAGTAGCACAGTAATTTGCTCTATAAATGGCATACCCTTTTGAACTGTGGATCTAGCTAAGAACCTGGGAGCTGTCCAGCTTGGTGGTGCTGTCTGGGGGAGAACCGCTCCACCATGTGGGAGATGCAGGATTGAGTCTTCGACCCTACTCTCCTGTTCCAGGCCAGCTGGGTCTGGAGAACAGTGATCAAACATCATGCATTGACCCTGGGGAACGAGCTGAGTGTCAGCAGCTCCGAGGATAGAAGGGGTTGTGGCATTGACACTGTGGGTGGCCACATAATGTTAACAATTTCCTGCCTGTTAAAAGAACATAAGTGGTGCTCCTTGACTTTGCCAGGGGAGACAGGAGGGCATGAAGAGGGGAAAACACTGGGCACCAAAAGGATGAAGGCAGCAATTTCTGACCACGCCAGAAAGTGGAAAGTCTGGTGGCCACAGCTCCACCTTTGCTTACAAAGGCTCCTCCTAGCCAGCCCAGTGGTGTGGGGGGGGGGCTAAGGCACTGAGTGCCTTACCTCCTTCCTTGTCAGTGACCCATGTTCGGGGTCAAGCACCAGTTGCTGGAGGGTGGCAGAGTGGGAGGATGGAGCATTCCAGGGACTGCTCTCCTCTCCCAGAGAGGGGTGGCCAGCCATCTCAGCCCATGACTGCCACTGAATGGAGGTCCCGTGGCAGTGCAGGCTAGATGACATGAAGGAAGGGGCTGCAGCTGTGCAGGGCATGGATGCCTCCACACACACACGTCCTGATGCCATGGCAGGGGAGGGACAAATGAAAAACAGGAGAAT
The DNA here is from genome assembly GCA_016271365.2 of Neoceratodus forsteri. Classification (NCBI taxonomy): domain Eukaryota; kingdom Metazoa; phylum Chordata; order Ceratodontiformes; family Ceratodontidae; genus Neoceratodus; species Neoceratodus forsteri. The sequence goes on from CM028137.1 coordinate 108,548,166, forward strand.
GGAGGACAGGCTGTGTGAAGCCCTGCCCATCACTCTGTGAGCCACTCTGCCACTCTGGTCTGAGACAAATCTGGATGAGTAACCCAGGGTGGAGGGCAGCAGCCTTGGTGGGAAATGCGCCAGGGATGGTACCTCCCAACTCTAGCAGGTAAGAGACAGATGCATGGATGAGGACAGGGATGAAAAGTCACCCATTCTATCAAGGAGAATAAACACCTTTATGGCAGGAGGTTGGCAGAACGTGGGCCAGTCGCTGAGGCCCTACCATGAGGTGCAAGCCACCGGGGAACTGGGAGGCAGAGCTGGATTCCAACAGGAGCACCCAGATAAGTTTGCGTGCCCTGGGGGCAGGATGGAGAGGTTCTGTGTCTGATTGTAATGTGATATCTGGACAATAAAAATAAAAAACTTTAAAAAGGAACAGAAAAATCAAGATAAATAATACAAGAGTTACAGTTACTTCCCTTCATTAATTAATTAATTAATTGACAATAACTTTTGCCTATAGTTTTAAAGAGGATAAAACAGAGTTTACTTGTAATAAATATCCTGATTCTATCTAGTAGCAAACTTACTATGATCACTTCAAATTAAAGATTTTGTTATTGGCACATACCTTGAATTAAAGCCATAACATTATTCCAATGAAGCAAAAGCAAGCCATGATAGCTGTAAACATGATTGTTTCCATTTCAAGTATCCTTTAAGGCTGTTTTAATATATTATTACTTTAATGAGTTTTATATTGATAGATAGTATTTAAATGTTTTGACTGAATATTTCACGTAGAGCACTCCAAGCTCCTGGGATGTTGTGCTTTATAAAATGGCCTTGTGCTTCCTCTGTTGACCCTCTCTAAAGGGTATAGTACTTACACAAAAACATACAAAGCCAGCAGAAGAAAGTCATTTGGTTTATCTATTCTGCTCATATTGCATGGTCCACAGCTTGAGCTACTGTTCTGGCCCCCACCTCCGCACTCCTCCCACCCTCCCTACCAATGATCCTTCCTTTTCCCCTATGTCTATTCTAGCCTCTCTTGAAGCTGCCCATTGTCTGCAATGAGACCACCTCTTCCAGCAGTGCATTCTAAGTACCACCATCCTTTCCATGAAGAAATGCTTCCTGACCTCCCTCCTAACCCCCCAGTTTAAGACTACTTCATCAGACTATAAGCTAAGTTATGCTAAAACTGAAGTTCTGGCATTGCTTTCTATCCCTCTACCACCACTAAATGCAGAAACTGTTCCCCTTCCCCTTATAGCGCAAAACCTTTAAAAATGTGGAACTCCACTGGGCCATAGCTGGGTTCTGTAAAACAGCAGGAGTATCGTGCAAAGGATCTAGTCTACAATGCAACCTTTTTTCTTCTGGAAGGGGATTCTGCTGAGCTAGCACTATCCATGTCTTCTTATTTTGGGAGCCAGCCTACAGGGGGTTGTCGTCCTGTCCACAGGGACCTTGATAAGCATTTTGTCTGCTCATCTGAGGTCCTGTTCAGCCATTAAAGAGCTATAGCAACCTGAACAAAGATGATAAAACTGAGCCTCGAGGAAGCAGAGAGAGCACACCTTCGGTCCAGTGCTTAGCATTTCAGGTTCTTGCAGTGTACAAGGTGAGCTGAAGGTAACCACCAATAACCCCCGTCCCACAGAAAATGTAATTATTATTAACTGCAAATTCACAAAGAGGACAGTTTACCAAATTGCTTTTACTACGTATTTAACCAGGACAGTCCAGCAAGGGTGAAATGTTTCTGCTAGAATGGGGTGCTGTTTCTTCAGTGGTACAGCTGGGAGTGATTGAAGCACTCGGTGGGGAGAGGGGAGGTCAAGAAACTTCTTCATGGTCACACAGTGAGTCCATGACAGTGGTAGGATTCAAACAGGCATGCTCCCAGTTAAAGGGGAACATTTATGAACAGTACTCACCATAGTTTGAAAGTCCATGCAAAGTGACTTTAAATGAGGCATTGTGCTCTTCTGTTGTTGCCAGCAGTCCAGAGATATCAATGGTTAAGTCTGCCCCATACTTGGGCCCCGTGGCGCTGAGGGTTGAGGCGCTGGACGCCACACCACGCCAGACTGCAACCTGGGTTTGGGAATGAGCCTGGGTCACTGAGGTCGGAGGCAGGGGAGAGAGAGGATTGAGCATCTGGAGGACTGCTTTCCCTCGGGGATCCAAGGGTATGTTAGGCACCGCAGTGGCTCCCGTGGAGACTGGAGGCACTGCAAAACTCAGGGCATCAGTAGAGGGGAAGCGGAGCCGCGACCAATGTCTCCTGGCATCATTGCATGTCTGGGCTCCGCCTGGGGGGGGGTTGGAATGAGGGTGTAATGCAAGGAAAACCCTGCCCTTGGGGATAGGCGATGGTACTGCCTCACACCAGCCACACTCCATCAGCTGGACTCTCTCCTGTCCTGGGCCGAGCCCAGCCCAGCCCGAATTATAGCTAGAGCGCCTTGGGCAGATAGGGCAGCTCTACCTAGGGGTGCTCACAGTCAGGGCGATAGCCAGGCTAGTGCCAGGAAACAGGAGGAGTTTCAGACTAGGTGGTAGAGCTGGGGGTAAGGTGGATGCCTGAGAGAGTTCCCCGAAGTGGCAGTGAATAAAAAGAGTTTGGAAAAAAAAGTCTGCCCCATACTGATACTACATTGCTACCATCTTTAGAATCCTGTGATGTCACTGATGGGTTAACTACAGCTTGATCATCAGTAGCATCATCTGGTTCTAAATATGGTGGAAATATAGTATCAATATGGGGCAGACATGGTAATAGACATCTCTGAACTGCTTCCAGCTACAGGTAAGTCCAATTCCTCATTTAAAAAAGCTTCTTATGGGCTTTAAAATTATGATGTGCATGGTTCATAAATGTTCTGATTTAATAGTTTGGTACTGTAACTGTTAAACAGTGTTCCCTAATTGCTGATATGGGATCCACATATTTTCTTTTACTGATTACTGGTTTAGTATCAAACTAAAAAGATTTTTTTGGTATAGTCTGTCCAGTGGCACTGAGGATTGAGGCATTAGGTGCCTGACCTCCTGCCACACCAGCGACCCTAGTTTGGGTTTGGACGCAGGTCACTTGGGGTCTGGCTAGCTGAGGGAGGACTGACCATTCCTAGGATAGCTCTCTTCCCTCGAGAGATGGGGGTGAGTGTGTCCTCCTAGTCATCTGTCATCTGGAGGTGTCAGGGTGGCAGGGCAGTGGGACTATATGGGGGGCCCAACATGCAGAGCATTGGGGGCATCTCCACGAAGGAGGAACTTGCACATTTAACCCATTTTATGCGAGATAGACCTGGGATGAAAATAAGATGGAAAAAATCCCCAACCGCAGGAAGAAGGCTGGATCCATTGCAAGTGCTGCACCACTGACTGGCACCGCCTACTGTCCTTTGGCAGAGAACAACGGAGGGAGGGAGGGAAGCCCCAGAGAAGCCGGTTGACGGGGCTGGAGGGAACAGTCAGAAGGGGGTAGTCACACTCGACATTGTGGCAATAGAAAAAAAAAAAAAAGATTTCTTGGTTCTGAAAGTACACTGACTGCACAGCTAATGTCAATGATGCTACTGAGGAATGAAAAACTCTTACCAGTAAGGTACATTTTCCATTTCTTCAAAATTTACACATAGAAAAATGTGTCAAAATGTGTTGCTTTTCTTTTCCACTGGCATTACACTTATGAAAACTGATTTTTTTAGACTTATAGCCAATAAGACAGTGGGAACCTTGAGATTATGGACTCATACCCCTGCTAGAGCCAAACACTCACTGCTTCACCTTTGCAAGTCACTTAAAGGGACACCATCAACCCCCTCAGGCCTCAAAGTTTCTCTAGCTTAAAAAACACATTTTATGATTGGTCAAATTCTGTACAGGCTGTTGATGCAGCTGGTAGTTTGATTTGGATTCTTTTTTTTAAAACTGAAAAAGAGACTGCCCAACATATAGATAGTACCACCCAAAAACATGTTTGTTTTCAGTCCTTGATCAACTTCTACCACATCTTTCCTGGACTTGGGAACACACCCAACACAGTCTAGCCAATCATAGTGGAATGGAAGGAGAAGGGCACTATTGCATCATGAGGGGCTGCACTGCTTGGAGGTGTTTCTAATGCAGTAACAATAGATCAAGGATTTGAAACAAAACAAGGTTAGATATAAGCATGCCATTAGCATTCATTTCAGTTCTATGAAGATAAGAAGGAAGCAGATACAGCAAGCAACAATATCAACGAATGTTAGCGAAGGTAAGGAATTATAAAATATGTGCTTTAAACTAGAAATAAATTGATGCAATAAGTCCCTTTAACCTTCCAGAACTCCACTCCACTCAGCTGTGGAAACAAGTAGAAGCAAAGAACCCCAGGTGAACGGAGATGGTGCATCTCAGCTGGGCTATCTTAGGTAAATAAACTGTGAACATATTTTTTATAGGGGTGTGGTAGCACTCCTATAGATGGGGCTATACATATTGTTCTGCAGTATCTTAAACCCCTACTTTTGTACCTTAATAATGCACCCATCTCCAAATGCAATAACCTGCAATTTAACATGCACATACTTGGTGCCAGGATCAGTTTAGTGGTTTAAATGTAACCCTGCCCAATGGGTGAGGCTCATCTAGTTTTGCCTCCTGGGTGCTAAATCCCGCCAGTCCCAGCGGTGCCCCCTTGGTTGCTCCTGCTCGCCCTCAGTGTTTAATCCTGGTGGGAGACTGGAGGAGTGAGAAACAAAATTGCCAGCTCAGTGGTACAGCTCTGTAGAGAGCTGCGCAGCTCAGTCTCCACACATTCAAGCTGGCACCTGCTTGAAAGTGTGAGCTGAAGTAGTCTGCTCACACTATGGAAGTGCTACGGTGCTTTATTGTTTAAATCCACTCTGGTGGCTCTGACAGTAGTCCCCTTCATGTGCTCCAATCCCAGGGACTTCAGCAACACTAGTGGGGGTCTGGAGGCACACGAGAGAGGAGAAGAAAATAAACTTTATAAAAGTTCTTTTAAGCACACTGTATAAGTTTAAGAGCAGTCAAGACTGCTATGTGTATGAATTGCCCTGCCTGCTGCTGGGGGCCGAGCGCTGTGGTGCTTATGACAGGCAGGGGGAGTCCCAGTCAAACTCAACTCTGCCACCAGAAGACAAGGCAGAGGGGCACCTAATAGGCAATGGGAACAATTAAATTTGAAACAATTTAAGAGCCCTGCTAAAAGAAGTAAAGAGTTTGGACTCTGTGTGAACTGTATTGTCAGCAGCCATCTTTGTTACCCCTGATCCAGCAAGCAGCCAATGGGAGGTCAAGGAGCCCAGAGAACTACAACAATGGCTCCTGTAAAGGGAGAGGACTGTTCCTCAGTGCCTTTTCATCCAGCCAAGCAGGCATTGAGTGAACATTTTGCATGCTAATTCTGTGGATTGACAGCCTGCTGGACCAGTTGAAAGCTGCCCTGATTTTCTCAGACCCCAAGGGCATAGCCAGCTTGGGGCAGTCTGGAGCTCCCAGAGAATGTAGAGGGCTTGGGTTGTGTTCCTGTGAGAGGTTGGAGGCCTGCTAGGGCTTCCACAGCCAATAACCCAGGAAGTGTCCTGCATTGTTTCTCAAATCTGGAAGAAGCTAAGAAAGGATTTCAGTGCTATTTTTGTTGAACATGCTCATGGATCCAGGCGGACCAGAGACTGTGTTTACCTTTAGTTGGACTTTTGTGCCACAGTTGTTAGCCTGCATTGTGACTAAAGACCAGTGTGCCTGGGATCCAGGAGAAAAGTCTAAACCTGCAGGTGGTCTGGGGAATCGGCCAGTCAGTGGCACTGCTAGGTGCTGGTTATCATCCCACCCTGAGGGCTGGATACCAAGACGGGTGGGTGAAGCATGTGGCCCTGGTCCTTAAGACTGGGCCTTCCAGTTGTCTGCAAGAGAGAAGAAGATGGTTTCAAGTCTGCAACACAACCTGAAACCACTACAGCAGTAGAGAATTATATCCAGGTTCAGAACACCCCAGAGCTGCAGCTAGAAGGAACTACATCCCGAAGAGATGCAAAGACTGACATCTCCAGAACCATGAGCAACACCAGGGTTAGCCCTGCAGCTGGGGAGTTTGTAAATAGTTTTTTCACCATGGCTACTACTTTGGCCATCGGGCCAGGATTTACAAATTGTTTTCGTCTAAAATAGCCCTTTTCGCAATTGCACGGCCTGTGGGGTTTGGATTAACATTAGTTTAAAGTGCACCAATGTCAGCCAACCAGCTGCACCACCATTGGGCCTGAACCATTCCCACAGCTGGGTACCCAGCCAGGACTGTGGGAGCTTCCATTAGGTAGCTGGGGACGAACTGGTACCAGCTGGGAGGTGGGCTGCACTGTTTGCCAATATTGGTGGGGATGTCGTTAATGTTGTAAAACTGTTGAAAACATTTATTTTGCATTCTCTTTCCCCTATACCTACCCTGTTTAATAAATTGTTTGTTATTTATTTTAAACCTGTCTTGTGGGTGTAACCCCGCTACAAATGGGGGTTCCTAAAAGCCTTCCCGGAGCTTGCTTAAATGCTCCATGCCTGGCTGGTGTTTGGTGTAAGGCTGCTAAATGTGGGGGTTGTGAGTGCTTTTAAAGCCTCCAGTACTGTCTCTTTAAGAGCTGCCTGTTCGCAGGCTTTAGTGGTTCAAATAGAGGACTGGGGTTTCTCTGCTCGAATCCCACCCTGGACTGCTGTTTGATTGCTCTGTTTCTGCAGTCGCTAGGAGCGCTGAGGGAGCCCATCTGAAAGATGTAGTTCCCTTTAGAAACATGTATTGTGTTGATGAAATTGCAGTTTGCCTAACTCCTTTTTTATTGCAGCTGGGGCTTTACGTTGTGCCCCTCCATATTGGACCCAGACTGTGTGAAAGGGGGTCCAATAATAGCTAAGGGGCATCGGAATTGGAGTGGAGGTGACCAACCAGGAATCAGGACTCTGGCTGGAGCCAGCTGACCAATGGGGACACAGCTTGTAATTCTTGGGAGTGGCATTATGGGCCATGGCGCCTTTTCACACCACTGAGGGCCAGACTAAGTGACTGGCAGTTGTAACTAGCCAATGAAATCGGGTAGCGCCCGAGCTGTAAGGATTGCCCCATGCTGTTAGGGGCAGATGCGTTGTGACTGTGAAGGAGAAGGGAGCTCTGAGCTCCTGCGCCGTTGAGTGTTCGCACGGGAAGTGCGTGAAAGGCCTGAGGTGGTCAGTTGCATTGCCAGCACTCCAAGGATTAAATCCGCAGGCTTGCGGTCATAGGAGGCTGTGTACAAGCAAAGCTACCTACCAGGCTTCACCTGAAGAGGACTGGAGAATCTGTTGAATCGCGTTCGGTCTGTCAGGACATTGAAGCTGCAGTGAAACACCTGCATAGCTGTGAGTTTGTTTGGGTCCTGGAAGAAGCTGCCTGGTATGGTACCCCTCTGTTGTTTTCCATATAAATGTGTGAGGAGGCCTTTGAAGCTCAGGCTCAGCCCTGCAAGTATTGAAAGAGTGGTTCTCTGCTGGAGTTGTGAGTACTGAATCAGGGTAGCTCCCTGTTAAAGCTTACAAACAAAGGCAAAATCGTTTTGTTGTATTGCTGACTGCACTAATTGAGCTTTCTGGCTCCATCTGATCTGCTCAGGAATTAAATGCTCGCTTGTGTCACGGCCCCAACCAGCTGCATCGAGGAACTAGCCATTAGGGCTTGGGTACCCATAGACAGTAATTAATAGGTTAGGCCTGTGCACAGAGCCATAGGTAGATTTTCATATACTGTAGTGGTAAGCTAATCAACCTGATTCCCCAGTCCTTGTTATCTCCCCTCAAATAAATCAGATTGCTTGTTTTGCAAAAGTACACTGGCTAGTCTGTGTATTAATGGTGAAATACTGCACAGTGAATGTGGTGTAACTGTACCTTACTTTCAAGGGGGTCCCCGGAGTGAGCTGACTGGTTCGAGTCGGGGGGGGGTAAGTGTATATGGTAAGGACACTGAAATTGAACTGCATGGGACACTAATGGGAAGAAGGGGGTTGCAGCAACCCAGAGGGCTGTGACCGAGTCAACCTCGACTGTTCTGACCCTGACTTCTGGGTGGAGGCACCCGCCAACGGATCTGGGCCCCTCACCCTGCTACAGTTAGGGCAGGCAGGGGTAGTAGCCCTTAGGATAGCGCCCCCTGGGGGTTACATGAGCATATCATTTGTAAACATATTATCAGAGATAGCCAATAATTGCATGTGTACTTAAATATTGTTATTGTTTCTGATATTCCATGTTTGGGGTGACTGTGTGGGTAGGTGGGTAGGTACGGCATCCCGGGGGGTTGTAACGCTTTGTCATCAGGCCCACTTAAATTTATCTCTATGTGGAGGCATCCTACTGTTTGTCATTATGTTTGGAGGCATTGTGCTATTTGTCATTATGTTGGGAACGAACCCCCCATTCAGGAAAGACAGATCCCAAGCCCCTCAACCTTGTTTGGACCCACAAGGCAGGGGTGGTAACCATAACATCCACAGCAACTGGGTTACATAAACATTTTAGAAGGTTATTATATTCAAAGTATATTTTTAAGACTTTGTTTAGTTCACTGCAAAAATGGCAGTGATTTGAAACATGACATGTTCAGGTTGGTTAGAGTTTGACCCAAGGATGACTCTTTGCTCTGTAGCTAAAGTGACAACTTTGTAGAATTTGCATTATTAATAAAATTGTTTTCCATTTTCATGCATGTGCATTTAATTCTTTCAAAGCATTTTCATAAGGTGCTTTTTGTGACAACAGAAGCTTCTGATTTCGTGATTTGAAACCCAATTTCATGACATAAGACTTACATTTTTGTGATTCTTAGTGTTCATGCAAGTGGGTTATAGAAGGGTAAACTATGTGCATCAAACACCAAAAAATTCTTGAGGTGGAACAGTCAGCATTAAAAGCCCCACGCCCAAGTGTGGGGCTGATCTCAATTTGTGTACAGAAACATTTTTCTTTTACTTACTGTTTACTGCAGTATGCTGGATTGTATCCTAGGGATTCTGTTGACTTGCAAGCTGACAGTTTCTGTAACTACAAATCCTAGATTCCTATGCAGCTGACATCAGAGGAAGGCTGCAGCGGTGGGAGATTCAATAGCCTGCAATGCATGTTAGAGAACTGATAAGCTCAGATCAGATGTTAGCCGGTCCTGCTGTTCTCCCAGGAGTAAGTACAGTATTCTATGGCTGCTACATAGACCTGAGAGGAGAGCAGGACCAGCAAACAAAAGATCTGCACTCATATCCTGCTATGCGTGTGTATTATTATAGCAACAGAACTAAGGATTGGCTATGTCAGGATGTTTCAGTTTAATGTTTTTTTTACCTTTGGCATCACTTGTGGCTCCTCCACTCATGATCTTATAAAGTCAAACTACATTCAGGAGAAATATCACAGATATTTCTGTTCGGGCATGGTATATTCATTATTTATGCAACTCCTGCGGTTCAAACACAAAGCATACAAAGTAAGGGCATAAACAATTAGGGTTCGAAGTCCTTCACCTCCCAGTTGCAGTATTATTAGAAAAAACAAATGGCATCCCATTCCCTGAAAGCATCAGCTGAACATCAATAGAAAAGTTATAACTTTTGAAACAGAGCTAATTCACAAGTTTGAATTACGAATACTGTACAAATTATTCATATTTGTACTTGTTAGATCTGTGATCTTCTCTCACTTGTGACTTCAGCACTCTTGAGGCCAACAAACATGAAATCCAACTTGCACTGTAAAAATAATTATACAATCTTATGTCAATCCATGGAATATCTATACAGCAGTTATATGGGATGTGAATTGACCTGACTGTAAATATACCATTTAACTCTACCTGTGAGGGGCAGGACCATAACACATAAGTGGCAGAGCCACAAGTGAGTAATAAAAGTCCTGCCCACTTACAAGTAATAACAACTTCGTATGTTCAGTCAGGCCATTGCGTATTCAGTTTATACATCAGTTTACTAAATTCAAACAATTACAAAATTGCACATACCCCAAAATAATGCAAGGCATCATGGTATATGCTGTATATGTAAATCACCATGGAAGGATTAAGACTGGTTCTGCTTGAAGCAGGAATGTATGGTGCCAAAGGGCCTCTCACATACACTACAAAGGCTGAAAACAGGAGACACTGACACCTGTTTTGTCCTTCTCTGAACTCGTCAGTGGCTCTCAGCTGTATCTTAACCTTCCTTCATGGTGATTTGCATTACTGGGGTACCAGTGCAGTTGGGATGTACCACTAGACTGCTGGGGATATATATATTAGTGTACGGCGATCAAGTAAAGATCGGGCACTGGTCAAAACTCTGCACAATGCTTCCATGCATACCTATGAATGGATGCACAGTACAGAGCTGCAAATGGTCAAGTAATAGCATGCAAATGGCCCCTGAGGAATTTGCACGCCAAATGTGGTCATTAGTAGGCAGGCCTCTGAATATGGCATTCCAAAAAAATCACGGCACTAAAATCAGGTAGCAGACCATTCCTATAAGGGCAGTACAACAGTAGCGGGGCAGAGGAATAATGACCCACTCACCTGGATTATCTTCAGTTTAGGTTGTTTATTGGTTTTGCAATGGTAGCCTAATCAGCTGCTACGATACCTACATTTTGGGGCAAGCCAGCCCCTTCATCCTGATAGACAGGTGTATCCTTCTTAGTTCTGTACCTCATATGCTTGTCCATACGTTAGAGGAAACAGTCTCTGGAGCTGTGCAGAATATAGAATTCAGCTGATGGAATATGTGCAGAACAGCAATACCGATTCAGAAATGCATTTCAGATTTTCTTTTTGAATTTCGTGGAATAACGAAAAACATTTCAATGTAATCCACAGAATATTATTCTGTGGTTTGCAGAAAATGAATCCACAGTTTACGTAAACTGTGGGATATGCTCCACTTTTGGGATTTCGGAATTCTGCTTTTGATGGGACTTTGCGGAATTAGGTGGAATTTCCAAACTTCTGCAAGATTACAGCAGAAGTGAAATTTGAAAATGCTGTGCAGCTGTAAATTAAGTCACTTTTTTAAGTTTTATCCTAGATTCTCCTATTTTGCAGAGTATACAGCACAGGTTGGTTCCTAAGTCTTTCACTGTTCTGGGAGCTCCGGAATGTCAAGAGATTTAGGAGCCCGACTGTGCTGCATACTAAGGCTACCTTTGCTGTACCCATAAACAGATTGAACTGTAGATAATCTGAGTAAGTGGTCATTATTCCTATGCCTCTTTACTCTTACATATTCCTCATGCACCCTACTATTTTATTTTATTTTATTTATTTATTGCAATTGTTTCACCAGGAAAGGCACACTGAGCAACAAGATGCTCATCTCCTGGTGCACCCTGGGGGGGGGGGGAGTACACACGGATATGATAACACGCAGGTTATCAAGTGAACAATTAACAGAAGCAACTAAAAAGCAGCATAAGGATAAACAATTACATGAATACACAAGCAGCGCACATTGAATGCTTAGGATATTACAGTATCAAAAAACAATTTTGTGACAAGAAGCAGCAGACAAGTTAAATTAGCATACTAGTAACAGCTGTAAACAACAGAGGACACATTACATAGGGTATACAACAGGGGACATATATCACAGTTATACAGTTATACACAGTACATAGGGCAAAATAGGCCCAGGACATAAGTGCAAGGTTGGGGTTATATGCCAGCTTCTGTAGCAAGGCTAAGTCCGCTGGTCAGGCATTGGGGAGGGGATAGTGGGGCATGGCAGGTTCGGGGACAGGAACAATTCGTAGTAAGAAAGTTTGCTAGGGTAGAAGACAGAGAGTAGGAAGAGGTGGAGGCCGAATTTGTGGTGGAAGGGTGTTCCAGAGCTTGGGTAGCTGGTGTGAGAAGGCAGCTTGACCGGCAGAGGTCTTCCACCTAGGGACTGAAAGTTGGCGGGAGTCACTGGATCTAAGATGATGGAAGGGGGTGGGGCATCTGTGAGCACGGTGACAAGGTAGGAGGGGATGGACTAGAGCCATAGGTTGGAGACAAATTTAGCACAGTGAGAAATGCAGCGGTTTTTGAGGGACGGTAGTGCCAAGGCTGGGTAGAGGTTGCAGTGGTGGGTGAGGGGAGAGGCATCGAGAGCAAAGCGGCAGAAGGCATTAAAAAGTGTGTCCAGTTTAGATAGGGCGGACTTAGGGGCTGCACTGTATACAATGTCGCAGTAATCGATGGAGGGCAGTATCATCTTCAGGACCAGTTCACCTCTGACTCTGGGAGGGAGGCTGCTGCGGTTCCTATATAGTGCACTGAGCATGGGGCATAGTTTTTTGAGATAGCATCGATGTGGTCAGAGAAGGAGAGATGGCTGTTGAGCCAGACCCCCAAGTAATGGAACGAGGAGACATCTTCAGGTTTTTGGCCATCCAGGTTGGTGAAGAAGGGGAGGGAGGGGAGTCTGGACAGGCGTTGTCATGTGCCGAAGGTCATAGTGACATTTTGTTTTGCATTTAGGTAGAGCTGGTGTGAGCTAAACCATTGCTGTAACTTGTTGAAGTTAGCTTGGAGGTTTGATTGTACCACATCAGGGGCGAAGCCTAAGTAGTAGAGTACAGTATCATCTGCATACATGTGGATTGAGGAAGTAGAGCAGATAAGTGGCAGGTCGTTTAGGAATATAGAGAACAGAATGGGACGAAGAACCGACCCATGTGGGACACCAGTAGTTAAGGGAAGGGGGATAGAGATCGCATTTGAGACTCTAACAGACTAAGTTCTATCGGAGAGGTATGATCTGAATCAGTTTGTGGCAGTGACAGAGAGGCCTGATTCAGTGAGACTCGAGAACAATATGAGGTGGGAGACGATGTTGAAGGCTTTTACAAGGTTGACAAAAATGGCTGAGGTAATCAGTCCACTGTCCATGCCTGTCAGGCTAGTGTCTGTAAGCCTTATCAGGGAGGAGGTGGTGGAGTGCCCCTTCCTGAAGCCAGACTGGAATGGCATGAAGAATTTGGAGTCAGTGAGGAAGGAGGTAAGTTGGGTGAGCACAAGGAGCTCTTCTAGTTTTGCTAGGGCTGGGAGAAGGGAGACAGGGCGGTAGTTAGAGGGGGAGGTAGGGGTACCTCCTTTTGGCAGAGGGATGACAATGGTGTGTTTCCATGCTTGGGGGATGGCAGTGGCAGGAAAGGATTGGTGTAGGAGTTTGGCAAGTGGAGTTGCTATAGCGGGGGCAGAGAGGTATAGAAGTTTGGCGTCTAATCCATCTGGGGAATTGCCTTTTGAAGGGTTGAAAGTAATGCATCTAGGGCCTCAGTTGCAGAGATGTCTTTGAAGGAAAAGGAGCGAGGCCTAGTCTGGGTCTTTATGTCTGTAGGTGGTGCGAGAGGTGTAGTGTTGGGCAGGGAAGAGAGGAGGGTGGCAGCACACGTGGAGAAGTACACATTGAACTCAGTGGCAACTGCTGTGTGCTCTGCTAGGAGAGAGTTATTAACATTTAGCATTGGAGTGGGATTGGCAGTCAGTGGGGTGAAAAGGGAGTGAATGACCTTCCAGAATTTTGAGGGTTTATTTAGATTTGACTGGAGAGAGCTGCTGAAGTACTCTGCTTTTGCAAGACAGGTGGCTCTGGTGCACTTGTTACGGAGCATGTGGTATGTGGAGAGGTGTTGTGGGAGGCGTGAGGATTTATGCGTTTTCCAGGCTTTGTCCTGTGCGATTTGACATGCAATCAGTTCTTGGATGATCCCAGGCAGGAGGTTTCCTCATACTCTTGTACAATGCGGTGGGGCGTGTGTGTTCCAGATGCTAAGGGATGTGTTTTTAAAGTGTAGGAAGGCATCATCAATGGAGATCGTAGGAGGGGCAGGGGCCCAGTTTGCTAGCACAAGGTCATCTAATACAGGGGCAAGATTAAGGGATTTATAGGGGCGTTGGACTACAAATTTAATGAGGGATTTTGGGTGGTGTATTTTACGTACTAAGAAGGTTATGTGGTGGTCACTGAGGGAGTCAGGAAGAATACCAGCTTGTTTGACCCGGTGGGGGTGTGTGGTAAGGACCCAGTCGATGAGCGAGTGGTTACCAAATTTTAGGTTAAGCCGGGTGGGCTCAGTAATGATTTGTGAGAGTTTTAGGGTGGAAATTTCAGTCCTGGTTTTGTTGAGGGCAGGAGCTAGCCAGCTGTGATTAAGATCACCCATAATGTAGAGTTCCCCTGTCATGGTTAGGCAGGAGATTTGCTTGAGGAGGTCGGTGACAGCAGAAGCTGGTGTAACAGGTTGGCAGTATATCCCAGCAATGTAGATTGGTAGTGAGAAGGGAAGGACAAGCTGAATTAGTATTACTTCAAGGACTTTTGGTTCGGACTTGATCAGGACCACTGAATAGTGCAAGTCTGAGTTTACGTAGATGGCTATTCTGCCACCTTTAGAGGCTATATCCTGATGGGCCATAGTGTAGCCTGGGATAGCGACAGAGGAGTCATTGATGTTTTTGTTGAGCCAGGTTTCGGACAGGGTGAGGATATCTGGAGTATAGTGGGTGGCAAGAACCTGAAGGGAGTCTAGCTTATGGACAAGGCTTCTTATATTTAGGTGCTGGAGGTGCAGGCCATGTGGGAGAAGGTCCCCAGAGTGAGGTGAAGAAGAGGCTGATGTTGGAGATGGGCATGGGGGGGTAGTATTGGGGCTGGGGTTAGGGTGGATGTCACCTGCAGCAAGGAGCAGGAGAGCGAGAGTTAGGTAGTGAGCGAATAACTGCATATGACTGACTGTGAGTGGTTGTCTGGTAGATTGATGGTGTGTGAGCTGGGTATAGGGGAATAAGTTGAAAAATGACCCATGGGAGCGATGGGTTAAAAAGAAATGGGCTGGGATGTGTGGCAGAGTGTGTCCATGTTAAGGTGAAAGGGAAGGTGGACGCCAGGCTGAAGGAGTGGGGGAGCTCAATGAGGTTTGGCAGGATTTGGAAGGGGGCATGGGAGAGGTCGGTGGCATGTTGGAAAGGAAGGGAGGGAGGGAGAAAAGAATAGGGATGATCAGGGTCAGGTGGCCTGGTATAAGGATCATGGCACAGATCAGGTGCTAGGAGGACCCTACTGTTGTGGTTACTTAGTGGGGAAGGTAGGTGCTGTAGTTACTTAGCAGAGACGGTGGAGGGCTGGGATCCGGGAGCAGGGAAATGATAGGGACCTGTAAGGACTAGGAACCAATGGGGGAGCAGAGGGAAGAGGGTTTTAGGTAGCCAATGAGGGAGCGAGCAGTGCTGTTAGGCTTATTGGCCAATGAGGGAGTGAGTGCTGCTAGTCTTACTAACCAATGATGGAGCTAGAGGGAATGTGGGTGGGCAATAGGTGTATTTAATCAGAGGAGGGGCGGGGTGGGCAGGAGGGCCGAACATCCTTCTATTAGACACTTGAATTTTGCTTAGTTGCAGCAAAATCTATTTGTGAAAGCACCAGGCAGCAAAAGCAGGGGAAAAAAGTCCTGGCCAGTTGGAGCGGGTTTGCTGGAAGTGCCTATGTTCAGATTGGCTACACTGTCATCGTACCTTCCAAGGAGCTGCAGGCGGGCATCCTGGTCTCGGTCGGCACCTGGCAGGGTGCCGACCGACCGTGGGGGAGGTGAAGCAGCCCTGTTCAAGGGCAGGCAGCTGAACAGAAGAAAAATAGCAGTGGTTAAATAGCGTAAAGGCAGGACAGGTTTAGATTGAGCAATTTAGCAAGACAAAGGAGAGTGAGACTTTTAGGCACCAAGGCAGAGTGCTTGGATGGGGGGGTGGGGGTGCAGGAGCACGGAAACAACAGAAGAGCTGTAATCACTTTAAAAACAGTGGTAGAAATTACAATCCAGCTAATACAGTTGAAATCCTTCTATTAGACACTTGAATTTTGCTTAGCTGCAACTAAATCTATTTGTGAAAAGTGCCAGGCGGCAAAAGCAGGGGAAAAAAGTCCTGGCCAATCGGAGCAGGTTTGCTGGAAGCGCCCGTGTTCCGATTGGCTGTGCTGTTGCCGTACCTTCCAAGGAGCTGCAGGCAGGAGTCCTGGTCTTGGTCGGCGGCTGGCTGGGTGCCAACCGACCGTGGGAGAGCTGAAGCAGCCCTGTTCAAGGGCAGGCAGCTTCCAAGGAGCTGCAGGTGGGCATCCTGGTCTTGGTCCATGGCAGGCTGGGTGATGACTGATTGTGGGGAGGCTGAAGCAGTCCTGTTCAAGGGCAGGCAGCTTCCAAGGAGCTGCAGAAGGGCGTCCTGGTCTTGGTCAGTGGCTGGCTGGGTGCTGACCGACCATGGGGGAGCTGAAGCAGCCCTGTTCAAGTGCAAGCAGCTTCCAAGGAGCTGCAGGCGGGCGTCCTGGTCTCGGTCAGTGGCTGTCTAGGTGCCGATCGACCATGGGGGAGCTGAAGCAGCCCTGTTCAAGAGGAGGCAGCTGCATATTATAACTATGCTTCCCAAATGACTGCATGCTATTTCATGTATCTTGAATGTCCTTGTTTGAATATGGGAACCTCAACTTCCAGTATGTGTTTACTGCAAAGTTCGGTATTCTGCAAGTGGGATTGGAAATTTAATATGTGTTTTCCAAAAAACAAAAGATAGCACACTTAATGACAAACTCTGGTCAGATCCACCACGGCTGCATAATGAAGTTAGTGAAGTTGTATGGAATTGTTAAGGAGGCATGGAGAAACATCACAATGATTTGTAAGTAATAAGATTTGTTTTAGTTTCTGTTCTAAGGAAAGCATACACATTATTAAGAAAATACATGGAGATGTACATTTTAATGGAAGGAATAGGAAGCACTGTAGGTTTACAAAAGAACCCCAGAGCAAATGTCACTGATGTATGTGTTATCCCAGATGATATTGGCTGGACAGCCAAATTTTAAAGAAAACACGATTGCACATACCCCAATAATGCAAAGCATTATGAGAAACATATGAAAATCCCCATGATGGTACAGGAGGTGGCAGTACATGAAAAGTAATGGCTGGCATACGTTCAGCCTTGGGATTACTTACACAGGTCTTTTTTTTTTTTTTGAGAAACAGGGTTTTTGTCCATGAGGTGATGTAAGTTATATTTAAGCAATGTGTTGATGTCAGGAAGTCAGGTGTAATGATTATGGACTGTTAGCAGAGAAAATGTGATAGTAACTTTCAGAGGGGGTCGCTTTTGATAAGGGCAAGGTAGTTATGCTTATGATAATGGGAATATTAGGAAAGTATGAGGTCTATGCAGAAGTGGAGTACAACTTTGCACAGTTTCATAAGTATGTGCTCAGAGTGCAGGCAAATTTGATATGCAGGTTTGTTTTAGAAATGGGAAAAATAGCAATACATGCAATTGATAGAAAGATAGATAATTACATAGACATGTAGGCTCTGTCCACACTACACTCGAAAAAGCTGTAATGGATTCAAACCGTTACAGACTGTAAATGTTACAGTGTGTCCACACTGCCAGTGAACAGTGTGGATAATGGTTTGAAAACATTACAGCCTGTCCACACTGAGTGTGATAGTGTGTGTGGTCTCAACCCTGTAATAGCAATGCACATCCCATGGTGCACTCGGTGATGACAGCTGCATTTTGAGATGCCCTCTTACATGTCCTATGGAGTACTGTGTATATGGCACAGTCATATTATGTAAATAACCATATTTCACTGTTATGAGACACACTTATGTTGTGGAGGTGACAGAGAGAGGTTCGAGGGAGGGGGAGATCTGTATGTTGCAATCGGGGGCTACATCAGTGAGAGGGAGGAAAGGGAAGGGAGGGAGAGATACAGAAGGAAGGGGGAGACATGGTATCAGTTCTGCCAGTATTAGGGCACCTAAGCACAACAGATGTTCATGTACTGCTGCTGTGTGGCTGAAGGCAGACCCTCTACTACTGCTTTCAGTGTACCCCACTGCTCCACTGTACACAGTGCCACACATCTATTGTCTACCATAGTAGTGCTCCATGATGCACTCAGGAGCTCCACTAATGTATGTGTTCACGACTGGCACTGCTCTGCAGGTAGTATTGCTGCCACATCACACATGGGCAGGCAGGGTATTCCCAACACTCAGCACAGTGAGAAGAGTAATCAAGGAAAGTACACAGATACTATCAGGAGGTAGCCCTTGGGGAGGCAAGTGCATACAGAGAGGTAGGTTAGGTGGGAACATGGGGGTACACCGGGGGGGTGCACATACAGCTGTCAGGTTACTGTGGTATGGAGACATCCCAGTATTGCAGCCTACACCCGTGCTCCACACTGCCATCTGCTTATGTCCTAGTAGCCTCCGATCTCCCTGCATGCAGTGAAACAATGCTGCAATGCATGCAGGTATAGTGGGAGACTGGAGGCTACATGGTGGAGCATTTAGACACAATTGCAATTAAAAACTGTTAAAGGTGTAAAGCTGCAAATAAGAGTGAAATAACCATGCTGGTATGCACAGCACAAAGTGGTTTTTGGAAGGATACAGATTGGGGATGGCTCAATTAAACGAGTAGTCCACCCAGAATTTGCAAAAACATATGTTATGCAGAGTGTTTTGATATGTATGTAAAGTCCTAGTGTGTCCTTCCCTCTTTCTGTTATTAGGAGTTTTTCCTAAATTAGGCTGCTAGCTTTAGGGAAGTGTTATGACCCCTGGGGATCTCCATCACAAATATAGGTTTATTGCCTTCTGTCTCCTACAATGCACCCTGTCTTATGTGACAGTGATGTAGCCAGGCCCATAGATTTAGCATATGCAGTGTTTCTTAAAATCAGTTCACAACAGCAGAGCTTTGTAACTGTTCTTATCCAGTGAGCACAAATGGCAACAATTACAATTTAGCAGATGCATGAGAGCTACCTAACTGGGGTTTCTGTAAGAAAACAGCTACTAAATAGCTCTAATTCACTATTTGTGTGTTTTGGGTGTGTCATGTCTAGACAGCAGTAATATGTGTTTTCATTTTAAAATTTAATTTCATCAAACTAAGCACAACAATAAAAAGCACAGAAATTGCTCCTGATCTTCACTGCTATAATTAGTAAAGACTATAGCAGTTTTCTTACAGAAAATTCACTCAGTTAGCTCTAAAGTATTTGCTAAACTGTAAATGAAGGTACTAGCATTCTTTTTTTTTAGCAGGAGAAACACACTAAAGCTTGTTTACAGGTGTGACCTGGAAGCACAAGGAAGTTAAGTGATTTGCTCAGGGACACAAACTACATATGTGAAGGCTGTGGGATTCAAACCCAGAACACCAAGTTTGCAGCTCAGAGCCTTAGACCACCGCACTATACTGCCTTCTCTATTCTAATAGGTAGAACTGTCAGTTAGTGCTGATTTTGCTCTGTGACATAATTTTCAATTTTTTTTGGTTACAAATGTGAAGTATCTTTTTAATAAAGTATAAAAATATGTATGTGCAAGTTATTTAGGTTGGCGAATATTTGTTTTATTATTTGAAAAAAGTGGGATACTCTAAATGTGTAGTGCAGTGAACCATTGTAAAATGGAATCAAATGTGTAGCTGAAATAGTCACTGTCATCCATCCTGTTGTTTTCATGCTATACCACACACAGGAGAAAAAGTGGCTTTAAAGTATTTTGCAGTTTCTAGGCTGCAGCTTCATACCATATGCTTCATTTGTAAAAAAAAAAAAATCATGTCACAGAGCAAAATCAGCACTAAATGTTAGTTCTGCCTAATAGAATGCTGGTACCTACATTTATAGTTTAGCAAAGACTAGAGATCTAACTGAATGGATTTTCTGTAAGAAAACAGCTAGAGTCTTAACTAATTATAGCACTAATGATCTGGGCAATTTCTGTGCTTTTATGGCTGTGTATAGTTTGATGAAATTAAAAGTTTTAAAATTAAAACATTCCTGCAAGCTAGACCTGACACACAGAAAACAACAATAGTAAATTAGAGCTTAATTTAGTAGCAGTTTTCTTACAGAAACCCCAGTTAGCTAGCTCTCAGGTGTCTGCTAATAGGCTAATTTAGGAAAACTCCTAATAGCAGACAGCGGGAAGGACACACTAGGACTTCACATACAAATCAAAACACTCTGCATAACATATGTTTTTGCAAATTCTGAGTGGACTACTCCTTTAAAACTGCAAGCTCAGTAAAAAATATACACCGCAGCCTGTTGTTGTACTGACATGCTTCAGCTGACGCAAAATACAGAGTAAGGTGGTGGGGGCAGGGTTGGAGGACAGGTCTGAATAACACCATATACCCACCAGGAGGGACTTTTCATCTCTTGGAATGTATTTGTGAAAATGTGTGACCAGGAGAGGAATGTAAACTACTTTATTTTATTTATTTATTTATTATATCATTGGTTTACAGACCTTTGAGTCATAGACTCATTTACAAAGGCACCTCATCAAGAGAGCAGTACATCACAGCAAACAAAACAGTACAGTACAGTACATAACACTTAGATTAAACAAGCATTTGTCAATGTCAAATGTTGCTTGCTTCTATGTGCTGTTTAGGTATTTGGAAGTCATTGGAGTGCGAACTTATGAGCGTGCGTAGGAACTGCGCAACGCATACTAATCAAAACAGTCATTTTAGAATTTTTCACCAAATTTTCAACATAGCCATTTTAAGACCTCTGCTCACGAACAGTGTCACTGTGATTTTGTTAATGTTCCCATACATTGAGTTTGCACCGACTGCGCCATTGTGCGCTACATGGGTGGAAACACATTTTGGGCAGGATGTGAAAATGACAGCTGTACTGCTCATAAGGAGGTGTGGAAGAATGGCAATGTTGAAAATCTGGAGTGGAAATATTGAAATTCAAGAAACCCACGAAGGCAGGAACTGTGCAATGCACACTCGTAAAACAGTCATTTTAAGGAATTTTTTCACCAAATTTTCAACATAGCCATTTTAAGACCTCTGCTCATGAACAGTGTCACTGTGATTTTCTTAATGTGTTCCACACATTGATTTCACACACCGACTGCACCATTGTGCGCTACATGGGCGGAAACCATTTTGGGCTGAGATGTGAAAAATGACAGCTGTACTGCTCATAAGAAGGTGTGGTAAAATGGCAATGTTGAAAATCTGGAGTGGAAATATTGAAAATTCGCAAACCTACGAGCGTGCGTAGGAACTGCACAACGCATGCTCGTAAAACATTTTTAGGAATTTTTTCACCAAATTTTCAACATAGCCATTTTAGACCTCTGCTCATGAACAGTGTCACTGTGATTTTCTTAATTTGTCCCGCATCATTGATTTCAGATAATCGACTGCGCCATTCTGCGCTACATGGGCGGAAACACATTTTGGGTGAGATGTGAAAATAACAGCTGTACTACTCATAAGAAGGTGTGGTGAAATGGCAATGTTGAAAATCTGGAGTGAAAATATTGAAATTTCACGAACTTATGAGCTTGCGAGGAACTGCGCAATGCATGCTCGTAAAATAGTCATTTTTTGGAATTTTGGCACCAAATTTTCAATATGGGGTTTTTGGGAACCCTTCTCATGAATGATGTCACTGTCATGGTGGTATTCGGGCCCAAAGGGTGAAAACAAAGTTGAAACCCCCCCATCTAGCCCATTATACAGCTTACCGGCATTTCCTCAGTTCGCGGTCGGCTTTGAAGAGTGTAGATGTGTTCCCCGGGTCCACCGAAGTTCGCCGCGCCGAGTCTGGAGGTAAGTATGGGGTGAGGGGGTGTGTGGGGAGGCTGGGTGCGCAGTGGGTGGGTGCGGGTTGTGGGAGGGAGGTCGGAGACACACTGCGGGACCGTTTTGTCTTACAGGTAAAAAAGCGTCATGGGACCGTTGCCACGCTGGGATGGGCTCCCAGCATAGCACAAGGACGTTGAGGCGTTCAGCCAGCAGGGGATTGGACACCCGTTGGCCATGGAATTTATTGCCACGCTGGGGTGGGCTCCCAGCATGGCACAAGGACGGGGGCGTTTCAGCCGATGGGGATTGGGCACCCCATCGCAAAAGGGACTGTTGATTGCTTGCCACGCTGGGGTGAGCTCCCAGCATGGCACCTACTACTGGGATACAGCTCAGCCGACGGGATTGGGCACCCCATCGGCTATACAACGCGCAGGAGCGTATCGCTGTGGTGTAGTGTGGGGAAGGCGCGTGAGCAGCCGATATCTTATCGGTGCTCACTGAAGCGTAGCTCCCCTTCAATCAGTATGCCACTGCATTTTGGAGCATGTCATACACAGCTCCAAAATGCATTGGCTTACAGGGGCCGCACCTGCCAGCACACTGACTGAATTGGAGAAGGAGGAGGTGACACACCTCCGAAATCTCCGATGATGGCACTATGTTTCTTGCACATGCGTGCAAGCAACATAAAAAGCAACCTGTGTTACAGGCATTCACTGGTGGTACACGCTTGGTAATAGGTAGATCACAGCTACTAAATGTGTGGTGCAATGAACCATTGTAAAATGGGATCAAATGTGTAGCTGAAATAGTCACTGTCATCCTGTTGTGTTCATGCTACACCACACACAGGAGAAAAAGTGACTTTAAATTATTTTGCAGTTTCCAGGCTGCAACTTCATACCATACACTTCATTTGTAAAAAAAAATGAAAATCATGTCACAGACCAAAATCCATACTAAATGTTAGTTTTGTCTAATAGAATGCTGGTACCTACATTTATAGTTTAGCAAATACTTGGAATCTAACTGAGTGGGTTTTCTGTAAGAAAACTGCTAGAGTCTTAACTAATTATAGTGCTAATGATCTGGGCAATTTATGTGCTTTTATGGTTGTGTATGGTTTGATGAAATTAAAAGTGTTAAAATGAAAACACGCCTGCAAGCTAGACCTGACACACACACAGAAAACAACAATAGTGAATTCAAACTAAATTTAGTAGGGGTTTTCTTATAGAAACCCCAGTTAGCTAGCTCTCAGGTATCTGCTAATAGGCTAATTTAGGAAAAACTCCTAATAGCAGACAGAGGGAGGGACACACTAGGGCCCAGATATTCAAACTGCGCCATTCTGAGGCAAGAGCCCCTGCGCTGCTCAAATAGTTGCGCGGGGTGTAGTCGAGCCACATTCAAAGGAGTTGCGCTATTGAGCAACCCTTTGAATATCACCCCCAGCCACAGCCACTGCATGGCGCTGGAACCTGGCGCCACCGCAAGTTGCCAGAGTTGAGCATTAAACCTGCGGTGGTGCAGCACCATTACCATGCGCAAATTTCCGATATTCAAAAAGGTGACATGCAAGTGGGGCCATAATTTATGCAGGCACAGGGGCCATTTGCACTATTTATGGCCCCATTTGCATGCCATTAGCATGTAGCATGCTGATCCCCGAGGACTTGCGCCTGGCCACTCTGCCAGGCAGCAGCTATCGGGACCGATGCACCCTGCAGCCCGACCGGGCAGTTCATATGTTCCCTCATTGTTGGCGTTCGACGGCATAGTTTCTGGTGCCGATGTGGGAGACCGCATTGGCCGATCGCTGGCAGAATGTCTTTCTTCACCGGCTTGGTGGTCCAGTGACCATAATGCTGATCGCTGGCTGTTCGTTACTTCAATCCTTCCGTGTCACTCGCTTTCCCACTACCGTCCGCGGCAGCCGCAGGCAGCATCCCACCAGCCTGCCGCCTGCGCCGCTGGCCGACGATCGTCTTAGCGTACGCCAGCTGTGCGTAGTTGCAGCGGTGTAGCAGTGGCCTACATATACATGATAGTCCAGACGGTAAATGATGTTCACAAATCTGACTGTCATAGCGGCGGCGGGCTGCACTTCATTGGCTGTAGCTCTGCACCAATGGGCGGCAGCCCACCGGAGAGTCAGTCAGCAGGCGCGGGCGGCAGGCGGGTGGGATGCTGCCGCCGCCGCTGCCGGGGAGCGGGTGGAGGGCTCGGTGGGTGGGGATACTAGATACCAGGGAGATGTTTGGGGGGTTGTAATTTGACATTCCTGCCCGGATCGGCATTACGGTCCACTGGACCACCAGGGAGATATTCGGGGGCTTTACATTCTGCCCGGCGATCGGGCACTGGGGGTTGATATACGCCTGCCCGCGACCGGGCTTCGGAGATGTGTGGGGGGGCATGTTACTGTATGCCCGCCGAATGGGCTTTGGGAATGTGGTGGGGTCATGTTACTGTATGCCCGATCAGGCTTCGGGAGATGTGGGGGGTCATGTACTGTATGCCCGCGATCGGGCTTTGGGAGATGTGGGCGGGGGTCATGTTACTGTATGCCCGCAATCGGGCTTTGGGAGATGTGTGGGTGGGGGGTTGTTTTTACATTCTGCCTGCGATTGGGCTGGTGGGGGGGCACAGGGACCGAGTTGGGGGCCAGTCAGGGGTGGCAGCTGCTGTGTTGCGCCCTGCAATACAGCAGCTCACCTATGGGTGGCCCTCAACTTGATCCTTTTTTTTTTGGCTCAAGGTTGTGCAGGCGCAGGTTGGGGGTTGCGCATGTACAACTCTGCATAACCCGACTGAATATCGGGTTGCGCAGTTTGTGCATGGTTCCTCCCCTCCTGTTGAGCATGCATTCATTTGCATTGGCGCTGTTGCGCAACCTGTTGTCAGTGGCGCGAATCGCCTCCCTGCTGAATATCGCAGAATGGCACATTTTTGGACTTGCGCATGCGCAACCCTGTTGCGCATGGCGCAACCCTTTTGAATATCTGGGCCTAGGACTTAACATATAAATCAAAACACTCTGCATAACATATGTTTTTGCAAATTCTGAGTGCACTGTGGACTACTCCTTTAAAACTGCAAGCACAGTAAAAAATATACACTGCAACCTCTTGCTATACTGACCTGCTTCAGCTGATGCAAAATACAGAGTAAGGTGGTGGGGGCAGGGTTGGTGGACTCGTTCCATCTCTTGGAATGTATTTGTGAAAATGTGTGACCAGGAGAGGAATGTAAGCTGAGCCAAAGCTGTTTAAACAAGTGCTGTATAGGGATGCAGTTTCAGGATTTTATTTCTGAAGCTTAAGCTCTGATGCCCCAGGCAGCACTGATAGTCATTCCAGCATGGTAGATCCACCTCATGCCCCTCCCACATGAACCAAAAAAAAGGTGGGGTGGATCTTTAGGAGCTTCTTGGGTGGAGGTGTGGGTAGATCTTACTCCCCCCAAAAAACGAATTCTGCCTCCCACTACTCAGGATCCAGTTCTTGTACCTCCCAATTAAGAAAGAAAATAGTGCACTGCAATTATTGACTAACATGAAAGTGTATTTGTTTGAGGGCGGAAAACATTTCTTGGAGGAGGGTAAGGCAGAGGAGACTATTTACACCTTCAGTCAGTTCCACAGACAGAAAACATGACATCACTCCTTTTGTACATGCAAAGTGTCTGCAGGCTCCACCTACTGCAGTTGTAAAAATGGCTAAAGCAGTGTTTGACACAAAATGAAACCAAGGCACTAAGGTGATTAGTGCACATGATCCTGCTCTTCAGGAGAATCAGTTATGTGACTTTACATAGAAACACAGAAACATAGAATTTGACGGCAGATAAGGACTGCTTGGCCCACCTAGTCTGCCCATTTTCCTACCTAACAGATAAGCTGCAGATCCTAGTTAACCAACAACTTACTTTTCTTTTTTCACGTTTCACTCCAAAGCAATCACATTTCCATTAGGGATCAAAGTTGAGTTGCAAAAAAAAAAAAAAATAATAAATGAATAAAAAGTAAGTGGGGCTCTGGGGATGCCTTTTGACTAAAAGCAACCCACTGTCACTTCTTAGGGTTCCATTTGCTTCTCAGTTCTCGAACCCTATGAAGTCACGATGAGACACTATTGATTAGCCAAGCCACATCTCGTGGGCCCAATTTACTTGTATTATAAAGTGAGATAAAGTGAGTCAGAATTATTTTATTTATATAACACAACTCACTTTGAGGTGTGTTAGTACTTCTGGCACTTCATGTCTATTAGGTCTAGATTAATGTCAATTTTGTGTGAGCTGGCCATGCATACATTGTGTGATTTGTGTAGTTGAGCAGTCCGTGGACATTAGTACTGATTGTAACTTCTTCCTATACAGTTGACCAGTAAGGCACAAGCAGGCATGTCCAAACACACTTCGGAGTCCCTGACAGGGATGTCTTCATCTCACTCTCGGCTGCTTGCCAAGTTGCTCAGACTCTGTTTCTTCATCACTAAAGTTGCCAGTGTAACTTTTTGGGGGTGGTGTTTACTAATCCTGACAATGTCCTCGGCTGCTCCTCTGCTTCTGTTGTCCCCTCAATCCCTCAACCTTCTCTATTAACCCTTGCCCTGCCCTGGTACCTCTCCTTCCCTCTTCTGGCTGTTTTCAAGCTGCCTCAAACTGCTTAGAATCCCTTGTACTGCACTGTTCAATCCCTTGTACTGCATTGTTCATACAAATATCTGTCTTGTACTTCTTCCCCCTCAAATGTATTGTATTCAACTGCTTGAATTGCCTATTTCAAAGCTTGTCATGTTTGTATTGTTTCCCAAGTTGACGTGGAACCTTTGTAAAAGAGCCCTGGCTCAAAGGTATTGCAATCCTAGAATATAAATAAAAAAAAAATAAAAAAAAAAACAGGAAAATTGTACTGGCAACTCAGACCATACCATATATTTTTTGGGGGGAGAGGGTATTCAGGTAACTGCCAAAGAGAAGAGTCACTACAGGGGTGGCAACATTGATAAAGGACCACTGTGACAGGGAGCTCTTGATGATAGTGCCACTGGCAATATGAAGAAAGCCCTCTAGGACTCTAGCAGCTGGAGACACCACTAGGAATTGAAACATTAATAAAACCCGTCTCGGCAAAACACTGCCACTGCAAGCTATAAAGCACAGTACATGTTTGTAGAGGTGTGTGTGTGTGTGTGTGTGTGTGTGTGTGTGTGTGTGTGCAACGCATGCGCATGCAAGTATTTGTGGTGTGTGTGTGTGTGTTTATGGATGTACTGTCATACAAACCTTGGCACCACTCTGTACTGTTGGTATTTTGATTAAATATTGTATTTGTATGAATATTTAACTGATTCTCCTTGATTTCAATTTCTGCACATTGCTATTGTGATGTCATCAGCACTGTGAATGCTGGTCTCCACTTGAGATACATAGATACACAGACATTTGCCAACAGAAGACCTTGCATTCTATCAGGTCTGCCTCTTGCTGTGCCCATTGCACCTTAGGTATCTTGCTGCTCCATCCCACATCTCCAAAAGCCTATACCCTCCCCTTAACTTTTCCCACCTACCTCCTGAAACTATCCATGTATTTAATGCTTACTACCTCCTTAGGTAGCTTGTTCCACCCCTCCACTGCTCTCTGCATGAATAAATACCTCCTGGCATCCCCCTAGAATCTGCCTCAGCCAATTTACAGCTATTTCCTCTCATGATTTTGTTGTTGCTAATCCTGACTAGTTCACAGGAGTATACCATCCTGACTAGTTCATAGGGGTCTACCATCCTGAATAGTTCACAGGGGTCTACCATCCTGAATAGTTCACAGGGGTCTATCATCCTGACTAGTTCATAGTGGTCCACCTTTTTGATGTCCTTCAGGTACTCAAATGTCTGTCACATCCCCTCTTCTCCCTTCTAACCTCCAGTGAGGACATATTCATGTTATCCAGCTTCTGTTTTGTATAAGTGCTTCTGCTGCCCTGAATCCTTTTGCGCCCCCCCATACTGCCTGCAACCATTTTATGTTCTTTTTGTGGTAGGGATTCCAGAACTATACGCAGTGCTCCAGGTGCAACTATGCCATGGATCTGTACAGAGGCAGAATGACCTCCTTTCAGTGCTTGTGAAACCTCTACTTATGCAAACCAATATTCTGTTTGCCCTCACCCCTGTTTTACTGCATTGTGTGGATATCTTCAGGGGTTTGGTAATTGCAGTCCCCATATCTTTATCCTGTTTGGCTAATGCGATGGTTGTGATACTTGGACAGCTGGTTCTGATCCCTGTATAATTTTTTGTAATATAAAAAGATGTGTGATGGACTGTCTGCCATGAGAAATGCTGAAACAGCATGTGAGATCACACACACACACACACACACACACACACACACACACACAGGTTTTAGATACAAGGTGTTTCATGGAAGGCAAGAAGCTAATTACAGGCAAGAAGAGGCTTGAGTTAAGGATATCCTGTTTCGGTGGCTAATTTTAGCTTGCCAGATGCCAAGATAGAGCATATCCATTTTATGACATTTCGAGGTGGAAACCAGGCATAGTACACTGGTATGAAATCATAATGGCTTTGATGTCTGTGTGTGAGGGGATACTGCTCACAGATCAAAGAAATGTCATTTTAAAAAGAACATGAGTTATGCTGAGGTTGCAGAATTTAATACTTTGAAAAGACATCCTGTTTTTGTATAGATTTTTTTTATATATTCTGACAGAGGAGGAGCTAGGTGACCTCATACAGAGGGGTTGGCAAATACAGTTTTCTTTAAGGGATATTCTGTTTTACTTCACAGAGACACTTCTTTCTAGACTCTGACAAAGAAACATCTGTGCGCACTTTAAGCAGGTATTTAGAGAGAGAGAGAGAGAGAGAGAGACAAATCTAAGTACTGTAGGAAGGAATTGCACTGTTAAAACCTTTTTTGTTTAAGTGATTTGTATGTTTTATGATACAATAGTTCTGTATTTTATGTGTTACATATTTTTATGCTGATTATGTGCAGCACAAGAACCATATTGGGACAGCTTGCTCAGAAGCAGGTTGTGGAGGCGCGGCACTGTTGTGGCCAATGCCCCCACAGCCTGCAAAGGTTTGTCCCGCTTCCTCCAATGCTGTTGCATGCTGCTGGTGACAGTAGTTTGGAATCTTGCCACCAACTTGTGATAATTTCACCTCTGCAATCAGGGACTGCCTCGTCATTGCAGCGTCAGCCATCTGCTGCAATGAGGGAGCGACCCGTCATTGCAGGGCGGAACTTTCAAACCCTGATATTGTTTGTGAACATGGCAGTGGCTTGCTGCCATGTTCACAAACAATATAACCCCCTCACCATGTTTATGTGCTCACGGTGGCCCCAATCCCCATCGGCTTCTGTGCCCCAATGTTGATTTTGCTGATGGGGGAGCCCACTCCCTGTCGGCATTCTGTAACCAACCCCCCCTCTTTTATTGTCTGCTTACAGGGTGCCCAATCCCCATCGGCATAATCTAAGCCCCTCCCTTTTGTTGTTTGCCGATGGGGGTGCCCAGTCCCTTGTCAGCTACTGCTGCCCCCCCAAAGAAAGAGTCATTTGGCACACTGGGAGCCCACCCCAGTGTGCCACATTGTTTTGTAATGTAAAAAATGGTCTTGCGACATCTTTTTTTTTTAACCTGAAAAAAAGGAAATGGTCCCCCGGTGGTCTTCTTGGCCCCCTGCCACAACCTGCACTCACCCACTGTGCACCCTACCTCCCCACAACCCCTCACCCCATACTTACCTCCAGAGCTTGGCACGATGATCTTCGGTGGACCAGGAACACGTCTGCACTCTTCAAAGCCGACCGCGAACTGAGGCATTGCCGGCAAGCTGTATAATGGAATAAATAGGGTTTTTTTCCAACTTTAATGCATATCTCAGTCATTTTTTTGAATTTTGGCACCAAATTTTCAACATGGGGTTTTTGGGATCCCTCCGCATGAATTCTTGAACTGTCATGGCATTAATCAGCCCAAAAAGGTGATTTTGTGGTCACTGTGTGGAATCACCTTCCGGGGCTGATTAATGAAACAACAGTGCCGCTGTTCATGAGGTGGGCTCTCAAAAAGCCTATGTTGCAAATTTGTTGGAAACAATCCAAAAAATGACTGTTTTATGAGCGTGTGCTGCGCAGTTGCTATGCACGCTCGTAACTTCATGAATTTGCAATATTTTCATCATGCCAGATTTTCAACACTGGCATTTTGTCACACCTCCTTGTGAACAGTACAGCTGTCATTGTGCACATCCTGGTGGAAATGTGTTTACACACTTCCAGTGCGGAATAGCGCATTCACTGTGGGAAATCAGTGTTCAGGTCAGATTAAGAAAATGACCGTGACACTGTTAAGGAGTAGAGGTCCTAAAATGCCTATGTTGAAAATTTGGTAATGATACTCCATAAAATGACTGTGTTACGAGCATGCATTGCGCTGTTTACATGCACGCTCGTAACTTCGTGAAATTATATTTTCATTCCAGACTTTCAACAGTGGCATTTTTTCACACCTCCTTATGAGCAGTACAGCTGTCATTTTTCACATCTTGATGAAAATGTGTTTTCACAGTTCCGGCGCAGAATAATGCGGTCGCTGTGGAAAATCACTGTTTGGGGCAGATTAAGAAAATGACAGTGGCAGTGTTCATGGGCAGAGGTACTAAAATGTCTATGTTGAAAATTTGGTGATGAAACTCCATAACATGACTGTGTTACAAGCGTGCATTGAACTGTTTCCACGCACCCTTGTAACTTCACAATTTTGTAATATTTTCACGCCACATTTTCACCAGTGGCATTTTTCCACACCTCCTTATGAACAGTACAGCTGCCATTTTTTCACATCCTGGCTAAAATGTGTTTTTGCACTCCTGCTGGAGAATAGCACAGTCACTGTGGGAATCACTGTTTGGGACAGATTAAGATCGAACGAGTGAGGGGGTGACCGAGCTCAACTGAGCTCTGTCAGGACTGCTGCAGATTTGTTTGTGGACAGAAAAAGGGATGAACGCAAGAGTCCGGTAGAAAAGAGCAGCCTGCAGCATTGGGAGAAACAGAAGGAGAGAGCGAGTGATGGAGGGAGAGTGAGCGAACTCACTGGAGCACTGTCAGAACTGCTGCAGATTTCTTTGTGAGCAGAAAAAGGTGTCAATGTAGGCAGGGGCCCAGTACAAAAGGCCAGCCTGCAGCGGTGGTAGAAACAGTATGAGCAAGTGAGACAGGGGGACTGAGTGAGCTCAACGGAGCTTTATCAGGACTGCTGCAGATTTCTTTGTGGGCAGGGAAAGGCGCCAATGCAGGCAGGAGTCCCTTACAAAAGGGCCACTTGCAGCGCCAGGACAAACAGAATGAGTGCATGACAGAGTGAGACTGAGCGACCTCAATGGAGCTTTATCGGGACAACTGTGGATTTCTTTGTGGACAGACAAAGGTGCCAACGCAGCCAGAAGCCCCATACACAAGCATAGCCTGCAGCGCCAAGAGAAACAGAACAAGTGAGTGACAGAGTGGTAGTGAGCTAGCTCAACAGAGCTCTATTGTGACTGCTGCAGATTTCTTTGTGGGCAGAAAATGCTGTAACAAAGGCAGGAGCACCGTACAAAAGGCCAGCTTGCAGCGCTAGCCAAAACGGAATGAGTGAGTGAGAGATCAATGGAGCTGTGTCAGGACTGCTTCAGATTTCTTTCTGGCCGGAATAAGCCACCAATGCAGGCAGAAGCCCAGTACAAAAGGGCAGCCTGCAGTGGCAGGAGACACAGAATGAGCGAGTGAGAGTAGGGGAGTGAGTGAGCTCAACGGAGTTCTGTGGGGATTGCTGCAGATTTGTTTGTGTGCAGAAAAAGGCAGCAATGCATGCAGGGACCCAGTACAAAAGGGCATCCTGCAGTGGTGGGGAAACCAGAATGAGCGAGTGAGAGAGGGGGAGTGAGTGAGCTCAACGGAGCTCTATTGTAACTGCTGCCAATTTCTTTGTGGGAAGAAGAAGGTGGCAATGCAGGCAGGAGCCCAATAGAAAAGGGCAGCCTGCAGTGCCAGCAGAAACGGAATGAGCGAGTGAGAGAAGGGGAGTGTGTGAGCTCAACAGAGCTTTGTCAGGACTGCTGCAGATTTCTTTGTGGGCAGAAAAAGGTGCCAACAGAGGCAGGAGCCCAGTACAAAAGGGCAGCCTGCAGTGCCAGGAGAACCAGAATGAGTGAGTGAGTGACACAGGGGGAGTGAGCAACCTCAATGGAGCTCTGTCGGGACAGCTGTGGATTTCTTTGTGGGCAGAAATAGATGCAAATGCAGGCAGGAACCCAGTACAAAAGAGCAGCCTGCAGTGCCGGGAGAAACACAATGAGCGAGTGAGAGAGGGGGAGTGAGCGAGCTCAATGGAGCTCTATCGTGACTGCTGCGGATTTCTTTGTTGGCAGAAAAAGGCGGCAACACAGGCAGAAGCCCAGTACAAAAGGCCAGCCTGCAGCGCCGGCAGAAACGGAATGAGTAAGTGAGAGAGGGGGAGTCAGCAGGCTCAACAGACCTGTGTCAGGACTGCTGCAGATTTCTTTGTGGGCAGAAAAAGCCACCAACACAGGCAGGAGCCCAGTACAAAAGGGCAGCCTGCAGCACCAGGAGAAACAGAATGAGCGAGTGAGAGAGGGAGAGTGAGCCACCTCAACAGAGCTCTGTCAGGGCAGCTGCAGATTTCTTAGTGGATAGAACAAGATGCCAATGCAGGCAGGAGCCCAGTACAAAAGAGCAGCCTGCAGCAGTGGGAGAAACAGACTGAGCAAGTGACAGAGGGTCAGTGAGCGAGCTGAACACACCAACACAATCAACATTCAGCATTGACAAATGCTTGTTTTTATCTATTTTAATAAAACTCTATTTTTAGAGCTTACTTGGCCTGCCTTTGATTTATTTCCTTTACAAGTAGAGTATATATGGTTAAAGCAGACATGGTACACAAGCTTGAATGGTGACACCAAACTGGGAAAAGGTAAGCGTTTTAAATCTGAGATCTTTTATTACAGTTTTTAAGGGTTCATTTCTGTACACCTGGTTAGGTGCCTGTAGGCAAAGATATCTGGCCCCTCCGAAGACAAAATTATCTGTGCCTGTACATTGGGTATGCTAACAAGAGGTTCACAGTTTGAATCCCTCCAGAACTTGAGACCAAAGGTTGATTCGAATCCACAAAAACAGACAAGAGGATTACCTTGTTCTGTTAACTGTTCAGAAGACTGCGCTAGGAGGTTGGCACTTTGGGAGTAGAGGGCTGACCTGCTGAGTGGGTTTGTGACAGATTGGACGGCAGTGGTGCCGATAATTTTGGTATCACAAGCTTTTATTATTCAGTGTGTCAGCTGAGACCGTAAGCTCACTTGCAAAGAAAGAAAAAGACAATG
Source organism: Neoceratodus forsteri (assembly GCA_016271365.2). Lineage (NCBI taxonomy): Eukaryota > Metazoa > Chordata > Ceratodontiformes > Ceratodontidae > Neoceratodus > Neoceratodus forsteri. The sequence goes on from CM028137.1 coordinate 108,581,280, forward strand.
ATTTATTTTTAAAAAGGAAACAGAACTACATTACTTGGCGTACAGTCAAGTTCCTACCTGTTTTATTTTTTTTCTAAAAGTGCAAGTCAGAGTAGCAGTAGTGAGGAAGAAGATGGCTTCCAACTACAGCAGGCACACTGTAGACTCCTTAAAGCAGTTGTTCGGGGACAGAGGAGTCCGGTTTGTGGTGAAAGCCAGCAAGCAGAACCTCATAGATGTCCTAACGGTAGCAGATACCCAGGGCAGTGAGTCACAAACCGTGACTGAAAAGGACCAAACCTGGAGTGTAGCAGGGCTAGCGGCCAGTGCAGTGTCCAGATCCGATGAGGAGGGCAACAGGGCCACTGGCAGTGAAGGGCCACAACAGCAGGGAAAGGTCACCAGTATCCTGAATCCAGAAGCACTCAGGCTGCAAATTGAGTTGTGCAGGATGGAGCTGGAGTTCCAGGAAAAGAGGGAACGAGAGAAGTGAGAGGAGGACCATGAGGCAGAACGAGAATGCCGAGAGGCAGAGTGAGAATGGAGGGAGGCAGACTGTGAGGAGCATGAGTGTCAGTGAGCTGCAGAAGAGAAGGCAAAGCAAGAATGCCATGAGGCAGGGGAGAAGAGAGAGGAGCACCAGAGGCAACATGAACTGGTGAAGCTACGACTCTGACCAGCGGCACCAGAGCAGGTAAGTGGCTTTGGTTTAACTGGGACTGCAGGACTGGGTTACAAATTGAATTCCAAATTAATAGCCGAGTTTAAAGAGGGGGAGGATATGGATACCTTTTTAAATTCTTTTGAAAAAGTTTGTATTCAGGCTAAAATTCCTAGAGTCCTGGAGCTTCCAGCTATCCCCGCTACTTACCGGGAAAGCTCGGGATGCATTGGGTCAAATGGATAATGAGAACAGTAATGATTACAGCAAGCTAAAAGCTGCAATGTCTAAAAAGTTTGAATTAACTGCTGAATCATATAGAGCTAAATTCCATAAGCTCAGGAGAAGCCCTGATACAAGCTACGAAGAGCTAGCCATGAAACAACATCAGTTTTTAAAATGTTGGTGGGAAGGAATTGAGGCAAACTCTGTTGATAAAACTGAAAATGTGATTTTATTAGAACAGTTTTATTGGGCGTGTCCAGCAGAGCTAAAAACCTGGCTGGAGGACCGAGATCCCAAAACAGTGCAAGAGGCTGCTGAATTCTTGGACTGCTATGCCAAGAGCAGACCTGCTCTGAGAGCAAATGGGGTGGGCGTGGCAGTGTAGAAAGGGAAAAGCATACCTTCAGGACAGCTAAAACCCTCACTGCCTCCACCGAAACCAGTTAGCCCCAGGTTTCAGAGAAAAGATTTCTCTGAGAGAAGAAATGAATGTTGGTTGTGTAAAGAAACTGGGCATATTGCCAGACAGTGCCCCAAAAAGGCGAGCAATACACAACTGGGCGATAGAAAAGAAGTGGGTTGTTTGTGTGTCCCTGGATGCATGCCAGTGAACATGAGGGAACACATGCACCCAGTCATGGTGAATGGTGTACAGACGCAGGGGTTAAGGGACACAGGGGCATCCCTGACCTTGGTAAAGGAGGATCTGGTACAGCCTGGTCAGCTTATACCCAATAAATACATCACTGTACAAGGGTTTACTGGTGAGGTGAAAACATTGCCCCTCACTAGTGTTCTCCTAGACTGTGGTGAAACAGGGGGAACTGTGCAACAGGCAGCTGTAGCCCAAACCTTAGCAGTTGATGTGATCCTGGGCAACAATCTCAACCAGGAGATGGTGTGTGCAGTTACCCAAAGCCTAGTGGCAAGGGAAAATTGTAGTTTCCTGAACCCCACAGAAGCCATTTTGGAAACCACTGGGAGGCTGGTTCTCCAGCCTGTGTCTCCTGATATGGAGACTGATAAAAAGGGGGTAGAAATTTCCCCAGTAGCAAGTAACCACACAGCTACAGAAGGTTACTCCGAAGAATTAGGGGTGACCCATTGTCAGGGGGTGGGAACTGACAGTGATCCTGAGTGCCCTGACGCTAGTGCTAGGGACCCTAGTTTAGGGACTGAAGGGGACCTGTCCCATGCCTTGGAAATGTGTGAGGGGTTTGCAGCTGCTCGGAGAAGTGACCCTAGTTTAGAGAAGCTGAGGGCTTGGGCAGACTCTGATGAAGCACAGGCAGGTGACGGCAGAAATAAGGTTTATTGGGAAAATGGACTTATGTATACTCAGGCAGTACAGACAGAGGAAGGGATGCTAGGCAGGCAGCTTGTCATTCCCCAGGGGTATCGTGAGCAGCTGCTCAAAATTGCACATGATGTTCCCTTGTCTGGTCATCTGGGAATCGCACGCACTATGCAGCAGTTAGCCTATAATTTCTACTGGCCTAACTTCACCCAGCAGGTGAAGAAGTATTGCAGGTCTTGTCACCAGTGCCAAGAAATAGGGAAGGTGGGCAAGAAAACACAAGCCACCCTGATTGCCTTGCCCATAGTGGAGGAGCCATTCCAGAAGGTGGGAATAGATATTGTGGGGCCTTTATATACCCCCAGCTCCTCAGGGAAGAGATTCATCCCAACTGTGGTGGATTTTGCCACCCGGTACCCAGATGTAGTCACCCTATCCTCACTGAGGAGGACAAAGTGGCAGATGCCTTACTTGGGATTTTTTCCCATGTTGGGTTTCTGCAGGAGGTAATCACCGATCAAGAGGGTTCCTCCATGTCAGACCTGATGAAATATTTATGGGAGAAGTGTGGGGTGGTGCAGAGATGCACAACACCATATCACCCACAAGCCAATGGGCTTGTGGAAAGATTCAATGGTACCCTAAAGTTAATGCTCCGGGCGTTTACTGAACAGCATGGAAGGGACTGGAAGATATAGCTTCCCCACCTGTTGTTTGCATACAGGGAGGTGCCCCAAGAGTTGACAGAATTTTCCCCCTTTGAACTCTTATATGGACGCCAGGTACGTGGGCCCCTACACTTGATCCGGGAGTACTGGGAAGGCAAGCATGCCACCTAGGGAACTCCCATTGTGGATTACATCCTTAGGTTTAGGGAAAGGCAGAAGGAGCTTATTGGGACAGCCCAGAGCAACCTAGCAGCTGCCCAACAAAAACAAAAAGTGTGGTATGACTGCAGAGCCAGAGCTCACTCGTACATGGTGTGTCAGGAAGTCATGGTCCTTATTCCGGTCCGGAAAGACAAGGTACAGGCTGAGTGGGCAGGACCGTACAAAGTGGTTAGGAAGGTAAATGATGTGAACTACACTGTGGAGTTACCTGACCAAAGACAAACAGAAAGGATGTACCATGTCAACATGATGAAGCTATATGCAAATAGGGCTGACATACGTTTGCAGTGTGTAGTCATGGAGAGGGGATGGATGAAGGAGACCCCCTTCTGGATTTGCTGGAAGAAAGTAAGTGGGAGTCCTCTGTGGAGGCAGTAAAATTGTTTCTCCAGCTGGCCCCGGACCAGATCCAGAAAGTAAGGGAGGTTTTAGCAGACTTTGCCCCATTGTTTAGAGCCAAGCCTGGACTAACCCCCTTAGCGATGCTCAGTGTGGAGACAGGGACACAGATGACCATACGGCAGACAGCATATCAGGTGTCAGAGGCTGTCCAAAAGGACATTAGATGGGAAGTGGAAGAGATGCTAGATTTAGGGGTAATCCAGAGATCCCACAGCCCCTGGGCCTCACCCGTAGTCCATGTGCCTAAGCCAGATGGCTCTACTCATTTCTGTGTGGACTATGGTGGACTGAATGCAGTCACAAAATCAGACGCCCACCCAATGCCCCATACGGATGAACTCCTGGACAAGTTGGGTGGGTGACCTACCTTACAATGATTGACCTGACCAAGGGGTATTGGCAGGTAGAATTGACAGACAGAGCTAGGGAGAAGTTGGCTTTCATCACTCCAATAGGCTTATTTGAGTTTAAGGTAATGCCTTTCAGAATGAAGAATGCCCCAGCCACTTTCCAAAGATTGGTGAACCAGGTGTTAAATGGTGCTGAGGAGTACACTATGGTGTACCTGGATGACACTGCCATCTATAGTACCATCTGGGAGGAACACCTATCCCACCTTAGGGAAGTGCTGGGCAGGATACAGAGGGCTGGGCTCACTATCAAAGCCAGGAGGTGCCAGGTGGCCATGGGAGAGGTGGCACACCTCGGGCATGTGGTAGGCCGGGGACTGCTCCATCCTAACCAAATAAATATAGAGGTAATTCAGGCATGACCCAGACCAGAAACACAGAAGCAGGTCAGGAGTTTTCTAGGGCAGCAGGGTACTACAGAAATTTTGTACCCAATTACAGTGCACTGGCTGCTCCCCTATCTGACCTGACAAAGAAAAGGATGCCCAAGAAAATTACCTGGGGCCCAGCCTGTGAGGAAGCCTTTTCCAAGAAAAAAAAGGAGGCACTGTGCAGTGCTCCAGTTTTGACAAGTCCTGACTATAGCAAAACCTTTATAGTTCAGATTGACGCCTCAGACGTGGGTATTGGGGCAGTACTGAGTCAGACATCCAGCCAAGGGACAGATCACCCAGTAGTATACCAGAGTAGGAAGTAAATTCTCAGGGAGCAAGCATACTCCACGGTGGAAAAGGAGTGTCTTGCCATAGTATGGGCCCTAAAGAAATTAGAGCCATACTTATATGGGCAGCATTTTGTGGTGCAAACTGACCACAACCCCCTGGTTTGGCTGATGCAGATGGGAAAGAACAATGGTAGATTGCTAAGATGGAGTCTTGCTTTGCAAGGGTATGATATGACAATATTACATAGTTCTGGAGCCAAAAATCAGAACTCCGATGGGCTGTCTCGGGTCTATGAGGAGTGAACTAATTTGGGAAGTTCATCCCATGCAAGGGATAGAGCCCCCAAATTCAGTCTAGGTGGGGAGGAATTGTGACACTTTGACAGCTGGTTCTGATCCCTGTATCATTTTTTGTAATATAAAAAATTGTGTGATGGACTGTCTGCCATGAGAAATGCTGAAACAGCATGTGAGATCACACACACACATACACACACACGTTTTAGATAAAAGGTGATGCATGGAAGGCAATAAGCTAATTACAGGCTGGAAGAGGACTGAGTTGAATATATCCTGTTTAGGTAGCTAATTGTAGCTTGCCAGATGCCAAGATAGATCATATCCATTTTATGATGTTTCGAGGGGGAAACCAGGCTTAGTACACTGGTGCAAAATCATAAAGGCTTTGATGTCTGTGTGAGGGGGATACTGCTCACAGATCAAAGAAATGTCATTGGAAAAAGAACATGAGTTATGCTGAGGTTGCAGAATTTAATACTTTGAAAAGACATCCTGTTTTTGTATAGATATTTTTTTTTATATATTCTGACAGAGGAGGAGCTAGGTGACCTCACACAAAGGGGCTGGAAAATACAGTTTTCTTTAAGGGATATTCTGTTTTACTTCGCAGAGACACCTCTATCTAGACTCTGACAAGGAAACATCTGTGAGCACTTTAAGCAGGTATTTAGAGAGCGAGACAAATCTAAGTAATGTATGTAGGATTTGCACTGTTAAAACCTGTTTTGTTTAAGTGATTTGTATATTTTGTGATATAATAGTTCTGCATTTTATGTTACTTTTTTTTTATCTATTTTAGTAAAACTCTATTTTTAGAGCTTACTTGGTCTGTCTTTGATTTCTTTCCTTTACAAGTAGAGTATATATGGTTAAAGCAGACACGGTACATAAGCTTGAATGGTGATACCAAACTGGAAAAAGGTAAGCGTTTTAAATCTGAGGTCTTTTATTACAGTTTTTAAGGGTTTATTTCTGTACACCTGGTTAGGTGACCATAGGCAAATATATCTGGCCCCCCAAAGACAGAATTATCTGCACCTGTACATTGGGTATGCTAACAAGAAGTTCACAGTTTGAATCTCTCCAGAACTTGATTTGAATCCACAAAAACAGACAAGAGAGTTACCTTGTTTGTTAACTTTTCAGAAGATTGCACTCGGAGGTTGGCACTTTGGGAGTAGAGGGCTGACCTGCTGAGTGGGTTTGTGACAATGGTTACCCCCCTGTTGCTTGTACTCCACCCCTTGGTTCAGCCTCCCCAATTATATGGCTTTATATTTTTTGGCCGGGAACCCTTGTTGCCAGATTCTGGATCATCTTGTCAGCTTTTGTAGGTCCATCCTCATGTCTCTGACCCCTTCATTTTTGTCTACCCCTCACAGAGTGTGGAGTCACCTGCAAGAAGGCAAATTATGCCCTTAATGCCATCCCCAGTGTTATTAATGAACACTTTTAATGACCCAAGCCTGAGCATTTACCCTGTTGTATCCCCTGGTAACCACCCTCAGCCTGAGGGTTCCATGTCAAATGGGTGAGTGCATTTGGGCGAGCATCAGATAAGCGACTGCATAACAGTAATGCACATTACAGTGACTGCATTTTAGAGCAATACACAATATAGCAATTCTTAGCAACCACAGGAAAGGATGGATGTATCTGTAGGAGAAGTTGTCAATTACTCCATGAATGTGAGCACTTTTTCTTTTTCTCATGTGGGGGGGGCTCTGGCCCCTGCAACCCCCTGTTTCTAAGATTACTACTCCACGGCACACTTTGATAGTGTGTGTGGGGGGGTGTTAAATACCCATGGTCGCCATTAACGCCCAATCGCTGTGTTGTGCCTTTCACGATTGTTGCCGTCGTTCACATGCAGTCACCCAAATGTACTCACCATAATAACTTCACTGTTATGTGATACCCAGCCTCAGAGTTCTCTTCTGACCACTACCTTCTGGGTTCTGCCTTCCAAGCAGTTTGCTACCCACTTAGAAATTTCACCCCTACCCCTAGGTCATCCAACTTCCTAATCAATCTTGTATGGGGGACTGGGACAAAGGCCTTATTGAAATCCAGGTAGAGCATGTACACTGCCTTCTCTACTGCCTTTGTGACCAGTCACAAAAAATGTATCAAGTTCATTTGACATAACTTCTGCCACAGACCCATGCTGTCTGTCTGTCGTCATGAAGCGTGTTTCAGGAAGAAATTCAGCCCTCCTTTCCATGATAATGGTTTCTGTCAACTTGCCAACAATGGATATCAAGCTGACTGGTGTATAGTTTGTTGGCTCATGATGTACCAAGCTTGCTAGTTATTGAACTGTGACATATCCACAAATGCAAGAAATCTTGATATCATGCAATGTGAGTCTTAAAAGATCAGTTTTATTCTGGAGCATTTTTTTCTACTCCTGTTGTATAAACCATGTTCTGATAAGTCAGGTACCAAGACAACATGCACAATTTATTTTACACCTGTTATGTAAATATCAATATTTATATGTCTATCCTTCTAAAGCTGTTTGCTGTATATGCAATCACAGATCACCTTCAGCTTTATAGTCAGAAATGTGCCAAGACTGCATAACAGAAAATGTCTGCAGCTCTGTACACAGACACCCTGTCACTGATATCTGTCACTGTCCTGCATTTGCTACTCTCTATTCAGCAGCCCATAAACATAGGTGGCAGAGCCAGGGGATCAGGGGTGTCAGGTGATCCCTCACTTTTATAGCTGAAGGGTCAGACATTGTATTGAATAGTTCCCCGGGCTGAGGTGTTCTATGCAATTCTGACCCCCCCCACATCTTGGTACACTCCTCCGCCACTGCCCACAAATAGTGCAATTCTGTTTTATTCTATATGGCTTTTCAAATTATGTTCTAGTGCAAGGGTAAGCATTTTGGTGCTGAACAAGCCTTTGACATGAGTTTTCCCTCATATTTTCTTGGTTACTTCCTTGTTATCCCCCTTGCTCTTAGCTCCTCCGCTGTCATAAGTCATATTAGTACGTGCTTCCATTTTTTTGCTTCTCAAATTCTGCCGAGTGAGTCTTTCTCTCTGTTCATCCAGAGCATTTGAAATAATTGTGCTATTCCATTGCCTAAAGCTTATCCCCAATTCCTTACAAAAACCCAGGATCAGGCACCAATTAAGCTGCGATGTTTGTTCCAAGCTGCTGAAAGCTGTTCTGCAGAGAACAGAACTTAGCAGGCAGGAACCTCAACGGAAATGCACTGAGCCAAGAGTCGTTCAGAAAGCACACTGGCAGAAAGAGCCAATTTAAAAGAAAGCCCTTTTGACATTGCACTATCCTGCTTAAAGCTAAGCCACCCTAAACTCCTTCAGGGCAATTTACACACATTACCCATGGTGCTTTGCATTAGGGGTATATGTAATAGAACTCATCAGTTGTGTAGACAATAGGCCTGTTAGGTAGGCAAGGGCAGTCACTGTTTACCTTCTGTGTCTCCACAAGTTCACATTGAGGGATGGCTGAGCCTTTTTGGTTCTAGTTAGAACCCTAAATGATTCTGAATGTTCTTGTTTTCTAACCTTTTTACACTGAAAACTAGTGCCCCATGCAGCTAGCTGTCTAGAGTCTACTCCACTACAGAGTGAATGAATGATGTCTCCCAGTAGTAACACCTTATTGGCTACCTGTCAGCCAATCTGCTGTTACTACAGAGAGATGTCATTGGTCATTCTGTAGTGGGCATTAAACAGAGTGAGACTTTTTTTTCTTTGCAGGTACTGTAGTTCTGTTAATAACAGTGTTTTTTTCATGGGGTTTAGGGAAGAGTGGGGTGCTAGCAAGGTGGTAGGTTGGAGGTATGGCTAATTACCAGGATGAGGTGGGGGAGGTGGGTGGTGTGGATGGTGTGTAATACGCATGGGTAGTGGGGGAAGGGTTATTTTTAACACATGTATATGGTCTGCAGTGGTGACCAGCATAGAGATTAACACATTTTTTCCAGGATTGTGGGTGGAATGAGGTGGATATTAGACAGAGGTGGGTGGGGGTACATTGTTCAAAATGGTGTGGGTGATGGGTGGGGGTGGGCACAATATGTCACAGTGGATGGGGTGTGGGTTCTTCATGATAAAAGCTGCTTTTCTTTAAAACAAAAAAAAACAACACTTTGCATAGTTTTCAAATGTGAAGTGCTACCTCACCTGACAAAAACTGCATATAATGTCACTTTGCTGCCTCTTTCACCTTTGCTGACCTTGCCAGATAAAAACTGTGTGAAGTGTGCCCCATGGCAAAGAGAAGTTAGGGGAAACTCCTCAAAGTACTTCACAGAGTGAATATCCCCAGCTTTGCACATCACTGCTCCTAAAGATACCCTTGACATACCATCTTTGAGCTTCAGGGCGTGTCACCACATTCTCCTGGAGGACACCAGATGCAACCACTCCATATGCGCTATCTTGTTGATATCTTCAAGTATGCAGAAGACGAAGATTGTGTCCCCTCTTGGCCTCCTATTCTCTATGATAAGCAAAATATAGTTTAACACATAAACTTGTTTTCAGGTAAAATTACTGTACCTATGGATTATTTCATAGGCTCACAGGAGTTTTTTCAAGTCAAGCAACATTAACCATAGTGATTTGTTATACCTAAACATATCCCAATACCCCCTGACTAATTAAAAATGTGTCCAATGAAGTCTTAAATTGGTTCATGTCTGTACTGTGTACAATCTCATTTGGTAGACAATTCAATGCAGACTACCCTCTGATTAATCCATGCCCCTCTAGAATTTCTTTTGTAATATTTTCCTTTCAGGTTCAGGTAATTTGCCCTTGTATCTTTAAACTGCTCCCTTTTTTCCAGTCCAACTCTTTCCCTATAGTCCTTATTTTTATGACCTTTGTATGTATATTTGAGGATACGAATATAATTTCTTAGAAAAACTATAAACAGCTGCCAATTAGACCTACTTTTTGGTGGTTTTCAAAATTATAATTGGATAATATTGCTGAAAGAACAGTTATGAATTTTGTTACAGATTGAGGGAGTCCTCCGAACCAACTGGAGCGCTCCTTTCCTCTGTGCGTGAAACACTTTTATTCTCTGAAGAGTATCTCACATGCAGATGCCTGGAATGGGGACATTTTGGGATTAAAAAAAATAATGAATATATTACTGATCGAGCTTGATCAATAATATATTAATATCACTGCAGGCATTACTCCTACAGTTGTAAGAATGCTCTCACTTATATTCTTAAGGTATCAGAATCACTCACCTTCAGTTTGGGGTTCTCATACCCTAAGGATGTAAGTAAGACCGCTCTTACAACCATTAAGACTAGTATCCATACCGTTTGTACTTTCATAAACATTATGGTTCAGTTATTGCCGTTTACAAAAGAATGCATTTTAGCATATCGTGGAACGTTGTTCTTGCTCATTGTTCATCTGTGTTGAAAAGCTGTTCAGCACAGATAAAAAAGTTTCTAGAATGCTGTTCTGCCCCAATGTGCAGAACAGCATTCTATTCTTTCAGAAGCTCTCAAAAGTTACCATGCACCAAACACATTTGAAAAAAAAAAATGAGGCAACAGTCCAGGCAGCAGCCACCACAAGATCAACCAGATAGAACCCAGCACTAGGAAAGATAAGTTTACAAAAGACAGGCTCAACCAGATATATTCAAAGTTTGAAGTACTCACGCTGAAGTTTCTTTCCAAAAGTTCGTTTTTTTCTCGCTGAATGAGACTTTTGGCTGCCATGTTTTTTTATTGGACATCATTCCCACACTAGAGTGCCAACCAGTGGGAGTGTGTGCTACTAACATAGGAATGCCAAGTCCCTAGCAACCACATCACTCACCATATCTACAAGACGCAACTCCAGAGGCAATAGTTTCTTTTTTCTAATGAAAACAAAATGTAGAATTCAAAAACAGTATTTAAATAACTCGTGGAGCACCTTACGCTATAAATAAAAGACTAGCTGGGCAGCCCTATGCAGAACCAATGTGTTCTTCCACCTTAGGTTCTGATTCAAATGGACCTCTCAAGCTTCACTCTCGAGGTTACATTGGAATCAGACCCGCTGTGGCAGAACACACTGGTTATGCATGGTTGTTCATCTAGTATTCTCTATTTTTATCATATGTAGTAGTTTTTTTCCCTTTGGGTTTATGACCCACTTTGATTGCCTATGCAACAAATCTGTATAAACATGATTTGATTGCCCCAACTGACCTTACAGTGCCTCCTGTTTATGACATCGCAGTGTTTACTTTTGCAGCGGGTTGTGTTGTCACAGACATAACAAACTATAAGTTTGGCTGAAGACAGCCAGGTTCTTATTTGAAAGATGCCGTGAATTAATTGCTTTATTATCTGAAATATTTAGTAAACGAATAACATAAGAAAGTAAAAAAATTAGAAAACACTTGATTTCAAAATAATTGTAGTACATGGTTAAGTGTCATTGTGAATGGAAATCCCTACACTGCCAGATGCTGTTGTACTACAGTAGCTACTGAATGTCACTTCAGGGGGACCACAGCATAGAAGCTTTCACAGTCACTGCAGATTCCTCACAATGAAGATATCAGCAAGACTGGAAACACCCCCCAAGTGAACTGTTTTGTTAAAAGATGAACTACTAGAACAATTGCCAACTCGTGTAGTGCGAGGACCTGCCAACACTAGTATATACCTTTGTGACATCCAGACTTGACTACTGCAATGCTCTATACTTCGGGGTCTTTGGAAGGACCCTCCGCCGGCTGCAGATAGTGCAGAATGCAACGGCCAGGTTACTGACAGGTCTGTCAAGATCATGTCATGTGACCCTGGTCCTTCGGATGCTACACTGGCTGCCTGTAGGTGGAGGATTAACTTCAAGGTGGGCTTGCTTACCTACAAGACCCTATACAAATCAGGTCCTGGCTACCTGACTAATCTGCTTACACCTGCCACCTTGGTCTGCTCCCTCTGCTCCCTTCCTTCCTCAGCCAGGGGCATCCTAGGGGTTCCAAGGCCCAGACTTAAAGCATCCGGTGACTGAGCATTTGAGATCGCCAGTCTGGCCCTCTAGAACTCACTTCCCAGCTCCATCAGGAAGGCCCTGATGGTGGAGGCTTTCAAGGGGCATCTAAAGACTCACCTTTTTAAGCAGGCCTTCCCAAACTAACCTAAATTCTTTTAAACTTCCTAATGCTGTATTTTTTTTAATCTATAAACTGATATTTTAAGTGTACCTTATGATTTGTGTTTGTTTTTGTTTACTTGTTCATACCTTGTTTTTTGATTGTGTAAGGCACCCAGAGCCTCTGGGGTTGGGTACCATATAAATCAATATACCTTACCCTTACCATTACTGAAATCACATAAAATGTTCTTGATCTTATCCTATTGTTGGCTGTTTATTGTTTATTCAACTAGCATTCAAGACAGAGTTACAAAGAAGGTAAATGAACTGAAACAAATATGCAACTAGGCTGACATCTCTATCACATGGTGAGATGAAATCATGGAGACCTCTTGAGCTTTTGAGGTCTATGATGTCATCTCACCTCTCAATGGAAGAACAGCCTTGTTGTGTATGGCTGCCCATACATTATTCTCTATGTTAGAAATTAATTAGTTTTAAGGCTCTTATTTCAACCGTCCCCTACTCTTTAGGAAAGAATTATAGTAGAACTGATTCACTGCAAGTTAAATATCACCCTGCTTGCTGAGGTCAGATGATACATTCCTTTCAAGAGCAAATTCAATCAAATGTGACATTCAGCTTTGCCTGAAACCTATGAATTAGTCAGATCATGCTTTACTTCGAGTATCACTATACAGGTCAAAGTTATAACATATCACAAATGTTTTATGAAAATATAACCCTTATATCTAGCTCTTAATCCTTAACATCAAACACTGTTTAACAATTTTTTTTTCATTATTAATTCACTACCTGAAACACTCTGTACACTGCAAGACAGCAGCAGAGAAAGCAAATCAAATGCTGGGCTGCATAACCAAGGGAATTACCAACAGGAAAGCAGATATCATACTGCCGCTATGCAGGTCACTGATATGACCACACCTAGAGTACAGTGTGCAGTACTGGTGCCCTTCTTTTAAGAATGATGCCAGCTTGCTGCAGACGATCCAGAGAAGGAACGCCAAGATGACCCAGAGCCAGCAGGGCAACACCTATGTGGAGAGGCTCCGGGGGCTCAAAATGTACTCTAGTGAGGAAAGAAGGGAGGAAGGGGAGAGAAGAGGCATGATTGAGATGTTCAAGTATCTTTAGAGTATTAATAGGGTGAGCACTGAGGTCTTCTTCAGCCTTAGCACGAACAAGACCACTGGAGGGGGCACAGCCTAAAGCTAGTGGGGGGAAGGTTCAGGGGGGATAAGGGAGGCACTTTTTCCAGGAGGATGGGGGCCAAGTGGAATGAGCTTACAGAGGATGTGGTATCTCTAAAAGTGCTGCCTAGCTTCAAAAGGGTTGGTACAGGGTGAAGGGAAATGTTGCAGATAGAAGGGGGTGAGTGAGGGGAAGGGGGACGTTGACAGAGGACAAAAGGGAAATGGGGTGGCAGTTCCATTTGTAAATACATAAGAAGCTGCACAATCTCACATACACTAGATAGATCATAAGGCCTGTATCTGCTGGCATGTTTTTATATTCACATTGAAGTTATGTAACTTTATTTTCACATTATAGTGAGAATAGTGAACTCTAGGGGAGGGTAAAATACTGCAGACAGACCATAACATACTAAGGCAGGGGGCAAACAGGTGGCAGATGAAAACTGAGGTAGAATTCTATGAGGAGCAGCTTTGAAGTGCAAAAATCAGGAATGTTAAAGAGCAGCTGAAGCCTTTAGGAAAACTTTGGAAAACAACATTTAGGCACAATCCACTTGTATTTCATATATTCTCTACAGAGTTCTGCATTACATTATTTATTGCTGTAGAAATTCCCACAAAAAAAGATCTTTATCCCTTAGTGTTCTTCTACCTCCATAGCTTATTCCCTACTTGAAGTTATAATGCTCTGCTGTGACATCACAGTCTGTCACCATGGGAATAACTGTGATGTCACAAGCAGAGTATTATAACATGAGGTAGGGAAGAAGCAATAGAAGCTGATGAAGCCTCAAGGAATAACTGTCCTGTTTTCATGCATATGACCTCAGTAATGAATAATGGGGATAAGAAATACAGAGCTTATAGGAAATAGAAGCGGCTTTGTGTCCAAATATATATTTCAAAGTTCTTCTCAAGGCATTTAGACTCTTTAAGCAAAAAAGAAGAATACTTGTGATAGCTGACCAGTAATGAGATTTGGGGGGTAAAATAGATGGGAACCTGTAATATCCCATCAGTGTGGGACTGAAGTAAGCAAGGGGCTCCTGCTACAGCCCAGGAGGCAATGGCTAAATGAAGAGAGGCAGTTACTGAGACCAGAACCCAGTTTAGAATCCAGAAATGCTGCTGGAACAAGGTAACAGGGAGAGCCCCAGAAGCTGCAGGCACATGTCAGATGCAACTTTACGGGAGAGGACCATGATTATTTTTCACCGTAAAAGCATTGCACGAGAATAGGTACCGCTGTCATTTGATAGGTATGAAGAAGTGGTGCACAGCCACAGAAAATCACCTTTAGGGTATTATGTGTATTTTGTTGGTAATTATTGCAATAAACCCCTTCTGATTTACTGTATATGGCATTGAACACACTTGATTTTTGTTTTACTGCAGTAAGCAAGACCACTGATATGCTGGGAAAAGGATGTAGTGAGTAGCACAAAAGAAGTAATGTGCCCTCTCCATAGGGCACTAGCGAGGGCACTTTAGGTATACTGAATACCAGGGCTGTGCGAATACCTTTTCCTGAATATTTGCTATTCGGGTCTGGGGTATTCGGTATTCATTATTCGTTATTCAACCAGAAAAGGTGTTTTTTTAAGGATAGCTTAAAAAAAGCACTTCGGCAACACCATTAATCACCCATTGAAACTGGTATACCATATACACCTCAACGACACTTCAACCACCAACAAAGAGCTCGCACTAATGCAACACAAGCTACATGTGGCACACTCGATCCACCACACCATATCATGCATTGCATTGGGTCAGCACTGGAGGGGTTCATGGTCACAGTCACAGGGTAGAAGGTTTTTTGGCCATGGGCAGAGAAAAAAATGGGTGTTCATGGTCACAGGATAGAAGGTGCTTTGGCCATGGGCATAGGAAAAATGGTAACAGTGGCTGCTGTAGTGCTGACAGCTGAAAGGGTGGCTGCTGCAAGAATGGCACCAGTGGTGGTGGGGAAACACACAGGCTGTGGATGTAGCAGCTATAGTGGTAGCAGTGAGAACACTGGTGGTGGTGTCTGCTGCTTCCTACACAAAGCATGTATACTCTAATGCCCTTCTACTACCGCACCAAAGATGTGATATTGAACGTATAGATGGAACAGGTGATGACACTAGTAGTAGTAGTACTATTCCCAATGCTACAAGAACTAAAAGGTTTGCTTGGGGAGAAAAATATTTGAGACCACCGAATACAGAGAGACACCCATTTCTCATTGTCTATGTAATCTTTCTCACCCCCTTCTCAGGAATTGTGTTATGCATCGATAATATACAATGGTGCAAGACAAGATACAATTCTTCAATACTTTGCAGTAAATGACGTCGCAAAATATTGGATGACTAGAGGGCGTAACTGCAATTGAATTACACTGCTCCTTGCAGCATACTGCAACATTTTGCAGTAATTTTGTAAGATATTGCATTGCATACTGTCTGATGCCACTGTATGAACTATGTTTTATAATCTTGATGCAGTGTTTCATCCTTGGGCATGTTAGTTTTGGACTGTTTTGTTACAGGGGCATCTCAATCTCATTTATTATAACTTCATTTATTTATGGTGTGTGTTTCTTTAAGGGTTGTATATTTATAGTGTGTTTGAATGTTGCCAGCATACACCCTTGACAAAGACCAGGTTCTGGTCAAAGCACCAGGTCTTTATTGGTATCCTCCAGCCTTAGCACAAGTAAATGTATTGGCAACTTTATGCTCCATTGTTCTTAACTATATTTTGTTACTGCACCCCTCCCCCCTGAGTGCTTCCTTTGTTCTACATAGATTGTTTGGGGGTTTGGCGGCCCAGGGACAACACCAGCTATAATCACCCAGATGTGCTTTACATTTGTAGGTCTATCATCCTGTCCCTCACCACTTGGGGCCAGTGGTGCAGATGGTTTGCTGGAGCTGGACCAAGCATGTTAGCAAGGTTGTTAAAGACATGATGGATCAGGTCGCTAGTAGTTACTGAGTAAAGCACAAACACTTACTAGGTAGTGCCTGTGTGTGTGTGTGATTCTTTTCTTAGTGCTTGTGGAATTGCAATAATACTCATGCCGACCTTAGCAGTTATACTGTACCACAAAAAAGCAGCAGCAAATAAAACAAATTCTAGCCAGAGTCAATAGGGCTGTGAAGAGCCACCAAATGACCAAAGTTATTTTCTTGTTGGTGTCATATAGTGCTGTTTAATCACAATCATCAGCAACTGCCATGCTGCTAAATCAGTCCTCAGTGCTCCCAGATTAAGTTTGCCTTTTTTCTGTAACTGCAGGGCAATTTTCCTATGTTTACCTGTAGATTACATTATTTCAGTGGAAGCAAAATTCCTCTGTTTCCCATATAACAAATGCAAGTCTATGGGAAGAATTTCCTTGTAGATGGCTCCAAATTCCTGTAAACAGAGTTCCTTACCATTTAGATAAAATACCTGACATTTCCTGCAAGCTTAGTTAAAGGGGAACTGCACTGACTCTGTGAGTAATGTTTCCTGTGGAAGCTTTTTTTCATATAGTGGGTCCCCTTCTGTTTCTGCCCCATTTCTGCTGGCCTTTTAGTTAACCTATTGGATATTTATAGGTTACACACTGCTGCAAAGTGCCATCTAAGGATTGTATGATCCATGAACCTAAGAATTATAAATTAGAACACAGATGCATTGTACCAACAATGTAAGTTCTTGACAAGATCATGCTGTTCTAAAATGGCCAATGCTAGCAGTGTGTGAATCAGAAACATTCACTGAATTTACCAAAAGGCCAGTTAAGATTAAGCAGTAACAAAATGAGAACTGGTATTTTAAAAAATAACACCTACTGCTACAAAAATGCATGCCTGTTGATTCAAGGCAGTTCTCCTTTGAGATATTAACAGCCCAGTCTAAACTATTCACTATTTATGGGGCTGGCAGTATAGCCTAGACGTTAGAGTAATGAACTATAATTGGGCTTTGTATATCTAGCATTCAGACATGGATTTGATTCCCACACCCACCAATTCCATACTGTGTGGCTCTGATTAAGTCACTTAATCTCTCCAGTGTTCCTGGGTTGTTCCTAGAAACAAGCACCTATGCCTGGTTGGCTTTACCTGATTACCAAAGGAAAAAAAATATATATTTATTAAATTACATTTATAAACTGCAAACAAACATTAAATTCCAGTACATAGATTTCAGATCCATGCAATAACCAACCTCCCTACTACAAACAGAATCCATTTATGTACTCTAGCCCTCTCTGTAAATCTGTTATTTTTTTTTTCCTTTTAGTTTAGTTTTACACTGACCTTCTGCTTGGCAGGAGGGAATGCTCACCGAAACAGAGCCTCAAATTGTAAATCCTAGATAAGAGCTGAGCAGTCTGTCACATGGCCCATCCCAAAGCAGGATTGTGTACACATACACACACACTTAAAAGCACTTTCCACTTGACACTTCTGACTCCAGAAACAGCAAACAAGCATGAAGCACCTCTTTTATTCTATGTGTGCCTGGGCAGCTGGACTTAATTAACTCTGTCACGCTAGTTTATGCTTAGTTTTTTATTTGTTTAAAGGGCAAGATCCTTCAGGCCAAAAAAAGTGATGGGGCTACAGCCCCTCCTGGCCCCTGTAGTTCGTATGTTTGCCCATAGGAATGAAATAGCTTGCATACTGCAGGTTAATGGTCTGTAATCTGACATTGTAGACTACAGACATCATATAATGAGTTAACCCCTAGGCTGCTGAAAGAAATAGAATACATCTATTAGACTGAGCTGGACAGATGATAGAAACAGCAGTTAAAATTTTTCTTTTTTTTTTTGTTGCTATCCTGAGAAGTTCTGAGGCACAATACAGTTGCATCCCCCCTCCCTTCAGATGCATTTAACATAGAGCAGCAAATAGCAAAAATCAGAGGGGGAGTGCACTACTTTCAGTTGTGGAAGAATACATCCAAATGGCTAAAAAGGGAGTTCCACAAAAAGCCATTTTAGAGCTACAGTCTGATCAATGACAGAAGTGCTGTAGGCTCCACCCACAGCCCTAAAAAATACTGCTATTAAGGAGGGGGAAGAAGAGGGCAACCTCTTTAGTTAAACATTGAACAGAGCAAGGAACTGACGGATGACATACAGTCAACTCAGTGAGACAAACCTGCTCCATGAAGTGCAATAGTCTAATTAACAAAACAACTACAACAAAAAAAATCATGTGCACAGCTGTGCACACACAAGGCACAGACTCGGGGGGGATACATTGCACTTGCACAGGTTAATCATGTGTGGAGAGCTGCAGAAGGAGGGGGAGTCAACCAGCACACTCCTCATTTGTACAGGGATCCAAGCCCAGAACCAGAGGACTAACAATAACAATTCAGCGAGTCAAGCCTGACAGGCTTAGAACTAAAAAAGTTTATTTCAAAAACTGCATGCACACAGCTGTACACATGTGGGGCCCAGCCTCTGGAAAAAATATATTCAGCGTGCACATACAGTGCAATGCCTCACAAAATTAAATATTATGCACAACTCGGCAAATCATGAGCAGTGACCTACAGGAGGGGGAGTTAGCAGACACCTTCATCAGTCATGCAGGGAACCAATCCTGGAATCAGACAACAGCAAAAAAACAAAACACAAAAATAAAATGTGCTTCACCCAAAAAAATCACACTGGAGCTGTGTGTCAGAGTTGGCAGCAGAGAAAGAGTGTTAGCAGAGAGCCCCAATAGTCTCCGTAAATAAGTACAGCAATAAGGACAAAAATACCTGTCAGAAAGCCAAACATAGCTTTTCTGACACCGATCAAACAAATTATACTGACCCAGAAAAGTCTGTGGAGCAAAAAACTATATATTTTTTGGCAAGTCTCAGAAGTCTCAAGTACTCTGAAGTCAGAAGTCTCAGAAGTACTGAAGAGCTCATTCTCAGAAACCACTGTCTCCTGTCTTCTACCAGCTCAAAGTGAGGAAGTCGCATGGTGTGCTTGCCTTTGAGCTCCAGAAATGGCTTTCAATTGGCAAGCAAAGCTCTGCGAGACTTGAAAATCTCATCGAATAGTAGTTCTCGAATAGTGGCCGAATAGTGAACTGTTCGAGAAATGCATCTGAATATTCAGGAAGCCTACTATTCATGGTATTCAGAAAATACTATTCGGCCCATGCACAGCCCTACTGAATACAGCTATGGTCACCATGGTATAAAAAAAAAAGACATAACCCAAGCAGAGAGGGTGTGTAGCATCTTTTATACAACTTTTATTCTAAAAGTCAAAGAAAATTAGCCAGTCCAGTGATGGGGAGGGTTGAAGCACGTTGCGCCTTACCTCCTGCCATGCTGGTGACTCGAGTTTGGGAACAAGCTCAGGTAGCTGGGGGTCTGCTGGGTGGGAGAGGATCAAGTGTCTGGAGGAATGCTCTCCTCTCTTTGGGTGGGGAGGGTAGCCATCTCAGCCCTTGTGTACTCCCAGGTGGAGGCCTAGGGGACAGCATTGTGTCTGAGTGCCAAAGCAGGGAGGGGCCACAGCTCTGAGATGTGCGCATGCTCTATGTATCACCATGTTCATGGGGTCAGGGAAGAGAACACAGAAAGATGGGGATCCAGGCTCCATGACGACCTGCCCACTCTGTCCTGATCCACGCTGCTACCCGAAAGCACTGTTCGGCTACTGGATAGTGATCCAGGTAGGGGGAGGATAGCCCTCCTCCTGTTTCCACTACTGGGGCAAGCTGTGGGGATCCTGCATTGAGTGAGCACTGGGAGAGGTGGTAGCCAGTCGGGCTGGGAGGGGACACGACTGAGTAACCCTGCCAGAACCCTCCCACAGGAAAAAGCACTATGGGGAAAAAAGTCTAAGAAAATACAATATATAAAATAAAGTGAAGATATATTATATAATAGCTAATAAGGTGTAAAGTTAGAGCTTTCATAAATCCAATATTAAATAAAGGTAGTGTATCTGCAAGAGATATTGTTCCAGGGCATGTATTGGGACAGATTTAGATGCAGGAAAATCCATGGACATAATATATCTGGACTTCAGTAAAGCATCTGATATGGTACCATTTTATTTTACATTTTATTTAGCCTAGATAGCCCAGTGAGATGCAGTATCTTGTTTTCAGTGGGGTCCTACTGCTACCCATTTCTGCAGCTGGGGGCACTCGGAGGTTAAGAGGCTAGACCAGGGTCACACAGTAGTACTTGGCTCTAGGAGGGGTTGAACTTGTGACCTTGTGGTTCCCAAAATCAAGTTCTGGCCACTAGACCACGCCATCTCCATCATGCAGGACTCTAGATTGTAAAACTCAGAACAAGCATAAAATCAGTGATGTGATGCAAATGATTAAAAACTGTACTTATAAACATATCATAAATCATGCTAAAAACATTTTTTAAAGCAGCAGGGCAACAAAACTGGGCAAAAAATGTAACCCTACATTTTTTTGCACTACAAAGGATTCTAGGCATCTGACAGTTTTATTTGGTGATTTACTTTTCTAATTCCACCAAAATATGAGTGTTTTATAAATGTATTAATTTATTTTATACTCAAGAAAAAAAGATGGCTGCCAGATTTTGCATAGAAATAGCATTGTAGACCTGGCAAGGGTTAGGATTGAAAAAATGAAGATTGACTCACGGTGTGCAGCATACTGTAGAAGGTACCTAAACAAGTACATTTGACAGGTATGCTAATGCTTTTCCTAACTGTAGCTGAAACCAGCTTTTTTGGAAAAAGATTTGTCATTGTGCTGCTGCTTTAAATGGAACTGAAAACCAAATTATTTTCTTTAGTAGAAAATAGGATAAATCTGGATGTGAGAAATGAACTATGCCATCTGAACTAAAACCTTCATGAACTGTTTGCATGAGATACACTCTTATGGTTAAAAGAGTGTCTACACTGGCCCAGTGGTGCTGAGGGTTGAGGTGCTGGACACCACACCTCACATCATGCTAGAGACCTGGGTTTGGGAACTATCTCGGTTGTCAGGGTGCCAGAGGGGGGAGCAGGATCGAGTGGTGGCTTTCCTCTCCGAGGAGGGGGGTCACCCTCCTGCAGTCCCATTGTCACTGGGTGGAGGCCTGGTGGTGGTGCAGGTGGGTGTCAGGTGACTGGTAGGGTGGGTCGCCCCGCAGTGCGTTGCATGTGTGTGCTTCCACACGTGTGCACTTAAACCAAGGACGTGAGGCTGGGGGGATGGGAAACACGGGGAAAAAGCACCATAAATAAATGATAGAGAAAAAAAAGAGTGTCTACAATGTTTAGAAATGAACCACCCTGACAGGGTAACAATGATGTCATGATTTATAAGGTCAGCAAGACAAAGGAGGGTTAGAAAATGTCTCCCTGGGAGCCATCCCTCAGAATACAGACTTCTTTATGAAACAAGGCACTGTGCAGTGGTTGAACTCTGAGAGTATGTAACCTTAATGTAATAAAATAGCTTCTGAACATGATTTAGTCATATGCAAAATGCATTTGAAATGAAGCCATCTGTGTTAAAAACCAAACATTACATTTAAAAAAGTCTATCTGTTGCTAGAAGTAATTTATATCAGGAAAGCATTTTAAAGGATGATTTATTGTCATGAAATGTTTGCCTGCTTTCAAATCCCTGCATTAAAAACATTTTAACTGCCTATTGCAGTGTCACATACCTTCATTTATCAGCCCACCCTCATGCTAGTGCCGTACGTTGGGATTTCTTCAAATAAAACAGTGCCATGCATTTGAACAATAACCCTGGCAAGCAGTCAAAGGAAACTCTTACCTCTGAAACGTATGTCACCTGAAAGAGTATTCATTGAACAGAAACAGTGGGCAGATCCTGATGTTTTGAGACACCTAATTGTTTTATATAATGTGGCAGGTAAAGAAAGCATTAAAATTTGTTTTGTTTTAACTTTCCTTCCCAAAATCACCACTTGCCTTTTTTCCCAGTGACCTCTGGTTTATATGGAAGGCAGGAAAGTGGCTTGCTAGGAAGACAATGACAATTTGACTCAGAAGGGAGTATTTTTGCTTCTCCTCTCACAGAATAAGCACACCAGAGGTACCATGCCCTCTTCAGGTGTCTATTAGTCTTTGAGCTTCTTATTGAAGGTGTTTACATTGACTGGGGCTTTTCTACAATGCTCTGACGTCTGCTGAATGGTACCTTGCAAATAGTGCAGCGTGGAATTTTCAAATTCCACCGGAAAAACATTTCAGGGAATTTCTTGAATTTTCATTTAAATTCCGCTGAATTTCATTGGAAGCTGAACAGCGGATTTGCATGGCAGGATAATGTGGAATGGGTTCTTACTTCCATTACCATGGAATTAAATTCTGTGGATCTTGATATATTTTGTGGAAATGGTCGTGGAATGATTTTCCGCAGGACAATCTTGTTCTGTGGAACATAATTCTTCAGATCACAACAGGTGGAACTCCACAGAATGACAAGTGAAATTTGGATGGAAATTTTGCCGGTGGAAAGGCCATTCTGCACTAATTCCACCGGCGGAATGCCATATTTTGCACAGCTCTACTTGCAAACCAGGACTCCTGTGGTGGAGCTTCTTTCACCATTTAAAGGACCAGGAAGTTATAAGAAGCATTCAGTGTGATATCACAGTCTTTGACAACACTGCAGCTTTGCACAGAAAGCAACAGCTGATCATAATTTGTCACCGGGTCAGCCCAGTGGCATAGATAGCTGAGGTGCTTGCCCCTTACCTCTTGCCATGCTGGTGACCTGGGTTTGGGAACAGACTTGGGTCCCCGAGGGTTGGTTGGAGTGGGAGAGGATCGCACATCCAGTGGACTGCTCTCCTCTCCCAGGGATGACAGGCATTTCGGCCCAGCCCACAACTGCCACCCAGTGGAGGCCTGGTACTGGTGCAATGCACGTGGCAAGAACAGGAGTGGCCAAGGTTACATTGGGTGTGTGCACCTCCACTCATTCACAGACACCTATAGCAAGGGGTGGAAGAAAACAGGAAAAGACATCAGGGGCTTTGTGAAGCCTTGTCTGCACATCTCAATCCTGCACTGTCAACCAGGGTCTCACTGTGGTCTGCTCTAGATTCAGGTATGGGGGGGGGGATGGCCTTTTCCTATCCAGCCCTGCCAGGAGGGGACAATTCTTGGGAGAACTGCAACTACAGGGGAGTCCTGGGGGAAAGAGTAGCTGATGCAGGGGCCACAGGGACAAGGCTGAAAAACCACCAGTAGACATGGTGGATGAAAACCTTTATGGCAAAAATGAAAGTGTGCTGTTAGTTACAAGAAGTTCCAATGATGACTGTGATATAGAGGCATAGAGATCATTATTACCCAATTAAAAAAAATACTGCAGAAAAGAAAAGAAAGAAGGAAATTGTCCAGACAGAGAACTCTGAAGACCGGGCTGTCTCCCAGGTGACCACCCTCATTATAATGTAAAAAGGCTATCAGGGCTGCAAAAAGCGAATTTTGCAAAGCCGCCTTACGGACCTCAGCTAAGGACCATAGGAGCTTCTGGAGGAATATTAAAAACATTGTGAGTGGTTCCTCCACCTGTGAGGCCCCTGACATGCTTATTGAGGGTGCCAGCTGTACTAATCCGCTGACCATCGCAAATGCATAACTCACATTTCTCGGACTTGTCTGCATTCACCTCTTTATTCTCCTCCAATGGTAGTGACAGATCTGTCCAGGCCCCTTCATCTCAACCGGCACCTTCCCCTCGTCCTCTGTTCTACTTCAAGGCTATAATGGTACATGAGATGCAGAGATTGCTCTCTGGTCTCTCCTCCTTTACTAGTGCTGGTCATGATGGTATGGAGCCAAAGCTTCTCCGCCTTGCGGCTACCTTCATTGCCTCCCCTGTGGCCAATATCGTCAACCTATCCTTAGCCTCTGGGGTTATCCCTGACTTGCAGAAGGTGGTGAGGGTTGTCCCTATACTCAAACAGGGCAACACTAGGATCCTAGACAACTATTGGCCGATTGCCATCCTGCCTGCTATTGGTAAGCTTCTTGAGAAAGTTGTGGCAGGGCAACTCACAGATTACATCCAGTCTCATGAGCTACTGTCTCCCTCACAGCATGGCTTTCGTAAAGGGCATAGTACTATCTCTGCCCTAGTCACTATCACTTCTGGGATAAGGGCTGCTATGGACCAGGGCAGACTCTCTGAGGCCATCTTTATTGATCTCTCTAAGGCCTTTGACCTAGTTGAGCATACCTTGCTATGCACGCAACTTAGGACATTGGGCCTGTCCCCGCCTGCACTCAGTTGGTTTCACAATTACCTTCAGGGCAGGCAGCAACTTATCAAATATAGTAAGGTGCTCTCGGATGCCGCCACTGTGTCCTCATGTGTTCCCCAGGGGTCAGTCCTTGGGCCCCTGCTCTTCTCCATATTCATCAATGACCTTCTCTCCTCAGCTGCCTCTTGCAAGGCCATCCTGTATGCTGAAGACCTTGTTATTCTCACTCACGCCTGGGACATTGGGGTCATTAACCACCAATTGGGTGAAGATTTCATGAGTATCCAGTCCTGGATATCGTCCCACAAGCTGGTCCTAAACCTTAGAAAGACACAGGCCATGCTGTTTGGATCCCAAGCTAAGTTAAAGGCCTCATCTGTTCCTCTATTCATTTCGGGTATTGATGGAGTTCTCATGCTCACCACCAACCCTGTCAAATATCTTGGGGTGACACTTGACCTTCAGCTTAACCTTGGTCACCACATCCACAATATGTGTCGAGCTGTTAACTGGAAATTGGGTCTGGCTTACAGGGTGAAGAATAATCTTACCTTGGCTGCTCGCCTTGCACTGGTTAGAGGAGTGCTTCTCCCATCACTATGCTATGGGCTCCTTTTGTTTGCCCGTACTACCAAGGTCCACCTCACTAAGTGGACCATAGCCTACAATAATATCTGCCCTTTTGCCCTTGCAGCCCCATGTCTTACTCACCATTGTGATCTGTATAGCAGGCTTAACTGGCTCTCCTCATCCAACTACATGAACTTTGTCTTGGGCTGCTTCACGGGCAAGGTTCTGAGCTCTGGCACTCCCCCTGGATTGGCGGAGTTTCTCGTGCCTGCTGTCTCCACTCCCTACTCCCTAAGGTCCTGCCCCGCTATCCTCAAGGTTCCTGTGACGCGTACCCAAATGGGGGACAGGGATTTTGCATCCTGTGCCCCGAGATTATAGAACTCCTTTCCTGACCAGGTCAGATCTACCCCTTCCCAGGCATGTCTACGAACCTCCCTGTGGAAGCATTTGAAGCTCTCCTCAGTATGCGATTGTCTCTGACCTCCCTGAGTACTCTGGTAACTGCACTGTACTCGAGCACATTATCTCCTGTACTTGGCTCCGGCCCTACTGCTGCTGCCTGCCCCCTTGGGTGTGGCCCTGTGTAAATTGTGTATATTCTGTATATTTTTGCTAGGCATATTGCTATAGAAACTCTGTGCTGTTACATGTTCACATTTGACGGTGTCCACTGCTGTAATCTGAGCTATTATGTATGTTATGTTTCTCCTGACTTCAATGTATCTGCCTCACTTGCTTCAATTTGTACTCTGTATGTTCTTTATTCTCCTGTACTCTCCCGGGTCGTACCTGAAAATAGGCATATGTTTTGTCTAGTGTACTTACCTGGTTAACAAAAGCTAAATAAATAAATAATCTTAGTGCTGCTGCTAAGAGCACTGCTCTGCCATGCCATCCAATCCAGTGATGCTATTCACCCACGGCAGAAAAAATGAAATCATCTCGCAGTCACCACTTTATTACTTTAAAAAAAAAAAATCCCAGCAGTCTAGTCCTGTAGCTGAAAATGCAGATATCTTCTGCAGCATGGTGGTATTTTACCAGTGACCTCACAAATCCACCAAGAGCATGCAGCTGTCTGTGTGGCAGAAACATCAGCTGAGGCCAGTCTACTGGGGCATGGGGAAAGCAGCATTCTAGCTCATTATCTAAACCATGAACGTGGCATCTGCTGGGCAGCCACATCAGGTCCCAACCCCCACTCAGGTAGACAGATATGTCAGCAGAAGTAACACAGACTGTCAAACATGGGTTGGGCTGGGATAAAAGAATCTGTTCAACTTATGCAGTTATCATGGTGGCAGCAGCCACAGCAGCCAACTGATGCAGGTACTGGCACTATTTATCAAGCACTGACAATGCCAGCCATGTTCGCTTGCTGATATTCACTATGCAAATGTTGGGCATGGATAACACAGCAGTCACATATGCATTTTGAATGTGTGCTATGACAGTAGGACTGATGGACATGCCCAGAGTTATACTTTTCAGACGTTTAAGTGACATTGTCAGATCGCTCACTTTCATGTTAAAATTACTTTGTCAAACTCAGACTAGACTAATCTGTCATACAATATGTTTACTCGATATCAGCTGCAAATTGAAGAACTCCTGCATGCACAAGTTTACGAGCACCAGTCTGTTCCATACTGAGATAGCAAATGTGCAGGCAGCTGGAAAAGTGGTTCGCTCCAAATAGTATTTCAGTGATTTTTGTTTTTTTTGTTTTTAAGCCTTATTATATGAATATACAAGGACACACATAAATTCTCATTTCATACTGATGGTAACAGGCACAATATAGAATGACTGCCTAAAAATTCCTCTAACAGCTGACAGTGTGGGGAGTGTTCTCTTTGTGAGTGTTTCTTAAGAAGCTTCCCAGTTCACCACCCCATTACGGTGCCCCAGCGTAAAATCAGATCGGCGGAACCAAAAGCACGAGACAAGGTTTCCAGCACTGGAATTAGGAGTTCCATAAGGAAACCTTGCTGCTTGCATTTTCCTGCACTGTGATTGGGCAGGGACTTCAAACATAAAGGGAGGAGAAAGGTAGAGAGTGGACAGAATTAGAGAGCAGAGTCAGTATTTTGATGCTGTGACAGGCGGAGGAGAGTCATGACCCAAAAAGTCCTTTCATAGCTGACTGATACCAATATGTTTGCTTACTTTGAAAGCAAACATAAAAAGCACCACTTTGAGCACCACCAGCCATGTCCAGTAGCATATGCACTACCACACTGGTTCAGAACATGTGTCAACAAAACAAACTGCACTGCCCGACTCATTACGTGCACGCTCAAAATTTCTACCAACTCACCCAAGCTCTTTCCAAATCATACAACTGACTGGGATGTGGATGGCCCTTAATCTTCAGCTATTCTCCATTGTAGAAGAAACTGACTTTCAAAGACTGTTGCATGAACTGAAGCCCAACTATAAAATGGCAAGAACAAATCTAGAAATGTAATTGATTGAGAGAGGTCACCTGACTGTGAATTAACTCTCTATAAACACTCGATCATGTGCTGAATCTTTTTTCCCTTCCCAAAAAAACCTGCTTGGAGCCATTTTATAAGTGTAATGAGCCCCTCTAGGGTGTGCATAATGTCAGTAATAAGCCACGGCAGGGTGTGCATTATATGTTTTCAATGCATGCCTCAGGGGTGTAGTAAGGCACAAGGCTGAAGGCCAGATGTCCTTATGCCTCTGGGAAGTACAATAAAATCCTATGAAGCACACCCTGGATGGGTTGATTACATTGATGAAATGGCTCCAAGCATTTTTTTTGGGAAGGAAAATGAGATTCAGCACCTGACCATATGTTTATAGAGATTTAATGCATGGTGAGGTGATGTCCCTTGGCCAATGAAATTTCTAGATTTCTTCATGCTATTTTAAAAAGGATTTTAATTAGCCCTGTATACTTATGTGTAATGTTTTTGAACCCATGTTGTAAAGTGACACAATACTGCTGTATGGGGGGGAGGGGAGGAAGGGGCAGTTTTAGCAGAACATGTTGTTGCATTCTTGTCTTATTTTTCATGTTAACTGCCTCTTTTGTTGTGGAAAATTTTGTTAATAAAATTTGAATTAAAAAAAAAAGGATTTTAATGCACTTCCCAGGGGCATAAGGACATTCAGCTATGGCCTTGTGCCTTACTACATCCCAGGTCATGCATTAAAATCCCATAACACCCACTCTGTCATGGCCTATTACTTATTTGCAACATGCCATTAAGCTATACATTTTCCAGTCATGTTCTCCCTCGTGTGTATAATTTAATATGCATACAAATGGTGACAATTCTGCAGGAGACTGGGGAAGGGGTTATGTGCGTTTCACTAGTGCTATCTTGAGCATTAGTGTAAGCCAAAACTTCTTAAATCTAAGTCTACCTGCCCTTTGGGTTGTAACGACTTCAAACAGCACCAACACTATTCCTGCTCTACCTCCACCCCATCAGCCCCTTCAGGAGTTATATTATATATTTTTATGTCCCCTGGAGCCACTTATTGTGAGATGAGTGGTTTCACGTGTATTCTTCTCCAGAAAGAACAGCGAAGTCAAGCTGTTTTAGCTGGAGCAGAAGGCAAGTAAAACCACTCTTATACCGTAAGGAGTGGCGACCAGGGACATATACATATATTATAGATCGAGGCTGTTTTAAAAAAAAAAAAAGTTCTGGAATAAAAAAAAAGTCCTGCAATGTGGCTGTTTCCAGGGCATCTGCGCATGAGACACTCTTCTTGGAATAAGAGTGTTTCACGCGCAGGGGAAAGGAGCGCTCTGCCTGATCAGGAGTGCTTCCCTGATCTATAATAAAGCAGACAGCCTCCCTGAGGTACACCAATAGAGGCACTGTCTTACTTAATTTGTCAGTCTTGGAGTGGAAGCAGCATGGAGAAAACATTCAGCAGTTCATCCAATCACTGCTGGACATCGGGATATACTGTACCATCAACATCTGAAAGTGGAAATATTCAGGATGGACAGTGGGATGAAGATGTGGAAGACCAAGAATGATGGGGATTTATTTCATGCAGCTTGTTTTGCACATTTATTTATTTATTTATTGAATTTTGTTGACCCGGTAAGCCCACTGGGCCTAGAAGTCCCTTTTTCAGGGGCGAAAGGGGGGAGGGGGGATACAGATGATAAGCAGCTGAAATTGAACCAGATTAAGATGTTGGTGGTATTTCTGGTGAATGGGAGAAATTTGGCCAGGACACCGGGAAAATTCCCCTACTCTTTTTCGATAAGTGCCATGGGATCTTTAGCATTCACCTGAACAACCACCAATCCAGGCAGATGGGACCTTGGTTTAACGTCTCATCTGAAAGACGGTTTTGCACTGAATCTGGTGGTAAGTCATGCACTAGGCAAACATATGCAGGTGAAATATATACTTGTCACTGCCTAGGATATTGCTAGATAGACCCATTGTTCCCCCAAATATACTGAGCTCCTCCACCAGTGCCATCAGAAGCACCATGTTACACAGCATTGCCGAAATAAAGACATGCCAGCAAATTTGAATCTCATCTTTTATATGGTGGAGACCAGTGGAACAGAAAGCTGTGTTCCAGGTTATGGAATTTGATGATATGGCTCCTGGAGGATATCTATTTCCCAGGTGCAGTGACGTGTGCTGCAAAAGCTTGTTTCTCTTCTGCGTCATTATGATCAGGGCACCAAAGATGCCAGTGCTGACTTTGCAACACTTAGCATGGTCCTTACTTTGGTGCATCTACTTGAATGACACAAATATCATCATTTAATATGTTATTGCAACAACCAACAAAGCAGGATAGTGGTGGTGACACTGGTGGCAGTGGTGAGAATGACAGTGATAAGGTTGGTGGTGGAGGAGGTGGTGGTGACATCACGAGTTCATCTGAGTCATCTCAGTAGCAGCACAAGCAGGATGCAATCATCATTAAGGAAGTGGTAGAGATGTTTCTGACAAAAAATTGCAGACAGATTTAAAAGCATTAGATTGGGCACACAATTTAGCATGGCAACACTAAGGATCCCAAATATTAATATTTGTGCATTTGTGTTGGACATATCAACTATATTAAAGAGCTGATGTACTGCCTAAAATTAATATTAGTTTTTAAAAGCAATCAACTATTACTTTTTTTAACATGGGTTCCTAAAATACTGTCTTCTGATTCGTCCAAACAGGTCACCTGACTGTGGATTAATTATGTAATAATGCATGACAGGGTGTCGGTTTTGCTGGGATAACCCCACGCCTGGGTGGTTGGGCACAAGGCCACAGGCTGAGTGCGTCCAACATCCCAGAAGTGAGGTTATCCCAGCACAACCCACACCCTGGAGTGCATTATTGCTATTATACAATGGCTCATTGTTATGCAAATTAAAAAAAAAACATTTAGAAAATGTTTTCGGTAAATTTTTAGTGTGACAATTTATCTTTGTTTCTGAAGGGGAGATGTGAGAAATCAATGGCAATAGCATCAATGGCAATGGGCTCAATGGCAATAGCATCAATGGCAATGGGCTCAAAGGCAAGCATCAATACAGTGAGGTTGTGCTGGGATAACCTCACTGTGCCAGGGACACACTGGCCAATCAGAGTCCAGGAAATTTTCTTGCCATTGTATAATGTCTGATATACCCACAGTTGCATGGTCACATGGCTTTATTTCACTGTTTCTTTAGGCAAAACTCTAAAAAAAACATTGCCAATGTTACAAGAGGATTAACCCACTCCAAGGTATGAGTTTACTGAGCATTAATCCATGCCTGGGTGGTTGAAATCACTCGGCTTCACCTCGTGATTCCAATCCCCCCAGGCGTGGATTAATGCTCAGTAAACCCATACCCTGTCATGGGTTAATCCCTCCTTATATCTGAGGGATTTGTTTTTCTCTTTGGGTAGTCAAATGTTTCACCTGATGTTAACAGGTGTGGTCTGTGGAACAGCACCCAGCCTGGCAGCTCACATATATAGTTTTATCCCCCCCAGCTACATCATCAGCATTGTGACCTCACTGATTGTGACATCACAGCTACTTAACAAGCACCACTCAGTAACTGCTAGGTCAATCACCTGTGATGTCACAGTGAGTGAGGTCACAGTGGGGAAGGGATAGAACTAGATGTGTCTGCTGTCAGGCAGAGTGCTATTCCACACATACATCATAATACCCTCGAATAGAAAACTTTCTAATGAGCGAACAGGAAAAGACAAATACTTTAGAGATAAAAGTTACAACTGACTACTTTATCAAATTGGCAACATTTTCCTTCCTGCTATTTTTGATTCTATCAGCTCTTTAAGCAGAAACCGTTGGATACACTTCAAATGAACCAGCACAGACAACATGAAGAAGCAACCAAAAATAAACTCTACATCCATGCATAATGAAACATTTGGGAGGTAAATGTAATGCCCTACATTTATTGCTTTTTTTAATTTGTGCTTATGTTCTTGGATGAATAACTTTTTTTGGAAAGGGAATTATAATTCTGAAAATATACGGGCCCAGTAAAAAGGGTAGTAATTGACATGGAGGTACAGCAGAGAATGGGAGGGGTAAGCCTTGAGCTCATCAGGGAATACTGGGGCCTAGAGGTTAGAGTAACAAGCTCAGAATGAGCTTGGTACATCCTGCAGACCTAGGTTTTATTACCACAACCTCTACTTGCATACTGTGTGACTTTGAACAAGTCACTTAACCTCCCCAGTGCTCCCAGGTCACCCCTGAAAACAGACACTTGTACCTAGTGGGCCTTACCTGGTTACCAAAGACTAAAATAAAAAATTAAAATAAATACTATGAATCACAATAGCTGTATACTTGGATACAGGAGTCATACTTACAGACTGAGTCGCAACACCACAAACAGTTCTCCACAGTAGATGCATGCCAACTGCATCTGCCACAAGTCGGCTACAGTAATTCATATTCACTGCTGACCTCAAAGTATCTGTCCCCCCTCCACGCACACCATTTGTAGTCTGCTCTACCCCAATTCACCCCCCAATGGACCCCAATGAATGCCCGTGACTCAGCATGGCAAGCCTTCAGAGCCTCAGCCCTGCCTCAGGACCTCTCCCACTACTGGTATCTGCGAAACATGTGCACTAGAGCAAATCGGCTAGCTAAAGCCGGAGTACTTTAGATCCTCCTTCCAATCTAACCTTACTAGCCCCTCCAAATTCTGGAAGGTCAAACACTCCCTCTTCTCACTCCCAGTGGCCAAGCCCTCGACTCTTCTTAGTGTAAACAACTCCACACTCTCAGATCCTATCTTAGTCGCTGCTGAGTTTAACTTATATTTCTCCACCTGCACTTCCTCGCTACTTTCCTCCTTACCCCCCCCCCCGTCACCATCTCCACCACCTACAGGGCAAAAACTACCTCAAAATACAGGTATTTTATCCTTCAGGGCAATATCTCTGGATGAAGCTCTAGAAGCCCTGCTAACATTAAGCCCCTCAAATGGGAATTCCCCAGATGGACTAGACCCCAAACTTCTGTTCCTCTTGGCCTCTGCCACAGCCACCCCTACTGCCTACTTCCTAAATCTGTCCTTCGCCACTGCACCTGTCCCTATGTCCTGGAAGCACGCCATTCGCATCCCTCTCCACAAAGGGGGCACCTCCTCCTCCACCTCAAACTATCAGCCAATCTCCCTCCTCCCTGCTCTGGCGAAGCTGCAAGAACACAGTGCTTAGCCAGCTAACCTCCTATCTCACTGACTCAAATTTCTTCACACACTACCAGTCTGGATTCAGGAAAGATCACTCCACTGCCTCCTCTTTACTAAGGCTCACTGACACCATCCAATCTGGAATGGATAGAGGTCTCATCACCTCTGCCATTTTCATCGATCTGGCAAAGGCCTTCGATACAGTCTCCAACACTCTGTTACTATCTAGCCTCTCTGACTCTGGCTTCTCCACATCTGCTACCTAAACCAAACAGTAGAAGCACTCTGGACAGTGGGGTTGACAACAGTCCATTTACAGAAGAAAGAGTACTGAAAGAACTCCTAGAACTCAAGGTGGACAAAGCAATGGGGTCTGACGGGATTCACCCTAGAATCCTAAAAGAGCTAAGGGAGGACCTAGTGACACCACTAACCACATTTTTTAACAAATCATGGGAAGATGGGGTGGTACCTGAGGACTGGAGGAGGGCAGATGTGATTCTCCTTCACAAAAGTGGGAGCAAGGCAGAAGCAGGAAACTACAGACCTATTAGTTTGACCTCAGTGGTGGGGAAAATGATGGAATCACCCAAGAATTCTAAAAGAACTAAGGGTAGAACTAGTGACACCACTGACTACTATCTTTAACAAATTATGGGAGGATGGGGTGGTACCTGAGGACTGGAGGAGTGCAGATGTGATTCCTCTTCACAAAATTGGGAGCAGGACAGAGGCAGAAAACTACAGACCAGTTAGTTTGACGTCAGTGGTAGGGAAAATGATGGAATCACTTCTGAAAGAAAGAATTGTTGAATACCTAGAGGCCAGCAGGGCACAGGACCCAAAGCAGCATGGATTCTCAGCAGGAAGGTCATGTCAGATGAATCTAATTGATTTCTTTGATTGGGTGACCAAAGTAATAGACCAGGGAGGGGCTGTGGATATGGCCTACCTAGACTTTAGCAAGACATTTGACACAGTCCTGCACAAAAGATTAATAATCAAGTTAGCCAGCCTGGGATTGGGTTCCAGGGTGGTAGCCTGGGTAGCAAACTAGCTGCACAACAAGATGCAGAAGGTAATAATGAATGGAACACATTCTGAAGAAAGGGGGGTTACTAGTGGAGTACCTCAGGGCTCAGTACTGGGTCCAGTCCTCTTTAACGGCTTTATAGGTGACATTACGGAGGGTCTAGAAGGAAAGGTATGCCTCTTTGCGGATGACACAAGGGGGGGGTAGAAAGGATGAGAAGGGACTTGGCAAGGTTGGAGGAATGGTCAGACAAATGGCAACTTAGATTCAAAGCAAAGAAGTGCAAAGTAATGCACCTGGGAAATAAAAATCCAGGAGAAGAGTACACAATAGCAGGGGAGGTACTAACGACAACAATAATGGAAAGGGATCTGGGTGTAGTCATATCAGATGACCTAAAGGTGGGTAAGCAATGTGAGAAGTCAGTAAGGAGAGCCAGGGGATACTGGGATGCATAGGAAGGGGCATCACAAGTAGAAAAAGGAAGTGGTTATCCCTCTATACAGACAGTTGGTGAGACCCCATCTGGAGCACTGCGTGCAGTTTTGGAGACCTCATCTATGCAAGGACATAGACAGGATGGAAGCAGTCCAGAGAAGGGCAACCAAAATGGTGCAGGGTCTACATCAGAAACCATATGAAGAGAGACTGAGACACCTTAATATGTATACCCTTGATGAAAGGAGGGACAGGGGGGACATGATAGAAACTTTTAAGTACCTCAAGGGACTCAACAAAGTCCAGGAGGGTAGCATCTTTCAGAAAAAGAGATGTGTAAGAACAAGGGGGCGCAATTTAAAGTTAGAGGGGGGATGGCTCAGGGGTAATGTGAGGAAATTCTTTTTCACGGAGAGAGTGGTGGATGCATGGAACCGCCTTCCTGGAGAGATTGTGGGGTCTAAAACAGTGGGGGAATTCAAACATGCATGGGACAGACATAAGGCAATTATAGTGGGGAGTTGCAGGAAGTAGGCTGTTGGTTAACTAGAATCTGCAGCTTATCCAATAGGTAGGGAAATGGGCAGACTGGGTGGGCCAAGTGGTCCTTATCTGCCGTCAAAGTCTATGTTTCTATGTACTGCCTGGTTCAGTGCCTATCTTACAGACCGCACTCAATCTGTCAGGACTGTGGATGCCATATCCCCTCTCCTCCCCTCCCCTCCCCATGTCCACCAGTGTCCCCCAAGGATCGGTGCTTGGGTCTATCCTATTCTCTATTTTTCTAAACAACCTGCCCCAAACTTGTTTTGTCTCCTTGATCCGCATGTATGCTGACAATACTGTCCTATTTTCTTCTGACTCCTCCCCAGCCTCAGTTGCCTCTACCCTCCAGGCGAATTTTTACAAAGTCCAGCTCTGGTTCAACTCTCACCAGCTCTCTCTAAATGCTAAAAAAACTGTAACTATGACTTTTGGTACATCCCAATGACTAGCCAGGCTCCTCTCCCTCCCACTTTTCCACACCCTTGATGGGTCAGAGCTGGAGGACATCACCTCTTTCCGATATCTTGGAGTTTGGCTTGACTGCCACCTCACCTTCACAGTCCATGCTGACTCTATACTAACAAAACTCCACCCCAAGCTTGGAGCTTTATATCGGAACCATTCTAGCCTCCCCTATCCAGTCCATCGTGAGCTTATCCAGAAGATGATACTTCCTTCCTTTGATTATTATGATATTGTTTACAGTGCTGCCCACAAATCAGTTTTATCCAAACTGGATATCGTTTTTAATGCTTTCTGCTGGTTCGCTCTTGACGCTTCTCCTCGTACCCACCTCTGTGAGCTATGCCATTTCCTTGCTCTTCCCTCCCTTGAGAACTTCCACCTAATACACTGTGCCAAGTTTATCTTGAAGAACTGGTTTGGTACCCTCCCAGTGTATCTGACCTCCTTACTATCGCCCCTCTGGCACACACCTATGCTCTGAGGTCCCTAGACTCCCGGCTCCTGTTAGTCCCCAGACGTCGGACCCAAGCTGGCCAGGCCGCCTTCTCTCACCACTTCCCTCAACTCTGGAACTCTTTCCCCTCTGAAATTCACCACTCTTCCTCTATCCGCTCACTATCCTATGCCCTTGCCAACCACTGCTCAGTAAACTGCTCCTGCAGCTAACGTTCCAATCTATGCTACGTCAGACACTCCTATATTTCTTCTCCCAGTAGGACCAATGGTGCTACTTTGCAAACCACACCCAACTACTGCACTTGATCCCAACTTTTGAGCTGGCTAGCTTGCACTTACCCCATCTCATTATGTACCACATCACAATACCTTAGCAGGATTTCCTCATTGTATCTGTTACTCTTGACTATTAGGGTATATGTATTAATCCACACTCACCTATTCCTGTCAAACACATGCAGCTGTATTATCTAATTATATGTTTTCAAGGTATAAAGCATGACTTCCCCATGTAATTGCTACTATACTATAAGTAAGGGTAAATTGTCATCTATGCCCAACTATTTCTGTCAAATGTTTTCAACTATACTGTAATTGTATGTATATATGTCAGGACCTGGACTACATAGAAACAGAAACATAGAATTTGACAGCAGATAAGGACTGCTTGGCCCACCTAGTCTGCCCATTTTCCTACCTAACAGATAAGCTGCAGATTCTAGTTAACCAATAGCTTACTTCCTCCCCCCCCAACTAGGACTGCCTTATGCCTGTCCCATGCATTCTTGAATTCCCCCACTGTTCTTGACTCCACAACCTCCTCAGGGAGACTGTTCCATGCATCCACAACCCTTTCTGTGAAAAAATACTTCCTCATATTACCTCTGAGCCGTCCCCCCTCTATCTTCAAATTGTGGCCCCTTGTTCTTGCACATCTCTTTTTCTGGAAGATGCTACCCTCTTGGACTTTGTTGATTCCCTTGAGGTTCTTTAAAGTTTCTATCATGTCCCCTCTCTCCCTTCTTTCCTCAAGGGTATACTACATATTAAGCTCCTTTAGTCTTTCTTCGTATGTCTTCTGGTGCAGACCCTGCACCATTTTGGTTGCCCTCCTCTGGACAGCCTCTACTCTGTCTATGTCTTTGCAGAGATGGGCTCTCCAGAACTGCACACAGTACTCCAGATGGGGTCTTACCAACTGTCTGTACAGAGGGATAATAACTTCCTGTTTTCTACTATTGATGCCTCTTCCTATGCAACCCAGTATCCCCCAGCCTTCCTTACTGCCTTCTACATTGCTTGCCCACCTTCAGGTCATCTGATATAATTACCCCAGGTCCCTTTCTATTTTTACTGTTGTCAGCATCTCACCCCCACAGTGTACGCTTCCTAGGTTTTGTTTTCCCATGTGCATTACCTTGCACTTCTTTTTGCATTGAATCTGAGCTGCCATACATTTAACCATTCCTCCAACCTTGCCAAGTCCCTTCATCCTTTCCACTCCATCTTGTGTATCAACCCTGTTGCAGATCTTTGTGTCATCTGCAAAGAGACATACTTTTCCTTCCAGTTCCTCTGCAATGTCACTTATAAAGACATTAAAAAGGACCGGTCCCAGTACTGAACCCTGCGGTACCCCGCTAGTAACCCTCCTTTCTTCACTGTGTACTCCATTTACTACTACCCTTTGTGTCCTCTTGTCTAGCCAATTTTTTATCCAGGCTACCACCTTGGGACCCACTCCAAGGCTGGTTATCTTGTGTATTAATCTTTTGTGTGGGACTGTATCAAATGCCTTGCTAAAATCTAGGTAGGCCATGTCCACAGCCCCTCCCTGGTCTACTACTTTGGTCACCCAGTCAAAGAAATCTATTAGATTCATCTGACACAACCTTCCCATCGTGAATCCTTGCTGCCTTGGGTCCTGTGCCCCTCTGGCTTCTAGGTACTCAACAATTCTTTCCTTCAGAAGTGATTCCATCATTTTCCCTACCACTGACGTCAAACTAA
This sequence comes from Neoceratodus forsteri, assembly GCA_016271365.2. Taxonomy (NCBI): domain Eukaryota; kingdom Metazoa; phylum Chordata; order Ceratodontiformes; family Ceratodontidae; genus Neoceratodus; species Neoceratodus forsteri. Next base: position 108,618,892 of record CM028137.1, read on the forward strand.
CTGGTCTGTAGTTTCCTGCCTCTGTCCTGCTCCCAATTTTGTGAAGAGGAATCACATCTGCACTCCTCCAGTCCTCAGGTACCACCCCATCCTCCCATGATTTGTTAAAGATAGTAGTCAGTGGTGTCACTAGTTCTACCCTTAGTTCTTTAGAATTCTTGGGTGAATCCCATCAGGCCCCATTGCTTTGTCCACCTTCAATTTTATTAGTTCTTTCAGAACCCTTTCTTCTGTAAATAGACTGGTATCAACCCTGCCTTCAGAGTGTTTCTCTTGTTTGGTTTAGGTAACTCCCCCTCCTCTTCCTTTGTGAATACTGAGCAGAAATATTCGTTCAGTATCCCTGCTTTTTCACTGTCACCCTCTACCCACATTTCCTCCCCTATATTAAGCTTCAGTATCCCTCCTTTGGTCTTTCTTCGCTCCCTAATGTACCTATAAAAGGTATTATCCCCCTTCTTAACAGAGTTGGCTATCCTTTTCTTGGTTTGGGCCTTTGCTATTCTGACTGCCTTCCCAGCCTCTTTCTGCTTTAACTGATAAAGTTCTCTGTCCTGCTCCTTCTGTGTTTCCTTATATTTCCTGAATGCTGTCCTTTTCTCCTTAACCTTCCTGCCACCTCTTTTGAGAACCATAGCGTTTTTTCCTTGTGTTTTATTGATTTGCTTTTACTAAAGGCTTGTTGCCTCTGTGATGGCTGTTTTGATTACTCCCCATTGTTCCTCCAGCCCTCCTTCTTGCCTGTTTGCTAGTGCTTTTCTGAGGCACTCTCTTAGTTTCCCAAAGTCAGCACTCCTAAAGTCCAGTACTCTTGCTTTTGTATGGCTTGATTGTATGGCTGTGTTTATCGTGAACCACACTGTTTGGTGGTCGCTTTTTCCCAAATGGCTACCCACTTCTAAATCTGAGATTCTTTCTCCGTCCCCATTTGAGAGTACCAGGTCTAAGATTGCTCCCTCCCGAGTGGGTTCCAATACTAGCTGTCTGAGGCATGCCCCCTGTAGGGCATCAAGAATGACCCTGCTCTTGGATGTGCCTGCAGCAAAGGTGCTCCAGTAAACATCTGGCATATTCAGGTCCCCCATCAACAATATCTCCCCTTTTTCTGCCGTTTTGAGAAAGCCTTCTATCATTTCCTTGTCCATTCCTTCCCCCTGAGATGGGGGTCTGTATACAACCCCATGCGGATTGTGGTGCCATTTCCTGTCTCCAGGGTGACCCAAAGTGCCTCATCTGCTCCCTGTTTACTCTTTAGTTCTGTTGCTTTGATCCCTTCCTTTACATAGAGAGCTACTCCTCCTCCTCTTTTACCTGCCCTGTCCCTCCTGTAGATTGTGTATCCTGGTATGTTGACATCCCAGTCATGGTTCTCTGTGTACCATGTTTCTGTGACTGCCATAATATCCAGGCAACCCTCTTCCATCAAGGCCACTAGTTCAGGGAGCTTGTTACACAGACTATGGACATTGGTATACATCACCCTCCACTTTTTGATAGCCTTACCCCTTTTTGCTCCATTTCTGTCCTTACTGCTTTTGCCTTTTTTTACATTTAAATCTGTTCTGGTCCCTACTAACTTCTGTTCCTTGACCATCGCACCAGTATAGGTCCGCATCCCTCCAGGTGGCTCCCCAGTCCCCAATGAAGCCAAAACCCTGAGCTCCACACCAGTTTTTCAACCACTCATTGAATTCCTTGGTGAGGAGTACCCTAGCATCTCTCTTGCCATAGACAGGCAGCACCTCCAAGAAGGTTACCATATGCACTACTTGTCTAAGGCCCCTTCCCAACTCTACAAACTCCTCTTGCACTGCTCTGATGCCATTCCTAGCCAGGTCATTTGTCCCTAGGTGGACAATGACATCCAGCTTCCTCCCTCGTGCAGCTCCTCCCACGATCCTGAGGATTCGCTTCCTGTCCCTCCAAGCCGTGGTGCCAGGAAGGCACCTTACCTCCCTCTCCCCTTCCTCCACCATTGCTACCCCCCTAATGATTGAGACCCCCACCAGGAGTTGTTTCCTTCCCCTGTGGGGTCTCATGCCACCCTTCTGTGGGTCTCCTTTGTGAAGGTTCCCAGCATCCTCCTTGGTCTCCACTGCAGGTGCTTCCATAGAGGAACCACTATCCACCAGAAGAGCGAATGAATTATGGAGAGGTACAGCTGAAGGGATGCAACTGTGTTCCACCACCCTCTGCCTCCCTGAGCCCACCCTGGTCCAGCCTCTCCTCTTTCTTGGCAACCTCTGAGGTAGTGGCATTGGCCCTGGTGGTCCCTGGGTGGGGAAGGAGGTTTCACGAATCCTAGCCAGGTCAGCCTGGAGACGGGCAAACTCCTCTCTCAGGACAGAGAGGTGCCTGCAAATAGGGCAGCATCGCAGCCTCCAGAATGTCTCCCGGAACACTGCCGCCCCACAGCCATTGCACTGCACCACTCCTATCATGTCTTATTTTGTGTCCCCTCTATTGTTTCTCTGGATGCTTATTCTCTCCTCTCCTTACAACTCTCACCCTTCCTGTTCTGGGACAGCAACTTCCTATCTTTTTCAGTAGCCTCCTTCTTCCTTGCTCAATATCAGACCACCAGCAGCTGGGGGGAGGGAGAGTGAGCTACTTTTTTCCTTTCGGGTTGAAAAAACCAATGTTTCTCTATGATCCTTCCCTTCCTACTGCCAAACAGGAAGTTCCTCTTGACAGTCAAATCCAGTGGCTATAAAAGTATAACTGGCTTTGGGTGGGTGGGTTGGATGGAGGGCAATTAGTAAGAAAAAAGGCTAGCAACAGGAAGTTGTAATTTGACTCACCTGCTAGTATAGTGTCTAAACCACACCCCCAATTAAGCTCTCTTTCCTCCTACTGGTTTAGCAAAGTCAACTGATACAGTACCCTTCCCAGCACAGAACACACACTGACTTTCTTTCTTTTCTTTCTTTTTTTTAACCCTAAATAAGACCCCTTCTACTTCTAATAAAGTTATCTGTCTACTTAATCTTAACAGACACTGACTCCTGCTGAGATATGTTTTAAATTAATAAGAAAATGTAGCTTCTTTAGTTAGCTGCTTTCTGCTCTACAAGCAAGGTTAGCTACCCTTGTCCTCTTCCCCACTGAACCCCTCCCCCCAGGTCGTACCGGGAGATGAGCAGTTCTTGCTCAGTGTGCTTTTCCTGGTGAAACAATTTCAATAAATAAATGAATAAAATTCCTGTATTGGAAGATGAAGACATTTGGCTGAATTGACAAACCCAAACCAAATGTTCTGGTCCTAATCTGAAGTCCATCTGAAATTGGCTATGGACAACTTCTCTCACCCTTACACCTGTGCTCATGTGTTACTTCAATGTTCCTACTTAGAAACATTTCTTTTGCTTTTTGTACTGCTCCTTTGGTGCTGATTAGGGATCTGTTTCTCTGCCTTTTGGACTGGCAGGGTTGCCACCCTTTTTGCAAGTTCTTGGGGGTGCTGGTTTGATATGTTGACATGCAGTAGGGAGCTCTTCACTGGTGTTGGCTTTCACATATCTTTTTTTACCTGTGGACACCATGAGACCATCTCTGGTCTCAGCATAGGAACAGATTTTGTCAGCAGAAAAGGACCTTTAGGCCCCTCCAGTCTTCCTCTTGACCCTGCCAGTTTCTTCACCACTGACCCTGGGTTGGTCATAAGTGTCATTCCCTCCCCCCGTTCCTCTACCTAATATGCACCTGTATCTATCCCACGCATGCTTGAAGTTCCCATATCCCCCCACCTTCTCTGGCAGGCGGATCCTGTCATCCAACAATCTTTCCATGAAGAAGTATTTCCGCACATGTCTCCTGTACTTCCCACTCTTAGCATCATTGCATGCCCCCTTGTTCTAGTGCCTTCCTTTCTCTGCAATAGATCCTCCACTTGCACCTTGTTCATGCCTGTGGGGTACTTGTGGGTTTCAATCACACCCCCTCTCGCTCCCCTGTCTTCCAGTTAGTACATGTCAACGTCCTGCAGCTCTTCCTCATATGGCTTCTGATGCAACCTCCTCACCATTTTGGTTGCTCTCCTTTGTACTGCCTCCACCCTTTCAATGTCCTTAGGGAGGTGTGGCCTCCAAAACTGGACTTTGTTTTTTACATTCTGACATCAGGAGTCCATCTCCAGTATCAGCTCTCTCTTTTTGTCATGACAAAATTGAGGCATTCTAACATATGGGATAAACAGAAGCCCGGTGATCCATGTTATTGCACACTAATGAAATTCGGTATTAACTGAATTCATTTAAAAAAAAGGTTTCATCACCTTTAATGAAAACTCTCCAAAAACTAAGGATTTAAGTCTTTAGGTGATGCCATGCAATACCTCGAAGGTAACATTATTAAATCTTGTCAAATGTTTGGATATTAAGGTAACAGATTGGGAAGACAGAGATATACTACAGGAAGAAGTAGTAAATGGCATAAATAAGAATTTCCTAACCAAAACCTACACAAATGAATAGCGGCAAAGAATGGTTAGAGCCACACCCACCACTCTCTCTCATTCTGCATGTGCACACACAGTAAACCTCGAGGGAAAGTGCTTGGCAATGTATAATCACCCACCTGTCCACTTGTCACCCTCTGTGTGTTGTGTCACAGCCGTCCACCCCGTACCTGTCAACTTTCCCTGATTATGAGGGACATCCCTAATTTTACCTCTTGAAATTGCTCTGGCATGTCTGTCTCTTATTCATTCCTCGTGGAAAAGGTGCTACTTATATAGAGAGTGTGAGAACATAGTATAAATTCAGACTTTAGAGCAGAAATCCATAATATTCCAAGATGATTAATCAAAACTAAATTTGTACAAGTAAACATAATGGTTTCCACAGTGTTCTGAGTTTGTACAGTTGAACCTGCTCATAATGGACTACTCCGTGCATACCACTTATGTCCATTGTAATTGGGTGTCTGACATAGCCAAATGTCACTTTACAATTCACTGCTGCTGAAAGTTCGAACAACTGCTCTGATCACACTTGTGGTCATACCCACCCACACTCGAACAGCACATTACAAAGCATTATGCACTGTACTTTACAAGTCAGTCCATTTTAAATGTGTGTGAATTTGTACTGTAATAGAGTTGAGCTTTAAACCCTGCATGTCCGCCCATTCATGTGTTCACAAACCTGCCTGATTCCAATTGCAAATTACAATAAGTCTTACTTGTGTACCTTGACCTCAACTGTCACTTGGAGGCAGCCAACAAAAGACACTGTGTGGAAGGGACCAGGACTGGGAACTTAAAAGAGGGAAGAGAAGAGGGGCTGATCTCATCAAAAGACCATGACCGAGACCAGAACTACATGCTAGATTGACCAGGACCAGGAACTGAGAAGCCAGAAACGGTTACAGTGAGGCAGCTGCCGAAAAGCTGTTGTGCTGCCAGACATCAATGTCATCTCTTTCAGTGTATGAGTCACACTGTTTGGAGGTGGAAGTCAATAACATCTCGTTGAAGGTGTCCTGAGGAAAAGGGATGGCCTTGAGGGTCATTGTTAGCATGTCACTGTTGGCTTTAGCAACAAACCAATTAACACCTAGGGCATACCCTATAGATGGATTCCCTAATCCACTATAAGTAGCATTATTTACAGTAAATTACAAAATCACACATACCCCCATAATGCAAGACATCATGGGCTGTATATGCAAATCATCACAAAATGTTATGCTGGTTCAACTTTAAGCAGGAATGCATGGTGCCAAAAGGCCTCTCACACAGTCTGCAATGGGTGCCAACAGAAGACACAGACACATGTTTTGGCCTACCAGGACTCATCAGTGTGCCTCGTCTGTATTATTTACAGTATATTAGGGTCTATTGGAATGGCTTTTGGCAAATGAAATCCGTGCACTAAAAGCACGTGTCTGGCTTAAAGGAGTTAGACTGTATTACCATGTCTGAGAATATGTCCTTCATTATGACAGTCAGTGTCCCTCATTGCCCATATTTTGAGTGTGCCCCCCCACACATCAGTGACTAAAGTCTGAAATGTATGCCCACCCCCAGGAGTGGAGTCTACAAACAGACACTCTTCACCCTCCCTGCCAGCCTGACTGGGAAATAAATCCTCCTGTGTGGCAGTAGCATGACAGGGCCAGACCAATCATGGCCCATGCCCAGCAAGCATGTCACCTCCCCCGTGACCTATAGTCAACCCGAGGAGCATTCTCCCCCAGTATACTGAGTTCCATGGTAGGAATGGGGAACCTTGCCTCAGGTGGTAAGCCAAGGACTGATGGGTAGATAGGCTATGGTGGTAGTGTCTAGGTTGGATGGTGGCTCCAGTCAAGTACCGGAGACTCTAGGTGGAAGTCATTGTGGAGGAACTAAGTTCCTGAGGTGAGCACAGTTGGGGGATGATATAAGAGATCAGGCAGAAGCAAAGACTGATTAGACAAATGCAAAGCAGCAGTTTTGTCAGGAATAAATGGAACACAGTGGTATGGTTGCTGACGGCCTGGCTAGATCCAGTCATGTGACTCCGGTCCTGCGGGTTCTGCATTGGTTGCCCATCAGGTGGACGGTCATCTTCAAGGTGGACTTGCACACCTATAAGGCCCTATATGGACTGGAACATGGCTATCTGGCTAATCTACTTACTTCTGCCACCTCGGTCAATTCCCTCCACTCCTTGACTAGGGGCCTCCTTGTTGTTCCCAGGATCAGACTAAAAACATCTGCTGACTATACCTTTAGCGTCACTGGTCTGGCCCTGTGGAACTCTTTTCCAGCCTTTGTCAGAGAGGCCCCGACTGTTGAGTCTTTCAAAAAGGACCTAAAGGCTCACTTATTTTGCTTGGCTTTCCCCAGTGAAGGCTATTGACCTGCAATAATCATACTAGTTATCTTAGCTATCTTAATAGTTTATCTATTTTAAATATTCATAGGTTTGCTTTGTTTATTTATAGATTTGTGTGGGTTGTACTATTTGTTATGATTTTATATTTTTTTAGGTAAGGCACACAGAGCCTCAAGGACTGGGTGCTGTATAAATAAAATCGCCTTGCCAAATGTGATATAGGTCAATAAGTAGAAAGCCTGTAAAAAATATGTTTCTACTAAAAACGGGGCTACTTAACAGAAAATGATAACTCATGCATACCTAACACTGGAACGACTTTTGAAAGAGCTGGTGTACTTCTTGGAGTTAATAGTAAATTTTTGAAGTAATCAGCTATCACTTTTTATATCAGAAGTAATTTTTTCTTTTCTGTTATACTAATTACAAGATTTTCTACCTGATAGTACTAGGTGTGATGTGTGGAACAGCACTCTACAGATCAGTAGAGGCCGGTGGCTCAAACACTCGCCCAGGAACCAAGAATAAGCATACTGCAATAAAACGAAGAGAAATACCTTGGCTCCCCAGAAGGACATATAACCACAATGTTAGGTGATGATAAAAACTGTTTATTAATACATGTGCAAACGGACCAACCAACGGACTACACGGATACATAAGTGCACCCCCTCACAGCAAAAAACTGGGTGCGGTCGACGTTTCGCGTCACTGATGCTTTTTCCAGACTTAAAGGCTTATGACCAGCCCCCCCATTTTATAGTGTCCATGCTGCACCAGACAGCTTTTTCTTAAAGTGACCATACAATAAAAAAATCACCATACAAAATATAGTATACATGTACATAACTTATATACAGAGAGAATGTGTAAGAATCAAGTCAAGCACATAATGAAGCTCTAGGAAATCATATGTTTTTTTTTAAATATCGTCTTAAAAAGAGTTATTCTTAATGACTAAAAGGAAATATATTTATATATTTACTCTCAAAACCATCTCGTAATAGTGCATTTTGTGCTTTCTCTTATTTTACAACCTCTCATTTTTTGAGAATATGCAGAGAGTATCATCTTCAAACATCTATACTTATGTCTCACTCTTATATGCAGCACAAAACACAATATTGAGGGGAGAAGTATGATATATATATATATATATATATATATATATATATACAAAGAGAGAGAGATACTTTTAGTACTTTTTAACTCCTGATTTCAAAGATGCACATAATAGTCATAGACTGAGAAAAAGGTAAAAAGGAAACAGATGAAAGGGAACAAAGCAGGGGAAGCGGGAGTGGAAATGGGATGGGGAGGGGAGAAGGAAAAGGGGTAAGGGAATGGGAAGGGGAAGGGAGAAGGAGTGAAGGGGAGGAAAGGTAGGTAAAGACAAAAAACGAAAAAGGGGAAGAAATAAACAAGAAGAGGAGGCTGACAGTTGTTCACAGGATATCAATACATAAAGGAATCGGTCCCAGATTTTATCATATGCACTCAAGAAACTGAAATAATGTACATGCATGCCCAACATAGCCTAAATCTTCTGTGCTTGCACCCATGCCCATAAGCTTGGTGCAGACAGTCCCGATATTGTAAAATAACAAAAATCATCAGCAAAAACAACATTCCAAGGGAGTAAGGAAACTGTTCTTGTCCAACCTTTCAAAATTATTTTCTTCTTTTCAGAAACGAAGCCAGCTGAAAGTGTTTGTTTAGACCTGGGTGGCTACCCGCTTTCAATCTATATTGCCAATATGTCTCTCTACATAAAAGTTTGTTGTCTAAATCATCACCTCTGGGTCCCAATAGAACCTTTTCCAGCCCCCAGAAAGAAAACAGATGTCCCTGTCCTGCACGATTACAGTGAGCCGCTAAGGCATTCTGATCTGTGCCCTGTCTAATGTGTCTTACATGTTCAAGAATCCTTTCTTGCAATTTTCTCTTTGTTTTCCCTATGTAGTAACAATTGCAGGTACACATAGCCAGGTATATGACAGCCTCACTGTTACATGAGATAAAGGATTTTACCTGCAGCTTCTCTTGCATTCGATCAAGCATAATTTCCTTTCCTACCATAATGAAAGAACATGCAGAACAATTTCCACACTTAAACATCCCTGCAGGTAAACTCTCCTTCTTTTGGAATGCCTGTTCCAGACTATGCACCGGAATGTCGGATAGATTTTGACCTTTGCTGTAGGTCATCACTGGACCTGAACTTACAATTTCTTTTAATGCTGGTTCCACAGTAAGAACATGGCAATTTTTTCTGATAATTCCTTCCAATTCTTGGGCCTGTGTGTTTAAAGTGGTGACAAAATTAGGACCCTGAAGGCTTTTATTTTTGCTTTTGTTATTGTTGTTATTCCTAGCATTTAGATTACTGGTTTGCCTCTTACTGTATACTAAAGAAGGTTCTGCCTGTCCAGCTGATGAATTTTCCGCTTGACTATGTCCAAACACGTTTGGCTATAGCCCCTTGCTCTAAAGTACTCAGTCAAAACCCTAGCATTCACATGGTACATTTCCTCTGTACTGCAATTGCATTTTACCAACATGTATTGCCCATAGGGTACATTAGAAGTTATATGTTTGGAGTGAGAACTCTGGAAATGTAAAATTGAATTTCTATCCATTTCCCATGCATACAAATATGTATTCAAGCCCCTCTGACCATCCTTCCCAATATCTAAGTCCAAAAAGTAGATTTTTGAGGTGTCATGTGTGACGGTAAATTTCAAGTTCAAGTTGGTCTTTTCTAGATACTGAACACATTTTTCCAACTCTGTAACTCCTCCCTTCCAGATCATTATGATGTCGTTGATAAAACAATCATAAAAATCAATATGCTCAAAAAAAGGGTTTACACCTGGGTCATATATGAATTGTTTTTCCCACTGTGCCAAATAAATGGTGGAATAATTTGGGGCCATCGCTGCCCCATTGCTGTTCCCTTGATTTGATGGTACATCATTGATAGTCAAAACTGCTTCAGGGGGTGCATTAGGAACTCAATAAATCTGGTATCAAACATAGTACCCTCACACATGGCCTCCCTCAATGCTTCCAAGCCCCCAACATGGGGTATATTGGTATACAGGGTTTTTATATCCAGTTTGGCAAGGATCCATTCCAGTTCAATAGCCCTCTCCTGGATAATACCCAAAATATGGGTAGTATCCCTAAGGTATGCTCGGGATTTCTGGGCCACTGGTTAATATAAAAATCCACAAATTGTGCTAGTGGTTCTGTGATGGAACCAATACTGGAAACTGTAGGCCTCATGGGTGGGTTTTCAAGATTTTTTTTGATTTTTGGGAGGCCGTAAATTGTAGACCTCACTGGATGTTCCACTTTAAGAAAGGCACATGTTTCCTGATTGATTACACCACACAGCACAGCCTCATCCGTCCCCTTCCCCTGCCCTCTCCCTTTCCACTCCCATCCTCTCCCCCCTTCCCTCCTTTGTTCCCTTTTCATCTGTTTCCTTTTTCCTTTTCTCAGTCTATGACTATTATGTGCATCTTTGAAATTAGGAGTAAAAAAAGATAAAAAGTACTAAAGGTATATATATATATAGTACTTCTCCCATCAGTATTGTGTTTTGTGCTGCATATAAGAATGAGACATGCGTATAGATGTTTGAAGATCATACTCTCACGCATATCCTCAAACAATGAGAGGTTGTAAAATAAGAGATTCACAAAATGTACTAATAAGGGATGGTTTTGAGAGTACATATATAAATACACTCCTTTTTAGTCACTAAGAATAACTCTTTTTAAGACGATATTTAAAAAAAAACATATGCTTTCCTAGAGCTTCATTATGTATTTGGCTTGATTCTTACACATTCTCTTTGTATATAAGTTATGTACATGTATACCGTATTTTGTATGGTGATTTTTTGTTGCATGGCCACTTTAAGAAATAGCTGCCTGGTGCAACATGGGCACTATAAAATGGAGAGGCTGGTCATAAGCCTCTACTTCTGGAAAAAGCATCAGAGTGATCCAAAATGTCGACCATGCCCAGTTTTTTGCTGTGAGGGGGTGCACTTGTGTATCTGTGTAGTCCGTTGGTTTGTCCGTTTGCACATATATTAATAAATGGCTTTTATCATCACCTAACATTGTGGTTAGATGTCCTCCTGGTGAGCAGAGGTGTTTCTCTTCATTTTATGGCACTCTACAGAGGCTGACATAGTTCTCTTTCTCCCTATACATCATCAGCATTGCAACCTCACTGGCATTGGCATTGCTAGTAACCAAGAAGAGCCCTCCTCCTGCTGCCTCACTGGTAACTTATGACACATGTAACCAATCAGGTGGCAGGGCTTGTGATGTAACAGTGAGTGAGGTCACATGCTCATGATGTATTGAGGGGAGCAGAACTAGATACAGTAAGCCTGTTTCCAGGTAAAGCACTGCTTTTTGCACATCACATCAAATGCTACCAGGTTGAAAACCATCTAAGGAGCACATTGAAAAAGCAAGGCACTTCCGAAATATAAAGTCATATGGGGCGACTTTTAAAAATTACTAAAATATTCTGCTTGCAATTTTTTGGGGGGCTACTAAAACTGAAACTCATCAGACAACTGCTGGCATGAATGCAGTATAAAGGACACCCTTAACTTACAAGGCACTGGAGCATCAGTTTGCTAATAATTGGTGGCTACAGAAAAAAAAACTTCAACTGGATACAATTATACAAGTTGCAATTCTCTTCACAACAGATTTTTTTAAATATTTTATGAAATAAGTGAAACATTTCTGGATAAAGCAGAATAAAGGATTTATGCTCTGGGAATCATGGTCAGAAAAAGGCTCATTTAACAATTCCCAACTACTGTACCGGAATTTAATATCCACGCTTAGACAAACATCTTAAAAGAGCCTTTCTTGTTAGAGAGATTAATAGACCATGTTTATGATATTATAGACCAGTACTGGGATGAACACCATAAGCTTTTTTCCACCTCCTCTGACATTAAAATGAATTTCCACCACTGTTGCTAGCCTTGCTAGTAGAGCAGAAAGCAGCTAATTGAAAGAAGCTAAATTTTCTTACTAATTTAACACTTATATCTCAGCAGGAGTCAGTGTCTGTTGAGATTAAGCAGGCAGATATTTTATTAGAAGTAGAAGGGGTCTTATTTAGGGGTAAAAAAAAAGAAAGAAAAGAAAGTAATTCAGTGTGTCTTCTGTGCTGGGAAGGGTACTGTATCAACTTACTTTGCTAAACCAGTAGAAGGTGAGAGATCTTAATTGGGGGTGTGGCTTAGACACTATAAAAGCAGGTGACTCAAATTACAACTTCCTGTTGCTAGCCTTTTTTCTCACTAATTGCCCTCCATCCCACTCTAATCCAGTTCTACTTTTATAGCCACTAGATTTGACTGTCAACAGGAACTTCCTGTTTGGCAGTAGGAAGGGAAGGATAATAGAGAAACATTGGTTTTGTCAACCCTAAAGGAAAAAAGTAGCTCACTCTCCCCCCCAGCTGCTGGTGGTCTGACACTGAGCAAGGAAGAAAGGGGCTACTGAAGAATATAGGAAAGTGCTGTCCCAGAACAGGAAGGGTGAGAGTTGTAAGGAAAGGAGAGGACAGAGTAAGCATACAGAGAAATAGTAGAGGGGACACAAAATAAGACATGATAGGAGTGGTGCAGTGCAATGGCTGTGGAGCAGCAATGTTCCGGAAGACATTCTGGAGGCTGAGATGCTGCCCTATTTGCAGGCACCTCTCTGGTCTGAGAGAGGAGGTTGTCTGTCTCCAGGCTGATGTGGCTAGGATTCATGAAACCTCCTCCCCCACCCAGGGGCCACCAGGGCCAATACCACTACCTCTACCTCAGAGGTTGCCAAGAAAGAGGAGAGGCTGGACCAGGGTGGGCTCAGGGAGGGAGAGGGTGGTGGAACAGAGTTGCATCCCTCCAGCTGTACCTCTCACAATTCATTCGCTCTTCTGGTGGATAGTGGTTCCTCAATGGAGGCACCTGCAGTGGAGACCAAGGAGGATGCTGGGAACCTTCACAAAGGAGACCCACAGGAGGGTGGCATGGGACCCCACAGGGGAAGGAAACAACTCCTGGTCAGGGACTCAATCATTAGGGGGGTGGAAATGGGGGAGGAAGGGGAGAGGGAGGTAAGGTGCCTGCCTGGCGCCACAGCTTGGAGGGACAGGAAGCGAATCCTCAGAATCGTGGGAGCAGCTGCACAAGGTAGGGAGCTGGATGTCATTGTCCACCTAGGGACAAATGACCTGGCTAGGAATGGGATCAGAGCAGTGCAAGAGGAGTTTGTAGAGTTGGGAAGGGGCCTTAGACAAGTATCACATACAGTAACCTTCTCGGAGGTGCTGCCTGTCTATGGCAAGGGTGATGCTAGGGTACTCCTCACCAGGGAATTCAATGAATGGTTGAAAAACTGGTGTGGAGCTCAGGATTTTGGCTTCACTGGGGACTGGAGAGCCACCTGGAGGGATGCAGACCTATACTGGTGTGATGATCTGCACCTGTTTGGGGGGGGGGACCAGGATCCTAGGTGAGAGGTTTACATGCTTCATTGGCAAGCATTTAAACTAGCCAAGGTGGGAGGCACTGAAAAGGAGCAGGGAAATCCCAGCCTCCCCCCACAAAACAGGCTAATTAGTGAGGTAAACACCAAAGTAGAGAAGTCATTAGGGAGCAGGACAGAGGTAAATGTAAAAAAAAGACAAAGGCAGTTAGGACTGGAATGGGGCTAAAAGGGGTAAGGCTATCAAAAAGTGGAGGGTGATAAGTACCAATGCCTGTAGTCTGTGTAACAAGCTCCCTGAACTAGTGGCCTTGATGGAAGAGGGTTGCCTGGATCTGGATATCGTGGCAGTCACAGAAACATGGTACACAGACAACAATGATTGGGATGTCAACATACCAAGATACACAATCTACAGGAGGGACAGGGAGGGTAAAAGAGGAGGAGGAGTAGCTCTCTATGTAAAGAAAGGAATCAAAGCAACAGAACAAAAGAGTAAACTGGGAGCAGATGAGGCACTCTGGGTCACCATTGAGACAGGAAATGGCACCACAATCTGCATGGGGGTTGTATACAGACCCCCATCTCAGGGGGAGGCAATGGAAAAGGAAATGATAGAAGGCTTCCTTAGAATGGCAGAAATAGGGGAGATATTGTTGATGAGGGACCTGAATATGCCAGATGTTAACTGGAGCACCTTTGCTGCAGGCACATCCAAGAGCAGGGTCATTCTTGATGCCCTCAGGGGAGTGCCTCAGACAGCTAGTATTGGAACCCACTCAGGAGGGAGCAATCTTAGACCTGGTACTCTCAAATGGGGACGGAGAAAGAATCTCAGATTTAGAAGTGGGTAGCCATCTGGGAAAAAGCGACCACCAAACAGTGTGGTTCATGATAAACACAGCCATAAATCAAGCCGTACAAAAGCAAGAATATTGGACTTTAGGAGGACTGACTTTGGGAAAATTGAGAGAGTGCCTCAGAAAAGCACTAGCAAACAGGCAGGAAGGAGGGGTGAAGGAACAATGGGGAGTAATCAAAACAGCCATCGCAATGGCAACAAGCCTTTGTGTAAAGCAAATCAACACAACACAACGAAGGAAAAAAAACACTATGGTTCTCAAAAGAGGTGACAGGGAAGGTTAAGGAGAAAAAGATAGCATTCAGGAAATATAAGGAAACACAGAAGGAGTAGGACAGATAACTCTATCAGTTAAAGCAGAAAGAGGCTGGGAAGGCAGTCAGAATAGCAAAGGCCCAAACCGAGGAAAGGATAGCCAATTCTGTTAAGAAGGGGGATAAGACCTTTTATAGGTACATTACGGAGTGAAGAAAGAACAAAGAAGGGATACTGAGGCTTAATAAAGGGGAGGGAATGTGGGTAGAGGGTGACAGTGAAAAAGCAAGGGATACTGAATGAATATTTCTGCTCAGTATTCACAAAGGAAGAGGAGGGGGAGGTACCAAAACCAAACAAGAGAAACACTCTAAAGACAGGGGTCGATACCAGTCCATTTTCAGAAGAAAGGGTTCTGAAATAACTAATAAAATTGAAGGTGGACAAAGCAATGGGGCCTGATAGGATTCACCCAAGAATTCTAAAAGAACTAAGGGTAGAACTAGTGACACCACTGACTACTCTCTTTAACAAATCATAGGAGGATGGGGTGGTACCTGAGGACTGGAGGAGGGCAGATGTGATTCCTCTTCACAAAAGTGGGAGCAGGACAGAGGCAGGAAACTACAGACCAGTTAGTTTGACGTCAGTGGTAGGGAAAATGATGGAATCACTTCTGAAGGAAAGAATTGTTGAGAACCTAGAGGCCAGTGGGGCACAGGGCAGCATGGATTCATGATGGGAAGGTCGTGTCAGATGAATCTAATAGATTTCTTTGACTGGGTGACCAAAGTAGTAGACCAGGGAGGGGCTGTGGACATGGTCTACCTAGATTTTAGCAAGGCATTTGATACAGTCCCACACAAAAGATTAATACAAAAGTTAGCCAGAGTTGGAGTGGGTCCCAAGGTGGTAGCCTGGTTAAAAAATTGGCTAGACAACAGGATGCAAAGGGTAGTAGTAAATGGAGTCCACAGTGAAGAAGAAACAATTACTCACCTTAGTAATGTTGTTTCTTCTAATGGAGTCTTGCTATATTATAGACATTAGCAGTTTGTTCCAGCTCTAGAACTGCCCAGGAGTGACATGGTTAAAACCATTCCAAAATAGAATTTTGGCACGAGAGCAGCTCTATCTGTGTCATTTCAAACTTGAACTGTCAGATCTTTATGAGCCAAACTCACTAAGGTCTGTGTGGAAGCTGTAACCTACACTAGCCAAATGGCTACCTAAATAATAACAACCATTGATGGTCCCAACACCCAAGACTCAAGTCAGGGGACCAGAAATACTAACACCATTCTAATAATATGAAAATGGAACATAAGTATAATAAAACACACACCTGCGTACACATACACACCCCAAAGTCCCAAAGGGACAAAATGCTAACAGGACATAAGTAGTGCCCACACTAAGTTGCCGCACCCCACCAAGTAGAGGTTCTGAGAGGGGCAGGTTGGGGGAGGTCTATAATATAGCAGTCTCCATTAGAAGAAACAACATTACTAAGGTGAGTAATTTTTCTTCAAACAACATGAAGTCTTGCTATATTATAGACATTAGCAGAATACACAGCAGTACCTCCATGGAGGAGGGCAGAACCTACTTAGGAATAGGCTCTGAAGAACAGCTGTGCCAAACCGAGCATCTCTCCTGGCCTGGATATCCAGGGAGTAATGCTTGGTAAAAGTGTGTACCGTTTTCCAAGTAGCAGCCTGGCAAATCTCTAATATAGGAGTGTCTCTGGCAGCAGCTAGAGACGCAGCTGTACCCCTGGTAGAATGAGCCCTCAAACCGGGGGGTCTCTGCCCACTTTCTGATAACAAAATTGGATACAAGAGACAATCCACCTGGCTATTGATCTCTTAGTGGCAGGTTGCCTTTCCCAACTTCACCATAGGTAAGGAAAAGTTGAGGATACAACCTGTGACCTTTGGTACGCTCTATATAATAACTAAGAGCTCTCTTAACATCCAGGCTGTGCAACCTCCTCTCACCCGAAGAGGAGTGATCAGTGAAAATACTGGAAGGAGATAAATTGATTAAGATGGAAATCTGAAACCACCTTAGGCAAAACTTCCTATTAGTCCTAAAGACTACCTTATCCCTGTGGAAAGAAATAAAGTCAGTCTCCACTGACAAGGCTTGCAATTCACTTATGTGCTGGCAGAAGTGATAGCCACTAGAAAACAGTTTTCCAAGTTAGGTACTTAAGCTCTGCAGAAGACAGAGGTTCAAAGGGGTTGCATTAACTGGGCAATGCAAACATTAAGGTCCCAAGCAGGGGCGGTTCCGAAAGGAGGATTAGTATGGAGTAATCCTTAAAAACTTGGAAAACACAGGATGAGAGGAAAGAGGGGATGACTTTCCTGCTGACACAAAAGCAGACACAGCTGCCAAATGAACTCTCAGGGTAGCTGGTCTGAGACCCAAGGAATTAAGATGTACCATGAAATCTAACAAAATGGGCAATTCAGCAGATTCTGGGGAAATATTTTTCCCAGCACACCAAATGGAAAACCTTTTCCATTTAGAACTATAAGTAGCCCTAGTGGAAGGCTTTCTGGAAGCCTTTAGGATCTCAAGAACACCCTGAGAGAGGTGTAAATCAGCAAACTCTAACTCCTCAAGAGCCAGGCCTTGAGGTTGAGGGATTTGAGGTCCGGATACCAAACCCTTCCCTGGGCACAAGTCAACAGATTGTGATTCCTGGGGAGGCACAGGGAAGATGGACTATCAGAGACAGAAGGAGTGGGTACCAGGGCTGCCTGGCCCAACCTGGGCAATCAGAATCACCCTGCAAGGCTGAGATCTGATTTTTAACTAGTACTTTGAATAGGAGAGGAAAGGGGAAAGCATAGAGGAACTTCCCTCCCAATCCAGAAGAAGGGCATCCAGGGAACTGAGCCCAGCACTGGAGGCCTGCAACAGAACAGAGGAAGTTTGTGATTGTCTGGGGCTGCAAAGATCTATCTGAGGGATGCCCCACCTGGCAAAAACTATCCCCAGCACTAGAGGATCCAGGGACCATTCGTGATGGCCCTGGAAATCCTTCTGAGGGCATCCGCTAGGACATTGTCCTTCCCTGGAAGATGAACTGCTATGAGGGAAGTGTTCAGGGAATAGGCCAGAGACCACAACTTCATTGCCTGTGCACAAGGCCAAGACCGAGTGCCCCCTGTTTGTTGATGTACCACATTGTTGTGGTGTTGTCTGTTCTGACTTGTATCACCTTGTCGTGGACAGATGCAGAAAAAGCTTGAAAAGCTAAAAAGACAGCTCTGAGTTCCAGCAAATTGATGTGGAGCAGAGATTCCTGGGGACCAAACTCCTGAGTGGAAAGGTCGCCATGTGGGCTCCCAACCCAGAAGGGAAGCATCTGTAGTGAAAGTCAAGTCATGAGAAGGGAAATGAAGGGGACCCCTGTTTTAATTGCTCTGATCCTGCCACCACTGGAGAGCTAGGATCAAGGTTCGAGTCACTGGGACCAACTTGGAAAGGGGTCTCTTCTCTGAGACCAAAAGGTTCTCAAGTGAAACTGAATGTCTCTCATCTGAAATCTGGCTCCTGCACAACAGCTGTGGATGCAGCCATGTGCCCCAGGAGCTAGAAAGTGTCTTGCTGGTCGAGAGACCTGCAGAGTGAAGGAAGAGGCCAGAGCCACTAAATTCCTTACCCTTTCTGGGGAAGAAAGGCTCTGGCTAGCTTTGTGTCCAATTCTGCCCCTATAAAGGTGAGTACCTGGACTGGTTCCAGAACCGACTTTGGTAGGTTTAGCAGAAAACCCTGGAGGTGAGAAGCTGCTGGGTGACCTGCAGGTGAGATTTTACCTGTTCTGGGGACTGGCCTACAATGAGCCAGTTGTCTAGATAGGGAAAAACAGCAATCCTCTGCCTCCTTAAGTGGTCCACTGCCACTGCTAGACACTTTATGAATACCCTTGGAGCAGAGGTAAGGCCGAAGGGCATTGCTCTGAACTGATAATGACCTAAGGGCAGTTCAAATCTGAGGTACTTTCGATGGGATCTTCTGATTATGACATGGAAATAGGCATCCTTGAGGTCCAGGGAGGCTAGCCAGTCCCCTGGCCTTAGGGAAGGTAAAATCATTGCCAGAGTTACCATTTTGAACTTTGGTTTCAAAAGATGCTTGTTCAGATATCTGAGATCTAAAATGGGCTGCCATTCTCCTCTCTTTTTTGGGGTAAGGAAGTATCTGGAATACAGACCCCTGCCCTGATGCAGGGGAGGAACCCTTTCTACTGCTCTGAGAGCTAACAGGGATGAGACCTCTGTTTCCAGAGTGAGGGTCTCTGAAGCACTTGCAGGTAGAAAAGTCTGCTTCTCAACTTGGGAAACTTTTTGAGCTGAGAACCAGACCCTGGCTTACTACTTCAGAACCCACTTGTCTGAGGTTAAAGAAGCCCAATTCTGACTGAAGTAAGCCAGCCTGCCCCCACTGGTACAGGAGAATCATTCTGGGCACCCCATCAGGGTGCCTGTTTCGCAGGAGCTTTAGGCTGGGGGTGGGAGCAGGTCTGCCCACCCCTTGTCTGCCCCTGCCTTCTGAAGAAGCCCTCTGAGCATAGGCAGAGGAGGCCTGAGTCTGCTAGAAAGGCCTGTGAAAGGCCTACCTCTACCCCTTGGGGCATGCCTTTGAGGAGTGGCTTGCCACTCTAGCCTGGGCACTCTTGTAAGTAGTCCTATATTCATCCATCTTCTTCATGTAATTCTCTGTCTGCTCTCCAAACAGAGAATTTCCCACCACAGGAAAATCCATAGCCTTAGTCTGGGTATCCTGTGACAAACTAGTACACCTGAGCCAGGCCAACCTACGAAAAGCTACAGATGTGGCCATGACCCTAGAGGAAACATCATTAACATCCACAGCAGCATGAAACTGAACCTTAGAGGCTTCAATGCCATCAGCAGCCACCTGTTCTAGTTCACTAGCCAGCTGGCCATGGGCCTGCTGGCCAATTGCATAACAGTATCCCATCTAGATTTCTGATACCTAGCTACATAAACCATATAATTTGCTTGCCTGAGTCCCAGAGAGGCTGCCATATACTGTTTTTTTGCATGGCATCAATCTTCCTGGAATCCTTGTCAGGAGGATGTGAAGCCAAGGGAATATTAGCTTTATCACAGGCAGCAGCCTGAACTACCCCAACATGACTGCATTGTGAGAAAGGAATTCTGTATCAGGGCCTGACAATGTATAACTTCTGTCCATCTTTTATCTACAGGAGGCACAGAATTAGGAGCTTTAAAATTTTAATTGTTTGTTTCCTAAAAGACTTATGTAAAGGAATAGACAATCTCTAGACTCTGGAATATCCATCATTTCTACAAAATCAGGCTCCTCTTGCTCATCCACAGCCTCTTCTAAAAGGAAGCTGGAGGTTTCAGCAACTTTTTTATAAAACATAAAATGAGATGGGGACTCAGACAGCATAGGAGGAGATTCTAAAGGTCTGTCTGGGGAGATGTCCGGTTCAATGGGCACACCCAGACCTTCCCAGCCACATTCATACTGTTCATAATCCTCCTCCCCCTCCTCTGGTTCATAAAATTCCTCAATATCATAATCCTGAACCACTGGGACCGGACGAACCGACCTTTTACCAGATAGTGGTGGTTCGGATGGACCCTGAGACAGTGACTGGACAATTTGTATGGCTTTTGTTATCTCTGCAGCAGTTGGAGAAGGAATTTTGACTCCAGACCTGCTGATTTTCTTGTTTTCTTTACTGGAATTGGTTCTCAGAACCAGCTTTTCTTTTGCCCAAGGAAGTCTGGCCCGGTCAGAGGGCACTTCTCCTGGTTCGGTCTGGCACCGAACCGGGCTGGCCATCCGGTCAGCGGACTTTTTGCCTCTCGCCCTGAGCCTGCCCAATCTTTTTCCAGGGTGGCTGCAGGGAAATTCTTACATACCTGGCAGTCTGACTGGAGGTGGTCAAACCTCAGACAATAAACACATGTGTGTGGGTCAGCCTTGGCAAAGACTTCCTACAAACATCACAGTGTTGAAACCCAGTGGGTCCGGTTTTCTTTGGGTTTCTCAGACATAATGCCAGCCTAACCAAAACTTGCCCTTTTAACGGCAGAGCTGTAAGACACTCTTATCGGTTCCTAACTCAGGTCACGAGTATTGAAACCGTGATAAACTGCTTTTTTGAACCGATAAGAACCGGAACCGCACTCTAAAATAGTAACTTTTAGTTTTAAATGAGTTTTAAATCCACTGATCTGTTCAAACCGAACCGATAACTTACAAGTTCCACACAGACAAAACCTTCATTTACTTACGGTTACCACAGATAGAGCTTGAACAGAAGGGTTTTGCGGTTAAAATAAAACTATTCTCGGTTAAATCCAACCGAGAAAACACTTTTTAAACCGAGAAATGAACCGAGCAGAAGGAGAAATCTCCGAGCGACTGTTCACTGAGGCGGAGTAAAGAATCTGACAGTTCAAGTTTGAAATGACACAGATAGAGCTGCTCTCGTGCCAAAATTCTATTTTGGAATGGTTTTAACCATTTCACCCGGGCAGTTCTAGAGCTGGAACAAACTGCTAATGTCTATAATATAGCAAGACTTCATGTTGTTTGAAAGGAGGTTACTAGCGGGTACCACAGGGTTCAGTACTGGGACCGGTCCTTTTTAATGTCTTTATAAGTGACATTGCAGAGGAACTGGAAGGAAAAGTATGTCTCTTTGCAGATGACACAAAGATCTGCAACAGGGTTGATACACAAGATGGAGTGGAAAAGATGAGAACGGACTTGGCAAGGTTGGAGGAATGGTCAAATGTATGGCAGCTCAGATTCAATGCAAAGAAGTGCAAGGTAATGCACCTGGGAAACAAAAACCAAGGGGAAGTGTACACAGTGGGGGGTGAGATACTGACAACAGTAAAAATGGAAAGGGACCTGGGGGTAATTATATCAGATGACGTAAGGTGGGCAAGCTATGTGAGAAGGCAGTAAGGAAGGCTGGAGGGATACTGGGATGCATAGGGAGAGGCATCAATAGTAGAAAACAAGAAGTTGTTATCCCTCTGTACAGACAGTTGGTGAGACCCCATCTGGAATACTGTGTGCAGTTCTGGAGACCCCATCTCTGCAAAGACATAGAGAGAGTGGAGGCTGTCCAGAGGAGGGCAACCAAAATGGTGCAGGGTCTGCACCAGAAGATCTACGAAGAAAGACTAAAGGAGCTTAATATGTATACCCTTGAGGAAAGAAGGGAGAGAGGGGACATGATAGAAACTTTCAAGTACCTCAAGGGAATCAACAAAGTCCAAGAGGGTAGCATCTTTCAGAAAAAGAGATGTGCAGGAACAAGGGGGCACAATTTGAAGATAGAGGGGGGATGGCTCAGAGGTAATGTGAGGAAGTATTTTTTCACAGAGAGGGTTGTGGATGCATGGAGCAGCCTCCCTGAGGAGGTCGTGGAGTCAAGAACAGTTGGGGAATTCAAGAATGCATGAGACAGACATAAGGCAGTCCTAGTGGGGGTAGGAGGAAGTAAGCTGTTGGTTTACTAGGATCTGCAGCTTATCTGTTAGGTAGGAAAATGGGCAGACTAGGTGGGCCAAGCGGTCCTTATCTGCCATCAAATTCTATGTTTCTATGTTTCTGTGTTTAACTAGAAAGATATATGGAACCCAATATAACATGTTAACATGCTGTGACAACGAATTGCTATGTGTTGTAAATACTTCGCATGCTTTGTCTACATTTTTCATTGGTATAATATTTAAGTATGATAAAAACTATGTATGTTAAAAACAAATAATCATTTAAAATAAAAGCCTGCAGTTGCTTGCATGTTAGAAAACGGGTAGGAGGCATTCTCACTTCTGATTGGATAATGCCACCAGGTAACCAGTCAGGTATCAGGCAGCAGAGACTGGGAATTAATGAGTCCCAGTCTCTGGCTGCCTGATTACCTTCTGAAATCACTGTGCCCTTGGAATGTTCACTATTTTAGAGCCACCATTTTCTTTCTCTCGCTTAGCGAGGGATACTGCTCCCCTCCAAGCTCAGTAGTTGAGTGCCAACTCCCTGTCCAAATGGCACAACTACTGTTACTGAACTCACTTTTTGATTTGTGTGTTTCGGCTGTCCTCAAGCTCCACTCCTCTCCCCTCCCCCACATGCACACACACACACACACACACACACACACACACACACACACACAGCTTTAAATTTTAAAAAAAAGGAAGCTTTTGTTCGACATAGCGCTACCCGCTCATCTTCACGCCGCCTCCTCAATCTGTCCAACAGCCCGCTGACTCAGCAGACAACTGCCAGCTCTGGTACACCATTTTACTTCAACCCTTGTTTCCACACATTTAAAGTGCAGCTAAACATGCACTGCAGTCAGTCGGTCACCAGCAGTTTTCAATCGGAGTGAGAGACCAACTGCGGGGTTGGGAGTGGACAGCGTTTCTTGTGACACTCACCTCAGCAACTCACTGTACCATCTTTGGGACTGTTACTTATACTTCACTTTCTGAGTCCACGGTGAAAAATAACAGTGCGGTTACTCCCATTGTCACCTCACCCGCTCTGCCATCCTGAACATGAGCACAGCTGCTACAGGAAATAACAGTGGTGTCATCTGACCTCTCTCGGTCTGCTCCCGTTGTTTTGTTGACACAAAATGCCAGCTCGGCTCCTGTTGTCTATGTGTCCCTTTTTGGGGGGGGGACCATATAATGGCAGCAAAGAACTGGTGAGTTAAACTTAAAAAAAAATGTAACATAGAAATAAGCAATATCACTGCTATTGCACATTGGAGTTGTGGATCTCCACTTCCTGATTTTACAGCCCAGGGTCGCATAAGGTTACGCGCCTCACAGCTACATCTTCCAAATGAAAAAAAAAAAGAAAACTCTTCCAGGAAAGGCAGATAAGTGTTTTAAATTCGGGGAAGGGGGAGGTGACTTTATTTTAAAAAATCCACCTCTTCTTCTGGACATGGTGGGGGTGGAGATATGTAAAAATAGAATGGCTCTCTGATCTCTGTGTGGGAAGGGGCAACAGGAGATGGAAGAGCACACAAAGGGAGGGACTATTTTGTCAAAAAAAAGGTTTTTTCTTGACTTTGTATTGTTTTGAAAGTGATTTTCTGTGTTATTTTATTACCTAATTAAAATGTACAAACATGCCCATTTTCTGAGTGCAATAATCCCCTCCAGGGTGGTGATATTGGGAAATATCAGACCTTCCAGAGGCTATAAGGCCCTCCGCCTGCAGCATCAGGCCTCATTATGCCCCTGGGCGGTCTGGTATTTCCCAGTACCGCCCACCCTGTCGGGTATTATTGCTTACTTAGATCCCTTTATGTGAAATGGAGCAAGTGTGTTCTACTGGTTAGTGCACTGTTTGGAAATGGAATATTATGGGTTCAAACCCCACTACAGTAAACTACTCACTGTGTGTGACTCTGAGCAAATCACTTAGCCTCCCAGTGCTCCAGTCTATACAGCTGTGGAAATATGTCACAGCACAATCCCCTTGGAAATGAGATGCTGTGTCTCTCACTTTCATTATCCTGGGCAAATTGTTAAAATATAAAAACAATAGCCTGCAGCTACTGACCTTTTAGAGTCCCTCTTTTCCAAGCAATGGAGGCAGTGTGATCTAATGGTTAATGAGATTGCAAGTTCAAACCCTGCTATAGCCAACTACATGCTCTGTAACCCTAAACAACTAACTTATCTGCCCAGTACTACAATCCTCCCAGTTATGGCAATGAATAGAAATGGGACCCCAGTGGAAATGAGATGTTGCATCTCATCTGGACTATCCTGGGTAACGACATTGTGAAGATGTATAAAAGCAGGACCCCACTGAAAATGAGATGTTGTAGCTCAGTTGGGTTGTCCTGGCTAAATGCACTGTAAAAAATCCCACTTGAAACAAGGTACCACATCTTACTTGTGATATTCTGGGTAAATGCTACCCTTTCTGATCCCTCTATCTCAGGCAATGTGGTCTAGGTGTTATAATGCCACTGGCAACCAGAAGATCACAGGTTCAAACCCAGGCCTAAGCAAGTCACATAACCTTCCAGTACTCCAGTCCATGCAGCTGCAGAAGTAGGTAGGAACAGGACCCCACTGGAAATGAGATGTGGTGTCTCAGATTGGCTATCCTGGGGAAATAAATTATTAAAAAAAATAAATAAACAAACAAAACATTGCCAGCACTCTCTAGCCTTTCCTAGTACACATCTTGCCTGTAATGGTGGAAGTGTGGTCTATTGGTTATAGCATTGCTGGGAACCTAGAGATCATGAATTCAAAACCTCCTAGAGCCAAAAACTCACTGTGTCACCCTGAGCAAGTCACTTCACCTCCCAGTGTTCCAGTCTATACAACTTAAAATGCGTAGAAGTGGAATCCTACTGGAAATGAAAAGTCGCATCTTAGCTGGGCAATCCTGGGTAAATAGATTGAAAAAGTGAATAAAAGCAGTACTCCACTGGAAAAGAGATATTGCATCTAACTTGGGCTTTCTTGGGTAAATAAACTGTAATATTACTGGGAGTAGCTGGACTTTTCCACTCATAGTAACCTTTCAAATGTTTCATCAGCAGAAAAGTCCATCTGCAAAATTAGTTTACCCCTGTCACTAACTAAGCGTAGCAATTTTTTAATAAAACTTGTTTAAATCTGAGGTTCACAGGCAATTTCTAGTGATGACACAGCCTGTTCAAAGCTGGAATACAACTGTCTCATAGGCAGTGAATGGCCATTTTGTCAACACAGGCTCCTCTCAGCTATGAATTCAGTGCTTCTGGACAATCAAGCTAATCTGACTGGCTGTAAAACCACATGGTGTGTGAATATTTCTTTACAACTGCATGCCTCATGTGTGCTGCCCGTTTTTATGCTTGCTTTCGCACATGTGCAAGAAACATTTTGCTGCAGCTTGTTATAGTAGCAAGTTGTGGAGGTGCGGCAGTGTTGTGGCAAATCCCAGCAGTCCATTTTGGGGCTGGTCTCTGTGGCACCAATAGAGGATCACGCTGTCGATGACAGCAGTATTGTAGCATGCCACCAACTTAAAAGAAACTTGATGCTGCAGTCAGGGAGCTCCCCGTCATTTATCAATCAGTTGTTTTTGCTGCTGAGGTGGTCCCTGATACCAGCGGTGAATCACAGTTTGCCTTGTCTGGTGTCCCATTTCAATACACATGGCGGCGACTGTAGCTGGTCACCTCTCACAGTCCCCATGAAAGTCGATGGGGGTGCCCATTCCCCATCAGCATGCCCCCTCCCCAGTTCATTTGCTGATGGGGTAGCCCACTCCCAGTTGGCATACTGTCCCCCTGATTTGTTTTTAATAAACATGGTGGTGGCTGTCACTGTCTGCCTCTCACAGTCCCATGAAAGCCGATGGGGTGCCCAATCCTCCTGTTGGCATGCCCCCTCCCAAGTTCATTTGCTGATGGGGGAGTCCAATCCTGGTCAGCATAATGTCCCCCCAATTTGTTGCATGCATAATGGGGTGCCCAATCCCCTTCAGCTCATGTGCCTCCCAAACACTCTGTATGTGCCGACGGGGTGCCCAATCTCCTTCACCTACAGCCCACCCCTACAAACACCCAGGTGGCATGCTGGGGTCCCTGTAATAGAAAAACTGTCCCACAAGGTCTTTTTAATTTTTAAAACCCTTTTAAAACAGAAAACCATCCCTCGTTGTCAGTGATGCCCCTTCCCCCAACCCACACCCACCCTCTGTGCACCCGACCTCCCCACACACCCCTCACCCCATTTACCTCTGGAGCCCGGCGTGATGAACTTCAGTGAAGTGGGAACACATCTGCACTCTTCAAAGCCAACCGCAAACTGAAGAAATGCCAATAAGCTGTATAATGGCATAAATGGGGGAGTTTCAACTTAGATGGATATCTTGGCTATTTTTTGTGAATTTTGGCACCAACTTTTTGGCATGGGGTTCTTGGGACCCCATCTCATGAATTCAGTGACTGTCATCTGGTTATTCAGTCCCGAAATGTGATTTCATGGTCACTGCATGGAATCACCTTTTGGGACTAATTAATGAAATGACAGTATCACTGTTCATGAGGTGGGCTCCCAAAAAGCCTATGTTGCAAATTTGGTGAAAAAATTTCAAAAAATTACTGTGTTATGAGTGTGTGTTGCGTAGTTTCTATGCGAACTTGTAATTTTGCGAATTTGTAATATTTTCACTCCAGCTTTTCAACATTGGCATTTTTTCACACCGCCTTATGACCAGTACAGCTGTCATTTCTTACATCCCGGCCGAAATGTGTTTTTGCACTTTCAGCGCACAATAGCACGGTTGCTGTGAGAAATCAGTGTTTGGGACAGATTAAGAAAATCACAGTAACACTGTTTATTGGCCGATGTCCCAAAATGCCTATGTTGAAAATTTGGTGACAAACGTCCAGAAAATGACTATGTTACGAGCATGCGTTGCGCAGTTTCCACATACGCTCGGAAGTTCGAGCATTTTCAATATTTTCACTCCAGATTTTCAACACTGTCATCTCTTCACACCTCCCTATGAATGGTACAACTGTCATTTTTCACATCCTACCTGAACTGTGTTTTCTCACATCTGGTGCAGAATGGTGTGGTCGCTCTGGGAAATCAACATTCGGGACAGAATAACAAAATCATAGTGCCACTGTTCATGAGCAGAGGTACCAAATGTTTTCATGAGGTGGGGGTCAGAAAAAAGCCAAGTTGAAAATTTGTAGTGTAAATACCAACAAATGCCCGGGGCATTAGGGATTTTAACCATAACGTCCCAGCCTGTACAAACTGACAGGTGTTAGGGGCATACCTTTGGATTGCCGTCTGTAATGCTCACACCATTCCAACCCCACCCCCACCCTGAAGCCAGTGACAGGCATTGAGGTGTGCTTTGAAATCTTCGGCCCCAGAGTTCACCCCATCCTCCTATACTTCACCCATTTCAGCATATATCCTTATGAAATGGGGTGACTGTAAAGCCGAACACCCCAAGGCATACCTCAACACTTGTCAGCATCTGCAGGATAGGGTGAGGTGAAATGCCATGAGCGTTATTTTATTTATTTATTTGAACATCAGTTTACAACCTTTGAGCCAGAGGCTAATTTCCAAAGCTACCGCATCACATTGAGGACAGACAGAGACAAGATTTAGGTTACAGCATAAAAAAAAATACAACTGATTTTAGAGTTACACATAAGTAGTTTCATACATAAACAATTTACACAGAGTGGGTTTCATGCATTCAAAAATTTTGTAGCAGTACAGTGTTACTGCATAGCACATGCCAGAAAAGACAGAGGCAGAGTGCAGACAGATGAAAAGGGAGGGGGGTGAGGTGGAGTGCCACCCAGTGGGCGTTGTCAGGTGTGGCGAGATCAAGGCCGTTGTGAGTGTTGAACAGTTGGTTCCGAAGGGTGGTTTTGAAGTTGGAGATTGTGGGGGCATTTGAGATGGATGACCCAAAGGCACACCCCAATACCTGTCCATTTCTGCAGGGTGGAGATGGGGCTGGCATGAGTTCAATATTTCACTGCCATTCCTATTCTGCATATATCTGACTCCTGCACGTCCAATGCTAATATCAGCAAGCAAACATTCGGCATTGACAAATGCTTGTTGTAGTTGGTAGTTTAATAGCAAAAAGTGGGCTACGGGGTTTGTCAAGCCGGGACTAGAGCTCAGGGGTGTAGCCAGGGATTTCAGATCTGCACACCAAGTGGATGCACTGCTACCCCCGTTAGGGTGTGCTGGTGTGATACCCCCCATGCATGGGTAAATGCAAATGCCATGCATTGCTCCCTAAGACATCCACATACCAGCCCAAGCCTGTAAAGTTGCATTGTCCTTAGGATGCAATGACAGTGACCAGTCCTTCTAGTTTCAACTCCTATGAATAAAATTTCAGAAAGGTTCAGCATTTTCTTTGTTAGTTTTCATGCAAAAAGGAAACAGTTCAGAGTCTATTCGCTACCCCCCTTAAATAAAATTGTACACCATGGAGAACTTGGAGTATGCCTGGCTACACCCATGCTAGAGCTGTATGGAATTTTCCAATTCTGTTTCTGCTGCAATTCCATGGAACTTCAGAAATTCCACCCAGGTCTGTGGGATTCCATCAGAAGCGGAATTCCAAAATATTAGAAGTATAATGCAAGCCATGAATGGTATGTCACAGTTTATGTAAACTGTAGATTTTCTACAAACTGCAATCCATGGAATATTATTCCCCAGTTTACCTAGAAATGCTTTTCACAATCCTGTGAAATTCAAAAAGAAATTCTAACAAGTATTTCAGATGTAGAGTCACCATTCCACATGAATTCTGTCAGCAGAATTCCGCATTCGGCACAGCTCTAACTGGGAGCCAAGACACATCTGTAAATGGACCACGCTTTCCTCACAGCCAATGTTGCCAGACTTGGTCGATGATGAGAGTTACATAGAAACACAGAATTTGACTGCAGATAAGGACCGCTTGGCCCACCCAGTCTGCCCATTTCCCTACCTACTGGATAAGCTGCAGATCCTAGTTAACCAGCAGCCTACTTCTTCCTACCCCAACCCCCTAGAATGGCCTTATGATTGTCCCATGCATGCTTGAATTCCACCACTGTTTTTGACTCCACAACCTCCTCTGGAAGGCCGTTCCATGCATCCACAACCCTCTGTGTGAAAAAATACTTCCTTAAATTACCTCTGAGCCGCCCCCCGTCTATCTTCAAATTGTGCCCCTTGTTCTTGCACACCTCTTTTTTTGAAAGATGCTACCCTCTTGGACTTTGTTGATTCCCTTGAGGTACTTGAAAGTTTCTATCATGTCCCCCCTTTCCTCGAGGCTATACATATTAAGCTCCTTTAGTCTCTCTTCATATGTCTTCCAGTGCAGACCCTGCACCATTTTAGTTGCCCTCCTCTGGACAGCTTCCATCCTGTCTATGTCTCTGCGAGATTGGGTCTCCAGAACTGCCGCAGTACTCCAGATGGGGTCTGACCAGCTGTCTGTACAGAGGGATAATAACTTCCTGTTTTCTACTGGTGATCCTCTCCCTATGCATCCCAGTATCCCCCAACCCTCCTTGCTGCCCTGTCACATTGCTTGCCCACCTTTAGGTCATCTGATATGACTACCCCCAGGTCCCTTTCCATTTTTGTTGTTTTTATTGTGTACTCTTCCCCTGGGTTTTTGTTTCCCAGGTTCATTACCTTGCACTTCTTAGCATTGAATCTAAGCTGCCATACATTTGACCATTCCTCTAACCTTGTGTAACCCCCAGGGGGCGCTACCCTTAAGGCTACTACCCCTGCCTGCCCTCACAGAGACAGGGTAAGAGGCCCAGATCCGTTGTCGGGTGCCTCCACCCAGAGGTCGGGGTCAATATTATAAAGATTGCCTTGGTCACAGCCCTCTGGGTTACTGCAACCCCCCGTTCGTCCCACTAGTGGCTCACAGTGTGTACAAATAACACTTTTCACCGATACACGCACCCCCCGGCTAATATCTCCCACTCCCTCCGCAGACCCCCTGTAAAGTAAGGCACAGTTATATTGCAGTCACCAGGCAGCAGTTCACCAGTAATGTACACAATAGCCAGGGTGAAGTTGCACAAAGAACAATCTGATTTATTAAGGGGGAAAATAACAGGGACAGGGGGAATCAAGTTGATTAGCTTATCACTATACTTATTTACCTAGGGCTCTGTGCACAGGCCTGAACCTAGTCTTTACCGTCCCTGGGTACCCAAGCCCTAACGGCTAGTTCAAACATAGCTGCTGGTTGGGGCCCTTAATACAGATAAACAGTACAATCCTGTGCAAGTCAGAATAGGAGGAAAGTTTAATTAGGCAGTCAGCAGTATAATAATACATTGGAAACCACAGTGTACACCTCTGCAGGGAGCTACCCTTCCTCAGTACTCAACCCCAGCAATACTTGATTCCTTCAACGCTGCCAGGATGGAGCCTGAACTTCACCAGCCTTCTCACACATTTATATGGCTACAACAGAGGGTACCATACCAGGCAGCTGCTCTCAAACCTTCACAAACTTGCAGAAGAACTCGGACAGCAAACAGCAGCTTCAACATTACAGGCGGACCGAGCGCGACTCAGCTATTCTCTCCAGTCCTCTCAGGCTGAGCCTGGTAGGTAGCTGGGCTGGCACCAGCCTCCTCTGACCGCATGCTGGTGGATTTAGTCCGACTCGCTTGAGGCAAAAATAGCCGCCTGGGCCTTCCACGCTTCAGCGCGAGCACTCACCACAGCGCCAGAGCTTCAGCTCTCTCTCCTCTCCTCAGCCACAATGTCTCTACCCCCAACAGCAAGGGGCTCTTCCTTCAGTTCGGGCGCTACCTGCTTCCATTGGCTGGCTGAACATGCCAGTCATTTCCTCCTGCCTTCAGTGGTGCGAAAAAGCACCATAGCCCATAATGCCTTTCCCAAAATACAAGCAGTCCCTCTATTGGTCAGCCAACTCTGTAGGGTCCCGAGGTACTGATTGGCCCAATCCAGCAGTTCTAGAGTAAGATGGAGGAAACAGTCGAAACAGTCCCTGCTGCAAAGGAAAGCAGGTTAGCACAGCTGCATTATCATTATAACTTTACGTTATTTCCAGCAAACAATTACATCTCCTAATAGAGCTCCCTCTGCACCACTAACGATGGCAGAGGGGAGCTATTTTTCAGTGTCCCGGGTGGGACTCGTGCATACAACCACACAGCCCCCTCCAATCTCAGGTAATTATGACTGCAACAGGCTGCCCTTAAAGAGACAGCTTACGGAGGCTTCTTAAAGCGCTCACTGGCTACCCTTTTAAATGGCTTTATGCCGATCACCAGCTAGGCATGGAGCCTGGGGGCAAACTCCGGGAAAACTTTCTGGAACCCCCATTTGCAATGGGGTTACACTTGCCAAGTCCCTTCTCATCCTTTCCACCCCACCTTGTGCATCAACTCTGTTGCAGATCTTTGTGTCATCTGCAAAGAGACACAATTTTCCTTCCAGTCCCTCTGCAATGTAAACATAAAGACATTGAAAAGGACCGATCCTAATACTGAACCCTCGGTGCCCTACTAGTAACCCCCTTTCTTCAGAGTGGACCCATTTACTATTACTCTCTGTGTCCTATTCTCCAGCAATTCTTTACCCAGGCTGTCATCTTGGGAACCACTCCCAGGCTGGCTAACTTGTATATTAATCTTTTGTGTGGGACTGTGTCAAATGCCTTGCTAAAGTCCAGGTAGGCCATGTCCACAACCCCTCCCTGATCTACTTTGGTCACCCAATCAAAGAAATCTATCAGATTCGTCTGGCATGACCTTCCCGCTGTGAATCCATGCTGCCTTGGGTCCTGTGCCCCTCTGGCCTCTAGATACTCGACAATTCTTTCCTTCAGAAGTGATTCCATCATTTTCCCTATCACTGAGGTTAAACTAACAGGTCTGTAGTTTCCTGCTTCTGTCTTGTTCCCATTTTTGTGAAGGGGAATCACATCTGCCCTCCTCCAGTCCTCAGGTACCACCCCATCCTCCCATGATTTGTTAAAGAGGGTAGTCAGTGGTGTCACTAGTTCTACCCTTAGTTCTTTTAGAATTCTGGGATGAATCCCATCAGGCCCCATTGCTTTGTCCACAGTCAGTTTAAAGAGTTCTTTCATAACCCTTTCTTCTGTAAATGGGCTGGTATCAACTTCTATATCCAGAGTGTTTCTACTGTTTGTTTTAGGTACCTCCCCCTCTTCATTTGTAAATACTGAGCAAAAATATTTGTTTAGTATCTCTGCCTTTCACAGTCTCCTCTGCCCACCCTCCCTCCCTTTATTAAGTCTCACTATCCCTCCCTTGGTCTTCCTTCGCTCCTGATGTACCTATAAAAGGTTTTATCCCCCTTCTTAACTGAGTTGGCTATCTTTTCCTCGGTTTGGGCCTTTGCTGTTCTGACTGCCTTCCCAGCTTCCTTTTGCTTTAACTGATACAGTTCTCTGAACTGCTCCTTCTGTGATTCCTTGTACTTCCTGAATGCTTTCTTTTTCTCTTGAACCTTCACTGCCACTTCCTTTGAGAACCATAGTGGTTTCTTACATTGTTTTGTTTTATTTATTTGCTTCACACAAAGGCTCGTTACCTGATTGGCATAGATCCTTTTCAAAGGGATTCAGCATGGCTATCCAATTGGATCCCTGATCTGGGGGTGGGATGAGTTTAAGAGGGATGTGAGGAAGCATTACTTCACTTAAAGAGTGCTGGACACATGGAACACACCACCAACCGAAATGGTGGGGGCAAAACCAATAAGGGGCTTCAGGCATGCAGGGGAATATGTAAAAAACAAGACATGATGGGGTGTGCATGGAACAGATATTACCACATGCCCAGGGGTGTAGTGAGGCATGAAGCTGCAGGCCAAGTGCCTTCAGCGGCTGGAAATGCAGTTATATATGTTTTATGTACACCCCGGGAGTGTCTTGCTGCACATATAACATGGGCTGCATTTTTTTAAAGTGTTTACTGTTAGGAGAAAATAATTTTATTTGTATATAAAAAAGGCTATTCTTTTCAGAATTTATGATAAATTAGTCCTTCCACCAGACAAAAGATGACGTTATTTTAGTCTTGTCCTTTACAATACGTACAGATTGTTGCCAGCCCCCCCCCCCCCCATTTGTCGTGGGCTGCAGGAGATAACAGCCTTTTCTGTCAGCCTGCAATGGGAAAGAGCAGCTATTGAGGGTGAGACAATGTTAAACTTTTTTTTCCCCTTGTAGGCAATGTAGGAAGGCTGCTAGGGGATGAGACTCTAGACACTGCTAGGAGATGCTCTGAGTGGGCTTACCCATTGAGCGGCAGAACTTCTTTTGCCCCACCTCCTCTTTCTTAGCAGAAGTGAGCCTGCTGCTATAAAAATAAGAAAAATAAATTGGGCAAACCTTACCCAACTGGTCAACTCAGCAACTAGGCAAAACTACAAAACTGGCACCAGCACCCTCCTTGATTGGGTCCTGTCCTGTCATCCTAATAGGATCACTAACGTCTCTGTCCTCCGGGACTCACTCAGTGACCACTCCCCTGTCACCTGCCAATGGTCTAACAAATTCTGCAAGCCACCACCCAGAATCAACTCCAGTAGAGTACTGTCACGTGGCCATTTGTCACACCTCAAATTCCACTTCAGACAGCAAGACCGGACCCAGTTTATGTAGCAGAGGATGTAAACTCAGCCCTGGACAACTTCGTTACCATTTTCAATACTGCCTGTGACTCCCATGCCCCTTTCAAAAAACATAAAGTAAAAGGCATGTGCAACCCTTGGCTCTCTGCAGATCTAATCGCCCAACTGAAAACCAAGGATTCACTCTGGCAATGGGCACTTATTATATATCTTACTGCCATTATCTGTATAATGCTTGCCATTATTTTTTGTTGTTTCTACCCATTGTATTTTTGTAGCACTGCTGTACTGTTCCTCTATTTGTAGTATTGTACCCATGTTTCTGTTGTTCAACTGTTCTCCTTTTGTTGTACTCTCCTGGGTCGTGCCTGAAAATAGTCATTTTATGGCTAGTGCACCTACCCGGTTAACAAAAACTAAATAAAATAAAAATTAAATAAAGTAAGGGCAACTGGCTCACTGTCTGGCATTTAAAACTACAGATGTGCCCAGAATGACCGCACAAAATTAATCCATCTTCTCAAAAGCAACTACTACAAGGAAGCCCTTACCAATACTTGGGGCAATGGGAAAGCCTTCCAGAAAAACATTAAGGAAGTCACTGGGAAACAACCGAACACCTCCCCCACTATGCTCATCATTGATGGGACAGCCACGCTTGTCTCCACTACTATTGCCAATACCTTCAACTCTGCATTCACTTACCTCAGCAGTGTTCTCCCCCTGACTTTTTTGATGAAAATGATACTACAGCCCACCACCCCAGCCTTCTGCCCTCGTCTTTCTACCCACCTTTCTACTTTAAAGCCCTCCAGATGCACGAAACCCACAAATATATTAAGAAAGCAATTGCCAATTCTAGAAGTAGTGCTGACTCGCTGGACCTCAAAATACTGCCCCTCACCCTCAGCGATGTCATTGGACCACTCACTAAGATATTCGACCTCTCCCTTTGTCTTGGACAGTTCCCTGACATCTGGAAATCCGCAACTGTGAACTCTGTCCACAAAAGTGGCTCTAAGTCCCTCCATGTGAATTATCGTCCAATCTCCATCCTGCCCCCACTCTCCAAGGCCATTGAATGCATAATAGCTGACCAGCTTATGGAATATCTGGATAAGCATAAAATCCTATGCTCTCAACAGCATGGCTTCAGAAAAGGGCATAACACTACCTCTGCCCTCCTTGAATTCACCAGTGCAACACACAGGTCATTGGCCAATGGTCACCTTGCTGGGTCAGTTTTCATAGATTTAACAAAGACTTTTGATACTGTCCACCATGGTCTTCTGCTAGAGCAGCTCAGGTCAGCTGGCCTCTCCTATGTCTCTTCAGCTTGGTTCAAAAGCTACCGTGATAATTGCTCCCAAAGAGTAAAAATTGCTAAAGTCCTCGCTGATGCAAGACCAGTCTGATCAGGAGTCCCATTCTGGGGACCCTTCTGTTTAGCTTCTTTCTGAACAGCCTTCCACAATCCTGCCCAGAAAAACTCATCCTTTATGCCGTCATCCATGCCACCCATAAGGACTTCCTACCCCTCTAACACAAACTCCAGGATGGATTCACCTCAGTTGAAAGCTGGTTTAACCAGCATAAACTGCTACTAAACTATAAAAAAATTAAGTCTATGCTTTTCTGCAGCACACACAATAAATACAAGCTGCAATCTTTAACCATCACAAACTGCCATGGAGTCGCCCAAGAGCAGGTTCACGCATTAAAATATCTTGGGGTCACCTTAGACAGTCCCCTCTCTAATGGAACCCATATTGACAATGTTGCCAAAGCTGCAAATACCCACCTTGGTCTCCTCTACAGGCATAGACATCACCTTACACCAGATGACTTAAGGGTCACAGTTCAGAGCTCTGTGGTCTCAATTATAGACTATGGACTGATCATTTACGGCTACGCCTCTCAAACAGCTCTTAGGCGCATATCCACGACACTCAACAAAGCCTGCCAGCTCATCACTGACTCACACATACATGGGACATATGCACAATCTGACTGGCTTCAACTCTCAAACCGCATAAAATACCAAACCTGCACTATGGCTAAGAAAATCACCTTGGGTCTTGCGCCACCTGGAGTCCAAGCTCTCCATTGCCCTAGCTGCAAGCTTAGATCCACAAGAGTCTCTGCAACCCAACACTTTCTCGTTCCCCTCTGCCGTACCTCCCAAGGTCAAAGATCCTTCTCCTATAGGGCCCTCAGCTGGATGAATATGCTCAGCAGTGACCTCTCATCTGTGCCAATGCTTGGATAGTTCAGATCCAAACTCCACCTATACCTCACTGCCTCCAGCACTTGTTACTGCCCCAATTAATTGGCTACATTCCCCCCACTCCTTACTGCCTCCGTAACCCACCTCTCCCCTTTCTTAGCTGCCTCTCTAGTCCCCTCCTTGCACTTCCGCTACTCCTTGCCCCCCTTCTTCTTTTCTTTCCTACTTCTCTCTTGTTTTTTTTACTCCAGCACTTCTATCTGTATTTTGACAATGCCTCTGGCTGCACCATCAGTTAGTTTCCCCCCATTGCTCTGTTCTCTTACTAATGCTGCTCTGTGCTCTAGCACCCGTTAGCCCGAATGTACATGACCACATATTTGTACTTGGTGTTATGCTATTTACCTGCCTATGTAACTGAATGTCTTGTGTACTCTATACTGTACCTCCTTTGATGTGGAACCTTTGTAAAAGAGCTTTGGCTCAAAGGTACTTGTAATCCTAGAATAAATGAATAAACAAACAAATAAAAACATAACAATTATAAGTTAACAGAAGCTGTCCAAGTGGATTGTCCTTGTACTGTTACTGTGTATTTCTTTTTTTAACAGCAGTGGGACCAAGGGCAGCACAGCATCAGAGCAGGAATGGACAGACACACACATACACACACACAAACACACACACACACACACACACGTGTACCACAGAATAAGCTACTTTTAAAAAAGAAAATGAGGCAATGGCTTATTTTTTAAACCAGGGGGCCGGCAGCATGGTGGCCATGTCAGGGGAAACCGGGGAGCGGACTGCAGAGCATTGCTGATGGAGATAGAAACATAGAATTTGACATCAGATAAGAACCTCTTGGCCCACCCAGTCTGCCCATTTCCCTACCTACTGGATAAGCTGCAGATCCTAGTTAACCAGCAGCCTACTTCTTCCTACCCCCACCCCCTAGAATGGCCTTATGACTGTCCCATGCATGCTTGAATTCCACCACTGTTTTTGACTCCACAACCTCCTCCAGAAGGCCATTCCATGCATCCACAACCTCTCTGTGAAAAAATACTTCCTAAAATTACCTCTGAGCTGCCCCCACTCTATCTTCAAATTGTGCCCCTTGTTCTTGCACACCTCTTTTTGAAGATGCTACCCTCTTGGACTTTGGTGATTCCCTTGAGGTACTTGAAAGTTTCTATCATGTCCCCCCTCTTCCTCCTTTCCTCGAGGCTATACATATTAAGCTCCTTTAGTCTCTCTTCATATGTCTTCTGGTGCAGACTCTGCACCATTTTAGTTGCCCTCCTCTGGACAGCTTCCATCCTGTCTATGTCTTTGCGGAGATAGGGTCTCCAGAACTGCAAATAGTACTCCAGATCGGGTCTGACCAGTTGTCTG
The DNA here is from genome assembly GCA_016271365.2 of Neoceratodus forsteri. Taxonomy (NCBI): domain Eukaryota; kingdom Metazoa; phylum Chordata; order Ceratodontiformes; family Ceratodontidae; genus Neoceratodus; species Neoceratodus forsteri. The sequence continues at coordinate 108,656,199 of CM028137.1, forward strand.
TACAGAGGGATAATAACTTCCTGTTTTCTACTGGTGATGCCTCTCCCTATGCATCCCAGTATCCCCCCAGCCCTCCTTGCTGCCCTCTCACATTGCTTGCCCACCTTTAGGTTGTCTGATATGACTACCCCCAGGTCCCTTTCCATTTTTGTTGCTGTCAGTATCTCACCCCCCATTGTGTACTCTTCCCCTGGGTTTTTGTTTCCCAGGTGCATTACCTTGCACTTCCTAGCATTGAATCTAAGCTGCCATACATTTGACCATTCCTCTAACCTTGTCAAGTCCTTCTCATCCTTTCCACCCCACCTTGTGCATCAACTCTGTTGCAGATCTTTGTATCATCTGCAAAGAGACATACTTTTCCTTCCAGTCCATCTGCAATGTAACTTATAAAGACATTGAAGAGGACCGGTCCTAATACTGAACCCTGCGGTACCCCACTAGTAACCCCCCTTTCTTCAGAGTGAACTCCATTTACTATTACTCTCTGTGTCCTATTCTCCAGCCAATTCTTTACCCAGGCTGTCATCTTGGGACCCACTCCCAGGCTGGCTAACTTGTATATTAATCTTTTGTGTGGGACTGTGCCAAATGCCTTGTTAAAGTCCAGGTAGGCCATGTCCACTGCCCTTCCCTGATCTACTACTTTGGTCATCCAGTCAAATAAATCTATCAGATTCGTCTGGCATGACCTTCCTGCTGTGAATCCATGCTGCCTTGGGTCCTGTGCCCCTCTGGCCTCTAGATGCTCAACAATTCTTTCCTTCAGAAGTGATTCCATCATTTTCCCTATCACTGAGGTTAAACTAACAGGTCTGTAGTTTCCTGCTTCTGCCTTGCTCACACTTTTGTGAAGGGAATCATCTGCCCTTCTCCAGTCCTCGGTACCACCCCATCCTCCCATGATTTGTTAAAGAGGGTAGTCAGTGGTGTCACTAGTTCTACCCTTAGTTCTTCTAGAATTCTGGGATGAATCCCATCAGGCCCCATTGCTTTGTCCATCTTCAGTTTTAAGACTTCTTTCATAGCCCTTTCTTCTGTAAATGGGCTGGTATCAACTTCTGTATCCAGAGTGTTTCTACTGCTTGTTTTAGGTACCTCCCCCTCTTCATTTGTAAATACTGAGCAAAAATATTTGTTTAGTATCTCTGAGTCCAGTAAGTGTGACCAGCACTAAAGTGACACATCAGGCTGACTTACCTAGATCAGCTGGCTGTTTCTTGTTTGAATGGGGAAAAAAAGTGAGGCAAGCAGCAACAGAGTTTCCCAGATTGGCCACCAGTTTGGGATGAGCTGGTAGAGTGGAAATAAAACAATGGCGGCTTTTAGAAAACTAACGTTCTACCAGCATACTGATTTTTCTTTTGTTTGGAACTGCATTCCTGATTTGGAGCACTTTTTATTACCTGTGCATCAAACTCATTTGATGCACAGGTAATAACCAATCAAAATGCAGGATTTACTCTCCCCATTTTGTAATAGTAAATATTCAGGGAGGTGAAAGGGTCACTGGAGACCAGTTAGGATCTATAGAGACAGACTCAGCAGGCACCATCTGGACAGACTGAGTGGACCAAATAGTCCTTTTCAGCTGATAAATTCTATGTTTCTATGTTTCTAGTAGTAGTAAAACCTTTTTTTTGACAGGATAAGGAACTTTAGGTTGGATTGGACCTATTTTCAAAGCTGTGCTGTTGTGGTTACGTAGTATGCAAAAATGCAATGATACAAAAATACAAATGTAAAAAACTACTGATTACAAAAAATATAAAGGCACACACTAACACCTAGACAAACAAAATTAAAATATTTGTCAAATATGGCTGGCCTGCCAGTGCAGCAGTAGCACTACCGCTCACGATGCCGTTGACCTGGGTTCAGGAATGTGCTTGGGGAGATGGAGGGAAGGCCAGGGGGGAGGAGACGCAAGTGTCCGAGGACCGCTCGCCTTCTCCAGGTAAGGAGGGGGCATTGAGGCTCGGTGCCTGACTGGCCTCTAGCGGAAGCTGGAGGCATGGCATGCAGCAGAGCCAGTCTGAGGGGTTTGGGGAGTGATGGATGTCAGTGATCTGTGCCTTGATGTCTGGGCGCATGTCACACCCAAGAACAGTGGAAAATCCAGCTCTCTGAGTGCCAGGAGACGGAGCACCTGGGGGAAGACCCCACAACTCCCTTCTACCTGTCCTGATGGGGGCCCGACGAAGCAGGAAGGATCTCGGGGTGTACGGGTCCCACCTCATACCCGCCAGGGGGGTATAGACATGGCTTCATGGGGGATTGCCCACTGCTTCTAGGTAAGGCGGATAGCATGGGGCAGACATCAGTGGCGACTCCCGATGGCAAGGGGCTTAGGGAGCAAGGGGGGGAGGGGAGTATAAAGAGCAAGTAAAAAAAAAAAAAATTTGTCAAATATGAAGATTCATATTTAGGGAAAGAGTTGTGGGAACCACTGTTCCATGACTGGGGGAACTTGCTATTTCTGCCCATGCTCTGTTTCCCAGAGAATCATGAGTAGAGTATTTGCCAGCTGCATTCCTTAGCAGCACCATGTTGCTCAGTGGGCAATAAGCAAAGGCCCAGTGCTACTGTATCTGCAGACAATAATATTTGTGGGTTGACAGACCCCACTGAACACCAGGGGAGATTTTTTTTTAATCAAGCTATGCCCACTAGCCACCAGGACCCCTGCAATAGCTGACTGGACTAACAAGGCTAAATTTATTTATTCAGTTTTTTGTTGACCAGAAAATGAGGACTAGGGAATTCTGCCTATTTTCAGCCTCGTACTGGTGGGGGGAGGATACACATGGAAGCCAGCTGAAACTGATCCAGATTATGCTGTTGGTGGTATTTTTAGTGAATGGGGGAAATTTGGCCAGGACACCAGGGAAATTCACCTAATCTTTTCCAGAACTGCCATTGGCAAGGCCATTGGTTTTCAGTTTTTATCAGAAAACCTGGAAAAATTCTGGAATTTGGATTGCCTGCACACTGGTAAAAATAAAGACTTTAATGGAATTTGGCATTTTATACCTCATCCGTAAATCTACAGGACTTGTTCTTCTCTTATAAATGCTTCTTGTACTGTTTTCAATTTGCTTCATTTAATGCTCTGTATATTAAGCCTTCTTTTATTCTGATTATTTATACATATACTAAAAGGATGGCAGTAGATTCCCAATGAAATCTGTAAATAAGGCTTTTAATTATCAGTGCAATTCACAGAATTCCAAGTCTTAAAAATAGAATTTCATTACTTTAAGCACCATAAATCAGTGGCCTTGGCCATGGGGTCTTTAATGTCCACCTTAACAACCCCCAGAACAGGCAGATGGGACCTTGGTTTAACATCTCACCTGAAAGATGACACCTCAGTATGTCAGCACCCCCCTCATGCTGCACTAGAGTGTCAGCATTGGGATTTAACCCCAAATTTCTGGTGTGGGGCTAGAATCCATAGCCTTCCAATCTTCCAGTGTCATAGTCAAATTTTCAACCTGCTGAGTCACTGACTTTATAAAATAATTAATTACATACCACTAGTTCACCATGGAGTACATGTATTTTTAAACTGGCAGCAATGGGTGTGTGACAGGGTTGAATAAGACCCTGACCCATTTGTTATGCAGAAAGAGTTAAATGCAAGGATCTGTTCTGTCCTCTCTTTTTCTGTCTCTTGTCTGTCTGGTTGGCTAACCAAATGATCTCGTGAGACATAGGAACTAATTAATCCAAAGGTTTTGAGGTTCTCCACCTCTCGCTATCTCTCTACCTTCACTTGCTGTTTCTGTGTTTTCTTTCCCCTTGCATATTTGCATTTATACAAATGTATGTGAGTTTTTGTGTGAAACTGTAAGTGATACTGGGATCTCTTAGTTTGAAGCTGTATATAGTTATACTGTAGAAATTATTGCAAAAAGCTATTTGGAATTTAGGGGTTAACCTTGACATGCAGCACAAACTCTTCTGCAGAGTTGTCAACAAGAGGCCAGTTCTGAGCCATCATGTTCTATTTTGTTACACCTGCAAGGAAAGAAACTTACAACATTCTGTTTTTTTAATGAGCTCAGGAGGCAGAAAGAAGAGCAGTAATGCTTTTGCTAGAGTGAGAGAAAGATTGAGAAACTGAAATTTTGAATTAGAGATATCATCAGAGGAAGGATTATATTTTCTGTGTTTGTACTGCCTTTATAAATAGTCATACTGAACAATTTCATTTTTTATTTTACTGTTGTTGAAAAAAATAAAATGCTACTTGTGAATTTTACAACTGCTTTTGGTTTTCCTATGCTTCCTGATCTATGCTTCAATGACAGATGGTGTCAGCCTAAGTGGGATTTATGCCGTGTAAACTTTAAGCCTGGAGTTTTGTGCATGGGTGCTGGACCTGGTACCAGGGAAGCATATCAGAAAGGTATGGATTCTGCAGCAGCAAGCCCAGGAGTCATTAATGAAAATTGGTTAAAGGACTGAAAACAGAGGGTAATAGTAAACGGAACCTGATCAGAGGAAAGGGAGGTAACCAGTGGGGTACCTTAAGGGTCAGTTTGGGAGCCAGTCCTCTTTATTGTCTTCATCGGTGACATTACAGATGGGATGGAGGGATGGCTTGCCTGTTTGTGGATGACACCAAGATCTGGAACAAGGTGGATACCCTGGAGAGTGTGTAAAGGATGAGAAAGGACCTGGAATGGTTGGAGAGATAGTCAGATGCATGGCAACTAAGGTTTAATGCAAAGAAATGCAAAATCATGCACATGGGGAGCAGGAACTCTGGAGCAAGCTACAGGTTGGGGGAGAGCTGCAGTTACTGAGGAAGAGAGGGACTTAGGGGTCATAATCACAGACAACCTGAAGGCCACAAGGCAGATGACCAAGGTGGTGGGGAAGGTCACTGGGATGTTGGAGTGCATTGGAAAGGGAATCACAAGCCAAAGGAGAGAGGTGATAGTTCCATTGTACAGGACCCTGTTGAGGCCTCACCTTGAGTACTGTGTCCAGTTCTGGAGGCTACATTTTCATAAGGACATTGACAAAATAGAGATGGTGCAGAGGAGGGTGACCAAAATGGTGAAGGGTCTACATCACAGACCTTATGAGGAAAGAGACAGAGACCTCAATTTGTACACACTGGAGCAAAAGAGGGAGAGAGGTGACATGATAGAAATCTTCAAATACCTACATAGATACATAGACAGTGTCAGCAGATAAGGGCCTATGGCCCACCCAGTCTGCCCATTTGAGCTTGTAATTTCAGTTTATGCTTTCCTAGAAGTCTGTTGCTCCTTACCCCTGACCTTCAGAATTCCTTTATGTCTATCCCATGCATTCATAAATCCCGTGACTGTTTGAGCCCCCACCACTTCCTCTGGCAGGGTGTTCCACTTGTCCACCACCCGTTCTTTGAAGAAATTCTTCCTCACGTTTCCTCTGAATCATCCTCCCTCCAACTTCATCCCATGCCCTCTAGTCCTGCAACATCTTTTTCACTTAGAAATAGTGTATTCCTGCATCCTGTTCCTCCCTGTAAGACACTTGTATGTCTCTATCATATCCCCTCTCTCCCTCTCTTCTCCTTCAGGGAGTACATATTCAGTTCCTTTAACCTGTCCTCATAGGACTTGTGATGCAATCCATGTATCATCCTTGTTGCCCTCCTCTGAACCTTCTCTACCCTGTCTATGTCCTTATGTAGGTAAGGTCTCCAGAACTGTACACTGTACTCCAGGTGGGGCCTCACTAGTGTCTTGTATAGTGGAATTATGGCCTCCCTTTTCCTGCTGGTGATGCCCCTGCCTATGCATCCCAGCATCCTATTTGCTTTACCTGCTGCCTTGTCACACTGTTTCCCCTACCTTGAGGTCATCAGAGATGATAAACCCAAGATCCCTTTCCTGCTTAGTACATGCTATATCCTCACCCCCAAACTGATATATTGTGCCAGGGTTTTTGTGCCCCATATGCATTATCTTGCACTTCTTTACACTGAATTTCAATGCCAAAACCCTGACCATTCTTCAAGGGAAAGAAAAAGGTGGAAAGTGACAACAAATTCCAGTTTAAAAGTAGTGCCAGAACAAGAGGGCATGATATAAGACTGATGGGTGGCCACATAAGGGGTAATGTCAAGAAGTTCTTTTTCATAGAGAGGGTGGTGGATGCATGAAATAGCCTGCCCCCGGGAAGTGGTGGCCTCCCATATGGTGGCAGGCTTCAAACATGCATGTGACAGGAATAAAGGAATATTAGAGATGGAAATAAAAAGCTAAAGCTAGTAATCCCATAGGGACACTGGCCACTTCATCAGCTAGCATAAATGGCAGACTGGATGGGCATGGCTGCCCTTATCTGCCAACAGTATCTATGTATCTATGTATTGCCAGAAATATGGCTGCCAAACTAGCAAAGATGGAAATCCATGCTGAGACTATACAGCCAGAAACAGCACTGGGAAAAAAAGAACAGGCAGTGAAAGACCCTGAAAGCCTAATTGCCTTTTTCAAATGGTGGGCATTGTAACAGAATGAGATGGAAAAACAGAGAAGAGAAGAAATGCAGCAACTTGAGAAGCAGAGAAAACAAGAAATGCAGCAACTCGAGAAGCAAACAAGAGAAGAGATGCAGTGACGGATGGAGGCCTTGCAAGTTATCAAAACAGAGGATCTGGCACTGGTCCAGCAGAGCAAGAAGACATAAACAACTTAAAAGACATTAAACTTACAAAACAGTGTCTCTCGGATGATATCAAAGCATACCTGACAACTTTTGAAAAGGTTGCCGGAGCCTGCCAGTGGCTAAAGCAGCAATGAGGAATCAGACTGGTACTTTACCTGACAGGTAAAGCTGAACTTGCCTACAGCAGTGTGGGCACTGCACAGTCAGAAACTATGACCTTGTGAAAAGAGAAATGCTGAAAAGACGCAACATCTTAGGACAGACCTACAGGCAAAGATTCTGGTCCCTGAAGTACAACTCATTTGATAACCCTCGAGAAGCCTTCATCCAACTCAGAGAACTCCTTAGTAAATGACTCCAACTAGAGGGCAAAACAATAACACAGATCATTGACATATTTGCTATGGAGTAATTCATCAACATCATGCCTACAGATGTGCAGCTTTGGGTGAAAGAACACTGACCAGAAAGTGGGGAAAAGGCCATTTTTTTGGCCATGGACATCAGATGGCCAGGCAGACCATACAGCAGTAAGGTAATATACAAGACCCTCTTTTTGCCTATTTAACTCCAGATCAGATAAAAACTCTGGTTGGGGTAACAAATCTGCATCCAAAGACTATTTGCTATAACTGTAACAAGCCAGGCCATATCACAAGAAACTGCCATAAAAACAAGGAAGCTAATACTGAAGCAGATTTGGCCTCATCAAATTGGCACAAGTATTTAACAGATGTCAAGATGGGAGATAAGACTGTAAAAGCACTTACTGATTCTGGAAGCAGACAGACCCTAGTGCATGTTGAAGTGCTGGGAAAACAGTATGTAAAAGGACCAGATGTTGGTGTCATTTGCATCCATGGGGACACATGATATTATCCTACCACACAAGTGACCCTGAATATTAATGGGGTGTCACACAAAATGAAAGTGGGGGTAGTACCCAAATTATCTGTACCAGTGATTACTGGAAATGACTGTCCAGGGTTTACTGAGTTAATCCCAGGGAAACTGAACCCTGGAAATTTCAACAGCAATGGTAACAAGAGCACAGGCAAAGAAAATCTCAGATGATGGGGACACTTTTCCTTTTGATGACTTTGATGCGGACTTGTTTGAACCCAGTTTTGAGATCCAGATGTCCAGAAAAGAAAGAAGATGCCTGAAACAACAGTGGCAATAAAAGACTGATGGACATAAGGGGTTAAAATATGAAAATGCTGACGCTAAACTGATAACTGATTGTGATTTTGTTTCAGAGCAAACTAATGATGCTTCTCTCCAAGGTTATTTTAAGCAGCTGGGGGTGAAACAAAAACAGGGTGAACCAATGTTTAAAAAATGTAATGGGTTACTGTCCTGAGTTTGCGTTAAACCTCAGACACAGGAACAGATAGAACAATCGGTTATACCAGAAAAGTATAGAACTGAGTTGTTACAAATAGAACATGATAGTCCTATGGTTGGCCACTAAGGGAGGGATCACACCCTTGCCAGATTACAGTACAGATTTTACTGGACTGGAATACATGAAGATGTTGCTACCTATTGCAGTTCTTATGCTGAGTGTCAGAAAGTAGCCCCAGTGACTAAGGAAAACAAGGTGCCACTGGTGCCCCTATCCTTGATAGATGTGCCTTTTGAAAGAATTGCAATGAACGTGATTGGCCCTTTAGACAAAAGTAAAAAGGGAAATCAATTAATTCTGGTAATATGTGACTGTACTACTCGATGCCCAGAAACAGCTCCAATGCGTACTGTCACAGCTCCAAAAGTGGCAGCAGAGCTTGCCAAAATTTTCAGCAGGGTGGGCACACCTAAAGAAATTATTACTGATCAGGAAAGTAATTTTGGTGCTGCATTACGGAAGGAGCTGTACTAACTACTAGGTATCACTGCCATAAGGACCTCCCCCATCACTCTCAGACAGATGTTCTTGTTGAGTGTTTTAACCAGACCCTAAAATGCATGTTATAAAAAGGTTTGTAAAAGGGGAAGGGAAAGATTGGGACAATACTTACTTTGCCTGCGTTTTGCTTACAGAGAAGTGCCACAAGCCTCAACAGGTTTATCGCCATTTGAAATGCTGTATGGTAGACAACCTAGAGGGCCATTAGATGTAATAAAAGAAACATGGGAAGATAACTCCACTCAGAAAAATTCTATTACATCTTACATGTGTGCCCTGAGAATAAAAGTAGCAAAATATGTTGAAATTGCCCATAGTAATCAGGAAGAGGTCCACAACCAACAGAAGGCGTATTATGACCATGGGGTAAAAGAAGAAGTTTTTGAGCCAGGTGAAGAGGTCTTGTTACTATTACTCATTACAGAATATAAACTATTAATGAAGTAGCACATGCCTTATAAAGTATTTAGATGTACTGGCACAGTTAACTATGAAATTAAGGCCCCTGATAGGAAAAATTGTATCAAGATATGCCACTGCAAACTTTTTGAAGAAATGGATAGAAAAAACACCAAAGGCTGCTTTGCTAGTTTTACCAGAAACTGATAAAGAAGATAGTGATATAGCTAACGACAGACTGGAGCAAACTGCAACTGCTGATCCTGTAAAGGTATATGTTTTGTTAATCTCCAACAAACCACAGAAATTTGTATCTTACTAAAGACATTTAACAATACTCTTACCACAGTGCCAGGCAGAGCAAAAGGGGTCAAGCACATAATAGTGACAGGGAATGCTTGCCCTATCAGACAAAAGAAATACAGATTACCAAAGCGGTTAAGAGAAGATGTGGTTAAGGAAATACAAAAAATGAAAGTACTGGATATCATAGAAGAGCTGAGAATTGCTTGGTCATCACCAGTGGTGATTGTAAATAAAAAAAGGGGGGGCTGTAAAAATCTGACTTGATTTGAGGAAACTTAATCAAGTGTCTGAATTTGACAATTATCCTATGCCCCGGATAGATGATTTGGTGGACAGATTGGGAAGTGCCAAATACATCAGTATCCTCAATCTCACCAAGGGTTACCGACAGATCCCTCTAGCTAAAGAATCCAGAGACAAAGCTACATTTGCAACCCCTGTTGGATTCTATCAGTTCACCACCATGCCATTTGATTTACATGGTGCACCTGCTATATTTCAGCAGCAGATGGATGTGATTTTATCCCCTCACACTGTCTATTGTGATGTGTACCTAGATGATGTTGTGGTGTACAGTCTAGACCAGGAAAGCCACTTTGAACACCTACGAGCAGTTATCCAAGCTATCAAAAATGCAGGTCTGATAATTAATCCTACCAAATGTGCATTGGGCATACAGGAAACCAGATATTTGGGATATGTTTTGTGAAATGGAGAAGTAAAGCCAGAGATTTCTAAGATAGAAGCAGTAGCTAACAGTCCTATCCCTAAAATGAAGAAACATGTTAGGTAATTTTTAGGGTGTCTGGTTACTATCGGAGATTTTTTCCCAACATTGCCCATTTAGCTACTCCCCTCATTGAAGTCATGAAGAAATGGTTCCCAAATAATGTGTAATGGTCCCTAGAGTATGATGAAGCTTTTTGGGCCATCAAGGCTGCATTATGTTCAGCCCCTGTTTTATGAAGCCCAGACTATGAGAAACAATTTTTGTTACCGACAGATGCATCAGAGATTGACCTAGGTGTAGTCTTGAGAGTCAAAATATAGATGGGATGGAGCATCCCATTCCATATATCAGTAGGAAATTGCATGAGAGAGAGAGAGAGAGAGAGAGAAAATGTACTCCACCATTGAAAAGGAATGTCTTGTGGCAAAGTTGGCCATTGAGCCCCTTAAGTTTTATTTGCTAGGAGCTTACTTTGTACTTCTAACCGATCAATAATTCTCTCTGTTGGCTTAGCCAAATGAAGGCTAACAATTCCCGAATCACAAGGTGGTACCTGACACTGCAGCCTTTTAAATTCAAAGTGATACATAAATCTGGAAAAGAGAATGTCAATGCTGATTTTCTGTGAAGATATGGAGCAGTGACTGAGAATTCAGAAGGCTGAAAAAATAAAGAGTGAGTTTAAACTTCACTGTTTACTATACTGTACATGCACTGAACTGTGCATGTTATAAGCTAGTGTTAGAAGAGTATTAATAGAAGATTTTGGAAACCTGTTTTTAAAACAGGTTTCCTCTTAAAGATGGGGGTATGTGACAGGGTTGAATAAGACCCTGTCCCATTTTTTACACAGAAAGAGTTAAACACAATGGTCTATTCTGTCCTCTCCTTTTCTGTCTCTTGTCTGTCTGGTTGGCTGACCAAATGCTCTCGTGAGACCTAGGAACTGATCACTCTGATGGTCTCGCAATTCTCCGCCTCTTGCTATCTCTCTCTGCTTTCACTTGCTGGTTCTGTCTTTTCTTTCCCCTTGCTTATTTGCATTTATAGAAATGTATGTGAGTTTTTGTTTGAAACTGTAAGTGATACTGGGATCCCTTAGTTTGAAACTGTATATAGTTATACTGTTTAAATGATTGCAAAAAGCTATTTGGAATTTAGGGGGTTAACCTTGACATGCAACACATACTCTTTTGCAGAGTTATCAACAAGAGGCCAGTTCTGGGACATCATGTTCTATTTTGTTGCACCTGCAAGGAAAGAAACTTACAAAGTTTTGGTCTCTTAACGAGCTCAGGAGGCAGAAATAAGAGTAGTAATGCTTTTGCTAGAGTGAGAGAAAGACTGAGAAACTGAAACTTTGAATTAAGAGATATCCTCAGAGGAAGGACTTTGTTTTCTGTGTTTGTACTGTATTTGTAAAAAAATTATACTGAACAATTTTATTTTTTATTTTACAGTTGTTGAAAAAAATAAGTGGCTATACAACTGCTCCTGGTTTTCCTATGCTTCCTGATCTATGCCTCAATGACAGGGTGCTGAAGGGAGTCTATGCTACCCCCAAAACTGTTTGTTTCTTTATTTCTTCTCTCCCCTTGTTACTTTAGATTCTATTTCTTCCTTCCTTTCTTTCTTATTTTCTAGTTTCGCTACTTCTGTGTTGTGCTCAGCTCTTCCATTTCTGAGCTGGTTCTCTACCTTTAACAATGCTGTTGTGCATTAATTGATCTAGTTCTCTTTTTATCTTGCAGGTCAGGTAGCACAGCAACTTTGAATGTAACCTCACAGCTGCTTTCCTCTAATCGATCGAGTTGGAAGCTGTATTTTTTCAACTTAAACTTACAGAAACTGCTGTATGTCAAATCAGTAATTTGAGTCTGCTACCAACCCTCAAGTGCCTCCCTCCGCTATCCGCTAGTTCACTGAAATGAAATGGAGTGCCTGACATGAGCATGGAAGCCCATACACTATAAAAGACAATGGGCTCTATGCATCAAAGCGTGTGAAAATGCAGTGTGCAGCTACTCGGCATGCAAGGAAAACATGATGTGTGCTATTCATGAATGGGTGGGTTGGTTCTGCAGATACTGGAGGCAGGACCACAGAGGATGTGTAATTGCCTGTGAAGCCCACACAGGATGGGCTAAGGATATGCGGACCCTCCCTTTGATCCCAACATATAAGGTCATGCGGACATACCATGTGCAGATTTGTGGAAATTAATAGTGTGATAGTACACAATACAGAGGCAATACCAGGACCACAGAGGACCCCACACCACAATCCATGACACCCAAGGGGGCAGCACAGGGAGGCAAGCAGTATCATGGTTGTGTCTGCACCTGAGGTGGCGCATGGCCCTGTGCGCCAACTTCACCTGTGGCCAGGTGGCAGCAGTGGTCTCTGACATAAGGAACCACTACGGTACATTGTATGGGGTGCAATCCCTGTCTACGGCCCTGGAGGTCAAGGCATGCCAGTGGCTTGATATACAGGCCAGCATGAATTCTACTGGTCCAGAGTTATGGACACTGGCAGCCATCAAATGTAAGTGGCATGACCTGTGCATAGCAGTGAGAAAGAAGCTCATCGTGGGCATATGGGCACACCAGGGAATGGGTGAAGGACCACCCAGCATCAACACTACACTGACCCCAGTAGAGAGGATGGTCTCAAACCCTCTCACAGAGGTCTGTCTCCACAGGAAGATGGAAGACATTGACACCCTGGAAGGTACATCGACATAATCAGGGGCTGGTGACTAGAGGAAATGTACTCCATGCATGTACTAACTGCTGTTTGTCCCACCCCACAGACCCTGTCACAGAGGGATGCACATCCACAGGCATACCAGCTCCCTGCTGGAACAACACGGCACATCAGGTCAGAGGTGGTGACTACCCGGAGGGAAGATGATGGCACAGGTGTGACACCGGTGTGCACGCACCACAGACACCAGCAGCCTAGATGGCACTGGCACAGCTGTATTAACATCCCTGTGTCACCCACAGGTACTAAGCTGGACATCAAGACACAGCTGGGAAATAGACAAGGACAGCACAGAGGTGTGGTTGCCTGAGGGGACAGAGAAGCTGGATGAGGTGGTAGACAGAGGGGGCTACACCCTGGAGAGGCGGCACACCCCATGCAGACAGGCAAGTCCCACAGAGTACAGGCCAGTGGGCATGACTGACAGAGGTGGGCCAGAACTGGCAAGCCAAGCCACCACAAGCACGGGCAGGACACTATCAAGAAGCCCTGTGGACAGTGGGGACAAGGGCTCGGCAGCACAGGCCGAGGCCTGGCCACAGTCAGTGCACACCAGAGGACTCATGGGGACATACTGTGCAGAGTTGCATCAGCGGGAGCAGAACAGGCTGGAGGCACAGAACAGCAATACAGAGGTGCTTTTAGGTCTGACCGAGGAGGTGCGGGCCATGCAGAGTGGTATTGGCAGGCTGGGTGATCTCCTGTGTCAGCTAGTTGACCACCAGGTTGCAGGTACAGCAACAGTCAGCCACCCCACCGCACTGTATGTGTGAGTCCCCCCTGGATGCGGGCAGCACATTATCCTCTGACTGGTACTTGGACAGCCCACCCTGTGACATGTACAGAACCCTTGAGGCAGGGACCCACGGTGCATGCATAGACCACAGCCAAACACCTGGAACACAGTGCACAGACACAAAGAAACATGATACAGCCCCCCCTCCAGATGCCTCCCATGAACACATAGGTATTTGTGGCACCACACCTGAGGAGGGGACAGAGGAGCAGCAAATGGGGCCAACATCCACAGCTGTGTGTCCTAGTGGTGATGCACATACACAGGGGTCAGCACGGAGACAAGGCACATGGTCATCTGCATATAGAAACATAGAAGCTGATGCAGATAAGGACCACTTGACCCACCCAGTCTCCCCAGATTTCTCTACTTTCAGTTCAACCACAGACCCTTTTTGTCTCCAGCCAGCACCCTCCTCCCCTTGTTTTTATGATTACTTTGTGTCTCTCCCATGCAATCTTAAATCCAGAGCATGGCTACTGAAAAAGCCCTATGATAGAACAGGGCAGTAACACTGAACACACATGACATACATGTATAGCACAAGCACTGGGTGTCCCCACCCTGCACAGTACACACCCTACACTGCCATGCACAACACACCACTTCCCAGACACACACCGAGCATACAAACACACTGCACAGCTCACCACACCACACACACATGCAACCATGATTCCATGCAACACCACACACATTTGATTGATTTTGATTGATTGATTCTTCATTTATAAAAAAGTGCCCTCTGAAACCAAGGCACTTGTACAATTAAACAGAACAAACATCACAATTAAACCCATCACAACATCAGAATTAAGATTAAAACATTAGACAATGATTATAAAATTAAACAAATCATGGGCAGCTAAAATAAATATAAATAATCAACAGTTTTAACCAAATTCAGGGTAGGCTAAGCTAAATAGATGTGTTTCACATGGGGGTGAAGGAGACACACCAGCACAGTGTCAGAGACCCCTCACCCCCCACATAGCTATACTTCACCCCACACAGGTGTGTACTCCATGCTGTGCAGTGCCACATGCCACCCTACAGTAAACACACTCCCCAGGAGGCCCCTCCACCACTGCACTACCACCCCCTATGCAAGCTGACCCCCAGAATCACCCCCACCCCCAGCAAGGTGTAGAACCCCGACCATAGTGCCCCCCCCACACAGGTGCACTCAGTGTGTGTCATCATCATTATGTACCAGCAGCCCCCTCCATCTACCACCCACACATGCCCCACCACCATGCTGTCCACATGTGCTATGCACACTGCTGCTCCACAACATGGGCAGTAACCCAACAGGGGGTGGCGTACTTGTCCCATGTCTGTACTGTCCAGTACTCTGTCGATGGCCATCCCTACAGGTGGAATGTTCCTGGTACAAGGGCATCATGTGCTGCATGACCGCTAGTGTCTCCCATCCTGCGCCAGGATGCCCATCATCCACCTCTGTGGTGCACATGACTGAGGGTTCACTGGCACGGATACATGTTATTGCATGGTGATATTATGAAGCATGGCACATGCAGTGAACACCTTGCACATCTTTCCCGGTGACAGCAACATCATTCCACCTGTATGGTCCAGACACCAGAACTTCATCATCAGCAGGCTGAACATCCTCTTAATGACAGACTGTATCTTCTTGTGGGCATTGTTGTACACCACCTCTGCAGCACTGTGTGGATCCAGATATGGTGTCATCAGGTATGGCCTCAGTGGGGTATCTGCTGTCACCTATGCAGGGGACAATAATAAAACACAATCAGGTGCTGTTGCCATGGGAACACATTGTGCCGCACAAGGTGCTACTGTATACTCACCTAACGCTATCCCCTCAATGCGTCCATCACTAAGAAGGTCACCGAGCCATGAGTCATCCAGTATGTATGAGTCGTGGCAGGATCCAGGGTATTTGGCACACACACTTGCGAATGTGCCCTCAGCGTCACACACAACCTGACAGTTCACATTATGGAACCCCTTTGGGCTCCTGTATGTTTGGATAATGACACAGTCCCTATATGTGTGCAGTCTATTGTGCTGATAACATTTGGCATGCCACATAAGGCATAGAATGCCTGTTTCATGGCACAGACAGTGGCCTCAGATGTGGGGAACTGAATCTGAACCCACACATGGCCCAGCAGGGCATCTGTAACTTATGCCAGGGCCCTTGACACAGAAGACTGTCTGATGCTGACAACATCATCGAACACCCTCTGGAATGACCCTGTGGCATAATATGAAAATGCACATAGCACCTTGGTCTCCACTGTGATTGCCCTGTTCCACCTTGTCCATGCTGCAACAGTGTGATGAATTATGTTGCTCACTTGTATTGTGGCCCAGTCCATTCTGAAGTGCTCTATGCAATGTGTGTCCTGCAGTGTTCATGCATACAGCCATGAGCGAAATACATGTAGACATGGCCTCTGCATCCCCTGCCACTCCTGCTCCACATCCCACAGGAGAACATTCATTAGTATGCCTGGGCACATCCTGTCACACCCCTATGGATACCTGTCTTCCTTTGCATACCCTGACTGTGGCTCTTTATGTGTGCCTGATCACTCATATGTTCCTTTAAGTATATGTGTGTGTGTGTGTGTGTGTGTGTGTGTGTGTGTGTGTGTGTGTGTGTGCCCACTGTGCACGCTGACAGCACAGTGTCCTGGTGTCACAAGCACACACTGACCGACAAGTGATATAGTTGCCATGGTAGCTACAGCCGCTCGTTTGTACCAAAATGCTCCACAGGTTGGGTGGAGGAGAAAATACCCCATGGATCTCTTGTGCATGTCAGAAGATTGCTACCTGGATGGCCTCAATAGGGGACATCTGTGGCAGCTGACTGTGCCTGTCCGGGTGAGTACCATGACTACGGTGTGGGGGTGGGTCAGTGCTGCAGCCATGGTAACCCGTGTAACTGACAGCTGTGCTTTCATTTCTGTGTCATGCAGGATCGAATTGGGATGCCAGACAGGATGGTGCTCACGAGGATAGAGCAGCAGGATGGGACTACCTGTGAGGTGGTTACACCCCCGGGAAGGAGGCATTGGAGGAGGCAGGACCCTTACTTCCTCACACTGAGGGCTGGAACCGAGGATATATGGTACAAGGCAGATAACAGGGAGAAGTAGCAATTTGAGGTGCTCTCACAGGTAGGTGTTTCATCCTGTATCGCACATGTGCACATTCATATTGCCTGTTGATGCCATCTCATGGCTTCTGCTCATGCCAGCCCTCCATTTGCTTTCTTATTGTTACAGAGGGCCACTAAGATGTCTTGTGCTGGTGCCATGCCCCTGGACAGCAACAATCCCTCCTGGGGACAGTGGGGAATCTGAGAAGAGGAGGAGGAGGGGGTTGATTAGAGTACTGCCTCCATACAGTACAGCCCATCGAGGATGCATGCTGTAACGTCTTCGGTGACATCCTCATGCATGAACGTGGACTAGGTACAGTTGTTGATGCCTGCACATTTGTTTGTTATATCCCTTGTATGTGGCCACCCGTTGGCCGGGCCTTGTGATTCCTGTGGCTTTGATGTGTTTTGTGTTTTCAATCTATATATTGTTTAAGCAATATGCCATGAGAGGGTGTGGATGATGGCAGGATTTACCCATGCCTGGTTTGGTTCTGTCACGAGGCCATTGGCTGAGTGAGTGAAGCAGTCCAGAAGTGGGTAAATCCTACCATCACCCACACCCTCAAGGGGCATATTGTGATTATACAATGGGCAGAAAGTGAAGGATTACACAAAAATATTAAAACATTTTTAAAAAGTACCTTTTTATTGATTTTTTTGTGTGGTATCTTTTCTCTGTGTACTGTATAGTCCCATGTTGCTAGGTCAGATATGTTTGTACAAGGGGTATTGCCCACCTGGTTTTGGAACCCTTATCCCACAGTCACACACACACAGACAGTAGTGTGATGTTTGTGTGCTTTAACAGAAAGTCAGCTACACTTTAGTTTTTTTCTTGCAGACAGCCTGTCACTTATTATTTCAGCTACATTCACACAGCTAGGTGTGAGCGCTGAGGTTGCGTTATCTGCTTCCAGGTTTCAGTTCAGTTTAACGGTTCTGGCTTGCCTTCAGCAGTTGGGAGCTGCTAATGTTTTTCGTATTTATTTATTTATTGTTTTGGTGCTTGTGACAGTAACAAGGGGCATATGTGTACCTGCGAAGTAGCGATGTCTGAGGATGGAAACAGAGCTCATACATAACAAGCATTTGCAGGTAACACAGCTCCAGTTCTTTGGCTGCGATTCATGCAAGTTTTAATCATTTTTTTTATTAATAGACACATTTTTTCTCAGGATGTATCTTTGTATACGATGTGATGGCGTGTGGTTGGGGGACAGTTTGTGGACCTCTTTCATTGCTGCTGCTGTGCTCTGGCCGCAGACTGCTGACTGGAACTGGTGTTCAAGAAGAAAGCTGAGGCAGCGGGTGAGAAGTTTTGTTATTGGAGAGGTCGGAGTAATACTGACTGGGCATTAGATGAGGTTGACTGGCACTTCTACCCATGGGGTGATGGTACAATTTACACGTTGTAAATCATGCCAGCCAGCCAATCAGGAGCGAGGATTTTAGGTACCCATTGTATAACGTTGGATACCTGTGTGGCTCATTGACTCCTGCAAGGTGGTGCACCCGCTGCTTTGGGTGAGTGGTCTGGAAGGCCAAGGGAGGGTGGCTGGGGGCATACATTTGGGCCTCCATGTGGGCATGGTGGTGTGTGCTTTGCACATGGGGGGGAACGTGTGTGGTGGTGTCCCATCTGTGTGGCCTTTGTGGGGTGGTGGATGTTCCCATGGCGGGGCCCTTCTTGCACATATGCCTGCCTCTCACCTCATTGCCATGGCATGTACCTGTAAGGGTGGTGGGCCTTGGTCAGGGATAGGGCATCACCACTGGTGGCATACACACAGGTGGCCATTAGCCTACAGATCATACTAACTGCCACCTTGTTCATGGCTGTCCACGGTCCATGGATGTCCCACCTTGCATGCATCTGTGCAACTTTACATACTGATGCGTCCCAGACACACTTTGTATAGGGGGCTGGGGTGGACCCATGTAGTGGTGCCAGGGCAGTCCATGTTGCACAAGGGTGGTCATGAGGTATGGCGGTCCAGTGTTCCCAAAGCCATCACGTCCACAGTGTCTCTCTCTATTGTGGGGGCCCATGGCCACTCTTCGCACAGTCACTTATGACAGCCCTCCAGCAGTCGTAGGTTTCCATGCCTCCACTAACATGCCTGGTTGTTTAACCAGGCTTCATGCATGCACATTGAAGGCTGCTGTACACACCACTATATGGTCATGCCCCCCACATATGTGCATCATGCAGCAGACATGCCTCTGCAAATGGCGGCCTGTGCATGCCAGTGCATGCACTTCGTGCATGCCTCCCAGGCATGCTGTGTGTGCTGAACTAGCATATGCCCTTATGCACACATGTTGCATGCCAGGGGCAGTACATGTACCACTGATCCACAGAGCCCAATGTGTGGGCATCCATACACAGACAAGCCTGTGTCTTTGCTCTCAAGGTCCCTGGTTGCCTCAGAAACCTCTGGATGCAGACACAGGGTTGTTATGTGTGATCTGTATCCCACCCCCACCAGGGTGAGGCTGAGAACTGGAAGTAGTTCCTATCCCTCTATTCCTAGTAAAAAATAAGTAGATAACAAATAGAAACTTATTAAGCATAACAGTTTTACTACTGAAACTTGCAATTAGGCTGCCCTGAAGGCCCAGTGGCAGGGAATTACACTGTCTCACAGGTGACATGGGTTCTGAAGTGGAGCTGAGTCACCATTTTGGGGTTATGCCTGGCCATGATAGCTGCCATTGGCAGTGAGCCTCAGCTGGGGAGGGTTTCTAGTGAGTTCTGGAGCCACTGAGACCCCTACAGCTGGGTCAGGGAGCTTGCCTCTCAGTGTAAGGGTGCAGTGATGTCAAGGCTGGTGGAGGCATGGCCAATGTCAGTCAGAGTGGAGGGTGGGATTGGGATGAGGAAGCAAACCCTCCCTACCATCTCCATGAAGGCTCATAGAGCCTGAATGGGGTATATCCCTGAAACTACGACTGAGAGGGGAGAAAACAATAGATTGAAAAAAACACTTGCAAGCAGACATTACTTCCCTTGGCCCGTACTTGCTCATTGGTCCCATTTTATGTTTGCTTGCAAAGCATGCAAACATATTGGTATGTGTCTGAATTGCAATAGGATTTTTGGGTATGCACCCCTCCTCCAACCATCACAGCTTCAGAATACTGAATCTCTTTGCTAATGCCACCCATTATCTGCCTTTCTCTTCCTTTTCCCTTTGCAGTCCTTGTCCAATCACAAGCCTGGAAAATGCAAAGTAGAGGGTTTTCTTGTGCAATTCCTAATTTCTGTTAGAAATCGTACCCCTGTTTTTCATTCAACGTATGCGCTACTGCTTACTTTTTTCATATGTGCTGCTGTTTAGTGCTTAGTTTCTCAGGAAATGGCAGAGATGTTGCATTACCCATATAATTTGCGTACCCATGATACAATCCTTAAAACTCATGGAATTGATGTACTCTCATATATTGGTAAAAAGTAAGTAAAACATGTTCTAGCATGTTCCTTCACTCATTGATCAGTTTAAATAAGAACGGTGGTACTCTGTGTACCTATGTTTTGAACATTTATATTAAAGTAGGAAGGAAGGAAGGAAGGAAGGAAGGAAGGAAGGAAGGAAGGAAGGCTCAGCACATATACACCAAGTTACCCTATTCTTGGAATCAGTCTGATTATGCTGCCTTGCAAAGCATATGAATAAACTGGCATCAGTCTGTACTATATGAACACTTTTGGGGTGTGCCCCATCTTTACCTATCACAGCATCAAAAAACTGAATTTCCTCAACAGTTTTGCCCATTCTGTGCCTTTTTTCCTCCTTTCCCCTTTGAAGTCTTTGCCCTACTAAACTGTTATGAGTGGACCTCTTCATTTCCGAGTCATGACAATTATACTATTACTCATGTTATTAATTTGTTCATTTTACGTGCTGTGCTATCTATGCCCATTAACTACACAGTGAATACAAGCAAGCAAACATTTGGCTTTGCCAGCTAATGCATGTTATATACAGCTGTTCTCCTCCGCTGCCAACTGTCCAGTCCTTGGGGTGAGGACGTACCCCCTTGGCTGTGCTCCCACTCCCATCTGCTGCTAATGCCACCACCTTGCCATGGAACTCCATGGTGCTGGACACAAGAGCAATGCCAATGATCATCTTGATGGCCTTGTCATTTTTTTCCTCTAGCTTTTTTTTTTCTCCCTCCCACTTCCTTACCTCCCTGTAGCAGCTGGTAGTGATCACAGTTGACAGTACATGTGCACAGACAACCTCCTGTGGGTGGGTTAGCTGCCTGGTTCTCTACAGGTGCTGATGCAGCACCATAAGCTGGTGAACTCCTTCCCCACTGTTAGTGTTACCGAGCAATAGTGTCTGTTAGCCTCCCTAACCACTCAGCTAGCTCACAAGTCTGCTCGTCAGCCTGGGTGGGAACCTGGCATGGTAGCTCAAAGCCCTGCTGTTGGGCCACTGAGTGGCCCAATTGTGCCCTTATTTCCTTCAACCTTAACCTAGCTTGGTTAGGCAGTACCCCAACAGCGAAGCACCAGAATTTGCTTTTAGCATTTGCGGTTGTAAATGCAGAGCTTTCAGATTCTGACTTAGAAAACGTGATGCTTGTGCAGTTCCTCACAGTTCCTTCCCATTTCAAACTCTGCATTCCAGTTCACCATCACGTCTTTGCTGATGCTTGCTAAATTCCCACCAATGGTTCCATTATTCATGAATTTTTGGTGAATTTTTCAACATTTCTAGTTTTCACAGTGAACATTTTGGGCACAGTCATTTTGGTCAGCGTTTTCAGAGCAGTTTTGTATCTTCCTTTTTGCCCCGTAGCAAAAATCTTTATTAAGTGCAGTGAGGCACGACTTTTGTTCTGCACAGCTAATCATCTTTTGAGTAGATGATAATGACAATAGGTGGGGGTGGGGCAGACACAGATGTATTGTAAAGAATAAAGATCTGGAGTATGATTATCAAAAGCTACAGCCACCTAGTGCCCAGGCAATATTACCATGGGCTGTAATGGACCTAATGTGCTAGCGTGCCATTGTCATTTTGCAGACGCAGGTGATCAGGGTTGACACTGTTGCCATAGCAATAGAAAACTGATTTTGTTGGCAGAAAAGGACCGCAAGGCTCATCCAGTCTGCCCTAACCCTACTTACCCTATGTGGTGGCAAGGGGTCCTATGGGGCCCCCAGTTTCTCCTACTCTCTTCAGATGATTCCTTCTTTTATTGATATCCATGTTTCTGTTCCAAACATGCTTGAATCCCATCACTATCACTGCCCCCACCACCTCCTGAAGCAACCTGGCTCATCTATCGTCTGCCCTTTCCATGAAGAAGTGCTTGCTCCCCTCCAT
This sequence comes from Neoceratodus forsteri, assembly GCA_016271365.2. Lineage (NCBI taxonomy): Eukaryota > Metazoa > Chordata > Ceratodontiformes > Ceratodontidae > Neoceratodus > Neoceratodus forsteri. The sequence continues at coordinate 108,678,288 of CM028137.1, forward strand.
CTTGAATCTTTCTCCAACTAAGCCCCTCTTGTATTCACATTTGTGCTCAATGTAAAAGGCTCCCCAGTTCCACCATTTATCCCCCCATATGTATTTAAATGTCTCAATTATGTCATATTAATAGATGCACTACTTGACTGTTGCTCTCCTTCTTGGGATATGCTGCAAACAAATAACACTAAATAAATGTTGTTTTCTTTGTGTTTATTCATTTGTTTAACAGGCTGACTTACTGGAACCAAGCTTCAATTCACAACAGCAATGTCAATCCATCAATGCGAATGCATTACTCTGCTTAACATATGGGAATTGACATCATTTAAATATGCATAAAAGTCAAGTACCTCAAGTGAGGTGTACAGTCGTAAGACAATAATGCACAGTCATGTGATGTCTCTTGACCAATGAGGTTACATGATTTTCCTAGCCTATGTTTGAACACACTTAAAATGGTTAATTTAGAAAAATAACAAAAAGAGAAATGTTATGAGTTTTAAAAATAAACCACTGGTTTGATTGATTGCCCATGACATAAAAGGAATCTCACTGCATGGTCACATGAATGGGTATAACCAGTCATGCATATGTTTTCTTTCTAATGTTTTCAGACTGTTGAATTGCCCTTTTTTTATATATTTTTCTTTAAGATGTCAGTGCCTCTTTAAAGGGGATGAGCCTTTACACAGAATTGAAGCAGGAACCACGATGCTGGGGCTGTCACAAAACACCTTGTCAGGTAAAGGTACAGCGTGTTCAGTAGTAAGGGAGATAACATTTCTGGCATTGCTGCCGCAACTTCCATGGGAACCACTGCTAACAACATACCTTCACAGCACCATAAATGTATCAAGACATGCCCTTCAACATTCCCTGCTTCATTTTCATTTCTCCTAGCCTTTAAATCACTGCACCTGCTTCTGCTCACTGGAATATTTAAACCATTACTCTTTTTACATGGACCGTCATATACATTTTTTTAGAAATTCCACATTAAACAAGCAGCAGTTACTTCTTAGTCTTGAAGTGGCTTTGTGAGGACACCCTAGTAGATGATTCCTTTTTAATATTCATATTTTTCATTAATATATTAACTTAGGTTCCATTAAAGACCACCCCTCACACACACACACACACTCACATGAGGGCACACAATTTTTTTGTGGGTGTGGCCTCTGAAGGTGGGTTATAATGCATAATTTATGAAAACAGTGACACTATAAAAATCTTGCTGTCGGTCTTTGACATGCAGAAAAATCCTCATAAGATACAGAGGAATGCTTACAGTTTGTAAATGTTTCCATAGTTACCCGGCTCTTAGAAGCAGGTGAATCCATCGCACAGTCATGGTAAAAGATATTAATATACTGGTATATATATATATATATATATATACACAGTATATGTATATATATATTTTTTCTTTTTTATGTGTTGAGATATGGGCACACTATTGAAATGTTTTATTATCATTTTTTTCTTTTTTTACCATAAGCTACTTATAATAGTGCTGTTCCATTATAATATTCAATAGCTAGGTAGCTATGATCAGAATCATGTATTCCCAGTGAAGGTCTATGCCTTATTATCTTGCTATCTTTTTTGTTAATTTATTCTATTGATGAAGAATTTAGGTTACACATTGCCCCCTAGTGTCAGGTATCAGAATAATCTGTATCACCTCCTGCCAGCTTGGAGATAGGTTTATTGTAGGATGAAACAGAATTTTAATGTTACATAGCACTTTTCATTAAAAAAAAAAAACTCTGTCTCAAAGAACTTTACCAATCGGTGGGTTTCAGAAGGTGCTGGCATTGCAGGGACTGTACTCAAACATGGAAACCATTAAGTGCTTAATACTGGCTGTACATAGCTATTGATTTATTTGTTTCAAAAGTTTTATAAATAAAGGCATATGCAACTGGTAGCAACTAATTTCCAGATGCATCTGAGGGAAGGAAGAGGAGAAACAGTGCACTGGAGTAATAAACATACATGCATCATAGCAGTGTTGTTTGCAATGGAGCAATGTGATTGGTTAGAATCTATAGCATACCTTAGGGCTACATTAATATTTGATAAGCAGTGCAGTATAGCCTCATTACTCTGCTCATGATCTGCTAAACTAAGTTCAAGCAGCAGCAGTGTGGAATCCAACTGTCCTGCACTATTATAAGGGTCTCAGAAATGCCACTATCTTATTGGATGTCAGCATTCTGCGAGCCTTATGTTAATATACTTATTAACATCCTTGTGCAGCCTAATTACAGGAGCATTGATTTAAAAAAATGTAAGGTCCTACTTACCTTCGAGCATTCTATGTCTGGAAGTTACAGACTCCATTAGACTAAGGCTGACAGAGTCAAAAAAGACATTGATTAACATCACAACAGGCTGAATGTAAACAAACAAGAAAAGCTAAGCATTGCTGCTGCACTTTCTGAAAATGTACCTTCCTGTGTCGGGATACTGAACCATACTTGAAACATGAATGTGGAGCATTCTCTTCTTGTAGCCACATGATTTACCAGGGCATCTATGTCTGACTCCTGACTCCCCCAAGGTGTGAACACAAAGATTGATTCAGTGGGGTGAGTTGAGGAGAGCAAACCTCAGCATCCACAGACAGCCTTAAAGGAGCATGCCCTGACTAACAGGGTGAATCCAGCTAGAGCCACTGGTTTGAGATCAAGCCGGTGTGTGGGCAGGTGGGCTCACGGGTTTAATTAATGACCATGGCATGGACCTGTTTCCAGAGAGGGCAGGTGATGGTAGGGGTGTTTCAATTAGAACTTTTTGGTGATACAGTCCCCCCTCACCACTGCCACAAATGACAAAATCCGGTTGTTAGGAATTCCCCCATGGCTCCCAATGTTAACTTCCCTTCGTCATTTGATAAATCATTAAAACATTTCTAAAAATCCATTGGAGATCAGAGGGCGAGTTGATACAGTTTGGGGAGCGGGTTTGGCCAGGTTAGGTGTTTTTAGATGCTAAATTTGAACAGGACGGGAGCTGCTGCTGCTACAGGATCTATCATCATGTAGTGGGATAGAGAGAGAGAGAGAGAGAGAGAAAGAGAGAGAAAGAGAGAGAGAGATAGAGAGACAATTATGGTAACAAAAGCACTTGGTGTACATTGAAAGGCACCGTGCCTTCACCCCCAACCTGAACTAAGTGGCACAGACTTACAGCAACCCTGCAAGGGGAAAGGGCTGCTTCCAACCCAACATTAAAGTTAGCTTTGAAGGAAATGTTTGTTTTCAATGCACATTGTTCCAGGATCACAGGACACTCAGTCAGCAACCCACACTGACATCAAAAGTGGGGACCTGAAGGGATGGAGACCTGAGCACCCCACCCTACCATGCATTTCTTATATGAAGGGCTCTCAAGTTGTACACCACCGACATGAAAGCAATTCCCAAATGGATTGCACACTCCTCCATTCTGCTAGGAAAATGGGAGCAGATGCCCTGAAGAAACAAGACTCGGAGGGAACAAAACATGAGGTTTTAGAAATGGGCTCAGAAGAAACACATTTTAAATAAGAAACTGCACCAGCAACAACCCTATTTGATTATTACACAACTTTCTAGGACACCAGGAACCTAAACATACTTTATTTTGTGTTGTTTTTTTTTCCAGAAGGAAATAGGTGGGGGTCACTGGTTTGCATTCCCATGGCTGGGTTATGCAGGGTTTATAGAACAGTTTAAAAGAAAAGGAAAACAAGTGGGAGAAGTCATTTAGCCACACCATTGGAGTTAAAGGCACTCTGGGTTGTTTTGCCGTCTTGTGTGTCCCATTTTTTCCCCACAACTTGTAATCATGCCATCATGTAAAACAAAAAACTGTCTCTCTTCTCTCTCTCTCTTCCTCTCTTCCTCTGTTCCTCTCTTCCTCTCCCCCCCCTCTCTGAAATTAATGGCTCTGGGTCTGTGATCCCACCTCTAAGTTCCTTCTACTGCAGCAGATCCATGCAGATTAACATTTAACAGCAGCAAAAGAGAAAGAGAGCGAGAGAGAGGATTCTGCCCCTTCCCCTCTCGCAGTCCCTCTCCCACGTTCACAGTGATAAGTCTCAAACAACCTGCTTTTGTTATTGTTGTTGATGTTTGTTTTTTATTAAATAGTACTGTTTTAATGTGCACAAGATTTTTTTGAGCAATAATGAAGGACAAGGGTTACCTTAATGTTTAGCGGAGAAACTATTTTGTGTTAATTTCTCACAAAAATAAGCAAAAAACATTAAAAATTATTTAAACTACAGTAACTTGTAACCCAATTAGGGAGGCAGTATAGCGCAGTGGTTTAAGGCTCTGAGCTGCAAATCTGGGGACATCCAGCAGACCAGACCTGGGGTTTGAATCCCACAGCTTCCACTAACATACTGTGTGACCCTAAGCAAGTCACTTAACTTCCCTGTGCTCCTAGGTTGCACCTGTAAAAAAGCTTTCAGCTTAGTGTGCTACTCCTGGTTAAACAACTAAAAAAAAAAAAAATTATAATAATAGCAATAAGGAACTCTGGGGGTTATGTTAATTTTCAAGTTAATCACCACCTGGGGCAATATGGCACTCGACTGTGCCTCTTGCCACATTGCATCCCTAGGAGATGATTAACTAGAACATTAAGGTTACCCCAATTTTTCATTATTGCTTAAGTATTACAATACTGCCTCTATTAGCTGCCACTGTGTGATCTGCAATTGTGATTTTGATAGTATTGTTTCAATCTGCCAGTCTTTAAAGATATGAGAGGGGGGGTGAGACAGCTCAGGACATCAGTGGGACATAGCCATACCAAGGGATACCAAACAGGTAAAGTGGACTGGTGGCTTTTGAAAACACCAGCACTTGACAGTGTGATCTAAAACTGTTACTGCATTAGAAATAAAATACTGTGTCTCTCATGAAATAACTGATTGACTCGAGTCAATCAACAAAACAGCAGTACTGCTACACAACATGCAAGTCCACTTGTACATTCTGGATCCTGTCACAGGCTTACTAGTGGGATATCACTCCTTCATTGACGTCAGAAGCTGTCTGGAACAGAGCTGACTTGATAAAAAAAGTCAAAACTGCCGTTTCATTGAAGAGACACTTATGAGGACACAAATCTGTTATTTGTATAAAAAAAGATCATGTTAGTCAAATTATTTATTTTTAAATGTTCTTTTGTATTACACTGCCATTGAAGGATGATGTAGAGGAAAAAAATATATATTTTCCATTGATCTTTAAAGTTTTGCTGCCTTATTTATATACAATTATTAACCCCCAACCCCCCCATTGAGAATTAGCAGATTCTCAATGCCGAGTTATTTCGTTGATGTCAGTGCATGAGATCAAAGTTCGAGTTCCTTCCTGATGTCACCAAACTAATGAGGCATTGAGAATTTGGTGAGTTCTCAATGAAGGGGGTTTATGTTGTTTTTTTATAATACAGTTTGAGACAGTTTTTCAATAGAAGAAATATGGTTTACTGAGGTTCAAACCACCGATTTTGAATCGACGTGCGATGCTGTCTGTTTTCTGTGACAGCTCAGTGTGTGCTTTCATAATGGAAATTGTGATCGCTGTTGTAATTGGCTTAGAGACCTAACTTATTCTTCACATTCTGAGATGATAAGAAGAACAGATTCTAAAGTCCAAAACGTGAAGAACAAGGTTTTGAAAACACCAGAAAAACAGGATCAAAGTGTCTTAAAATCAAACAATTTCTTCACTTACTATGGAGCCTTTCAGTGTAGTGTGTTTTACATTAAGTCTACGCAAGAATTTATTTTGTTAGCTTCGTTAATCTTTCAATGCCCGCTTCCCCATGGCAACAATGCTGGAGTGGAGCACACACAAGGAAGTAGTGTGTCAGCTATACCTGTTGCTATGGCAACTGCAAAAATAACATGCTCACTTGTTTCGGGTAATTTTATTTTTTTTTATATAGCTGTTTGGCCCAGATTGCCAACTGCACCTTTCTTTGGGTTCTCAATCCACTAGTCACCAGCCCTGACTGCTGCTCCCCCTGCTGTCACGGCCAGGGGGGATCTGCACGGTACAAAGTCTGAGAACCGCGGGGACCATCACCCTTGGTGGCCACGGTATATTGGGTTTTTCAGTTTTCTCCCCTGGTTTGGTCCCTCTGTCCACCCCAGATGACCGGCCTCGAACAGAGCAGTGCACTCTGGGCATGTGCCACATCTCCTGATGGAGCAAGCTCCCTGGCTCACCATGAAGGGCCGCTGTTGCACCAGAGCTGGGACATCTCCCTCCCTGGCTGGCTCACGTTCCCTTTGGGAACACTGCCCAGCCTGGCCACCCAACCCATGTGGACCCATGCTAGTTTTTTGTACCAGGGTCGCTGGTATGGAAGTGTGTAATGCTCCATTGAGCCCTTGGGTGACCCCAGTTTCAGGTAATGTTGATTGCCCATAGTGGCAGTGTTTGTTTGTATAAAACATTTTATTAAAATTCTGATTCACTCAGCTGACCACTGGTTGCCACACCAACTAGGCAGCTGACAGGGTCACAGTGAATATAAACTTCCACAAGAACCAGCAGAAAGCCACCAAACACCACCCCAGAACTTCTATTAGAATCCTCAGGACCTCAGATCCAGATGCATTCCAATGCAAAACAGATGGACTATTTAGCAAAAAAATGAGGTAATGTTAGGAAAAAATAAATAAAACTAAGAAAAACTGTTGTTTTATCATTGCTATAAAAGCAACAAGGTACTCTCAGGGGTTAGAGTAGCTGTATGTTAATCATCCCCTAGAGGAATGTGACACTTAGTTTTGCTTTGTGCCACATTACGCCCCTAAGGGGTGATTAACATATGGTTAACATAACCCATGGTCATACCTTATTGTTCACTTACATACTGTAGCAGTGGTGAAGAGAATTACAGCAAATAAATGGGTGGATACAGAGCAAGAGTGACAGTGTACAAGACGACAGTACAATACAATAACAAATCAGTACAATTACAGGGTACAGAGTCATATGAAGCTTGTATATGCAGGGCAATCTAGTGGGTAGAGAATGAAATTGCAAAAAAGGAGATAACACAGGGCTGAATTGGATCACAGCCTATGAATCACTGTCGGACTCTGAGCAATTTATCTAACTGCTTTGTGTTCCTGTCCTCCCAACTGGAAAATTGAGGTAGAAGCTAGAGCCGAATGGAATTTACAGATTCTGCTCCCACTGGAATTCTGTCAGAAGGGAAATTCTGAAATTCCAAAAGTGGATTATTTTTTAAATACTGTGGATCAATAATTTTGGGTTTACATAAAGCATGGATTAGTATTTCGTGGTTTATGTAAACCAGAGATTTGTTTTCTGCAATCCACAGAATATCATTCTATGGTTTCCGTAGTGCTTTTTGAAATTCTAGAGACTTAAAAAAGAAATTCCAAAAAGCATTTTGGAAGTGAAATTGTCATTCTGCACAAATTCTGCCAGCGGAATTATGCATTCTTCACAGCTCTAGTAGAAGCAGGACTCCACTGAAAACTGAAAGTTGTATCTCAGTTGGCCAATCTAACATTAATGAATAACTGAAGAACCTGTCTAACTGTCTGGTAGTTTTGCCAGGAATATATCCACAAATCCCATTGAGGGATGACAGCACCAGAGATCGCAGAGGGTACGGTACCTTACTTTAAACTAACATCATTAAGCAATAATCTATGACAGGGTGTGGGTTATGGTGGGATTTACCCATGCCTGGTGTAGTTCAGTCATGAGGCCACAGGCTGAGTGACTTAACAACACCAGAAGTGGGCAAATCGCACCATAGCCCACACCCTGGAGTGGATTATTGCGATTATACAATGAACTGTAATAAAATAATTGTAAAAAGTTATTAAAAATTTTTAAATTGTTGTTTTTAAAGCTTTATTTATTTATTTGTAATGTCCTTCCTCTTTGTTATATAGTGCCTTGTTGCTAGGCAGATTATGGCTGAAGTCATCTGGCCCCCATGTCCCTCACAGCACCCTCCCCAATACACATATGAACACACAGATAATGTATTTTTTTTAAGTGAGATCCTGGTGCAAGTTGTGAGTGGCACAATACTAAAGTATATATGAGACAGTGTGGTTGCAAGTGCTGTGGAGCTGCCTTACTTCAGGGTGCATTTCCGGGGTGAGTGTGGCTTTTGTGGACAGAAGGAAATGAGGGTCTTAGTCAGTGTTTTTTTTCTTTAAAGTGATTAGGAGAGTGGGAATTTAAGATGTAGGGCTCTGGCATTACTGTGAAGGAGCATATACTGTGGAGCTGGCAGGTGAGTGATAGAAGCTGTGAAAAGCTTCCTAGTGTTGCGAGTGAGATTAGGGAATGATTGAGAGATTGGGGTGCAAGGAAGTGGAGTGACAGTGGGGTGTTGGTAATAGATGGGACAGACTAGAGCGAGAGCCACAGTATGACTTTGGCCCCCATTCTGGAGTGCTTAACGGGGAAGCAATATGGCAGTGGGTTGTTTACATTTCAGCGACAGTGAGGAAAGATTTGTTTTTTGTTGTTTTGTAAACCAGCTTCTCTGGCTACTTGAGCTTTATCTGTGGAATACAGACAGTATTTACCCATGGGTAAAGATCCTAGCGAGCCAATCATTTCTGAAAAATCAGACCCCATTGTATAACTGAGATTATACTATGGACATAAGTGAACAGCCAATGAAATCATCAGACAGGCAGTTTACCACCATTGTAAATCTTCTGATAATCAACGGCTGTTGATGAGAGTATCCAATAAATCATTTGCATCACATGAATAAATTGAATAAAAATAAAAACACAAAGCAACCTCTTTAATATTTGTATTTTATTATAGTAAAAAAAGAACCTTGATACAATTACAATAAGCCACTTTAGTATTGTTGAAATGTTGAAATTCATTCTGTTTATGTCACTGTGGCCTCTGTCCTAAGCTCTAAGAACTACAACATGTGATGTCATTTTAGTCTTAGCTAGAGCTTTGCATAATTGTCAGATTCAACTTCCACTGGAATTCCATGGCATTTTAGAAATCCTGTAGAATTCCATGGAATTGCATCACAAAGAGAATTCCCAAATTTGGAAAGCAGAATTATTTTTTTTTTTTGTAACAGCAGATTAATATTATGGAAACTTAGAAACATAGAATTTGTTGGCAGAAAAGGAATGCTTGCCCCACCCAGTCAGTCCAAATGTTCCCTGCCTAGTCCATCTCTGAAGACCATAACTGGCCTCAGGCGTTCGTCCCTCCTCTCTGCCTATTTACTAATATTACCCTATATCTATCCCATGTGTGCTTGAAGCCCCCTATTGTTTTCACCTCCACCACTTCCACTGGCAGTCTGCTCCTGGAATAGGATTTAGTGGTTTATGTGAAGTGCAGATTAATTTTCTGCAAGCCATAGAATAGCATGTCACAGAAAATGTAATCCACATAATATTCTTCAGCCACTAATACAGAACTGCTTTTTTGAATTCTGCATAATTTAAAAAAACAACGGAATTCTGAAAAACATTTTGCAGGTGGAAGTGCCATGCTGCATGGATTCAAAGTCTTAGCACAGTTTTACATACGAACATATGAACATATGAAACTGCCAGCAGAAAAGGCCATTTGGTCTATCAAGTCTGCTCGATTTTGCAGCTAGCACCCCTACTCTGCAGCTGCCCCTCCCACCCTAACCCCTCCTCCCATGACCCTCCCTTTTGCCTTATCCCAGCCCCTCTTGAAGCATCCCACTGTTTTACAGGCCACCACCTCTGCCAGTAGTGTGTTCCACTCTGCTACCACCCTTTCCGTAAAGAAATGCCTCCCCAGCCAGCCCAGTGGTGCTGAGGGCTGAGGTGCTGGATGCCACACCTCGCACCATGCCAGTGACCGGTGTTCGGGAATGACCACAGATCACCAGGGATTGGCAGGGGAGGAGAACGATTGAGCATCTGAAGGACTACTCTCCTTCTCCAGGGAGGGAGGTTCCATGATGGTTGGTGCATGGATGCCTCCTGGCAGAGGCTGGGGACAACATGCTCCACTGTACTTAGGGGTGGAGTGGGGGGGCAGACGTCTGGAGGAAGTTGCATGCTCCCCTCCGGTGGCATCATGGCACGTCCTCAGCTCTGGGGTGAAAAGGGATTGGCGCCTGCGTTGAGTGGCTTGATGGCCGTCCTCGAGTTTCACCGAGGTTGCTCAGCACATAAGTGGATCCATGTTCTGTGGGGACTCGGGTAAAGCTGCAGGGGTAAGATGCCAGATGGATCAAGACAGAGGCAGATGGCAGCTGGAATCCATGAAGGATGTGATGTAAGGGGGGAGCAGACCAGGTGGCCAAGAAAAAGGAGGTAAAAAGAGATAACCAAAAAAAAAAAAAAAAATGCCTCCTCATCTCCCTCCTAAACCTTCCACCCTCCAATCTCATGTCATGACCCTGAGTGTCTCTCCCCACCCTCTCCTTGAACAGTCTCTCTGTGCCTATCCTGTACTGTATTTATTCCTCTCATGTTTTCTTTCTGTTAAAAAACCTGAACTCTTTATTATGTAAAATAAATTTTTTTTTTAAATTTCAACTTGTATCATTACTATGAAAATAAACCTTTTCATGACGGGCTGGGGTAGAAATAATGAAAGACTCTGGACTAAAATGACACCATCATAATGTCAAGTGCCTGAGAGATCCAAAAAGAAGCATCAATGAAAAAGGCACCCTGGCAAAACTCTGTGGTAAGTCTGGGCAAGATACTTAAAGAGCCAGTGAAGGATTGCTGCAGGTGGACCATTGTCTGTGGCCACTTCCCCACCTGACACCTGAGCCAGCAGGTTGTTTAACTAGGTAGGCACCCACTAGAGGCTGGGTAGGCAGGTAGGCAGGATTTCCCGGGGGGGGGGGAGGCTTGCAGCTGGAGAGGAGGAGCTTGGGCCTATATAGCCAGAGGTAAGGCAGGTTTCCCCCTTTTCAGCTCCTCTCCCTCCAGGTGAAACCCACCCAAACCCACTTTCATTAAAGCAGAGCATGGAACAGTAGCATAGGAAACTCGATGTCCCACTATGGGGGGTTAGTTTAGGGGTTCTGAAGGAATTTTCTCAGTTTTCCTATGTAATTTTCCAGTTTCCACCTCCTACTGTGGGGTTTAAAACTCAGATTTTGTTCAGAACATGCTAGCACTAGGTCATCACAGTCACAGGTCTCCCAGATCTACTAGTCTAGCAGGAAAGGTGAAAATAGTACAAGAATCATTCAGAATTTGAAAAAAAAATTTAAAATTGGCCTATGGGTAGATTTTTGTATGCTCTTTCATATAAGAGCAGGGCACAAGTGATCCAGCAATGTTTAAGGGTTGCAAGAGGGTTTTTATTAAAGTAGTCTGGTTGAATTTTGCAAAAATTGTTTGAAATGTGAAAAAAACATGAAGATTGGAATATAAGTAGGTTTTTATGTTTTATTTAAAATAAAAACAGGACACACATGATCTGATGACATCAAGGGGGTTTAAAAATACAGTTAATGTGCAATTATGAGCAAAACACCCAAAACACACATATATTTGAGTCATTGGCCCACAAATATGTTTTCAGATTATTACAAATGATACCAAATAACCTTTGACACTTCACATCACTACTTTAAACCAAGCACGCAGACCTTTGGTTAGAATCCTGCACAAGCACACAATCAATACACGGAAGTGAGGCATTGAAACATTTGCATGGTGGTCGGCAAGCCCTTCTGAAGCCACATTTGATCAACTCAGAGGTTTCATAGGTATGTACAGAGCTTAAGGTAACAGACTTTCATCCATGGTGCTCACTTTAATAATTAGCATATATTACATATTACCCAATACATGATTATTTGACTTCCTCTTGAACTGTTCTGTGGTAGTACATCCTATAACCTCAATTGGGAGTGCATTCCACATTGGCACCACTCTCTGACTGAACCACTGGTTACTTTTTGTCAGTTTACAGTTCCTTTTTTCCAACTGTAGTGGATGAGAATGGGTGGTATAAGTCTATGCTCTAAATTTAAGCCCCAGAATATCCCATAAATCATTATCTGACCAAGCCCTATGTAAAAGACACATGTTCCCCTGTGATCTCCTGTATTCCAGGGTAAACATGTCCAACTCACCTAGTCGCTCCTGATAATTTTTTCACTTAAGGTCTTTGATAGCTCTTGTCACCCTTTTCTGCACTCTTTCAATTAATTGTATTTCTCCCTTCCTGTATGATGTCCAAACCTGGGCTCCATACTCCAGAATAGGCCTCACCAAAGATGTATAGAGAGGGAACAAGACCTCATGGCTTCTGCTATCAGTGTGCCTGAAAATACAGTTTAATTCTGTATTAACTCTTTGCACAACAAACCTCTCAAGCCCTTTCATTGTCTCCTAAGAAATAGACATGGGTGCATAGGACAAACTGAGAAAAGCTTCTGTAACAGATGGAAAAGCTCTCCATATTTCCCAATCTGTCTTCTTCCCTGTACCACTAAATGCTGACACTGTATCACACCCTGTAAATGCATGGCAGAATGGTAACGCCTTTGATTTCTTATCTCTGATATTTTCTGCAATGCCATGAGCCGATATATACCTGTAGTGCTGTTTTACACCAAAGGCTATCCATAATTCATCCCAAGGTGGAGACTGAAATGCTGCTACTGCAAGGACTACCACATTTGTGTCAACTGTCCTGATCATGATTTTGCGACAACAGTTTGATGGTTTATTCTAAAACCAGACAGAGGGAGTTTTCCCATGCACCCATGTCCATTTCCGAGGAGACAATAAAAGGGCTTGAGAGATTTGTCTATGAAGAGACCCAGCTTGTTCTGGATGCCCTCTCCAATATTGCTGAAGAACATACTGAAGCAGACGGGATCAAGGACAGATCCCTGTGGCACCCCACTCATGACCTCCCTCTCACCGATTTGGCCCCATTTACCACCACCTTCTGCTGTTTCTCATTCAGCCAGTTTCCTACCTATCTAACTATGTATATAGCAACACCCAGGTCCTTCGGCTTCCTCAGCAATGTTCTCTGTGGCACTGAGTTGAAAGCCTTGCTGAAATCGAAGCAGAGTAAATGCACAGCATTGCCCTTATCTACTACCTTTGCTACCCAGTCAAAGAAAACTATCAGGCTGGTCAGACAAGACCTCCCAGCCACAAACCCATGCTGTTTACTATCCTATAGACCATTGATCTCTAGGTAGTACACAAGGTCCTCTTTGGTCAGTGAGGAATCTGTTTTTGGCTGGAATCAAACCTCTAACCCTTTTTTTATAAAGCCAAGACAAATCCAGTGTGCTACTTGAACCTGCTAAAGGGGTGAGCAAGTACTTTGGCATGAGTATTCAACAAAATCTCACATTCTACTGTCTAGGGATAGTACCTTTTACTCATTATTTATCTAGGAATAGTCTGGGGAAAAACTTAAAAAGCAGATCCCCAATAGATATAATGGCAAAATTCAGATTTATGGGTTACTTTGTTGAAACATTACAAGCCTTTAGTAATCGTGATCTCGTTGTCTTTTCAAAAGTGAGCTGGCTTCATTAAAAAGCTGCCCACAATGTAATGTGATGTCACCAGCTAGAACATTCACAGCCTAGTCATTACTACAGGTAACACTTTATGACCACTGGCTGATATGGACTTTTCAATCACAAAATAGTCATCTTTAAGACCTCCTGAACTTTGTGCCATGCCTCTCCAGAAATTTGGGTATGCCCCCCTTATGGTGACACCAACACGATGAAATACAAACCTGTCAGCAAAATCAACACTTTGCCAATAGGTCGCTGTGTTGGTGTGCCCGAGACAGGGGCATGCTGTCTCCCAGTCCTGCACCCCTGCCCCGGATCAACTCCAACTGGAGTTGAGATTCTAAACAATGGAGGGTTGGGGGGAAGAGCCCCTGGCATGGGGGATTCAGGGGGGCAAAGCCCCCTGATAAAAAATACAGGACCGGGAGACACACAGGAAACATGTCGTCCGCAACTTTCTGTCGACATGATTCCAGTCGGTGAAATGCCAATCGACATAAAGAACGTTGAACCAGCATGGTAGAGCCAGAAATTTGTACCCCCAGTCCTTTCATTATTTGCACCTTGTGGTCTTGCCACATTTTGAGTCCCCCACACTTCAACAATTTGGCACCATGTGTCTATCATAATTTGTTTCCCACAGTCCTCCTAAAATGTGCCCTATAAACTTCCTGGAATTTGTGAACACATCCCTCATAAATTTAATGCACTTTACCCTTGTTAAATTCTACACACTGCACCCAGCATCCTTTCCAAAAATGGTGCCTCACACCCCCTGAAATTTGTACAATGTATCCCTTTTAAAATGAGTGACAACCCAATACTGAATTTTGTGCTCCTACCCACCCAAATTTGCTCGCACACCTCTCTTGAAAATAATACACTGTATCAATCCAATTATTTATGCTTCTACCCCTCCTGAAACTCAGAGCAACACCTCTCCAAAAATGTGTACCCCAGCCAAAATTTGTTCCCAACATTCATCCCAAAATTTGATTTGCACTTCACTCCCCAAATTTAAAACCTGCATCTCTCTTGAAATGTGCACCTCCCTGATATTTGCCCCATACCACTTCAAAAATTTGCATTGCTTTCTCCTCATAAAATTTGAACCCTCTCAAAATGTGTGTCTCTGCTTCTGTCAAGATATTTGCAACCTGTTCCCCTCTGGAAGTTTGTACACCTCCAAACATTCCTTTCCTGCACCCACCCTGAAATTTGTGACCTGAACTCCTACCACAATGTATGCCTCACATCTATTTCTACTCCACACCACTATCAAAATTTGTGCAGTATTTCTCTTCCAAGGGGAGGGATAATGAGGATTAGAGGGGCAGAAGGTGTAGACTCCACAGAAAAGGACCAAAAAATAGTAGACATCCTGAACAGGTACTTCTGCTCAGTCTTCAAATTGAAGGAAAGGGGGAGGGACCACCAGGGAGTAGCATGAATGGTGGGGAAGGTGCACACAAGTCCATTTTAAGAAGAAAGAGTTCAGAAGAAACTTGCAGCTCTGAAAGTGGAAAAAGCTATGGAGACTGATGCGATACATCCAAGGTTTCTCAAGGAACTCAGGGAGGTGCTAGCTGCCAGACTGACAACCTTGTTTAACAGCTAACTGGAAACAGGTGGGGCTCCAGATGACTGAAGAAGAGCTGATGTGGTCCCTCTACATGCTGTAAGAGCAGCACCAGGGAGGAGGCTAGCAAATATAGACAATTATACAATGGCAATGACATTTCCTGCACTTTGATTGGTCAGTGTGTGCCTCGGACAGTGATGATATTAAGCTATAACATCACTGGATTAAGTCCAGGCACACACATCTGACCACATAACACAAATCATGGTACCAGTCCTAGAGACACCGCTTAATCCCTCACACTTACCGCCGGCCGGCCGGCCGCCCCCCCCCATTTTCGTAGCCTGTCACATTAACAAGCAGCACCACAATTCAGTAGCAGAATGAGAGAAACAAATTTGCTGGCAGCATTTCGCACCGAAAGCGAGCGGCTTCAGTAACCCGCGCTGACTGACTACACACAACTTCAAAATTCCCGCTCTCCCTCGCTCTTCATCGCAAATAAAAAAAACTAAAAGCACATAAAAAATACCAGCCTCCAGTCAGATTAGCAACTCTTAGTTGCTTACCGTGCTCCACAGCTAATTTCCACGACATTAAAAGTGAAAGTAAGAAGGCATGTCAAACGGCATTTCAACGCCCTCGGCCACATAAAAGAACGTCAATGACAAGTGCTTCAGCATTCTCCACACAAGATCAGCAAAGCAACAGTGCCACCCAGTGGTACAAAAAATAGGGATTACTTTTAAAATGTGTACTTACTCATAAAAATGTAATAAAAATAAATAAAAACATACTTTTTCTTTTTTATTTTTTTAACACATGAGCCATTAGATATCAGTATAGGCACTAGGATGTTATCAATAACGTTACCCTGTAGCACCTCGGCCGCCGCTTCAACCCACCCCAGGAGTGACGTTATTACACGATAACACACACCCTGTCGTGCCTTATTGCTTAAATCACTCTTACATCAGTGGTGGCAAAGTTAACAGGAACCCTGCTAAAGGAAAGACTTGGTTTAATATCTTGAATCCAATGAGCTGCAAGACCACAGGCAGCATGGATTCGTGGGAGGAGGTCATGACAAATTAATGTGATTGAGTTCTTTGACTGGGTGACCAGAGAAATAGCTCAGGGGAAGGCAGTGAATGTGGCCTATCTGGACTTCAGCATGGCCTTCGACATCATGCTGCACAGGTGGCTGATAAAGAAACTGAGCAGCCTGGAGGTTGGATCCAAAGTGCTAAACTGGACTAGAAACTAGTTAATGGATAGAAAACAGAGGGTGATGTTAAATGGCACTCATTCAAAAGATGGAGGAAGGACCAGCAAGGTTCCACAGGGCTCAGTACTGGAACCAGTCCTCTTCAATGTCTTCATAGGTGACATTGCTGAGAAATTGGAAAAGAAGGTATGTCTTTCTGCAGATGGTACCACAATTTGCAATAGGGTGACACGGAGGAGGTGGTGGTGGATAGAATGAGCAATGATCTGGGGAAACTCAAGGAATGGTCTAAAGCATGGCAGTTGGGGGTCAGTGCCAAAAAGAACAAAGTCATGCACCTAGGGCATAGGAACCCATATGCTGACTATAGGGAGATTGAGGTACTGCCAGTCACTAAACAGGAAAGGGACCTTGGGGTTATCATATTTGACAACCTCATGGTGGCAGGTGGTCAGCAGTGGGTAAGGGTAGGGGCATGTTGGGGTGCATAGGGAGGGGTATCTCCAGCAGAAAGAGGGAGGTGGTGTTGTCACTGTATCATTTGCTGGTGAGACTCCGCCTGGAGCACTGCGTACAGTGTTGGAGGCCACATCTCAGAAAGGACTTGAACGACTGGAGGCATTCTACAGGAGGGCAACTAAAATGGTGCAGGGGCTGTACAAGAAGCCCTACGAGGAGAGACTGAGGGATCTCAATACATCTAATATTCAACATATTCATATTCAACATATTCATAACTGATATTGCAAAGGGGCTCAAGGGAAAAGTGTGTCTGTTTGTGGATGACACCAAAATATGTAACAGTGTGGACTCTTCAGAAGGAGTGATGAGAATGAAGTCAGACCAAGAGAAACTGGAAAAATGGTCCGCAGCATGGGAGCTGAACTACAACACAAAAAAATGCGAGATTATGCACCTAGGAAGGAGCAATCCAAAAACTGACTACTATCTGGGGGAACACTAGCAAAAGCTAGTGAGGAATGAGATCTGGGGATCATAATAACAGACAACCTGAAGGTGGGAAGACAGGGTGAAAAGGCATCACTAAAAGCTAGGTTGCATCAGGAGGGGGATCACAAGCAGAATGAAGGAGATGGTTTTGTCGCTGTACTGGGCACTGGGGAGGCCCCACGTGGAGTATGGTGTACAGTTTTGGAGACCACACCTCAGGAAGGACATAGGTTGGAAACTGTACAAAGGAGGATGACTAAAATGATTCAGGGTTTGCACCTGAAGCCGTACGAGGAAAGGCTCAGAGATTTAAACATGTACTCCCTGGAACAGAGGAGGGAGAGGGGCAACATAATAGAGACATTCAAATGCATCAAGGGTGTAAATAAGGTTCAGGTGCACACACTTTTTCACTTCAGGGAAGGAAGCAGAATGTGAGGGCATGATTTGAGGCTACAGGAGGGCAAGTTTGGGACAAACGTCAGGAAGTTTTTCTTCACAGAGAGGGTGGTTGACACCTGGAACAGCCTGCCCCCAGAGGCCATAGGGGCAAAAACTATTGGGGGCTTTAAGCGAGCATGGGACAGGCATAAGGGCATCATTAACCAGAACGGGTAATCAGTGATGGAGTTAGCAACCTACAAATCCTGGGCAGACTAGATTGACCTTGTGGTCCCCTTCTGCCGTCACTTTCTAGTTATCTCTGTACATACAGCCTGGAAGAGAAGAGATAGAGGTGACATGATAGAGACCTACAAGCACCTCACAGGGTGAGCAGGGAGGAGGAGGGAAGTCTCTTTCAAATGAAAAATAGCATCAGAACCAGGGGCATGCAATAAAACTGTAGAGAAAAGTTTAAGAGAGATGTGAGGAAATATTTATTCACTGAAAGTGTAGTAGATCCCTGGAACAGACTACCAGCAGGTGTGGTGGAGGCAAAAACAGTGGGGGGCTTCAAGCATGCATGGGATAGATGTAGAGGTGTTTTAGTTAACAGGCATCAAGGAGGAAGGGCTGTCAGTGACCAGTTAAGGTCTGCAGAGAAAGATTAGGCAGGGTACATCTGGGCAGACTGGGTGGGCCAAACGGTCCTTTTCTACTGACAAATTCTGTTTCTTACAATATTTGTATCCCTACCAAAATATGTTCTAAGCATCTCTCCTGAAATTTGTTAACTGCTCCCCTCCCAATATTAGCATCCCACCCCCCGAAATATTCACCATATATCTCCCAACATTTACACCACATTTCCATTCCTAAACATGCGCCTTTCACCCAATCCATAAGTGGCCCTCCATAGCCCTCCTAAGAGTTGTTCCATGCACCCCTCCTGAAGTTTGCACCTGCTCTTCTCCCAAACCTTACACCCTGGACCCCTCCTGATATTTAGGCCCCATACCATTCCCAAAACTTGCACCCTGCACCCCTCCCAGAGATTGCGTTCTTCAGCCCTTCAAAATTTGCACCCTGCTCCTTTCCCAAAACATTCATCCCATATACATCTCAAAATGTTTACCCTGAACCACACTCAAAATGTGTGCTCCTTTCACAATTTTAGTCCCATACCCCTCACAAAATATTTGGAAGGACATGCGGTGTTAAGTTCAGGAAGCAAGTGGGATGACAATGTTAGAAGTTGTGTGGGTCAAAATGTAAGGGAGGTTTGCATGGTGCAAAATTCAGTAGGGTTGCTGGGGTCCAGCTAAAGAGAGGTACTGGGAGAAGACTTCTAGAAAAGATAATGGGCACAAATTTTGAGTGCTGTGTGGAATTCAGTATGGAAAATTCAAGAGTGGTGTACTGCGCAAAATTCAGGAGGGAGGTTGCAAGAAATATGGGGAGCGGTGCCGGGTTCAATTTTGAGGAGCAGTTGTCTGGGCACAATATTTGGGAGGGGTGAAAGGTGCAAACTTCAGAAAGGATATGTGCCAAACTTTTTGGAAGGGGTTTGGATCACAAAGAATTATGAGTTGCCAAATTTAGGAGGAGTATGTGGTATACCATTTTTGGAGGCATGGGGTACACATTTTTAAAGTGATGCAGAGTGAACATTTCTAGGGAGGCATAGGCCACAAAGCTGAAGATGGGTAAAATTGCCAAATTGCATGATTGGTGGCAAAAAGTCTGTATCTGACAGTGGTCATTCAGTGTTGGCACTCCCTGACAGTGAAGGCTAGTCTGTAATTCTCTTATCTGGCATCCTATGACATTATCAGACTTCCACTCAATCCAGGCTTTTTATGTTTGCTTACAAAGGCATAAAAAACATGTTGGTATGACATGACAGATGCCTTTGGAGGCTTGGTTGTCCATAACCAATCACAGCCTTAGAATACGCAGTCTCTGCCCTAATTTTGGCATGGAAAATTTGCAAAAAAGAGCTCTGAGCTCAAAGTGATGATCCGAATCCCTAAACAAATAAATAAATAAAATAATTCTGCCCATTTTCTGCCTGCTTTTTTACACTAGCTAAAATTCTTAGCCAATCACTATGCTGGAAAATGCAAAGTGGAAGCTTCTGTGTTCATTTACTTTAATGTCTCTATTAAAAAATTTTATTGTGCCTGTTGTGCCACTCTTGTGGTGCTGATGACTACTTTGTTTCTCTACCTTGTGGTACTGGCAGAGATGCTGCACTTGGCTGCTGTTGCTTTGCTCATCTATAACGGGGGGGTGGAGGGGCCCCCACCAAGAAGGAGCCCCAACACTAGATCCTCACCTAGTGTGGCTGTATGGAGGGGTTCCCAAGAAACAGGTGACCCAAACACATTGTCTGCCATCTGGTGCACCTGTACCATAGGAGCTCTTGAGGAGCGGGAGCCCTGAACACATCATATGTTACTTGGTGCGGCTGTACTGAGGGGCTCCCTAAAAGCGGGATCTCTGAACACATCATCTGCAACCTGGCATGGCTGTACAGAATGGCTTTCCTGAAACACATCATCCACAACCTGGCGCAGCTATATTGGGACCTCCCAAGGAGCGTGATTCCCAACTCCATCTTGTGAAATATGGCACAAAACAATAATACCCATTGTTCCAGGTCCTCTAGTGGTATCCCCTCACCTAATCTAGTGCCTATTTTTTAAAAATAATTGCATCCCTTGTAGTCCAGTGGTTCATCCACCTCCTTGTGTATCTTCCTCTGGCCCTGTGATGGTGGCTGGTACTTACCCTCTGCTCCCTGCCACTGTTAGCTGCTATCTGAACCTGAAGGCCTTTTTCAAAAATTGTATTAATTTGACACATAGACATAGGGCCCTATTCACAAAGGTGCGGGTTATGCACGCAAAATGCACATATAATGCCCACGTAATTATGTGGCCCCGGACTGACACAGGGTATGCAGTATTCTCAACCACAAGTACCCTCACGGCACCTGTCTGTGGCCCTATCCCCCTTGTGTGGAGCTGTGCAGGGGTGGATTGCAGCTGCAGAGGGGGTGGATTGCGGGACTTGGGTGAGCATCCAACTGGATACTCATCCTGGCTCCCAAAGTGGATCCCTTTGCTGCGCACTTGCAGGGAATCCTGGGAAGGGGTGGATGCTGGGATCTGCAGTACAATGGGCAACTGGCTGAATGGCTGCTCCCAGCCCTCCCTGGCAGCCTGGTGGGCAGGGGTAACAGTATACAGGGTGGTTTCCATTGCCACCACACCCATAGGGTATTGATTGGGGGGTGCATAACAGTTATGGAAGGTTCCCCATTGGCATAACTGTGCCCTGTGTACTCCAGCACCACACTTCCATGAATGGCATGGATCGCGGAGACACCACTGGCATGTGGCCAGTCTGGCCATGGTGACTAGCTGCACAGGCGGCCAGGGAAACTGGTGCACAAGGCACTAGCACACCTGTAATGAGTGCCACGGCATTCAGTCATAGGCTTTTGTGAATGATGAGCCCGACCAATGATGACACAAGTGGGGACTCGTAACTCCATCCTGAAATGTGTTTTCAGGGGGCTACCAAGTCCACGATAACAATCCATGGTGGACTAAGTAGCACCCTGAAAACACATTTTGAGTGGTAGTTACGAGTCCCCATTTGCATGTTCATGAAGGGAGGTGTTCATTAGGCATCTACTGTTTGGTGAGTTTGAGTATAATAACATTATCAATGTCCCAGTTATGAAGAAAAGTATTTTCCTCTTGAAAAATTCACTTTCCACATGCATGCACAAAAAGTGTTCAGATGTAGTGCAATGTTCAGAACTGACTTGAGGTTCAGAGGGTAACTGGCAGTGATGGACAACAGAGAGTAATTACTGGCCACTGTCTAAGGGATAGAGGGAAATCGGAGGATGGCACTGAAAATTGGATTTGCCGCTGGACTACAAGGGATCAATTTTTTTCTTCTGAAAATGGACATGGGGTTAGCAAGGGGGATACCACTAGACTACCAGGGACTGTACTGTAGCCATGATTTTTGTAATGACTACTGGGACCAGTTTAGGATGGGAATACCATTAGCCTACCAAAGACAGTGGGTATTGTTTTTTTTTTTTTAACCTTGTATTTATCCCCCTACTACCTCCTTTCTCCACTCTCTCAGACATCCACCAGCTGCGCTCCCCGCTGGTCTTGCCACGGTCTGCCCCCAGAGTACCTGTGGAACCACTAACCTCGGTACCTGGATAACCCCCTGGGCAGAGTGAGGAGGGGCCTCCCTTGCTTACCTCCCCAGAACCAACACACTGAATCGTGGATCCTCTGTACAACGGGGTCTGCCGTTACGAGCCTGAGAGATGTGCTTGATGGTGTCGTCGCCTAGGAGAGACTGAGGGTGTTTTCCCTGTTCTCCCTAGACATCGGCATGAAATGGGAACAATGAGCTAGGAGGCGCACTGAGATGTGCCTCCTGCTCTGCCCCCTGCTGACATCTGCCCAATGCCCTTTCTGCTACTCCAACTCACCGCACCTACCACCGGGCTCCCCCAGATAGCGGTATTGCGGCAGGAGCCGGCGTGGTGTGAGTTGTGGCATCCAGCACCTTAACCCTCAGTGCCACCGGGCCGGCAGGTATTGTTTTTTAATGAGTGAAAGGTACAGGTTAGAGAGGGAGGTAATAACTAGACTAGCAGTGGAGTGTCTGTGGGTGTGGCTGCAATACCCACAACAGCAACAAACTAACTGTTGGACCTTGAACATGTCACTTAACCCCCTAGGGTTCCAGTCCATCCAGCTCTGGGACTGGTAGCAGCAAGACCCCACTGAAAACAAGTTGTTGCACCTGCCTCATGACAACTGATTATGGCTGTGTGACCCTGAGCAAACTCCTTAACCTTCCAGTGTTCCACTCCACCCAGTAGTGGAAAAGGGTAGAAGCAGTATCTCAGTGGAAATGTGATCTTGCATCACAGTTGTCCTATCTTGAGAAAATAAATTATACAAAAAAAAAACAACTTGCTGCTGCCCACTGGCCTTTCTTGACCCCCCCCCCCTTTCCTGGCAGGCAGTGTGGTGTAATAGCTATAGTACTGATAAAAATTCGACTTCAGTATACTTTACTGACCATTTTCAAGACAGACAATAGAAGACATCATACCTCACAAGCCGGGTGTCACACACAGACATCATCCCCTATACTCCCCCAGCAATGAAATGTTTAGTTAGCAAATAGGTGACATTTCAGAGGAAGTCTATATGTTTGCAAGATCCATTGGCTAAGCATCCGTGATCCAGTCCACACTTACTCTTAAAATGGTGTTATATTGCACTGCAAACAATTCTATTACTAATACCTACACATGTTAATTACATAATCAGTAACAGGGTATGCAAAGTTTCCCATCATGTACAATAGGTCTAAAATCTATGATTAATACTGGTTATTTTCTTCTCTGCATCCTGAGCAAACAGTATTTCTTTATGCCACTCAATGCCAGATGGAATTTCTTGGTTCATCCAGTGTCTCAATATGATTTGCTTGGCTGTAGCCACAGTCAGGGCAATATATCCCTTTTTTGGACTAAATACTTTGACCGAGTTAACACCGTAAGATGCAAATTTCTGGAGTGAAGGCATCTTGCTAACAAAACAGTGGCTCTAGAAGTGCATTTTTATCATCCCATGATGGAGCTGTCTTCTTTCACTGCCACAAAATATATAACAAGCATTTGTCAATACCAAATGTTGATTGCGTTGGTCTGTTGAGCTCGCTCAGTGGCCCTCTGTCACTTGCTCAGTCTGTTTGTCCCGATGCTGCAGGCTACTCTTTTGTACTGGGCTGCTTCCTGCATTGGCACCTTGTTCTGCTGAGGAAGAAATCCCGCAGCTGTCCCGACAGAGCTCCATTGAGGTGGCTCACTCCCCCTCTCTCACTCGCTCATTCTGGTTCTCCTGGTGCTACAGGCTGCCCTTTTCTACTGGGCTCCTGCCTGTGTTGGTGGCTTTTTCAACCCACAAAAAAATCCACAGCTGTCCCGACAAAGCTACGTTGAGCTCGCTCACTCCCCTTCTCTCACTCGCTCATTCTGTTCTGACGGCACTGCAGGCTGCCCTTTTCTACTGGGCTCCTGCCTTCCTTTGCTGCCTTCTTATGCCCACAAAGAAATTTGCAGCAGTTACAATACAACTCTGTTGAGCTCACTCACTCGCTCATTCTGGTTTTCCTGCCACTGCAGGCTGCCCTTTTTGTACTGGGCCCCTGCATGCATTGCTGCCTTTTTCTGCCCACAAACAAATCTGCAGCAGTCCCAACAAAGCCCTGTTGAGCTCATTGACTCTCCCTCCCTCCCTCACTCACTCATTATGTGTCTCCTGGCACTGCAGGCTGCCCTTTTGTACTGGGCTCCTGTCTGCATTGGCAGCTTTTTCTGGCCAGAAAGAAATCTGAAGCAGTCCGACTCAGCTCCAATGAGCTTGCTCAATCCCCCTCTGTCACTCTCGCATTCTGTTTCTGCCAGCTCTGTAAGCTGGCCTTTTGTACTGGGCTCCTGCCTGCATTGCCACATTTTCTGCCCACAAAGAAATCTGCAGCATTCACACTAGAGCTCTGCTGAGCTCGCTCACTACCGCTGTGTCACTCGCTTGTTCTGTTTCTCTTGGCGCCGCAGACTGCGCTTTTGTATGGGGCTCCTGGCTGCATTGGCACCTTTGCCTGTCCACAAAGAAATCTGCAGCTGTCCTGACAGAGCTCCGTTGAGGTTGCTCAGTCTCCCTTTCTCATAGCTCATTCTGTTTGTCCTGGTGCTGAAAGCTGCCCTTTTGTACGGGGTTCCTGCCTGCATTGGCACCTTTTTCTGCCCATAAAGAAATCCCAGCAGTCCTGATAGAGCTCCGTTGAGCTCACTAAAACCCCTTGTCTCACTCGCTCATACTGTTTCTCCCACCGCTGCAGGTTGGCCTTTTGTACTGGGACTCTGCCTGTATTGACACCTTTTTCTACCCACAAAGAAATCCGCAGCATTCCTGACAGCGCTTCAGTGAATTCGCTCACTCCCCCTCCCTTACTCGCTCTCTCATTCTGTTTCTCCCAGTGCTGCAGGCTGCCCTTTTGTACTGGGCTCTTGTGTTGGGGCCTTTGTCTGCCCACAAACAAATCCGCAGCAGTCCCGACAGAGCTCAGTTAAGCTCGGTCTCTTCCCCCCTCTCATTCGGTCGATCTTAATCTGTCCCAAACACTGATTTCCCAGAGTGACTGTGCTATTGTCCGGCAGGAGTGCAAAAACAAATTGTAGCCAGGATGTGAAAAATGACAGCAGTACTGTTCATAAGGAGTTGTGAAAAAATGCCACTGTTGAAAATGTGGCGTGACACTATTACAAATTTGCGAAGTTACAAGGGTGCATGGAAACAGTTCAATGCATGCTTGTAACATGGTCATGTTATGGAGTTTCATCACCAAATTTTCAACATAGGGATTTTAGGACCTCTGCTCATGAACAGTGCCACTGTCATTTTCTTAATCTGTCCCGAACACTGATTTCCCATAGTGACCACGTTATTCTGTGCCCGGAACTGTGACAACACATTTCGGTCAGGATGTGAAAAAATGACAGCTGTACTGCTTATAAGGAGGTGTGAAAAAATGGCACTGTTGAAAATCTGGTGTGGCAATATTACAAATCTGCGAAGTTACAAGGGTGCGTGGAAAGTGCACAACGCACACTTGTAACACGATCAATTGATGGGCTATCATCACCAAATTTTCAACATAGGCATTTTAAGACCTCTGCTCATGAACAGTATCATTGTCATTTTCTTAATCCGTCCCGAACAGTGATTTCCCACAGCGACCGCTCTATTCTGCACCGGAAGTGCGAAAACACATTTCAGCCAGGATGGGGAATATGACAGTTGTACTGTTCATAAGTAGGTCTGGAAAATGGCAATGTTGAAAATCTGGAGTGAATATGTTATAAATTCGTGAAGTTACAAGCGTGCGTGCCAACTGTGCAATGTACGCTTGTAACACAGTCATTTTAAGGAGTATCATTACCAAATTTTCAACATAGGCATTTTAGGATCTCTACTAATGAACAGTGTCACTGTCATTTTCTTACTCTGTCCTGAACACTGATTTCCCACAGCGACCACACTATTCTGTGCCGGAAGTGCGAAAACACATTTTGTCCAGGATGTGAACAATGACAGCTGTACTGCTCACAAGGAGGTGTGACAAAATGCCAATGTTGAAAATCTGGCATGAAAATATTGTACATTCGTGAAGTTACAAGCGTACGTAGCAACTGCACAACGCACACTTGTAAAACAGTCATTTTTTTGATTTTTTCCACCAAATTTGCAACATAGGCTTTTTGAGAGCCCACCTCATGAACAGTGGCACTGTCGTTTCATTAATCGGCCCAGAAAGGGTGATTCCACACAGTGACCTCAAAACCACCTTTTGGGCCCGATTAATGTCATGACAGCTCAAGAATTCATGAGGAGGGGTCCCAGAAACCCCATGTTGAAAATTTGGTGAAAAATTCCCCAAAATGCCTGAGATATGCACTAAAGTTGAAAAAACCCTATTTATTACATTATACAGCTTACCGGCATTTCCTCAGTTCGTGGTCGGCTTTGAAGAGTGCAGACGTGTTCCTGGTCCACCGAAGATCATCACGCCGGACTCTGGAGGTAAGTATGGGGTGAGGGAGGGGTGTGGGGAGACAGAGTGTGCAGTGGGTGGGTGCGGGTTGTGGGAGGGGTACAGGGAGACTATGAGGGACCGTTTCCTTTTTTTCAGGTAAAAAAAAAACAAAAACATGTTGAGGGACAGTTTTTCACTTTACAGGGGCATGTGGCACTCTGGGGTGGGCTCCCAGCATGCCACTGGAGTCTTACTTTGGGGGGCAGCTGTTGCTGATGGGGGATTGGGCACCCCTGTCAGCAAACAACCAAAGTGCATGGCACACTGGGGTGGGCTCCCAGCATGCCACCAGAGTGTTGTTTTGTGGGGGCAGCTGTCAGCCAAGGAGTTGGGCACCTGTAGCAATAACAAAGGAGGGGAATTCTTTTCTGCCGAGAGATTGGGCATCCCCATCGGCAAACAACAAAAGGGATTCCTTTCTGCCGACGGGATTGGGCACCTCGTCGGCAGACAACAAAACTGGGGGTTACATTATTCCGACGGGGAGTGGGGTCTCCCATCTGCAAATAAACATGGGGGGGTAAATATTGTTTGTTAACATGGTGGCAAGCCACCGCCGTGTTCACAAACAATATCAGGGATCCTACATCCTGCCCTGCAATGATGGGTCGCTCCCTCATTGCAGCTGATGGCTGACGCTGCAATGATTAGGTGGCCCCTGATTGCCGCGGCTGATTTTTTAGAAGGTTGTGGCACGCTGGCTGAACTAGTGTCAGCAGCAGTGTGCCACGGCACTGGGGGATGGGGGACAAGCCTTTGCAGGCTGTGGGGGAATTGGGCACAACAGTGCCACGCCTCCACATCCTGCTTGTGGAGAAAGCTGATGCAACATGTTTCTTGCACATGCGTGCAATCAACATAATAAGGTACTTTCTTCCTTTCCACACCTTAAGCATATAGGTGAGGAAAGTTTGCCCATTTTGACCAATTTGCTGGGGGTGTAATAATACAATACATTCTGCAGCACTCTGAACAGCATTAATCTTACTCCATCTTGTTTTATCTTCTTGTATGAGTTTTGCCATATCTGCTGCTATTCTTTGTCTGACCAGTTTACTTGCAGTTCATTATTTCAATAGTGGCATTGTCCCATGACTTTCTGAGAAACAAGTGTTTGAAAAGCCTGACACAATTTTGAAATGGCATTTGGTAACTGTGCTGTAGATACTAACATGTCTAGCTGGAACAGGTTGAGGGTCCTAACAGACCTGCAGTATTGGACTATACTGGACCACCCAGGGGAGTGATGAGACCCAATGTTGCAGGCAGAGGGCCTTATAGCTCCTGGAAGGTCCAATATAGTCCATAACAATCACACAGGAGGGTATTATTGCACCTAGAAAATGGGTTACATGTGGCATTTTTATTTAGGGTTTTAAGAATAAAATAAAAACAGGTGAGTTTCAAGTCTTTTTAGGACTGCAGTGGGCGTAGCCCTGCAGACCTCTTCCTATCAAAAAAGGACTCAGCACATTCCTTCGACTGAACGACATGTTGGAGTTACATAGTTGCCTCAATGTCAGTGAAGCACTTCGCTTGCTGTCTCCTTTAGCAGTCGCACTGCACTATTTTTTATTCTGTGGGTGGTCACAGTGGAACATACTACACTCTGCAATGTCCAAGATGGCTGCCACACTCTACTGTGCATCTGCTAGTAGTTGTACATGCGCAGTAGAGTGTGGTAGCCATCTTGGACATGGCTGAGAGTGCCGTGTTCTGCCATGACCGCCAGTTTTTTTTTCAATTATAGATATTCCTCCCTCCCTCATGGCACCCGACCCCCCCAGAAACATAAGAGTGACATGGAGGTTGAACAATCCCCCAGGCTCACGATCAGGACACCGCCAATTTTTTGGTTTTTAAATTATAGATATCCCACCTACCCAACCTTCTCTCTCAGTACCTCCAACCTACAACCCAAATGAAACATAAGAGTGACACTGGGGGTGCACAATCCTCCTGTGTCACAATCAGGACTCCTCCATGTTTTTTTTTAATATTCCCCCACCAACCCTCCCTCTCAGCGCCCCCCTCCCCAGAAACATGAGAGTGACACTGGGGGTGCCCAATCCCCCAGTGTGGTGATGAGGACTCCATCATGTTCTTTTTTATATTTTCCCACCGACCCTCCCTCTCAGCATCCCTTCCCCCAGAAACATAAGAGTGACACTGGGGGTGCCCAGTCCCCCAGTGTTGTGATTCCAAATCCTCATTTGTTTTTTTACCCTGTAAAAAGAAAAACATCCATTGATGTCTTTTGTGGCAAATCCAGTCTCCCCACCTGACCCTCCCACTCACCACCCACCACCCCATACCCCCCCAAGCCCTTACTTACCAATTAGGGGTTCAACGCCGTAATCCTCTCTGGACTGCAGAAATGTCTTCACTCTTCAAAGCCATACCACGAACTGAAGAAACAAGTATGTGGTTCAATGTATTTCAGTCATTATTTGAACTTAGTGGCATAACCTGGGCATTTTTGCATATTTTTTGCCAAAATTTTCAATATGCCTTCTTTGGGTCTCTGTCTCATAAACTGACATGACATGACTGACATTAAGTAAATCTGTCCCAAAAGGTGATTTTGCGGTCCCTGCACAAAATCTTCTTTCAGGCAAGAGTGGAACATTTTCTCTGCCCTTGTTCATGAGGTGAGCTCGTAAGAAGTCTATGTTGAAAATTTTGCCCCAGATTTTCAACATACCTTTTTTGGGATACCACCTCATGAGTGACATTAGGTAAATCTATCCAGAAAGTTGATTTTGTGGTTGCTGCGCATACCCATCTTTCAGGCAGGAGTTGAAAATGTTCTCCACCATTGTTCATGAGGTGGGGTCATAAGAAGGCTGTGTCGAAAATGTGCTATAAAAATATTAATAAACAACAAAGTTATTGGCCTACGTTGAAGTTTGCGAATGCAGGCTCATAACCTTTGTAATTTTCAATATTTTAACCCCAGATTTTCAACATAGCCATTTCTTCACAGTACCTCATTAATATGATAGCTGTCATTTTTCAAATCCTGGCCAAAATGTGTTATCGCATCTCAAAAGGTGATTTGACAGTTCCTGCGCAAAATCACCTTTTGGGCTGGAGTTGATCATTTTCTCCACTATTGTTCATGAGGTGGGGCATAAGAAGGTTATGTTGAAAATTTGAGGCACAAATGTTAAAAAACAATAAAGTTATGAGCCTATGTTAGAATTTATAAATGCAGGCTCATAACTTTGCTAATTTTCAATATTTTGCCCCAAAGTTTCAACATAGCCATTTCTTCACAGCACCTCATGAATGTGACACTTGTCATTTTTTAAATCCTGGCCAAAAATGTGTTTTCGCATTTCAAAAGGTGATTTCGCAGTCAATGCTCAAAATCACCTTTCAGGCAGGAGTTGAAAATTTTCACCAATATTGTTCATGAAGTGGGGTCATAAGAACTTGGTGTAAAACTATTAAAAATACAACAATGTTATGCACCTACGTTGAATTTTGCGAATGCAGTCTCATAACTTCAGTAATTTTCAATATTTTTACCCCAATTTTACAACATAACCATATCCTTACAGCACCTCATGAGTGTGAGAGCTGTCATTGTTCAAATCCTGGTCAAAATGTTTTTTTTTTTACATCCTGAAAGGTGATTTTGCAGTACCAGCATGAAATCACCATTTGGGCAGGAGTTAAACATTTTCTCTGCCCTTGTTCATGAGGTGGGGTCATAAGAAGGCTATGTTCTAAATCTGGTTAAAAAATATTTTTTTTAAAAAGTTATGAGGCTATGTTGAATTTTGTAAACAGAGTCTCTCATAAGTTTAGTAATATTCAACATTTTTACCACAAATGTTCAACATAGCTATTCTTTACAGCACCTCAGAAATGTGACAGCTGTCATTTTTCAACTCCTGTCCAAAATGTGTTTTTGCATCCTGAAAGTTGATTTTACAGTCCCTGCATGAAATTACCTTTTGGGCAGGAGTTGAACATTTGCCTTGCTCTTCTTCATGAAGCAGGGTCATAACTATAGTTATGCAAAATTGAAAAATTTCACCCAGCAAACTCTTTTGCATAATTCACGTATTACACAGAATATTTTGCAGGAAGCTATGTTAAATTTCACCCCTGGAGTAAGCAAAATTTCTCCCGCAAACCAGCCAAATTTGCCACTCACGGGCAAAATAAAAGGTTTCCAAAGACCTCCCTGGTATCTAGTGATCCCCCAACCCCCCTGGCCCAAATTATTCTCCCTGGTGTCTACTGGTCCTCTCTGGCCAGTCACAGGCTGTAACTGAATAAAGCCCCCCAGAGTTACCCTTGCCCCTCATGTCCTTTGCAAAAAAAAAATGACACCCACACTCCCTGGTGTCTAGTGGTCCCCTATGGCTGCTCATGGCACAAATTATTCTCCCTGATGTCTAGTGTTCCCCCAGCCAGTCTCCAGCCATAATTGAATAAAGTCCCCTGCCCCAGTTACCCTAGCCCCCTCATTTCATTTTATTAAAAATAAATAAAACCCACACTCCCTGTTGTCTACTGGACCCCCCCACTCTGCACCCTGTCATCATGAGCTAGCACCCACCCTGTTCCCACCCAGTACCCTGACTGGGCCACCGGCATAGCCCTCCATTCACCTCCATAGCTGGCAGCCTGACTAGGCATGACTGAGCACTTTAATGAATGAGCGCATGCTTGTACAAGCACGTGTTCATTCATTCAAGCGCTCAGTCACGGAGCTTTATTCAATTACAGCTGGTGATCAGCCAGGGGGAACCACTAGAGATCAAGGAGAATAATCTGGGCAAGTGAGCAGCTGGGGGTGTGGGGGAGACCACAAGACACCAGGGAGAGTTTTACATAATGGGAATGGGATATGCAGGGTGCAAAACTGCAGTGAAATTTCACCATGTCACCGCAATTTCGAGAAAAGGTTTGCACAGTGAAATTGCCAATTTCATGGCAATTTTGCTGGTGAAATTTTATTTTGCAACAGCTCTAATCATAACAAGGTTATGTTGAAAATTTGGTGTAAAAATATTGCAAAACAACAAATTTATGAGCCTAGGTTGCATTTTGCTAATTCAGGCTTGTAACTGGTAATTTTCAAATTTTTAACCCCCAAATACCTTGGCTGCAGCTCTATTGGCTCTGACCAGCATTTGTTTTGTAAAGTAGTCCCTCTACTGCTATACCTGCCAGTAGAGGGCAGTCCACTGTTTGAGTGCTGTTTTTTTTCTTGTTACTTGTCTTACAGGTTGTGTCACTTGTCTTACAGGTAGCACTTTGTTCAGCGCCACCCCCTGTAGCACTTCTGTTCAAACTCCCCTCACCCGCCTTGGTCAGTTTTGTCTTCACTTTAGTTTACTCTGCCCCCCTCCATGGTCTGTTTTGTCATTTTCAAAAGGAAACTCTAACCACTCCTGCTCCATTTTAGGTATCGTGCTGTAATGCACTGAAATTGACTCTACCAGGAGTGGGCAGGGCAGCAACGTGCACTTGGGTACTACTGAAGGAGAACACAAGCACCAAATTACTTTCCATTTTTTTCTTCCTAAAGTTTGTTTGGCTTTCTCTTATGAGCAGCAAAAAATCCATGGCAAATGGGTGAATTATGTGAGTGTATCGATGAAACAAACAGCTGTTCCATGTCAGCAGTTTACTTTAAAAAAAAAAAGTTCCCTGACTTTCTATGGGAAGTGGGGCACTAGGGTCATGGTGACAGTGTTAGGTGAAAGGGGTGGGTGAGGGGGACTTCACTTGCTAAGTGAACAAAAAAATAGCTACCATTTGGGTTTAAAAAATTGTGGGGTGCAGTGATACTCCTTGTAGTATTGCTCTTAGAATGGCACTTATTTTTACCCTGAGCATTGGTAAGAAATAAATGTATGCCCGAGACAGTTCCAGGCCAGTCAGGATTCAAGATTTCTCAAGCCCATTTTCTAATTTCACATATGCCCTTCTGGTTAGCTTCCCCTACTATAAAAATGTTGCAGTAATAGAGCGCATGATTCTTAACCAAGCTATAAGGATTGTAATATTTAACATCCCCAGTGGATATTAGTCCATCGTAATAGTCTTCATCAGAGGATCTAAGCTCATGTGGACTCATGTGGGACAGGCAATGTGCGCTGCTTAGAAAGAAATATAACTAGAGGGGGGTAGCCACCATGGGCAGACTAGATGGATCACACGGTCCCCATCTGCAGACACTTTTCTTATGTTCCTATATTCTTAAGCTCAAGGTTTTCAATTCTGGCAAAACTTTGTAGATCTTTGTTCCCAAATATGTTAGATATTTTGGCTCCCACTGAAGTCTCATGTCAAGTATCTCCTATTTATTTACTGTGGGGCTTATAAGCTGAGAATTGACTAAACTGTTCAATCACTTTCAGGGCATATGGGGTGGATTTTGTTGATTTGGTTATATGGAGTAAAATATTGCCTGCATAAATTGACAATTTATACCCAGTGTGCCCTATTTTATGCCCTTAATGTTGGCATTTTGTTTAATGCGAAGTGACAGTGGTTCTAGGAAGATATTGAAAAGCATGGGGGAGGGGGGTATCCTTGCCTAGTGCCCCTGCTAAGCACGAGTCTCTCTGAGAGAACTCCATTGCAAAACACCCTGGCAAACAGTCTCTGATACAATACCTTGACCCACTTCACAAATGACTGAGATATGCCAAATCTCTTCTTGATGGTGAATAGATAAATCCAGGTCACCCTATCAAATGCCTTTTACACATTCAAGGAGACCAACATTGCTTATCAATTAGCCTCCCTGGATGTGGAAATAAGGTGATGCAATTTTCTGATGGATGTGGTCGCTGGAAACTTTCCTTACCGTAAAGCCCACCTGTGCCAGGCCTGTTAGTGTGTTCCAGACCTTTTGCTCAATCATGTGATGAGGATTTTAGCCAATATCTTCAAATCTAAATTTATCAATGAGATACAGTAGATCTATAGCTGCAAGGTAAAGTGTCATCTTTCCCTGGCCTGGAATTACAGATATATAAGCCTCTGTCAGAATTTGATCTGTGAGTTTGTTCTAATACAAATTAACAGTTTAGTGAGTGTGTGGCTTGGTTCCTAAGTAAAATGCTTGTAAAAGAATTAAGCCCATCAAGGTCCAGAACCTTGTCCGAACAGATCTCTTGATAGCTGCTTCAACCTCAACATTTGTAATATGGCTCTGTAAGGCTTGTTGTTGGGTTTGGTTAAGTTGTGGTTGTGCCAGAACGTCCAAGAAATTTTGCATGGCCATTTTGGGGTCATCTGTCAGGCCTTCCTCTGCACAGAAAGACTGATATTGTGATCATTTTTAAACATTTTTACAATTTCCCTTAAATGTATGATTAAAGTCCAGAGCTCTTGGTTTTTCATGCCCTTGGTTACTCTTTTGGCTTCTTGGTATTGCAATCACACAGCCATTAGCCTACCTGCTTTATCCCCTTGTTCTATTTAGCGCACATTGGCTTTGAAGATGGCCTGCTCTGCCTTCTCCCTAATGATGTCTGTATACTTCCATCCAAATGCATTTAAATGAAGCCAAGTTTCAATGGCTGGGTTTCAATGTTTTTTCTATGTCTCTGAGCTCTGTAAGAAGCTTTTTAGTTTCCATTTCTCTCTGTCTCTTCATTTTAGTTGCTAGTCTAAATCTCCCCTCAGACTACTTTTCAGAGCCCCCCAAAGAATGTCTAATGCCTGTACTGACCCTTCATTTTCTTGAAAACTTTTTGTATATACTGAGTAATGTGTTCTGTGAAGAGCTTTTTTTTTCAAGATATGGGAGTTGAAGTGCTAGGATTTATCTGCTTCTGAACCCATCATAAAATCTATTCTTAAGCTAACTGCATACAGAGGAGGGCCTGGCAGATGACCCCAAAACTGCCAATGTGAGTATGGCCTACCTAGACTTTGGCAAGGCATTTGACACAGTCCCACACAAATGATTAATAAACAAGTTAGCCAGCCTGGGAGTGGGTCCCAGGGTGGTAGCCTGGGTAAACAAACTGGCTGGACAACAGGACACAGAGGGTAATAGTAAACGGAGTACACTCTGAAGAAAGGGGGGTTACTAGTGTGGTACTATAGGGTTCAGTACTGGGACTGATCCTTTTTAATGTCTTTATAGGAGACATTGCAGAGGGGCTGGAAGGAAAAGTATGCATTTTTGCAGATGATACAAAGATCTGCAACAGGGTTGATACACAAGGAGGGGTGGAAAAGATGAGAAGGGACTTGGCAAGGTTGGAGGAATGGTCAAAAATATGGTCTCTTAGATTCAGTGCAAAAAAGTGCAAAGTAATGCACCTTGGAAACACAAATCCAGGGATAGAGTACACATTGGGGGGGGGGGGGTGGAAGGTACTAACAACAACAAAAATGGAAAAGGACCTGGGGGTAGTCATATTAGATGACTGTAAGGTAGGAAAGCAATGTGAGAAGGCAGTAGGGAGGACTGGGGGATACTAGGATGTATAGGGAGAGGCATCACCGGTACAAAACAGGAAGTTGTTATCCTTCTGTACAGGCAGTTAGTGAGACCCCATTTGGAGTACTGTGTACAGTTCTGGAGACCCCATCTCTGCAGGGACATAGAAAGGATGGAGGCAGTCCAGAGGAGGGCAACTAAAATTGTGCAGGGTCTGCAACAGAAGCCATATGAAGAGAGACTAAAAGTGCTTAATATGTATACCCTTGAGGAAAGGAGGGAGAAGGGGACATGTTAGAAACTTTCAAGTACCTCAAGGGAATCAACAAAGTCCAAGATGGGACCATCTTTCAGAAAAAGAGATGTGCAAAAACAAGGGGGCACAATTTGAAGATAGAGGGGGGATGGCTCAGAAGCAACGTGAGGAAGTATTTTTTTCACGGAGAGGGTGGTGGACACATGGAACCACCTTCCTGAGGAGGTTGTGGGATCAAAACAGTGGGGGAATTCAAAAATGCATGGGACAGACATATAGCAATTATAGTGAGGGGTAGGAGGAAGTAGGCTGTTGGTTAACTAGATCCTGCAGCTTATCCAATAGGTAGGGAAATGGGTAGACTAGGTGGGTCAAGTGGTCCTTGTCTGCTGTCAAAGTCTATGTTTCTATAACTGGCATGTAGTTAGATAAAACAATGGCTTCAATTTCACGCAGCTGTAGGTTGATCTGAGATTCTTGGCTAAGAAGGAAAACAATTGATTCTGAAAAATGCATTGTCAGGCCTGGAATAAAATGAGTATGTATTTTAGGTAGGTGCAGTATTCTCCAAGGGTCCACCAAGTCAATTCATCTTGCATCTTCCTTTGTGCTCTCTGACCTAGGGACAGACCCTTTCTAATATTTCCAGTTCTGTCTAGGTTAATCTGGTATACAAGGTTTCAGTCTCCACCTGATAGTACTGGGATATTCCTGGAAGGTGCTAGTTCAGTAGCCAGATTTGTGACAAAATGAGGTGTCTGAATTTGAACCATAAACTGAGCCAATTAGTACCTCTCTTTGTGCTAGTCTGCTATGAAGCACTATGATTCTACAACCCACATCCCAAACTTCTTGTATCAGTTGGATGGGAGCATTTCTAGCAGTTAATATTGCTACCCCTCTCTGTTTAGAATGATCTCCCATCCTGTACAGTATATTTGGCTGACCCACTCCCTCTGCTGGCACATGACATGTTCCCTCTTCAGATGTGTCTCCTGTAAACACACTACATTTGCCTGTATTTTTTTTAAATGTCATAGTACACAATATCTTTTTCTTTCAACTGCCTCACTTAATATTCCAACTAATTGCAACCGCCATGACAGCACAGAGCCCTGGACTCACAGCTACCCCAGAATAGACAACTCTACAGAGAGGCCAGGAACAAATGCACCTGGGCCATCCAAATCACCAAGGCTTCTTACTATAAGCATGCCCTCACCACCACTTGGGGCTCTGGAAAAAATTCTGGAAAGATATAAAGCAGGTGTGCAAGAAAACCGTCTCCCCTGCCCCCTCGCAGATTCTAGTAGATGGGGCCCTCACCCAGGACCCCACCACCATCTCCAATGCCCTTAATGCCACCTTCTCAGACCTCAGTCACATCCTCCCACATAACTTCTTCAACCCAATTCCAAATTGCCCCGAGGTCACCTCAGCTACCATGGTCCCCCCACCCTTCTGGCTGAGAATCGTCTTGTGCAGTGAGGCAAAGCACTACCTCACCAAAGCCTTGACGAATGTGCGCTATAGCAGTGACATTATTGACCTCAAAATTCTCAGACTAACTCTGGATGTAACTCACCACATCTCACCAAAATACTAAACTGGTCGCTACGCCTCAGCCAGTTTTCCACTCTATGGAAAAGTGGCATCATTACCCGCATTACCCCCATCCTCAAGAGTGGTGACCCCACTTCCACCAGTAATTACCGACCCATCTCGAAACTCCCCCCCAAGGCTCTCGAAAAAATAGTCTCGGACCAGCTTACCGACTACTTGACCAAACACTCACTGCTTTTCCAAGAACAACATGGGTTCCGGAGGGGGCACAGCACCACCGCAGCCCTCCTGGAATTTACCTCATATATCCACGAGGCCCTCGACCAGGGGTCTTTAGCAGGAGCCATCTACGTTGACTTGACAAAGCCTTCAATACTATCAGTCATGCACTTCTTCTGCACTCCATTCCATCCCAACATTTCTCCCCTGAAGCAACCTCCTGGTTCAAAGACTATCTCTCTGGCAGGATACAACAGGTCAAAATTAACACTACCCTTTCCTCCAAAAGACCAGTCCAGTCGGGTGTCCCCCAAGTTTCCATACTTGGCCTGTTGCTCTTCACTCTTTACCTAAATTCCCTCCCTCAATCATGCAATGGGAAACTCCTGCTCTATGCGGACGATGCCATAGTGCTCTGGAAACACCCCCATCCTAACTGCCTCCAATCTGCCCTACAAGGCTTTTTCAGAAAAATAGAAACCTGGTTATTTGAGCATCGCCTAGAACTCAACTACAACAAGACGAAATCGATGATCTTTGCCCACGACCAAAGCCCACTCAGTAGTGCCCTGCTTCTCATCACTAACTCCCAGGGCCTCAGCCTTGAACAGTTCACCAGCTTCAAATACCTGGGTGTCACCCTGGACACCTCCCTCACCTACCACACACACATCTAACACCTTTTCTCCACTGTAAATACCAGATTGGGGATCCTATATAGACATAAACATTGTCTACCCCCTCAAGCCCTACATCTCGCTGTAACTTCTTCTGTCCTATCTCTGGTGGACTACGGCATTGTGATTTATGGATCTGTAGATCAAACGGCCCTGCGCAGTATCAGCATAGCACTCAATAAAGCCTGCAGACTGGTCACTGGATGTGATAGAGACACCCACACGTGTGAGCTTTACAAACTTATGGACTAGCTCACCTTCGAAGGGAGGCTTAAGTATCACACCTCCCTCCAAGCCAAAAAAATACTCCTCAATCTAGCACCCAAAGGCCTCCTCACCCTCATCCAGACTGTCCCACACAGGAGGGCCCCTAGATACCCAACTAGCACCTCTCTCCTAGTCCCCCACTATAGGACCTCCCTAGGACAAAGGTCTTTCCGATACCAGGCCCCTCTCTGGCTAAACAACCTACCAGCCTATGTCTCCCTAGCCCCTAGTCTTGGCCAATTTAAAACTGGTCTTAAAAAACTCCTCCTTGAATCAGCTACCTGTGACTGCAACCGTTGCAGTCTATAGCCCTAGCACAGGGAAAACCCCACAAGGGTGGGGTTAAATGCTGTAGTGTAACATTTTACTGACATATAACTTTTACTTAAGTGTAACCTATAATAATACCTAATCAAATGTCTTGTAGTGACTTGATAATTTCATAACAGTTTACATTTCACAACATTGAACATTAAATGTCCTATAATGAACCTTAACAGGATGGTGTGCCCTTATTAGGATGGTATTTACATATTAAAGAAAGGTGTGCACATAAAAAACCTTCTGTAAGTGTTAGTCAGCACTTGTGAGATTGTGTAAAATATGTAGTAAACACCTTTTGATGTTGTGTAAGAAATGCAGTAATACCTATGCTTTGACACAAATTCACCACACCCTAAGATTAATATGTTATTTTGTTATATGATTGGATGTTGGTATTATTTAAGATAAGAAATCTTTATATAAGTACTGTATGCAAATTGAATGAGATAGCACCAAACAAGAAGCAAGAATACATGTATCTGAAATTGATGAATTCGCAAGAAAATAAACCAAAGGAAAACAATCGCTCTTTGTGACTTGACTTATTTGAAGATAGAAAACACATTGCAGCTATCTTTATCCTTACAATTGCCTAACCTTAATCCATGACTGCATCCTCAAGTCCCACAATCACACTGTATATAAACTCTGACTCAGGGTTCAGTTAGGACCCTCCGAAACTGTAATCTACCTTGTATCACAGCTTCAACCAAAGGACTACTTAGGATACTTGACACAATGTTTATACACTGTACTATGTGACCTATGTATGAATACTAGCAAATGTTATGTTTGTTCTTTCTGTACTTATGTGGAGCCTTTGTAAAGGAGTCTAAAAGTCAAAGGATTGTAATTCCGATTCTCTTCAATAAATAAATAAATAAAATACTTGGTCCTTGCTAATTTAAATAAACTGGTTTTACATTCTTTGTCACCTTCCTCTCTTATTCTGTTGCTTTGGACACTGCCATGCAAGCTTCTCCCTCTCCCTCCCACAGGTAACATGTACCCCAAATGGAATAAAACACAGAAAACGATAAACATGAAACTCACTCTCAATTCTGGGTCATCATGGCCACTCTCCATAATGTACTATCAATATGGTGCTGATGCTGGTTGGTCAGAGAGTGCTTCTGCCAAGAAGTATTTTATAAGTGGGTCCAGATCCTGCAGGCAGGCCTTGGTGAGTGGCTATGGTAAGTGGTCGGCCACCAGCCACCAGTCTGAGATCTCTTTAATACTGTACAGCATGCCTTGATGGTATCCCAATTCAGAGAGCACTGTATAGGATGACAGCCTAGGAATGTGTGGCAAGCTTATCATTATCTTTAAATGCCCCCAAAATAATGGTCTGATACTGTCATGGTCAGCCGTCCATTTTGGAATCCTGAGCTCAGTCTGCCAAATGGCACCTCCAACTCAAACCCTTGTAACCATTTCAAAACCTCAGCTGTGCAACCATTCTTAAAAATCAAGCATACAATCTTCTGGCCAACATTAACTTTTGCCTAGTAAACTATAAATTGACTACAGTGGAAAAGAAATAATATAATATCAGTTCATGCGGGTTTAGTTCACCGCTGAGTTAAGTCCCAAAGCTATCTCAGGGATACTGCTGTGCAACCCACCTGTGAAATAATCACAGTGTTTCTGTGATCCATCCTTCCTGATGTTGCAGAGAAAAAAATGTCAACCAGGGTTAGCTATCAGTAAAATAACATGGTGATGGAGGAGTGGAGCCTATAAAGGTTTACCATGCTGTTATGTTGTTGCCTCTTTGTTTAATAAAGAGGATTTCAGCAGAGTCTCCATTCTGTGAAAGTCTATTGAAAAAGAATGCACTTTCATGTGCTAAAGAAACTCCCTCCCCACCATCTTTACTTGCTGTGCTGCAATTTCAACCCCGTTGCAAAAAATCTAAACAAAACAAAACAACTGAAACACTCTCCACTAAGCCAAGTTGAATTCAGTCACAATTCTGCTTCAGGCTGAAAATGGTCTTCAGTAAGGTACTGCTTCCTGGCATTCCATGATAGTTCTCCTCTGCTTCACAGTTAGTTTCACCTTCCGCCTTATGGTGCTGCAACTTCACTCAGCAATTGAGTTCCTACTTGACCAAAATGCAGCTTTACAAGAAAAATATCAGAACCTTGAGGCATGCTCCCTCTGGGACAACCTTCAGGTATATGGGCTGCCAGAGGGTTCAGAGACAGGCTAAATGATTGAGTTTATGGAGGACTTGCTCTAGGATGTACTGGAACTTCCTGCCACCTTTCAGTTCCAGAATGAAAGAGCCCACTGGGCACTTACCCCGAATTCCACAGACCCAAATGCCAGACTGCACTCCATGGTGATTAAATTCACCAGTTATAAAGATAAAGAAAAAATATTGCGGATAGCTTGGGGCTGGAAAAAAGTCACATATAATGCAGCCCGCTTATTTTTTGACCGGGATGACCCACCTGACATATTGAAATGGTGCCTAGCATATACAGACAATCTCTGTACCTTAAAGGCACACCACATTCATTTCCAGATGCCATATCCCTCAAAATTATGCACCACACCCAAAGAGGCACAACAAGCTCTCGAGGAACATGGATGGACCATCCCAGTCATAGAGCCTTCCACCCAACAACCTCTCACACAATGTTCAACCTCAAAAGCAGGCCAGCAATACCATCATTGCACCTCTGGGGAAAAAGCATCCCCACAACCATGCAGGACATATGGAAAATTCTGAAATTCTTTAGGGATGCCAGATTGTAGACTGCTACTCAACAGGAACTTTTTGCCTGAAGTCATTGGGTGAGACTGTTTCTTTCTTCCTGCATTGCTCATGGTCTCCTGGTGTATCCTCCCCTCTTAATCCACAACCCCCCCTTCCGCTGGTAACTGACTGCCCACTGACTGATATTGGGCCACACAGTCTATCTCTGGAAAGTAGCAGAGTACCTCAAGACTGGAAAAGGGCAACAGTTGTGTCCTTGCAACAAAGTGGAAACAAGGAAGAGGTAGGAAACTACCGCCCAGTTAGCCTGGTCTATATATTGTGAAACATTATGGAGACATTACTAAAGGAGAGAACAGCTGACTACCTAAAGGAAACTGGAAAACTTGACTGCAAACAGCATGGCTTCACAGCAGGACACTCATGCCAAATAAACATCACTGATTTATTTGATTGGGTTACCAGAACAGTGGACCAGGGTTGGCGGTGGATGTGGTGTACCTAGGCTTCAGCAAGGCCTTTGACACTGTTCCCCACAGGAGACTTGCTAACAAACTAGAACACACAGAAGTCAGACAGAAAACAGCAAACTGGATTAGAAACTGGCTGAAGAGGCCGGCCCGTCGGCACAGCAGTTGGATTTACGTCTGTGACGCCGGCAACCCGGGTTTGGGAACGGACTCAGGTCGTCGGAGGGCCGGCCAGGGGGAGAAAGATGGAGCGTCCGGGGACAGCTCTCCTTCTCCGGGGGAGGGCAGGGGATGCGCACCGGCATAGGCTGACTCCTGGCGGAGGCTGGGAGTGCAGCAATACAGTCGGGCTTGGTGTTCAAGGGGAAGTGACAGACATCGGCGTATGCCTTGACGTCAGGATGTCACTCCCCACAGAAAAGCAGAAAAGAAGCTACCTGGTCTGCTGGATGATGGCTGCCAACTCCCCGCCACCTCAGATGCCCCGCTGCCCCAGAATCCACATCAGCAGTACCAGGGGACTGATCATAGAGTGCGCTGGTATCCCCCTCCTGGGGCCTTCCCCCTCGGAAGAGAGGGACCCATCCAGTGAAGGGTTATGCCGGGCCACCCCTGGGTCGGCTGCGATCTGAGGTGAGTAGGAGGGGGTCGGGCCGAGGAGGTCGGGGGGGTCATGTGCAGCTGGAAGGAGAGGAATGCCAGGGGCAAGTAAGGCAGCAAAAAAAAAAAAAAAAAGAAACTGGCTGCAGAATAGGACCCAGAGGTACCAGGTCAATATAGCACTGCTTAAATAGCAAATGAATGACCATGATGCCTATAGCGCGAAGGTTTCTACTGTGACAGGGGTAGCTCAGCATATGGTAAGAACCGCTACTGCTGTCACTGTAAGATGATCTGGAGGAGCATCAAGGAGTCTGGCAGTGAGATGCCTGGTCAAGCCACTCCCATGGTGGAGGGGCTAGGGCATCCGCACCCATTGGCATGGGGGACATGGGACCACGGTTTGGTTACCGGCAGCTCCTCTACTGCTGTAGGGTTTAAAAAAAAAAATAAAACAACAAATATTTCCCCCTCCAGTGTTTCACCCCATCCCTGAAGTTCACACCCCCTTGGAGTTAGATATATTAAATCTGTGGGGTGGGGAGTGTAGCCCCCTGCAAAAATAAAAGATACTGTGTTTTTTTTTGTGCTGTGTGCGCTGTTCCATGTATGGTCAGTGCTTTTTCCCCAACCTTGTTTTGCTACACACTGTTTTG
Organism: Neoceratodus forsteri; assembly: GCA_016271365.2. Taxonomy (NCBI): domain Eukaryota; kingdom Metazoa; phylum Chordata; order Ceratodontiformes; family Ceratodontidae; genus Neoceratodus; species Neoceratodus forsteri. The sequence goes on from CM028137.1 coordinate 108,720,887, forward strand.
TGTGTGATATTGTTGTGCTGCATGGTTTTGAAAGCAGCATCATCACCCCGTGCTGACCCAGAGAGTTTTGGTCAATGGGGCATTATCAAGGGAGGAAGGTGTGGCCAGTGGTGTTCCATAGGGATCAGTGTTGGGTCCTGTCCTCTTCAACATATTCATCAGTGACATCACTGATGAACTGGAGGAGAAGGTTTGCCTGTTCACAGATGATACAAAGCTCTGCAACAGGGTGGATACACTAGAGGGGGCATTAGGTATGGAAGATGACCTAAGGAGACTGGAAGAATGGTCCAGAAATTGGCAGTTAAAATTTAATGCCAAGAAGTGTAAGGTAACGCACCTGGGGAATGGGAACCAAGGTAAAAAGTACGTACTAGAAGGGCATCAATTAAAGGAGACAAAGATGGAACGGGACCTGGGCTTGATCATTACCAGTGACTGAAAGGTTTGAAAACAATGCAAAAATGCACAGCAGAAGGCAAGTGGTATCTTCGGATGCATAGGAAGGGGTATTATGAGCAGAAAGCAGGATGTTATCATGCCCCTCTATAGATACTTGGTGAGGCCACACCTGAAGTATTGTGTGTTTGTGGGGCTAGGGCATCCGCACCCATTGGCATGGGGGACATAGGACCACGGTTTGGTTACCGGCAGCTCCTCTACTGCTGTAGGGTTTTAAAAAAAAAATAAAACAACAAATATTTCCCCCTCCAGTGTTTCATCTCATCCCTGAAGTTCACACCCCCTCGGAGTTAGATATATTAAATCTGGGGGGTGGGAAGTGTAGCCCCCTGCAAAAATAAAAGATACTGTGTTTTTTTTTTGTGCTGTGTGCGCTGTTCCATGTATGGTCAGTGCTTTTTCCCCAACCTTGTTTTGCTACACACTGTTTTGTGTGTGGTATTGTTGTGTTGCATGGTTTTGAAAGCAGCATCATCACCCCATGCTGACTCAGAGAGTTTTGGTCAATGGGGCATTATCAAGGGAGGAAGGTGTGGCCAGTGGTGTTCCATAGGGATCAGTGTTGGGTCCTGTCCTCTTCAACATATTCATCAGTGACATCACTGATGAACTGGAGGGGAAGGTTTGCCTGTTCACAGATGATACAAAGCTCTGCAACAGGGTGGATACACTAGAGGGGGCATTTGGTATGGAAGATGACCTAAGGAGACTGGAAGAATGGTCCAGAAATTGGCAGTTAAAATTTAATGCCAAGAAGTGTAAGGTAACGCACCTGGGGAAGGGGAACCAAGGAAAAAAGTACGTACTAGAAGGGCATCAATTAGAGGAGACAAAGATGGAACGGGACCTGGGCTTGATCATTACCAGTGACTGAAAGGTATGAAAAACAATGCAAAAAAGCACAGCAGAAGGCAAGTGGTATCCTCGGATGCATAGTAAGGGGTATTATGAGCAGAAAGCAGGACGTTATCATGCCCCTCTATAGATACTTGGTGAGGCCACACCTCAAGTATTGTGTCCAGTTCTGGAGGCCTCACCTAAAAACGGACATCAACCCTCTGGAGTTGGTGCAGAGAAGGGCCACAAAGATGGTGCAGGGGCTGCATCATGAGCCATACGAGACAAGACTCAAAGAGTTAAATTTATTCTCTCGGGAACAGAGAAGAAACAGAGGGGACATGATAGAAACATGTAAGTACATCAAGGGGAATTAACACAACTCCGAAGGAAAACCTCTTCCAAGAAAATAGGGTGGTGCATGCAAGAGGGCACAACTTGCGTATGGCGGGAGGCAAGTTTAAAAGCAATTCTAAAAAGCACTTTTTCACCAAGAAAGTGATAGACCCATGGAACAGCCTGCTACCAGAAGTGGTGGCATCAAAGGCAGTAAGGGAATTCAAAATTGCTTGGGACAGACAATGTGGGAAACTTAGGAAATAAAGATAATGGGGGGGAATAGCCACCTTGGGCAAACTAGATGGACCACCCGGTCTCCATCTGCTGACACTTTTCTTATGTTCTTATAAGAGTTTTGGTACCATTCTCTATTAATGACTTTCAACTTGATGCACCATACATGCCATGGAGGGGTTGCTATGGATGTTGTTAATAAGCTTTGGCATACTATGCTGTCATGGGGGAAGTCGTGGGTCAGGCAAATACTGCGGAGAATTAATCAACTGAGACACCTGTCCCTGCAGACTGCAGCAGGCCTCAGTCCCATATAGGGAGACCTCTCCAGAACTGGGTGCTTCTCATTTCCTCTCAAATATTTCTGCATCATAGGCTGAGCAATCACTGTCTCTTTCTCAACTGGGCTGATGGACTCCTTGATTGTTTTATGAGGGGGTGGCAGAGAAAAACAGAGGAGAGGGGGAAAACAAGAAAAAAAAAGAGACGAAGACAACAAAAAAGAAGCAAACAAATGTTTCTTCTCTCTGATCATGCACCGCTGTTTATGGAGTCAGAGTGGGGCCCTAAACAGGGAGAAACTCTCTGATGCCTCAATAATTACTTACTTAACTTACCCACTTTTCAAGCAATGATCACAGAGAAAATCCCTCTGATTATTGCTGATAATAATCACATGGGAGTGACATCCAGTATTTTATGGGATGGAATTAAAACTGTCTTACATGATGAAATAATTAAGTTTTCCTCACACTACAACAAATTGAGGCAGCACTACCTGTCACATTACAGACGCAATTGAAGGACTTCCAGGACCAACATGCCGGGGGGACCACTCAGTGGCCCCTCTATTAGAAGCCACCCAACTAAGAATACAAGCAATTTTGGCATTAAAATAGAGTTAACCCTCCATTTCTTAAGGCAAAAATATTATGAGGGGAGATCTCGAGCTGCTCATACCTTAGCCTACTTACTTAAGCAACAACTAGGTCAGACAGTTGTCACTCAAATCAGATACCCCTCGTCGGGCACCTTCTTAAAACAGCGCCTGGAGATATGGAATGCTTTCCTTTTTTGTCATGTAAGATTTTATTGATGTTTCTATAAAAGCATATGTACATACAAGAAAAGATCACTCCCAAATGGGTCACAAAACATTAGTAGCATATGTAAAGAGTGTATATGTAAAAAATACACAACCAACTGTATAACACTTAAACTTGCAAATGTTCTTAAACCTAGGATAGAAAACCTGGAATAGGATAACTTCAAACTCTTGACTTACAGCTGGAAAAACTGAATTAGTATATGCCAACTGGGGATACTGAACGCTTTTAAACAATATTGCCAAATCCTATTCTCTTCTGATACCACATCTGGCCCTCAAGAACTTAATGCATATTTGGATGGATTACACCTTACTAAACTAAACCCTGACCAAGTCTCCTTATTAGAAGCTCCAGTTACTTACACTGTACAATGTTCTTTTTTGCCTGCCAGTTTTCAGTTTCATTAAGTCATTGTTAAGGTTATAAATTAGTATTTTATTAATCTTAGAAATTATTTTTGATCTCGTAGTAGTAGTAGTAGATTTTTATTGTTTGACTTTGTAAAACGTATATACAACAGTAATTACAACATACATACAAAAATAATGCATATTATGTGTGCCTTTTTTTTTTTTTAAAACAGTGTAATGTGCATCATTTTTTGGGGGAAAGATTATTCTAGAATCTGGAGTAAAGTGACAAGAGCTGCTATTAGAGAAGAGATTGCTCCCATTTTCTCATTAGGAAGTAAGTGTAGTATTATTTTTCCCCAAGGTATGAACGAAGAAAAAGATATTTGACAATGCATCCATCCCTTACAGAAATAATTATATGAAATGTTTGCATGCTGCGCTCATAACACTACCCATGTGACGTGTGCCACACACATGCTTTTTATGTTAAATTGGAACTGATTGCATGCAGGTAGCATGCGTGCAGAAAGCAAGTGTGGCAAGCATGCTTTTAACGTTAAATTGAAATAGACTGCATGAATGTGGCATGCATTTAAAAAGCAAGTGATCACTGATAACTGCACACATAAAAGTCAAGTGACTTGCTCAGGATTACACAGCTTTTACAGAAATATAAGTGTGCTGTGTACATGCAGAATGCAGGTCACATGCTTAATTGTGCAATGTTTGCATGTGGTTCACATACATGAAGTGAACCTTAGTGAACCAGGTCTAAAAAAGCAAATCAGATTCTCATGCTGCAAGTCTGACATGTGTGCAGTAGGTAAGCTGGTGTGAATATCTTATAAAAATTATATCAGGTTCGCATGTTGCATGCTTGACATGAGTGCAGCAGTTAACCTGGTGTGAACATCATTTAAAAATCACATTAGGTTCACATGCTACAAGCTTGCCATGTGTGCAGCAACTAAGCTGGGGCAAATCTCATCTAGAAAAACACATCAGTTTCTATTTCTCATATCACTGCTAGCAATTAGAGCAATTAATATACATTTTTCATTGATTCTCATTTAAATTAGGTAACCTCATTAATTCTGATCCTTTTGCAAGTTGTTTAATGGCTTTTGACTTTTGTCATTAAATTGCCATTATTCTGTAAAGCATTGTTTGCTTACTGCATTAAATGCCTAGGATATAGTCAGCCAACATCCCCATTCCAGATGTGTGAAGAGGAGCCTCTGTGTTGTGAAACCTGACCTTTTTTTTTGGGGCCATGCAAATCCCTCTATGCATATTTAGTGCTACAAATGTTTTTCTCCATGACTGTTTCGGCTCACTTACTTTCCCTTTGTCATTCTGTATGGAGCATACACACTACTGCCATGCTCAGCACTCTGTGCTGAGAAGGATCTTGGAAGCATGCACTATAGTTCACATTTTGTCACTGAAATGAGGAGCATGAACACTCAAAATGAGGTACAATGAGGGACATTAACCCTCATGATGATCAGGACACATCCTGTAACATAGAAATATAGAACCTCAGAACACAGTGGAAACCATTGCATATACTTGTACCGATATTAGCACCTTATAATGAATTTCCACCAAAAAGCAGGGGTGCCATTTAGGTAGGGCAAACCTCCCCACATTTGTGCCTAGGTTGTTCTTATGGTGTGGCAATAATGGCAATAAATCTGGATTTAATCTTTTGCACTATAAGTGCCCCCTGGCCTGTGTGCACTAATGCTGCAGGTGCAGTCCTGACTCGACTGTGTCTGTATTATGTTGTCCACTCATTCCACCTATTAGTGGTAGCACCATCACGTGTGACATGGAGGAGCTGCAACCAAGCAAGAGCACACGAGTTATACAAGTGTGACACTGTCTTTACTGCCACAGAGTACAGAGGCTACACACTATAGTTTGGAGGAGTCTGTGAGCAGTGAACTCTCAATAACAGTGTTGTGGTGGCATATTTTTGTTGGTCTACTCCTAGTGAGTCTCCGTTTCCCATGGTGGCTGAAGGAGTAGAGCGTGAGCTAGAAGCTAACTCGAGACTAGGCTACCTAATTACTCTACTAGACTCACCTCACAATAAAAACAGCGCAGGCCCCATGCAGCAGCAAGCTAGGCCTAGCAGCAGTGATGACAGTGGTATGGGCGGCCTTCATAGGCCTTGATTAGTGCAGTGCAGAGACAGCCACATCAGCAGCCAAGCAAGAAGCAAGCAACCCAGGTCAGGTGGGTTTGGTTGGTGAGGTGACTTGGTCGCGGACCATGCTGGGAACCTGAAATGGTCAATTCAGGCAACAAGCGTCTGGCAGAAGGATAGAGGAGGAGTGGACTGAAAACAGTGCTGGTGGCACACTGGACCAGGCTGCATGTTCTAGTCAGATGGCCAGGAAAGTAAAAGTGTATAATTTTATTTACAAGGGTATTGAGGAAGGAGGAAGGACTGAAATATTGATGTAGGTACTGTATATCCATGTTTCAGGATGTCCCGATCATTGTAAGGGTTAATGTCCCTCACTTTTCCTCGTTTTTAGTGTCCATGTCCCTCATTTAAGTGACAAAAAGTGAGGTATGGTGCATGTTTCCAAGGCCCTACTCAGCACAAAGAGTTCTGAGCATGGCCATAGTTGTACATGCTCCATACAGAATTCTGGCCTCACGCATCGTCTTTTTGATGCAGCTTGCATCATTCTTGCTCCCCGCATTACTCGTGTTTTTGACTCAACTTGAATCATTCTCACCCTCTGTATCAACTTTCTGACTCAGCTTGTGTCAGTCTTGCCCCCACTGCATTTTTGATTCAGGTTGCATCATTCACTCAATATGCAACATATTTTTGATGCAGCAGACTTCTTGCGTCATTTTTGGGTACTTTGCCACAGAGAATGCATTTCTTGCAAAATACAGCACGCAGTATTTGGTGCATCTGGATTTGACACAAGGTGGTTGTTTCACACATCTTGTATAAGGGCCTAAGGGCCCTTTGAAAATATGGCCCTAAGTATTATGAGTTGGATGGAGGGCTGGGATATCTGTTTCGGAATGCTGCACGTTTATGAGATTTTCCCCCGTATTTTCAGAGATGTATAACTTTTGATAATAGTTGTAAAAAGCATTATTAATGGGTTAACATACAAATACTTGTTTTCCTTCCATATTCAACCCTATTGCAATTATCTCTCCCTCTGCTTTCTCCTTTCTGAGGTGATGAGCTAGCATTTTTCCTGATTTCTCTGAATGAAAATAGTATTTTGTTTTGGTTAAAAGTGTCAGTCTTTCTACTTGTTCAATTTGTATTTCATTATATGTTTGTGTTAAATTCTATATTTTTTTGCATGTAGCTGCAAGTCAGTCTCTGAGTGCTTTCTTTGCTGAGTTTGCTGAATTTGGAGTTATAAGTCATCCAACTGATTTCTTCTAAAGGTTTCCTATGACTATTATAAGACTCTATTATTCCTCATAAAGATTTTATATGTGTCCCATATTAAATTTAATTTGACTCCAGGGGATAGATATACAAAACTTTTCCCAGTGGGCAAAGGGATTGTGCCCTGTTTGCCTGGGGTTTGCAGCTAAGTGCAATATTCAATGGGGGAAGTTGCTTGCTCTAAAAGGGGTAGAGCGTGTGCTAAAATGTAATGTATATGACTGGCAAAGGGAGGGACAGGCTCCACTCACCACCTCAGCCAGCCACTGTATGCAATGACAGGCTGCACACATCCTCAGTACTGTAGAGGAAGCACAGTACTGCCTGCTGTAGACAGTACACATGCTCCCTGTGCAGTATGCAGGACTCATGCACCCTGTCATTGCATATGGTGGCTGACCATGGTGCTGAGAAGAGGGTTGTGCTGGCTGCTTTATGGGCTTCCTGCAGTGCTGGCAATTAAGGTAAGGGGGTGGCAAGGTGGAGATCCCAGTGTGGGTGATGTGGGGGGCTGCTAGATGCCAGAGACTTCATCTATGGAACTGCAGTGAGCGCTCAGAGGTTGGGGGTTGCCACTGAACACCAGAGAGGGGTTTCTGTGTACTGGGCCAGGGATCAGAGGATGGGGGGACACCTAGACACCAGGGAATAATGTTTATTGAGTGGGGCTGGTGATCAAAGGGTGGGGGGGGGACTGCTGGACAGCAAGGAATAATGTTACATCAATGGGACCAGTGAACAGAGGGTGGAGGACCACTAGACACCAGGGAATAATGTTATATCAATGTGGTCAGCAATCAGAGGGTGGGGAGGGGGACTAATGGATACCAGGAAATAATGTTATATCAACAGAGTCCGTGATTGGAGGGTGGAAGGACCACTAGATATCAAGGAATAATGTTATATCAACAGGGGCGGTGATTGGAGAGTGGGGGACCACTAGTCAGCAGTGAATAATGTTATATCAATGGGGCCAGGGATCAGAGGGTGAGGGAACCACTGGACACTGGGGAAGTATTCATTTTAAGGGGGACGGAAGATCAGGATGGGTGGGGGCTGGCCACAGGAGGAGTACAAACCTGCCACTGCTTTAGGTGCAAATGGGCCTATAATGGGCATGCTTGTGGCCCATTAGTGCCTTTCATGCCCAGTGGTCCCAACTAAAAATATTGTGCTGGGTGCTCCTGGTGCTATTGGGTCAGGAGGCACTGTTCCTTGCACTTCCATGGTCCATGTCAGTGCAACACTACTTGAGGTAGCACTGCACTAACATGTCCCTATATTCAGTTGGATTGTGATAGTGAGCTGTATATACAACTGAATATAGCATCCTTGTGGTCATGGGCAATGGGCAAGTGTAGCACAAATGTTTGTGTCCCGCTTTGCCCCTTTTCCAGTACTGGACCCTGGTGTTAAATTTAGCTCAAATAAATGTTTTGATTCATTATGTATACTAGTTTGTTAGAGGTTGTGTTTAGTAAACTGGGTCTGAATTTTTAATTTCCATTTTCTAAAATGTTTGGTGGTGTCCTTGGATGCCAAAGTTAGATGTAAAGGTGCATGGAGTGTGAATGTGAATATTGTATAGACTGAATCCATGAGGAGACAAAATAAGGGAAATGAACAAATCAATTCTAGAATAAGACTTGAATCGATGTCAGTGGAAAGCAAATTATTTTTGTGCAGAATGAAAAAAAAACTCCCAGTCTGCATTAATCTCAATTCCTCAATTTTCCTTTTTAATAATTTTGCTGAATTCATTTTTTGTCTTGAAGTGAAAGTTGAACCCATAGAAACGTCTAGTACTTGATTAAAATCCCTACCTTAAAAAATGGTTGGGGAAATTCCGTAAGGGACAGAAAAAAGGTCATAAAGAAAATTCCGCATTATCCTGGTTAGGAACATATACGGAAGCTAAAATTAAGTTATGATTATTAAATTTACCTGAAATTATAATAAATCTCCATTTTGGATTTGTTTTTATTTTGTTAATATTTGGTTTCATCTTTTCCTTCATTAGGCTTGATACCTGTCGAGATTTTGAATTATAAGAGGAATGAAACACTTTACCATCCCAATACTTAAATAATTTTTCAGCTTCTTATTTGTTAATATGGGTCTCTTGTAAAAATAAACATTGGGTATTTTTTTATTCAGTGCATTTGATTTTCTTTCCTTTTGGATGCAGTATGAAAATCGTTGGTGTTCTAGGTTAGAAGATTCAGTTATTTTGACTCCGTCATATTGGATACTTAACATTTTGGTCATAGTCTAGATAGTCTAGATATAAAACATTTTCCTTTACCTTAGTGGTCTTCAAGTATGGCAAACAACAACCATCTTTTAAATAAAGTCCCATTTTTGATTGTTTCACCCTAAGCCCTTTCTCGCCACTCTCAAAATTAGATCAGTGAGAATAAATGGTAAATATGCTTAGCTTCTCATCTGCACCTCTAGATGGCCTTCCTCCTTCCCCCTATTGAGTCACCCTAAGAGACTTTTTGTCCTCCCTGGGTTAAGTTAGAAACCAAAACAACTGGCTCTATCACCCTAAGTACCTCTAGTACAAGATGAAAAAATCAGACGACCCAGAAAGCTAAGAAGCCTAAGATTTTACTTGGAGTCCTGCCCTTCTGTTATATGAAGGCAGGAAGAGAGTGTTAGCTCATTTCTTTTGGGTGAGCTACTAGCTACATGAGTGACTTGTATTTTAAAATTAACACAATTTCCCTGATTTGTCAGGAGTCTGTGCCTGCCCCCACGAATGAGTGGGATACGCATAGTGCTAGTATAATTGATATCCCCTATTTTTGTGACTTACTAGTGTGTAAGGGACACACGACCTTTGTTAAATCATTTCCGGGCCATATTGGGCTTTACAATACATCCCTGCAGTGATCAGGGTGAGCGCGGCACGGCGTGCATCATCACATGCAGAGACACACGCGTCTGTGTGTGTCCGCTGGGGACACTGGGGTATGACTAACTATACATTAACAAGTAAGCAAGTAAGTACAATGTCAGTTATTACAATGGAAGGTCCCTTTAAACAGTGTAATCATTGTCTAATGTTCATCTTATTATTACCTGTTACAGAGTTTATCTGCCACAACTGTTGTCCCTTCAAGATCAAATTGCTAGTCTTCTTAACAGAGAAACAGTAAGTAATGACATAGTAAGTTTGGAGAATGTTATTGATCAAGCAGCAGAACATTACACCTCCAGTAATCCCCTTCCCATCGATTCCACAGATTCTATCACTGATTGTATTGTTTTGGAATCAGCTGTTATCCCTCCCCCCAAACTCTTGTAGATGACTGGGTCACAGTAACAAACCATAAAATGAGGCGTGGGGGGCAAATTCATCATTCTTTTCAGATTCCTTTACTAAATAGATACTTATCACTAAATGAACTTGGAACTCAGGATACAACTGCAGACATAGACTATTTGGTGTCTTGTCCTACACTGAACATTATTAAGGCTCTAGAACCTATACCATTGGATAGTTTAACCACAAAGATATCCCAAGGTTCCCTCCCATTTACTGTTTCTGTTTCACAGAAAACTCCAAAGTGATATAACCCTTTCCTTACCTGCCATTCAGAATATCCAATCACCACCCAGTTTAGCTGTTAAAGAAATCAACCACACAATAACCATTTCAGTGCCCACTACTAGTCCCCTCACTCCCCCCACCCTCTCCCCTTCTGAGAATCCAAAACATATATTTGTACTTGTTGATTCCTTAATTAAGCATCTGGATAGGGCTATCTGCAACACAGACAAGGTTAATCGCACCTGTTCCTGCTTCAGGGGGGCAAAAATAACTGATATCACAGCTAGGATTCCTAATATCTATTTATTTATTTCATTTTTGTTGACCGGGTAAGTGCACTAGACAAATCCTGCCTATTTTCAGGCATGACCCGGGGGAGGGGGATACAGATGAATGCCAACTGACCTTGAACCAGATTAAGCTGTTGGTGGTATTTTTAGTAAATGAGGGATATTTGGCCAAGACACCAGGGAAATTCCCCTACTCTTGTCAGTAGGGGGAGCCCAAGCGCTGTGCTGATGGCAGAGCAGACTGAGTTAGTGATGGAGGTGGACGTGTCTGAAGAGCTGACTGAGATTTTGGATGTGGAAGAAATTGTGGTAGCAACAGAGCAATCTTGTGAAACCACTAGATTTATGCAGGATAATTCTTCAACTCATCTGGATAATCACGATATGGTGGAGGATGTTACCAGAGAAAACCTACAGCCTGCTGTTACTGGTAATCCACAGTCAAAAATGATTTGGGCCTCTGCAGAGCCCCCTAGTAGTAGTTTGGATGAGCCAGGGAAAAGCTGTTCTACTGAGAGTGCTGCAAGTCATGTGCAGCAACCGGGAGATGCTAACACCATGTCTGAACAGGTGAAAGACATTTCAGTGACACAACAAGTCTGAAAACAATTTGGATTAAAAAGAGACACTGTGCAGTATTTTGGGAGTGACTGGTTGGCCGATGGTGCCTTGAATTCATCTGGTTGGAAACGGGACGAAAAAGGAAAATGGGTTTCTGACCCCGACTGGAATGAGGACATTTTGTTTGGGCCTACAACAGGACATGAAAGGGCTGCAGCACAAATCCTGAGCTCAGGTAAAACTGTTTCTGAGAAAAAGGATACTATAAAAGTTACTGCGCGGATTTCAGATGATGACACCCAGGCCTCTACAGTGCCTGGCCCATCAGGGGGTAGGAGGGATGTGAAGTCAAGTTGCAATAATATTGTATGTTTTACTGCTGAGCAAGAACAATCTAAATCTCAAGATAATAATAACGATATGCCAAAAAAACCTCCCATGTCAGAACTTTTTAAGAATAAACTTGAGCAGGCCCCTAGAAGAAATGCTGTCAGGTTAAGGTATAGGGGAGGGCTACCAGAGCACCCGGACAGGTACTATTTTGCAAAACATCTATTGATGGGATCCATAAAATCATGCCAGCAGAGGTTTATGCTCTAATTCATATATCGAGGGAAGATACCGTTGATGTTAGCTTTAAAACTAACATCAGCCTTTCGAGAGATTCTGGGAAAAGTATAATAACCTTAAGCAGACACCTCTTTGGACACCTTTTTATGCTATCCCCCATACTAAACCCCAGATAAGATATATTTCCATCATGTTCAGAAATGAAGGCGTGAACATTAGTGATATATATCACTGGTTGCAGAAACGATGTGATAGTCTGGGCCCCCCAGAGGCAATTATGGATACAGAGGGATTTTGGATGGGAGGGTGGAGATTTAAAATAAAATTATTCCAAGTCAATTCAGAAATTATCCACCTCTCCAATAGCTTCTTCTTAGGCAAGGACAGGGGTGTTTATTTTTATGGGGGACAGCCTAGGGCCTGTTATAAATGTGGGGCTAAGACTCATCTGAGCAGTGCCTGTGATATGCTCAAATGCTCCTTATGTGGGGGGTATGGCCACTCCATTTATCTATGTGACAATATATTCCAGTGCAACCTTTGTGATGATAAAGGTCACACCTTTCACCAGTGTCTTTGGGCTAAAAGAAACAGAACAGAGGGGTGGGACCAAGATTACCTAATCGATAGAGCCCAGGAGAAAAGAAGCCACTTCTTTCATGAAACTGCTGGCAGGGATAAATCTCAGAATGCTGCACCTCAAGAAAATACCCCTGAGGAGGCTGTTACTGACACCCTGACAACTGCTGACCCCCTCCATAGGAATGAAAAAAAAATGTGGAGACCCATGATAATCAAGAACGTAGAGAGATGTCCCAGTACTCTAGGGATGGGAAAGCAAGTATTAGTATGCCATCCCCCTTTGAAGTTGCTAAAGCCAGGAGATTTACTAGGGCATCTGCTAGACAGCATCCTCCCTCCCCCTCCCCTGCCCCTACCCCCTCAGGATGGAAAATCTTTTTTCCCCTTTACAAGTAGACATGGGAGAATCTGAGCTAGAGTCTGATGCATCACATAGGTCTGATATAATCACTGAAGAGGAGGAAAGTAAGACTACGGAACTGGCTAAGGAAAGGAAAGGTAAAAAAGGTAAAAAAAAAGAAAAGCTAAAGCTAGTCATGAAGAAGCCCCTGAATATAAGGAGTTTGTACCAAACATGCTTTTTATGTACATAACGCATGGCATCTATTCATGTTGCTTCACTTAATATCTGTAGTTTGAAACATTACAAAAAGCAATTAACTGTATTAGCCTATTTGGGACAACTTGCTGTAGACATCATCTTTGTCCAAGAAACTAGGCTATCCTCCATTGTTGATGTAAATCAGATTAAGAGGAATTGGACATGGGGTCCTTCCTTTTGGACCTTTGGCAAAGATACTGCTGATGGAATAGGAATTTTATTTAAAACCCCTAATTTCAGAGTATCTAGACTTATTGATATACATCCTGGGAGGGCTCTGGCCGTAGACTGCACGTACAAAGAAGTTGTTTTTGCCTTATTAATCTTTATGCCCCCCAGACCAGATTTGCTAGAACTGATATTTTTGAGGAAACAAAACCTTATTTATACACACAGAAGAACATTATATGGGAAGGGGACTTTAATTGCAGTTTGGATCTGAAATATGCAGGTGACATAATCAAAAAGGTACATTGTGACATGCATGCCTTAAAACAAATCATGCTGGATACAGGATTATCAGATACATACAGAACTCTGAGGAAAAATGATGTAGGGGCAACCTATTTCAGACACATCTATGCTACATGCATTGATTACGTTCTAGTGTCTAAATATGTAAAACCCTATAAAACAGAAGTTAAGCCCACAGAATTCTCTGATCATTGTATATTATTAGGATCTCTAAGTCTAGCAACAGTACCCCCAAAGATTTATTCCCATATACACAGATGGAGGCTGAACATCTCCTTATTGGAATCAACTGAATGTCAGAAACAGGTGGAAGTTCTTTTTGGTGCCAGAATCTTGACCCTGTGCCTTTATGATAATCTTTGGGACTGGTGGACAGATACAAAAAAATATTTAAAATCTCTATTTTTATAATTTGGTAAACATTGTGCAAACTCAAGCTATATTAAATATTTAGACTATAGAAATCATTTATACAGACTTATGTCTTTCCCACCAAAGGATCACATGAAATATAAAATGCAAATTTTGGAAATAAAAAAGCAAATGAAAATCTATCAATATGATAGAGCAAAATCATTAGACATGGAAATGAGATTTTGCACAAATAATCAACCAGTTTCGGATCCCTACAAGGCGTGCAAACAAAGGCTGGATAAAACCATTATGGAAGGTTTACTTACATCGGACAATCAGCTGATAGACACCAATCTAGGAATGCTTTCATTAGTGCAACAAAACTTATATGAACATTTTTCTCAAAACCCCTTAAGAAAATGGTAGTGTACAGAATTTTTTAACTGCACCAATACCACATTGGCACTATTATACTGGTGAGGCATTAGTAGATCCAATTACCTCTGAAGAAGTTTGTGGGGTAATTAAAAAGTTAAAGTCAGGAATAAATGGTTTCTCTAATGACTTCTATAAAAAATATGAACCTTTTTTGAGTTCTGTACTGGCAAATATTTTTAATTTTATGTTACAGTCAGAATTTAAGTGTACAGATTTTAGTACAGCTCTCATATGCTACATATTTAAAAAGGGGGATAACAAGAAACTAGCTAACTGGAGACCCATCAGCATCCTTAATAGTGACTATAAGATTTTGGCAAAAATTCTGAACAATAGACTAATAACAGTAGCTGAAACTTTAATTGATATGGCCCAGACATGCGCTATCCCTGAATGTAAGATCCAACATAATCTCTTTATTTTACGAGAGCTCTGTGAAGCCTGTACATCTCACAATCTTAAAGGCTTTATAGTTGCAGTAGATCAGTATAAAACATTTGATCGAGTTGAGCACCATTTTCTATTTACTGTACTAGAGACATATAGGATCCCAAAAACATTTGTGGATTGGATAAAAATATTATATTCTAATGCTTATATTGTTCCAACAGTTAATGGTTTATTTGGTGGGGATGTTCCTCTTTTAAAAGGAGTATGGCAGGGCTGTCCTCTAAGCCCCTTACTTTATACCTTTGCTCTAGACCAAATCATCCGACAGATAAAGTGGGATAAACAAATTATAGGTCTGGCTCCTCATCAGACTTTAGCTCCAGGGAAAGTAACTGCATATGCAGACGACGTTACTCTCGTTGTTCAAAACATCAGCTCCATAGAAAAGGCGATCAGCACCTTTGATGCCCATGCACAATTCTCTGGTGCTAAATTGAGTAAAGACAAAAGCACTATTATAGCCCTGAATAAGCCAACCACTATGATCAGAGATGTAAGTGGAATCAGCATCTCCACTGTGCCACAAAAAATTTTAGGTATATGGGTAGGTCCCGGTGATTTGGCCACCTATAATTGGGAAAAACAAATCAACATAGGTCTGCCTTTGGAAAACATGGAAGTTTGGAAAGAAAAAGCATGTACAAATTATGAAGAAATGTATTATTACTATTTTTTTATATGTAATTTATATTTATACCCTCCTGCTACACTTGGAGACTAGAGTTTTTAGTATTTTCTTCCAGATGCTCTGGGGAAGCAGACTCAGTCCAGTTAAGAGGGACGTTACTTACCTCCCACAGAGGAAAGGGGGGCTTAATATGATAAACCCAGTGGTATTTTTTCATTTCATTTTTTTACACAGTACCTTTAAATGTGCTTGGGAGACAAACGGGTCACTTTGGCAGTCTTGGATACAGTGGGCCCTACAGAAATATTTTATAAAATGGGTTGATACCCCCCCAAACTGTTGTCACAATTTGAAGTTCCAACCTATGCTGGTCCTTCAGTTAAAAAAATACACCAATGGAAAATAGAGAAACAGACACTGATGGCCTTAAATAGGAAAGGTTTCTATTCACGCATAGTTCACAATGTACAGCAAGTGGCTTTAATTTTCCCTGAATGTACCTCTGCCAAAATGAATTGGGCCTTAAACAAACTTAATGACAGCAGAATCCCTGTTAAGGTATGGGACATTGTCTGGTTATGCTCACAGGGAAAGTTAGGTGTGAGAGGTAATCTAAAACACAAACCCATAGCTGAACGGTATTGTCCTAAATTAACTGTGTGAACATAGAAGAAAGTATTTTTCATTTTTTCTTTGATTGTCCTTCTAGCAATCAGGTGTGGGCAGAACTGGCCAATAGGTGGAAACTGCCCTTTTTTACAAGAGTCTCGTATGCTACTTTAATACTTGGAGATTACACTGGTGTTTGGAGAATCTTTCACAAAAGTACTTTACATGAGCTTTTCGCTGCCATTCAATACTTTTTATGGCAAGCACACTGTCAGTATGTTCTGCAACAGCAACAAGCTTCAACAGTGTGTTAATTAGGCAGATAGAAGCTGAAATGATTAGCGTAAAAGAACTTGATACACAGATGGTCATAGGGGGTGATTTCAATCTTGTTTTTGATCAGGCCCTTGACAGGTCGGGTCAATCCCGTCAAGGTCTCTCTCCGGCACAAAGAGCCTTTAGGGACCTGATGGATTCCATTGGTCTTTGTGATATATGGCGCGTATTACATCCCAATGTAAGGGAATACACTTTTGTTTCTCCGGTGCACTCAACCTCCTCAAAGATGAATTATAGTCTCATTTCTCAAACCCTGTTACCGGGGTTATATGTTCTAGCATTGTCTCAGGGCCCCGTCGGATCACTATGTGGTCACCTGCCTAATAGCCCTAGCCTTATTGCCAAATAAAGGAGGCAGGTGGAAGTTGAATAACCAAATTCTGAAGAAGCCAAAGATGGTTCAATATCTAGCATCCCAAATAGAGAAGTTTATTGCTTCTAACTCTAAATCCATGGGGAAGCAGGCCATGATATGGGGTGCCTGCAAGGTGTATCTAAGAGGGATTATAATTGGTCTAACATCAAGAAGGAAGAAGAAGAGAGCATCTCAGATTTCTAACCTTCTGTCTCAAATTAGGAGTATGGAGACTGCTCTTTCTCCTTCTTCCTCTGAGGCATTCAAACACAACATAACGAAATTGAGAGAAGCCTACCTAGCAATGTTAACGGGACAAGCCGAATTCGCAATTTTGAAAACAAATGTGGTATATACCAATCAGGGTGAGAAGGTGGGTAAAATGCTAGCATTGCGTATTAAGCAACAGGAATACACCAGACTTATTCCTTCTATCCATTCTTTTAGTGATAATTCTCTTAAGGTCTCGCCCTCGGAAATAGCGGAGGAGTTTACAAAGTATTTCCAGGATTTATATGGCCCTATGGTCAACTCCCCATCTAGGGAAAGACTTTATGATTATTTGAGTGATTTACAGTTGCCAACTCTTACACAATCCCAGCAAATAATTCTGGAGTCTCCCATCTCTGAGGGCGAGATTGAAAGAGTAATCAAATCTCTCCCATCAGATAAGTCTCCGGGCCCTGACGGGTTCACTTCCAGTTTTTATAAGGCTTTCTCAAAGCAACTGATTCCAATTTTGCTGCCACTTTTCCAGGCTATTCTCTCAGGTAAAGTGTCTGATCCCTCTCTTTTTGAGGCCTTAATAGTCCTGTTGCCCAAACCGGATAGACCGCCGGATCAGGTGGCAAGCTACAGGCCGATCTCCCTTCTTAACCAAGATATTAAAATCCTGGCAAAATTACTAGCTGACTGTGTGGAGGCAGTACTTCATTCTCTTATCAGGGCTGATCAGGTTGGTTTCATGAAAGGGAGATCATCGGTTGACCATTTGAGGACCCTGCCCCACGTCTTCTTGACATCCAAAGATGCTCCTCATCCAATGGTTTTGATCTCATTGGATGCCGAGAAGGCATTTGACAGAGTCCACTGGGATTACTTATTTCTTACGATGGAAGCTTTCTTTCTTTTTTTTTTTTTTTTAAGTTATTTAACCAGGTGAGACACACTAAGCTGAAAACTTTTTTACAGGAGCAACCTGGGAGCACAGGGAAGTTAAGTGACTTGCTCAAGGTCACACAGTATGCAAGCGGAAGCTGTGAGATTCAAACCCAGGTCTGTTCTGCTGGATGTCACCAGATTTTCAGCTCAGAGCCTTAAACCACTGCGCTATACTGCCTCCCTTTCGGTTTTCCCAAGGAATTCAGGAACTGAGTGAGTTCTCTATATAAGTTCCCTTCTACCAGAATCTCATGTAATGGGGTTATTTCTAACCCCTTCAAATTATATGTAGGGACCAGACAGGGGTGTCCCTTATCTCCTCTTCTCTTTAACATTTACTTAGAGCCACTTATCAGAAGGTTATTAGGAGCCCAGAGTATATCAGGTATCTCTTTCGGGGAACAGATGGTTAAAGTAGTGGCCTATGCAGAGGACCTGCTGTTGCAGATACCACATCCACTCACATCTATTCCTGTTATCCTAAAGCTCATAGAAGATTTCAGTAAGGTTTCAAACTATAAACTCAATGTAGGAAAGACGGTGGTTTTTCCTCTTAATCATAGGGTTTGTAAACAGGATATTACTGTGTTTGGACTCATCTGGAAGTCCACTATATTAAATACCTTGGGCTTCTTTTAACAAGGAATACAACGCAGCTCAGACAGCTAAATATTGATGCACTGGTACATAAAGTAGATCTTGACCTTCGTAGATGGACCCTACTCCCCCTCTCTCTATGGGGCAGAATAAATTTAGTCAAAATGAATGTTTTCCCTCATCTGTTCTACCCCCTTAACATGTTGAACATATGGCTTCCCCTGTCCTGGGTTAAAAAAGTGCATGGTATGATCTCTGCTTTTATATGGGGGGATAAGAAGGCCAGAATGACAGTTCATAAATTAGTGGCCTGAAGGCAAAAGGAGGTTTAAGACTTCCCCATATTGGGCTATATTATTGGGCCAGCCAGGCCAATAAATATCTCAGATGGCTGACCACGGAGCAGCTCTCCACGGCTGCTACATACATTTCTGACTTGGTTAGCTGTCGAAACTGCTGCCATTAAAAAACACGGTCTCTCCCCCACTGCGCTATTATATACCAAGACTAGTTCCCTACCAGAGTCTCTACGTAGTTCCCCTATAGCTGTCTCTATCAGGGTTCATACTCAGGTGTGTGCATTTCTGAGATATATGAATCTCAAGGACTTATTACAACCTGTAATAGGCAGTCCCAATTTTTTATTAGAGGGCAAGTCTTTCCCAGCCACATGGCTTTCTCAGATAGGGAATTGTCATTTAGAGGAGTTTGTGTCACCCAACAGTCAATGGTACTCATCAGCTAATATTATGTGTAAGTTCTCGATACCTCGTACAAATATTTTCAAGATTTTCCAGTTCCGTCATCTCCTAGTTAAGGTAATGGCCTCGACCCCCCCCACCTCCTAATTTAAATTTTCAGATTACCTTAATGGAGTTGGCAGGTTTGCCTCATGCCGTATCTAAAATATACAGTGTTCTCTTCATTTGGGCCTACCCTGATAATTATTCTCCCGTCTCCTTTTGGGCCCCTCTCTTTCAGGGTAGAGATCTGGACTGGCCTCTCCTATGGTAGAATTGTCATAAGTTTCTTAAGCAGGACAGACTTAGGCTAATGCAGTTTAAGATTTTGCACAATATCTACTATTCTCCACAGAAACTTGCTAGGCTTGGTCTGGTGTCCTTCCCCTTTTGTACAAGATGTCAATCTCAAGAAGGAGATCTTCTTCATATTTTCTGGAGCTGTTCTAAAGTCGTTCCACTCTGGACTGCGATTAAACAGCATGTTGATCCTCTGTTGGGGCTCTCGGACCTCTTCACCCCTGAAATTTGCCTTCTTGGGGATTTCTCCTCCATTTCGGTGGTGAACAGGAGGTATCATATAGCTTTGATGTCAATGTCTGTTAAAAAGGTGGTACTAAGACATTGGAAGGATACGGAGGTACCAACCTATGTTGAATGGCTTCAGAAGTTACTTGCAAATCTCAGAACTGAAAGGACTATTGCCAGTTTACTCAACAAACTTAAGAAGTTTGATAGGATTTAGGGACCACTGCAAACTCTCTATGCACTTCAAGGCTAAGCACTAATAAGCTACATTCATAGGTACAGTGCTAAATGTGTAAAAAGGTGCTGGGTTGTTCGGGGTGGGAGTGGGGTAGGGTGGATGGGAGGTGGGGGGAGAGCAAATCACTATATATTTTATACCCGATGTACATGATCATTCTATCCATTGTTATGATTTGCTCTTTGTACTGGAAACTTAATAAAATTTTAATTGAAAAGGACTTGATACACAGAGATTTACAGCAGATAAAGTGGCCCATTTATGGAGACACTTCAAAATGTTCACTTAATGGAATATTTAGCCTTAGTTTTAGTATGCTAGTTTAAATACAGAGTAATGTGAGGGGATCCCCTTTGTTAGTTTTTTTTTTCTCTCTGATATGAAATGTTTAATACCTTTTATGATCATGATGTATACCTTCTATGCAATGTTTCTTATTTTTTTGTGTTTTCTTCCTTTGTACAATTTCTGGTATGATATATGAATACTGTGATGTAATGTTTATGTTTCTTAATAAAAATTTCCCTACTCTTTTCGATAAGTGTTATGGGATCTTTAACATCCACCGGAACTACCACCAATCCAGGCAGATGGGACCTCGGTTTAATGTTTCTTCCGAGAGACGGCACCTCAGAAGTGCAGCACCCCTCTCATGCTGCACTACAGTGTCAGTACTGTGCTATTAACCCAAGTGCCAGATGTGGGTACTAAACCCACAGCCCTCTGATCTCCCAGCCTCAGAGGTGAGTGTGCTACCTACTAAGCCACTGACCAAACCCCCTTGTTATAATTCACGCTGGTACAAATGACATACTGTGCACAAGCCAAAATAAGATAAAACAAGATATCATTGCACTTAACAACTTACTTGTGGATAAAGGGTGTACTGTTTGCTTCTCAGAAATGTTACCAGTTCCCAGAACTACCCAAGTTGTAACCTCAAAGGTCAAGCAAATAAATGATTGATTATGTAAATGGTGCATCAGACAGAATATTCCCTGTATAACCCATTGGGAAAACTTTGTTGATAAATCTCCCTTGTACTGTTGGGATGGTCTGCATCTTAACAGAAGAGGCAGCATCATGTTGGGAAAATCCTTTTTAAACATTATTAACAATCATTTAAACTGACTAAAAAGGGGGAGAATGGGAAACTACCCACGTCTCTAATTAATTCTAAAATCCAGCCTTTTGGAACATTTAAAATTCTGTCCTTGAATGCCCGTTCCTTGAACATATCCAAACTATTGGAACTAGAAGCAAAAAAGTAAATTGCTAAACTTGGCTATAATTGCAGTAACAGAAACCTGGTGGGACTAATATCCTCAGTGGAATCAACAACTAATGGGTTATATACTCTACCACAAAAACAGAGTGGATAAAAAGGGTGGTGGGGTTTGTCTTTATATCAGAGATGATATTACCTCCTATGAGCTACCAGCTCAAAATAACTCTGAAAGCATCTGGGTGGCGGTTCAGTTGAAAGGACTTCCACAAATAATTATTGGAAATTGTTACAACCTCCCAGCATCTGACTCTATCTGTAGGAATGCTTTGATTAATGATATTGCTCATTTTTCCAATCATAAGGACATTATAATATTGGAAGATTTAAATTTTTCCTTACATTAATTGGTCCACCAATAAAAGTAATAGCAAACAAGATACTGACTTTTTGTCAGTATTAACACACAATGACTTATCACAACTTATTTCCTCTCCTACTAGAGGAATTAACATCCTTGATTTACTTATCTCAAATATAAGTCACAAACTTTCAAATATTCAGATTTTGGACCCTTTGGAAAACAGTGACCACTTTTCTATTTTGTTCGACCTTATAGGAGCCCATTATAGTTTAACAAATAAGTCAACATATAATAATTATGATAGTGCAGACTTTAAAACCACCACCAGTGAAATTAGAAACACACAGTGGGAAAGGGTTTTTTCAGGGTCTCTCTACAAACAAGACATGGATCTTATTAAAAAACTTTATTCATTCCCTTGAAAATAAACATGTACCCATAAAAAATAAATACAATAAAAAGGGCAGGATGCCAAAATGGTTGAATTAATCTATTAAATTACAAATCAATAAGAAAAGAAAACATTTAAAAAAACTCAAAACTACTCAATATAAGGGTAACAGCGCAGTTCTTACTGAATATAAAAAATCTTTACAGAAATTGAAACACATGATTAAGCAAGCTAAAATGAAAATTGAATTTAAATTAGCTCATACAAAAGATGGTTATAAAGCATTATTTTCATATTTAAACAACAAAAAAGGTAATTCCTGAAAGGTAGGGCCACTTACACACAATGGTATTCCTATGCAAGTAGATTCCGATATAGTTAACTTGTTTAATACATATTTTTGTTCAGTTTTCACTAAAAAAAGTTCTCATCCTTTTAAAACAAGCCCAGGGCCACATTTGAAATCAACTCATGCATGCAGTATTAAAGCTTCTTATATCATTCTGCTCCTTAAATCTTTAAAGAAAACCACAGTCCCAGGACCTGATCAAATTAACACCAGATTTCTTATTGAAACTGCTGAGTCTCTAGCTCTTCCTTTGGAAATTATCTTTAATAAATCTCTTCATAAATCAGAAATCCCTGCAGACTGGTTAACTGCACTCATTACTCTGATTTATAAAAAAGGTAGTAGGTCTAATGTTCAGAACCACAGTCCCATTAGCCTTACATCGATTATCTGCAAAACTATGGAAAAAATTATAAAATCATTTCTTGAAAAAGAAATGATAGAACTTAACATTAATGATTCCACTCAACAAGGTTTCAGAATTGGCCACTCTTGCACTACTAACTTATTATCATTCTATAACCATATCAGTCAAGGCCTTGATAATAATCATTAATTAGATGTTATTCTGCTGGATTACAGCAAGGCTTTTGACAAAGTCCCACACAATATCCTTATTAAGAAAATGGAACACTTGGGCTCTTCTCATCAACTTGTCAATTGGGTTAGTGCATAGTTGATGGATAGAACTCAGACAGTCATATTGAACGACTGCTCCTCTGACTCAGGAGCAGTTACAAGTGAGGTCCTGCAGGGCTCGGTGTTGGGCCTGGTTCTGTTCAATATTTACATTAGTGATATGCAAGTAACTGATAAAAACTGGTTGTCTAAATTTGCTGATGACTCAAAGCTTGGAGGCCCTATGAATAATCAATCAGATTCTGATTCACTCAAATCAGACTTGCAGTTGGTTGAATCATGGGCAACTGACAACATGATGGAATTCAACATCGAAAAATGTGTGGTTTTGCATTTCAGAACCCATAACCCCAAAAGCAAATATTATATTTCTAATACATTGTTGAAATCTACTGACTTAGGTATACTTGTTAATTCAAAACTTACATCAGTTGACCACTGCATGAAAGTGGCCAATTCAACTAATGGGTTACTTAGACAAATCCAACGCTCCTTTGTAACTAAAACTGAACAATGTAGATAAGTCTCTATCGAACCTGCGTCAGACCCCTTATTGATTATGGGTCTCCTTTTGGAACCCTTTCTGAAAGTCTGATATTGACCGTCTGGAAAGAATCCAAAAACTTGCAACCAGGATGATCCCAAGATTAGCAAAAAGGTCCTACCAATCAAGACTAACTATCACAGGCTTACATTCTTTGCAGGGTAGAAGAATTATAGGGGACTTACTCCTAATATACAAGCTACAAAATACCTCTGATCTTATGAAAAAATGTGGACTTGTTCACACTACCAGGCGAATTGTTTCTAGATGTCACACTAGACAACTTATTGTACCTAAGGCCAGAACCAACCATAGATTTAACTTTTTCACACTGAGGGCACCTAGATTATGGAATAAATTACCTCAGGAACTAGTAGACTCTACCAACATTGTAGCATTTAAAAAGGGTCTCGATAACTGGCTAACCTAGAATCATTCTATGTAAATTGTTCCCACACATTGTGGGGGAAAATCTAGATGGGCCTCAGCCTTCTTTTTTTCCATAAAAAATAAGTAAATCAAGTAGTCCTCCACCCCACTCCTTACTTCTTTCTGTGATATTAGTATTTGTCTAGAAAACAAATAAAGAAAAAAAAAGCTTGTGGAAGAGCCATTTCAAATTATGTTACTAGGAGATATTCTGTATGGTCTGTGGGGCGTGCTTTGAACATTTCAAAACACAATCAAAGTTATTGCCAGAAACCTAAATAAAGTATTGGTTAATTCTTTATTTCCTACAGTACGTTGTACCTCTCCCTTTGAATATGGGTACTTTTTTAATTTGTTAAATTTTTTGTATATTCCCATGTCCAAGCTTTCCCTCCTTTTAGTTACTTTGCCAGGGATCTACGACCGGTCATTGACAAAAATGTTGTCAAATGACCAGACAGTGAAACCTTCATGTTGACCACTTTTTGCAGTCAGCATACAGTTTCCAAGTCACTACATTGTTTTCTTTGGGGGGGGGGCAAAGCTCCCCAAACCTCCCACAAGGTGGGCTGTGCTCCCCGCACCCCCCATTAAATATAATCAACTCCATGTTTGAGCTGATTAGGGGAGGGGAAGGGATGCAAGACCCCCTGAATACAGTGCCTGGGTCTAGCGCTGACACTACAGTGACCTTGCACTGTAGTCGCTGTAGTTTCGGTTGATGTCGAAGTTTCAACGTCGAAGGTGTATACCCTTTGCCAGCACTCCCTTCATGTTATACTGAGAGAAGACAACAAAACACATCTAATTAGGATATTAGCTGATGACCTTAAAGAATAAACAGAATTAAGCTAGAAATAAACTTATCCCCACTACAAAAAATATTTTCAAGGGAATCCATTTTCCTTATCCATCAAATTAATTTGAATGTGGCCTAATTTTTTTTTCAGATGGCTATATGAACAGATATCCATTGAATCTTGTGCTGAAATTTGGCAAACTAAAAAGACTAAATGCCTTGGCACCAGAATTACTTCCTTCAGATGTACACTATGCTATAGCGACTTTCTACTTTGTAAGGTAGTTTAAGAAAACAGCCTAATATAGAATAAAAAATATTTTTACAGCCTCGGATTGCATCATTATTTTATAAAAGACTTGTTCTGGGCTAACTGGCAGAGGAGGTTGAAAAATTGAGGGAGCTAAAGAAATTGGCATAGTCCTCATCCTTGTGCTGGCCTTGAGCGTTTCTTCTATCATTTGCCTTGGGAATTCTCAAGCTAATCATCTTGACAATAAATTCCTTTGCTTCCAGAACTACTATAAATGTGTTACTCCTGCCACCATAATTAAATTTGAGAGTTTGGAAGCATGTGAGAGAAAGGAATTTCATTATCCCTTAAAAGTGATTTTAGAGGATTGAAGAGCTTTCCTGTGTTATGGATATCAGACCCTAAGTCAGCAATACAAGAACTTTTTTGTTTTGTAACATTATAGGGGATTGCCACAATTCCATGGATATCAACCCTATATTTTTCAAATATAGGAAACGAACATAGAAAATTCAAGGGTGTTTAAAATATGGATTGCATTTTTCTGGAAAGTGATGGGCTCTATCTAATTCAATTCATTGTTTGGGGTATTTTGTGCTCATTTTCTCTGAAAACAGCTTCTTCATGAAGCCTAAACAATCTTCATATTCTAACCCCCCAGTGATCTCTATACATTTTAGGTTGTTACAGCTTGCTCTCTATTGCATCTCTTCCACATTGTCTCTGATTTCTTTTACCTCTGTGTAACCCCCCTGTTACCCGGGGTTACTAGATTCCCAGTAAGACCTAGTGGTAGGCAGGAAAGGCAGCTTGTGAAACTCCAGTTAAATGGATTTCACACTGTCTCACTCTGTTCTCAGTCTCAGCTGAGACTGAGGGATGACATCATTTAGAACTGTTGCAGCTGCATAAGCCACACTGGAATGTTGCAGTTGGAAGTTAAAGTAGAACACTGAAACACAGATAGAAACATAGAAACAAAGAAGTTGACGGCAGATAAGGACCGCAAGGCCCATCCAGTCTGCCCATTTCTTTTTCTACCTTATAAATGTGCTATCGCCCTTTGCTCTGTCAGTGGCCTATCTATTCATAGTCATTTGTATTGCTCCCTTATGCCTATCACATGCCTGTTTGAAGCCCTGCACTGTATTCATAGCCACCACTTCTCGTGGTAAGCCATTCCATGCATCCACCACCCTTTCTGTGAAAAAGAATTTCCTCACATTCCCCTTAATGGCCTCCCTCTAATCTCATGCTGTGTCCTCTTGTCCTGCTATTTTTCTTATATTTAAACATGTTGAACTCTTTCACCTTGTTTATGCCCTTAAGGTGTTTGAATGCCTCAATCATATCACCTCTCTCCTCCCTTTGCTCAAGGGTATACATATTGAGCTCCGTTAATCTGTCCTCATGTCTTCTGATGCAGTCCCTGCACCATTTTGGTTGCCCTTCTCTGGACTGCCTCAATTTGATTAATGTCCTTGTGAAGGTGTGGCCTCCAATACTGCCGCAGTACTCAGATGGGGAGCTAACCAGTGTCTTGTACAGAGGATTATTACCTCCCTCTTACGACTTGTGATACCCCTACTAGTACACCTAACACCCCCTAGCCTTACCTGCTGCTTTAGGGTCTGCTTGGATGATTTTAGGTCATCAGTGATGATGATGCCCAAGTCTCTTTCTTCCTTTGTGACTGCTAGCAACCCTCCCAGCCTATAGGTGGCTTCAGGTTTCTCTTCCCTATGTGCATGATTTTGCACTTCTTTGCATTAAATCCAGTTGCCACTCTTCTGACCATTCTGCTAGTTTATCAGATCTCTTCTCATTCTGCCCACCCCATCTGGATCATCTACTCTGTTGCAGATCTTGGTGTCATCTGCAAACAGACAAACCTTACCCTCTAGTCCATCTGCAAGGTCACTAATGAAGATGTTAGAGAGGACTGGCCCAGGACTCATCCTGAGTCCCCACTTATGACTTGTATCTCTTCTGACTGTATACCATTTACCACCACTCTCTGTTTTCTGCCCGTCAACCAGTTTGCCACCCAGTTGACCAACTTCTGACCCACCTGAGCCTACCAGCTTATTTATCAATCTTCTATGTGGAACAGTGTCAAAAGCTTTGCTGAAGTCAAGGTAGGCGACATCAACTGCTGCCCTTGGTCCACCACTCTGGTTACCCAGTCAAATAAATCTATGAGATTAGTTTGACAGGACCTTCCTTTGTAAACCCATGCTGTCTTGGATCCTGTGCCTTTGGTTCCAGGTGTTTGCACTATCCTTTCCTTAAGGAGTGCCTCCATAATCCTTGCCCACTACTGAGGTAAGACTGACCGGTCTGTAGTTCCCGCCTCCTCCCTGCTACCACTCTTGTGGAGGCGGGATCAATGAGCCCCTTCTCCAGTTTTCTGGGACCTCTCCTGTGCTCAGAGACTCACTAAACAATTCTGCTAATGGCTCTGCTAGTTCCTCCTTTAGCTCCTTAGTACCCTGGGATGTATGCCATCAGGTCCCATTGCCTTATCCACCCAGAGCTTAGCAAGCTCTTGGTGGACTCCTTTCTTTTGTGAAGGGAGTAGTGCTCACCTCCCTCCCCAGTGTCCATGATGCTGAGCTGTGGGCCCTGCCCTACCTTCTCTTCAGTAAAATGCCAGAGCAAAAGTATCTATTTAGGATAGATGCCTTTACAGGGTCCTCCTCCTCACATGCTCCCTTTTCTCCATTAAAAGCAGCAATACCCCCTCTGGACTTTCTCCTTTCACTAATGTATCTATAGAAAGTCTTGTCACCTTCTTTTACTGTTACGTACTAGTGTTTCCTCAGTTTGGGACTTTGTCTGCCTTACTGCCTTACCTGCTTCCCTTAGGGCAGTTTGGTATGCCTCCCAATCTTCATCCGCTGTGTTCCTTATATTTCCTGAAGGCCAGCCTTTTGGCTCTGACCTTTTCTGCTACTGTGTTTGAGAACCAAAGTGGTTTCCTTCTTCTTTGCACTTCCTTTTCTGTCTAACACAGTGGGATGTTGCTTCAAGTATTGCATTCTTAATGCTTGCCCACTTTGCCTGTACCCCCTCACCTGTGTTTCTTTTTGCCAGAGGCTAGCTTAACTCTGTTGGCCATCTTATCAAGTCAGCTCCTCTGAAGTCCCATATTTTTGCCTTGGAATGGGATGATTTAGATGTAGTAGCCAAATTGAACCATACCATGTGATAGTCACTGGCCCCAGGTGACTTTCTACCTGGAGATCTGTGATCCCTTCTTTGTTAGTCAGTACTAGATCTAGGATAGCCCTGTCTCTTGTGGGTTGCTGTACCAGTTGTTTGAGGCCCTGCCCTGCAGTGAATCCACTATAGTCTAGTTCTGGCAGATGTTCCTGCTGGTATTGACCAATCTGTATCTGCATGTTGAAGTCTCCATTATCAGAACCTCCCTTTAGCTGTCATGTTTTGTATATCTTCTAACAGT
The DNA here is from genome assembly GCA_016271365.2 of Neoceratodus forsteri. Lineage (NCBI taxonomy): Eukaryota > Metazoa > Chordata > Ceratodontiformes > Ceratodontidae > Neoceratodus > Neoceratodus forsteri. The sequence continues at coordinate 108,749,196 of CM028137.1, forward strand.
AATGTGTCTATGTCCTCCCTCTGGTCTGGGGCCTGTAGACAACCCCAGTTCTTATAGCTGTCCCATTTCCTGTTTCCAGGGTGACCCACAGTTCTTCTGGCTCCTTATTTGTATTCTGAATTTCTGTAGCTTTGATATTTTCATTGCGTACAGGGCCCTCCTCCCCCCCTTTTTGCACCTCGGTCTCTTCTGAACAATACATAGCCAGGTACTGAAGTCTCCCAAGTGTGGTTACTGGTAAACCACATCTCACTAATTGTTACTATGTCCAGTTTAGCCTCTGACATTATTGTCTGCAGGTCTGAGATCTTATTTCCTAGGCTGTGAGCATTTGTGTACATGATTTTCCATTGGCCAGATTTTGGTGTGTTAGTTGTTGGGTGAAGTTTGGCATTACCCCTGTGCGTCGTATGGGGGAGACAAACCTTTTTTCTTACCTGGTGATGCAAATGAACGGCAAACATGCTGAATTCCTGTTTGACCACTAGCTGAGGGGGGAGGGGTGTTCTTCCCATTCGACGTATGGGGTGCTGCACCCCTCTCCCCATTTGCTAGTTTAAATATTCTGCAAAGATGTCAAACTTCTGCCCCAATGCACTGACTCCCTCTTTAGTCAGATGCAGTCCATCAAATTTAAAGAACTTTCGCTCCCAGAACTGTTGCCAGTTCCCTACAAATCTGTGTCCTTTTTCCTGGCACCAGTCCTTGAGCCACGTGTTTAGCTCCCCTATCTCCCTTCTCTGACCTTCCGTCCATCTGCTCCCCTCTCCCAGACTGGCAGGATCTCAGAGAGGAGATGCGGATGAAATAGATGATAGTTTGTCACCCAGCCTGGTCAGGTGTTCCTTGGTCTCCACAACTGGCCGGCTGGTGAGATCGATAGTCCCTATGTGTACTAGGACATCAATGTTTTCTCCTGCGTTGTGAACAATTTTAGCAATGGGTCAGGTGTCTCTCCATGCTGATGTACCTGAAGACATCTGACCATCACCCCTGCTGGAGATGGTATCAACTCCCCGAATCATGGAGTCTCCTATGATCAGAAGTTTTTGGATTTGCTTTGTACATGTTTAGTTTGGTTCCTGATTTGGGTGAGTTTGTTGTGCTAGCTCCTGTGCCACAGTGTCCTGCTCTGCAGTGTATTCTGCCTCTTTATTTGATTTCAGAGATAGAGGCAGATACCTGTTTGTAGTGTTTATATGGTTTTTGGAGGTAATGTGTTGGAGAGCAGAGAGTGATGGGGCACCTGATATGCTCCTCCTAACCACCTGCCAACCTCCTGGACCAACTACCCTCTGCAGTCGAGGTTTTTCTGTTGGTTGCTGGGGAAATGGCGGTGGTTCTTATAATGTATTTCCTCTTCAATATGAAATTTGAGGCATGCAATCTCTGCCCATGCTGCCGAGCTGAGCCTAAGATCTCCAAAGGCCCAGCATGTAGGACAGTGTCCTAAATCCTGTAAGACTGTCCTTCTGAAAATTGTTCCACAGTACCTGCAGTTAATAAATCCATTCCAAATAAGTTGCTGGGTTTGTAACCTAGTCAGAGTAATTAGAAGGAAAAAAAGGAAAAGAAATGCAAGTAATGGTTTAATTCTGCTTTGTTTAACTTGTTATAACAAGTTAAGTACTAATGCCCTGTAAATAGAGATCACCTTGTGAGGCCCACTGATCTTCCCCTTCCTGCTCTGCCACAGGAAATGTCACAACTGTGGTAACCTATAAAGGAGTGTAGCCTGGGGTGGTTGGGGATGGGGGTGGGTGGGTGAGCCCTTCCCTACCTAAAAGAAGAACCACGGATGAAAGAACAAGGAGGTAGAGCAGAAACAATCAGTCAACAACAAATGCAGTAACCCTAAGCTTATCTAATGTTAGATAAAACTATAAAACCTGAAAAGCACCACCTGTAATAATTTCAGAGAAGATATACGCTGTAAGAAACACTTTGCTCCAGAGAAAAATAAAGCAGTAACAGAAGATATACCTTGCAAAGACAATTTGAATCAGAAGATTACAGCAGTAATCTGTTAGCACACACCTGTAGGCACACCTTGTAATAATGCAGAAGAAGGTATACCAGCAACAACAATTTGAATCAGAGAAAAATTAAGCAATGAAATGTTAGCAACAAACAGTAGCAATCCCTGTGAGTAAAAATAAAAACACCACCACACAGTAAATCTGCTTAGCCAAACTAAGTCTTAATCCTTCTCCCTTGCTCTGGTAAGTTTCTCTACTCTGCCTTTCAAGCAGTCTTAGAAGGAAAGAGCTCAGGTGAAGCCCTAGGTGCCTTGGCCAGCAAATAAGTCTTCTACCTCCCTGGGAATTTGAGAGGTAGGCCACATAGAGTTCAGTAGAGTGTGTGCAGTCCTGAAAGGGTGCTCTGCTGTAAGCAGGCCCTCAGAGCTCTAAGCTCTGTCAAACAGCTATCTTAGTTTTTTAGGTGTGTGTTTCCACCTGAAGAGGAACACAAGAAGAGCATACTGAAGTGGTGGAGACCGCTCTCAATGGCTCAGGACCCCATCCCTGTGGGGATGGGGGGAAGGAATCAGCCTGCTTCCAGGGGCAACCCCCTTGATCTGGCTAGAGAAAAGAAGCTGCCTGTTTAAGTTTGTGCTGAGGCACCAGAAGCTCTGGAAAAGAGTTCATTGAGGAGGAAATGCCTATGAGGCACCTGCAATGAGGGATGAGTTCGCTCTGCTAAAGGGCTACATGTTTTCACCTGCATCAAGATGAAACTAAAGGGACTGCTACTGTGGGGTCAGGAAAAGACAGCCAACTACAGTTTAGAAGAAGTGGGGATTGGACTGCTTAACTCTGTTGGGGGTCTAGGACATGGACAAAGTAATGGACAAAGCCACTTTTTAAGTAAGTTCAAGTCCAGCACAAATGGGATCTAAAGACAGTAGACTGAATGTGATATACATTAAAAAGAATCTACACAGTAAAGTGTGTTAAAGGATGAGGTGTTACAGTCCAGAGAAATGGCCAGGTATGAATTATGGGAGTGAGAGGTGGGAGACCCCCCCATCAGTAGTAACCAAATTCACCTCTACGGATTTGCTCTGGAACACCTGTTGCTTTCTCTCAGGTACTTGGCCAGTGCCTAAGGAAAGTACCCAGATGTGGGATTGATGAGGAAGAGTCTCTTATGGAGCAGCAGTGCTCATAGGTGGTTTGCGGAGCCACCAGTAAATGTTTCCATGCTAGATGGAAGGTGTTCAAGTGGCTGGCAAGGGAGCCGAGCCAGGGAAAACCCAGAGCAGCATAAAGTTCAGTCTGTGTGCCCAGTGTGTTTCAGAGCCTGAGGGCTAAAGTGATGAGGATGTATTCTGGTCTCCTTTAATTTGCATTACCAGGAGTGTAGCCCTGTGGGGGTCCATCTATGCTTTGTTTACTCTGTTGGATATGAATAAAAGCCACACTTTAGAATCCCACTTCTGGTATTGGACATTACAGTTATTGCTTCCTTCTACAGAGTTACTTGGGTGCCCCTGTGCAGAGTAGCCAAACCTAGCCAATGTGCTGAGTGACATATTTCTCCCCGAACCCAGCCCACCATGTAGTGCTGTCAAGATGTAAATGGCATACCTGGGTGGGGGTTACAAAAATGGAGGCACTGCTAAGGATTTGGGTTTGGAATTTAGGGAGGAATGTAAGAAAGGTCGCGCAAACAAAGGCTATCATTTTTGTTACCTGGCAGTGGGTAGCCCAAAAAGCTGAAGCAATGTTAACTAATGTGCCGCTGTTTGCTGTTATCCATGTGCTGCTATTAAAATGCCAACTGTTTACCAAGGAGCAGTAAAGCCTGAGAGTGTATGCCCTTGCCCTGCATCAAATTACAGCGTTTGCCAGCTTTTAAAAGTGTTTGTGACAAAGAAAAGTGTGGAAAACTGTGGGAAGCAAAATAAAAATTGTGCCCTAGACATTGGAAATGCTTTCTGTGTAAACTGAGAGACTTGTGCTTAATGGCCATGAAAAATGGTTGTAATGGGCTCCCACCGAGGAGCTTCAGTTGAAAAGGAAAAAAAAGAAGTGGTTTGCAGTTTAAATTTACCTGCTTGACGATCGCCATGAGGAGTGGAGCATGAGAGGAAAGAGGCTCATTTGCATGGCGTTGAGTGATTGGTGAGACTGCAATCAGTCCGGCCCCCAAGCCAGCTCTAGAGTGACTGCACAGCATTCAAGAGGAAGAATGAGTGAAGTTTGCGAACTGGCTTACCAGGAGGAGCATTGCGGTGACAGAAAGTGCTGTAAAAAAGTTTAAAAACGGACTTTTCAGTTTGAATTTGGGCTCAACCCACATCTCGATCGACTGGACTGTGATTGTGGTGTTCAGAGGAACGATCAGCAAGACTGCCAACCTGCTTCTTTCCAGAGGCCTCCAAGACTGGCTGCAGGCCATTTTTCCATCGCAGCAAACAGCTACTGATAACAGTGAGTAACAACAGAAATAATTGTCAAACTAAGTGATTTTTCCAAAAGCCAGCTGAATCTGTGTGTAGCAGTGTAATCGCTTTGCAAAGAAGGACTGTGTTAAGTTTTACCAGCAAAAGCAAGCATTCTAAGCAATCAACTGTGAGCATATTTATAGGTTCAGCATCAGTATAAGTTTCAAAGCCATGAGAGAGACTGTGAGTAGTATCAGATATGCAGCAAGAATTACAGGCAATCCTTTGCTATGAAATACTGAGACTTTAAGGGACTGTAAGCTAGAGCAACGTCTTCATCAAGTGAAAAGTCCATGGTAAATTATATAAATGTGCTAGGAAAAAGAACAGAGCAAGTTTGTGCAGTTTGAGCAAAGTTATCAGTAGAGTGTGTAAATCAGATGTGCAGTGGCTTGACTCAATTACAGAATGTTGATGCGAAGGAGTGCTGCCACTGCCATTACAGGGTGGGGTAGTAATGTCAACACAGCAGCAGAGGAGCCATTTTTAAAGAGAGAGAAAGTTTTCAGTGATGCAGGACTTGAAATAACAGTGAGCATTGTTTGTTTTCTCTGCAGTCATGGCTTCAGGACCAGCCTGATACCCGGATCATGCCCAGGCTGTGATAGCAGTAGAAGTTAACAAGTTAAGGGACATTGAGAGATGTTACTACAGGGGATGACTGCCTCCTCATATGGCGATTCCTGTATATCCAGTGCGAGTATGTGTGATGTGCTTAAATGCTGGAAGGGACGTCTTCATGGTACCTCACTGTTCTGGGTGCTTAGAGAAATATGGTTTGTTTAAAGTGCCCAAGATTTTTTTGGCTCCCACATGGACAAAAGTTCAAGATTCTGCAGTTGGCAGCACACAGCACCAGGTGGAACCTGTTGGAGAAGGCCCCTCACAGTGTGGCGCAAAGCTAGAGGGTGCAGATTTACAGACAGAACAATGTGCTGATGTTTCAGAGTCTGAGTCGCAGAGAGACAATTCAGGAAGAGCATCAGTAGACCCTTGGAGAGAGGGGCCTAGCCCAAGTCTCATAGGTGAAGACGAGATGATGGAGGCCTTTGAATGGGAGATTTAGACCTCCACGCCAGTGAAGAGTGGACAGTCTCAGGAGTAAGGATGACAGCTCATTCCTGGGCACAGATTCTTAGTGAAGAAGAAGAGGGGGAACCTATGTGGCCTTGTGAAAAAGGAACTGGTACACAGCCTCAAGCTCTTGCCTCAGAGGAACGCATGGAAGAGAGTGGTGACTCCACTGCCCTGGCTGTGCAAGAAGAAGCCAGGGATTCATTTTTGGTGTCATTAAGAATGCGTAGCTGGCAGAACCAGGACTGGCTGCTCCCAAGCCAGGTCAGAGGTCTCTGGTTGACCAAAGCTAGTGAAGAGGAAAGACTGGTTCGTAGGAAAGTGAATGAAATCTATGGGATGTCCTTTGCTACCTTTCCTCGGAGAGTCTGGGAGGAGATTGAAAAAAGCAGGAAATCCTGGATTTGGGAAGAAGCAATGAAATGTGCGCATCCTGGTGCAAACAAGCATGTCAAGAACAGAATGTTTCAAGAAAAATACAGCCAGTGGAAAAGAGGCAGGACACTGTTTATGGACACTGTTCGAATTATGGATGGAGAGGGACATGAAACCTTTCACAGTGTGAATTATGAGTGCCCTGACAGGGTAATAATTCCAGTACCTGACCCGTTGTGCTATTGGCCACAAAACAAAGACCTTCCTGTGAATGTGCCCATGCCTACCAAATGGAAAGCAGAGCAGTGGTAGCCAGTACTGCCACTCCAGCTGTTGCTGTACCTAAGTTGTTCCACCAGTCTGGACATCCAGGACCCAGGTGCCCCATACTCATCAGTTCTGCAGTGTACTGGCCTTCCAGAATCCATCAACTGGCCCACCAGATGACTTCAGATCCAGAGAGGATACCAGCCCAGCTGTATCCTGATTCATCGCCTAGGTATCAGATGACTTCAGACCAGCTGTTTTCCTTTTTGTTCCTGTTCCAAGGTTTCATCTCCAGAGATGACATCAGCCCAGTAGTTTCCAGATGTGCCCTCCTGTCATTTCCAGGAAGATGTCCACCCAGCTGTATCGGAAGAATGCTGCCAGGGAGAGTCTTCGGCTGAGGAACAGGTGTGATACCATTTTCATTCTACAAGGGGCTGGTAAGTACAGACTTTTCTATTCTTATGACATTGCTGTACACACCCTACACTAGCAGACTCCAGCTGTTTGAACTGTCCTCAAAGACTCTCCCCTTCGGGACTTTGGCCTGCTAGAACTGTGCTTCACTGGGCTCCGGCCCAAGAGAGACTCTTTAAGGACTTGCCTTTGGGCACTGTGGTCACTAGATAGGATGTTTAGGGCACTCCATCCCCCAAATATTGTGTATTGTAAATAACGTCATTGTTTTCTACTGTTTTTTGATGTTTATACTGTTTTTTCTACTTTTCTAAAAAAAATATTTTTGGGATTCTCCAGTGTTTTGATGGTAGGGGTTTAGATAGACTGTGTATGCAGATTAGGAGTGTGTGTTGTCTTTCTTTTTCTTACAGGTGTTCCTGAAGAAGATAGAAGAGAAGACAAGAAGAGGAGGAGGGACTCAGTGGAGTTCCTCAGTAGTACTTTAGAGTGTAGTGTTTAAAGTACTGTTGTTGTTGTTGCTATTGTGCGTAACTTTTTCTTCCACAGGTATGGTCATGGGGGAATGTGGGAGTAATGCATGGTGTATGGTATTAGCTCCTAGTGTGTGGTTGCATGGTGTCCAGGGTCAGGGAGGTCCCCTGTTTGTTTTATTTTGGGAATTTTTAAGTTAGAGGCAGACAGATTTTCCCTAGAGGGCTAGGGAGGGATAGACAGGCTGTGGCCCTGACCTGCAGCAGGGGTTGCAGTACTGATCTATTAGGGCTATGCTCTGGACAATTCTACCAAAACCACTAGGCAGCCATAGTCAGTGGGTAGAGTAGAGGCTGTTACATCAGCCGAAGGCCTCTAGGCCCTCAATGTTGTCTGCCTGTGCCTAGCACATGATAGGAGGGGGCCTGATCACCTGTCTCCGTCGGTAACACATAGGGTAGGATGGCCTAGGTCGGGTAACTAATGACTGCGGACAGTCATTTTCCTGGCCCAGGGTGAGTGTAACCCCCTTGTTACCCAGGGTTACTAGAATCCCAGTAAGACCTAGTGGTAGGCAGGGAAGGCAGCTTGTGAAACTCCAGTTAAATGGATTTCACACTGTCTCACTCTGTTCTCAGTCTCAGCTGAGACTGAGGGATGACATCATTTAGAACTGTCACTGCTGCATAAGCCACACTGGAATGTTGCAGTTGGAGGTTAGAGTAGAACGTTGGGGAATTTGAAGTGAGTCTGTAGAGTTCAGTAGAGCGTGTGCAGTCTGAAAGAGGTGCTCTGCTGTAAGCAGGCCTTCAGAGCTCTAAGCTCGGTCAAACAGCTACTTTTGTTTTTTTAGGTGTGTGTTTCCACCTGAAGATGAACACAAGAAGAGCATATTGAAGTGGTGGAGACTGCTCTCAATGGCTCAGGCCCATCCCTGTGGGGATAAGGGGAAGGAATCAGCCTGCTTCCAGGGGCAACCCCCTTGATCTGGCTAGAGAAAAGAAGCTGCCTGTTTAAGTTTGTGCTGAGGCACCAGAAGCTCTGGAAGAGAGTTCATTGAGGAGGAAACGCCTGTGGGGCACCTGCAATGAGGGGTGAGTTTGCTCTGCTAAAGGGCTATGTGTTTTTACCTGCATCAAGATGAAACTAAAGGGACTGTTACTGTGAGGTCAGGAAAAGACAGCCAAGTACAATTTGGAAGATGTGGGGATTGGACTGCTTAACTCTGTTGGGGGTCTAGAGTAATGGACAAAGCCACTTTTTAAGTATGTTCAAGTCCAGCACAAATGGGATGTAAAGACAGTAGATTGAATGTGATATACATTAAAAAGAATCTACACAGCAAAGTGTGTTAAAGGATGAGGTGTTACAGTCCAGAGAAATGGCCAGATATGAATTATGGGAGTGAGAGGTGGGAGACCCCCCATCAGTAGTAACCAAATTCACCTCTACGGATTTGCTCTGGGACACCTGTTGCTTTCTCTCAGGTACTTGGCCAGTGCCTGAGGAAAGTACCCAGATGTGGGATTGATGAGGAAGATTCCCTTATGGAGCAGAAGTGCTCATAGGTGGTTTGCGGAGCAACCGGTAAATGTTTCCATGCTAGATAGAAGGTGTTCAAGTGGCTGGCAAGGGAGCCGAGCCAGGGAAAACCCAGAGCAGCGTAAAGTTCAGTCTGTGTGCCCAGTGTGTTTCAGAGCCTGAGGGCTAAATTGATGAGGATGTATTCTGGTCTCCTTTAATCTGCATTACCAGGAGTGTAGCCCTGTGGGGGTCCATCTATGCTTTGTTTATTCTGTTGGATGTGAATAAAAGCCACACTTTAGAATCCCACTTCTGGTATTGGATATTGCAGTTATTGCTTCCTTGTCCAGAGTTACTTGGGTGCCCCTGTGCAGAGTAGCCAAACCTAGCCAATGTGCCGAGTGACATATTCCTCCCCGAACCCAGCCCACCATGTAGAGCTGTCAGATAGAAATGGCATACCTGGGTGGGGGTTACATCTGCATTCTGTTTCAATCTTTTTCTCCAGTTTAAGGATATACCTTCCGCATCCAACATCCGCTGCTCATATTCTGACATTCCCTTTTTCAGATGTATGGTTATATTTTGTACTCTCCTGGGTTGTGCCTGAAAATAGGCAGGCTTATTGCCTAGTGCACTTACCCGGTCACCAAAAACTTATAAATAAATAATCAGTTTAATGTCCTCTCGTGTATCTGTAAACTCCTGTCATAGCTCAGGCAATTTATTGATACTGGAAAACTCATTTCAAATTTCAGTTAGAATAATGTTGAGCGTGCTATTAATGTGTACATTTTCCATAGCTCCATCTGAGATAGAATGGTATCCATCACCCTTTTTACTGCTTTTAACCCATCAAGTACTCTGCTAACAAATTGGTTAATTGCTCTTAAGTGAGGGGAGTTTTCAACATGAGTAAATCTATCTGTATCTGAGACTGAAGGTTGTCTGGAGCTATTCCCTGTGATTAACTCCAATGCTACAGGGCAAACCTCTTGTAAAGGTGCATTTCCTAATTTAGTAGCACCCCTGTGGGGAGTAATAGCAGCAATAAAGTCTTTACTCAAAGAAATTTGATTTCTTTTGAAGGTTTCTTCCATTGGTGCGCTCACGAGTAGATCCTGAATTTCTCCTTTCACTGATAGCAAGGCTTGCACTTTACTTGTTTCAGCATTTGGGGTCACGGCTGCCGGCTGACTCACGTTAGCATTTTCTGATGCATAATGGGCTGTAGGGCCATGCTGGAGGTGTTGTGGAAAATATCCTCTTCTTCCTCTTCATCCGCTTGAAAAGGAGCATTACCACCTGCTGAAGGTAGGCAGCATTTAAATACTAAGGCTGCAGTTTTGTCCTCTTGCAGGTTTTTTTTTGCTTGTGTCTGCCTTGCCATTTGATCTCTCATTGGCTTGCACACAGGAGTAATTTCTGATTCAGTAATCTTTCTATTATTGATGCCTTAACAAAAGTGTTTTATACAAAATCCAAAAATGGGTTGAAAATGTATTGCTCTTAGATCTTAGATAGGTTCAGAGACTCATTCTGAATCTCCAAAGAGTGCACAGTTGGAAAAGGTTCAAGCAGTGGGACTTGGAATATTGGCAGATCACATGCAGAATTCATGAGCTATTTCAGGCATCCCTGATTTCCATCACAAACATGGCTTCCACCTTAACTCACTAAAAACTATAAAAATCCATTCTAATTAATAATAATAATAATAATGAGAATAAATATATAATTGCCTCTTGCCTCGCAATGCACCCAAGATGTGCCATTATACCACAACAACGCATACCTTGTCATGTATTATTTTACCAGTTTTACATGTTCTCTTACCAGCTGGAAAAAAGAAAACACTCCTATGCCTGAAACACGTTTTTAAAAACAATGGCCATTTTGTTAAAAAGTGTGACAAACCTTAGATGGAACCAAAATGTTTTATCTCTTAATTGAAAATTGTTCTTCATGTTTATACTCACTTTTTAATATATTTATTGAATTTGACTGGGAAAAGGTACCGCTTTTTGTTGTACCACTTTGTTAACCCTTCCACAGCAGGAGTATTTTATACTCCTGTGCTAGACATTTTTGTTATTTTTGTACTACATCAATGAATTAACATAGAAACATAGAAACAGAGAAGTTGACGGCAGATAAAGACAGCAAGGCCCATCCAATCTGCTCATTTCTTTCTCTACCCTATAAATGTGCCATTGGCCTTTGCTCTGTCAATGGCCAATCTATTCATACTCATCTGCATTGCTCCCTTATGCCTATCCCCATGCCTGTTTGAAGCCCTGCACTGTATTCATATCCACCACTTCCTGAGGTAGGCCATTCCATGCATCCACCACCCTTTCTGTGAAAAAGAACTTTCTCACATTACCCCTTAATCGGCCTCTCTCTAATCTCATGTTGCGTCCTCTTGTCCGGCTATTTTTCTTATACGGAAACGTGTTAGACTCATTCACCTTGTTAATGCCCTTAAGGTGTTTCAATGATTTGATCATATCACCTCTCTCCTTCCTTTGCTCTAGGGGTATACATGTTGAGCTCCATTAACCTGTCCTCATATGTTTTCTGATGCAGTCCCTGCACAATTTTGGTTGCCCTTCTCTGGACTGCCTCAATTTGGTTAATGACCTTGTGGAGGTGTGGCCTCCAGTACTGCACACAGTACTCCAGATGGGGCCTAACCAGTGTCTTGTAAAAAGAGGGATTATTACCTCCCTGTTCCGACTTGTGATACCTCTACTAATACACCCCAACATCCCCCTAGCCTTACCTACTGCTTTAGTGGTCTGCTTGGATGATTTCAGTCATTGGTGATGATGATGCCCAAGTCTCTTTCTTCCCTTGTGACTGCCAGCAACTCCCCTCCCAGCCTATAGGTGGCTTCAGGGTTTCTCTACCCTGTGTGCATAATCGTGCACTACTTTGCATTATACCCCAGTTGCCACTCTTCCAACCATTTTGCTAGTTTATCCAGATCTCTTCTCATTCTGCCCATCCCATCTGGATCATCTACTCGGTTGCAGATCTTGGTGTCATCTGCAAACAGACAAACCTTACCCTCCAGTCCATCTGCAATGTCACTGATGAAGATATTGAAGGGGACTGGCCCCAGGACTGATCCCCGAGGTACCCCCACTTGTGACTTGCATCTCTTCTGACTGTATACCATTTATCACCACTGTCTGTTTCCTGCCCGTCAACTAGTTTGCCACCCAGTTGACCAACTTCTGACCCACCCCGAGCCTACCCAGCTAAATAATCAATCTTCTGTGTGGAACAGTATCAAAAGCTTTGCTGAAGTCAAGGTAGGCGACATCAACTGCTCCCCCTTGGTCCACCACTCTGGTTACCCAGTCAAAGAAATCTATGAGATTAGTTTGACAGGACCTTCCTTTTGTAAACCCATGCTGTCTTGGATCCTGTGCTCCTGTGGATCCCAGGTGTTGCACTATCCTTTCCTTGAGGATTGCCTCCACAATCTTGCCCACAACTGAGGTAATACTGACTGGTCTGTAGTTCCCTGCCTCCTCCCTGCTACCCCTCTTGTGGAGTGGGATCACAACAGCCCTTCTCCAGTCTTCTGGAACCTCTCCTGTGCACAGAGACTCACTAAACATTTCTGATAATGGCTTTGCTAGTTCCAGCCTTAGCTCCTTTAGTACCCTGGGATGTATACCATCAGGTCCCATTGCCTTATCCACCCAGATCTTATTGAGCTCTTGTAGGACCCTTTCTTTTGTGAAGGGATTAGATCACCCCCCCGTGTCCATGGTGCTGAGCTGTGGGCCCTGCCCTACCTTCTCTTCAGTAAATACTGAGCAGAAGTATCTACTTAGGACAGATTCTTTTACGTGGTCCTCCTCCTCACACACACACTCTTATCTCCTTTGATTTTAGCAATACCCCCTCTGAACTTTCTCCTTTCACTAATGTAACTATAGAAAGTCTTGTCACCTTCTTTTACTGTTTGTGCCAGTGTTTCCTCGGTTTGGGCCTTTGCCTGCCTTACTACCTTCCCTACTTCCCTTAGGGAAGTTAGGAATGCCTCCCTATCTTCATCCCGCTGTTTTTCCTTATATTTCCTGAAGACCAGCCTTTTGGCTCTGACCTTTTCTGCTACCGTTTTTGAGAACCAAAGTGGTTTCCTTCTTCTTTTGCACTTCCTTTTCTCTCTAACACAATGGGATATTGATTCAAGTATTGTATCCTTAATGCTTTCCCACTTTGCCTGTACTGCCTCACCTATATTTCTTTTTGCCAGGGCTAGCTTAACTCTGTTGGCCATCTTATCAAAGTCAGTTCCTCTGAAGTCCCATATTTTTGCCTTGGAATGGGATGATTTCGTTCTAGTGGCCAAATTGAACCATACCATGTGATGGTCACTGGTCCCCAGGTGACCTTCTATCTGGAGATCTGTGATCCTTTCCCTGTTAGTCAGTACTAAATCTAGGATAGACCTGTCTCTTGTGGGTTGTTGTACTAGTTGTTTGAGGCCCTCCCCCTGCAGGGAATCCACTGTGTCTAGTTCTGGCAGATGTTCTTGCTGGCATTGACCAATATGTATCTGGCATGTTGAAGTCTCCCATTATCAGAACCTCCCCTTTAGCTGTCATGTTTTGCATATCTTCTAACAGTAATGTGTCTATGTCCTCCCCCTGGTCTGGGGGCCTATAGACAACCCCAGTTCATATGGCTGTCCCATTTCCTGTTTCCAGGGAGACCCACAGTTCTTCTGGCTCCTTATGTGTATTCTGAATTTCTGTAGCTTTGATATTTTCATTGACATACAGGGCCTCCTCCACCCGTTTTCACCTCGATCTCTTCTGAACAGTACATAGCCAGGTACTGAAGTCTCCCAAGTATGGTTACTGGTAAACCATGTCTCGCTAATTTCTACTATGTCCAGTTTAGCATCTGTCATTATTGCCTGCAGGTCTGGGATCTTGTTGCCCAGAATGTGAGCATTTGTGTACATGATTTTCCATTGGCCAGATTTTGGTGTATTATTGGATGAGGTCTGGTGTTTCCTCTGTGCATTGTGTGGGGAGCCAGACCTTTTTCTTACCTGGTGATGCAAATGAACTGCAAACATGCTGAACTCCTGTTTGACCACTAGCTGAGGGGAAGGGGTGTTCTTCCCATTCGATGTATGGGGTGCTGCACCCCTCTCCCCATTTGCTAGTTTAAATATTCTGCAAAGATTTCAAACTTCTGCCTCAATGCACTGACTCCCTCCTTAGTCAGATGCAGTCCATCAAATTAAAAGAACTTTTGCTCCCCAAACTGTTGCCAGTTCCGTACAAATTTGTGTCTTTTTCCTGGCACCAGCCCTTGAGCCATGTGTTTCGCTCCCTTATCTCCCCTTCTCTGACCTTCCATCCATCTGCCCTCCTCTCTCAGACTGGCAGGATCTCAGAGAAGGAGATGCCGGATGAAGTGGATGATAATTTGTCACCCAGCCTGGTCAGGTGTTCCTTCGTCTCCACAACTGACCAGCTGCAGAGATCATTAGTCCCTATGTGTACCAGGACATCAGTGTTTTCTCCTGCTTCCTGAACAATTTTAGCAATGCGGTCAGTGTCTCTCCATGCTGATGTACCTAGGAGACATCTGACCATTACCCCTGGCTGGAGATGGGTATCAACTCCGTGAATCATGGAGTCTCCTATGGTCAGAAGTTTTTTGGATTTCCTTTTTGTTTTGGTTCCTGTTTTGGGTGAGTTTTGTTGTGCTAGCTCCTGTGCTGTAGTGTCCTGTTCTGCAGTGTCCTCTGCCCCTTTGTTTGATTTCAGAGATAGAGGCAGATACCTGTTTGTAGTTTTTATATGGTTTGTGGAGGTAATATGCTGGAGAGCACTGAGTGATGGGGCACCCGATTTGCCCCTTCTAACCACCTGCCAACCTCCCAGACCACCTACCCTCTGCGGTCGAGGTGCTTCTGTTGGATGTTGGGGAAATAGCGGATGGTTCTTATAATATATTTCCTCTTGAATATGCAATCTTAAGCGTGCAGTCTCTGCCCATGCTGCCTGGAGCAGAGCCCTTAGATCTCCAATAGCCCGGCATGTAGGACAGTGTCCTAAATCCTGTAAAACTGCCTGAAGTGTCTATATGTTCTCTTCAAAGAAAAGTAGGGAAACTAAGATTTTTTTATAAGCAGACTCTGACATTTTTATAGGTATTAAAAAAAAAGGAGGAAGTAATGTTTTGTTGGCATCGGGTCATGTGACCCCAAAAAAATAGCCTGAACTGTTAACAAATGCTATTTCTACTAAACATGTTGCAGAAAAGACCCCAGGAAACCTATAATTAAATAGAGAAATATAGAAAGCTATATATTTTCAAACTTCTCTATTAGTGTACTATGCATGCAAGAAAAAATATTTTGTATATGCAGAATCATTTTACCAGGGGAACTAGAACTAATGACTATTAAATACAATGAAAAAAAAAGTATTGTGCAATCAGTGGGGTGGGGAAACCACTAGACAGCCAACCAGCTACAATATTATGACTGGGTAACTGGTGAGCTGGATAAGGGTCATGTGGTGGATGTTCTTTACTTAGACTTCTGCAAGGTCTTTGATTCTGTGCCTCATGGGCAGATTGGTGGAAGCTAACTGGTGTAGGGGTGGGGAAAAAATGATGAACTGGATTACAAGCTGGCTGAGTGGGAGGCTGCAGTGGGTGGTGGTGAGTGGGGAGCTCTCAACTCCAAGGCCGGTGATGAGTGAGGTACCACAGGTCTCTGTGTTGGGGCTAGCACTGTTTGGGCTCTTCATATCAGACATTGCACACAGGATGGTAAGTAAGATAAGTCTGTTCGCTGACAACACCAAAATCGGAGCAGTAGTGGATGGAGAAGAGGGATGGAAGCAGCTGCAGGGGGACCTAAGCAAGCTAGAGGAGTGGTCAGAGAGGTGGCAGCTGGGATTCAATGCAAAGAAGTGTAAGGTTATCCACTTTGGAGTGAAGAACCCAAGGAGAGAATACTGGCTGGGATGGGTTAAGCTGAGGATCACTGAGGAGGAGAAGGATCTGGGGTAATGATAACAGGGACCATGAACAACATGGCTCAGTGTAGGAGAGTGGCTGCAAAAGTGAACAAAATGCTGGGGTGCATAGCGAGGGGGTTTTCTTCCAGGCGAAGAGAGGTGATCTTGCCCCTCTACAGGTCACTGGTAAGGCTGCACTTAAATTATTGTGTGAAGTTTTGGAGGCCATACCTAAAGTGTGATATCAGGTTACTGGAGGTAGTGCAGAGGACGGCAACAAAGATGATATGTGGAATGGAGGGAAGAGACTATGACAGCAGGCTGGGAGACCTGAATATGTACACCCTGGAGGATAGAAGGGACATGGGGGACATGATAGAGACATTCAAGTATCTGAGGGGAATCAATAAGGATGGGGCAGATGGGGTCTTTAAGCTAAGGAGATGAGGGTCACCAGGGAGCATGGGCTAAAAACAGAGGGGGGAAGATTTAGGAAAGAAATGAGGTGACACTATTTCACAGAGAGAGCGGTAGCAAAATGGAATGCCCTACCAGAATGGGTGGTATCATGTAAATCTGTGAACAGCTTAAAAGGGGCATGGGACAGGGAGCTGGTGAGAGTGAGTGTGGGGGAGGTGGGGGTGGCAGTGGGATGATAAAGAGGATGGGGTGGGGCAGCTGCAAACTAGGGGTGCTAGCTGCACACTCGAGCAGACTTGGATAGACTGGGTAGTCTGTTTCTGCTGGCACATTTTTATGTTCGTAAGTAATGATGTAGCATTGGCAGACAGGCAGTTATGAGATGGTGGAATGTTAGACAGCCATGGGATTTTTTTTTCCATAGAAGTTTGTCTTCCTGCACTCTGCACAGGTGGGTTTATCAGCCTTACCCCAACCTCCTCTACCCAGCATTCTGCCTCAACCATAACCTGGATCACCCGAGAACCCCAAGGATTGCCCCCCCCCCGAGGTGGGTCCAGGTGGGGAAAGGCCATCCATCCCCCTCCTAGAGATACATATGCAGTATTGGGGGTTCCGGCAGGGTGGCAGTGCAGGGCAGTGGACGGTGGTTAGGACTTCAAATACACCAAGCCGTCTGTTTTCCTTTTAGTTTTTTAATCCCCTTAGCTGTGGTGACACCTTGGGGCACACATGTGTCCCAGAAACTGTGGCTCCCCTTCCTCTGACTCTCATCTCTTGCTCATGCATTGGCACTACCTCCAGGCCTTCACCTGGTTGCAGCCAAGAGCTGAGTTGACCCACCACCCCAATCAGGGAAAGGAGAAGTGCCTGGAGGCCACTTGATCCACTCGCAGGCCTCCTCCCAGCCAACCCCCAGTGACCCGAGCTTGTTCCTGAACTGAGGTTGCCAGCATGGTGAGAGGTAAGGCACACAGTGTCTCAGCCCTCTGCACCACAAGGCCACGACACCCAGGGAATTTTAAATCATGGTTGGTGGGTGGGGAGTGTAATCAGCCTTTGCTCCTAGCCTACAATGAAGCCACAATGAGATGCAAATGACACCATAGCACCATGACAGTGCTATGGGGCCTTTTCCATGGGGAACTATGAATATGGCAGACTGCTTCACAGGAACAATTGCATTTGTGGGCCATAACTGCTGCTTTCTTCTGTGGCCCATATCTCCCTTTAGCCACATGAGTCATGTGGCTACAGGGGGTTGTGGTTTGTAGGAGCAATCAGGATAGTGCCTGGCTCATGTGGGTTGTACATTGAAGCATGCCATTAGTGCCTGTTACGTGCTTTGGGCACATACCGATATACAGTACCTGCAGTTTGCTCTAGGCAATAATTTACTCCTGGAGTAAACAGTTTGTGAGCATAAACCAGGATCTTTGAATATCCTACCCATAGGGAGCTACATCTGTTTTGCAGGGGTTACATTTCTGTCCATAATAGAAAATGCACAGCACTGCCTCTATGACCTCTAGAAACCCAGATCATTGTTACACAGGAAAAGTATATATGTTTATAAACTGCATAACATGCTGCTATTATACATGGGTAACAGCCCCTTCACAGCCAAAGGTTTGCTACCCATGATTCTTCTTTACATCTGGTCCATTTATGAAAAATAATGAATCCAGAACAAATGGTTTGATACCTTTTATTGGACTAACAAAGATGTTACAAAAAGAACAAAGAGCTTTAGCTTTCAGACCAACAAGTCCTTCTTCGGAAGCCTTTGGAAGAAGGACTTGTTGGTTTCAAAGCTAAAGCTCTTTGTTCTTTTTGTAACATCCTTTTTGGTCCAATAAAAGGTATCAAACCATTTGTTCTGGATTTGTTCTTACTAGGACCAATACAGCATTAAACATTTTGTTTGAAAAAGAATGCAAATTCCCATAATGTTTATGATAACTAACCAAATGTCAACATTACGCACATTGCAGGTACACAAGCACCTCAGTTTTGATTACTACAGAGAATAGCAGTTACACTGGTACCATATTTATGCACCTTTACTACAGAGTTAGGTTAGTAGTAGTAACAAATTGTTTTATTTATTCAAGCATGAACACGGACAATCCCCACTGAGCCAAATGGGGACCATTAGTATACATATACTTACTTACTTAAGTTGGGAAGTATCAAACATACTGTATACAAACAGTATAACATTTTACAAGGTAAAAAGTCCCTCAAACAGATAAATTAAACTTATAGTACATACTATATAGCAGCATATTTTAGTAGTTGGTTTATTTTTGCTACATTCACTGAAAGAAAAAAAATCTGTGAAAATAAACTGATCGCTAAAATTGAGGGGAATGAAACCTAGTTAGCTTTCTGAGAGGTCGGTGTGGTAGCTACTTCTCCAAGCCTCTGGTTTTCTCCTGATCTCCCATTCTGATTTGTTAAAGTTCATATATACAGTAGATGATTACAGGCCAAAAATAAAGTAGGCTGATATTCTTGTATATAGATACTGTGAATTACAGTCTGGTCTCCTATAACAGATGGCTGAGCTACCAGAACACTGCTGGAATTCCGAAAACGCATGGTTCAGCTCTCTCACTTTATTTCTCTGTTCCTCCTTCTACTATCACACCCCCATCTTGTCCTGTTTATCTTATTAGATGTGCACTGTTTCGGGGTTCCAGTCCAATGTCCCTAGCCAACAAAAAGAATGGAGGAAA
Organism: Neoceratodus forsteri; assembly: GCA_016271365.2. Lineage (NCBI taxonomy): Eukaryota > Metazoa > Chordata > Ceratodontiformes > Ceratodontidae > Neoceratodus > Neoceratodus forsteri. Next base: position 108,767,948 of record CM028137.1, read on the forward strand.
GGAATAGGTATGCACACCCACCGAAGACATAAGTTCCCTTACTCCAGTCTCTCTCAACACCATCTCACTCAAGAATCCCATTTCACCTACATCCATTGTGTTAATGTAACTACCTACCACCTGACAGTATGTGGGAATAACAGTGTTGGGGGGCAGAAGTGTGAAGTGGGGGTTACAGTGTCATCTGCATGTGTGGGAAAACATCAAACTCGCTTGCACCAGTCTCTTGCACCACCAAAAACTGTGCAGGGTCCCAATTACCAAGCAAAAATAGTTGGAATTTATTTTTCTTTTGTGGGCAGTAATTAAGCAATAAGGCATGACCAGGGGTTAGATTAACAGTCTGTTAATCACCCCCTAGGGGTGTAATGTGGCACAAGGCACAGCTGAGTGCCATATAAATGTGTTAAAAGTATACTTTTTTAATGTTTTCCTCATTTAGAGGGAGGTTTTTAATAAAATAGTTCTTCCACCAACAGTTTAAGAATGCTGGTTCAAAATCAGAATGCATCATTCCACACATTCAGCAGTGCTAGAGGATGGAATGTTGACAAGAAGAATCCATGTGTCATGGTGATCAGACTGTACATGATTACTTGAATTAGAAAAAAGCCAGACAGAAATGGCACATAGATGTAAAGGGCACACAACGGATTTTGTAAATGAACCAGAGAATCCCACAATGCTGACTATAAACCATCGAGAAACTAAAGGTACACTTCTAACACAAAAATCATTGAATAGAAAAAGAATTAGAGATGAAGAAATAGTTAATGGTACAGAGGACGATTGGTTTCTGGTACAAATGTAACCCCTCACCCCTGCCTTTTTACCAAACTACAGGTGGCATGCTATTGAAGCCGACAGCATTACCTGGTGGGGACCTGGGTTCAGGGAGGATGAGGTTACTCGGCACAGGGGGATCTAGGTGTGGCTACTCTGCACAGGGGCACCCAAGTAAATCTGAACACAGGAAGCAATAACTGTAATGTCCAGAACCAGGAATGGGATTCTTCAGTGTGGCTTTTATTCACATACTAGCTAAACAACACAAACCATAGACAGACCTCCATGGGGCTACATTTACTGGTAATGCAGATTAGAGACTACAACGCAGTCCACTGGAAGAATGAACCAATTATACTGTTTTCAGGCTCTGGACCCACCAGGCACATAGCCCGGTCTTGCACGCGCTTTGGGTACACAGCCCAACTGGCCTGGCTCCCCCTCCGGTCACTTTATCCACGGTCCATTGGAAGAATGAACCAATTATCCTGTTGTGGCTCCCCACACCATTTAGAGTCTGCGACTCCTAGAGAGATTTCTTCCTTACTTCTTATGACTCCTCATCTCACAAAGAAAATTCTTCTTTACACTTGTTGTGGATCCCCACACCACTTAGAGTCTGCGACTCCTAGAGAGATTTTCCTATTTGCAACCCACGTCTGGGTACTTCCCTCATCACTGGCCAAGTGCATGAGGCAAGTAGCAATCACAGCAGAAATCCGTAGAGGTGGACCTGGTTACTAAAGATGGGGGGTGTTCCCCCCTCCAGCTCCCACAGCCCATACCCGGCCATTTCTCTGGAAAAACTGAAACTTCTGAATGTAGATTAAATGGTATCACCATCTTCTTCAATACATTCCTCCGAGGAAAGATCTTGAGGCTGTGTACCCGTTCCTTTCTCACAAGGCCACATAGGTTCCCCCTCATCTTCCTCTTCACTGAGGATCTGAGCCCAGGAGTGAGCAGTCGTTCTCATCCCTGAGACTATCCACTCATCACTAGGTGCGGAGCTCGACACCTCCCAATCAAAGGCCTCCCGCATCTCATCTTCACCTAAGAGACTTGGGCTAGGCCCCCCCACCCAGAGGTCTATTGATGCTTTATCTGTTCTTTTGGGATCCAGCATCCAAAACTTCAACTTCTGGTTCTGTCTCTAACTCTGCACCCTCTAGCTTTGTGCCACACTCCCCCGAGGGACCTTCCTCCACAGGCTCCACCTGGTGCTGTGTGCTGCCAACTGCAGATTCCTGAATTTTTGTCCATGTTGGGGCCAAACGAATTGGAGGCGCTTTATACAAGCCATATTTTTGTAGGCATCCAGCACAGTGAGGAATCATGAAGACGTCCCTTCCAGCACTCAAGCATATTTGGCATACACGTACTGGATAATTAGGAATTGCCACATCTGGAGGCAGTTGCCCTCCATAGCACCACTTTTCAATATCTCTCAGTCTATTTACTGCTGCTGTTACTGCAACCCGGGCATGATCCGGGTAACGAGCTGGTCCTGAGGCCATAACTGCAGAAAAATAAACAAAAGTTCACTGTAACTGAAAGTCCCACTTTATTGAACACACTCTGTAGCTGTAAAATGGCTCCTCTGCTGCTGTGTTTGCTTTACTACCCACCCCTGTAATGGCCAGCTGACAGCACTCCTGTGCATCAACATTCAGAATCTGGGTCAAGCCACTGAGCACTCGATTTACACAAGCTACTGATAGCTTTTACTCAAACTGCACAACTTGCTCTGATATGGCTTCACACACATTTACAGGATTTTTCTTGGACTTTTCACATGCTGTAATCATTCATTTATTTACAGTCCCTCTAAAGCTTCAGGTTTTTAGCACAGGATTGCCTGCTTTTACTAGTGCTGTATTTTGCTACAACCCACAGTCTCTCTCTGGCTGCAAACTTTAAACTGAGGCTAATTTCATTGCTATGCACACAGTCAATGGCTTAACAGACTTGCACTTGCTGGCAGGACTTCACACAGTCATTACTTGCAAAGCGACTACACTGCTGCACACACACTTTATATGGCATAGGCTGAAAATCACTGTTTAAGCAGTTTCTTAGTTGTTTACTTACTATTATCAGTAGCAACTTGCTGTGATGGGGTAAAATGGCCTGCAGCCAGTTCTTGAAGGCCTCTGTACACAAACGGGCGGGCAGTCCTAGCGATCGTCGTTTTAAACACCACTTCTGCAATTTCCACAATCGATTTGCGGGTTGAGCCCGATTTTAAGCAAAAAAGTCAATTTTTGAACTGTTTTCAGTGCTTTGAACACTCTGCAACGCTCCTCCACTGCCAGTACATGCACTGCACTCTCACTCCCTCTTGAATGCTGGGCAGTCTCAGTAGAGCTGGCTGAGGCGGGACTGATTGCAGCCTGACCAACTACATGATGCCATGCAAGTGAGCTTCTTCTTCTCATGAGGCTCTTCTTCTCACAGCGATCATCAAGCAGGCAAATTTAAACTGCAGAATGCAACTTTTTTTTTTCAACTGACTCCACGGCGGGAGCCCATTTCAGCCATATAACATAGCCATTAACTCTGCAGTCTCTCAATTCACACAGAAAGCATTTCCAACGTCCAGAGCATAATTTTCCTTTTGCTACCCCTAGTCTTTCACACTTTCCTTTACAAGAATTCATTTTAAAAAGCATTTCAAACATCCAGGGCATAATTTCTCTGTTGCTACCCCTAGTCTTCCACACTTTTATTCACAACAGTTCATTTTGAAAGCAGGCAAAAACGCTGTAAACAATTTTGATGATGCAGGACAAGGGCACACTCTTTGGCTTTACAGCTCCTTGGTAAACAGTTGGCATTTTTTAAACAGCAGCACAAGATTCACAGCACACAGCAACACACACTAGGGAAATTGCTTCAGCTTTTGGGCTACCCACTGCCAGATAGCCAAAACGCTAGCCCCCTTGCCTGAGCACCTTCCTTCCCGAACAAAATCCAAAGCGGTGCCTCCATTTTTGTAACCCCTCACCCCTGCCTTTTTACCAAATGACAGGTGGCATGCTGTTGAAGCTGACAGCATTACCTGGTGAGAACCTGGGTTCGGGGATGATGAGGTTACTCGGCACAGGGGGACCTAGGTTTGGCTACTCTGCACAGGGGCACCCAAGTAAATCCGAACACAGGAAGCAATAACTGTAATGTCCAGAACCAGGAATGGGATTCTTCAGTGTGGCTTTTATTCACATACTAGCTGAACAAAACAAAGCATAGATGGACCCCCATGGGGCTACATTTACTGGTAATGCAGATTAGAAACTACAACGCAGTCCACTGGAAGAATGAACCAATTATACTGTTTTCAGGCTCTGGGACCCACCAGGCACACAGCCCGGACTTGCACGCGCTTTGGGTACACAGCCCAACTGGCCTGGCTCCCCCGCCGGCCACTTTATCCACGGTCCATTGGAAGAATGAACCAATTATCCTGTTGTGGCTCCCCACACCATTTAGAGTCTGCGACTCCTAGAGAGATTTCTTCCTTACTTCTTATGACTCCTCATCTCACAAAGAAAATTCTTCTTTACACTTGTTGTGGATCCCCACACCACTTAGAGTCTGCGACTCCTAGAGAGATTTTCCTATTTGCAACCCACGTCTGGGTACTTCCCTCATCACTGGCCAAGTGCATGAGGCAAGTAGCAATCACAGCAGAAATCCGTAGAGGTGGACCTGGTTACTAAAGATGGGGGGTGTTCCCCCCTCCAGCTCCCACAGCCCATACCCGGCCATTTCTCTGGAAAAACTGAAACTTCTGAATGTAGATTAAATGGTATCACCATCTTCTTCAATACATTCCTCCGAGGAAAGATCTTGAGGCTGTGTACCCGTTCCTTTCTCACAAGGCCACATAGGTTCCCCCCTCATCTTCCTCTTCACTGAGGATCTGAGCCCAGGAGTGAGCAGTCGTTCTCATCCCTGAGACTATCCACTCATCACTAGGTGTGGAGCTCGACACCTCCCAATCAAAGGCCTCCCGCATCTCATCTTCACCTAAGAGACTTGGGCTAGGCCCCCCCACCCAGAGGTCTATTGATGCTTTATCTGTTCTTTTGGGATCCAGCATCCAAAACTTCAACTTCTGGTTCTGTCTCTAACTCTGCACCCTCTAGCTTTGTGCCACACTCCCCCGAGGGACCTTCCTCCACAGGCTCCACCTGGTGCTGTGTGCTGCCAACTGCAGATTCCTGAATTTTTGTCCATGTTGGGGCCAAACGAATTGGAGGCGCATACAAGCTTCATATTTTTGTAGGCATCCAGCACAGTGAGGAATCATGAAGACGCCCCTTCCAGCACTCAAGCATATTTGGCATACACGCACTTGGATAATTAGAATTGCCACATCTGGAGGCAGTTGCCTCCATAGCACCACTTTTCAATATCTCTCAGTCTATTTACTGCTGCTGTTACTGCAACCCGGGCATGATCCGGGTAACGAGCTGGTCCTGAGGCCATAACTGCAGAAAAATAAACAAAAGTTCACTGTAACTGAAAGTCCCACTTTATTGAACACACTCTGTAGCTGTAAAATGGCTCCTCTGCTGCTGTGTTTACTTTACTACCCCACCCTGTAATGGCGGCGGCAGCACTCCTGTGCATCAACATTCAGAATCTGGGTCAAGCCACTGAGCACTCGATTTACACAAGCTACTGATAGCTTTTACTCAAACTGCACAACTTGCTCGGATATGGCTTCACACACATTTACAGGATTTTTCTTGGACTTTTCACATGCTGTAATCATTCATTTATTTACAGTCCCTCTAAAGCTTCAGGTTTTTAGCACAGGATTGCCTGCTTTTACTAGTGCTGTATTTTGCTACAACCCACAGTCTCTCTCTGGCTGCAAACTTTAAACTGAGGCTAATTTCATTGCTATGCACACAGTCAATGGCTTAACAGACTTGCACTTGCTGGCAGGACTTCACACAGTCGTTACTTGCAAAGCGACTACACTGCTGCACACACACTTTATATGGCATAGGCTGAAAATCACTGTTTGAGCAGTTTCTTAGTTGTTTACTTACTATTATCAGTAGCAACTTGCTGTGATGGGGTAAAATGGCCTGCAGCCAGTTCTTGAAGGCCTCTGTACACAAACGGGCGGGCAGTCCTAGCGATCGTCGTTTTAAACACCACTTCTGCAATTTCCACAATCGATGTGCGGGTTGAGCCAATTTAAGCAAAAAAGTCAATTTTTGAACTGTTTTCAGTGCTTTGAACACTCTGCAACGCTCCTCCACTGCCAGTACATGCACTGCACTCTCACTCCCTCTTGAATGCTAGGGCAGTCTCAGTAGAGCTGGCTGAGGGGGGCGGGACTGATTGCAGCCTGACCAACTACATGATGCCATGCAAGTGAGCTTCTTCTTCCTCGCGAGGGCTCTTCTTCTCACAGCGATCATCAAGCAGGCAAATTTAAACTGCAGAATGCAACTTTTTTTTTTCAACTGACTCCACGGCGGGAGCCCATTTCAGCCATATAACATAGCCATTAACTCTGCAGTCTCTCAATTCACACAGAAAGCATTTCCAACGTCCAGAGCATAATTTTCCTTTTGCTACCCCTAGTCTTTCACACTTTCCTTTACAAGAATTCATTTTAAAAAGCATTTCAAACATCCAGGGCATAATTTCTCTGTTGCTACCCCTAGTCTTCCACACTTTTATTCACAACAGTTCATTTTGAAAGCAGGCAAAAACGCTGTAAACAATTTTGATGATGCAGGACAAGGGCACACTCTTTGGCTTTACAGCTCCTTGGGTAAACAGTTGGCATTTTTTAAACAGCAGCACAAGATTCACAGCACACAGCAACACACACTAGGGAAATTGCTTCAGCTTTTAGGGCTACCCACTGCCAGATAGCCAAAACGCTAGCCCCCTTGCCTGAGCACCTTCCTTCCCGAACAAAATCCAAAGCGGTGCCTCCATTTTTGTAACCCCTCACCCCTGCCTTTTTACCAAATGACAGGTGGCATGCTGTTGAAGCTGACAGCATTACCTGGTGGGAACCTGGGTTCGGGGATGATGAGGTTACTCGGCACAGGGGGACCTAGGTTTGGCTACTCTGCACAGGGGCACCCAAGTAAATCCGAACACAGGAAGCAATAACTGTAATGTCCAGAACCAGGAATGGGATTCTTCAGTGTGGCTTTTATTCACATACTAGCTGAACAAAACAAAGCATAGATGGACCCCCATGGGGCTACATTTACTGGTAATGCAGATTAGAAACTACAACGCAGTCCACTGGAAGAATGAACCAATTATACTGTTTTCAGGCTCTGGACCCACCAGGCACACAGCCCGGACTTGCACGCTCTTTGGGTACACAGCCCAACTGGCCTGGCTCCCCCGCCGGCCACTTTATCCACGGTCCATTGGAAGAATGAACCAATTATCCTGTTGTGGCTCCCCACACCATTTAGAGTCTGCGACTCCTAGAGAGATTTCTTCCTTACTTCTTATGACTCCTCATCTCACAAAGAAAATTCTTCTTTACACTTGTTGTGGATCCCCACACCACTTAGAGTCTGCGACTCCTAGAGAGATTTTCCTATTTGCAACCCACGTCTGGGTACTTCCCTCATCACTGGCCAAGTGCATGAGGCAAGTAGCAATCACAGCAGAAATCCGTAGAGGTGGACCTGGTTACTAAAGATGGGGGGTGTTCCCCCCTCCAGCTCCCACAGCCCATACCCGGCCATTTCTCTGGAAAAACTGAAACTTCTGAATGTAGATTAAATGGTATCACCATCTTCTTCAATACATTCCTCCGAGAAAGATCTTGAGGCTGTGTACCGTTCCTTTCTCACAAGGCCACATAGGTTCCCCTCATCTTCCTCTTCACTGAGGATCTGAGCCCAGGAGTGAGCAGTCGTTCTCATCCTGAGACTATCCACTCATCACTAGGTGCGGAGCTCGACACCTCCCAATCAAAGGCCTCCCGATCTCATCTTCACCTAAGAGACTTGGGCTAGGCCCCCACCACAGAGGTCTATTGATGCTTTATCTGTTCTTTTGGGATCCAGCATCCAAAACTTCAACTTCTGGTTCTGTCTCTAACTCTGCACCTCTAGCTTTGTGCCACACTCCCCCGAGGGACCTTCCTCCACAGGCTCCACCTGGTGCTGTGTGCTGCCAACTGCAGATTCCTGAATTTTTGTCCATGTTGGGGCCAAACGATTGGAGGCGCTTTATACAAGCTTCATATTTTGTAGGCATCCAGCACAGTGAGGAATCATGAAGACGTCCTTCCAGCACTCAAGCATATTTGGCATACACGTACTGGATAATTAGGATGCCACATCTGGAGGCAGTTGCCCTCCATAGCACCACTTTTCAATATCTCTCAGTCTATTTACTGCTGTTGTTACTGCAACCCGGCATGATCCGGTAACGAGCTGGTCCTGAGGCCATAACTGCAGAAAATAAACAAAAGTTCACTGTAACTGAAAGTCCCACTTTATTGAACACACTCTGTAGCTGTAAAATGGCTCCTCTGCTGCTGTGTTTACTTACTACCCCACCCTGTAATGGCGCGGCACACTCCTGTGCATCAACATTCAGAATCTGGGTCAAGCCACTGAGCACTCGATTTACACAAGCTACCTGATAGCTTTTACTCAAACTGTACAACTTGCTCGGATATGGCTTCACACACATTTACAGGATTTTTCTTGGACGTTCACATGCTGTAATCATTCATTTATTTACAGTCCTCTAAAACTTCAGGTTTTTAACTGGGATTGCCTGCTTTTACTAGTGCTGTATTTTGCTACAACCCACAGTCTCTCTCTGGCTGCAAACTTTAAACTGAGGCTAATTTCATTGCTATGCACACAGTCAATGGCTTAACAGACTTGCACTTGCTGGCAGGACTTCACACAGTGAACTGCAGCGACTACACTGCTGCACACACTTTATATGGCATGGTTGAAATCACTGTTTGAGCAGTTTCTTAGTTGTTTACTTACTGTTATCAGTAGCAACTTGCTGTGATGGGGTAAAATGGCCTGCAGCCAGTTCTTGAAGGCCTCTGTACACAAACGGGCGGGCAGTCCTAGCGATAAATGCTTTAAGCACCACTTCTGCAATTTCCACAATCGGTTGCGGGTTGAGCCCAATTTTAAGCAAAAAGTCAATTTTTGAACTGTTTTCCAGTGCTTTGAACACTCTGCGCTCCTCCACTGCCAGTACATGCTGCACTCTCACTCCCTCTTGAATGCTAGGGCGGTCTCAGTAGAGCTGGCTGAGGAGGACTGGTTGCAGCCTGACCAACTACACATGCCATGCAAGTGAGCTTCTTCTTCATCGCGGGCTCTTCTTCTCACAGCGATCATCAAGCAGGCAAATTTAAACTGCAGAATGCAACCTTTTTTTCAACTGACTCCCAGGGAGACCATTTCAAACATATAACATAGCCATTAACTCTGCAGTCTCTCAATTCACAAAAAGCATTTCCAACGTCCAGAGCATAATTTTCCTTTTGCTACCCTAGTCTTGCACATTTTACTTTACAAGAATTCATTTAAAGCATTTCAAACATCAGGGCATAATTTCTCTGCTACTAGTCTTCCCACTTTTATTCACAACAGTTAATTTTGAAAGCAGGAACAAAAGCCATGTAAACAATTTTGATGATGCAGGACAAGGGCACACTCTTTGGCTTTACAGCTCCTTGCTAAACAGTTGGCATTTTTAAACAGCAACACAAGATTCACAGCACACAGCAACACACTAGGAAAGTGCTTCAGCTTTTAGGGCTACCCACTGCCAGATAGCCAAAGCCCTTGCCTGAGCACCTTCCTTCCCGAACAAAATCAAAGCGGTGCCTCCATTTTGTAACCCCTCACCCCTGCCTTTTTACCAAATGACAGGTGGCATGCTGTTAGGCTGACAGCATTACCTGACGGGAACCTGGGTTGAGGGATGATGAGGTTACTTTCGGCACAGGGGACCTGGGTTGGCTACTCTGCAGGGCACCCAAGTAAATCCGAACACAGGAAGCAATAAATGTAATGTCAGAACCAGGAATAGGATTCTTCAGTCATGGCTTTTATTCACATACTAGCTAACAAAACAAAGCATAGATGGACCCCCATGGGGCTCATTTACTAGTAAATGCAGATTAGAAACTACAACGCAGTCCACTGGAAGAATGAACCAATTATACTGTTTTCAGGCTCTGGACCCACCAGGCACACAGCCCGGACTTGCCAGCGCTTTGGGTACAGCCAACTGGCCTGGCTCCCCGCCCGGCCACTTCATCCGGTCCATTGGAATAGAACCAATTGTCCTGTGGCTACCCCCACACCATTTGAAGTCTGCGACTCTAGAAATTTCTTCCTTACTTCTTATGACTCCTCATCTCACAAAGAAATTCTTCTTTCACACTTGTTGCAGATCCCCACACACTTAAGTCTGCACGACTCCTAGAATTCTACTATTGCAACCCGTCTGGGTACTTCCCTCATCACTGGCCAAGTGCATGAGCAGTAACAATCACAACGAAATCCCGAAAGTGGACCTGGTTACTAAAGATGGAGGTGTTCCCCCCTCAGCTCCCACAGCCATACCGGCCATTTCTCTGGAAAAACTGAAACTTCAGATATAGATTAAATGGTATCACCATCTTCTTCAATACATTCCTCGAGGAAAGATCTTGAGGCTGTATCCCGTTCGCTTCTCACAGAGACATAGGTTCCCCTACATCTTCCTCTTCACTGAGATCTGAGCCCAGGGTGAGCAGTCGTTCTCATCCTGAGACTATCCACTCATCACTAGGCACGAACTGACACCTCCCAATCAAGGCCTCCGCATCTCATCTTCACCTAAGAGACTTGGGCTAAGCCCCCCACCCGGATCTATTGATGCTTTATCTGTTCTTTGGGATCCAGCATCCAAAACTTCAACTTCTGGTTCTGTCTCTAACTCTGCACCCTCTAGCTTTGTGCCACCTCCCGAGGGACCTTCCTCCACAGGCTCCACCTGGTGCTGTGTGCTGCCAACTACAGATTCCTGAATTTTTGACCATGTTGGGGCCAAAGCCAATTGGGCGCTTTATACAAGCCATGATTTTGTAGGCATCCAGCACAGTGAGGAATCATGAGGCGTCCCTTCCAGCACTCAAGCATATTGGCATACTACGTACTGGATAATTAGGAATTGCCACATCTGGAATGATTGCCCTCCATAGCACCACTTTTCAATATCTCTCAGTCTATTTACTGCTGCTGTTACTGCAACCCGGGCATGATCCAGTAGCAGGCTGGTCCTGAGGCCATAACTGCAGAAAATAAACAAAAGTTCACTGTAACTAGAAAGTCCCACTTTATTGAACACACTCTGTAGCTGTAAAATGGCTCCTCTGCTGCTGTGTTTACTTTACTACCCCACCCTGTAATGGCGAGCAGCACTCCTGTGCATCAACATTCAGAATCTGGGTCAAGCCACTGAGCACTCGATTTACACAAGCTACCTGATAGCTTTTACTCAAACTGCACAACTTTGCTCTTGATATGGCTAGCCACACATTTACAGGATTTTTCTTGGACTTTTCACATGCTGTAATCATTCATTTATTTACAGTCCCTCTAAAGCTTCAGGTTTTGCTAGGATTGCCTGCTTTTACTAGTGCTGTATTTTGCTACAACCACAGTCTCTCTCTGGCTGCAAACTTTAAACCGAGGCTAATTTCATTGCTATGCACACAGTCAATGGCTTAACAGACTTGCACTTGCTGGCAGGACTTCACACAGATCGTGCTTGCAGCGACTACACTGCTGCACACACACTTTATATGGCATAGGCTGAAAATCACTGTTTGAGCAGTTTCTTGGTTGTTTACTTACTATTATCAGTAGCAACTTTGCTGTGATGGGGTAAAATGGCCTGCAGCCAGTTCTTGAAGCCTCTGTACACAAGCAGGCGAGCAGTCCTAAGCGATCGATCGTTTTAAACACCACTTACCAATTTCCACATATCGAGTTCGGGTTGAGCCCGATTTTAAGCAAAAAGTCAATTTTTGAACTGTTTTCCAGTGCTTTGAACACTCTGCAACGCTCCTCCACTGCAGTACATGCACTGCACTCTCCTCCCCTCTTGAATGCTAGGGCAGTCTCAGTAGAGCTGGCTGAGGCGGGACTGATTGCAGCCTGACCAACTACATGATGCCATGCAAGTGAGCTTCTTCTTCCTGCGAGGACTCTTCTTCTCTGGCGATCATCAAGCAGGCAAATTTAAACTGCAGAATGCAACTTTTTTTTTTCAACTGACTCCACAGCGAGGAGCCATTTCAGCCATATAACACCAGCCATTAACTCTGCAGTCTCTCAATTCACACAGAAAGCATTTTCCAACGTCCAGAGCATAATTTTCCTTTTGCTACCCCTAGTCTTTCACACTTTCCTTTACAAAATTCATTTTTAAAAGCATTTCAAACATCCAGGACATAATTTCTCTGTTGCTACCCCTAGTCTTCCACACTTTTATTACTACAGTTCATTTTGAGCAGAGCAAAACGCTGTAAACAATTTTGATGATGCAGGACAAGGGCACACTCTTTGGCTTTACAGCTCCTTGGTAAACAGTTGGCATTTTTAAACAGCAGCACAAGATTCACAACACACAGCAACACACACTAGAAAGTGCTTCAGCTTTTAGGGCTACCCACTGCCAGATAGCCGAAACGCTAGCCCCTTGCCTGAGCACCTTCCTTCCCGAACAAATCCAAAGCGGTGCCTCCATTTTGTAACCCTCACCCCTGCCTTTTACCAAATGACAGGTGGCATGCTGTTGAAGCTGACAGCATTACCTGGTGGGAACCTGGGTTCCGGGGATGATGAGTTACCTGCACAGGGGGACCTAGGTTTGGATACTCTGCCTGGGGCAAAGTAAATCCGAACACAGGAAGCAATAACTGTAATGTCCAGAACCAGGAATGGGATTCTTCAGTGTGGCTTTTATTCACATACCCGCTGAACAAAACAAAGCATAGATGTGGACCCCCATGAGACTACATTTACTAGTAATGCAGATTAGAAACTACAACGCAGTCCACTGGAAGAATGAACCAATTATACTGTTTTCAGGGCTCTGGACCCACCAGGCACACAGCCCGGACTTGCAGCGCTTTGGGTACTTATTAGCCCAACTGGCCTGGCTCCCTGCCGCCACTTTATCCACGGTCCATTGGAAGAATGAACCAATCATCCTGTTGTGGCTCCCACACATTTAAGTCTCTGACTCCTAGAAATTTCTTCCTTACTTCTTATGACTCCTCATCTCACAAAGAAAATTCTTCTTTACACTTGTTGTGGATCCCCACACCACTTAGAGTCTCGACTCCTAGAAATTTTCTATTTGCAACCCACGTCTGGGTACTTCCCTCATCACTGGCCAAGTGCATGAGGCAAGTAGCAATCACAGCAGAAATCCAGAGGTGGACCTGGTTACTAAAGATGAGGTGTTCCCCTCAGCTCCCACAGCCCATACCCGGCCATTTCTCTGGAAAACTGGAAACTTCTGAATGTAGATTAAATGGTATCACCATCTTCTTCAATACATTCCTCCGAGGAAACTCTTGAGGCTTGATGCCGTTCCTTTCTCACAAGGCCACATAGGTTCCCCTCATCTTCCTCTTCACTGAGGATCTGAGCCCAGGAGTGAGCAGTCGTTCTCATCCCTGAGACTATCCACTCATCACTAGGTGCAAGAGCTCGACACCTCCCAATCAAAGGCCTCCCGCATCTCATCTTCACCCAAAGAGACTTGGGCTAGCCCCCCCACCCAGAAGGTCTATTGATGCTTTATCTGTTCTTTTGGGATCCAGCATCCAAAACTTCAACTTCTGGTTCTGTCTCTAACTCTGCACCCTCTAGCTTTGTACACACTCCCGAGGGACCTTCCTCCTAGGCTCCCACCTGGTGCTGTGTGCTGCCAACTACCAGATTCCTGAATTTTGTCCATGTTGGGGTCAAGCAGATTGGAGGCGCTTTATACAAGCCATATTTTTGTAGGCATCCAGCACAGTGAGGAATCATGAAGCGTCCCTCAGCACTCAAGCATATTTGGCATACACGTACTGGATAATTAGGAATTGCCACATCTGGAGGCAGTTGCCCTCCATAGCACCACTTTTCAATATCTCTCAGTCTATTTACTGCTGCTGTTACTGCAAACCGGGCATGATCCGAATGCCAGGCTGGTCCTGAGGCCATAACTGCAAAAATAAACAATAAGTTCACTGTAACTGAAAGTCCCACTTTATTGAACACACTCTGTAGCTGTAAAATGGCTCCTCTGCTGCTGTGTTTACTTTACTACCCCACCCTGTAATGGTGACGGCAGCACTCCGTGCATCAACATTCCAGAATCTGGGTCAAGCCACTAGAGCACTTTCGACTTACAAGCTACTGATAGCTTTTACTCAAACTGCACAACTTGCTCTGATATGGCTTCCACACATTTACAGAAGTTTTCTTGGACTTTTCACATGCTGTAATCATTCATTTATTTACAGTCCTCTAAAAGCTTCAGGTTTTAGCACAGGATTGCCTGCTTTTACTAGTGCTGTATTTTACACAACCCACAGTCTCTCTCTGGCTGCAAACTTTAAACTGAGGCTAATTTCATTGCTACACACACAGTCAATGGCTTAACAGACTTGCACTTGCTGGCAGGACTTCACACAGTCGTTACTTGCAAAGCGACTACACTGCTGCACACACTTACTATATGGCATAGGCTGAAAATCACTGTTTGAGCAGTTTCTTAGTTGTTTACTTACTATTATCAGTAGCAACTTGCTGTGATGAGGTAAAATGGCCTGCAGCCAGTTCTTGAAGAGCCTCTGTACACAAACAGCAGGCGGGCAGTCCTAGCGATCGATCGTTTTAAACACCACTTCTGCAATTTCCACAATCGATTCGCGGGTTGAGCCCGATTTTAAGCAAAAAGTCAATTTTTGAACTGTTTTTCAGTGCTTTGAACACTCTGCAACGCTCCTCCACTGCCAGTACATGCTGCACTCTCACTCCCTCTTGAATGCTAGGGCAGTCTCAGTAGAGCTGGCTGAGGGGCGGGACTGATTGCAGCCTGACCAACTACATGATGCCATGCAAGTGAGCTTCTTCTTCCTCGCGAGGGCTCTTCTTCTCACAGCGATCATCAAGCAGGCAAATTTAAACTGCAGAATGCAACTTTTTTTTTTCAACTGACTCCACGGCGGGAGCCCATTTCAGCCATATAACATAGCCATTAACTCTGCAGTCTCTCAATTCACACAGAAAGCATTTCCAACGTCCAGAGCATAATTTTCCTTTTGCTACCCCTAGTCTTTCACACTTTCCTTTACAAGAATTCATTTTAAAAAGCATTTCAAACATCCAGGGCATAATTTCTCTGTTGCTACCCCTAGTCTTCCACACTTTTATTCACAACAGTTCATTTTGAAAGCAAGCAAAAAGCTGTAAACAATTTTGATGATGCAGGACAAGGCACACTCTTTGGCTTTACAGCTCCTTGCTAAACAGTTGGCATTTTTAAACAGCAGCACAAGATTCACACAACAACAACACACACTGGAAATTGCTTCAGCTTCATAGCTACCCACTGCCAAGATAGCCAAAGCGCTAGCCCTGCCTGAGCACCTTCCTTCCCGAACAAAATCCAAAGCGGTGCCTCCATTTTTGTAACCCCTCACCCCTGCCTTTTACCAAATGACAGGTGGCATGCTGTTGAAGCTGACAGCATTACCTGGTGGGAACCTGGGTCAGGGATGATGAGGTTACCGGCTGGGGACCTAGGTTTGGCTACTCTGCCCTGAGGCACCAAAGTAAATCCGAATACAGGAAGCAATAACTGTAATGTCCAGAACCAGGAATGGATTCTTCAGTGTGGCTTTTATTCACATACTAGCTGAACAAAACAAAGCATAGATGGACTCCCATGGGGCTACATTTACTGGTAATGCAGATTAGAAACTACAACGCAGTCCACTGGAAGAATGAACCAATTATACTGTTTTCAGGCTCTGGACCCACCAGGCACACAGCCGGACTTGCCCGCTTTGGGTACACACCACTAACTGGCCTGGCTCCCCACGACCACTTTATCCACAGTCCATGGAAGAATGAACCAATTATCCTGTTGTGGCTCCCCACACCATTTAAATCTCGACTCCTAGAGATTTCTTCCTTACTTATGACTCCTCATCTCACAAAGAAAATTCTTCTTTACACTTGTTGTGGATCCCCACACCACTTAGAGTCTGCGACTCCTAGAGAGATTTTCCTATTTGCAACCCACGTCTGGGTACTTCCCTCATCACTGGCCAAGTGCATGAGGCAAGTAGCAATCACAGCAGAAATCCGTAGAGGTGGACCTGGTTACTAAAGATGGGGTGTTCACCTCCAGCTCCCACAGCCCATACCCAGCCATTCTCTGGAAAAACTGAAACTTCTGAATGTAGATTAAATGGTATCACCATCTTCTTCAATACATTCCTCCCAGGAAAGATCTTGAGGCTGTGTACCCGTTCCTTTCTCACAAGGCCACATAGGTTCCCCTCATCTTCTCTTCACTGAGGATCTGAGCCCAGGAGTGAGCAGTTCATCCACTGAGACTATCCACTATCACTAAAGTGGAGCCGACACCTCAATCAAAGGCCTCCGATCTCATCATCCACCTAAGAGACTTGGGCTAGCCCCCACCCAGAGGTCTATTGATGCTTATCTGTTCTTTTGGGATCCAGCATCCAAAACTTCAACTTCTGGTTCTGTCTCTAACTCTGCACCCTCTAGCTTTGTGCCACACTCCCGAGGACCTTCCTCCACAGGCTCCACCTGGTGCTGTGCTGCCAACTACAGATTCCTGAATTTTTGTCCATGTTGGGGCCAAGCAATTGGGCGCTTTATACAAGCCATATTTTTGTAGGCATCCAGCACAGTGAGGAATCATGAAGACGTCCTTCCAGCACTCAAGCATATTTGGCATACCGTACTGGATAATTAGGAATTGCCACATCTGGAGGCAGTTGCCCTCCATAGCACCACTTTTCAATATCTCTCAGTCTATTTACTGCTGCTGTTACTGCAACCCGGGCATGATCCGAGATGCAGGCTGGTCCTGAGGCCATAACTGCAGAAAAATAAACAAAAGTTCACTGTAACTGAAAGTCCACTTTATTGAACACACTCTGTAGCTGTAAAATGGCTCCCTGCTGCTGTGTTTGCTTTACTACCCACCCTGTAATGGCGGCGGCAGCACTCCAGTGCATCAACATTCAGAATCTGGGTCAAGCCACTGAGCACTCGATTTACACAAGCTACTGATAGCTTTTACTCAAACTGCACAACTTGCTCGGATATGGCTTCACACACATTTACAGGATTTTTCTTGGACTTTTCACATGCTGTAATCATTCATTTATTTACAGTCCCTCTAAAGCTTCAGGTTTTTAGCACAGGATTGCCTGCTTTTACTAGTGCTGTATTTTGCTACAACCCACAGTCTCTCTCTGGCTGCAAACTTTAAACTGAGGCTAATTTCATTGCTATGCACACAGTCAATGGCTTAACAGACTTGCACTTGCTGGCAGGACTTCACACAGTCGTTACTTGCAAAGCGACTACACTGCTGCACACACACTTTATATGGCATAGGCTGAAAATCACTGTTTGAGCAGTTTCTTAGTTGTTTACTTACTATTATCAGTAGCAACTTGCTGTGATGGGGTAAAATGGCCTGCAGCCAGTTCTTGAAGGCCTCTGTACACAAACGGGCGGGCAGTCCTAGCGATCGTCGTTTTAAACACCACTTCTGCAATTTCCACAATCGATTTGCGGGTTGAGCCCGATTTTAAGCAAAAAAGTCAATTTTTGAACTGTTTTCAGTGCTTTGAACACTCTGCAACGCTCCTCCACTGCCAGTACATGCACTGCACTCTCACTCCCTCTTGAATGCTAGGGCAGTCTCAGTAGAGCTGGCTGGGGCGGGACAGTTGCAGCCTGACCAACTACATGATGCCATGCAAGTGAGCCTTCTTCCTCGCGAGGGCCTCTTCTTCTCACAGCGATCATCAAGCAGAGCAAATTTAACTGCAGAATGCAACTTTTTTTCAACTGACTCCACAGCGGGAGCCCATTTCAACCATATAACATAGCCATTAACTCTGCAGTCTCTCAATTCACACAGAAAGCATTTCCAACGTCCAGAGCATAATTTTCCTTTTGCTACCCTAGTCTTTCACACTTTCCTTTACAAGAATTCATTTTAAAAGCATTTCAAACATCCAGGGCATAATTTCTCTGTTGCTACCCTAGTCTTCCACACTTTTATTCACAACAGTTCATTTTGAAAGCAGGCAAAAGCTGTAAACAATTTTGATGATGCAGGACAAGGGCACACTCTTTGGCTTTACAGCTCCTTGGTAAACAGTTGGCATTTTTAAACAGCAGCACAAGATTCACAGCACACAGCAACACACACTAGGAAATTGCTTCAGCTTTTGGGCTACCCACTGCCAGATAGCCAGCTCAGCCCCTTGCCTGAGCACCTTCCTTCCGAACAAAATCCAAAGCGGTGCCTCCATTTTTGTAACCCTCACCCTGCCTTTTTACCAAATGACAGGTGGCATGCTGTTGAAGCTGACAGCATTACCTGGTGGGAACCTGGGTTCGGGGATGAAGACGGTTACTCGGCACAGGGGGACCTAGGTTTGGCTACTCTGCACAGGGGCACCCAAGTAAATCCGAACACAGGAAGCAATAACTGTAATGTCCAGAACCAGGAATGGGATTCTTCAGTGTGTCTTTTATTCACATACTAGCTGAACAAAACAAAGCATAGATGGACCCCCATGGGGCTACATTTACTGGTAATGCAGATTAGAAACTACAGCATGATCCACTGGAAGAATGAACCAATTATACTGTTTTCAGGCTCTGGACCCACCAGGCACACAGCCCGGACTTGCACGCGCTTTGGGTACACAGCCCAACTGGCCTGGCTCCCCCGCCGGCCACTTTATCCACGGTCCATTGGAAGAATGAACCAATTATCCTGTTGTGGCTCCCCACACCATTTAGAGTCTGCGACTCCTAGAGAGATTTCTTCCTAACTTCTTATGACTCCTCATCTCACAAAGAAAATTCTTCTTTACACTTGTTGTGGATCCCCACACCACTTAGAGTCTGCGACTCTTAGAGAGATTTTCCTATTTGTACAACGTCTGGTGTACTCCCTCATCACTGGCCAAGTGCATGAGGCAAGTAGTAATCACAGCAGAAATCCGTGAGGTGGACCTGGTTACTAAAGATGGGGTGTTCCCCCTCCAGCTCCCACAGCCCATACCGGCCATTTCTCTGAAAAACTGAAACTTCTGAATGTAGATTAAATGGTATCACCATCTTCTTCAATACATTCCTCCGAGGAAAGATCTTGAGGCTGTGTACCCGTTCCTTTCTCACAAGGCCACATAGGTTCCCCCTCATCTTCCTCTTCACTGAGGATCTGAGCCCAGGGTGAGCAGTCGTTCTCATCCTGAGACTATCCACTCATCACTAGGTGCGGAGCTCGACACCTCCCAATCAAAGGCCTCCATCTCATCTTCACCTAAGAGACTTGGGCTAGGCCCCCACCCAGAGGTCTATTGATGCTTTATCTGTTCTTTTGGGATCCAGCATCCAAAACTTCAACTTCTGGTTCTGTCTCTAACTCTGCACCTCTAGCTTTGTGCCACACTCCCGAGGGACCTTCCTCCACAGGCTCCACCTGGTGCTGTGTGCTGCCAACTGCAGATTCCTGAATTTTGTCCATGTTGGGGCCAAACGAATTGGAGGCACTTTATACAAGCCATATTTTGTAGGCATCCAGCACAGTGAGGAATCATGAAGGCGTCCTTCCAGCACTCAAAGCATATTTGGCATACACGTACTGGATAATTAGGAATTGCCACATCTGGAGGCAGTTGCCTCCATAGCACCACTTTTCAATATCTCTCAGTCTATTTACTGCTGCTGTTACTGCAACCCGGGCATGATCCGGGTAACGAGCTGGTCCTGAGGCCATAACTGCAGAAAAATAAACAAAAGTTCACTGTAACTGAAAGTCCCACTTTATTGAACACACTCTGTAGCTGTAAAATGGCTCCTCTGCTGCTGTGTTTACTTTACTACCCCACCCTGTAATGGCGGCGGCAGCACTCCTGTGCATCAACATTCAGAATCTGGGTCAAGCCACTGAGCACTCGATTTACACAAGCTACTGATAGCTTTTACTCAAACTGCACAACTTGCTCTGATGTGGCTTCACACACATTTACAGGATTTTTCTTGGACTTTTCACATGCTGTAATCATTCATTTGTTACAGTCCTCTAAAGCTTCAGGTTTTAGCACAGGATTGCCTGCTTTTACTAGTGCTGTATTTTGCTACAACCCACAGTCTCTCTCTGGCTGCAAACTTTAAACTGAGGCTAATTTCATTGCTATGCACACAGTCAATGGCTTAACAGACTGTACTTGCTGGCAGGACTTCACAGTCAGTTATTTGCAAAGCGACTACACTGCTGCACACACACTTTATATGGCATAGGCTGAAAATCACTGTTTGAGCAGTTTCTTAGTTGTTTACTTACTATTATCAGTAGCAACTTGCTGTGATGGGGTAAAATGGCCTGCAGCCAGTTCTTGAAGGCCTCTGTACACAAGCAGGTAGGGCAGTCCTAGCGATAAATCGCTTTATAAACACCACTTCTGCAATTTCACAATCGATTTGCGGTTGAGCCCGATTTTAAGCAAAAAGTCAATTTTGAACTGTTTTCAGTGCTTTGAACACCCTGCAACACGCCTCCACTGCCAGTACATGCACTGTACTCACCCTCTTGAATGCTAGGGCAGTCTCAGTAGAGCTGGCTGAGGCGGACTGATTGCAGCCTGACCAACTACATGATGCCATGCAAGTGAGCTTCTTCTTCTCATGAGGCTCTTCTTCTCACAGCGATCATCAAGCAGGCAAATTTAAACTGCAGAATGCAACTTTTTTCTTTAACTGACTCCACGCGGGAGCCATTTCAGCCATATAACATAGCCATTAACTCTGCAGTCTCTCAATTCACACAGAAAGCATTTCCAACGTCAGAGCATAATTTTCCTTTTTGCTACCCCTAGTCTTTCACACTTTCCTTTCATAAGATTCATTTTAAAAGCATTTCAAACATCCAGGGCATAATTTCTCTGTTGCTACCCCTAGTCTTCCACACTTTTATTCACAACAGTTCATT
Source organism: Neoceratodus forsteri (assembly GCA_016271365.2). Taxonomy (NCBI): domain Eukaryota; kingdom Metazoa; phylum Chordata; order Ceratodontiformes; family Ceratodontidae; genus Neoceratodus; species Neoceratodus forsteri. The sequence goes on from CM028137.1 coordinate 108,789,056, forward strand.
TTGAAAGCAGGCAAAAACGCTGTAAACAATTTTGATGATGCAGGACAAGGGCACACTCTTTGGCTTTACAGCTCCTTGGTAAACAGTTGGCATTTTTTAAACAGCAGCACAAGATTCACAGCACACAGCAACACACACTAGGGAAATTGCTTCAGCTTTTTGGGCTACCCACTGCCAGATAGCCAAAACGCTAGCCCCCTTGCCTGAGCACCTTCCTTCCCGAACAAAATCCAAAGCGGTGCCTCCATTTTTGTAACCCCTCACCCCTGCCTTTTAACCAAATGACAGGTGGCATGCTGTTGAAGCTGACAGCATTACCTGGTGGGAACCTGGGTTCGGGATGAAGAGCAGTTACTCGGCACAGGGGACCTAGGTTTGCCATTTCTGCACAGGGCACCAGTGAAATCCGAACACAGGAAGCAATAACTGTAATGTCCAGAACCAGGAATGGATTCTTCAGTGTGTCTTTTATTCACATACTAGCTGAACAAAACAAAGCATAGATGGACCCCCATGGGGCTACATTTACTGGTAATGCAGATTAGAAACTACAACGCAGTCCACTGGAAGAATGAACCAATTATACTGTTTTCAGGCTCTGGACCCACCAGGCACACAGCCCGGACTTGCACGCGCTTTGGGTACACAGCCCAACTGGCCTGGCTCCCCCGCCGGCCACTTTATCCACGGTCCATTGGAAGAATGAACCAATTATCCTGTTGTGGCTCCCCACACCATTTAGAGTCTGCGACTCCTAGAGAGATTTCTTCCTTACTTTATGACTCCTCATCTCACAAAGAAAATTTCTTACACTTGTTGTGATCCTCACACCACTAGAGTCTGCGACTCCTAGAGAGATTTTCCCATTTGCAACCCACGTCTGGGTACTTCCTCATCACTGGCCAAGTGCATGAGGCAAGTAGCAATCACAGCAGAAATGCAGAGGTGGACCTGGTTACTAAAGATGGGGTGTCCCCTCCAGCTCACAGCCCACTATCCCGCCATTTCTCTGAAAAACTGAAACTTCTGAATGTAGATTAAATGGTATCACCATCTTCTTCAATACATTCCTCCGAGGAAAGATCTTGAGGCTGTGTACCCGTTCCTTTCTCACAAGGCCACATAGGTTCCCCCTCATCTTCCTCTTCACTGAGGATCTGAGCCCAGGAGTGAGCAGTCGTTCTCATCCCTGAGACTATCCACTCATCACTAGGTGCGGAGCTCGACACCTCCCAATCAAAGGCCTCCCGCATCTCATCTTCACCTAAGAGACTTGGGCTAGGCCCCCCCACCCAGAGGTCTATTGATGCTTTATCTGTTCTTTTGGGATCCAGCATCCAAAACTTCAACTTCTGGTTCTGTCTCTAACTCTGCACCTCTAGCTTTGTGCCACACTCCCGAGGACCTTCCTCCACAGGCTCCACCTGGTGCTGTGTGCTGCCAACTGCAGATTCCTGAATTTTTGTCCATGTTGGGGCCAAGCAATTGGGGCGCTTTATACAAGCCATATTTTGTATGCATCCAGCACAGTGAGGAATCATGAAGCGTCCTTCCAGCACTCAAGCATATTTGGCATACACGTACTGGATAATTAGGAATTGCCACATCTGGAGGCAGTTGCCCTCCATAGCACCACTTTTCAATATCTCTCAGTCTATTTACTGCTGCTGTTACTGCAACCCGGGCATGATCCGGGTAACGAGCTGGTCCTGAGGCCATAACTGCAGAAAAATAAACAAAAGTTCACTGTAACTGAAAGTCCCACTTTATTGAACACACTCTGTAGCTGTAAAATGGCTCCTCTGCTGCTGTGTTTACTTTACTACCCCACCCTGTAATGGCGGCGGCAGCACTCCTGTGCATCAACATTCAGAATCTGGGTCAAGCCACTGAGCACTCTAAGATTTACACAAGCTACTGATAGCTTTTACTCAAAGTGCACAACTTGCTCTGATATGGCTTCACACACATTTACAGGATTTTTCTTGGACTTTTCACATGCTGTAATCATTCATTTATTTACAGTCCCTCTAAAGCTTCAGGTTTTTAGCACAGGATTGCCTGCTTTTACTAGTGCTGTATTTTGCTACAACCCACAGTCTCTCTCTGGCTGCAAACTTTAAACTGAGGCTAATTTCATTGCTATGCACACAGTCAATGGCTTAACAGACTTGCACTTGCTGGCAGGACTTCACACAGTCGTTACTTGCAAAGCGACTCACACTGCGCACACACACTTTATATGGCATAGGCTGAAAATCACTGTTTGAGCAGTTTCTTAGTTGTTTACTTACTATTATCAGTAGCAACTTGCTGTGATGGGAGTAAATGGCCTGCAGCCAGTTCTTGAAGGCCTCTGTACACAAACGGGCGGGCAGTCCTAGCGATCGTCGTTTTAAACACCACTTCTGCAATTTCCACAATCGATTTGCGGGTTGAGCCCGATTTTAAGCAAAAAAGTCAATTTTTGAACTGTTTTCAGTGCTTTGAACACTCTGCAACGCTCCTCCACTGCCAGTACATGCACTGCACTCTCACTCCCTCTTGAATGCTAGGGCAGTCTCAGTAGAGCTGGCTGAGGGCCGGGACTGATTGCAGCCTGACCAACTACATGATGCCATGCAAGTGAGCTTCTTCTTCCTCGCGAGGGCTCTTCTTCTCACAGCGATCATCAAGCAGGCAAATTTAAACTGCAGAATGCAACTTTTTTTTTTCAACTGACTCCAAGGCGGAGCCCATTTCAGCCATATAACATAGCCATTAACTCTGCAGTCTCTCAATTCACACAGAAAGCATTTCCAACGTCCAGAGCATAATTTTCCTTTTGCTACCCCTAGTCTTTCACACTTCCTTTACAAGAATTCATTTTAAAAGCATTTCAAACATCCAGGGCATAATTTCTCTGTTGCTACCCCTAGTCTTCCACACTTTTATTCACAACAGTTCATTTTGAAAGCAGGCAAAACGCTGTAAACAATTTTGATGATGCAGGACAAGGCACACTCTTTGGCTTTACAGCTCCTTGTAAACAGTTGGCATTTTTTAAACAGCAGCACAAGATTCACAGCGCACAGCAACACACACTAGGAAATTGCTTCAGCTTTTTGGCTACCCACTGCCAGATAGCCAAACGCTAGCCCCTTGCCTGAGCACCTTCCTTCCGAACAAAATCAAAGCGGTGCCTCCATTTTTGTAACCCTCACCCCTGCTTTTTACCAAATGACAGGTGGCATGCTGTTGAAGCTGACAGCATTACCTGGTAGGAACCTGGTCGGGGATGATGAGGTTACACGGCACAGGGGGACCTAGGTTTGGCTACTCTGCACAGGGGCACCCAAGTAAATCCGAACACAGGAAGCAATAACTGTAATGTCCAGAACCAGGAATGGGATTCTTCAGTGTGGCTTTTATTCACATACTAGCTGAACAAAACAAAGCATAGATGGACCCCCATGGGGCTACATTTACTGGTAATGCAGATTAGAAACTACAACGCAGTCCACTGGAAGAATGAACCAATTATACTGTTTTCAGGCTCTGGACCCACCAGGCACACAGCCCGGACTTGCACGCGCGCTTTGGGTACACAGCCCAACTGGCCCGGCTCCCCCGCCGGCCACTTTATCCACGGTCCATTAGAAGAATGAACCAATTATCCTGTCATGGCTCCCCACACCACTTAGAGTCTGCAACTCCTAGAGAGATTTTCCCATTTGCAACCCACATCTGGATACTTCCCTCATCACTGGCCAAGTGCATGAGGCAAGTAGCAATCACAGCAGAAATCCATAGAGGTGGACCTGGTTACTAAAGATGGGGGGTGTTCCCCCCTCCAGCTCCCACAGACCATACCCGGCCATTTCTCTGGAAAAACTGAAACTTCTAAATGTAGATTAAATGGTAGATAAACTGTCGCATCCTCCCCTGCAATATTACTTGAATTCACACAGCACCCTAGCTTTTGACACTACTCCATTTGTTGGACCTAGTCCTATAGGCTTCCCAAAGAGTAGTTCAATTCCTAGATTTGTTCACATATCCCAGGCTGAAGAAACACATTTTTTGCCCTCTCATATTAGAGCAAACACTCAACCTTTTGTTGCAGGTACCCCACAGGCGAATCACAACTCTTCCAACGCTCCAAACTGAGGCTGAACTGAAATAGGCAGCTTTTTCCTTCTCCCTGCAGAATTAAAGGGATTGCCCCAGGAATCTGCATGGGGATCTTTACATCTCCCCCCAGAGGGAGGGGCACTGAGACCCAAACAGCGGTCTCCACCGCTTGACACTGACTCCTTCTCACTTGAAGGCACAACTGGAACTAACCTTCTCTTGCTGAAGGCAGACTGGAACTGACCTTCTCTTACGGAAGGCAGACTGGAACTAACCTTCTCTTACTGAAGGCAGACTGGAACTGAACACTTCCCCTTTGAAAACTCCCAACGTTCTATCTAACTTCCTCTGCTGCAGATTCCAATGTGGCTTATGCAGCTGCGAAAGTTTTATTGGTGATGTCATCACTCAGTCTCAGCTGAGACTGAGAACAGAGTGAGACAGTGTGAAACCCATTTAACTGGAGTTTCACAAGCTGCCTTCCCTGCCTACTACTAGGTCTTACTGGGATTCTAGTAACCCCGGGTAACAAGGGGTTACACAAAGTTCTAGGGTCACTAAAAGGAGAAAGGGGAAGAATACTGAAGCTTTTGATATCTCCTTCAAAATACGTTTGATCCCTTGGCTCATCATGCTGTATCCAGTATCAGTAACAATGATAAGCAGGGTGAACAATCTTCTATAAGACATTCAGGGCAAAATCAATCAGAAATAAGCTCTATTCCACCCTTAGTTATCCTTGAACCAGAAACAGATATTACCAAACAAACTGATGACATAAATATACAAATGGACAGTGATGATGCTTCAGGGTTATGGAAAATATAGCCTCAGGAAGCATATCCTTATTAAGTCAAAAACAAATATTTGTCTTGGGTGATTCTGTGGTGAAAGGACTTGACAGAGCAATATGCAATGAAGATAAATCAGGAAGAACTTTGTCATGTTTTAGAGGGGCAAAGGTGTCAGATATTAACAAAACGACAAATGAAATAATAAAACAGGATGCTCAAAATTCTTTAGTCATAATTCATGCTGCAGCCAATAATATATTTTCTCAAGTAGAATATCAAATAAAACAAGAATTTGTGGATGTGACAAATAAATTAGTGGAATTGGGTTGTGACTTCACTTTTTTGGAAATCTTGCCAATACCTAGAGCAAGCAACAAGCAAATAGTAAAATGAAAAAGGGTAAATAATTGGTTAAGATCATGGAGTTTGAGACAGGGGGTAGGATTTATAACTCACTGGGAAGAATTCAATGATAATTTTGAATATTTTGTAGGGATGGTTTGCATCTTTCCAATAAAGGTAAACAAATGTTAGGTATGCAATTGAAAACACATATTTCTAATTATTTAAACTGAAGACAGGGGGTGGGTGGGTGCTTGGAAGTGACAAAATAAATACTGGTATAAAAAGAGATCAAGTTAAACAAATCAGGACAACAAATAATGAACATAATCAAAGATTTTCAAGAAATATATAGATGTACTCTTACTTAATGCTAAGAGTTTACTTAACAAAATGGATGAATTGGGATATATATTAAAAAGTAAACACATACAGTAGATGTGTGTGCAATTTGAGAAACATGGTATACAAACAATGACTGGGGCACTACTATTCCTGGATATACAACATTTATTAAAAGTAGAAAAACCAAAAAAGGTGGTGGTATTGCTCTGTATGTTTTACAAGGCATAAAAACTAATATCAGACAATTAAAGGATGATGAACCTCTCAGCTAATTAATTAAAGGATGATGATACTGAAGTTCTGTGGGTTGACCTTTATACTAACAATAAAATATTAACCTTGGGATTAGGATAAATATCTCTAAGCTTAGATTTACAAGGGAACATGGCTTTTCTTAAAGAAATCAAGAATACGGAAATATCTAATGATTCTATTCTTATGGGGTTTCAATCTTCCCAACATTAAGTGGTCCACTTTGAGGCTAAAGGAAATATTGCAAATAGATTCCTAAAAATCACATTTCAACAAAACCTTGAACAAATTGTTCAGAAACCAACTAGGAAAATAATATATTAGACTTAATTCTGACTAATATTAATCACCTTGAGGCAGAACCGAAAGTATTACCACCACTTGCAGATAGTGATCATAACAGATACATTTTAAGGTAAATACACTAGGTAAAGGAATTTATAATGGAATAACAAAAATTCAGGATTATAATGAAGCTGGCTATGATAGCATTAAATATTATCTAAAAATTTGGAATTGGGCTCATGAATTAGAGGGGTGTTAAAATCTTCAGGAAAAATGGGATACAATTAAAACCAGGATATCCTATTGTATAAAAACATGGGTACCACTAAGAACAAAATATAATAATGGAAAAAAAAGAATTCCTTTGTGTCGGACAAATTAGAACAGAAAAATAATAACTAAAAAACATAGGCTGTACAGAAAATACAAAAAATCCCAGAATATAAACCACTTGCAATCATAAAAAATTGCTACAAAAAAGTAAAAATCTTACAAGAAAAAAGAAACAGGATCTTGAGGGTCAACTAGCAATAGACTCCAAACAAAATAGAAAAGGTTTCTATAATTGCATAGGATCTCTAAGGGGTAATCAAAGCAATATTGGACTGTTAAAAATAAAAGATGCAATAGTTTGTGAAGAGAAATATATGGTTAATGAACTAAATACATACTTTACTAGTGTATTTCTTCCTAAGGAGTGCATTGTTATAGAAAATAACAATACTAAAGAAACTCTGAAACTTTTAACTATAAAAGAAGTGAAAGATATAATTACAAAGTTAAAAAATAACTTAGCACAAGGACCTGATAATATAGCCCCTAAATTCCTAAAAGAAATGGTTAATGAATTGGCTGGCCCATTAACAGTGTTATTTAACACATCTCTTAAATTTGGAAGTACTATAAAGGATTGGAGATGTGCAAATGTTGTGCCTATACACAAAGGGGGTTGCAAACAGAATGCAGGTAATTTTAGGACTATTAGTCTCATGTCTATTATTGGTAACATAATGGAGAGAATAATTCAAACTAGAATAAAAGATCATAGAGATAACACTGATAATCATGATATATTTCTACATGGTTTTACTCCAGGCAGATCATGCCTATCTAATTTGATTGTTTTTTTTTTAACCAGTTAGTGAAGCCCTTGATATGGGAATGCCTGTGGATGTAATCTTTCTGGACTATGCCAAGGCATTCAATACAGTGTCACATAAAATCTTATTGGAACATCTGCTTCAAATAAATTTGAGTAAACACATAATTAGCTGGATATCATCGTGGTTAAATGGCAGAGAACAACGGTTGTATTAAGAGGGTATGAATCATCCTGGGGCAAGTGACAAGCTGTGTGCCTCAGGGTTCTGTATTGGGCCCTTGTTATTTAACATCTTAGTGTCAACAATGCAAACTACAGACCATATTTGGACTGGTAAATATGCAGATGACTGTAAAATCGGTGCATAGTTAATAATCAAGAAGCAATAGAGACGTTCCAGGACTGTATAAATAAAATAGGCATTTGGGCAAGAGAGAATAAAATTACATTTAATGTGTCCAAGTGTAAGGTGATACATTTTGGTAAAAATAACAAGATGGCTAATTATACCTGAATGACATTGAACTCCAAATAACTATGGAGGAAGAGATTTTGGAGTAAGCATCACTAATGATTTAAAATTTGACACACATACTAAAACAAACTGTCAGAGATGTTATTCAATACTAGGATGTATACACAGACACATTGAAAGTAGGAAAGCTGAGGTACTTACGCTTTATATGCAGGTCTTGTTAGGCCCTCACATGATACTGTGCTCCCTTTGTGCACCAACAGAAGTAGAAGTTTGAGCATGGCTGAAAAGGTACAGAGAAAGGCTACCAGGAGAATTAAAAACCTAGCAAACCTTACATATGAAGATAGATTAAAATCATTAAACATGTACTCACATCAGTACAGACTGTTAAGAGGAGATCTTATATACATACATAACACAATGCATAAAGATGATACATTAGATATTATTTGTCTTAAGAAATTAGATGGCCGAAACAGTACTAGATCGCGTAAGTATAAAATTAAGTGCCCTATTAATAAAACCCAAACACGACTGAGGTTCTTTACTTAGAGGGCACCATCGCTATGGAATGCATTACCAAAATATGTCATTGCAAGTAACACTGTTGAGTGTTTTAAAAAATGCTTGGATGATTATATGGGAGAAATGAAGTATAAATACCACCATTGATTACATGGTGGTGAGTTCATAATGGGCTATGGCCTTACGAACTTGTACTTTTACAATGAAACTATGAAACTATGACAGCATAACATAGATTAATGTAAGGCTGTTGGAATCCTAACAGACAATCAGATTGCAGCATTTCTGAGAACCTTTTTATAATGCTGAATGTATCTGCTTTACCTATGTGAGGGTACTTTCTCTGCCTGCCACGCTGCCTCAGGAGAACACTGTGTCATCTCCAAGCTGCAAAGCTGCTGCATCTGACTGTTCATATGACAGTACAGTAAGTCCTTGTATAGTAGCTGTGTGAAAGCAGTCAGCTGCAAAACACTCATGAATCCAGGATTGTGCTAAGCAAAGCTGGCGTGATTTTAAACTGCTATACTGCTATGGGGTCCCACAAGGATCAGTTCTTGGGACCCTCCTGTTCAACGCCTACGTCTCTGACATAAGGACAGGAATCAGGAGTGAGATGAGTCTCTTTGCAGATGACTCGAAACTGGGGGCAGTGGTGGATGAGGAGGAGGGGAGGGTGGCCCTGCAGGGGGACCTGGAGGCTCTGGAAAGATGGTCTAGAAAGTGAAGCTGAGGTTCAATGGTGGAAATGCAAGGTACTCCACCTGGGGCCAGAAACCCAGGCCAAGTGTACACTCTGGGGAAATACTACAAGTCTCAATGGCTGAGAGGGACCTGGGGTGGTGGTGGATGTCAAGATGAACAACTCTGAGACTTGTAGAGGGCAGCAGCCAAGGCCAACAGGATGCTGGGATGCATCGCTAGGGGATCACCTCCAGAAGGAGGAAGTGATACTCCCTCTGTATAACTGCTTGGTGAGGCGCACCTGGAGTATACGTGCAGTTTTGGAGGCCACACTTAAGAGGGACATTAACCTCCTGGAGAGGGTCCAGAGGAGAGCAACAAAATGATTTGGGGCTTGGGGACAGGACCTATGAGGAGAGCTCGAAGAGCTAAATATGTACACATTGGAAGAGAGAAGGGACCGAGACATGATAGAGGTCTTCAGGTACATGAAGAGGGTAAATAGGGAGGAACAGTCAGGGTGCTTTGAAGGAAGGAGGAGAGGCCACTAGAGGGCATGGGTGGAAGCTGGAGGGGGGAAGATTCAGGGGAGAAAGGAGGAGGTGCTACTTCACTGAGAGGGTGGTGGAGCCATGGAATGCGCTGCCTAGGGGCTGGTGGAGGCAGAGACGGTGGAGGGTTCAAGAGGGTGGGACAGGTACAGGGGAAGGGTTCTGGAAGCAAAACCCAATGCAGCAAGAATATCCGGAACTGGAAAGGGAGAAGCCAGAGAAGGCGAGGGGGGCAGCAAGGTCAGCACCCAGGGTGGGGGCTGACCAAACGAGCAGACATGAAAGACCGTTAGGCCTATTCTGCTGGCATTTTAGTATGTTAGTATACAGTATAAGTATTTTCTATAAAAAGGGGAATTACATTCTATAATACCAATCTGATACATAGACACATAAGTGCAACGAGTTTTGAAAGAAGCTTTATGAGCACATATATTTTCAGCCATTGTTGAGACTGAGACAAGTTACAATAGCAGCTGACTGTCCTGTTGCCAACTGGTGGAAATAGACAGTACACTACACACATAGGGCCAGATATTCAAACAATTGCGCCTAAGCGCCAAGCCATAGTGCTGGAATAGTGCTGGATTTGCGTGAGGCTGCAATATTAAAAAGTCTATGAGTGCCGGTGCTGTGTGGTAGCGCCGATGCTAACAGATAATAGTATGTAGGGGCGGGGTGAAGATAGTGCCCATGAATGCCAGCAGCGCAGCATATTCAAAGGTCTAGCGCCGCGCTACAGGCATTAGTGCAACCTGTAGCGTGGGGTTAGATACCGCCTAACAAAATCTGGCGGTAATGCGGTGGTGCCCCCCCAATCGTGGACCCCCATATCCTCGGTACTACAGTAAACTCCCTGGTAGTCTAGTGATCCCCATCCCCTGCATGAATCTATTTGCTAAAAATAACATCACTTTCCTGGTAGTTTAGTGGTTCCCCACTCCTGCATGAATCCTGACCTGGTTTGCAAAAATTACATCACTTTCCTGGTAGTCTAGTGGTCCCCCACCCCCTGCACAATTCTGACCCGTTTGCAAAATTACATCACTTTCCGTGGTAGTCTAGTGGTCCCCCGCATGAATCCCAATCCGGTTTGATTAAGATAAAGCACTTTCCATGGTAGTCTAGTGGTCCCCACCCCCCTGCATGAATTCTGACCGGTTTGCAAAAATTATATCACTTTCCCTGGTAGTCTAGTGAGTCCCCCCACAGTCAACCCAGTTTGATTAAGATAAAGCACTTTCCTGGTAGTCTAGTGGTCCCCCACACGGTGTGATGCCCCGCTTGGCCAGGAACACTACGAACAGAGCGGTGACGGCTCAGCCCTCCTCTCACCACCACAGCCGGCCATCGACTGAGGTACAAATGCTCTTTGTGCCTCAGTGGGTGTCGGCTGCGTGAGAGCTGAGCGAGCAGATCCTGTATTACTAATGTTCCTAGGCTAACAGGACATCACTGCCTGGTGGGGGACCACTAGACTACCAGAAAGTATATATCTTTTTCAAACCGGGTCGGTATTCATGCAGGGGTGGGGGACCACTAGACTGCCAGAGATTGTGATGTTATTTGTTTTCAAACCGGTTCGATTCATGCAGGTGTGGGGACCACTAGACTACCAGAGAATGTGATGTTATTTTTTTTTTCAAACCAGGTCGGTATTTGTGCAGGGAGGTGGGGGGACCACTAGACTACCAAGGACATTACTTTCCATTTGAATGTGAATGGGTCAGGACTGCACCAACTGTGCCTGGCAGCACATGGTTCCTGTTGCTTCCAGCCTGTACTTCTATTCCAACCAACAGGGGATGCTGTGTGTATGCCTTGGCCTGCAGCGTCCAGCCTGTACTTCCATTCCGACCAATAGGGGGAGCTTTGTGCTCCATGCAGTAGCACCGGGCAAACTGCTTGGTAATGTATGCTAAGCAGCACTTAATGAGATGCAAATGTACCTGTTTGCCCACGGATTACCTAAGTAGGCTCATTTGCATGGGGGCTTTGCACTGGGCTAATGTGTTAGCACTGTGCAATCAGGTTAGCCCCAGGCAAACCTCACTTCAGCATAGCACAGTTCTGCAGTGTGTGGCTTACATTGCTGTTTGCAGTCATACCTCTCAACTATCCCTGATTTTCAGGGACGTCCCTGATTTTACCTTAAAATCTTACTCTGACCCTCCTAAACATGATGTTTCTGTGGCCAAACAGTTGGGGTTGTAAGCATAAAACAATACCAAACATTAATGTTACTGATGTGTTCTTCCTTAGAAAATGCATTTTACACTACACCACTTATCCTACCAGCTTCCTGAGTGGATATCACCAATTTTTAGGATGTGTCCCTGATTTTAAACCTTTGTCCCTGATGTTTTTAAGCCTTGTCCCTGATTGATGAGGCAGGGGGTTGAAAGGTGTGTTTGCAGTAGCTGTGAGATATCTCTGTGCAATCACACACAATGTTCTCCACCTGCAACACTGGCTTGCTACAGAGTATAATGCGCTGCAGTTGCAGTTTGCACTTCCCTGTTGCTATATTCAGTGCTGTCTTATTCCCAGGCTATTTTTGCCCTGCACTCCCAGACCAGTTTGCCTGGCTTCCTTAGACTGCTATATTCAGCAGGATTAGCACCGGGCTATTTCCTTTTCAATATAGCTTGCTTTGTCCTCCGAGCCAAGTTTGCCCACTGGACAGTGCTAATTTAGCCTCAAGGTAAAGTTTTGAATATCTGGCCCATAGAGTGCTAAGTGTATTTTTGAAGAGGATGCATTTGGGTCCATAATGGAAAGAGCACAATTTCTGGCCTGTAGAAATGCAGAACATTATATTCAAATAGGAAAAGTACAGTATATATTTTCTGCAAATGCACAGAACATCAATTCTACACATGGCTGATACAACCCCTCACCCAGAGGTTTGCCACCCGTAATATTTTTCTGCATTTGATTCAGCTATCAAAAATAGTGACATTTGCATAATTTCCACTGTTTAGCAAACCAATGAGCTATGTAACACAGTTTGCAGGTACATAAACTCCCAATTTTCTGATTTTGCAGAGTGTTGTTTACACTGGTACCACATTTTTGTACCTTTGCCACAGAGTTCTGCTGCAAATGGGCACTAAACACATAGGCCCGGATATTCAAACTGCGCCATTCTGAGGCTCAAGCCCTTGTGCTGCTCAAAACAGTTGCGCAGGGGTGTGGCCGGGGCAATATTCAAAGGAGTTGCACTATTGAGCAACTCCTTTGAATATCACCCCCCAGCCACAGCCACTGTGCATGGCGCAGTGGAACTTGCGCCACCGCAAGTTGTCAGAGTTGAGCATTAAACTTGCGGTGGCGCAAGTACCATTGCGCCATGCGCAAATTTCCGATATTCAAAAGGTGACATGCAAATGAGGCCATAATTCATGCAAGGCGCAGGGGTGGCCATTTGTATCTGATTATGGCCCCATTTGCATGCCATTAGCATGTAGGTGCGCTGATCCCCGAGGACTTGCGCCTGGCCGCCCTGCCAGGCAGCAGCCGTTGGGGACTGACGCACCCTGCAGCCCGATCGCGGGCAGTATGTATGCGGACAACAACCCCCAAAAATCTCCCGATGCCCGATCGCGGGCAGTATGTATGCAGACAACACCCGCCCCCCCAAACAGCTCCCGATGCCCGATCGCGGGCAGTATGTATCAAGACACCTCCCCAAACAGCTCCCAATGCCTGATTGCGGGCAGTATGTATCAAGACAACCCCAGTGCCCGATCGCGGGCAGAGCGTGAAACAACCCCCAGTGCCCGGTCGCGGGCAGAATGTAAAACCCCCAACCTGAATATCTCCTGGTGGTCCAGTGGACCATAATGCCCGATCGCGGGCAGAATGTCTAGGTGACAACCCTCCAAACATCTCCCCTGGTGTCTAGTGTCCCTCCACCCCACCCACCCATGAAGCCCTCCACCCCACTCCCCGCAGCCGCGGATGCAGCATCCCACCCACCTGCCGCCTCGCCGCCGCCGACTGACTGTTCAGCAGGGCTGCACCTCATTGGTGCAGAGCTAGAGCCAACGGGCGGCAGCCCATACCGCATACGACAGTCCAGATATTCGGGTTGGGGGCTTTTACATTCTGCCCGCGATCGGGCACTGGGGAGTTGTTTCACGCTCTGCCTGAGATCGGCACTGGGGGGTTTTTGATACATACTGCCCGCGATCGGGCATCGAGCTGTTTGGGGAGAAGGTGTCTTGATACATACTGCCTGTGATCGGGCATCGGGAGATGTTTGGGGGTGTTGATTCGTATACATACTGCCCGCGATCGGGCATCGGAGATGCTTGGGGGTGTCTGATACATACTGCCCGCGATCGGGCTGGTGGGGGGGCATAGACTGGGAGTTGGGGGCCAGCCACGGGTGGCAGCTGCTGTGTTGCACCCTGCAATACAGCAGCTCACCTGTGGGTGGCCCTCAACTTGATCCTTTTTTTTTGGCTCAAAGTTGTGCAGGCGCAGGTTGGGGGTTGCGCTTGCACAACTCTGCACAGCCCGACTGAATATCGGGTTGTGCAGTTTATGCATGGTTCCTCCCCCTCATGTTGAGCATGCATTCATTTGCATTGCGCTGTTGCTCAGCCTGTTTTCAGTGGTGCAACTGCCTCCTGCTGAATATCGCAGAATGGCGCAATGTAGGACTTGCGCATGCGCAACCCTGTTGCGCATGGAGCAACCCTTTTGAATATCTGGGCCCTAGGGTACTTGAGGTATTATAAAGGGTATATTGTTGTGTCCATAATGGAGAATTCATATTGTTTAATATGAAGCATGTATTTTCTGAAACTGCATTAAATACCAGTTTCAGACATGGATAAATCAAACCCCTCCCAACAGTCTGCTATAGCAAGTTGATCCACTAGCCTTTCCGATGCTTTACCCCTCCTTAGCTCTTTGTGTTTAACTCCTCCATCTTGCTAGTTTCACTATGCATACCTCCTCTCTTATTGTCTCTCTGTGTTTAACCCTTTGATCTCCATAGCCTCCTTCACAATTAAGCTCTGCTCCCCCTATTTCTCTGAGAGTAACCCCTCAATCTCCTTAACCTCCCCATGCTTAACTCTTAGAAGAGTGCGGGCATGTATATACATCCAGAATCTATATACGTTCAAACATATTTAGCCCTCAAAGAATTAACTCCTCTTCCTATCTTTCTGTTTTAACCTTCAACTTCACTAGCCTCCTTTGATTGCTTGGGGATGGATGCAACTGCCCCATGGCTTTTAACATGCTTTCAGATACAGTGGATAAGAAAGGCAGAATAAAGAGCAAGTTTCTTTCTCAGCTTTACTGTACCATGAACAGAAGAGACAGTGGACAGGAATGTAAAAAGGATCCAGCCAAGATGCATCAGTCTTTATTTTGAAAATAGAAATGCACCAAAACCACCAAGACCACCTACTAGAGGGCCTTACAGAACCCAGAGTTTGCATCCAGAAACAAACACAAGTGCATCTTATCTGGACACAAATCACAATTGTGTCTGTTTTCTGCCACAAATTGTGACTATTTATTGTAAATGGGTGCAGTTTTTGAAAAAAGCAGCAGAGCTGCCTGGAAGAAGTGGGTGGACACAGACACAGACACAGAGATAGCATGCATTTGGGTCTTCATCTGACACTTTTAAACATATTTTATAGCCATTAACTCTGCAGTCTCAATCACAGAAAGCATTTCAGCGTCAGAGCATAATTTTTCTTTGCTACCTAGTCTTTCACACTTTCCTTTAGGTAAATTCATTTTAAAAGCATTTCAAACATCCAGGGTATAATTTCTCTGTTGCTACCCCGGTTTCACACTTTTATTACTTCAGTTCATTTTTAGCTGGCAAAACGCTGTAAACAATTTTGATGATGCAGGACAAGGGCACACTCTTTGGCTTTACAGCCCTTGCAACAGTTGGCATTTTTTAAGCAGCACAAGATTCACAGCACACAGCAACACACACTAGAAATTGTTTCAGCTTTAGGCTACCCACTGCTAGATAGCCAAACGCTAGCCCCTGCCTGAGCACCTTCCTTCCCGAACAAATCCAGCGTTTCCTCCATTTTTTAACCCTCACTTTTCTTTTTACCAATGACAGGTGGCATGCTGTTGAAGCTGACAGCATTGCCTGTGGGAACCTGTCCGGGGATGAGTTTACCGGCACAGGGGGACCTAGGTTTGGCTACTTGCCTGGGGCATGAAGTAAATCCGAACACAGGTATTAACTGTAATGTCCAGAACCGGAATGGGATTCTTCAGTGTGGCTTTTATTCACAGCTGAACAAAACAAAGCATAGATGGACCCCTATGGGGCTACATTACTAGTCTTGGTGATTAGAAACCAACGCGGTCCACTGGAAGAATGAACCAATTATACTGTTTTCAGGCTCTGGACCCACCAGCTACAGCCGGACTTGCAGCGCTTTGGTATTTTGCCCAACTGGCCTGGCCTCTGCGGCCACTTTATCCGGTCCATTGGAAGAATGAACCACTTATCTGTTGTGCTCCCACACATTTGGAGTCTGTGACTCCTGGAATTTTTCCTTACTTATGACTCCTCATCTCACAAAGAAAATTTTTCTTACACTTGTTGTGGATCCCCATACCACTTAGGTTCGACTCTGGAAATTTTCTATTTGCAACCCACGTTTGGGTGCTTCCTCATCACTGGCCAAGGCATGAGGCAAGTAGCAATCACAGCAGAAACTGTGAGGTGGACCTGGTTACAAAGATGGGGTGTTCCTCCAGCTCACAGCCCATACCCGGCCATTTCTCTGGAAAACTGAAACTTTAATGTAGATTAAATGGTATCACTGTCTTCTTCAATACATTCCTCCGAGGGAAATCTTGAGGCGTTGCCGTTCCTTTCACAAGGCCACATAGGTTCCCCTCATCTTCCTCTTCACTGAGGATCTGCTCAGGGTGAGCTGTCGTTCTCATCCTGAGACTATCCACCATCACTAGTGCGGACTCGACACCTCCCAGTAAAGGCCTCCCATCTCATCTTCACCTAAGAGACTGGGCTAGGCCCCCACCCAGAAGGCTATTGATGCTTTATCTGTTCTTTTGGGATCAGCATCCAAAACTTCAACTTCTGGTTCTGTTCTAACTCTGCACCCTCTAGCTTTGTGCACTCCCGGGGGCCCTTCCTCCTGGGCTCCACCTGGTGCTGTGTGCTGCCAACTGCAGATTCCTGGATTTTTGTCATGTTAGCAAGCTATTGGGAGCGCTTTTACAAGCCATATTTTGTTGGCATCCAGCACAGTGAGGAATCATGAAGCGCCTTCCACTCAAGCATATTTGCATACACGTACGGATAATTAGATGCCACATCTGGAGGAGTTGCCTCCAGCACCACTTTTCAATATTTCTCAGTCTATTTGCTGCTGTTGTTACTGCAACCCGGCATGATCCGGTGCCCAGCTGGTCCTGAGCTATAACTGAAAAATAAATAAAAGTTCACTGTAACTGAAAGTCCCACTTTTGAACACACTCTGTAGCTGTAAAATGGTTCCTCTGTTGCTGTGTTTTTACTACCCCACCCTGTAATGGTGGCGGCAGCACTCTGTGCATCAACATTCAGAATCTGGTCAAGCCACTGGAGCACTCGACACATGTTGCTGATAGCTTCTCCAAACTGCACAACTTGCTCTGATTGGCTTCATACATTTACAGGATTTTTCTTGACTTTTCACATGCTGTAATCATTTGTTTTTATTCCTCTAAAGTTCAGGTTTTAGCACAGGATTGCCTGCTTACTAGTGCTGTATTTTCTACAACCCACAGTCTCTCTCTGGCTGCAAACTTAAACTGAGGCTAATTTCATTCTATGCACACAGTCAATGGCTTAACAGACTTGCACTTGCTGGCAGGACTTCACACAGTCGTTGCTTGCAGCGACTACACTGCTGCACACACTTTATATGGCATAGGCTGAAAATCACTGTTTGAGCAGTTTCTAGTTGTTTACTTACTATACAGTAGCAACTTGCTGTGATTAAGTGGCCTGCAGCCAGTTCTGAAGGCTCTGTACACGAGCGGGGTCAGTCCTATGGTCGTTTTTAAGCCTCACTTCTGCAATTTGGCAATCGGTTCGTGGGTTGAGCCCGATTTTAAGCAAAAGTCAATTTTGAACTGTTTTCAGTCTTTGAGCACCTGCAACGCCCTCCACTGTCAGTACACTGCACTCTCACCCTCTTGAATGCTAGTGTTTCAGTAGAGCTGGCTGAGGCGGACTGGTTGCAGCTGATCAATACATGATGCCATGCAGGTGGCTTCTTCTTCCTCGTGGGGGCTCTTCTTCTCACAGCGATCATCAAGCAGAATTTAAACTGCAGAATGCAACTTTTTCAACTGACTCCGCGGCGGAGCCATTTCAGCCATATAACATAGCCATTAACTGCAGTCTCTCAATTCACAGAAAGTATTTCCAACGTCCAAATAATTTTCCTTTTGCTACCCCTGGTCTTTCACACTTTCCTTTGAATTCATTTTAAAAACATTTCAAACATCAGGGTATATTTCTCTGTTGCTACCCTATCTTCCCACACTTTTATTCACAGTTCATTTTGAAAGCGAACAACGCTGTAAACATTTGATGATGCAGGACAAGGCACACTCTTTGGCTTTACAGTCTTTGCTAAACAGTTGGCATTTTTAAGCAGCAGCACAAGATTCTTACACAGCAACACACACTGGAAATTGTTTGCTTTTTGGGCTACCCACTGCCAGATAGTCAAAGCGTGGCCCCTGTTTGAGCACCTTCTCCTAACAAAATCCAAAGGTGCTCATTTTTTGTAACCTCACCCTGCCTTTTACCAAATGACAGGTGGCATGTTGTTGAAGCTGACAGCATACTTGTGGGAACCTGGGTCTGGGATGATGAGTTACTCGGCTGGGGGACCTAGGTTTTGTTACCTGCCTGAGGCACCAAGCAATCCAGTTCAGGAAGCAATAACTGTAATGTCCAGAACAGGGGTGTATCTTCAGTGTGCTTTTTGTTCACATACTAGTGAACAAACAGCAGATGGACTCCCATGGCTACATTTACTGGTAATGCAGATTAGAAACTTCAGCGCAGTCCACTGGAAGAATGAACCAATTATACTTTTTCGGGCTCTGACCCACTAGCGCATGCAGCCGGACTTGCCGCTTTGGTACATAGTCTAACTGGCCTGGCTCCCATGCCGCTTTATCCTGGTCCGTGGAAGAATGAACCACTTATCCTGTTGTGGCTCCCCATACATTTAGAGTCTGGGACCTAGAATTTCTTCCTACTTGTGACTTTCATCTCACAAAGAAAATTTTTCTTAATTTGTTGTGGATCCCCACCACTTAGAGTCTGCGATTCTAGAAATTTTCCTGTTTGCACCCACGTTTGGGTACTTCTCATCACTGGCCAAGTGCATGAGGCAAGTAGATCACAGCAGAAATCCGGGGGGTGACCTGTTATTAAAGATGGGGTGTCTCCTCCAGCCCCACAGCCCACCCGCCATTGGAAAAACTGAAACTTGAATGTAGATAAATGGTATCACCATCTTCTTCAATACATTCCTCCAGGGAAGATCTTGGGGCTGTTACCCGTCTTCACAAGGCCACATAGGTTCCCCTCATCTTCCTTTTGTGAGATCTGAGCTCAGGAGTGAGCAGTCATCCCGAGACTATCCTCATCACTGGGTGTGAGCCGACACTCAATCAAAGGCCTCCATCTCTCTTCACCTAAGAGACTTGGGCTAGCCCCCACCAGAGGTCTATTGTTGTTTATCTGTTCTTTTGGGATCCAGCTCCAAAACTTCCTTCTGGTTCTGTCTAACTGCACCTCTGGCTTTGTCCACACCCCGAGGACCTTCCTCCACAGGCTCCACCTGGTGCTGTGTGCCAACTGCAATTCTGAATTTTGTCCATGTTGGGGCTAAGCAATTGGGCGCTTTTGCAAGCCATATTTTGTAGCATCCAGCATGGTGAGGAATCAGAGGCGCCTTCCAGCACCTGCATTTGGCTTACGTGCTGGATAATTAGAATTGCCACATCTGGGCAGTTGCCTCCAGCACCACTTTTCAATATCTCTCAGTCATTTACTGCTGTTACTGCAACCCGGCATGATCGGGTGTGAGGCTGGTCCTGAGGCCATAATTGCAGAAAAATAAACAAAGTTCACTGTAACTGAAAGTCCACTTTATTGAACACACTCGGCGTCAAATGGCTCCTGCTGTTGTGTTACTTTACTACCCCCCCTGTATTGGCGGCGGTAGCACTCCTGTGCATCAACATTCGGAATCTGGGTCAAGCCACTGAGCACTGATTTACACAGCTACTGATAGCTTTTACTCAAACTGCACAACTTGCCCGGATATGGCTTCACACACATTTACAGGATTTTTCTTGACTTTTCACATGCTGTAATCATTCTATTTATTTACAGTCCCTCTAAAGCTTCAGGTTTTTAGCACAGGATTGCTCTGCTTTTTACTAGTGCTGTATTTTGCTACAACCCACAGTCTCTCTCTGGCTGCAAACTTTAAACTGAGGCTAATTTCATTGCTATGCACACAGTCAATGGCTTAACAGACTTGCACTTGCTGGCAGGACTTCACACAGTCGTTGCCTGGCTTGGACTTCACTGCTGCACACACACTTTATATGGCATAGGCTGAAAATCACTGTTTGAGCAGTTTCTTAGTTGTTTACTTACTATTATCAGTAGCAACTTGCTGTGATGGGGTAAAATGGCTGCAGTAACCAGTTCTTGAGGCGCCTCTGTACACAAGCAGGCGGGCAGTCCTGGCGATCGTCGTTTAAAACACCACTTCTGCAATTTCACAATCGATTTGCGGGTTGAGCCCGATTTTAAGCAAAAGTCAATTTTGAACTGTTTTCAGTGCTTTGAACACTCTGCAACGCCCTCCACTGCCAGTTACATGCACTGCACTCTCACTCCTCTCTTGAATGCTAGGGCAGTCTCAGTAGAGCTGGCTGGGGGGCGGGACAGATTGCAGCCTGACTCAGCTACATGATGCCATGCAAGTGAGGTTCTTCTTCCTCGCGAGGGGCCTCTTCTTCTCACAGCGATCATCAAGCAGAGAGCCAAATTTAAACTGCAGAATGCAACTTTTTTTCAACTGACTCCACAGGCGGAGCCGCATTTCAACCATATAACATAGCCTTTAACTCTGCAGTCGTCTCAATTCACACAGAAAGCATTTCCAACGTCCAGAGCATAATTTTCCTTTTGCTACCCCTAGTCTTTGCACTTTCCTTTACAAGAATTCATTTTAAAAGCATTTCAAACATCCAGGGCATAATTTCTCTGTTTTACCCTAGTCTTCCACACTTTTATTCACAACAGTTCATTTTGAAAGCAGGCAAAAACGCTGTAAACAATTTTGATGATGCAGGACAAGGGCACACTCTTTGGCTTTACAGCTCCTTGGTAAACAGTTGGCATTTTTTAAACAGCAGCACAAGATTCACAGCACACAGCAACACACACTAGGGAAATTGCTTCTGGCTTTTTAGGCTACCCACTGCCAGATAGCCAAACCATGCCTCTGCCTGAGCACCTTCCTTCCCAACAAAATCCAAAGCGGGTGCCCATTTTTGTAACCCTCACCCTGCCTTTACCAATGACAGGTGGCATGCTGTTGAAGCTGACAGCATTACCTGTGGGAACCGGTCTGGGGATGAAGACGGTTACTCGCACAGGGGACCTAGGTTTGGCTACTCTGCTCAGGGGCACCCAAGTAAATCCGAACACAGGAAGCAATAACTGTAATGTCCAGAACCAGGAATGGGATTCTTCAGTGTGGCTTTATTCACATACTAGCTGAACAAACAAAGCATAGATGGACCCCATGGGGCTACATTTTACTGGTAATGCAGATTAGAAACTACACGCAGTCCACTGGAAGAATAAACCCACTATACTGTTTTCAGGCTCTGGACCCACCAGGACACAGAAACCCGGACTTGCAGCGCTTTGGGTACACAGGCCCAACTGGCCTGGCTCCCATGGCCGCCATTTTATCCACGGTCCATTGAAGAATGAACCACTATCCTGCTGTGGGCTCCCCACACCATTTAGAGTTCATGCAATTCTAGAGAGATTTCTTCCTTACTTATGACTCCTCATCTCACAAAGAAAATTCTTCTTTACACTTGTTGTGGATCCTCACACCACTTAGAGTCTCGCGACTCTAGAGAGATTTTCCTGTTTGCAACCATATCGTCTGGGGTACTTCCCTCATCACTGGCCAAGTGCATGAGGCAAAAGTAGCAATCACAGCAGAAACCGTAGAGGTGGACCTGGTTACTAAAGATGGGGTGTTCCCCCTCCAGCTCCCACAGCCCATGGCCTGCCATTTCTCTGGAAAAACTGAAACTTCTGAATGTAGATTAAATGGTATCACCATCTTCTTCAATACATTCCTCCGAGGAAAGATCTTGAGGCTGTGTACCCGTTCCTTTCTCACAAGGCCACATAGGTTCCCCTCATCTTCCTCTTCACTGAGGATCTGAGCCAGGATGAGCAGTCGTTCTCATCCCTGAGACTATCCACCATCACTAGGTGGAGCTCTATGCACCTCCCAATCAAAGGCCTCCCATCTCATCTTCACCTAAGAGACTTGGGCTAGCCCCCACCCAGAGGTCTATTGATGCTTTATCTGTTCTTTGGGATCCAGCATCCAAACTTCAACTTCTGGTTCTGTCTCTAACTCTGCACCTCTAGCTTGCCACACTCCCGAGGGACCTTCCTCCACAGGCTCCACTTTGTGCTGTGTGCTGCCAACTGCAGGTTCCTGAATTTTGTCCATGTTGGGGCCAAACGAATTGGAGGCACTTTTATACAAGTACATATTTTTGTAGGCATCCAGCACAGTGAGGAATCATGAAGACGTCCCTTCCAGCACTCAAGCATATTTGGCATACACGCATTGGATAATTAGGAATTGCCACATCTGGAGGCAGTTGCCTCCATAGCACTTACTTTTCAATATCTCTAGGTCTATTTACTGCTGCTGTTACTGCAACCCGGGCTATGATCCGGTAACGAGCTGGTCCTGAGGACTATAACTGCAGAAAATAAACAAAAGTTCACTGTAACTGAAGTCCCACTTTATTGAACACACTCTGTAGCTGTAAAATGGCTCCTCTGCTGCTGTGTTTACTTTATTACCCCACCCTGTAATGGCTGAGTGCAGCACTCTGTGCATCAACATTCAGAATCTGGGTCAAGTCACTGAGCACTTTCGATTTACACAAGCTACTGATAGCTTTACTCAAACTGCACAACTTGCTCTGATGTGGCTTCACACATTACTTACAGGATTTTTCTTGGACTTTTCACATGCTGTAATCATTCATTTATTTTACAGTCCCTCTAAAGCTTCAGGTTTTTAGCACAGGATTTGCCTGCTTTTACTAGTGCTGTATTTTGCTCAGCAAACCCACAGTCTCTCTCTCTTGGCTGCAAACTTTAAACTGAGGCTAATTTCATTGCTATGCACACAGTCAATGGCTTAAATGCACTGTACTTGCTGGCAGGACTTCACAGTCGTTCATTTGCAAAGCGACTCACACTGCTGCACACACACTTTATATGGCATAAGCTGAAAATCACTGTTTGAGCAGTTTCTTAGTTGTTTACTTACTATTATCAGTAGCAACTTGCTGTGATGGGGTAAAATGGCCTGCAGCTGTTCTTGAAGGCCTCTGTACACAAACAGGAAGGGCAGTCCTGGCGATCGGCCGCTTTATAAACACCACTTCTGCAATTTCACAATCGATTTGTGGTTGAGCCCGATTTTAAGCAAAAAGTCAATTTTGAACTGTTTTCAGTGCTTTGAACACCCTGCAACGCCTCCACTGCCAGTACATGCACTGTACTCCCCTCTTGAATGCTAGGGCAGTCTCAGTAGAGCTGGCTGAGGGGCGGACTGATTGCAGCCTGACCAACTACATGATGCCATGCAAGTGAGCTTCTTCTTCTCATGAGGGCTCTTCTTCTCACAGCGATCATCAAGCAGGCAAATTTGAACTGCAGATGCAATCTTTTTTCTTTAACTGACTCCACGGCGGGAGCCTATTTCAGCCATATAATATAGCCATTAACTCTGCAATTCTCTCAATTCACACAGAAAGCATTTCCAACGTCCAGAGCATAATTCTTTCTTGCTACCCCTAGTCTTTCAAGCACTTTCCTTATAAGAATTCATTTTAAAAAGATTTCAAACATCCAGGGCATACCTCTGTTGCTACCCCTAGTCTTCCATACTTTTATTCACAACAGTTCATTTTGAAAGCAGGCAAAAACGCTGTAAACAATTTTGATGATGCAGGACAAGGGGTTACCCCTTTTTGTCTTTACAGCTCCTTGGTAAACAGTATGGCATTTTTAAACAGCAGCACAAGATTCACAGCACACAGCAACACACACTAGGAAATTGTTCAGCTTTTGGGCTACCCACTGCCAGATAGCCAAAACGCTAGCCCCTTGTCTGAGCACCTTCCTTCCGAACAAAATCCAAAGCGTGCCTCCATTTTGTAACCCTCACCCCTGCCTTTTTACCAAATGACAGGTGGTATGCTGTTGAAGCTGACAGTATTACCTGGTGGGAACCTGGGTTCAGGGATGAAGGCAAGTTACTCGCACAGGGGGACCTAGGTTTGCCATCTGCACAGAGGGCACCGAGCAAATCCGAACACAGGAAGCAATAACTGTAATGTCCAGAACCAGGAAATGATCTTCAGTGTGTCTTTTATTCACATACTAGCTGAACAAAACAAAAGTATAGATGGACCCCTATGGGGCTACATTTACTGGTAATGCAGATTAGAAACTAGCAACGAGTCCACTGGGAGAATGAACCAACTATACTGTTTTCAGGCTCTGGACCCACCAGGCACACACAGTCCGGACTTGCACGCGCTTTGGGTACATTAGCCTAACTGGCCTGGCTCCCCGCTGCCACTTTATCCACGGGTCCATTGGAAGAATGAACCAATTATCCTGTTGTGGCTCACACACCATTTAGAGTCTATGTACTCCAGAGAGATTTCTTCCTTACTTTATGACCTCATCCTCACAAGGCCCTTTACACTTGTTGTGATCCTTACACCACTTAGAGTCTGCGACTCCTAGAGAGATTTTCCCATTGCAACCCACGTTTGGGTACTTCCTCATCACTGGCCAAGTGCATGAGGCAAGTAGCAATCACAGCAGAAATGCAGAGGTGGACCTGTTACTAAAGATGGGGTGTTCCTCCAGCTCCCACAGCCTATACCGCGCCATTTCTCTGAAAACTGAAACTTGAATGTAGATTAAATGGTATCACCATCTTCTTCAATACATTCTCCGAGGAAAGATCTTGAGGCTGTGTACCTGCTCCTTTCTCACAAGGCCACATAGGTTCCCTCATCTTCCTCTTCACTGAGGATCTGAGCCCAGGAGTGAGCAGTCGTCTCATCCCTGAGACTATCCACTCATCACTAGGTGCGGAGCTCGACACCTCCCAATCAAAGGCCTCCCGCATCTCATCTTCACCCTAAGAGACTTGGGCTAGGCCCCCACCCAGAGGTCTATTGATGCTTTATCTGTTCTTTGGGATCCAGCATCCAAAACTTCAACTTCTGGTTCTGTCTCTCAACTCTGCACCTCTCAGCTTTGTGCCACACTCCCGAGGGACCTTCCTCCACAGGCTCCACCTGGTGCTGTGTGCTGCCAACTGCAGATTCCTGAATTTTTGTCCATGTTGGGGCCAAACAGTATTGGAGGCGCTTTATACAAGCCATATTTTTGTATGCATCCAGCACAGTGAGGAATCATGAAGACGCCCTTCCAGCACCAGCTATTTTTGGTATACACGCATTGGATAATTAGAATTGCCACATCTGGAGGCAGTTGCCTCCATAGCACCACTTTTCAATATCTCTCAGCTCATTTACTGTGCTGTTACTGCAACCCGGCATGATCCGGTAACTGAGCTGGTCCGGAGGCCATAACTGCAGAAAAATAAACAAAAGTTCACTGTAACTGAAAGTCCCACTTTATTGAACACACTCTGTAGCTGTAAAATGGCTCCTCTGCTGCTGTGTTTACTTTACTACCCCACCCTGTAATGGCGGCGCAGCACTCCTGTGCATCAACATTCAGAATCTAGGTCAAGCCACTGAGCACTCTGAGATTTACACCAAGCTACTGATAGCTTTTACTCAAAGTGCACAACTTGCTCTGATATGGCTTCACACACATTTACAGGATTTTTCTTGGACTTTTCCATGCTGTAATCATTCATTTATTATACAGTCCCTCTAAAGCTTCAGGTTTTAGCACAGGATTGCCTGCTTTACTAGTGCTGTATTTTGCTACAACCCACAGTCTCTCTGGCTGCAACCTTTAAACTGAGGCTAATTTCATTGCTATGCACACAGTCAATGGCTTAACAGACTTGCACTTGCTGGCAGGACTTCACACAGTCGTTTACTTGTAAAGCTTACTCACACCGTGGTAATACTACTTTATATGGCATAGGCTGAAAATCACTGTTTGAGCAGTTTCTTAGTTGTTTACTTACTATTATCAGTAGCAACTTGCTGTGATGGGGGTAAATGGCCTGCAGCCAGTTCTTGAAGGCCTCTGTACACAAACGGGCGGGCAGTCCTAGCGATCGTCAGCTTTAAACACCACTTCTGCAATTTCCACAATCGATTTGGGTTGAGCCTGATTTTAAGCAAAAGTCAATTTTTGAACTGTTTTCAGTGCTTGAACACTCTGCAACGCCTCCTCCACTGCCAGTACATGCACTGCACTCTCACTCTCTTGAATGCTAGGGCAGTCTCAGTAGAGCTGGCTGAGGGGCGGACTGATTGCAGCCTGACCAACTACATGATGCCATGCAAGTGAGCTTCTTCTTCCTCGGAGGCTCTTCTTCTCACAGCGATCATCAAGCAGGCAAATTTAAACTGCAGAATGCAACTTTTTTTTCAACTGACTCAGGCGGGAGCCCATTTCAGCCATATAACATAGCCATTAACTCTGCAGTCTCTCAATTCATACAGAAAGCATTTCCAACGTCCAGAGCATAATTTTCCTTTTGCTACCCCTAGTCTTTTCACACTTTCCTTTACAAGAATTCATTTTAAAAAGCATTTCAAACATCCAGGGTATAATTTCTCTGTTGCTACCCCTAGTCTTCCCACACTTTTATTCAAAACAGTTCATTTTGAAAGCAGGCAAAACGCTGTAAACAATTTTGATGATGCAGGACAAGGGCACACTCTTTGGCTTTACAGCTCCTTGGTAAACAGTTGGCATTTTTTAAACAGCAGCACAAGATTCACAGCACACAGCAACACACACTAGGGAAATTGCTTCAGCTTTTTGGGCTACCCACTGCCAGATAGCCAAAACGCTAGCCCCCTTGCCTGAGCACCTTCCTTCCCGAACAAAATCCAAAGCGGTGCCTCCATTTTTGTAACCCCTCACCCCTGCCTTTTTACCAAATGACAGGTGGCATGCTGTTGAAGCTGACAGCATTACCTGGTGGGAACCTGGGTTCGGGGATGATGAGGTTACTCGGCACAGGGGGACCTAGGTTTGGCTACTCTGCACAGGGGCACCCAAGTAAATCCAAACACAGGAAGCAATAACTGTAATGTCCAGAACCAGGAATGGGATTCTCAGTGGCTTTTGTTCACATACTAGCTGAACAAAACAAAGCATAGATGGACCCCATGGGGCTACATTTACTGGTAATGCAGATTAGAAACTACAACGCAGTCCACTGGAAGAATGAACCAATTATACTGTTTTTCAGGCTCTGGACCCACCAGGCACACAGCCCGGATTCGCACGCTTTGGGTACACACAGTCAACTGGCCTCGGCTCCCCGGCCGCCACTTTATCCACGGTCCATTAGAAGAATGAACCAATTATCCTGTCATGGCTCCCCACACCACTTAGAGTCTGCAACTCCTAGAGAGATTTCTCCATTTGCAACCCATATCTGGATACTTCCCTCATCACTGGCCAAGTGCATGAGGCAAGTAGCAATCACAGCAGAAATCCATAGAGGTGGACCTGGTTACTAAAGATGGGGGTGTTCTCTCTCCAGCTCCCACAGACCATACCCGGCCATTTCTCTGGAAAACTGAAACTTCTAAATGTAGATTAAATGTAGATAAACTGTCGCATCCTCCCCTGCAATAGTACTTGAATTCACAGCACCCCAGCTTTTGACACTACTCCATTTGTTGGACCTAGTCCTATAGGCTTCCCAAAGAGTAGTTCAATTCCTAGATTTGTTCACATATCCCAGGCTGAAGAAACACATTTTTGCCCTCTCATTAGAGCAAACACTCAACCTTTTGTTGCAGGTACCCCACAGGCGAATCACAACTCTTCCAACGCTCCAAACTGAGGCTGAACTGAAATAGGCAGCTTTTTCCTTCTCCCTGCAGAATTAAAGGATTGCCCCAGGAATCTGCATGGGATCTTTACATCTCCCCAGAGGGAGGGCACTGAGAGTTCCAAACAGCGGTCTCCACCGCTTGACACTGACTCTTCTCACTTGAAGGCACAACTGGAACTAACCTTCTTTTGCTGAAGGCAGACTGGAACTGACCTTCTTACGGAAGGCAGACTGAACTAACCTTCTCTTACTGAAGGCAGACTGAACCTGAACACTCTCCCTTTGAAACTCCTAACGTTTCTATCTAACTTCTCTGCTGCAGATTCCAATGTGGCTTATGCAGCTGCGTAAAGTTTTATTGGTGATGTCATCACTCAGTCTCAGCTGAGACTGGAGAACAGAGTGAGACAGGTGAAACCCATTTAACTGGAGTTTGGCCAAGCTGCCTTCCTGCCTACTCATTAGGTCTTACTGGGATCTAGCAACCCCGGTAACAAGGGTTACCAAAGTTCTAGGGTCATCAAAAGGAGAAAGGAAGAACATCAGCTTTTGATATCTCCTTCAAAATACGTTTGATCCTTGGCTCATCATGCTGTATCCAGTATCAGTAACAATGATAAGCAGGGTGAACAATCTTCTATAAGACATTCAGGGCAAAATCAATCAGAAATAAGCTCTATTCCACCCTTAGTTATCCTTGAACCAGAAACAGATATTACCAAACAAACTGATGACATAAATATACAAATGGACAGTGATGATGCTTCAGGGGTTATGGAAAATATAGCCTCAGGAAGCATATCCTTATTAAGTCAAAAACAAATATTTGTCTTGGGTGATTCTGTGGTGAAAGGACTTGACAGAGCAATATGCAATGAAGATAAATCAGGAAGAACTTTGTCATGTTTTAGAGGGGCAAAGGTGTCAGATATTAACAAAACGACAAATTAAATAATAAAACAGGATGCTCAAAATTCTTTAGTCATAATTCATGTGCAGCCAATAATATATTTTCTCAAGTAGAATATCAAATAAAACAAGAATTTGTGGATGTGACAAATAAATTAGTGGAATTGGGTTGTGACTTCACTTTTTTGGAAATCTTGCCAATACCTAGAGCAAGCAACAAGCAAATAGTAAAATGAAAAAGGGTAAATAATTGGTTAAGATCATGGAGTTTGAGACAGGGGGTAGGATTTATAACTCACTGGGAAGAATTCAATGATAATTTTGAATATTTTTGTAGGGATGGTTTGCATCTTTCCAATAAAGGTAAACAAATGTTAGGTATGCAATTGAAAACACATATTTCTAATTATTTAAACTGAAGACAGGGGGTGGGTGGGTGCTTGGAAGTGACAAAATAAATACTGGTATAAAAAGAGATCAAGTTAAACAAATCAGGACAACAAATAATGAACATAATCAAAGATTTTCAAGAAATATAGATGTACTCTTACTTAATGCTAAGAGTTTACTTAACAAAATGGATGAATTGGGATATATTAAAAGTAAACACATACAGTAGATGTGTGTGCAATTTGCGAAACATGGTATACAAACAATGACTGGGGCACTACTATTCCTGGATATACAACATTTATTAAAAGTAGAAAAAACAAAAAAGGTGGTGGTATTGCTCTGTATGTTTTACAAGGCATAAAAACTAATATCAGACAATTAAAGGATGATGAACCTCTGCGCGCAATTAATTAAAGGATGATGATACTGAAGTTCTGTGGGTTGACCTTTATACTAACAATAAAATATTAACCTTGGGATTAGGATAAATATCTCTAAGCTTAGATTTACAAGGGAACATGGCTTTTCTTAAAGAAATCAAGAATACGGAAATATCTAATGATTCTATTCTTATGGGGGATTTCAATCTTCCCAACATTAAGTGGTCCACGCTTGAGGCTAAAGGAAATATTGCAAATAGATTCCTAAAAATCACATTTCAACAAAACCTTGAACAAATTGTTCAGAAACCAACTAGGGAAAATAATATATTAGACTTAATTCTGACTAATATTAATCACCTTGAGGCAGAACCGAAAGTATTACCACCACTTGCAGATAGTGATCATAACATGATACATTTTAAGGTAAATACACTAGGTAAAGGAATTTATAATGGAATAACAAAAATTCAGGATTATAATGAAGCTGGCTATGATAGCATTAAATATTATCTAAAAATTTGGAATTGGGCTCATGAATTAGAGGGGTGTTAAAATCTTCAGGAAAAATGGGATACAATTAAAACCAGGATATCCTATTGTATAAAAACATGGGTACCACTAAGAACAAAATATAATAATGGAAAAAAGAATTCCTTTGTATGACAAATTAGAACAGAAAAATAATAACTAAAAAACATAGGCTGTACAGAAAATACAAAAATCCCAGAATATAAACCACTTGCAATCATAAAAAATTGCTACAAAAAAGTAAAAATCTTACAAGAAAAAAGAAACAGGATCTTGAGGGTCAACTAGCAATAGACTCCAAACAAAATAGAAAAGGTTTCTATAATTGCATAGGATCTCTAAGGGGTAATCAAAGCAATATTGGACTGTTAAAAATAAAAGATGCAATAGTTTGTGAAGAGAAATATATGGTTAATGAACTAAATACATACTTTACTAGTGTATTTCTTCCTAAGGGTGCATTGTTATAGAAAATAACAATACTAAAGAAACTCTGAAACTTTAACTATAAAAGAAGTGAAAGATATAATTACAAAGTTAAAAATAACTTAGCACAAGGACCTGATAATATAGCCCTAAATTCCTAAAAGAAATGGTTAATGAATTGGCTGGCCCATTAACAGTGTTATTTAACACATCTCTTAAATTTGGAAGTACTATAAAGGATTGAGATGTGCAAATGTTGTGCCTATACACAAAGGGTTGCAAACAGAATGCAGGTAATTTTAGGACTATTAGTCTCATGTCTATTATTGGTAACATAATGGAGAGAATAATTCAAACTAGAATAAAAGATCATAGAGATAACACTGATAATCATGATATATTTCTACATGGTTTTACTCCAGGCAGATCATGCCTATCTAATTTGATTGTTTTTTTTTTAACCAGTTAGTGAAGCCCTTGATATGGGAATGCCTGTGGATGTAATCTTTCTGGACTATGCCAAGGCATTCAATACAGTGTCACATAAAATCTTATTGGAACATCTGCTTCAAATAAATTTGAGTAAACACATAATTAGCTGGATATCATCGTGGTTAAATGGCAGAGAACAACGGGTTGTATTAAGAGGGTATGAATCATCCTGGGGGCAAGTGACAAGCTGTGTGCCTCAGGGTTCTGTATTGGGCCCCTTGTTATTTAACATCTTAGTGTCAACAATGCAAACTACAGACCATATTTGGACTGGTAAATATGCAGATGACTGTAAAATCGGGTGCATAGTTAATAATCAAGAAGCAATAGAGACGTTCCAGGACTGTATAAATAAAATAGGCATTTGGGCAAGAGAGAATAAAATTACATTTAATGTGTCCAAGTGTAAGGTGATACATTTTGGTAAAAATAACAAGATGGCTAATTATACCTTGAATGACATTGAACTCCAAATAACTATGGAGGAAAGAGATTTTGGAGTAAGCATCACTAATGATTTAAAATTTGACACACATACTAAAACAAACTGTCAAGAGATGTTATTCAATACTAGGATGTATACACAGACACATTGAAAGTAGGAAAGCTGAGGTACTTACGCCTTTATATGCAGGTCTTGTTAGGCCCCACTTGGAGTACTGTGCTCCCTTTTGTGCACCAACAGAAGTAGAAGTTTGAGCATGGCTGAAAAGGTACAGAGAAAGGCTACCAGGAGAATTAAAAACCTAGCAAACCTTACATATGAAGATAGATTAAAATCATTAAACATGTACTCACATCAGTACAGACTGTTAAGAGGAGATCTTATATACATACATAACACAATGCATAAAGATGATACATTAGATATTATTTGTCTTAAGAAATTAGATGGTCGAAACAGTACTAGATCGCGAAGTATAAAATTAAGTGCCCTATTTATAAAACCCAAACACGACTGAGGTTCTTTACTTAGAGGGCACCATCGCTATGGAATGCATTACCAAAATATGTCATTGCAAGTAACACTGTTGAGTGTTTTAAAAATGCTTGGATGATTATATGGGAGAAATGAGTATAAATACCACCATTGATTACATGGTGGTGAGTTCATAATGGGCTATGGCCTCACGTAACTTGTACTTTTACAATGAAACTATGAAACTATGACAGCATAACATAGATTAATGTAAGGCTGTTGGAATCCTAACAGACAATCAGATTGCAGCATTTCTGAGAACCTTTTTATAATGCTGAATGTATCTGCTTTACCTATGTGAGGGTACTTTCTCTGCCTGCCACGTTGCCTCAGGAGAACACTGTGTCATCTCCAAGCTGCAAAGCTGCTGCATCTGACTGTTCATATGACAGTACAGTAAGTCCTTGTATAGTAGCTGTGTGAAAGCAGTCAGCTGCAAAACACTCATGAATCCAGGATTGTGCTAAGCAAAGCTGGCGTGATTTTAAACTGCTATACTGCTATGGGGTCCCACAAGGATCAGTTCTTGGGACCCTCCTGTTCAACGCCTACGTCTCTGACATAAGGACAGGAATCAGGAGTGAGATGAGTCTCTTTGCAGATGACTCGAAACTGGGGGCAGTGGTGGATGAGGAGGAGGGGAGGGTGGCCCTGCAGGGGGACCTGGAGGCTCTGGAAAGATGGTCTAGAAAGTGGAAGCTGAGGTTCAATGCAGGGAAATGCAAGGTACTCCACCTGGGGGCCAGAAACCCAGGCCAAGTGTACACTCTGGGGAAATACTACAAGTCTCAATGGCTGAGAGGGACCTGGGGTGGTGGTGGATGTCAAGATGAACAACTCTGAGACTTGTAGGAGGGCAGCAGCCAAGGCCAACAGGATGCTGGGATGCATCGCTAGGGGATCACCTCCAGAAGGAGGAAGTGATACTCCCTCTGTATAACTGCTTGGTGAGGCGCACCTGGAGTACTGCGCAGTTTGGAGGCCACACTTAAAGAGGGACATTAACCTCCTGGAGAGGGTCCAGAGGAGGGCAACCAAATGATTTGGGGCTTGGGGACAGGACCTATGAGGAGAGCTCGAAGAGCTAAATATGTACACATTGGAAGAGAGAAGGGACCGGGGACATGATAGAGGTCTTCAGGTACATGAAGAGGGTAAATAGGGGAGGAACAGTCAGGGTGTTTCAAGGAAGGAGGAGGGGGCCACTAGAGGGCATGGGTGGAAGCTGGACGGGGAAGATTCAGGGGGGGAGAAAGGAGGAGGTGCTACTTCACTGAGAGGGTGGTGGAGCCATGGAATGCGCTGCCTAGGGGGCTGGTGGAGGCAGAGACGGTGGAGGGGTTCAAGAGGGGCTGGGACAGGTACAGGGGAAGGGTTCTGGAAGCAAAACCCAATGCAGCAAGAATATCCGGAACTGGAAGGAGAAGCCAGAGAGGGCGAGGGCAGCAAGGTCAGCACCCAGGGTGGGGCAGCGACCAAACGAGCAGACATGAAAGACCGCTTAGGCCTATTTCTGCTGGCATTTTAGTATGTTAGTATACAGTATACGTATTTTCTATAAAAAGGGGAATTACATTCTATAATACCAATCTGATACATAGACACATAAGTGCAACGAGTTTTGAAAGAAGCTTTATGAGCACATATATTTTCAGCCATTGTTGAGACTGAGACAAGTTACAATAGCAGCTGACTGTCCTGTTGCCAACTGGTGGAAATAGACAGTACACTACACACATAGGGCCAGATATTCAAACAATTGCGCCTAGCGCAAGCCATAGTGCTGGAATAGTGCTGGATTTGCGTGAGGCTGCAATATTTAAAAGTCCTATGAGTGCCGGTGCTGTGTGGTAGCGCCGATGCTAACAGATAATAGTATGTAGGGGCGGGGTGAAGATAGTGCCCATGAATGCCAGCAGCGCAGCATATTCAAAGGTCTAGCGCCGCGCTACAGGCATTAGTGCAACCTGTAGCGTGGCGTTAGATACCGCCTAACAAAATCTGGCGGTAATGCGGTGGTGCCCCCCCAATCGTGGGCCCCCATATCCTCGGTACTACAGTAAACTCCTGGTAGTCTAGTGATCCCCATCCCCTGCATGAATCTATTTGCTAAAAATAACATCACTTTCCTGGTAGTTTAGTGGTTCCCCACCCCCTGCATGAATCCTGACCTGGTTTGCAAAAATTACATCACTTTCCCTGGTAGTCTAGTGGTCCCCCACCCCCTGCACGAATTCTGACCCGTTTGCAAAAATTACATCATTTCCGGTAGTCTAGTGGTCCCCCCATGAATCCCAACCGGTTTGATTAAGATAAAGCACTTTCCATGGTAGTCTAGTGGTCTCACCCCCCTGCATGAATTTTGACCCGGTTTGCAAAAATTATATCACTTTCTCAGTAGTTCAGAGTCCCCCTCACTCGAATCCCAAACCCAGTTTGATTCATAGCTTTTTCTGAAGTTCAGGTCCCCCTCACTGGTGAGCCTGCCACTTTACCACTGGCTGAATGTTTGCTCACCACTGCCGGGTTATCGACTGAGGCACAAATGCTCTTGCACCTCAGCCGGTGGTCGGCCGTGGTGGTGAGAGGAGGCTGGCTCGTCACTGGCTCTGTTCGTAAAGTGTTCCTGGGCTAAGCAGGGACATCACTGCCTGGTGGGGGAATCCACTAGACTACCAGGGAAAGTATATTATGTCTTTTCAAACCGGGTCGGTATTCATGCAGGGGGGTGGGGACCACTAGACTGCCAGAGATTGTGATGTTATTTGTTTTCAAACCGGGTTCGGGATTCATGCAGGGTGGGGGGACCACTAGACTACCAGAGAATGTGATGTTATTTTTTTTTTCAAACCAGGTCGGTATTTGTGCAGGGAGGTGGGGGGACCACTAGACTACCAAGGACATTACTTTCCATTTGAATGTGAATGGGTCAGGACTGCACCAACTGTGCCTGGCAGCACATGGTTCCTGTTGCTTCCAGCCTGTACTTCATTCCAACCAACAGGGGATGCTGTGTATGCCTTGGCCTGCAGCGCCCAGCCTGTACTTCCATTCCGACCAATAGGGGAGCTTTGTGCTCCATGCAGTAGCACCGGGCAAACTGCTTGGTAATGTATGCTAAGCAGCACTTAATGAGATGCAAATGTACCTGTTTGCCCACGGATTACCTAAGTAGGCTCATTTGCATGGGGGCTTTGCACTGGGCTAATGTGTTAGCACTGTGCAATCAGGTTAGCCCCAGGCAAACCTCACTTCAGCATAGCACAGTTCTGCAGTGTGTGGCTTACATTGCTGTTTGCAGTCATACCTCTCAACTATCCCTGATTTTCAGGGACGTCCCTGATTTTACCTTAAAATCTTACTCTGACCCTCCTAAACATGATGTTTCTGTGGCCAAACAGTTGGGGTTGTAAGCATAAAACAATACCAAACATTAATGTTACTGATGTGTTCTTCCTTAGAAAATGCATTTTACACTACACCACTTATCCTACCAGCTTCCTGAGTGGATATCACCAATTTTTAGGATGTGTCCCTGATTTTAAACCTTTGTCCCTGATGTTTTTAAGCCTTGTCCCTGATTGATGAGGCAGGGGGTTGAAAGGTGTGTTTGCAGTAGCTGTGAGATATCTCTGTGCAATCACACACAATGTTCTCCACCTGCAACACTGGCTTGCTACAGAGTATAATGCGCTGCAGTTGCAGTTTGCACTTCCCTGTTGCTATATTCAGTGCTGTCTTATTCCCAGGCTATTTTTGCCCTGCACTCCCAGACCAGTTTGCCTGGCTTCTTAGACTGCTATATTCAGCAGGATTAGCACCGGCTATTTCTTTTCAATATAGCTTGCTTTGTCCTCCGAGCCAAGTTTGCCCACTGGACAGTGCTAATTTAGCCTCAAGGTAAAGTTTTGAATATCTGGCCCATAGAGTGCTAAGTGTATTTTTGAAGAGGATGCATTTGGGTCCATAATGGAAAGAGCACAATTTCTGGCCTGTAGAAATGCAGAACATTATATTCAAATAGGAAAAGTACAGTATATATTTTCTGCAAATGCACAGAACATCAATTCTACACATGGCTGATACAACCCCTCACCCAGAGGTTTGCCACCCGTAATATTTTTCTGCATTTGATTCAGCTATCAAAAATAGTGACATTTTGCATAATTTCCACTGTTTAGCAAACCAATGAGCTATGTAACACAGTTTGCAGGTACATAAACTCCCAATTTTCTGATTTTGCAGAGTGTTGTTTACACTGGTACCACATTTTTGTACCTTTGCCACAGAGTTCTGCTGCAAATGGGCACTAAACACATAGGCCCGGATATTCAAACTGCGCCATTCTGAGGCTCAAGCCCTGTGCTGCTCAAAACATTGTTGCGCAGTGGTTGGCAATATTCAAAGGAGTTGCTCACTATTGAGCAACCCCTTTGAATATCACCCCCAGCCACAGCCACTGTGTCATGGCGCAGTGGAACTTGCGCCACCGCAAGTTGTCAGAGTTGAGCATTAAACTTGCGGTGGCGCAAGTACCATTGCGCCATGCGCAAATTTCCGATATTCAAAAGGTGACATGCAAATGAGGCCATAATTCATGCAAGGCGCAGGGGTGGCCATTTGTATCTGATTATGGCCCCATTTGCATGCCATTAGCATGTAGGTGCGCTGATCCCCGAGGACTTGCGCCTGGCCGCCCTGCCAGGCAGCAGCCGTTGGGGACTGACGCACCCTGCAGCCCGATCACGGGCAGTATGTATGCGGACAACAACCCCCAAAAATCTCCCGATGCCCGATCGCGGGCAGTATGTATGCAGACAACACCCGCCCCCCCAAACAGCTCCCGATGCCCGATCGCGGGCAGTATGTATCAAGACACCTCCCCAAACAGCTCCCAATGCCTGATTGCGGGCAGTATGTATCAAGACAACCCCAGTGCCCGATCGCGGGCAGAGCGTGAAACAACCCCCAGTGCCCGGTCGCGGGCAGAATGTAAAACCCCCAACCTGAATATCTCCCTGGTGGTCCAGTGGACCATAATGCCCGATCGCGGGCAGAATGTCTAGTGATAACCCCCCCAAACATCTCCCTGGTGTCTAGTGTCCTCCACCCCACCCACCCATGAAGCCCTCCACCCCACTCCCCGCAGCCGGCGGGCGGCAGCATCCCACCCACCTGCCGCCTCGCTCGGCGCCGACTGACTGTTCAGTCAGGGCTGCACCTCATTGGTGCAGAGCTAGAGCCACCGGGCGGCAGCCCATACCGCATATGACAGTCCAGATATTCGGGTTGGGGGCTTTTACATTCTGCCCGCGATCGGGCACTGGGGAGTTGTTTCACGCTCTGCCTGAGATCGGGCACTGGGGGTTTTGATACATACTGCCCGCGATCGGGCATCGGAGCGTTTGGGGAGAAGGTGTCTTGATACATACTGCCTGTGATCGGGCATCGGAGATGTTTGGGGGTGTTGATTCGTATACATACTGCCCGCGATCGGGCATCGGAGATGTTGGGGGGTGTCTGATACATACTGCCCGCGATCGGGCTGGTGGGGGGGCATAGACTGGGAGTTGGGGGCCAGCCACGGGTGGCAGCTGTGTTGCACCCTGCAATACAGCAGCTCACCTGTGGGTGGCCCTCAACTTGATCCTTTTTTTTTGGCTCAAAGTTGTGCAGGCGCAGGTTGGGGTTGCGCTATAATCTCTGCACAGCCCGACTGAATATCGGGTTGTGCAGTTTATGCATGGTTCCTCCCTCATGTTGAGCATGCATTCATTTGCATTGCGCTGTTGCTCAGCCTGTTTTCAGTGGTGCAACTGCCTCCTGCTGAATATCGCAGAATGGCGCAATGTAGATTTTCATGCGCAACCCTGTTAGCGATGGAGCAACCCTTTTGAATATCTGGGCCCTAGGGTACTTGAGGTATTATAAAGGGTATATTGTTGTGTCCATAATGGAGAATTCATATTGTTTAATATGAAGCATGTATTTTCTGAAACTGCATTAAATACCAGTTTCAGACATGGATAAATCAAACCCCTCCCAACAGTCTGCTATAGCAAGTTGATCCACTAGCCTTTCCGATGCTTTACCCCTCCTTAGCTCTTTGTGTTTAACTCCTCCATCTTGCTAGTTTCACTATGCATACCTCCTCTCTTATTGTCTCTCTGTGTTTAACCCTTTGATCTCCATAGCCTCCTTCACAATTAAGCTCTGCTCCCCCTATTTCTCTGAGAGTAACCCCTCAATCTCCTTAACCTCCCCATGCTTAACTCTTAGAAGAGTGCGGGCATGTATATACATCCAGAATCTATATACGTTCAAACATATTTAGCCCTCAAAGAATTAACTCCCTCTTCCCTATCTTTCTGTTTTTAACCCTTCAACTTCACTAGCCTCCCTTTGATTGCTTGGGGATGGATGCAACTGCCCCATGGCTTTTAACATGCTTTCAGATACAGTGGATAAGAAAGGCAGAATAAAGAGCAAGTTTCTTTCTCAGCTTTACTGTACCATGAACAGAAGAGACAGTGGACAGGAATGTAAAAAGGATCCAGCCAAGATGCATCAGTCTTTATTTTGAAAATAGAAATGCACCAAAACCACCAAGACCACCTACTAGAGGGCCTTACAGAACCAGAGTTTGCATCCAGAAACAAACACAAGTGCATCTTATCTGGACACAAATCACAATTGTGTCTGTTTTCTGCCACAAATTGTGACTATTTATTGTAAATGGGTGCAGTTTTGGAAAAAAGCAGCAGAGCTGCCTGGAAGAAGTGGGTGGACACAGACACAGACACAGAGATAGCATGCATTTGGGTCTTCATCTGACACTTTTTAAAATCTGCATGTGCATA
This sequence comes from Neoceratodus forsteri, assembly GCA_016271365.2. Classification (NCBI taxonomy): domain Eukaryota; kingdom Metazoa; phylum Chordata; order Ceratodontiformes; family Ceratodontidae; genus Neoceratodus; species Neoceratodus forsteri. The sequence continues at coordinate 108,827,916 of CM028137.1, forward strand.
TGTGTGTGTGTGTGTGTGTGTGTGTGTGTGTGTGTGTGTATATGTGTGTGTGTAACAGATATGTTACCAGAAAACTGTTAATGAAAGCCTGCACTCGCACATCCCCAAAACTGTGTTCCTCATGTATCAGTTTACCTGCTGTTTCTTTGGGAACTTTGGGAACCTGCTTTGGTCAGCTGGTCCTCACCTGCTGAGGTCAGAAGGCCAGGTGTGGTACAGCATGGAAACATAGGTATGTTGGAGATCAGAGGGTAACCACAAAAGAGAGAAAACAAGTGCCTTCAAGAAGAAATGCGTAAAGCACCCAACCCCCACCACAACCGCCACTGCCTGGCCTGTATTTAATATTTTAAAAGTGTCTACTCTAGGACACCCTGTAGTAGCAGAGAATGCACTTTCCATGTGGGTGCCTGAGTTTGCTTCCTATCCCTGTGTCTTTCCTTGTTTATACCTGTAACCCAGGCTACTCTAATTCTGCAAGTTCATGGATGAAGGATTCTCTGCACAACTTGCATCCTGCCACAGGATATCTGTAGTGCCACGGAAGTCATTGTTGTGGGTGGCTTTCCATTAAAATGTACAGTTTTTACATAGTGCCTGTGCTGTACCACACTGCATTTATCCTGAGGCCCCTCCTCAATGCTCAGCATGTGACATCATTGATGGTATCACATCATATTTAAGCCAGTGGCAGGATTGCACAAAAATCTGTGATGCAAGAATGAACAAATGCTACTGCAGAAGCTTAGTAGCTCTACAGCAAAAATCCATATGGAAGGGCCATGGAGAACTAGGCACTAGGTTAACAAATTGAAAACAAGTACAGCGTGGTCCAAAACTGCATATGAAATACAGCACTACAAAAAGCAGCACGCCACAAAAACAGCGACTGCAACGAAAAGCCAATGGTAGCAGTCAAGACACACACCACCACTACATGGCTAACAAAAGAAAAGTATGTTTATTTTTTCAGGGGGTTTTGTCACACACCCCAAACTAAAAAATAACAAACCCAAGGGGATGCAGCTCTGGGATGGAGAGGGACTTGAGGGATTGTATTGGTAATGGGGGGGCAACATTGCAGGGTGGGGGGAATTCACAAAAAATAAAACTTGGGAGGGGGGAAGAAGAAAAGTACAACAGATGGGAGAGCGGGAACAGAACTCTGGTCTCCGGGGAGCTCCACCACCCTAGCTGCTTGTGGCCTTAGCCCCCTGCACCACAGAGCAGCTCAGCAAAGTTCCACACAGATTACCAGTTGTCCTCTTCCTCCCGTGTGATGACAGCTACAGGGATAGCATTAGCTGACTTGTGCTATGCTATCGCTGTTGCTGCCATGTCAGACGCTATTTTATCAGCACGGGTTTTCCTGTGCTGTAATCTCAGTGACATATTCACTGGGTAGTGGAGAACTAGGGTCCCTACCTGCACCTAACATTCTGCCAGGAGAACTAGAGGCCCTATCTGCAACTAACTTTCTGCCTTGCCCCATCTTTTTCATTGCCCTTGCTACCTTTTCTATCCTCTCAAACTTACTTTCTCTCTCACCTCCTCAATACTTCCACTCTCTGTCTCAACCTGCCCTGCTACCATGACACCCCTTTCTGCAGTTGTCCCCCAGTAACTTGGTTGATTCAGTTTCGCGACCCCCTAGATTAGGCCTGCCCCGAAGGAAATGGTATGGTACCATCCTTTAAGAGGTGTTACATTAGAAAGCCTAATAACAGTACTTGACCTTTCGGGAGTTCCGAATAATAGCAGTGACCCAGGGGACCTGGCTGTCACCAATAATAAAGCGATATCAGGGGCCCTGGATATCATTGCTCTCGTGCGTGTTTGGCCTTTAATCCTTTGCCCAGGTGCCCCATGGTATGATGGGACACTGTGAGAGTTGAAGCGATTAGGGCAAAGGTTGGAAAGACATTGGCGGAAAATTAACCTGGAGGGGGACAGGCTTAGATTGTTAGACCATTATAAGGTTTACCAATCTGCAATTTCCTGCAAGAAGGCAGAATTCCTGTCCAGAAAAATTGCCGCAGCTAAAAACAGACCGGCTCAGCACTTCCGGACTGTGGACGGATTATGCAATCCAGCTTGTCTGCAGTCCAGTAGAGCATTGTCACAAGAAAAGTGTGATGAGTTTGAGCAGTTTTTTTGCTTATAAGGTTGCCTCCATCAGGGATGAGATCAGCCAGTGCCTTCCCATTGGTCCGTGCAGTGACCAACCGTGTGGTACTAACACCTAGATAACCTGGTCTACCTTCGGTCAACCGGTAATCATGGATATAGTGAGGATCATCCAGACTTTACGACCAACTTACTGTAGTCTGGACCCAGGCCCAACACACCTTCTTGTAAGGTGAGTTGAGATGATCGCCCCGGTCCTTACTGGAAGAGTAAGGATGTCACTGGAAAGAGAGATCTTTCCAGATCCCTTAAAGGAGGCAGTGGTCTGGCCTCTCCTGAAAAAGCCCTCCCTTGACCCAGACTGTCCAGTAAACTACAAGCCAGTCTCAAGCTTACCTTTTGTAGGTAAAGTTTTTGAGAAAGTGGTTGCTCTGCAGCTGGAGGATCATTTATCCAGCCACAATATCTATGATCCTCTCCAGTTTGGTTTCAGAAAAAGGCATAGCACTGAGACAAACCTGGTTCAGGTACTAAATGATCTCCTGATGGCCAGAGACCAGAGGGCCAGCACCATCTTGGTTTTCCTTGATCTCTCAGCAGCATTTGACACTGCAGACCATGGTGTTCTACTTGAGTGCCTACGTTTTTTCTGTGGACTGGGGGGGGGTTGGTCCTTAGTTGGTTTCAATCCTTTCTTGAGGGCAGAACTCAGAAAGTGGTGTCAGGGATTTATTCCTCAGCCCTTCACTGTCTGCCTTGTGGGGTGCCGCAGGGCTCGGTGTTGTCACCAATGTTGTTTACAGTGTACATGCTGCCATTAGGAGACATTATAAGATGGTACGGCTTGAGTTTTCACTGCTATGCAGATGATTCTCAGCTGTATATGTCTTTTGTGCCCGAGCAGGGAATAGATACTGTCTCGTGTTTAACAACTGCCTAAATGAGATACAGGACTGGATGAGTGCTAGCTGGCTGCTGTTAAACCTTGGGAAGATGGAGGTGTTGGTGATGGACCCAGATTGCAGGATGGTTGGGGCAGAGACAGGACATCCCACCAGGCTGAGACTTGGGGGTATCCTGTTGTGTGCCTCGAGCCAGGTGTGTAACTTAGGCATGATCTTCAATGAGGGCCTGACATTGAAATCACAAGCGTTGGCAGTGGTCAAATCTTCTTTTTATCATCCAAGAAATATTGCCAAGGTGAAGCTTCTGGTTTTATTTGAAGATCTTCCTACCTTGGTACACACCTTTGCCACCATCCATCTTGATTACTGCAATGCCCTCTACCTAGGGCTACCAGGGGTGGATATCCGCTGCTTGCAGCTGGTGCAGAACGCGATGGCCAGGTTGTTAACTGGAGCCCCTAGATTAAGTCATATAACACCTGTGCTGTGTGAACTGCACTGACTGCCTGTACAGTGGAGGATAACCTTCAAGGTCACATTGTTGACCTATAAAGCCCTACATGACCAGGGACCCCTCTACATGCAAGATCTTCTGCAGCCTTACTGCCCCTCCCGCCAACTCCTATCCTCTGATGAGGGATTGCTAGAGACTCCCAGGGTATGTTTGAAGACATCTGGAGCACGATCTTTTGCCTTTATGGCTCCTACCCTGTGGATTTCTATACCTCATTGGATATGAGATTGCTTGACCGTCGAAGAATTTAAGTCAGCCCTTAAAACTCACCTCTTTTATCAGGCCTTTAATGGAGCCTGATTGGGACTAATGTTACTGATTTTATAAGGAAATGCTGAATTATATTTAAGGGTCTGTTTTATACTTAGTTTTATAACAATTGTGAATTTTTTTACTGTGTATGGATTGCTCAGATGCCCTGAGCTCGGAAGGGCACCTTTTATAAATAAACTGATGATCATGGGTTTATGGTTAACTGCCTTTACCTGCTTTCGCAGGTACTAGTATTCTAACTCTAAATACCCATGTTTTATATTTGTTATAACTCTACATGTGAGCTGGTCCTCCTGTTATGATCTGCCAGTTTTTACCCTTTGATGTAGTACATATTCTGCTACTGTAAGACACTGTATTTTACTGCCTGGTCTATGACCAGTTCTTTAGTGTTCATGACAATAGCATTTTTTTGCAAAAACAGGTTTTCGCAAAATGTTTACCTGCAAAAACAATTTGTCTAGCCCTAAAATCCTCCTGCCATTTGCTGTACCTCTCCAGCCCCCAGTCAAAAATGCATAGCTAGAAACAGTCAGGGTGCCAGAGGAAACTGTAAGAGGAAGCTTAGCCTTTGAGCAAGCAGGGGCTCGTGAATTTGGCTAAAGAGGGGTCTGGACTCCATAGGCAGTGAAGGAAAGCACAAACAAAATACATTTCTGTGTCTTCAATTTCAGCCCAGGACATGTGAGTTCCTTCACATCCCAAATCAACAAAGCACAGAGAGAAATAGCATACATAATGTATTGGCAATAACAGAAAGATTTTTATAAACAGAGGCGTTAAATGATTTATTGGAAAAAATGAGTCACTAATTTATTTATGAATTGCTTTCTTATCTTCAGACTTAATAAATCACATCAGATTTCAATGTGTTTGCACATATCTAAACAGAACTGCTGACATCATGGTGGTAGAAATGTCACTGCTTGGCATTAACTGAGCTACATCCTGATTGGATAAAGCCTGTTTTTGCAAAGGTCTGTTTACATGGCAACTACAGCTAGTTAGGTCTCCTAGCAATAAGACCCATCATTAAAACCCAGTCACTGTCTGAAACATTTCCACACACGCACCATTGATCTTTTTTTCCAGAGTTTCCTCCAATGAGTATTGGCAGTCTCAACAGCCCCTCACCCACTACTACCCACCTCCACTATAGCATCTGAAATGATTGAGGACACACTGTCAAGTCACCAGCCACCTGGTAACCTTGAAGAAGTGATCACTTAAAAATCTATAGGTTCCAGTTACAGATGCACAGAGCACTACCCACATTGGATTACTAGCCCAGGATAGTGCTAGTATTCAGATTTGGGTAAAAATAATATATAGATTTTCCCTGATAATTCTAGATAATACAAATTACTTTCCTAGATAATCACTTGAATATTACCTCTGTTCATGCTCAGGCCAAAAAAAAAAAAAATCTGGGCCAAAAACATTTTAATCTCTGGGGTGTCTGAATGAAGCCATGGGTTATCTAAGCATTACTAGCCATGGGTTATCCAAGTATCACCTGCCATGAGTTACCAAAACTTCACCAGCCATGGGTAACCCAAGCATCACCAGCCATGACTTACCAACGCACCCCTAGTCAATGGTTACCCTAGCATCACCAGACATGGTTTACCCAAGCATCAATGGGCATGAATTAACCAAGCATTTCTAGCCATGTGTTGCTAAGCATTACTAGTCAGTGGTTACCCTAGCATCACCAGCAATGGGTTACACAAGCATCAATGGGCATGAATTAACCAAGCATCATTAGCCATGTGTTACCCAAGTATCCTTAGTCATGCGTGATCCAAGCATCACTAGCCATGGGTTACTCAAGCATCAGTAGCCATGAATTACTAAAACATCAGTAGTCATGAGTAAACCAGTCATCACTAGTCTTGGTTTAGCCAGACAGCCCTAGCCATGGGTTACCCAGTCATCACCAGCCATAAGTTATCCTAGAATCACAAGCCATGGGTTACCCAGGCATCACCAGCCATGAGTTACCCAAGCATTCCCAGCCATGGATTATCCCAGCATCACTAGCCATGGGTTACCAAAGCATCACTAGTCATGAGTTTCCCAAACATCACTAGCCATGGGTTACCCAAGCACCACCAGCTATAAATTACCAACCACTACTAGCCTTTGGTTATTCAATCATCACTAGCCATGGGTTACCCAAGCATAACTAGCCATGGACAACCCCAAAGCATCATTAGCCATGGGATACCCAAGCATCACTAGCCACAGATTACCAAAGCATCACTAGTCTTGGGTTACCCAAGCATAACTAGCAATGAGTTATCCAAGCATCGCTACCCATGGGTTACTCAAGCATCACCAACCATGAGTTACCCATGCATCTCTAGCCATGGATTACCCAAGCATTACTAGCCATGGATTGCCCAAGCATTGCTAGCCATGAGTTACCCACACATCACTAGCCATGGGTTACCCAAGTAATAGTCAGCTATGGGTTACCCAAGCATCACTAGACTTTGGTTACCCAAGCATCACTAGACTTGGGTTATCCAGGCATCATTAGCTGTGAGTTACTCAAGCATCACTAGCTTTGGGTTACCCAAGTATCAATAGCCAAGGGTCACAGAAGCATAACTAGCCATGATTTACCCAACTTTACCAACCATGGGTTACCCAAGCATCACTAATCATAGTTTAGTCAATAATCACTATCCAAAAGTTGTCCATGCAACTCTAGCCATTGGCTACCACAGCATCACCAGCCATCAGTTATCTAAGCATCACTAGCCATGCGTTACAAAAGCATAACTAGCCATGGGCAATCCAAAGCATCATTAGCCATGGGATACCAAAGCATCACTAGCCATGGGTTACCAAAGCATCACTAGCCTTGGGTTACCCAAGCATAACTAGCAATGAGTTGTTGAAGCATCACAAGCTATGGTTTACCCAAGCATCACCAGCCATGAGTTACCCAGGCATCTCTAGCCATGGATTGCCCAAGATTCGCTAGCCATGGGTCACCCAAGTAATAGTCAGCTATGGGTTACCCAAGCATCACTAGACTTTGGTTACCCAAGCATCACTAGATTTGGGTTATCCAGGCATCATTAGCTGTGAGTTATTCAAGCATCACTAGCTTTGGGTTACCCAAGTATCAATAGTCGAGGGTCACAGAAGCATAACTAGCCATGATTTACCCAACTTTACCAGCCATGGGTTACCCAAACATCACTAACCATGACTTAGACAATCATCACTAGCCAAAAGTTATCCAAGCAACTCTAGCCATGGGCTACCAAAGCATCACCAGCCATCAGTTATCCAAGCATCATCAGCCATGGGTTACCCCAGCATCTCTAGCCTTGGATTACCCAAGCATCACTAGCCACACATCACCCAAACATCACTAGCCATGCATTACCCAAGTACCACAGCTATAGGTTACCCAAGCATCACTTGCCTTGGGTTACCCAAGCATCACCAGCCATGGGCTATCCAAGCATCACTAACCATGGATTACCCAAGCATCACTAGCCTTGGGTTACCCAAGCATATATAGCCATGAGTTATCCTAGCATTACTAGTCATGGGTTACCCAAACACCACCAGCCATGAGTTACCCAAGCATCACTAGCCATGGGTTAGCAAAGCATCACTAGCCATGAGTTACCCAAGAATCATTAGCCATGGGTTATCCAAGTACCATCTGCCAAGGGTTATCCAAGTATCTGTAGACTTTGGTTACCCAAGCATTACCAGTCATGAATTATCCAAACTTCATCAGCCATAGGTTACATAAGCATCATTAACCATGGGTTACTCAAGCATACTGTAACTAGCTGTGAGCTATCCAAGAATCACTTGCCATGGGTTACACAAGCAAAACTAGCCATGAGTTATCCAGGCATCACTAGCCATGGGTTATGCAAGCATCCCTAGCCATGGGTTACCCAAGCATCACAAGCCTTTGGTTACCCAATCATGACTAGCCACACATTATTGAAGCATCACTAGCCATGGGTTACCCAAGTGTCCCTAGCCATGTGTTACCTAAGCATTACAAGCCTTTGGTTACCCAAGCATAACTAGCTATGCATTATCCATGCATCACTAGCCATGGGTTACCCAAGCATCATCAGCCATTAGTTACCCAAGCATTACTAGCCCTGGGTCACCCAAGTATCACCAGGAACAGATTACCCAAGCATAACTAACCATGGGCCACCCAAGCATCACTAGCCATGGGATTCCCAAGCATCACTAGCCATGGGTTCCCCAAGCATCACTATCCTTTGGTTACCCAGGCATAACTAACAATGAGTTATCCAAGCATTACCAGCCATGGGTTACCCAAGCAACACCAGCCATGAGTTATCCAGGCATTACGAGCCATGGGTTAGTCAAGCATCAACAGCCATAGGTTATCTAAGCACCACTAGCCATGAGTTATCCAAGCTTCACCAGCTATGGGTTACTCAAGTATAACTAGCCATGAGTTATCCAAGCATCACTAGCCATGGGTTACCCAAGAATCCTTAGACATTGGTTGCCCAAGCATCACTAGCCATGAGTTATCCAAGTTTCACCAGTCATAGGTTACCCAAGCATCACTAGCCATGAATTATCCAAGCTTCACCAGCCATGGGTTACCCAAGCACCAGTAGCCATGCATTATCTAGGCATCACTAGCCATAGGTTACCCAATCATCACAAGTCTTAGGTTCCCCAAGTATGACTAGCCATGCATTATCCAAGCATCACTAGCCATGGATTACCCAAACATCACCAGCCATAAGTTATCCAGACTTCACTAGCCATGGATTACCCAAGCAGTATCAGCCATGGGTTACATAAGCATCACTTGACTTGGGTTATCCAGGCATCAGTAGCTGTGAGTTACTCAAGCATCACTAACCTTGGGTTACCATGCTATCACTAGCCAAGGGTTACAGAAGCATCACTAGCCATATGTTACCCAGGCTTCACCAGACATGGATTCCTGAAGCATCACTAGCCATTGGTAAGCCAATCATCACCAACCAAAAATTATCCAAGCATCACCAGCTATGGGTTTCCCAAGCATCACTAGCCATGAATTATCCAAGCATCAATATCCATGAGTTAACCAAGCATCCCTAGCCATTGTTTACCCAAGCATCACTAGCCTTTGGTTGCCCTAATATAACTAGTCATGGGTTACCCAAGCAAAACTAACCTTGAGTTTTCCAGAATTACCAGTTCAGAAGAGGTTTGTCATTAGTTAGATGTCTTTGAAAGTCATTCTGAAACTTTGTTGCAGGCCCAACTCTACGAATATTAGAACATACAGTATTTGGTGCCCTACTAGTGCTGTTGTAATGGGTGCTCTAAATCCAAGTACTGTACACTGTTTTACTGCCATGGATTATTGTACAAATAGTTTAAAATCTGAACTGTTGTCAATAGATGCATAATTTTAAGAACAAACAAAAAAGGCTGGAATGATTACGAGTTCTAGAGAAGAGAGGTATGTTCATTTAAGACACTTGGAGAGCACAGCATTCTGGGAAGCATTCCCAGATGTGGCGGTACTGAAAGCTTTCAGAGGCAAATGAGAGTTTAGCAGTGAGCATGAAGAAAAGAGCAAACCAGCTAGTCAGCCAGTTATGCTACTAAGTCATTCTGTCCCATTTCCTTTATAATATTTCAGACGTAATCACCAGAAATTGAGTGTCACCTCATAGACTGATGCATGTGTCCCTCAACCGTCAGCCTGCCAGTTCTTTACAAGAATCGCTAGCACAGGCAGGCTCTCCATGAGGGAAGTTAGAGTTTGATTCCTAAAGGATCCTTAGGTAAACTATAAGCAATGGGTGGACATTGGAGGGCAACTGAAATAGTGCAGAGCCTGCACGGGAAGACCTATGAGGAAAGACTAAAGGAGTTAAATATGTAGTCCCTGGTGGTAAGGGGGGGACATCATAGAGACATTCAAATACCTCAAGGGTATTAATAGAGTACAGGAAGTGGTTATCTTCCAAAGTAACAGATGCTCAAAGACAAGGGGGAACAGTACTATGTTGCATGGTGATGGCTCAGGGGTAACATGAGAAAGTGTATATTGCATGGAGAAGGTGGTGGATGCTTGGAATGGCCTCCCAGAAGAGGTGGTGGGTGCTATAACAGTCATAGGATTTGTGAAGGAGTGGGATAGACTCAAGAGTATCCTGAAAGTAAGAGGGGGTGCTCCAGAGTTCAGATGGGGCATCGGGCCTCATAACAGGTAGGGATTGATAGGGTAGACTGGGTGGGCCAGGTGGTCCTTATCTGCCGACAACTTCTATGTATCGAAGGAAATTAGTGCACATCCTGGGTGTGTTGTGAGGCACTAGGTAATGCATACAGTATATATGTCTGCATTGTTGAGTTTGTGCATGCATGGCAAACTCCTTGGGATAGTAGGCTTTGAGCGGCATGACAATGTCTGTGCAAAGCAGAGTGCTCTGCAAGAGGCGCGACTGTATAGCACCAATCCTCAGCCAGGCTGGTCCTGACACTGTTTAGCCGCAGTGGTCTTCACTTGAAATGAAAAAGCCACACCAATTAGGAGACGGCATTTTTCTTTCATCTACAGGTCACCGCAGAGCAAACAGCTGTTTGCGTCATAACGTCTCCGCCTCTCCACCCCATCGGTCCCGGCCTGAAAGGTGGGAGGAGATGCTTTCCTCACCTGCCTCCACCATGTCCCGCTGTCTCTGGCTCTAAAGTTTCCCCCACCCATGCGGAGCAAGCCACAGCCTAAGCTCCATATGGGTTGGGAGTATTCAGTGCCCAAAGGCACTTTTACTCCAAGCACAATCGATCACTCTGACTGGAGGAGGAGCTTTCCTCGCCTGCCTCCTCCATGTCTTGCTGTCACTGGCACTAAAGTTTCTCCCACCCATGTGGAGCAGGCCACAGCTGTGCTCCATATCGGCTGGGAGCATTCAGTGCCCGAAGGCACTGCTACCCTAAGCACAATCGATCTCACTGGTGAACACCCCTCCCCCCCGCCTGCTGACATCAGGGTGCTCAATCTCTGTGTCAATCTGTATCGCTCCCTTTATCCTTTAATGTGGCACACTAGGAGCAAACCACAGTGGCCAAAACCTGCTGTGGTGGTGGGCATGGTCTGCGTAAGTGAAAGATGGCAGCCTAAACCCTATGCTCCGTCCAGCACCGGGTAAGATCTACGGGAATCCGATGTGACCGGAGGCTTTGAATGGGGATGTAATAACTAATCCCCCCAACTGCCTTAGCCATTTTTCCTGCACCATGAATGCCCTGTATGTGACTCTTGAATGGCCGCTTGATCCCTTGCGGGCTCAGATAGTAGTAGGCCACATGGCCCCAGTCCTACAGCAGACACCAGCACTACCTATGCCTTCTTGATTGAGGGGTCTCTAACTGGAGGCAGAATCTGACTGGTCCCCACTCAACTTGGCATCCGGACACCTTTGATTTGGGAGCGCTCATTTCTTCAAGCAGCAACTGGGAGGATGACTGAATTCTCCCCTGTGCTGAGTGCCGCCGCACCCACTGCTACCCTAGATGGAGCATCGCAGCAGACACCAGTCTGTGACTCCCGGACACACATTACCCGAATGCTTGAGACTTTACTTATCTGGGTAGACGGCATCAGTGCTGCCCTTACCGGGAATGTTACTGCAGTCAGGGACCTTGGAAAACAGGGTCCATGTAATGAAGCAGTACACAGAGGCTTTGAAGAGCACCAGGACCAGTTTCTCAGGTGCCTACATGACCATGAACTCAGGCTAAATAGACTGTGGGACAGGGTGAGGACCAGGAGAACCGGGGATGCCAGAACAACATCCAGATTTTGGGCAACCCTGCGGGTGCCGAGGGTCGCAATATGGAAAAGTTTCTAAACAAATTGATACCCAGGCTGCTCGGAGAGCTTTGGAGAGATCCAGTGGAGGTGAAGCATGCCCATAGACTTTTTTCTGAATCAGACCCTCGCACCTCTCCCCCTCGGCCCATTATAGTCTACATACTCCCGTATTCCACAAAGGAAAAATATTTAAGAGTGGCTAGGGACCTGAGGGACATAACTTGGAGGGCAGCAAAAATGTTGTCCTTTCGGGACTATTCCCAGGAGGTAGCATTTAAACACAAAGCGTATATCCCCATCAAAAAACTGTTAACTCAGTCTGGTTTCAAGTACAACTTCAAATGCCTCTCCTCGCTATATGTGGCCAAAGATGGGAAGGAGCTCCTGGCATAATCTACTCAAGAGGTTAAGGCCTGGTTGGCTCAGTTCTGGCCTAACATTCTCTGAAGCACTACATCCCCCTGAAAGATTTGGGTCCCAGGGGTGCATGACCAGTCTAGGAGGCACCAGACTGAAGTGATGGAGTTTCAAGGGGAGTATGTATAGGGCAGGACAGTGTGGCAAACTTCTCTATCCCCCAAGTCCAGCTCGAAAGGTTGGCTTAATTTTTCTGATCCACTTGCTCTCCCTTCACCGCCACACCCTATGCTCTCCCACTCGCTGGCATCAGACTCCAGGCAACCAGTAGGCCCTCGTTCATCTGAGCACAAGCAGAAGCTCTGTGGTGAAAGGAGGCAAACTGAACATCAGGCAGCCACCTTCCCCCTTGCCAAACTACCCAGAGGGGATGATGTACCAGAAGAGGAGAAGTCAGCACCAAGGGAAGGAAACACCAAGGAGATGAATATCCTGGCCCCCCTGGACCCGGCAGTGGAATCGGAGTGCATGGCTAGGGAGGAAGGAGCCAAAAGCCTACCTGTAAAGCCAGGGCTCATTTCCTTTGCAGCAGCAGTGGTTAAGGGCCTCCCGCAATGCTCCTCTCAGGATGTTACCCCCATGATACCTTTACCTGTGAACCCAGATGGTTGAAAGGACTCAGAATGGTTTTGTATATACTGTTTATGTTATTACTCATTTTTTAAGACCTTCTGAATGTTTCTGATGTGGGTGGGCTCCCTCTTTATCCCTCAATGCAATAAAGGAAATGGCCCCAGACAATTATGGCTCTGAAGGGGAGTCTCAGATATTATCCCCCTTACTTTGTTCAGCGGCAGAAATTGGTGCGCTGGGCCTCAATTGTTACTGTCAAGTGGACACCTTGCTCTCGTCCCCCTGCCTGCATCGCGACTACCCCTGAGCAACCTGGTATCACCAGAGAGGGTCGCTGCCCTCCCCATGCATAGGGATTTGTCTCTCTATGGCATTTTGGTCAGGTTCTCTATGTTTCGTGGACTCAGCAGACACTCTGGACCTGATTAACTTACCATAATCTAACAGGCTGGGGAGCTAGCCTCTGTTACTTGACGCATGCACTAGCCTGCTTGGCTTTCATATTGTAGCCATCAGGGATGTCCCATGGTGGCCTTTATTTTGAACCTTATTTAGGACAAGTACACCCCAGCCCATGGCAGTAGGGCTTCCCTTCCCCCTGCTCCTACCTCTCCCTCCTCCTCTTTTCACCTCATCTCCTATCCCTCCCTCCTACTGTTCATTCTCTGGATCAATCACTGGAGTGTATAAACCTGGGTAGGGACAGGTCCTCTGTTTTGACTGTTGACCCTCTCCCTACCCCCCCCGGTGGTATGAACTAGCGTTGCTGGGAGCCTCCTCTATTCAGGTGCCCCTAACGTGCTTACTTCCCCACTCGTAAAGGTTACACAAGTCACTCAGCTCATACATAGGTTGATTACTGAGTCTTTTAATTGTTCTCAAGTACTATTTTACTGGTTAACCTTTGCAACTCAGCTGTTTGGTGTGCTTATTTTCTTGCTCACTCTAGTACAAGTGCCTTGCTGTGGATCCTTCAGTAACCCCCTAAGTCTGAGTTTATATTGAGAGAGGTACTGGGGAACTCTTATTTCCTCTCTTCCTGTTCTTTGCAAGCTACCCTCAGGTAGGTGGTGTTGTCTGGTTATTAGGGGGGTAGGGGATGTTCTCTTATATGATCTGCATCATGCGATGGGTCTCCTGGAATGTGAAAGGAATGAAACACCTTGTCAAAAAAACAAAGGCATTATAGTATCTGCATTCTCTCAAGGCGGACATAGCTCTTATCCAGGAGACCCACCTCATGGCCAGATCTGTTATGTGGCTTCGCAAGATGTGGATAGGCCATGTCATTGCCAGTATGGTGCCCACTAAATCTAAAGGGGTCACCATCCTTGTCCATAAAGCCTCCACGCAGATGGCAGAGGAGGTTAGGACTGATACTCGGGGTAGATGGGTGTTGGTGAGGTTTTCTCACTTAGGGGCCACACTATTGTCGGTAATATCTATGGTCCCAACTCTGACTCAACAGAGACCATATTGAGGGTCAGCCATGCCCTTACTTCACTCACCATGAGCCACCCTGACTCCCCAATTCTCCTTGGGGGTGACTTTAACCTTGTGCTAGATATTTTTCTGGACAAATCAAAGCCCACCCCCAATCCCACCCCAAAGCCAGAGCAGCTCTACAGGAGCTAATGGAAGGAATGGGGTCTCACTGACCCCTGGTGGAAGGACAACCCGGATGGCAGGGACTACACCTTTTTCTCCCCAGCCGTATTGATTTCTGACCGGCCAACTGTATGGCGGCCCATATAGTCAGTGATATCCGTATTCATAATGTAGTGATTTCCGACCACGCTCCCATACTGTTAGATTATCTCCCTGCCGACCAACACTTGGAAAGTACCATGTCGAGATGCAATCCCCTGTTATTACAGGACCAGGAGTTTCAAGCAACCATCAAGGCCGAAAGCCAAGAACTACTTTTTAAATAATGGGGTGGGGGAGGTTAGTGCGGGCACTGTCTGGGAGACCTTTAAGACAGTACTCCGAAGCAAGATTATCTCATACTCCACGGCTATAAACAAAGCCCAAAAGGAAGAATTGGAGCACCTTCAGGCAGAGCTGTCCTTACTAGAAGCCCGGTTTAAAGCCTCTCCCTCCTCATACAAAGACACCTCTTTGGTCGCTTCCATTACAGGCCTTAAATACTGCATCAATAGTATACAGCAGAGGTGAGCTGAGTGACAGTTACTTAGAACTAAACATAAATATTGGGAGTGGGGAGACAAGGGTGGTAGGCTGCTAGCTTACCAGCTTTGGAAGCAGCAGACCTCCTGGATCCATGCCCTAAGGAACACCTCAGGCTCCATCGTGTCAGACCCCAAGGGTATTAACAAGACCAAGAGCCTATTTTATCAGGCACTGTACAAATCCCAGGCCGGAGCAAACTCTGAGCGCTTCTTGGAGGCCTTAAAAGAGTTCTGCTCCTCTGCCAAGTTGCCATAGCTCTCTAAAGAGGCTATGGCAATGCTGGAACAATCAATCAATCAATCAATCAATCAAAATCTTTATTTTGCCAGGCGGAACATCATTGAGACAAGCTCATTTACAAGATGGACCAGGGACAAAACAATTGCCAACAGGGTTAAGACATAACAGGTTGAGTGAACGTACATAACAATTACATAGTAATAATAACAACATAATAACATATAACTATCACATGTGCCCTAGCAATAGGTTCAACAGGAGGTAGTGCCATTTAAATACAATTGCATGGATACAGATATATGGACATAAGGTAATGAGCTAAAGTTAATACAGTAAACATCATTGGAGGAGTCATAGTGAGCAGGAGTGGCAGTTCCTCTAGCGTCAAAGTGCAAAGAAGATTGAGATGGAAGAGTCCTTTGATAAGTACTGTAGGCATGTCCTGGCAAGTGGGGTGGGAAGGGGAGGGGCATATAAAGAGCGGGAATGGAAGGTCAGACGAGATAGCAGAGGGTTGGATATAATGGCCTAGGAAGGAATGTTCAAAGTGAGCACACAACAGATGCCACAGGCAATGGTTGAGGTTTAAGTCCAATATTTGAAGCAAAGGCAGATAGTGATGTTGGGACCTTGATTTGGACAATGACAGAAGGGAGGACTCAAATGATGCCTCAGGCAATGGTTGAGGTTTAAGTCCAGAATTTAAAGCAGTAACAAATCATGATGTTAAGACCCTGACTTGAAGCAATGACAGGCCTCAGAGAAGGTCTTCAGGAACAAGGATTTGAAGAGGGACAACGTGATAGGGGAAGCGAGCCTTAAGGTTTTCTGTATCTTATTCCAGAGCGTAGGAAGAGTGAAGCTTATTGAGGCTCTACCAAAGTACATTTTAACTTTAGGGATAGCCAGAGATAAGATGGTAAGACTTCTGAGAGAATAGGCACTAGGGATGCAGGGAGTTAGGCAGCCTGTGAGGTACTGAGGTAATTTATGAGTGATTGCCTTATATGTCCATAGAATAGCATTCTTTTGCCTCCTGAAGCTAAGGGAGCTCCAGCCTACGAAGAAATAGGGGATGCAGTGATGCGTGTCATAAAGGGCATCCAAAATGAACCTAAGGGCTCTGTGGTATAGGGTATCAAGCTTGGAGAGGACTGTGCTAGTTCTTTAGCCATATAGAAAGTCCACATAGTCTAGGAGAGGCAAGAAGGTAGCTTGGACTAGGAGTTTTCTAGCCTCCTGGCTTAGTGAGTGCGTGATCTTGAAGAAAATACCAAGTCTTTGTTGCAGTTTCTTAGTGAGTTCTTCAATGTGATCAGTACAGGACAATTTGTAGTCAATCCAGACCCCCAGGTATTTGAATTGTTCCACAAACTCCAGGGCTTCTCCCAAAAGGGTGCTTATGTGAGGAACCTTATCTGGGTTTTTTTTTTTTGAAATGAGGGGCCACTGGAGAAAAAATCATGGCCTTCAGTTTTTTTGGCATTGAGCAAGAGTTTCAAGTTGAGTAGATTTTTTTGGGAGGATGTCAAAATCATTCTGGAGGACCAAAATGGCTTGATCTGTAGTTGATCTGTCAATGTATAGCACTGTATCATCAGCGAAGAGATGGATACTAGATGACTTTAGGCCAGTGTCGATTTGATTAATATAAATGGCAAAGAGAAGTAGACCAAGTATGGATCCTTGGGGGACACCTCTAAGGAGTATTTTCTTTGGCGCTAGGTCTTCTTCAGCCTTGACCTGCTGCTCTCTGTCCACAAAATAGTTTGCAAACTAACTAAGGGCCAGGTTGTCCACCCCAACTTTCTTCAGGGTCACCAGGAGTAAATCATGGTCCATCGTGTTGAAAGCCTTGCTAAGGTCCAGAAACAAGGTGCATGTATATTGCTTGTTATCAAGTGCAGACTGCCAGTCATTTATAACCTTGGCAAGGGCAGAGGAGGTACTAAGCACTGGATGGAAACTGGATTGAATTGGGTTTAGTAGAGTAAAACTTTCCAGATGAGATCTGAGCTGTTCATTTACTACTTTCTCCAATAGTTTTGACAAGGCCAGGAGCAAGGAGATTGGGTGGTAATTATCTAGGTTGCAGGGGTCCCCTGATTTGAATAGATGGATGACATGGGCCATCTTCCAGACATTGAGGAGGGAGCCCTGATTAAGAGACAAATTGAAAAGGTGGGTAATGGGGGTCAAAATATAGTAGGTCAACTTTAGGAAGAAAGGCTTAATCATATCCGCACCTGCACATTTCTTGGTATCAAGTTGAAGAAGGAGATCCTCAACCTGTTTGATGGTGACCGGACAGAAGGAGAAAGAGTGGTAAGGGTCAATAGATTCCAGATCATGGCAATCAGATGACTGACTAAGGAACTGTGCCCTGATGGCATTTGCTGGGGAGGTATCAAAAGCCATCCCTGCTGTGGCAAAGTGATTGTTAAGGAGGTCAAGGATCTCATTTTTATCTGTAGTGTGGGTACCACCAGTAGAAATTTTGTGGGGAAGTGTGCCAGCGCTGTTATGGCTATCTGTCTCCCTTAAAGTTTTCCAAAATTTAGTAGCAGAGTTAGTGAATGAGTTAAGCTCAGAGTGGAAATAACTAGACTTCACAGCTCTGATAGTTTTCGTGCAGAAATTCCTTACGGTTAGGAAAGCAGACTAGTCTGTGACCAATTTAGACTTTCTGGCTCTTTTCCAAAGAGCATAATGCCGTAAGGCAGTCTTTAGGTTATCCATGAACCAGGGACAGGATTTTCTTTTGGTTCTGCTTTTGGTATCTGGGGCATGGAGGTCTAGGGTTCCAGTGAGTATTTTATAAAGTACCTCATGTGCCTCTTCCACAGAAGAAACAAGGTAAAATTTCTGCCAGTTAGCATACTGGAGGTCATAGAGAAAAGCATTTGGGCAGAAGTTCCGTTTACATATCTTGTGGATGTATTTAGAAGAAGAGGAGGTTTGGAGTTGCGCCAACCTTACACATGCAATGGCACAGTGGTCACTGATGTCGTTAAAAAATACACCTGAATGGAAGAAGAGGTGAGGCTTGCTTACAAGGATTAGGTTAAGAAGGGAGCTACGCTCTGGGTTTTTGGTGTTTGGGTGGGTAGCTTCATTAATGATCTGGGTAAGTCCATGGGCATCACAGAATTCTTTCAATGGTAAGGAGACTGGAGAGAGAGAGAGTCAGTCAAGGTTGAGGTCACCAATTATGGATACTTTTGATGAGGTGGTAGCTAGTATGTCTCTTAGCTGTTTGAGCAGAGAAAGGCTAGCTGAAGGGGGGCCTATAGCACCCACTAATGCAGATAGAGGTAGATTTGGCAGGTTGAATTATTAGCGTGAGGCACTCAAACTCCTTGGGGACTCTAGTCGTGTCCACCATAGTTGCAGTAATGTTGTCCTGGACATAGATTGCTACTCCACCTTCACGGGATTTCCTATCAGTATGTAACAAGTTGTATGAAGGAATGTTAACCTCATAGTCCAGGGTGGTTGGTCTTAGCCAAGTTTCGGCGATTACAAGAACATCAGGAGAGCAATGGAGGGTCCAAGTTTTGATAGCAACAAGCTTTTTCAGAAGGCTGCAGGCATTCAAATGCAAAAATGATAACCCTTTTACTAAAGGTAGGTCAGCTGGGGCAGTAATGGAGGGGGGGGGCCCCAGAGTTTAATTCGATGTTACCAGCACAGATGATCTGTAACAGAGTTGATACACAAGAGGGGGTAGAAAAGATGAGAAGGGACTTGACAAGGTTGGAGGAATGGTCAGACATATGGCAACTTAGATTCAATGCAAAGAAGTGCAAAGTAATGCACCTGGGAAACAAAAAACCAGGACATGAGTACACAATAGTAGGGGAGGTACTAACAACAACAAAAATGGCAAGGGACCTGGGGGTAGTCATATCAGATGACCTAAAGATGGGTAAGCAACGTGAAAAGTCAGTTAGGAGAGCCAGGGGGATACTGGGATGCATATGAAGGAGCATCACAAGTAGAAAAAGGGAAGTGGTTATCCCTCTATACGGACAGTTGGTGAGACCCCATCTGGAGTACTGTATGCAGTTTTGGAGACCTCATCTACGCAAGGACATAGACAGGATGGAAGCAGTCCAGAGGAGGGCAACTAAAATGGTGCAGGCTCTGCAGCAGAAACCATATGAAGAGAGACTGAGAGAGCTTAATATGTATACTCTTGATGAAAGGAGGGCCGGGGGACATGAGGAAACATTCAAGTACCTCAAGGAATCAACAAAGTCCAGGAGGGTAGCATCTTCAGAAAAGAGATGTAAGAACAAGGGGCACAATTTAAAGATAGAGGGGACTGCTCAGGGTAATGTGAGGAAATTTTTTTCACGGAGAGAGTGGTGGATACATGGAACAGCCTTCCAAGGAGGTCGCTGGGTCTAAAACAGTGGAGGAATTCAAACATGCATGGGACAGACACAAGGCAATTATAGTGGGGGGTTGCAGGAAGTAGGCTGTTGGTTAACTAGAATCTGCAGCTTATCCAGTAGGTAGGGAAATGGGCAGACTGGGTGGGCCAAGTGGTCCTTATCTGCCGTCAAAGTTTATGTTTCTATGTTAGCAGCAGGAGCATCTTTTTTATAGCACTAAGACGTAGTCAGAATGGCTGAATTTTGTCTCTGAGGCATGGGCAGTTTCTCAAACTCTTCTCCAAGGCCAAACAGCGAGGTGAGGAGTGATAGTAAGCATACAGAATAGCTTTAATTGAAAGGGCAAACCCATGAGACAGTGGCAGTTAGTACCCGATATGAGTATAGCAGTGTATGGTAGTATGGAGGCCAGGTCGGATAAGTGGCAGTGGGAGGGAAACATTTAGAAATTTGTGTATAACATTTAGGTAGCCTGTGAATATGCCTGGGTGTTGAAAATTTTGTGGGTTTAAAGACCCACGGTATGTGACAGTTACATTAATAAGTAGAAATCCTATGCTGAATGGATGAAGCAGCATTTTTGCAGTTAAATATGAGCACAAGCGAAGATCACCCCTTTAAGAAGTTGCAGGAAATAAGAGCCCCTTTTAAAAGTTGTTAGTAGGATTAGTGTAAGCCTCAGAGGGCAGGGATCTGAGGAAGTGTATTTAATAAAGGAGGGAGGGGAGGTGGGGTGGTGAAAAACTGTCCAGAGAGCAGTACAGCAAGGCAGTGGCCAAGGTGTGGTTTGAAAAAGGTGCCTTGGGTGCTTGTTTTGTCAATGGGGATCTGCAGCATCCAATCAGGAAGGGGCCACAGTCCCCAGGAGCCAGTCCAATTTGGGATTGAAGTCTGACAGCTCCTAGCTATGAGCTGACCAATCGTACCTGCTTTCCTTGGTCAGGGGGTGTTGGGCTGAATGCAGAGGTCTAGCTGCTGGCAGGTAGCAGAGCCGGGGCCACTAGGCTGAAGTGGAGAGCCTGGTTTAGGCTTGTGCCTAACAAAGAGCAAAAAAAACAAAAAAGGCAGGCCGTTAGTTAAAAAGTCAAAGACAAAGCTCAAGTAAATTGGTGAGAGGGCCCTGGGCAATTTAGTGCTCAGGGCAGAATTAGGTGCAAATAGTGGGAGAGAAAGGGTTCCTTCAGAGAGGTATGGTCAAAGGTGCCAGGTGGGAATTAAGCAAAATAAAAGGCTGGTTCAATAGGTTGATGGGGGGGGGAGACCCCTTAAATGAGACCAGGGAGAGCTGGGGGAAGGTGTGTGGTGGTGAGGACTCAGGGTAATCTGGAATGGGTAGAGAAGATGGCCAAAAATCGCAAGCAATAGTATACAGAATGTGCTGGTTCAGGGGGGTTTCAGGAGAGGGACTCAGGGGTCCAGTAGATGGCAGAGAAACAGTGTGGGGAACAGCGAAAAAGAAATGGAAAAGGGAAAAAGCAAGTGAAAGAGGGGAGCAAAGAAGGCAGAACAAGGAGGAATGAGAGCAACCATGATAGGAAAAGAGTGTGGCAGAAAAACAGCAGGCAGTAGTCAGTTGTTCAGACTATCCTACAATATTGAGCAATTAGCTCAGCAGAAAAAATTCAGTAGTGCAAGCAGTAAGCTATATAGATGTCAGGCATTCAGTTAAGGTTTGCTACAACTGTACTATACTCTGGAAGGCAAGTCCTACATATACAGTGCAGTAGTTTAAAGGTAAAATGTTTAAACAGTAAAAATATTCAGCCGTACTAGCCATAAGCTATATAGAAGTCAGGCCTAGCTAGTACAACAGGCTAAACAGCAGAAAATTCAAAGAAGAAAAACAAATAATTTCACATGAGCAGCAAAGTCAGCTAAAAAACTGTCCAGAGAGCAGTACAGCAAGGCAGTGGCCAAGCTGTGATTTGAAAAAGGTGCCTTGGGTGCTTGCTTTCTCAATAGGCATCTGCAGCATCCAATTGGAAAGTGGCCACAGTCCCCAGGAGCCAGTTCAATTACGGGGATTGAGGCCTGACAGCTCCGAGTTATGAGCTGACCAATCATACCTGCTTTCCTTGGTCAGGGCTGGCGGGCTGGAAGC
Organism: Neoceratodus forsteri; assembly: GCA_016271365.2. Taxonomy (NCBI): domain Eukaryota; kingdom Metazoa; phylum Chordata; order Ceratodontiformes; family Ceratodontidae; genus Neoceratodus; species Neoceratodus forsteri. The sequence continues at coordinate 108,849,514 of CM028137.1, forward strand.
AGGGGTCCGGCTGCCGACAGGTAGCAGTGCAAGGGCCGCTTGGCTGAAGTGGAGAGCCTGGTTTGGGCTTGTGGCTGCTTTCCTTGGTCAGGCGGTGGTGGGCTAGATGCAGAGGCCTGGCCACCGGCAGGTAGCAGTGCCAGGGCCGTTTGGCTGAAGTGGAGAGCCTTGTTTGGGAACAACCATTCTCAGCTGATGAGCTGTGCTCTGCTATCTTCCAAATGGCCAAGTGGAAGGCCCCGGGTCCTGATGGGATCACGGTCAAATTGTATCAGCTCCTGTTAGAAGAGATCTCAGAGCCTCTTTTTAATGCATTACTTAAGGCCCACAAGGTCAACTTCCTTCCCCCTACAATGAGAGAGGCCCTGGTTAGTCTGGTTCTTAAAAAATCAAATGATCCCCTGGATTGTGCAAATTTTAGGCCCATCTTGCTTCTTTCCGTTGATACATAATTGGCAGCCAAAATGCTTGCCAACCATCTGATCTCATTCCTCCCATCCATCGTTCACCCCTCCCGGGTAGGGTTAACCAAGGGGAAATCTGGGGCAGACAACCTCAGGCTTCTACTTGACCTCGAATGGTTAGCCCTGCAATCCAAAATACCCATGGCAGCTTTAGCCATCGATTTTTCCAAAGCCTTTGACTCTGTAGAATGGGATTATCTCCACGAGGTGCTCAAGCTATATGGCTTCGGCCCCTTCTTTCAGAGATGGGTCTCCACACTTTCACACTTTACAGTGCTGCCCTTGCCAGAGTCCTGACTAATAAGGATATTTCCCCTTCCTTTCGGCTACATAGAGGCACCCACCTGGGCTGCCCCCTGTCACCACTCCTTTCTTATTGCCATTGATCCCCTAATTCTCAAGCTTATACAAACTCAGGAAACTGAAGGGGTGGAAATTCAGGGCCACTCCTATCTAGTGAATGCCTATGCAGATGGCTTATTGCTGACCCTGTCCTGTCCTCATTTCTCCCTTCCCAAGGCCCTTGCTGTACTGAACGATTTTACTGAACTATCTGGCCTCATGGTCAATCACAAAAAAACACCCTGGCCCCTTTAAATGTAGCCTGTACAAGAAATTGTCCAGCCAGAACTGAGATCTCTTGGGCCTCACAGGGCTTCTCCTACCTGAGGATATTCATCCCTACCAGATGGAAAGACTTGGAAGACGCCAACTTCTACCCCTTGCTTGCTTCTCTAACAATGGAGTTTGACAGGTGGCGGAAGCTACATCTCTCACTACAAGGGAAGGTTGAGGCTGTTCGTATATTTACACTCCCTAATGTCTCATATCTCTTCAATAACCTCCTCATTCGGCCTTCCCCTTGCTTCTTTAACTCCCTGAATAAATTGATCTCATCTCTCCTATGGGATGGTAAGCCTCCTAGGTGGGGAGAGCTAAACTTTGAGCGCATTGTTCCCTCGGGGGCCTGAGCATCCCCTGGTTTCAAAGTTATCAAGTGGCTTACCTTAACACCCATGCTACCAAATGGTTTGTCCCTTCTCCAGCCCCTCCCACCTGGGTCAAGTTAGAACAGAGCCTTCCCCCAAATACACTGCTCTGGTCTCTTCTCACCTATCCTGCCCTCTCGGTTAAAGAGGCTACCCTGGTTATGGTAGAAACCACTAAGGCATGGGTTAGGTGTGTGTCATTATTGGGCACTCCACCTAACTCCACGGGCCTCCCTGGGTACATGCCCCTCTCTTTCGCAATAAGCTGATTACAGTTGGCAATCACCCTATTCACTGGCCTGAATGGGAGTTCAAAGGCATGCAGCTGGTTGGAGACCTCCTTCTCCCCTGTACATCTACCCTGATGTCTTTTGACCAACTTAAAACCACATATCAGCTCTCCAATAAAGAGTTTTGGAGGTTTCTTCAAATACACAGTGCCACTCAGTCCTACAAAGCCCAAACTTCTTCTGACCCACATTGGCTCCAGATGCACTCTCTGCACAAAGTTGTCTCTCAGCCGGGCCTGGCAGGTGGACTGCATAGAACCATCCAGGATGCCCAGCCGGACCCTTCTATGGCGTGTAAGGCAAAATGGGAAAATGACCTGGCAGTGTTTCTCCCCCCTTCTACCTGGAGTCGATGCCTCAGACTAGCTTGCATTGCTTATCGTGCTGTTAAGAGTCAGACTATCCAACTAAAAATCCTACTACAATGGTATAGAACCCCCTCAGCTCTGCAAGCTATGGGGTTACTGCCCCACTCTCTGTGCTGGAGATGTCAGCAGCCCGAGGCTAATCTCCTCCATGTTCTCTAGTTGTGTCCCACACTTATAACCTTTTGGAGTGTGGTGCTGAAGGACTGCTCCAAGGTTGTTGCTTGACCTATTGCAGCCTCAAAGACACTGGTGTTGCTGGGTGACCCGACCTCTCTGGGTACACTAGCACCCCCCTTACAGAAATGGACCTTAGTGACTCTACTAGAAGCTAAGAGAGCCATTTTAATGTACTGGAGGAAACCACTGCTCACCCCCCGACCTTGTGGCACTCCGGTCTCACTCAGGCTGCTACCCTGGACAGACTCTCTCATTCACAGCTGGAACAGCTGGCTAAATACCAGGCCAAATGAGATACATACCTTCAATCGCACTTGAGCTCTAATAACCCTCCGCCTTCTGGCAGGTGTCAGCATGGCTCAGTTGGTAGCACATCCGCTTCTGGACCAGAAGGTCATGGGTTCTCGTCCCACACCGGGATTGGAATTGCACCTAAACATTGCTGGCATCCGAGTGAAGTATTGGGGGGTGCTGTACTGCTGGGGTGTGCCGTCCTTCGGATGAGATGTTAAACAGAGGTCCCTTCTACCCATCCTGGTGTTGTCCTGGTGAGTGTCCAGGTGGAAGTAAAAGAACCCAGGGCACTCTTGCAAAGAGAAGGGAACATTCCCGGTGTCCTGGCCAACATTACCCTTCCCATAAACTGGTTCATGCAATTATCCTGGCTGTGTGTGGGTGATGATGTGTGATATGGCTGCCACCACACATTCAGTCACTTCACTACCAGTCTAGCATTGCTTGTAAAATGCTTTGGGATACTGTGTATGAAAAGCGCTATATAAATGCTGATTCTTCTTCTCCCTAAAATCCCCTGTCAATAGCCCTTACTCTCCTGGTCCAGCTTCCCCAATTTCACGGCCCCTGTTAAGTTCTGGAGTATCCACAGCAGGCTTTAGTTTATGCAGGCTATGACTGTTTTGCTTTTATGATTGTATGTTGTAAAGTTTACATAGATATGCTAGACACTATTGCACAAGCTACATGGAGTGTCTCGATTGTTATCCTTCTCTTCAGGAGACTTTGGACACTTCTTTTGACCTATGAGATTATGTTTAGTGTGTTGTGCAGTCCCGGTGTTCCAGGATAGTTATGGTGGTTATGAGCATATCTGTACTAATTTTGACTCTATGTTTTGTCTTGTAGACTGAAGTATTTAAAAGAGAAATCAATAAAAGTTTGCTATGCTAAAAATTAAAAAAAAAACTGCTGTGGTGTTTCTGACACCAGGATGCCCACTCCCAGTATTGGATGCCCTTCCCTCACATATCCTACGACCTCAGGGTGCCCAATCCCCAGGTTGGCATTGATTCCCCCTTGATCCCCCCCTCAGTACTCTGGCACAGTGGGAGCCAACCCCAGTGTGCTGAAATCCATTGTTTCCCTATAAAAGATAAAACAGACCCACAACATCTTTTTTTTTTTAAACCTGAAAAAAAGAAAACAGTCCTTTGTCATTGCTGCCGGCCCCCATCCCCCAATCCGCACCCTCCCTCTGTGCACCCCACCTCCTTACACTCTCTCTCACCCATCCGTACCTCTGGAGGTCGGGAGCAGTGATTTTCAGTGGATCAGGAACACATCTGCCTCTTCAAAGGCCAACCACAAACTGAAGAAAATCAAGGTAAGCCCTATAATGGCAGTGAACAGAGGATTTTCAATTTAGGTTGATATCTCAGTCATTTTTGGAAGTTTTTGTCCCAAATTTTCAACGCGGGGTTCTTGGGTCCCCACCTCATGAACACAGTCACTGTCATTTAATTTCTCAGTCCCAAAAGGTGATTTCGCTGTCACTGCATGGAATCACCTTTGGAGACCAATTAATGAAACAACAGTGCCACTGTTCGTGAGGTGGGGTCCCAAAAAGCCCTTGTTACAAATTTGTTAAAAAAACTCCAAAAAATGACTATGTTACAAGTGTCCATTGTGCAGTTTCTACACATGCTCGTAACATCATCTGTTTTTAAGATTTTCACTCCACGTTTCCAACATTGCCATTTTTTCAAACCCCTTTATGAGCAGCAGAGCTGTCATTTTTCGTATCCTTCACAAAATGTGTTTTTGCACCTGTGGCACAGAATGGCGCGGTAGCTGTGTGAAATCAAATTTTGGGACAGATTAATGAAATTCCAGTGCCACTGTTCTTGAGGGGAGGTCCCAAAAAAGATGTGTTGAAAATTTGGTGAAAACATTCCAAAAAATTACTGCGTTACGAGTGTGCGTTGCGCAGTTTCTACGCACACTCATAACTTTGCCACTTTTTCATATTTTCACTCCAGATTTTCAACATTGCCATTTCTTCACACCTCCTCATGAATAGTACAGCTGTCATTTTTCACATCCTGCCCAAAATGTGTCTTCGCTCCTAAGCGCCAAATGGCACACTCGCTGTGCGAAATCACCTTTTGGGATTGAGTAACAAAATGATACTGCCACTGCTCATGAGGTGGGGTCCCAAAAAAAACATGTTGAAAATTTGGAGCAAAAATACCAACAAATGCCTGGGGCATTAGGGTTTCCAACTGTAATGTCCACCCTTAAAACGCAAGGCAGATGAATATACATAGAAAAATATGTGAGACGTGTACAACAGCAATACCAACAGCAACCTCTCTGCATTGACAACTGCTTGTTTTTATATTAGATTTTGTAAATGTTATCCTGTGTGTCAAGAAAGGGCTAAAGGCTTACTTGAGAGCCATAACGTACCTTCTATCGCTGATGTGTTTCTCCCCTTAATTGTGAATTTTCTGAAATGTTTGCTTTTGGCTTAGCAATATCTACTATTTGAAACCCTCCGAGTCGGTGTGCATATTGTATGGTCTGACAGGCCTATGATGTGTTTATCTAATGAATTCTGAATGTATGTAACCTTTTTGTAACTCACTACTGCCTCTGTATATACTGAATCTGAAATGTGTGTAACCCTCTGTAACCTACTGTTCTCTTGGTTTGAACAATGTCCTGGTATGTGTCTGCATAGTTAAACCAGGGTCACTCCTGAAAAAGGGTCTTTGGACCCACCTGGTCAACAAAATTAATTAAATAAACATAGTACAGTATGTAATAAACATAGTACAGTATATAATAAACACAGTACAGTATCTAATAAACGTAGCATAGGGTGTTGGAGGGCCTGAGGTCCATAAGGGTGGATAAGGTGCCTGGTCCAGACCGAGTGCATCCTAGAGTACTCAGAGAGTTGGCTGGGGTCTTGGTGGGACCACTGGCAGATTTGTTCAGCACTTCCCTGAATACTGGATGCATGCCCAGGGATTGGAGGATGGCATATGTGGTGCCAATCCATAAGAGTGGGCCTAGAGATGAACCTGTGAATTGCAGACCAGTGAGCCTTATAGCTATCATTGGGAAGCTAATGGAGACTATACTTAAGGAAAGGCTGGTGAGTTTCCTGGAGGAGAATGGCTTACATGTAGCCCAGGTGCCGTATGCCAGTGGGCTACTACCCCTGCTTGTTGGCCCTCTAACAGGTTAAGGGTCCTGGGTCCTGTTATGTGTTTTGGGGGTTCTATCCCAAAGATAATAAAAATAGTGCAGTGCCTCCACCCAGAGAGAATTAGAAGTGGTCAGGTGACTGGCTGGCACAGCCCCTTGGGATGCTTCACCTCCCCACCTCCCCTACCAACCACCCCACACACTGGAAGCCCAGCACTTCAATAACACCATAAACTGTGAACAGTAATGATTTGACAGACTCAGAGAATTCCTGCACACACAATTTCAAATGGTAAACCACAGTTTTTTTGGGGATAAGGACTAGGGAAGTGATACCGGGACAAAGGATAGCTGTGGATAGAAAAATGGTTAGTAGGAGCAAATGACAATAACCGTTTGAGCCCATAGGCCAAGTCCAGCCCCGGAGGCCTGCCCCTACTGGTACCAGTGTCTAACTGCAGGTGAAGGCCTGTTCGTTGCCGTGGGTTGGCCGGCACTTGGGGCCCTGATAAAGGATAAAATTATTTGAGGAAGCAATTAAATCCCTTTCACACTCCCTTGCTTGGTTTCAAGGAACCAGGTTCCAGGTACTCACGGTTCAATGGATCTGAACCTTGTAGACATCACAGTTGGAACAACCAGATCCTTTGAGTGTATCCTGGGTGCAGGTGCAGGCTGCATGACACTTCTTATCTACCATCCATCCAGAAATGGGAGAGAATGCCTGCAGGAAGTTAGCAGACTTCATTGTCGACCTGGTATTGGAGTTCCCCAGATGGATAATTCTGGGGGACTTCAATGCCGGGGTCGATGATGAACTCTCACATTTTGGACAAGACTTCCTCCTGCTGAAGAATTTGTTGGGCCTGATACAGGTGGTTGCCTCTGCTACCCATAATCTTGGACACTCATTGGACCTAGTCTTCCTTCTAGGGATGGAGATCTCCGACTTGGTGGTAGAGCCAGTCGGATGGTCGGACCATCACACTATAGGGTTCAGATTCAAAGCAACCCTAATAGATCTGCTCCTTTGGAAATGGTCCAGTACTGCCCCTTGAGGGGTTTGACCCCAGATGGTCTTATGGCAGTGCTGGACATTTCATGTCTGCCAAGTGTAAGCAGGGAACTGGGGGAGCTGGTACTAGCCTATAATAAGGCAGTGTCAGGTTCCCTTGATTCCCTGGCTTCTGTCCTTGTTTGACTCCTCACTCTTTGCCCAAAGTCCCCTTGGTTTGATGGGACTTTGAAGAAGTTGCAGCATAGGGGTTGAAGGTTGGAATGGTGCTGGCGGAACTCAGGCTTGGCTAGTGACAAACTTATGATTGATGGCCCACTTTAAGGGCTATCATCCTGCAATCTCTTGTAAGAAGGCAGAATTCCTGTCCAAAGAGATTGCAACAGCGAGGAATCAACCTGCTCAGCTCTTCCAAACTGTTGACAGACTGTGCAATCCAACCTGTCTTCAGTCACAAGGAAGATTTTCACAGGTTAAGTGTGAAGAGTTTGCTTGATTCTTTGCTGATAAAGTTGGTACTAACAGATCCAAGATCCATTCAGCACCCCCTGTGGAATGTGGCTGTGGTCGGCAGGAGGTCACTGGCCCAAGGTTTGCCTGGTCTGACATCAGCTGGCCAGCGATCGTGGACATTGTTTTGGTCACTCAGGGTATGCGCCCAACCAGTTGTAGCTTGGACCTGGCCCAATCCACCTCCTTTTGGGGTGTGTTGAGGTCATCGGCCCGGGCCTGGCTAGGATTCTCTGGAGTTCATTGGATTCAGGAATGTTTCCTGACCCCCTGAAGCAGGCAGTAGTAACTCCACTTGTGAAAAAAACCTCCCTCAACCCAGACTGCTTAACCAACTACAGACATGTCTCTAACCTGCCCTTTGTGGGCAAGGTTATTGAGAAGGTGGATGTGATGCAACTGGATGACCATTTAATTTCTCATGATGTCTACTATTCTCTCCAGTCCAGTTTCAGGAAGAGGCATAGTACCGAGACTGCTCTTGTCTGGGTACTTAATGTTCTCCTGCTAGCGAGAGATCAGAAGTGTCATTCCATCTTGGTGGTTCTTGATCTCTCTGCAGTGTTCGAAGCAGTGGACCATGGGGTGCTACTGGAAAGCCTGTGGATACTCTGTGGACTGACTGGTACCGTCCTCAGATGGTTTTAATCATTCCTCACATGCATGATGCAGAGAATGGTGTCAGGAATTTATTTCTAGTCCCCTCTCCCCCTGTCATGTGGGGTTCCCCAGGGTTCTTTGTTGTCCCCCATGTTGTACGCCGTGTATATGCTGCCACTGGGAGACATTATTAGGTGGTATGGGCTGAGTTTTCACTGCTATGCAGATGATACTCAGCTCTATATGTCATTTGTGCCCAGGCAGGATGATGCAGTCTTGGTTTTTAATAACTGCCTCAATGAGATTCAGGGCTAGATGAGTGCCAACTGGTTGAAGTTGAATTCGGGCAAAAATGAGGTGCTGGTTGTGGACCCTGGTCACCATGGTGTGGGCTTGCTGGCAGGTCTTTCCTTCAGGCTTTGGCTTGGAGGGGACCCGATGCTTACCTCAGATGGGGTGTGAAATCTGGGTGTAGTGTTGACAGCAGCCTGACTTTAAGATCTCAGGTGTCTGCTGTCATTAAATCCTCATTTTACCATCCAAGAAACATTGCCTAGATTAAGTGCCTGGTCCCCCCAATAATCTTCCAACATTGGTCCATGTCTTTGTGACCTCCCACCTTGACTACTTCATTACCCTCTACCTGCAGCTACTGGGGGTTGATATCTACCGACTGCAGCTGGTGCAGAACCCGGCAGCCAAGTTGTTGGCTGGTTTATTAAGATCTAGCCATGTCATGCCTGTGCTTTGTGAGCTGCACTGGCTGCCATATATTGGCGGATCACCTTTAAGGTCAGGATACTGACCTATGAAGCCCTACATGGGCAGGGACCGTGCTACCTGCAAGATCTTCTTGGCCCCTACTGCCCCTTCTGTTCACTCCGGTCTGCCAATGAGAGATTGCTAGAGATTCCCAGGGTCCATTTGAAAACCTCTGTTGCCCCTTCTTTTGTGTTTGCTGCACCGACCCTGTGGAATTCTCTGCCTCGTTGGATTCGAGAGTGCCCGACTATCAAGGGTTTTAAATCTGCCCTTAAAACTCATTTATTTGCCCTCACTTTTCCCAAGTGATTGACTTGACTTAAAGCTGTGATTTTAATGAAGCGTACTATTTCATTATTTTATATGTTTAATTGATTTATATATATATATATATATATGTTTGACGCTATGATCATGCTTTTGGAATAGCATTTTATAAATAAAGAATTGCTTGCTTGCTTTTGCAGAATTCAAACACTCCTGGGATGAATGCCTCCAGCTGTCCTGGATTGTGGAGCTCCATGTAGGAATGAACAGAGGGAATCTTGCTCGAGGATCTTGCAGTTTGTCCCCTTGATTGCACATCTGGGTATGCCAACCTTATGGCGACACCAACAGAGTGAAATACACACCTGGTGGCAAAATCAACACTTTGCCAACAGATCACTGTGTTGGTGTGCCCGAGACAGGGGCATGCTGTCTCCCGGTCCTGCACCCCCACCCCGAATCAACTCTGACTAGAGTTGAGAATCCTAAAGACGGGTTCAGGGGGTGAAGCCCCCATGATAAAAAAAACAGGACCAGGAGAGACAGAGGAATCACGTAGACCGAACTTGTGGTCAACATGATTCCTGTAGGCGAGATGCCGGTTGACATAAAGGATGTTGAACCGGCATGGTAGAGCAACAGGTCTGGCCACTTGTCACCTACAGCTGCTTCTGGCCTGTTGCAGAGCTCAGAGGTAGAACACACCAACCCCAGAAGGCCCAGACCCAGGAGTGGCTCCACAGCCCAGTTCCCCACAAGGATCACAGATGCCCTCACACCCCAGCATGCACTGGTGACCTCCTGAGATGATGAGCCTCTCTCGGAATGGGTTAGCTGATTCCCTCCCTAGCTCTGGGTGAGAACTCCCAAATGGTGGGGGTCCTCCTGCAGTCCCTGCACAGAGTTCAAAAACAATGGAAATCACAGGCAATAGCTCAAACAAAGTCAAGTGCCAGTTAGCAGTGGGTGCTAGCCCTACATCAAATGAAGTACATATGCAAACCACAGGGGAATCCAAATACAACAGACCCCTGCACACCAGTCCTCACTCTCTAGTTAGAAACTGTCCACAATCTTTTCTTCGGCTGCAGCTGGGACACAGTTCTCAGCCACTTCAACTAGTTCACCCAGGAAAAGTATAACACCCAGCTAGCACCCCGAAGTCCAGAGACGCTTTGCCTCCTCAAAACCATAACTGCAGTCCCAGACAGGTAAAATGAAACCTAAGCAGCAACTGTGGCACTCAAATAATCAGCCCCATCCTCTCAGCCCAATTCAGTCCACAAGTGCAGAGTTTCTGCAGCACTTGTCATGTTTGTTTAGTCATTATTTTGCAGTTACATGTTATAAATGTATAGGCAACAAGTTACCAACAGGACAGTCTTGTGAACTAGGCCATCTGGCCTAAAGATTTTCTTCCTGTATAAAAATAAAGTTTTTACTACTACTACTACTACTTAGCTTCTCAGCTTCTCCAGTATAAACAAACAGCTCACAGTACCCGGGGAATCAAGGTATCAGTTCAGTCTCTCTCTCTTTCTTTCCCCTGTTGATCCTTTCCTGAACACAGCAATCTCTACTAGAGACCTGGGAAAGGTCTCTCCAGTCCAGATCCACTCTCACAGGAGACCTCTGACTCATACAGAGCCTGTAAACAGACTGAAGAAATCCCAGAAAGGCCATTGAGTTTCACTGGAGAATCCAAGGTTCTGATTGGCTGATTAAGCCTAGCAATTGTCCATATCCATAGTGATCAATATTTTCTGATGGCTTATTGGAGCATGATTTAGGCACCTGAATTAGTCATACTTTTCCCAGGAATCCCTCTGTCACGGTTTTAGGTGCCTAGGCAGTGGATTGGTTGCTACACTGGGTTCAGAGTATCATCAGCATGGTGGCCACCCCATTAAGTTTATAGCAGTCCTTATGGCATGCCACAAATAAAGTCCTGGGGTAGTCCACAGAAACACTTTAGTTTCACAATAGCCCCCCCCCCCCAGGCAGGTAGCCTCAAATGTGCCCTCATAAATGAGCTTGTTCATTTTCATTTGGTTCCCTTACTTTCTCAGTCACTGCCACCAAAATACTGTCCCCCCAGGTGGTAGCACAGCACCTCATTAATATTCATGCAGGCTTTTTTTAATATTCATAAGCCCTGATTTCATGCCTGGTTTCAAACTTTAATGCTGGACATTAAGGAGGCTTCTCAGTCACCTCACTAAGGTCTCCAGTCCCCATGTAGCTCAAGAGGGCACCGGGATCACCGATACACGCTCCCATTTGACTCCAAACAGTGGTCAAAAAGATCAAAGGTGCTTCTTCATGCATGCGCGATTGCCTGCTTGCTTGAGAACAGCAGAGAGCAGCGATGAGTTGCAAATAAAGTCCTAAGTCCAAAATGGGCTGAAATAACAAAAGGTTGCTCCAGGGACTCAGGAAGGACTAGGGGCACCAAAAAGGGCTAGGCTGGGTGATAGCTACAATGGTGGAAAATTGGAGCAGAATTGGGAGAACGGGGAAACCGGAGCAATTTAAGGTAAGCCCCTGGGGAGGGTTACATGCAGGATGACAGGCAGCATGGGTTTGTGTCAGGGAGATCATGTCAGATCAACATTGTTGACTTTTCTGGGGGGGAGTGCAGGTGATAGAAGACAAGAAACACTCAGCACAGTGCAGGAAGGCAGCTGCAAAGACGAACAGAATGCTGGGATGCATCACCTGGGGAATCACCTGGTCATCAGGTAGGCAAGCAATGTAAGAAGGCAGTAAGGAGGGCTAGGGGGATACTGGGTTGCATAGGGAGAGGCATCACCAGTAGAAAACAGGAGGTAGTTATCCCTCTGTACAGACAGTTGGTGAGACCCCATCTGGAGTACTGTGTGCACTTCTGGAGACCCCATCTCCACAAGGACATAGACAGGATGGAAGCAGTCCAGAACAGGGCAACTAAAATGGTTCAGGATCTGCACCATAAGCTATACAAAGAGATACTAAAGGATCTTAATATGTAAACCCTCGAGGAAAGGAGGATGAGGGGGGACATGATAGAGACTTTCAAGTAGCTCAAGAGAATCAACAAATTTCAAGAGGGTAGTATATTTTAGAAAAAGAGATGTTCAAGAACAAGGGGCACAATTTGAAGATGGGGGGATGGCTCACGGGCAATGTGAGGAAGTATTTTTTCATGGAGAGGATGGTGGATGCATGGAATGGTCTTCCTGAGAAGGTCGTGGGGTCAAAAACAGTGGGGGAATTCAAGAATGCATGGGACAGTCATAAGGCAATTCTAGTGGGGGGTAGGAGAAAGTGGGCTGTTGGTTAACTAGGATCTGCAGTTTATCCAATAGATAGGGAAATGGTCAGACTGGGAGGGCCAAGCGGTCCTTATCTGCAATCAAAGTCTATGTTTCTATATGTTACCTCTAGGAGGGAGGAAGTCATTTTGCCCCTGTACAGGTCTCTTGTGAGGCCGCACTGGGAGTGCTGTGTGCAGTTTTGATGCCCCTGTTTGAAAAGGGACATCAGACTACTGGAGATGGTCCAAAGTAGGGTGAAGAAGATGCTCCTGGGGATGGGAACAAGACATATGAAGAGAAACTGAGGGAGCTCAACATGTACACACTAGAAGATAGAAGGGAGTGAGGTGATATGATTGAGACATTCAGGTACCTAAAAGGCATAAACAGAGCTAATACAGAGGGCTTGTTTGAGTTAAAAGGGGGGAGAGACACCAGGGGACATAGACTGAAATTGGGGGGAGGAAGGTTCAAGAGAGAGATGAGGAGGCACTATTTCACGGAGAGCATGGTGGCTTGTTGGAATGCACTGCCAGAAGGTGTGGTAGCACTGCAGACAGTGAGCAGCTTCAAGAGAGGGTGGGATAGGGTCAAAGGGAGGGTCAAAACTGTGGGGAAGGTGGGGGAAGAGAAGTCAGAAGTGGGGGACACTAAGTTAGAAGGGGTGCAAGGGTAGGAGGGTGCAGTTGCAGTTTAACAGACTACATGCTGCACACTCAAGCAGACTAGATAGACTGAATGACCTGTACCTGCTGGCAACTTCATATGTCCATATAGTATGGATGCCAGGCATGGCTTAAAATAGACCAGTGGTTCAGTTCACCTGTTTTGCTAGACAGATAATAAAAAAAAAAAACGTCATAGCAGCTGCTCGAAGGCTCAGCATCTCCACCTGGATATGAGTTGCCAGTAAACAAATTTGGAATACCAGTCATTATTGCTCACAATAACTGGCTAATAGGTAACAATTCACCTGAACAACAAGCATTTTGTCTGCACTTGCAGATCTCAGCATGGCTAATGATTGTGTGCATTGGCTTATACACATTCTGTTTGGTAATTGCTATGCCAGTAAATGTTAAGGCTCCCCATGAAGCAGTTTGTCTCCATTTTCCCCTTTGTCTTGTCTCCGATTAGGTGAAATGCCATCCCTTTTGTTTTATAGACCTACTTCTCACCAGCTCAAACAGACTGCACAGTTACATTTTCAAAGCCAAAAAATAAATTAATCATATTAATCTGCAATGAGGATTCATCATTCAGAAGTTGACCTTATGCCTATTGAAGTGATATTTCCAGCAGTAATTCAGGATTATTTTTTCAGACTATATTATTAATAGTAGAAACAACACAGTGCTAAGGAATGCACTGTATCTGTGCAACTGGCTGTGCAGGGAATCTAGTTTGAGGATCCTGAGACTCCGCTGGTCTGACGGCTGTGTGGATTCTAAAAGCACCTGTTGGTTCCTGTATTCTAAAGTTTCTACAAATATAAAAAATCTGTAAGTTGTTTAATCCAGAACCTGACTATTTGGTGAAACCTGGTGCACTGGATGTTGTTGCTGGACTAAATTCTCAGTTATTGTGCTTCCTCCTTCAGGGCCTAGAACTACTGCTGGTTAGAGTATTGCGCACTTCTGGTGAGAGATACTTGATGCAACATTAATTTTGTGCTACTGTTTGAATATTAAATTGTTTATAATCTGAAACTGGTGCAGGACTGTGGTAAGGTGTACCCTCCTGACTAGCAAGGCACTCAGTGACTGTGTCAGTAGAATTGTGGGACTGTAGTTGACTCTCAGTCCTAGTCCACTCACAGAATCTGCAGTCTACACTGATTTGTTTTCTTAGCTGTTTTCAGCTTCTTGTCTGGGGTTTTACATTGCTCCACTGTATAAACAGAGCATTATGTTGAATTTTAAAATGGTTATTGGTTCGCCAGTCGGTCGCCGAAACTGGAAGTAGGAAGTTCAGGCAACTTCTGGTGTGGCACTATTTTAGGTCCCTGCTAGCTAGTAGGGCGAAAAGCACAGGGACAGAGAGTGCACAGAGACCAGTTTATTTGTGCTGTGTCTCATGTCCGCCAGAGATGATCAGAGAATGCAGTAAATCTTGTCCATCATGAAGCTCAGGTATTTAACAAAGTGTGTTGGCATTACTGTGATTCAATGGGATATAAACAAGGGCATTGTCACCTTATCTACTGGGGAAGTAACTATGACCCGTATTCTGTGTCAGATCTTTTGCCTGGAATCAAGTAAAGGATTTGAGGGGCTTAAATGCATGCAATGCATTTGGAGAATGATACACTAAGAAACAAAATTAGTGACATGGGAAAACTATTAAAGAACTGTTAGTAGTAAATGATGATTTAAAGTGTCAAATAACTAAACTAAAATATTCTTCCACCCCAATGAGCAGTGCCCCAAATAGAATACACGAGGACTCCTTAAAAAGAGGAAGGGAATAGGATAGCGAAGGTAGTGTAGAGTAGAGTCCAGTGATCAATAAAAAGAAAAGTAAAAAGGGACGTAGAGCAAATGGACTTTAGTATTCCACTCCAAAATACTTTGCAGCCTCTAGAAAATCAGGAGGAACTGATCACTGTGATAGAAATACCAAGTAGTAACAGTACAAACAAGACTAAAAGTCATTCTACTCTCTCAAACAGAGTGCATACTAAGCGTAATGAACAAAAGAAAACTATGGTAATCTCTGCCCAAATTCACAGTGACCAAATTGGGCAAGATACTTTTTCCCTGATGCAAATAGCTATCACTTCCAGCACTAGCTCCTTGAAATCCCATAAGCCCAATATTGATAATGAGCAAACAAGGGATACATCGATCTCTGATCCAATAGATGAAGGCAATGATGAATTGGAGTCAATCGATATGGTGCAACCAGCAGAGGATATAGATGGCAATAATTAAAGCATAAATACTTGGCAAGTAATAGTACTGGGGAACTCGATCATTAAATACATTGATGGACAGATACGTAAGCAAGACAAACAAAACAGAACTTGCTCAAGTTTCAGGGGGACATGGATAAGAAAAGAGTGGTCACCAACATTATAAAAGATATAGGCAATAACCCCTTGGTGATAGTACAGTCTGGGACAAATGATGGTAATAAATTCACTGTAGAGGATATCAAGAGTAGCTATATATCATTGATAAACACCCTGAGGACCAATGACTGTGAAATCTGTCTATTTGAAATATTACCAGTACCATGAGCCACAATGGAAAAAAAAAAATAAAATCAAAAAACTAAACAAGTGGTTAAGGAGATGGATGCTGAAAAACAATATAACATGTATAACCCACTGGGAAAGGTTTAACAATGACTATAGTCTATTCAGTTTGGATGCATTACACAGTAATAACAAGCATTTGTCAATGCCGAATGTTTGCTTGCAGGCATTGGCAGTGGTAGTGTAGAAGTTACAGAGCTGCATAATAGGAATGGCAGTGGAGTATTGAACTGAAGCCAACCTCACCACCACCCTGCAGAGTGTGACAGGCATTGGGGTGTGCCTTTGGGTCATCAGGCATAACGGCCACGCCATTTCACCACACCCCACCCTGCAGACACTGACAAGTGTCACGGTGTGCCTTGGGGTCTTTGGCCCTTATGTGCACCCCATTCCATCAGGAAGTACGGTGAGATGGGTGCAGTGTAGGAGAATGGGGTGAACTATGGGGCCGAAGAGTCCAAGGCATACTCGATGCCTCTTACTGGCTGCAGGGTGAGAAATGGTATGAGCATTACAGGCAAGAATCCCAAGTCACATCCCTGACGTTTGTCATTCTCTACAGGGTAGGGCGTTATGGTTGGAAACCCTAATACCTCAGGCATTCGTTGGTATTTTCACTCCAAATGTTCAACATGTTTTTTTTTGTGACCCCACCTCATGAACAGTGGCAATATCAGTTTGTTAGCCGAAAGCTGCTTATGCACAGTGACTACGGCATTTAGCACCACAGGTGCAAAAACATTCCAAACAGGATGTAAAAAATGACAGCTGTACTGTTCATGGGGAGGTGTAAAAAATGGCAATGTTGCAAATCTGTAGTAAAAATATTAAAAAACTGGTGAAGGCACGAGTGTACATAGAAACTGTGCAACGCACACCCGTAATATAATTAGTTTAGGGATTTTTTACAGCAGATTGTCAACACAGGCATTTTGGGACCTCCGATCATGAACAGTGTCACTGTGATTTTCTTTATCTGTTCCGAACAATGATTTCCCACAGCGACCACGCATCTCTGCGCTGAAAGTGTGAAAACGCATTTCGGCCATGTTGTGAAAAATGACAGCTGTACTATTCATAAGGAACTGTGGAAAAATGCCACTGGTGAAAATCTAGACTGAAAATATTACAAAGTCATGAACTTACGAGGGTGCGTGGAAACTGCGCAATGCTCACTCGTAACACAGTCATTTTATGGACTTTTGTCACCAAATTTTCAACGTAGCCATTTTAAGACCTCTGCTCATGAACAGTGTAACTGTGATTTTCTTAATCTGTCCCAAACATTACTTTCGCTCACCGACTGCACCATTGAGCGCTACATGTGCGAAAACACATTTTGGGTGACATGTGAAAAATGGCAGCTGTACTGTTCATAAGGAAATGTAATAAAATGGCAATGTTGAAAATCTGGTGAAAATATTGAAAATTACCATGAAACTTACGGCGTGCGTAGGAACTGCGCAACGCATGCTCGTAAAAGTCATTTTTAGAAATTTTTTCACCAAATTTTCAACATAGCCATTTTAAGACCTCTGCTCATGAACAGTGTCACTGAGATTTTCTTAATTTGTCCCGTACATTGATTTCGCAACCGACTGCGCCATTGTGCGCTACATGGGCGGAAACACATTTTAGGCATGATGTGACAAATGACAGCTGTACTGCTCATAAGAAGGTGTGGTAAAATTGCAATGTTGAAAATCTGGAGTGAAAATATCGAAAATTCGCAAACTTACGAGCCTGCGTAGGAACTGCTCAACGCACGCTCATAACACAGTCATTTTTTGGAATTTTTCCACAAAATTTTCAAAATAGGCTTCTTGAGAGCCCACCTTATGAACACTGGCAGTGTCGTTTCGTTAATCATTCCGGAAAGGTGATTTTATGCAGTGGCTGCGAAATCACACTTCAGGCCTGAGTAACGCCATGACAGTGACAGCATTCATGAGAAGGGGTCCCAAAAACCCCATGTTGAAAATTCCAAAAAATGCCTGAGATATGCAATAAAGTTGAAAAAACCCTATCTATCCCATTATACAGCTTATCAGCATTTTCTCAGTTCACGGTCGGCTTTGAAGAGTGCAGACATGTTCCCGGTCCACTGATGATCGTCCCGCCGAGCTCCACAGGTAAGTATGGGGTGAGGGGGGGTGGGAGGCAGGGTGCACAGTGGGTGGAGTGCGGGTTGTGGGAGGGGCAAGGGAGAAGCGCCGAGGACAGTTTTTATTTACAGGTTGTTTTTGTTTTATAATGGTGGCCTGGGACGTTTGCCACGCTGGGGTGGGCTCGAGCATGGCACAAGGACGAGCTGGTTGGGAGTGTGGAGCCGATGGGGATTAGGCACCCCATTGGCATATCATCAGTTGCCACACTGGGTGGGCTCCAGCGTGGCCCCCTGTACCTGGGGGCGGAAGACAGTGGAGCCGAGGGGATTGGGCACCCCACGCTATACAATGAGGCTGCCATGTTGGGGTGGGCACTCAGCTGGCATGTGGAAGGCTTTGGGAGGGTGCAGCACAGCTGATGGGGGATTGGGCACCCCTGTCAGCTATACAGTGTGTGCGTGGGGGGGGGCAGCACGCAGTAAGCGTGCATGTGTTTGAGTGTGTGTGTGTGTGTGTGTGTGTGTGTGTGTGTGTAGGGAAGCTGCGCATGAGCAGGCGATATCTGATTGCTGCTCACTGAAGCGTAGCTCCCCCTTTCAACTGTATGCCACTGCATTTTGGAGCTGTCATAGACAGCTCCAGCATGCATTAGAAGACTGGGGCCGCGCCTGCCAACACACTGACTGAATTGGAAGAGGGGGTGACTCACCTCCGAAAACTCGGATGATGGCACTATGTTTCTTGCACATGCGTGCAAGCAAACATAAAGAAGGAAGCCATGTGCTAGGAAAAAACATAACAGCTGTCATTGATCAGCATTTAAACTAAATACTAAGGGGCAAACAGGGTGGGTTCCAGTTGATCCTCCACCTACTGGTAATAGCTCCACAATCCTTATGGATAATGCAAGAAGCCTAAATGTCACTAAACTAAGTGAACTTGCTGGAAAAATGGAACAAACACATGTTGATATAGCAGCCATCACAGAAATGTGGTGGGATGAGGTGTCAACATGGCAAAATGCATTACCAGGATACAATCTGCTTTACAAAAATAGGGACTCTAGGAAAGGTGGAGGTGTATGTATATACACCAAAAACACAATAATGATCTATGAATTTCCCATCCAGTTAGATGATGGCCCTATGACAGAAGGTTGCCGCATGCAAATTGAACAACTAAACAGGAAAAAACTAATAATAGAAAATTTCTATAGACCTCCCACTGCTGATTCATCCTATGAAACTTTACTGATTAAAACAATTACTGACCTTACAAATAGATCGGATGTTATACTTATGGGTGATCTGAACTTGCCAGGGATTGATTGACAGAATTTAACTGCTACCATTCAATCTGAACACAGATACCTAGAGGCATTTTTAACCTTGGGGCTAGAGCAATCGGTCACTGAGTCAACAAGGGATAAGAACATCCTGGACCTTGTCTTAACTAATCCACCGGTTAATATAACTAACATAGAGATAGCTGAACCTATAGGTACACGTGATCATAACTGTTATTTTCTCTGTTAATAAGCACAGTATCAATATTAAACAAAATACATGTAAACTTAACTATATGAAGGGGACTATATTAAAATTAATAAAGCTTTACACAACTATAACTGGGAAGCTCTATTTTCAGGTCTTCAAACCAATGACTGTTGGATGCTATTAAAGGATATTTTATATGAGCTGGAAGAATTATACATTCCCATTAAAAAAAATAAAAAAAATATTGTAAAGGGAAAATACCAATATGGTTAACACCAAATATTTTGAAACAAATAAACAAAAAAGAAAGGGCTTTTAAAAAACCTAAACATTCCCAAACTGAAGAGAATAAAACTAAATAAACAAATGAAGTTAAAATAACGAAAGGGATTATAAACAAGCATTTTTCAATGCCGAATGTTGATTGCGTTGGTCTGTTGAGCTCGCTCAGTGGCCCTCTGTCACTGGCTCAGTCTGTTTGACCCGGTGCTGCAGGCTGCTCTTTTGTAGTGGGCTGCTGCCTGCTTTGGCACCTTGTTCTGCTAAGGAAGAAATACACAGCTGTCCCGACAGAGCTCCGTTGAGGTCGCTCACTCCACCTGTCTCACTCACTTATTCTGGTTCTCCTGGTGCTGCAGTCTGCCCTTTTGTACTGGGCTTCTGCCTCTGTTGGCACCTTTTTCTGCCCACAAAGAAATGTGCAGCAGTCTCGACAAAGCTCCGTTGAGCTCGCTCACTTCCTTTCTCTCACTCGCTCATTCTGTTCTGCCGGTGCTGCAGGCTGCCCTTTTCTACTTGGCTCCTGCCTGTGTTGCTGCCTTCTTATACCCACAAAGAAATTTGCAGCAGTTACAATACAGCTCTGTTGAGCTCACTCACTCGCTCATTCTGGTTTTCCTGCCACTGCAGGCTGCCCTTTTGTACTGGGCCCCTGCATGCATTGCTGCCTTTTTCTGCCCACAAACAAATCTGCAGCAGTCCCAACAAAGCCCCGCTGAGCTCACTGACCCCTCCCCCCTCACTTGCTCATTCTGTGTCTCCTGGTGCTGCAGGCTGCCCCTTTGTACTGGGCTCCTGCCTGCATTGGTGGCTTTTTCTGGCCAGAAAGAAATCTGAAGCAGTCCCAACACAGCTCCACTGAGCTCGCCACTCTCCTCTGTCACCTCGCATTCCGCTTCTGCCAGCGCCGCAAGCTGGCCATTTGTGCTGGGCCCCTGCCTGTGTTGCTGCATTTTCTGCCCACAAAGAAATCTGCAGCAGTCACAGTAAAGCTCCATTGAGCTTGCTCACTACCGCTCTGTCACTCGCTCATTTTGTTTCTCTTGGCGCCACAGACTGCACTTTTGTATAGGGCTCCTGGCTGTGTTGGCACCTTTGTTTGTCCACAAAGAAATCCACAGCTGTCCTGACAGAGCTCCGTTGAGGTCGCACAGCCTCCCTCTCTCATCGCTCATTCTGTTTGTCCTGGCACTGCAAGCTGCCTTTGTACGAGGCTCCTGCCTGCATTGGCGCCTCTTTTCTGCCCACAAAGAAATCCCAGCAGTCCTGATAGAGCCTCGTGAGCTCACTAAGTCCCCTTGTCTCACTCTCGCTCATACTGTTTCTCCCACCACTGCAGGCTGGCCTTTGTACAGGGCCCCTGCCTGTATTGATGCCTTTTTCTGCCCACAAAGAAATCTGCAGCAGTCCTGACAGCGCTTCGGTGACTTCGCTCACTCCTCCTCCCTCACTCGCTCTCTCGTTCTGTTTCTCCCAGTGCTGCAGGCTGCCCTTTTGTATTGGGCTCTTGTGTTGAGGCCTTTGTCTGCCCACAAACAAATCTGCAGCAGTCCTGACAGAGCTCAGTTGAGCTCAGTCACTCCCCCCTCTCACTCTTATTCCTTCCCAAATACTGATTTCCCAGATTAACCGTGCTATTGTCCAGCAGGTGTGCAAAAACATATTTTAGCCAGGATGTGAAAAATGACAGCTGTAGTGTTCATAAGGAGTTGCGGAAAAATGCCACTGTTGAAAATGTGGCTTGACAGTATTACAAATTTGTGAAATTACAAGGGTGCTTGGAAACAGTTCAACGCACGCTTGTAACACAGTCATGTTATGGAGTTTCATCACCAAATTTTCAACATAGGGATTTTAGGACCTCTGCTCATGAACAGTGCCACTGTCATTTTCGTAATCTGTCCCGAACACTGACTTCCCACAGTGACCATGTTATTCTGCACTGGAACTATGAAAACACATTTAGGTCAGGATGTGAAAAATGACAGCTGTACTGCTTATAAGGAGGTGTGAAAAAATGGCACTGTTGAAAATCTGGTATGGCAATATTACAAATCCGCGAAGTTACAAGGCTACGTGGAAAGTGCGCAACGCACACTTGTAACACAGTCAATTGATGGGCTATCATCACCAAATTTTCAACATAGGCATTTTAGGACCTCTGCTCATGAACAGTATCATTGTCATTTTCTTAATCTGTCCCAGACAGTGATTTCCCACAGCGATCGCTCTATTCTGTGTCAGAAGTGCAAAAACACATTTCGGCCAAAATCAGAAAAATGACAGCTGCACTCTTCATAAGTAGGCGTGGGAAAATGGCAATGTTGAAAATCTGGAGTGAAAATATTATAAATTCATGAAGTTACGAGCGTGCGTGCCAACTGCGCAACGTACGCTCATAACACAGTAATTTTATGGAGTATCATTACCAAATTTTAAACATATTCATTTTAGGACCTCTACTCATGAACAGTGTCACTGTCATTTTCTTAATCTGTCCTGAATATTGATTTCCCACAGCGACCATGCCATTCTGCGCCAGAACTGCGAAAACACATTTCGGCCAGGATGTGAACAATGACAGCTATGCTGCTCACAAGGAGGTGTGACAAAATGGCAATGTTGAAAATCTGGCATGAAAATATTGTAAATTCGCAAAGTTAAGAGCGTACGTAGCAACTGCACAGAGCACGCTCGTAAAACAGTCATTTTTTGGATTTTTCCCACCAAATTTGCAACATAGGCTTTTTGAGAGCCCACCTCATGAACACTGGCACTGTCATTTCATTAATCTGCCCCTGATTCTGCACAGTGACCACGAAATCACCTTTCGGCGCCAATTAACACCCATGACAGTTCAAGCATTCAAGAGGAGGAGTCCCAAAAACCCCATGTTGAAAATTTGGTGAAAAAATTCCCAAAAATGCCTGAGATATGTACTAAAGTTGAAAAACCCTATTTATTACATTATACAGCTTACTGGCATTTTCTCAGTTCGCGGTCGGCTTTGAAGAGTGCAGAGCGTGTTCTCGGTCCAGCGAAGATCATCGCGCCGAGTTCTGGAGAAATAGTAACATGGGGTATTGGGGGGGTGGGGAGGCAAGAGTGTGCAGTGGGTGGTGCGGGTTGTGGGGGCAGGGAGACTACAAGGGACCGTTTCCTTTTTTACAGGTTTAAACAAAAATAAGACATTGGGGGACCGTTTTCCAATTTAACAGGTGCTTTGGCATGCTGGGGTGGGCTCCCAGCATGCCATCTGTGTGGGTGGGTTAGCTGATGGGGGATTGGGCACTCCCGCTGGCAAACAAGGCAAGGGGAAGGGGAGCTGCAGAAGCTGAGGGGGATTTGGCACCCCTTGGCTACAGCAACAGAGGGGAGTATCATTTGTTGTGGGATTGGAGCACCCATCGGCAGGAACAACAGGAGGATAATCATTATGCCGATGGGGAGTTGGGCACCTGTCTGCAGGAACAAAGGGGGATAATCATTATGCCGACAGGGATTAGGCACCCGTCGGCAGGAACAATGGGGGGGTTACAGAATGCTGACAGGGAGTGGGCTCCCCCTTCGGCAAGTAAACACAGTGGGGGGGAGGGGATTATATTGATTATGAACACGGCAGCAACCTGCCGCCATGTTCACAAAAAATATCAGGGATCCCACATCCCACCCAGCAATGACGGGTCGCTCCCTCATTGCAGCGGATGGCTGACACTGCAATGATGAGGCAGCCCCTGATTGCAGCGGCTGATTTTTTAGAAAGTTGTGGCACGCTGGCTGAACTAATATCAGCAGCAGTGTGCCATGGTATTGGGGGATGGGGGACAAGCCTTTGCCGCTGTGGGGGCATTGGGTGCAACAGTGCCACGCCTCCACAACCTGCTTGTGGAGAAAGCTGATGCAACATGTTTCTTGCGTATGCGCGCAATCAACATAAAAAAGAAAGAAAACAAATTGAATATAAATTATCAACATCTAAAGATAACACTAGGGCATTTTATGCATACATCAATTCTAACAAGAAAAGTGAGTTTTTGATTGCATCAATTGTCAGGAATGGAGTGGAAACTGGTAATAGACTTGAAATAGGTAGTGCATTTAATGACTATTTGGGGTCAGTTTTTATAAAAAAAGATAAAAATAAGATAAAATATCCTTACAGTAGTACTTATGAGGATATAACAGTAGATGAGATAAAAACTGTGGTTCTTGCTCTCAGGAATAACTCAGCACCTGGCCCTGATAACTTGAATACATACTTCATTAAGCATACCTTGGATGAGTTAGTGTGTCCTCTGAGTATCATTTTTAATAAATCTTATATGGAAAGTGAGGTCCTTGATGATTGGCGCACAGCAACAGTAATATCAATACATGAGAAAGGGAATAAAAATAAAACTGATAACTATCACCCCATCAGCCTTACAGCAGCCATGTGTAAGATTACGGAAAAGATAGTGAAACAAAAAATAGAACATGAACTGGAAATGAAAGGACTTATTGATAATATACAACATGGTTTCTGAAAGGGCAGATCACGCACTACTAATTTAGTTGCATTTTATGAGAACATTAGTAACAGTAGTGATAAAAATTGCCCAGCGGATATCATCTATCTGGACTTCAAATAAGAGTTTGATAAGGTTTCTCAAAACTTACTAATCAATAAAATGTTACATTTAGAATTAAAACAGTTATACAGTTAAGTGGGTTGAAGGATGGTTAAAAGACAGATCCCAAAATGTTAGGATAGTTGATACAATCTCAAGCAGTATAAAAGTCACTGGTGGTGTACCACAAGGTTTTGTATTAGGACCAACATTATTTGGAATCTTTATTCGAGATTTGTATCAAGTTGTAAACAGTCAGTTAAATAAATTTGCTGATGACACTAAAATATCATCTGAAGTAGATACAGAAGAAAAAATCTGAAAGTTTGAACATAACCTTAAGAAAATCAAATTCTGGGCACATAAGAATTAAATTACTTTTAATATAGATAAGTGTACAGTTATACTTCTGGGGACAAAAAAAAAACAACAAATACCAACTATTCATTATATTACTCTATTATTAAAACAGCAAACTCTGAAAAAGATTTGGGAGTTATTGCAAATAACCATTTTACATGGAGTAATCAGTGTAGTAAAGTAGCCCAGGTGGGTAACCGTATTTTATCTGCTATCAAAAGATCATTCATAACTCGAAATGAACAATGTATCATCCAACTGTACAAATCTTTTATCAGATTTCACACTGATTATGCACTCTCTTTTTGGGCCCCCCATCTGGAAAAAGATAAGAGAATGATAGAAAGTATGCAGAGAAGGGCAACAAAACTAATACCAAGAGTTAGAAATCTATCATATCATGAAAGGTTGACTTCCTTGGGACCGTATGATTTACAGTTAAGGAGAGAACGAGGGGATCTATTATTGTTATTTAATATTTTAAATGATAGCGTGTTAATGAAAAACTGTAACTTGAAATTTGCAGATAAACCAAATAGCTTAAGGTGTATTAATAAGCAAATTCAAACGCAGAGAGTATTTACAAATAAGCGAAAATACTTCTTTACTGTTAGGACAATTAAACTATGGAACTCTCTTCCTCAACATATTGTGGAATTGACATCCTTTCAGGAGTTTAAAAATGAACTTGACAGACTCCTCCTGGGGAAAAATATCTAAATCACCCCACATATGTGGGGAAGGTGGTGTCGATGGGCCCAGTGCCTACTTCTACTTTTGCCATTCCGAGTAACACCGAGAGTAGACATAGGGGTAGCAGCACAGTATTTTGGTGCATTGGCACTTAGCAGAGCTGTGTGAAGGAAATACATCAACCAATGCTGCACCTGGCCTATGAATAAACAAAGGCTTTTTGTTTCCAGTGCCCAACATCTCTCATTTTTAGCAACACAGGTTCCAGCACTGAAATTACAGTACCAACAACAAGGACTTAAAAGGTATTTATCCTCCATCTCATGGTAAATACAGTCTTTGAGTTTAATGTATACAGTGCACAACCACAATCCATTGAGATTAATAGGTGAATCTGCCAGAACACAGCTAGACGCCCCTTTCACACCATTTACACTGCTTGTCCTCTGATCAACGTCATTCACATTTTGCCTATATTCAAACTCTTGCAAACTCATGTACTAAGCCTGTAAGCATGTGCAAATGTGTATGCAACATCACAGAGGTACTGTATATTGGTTGAGACAGTCTAATAGGGTCCCAAGTAGAGACAGTGCCAAATGTTATTTTACGGGCCAGATTAGTGTGAAATTGGCAATTTTGCCATGAGAAATATTTCTCAGAATTTGGCTGTTCCACAAAATATTATGCGGGATGTGAAATTGCAAAATTTCACCCAAAATAGTGAAATTTTGCCCACGAGTGGCAATTTTCACCATTTCATGGGTGAAATGTTGCTCTTGAAGGGCAAAATTTTGCACTTTGCAGGTGAAATTCTGCATTTTGCATCCGAGGAACATTTTGCGAAGCAGCCAACATTTGCAAAATATTTGGCAATGTGAAATTCGACAATTTTGCACAGCACTATTTCCAAACACTACCCAGTTTCTAATATAGCCCCTGTGAGTGCAGTTCTACAATGCTGAGTCAACAACTAACTCATTGTCCATTATCACAGCTCCAGGCTCCCTGCTGACTGTGAGTTGCGGTCAGCAGGGAGCCGGACACAGCAGGGACAGTTTTTTTCTCCAGGTCAGAGTTGGTTCAGGAAGGGGATGCAAGATGGGGGAAGAGTGTTGCTGGGTCCTGAGTGCATCCCCTACAGTGCCTTGGTGCTGTTGTCATCAGCAACATATGTCACTGTAGGGGTTTCACTGTGAGAAGTGTATACCTGTGAGAGCAACACAAGGCTCTTACTGTACTTTTGTGGAAGGGTCTTGTTTGTGCCCTGTAAGCATAAAACACAGATGTGACCACAAGGCAAAGCACCCTTTTACTCTGAGTAAGCTGGGTAGTTTGCAAACCCATAGGTGCTTCAGGGCTGCACTGCAATACTGATGCATCCAATGCCAGAAACCCTACTCAACATGCAATGTCCTAACGCTTTCCTATCACCTCATTACTGGCCATCTACATGTCATTATCAAGTAAGGCTTGGAAAAATGTATCTTCTGCCATCAGAATTCTAGCAAAATTATGAGTCTGCTTCTATGAAATTTCACAAGGTCACCAAGAAAATGTTGCAAAATTCTGCCAAAATTGTAAATTCAAAACAAAAAAGGCCACGCTTTATGCCAAAAAAGAAACCGGCTGCCAAACATATATTGTTTAAATATTTAAAAGCATCTTTAATAAATCTTCGCATATAAAAAAAAAAAAGGTACACAACTCCCAAGGGTAAAAACTCCAAAGAGCACCTGACGATTGTTTTGCTCCTTTGCAGGTGCTTTTTCAACTTGAAATTAGGCATGCGTGCATTTAGTGCCCACTTCTCTGCATCCTGTAGATTTGGTTACAGCTGGTTTAGCATTTCAAAAGTTCAGGATGGTTGAAAATAAATAATAACTGGGTTTTAGGATCTTTTTTGTTTGCTCACTGATACCAAAATAAAAGCTGTGAACTGAAACCTAAAACTATCAGGATCATGAGAGTTTCGCCTAAGGATGATTCACTAATAGGTGGTTTTACTGAAAAATATGTTAATTTTAGGTTATTAAGAAAATAAAATGACATTTTGTACATGCAGAGTTCAACCTTTTATGAATTTTTCATACCTGGGTTCTTGTGAAACTAGTGCAGGTCAATTTCATGAGTAGGCTACCAATCTCATAGAATAGGACCTCTGTTTTTGTGAGCTTTAGGGGTCACAAAAGCAGTTCAAAAACAAGGAAATGTGTATGAAGCAGGGGTGATCATAATCCAGGTTACAGAATCGGATTACTCCAATTCTGAACTCTGTTAGGAATTAAGATTTGTTCGAATTAAAGACCAGAAATCCTAATTCCTACAAACAGGTCAGATTCGCAAAGCAACTTATGTTACTGTTTTTTCCAAATGCATCTTTTAAAACTTGGCTGTGCTGTTTTGTTATGAAAAGGCAATGCTCTATGATAACTCTTTCTTGCTTTATATCATGAAAAGATGTTGCTCTCAGAACTACTGTATAGCAGGTTATATTAGCAATCTGCTAGTTTTCACTGTATTCACTATTCAAACTTTTCTATGAAAATTAATGGATCTTGAAAATCATTTGCTATTATGCTGACATGGTAACAGGAAAAAATTGAAACAGATTCTCGATGTTATGTGCTCAGTAACCTTTATTACATCATTGTTAAAATAAAGAAAATGCTGTAATCTAAAATCAGATCATGTCAGTGTCACTGTCTGCAGTTACAAGCATTGTGCCCTGTTACCACTGCCCCGTCCCATTCTGACTTCCATGATGTCAGTGTCCTATCACAGCACATCACTGGCCTTGCGGTTGAGAGCTTGTGGTGCAGCCATACACCTCTCTTCCTTCCTAGCAAAATCCTGCAACAAAAGAGTTGAAATTAATTACAAGGAATCTAATAGAAATGACATTTTTTACGGTACATACTTTATTCTTACCATGCAGAGACAGTTTTTTTGAGCCTTACAGATGCCAGCATCCTGAAAGTTTTATATAACGTCCTCTTGATGTTTATTCTTCAGCAATTTTGCCTTTACAATTTAAATACAGGTCAGCTAGAAAACATTGCACCAGGCTCATCCGATCTGCCAAAGCCCACACACTACAAGGATCTTCTCACCAAGAACTGGGGCTTTAGTAAGGACTTCTGGAACTCCATGAAATCTCTTATGGGCAGAGCCCCCAGAGCCCCACCAGACCTGATCATGACCTCTACAGAGATGATACAGGAACCCATTGACATAGCTAACAAGTTCAACGCTGCCTTTACAGATCTCTCAGGTGTGCTCCAGGCCAGTTACCTAAACCCGATTACCGAGGCCCTCTCCAATCAAGCCTCCTCCTCAACACCAAGAACTGAGTCACCGCTGTTCTACTTCAAACAAGTCACCAGGTCTGAGACCATCAAATACATCAAGTGAGTCTTTGGAAAGAAGAGGATGGGGAGTGATCAAGTTGATATGAAGCTGGTAGTCCTTGTCCTAAATGAGCTTGCTGACCCACTCACTAAGATTTTTAATGCCTCACTCAGGTCAGGTGTGTTCCCTGACACCTGGAAGATGGCCTTGGTCACACTTGTTTTCAAATCTGGAGACAGAATCAATACCACCAACTACAGGCCAATATCTATCTTCCACCCCCTGCAAAGCACTAGAGGGGGTGGTCTCTGGCCAATTCACAGAGTTCCTTGAGAAGCACAACCTAATGTGCCCCCAACAGCACAGCTTCTGAAAACACCACTCCACCCTAACAGCCCTAGTTGAAAACATTTCCCAACTATATGGCACATTACACAAAGAGATGGCAGTGGGGTCAATTTTCATAGACCTCACAAAGGCTTTCGACTCAGTTAACCACCATCTCATTCTTAACAGCCTGATCTCAACAGGTCCATCCCCAGACACAGTGGCATGGTTCAGCAGTTACCTTGCCCACTGGTCTCAGCGCATCAGAACTGGTGACTCACTCTCCGCTCCCAGGGAGATAAGCATTGGAGTCTCCCAAGGATCAATCCTAGGGCCACTCCTCTTCAGTCTATACATCAACACCTTACCCATAGCCTGCACAGCACACATCATACTTTACGAAGATGATGCTGTAATTTATACCCCCAGCAATGATCAGGATACCATCACCTCACTACTCCAAGGCAGCTTCCAAAAGCTTGAATCCTGGTTCTGTGATAAAAAAACAGTTTTCTCAACCACAAAAAAAATAAGAGCATGTTTTTCACTGTCCCACAGGAAAAAAAAGAAGTTCCACCCCATGGTTATACAGAACCTTAATGGTGAAGCTTTAGAGCAAGTCTACTCCTTTAAATATCTGGGAGTTCTTATTGATGACACTCTCAACTTCTCCAGTCACATAGACCATGTGGTCGAGACCACCAATATGAAACTGGGGCTGCTATACCACCACAGGCACTCCGTGATATCTGACTCATTAAAACATGCCATGAGCAGCTTGGTCATTGCATCAGTTGACTATGGCCTACCAATATACTGGGTAGGCACTGACACTGCACTTAACAGAATAAAAACCTTACTAAACAAGGCCTGCTGGCTGACCCTAGGTGCCAAGTCTTCTACCAACACCTGTGTCCTATACTCCGAAACAGGATGGCTTCCTCTCCATCTCAGAGCTCACTACCAGCCCTGCCTGATTGTCAAAAAGGCCCAACTAGGTATTGTGCCGTCATCTCTATGTGAACTATTTCAGTGGGCTTTACTAGCCAAACCTACCACGAGTACAGAGAGAGGTGGGTTTCTGGTGTCATTTAAATGCACCACTCTGGCTCAGAAATCCATCTCATACCAAGGGCCTAAATGGTACAATGGGCTACCGGAATCCCTCATGGAAAGCAGTAAAATTTGCCTCTTCAAAACAGGACTCAGGACTCTCCTGCATCATGAAATGGCATGTGTGTGCTTCAACTAGCCTATAGCAGGGTGCTGTAGACTGAATCTCACCCACCCCCTCATGACCCCCACCTCACCCCACCCCTGTAGATATCTCCTCACCTGCTCCCCTGTCTCCCCACGCTTGTCCACCCTCACCAGCCTCTCACTAAGCTCCCAGTTACTCACCTCCCAGCAGCCCATCCCTCCCTCCACCCTCCCACCCCTTTCTCCAGATTTCCATCCTCACTGGCCTCCCACTAAGCTCCCAACTTCCCACCCCCAGCAGCTCCTCCCTCCACCCCACCCTTTCTTCCGATACCGCCACCCTGAAGCTGCACCTCCCCAGCCATCACCCTCCCTCAATCGGCAAAGTGGACCTCAGGCTGCCCCCCATCCCTACCCCTCTGTATAAACTGGTCCCCTACCTGCGCTGACAGCACTCCCAGGGGCTAAGGCAACTTTCCTCCTGCCAACATTAAGCACTTCCTTTGAAACTGTATTTTGTATGAGTTGTACAGTGTCATGGATACTTTTAGCTGTAACCTCACTGAAACAAACTGACCACTGTAACCAATTTCTTACTGTACTTACTGTCTGTAATCTGTATGTTTCACACAACTGTTTTGTTTTATGTATGTCCTGGAACCTTTGTAAATGAGTCCAAGGACTCAAAGGTATTAATCCCAAACTGCAATAAATAAATAAAAAAATAAAAATACATCTTAAAAAAACTTAAAAACAATTATAAAATCTTAAAAAAAAACATATTGCACAATGTAATGACATTCCAGCTTTAGACATACAACAGATACAATGGATAGATAAGCAGTAATCATTTATATTGAATTTGTCAGAACTTCCTTGTTCATTATTTCTTATTACAATTTGCATGAGTTCATAAACCTCAGTAAGTCTTTCTGGACTGATTAATCTTTCAAATTGAACAATGTTATCAAAAGTTGTTCAGGCTGCATGCTCATTTTCCCCAAGATTGGTCCAATCACTACACCGTGAGGTTCAATTTTTCTGCTCCCCTGTGTAGGTCTGCCCCTGTGGAGATGGTCAGATTCCGCCCTTTGCAGGACATGGTCACTGAAGACCTGGTGGTGGTGATTGACCTCTTGGAGTTTGGCGAGGCCAGCGCAGGTCCAGAGCCATTAGTTTTTGCATATAATAAGGCTATTTCTTCAGCTCTTGACCTGATTGCTCCTGCCTGTGTTTGCCCCCTTCTGCTTCGCCCTCGGACACCTTGGTTTGATGGGTCTCTGAGGGAGTTGCGGAGGTTGGGACGTAGGTTAGAATGTCGATGGCGGAAATCCACCTCGAATGCTGACCATCTTATTTTGTTAGAGCATTACCAATTCTACCAATCAGCAATTTCCCATAAGAAGGCAGAATTCCTGTCCAGGGAAATCGCTGTTGCTCAGAATCGACTGGATCAGCTCTTCTGAACCGAGGACGGGCTATGCAACCCAGCCTGTCTGCAGTTCCGTCAAGATTTTTCACAAATGAAGTGTGATGAGATCGCGCAATTCTTTGTGAATAAGGTGGTCGAAATCAGGCAGGAGATCCATCTGACTCATTCTATGGGGGATGTTTTGGTCGGTGCTCGGTCACTATGCCCTGTGTTTCCTGGAGTACCTTCGACCTGCCGGAGTTCGTTGATATTGTGAGGATTGTCCAGGGGATGCACCCCCCTTGCTGTGGTTTAGACCCGGGCCCTACTTCCCTGATTTTGGTTGTAGTGACATCATTGGCCCAGTGTTAGCTCAGACTATCCGGTGCTCCTTGGAATCGGGTAAGTTTCCAAGCTCCCTGAAGGAGTTGGTGGTGACACCTCTTCTGAAGAAAGCTTCTTTGAACCAGGATACACTAGTGAACTACATACCTATCTCAAACCTTCCTTTTGTGGAAAAGGTTATCGAGAAAGTTGTGGCAACTCAACTGGAGAATCATTTAACCATCCATAATATATACAAACCTCTCCAATTGGGTTTTCGTAAGATGCACAGTACTGAGACTGCTCTGGTTCTGGTGCTCAATGATCTCCTGATGGGGAGAGATCAGAGAAACTATTCCATCCTGGTACTCTTTGATCTCTCTCTCTTCAGCCTTTGACACTGTGGACCATGGGGTCCTGCTCGAGTGCCTGGGGTCCATCTGTGGGCTGACTGGTACAGTGCTCAGATGGTTTTCATCTATCCTCACTGATAGAACTCAAAGAGAGTTGTCTCGGGAATTTTTTCTTCCAAGTCTTTCTCTCTGCCTTGTGGGGTGCCCCAGGGCTTGGTGCTGTCCCCCATGTTGTTTGCAATGTATATGCTGCCCTTCAGAGACATTGTTAGATGGTATGGGCTGAGGTTTCACTGCTAAGCTGATGATACACAGCTCTACCTGTCTTTTGCCCCCGACCAGGTTAGTGCTCTCTCTGTATTTAACAGCTGCCTCATTGAAATCCAAGACTGGATGAATTCCAGTGGGTTAAAGTTGAACGCAGGAAAAACAGAGGTTTTAGTGGTGGACACGGGTCACAGGACAGAGGGGTTGAGGACTGATCTGCACTCTGGCTTATTTTTTGGGGGGGCTCGGATCCTTACCTCTGAACGGGTGCGTGATCTGGGAGTGATACTTGATGATGGGCTTACCCGTCATCATCAGGTGTCAGAGGTCATCAAGTTAGCCTTTTACCACCTTAGGAACATTGCCAGGATCAAGTACCTTTTTCCATCCAGTGATTTGCCCGTTTTGGTCCATGCCTTTGTGACCTCGTGCCTTGACTACTGCAACTCCCTTTACTTAGGGCTTCCTGGGGTTGATATCTGTTGCTTGCAGCTAGTATAGAATGCTGCTGCACATTTATTGACTGGGGTATCTAGGAGATCTCATATTACCCAAGTGCTGCATGATCTGCACTGGCTGCTGGTTCAGTGGCGGATCACCTTTAAAGTAGGCTTGTTAACCTACAAAGCCCTAGACGGACTTGGTCCTGACTACCTAAAAGAGCTTCTGACTCCTTACACCCCTGTGCGACAGCTCCGCTCGGCTGACAAGGGGTTACTGGAGATTCTGAGTGTTAGTTTGAATTCATCTGGGGCTCGCGCTTTTATGTTTGCTGACCCCAACCTCTGAATTTTCTGCACCGTCAGCTACGGGAGTGCAGGACAGTGGGGAGCTTTAAGCAGGCACTGAAGACTTTTTTATGGAGCAAAGTAGTTCCTGATTTTCTGTGATTTTATTTATATTTATTGAATTTGTGTGTGTGTACCTGTGAAGCACCTTGCTATTGTGAATGGTGCTCAATCAAATAAAGTTATTATTATTATTGTTATTATTATTATTATTATTATTGTTATTATTATTAAGATACGATCTAACAATCTTTTTCTCTGTTTTTCCAATAAAGGGCATATTAACATTACAGGTTTCAGATCATCATGCAGTTTCATGTTACACCTACAGAATTCTGTTTTATTAGTATTGAGATTTTGTTTGAGTAGTATATAATTGCTCTTGAACTGCTCTAATCTGAAGTGAGTCAAAATTCTTCTTTGCTTTATGTTGTTAAATGTTAAGTAAGATTTTTAGTCATGATCTACTTTCATTTGTTTGTACCAGAAAAAGGTTTTATACTTCTGTATTTGCTCCATGTCTTGGAGGAAATATATATAATTTATTCTATTTTTAATTTGCATTTTAATATCTTCAAAGGGTCTGTTATATATCTGGTAAAGAATATCAGTCATACCATTGCTGATTATGGCCCGGATATTCAAACTGCACCCAAAATGTGCACAACAGCAGGAGCAAGCACAAACCAATTGCGCATATGCGCAACAGGTGCGATATTCAAACATGGAGCAGAACAAATTGCGCAAGCAGCCAACGTCTGAATATCACACATACTGCGCCATAGCGCAACCAGGAAGGAGAAGCTGAGCAGAAATGTTGCGCTATAGCGCAACCAGGGCAGCCCAGCTGAGCAGTCCAGAGGTGCCATAGCGCAAGCAGAGCCCCCCCGCCTCAGAGCAATGGAACTGCACATCCAGGGAGGCAGGCTGGGGCCCACCACCAGCCATGCCACACATGGGCACAGGAACACACTGCAGAACCAACAAGACACCTGCACACCCAAGCACAGCATCACTGGGGTGTGACGGATGATCTACTGGTCCATGGGGACAAGCCAACAAAGCACAGCAGAGCCATGACACCCCAGCACAACCACTGGCAGGCTGAGAGTGCCACACAGGTTGACAACCAAGTGCACATCAGCCCCCCGACGCACAGCACACCCTGCAGCGTGACCTCAAGACACCACCCATGTGCAGTGACTGGCACTGCAGGAAACCATGCATCCCCCAGCACACGCCAACCCCTGCAGCAGAGAAGCATACAAGCCAGACACACCCTGTGCCCCCAGGAGTGGGTGGCAGCAGATGGCAAGACCAACAGAAAGTCACTGCCATGCCGGAGATACCTCCCCATGCACACACACGCGCACACACACACACACCCAGGACCATACCACCCCAGATGGCATGTACACCACTGCAACTGAGCACCCATAGTCAGCTGCAAATCAGAGACCAACACACTATTCATATCAAAATATAAATGTATTTTCAAAGAGTAAATTACAAAACAATAAACAAGAACTATTTACAAGGGGGGGGACGGGTACAAGGTAGGGGTGGTCAAGGGGTAGGGATGAACAACTTGGAGAGGGAAGGCAGGGTGGTAGGGATGGGTGAAGTGGGAATGGTAATGTGGCCTAAGGCCCAGCAGGCTGGTCATCCTGTGCCTGGTTCCGCTGTTCCCTCGTGCCTCCTCCATGAGCCATGTCTCCTTATGGAATTCAGGATGGCCTGGTTATCCAGGGACACTTGTGTCAGGCCCCAGATGTCATGATGGATCCTCCAGAGAACTGTGAGGCCTAGGAAAATGGGAACATAGTCAATGGCTGTGACTGACCACAACCCTGAACACCACCCAACCTGCAAGCCATATAGCCCAATGTCCCGCACCTGTGATGGCATGCACCCACCCACAGTGAACATGCACATGGCCATCATAAACAGGTGGCACCAGCTATGTGCACCACTGCACACACACACTGCCCATGTCCATCACAGCGCAAACAAGGCTGTCAAGTGACGTGGCAATGTGGTGCGATGCCAGTTACACAGCTATGTGCCCAGTGCATGCATGGACCACCAGTGACGCATACACAGATGTGCTGTGATACTGGACAGTGATGCATGTCACCTGTGTTGTGCATACATATATAGATACATAGACAGTGTTGGCAGATAAGGGCCTATGGCCCACCCAGTCTGCCCATTTGAGCTTGTAAGTTCACTTTGTTTTCCTATAAGTCTGTTGCACCTTACCCCTGACCGCCAGAATTCCTTTATGTCTATCCTGTGCATTCTAAATCCCGTGATTGTTTCAGCCCCCACCACTTCCTCTGGCAGGGTGTTCCACTTGTCCACCACCCGTTCTGTGAAGAAATTCTTTCTCATGTTTCCTCTGAATCGCCCTCCCTCCAACTCCATCCCATGCCCTCTAGTCCTGGAACATCTTTTTCGCTTAAAAATAGTGTTTTCCTGCACCCTGTTCCTCCCTGTAAGATACTTGTATGTCTCTATCATATCCCCTCTCTCCCTCCTCTCCTCCAGGGGGTACATGTTCAGTTCCTTCAACCTGTCTTCATCGGACTTTTGATGCAATCCATGCACCATCTTTGTTGCCCTCCTCTGAACCTTCTCTACCCAGTCTATGTCCATACGTAGGTATGATCTCCAGAACTGTACACTGTACTCCAGGTGGGGCCTCACTAGTGTCTTGTTTAGTGGAATTATGACCTCCCCTTTCCTGCATGGTTGTGTTGTGCATGGCTGGTGGTCTTGCCCCCCCCAGCATGCAATAGCATCCATGAAGCAATGATACTCACACTCCTCAAGCAGCTGGGTCTGCCGCTGCTGCTGCTGGGGCGAAACACCCACCGGCACTGGGGCCCTGGCACGGCCTTCCTCACCCCATGCCTGCATCCTCACATCCCGGCCTGTGGGAGACATATGTTGAGACAAACATCAGTGTGACTCCAAAGCAGACTGCCCCCTGCCCCAGTGAGAGTGTCTGCCCACACAGCCAGACCCATGCATCTCACACCTGCACACACTGACACAGCCAACCATGGCAGAGCCATCACCTATGCACAGCCACCAAAACACACTCACACCCCTACAGAGAATACAGGTGCATAGATGGTACACCCACCTGGCCTAGGCACCATGCCCCTCCTGGCACGTGACCGCAGCCGATCGAGAAGATCAGGATCCCTCCGGCGGAGGTCACCGTACCGGTGCCGGCACTGCTTAGCTGA
The DNA here is from genome assembly GCA_016271365.2 of Neoceratodus forsteri. Lineage (NCBI taxonomy): Eukaryota > Metazoa > Chordata > Ceratodontiformes > Ceratodontidae > Neoceratodus > Neoceratodus forsteri. The sequence goes on from CM028137.1 coordinate 108,885,791, forward strand.
CCGGCACCATCCAGTGACCCCCACCAGGTCAGTGGCCACTTGCTGCCACACCTGCATCCTGGCAATGGTGAGGGCCGCCTCACCATAAAGTGCCCCATAATGGGGCACCTCTAGGGCCAAGAAGTTGGCCACTTCGACAGGGCTCCACTGTACTGCTCTTCTGTGAGCCATGGTACCAACTTTACAGCAGGCAATATGGCGGCCCGCTGTGCCGTAACCCCACATGGAGATGTTGCACAATAGACCACCACAGGTTCCAATCACGCTGTTCGAACAGCGCCATCACTTCACATAGCGCTGTCACCAGACAGCGCAATAGGGCCGTACACATGGCAGCCGAACAGTGCCAGGGGGGCAAAGGTCGGACACAAGGTCATGGGCAATGATGCAAGGCCACACGCAGCACCATCTGACATATACGCATCCTGCGCGACCGACCAGCTGCGTACCAGTGCCACAGTGAACTATTGCGCAGTAGTGCCACAGCGCCATATAGTGCCCAGTGCTGTAGCGCCACTGGCACAATGGTGGCATGGCCTGAATTGCCGATCGCGCACAGCACGTCAGCAGCATGGCAGACGCCTACGTAAGCTATCTGGGCATGTGCAATGCAGTGTACCACACAGTCACAGATCTGCGCCATTGGCTCAGCCGACTCAACCATATTGCGCAAAGTGCAAATTCGCGATATTCAGCCGACACATGCAAATCATCTGATCAGCCATTCAAAGGCGCAGTGGCACGATTTGCATGTCATTATAGTTGCTCCACTCCTAATTTGCATGCATTGCGCTATAAATGTGCGACATTGGGCTGCGCTGGCCAGATTCGGTTACTGCAGGTGAGAGGTGAGTTGCATGCTGTGTGATGTTCTGGACAATGATCATGGGAAAATGCTGTAGACTGCACAGTGACAGGTGTCCACTTGCCCCCATACAGATCGTCATGACCGAGCAGAGCCAAGGTGAGGGTGAGGACAGTGGGCATAGGAGGAGGCCCAACTTTACCCCAGCAGAGACAGAGGCCCTCTTCCAGGCCTACCTGGATGAGGAGCCAGTACTGATTGGACGGAGAGGCACCCCTCAGTCCCATGCGGCTGCATGGGAGGGGGTAGCTCGGGCCGTGAACCTGCACGGAAGCCACCAGCACTCTGTGCAGGAATGCAAGAAGAAGATGGGGACAGACTGCAGGAGGTTGAAGAAGAAGGTGGCAGCCTTCAGGGTGGCACGTGCTGGCACTGGCGGGGGCCCACCAGTGGTGTTGGAGCTGACCCCGGCTGAGGAGACACTGGTTGCATCAATGCAGCAGAGCGCTATTGAGGGCGTACCAGGAGGTGGATTCCAGACAGGTGGAAGCCCATCACTGCACGGTATGACATGGTGGTGGTGTTGGGGGTTGGGGGGAAGGTTGTTCATTCACATGTACTCTCTTTCTGTTACAGATCCTGTTCGTCTTCAGGAGATGGTGGTGGTGGGTCCAGGCAGTGATAATGACCTGCTGGACATGGAGGAGGGTCCATCCACCTCTATCACCAGCCAGCAGGCACTGCAGCAGCATGCACGCTGGGCCGCCAACTCTGGTGTCGGTGATTCGGGTGCGGAGGTGCACAGCCTGTGTCTCAGCAGTCTGGCATGCAAGCATGCCAGCATGCTGTGACTATGGTTGTAGCACGTACCTGCACCATTGATGATGCAAGGACTGCAATGGGCAGTGATAGGTGTGTGCCCCATGACGGACACACAGCAGGCCAGCACGTGCCCCTGGGCCTTTCTGGTTCCAACTTGTATACCAGCATGCTGGCACAGTCCCAGGCTGTGCCTGTCAGCACCGGTGGGGCAGCACCGGTGGCTGTGCAGGTGTCTGGCACTGTTGCTAGCACAGCGGTGGAACGAGTGGACCCTGGGGCACAGCAGTTGGCGGGGCAGCAGCAGCAGTCACCCACCAGGTCTGGGGGTACAGTGTCAAGCGGTGGCACATGTCCGCCACCCTTTGATCTGCCCATTCCTGGTCCTGGCAAACAGCGCCCACCCTCAAGGGGTGTTGTGCATCAGGACCTTCCACACCCTGGGGGACAGGATGCCGTTGGGGCACAGTATCCATTGGACGAGCACACCCGCCTGTTGCAGGAATCAGTACAGCTGCAGAGGCGGGTTGCAATGTCCGTGGAGGCACTGTCTGTGGCTGTGGAGTGGCACAGCAGGGAGTGTGCTCTGGACCGTGCAGAGCTGGTTCGTATGCGGACGGATGTGACCGCCGCCATTGACAGGCTGACCCAGGCAGTGGTCTCTGTCGTGGAAGCATTGGGCACACAGTCAGGTGCCCTGTACCACACACCCCACACAGTTCACTCTCCAATCCCCGTTCCCGGCGTCGTGCGACACCAGACCTGTCAACGCCGGGTTCTGCTGTGGCCATCCCGAGCACCCCTGGTGCAGGTTTGTTCGGCATGCTGCAGACCCCTGTGTGGGCAAGGTCGCGTTCACGCAGTGGGACCCCTGGTGGTGCAACAGTGCCACCCCATGTGGCCCCTGCTCAGCCTGCCAGTGCTATTGGGTCACGGCGGGGCCGCCCACGCATCTGCGGTGGCCGTGGGACAGTGCTACATGACCGAGCTGTCTCCCAGTGTGGGCCCTGTCTGGTGCTGCCATGTGTGCTATGTGTGTCATGGTGGGCAGTGCACTGCTGGGTGCTGTGCTCACCACGCCGACACACGGACCACCTGCACACCCTCCCAACTGCTGTCCACAGGTGCATGTGCATGATGATGCCTGCATTGTACTGTACATCAAGGTGCAAGGGTGCCCAGCATCTGACACACGTACTTGGACAGTACAGGTGGTGGGGGTGGTCGGTGGTGCTGTGTGTTAGCAATGTCGGTTCTGCTGTGCTGGCATCTGCCCATGTACGCTCTGTGCCTGGTGTGTGTGTGTCCATATGAGTGCTCACCCCTCCCTGATGGTGTGTTTGTATGCCTGGACCCTTCCACTCCCCTGGCCGTCATGCACCCCTGGTGTGTTACCCTGTGTGCCTGTGGTTTGCGCATGGACAGTGTTGGTTGCACATGTCCCCTTGACTTACCTGTGTTCTGCATAGTGCTCCTCTGTGATGGTGTCCCGGTGCAGCTGGGCCTGCCGGATCAGTCGGGGGTCCCACCATCCTAGGGGGGGCTGCTCATCACCATCAACACTGGCAACACTGGCATCCCCATCGCTGTCCCCCCCTCTTCAACCTGTATGGCTATCCCATAGTCTTTGGCCATGTTGTGCAGGATGCAACAGGCCAGGAATATCCCACAGGCCTTTTGGGGGCTGTACTGTAGGGCACCGCTGGAGGTGTCTAGGCATTGGAAGCGTGCCTTGAGCATCCCAAACACCCGCTCTATGATGTTGCGTGTGGAAACATGTGCCTCATTATAGCGTTGCTGCGATGGGGTCATGGGGCGCCGGTACGGTGTGAGCAGCCAGGGATGGAGTGGGTATCCGCTGTCACCTGTGTGGAGATAGTGGAGATCAGTCTCATGTTCAGGTCCATATTGCCCATATCCCTGTGTGCCACTACCATGGCACCTGTGGCATTCCCACCCTTGCCCCGAGTTTGCATTCCATACATGTGTACTCACCCACTAGATGTCCTGTGGGGATGTCCCCACTCTCGAATCAATGGCACAGTGCGGACTGATACCATATGAAGGCATCTTGTGCTCCACTAGGGTGTGTGGCACAGACATTGATTATGCGCCCAGTGGCATCACACACCACCTGGCAGTTGACACTGGAGAATCCCTTTCTGTTCCTATATGCGACCCCATCGGGGCCAGGTGGCATGCGAATGGCCACATGGGTGCAGTCTATGGCCCTTAGCATGCCAGGCATACGTGCTACCCTGTGGAACTCCTGCATGTTTGCTGTACGCTCTGCCACGGTGCTGGGGAAATGGATATACTCCGCAGCATGTGGCAGCAGTGCGCTGAGGAATTGGGTGAGGATGCGTGACGTGGCCGAATGTGTGATGCCTGTGGTGTCCCCTGTCGGCCTCTGGAAGGTGCCCGTGGCGAGCAGGCACATGCAGGCTGTCACCTTGGTCTCCACCGACAGAGCATGACTCCATCGTGAGGTTGCCTGCATCACATCACTGCACAGCTCACAGAGCCGTCTCAGTATTGCCCTGTTCAGGCAGTACCAGCCCACGATCTCTACATCTGTGTACAGCTCAAAGCTGATGCGGGCACGGTACTGCCTGTTGGGGGCATACCGCCGACGGGCCCTTCCACGGCCACGTCCCCCTGCAGCATGCATTCTCACCCCCCTCATTACAGTTTCCATGTGGAAGCTGGCACTGTCCATCTCCCTGGCTTCTGACCCCCCCCGGCTGCTGTTGCTGTGTTACCCCCGCTGTCCTCACTGCTACTTCCACTGCACCGGGAACCTCCCGCTGGCCTCTACAGCCTATGGCTCACACTTTCCTTGCCTGCCCTAGCCTGTCTGTTGTCTGTCTGTCTGTCTCTCTCTCTCTCTCTCTCTCCCACTTGGCAGCCTTGTAGTGTTCTTGCGCCGCTTCCTTGAGCCTTTTTATTTTGGCTCATTTCCGCTAGTGCGCAATTTCGGCTGTGCGTATTCAGTGCATCGCGCAAGTCTTTGAATATAACATTGCACTCTTTATGCATGGATCCACCCCCTTCGGTTGCGCATGCCTTCATTTTCATTGCGCTGTTGCTCAGCATGTTTTCAGTGGCGCAACTGCCTCCTTCTGAATATCGCAAAATGGCGCATTTTGGGACTTGCGCATGCGCAACCCTGTTGCGCATGGCGCAACCCTTTTGAATATCCGGGCCTATGTATTTTGTAATGGTATCTATAGTAGGTGGTAAAAGTCCTCTGGTGTTATAATCTAGCACTTCTACAATACAACATCTGGGCAGTCTGTATTCAGAAAGCAGAAACAACTTCAATATATGATTAATATTTCTGTCCATTACATGGGCTGATAATGGCAGCTGGCCCAGCTCAGTTTTTACAATAGGACCATGAGTAGATTGGAGCAATCTGAGTATGTATCTATATAATTTGTTTATCTGTATTTCTATTTGTTTGAGAGGTTTAGTAGCCCAGATTTCTGCAGCTTACAATAAACTTGATTTTATTTTTTGGCTCAATTGTTTTTAATTGGACTTTTACTGAATCACCTCCCATCTTATTAGAGAACCTTCTGAAGAAGTTGAATTAAGTTATTACTCTCTGTTTTTATTATTTTTAGATGTTCTGTCCAAGTGTGGTTAGAAGAAAAGCTGACATCCAAGTAGATGTAATTAGTGACAATTAAGATTTGTACTTTGTCTCTGTAAATACTTGGTGTTTTTTTGTGCCTGTGGCCAAATACCATCAGATTAGTTTTATCTTTATTTATTATTAGGTGGTTAGCCTGACACAGTGTATAGAAGTGATTTATTTTCTCTCTCTCTCTCTCTCTCTCTCGGACACCCTGCACTTGGGGCTCAACCATCCACCCTGTGTCTCCAGCATTTCTATGAGCTAGTCCCGTCGTGTTGCTGACAACTAACAGGCTCCCTGTTGGGTACAGTTATTTAGTCTGTTCCTGTATGTATCTGACTGTGTTTACCTATTCCAATTTTAGTTTTCACTGTATTTTTTGCATTCCTTTGTTTAAAGACCAAATGTACCTAAATGTTCTCATTCTAATTCTTTTGCCTTGTTTGTCTCAATCCTCTGTATAATCACCTACTTGTTCTAAATGTACTAACGTGGAACCTATATAAAGAGCTCTGAGCTCAAATGGTTACTCTGAGATCAGAAATAAATAAATAAATAAATAAATAAACAAATAAATAAATAAATAAATAAAACATTTTCCTTTGCAGTCCCAACAGCGATGAGGAGAACAAAACAAGATCGTCCACATAGGCCAACAATGATACCTTCCTTCCACCCATGACAGGAGACTGATATTCTGAGTCTTCCATCTGCACTAATATTGAGTTGATGTAGGCATTAAACAGGGTCGGTGTGAGTAGGCACCCCTGCCTGACTCCTAGATTTGTTTTTGTACTGTGGTCTAGTCACCATTCTGGTTGTGTTGTACATGTAGCCATGTGTCTTTATGTAGCCTTATTAAAACATTCAGTACATTTTGATCTATGTTATAAGCAAGTAAATTTTTCCCATAACAAATTTCTGCTAATTAGGTCAAAAGCGGATTTGTAATCTACAAAGCAACAATAAAGTTTCCCTTTTTTGATTTTAACATATTTCCATGCACAATAGGTAAGTACTTAACAATGTTGTATAGTGGACCGGCCCTGTCTAAATCCAATATGATACTCTGTCAATATGTTATTTGTTTTTAACTAATTTTGAAGTCTTGTCAGTACTATCCTACAAAATATTTCCTGTGCGTTATCTATGAGGCTTATCAGCCTATACATAATCTGATCCATTGGAGTCTCTTTCTTTTTGTAAATGGGGTAGACTATACTTCCCCGCCATGAGTGGCGTATCTCATGCCCTTGTAATAAGCCATTATAAGCTACATTCCGAACTGGTAACCACCAGTCTGCGAAATCTTTGTATATCTCCTAGAATTTTGTCTGGTCCAGGGTCCTTGTTGTTCTTAAGGGAGTGGATTGCATCAGATATTTCATCTTCATTAATATATAGTTGTCTTGGAGAGTGCTCTATACCCAGATTCACTCTGTTAGAATTTTATTTTTATTTATTTATTTATTTGTTCTAGGATTACAAATACCTTTGAGCCGAGGTTCTTTTACAAAGGTTCCACGTCATTTTGTTCTTCTTGTAATGAATAATACAGGTTCTCATAATGTTTCTGCCATTCTTTCAGGGTGATTGATGCCTCTATGCATTTATCATATTGATTATATCCCATACTGACCAAAGTCCAAAACTTTTTTGTATCCTTTGTTTGTACTGCTATCCTTAATGTATCCCACATTTTATTCTTATAGTTTTTCTTCTCTTTCTCTAATATTACCATGTATTTCTTTCTGGCTTGATTCAGAGTATGGTGATTGTTTTTGTTTGGGCGTTTTTTTCACTTTCCTCACTAAACTGTTCAATTTCTTTATTTGCTTTTTACATGTAAGATTGAACCATTTATGTACTGTTCTGATACATCTTCTTGGTTCTTGAAACATGTGGCCTAAATATTTAATGATTTGTTGCCAGTTCAAGTACACCATTGGAAACTTTCTGAATTATTTGATTTCTGAGTTTTAATGAATATCCTACTGCCAATGACTCATTACAATTTTCCTTGTTAGATGTATTCCATCATATCCTATGCATGTTCATTATTTCCATGTCAGAATTCATTTTTTTCCCTACCTTATTTTGATTATTTGTTATTGTATATTAATTTTTATTGATAAAGATGAGTGGCAGATTCTGCCCTATGTAGAATTTGAAGACTGACAACGTGTTCTATAACAACTGGGTTAGCCCTCACTACATCGATGGTGGAAGAGCCATTTGGTCCATTAAAGGTGTAAGATCTCTCAGGGTATCCATTTACTCTGCCATTTAAAATATAGCAGTCAGTATTTTCCATGGCTTTTATTAAGTTTTTGCCTTGTACATTCAAGTTTTTATCCCTATTGTTTCTTAATATCTTAATCTTAGGGTTTAACAGGGCCAAACCATGATTTATTTCTATGTGTTTGTTTGAAATGAGGTTTTCATTACTGGTTCTAGCATTAAAGTCTGCTATGATTAGCACAGGATCCATATAATATGTATCTATTATTGTCTCTATAACATTAGTGTATTCAAGCCAATCAAATGTACTCCTGTTATTTTGTTTAAAGGAGGTATATATATATATATATATATATATATATATATATATATATATATATATACACATACATATATATATATATATATATATCTAGATATACATTTATTAATATTACTTTGAATTTTGGCAGGTGCAGGACCAAGGGCAGTATATTAGTAAGTTTGCATAAGAGCTGAGTCACATCATATTTAAGTGCCATTTTAATATATATTGCTATACTCACATTTGGTCTGCCAAATTTGCTGCATTTTGCCACAGGAATTGAATAGGCTGTATAATGTGGAATTAACAATGGTTCTAAGGCAACACAACATGTCGCCTGTAGATATATGTCTTGAGACATTAACAAATCTATCAGTTCCTGATCAGCTATTTTTGTTTGTAGCCCTTCAATATTCCATGACAAGAGGCAGACACCCTGATTCACTTCATTTGGGGTATCTACTTCCTGTCATTTTTCTTGATTGTTGTTTATTATTGCATATGTATTTTGGTTCTCAACCGTTTTCGTGTTATTTTTGTTTGTCTGTCTATGGTTTCTAAGTAATGCAGCAACCTCTAGCATTTATATTCCTAAGCTATCCAATATTGGGGCTTTTCCAAAAGCCAGTTTGGTGAGGTGTTCATGCCTGAATGTCACATCTATCTGAGATTGTAGCATATCCATCCAGTTTATTTTTTCCATTCAACTGAATTTGTTCTTAACTGTATCTGTAGAATTTTTGAGAAAAATACTGCTAAATCACTTTTAATGTTCCTTATACTGTCCTGTCTGAATGCTTTCCAGCTAGATATGTGGCGGCGGTCACGGAGACGTGGGCCAACAAAAACCATGACTGGGACCTAAATGTACAGGGGTACACTATGCTTAGGAAGGATAGAAAGGAGGTCAGAGGGGGTGGAGTGGCTATGTTCATTAGAGATGATATAGAAATTGCTATGGTAGAAGAGGCAGAGGGAAACGTGGAGGCCTTATGGGTCACCTTACGATCCCCAGCAGGAGATAAGGTCAAGCTGGGAGTAGCAGGCCCCCAGGATGAGTGATGTTCTAGAGGATGGTTTGCTGGACAACATCATTGCCCAATGTGGTCCAAAAGGGGAAGGAGTGGTGTTGATGGGGGACCTTAATATGCCAGGTACAAACTGGGGAACCATGTCCTCTAAGGTGGCCAAGGAGCAGAGGCTGCTGGATGGCTTCCAGGATGTGTTCTTAACACAGCATGTGATGGAGCCCACAAGGGAGGGGCATGTCCTGGATGTGGTTCTGGCAGATGGGGATCTGGTAAGGGACATAGTTGTACAGGACCCCCTGACTGGGAGTGACCACAATACTGTCTGGTTTCAAATAAGCATGGGGGGAGTGGGGGTGAGATCTAGGACACTGGCAGTGGACTTCAGGGGGGCAGACTTTATGGGCATGGGAATATTCTCAAGGATCACTTGAAGGGGATTACCTCAACGACAAGTGTGAAAAGGAGATGGAGGTCATAAAATGGGGACTTCATGAGGCAGTCAGGATCTGTGCTAAGTTGAAACGTAAGGGAGCAAGGTCACATAAACCATGCTGGTGGTCCAGTGAGGTACAGGTAGCAGTCAGAGAAAAGAAGGTGGCCTACAAAAAATATAAAACAACAAGAGGGGATAGGGATAAGGAAATGTACCAGCTTGCATCTAGAAAAGTCACCCGTATGGTGAGGGGAGCAAAGTCCAGTAAAGAGCAGCGGCTGGCACAGGGGATACATGGAGGGAAAAGGGTTCTTCCGCACATTGGGAGCCGGAGAAAACTAAGGGCCATCTCAGCAGATTGAGATCAGAAGGAAGGTGGGTGGAAGAGGCGAGGGACCAGGCAGAGGTATTTAACGTACTTTGCCTCTGTGTTCACTAGGAGGGGATGGGATATCTACAAAGCAAGGCATGAAGGGATAGAAGTGGAAGGGAGGGACAGGGAGCAACAGAAATGGAGCAAGAGGGAGGAAAGGTACCCAGGGTGTCACATCTGGATAAGGATAAAAGACCAGTAAGGGGAGGGACGGATGATGCTATCTCCACCAAAAGGGTGTGGTTAGCCCTCAAGGCCCTAAAGAAAAACAAATCTCCTGGGCGGATGGCATTCATCCGAGAGTACTATGGGAATTGGCGGACATACTGGCTGTACCCCTGGCGGAGCTTTTCAGCAGGTCACTTGAGACAGGAAGGGTACCTAGGGATTGGTGAGAGGCACATGTGGTACCAATCCATAAAGGGGGGTCGAGGGAAGTACCAGGTAACTATAGACCCATCAGTTTGACCTCAGTGGTGGGAAAATTAATGGAGAGTATACTAAAGGAATGGTTGGGGGTGTACTTGGAGGAGGTGGGAGGTCTGGACAGTCGGCAACATGGGTTTGTGCCAGGTAGATCATGTCAAACCAACCTTGTGGAGTTCTATGAATGGGTAACATTAGAACTGGACAGGGGTAAGCCTGTGGATGTATTATTCTTGGACTTCAGCAAGGCGTTTGACTCTGTCCCCCACAATGGTCTGGTGGAGAAACTGATGGGGTTAGGAGTAGGCCCTTTGATAGTCATATGGATTGAAAACTGGCTAGCTGGATGCACTCAGAGAGTAGTGGTCTGTGGGGAGCTCTCGAACCCTAGAGAGGTTGGTAGTGGGGTACCACAGGGCTCAGTCCTGGGTCTGATCCTGTTTAATGCATACATATCGGACATCAGGGAGGGTATAGGGTGTGAAATGAGTCTCTTCTCGGATGACTCCAAGATGGGAGCAGTAGTTGAGGGAGAAGAGGGAAGGGTGGCCCTGCAAGGGGACCTGGACACCCTGGAAAGCTAGGCTCACACATGGAAATTAAATTTCAATATCACCAAGTGCAAGGTGTTGCATCTTGGTCGGGGAAACCCTAAACACAGGTACACCCTGGGAGGGGAGGTGCTGGAGGCCTCAATAGGGGAAAAAGACCTAGAGGTCATGGTGGATACATGTATGAATAACTCTGAGCAGTGCAGGAGAGCAGCTAGCAAGGCAAACAGGATGTTGGGATGCATCATAAGGGGGATCACCTCTAGGAGCAAGAAAGTGATTCTGCCGCTGTACAATGGACTGGTTAGACCACACCTTGAGTACTGTGTACAGTACTGGAGACCACACTTGAAGAGAGACATACAGCTCCTGGAGAGGGTACAGGGGAGGGCAACAAGGATGATACGAGGGCTAGGGGATTTGACTTATGAGGACAGACTTGAGGAGCTCTGCCTGTTTTCATTGGAGGAGAGGAGAGACAGGGGACATGATTGAGGGTCTTCAAGTACCTCAAGGGAATAAATAGGGTAAACATGGAGGGATCTTTAGACTAAAGCAGGGAGGTATCACCAGAGGGCATGGTTTGAAGTTGGAAGGTGGAAGGGTGAGGGGGGAAAAGAGGAGGAGGTTTTTCACCGAGAGGGTGGTGGACCCTTGGAATGCACTGCCTGGTGAGCTGGTTCAGAGATCCACAGTGGAGGGCTTCAAGAGAGGGTGGGACAGACACAGAAAGTGGATGTATCAGATGATGGCCTGTCCCGGGGGGGTGAGGATGGATGATAGGGGTTTCTGGAGATCAAGGGATGAGAGGGTCTCGGCATCCAACTAAGGATCTAGGTTCGAGCAGACTCGATAAACCGTAAGGCCTAATCTGCTGGCAAATAGTATGTTAGTATGTTAGATATGGTTATTGATTTGTTTTCCCATGCATTTATCTGATCTTGTTCATAAGCTGTGTTAGCCTATGCTGGTCTATTATGCCAGTTACTTGTACATTTTTTGTGTTCCCTATTTTCTTTCATAACTGGGACAGTTTGGGGTGGCACCATATATATCCTTCTTTGATTCAGCTCCACCTCTTTTTTCCAGATTTTCTCAACAAGATCTAGAGTAGAACAATAAATACATCAGGACATGTTTCGGTGAACATTTAATCATTTTAAGAGCCAAATCATCAGTTTTTCCTGTGTTTCCCCATATACTAGTTTTATTTCATGTGTCTCAATTAAGTATTCTGTTTGTACTTCTTCATTTACTCTGTTATCCTTATGTTGTCTCTTGTTTGCTGAGTAATTTGCCTCTAAATTAGCTCTACTCTCGTTATCTTTGTTTAGTAGACAACTGTTTCTATTTTCTGGTATAATACCCCCCTTCTGCCTTATTTTTGAATTATCATCTTTGTGACTTATTGGGGGAAAGCTATGTGGTTCTTCACAGCTACTTAATGCTTCCCCTTCTTGAGCTGAGCTATCAATGTGCTCATCTTTATCTTGTTGTGTTTCCTAATTATTTTTTCCCTTGTAACATTTGTGTCCTTGCTACTATTTCTATGTTCCACTTGCTTTTTGGATGTTGCCTTTTTATCCCTGTTGTCTTGTGTGTTTTCTGTTTTCCTGATGTTTGTTTTTTCTTGGGAATGCTTATTGGTTTGGGTTTTTTCCCTTTTCTTTTGTTAACCAGATTTTTATTTCCTTTTCCTGTGTGCTCTGTATTAATTTTTCCTTGTGGAAGTTCTTCATAATGTGAAAATGGAGGAGGTAAATTTGCTTGGGTTGCCTTATTCACTTTGTCTACCTTTGGCACTATTATCATAGAGTCCTGTTGTGATTCAGGAACTTTCAGAGACAGTTACTCTATTAGGATTTTATTTTGAAATACTTCAGTTCATAAATGTTCTATATTTTCCTTTATTACCCATAAATCTTCAAGAATGACAACATTAGCATAGTATGGGTTTTTTGATGATTTCAAGAATCTGTTTAGACAGAGCTGAACTTGAACTGAAGTCCCTTTTATTGGCATAATACTCTTTATGATATGCTATTTTAATTTCACAATTAGTTTTTCTGTTGCCCAATGTTCTTTCATTAGATGAAGTTTTTTTCAGGTAAAAACTTAGGAGAGTCTGTATAATATATAATTTGTCTAGTGTTGATAGTCATATTTTTAAAGTCCACAGCCCATTTTTTTAGCCCATCAATTGTGTAATCTAGATAATGTATGACTGATCTTAGGTTTTATTTTGGTATAACATTTGCTGTTCTATTACTATTCATGTATTTATTTAAACTTTTATTTGCCAGGTAAGCAATATGAGTCAAGAACCTTTTTCAGATGTGACCCAGGACCATAAATAAATACAGTCAAGATGTTAAATACAATACAATATACAGAAAACAAATATGACATAAAAAACATTAAACATAATCACAGTTCAATGATGCTAGATAATGCTGTTTCAACAATATAGTACTTTAAAAGTATCATGATTAACAGTTTGTTGCAATAATGTTGGCAATTTATTTCAGCAGATGTGGGCATAGTATGAAAATGCAAGCATATCCAACTTCAATTTTGTCTTAGGAACAATTAATTTTAAAGAAGCACTAGAACATAATTCCCTGTCAGAAGTTTAAATATCCAATAAAGAAAATAAAGGAGAAGATGAACCCAGAGCTAGAGTATTTTGAATCAAACAATTTAAACTATACTGACAATACAAAGAAGGAGGAAGCAGAGCTGACAAAGAATAAAATGTGCAATGATGGGTCCAAAATGGCATTTTCAAAACAAATTCACATATTGCATGAAAAGTAGTAGTTAATAATGATGACTCAGTCTCAGCTAAATTTTGAAATAAAAATGAGTTATAATTTAATATTGATAATAATATGTTATTTGCCACAGCAAATCTAGCTTCCTTAATCAACAAATTTTGCAGTTTTTATAAAGCACCCAACCTTTGCTTGACAGTTCTACATATTGTATTTACATGTAAGGAATATTATAAACTTGGATCCAAAAATATCCCTAGATATCTAAACTGGAAAACTTGTTCAAGTACAAAACCTCCTTGATTTACAATTTCAAGTGGCTTACTTCTATCTAATCATTATTTTGAACCAAAGAGCATGCTCTTTTTTTTATATTCAATAGAAGATGATGTTTTTTAACCAGTGATCAAGGGCCTGAAAGTCAGCAGACAGACTGGCTTTTATTTCATCCTCTGAGGATAAGCTACTAAAGAGAATGATGTCATCTGCAAACATCAAAACATCAGTATGAATTAAGTAAGAAGGCAGTTTATTAACAAATAAGGAGAATAGGAGAGGCCTCAGGATAGAACCCTGGGGCACTCCTACCTCCAACATTCTACTCACAGACAACACTCTTCAATAGCACGCCCACAGAGGACAATCAGTTAGGTAACTATTGAGCCACTGTAATGAAGAGTTATCAAGCCCAATACACTCCAACCCCCTGAGCAGCAGGCGATGATCAACTAGATCAAAGACCTTGGACAGGTCCATGAACACAGCACTGGTATGCTTACCACTATCCATTGCTCTACCGATGTGGTTTGTGAACATGACCAAGGCCATCCCAGTACTGTGATGTTTATGGAAGCCGTACTGCCCAGGGGATCAGAGACCAGTGGAGTCAAGAAACTCAACCAATTGTTGGCTAACATTTTTTTCCAACATTTTTCCCAAAACAAGGAGTAAAGAAATGGGTTGGTAGTTATCAAACTCAGTAGCCAAACCCACTGTAAAAATAGGTCTAATGTCTATTTTTCCACTGAAAAGGAAACTCCCCTGTTATTAAGGATAACTTGAAAATATTGGTCAAAGGAACATAGATATAATCCGCAATTAATTTTATAAACTTCAGTTCAAGTTCCCCAACACATGAACTTTTATTGGGAGACAATTGCTTTAACAATTTCAGAACTTCCCTGGGTTTAATTAGTTGAAAAGAAAAAGAAAACGGATGAGGCACTATTCTATCAAAACAGGGAGAATCTAAACTGCGTGTTGGTGAAAAATTCTTCGTAAAGGAGGTTAGATTGGTAAATTTAGCTACTGTACTCTCTCTATTGATGTGAGGTCAGCATCTCTTTGAATTGTGCTGAGCTATCCATTTTCTCTAGTTTATGTGTTTTACCATTTAGTTGGCTGTCTGAAATTGTGTTGTTTCCCTGTGTGTCTTTGTAAATATCAGTTATGTTTAAATAGTCTAAATAAAAAGAGTCTTCATACTGATCTATTCTACTTCCATCCTCTTCATTTTGATATTCCTGTATTGTTATCCCTGAATTATTGGGGGAGGTGAGCTTGGGGGATCACAATTCCAGGGATTTGCTGTCTTTATCCAGGATTGGAGTACTAATCAACCCTGAGAGTGAATGCTGAAAACAAATGTGTAATTTTCAGCTGTTTACAATTTGTTCCTTTATCTAAATTACTGTCTTCCTTGACCGCATATTCATTAATTTTTAGTAAAGGCTGTACTGTTTTCTTCTCTTTCTTGGGTGGTTTAATTTTACTATTGCAAATATGTTCCCCCTGACTTTCTGTCCCCTTTTCCATAACTGGAGACTCAAGTGTGCCACTTCTGGTATGCACCATCTTACAAACTTAATATTTGCTAATAGAATCTGATGAAACTTATGTCATATATCAGTATCAGTATTAATATCAAAAGTCAGGTATATAGTTATATAAATGATACAATGCAAATGCAATAGCTTAGTCGGCATAATTACAAATTACCTGAAAAGTTAGCAGAAAAATGAGTGTTTCACAGTATTTAGCGGTAATTATTTATAATTAATATTCATTCCAGTCTTGCTTTATATGCAGTTCAAAAATCTGATGATGCACAGTTTCATCCTTCAATATACCTATCAATGCTTTATATCAAGAAAATTCAGGTAAACTGCAAGAATGATGCAATGAGCTGATGCTACAGTCCGTGCAAGAAAAGTTACAAACAAGTCAGCTTTCTTTTAAATGATCCCATCCAGGTAAAAATACATTTGATATAAATATATGTGGGATGTAGTTTTTCCCAAGTATGCAGTCTGAGAGTCATTTATTCTGGCCTAGGACCTTACTCGGTTTCATGACAGCTTCTTTGAACTTGCAGTCAACTGATGGCCCCAGCATTTTAAGCAAATGCAATGATAGTGCAAAGCTTTGCTCATTAGATTGATCACAATGGTCACCAGCGGCTTCTGCCGACCCATTTCATCTTGATTTAGCTGGCTGCAGCTCTGCAGCTTCACTTAAGCCAAAGACAACCACTACAAGGTAAAAATAAATCCAGATGGTAGTGGGAGGCAGTATCAATGTTGCCTACAATGCAAGCCTAAAGATTTTTAAAATCTTAAATAAAAGGTTAGGTTCATGCTTGACAGAACAGATGTATGCAAGTACAAATACACCACACGCATCTTATAATAGATTTCTAAAAAACATCAGTAGTGAAACTGGAAACACAAATGCACTATTCAGATCTAGGTGAATTATTTGATTTCCCCTGGTGTCACCTAAATTCATCTGTATACCTATACTATAATTCTCTATATGGTTATAGATTTTAGCAAGTATATTTATAGTTTAAAACTAATCTACTTACTCATACACTAAAACAGTTCTGTGAGACAAATCTCCAGGCAAAGCAGTTCTATGTTGAACAGACCAAATGCTATGTGTCTTCAGTATTTAGAATTTTTATTTATTTATTTATTTCAAATTCAAATTAATACCTTTGAGCCGGGCGCTCGTTTACAAAGGCTCCAAGTCAACAAGGAATACAAGACATTTACAGGTGATGAAACATTGCAGAACAGAAAGACATCAACTAACAAGTGACATTAGTGTGCAGTTACAACATTAAGCAGGGTACAAGAAGTAAGGAGAAACAGGACCACACTTGCAGAGAAACATATTAATGCAGCACTAATTAAGTGCAGTACAGTGTTTAACAATCATGTTACAGTTCAGATGGGGTGCTCCTAGTCTGCAAAAATGCAGTTTTAGCAGCCAAGGTGAAGCTTTGTCAAGGGGAGGTAGTAGGTGGTGGAAGGTGGGGGGGGGGCAGTTGTGGAACAGGAGGGTGGGAGTGAGAGAGGGTAGTGATTGACGGGTGTGAGAACTGCTGTCAGAGGCCATGGGTTAACAGAAACACTGGCAGTCAGATTTGCTGGTAAGAAGAGATATGAGCCCATTTTTAAGGTGGCCAAGTCTGGGGGAGTCAGCAAGGTCTGCAGGCAAATCATTGAACCATTTAGGCCCACAGTAGGAGAGGGATCTTTGGCCAAGGGTGGTTCATTTGAAGGGAACAGTTAGAACAGCCCTGGAGGCACTCCTTGTGCATTTAGATGGTTATGCAGGCTCAAAGAGGGTTGAAGCAGCACTAGGCATGGACCCCATCAGGGACTTTTTTGCAAGGAGGCAGGCCTGGTATTGGAGTCTGTGGTGGAGTGAGAGCCAGCCAGTTTCCTTGTATAGGTCACAAGAGTGAGTTATTTTGTGTACTCCCAAGTCCAGGTGGCAGGCCTCGTTGAGGATGGGTTTGACCCTTTTAAGTGCTGTGTCTGTGCCTGCCCCGTATATGACAAGGCCAGACTCCACAGATGAGAGAACTGAACTGCACGTAACAAGTTTCAGGGCAGCCATTGTCATTGAGGTGAGGTGTCTGTATAGGATGCCAAGCTTCATGTTGGTGGACTTTACCAGTTGCTCAGCATAGGCAGTGAAGGTGAGGGTGTCATTAAGGTGAATCCCTAAGTACTTGAATGTGTTGACTTGGTCTAGTACTTCTCCTTTGCTACTAAGTATATGCAGTGAGGACCCTCGAATCTTGCTCTGTGGGGTGCTGAAGAGCATGCTCTTTGTCTTTTTGTAGTTGAGTAGCAGTTTATTTTGGGTGAGCCAGGATTCTAATGCATGAACATTGTGCTGAAGTTCAGAGCTAATTGATCCCAGGTCTTTCCCTGGGACGGAGGTAACATCATCGTCTGCATAGAGTACAGACTGTGCAGGAAAGGTAGAAGGCATGTCATTTATGAAGAGGCTGAAAATGAGAGGACCCAGGAGAGAACCTTGCGGGATTCCTATGTTTACTTCTCTGGGCTCTGAGATTGAATTGCTGATCCTGATCCGTTGAGATCTATGGGTGAGGTAACTATGGAACCAGGCCACAGATTCTATTGACAATCCTATAGAGAGGAGACATTTCAGTAGCAGTTGGTGATTGACTGTGTCAAAAGCCTTGGTGAGGTCTATGACGATAGACCCCATCGCCATCCCTTTATCTTTTATAGAATCTTAAATCTGAACAGACCCGTCACAAGGTTTTATTTTATTCTGATTTTTTGCATCTTGTGGCTTTTCCTGGGAAATAGAGTTGTGTCTGCCTTTCTTGTTCCACGACCCTGCCTTTTTAATTTCTCACACAGGACTTCAATTAATTAATCCCAGTTTTTCTGGATACGGTAAGTAGCCCAATTGATTTGTCTATTTATTCAACTTGTCCGATTAATCAATTTGCAGCAGTTTGGTAACAATAATTGGTAGCAGTATTTACCCGCTTAACACAAGTTAGTTTGACCGCTGCTTGTTTAATGGCTTGCTAGGTGCTAAGTAATTAAATGATTATTCATACTCTTGGCTGCTAGATAATTAAGCTTTTTGAAAATGAAATGCAGAAAAAAAGAGAAAAGAAATTGCTGCCAATGGGTGATGGTCATGAGCCACTAATTACTTCAGTGTCTGTGATTATGTATCCTAAATAACTTAGTTGTATATTATGTACTGCTCCACATGAACTTTCACATGTACATAAACTTGTAAATAAGGTGCTTTATGGTTTGCTAATAATGCACACGTATTAATACACAGTGAACGTCAACCTTGACAAAAGCTATAACACTTTTAAAAAAAATCTAATCTGAGTCAATATGGCTGCAAAAAGATTTTAGTGAATGTTCATGATATCAGGAATTAGTACAGTGTTTTGTTGTTAAAGGTTCTACTTACAATTCATCATATTACATATAATATGGCATACAGTGTCATATATGAAAGAGACATTAGCAGTCTGTTACAAATGTGGCACACCCTTGGGATATGAGGAGGCTCATAAAGTTACAACTGGCAATAAATGTAATGAAAAGTATAACATCAAGTTTTTGTGCCCACTGCACCCCCCTACTAAAGATTCTCTACTTTAGGGGGATGCATGATGGGGGGGGAGTAAAAAAAAAAAAATTTATCGGCTGGCACAAAAATCCGGTTAAGCTCGGCACCCGAACCCATCACCCTCCAAACCATAGCCTGCCATGAACCCACCACACCACATGGCCAGCTCAGCAACCCACCATTGTGCTACCCCTCACAAACCCTCCCTCTCCTTCTGCCCATTGCACAGCATGCTCACTCCCCTCTGTGCACGTATACATATAGTGGCAGGATGTCACTATTCCTGCATTAGCTCTCCCATCCACTCACCATGAGAAAGGCACTGCTATTGAGTAGCCCTTTCAGTAAGCACTCAATAGTGATCACCTTTCTCACAGGATACCGGAATTGGGCACCCAGTGTTGGGGTTGGGAGGGGCAATATTAGGGTTTGGCTCCTAGTGACTGCCTAGCTATATTACTAGTGGCAGCTTCAGATTTTTAAACAGAATCAAGATACATATGCCTCTGTCTGCTCTGTGCTTGTGTCACAATTCCCTCACCTGTGGCTTAACCAGCATGTCTCTCACACCTGACTGCCATAGACCCTCACCTATGTTTGCCCCCTCACCATTTCCTGTGCCCACACCCAGCCCTCTCAGTAAAAGTGGTATGCCCTGGACTCCTGGATAGTTGAAGCCCAGTCATCAATCCTCTGCATCAAGCCAAGGCTGACTGCTCAAACCCCAGGTGAATGTGTACCTGGTTTTATAAAATTGTAATCCACTCACTTCCCTGTATCAGGAGGGATTAACTTTTCTTCAGTTAATTAAAATGAAGTAACAAGTCTCTTTTGGAATGCAGATATCTTCTGAGATTTACAATACCGCTTGTTAAATGATGAGGGATTGGACATGATGGACCTAGAGTCCATTATTTATTTACTGAATTTTGCTAACCAGGTAGGCTCACTGAGACAATACAGTCCCTTTTTCAGGGGCGACCTGAGGAGAACAGTACAAGCACATACGTACATCATACATGTGAACAGTAGCAACAACAACATCTATGTCTTTGAAAGCACACAAGAAGGCTGAAGATTAGTGACCAGGATAATCAAAGGTTAAGACTCAAATGTGTTGCAAGGTAATCTGAGAGCAGGGGTAGATGCCATTTAGGGAGGCAGTATAGTGCAGTGGTTTAAGGCTCTGAGCTGCAAATCTGGTGACATCCAGCAGACCAGACCTGGGTTTGAATCCCACAGCTTCCACTTACATACTGTGTGACCCTAAGCAAGTCACTTAACTTCCCTGTGCTCCCAGGATGCACCTGTAATAAAGCTTTCAGCTTAGTGTGCTACTCCTGGTTAAACTACTAAATAAAAAAAAAGATGGAAGCAATAAAAAACTAGAAAAGGCACACAACTTCATTAACTATGTAATTATTATAAATATCTTTGTTTTAAACAAACATTTTGCAAGAAATCATCACATATACCACAGAATCAAATAAATATGCAGCAATAAAAAAATTATAAATACATAACAGGAGCAATCTCTTGAAAGGCAAAATCTTGTAATGTGGAATCAAGCTAAAGCAGAGACTGGAATGTTGCTACACAGTGGAATGGAGTGCCAGAGTTAAGGGAAAGAAGTGCCATTGAAAGGAAATCATCTTTTCATTGTTTATGGAAGTTAGCTGTTCCAAAGCTATTTATCTTATATGCTCTTAAAATGATGCATGTGCTTCAATAGGAATTACAGCTAGGCCTATTACTGCCTTAAGCTCTTTTAACAGGCACAATTATTAAAGGGGCTCTAGAAATAGTGCTATCTTCTGCAGGCAGGGTTGCACACACACACACACACACACACACACACACACACACCACTGTAGTAAATGGAGAGAACAGCGGAGTAATATGAGTCATGCAGCCCAATCAAACTACTAAGTGGAAGACCACACTCTCACAATCCGGTCAGTCCTCAATCCCTGACTCAGAGCAATACCTCAGCATGGTGACATCACCATGCAGCTGTAAAAAAGGAAGAATCATATGGGTGCTAGTTCACAAAACACCTTCCCACAACCAAACCTGAACTCCATTTTGTTACAACAAAAGAAAGTGAAAGTTCAGAGTCTGGTGTTTTTTTCATAAGGGAATTTAACAAATTTTTTTTAAGTCTTCTTTAAAATATACAGTAGTTAAGTTCAAGTTTTGAAATGGAAGAAGGAATGTAGAGGTGAGCTTCAGGCAGATGTCTGGTGGGACAAGGATTTATGCAGGACTGGTAATAGAGTGAATAAAAGACCAGTAAGGTAAAATTATTTCTTCCTCAACCCCCCCACGGGGCTTCATGCCCTCTCTCCATGGAGGCAGGCTGTTCCACTGCCTGCACTCCTGCATCCTCAGAGACAGAGAGTGATAGTAGCAGGGAACAAAGCTGATTTAAAACAGCTTCCCAGGCTGGACTGGAAAGGATCACACACTCTGGTCTAAGGCAATGGTGGTGTTCCTGTTGTAGACCAGGCAAAGGCATTGTGTGATCCCAGCTGTTTTGGTTACCCCTCAGCTGAACAGCGTGCAGTGGCCCACTTGAACACCAAATCCAGCTCTCTCCTCACAGCATCCACAGTATGTCCTCAGTACGTCTACCACACCCCCAGACAATCAATCCAGCTTTAATGTGTACCCCTCCGGTCGCACCGGTAGACAAGTATCTTGTTGCTCAGTGTGCCTTTCCTGGTGAAACAATTGCAATAAATAAATAAATAAATTCACAATAACTGGACATGCTGGTAAAGCTCACCCTGAGCTCACTTAGCATGGTTTTCCTTGAGGTGTTTGCTTTCTATCATGGTTGGATGAGGGATACAAGCTTTCTTACATGAAAATTACTGTTCTGAAAGCTTTGTTTTATTTTTAGTCATTCTACTTTCTAAAAATATGTTGGGGTACATTCAGACTGCTTTCTTTTGCTTTCTTTTATGAAAACATACTGCTTATATAACTCTGTTTTGCTTTCTTTCATGGCAATATACAATATGTGAAAAAATACCATGGATTTACTGCGACCACAGGAAAAAAACTACAATGTTGTTCAATGTGTCTTTTTACCATGGTAGCAGCAAACTGTGGTATTTTTTTCCCACAGTTGCAGGAAATACCATGGTACCAATCAACCTTTATAAAATTATCACTGTACTGCTAAGCAAACTCTGTTTTGCTTTCTGTCATGAGGAGATCCTGCTGTAAAAAAGGGGTTTAAACTATTAAGAATTTGTTTTATGAAAGAGTGATTTTAGCATTAAGGATTTCCACTAGTGTTTTAGCAACCCCATGTCAATTTCATAATGTTTCCCCAGTACATGATTGTCATGTAAACATTTAAAATGTACAACAAAAAATGGGTTGAAATACTTGTTTTTAAGTTACATGGTAAGACATGGCCCCTCTTAAGGAAAAATTCTGCAAGGAGTCAAGTTGTTTTGTATAATCAATTCATCATTGTTTTAGGATTCAACACATGTGAAAAAAATGGAATAAGGACTCTATCATTGAGGAGGGGTAGATCTGGGTGCAGGAAGGGAGGGAGTTAGGAATGTTAAGTATCTACACAGTGCCACAGCTCTGAAGGATGGAAACCACATCCTGAGGATCACTGAGGCAGCAGGATTGAAGGAAAAACTAGATATCATTGTTCACCTAGGGAAAAATTACCTGGCTAGGGATGAAATTAGGGTATTGCAGTAGGAGTTCAAGGAGTTGGGGAAGGGTCTTAGGCAGGTGGAATGCTCAGTGACCTTTTCGGACATGGAACCTGTCTATGACAAGGGGGAGGACAGGATACTCCACACCAGGAGCTTCAATGCATGGTTGAAAGACTGGTGCAGAAAAGAGGGGTTCAGTTTCATTGGGGACTGGGGTCCTGTCTGAAGGAATGTAGGCCTATACAGGAGAGATGGGCTGCATCTATCTGGGAGAGGAATTAAGATCCTCAGTGAATGGTTTAAATGCTTCTTTGGCAAGCATTTACACTAGCTGAAGGGGTGGCAGGAGGAAGCAGGAAGAATCAAACTGCCCTCCCACAAGAAGAAGCAGTCAGTAGGGAGAACCCTAAGGTAGGAAAATCACCAACAGTGCCTAAAAACAGGGAAAGCAGAATGGTAAAAAAAAGAGGAATAGGATTGAAGACAGGAGGGGTAAAGAGAGTATGCATGAGGATAAAAGGAGTGCTGTCAGGAGAGGAGGTAGCAAAATGTGGAAGGCCATGTGTAGGAATGTTCGTAGTCTGGGAAATAAAATCCCAGACCAAGTGGCCTTAATGACAAAGGCTGATCTCGACATTATTGTTATTACTGAGACATGGTGCAATGAGAACCAAGACTGGGATATAGCCATACTAGGGTATACTCTCTTCAGGAAGGACAGGGTGGGTAAGAAGTGAGGAAGAGTGGTTTGTTATGTGAGGGAGGGCATAAAAGCAACTGAGGTGCACAGAATATACTGTAGGTAGGGGTGGAGGCACTGTGGGTCACCCTAGATATGGGAAAAGGAACCACTATTTGCACTGGCATGATCTACAGACCTCCAGCACAAGGGGAAGAGTTGGATAGGGTTCTACTGGAAGCCATCCATAAAATGGAGACTAGGGGAGGAGATACTGCAGGT
Source organism: Neoceratodus forsteri (assembly GCA_016271365.2). Taxonomy (NCBI): domain Eukaryota; kingdom Metazoa; phylum Chordata; order Ceratodontiformes; family Ceratodontidae; genus Neoceratodus; species Neoceratodus forsteri. The sequence continues at coordinate 108,909,274 of CM028137.1, forward strand.
GGGAGACTTCAGTCTCCCAGGTGTTGATTGGAGCATCCCAACTGCAACTTCAGCTGGGATCAGGGATATCCAGGACTCCATGCAGAAGGCGTGCCTCAGGCAGCTAGTGAAAAAGCCCACTTGTGAGGGAGTAATATTGGACCTGGTTGTGCTAGTGAAAGTAACCCCCCCCCCATGTGGACATTTTCTGCTTCTTTTCTTCCTTCCATTCATAAAAACCTACTGTAGTAGTAATTCTGTTCTTGACTATCCCTTTACTCTTTTATATCATGCTGGGGTGGTCTCCCATCGTGACATTTCTTCTTTACTAATTCCTTCAATGTCCATATAGTGAGAAGGGGTTTGGGTTCCTAACACTATGAATTAGGGTATGCAATTCCTCCTTGCAAAACTAATATAGGCAGAGTATTGTAACCTCTGATATTTGTTAAAAAAGAAATTATGCGTGTAGTTTACAACAGCAGTCCATTTCACCTTTTCTCCAGTATCAGAATTGTACACTGTATAAGATTTCACCTCCCTCCTGCTACATAAATACTTAAATATCTGTGTTTAGTTTTTCAGTTCCTCTGAGGACTAAGGCTGTGTATAGGAGAACTGAAAGCTCCTATTCTCCATGGCATCTGAATAAATAAAAGATTTCCCAGTTTGTGTTATTTTTTTAAACCGAGATGAAAGCGCTACCGCCCCTCGCGCTTAACTGTAAAATACAGGCATTCTGTTGCTCTTTAGGACTGTTGGGCAACAGTAGGAGAACCAGAGCGATTTTTGTTATTTTTAAAAGAGAAAAGGAGGAGGCTCTGGTTCTGTACCAACACTCCACCGTGTCTGCCGGTGGAAAACAATTGTTTTGCCTTTCTAACTGTTACACTTTTGATTTATTTTAAACAGATGGGTTTCAGAGTTTTAAAAAGGGAAAGCTAAGTCAGACAATACTTTCTCTTGTAAGAAGATGAAGGATTAGAATTAAAAAGGCCTTTAATTTACTTTTGCCTGTTGTTCTTCCCGTGGCATTCTGAACAGCCCATAATAATGTTTCCTAACCCTTAATAATAAAAGGCATCTGGATGAAGTCCATGCGTACAGAGCTTCATTACTGTTTATTTTTCTTCTGTTTTAAAAAGCCTAGACAGATAGAAATTCTTAAGACGGGTAAAGAAATTTATGCTTTTACAAAATTATGTTATAGGAAACTTTTTGCTTAATTTTAAAATGCCTGAACATATCGAGGGACTGGCTCCTCTCCTTGCCAGGTGCTTGACTGTTTCTTAAGGGCCAGCAACCCTCTAGTGGGCTAGTCTTATAGTCCCAACAGCATATGAGGTCACAGAGAGTAGGAGGGATCCTATGTCATAACTAGCACTTTCATATTCACTGCCAAATACTATTTTGCCATTAGTCTCTTGAGTGTGAAATGTTATGTTCAGAATTAATACTGTAAGAATAAAAGTGTACAGTATGTCTGTGTGACGCCCCTTACTATTGTATTACAATAGTTTTATTTTATGTATTAGTTTTAGGGGGTGGATCATGTGACTGATGATGTCATCCTCTTAGCATTATAAAAAGAGAAAAGACAGAGAACCAAGTAGATAGGCAGATTGAACAGATGATAGTGGTTATATCTGTTTGCAGGTACCACTCTGTGGCAGTATTTCATGTTGGGATACTGAAACTCAGTTGATATACTGATTTATTTATTTTGTAATTTTTTTGAAAAGAAATTTCTTATTTTATTTTCGTGAAATTAATTCTCAAGAAGAATTTGAATATAATTTTTTTTTTTATTTTTGTAAATAAATGGGCCACACGAAGTTAGTGTGAGCAAAAATTTAACATTTCATCTCTGGTGTTGCCACTTATCCCACACCCTATTACACTGGTCCTTACCAATGAGGACAGTGTTGCAGATGTCATAGTGGGTGGCCATCTTGGAATCCAGTGATCACCATGTGGTATGGTTCAATATACAAACAGTGGCAGAGTTGAACCACATGAAGGTGAAGGTCCTGGACTTCATGAAGGCTGACTTAGCAAATTTGGGGAACTATCTCAAGGGATGCCCTGGCGGGGGGACTTGGGTGGTGTAGAGGAACAGTGGGCGAAATTAAGAGGAGCCATAGTGAAGGCAACAAACCTTCGCATTAGGCAATTAAACAGAAACAAGTGGAAAGAATACGACTATGGTTCTCAAAGGAGGCCACTGGGAAGGTAAGGGTGAAAAGGTTAGCATTAAAGAGGTACAAGGAGAAACAGAGGAGGAGGACAGAGAAATGTATCTGGAAAAGCAGAAGGAGGTAGGGAAAGCAGTCAGGAGCACAAGGTGCAAACAGAGGAGAAAATAGCCCAGGCAGTAAAGAAAGGGGACAAGATAATTTTGAGGTACATTAGTGAAAGGAGAAAGACCAGGAGAGGGATTGTGTACCTAAAAAGGGAAGGAGATGGGCGTGCAGAAGGGGACCAGGAAAAATCGGAAATCTTAAACAAATATTTCTGTCCAATATTCACAGAAGAAAGGGAAGGTGAGGGACCACAGTTAAACAACAGGAGCATCAATGGAAGGGAGGTGTGCAGAAGTCGATTTATGGAGGAGAGAACCCTAAATGAACTAGCAAAACTAAAGGTGGACAAGGCAACGGGGCCAGATGGAATACATCCAAGGATATTAAAGGAGCTTAGAGATGTGCTAGCAGCACCACTAACAGCCTTGTTCAACCACTCACTGGAAATGGGAGTAGCGCCAGAGGACTGGTGGAGGGTAGATGTAGTCCCTCTTTACAAAAGTGGAGCAGGGAGGAGGCTGGCAACAACAGGCCAGTCAGCCTGGCCTCGGTGGTGCGGAAATTAATGGAATCACTGCTAAAGGAAAGGATTGTGGAATATCTTAAATCCAGTGGATTACAGGATCCGAGGCAACATGGATTCACAGTGGGTAGGTCATGTCAAACAAATCTGATAGATTTCTTTGACTGAGTGACCAGGGAAGTAGATCACGGAGGAGCAGTGGTTGTGGCCTACCTAGATTTCAGCAAGGCCTTCCACACCGTTCCACATAGGAAACTTGTAAGCTAGCTGGGCAGTCTGGGAGTGGGTCCCAAGGTGGTTAAATGGGTTCAAAACTGGTTGAGTGATAGAACACAGAGGGTGGTGGTAAATGGAGTTCATTCTAAGGAGAGGAGGGTGACCAGTGGGGTGCTACAAGGATCATTTCTGGGGCCAGTACTCTTTAATGTCTTCATAAGCAACATTGTAGAGGGGCTGGAAGGGAAGGTATTCCTTTTTGCAGATGACGCTAAGATCTGCAACATGGTTGACACTTCAGGGGGGTGTGTGGAAAAAATGAAGAGGAACCTAAGTAAGCTTAAAGAGTGGTCAAGAATGTGGCAGCTAAGATTCAATGCGAAGAAGTGCTGAACCATACATTTGGGGCACAGAAACCCAGGGGTGGAGTACATGATGGGAGGAGGAGTAGTGACGACCACCAAACAGGAAAGTGACCTGGGGAAAATCATAACTGATGACCTAAAAGTAGCCAAACAGTGTGACAGGGCAGTGGGGAGAACCAGCGGGATGCTGGAGTGCACAGGGAGAGATATCACCAGCAGAAAAAAGGAGGTGGTAATACTGCTGTACAAATCATTGGTGAGACCTCATCTAGAGTACTGTGCCCAGTTCTGGAGGCTGCAACTTCAGAAGGGCATAAACAGAGTAGAGGCAGTTCAAAGGAGGGCAACCAAAGTGGTGCAGGGTCTGCACCAAAAGCCCTATGAGGAGAGACTAAAGGAGCTCAATTTGTATACCCTAGAGTAGAGGAGGCAGAAGGGGGATATGATAGAGACTTTCAAATACCTCATGGGCATAAATAAGGTACTGTACAAGAGGGAAGAGTCTTTTGGAAAAGAAGATGTTCAACAACAAGGGGCCTTGATGAGGCTGGAGGGAGTAGACTTAGGGGTAACATGAGGACTATTTTTTCATAGAAAGGGTGGTGGATACATGGAACAGCCTCCTAGCAGAGGTGGTTGGGGCAAAAATGGTAGGGGAAATTCAAGAATGCATGGGATAGGCATGGGGAACCCTAGTGATAGGAAAGAAAGGGTAAAGCCTGTGATCTAGTAGGGTCTGCAGTATTGCAGTAGGTAGGGAAAATGGACAGACTAGGTGGGCCAAGCGGTCCTTATCTGCCATCAGTTTCAATGTTTCTATCATCTGTAATGGTGTTTAATTCAATTTTTCCACAAATGTAAAAATGAAGAGTCAATATCAATACTAAGACACAGTCAGAAACATTGCTAGATTGTTGTCCTCCTGAACTCTCTGCAGCATTTGACACCATGGACCATAAGGTGCTGCTAGAGCACCTGTGGCTTTTCTGTGGACTGTCTGGTACAGTCCTCAGATGGTTTCAAACTTTCCTTGCAGGTAGGGTGCAGAGAGTAGAATCAGTTTTTTTTTCTTGGCCTCTCATCCGTGTGGGGTGCAGCAGGGCTCGGTGCTTTCACCCATGTTGTTCATGGTGTATACAGTATGCTGCCATTGGGCGGCATTATTAGGTGCTATGGATTGAGTTTTCACTGCTATGCAGATGATACTCAGCTGTACATGTCTTTTGTACCTGAGCAAAATGATGCTATCTTGACTTTTAACAACTGCCTTTCTGAGATTTAAGACTGAATGAGTGCAAACTGGCTCAGGTTGAATCTGGATAAGAGTGAGGTGTTGGTGGTGGACCCGGGTCATTGGGCAGAAGGGCGGGTGGCTGGGCAACCCTCTGGACTTTGGTTGGGAGGAAACCAGCTACTAACCTCTGACTGGAGGGTGGAATCTGGGCGTTGTACTTGATGACAAGCTGACTCTGAAGGCTCAGGTGTCTGCTGTCGTCAAGACCTAATTTTACCATCTGAGGAACATCACCCAGATAAAACACCTGGTCCCATCTGGAGATCTTCTGACGCTGGGCTGCGTTTGTGACCTCACGTCTTGATTTCTGTAATGCCTTATACCTAGTGCTGCCGGGGGGTGGATCTTTGCCGTCTGCAGCTGGTGTGCAGTTGCAAGGTTGCTGACTGGCTTATCAAGATCTTGCCATGTCACACCTGTGCTCTGTGACCTGCACTGGCTGCCGGTGAGGTGGAGAGTCACCTTCAAGGTAGGATTGCTGACTTACAAAGCCCTACATGGACAGGGACTGTGGTATTTGCAAGACCTCCTCTGTCTTTATCGCCCCCTTCATCCTCTCTGTTCCACCGATAAGGAATTGCTAGAGATTCCCAGGGTCAGTTTGACTACATCTGGAGCTAGATCATTTGCTTTTGTAGCCCCGTCCCTGTGGAATTCTGTACCTCGCTGGGTAAGAGAATGCCTGTTCGTCGAGACCTTTAAGGCTGCCCTGAAGTTGTATTTGTTTAATTATGCATTTCCTGCTATTTAAATCCTGCTGACTGTTTTAGAATTTTAAATTATATGTATTTAGTAGTTTTTTATTGGTGTTTTATTCATGTCTGTACAATGCTATGATCAACTTGGAATAGCGTTTTATAAATAAAATTTCCTTTGCTTTGCTCTTGAAATGACATTTCCAAAAATATGGGAAATGTGTCTGCTTTTATGCATTAAGCTATTAAGTCCCATGTCATTTCATAAACGTTTGTGATAGATGTAGAATACGGTTTTGAATATACAGCAGCAAAATATAGACATAATGGGTTTGCCATGCCTCTTTTTGATCTGCTTTTAAATTAGGTATTTCAGAGCTGGTCAGCTCAGGACAAAAAAAATTGAAAATCCCCCCAGAAATAATTCTTAAATGAAAGCTACTCAAAAGTACATGCAAAATGACAGGGATATTAATATCAAAGAAACAAAGTGATCAAAAACAGACAGCCATTTAAATAAAGCACCTCTAATAATGCCAATGGGTGTAACTGCGGCAGCTAATTTTCTTGCACCTATCTTGTATATATTCTTAGCCAAACATTCCATATACTGTAAGCACTTGTGCCAGTAAACAGCCTTAAAAACTTTTTAAGGTGCAGCAGAAAAATGGGAATCGGAATCACCAGAGAAGACTTTGTGATAAGAACTTTTAAAATGTTATCAGATGGTGACTTCTTAATTGATTATTGTTCTTACAATATCATGATTGTTTTGGTACCAGAGTAGGAAAGGTGTTACTAATGTGTTATTAAGAATATAGAATGTAAATAAGGTGTTAATAAGGTAGATATTGTTAAGTACTGTATCTTGGTACAGTACATAAAATTTAAGTATTGCGGTATGCTGCATGCAAGGAATATGGAATTTTAATGTAGCAACTGGTGGGTTGGAATCCCAGGGACAAGAGAGCAAGGGACTTCACCCACCAGAAGGTACATTAGCAAGAATAATATCCCCAATTAATTGCTTTTATTCCCTTCATAAAATGTTTAGTAATGTTAGTTGTTTGGCAGTATAGTAGTGTTGTAGTTTGGAGTCATGTCTAGAATGGACAGTGTTAGGGCAGTAGCATAAATTAGACATTCAACAGGGATTAGGCTACAGCTGGACCACTTTACTAGTTGGATGCATTTGCACTGTAGGGACTGGATTGTACAGCAGCTGCATGGTTATAGTTGGTCCTGTTGCTTTAAATAGGTATCCCTGAATTATAAATTCCTGTACTTTCCATGTAATCTGTGAGGCTGAGCTGGGAGCCAGGGATGTGCTTCCTGTGCCTTTCAGGTGATCTGAGTCTTACCTGGAAGCCTGGGCAGTTGATTATTTAACCTACCCTTTGGTGGGCTAGTGCCTAAGGCAGGGTATAGTTCATGCCCTGATAGATACTTAGCTGGATAGGTGTATGGCAAGCAAAGAGTTAATCATGGGCCACCCTTTGGGGACCTGCTGCTGGCAGGATGTCATCACAGGCAGGCAAGATATAAGCATGGGTATGTTAGAACAGGTGTTCTTCCTCTCAGGGAAAGTTCGAGAGACAGAAGGAGGATGCGAGTGGGGGCGATTGCACACTCCATACAGTGTGGAATTTCTAGGCTGAGGTGTGGGATGCAGAGCTTCAGGAAGGATGTGGTGGCAGCCAAAGCCCCAGCCCCCAGTGTGGGACCCCTGAGCTGTGCCACCCCAGTGGGACTGGAGCAAAATGCCCTAGTGGGACTGCTGTTCATTTTATGAGGTTCAAGGTTGAGCCAAGTGGAGAGGCACGGAGAAGGGTTTCAGTGGGAGCATCCAGCTCTGAAGTCCCATGGAGACTAAGAGCTGACTGTTCTGGGATGAAGTGTGACCCGCTATGGCTCAGGGACGTGTTGCCCATAATTCATGAGTGCAGTCACCCAAAGAAAGCCACAAGAAGCCGGACTGAGAGTTGGAAGGAGTCAGTGGCGCCAATTTGAAAGGCCAGCCTGTTCCAGGTGAAAAAAAAGTAGTAGCATGCCAGTCGAGATGGGATGTGAAGTGGAGTTGGGGCCCTGGGGTGAGAGGCCAGCCTGCTGCATGGGAAAAGATAGGAGTGAGTAAAGGGAAAAGGAGAACAGTAAGGCCATGTTAGCCCAAAGGTGTTTCTGGGGATTAAAACTTCCTGGATTTGGGAATGTCCGATTCACGCCCCATTAGTAAACTGTAACATTTTGCTCTTGTGAACTGTTTGCTTATGTGAACTGTCTACCAATGAAGATTACGGGATCATAGCGGTCCAAGATATGCACTGCCTACCTCAGCCTCATCGATTCCTTGCTCCATGGAGTATTTATTAATTTTGTTATTAAAAGGGATCCCCACTGTTTGTTCTACAAGATCATGGCCTTCAGTTATTTCATCAAATGCTATTGTGGATAACTCGGATTGCCTTTCAGCCCAGCACCTGCAGAGCCTTGTACCCTGGTGTCACCGTGAAGACCAGCAAATGCCAGCCATCTCTGGAGTAGTATCTGCTAGTGGCCACCCCGTCACAAGGATATTGACCTCCAGCATACCCCTAGACACCGGGGAGGTCATTGGGCTACAATGTGGAGGCTTGTCCAGGATGTGTTTGGGGTGCTTGGGCTATGTTTGTGGCCTTTTTGAGGTGAGGGGTAAAGAAGTTTTCCACATGAACTTTCTGGAATGATGTTTGAAACTACACAATATGGCGCTGAAGAGCAATGAGAATTCATGCCTTTGGATGAGGGTGGGCACCTGGACGTCTGGAAAAAAGGGACCCTCAAGTCTGGACCATGTACAGGATATGTAATTGGACTGGGACACAATCAGTTGATTGGACTGGCAGGATTGCTAGTGAGGAGAGACATTTCCCCATGCCATTTGTTTTTGTTATTGCGGGGCAGAACTGTTTCTGGACTGAGTCAGGATAGCACTGTTTTGTGTAATTGTTGTGTCTGCTACATTTTGGAGAGTGGTTATATGGAAAAAGATGACCCAGGCTCCAGTAGCTTCAGTGTTCCTGCGCCAGCACAAATGTGTCGATGAATGTGCAAAATGGTGTTTAAAACTACGATGGCCCATGGGTGTGCCTTGTGCCAGAAGAAAGTCTACAAAGTTGAACTGCACCCAGTTTGTCACCAGTGCTATGGTGATCATTCCAGTGGCTGCACATACCAGTTTCCATCACTAACCCGCTGTTGTGCCAGAACATCTGTTACCTCCTTACAGTCTAAGGGATGGGAGGATTTTACGATGGTTACCAACCAGACTAAGGTAGCGGAAACTACCACTTTGAGTGCCCCACTGGTAAGATCTGAGGTGTCTGCTCAGTTGAGTAGCCCTGCTGTCTAGCCACCAGAGTCAGCATGGCTCCTGACTGCAGTGGACTTCTCCACGCCTTTGCAACCTGCTGATGATCAGCATCCAGGGACATCAGAGGCAGATAAAGTTCTGTTGCCTGAAATGAAGGAGCTAGTTGCACAGCCTGACCCAAAACCATCATCAGAGAGCTAGTTCGAGCCCTCCATTGAGAGACCCCTAGTGAGAAAGGGGATGGAGTTCAAGCAGCCCAGAACAACCTGCTAGTGTTAGACATTTGGGAAGAGGAGGAGCGGCATGATGATGCCCCAGGGAACTAAGCCTCAGTGGTGTTGCCCTCTAAGACACCGCCCAGTTCCCCACTGTCCAGTGCTCCTTTGCTTGCTCCCATGGAGACAATGCAACAGATACAAAAGCAGGAGCACAGAGATAAAGAGTACTGAGAAGGTACATGGTTGCCAGAGGGGCATGCACCCAGGACCACCATCAGAGCTCTGCCCGAGTAGTCACAGGCTGAGAGGATTGTGCGACACCATGTCTGGGAGGAGTTTCCAGAGTATGAGTACCCCTACTTGCCAGAGAGAGTGTGGGATGACATAGAAGGGAGGAGAAGGGACTGGATGTTTCATGGAATTTTGGGCAAATTGTACTGGAGACAGGGACTGAACAGTTTCAGCAACACAGCAGCACTGCAAGAGGCCCAGCAAGTTGCCTGCCACATTTGTTGCAAGAGTACGTATGAGGGCCTGACCATCACCAAGAACTGTGCCATTCTACAGGACATTGATGGAGGGTGTACCAAATGTGCTGTGGAAGTGACCAACTCTTTTGACAGGTCATGCACCAGACTGGATTCCCGGTTTTACTTTGGCAGGTGTGAATGGTAAATGAACTGGAGTTCTTCCCTCCAGAGCTCATTAGTGAGTGTTTATGGACTCATACTGGGACTTAGTGCAACCGCTGTTATTGTTTCAATGTTCAAAATGTTATTGCATTTGGGGGTGATGGGGAATGAGTTATGAGAGTAACTGAATGGTAATGTTGCATGCCATAAGATGTATTGAGGCAAGGGTTACCCCAAAGGGCATTTGGCTGGGAAGCCAAGTTTCAAGAAAATACAAATTCACACATGCCCACACAATGCAAAGCATCATGGGCTGCATATGCAAATCACCACACAATGTTATGCTGGTTCAACTTTAAGCAGAATTGCATGGTGCCGAAAGGCCTCTCCCACAGTTTTCAAAGGGTGCTAACAGATGACATAGACCGTGTTTCGTCCTACCAGGACTCATCAGTATCTGCTCTGTTTGACACCCCAGTGGAATGAACCAGCTACCTAAGGCGGTCTGTCTGGGTTATATTGTAGTGAACCCATTAAAATAAAAACTGTTTAAAGACAAAGAACCTCTGTGTGCAAACACTGAGGCAAGGGTTACCCCAAAGGGCATTTGGCTGGGAAGCCAAGTTTCAAGAAAATACAAAATCACACCTGCCACACAATGCAAAGCATCATGGGCTGCATATGCAAATCACCACAGAATGTTATGCTGGTTCAACTTTAAGCAGAATTGCATGGTGCCGAAAGGCCTCTCACACAGTTTGCAAGGGTGCTAACAGATGACATGAACCGTGTTTGGTCCTACCAGGACTCATCAGTATGTCTCGTCTGTTTGACATCTGTTGGCACCCTGAAAATAGCAACACACTCTGCCCACACGTAAAGCATCATGGTTGCATATGAACACACAGAAAGTTGTCTGTCTTTAGCAGCATTGTGTGCTGAAATATATTAGTAAGGGTGCTAACAGATGACATAGACACGCAGTTTCGTCCTACCAGGACTCATCAGTAATGTCCTGCCTGTTTGACATCTGTTAGCACCCTTTGCAAACTGTGTGAGAGGCCTTCCGGCACCATGCAATTCTGCTTAAAGTTGAACCAACATAACATTCTGTGGTGATTTGCATATGCAGCCCATGATGCTTTGCATTATGTGGGCATGTGTGATTTTGTATTTTCTTGAAACTTGGCTTCCCAGCCAAATGCCCTTTGGGGTAACCCTTGCCTCAGTGTTTGCACACAGAGGTTCTTTGTCTTTTAAATAGTTTTTTATTTTAATGGGTTCACCACAATATAACCCAGACAGACTGTCTTAGGGTAGCTGGTTCATTCCACTGGGGTGTCAAGCAGACAAGACATACTGATGAGTCCTGGTAGGATGAAACGCGTGTCTATGTCATCTGTTAGCACCCTTTGCAAACTGTGTGAGAGGCCTTTCGGCCCTATGCAATTCTGCTTAAAGTTGAACTAACATATCATTCTGTGGTGATTTGCATATGCAGACTATGTTGCTTTGCATTGTGTGGGCATGTGTGATTTTGTATAAGATGTATTGTCTCATGTGTCATACAGTTATGAAAAGTATCCCTATTTTGAGCCCCGTTGGGCTTTAGTGTTAATATGTTCCAGGCAGTATACATGTACTGTACTGTTGCACTGGTGGGTGAGCCTTGCACTGCTTAGTTCGGTTAAGGGGTTGAGTAGTGAAAGGTTTGGCAGCTGTATCAGGCATGCAGTTCAGTTAGGCCATATTGTACAGTAGTGTTACAGGATAGTTTAGGCTTGGGACACCTCCCCTTGGGTACTTTGACAAACCATCCAGAGCGAGCAGGTGGGTGGGTGGTCAAGCGGGAGCTAGAGTGGCTTTAGTAAGTTGAGATGCAAGGGCCCAGTTATTACTTTTCCCTGCTAAAAGGATAGACCACCACATGGTGGTGCAGCCAGTAGCTCTTTGGTTTTTCGGTGGAAAGGAAGTGCTCATACCCTTTGAATGGGTGCTCGGTGGAGTGGCTGTTTGAGCCTTAGATGCTCACCAATGACAGTGAGCATTTCAAGTGGGAGAGTGTTGTAACCCCACTTTGGTGGACTAGAGCCAAAGGCAGGGTACAGTTCATGCCCTGATAGATACTTAGCTGGATGGGTGTATGGAAAGCAAAGGGTTAATCCTGGGCTGCCCTCTGGGGGGTTGCTGGCAGGAGGTCACCATGGGTGGACAGGTTATAACTGTGGATATGTTAGAGCAGGTGTTCTTCCTCTCAGGGAGAGTTGGAGAGAGGAATGGAGGAGGCAAGTGGTGGCGATTTTCCACTCCATACAGTGTGGAATTTTGAGGCTGAGGTATGGGATGAAGAGCCCATGGGAGAATGTGGCAGTGACTGAAGCCCCGGCACCAGTATAAGACACCAGAGCTATGCCACTCCAGTGAAATTGTAGTAAAATGCCCTGTTGGGACTGCTGTCTATATATAAGGTTCAAAGCCAAGTGAAGTGGAGAGGCACGGAGAAGGGTTTCAGTGGGAGCTTCCAGCTCTGAAGACCTGTGGAAAGTGATAGCTGACTGTTCCAGGATGAAGTGTCACTGCCATAGCTCGGGTATGTGCTGCCCATAATTCATGGGGACAGTCACCCGAAGGAAGCCACAAGAAGCTAAACTGGGAGTTGGAAGGTGGCTAGCAGCCCCCATTTGAACGGCCAGCCTGTTCCAAGTGAAAACAAACTCTGGCCAGAGCTGATACGGCTGTGGCAAGCTTAAAATGTGCCAAGGAATGGATGCAGCTGATGCAACTGTGCATGCATGTCATTCGTGCATGCACATGCACAGATGCGTTGAATGGCATAATGCCATTCCCAAGATATCGGCGCTGGTGGAACTGTGCATGCATGAGTTGCACACGTGCAGTTCTGCTCTGAAATGTGGAACTAACTGGTGAAATTTTGCTGCTGAGTTCTGCAGCGAGTGACCATGGCAGAGTGTTTTAAGCTCCATTGGTGGTTCGGAAGGATACTTCCGAAACTCCACCGGAAGCATGCCACAGTCTACTTGTTGTTTGCAGCAGATACAGAACGGCTGTAGGCTCTGCCTACAGCCATGAAAAGTAGCAGCATGCCAGTCAAGATGGGATGTGAAGTAAAGTTGGGGTCCTGGGGTGAAATGCCTGCCTGTTCCAGAGGAAAAAATAGGAGTGAGTAAAGGGAAAAGGAGAGAAGTAAGGCCATATCGGCCCAAAGGTGTATCTGGGGATTAAAGCTGCCTGGATTAGGGACAACCTATTCACGCCCCATTAGCAAACTATGAACTGTTTGCTGATGTGAACTGTCTACCAATGCTGATCATGGGATCATATCGGTCACTGCCTACCTCAACCACTTTGATTCTTTGCTCCATGGAGTGTTTATTAATTTTGTTATTAAATGGCCTCCCTGCTGTTTCTTCTGCAAAGTTGTGGTCTCCAATTATTTCATCAAATGTTATTGTGGATAACTCCGATTGCCTTTTAGCCCAGCATCCGGAGAGCCTTTGTCACCATGAAGACCTGCAAATGCCAGCCATTTCTGGGGTAGTATCTGCTAGTGGCCATGCCCTCCCCATGGACAGTGACCACCAGCATACCCCTAGACACCGGGGAGAGAGGTGGGCTCCAATTAGATGCTATGTAATCTAGCCCAGGTACAGTGCAGTATAGTTGATGATGGGGTGGAAGTAGAGAGTTTAAGACTGTTGTATGCTTGCTGCTGCATGCCTGATAAGTTATTTTAGTAGATTTGATGGCAATCTTTGTAGAAGTTTTGGTTTAGTGCTGCATGTTTCTGCTGTTGTGAAGAACTGCTGTTTTTAAATATTTTTGTGTTTCATTAGGTTTTTAAGATTCTTTTTTCTTGTGTGAACTGCACTGATATTTTTTTAGATAAAATTTTGGAATAATTTTTTTTTAAGTTATTTGATGGATTTCCTTTGTTTATGATTCAATAGCAATATTAGTGGGTGCAGGGGTTAACTTGTTTTCGTTATTTGCAATATTTTTATGTTGCTCAGTGCTTTGATTTTCATTGTGAAATCTGTGACCCTGGGGTTATGTGACAAGCTTATTGACCTGTTTAACCCCAACAGGTTGTGCTCTTCATTAACGCACCCTTATCATGTCACAGGAGCAGGGGCATGAGCTAGGTTAGTGCAGTGTCACGTGATGGGGTCCTGACCAATGTGGAGCTAGAACTGACCAGATCCCATTTTATAAAGGCCATTCTATGTGAATAAAAAAAATATGACCTGGAGTCAAGTATTTCAAGGAAGGTAATTAAACTTGCAGATGGCATATAGAGGATTATGCATGAGCAGCCATACACAACAAGGCTGTTGTTCAATTGAGAGGTTTCCATGATATTAAGAGACCTCTCGAATTATACTCTCGAGGTCTCTTGTTAGCATCTATTTATTGAATTTTGGTAACTGGGTAGGCCCTCTGAGATGAGACAGTTCCTTTTTCAGGGATGACCTGGGAGGTGCAGTACATTGCTAGTGCATTCATTGATACAAGAAATTAGACAAGGAGTAGTCATACAGTAAGAGAGTACATAAATTGGATTCAGTTATGCAAAATAAGCAATGTAAAGCACAGTCAACAAAACCTTATGAACAGACATCATTTATAGTATTTTTTTGTCTTGGAGATCGGGAGACAAAAAGAGCAGAAAGTTATGCTAGGAGAATCATGCAAGGAGTGAACATGGGTTAGGAGTCAGCGGAAGCAGGAGCAAGGTGGGGCAGTTAGGTGAGATAACAGCAAACTTTGAAACAGAGAGGAAGGTGCAGGCCAGTATAGAAGGAGGTAGAGAGCTCCAGCAGGACACAGCAGAAAATGCAAATGATCTCCGAGCCATGAAGAGTTGTAAGTTTGGAACTGAGAGAAGGGGCAAGGAGGTAGATCTGAGGGCACGTCGAGGGAGACAACATTGAACAATATCAGCAAGGCAAGGAGGAGTGAAGCAATAAGACAAGCATATGTATAAAGCTTAGTGTGGCATAGCATAATTTTAATTCATAGGATAGCCATCCCAGTGCAGATAGGACATTGCAGTGATGGTGCCATGCATTGGCCCTGAGAGCAAACCTGCCAACTCTATGGTAGGCCTGTGATAGGTAAGATAGTACGGATGCAGTAGCAGAGAATAGTAATGGAGCACCATACATGAGGAGGGGCAGGAGTATGGCATCCGCAGTCTTGTAGCAGGAGGTCAATGTAAGATAGGGACAGATGCGGTAGAGGACACCAATTTTTTGGTTTATAGTTTTGGTGATGGCTATAACATGCGCAGCCAGGGTAAATGAGGGATCTAAGGTGACTCCCAAGTATTTGAAGGACCTGACCAATTCAAGTGCATCCCCAGTATGTGAGAGTACAGCCAGAGGGTTGGTGTGGATGAGTTAGAGAATAACATGCTCTTTGTTTTTTTAATATTAAGGACAAGCTGCTTCTGAAGGAACCAGTCCTCAAGGGTGTGGAAGTCAGAGGATAGCGTTGAATTGAGCCACCCGATATCAGAAGAATGGTAGATGATAGCATCATCTGCATAAAGATGAACAAAGGTCCCACCACAATTATTAGGGAGGTCATTAATATTCAGAGAAAAAAGTAATGGGCCCAATATGGAGCCCTGTGGGACACCATGGGTAATGGGCCTCAGGTCAGATAGGGAGCCTCCCCATTTTACTTTTTGGGTATGGCCGTAAAGGTAACTTTGGGTCCAGGGCAGTGGCATCAAGGCCAAGGACATACAGTTGTTGTAATAGAAGGCCATTGTTGACCAAGTCAAAAGCCATGGGCAGGTCTATGAAAATTGCTCCAGTGGCACGTCCATGGTCCATTTCACAGAATATGTCAGAGGTGACTTTAATCAGAGCTGTAAGTGTACTGTGGTTTTTCCTAAACCCATGCTGAGAGGTTGAGAGCAGATGGTGGAGGCCAAGGAAATCCTGCAGGTGGTCATAGATTATCCGCTCTTGTATTTTTGTTAGGGGGCAAAGTATTAAAATAGGCCTGAAATTCTCCACTGTCAAGTTGGGACAGCCCTTGTGGATGGGGACGACCACCGCTACTTTCCATTTTTCAGGGATGGTGCAAGTAAGGAAGGATCGATTAAATAAATCTCAAACAGGGTGGGCTAGGACATCAGCTCCCAGCTTAAGGAATTTAGACTCTAGAGTGTCATGGCCAGGTGAGCTGTCAGCCTTTAGATTCATGAGGAAACGGCGAACCCCAGTGAGGGTTGCGAGCTTTAGGTGAAAGGCAGAGCGGTCCATAGAGTCAACTGACGGCAGGGAGTCAGATTGGGGGGGAGTGGATGAACTAGAAAATAGTGATGTGTACCTATCCAAACTGGTGAAGAACTTATTGAAGCCAGAGGTGATAGAGGGGGTCAGTGAGAAAGACCCCGTGGGCATCGAGGGAACTGGGGTCTCAGAGGTTTGACCCTTTAAAAGGGAGTTAACCTGTCACCAGAATTCTTTCGGATTACTAAGATGTTCATTCTGGAGTCTCCTGAAGTGGAGTCATTTTACTTTTTGAATTGAGTTCTTGCAGCAGTTCCTTAGTTGCTTATATGTATGCCAGTTAGTAGGTAGCCCACTATCCTTATAAGTCCTCCATGCCTTATCATGAGTGGATATGAATTGCCTTAATTCCTTAGTGAGCCACAGTGTTTTAACACCTTTTACCTGGCAACTCTTTAAAGGTCAACAATGTTAGTGAATTTTGCCACAAAATAGTCTAGTGCCAAGTTAACGTCCGTCGGGGTATTAATTGGAACCCAATCAGTTTCCCAGATGGTTTCCACAAAGTTGTTGACATCAAACCTGGACATGTCCCGCACAGTGATGATCTTAGGAGAGGGGGGTTAAGGAAGTTGTTACCCATTATGCAGAGTGTCAGTGAGTGGTCGCTTATACCGACTGCGAGTACCTCTGCTGATTTTATCTTTGGGGCACAGTTTGTGACCACCCAGTCAAGTAAAGTATGGTTGCCCATCTTTATATTAATACGAGTAGGGTCACCAGTCATTTGAACCAGATTTGAGTCAGCCAGGACAGCAGTCAGTTTGGAAGAGTTTGAATGCAGCCAAATCAACGCAGAAGTCATCTCCAAGTATGAAGACATGCCGCAGGAGGTTAGCAAGGGAGGTTATGAAGGAGGGGAGGCCAGGGACTGCTACCTTAGGGGCCATGTATTCACAACCAACTATGAGTTTCTTTTATGGTGCCAAGGGTGAGGTAAAGGAAGATCGATTCAACAGCAAAAGGTCCAGATTCAGATATAGGTATTTCAGCAGTGTCTAAATGCTCCCTGGCATACATGAGGACACCACCACCCCTTTTTCCCAGTCGTTCCTTCCTGAAATATTTGTATCCAGGCGCAGCAACCTCATGTTGTTTGATGCATGGTTTCAGCCAGGTCTCAGAGATGCCCAGGATGTCAGGAGTGTATTGATTAATCCAGGCTTCTAGCTCAGATATCTTAGGTTTGAGACTACGTATGCTTAAATGAGCAATTGTTTGCCCTTTCTGCATTTGATATGATGATGTCAGGGGGTTGGGGGCAGATGAAGGTATGACGGGTCTGGGATTTGGCTCAACATCACCCACAAGGGTTAATAGCAGGAGAAGTAGTAGGAATGGTGGGATTGAGGAAGTAAGTAGCTGCTTTACATTTTTAGCAAAAAGTGAGGACATTTGTAGCCTTCTGGTGAGCCAGCTACCAAGGTATACAACTCCACATTTTGGCAGGCAAGGGATAGTGAGATACACAGACCGGGGTTCAGTATTGAGATTGTGTGGTGGGACCTCCTCACTGTGCAGTGGAGGGTGAGTTAGGGATTCGGTTACGAAATAGTCAGCAATAAATAGAAACATTAGGCAGGATGGAAAGTATAGTGCTGTGAACCTGGCCATGGTGTGCTGGCTTGCAGATTCAGATCACACCACTGATCGTTTGTTAGGACGTAGGTAATTTGCAGGGGAGCGCTGTGAACGACTGAATACATGGGAATAGATTTGTACTGGTTAGAAGCAATGGTGCAATAGGCAGTAGGAGAAAACAGGGGACAGGTTTGTCCTAATTGGCTGGAGGGCAACTATGGGCTATAGCCAATGACATAACTGCCTGGGTTCAGGGTCTGAGCACTTCTGGGTTTAACTGGGGCTGGAGGCGTGGGTGGGAGGGAAGAAATTCAGAGCTGAAGACTGTCCCGAGGTTGCGGCTTATGGCGGATTATAGACACAAGGCTGTTGACCCAAAGCTGTAGGTATGAAGGACTCAGGATTAGAAGTGTCAGGGCAGAGCAGTGGGAAGAGGACTGCAACCTCCATAAGTTGTTGCCCTCTAGTGGCTTTGCAGTATAATTTGCAAATGGGAAAGTAAACGCTTAAAAATATAGGAAGTCAATATCCTTTGGCATTCTGGTAAAGACAGCTAGTAAACAGCTGCTGACACCTTCTTTTGCTAGGTACAGGCAACTAATGTCCAGTAACTGCCTGCCCCAGGACCAAAACTAGCTATAGTTTGAATTTTTTTGTTCAGGGAATAATAAATTACTAAACTTAGTAATCTGGCAATCCTACTTCCTTGTCAAGCTGAAGTCACAGAGTACCTGCCACAACACTGCCCAGAAAACCCATTTTCTCGTACATGTTAAGGGGGTAGTACATATAATACTACTCTCCTTAACATATACGAGTGCCTTTTATAAGTTGCAGTAGTATGGAAAGGTCACTGCTGCCCCTCATAGCATTATAATGCTATCTATAGCCATACAGTCCCTTCCCCACTTTGCATAATCAAAGCAGGTTTTCTGGCTGGGGCTGCGGCAGGTACACAGCAGCTTCAGCTTGACAAGGAAATAGGATTGCGGTACTAGTACGTTTAATAACTTCTTATTCCCTGAACCAAAAAAATCCAGGTATGGCTAGTTTAGGTCCTGGGGCAGCAGCTACTGGACACTAGTTGTCTGCACCATAGGCGTCAGCTGCTCTTTAAGGTACAAAATATGCATCCAGGATTTATAAGAAAGAGTGGAGTGAGATGACTTAGACAGATGTACAAGGGGGAACTGGG
Source organism: Neoceratodus forsteri (assembly GCA_016271365.2). NCBI lineage: Eukaryota > Metazoa > Chordata > Ceratodontiformes > Ceratodontidae > Neoceratodus > Neoceratodus forsteri. The sequence continues at coordinate 108,927,950 of CM028137.1, forward strand.
TATAATCAAAAAGACTATCAGGGAAGCTAAGGCAAAGGCAGAATTAAGGGTAGCAGAAAGGGTACAGGAAAATGACAAAACCTGGTCAGCATAATGTGCAATATAAGCAAATCCACATAGCTGCTCAGCTGTCTCCTGATTATGCTGGTGTGAGCGAAGAACTAGGGCTTGAGAGAAGGATGGTAGTATGGCTGCAGTTTTCTTGTTAAATCTAAGTGGTAATTTTGCATGTTTTCTGTGGCTGAAAGTTCATGGAGATGTTAAAGAAATTAATCTGTACTTTTCACAAATCCCTTTATTTTGCACCATCTGCTTCTTTTATTTAAACCACAGCTAGGTACTTTGTGGTTTTCAATTGTTTGGCTGGCCTCCAGGAACACAGCCTGTCCTGGGACATAGAGCACTAAAATGCAATGCTTAAAAGTGCAAGGTGCATATGGGGTAAAGAATCTGGGAAAGGTTTAATATTAATGGGATGCCAACAGAGAGCACAAAGGAGGAGAAAGACCTGGGGGTGGTGATAAGGAATAACTGAAAACCATCTTCTCAGTGCAGTAAGTCCTACAGGAGGGCTAAAAAGATGTTGAGGTGCATAGGGAGAGGGATTACTAAGAGAAGGAGGGAGATAATAATGCCACTGTTCCTCTGGTCAGACTGCACCTGGAGTACAGTGTACAGCTCTGGGGTCTATACAGAGGAAAGGATAAGGATACATTAGAGACAGTGCTTAAAAGAGCAACAAAGATAATTCACAGACAAGGCAAAATGTAATTTCTGGGTGGGATGGTGACTACAGGGGTGACCATGGTGTGATGCAAAGGGAGGGGGAGAAGGGATTCCCTCGATATTCAGAGGGATCATACAGCATCTTCATTTTGGACCATGTCCACTCTCTTCTGTTACCCTGTCAGCTGCCATCCCAGCAGGGCCATTATACCTGCTTACTGGAAACACTGAGCTAAATTGTACAGAAGGGGTGAAATGCATTCAGCCATGAGAAACTGCATCAGACCTGGCATGGGAGGTTGACATCCCATGGCCCACCTGTCAAAAAAGGGCACCAAACCAGGCATCAAGCTGTCAATGCAGCACCAATCACCACTGATTGTCACACTGCTTCCAGGGCACACCCTAATGCCTCTATACTTGTCATACAGTATGTTAGACCTATAATGGATAATGGCAGTCAGTTATGGAACCCTTGTACAAAAGCAGAAATAAATAAGCTGGAGAGGGTACAAAGACGTTACACTAAATCAATAACTTCCTTAAAGAATCAAAGTTACAAAGATAGACTAACCAACTTATGCTTGCATAGCCTGGAATTAAGAAGGTGTAGGGGTGATTTATTACTATACTTTGACATCCTAAATGACCCCTCTCTTATGATAGCATTAAATATTGAATATAAAAATTATAATTTAATGTCAGAGGTAATCCACTACAAACAAAAGTAGATAGATTTCGCACTAAGAAAAGAAAATACTATTATTCTGTAAGAGTGGCAAATTTTTGGAATTGATTGTCATTGGACATAATAACTAGTCCAAGTAAGGAAAGTTTAAAAAAAAAACCTTGATAAGTATATCTCCACAGCAGCAAATCTAGACTATTACATCTTGTTCTAATAGGAGCTGATTAATGGGCTCACGCCTCTTTTGCTCCTTTGCAACTTAGTGAACCTCCAAGCTGCCCTAGACCAGCACGGATGTGTGAGAGGTCCTTGCTTTCACAGCAGCTTGGGGCTCCTTTCTGCTCATACCTTTCCAGCCCTGGGAGAGAACCCCATGCTCCACCCCCCCCATGGTCTACCACTCAAACATCCACTAATAGCCTCATAACCCACCTCATAGGAAGCACCCATGAGCCCAAAAAAGCCTTGACATTGGGCCAGCTCAGATCTCTCCTACTCATTCCCTTAGGCATGGATCCTGCCATAGCCACTGTCTGCTTACAGTGCTGGGGGGTATGGGGAAGCAGGGCGATGGATCAACCTGAAACGAGTTAGTGACTACCATGGGAAATCCATTCTGGTTGGAGTGCCAGAAATGACTCAGCAATGGTTGCCCCCACCCCTTATAGTCACAGATCCAGGTATCACACATGGTGGAAAAATAACCTAAACAAACTTGTGTAGAGAAAGTATCTATAAGTGGAAACTGCCAGTGATGTATACTGGGCATGGGGGAGACCAACACAGCCCCACCTCCACAGAGGGGTCACCTATGTAAACCTAGCATCACCCAGGTCGGTGGATTTCTGCCCTACCCCATATTGCCCATGTCCACATTCATGGGATGCACTTTCCAGGTACATATACAGTACTACTACATTTATGTCCTGCACCCACAACCCTTTCCCAAAACCAGGTCTAATCATGGTATGTCTTTTCTTTTTATCCCAGGTCTTTCAAGATTCTTTATCTAAGTAGCGCACCAAATATCTTGGTAAAATTGACAAGGCCAAGGTGTCATCTGCTCTGGTGACTGGAAGAGGGAGGGGATAGTTGAGGGGGAGGGGTTCTCTGAGCAGGGAAGGATCGGGCGACAAGGGGTAAATGTTTGTGAGTTAATACTTTTTATTGGTAGTATATCAGTAAGATACATTATAGGTATGCTTCACAGCCATGATCATGCTTAAACAAGCTAACAAAAAGAGAAGAATTGACATGACTATAGTTACAAAGAAGCAAGTAATAAGGTGTCTTTACGTGAGAATGGTACATATGTGGCATTATAACTCTGCATCATTATGTTTATACAATTATCAGTATTTAAGACAGCACATCGTTGAATGCCACATGATGTCTTAAAAGGTTATGTCTCAGCACTGACATTCTTTAACTTATATATTCTAGTATCAGAGAATATGAAGGGTACAGAAGTCTCTACACAGAGATACTGAGACATTTCTCACAAGGAGATAACATGTTCTAACATTATATTAAACAGTATTATTTAAATCCTTCGCAGGTATCATGCATATTAGTCAATGACAAAGACTTGCAGGCAATCCAATATTACATTTGGACCTAAAGAGGCTTGAGTCTTTCAGTTGCATCTCTTCATTACCAGATTATGACCAAAAGGGGATTATCGCTGAAATTCAACCTACCCCAGCACGGGGAGGGGGGGAGAGAAAAGCCATATAGGTGGCCCAACAGAGATAGTATTGAGACAGATTGCTAACATCTACATGGAATAAGCGGTCCAGCTGGGTCATATGGGCCGTGGAGTTATGTAGTTTGAATAGAGATGGGATCTCTGTAGTTCACCAACAGTTTAAAATGAGCCGTTTAGCCTGCAAGCTAAAAATTAGCAGCCAGCAGACTTTTATCCTGGAGAGTTTCAGATCCGAAGGTGGAAAACCCAGGATCCAAACCATAGGAGTCATTCCAATTGTAGCACCCAGTATCTGTTCAGCAAGGCCCAACACTGCAAGCCAGAAAGATGTCAGTTTTGGACATTGCCACAGTATATGGGCCAAATCTCCCACCTGGGTGTCACACCTCCAGCAATGGTCATTATCAGAGAGATGCATACGATAAAGCATGCTGGGGGTGCGGTACCAGTGAGAGAGAATTTTGTGCTGTATTAGCTGACTCCGAACATCCGGGAGGTTTTTATGAGCTGTCCTCCAGCATGCTAACCATTGTTCCTCTGAGAGAGAATGATTAAGGGCCTTTTCCCATCTACTCTTAGCTGTTCTGGAGCCAGAGGGGAGCTGAGATCTGAGGGCTGAATATATGTAGCTAATCAGTCCTTTTTTGACAGATAGTCAGCTAGGGAGAGGGGTTGGGTTACCCTGTCGTGCCCCATGATGTTGCTTGATATACACCTGCACTACACTACTTAATTGCAAATATTGCCAAAAGGTATTTTTCCCCAAATGGTATTCAGCATCTAGTTCCCTAAAGGATTTCAAGTTTAGTAACCCATTTTCCAGTATTTGAGCTAATTTGAATATTCCCTTATTTGCCCAGTCAGGCCAAAATATAGTATCCCCCTCAATCATAGGGGCATTATTGTGCCAAATTGGCATTTCAGCCAGTGGGTATGGATTAGCTTTTAGCTTTTTATGAACTGAGTGCCACGTCAAGGCTGAAGCCGAAATGGCGGGGTGCTCCATTTAGGTTTTGGGTAAGGGGGAGTATAGCAGGGTCGACAGGCTCCATCGTCCAGCTCTTACTGACACCATCTCAACCTACTGAGGAATGTTGTCTCCAAGTGGTAGGAACCATATTATGGTCTGCACTGTAAGGTATGCTAATTTGTATCCTATCCAAGGGAGATTCCATCCCCCTTGCTTCCAATGTGCACATAGTTTGTTCCTGCTGTATCTAGGTGTATTTTTTCCCACAAAAAGCTGGATAACATTTTATCTATGATCACAACCCATGTTGTCGGGAGAGCCAAAGGGATGTGTGAGACAGTATATAAAAGTTTAGGGGCAACGACCATTTTTATGGTCTCTATTTTCCCAGCCAACGTGAGGTGAAGTTTACGCCACCAGTCTACTTCTGTCCTAACATCGGCAAGCAGGGGGTTTAAGTTTATCTCCCAAATTTTAGCTATGTCCACGTGAAGCCTAATACCCAAGTACACTATCGAGTGGGCCACCCACTGGAGTCCATACAGATCAACTGAGGTTTTAAGACATTGGGAGTTCAGTAGTAACACCTCTGTTTAGGAGTGATTGATCTTTAGGCCAGACAGTATAGCAAATTCTGCCAGCAGCCTAAGTAGGGGAGGGATGGAGGCTGGGGCATCAGCTAGTGGCACTAGCAGATCGTCCGCATATAGAAAAGTGGTGTAAGTCTTTTCGCCAATACGTATACCCTCAATATTAAGAGAGGATCTGATGGCTATTGCAAGGGGCTCCAGTGCTAGTATAAAGAGTAGGGGACATAATGGGCACCCCTGCCTGGTACCCTGCCTGAGAGGGAAGGGATCAGACAATGTAGCGTTTGTGAGAACCCATGCCATGGGCTGATTGTACAGAGCAGAGACCCAAGCCTGAAAATGGGGTCCAAATCCCATGACTTCTAGCACCTGCAGCAAGAGGTCCCATTTGAGGGAATCAAAGGCCTTCTCGAAGTCGATCGCCACTGCGGTGGTGGGGGTTGTGTCAGTTTGGGCAAAAACCATAATGTTGATCATAGAGCGAATATGATCCCTACTGAATCTCCCCGGGACAAATTTGGCCTGGTAAGGGTGGACCAAAGAGGTGAGTAGGAGGCTTAGATGAGTTGCCATAATTTTTGCAAATATTTTGCTGTCGGAATTTATTAGGGAGATGGGTCAATAATTAGAAGGCTTTGTTGGATCCTTTTCTTTCTTAGGAAAAACTGCAATATTTGCTTCTCTGAGCGAACTGGGAAAGGATCCAGTGGTTCTTGCTGAATTTAAAAGGGTTGCCAATATTGGGGCTGTATGCGGGGCCACAATACTTCAAAATTCAGGGGGGAACCCATCTCCTCCTGGTGCTTTGCCTGTGTTGAAGGCCTTTAGAGCTGCAGTTACCTCCAACGATGTGATGGGGACTTCCAGGGACATGACCTTCTGCGGGGACAGCCAGGGAATAGAAAGTGAGCCGAGAAATCGGCTTATCATCATGGGGTCAATAGTTCTCGAAGATGTGTATAGTTCCCTGTAGAAGTTTACCATAATAGAACTGTCATGCTCCTGAGTCACCTGTGTTGTTCTGTTTGGGTCTCTAAGACCAGAAATGTAGCTCTCCGCTCTCTGTTTACGTACCTATATGCTAAGACTTTCCTCCCTTTCTCATCTCCGGCCCAGTACTTATGCTTTAAATGAAGGACAACCAACTCTGCCTTCCTAGCAAGAAGGCCATTAATATCCAAATGAAGGCATATCATTTCAAGATAGCAGGGAGAAGGTTTAGAGTTGTGTATGTGTTGGGGGGGAGGTGATGTTTACAGATGGCTTCTAATACTGCCAGGCATTGTTCCAGCATTCTAAGGTGCTGCTCCCTCTGCCACCTACGGGCAGCAGCATAGGCCATTATAGCGCCTCTGACTGTAACTTTCAAGGCTTCCCACAAATATGTTGAATCTGTTGGGTTAGTGGGGTTGTCTTGCAGAAAAAGTTTTACTTGGGTGACCAACCAACCAGGGAAGTCTGGTTCCCTCAATAGTAGAGGGTCCAGTTTCCATGTACCAGATTGTCTAGGCTCTGGGCCCCATGTTAAAAGTAATCGGACAGGAGCATGATCGGATATCACTATCAGAAATATATGAGTATCAAAAACTATGTTCATCTGAAATGGGGAGACCGGCCAATAGTCCAAATGAGAATAGATTTTGTGAACTGGAAAAAGTATTCCCTTTCTTTTGGATGGAGGACTGTCCAGGCATCTTGTAGCCCCATATCAGACATAAGCTGCTGCAGTGCCCTTCTGGTCTTGGGGTGCTTATCTGGAGTGCTTGTGTTCCTATCAGCACTCAGATCTAAGGGGACATTAAGATCACCCCCCAGGATCACTGGTATACTTTCTCCCGCTATGGAGGACAGAGACTGCGGCAGAGCATGAAAACAATCTGGTAGGTCCTCATTACAGCCATAGATATTAACAACCACTAGGGGGCCTTTTTGTGTATTGAAGAGCCACTACTCATTGGCCAGCCTTATCCCATTTGGACTTAACCAGTGACCAGTGGAGAGCTTTATGCACAAGGATGGTAACCCCTCTCTTGTGCGTAGAGGCAGAGGATGACACAACTTGACCCACCCATACCCGTTTGAGGCTGTCAATATCTGCTTGCCTGAGGTTAGTCTCCTGGAGTAGAGCGACATCCGCTTTCAGCCTTTTGAGGTGTCCCAAAACCTGCAAACGCTTCACCAGGGTATTAAGACCCCTCATGTTCCAGGTAATGAAATTTATATTAGCCATAGTCCAAATGTTTTATGAAAGCATATCTGATGTAACAAAGACACAAGGCTGAGAGGAGGGAGAGCCCAGTCCAAGATCCTGTTGAGCAACCGGCCATCATATATTTCATCCCTGCAATATATTCTTGTAATTTGACACCTTGCAAAGGATATCATAAGAAACAAACAATCAAAACGCTAACATGACAACCACAACTATTTACATCTGGCCAATACACGGCCAGGGGGAGGCTCCATGGAACAAGGCCAGCAGCATATGCTACAAGGCCTCCATGCACATCCCGGGGGGGTATAGGAGAGGGCAATGCCTTATCCTGCAATGTATAGGAGAGAGCGTTGTCTCTCAGCTATAAAAGGGAATAGACTAGGAACATGGGGTCCGTTTAAGGGGAGCACCCGTAAGTTCTATGCCTTGCTAGGCCACCATCAAGGGGTATCTTGAAAGAGCGTAGGGAGAGATAGTAAAAGAATTAGGTAATAGGTAAAAGGGGCTGGGGGATGAGAGAAAGAGAAAGAGAAATAGGGAAATATGAATAGTAAATCTTGGGGGAGGGAGCAAGCTGTTTCGTTAGATCAAAAACCTCAGTTTGGACAACAGAAAAAGAACTAGCACTTATCTATCAGTCCTTCATGTGATATGGTCAGAATAAGTCCCTGACTGAACTTCAGCAGTCGGAGTATTCTCATGAGATCGGTCATTCGCACCAGCTGCCAAAGATGTTGTGGAGCTCGTTCGCAGGCCCGAAGGCGGAGAGGTCACAATGTCCGACCATTATTTGCTCTGTTCTGTATTGGTGACAGTTTTGTTTTCTGACCAGGATGCTGCATCCCCATTAATTCCTCCTTGCAGATCCGGCCTGTCCATTTGCAGCGGTGCATACCGATTTGGCTTGAAATATGCCCACAGGTCTGAGCTCGGGTGGGCTCTATGCTGATGGTCAGGTCGGGGACTCATCGAAGCGGCCTGTATTCTAGGGTGTTGATGTCTGGGATGACAGGCCATGGGTTGCCTCTTCCTTGATCTATTAGATACATCCATTGTAGTCTGTGAAGTTTCTTCCATCTCTGGTGGTTCTACCCCTGTATGAGTGGCCGTATAAGTTCCTTGTTCTCGAAAGTCCTCTAGATGGTGGACTCTGAGAAAGTCCATCAAGTTTTCAGGAGATGCAAACATTAATGTCACGCCATTGTGTATTAGCCTCATAGTAGCTGGGTAGCGTAAAGAGAGGGAGTAGCTAAGCGCATGAAGAATCTTCCTTGCCAGGCCGTACTCTTTCTGACGGTCCGATAATTCCCTCAAGTAGTCCTGGAAGATGTGTATTCTGTGTCCCTGCCATGTTAGGTTGCTGATTTCTCTGGCCGATCTCGTGATAGTCTCTTTCTGTCTAAAGCCCACAGCTTCTACTTGTATACTGTGTGACCCTGAGCAAGTCACTTAACTTCCCTGTGCTCCCAGGTCGCTCCTGTAAAAAAGCTTTCAGCTTAGTGTGCTACTCCTGGTTAAATAACTAAATAAAAAAAAAGAATAAAAAAAAAGTCCAAAAATTTGGCCAGCAACAGCCTGGGACTTTTGCCCGGTTTAGTAGGTGGGGCTAGGGAATGATGAGCCCGCTCTGCCTGAGGTCTAAAATCATCTAGAAGGCCTAACATATCAGGAAGAGTTTGTTGTAGGAAGGAGACTGAGTTAGCTTGTTCTGCCCCTTCTGGGAACCCTATGAATCTTAAATTGTTTCGCCGACATGATTTTCAAGGTCATCGACCTTTTCTTGAAGGAGGTGTATTAATTTTGCTTGCTTCCACATGTTTGCCGAGATGTCCTGTATGGCTGCATCTTGCAATCCCAGTCTCCGCTCAGTGTGAAATAGGCGGACTTCAATTCCTTTCAACGTTTGGGTTGTCGCATTAGCAGCAGTTGTAAGTTGTTCCATTTGTGCTAAGATTTGTGTGAACATCTGCTCCATGTGGGAGCTCTCCTCAGACGTAGTGGTGTTGCAGGCCATGCTGAGAGTCAGGCCCAGCGTTGGATTAGAAGACCTGTTGTTTGTGTGCTTATATGAGCTGTTTGCGATAAGTTAAGTAGTTCTTTCGCACAGATATAATGGCCCGACGTATTCACCCTGCTTTAGTGCTGCTGATCAAGTCGAACAGAGATCCCCTAATGCCAGATTTTGTCGGAGTTTGTCCCCTTAGCTGTAGGGTGAAGAGATTAGGCAACCATCAGAGTCCATGGTTGGCCATGCCCCCAGGGGTAAATGTTTTATAGATCAGCCACACTTGCCATCTCTCTTGCAGTGGCCACCTCAACAGGAGTAACCTAGCACCACCAAACTGTACTCACTGAACAGGGGATTTAACAGCAGCATAAGAAACTGTCTGGTGGACTGACAGAGACAGATGAGATGTGTCCTGCCTGTCAAGAAAAAGCATGTTGGAGAGGATCGGTCAATGTGATGCTCATTAACACTAGCTGATAGGAAGCTCCCTGACTGCACCCCCTCAAATGGCTATGAACCAGCATGAATGTGCGAAAAGAAAAGTCCCCCCACAGATTTTGAGGTGCTCTTTTGACAATGCATGTCTCATTCAGGTGATTAACTCCATGCCTCACTGAGGTATACCTCATGGACAATGTCGGATGGACTTCCCTGCCTATATGTAAAAAGTTTATATTTAGATCCTAGTAGTGTACTCACCCCATGCCTTAGAAAGGTTTACTGGGTATGACTCCCACCACAACCACAAGCCAATAGGAATGGGTGGGGTGGTGGTGGGGGGCAGGATGCATGAAATGGGCAGGACTTACAGAAGGTTTGGGAGTGGGGCAGTGGATGGTCAGCAGTAACCTTCTATGAAGAGTCCATATATAGGCAAGGTACCTCAGAAGTGGAACACTTCCTTTCATCCAGTGTCAGGAGGCTGCATGCATGGAAGTAGCTCCTCCAAATACCTTGAGCAGTACATATTGATGGCAGAATGAATGGCTCCCTTAAATGTTCAGGACCTGGGAGTCAGGTGCGACACCTGTCAGAACTACTGGAAGCTGAGGGGGCCCAGAGGCATGCACAGGTCTGACGGGGCGCAGTCTTTCTCTTACCGTTAGCCTCATTTAGGAGGAAGTGTCAGCCTCATCTGACAAGGCACCAGGACTGTCTTGCTAGTGTCTTAGGCAGCCAATGAGTGTTAACAATATGTTCTCTCTCAGGGCCATGGAGTGCCCACACTAGTGACAGGAAGGGGAGGGAGCAGAGTGGAGAGGGATAGCAGCCAAGCCAGAGGATGCAGCACCCAGCTGTGCCCATAGCTGTCACAACCCATTTCTCCTAGATTTGTCCTTCCCTCCCTCTCTGCAGACCCAGCTCCACATAGGAAAGAGGTAGACATGGGTTCTCCCCAATAGAGGTGATTACAGACTGAGAGGTAGGGGAGCAGATGAGGGGAGGACATAAACTTCCAAATCGGTGAAGGTGGAAATTGACTACCGATATCAAGACACTCTAGCAGTCCAGGGCTGTCATGAAAAAGATCCCAGGCACTGGCCAGACCTTCTTGCACACAGAAACCTAACACCATCCTCTAGGAGTCCACTTGAAACAGAAATGATGGGTGAAGAGTGTACCAACACATCCTGCTACCTGCAAGGGCAAGATCCCACAGGGTCAAAGTTCAGGGGATTCCCACTCTGCCACATACTCCCCTCTGGATCCTAAGAAAATGTTCTCTTTGTTCTAAATGTAAGCACCCTCTGGGAGCTTACTAGTTAACTTCAGTTGCTAAGTGCAGTTAGGCTGGTTGCTAAGTGTAGCAAGGCAGGAACAGCTATGGTGCCATTAGGTCTGGGATGTGTGCGCTTGCTTGCTGACTGCAGGTGAGGCCGATTTCAGAGGGTATAAATAGGAGAGAGATTATTTTCCTGGAGAATTCTGAGGGAGAAACCCGGGGAGAGAACAGGTGGGGTTTTGTCCAGCAAGTTTGGTTGGAGGGCTCTGGTGGGGCCGAGTGGGCTGCTTCCACCCAGGCTCTCCACCCTCTAAGACCCATGATGTGGAAAGCGATGGTTCAGATTTTAAGTAAAGGGGAACATTGGAGCAAAGAAAGGGCCTGTTGGTGCATTTGGGAGCCAAAGCCCAGGGAGAAGAATGAAAAATGGAGGCACTGCAAGTGAATTTTGGCACCTTGGTAGGGTGAGCACTGATGGGATCTAAAGCCCAAAGAAAGATTGCCCATGGGTGAGTTCAGCGGTAGGTCAGAAGGTTTCTGTGGGCGGGCCTGCTATGGTAATGGGCCTGGGGAGCAGCTCAGAGGTGACAGCTCGAGCAGTTAAGGGTGTAACAGTGGCAGTTACCTTGATCCCCAGGCTGGTGGTTTCTGCAGAGTTGGGACCCACTGTGTAAGCCACTTATGAAAGCAGGGAAAGTCCATTTGGGGGAGTAGTGTTTGGGACCCCAGTGGAGTGGCAGTCCATTGGGTGATCTGGTGTGGCACTTGCAGAATTCCCCCTGATGAGTGAATTCAGAGGTTGGAATTGCTGCAGGAGTGGAGCAAGCCGCAAGTTACTGGGATGAAGGCCAGGGGTACTCAAAACGACCCAGAATAAGGCCCAGCTGCCCACCAAGGCCTCAGCGATTGGATGTCTGAAAGGATTCTGGTGGTTCGGTTCTTGCTATGGGAACATCAGATGAAATGTACTGAATTAAGACCATATGAAAGAAGAAGGGTTTGCTCCATTTGTATTAGCCCACGGGTGGAGAAGTTGTAAAATCAGGCAGATGGGAAGGAAATGTAAAGTGAGAGAGTTTGGAACAGTAGAAATGTCTCATGCTGTCATGAGCCAAGAGTAAAGGTATAGGAATGGAACTGTCAGACGAAAGCCTAATGGAAAAGAAATATAACTGTTGGGGAAGTAAAGCTAAGAAATGAGATATGAGTTGATAAAAGTATCAGTACTTCAAGTGGTGGCCTTTTCAGTCTCAGACTGCTGCATGGAATGTAGCCTTGACATCTTGAGGGATTACTGCATGAAATAATTCAGTCTGTTGGCAAAAGAGACCATTACAGGATTTTGGCCTCTGCCTGTGGATGCCTCCACTGTACGTGTTACCCCCAGCACCATGGAGTGACTGTTTTTGCTTATTAACTGTTCATTAAATGGGATCCCGTTTTCTACAGTTTGGTGTTTGCCTTGTTTAATGAAGAAACTGTTGGCTGTTAAAAGAAGCTTACCTCCACAGCCAGACACTAATGTATTCCAGGGTTGATCCTAGAGAACCTGTGCACCGAGTAGGAAGTCGATGAGAGGCCTGCCTGGTGAAGACTGTCTGCAAAGGCCAACCGGTAAAGTGGGCAAGGCCAGGCAGGTGAAGATCTGCGTCATCCTGGTGCACCATCCCTGCATTGTCTGGCAGCTAGGAGGCACCCCACAATGGAGAAAATCCGTCACCTTCAACACCCGTGGAAATCAAGTTTCTGTTTTCCTGTTTTATTTCTGGACTGTGCTTCTTTTGATTTTACAGTGCCCCCTCCACAGGACATTTACCATCAGGATACCCCTAGACACAGCAAGATGGATGACAGCATCTCATCAAGTATAACCTTCTGTCCACAAAGCAACACGGCTTTAGAAAGGGTCAATGCATCCAAACTGCCCTGCTACAACTAACCAGTGATACACTACATGCTATGGATCACAGTCTTCTAACAGGAGCAGTTTTTATAGATCTCACAAAGGCATTTGATCTCTTTGATCACCCCCTCCTGCTAGCTAACCTCCTATCCCTGGGTTTCTGGGCACAGTCCATGAACTGGTTTAATGGCTACCTATCCAACAGGATGCAAGTTGTAAAGTTCAACTCTGCAACCTCTGACAAAACAGTCATTGACATTGGGGTACCACAAGGATCCATCCTAGGACCTCTCCTCTTCTTGATCTTCATTAATAATATAATGAGAAATGCCTCCTCCTGCTCATCACTGTTGTACGCTGATGACCGCATTCTCTAAACCAGCTCTAATAACATGTTTTCTCTCAACCACAATCTATCAGAGGATTTCCTAAATGTACAATCCTGGATCACTAGTCATAGGCTGGTTCTCAATGTTAGCAAGACTCAGGTGATGCTTTTTAGCTTGCCTGCAAAACTAAAAAATAGTCATGATCTCTTTAATATAGTAAGCGTGAATGGTACCCCTTTGGAAGTCAATCAATCAATCAAATCTTTATTTATTCAGGCGGACATCATTGAGCAAAGCTCATTTACAAGATGGACCTGATAGGTCAAGGATCAAATTTTAGGTACAGTAGCAGACATATACAGAACACTTATATTTAAACAGATACAGTAATATAAACATATATACAAATGAAGGATAAGGATGATTCAACCTAACAGGACAAGGTAGGATACAGTAAAAGTACACTAGGAGAAACCAGAATGTCCAAGTTCCAATAGAGGAGCCAAAGCAAGCACGCAATACATGGTAACAGGTGGTTACAGGCTCCAGGGCAAACTAACGCAGACAAACAGATATAATGATTGATGACTGCAAAAATGATGATAAACAGCCTCTGACAATGACATGGAGGGGCTGGTGGGAGATTCAGAGAGGGGCTAAGGCTACTAGTAGTAGGAGGTATGGAGGAGTGGTTGGGGTAGAAGTAAGTGCCAGGAGTTGGTGTGGAGGTCTTAGTCAGGGGAAGCAAAGCTGTAAAAGGTATGAATGGGGCTGAGATACAAAATAGGGGCTGCGAGGGAGGGAAAAACTAAGGGATGATTTATGGAAGAGCTGTCAATAATAATTGCTGACTGAAAGGGGAGGGTTGTGAATGTGACTGGACTAGGCCTGTGGTAGCAATTGCATTTCTCTGGGAAGAGACTTACTAGAGCTTTTAAAGGATGCTAGAGGTATAAAGTTGGTCAACTTTAGGGTCTTCTGTAGAGAATTCCATGCCAATGCTAGAGAGTAGCTGATTGCAGACCTCCTATGCCGGGTGTAGGCTTTGGGTAACCAAGCGTGATGAAGTTGTTGCTTCTTAGGGCATAGGACCTAGCTGTGGCCAGTGTAAAGCAGTCTAAAATATAGGATGGAAGTTTATTAGACAAAGCTTTGTATATCCATAGTGCAGCATTTCTGTTCCTTCTGAGGTGTAGGGATGTCCAACCAACTGCAGCATAGAGAGAGCAATGATGAGTGTTGAATGGAAGATCTGTAATAAACCGTAGTGCTCTGTGATACAAGGTATCCAATTTGCTTAAGTAGGAAATAGAACAGTGACCATAAAGGAAGTCTGCATAGTCAATAAGTGAGATAAATGAGGCCTGGATTAGTCTCAGCCTTGAGTCTCTGGTTAGAAAATGTTTAATTCTGAAGAATAGGCCGATCCTCTGGCGAAGTTTTTTCAGAAGTTCTTCAATATGATGAGTGTAGTCAAGCCTGCTATCAATCCACACCCCTAAATATTTGAATTTATCTACATAGTCCAGGCTTTCTCCAAGGATGGTGGATAAATGGGGAAGATTGCTTGGTGAGGAGGTGTTAGTATGGTTATTAGTGGAGAAGAACATAGCTTTTGTCTTCTTTGCATTTAAGAGGAGTTTTTTCTCAAGTAATTGGTATTGCAAAAGGGAGAATTCTGATTGTAAAATTTCACAGGCCACTGCAGGCGATGGGTTACTGACATATAAAACAGTGTCATCTGCAAAGAGGTGAACATTGGCAAAAAGGATGGGGCCCAGGATAGATCCTTGAGGAACTCCTCTTAGAAGCAGTTTTAATGAGGATAAGTCACCTTCAGCTTTCACCTGCTGTGTTCTATCAGTGAGGTAACATCTGAACCACTTAAGAGAGGGTGGGTCTAAGCCTATGGAGTGCAGTGAAGAGAGTAGCAGCTCATGATCCACGGTGTCGAATGCTTTGCTTAGATCAAGGAATACAGCACATACACTGCTCTTTTTGTCAAGCTCAGTTTGCCAGTCATTTGTGACTTTGGCCAGTGCAGAGATGGTGCTGTGCCTGGCCCTAAATCCAGATTGAGCAGGATTTAAGAGGTTAACTTCAAGGTAGTCTCTTAATTGGATGCTCACTAATTTCTCTAGCATCTTGGAAAGCACTGGAAGAATGGATATGGGCCTGTAGTTGTTGAGGTCCATGGGGTCCCTGATTTTAGGAGGGGAACACTTGGGCTGTTTTCTACATCAAGGAATAGAGCCAGAGGTTAATGATAGATTAAAAGATGTGTTAATGGAACTGCAAGCACATGAATTGCAATTTTTAGAAAATAGGGTCAAGAGAGTCTGCACTTGTGCTTTTTAGTGTCCAAATGCAGCATTAGGTCCTCTACTTGCTTCAATAAAACCGGTTTGAAGGAGAAGGAAGAAACAGCCCTCTGAACCTCAGTAGACTGGGAGTTTAGTTGTGCCCGCAGTAGGTTAGCTGGAGAGGTGTCAAAAGCAAGGCCAGCCATAGAGAAATGATTATGGAATGCATCCAGTACTTCCCGTTTATCAGAGATAGCAACCTTATTAAGGTGCACTTGAGATGGCAGAGAGGTGCTAGAGTCCTGTCCTAAGATCCCTTGAAGGTGCCCAGAATCTAGCAGGATTGTGGTAAGAGGCGCTGTTCAGCCATATAGAAAGCAGCCTTAGCATCCCTTACTTTTTGGTGCAGCTATTTCTGGCTTTCCTGAACAGCATCAAGTCATTTGGTTCCTTAGTCTTCCTTGCCAGTTTCCATAGCTTATCTCTCTCCAACAGTGCAGATTTAAGGTCGGCTGAGAACCAGTGGCAAGATTTGCTTTTTGTTCTGACACTAGTGATTGGTGCATGAGTGTTAAGGGCACCTATGATTATGCTATTTAACACCTGATGTGCTTTTTCCACAGAATGCGTAAGGTAGAACTCCTGCCAGCATGTAGAGTGGCTTAGGTCATGGAGATATCCCTCAATATTAAGGTTTTTCTTAGATCTTCTCAGAAGGAATTTTGCTGGGTTAGCTGGTTTGCCGGAAGATCTTATTCCTGCAATGAGACAGTGGTCACTTATGTCACTGAATAGCACTCCAGCGTGTGAGAATAGGTGGGGTTTGTTTACCAGCATGATGTCAAGTAGGGTGCTACTACTTCTATTCTTTAAATTGATTCTTGTTGGTTCATTTATCAGTTGTGTGAGCCCATGTGTATCATAGAATGATACTAGAGGTGCAGCTGTCTTGGAGAGCTAGTTTAGGTTTAGATCACCTAGGATTATGATTTCTTCAGGGGCCAATTTGATTAGGTTCCCCAGGTGGGTTAAGAGTTTGCGGAAGTGGTAAACTCGTTTAAATACCTGGGGGTTCTACTTGATGGATCCCTTAACTATGAGATCCATATTACTACTGTGTGCAAGGTGGTCAATACTAAGCTAGGGTTAGCCTACAGAACTAGCCATGTTCTCACCCTCTTCTGCGAGGTTGGCCATTGCCAGAGGAATTCTTTTCCCATCCCTTCCATACAGAACTTCAATCTACTGCAATGCATCTAAAATCACCCTACACAAATGGGACATAACCTATATTAATACTGTATATGTTATGCCTCTGCATCCCCTAAGTTAAAACATCACTGCCTGCTCTATGCTGACTTTAATTGGCCCTCTCCTATGGTCCATGTGCTCCTTGCTCTTGGGGCCCTTCTGAACGGAATCCTAAGGTCCAGTATGCCTAGCTCTCTCACCACTGCACTCACCCCACAGACTACCTCCTATGCTCTGCATTCTGCTGATCTTTCCTTACTCTACATTCCCAGATGTAACACTCCCAAAGGGAAAACATGTTTTTGCTATGTGGCCCCCAGTTACTGGAACTCACTGCCCCATGAAATACGCCAGTCACCTAGCCATGCCTTGTTTAAAAACAGGCATCACTCTCTGCTTATTGAGAGTACAGAGTGCAATTGTTTTAAACCACCCTAGCTTCCTGACTCCCTACACTATTACTGTCTTGGTGTCCTCCTCTGGTACTTACACCTCATAGTTTTTACTTGTCTTACCACCCCTTTCTACCTACACCTCTTACACATCTCTCCCCCCCCACTTTCTCCCTGCAAGGTCTTACTACCTCAATCCTTCCTACCTACTTGCTCCCTCTTTGGTGTCATATTCTTTATGTTATAGACAGTTTTGTAGAATAGAGTTGATGCCTAGATTGATAATCAGACGTTATATGTGCACTTACCTTTGTTTTGTTTTGATATGTGAAATGTCTGTATTGTCTCCTGGTTACACCAATTGCACAAACTGTTATCCATTTTTACTGCATCCTTAAATGCTATAGTATAATATACACTTACTTTCACTTCTGATATGAAGTACATTGGAATGTTTCTCCCACCACCTCCAATTGTTATCTATTTTATTTGTATCCCTAATATGTTGTACTCCTATACTGTACTGTATCATCACTGTTTTGTCCTGTTGATGTTGTAACCTCCCGGGTCATGCCTGAAAATACTGTAGTCACTTTTGTGTCTAGTGCATTTACCCGGTTATCAAAACCTAAATAAATAAAACAAAAAAATAAACTTCCTGTTAATAAAGTAGCTGTCATCTTTCCTTCAACCTGTATACAGCACAGTTCTTAACAGCACAAACAACATGGTGTCAGAAGTGAACGGAATCACCAAATCTGTAATTCTGAGCCCTCTGTCAAGTAGTCTGTCATTGAGGAATCAGCAGAAGCATGCTGCAGTGTGTTTTATTAATTCTGTTAAGCAAAAAAAGCAGGAGTCTTTATTTGTGTGGATTGCACATTGTCCAGAGTGAAAGCCAAGCTATCAACAGAGATGCCAAGAGAGAGCCAGAGCACCAATCTGTCACCTGGACCAAAAGCAGCATAGCAGCAGAAGCAGCACCAGAAAGAAAAAAACTCTGGCCAGAGCCCATAGGGTTGCATGGAAGGAATCTGGGGAAAAATAACTTACTATGCCGGTTTTTATTATGCATCCACCACCCCCGACAGTCTGTGCTGTCTAGCGCTGTGGCTATCTTCCCTCTGTCTCCCATTAACAAAACCCATGAAAACATGACTTCTGCAGTATAACATTTCTTTGTGGAAGTGCCCCTGTGGATGATCCCTAATGATTACAGCTGTTGCTTAGTTCTCTCTCTCTCTCTCTCTCTCAGTCTCCCATGTGTGTCACGATCACTTTGGCTGCAGCATGCTCTCTGTCTCGCTCTCTCTACCTGCTCACTGTCTGTATCTCTCTCTCTCTGTCTCCTGTGCACCCTAGTGGCTGTCAGACAGGACACTGCACCAGACTGAATATAGCAAGAGAGAGATACAGGCCATTGCACAAACTGTGAAGTAAAGAGAGAGACACAGAGCACCAGACCACACTGCTCTTCTCAGGACTGCTACCTGTTGCCTTGCTGCTCCCCCACTCTTACTCTGGTGCCACTGTCCCCACACTGAGTTCACCTGCCGATCACAAAGACAGAGAGAGAGAGAGAAAAGGAAATTTGGTTCAGATGACTGGCTTGCTCTGTGTGTGTGTGTGTGTGTGTGTGTGTCTCTCTCTCTCTCTCTCTCTCTCTCTCTCTCTCTCTCTCTGTTATGCTGCGTTGGGTACTTGAGTATCACACAACACACCATGCTCACTACCTCTCTCTCTCTCTTTCTCTATACATGCAGCCCCATCAGCAGGGTGCTGCACTGCTCTCTCTCTCTCTCGTGTACTGCATGTCCCACTGTGGTGCTGGGTGAGTTGGAGGCGAGGGGTGGACATCCCTGGCACGACAGAGCACTCTCTGAACTACTGCTGCCCACAATTACTGACATATCGGTCACAGACAGTGAGAGAGAGAGAGAGAAAACTACACTTGTCTGCTGCATCGGGCACTCTCAAGCTCTCTCCTCACACCGACTACACCTACCAATCACAGAGAGAGAGAGAAGGACTTTTGTTTTGGATGATCGGCTCACTAGCACACTCTCTTTCTCCCTCTGTTATGCTGCACTGGGTACTTGTGTGTCTGTCTCCCAGGGCTCCACCCTCAGCACACACACAGACCCTGCATGGCTCCTTTTGTCTCTGTTTCCATATTTCTACTGAGGACCTCATGTATTAAATGAAAAAGGGCTGTGGGTATTTGTTTATGGACTTTCAACTTCTCCTCTATATGTGACACCTGCCATGCTCCCTATAGCTCACTAGGGATTTTAAATGGCTGCCAACACACTTTGGTTTGCTCTGGAGAGAAGGATCCCAGGTACCCACATCTCCAGAGTTGCTCGGTGGAACCTTAACTTAGTCCATGGCATGCAGAGAGACTCAGCCAATTGAATTGCTCATTTTCTCCACCTGCTTATAGAGAGAGTGTTTCACAGATGTGGAGGTGACTGTGTTGTCACTCCAACATGTTTCTCATTTGCAAGGAATGCGGGAGTCCTTTTCCCATAGAAAGAGGTCTGCAGGGCTCCGCCCACTGTAGCCCTAAAAAGGCAAGGCAAAAAAGGTACAAATGTTGATATAAAACGTATTAATACTCAGAATACAGCACAACATAGGATGTAATTCACAGTATTGATCTTTGATTATTAAACACAGTAGAAATATAAACCAATTTGTATATAGATTATTTTCAATAAAACATGATACCATACTGCCTACATCTACAGTACCTTGTAGTATCATCCTATTGTGATTTAAATATGAAATGTTTTGTTTTTAAATTTCTAGCATGTATTTGGCATAGCGCTAGCATGTTCCTCTTCAGAAAATACACTTGTTCAGCTTTG
This sequence comes from Neoceratodus forsteri, assembly GCA_016271365.2. Taxonomy (NCBI): domain Eukaryota; kingdom Metazoa; phylum Chordata; order Ceratodontiformes; family Ceratodontidae; genus Neoceratodus; species Neoceratodus forsteri. The sequence goes on from CM028137.1 coordinate 108,947,626, forward strand.
CATGTGTTTTGACTCCAAGGCACGATCAGAACAAGAGTTACATTAAAATTAGATAGGTACCAAAACAATATACTGTAGTCTTAACTTTCCTAGCTCAAAAAGACAGGATGGAGCTGCTGTCTACCATTTTCATCTGCAAAGTATCAAACCTGCAAAAGATACACAGAAATGAAAAGTTCTTAATTCCATATGGAACTACAAGAATATCCTGCACTTACAGATGAATGAGCATATTGTGAGTAATACCCCATAATTAATGGCAATTTGTCGAATAACTTGAGGCATGTTGGTGATATTGCTCACAAATCGCAAAGTCACATTAACAGGTCTATTTGATGTTGAGAAAAAGTTACGTTCAGCTTTAATCAGGGACGGGACTCTCCTAGACTTGAAATCCATGCAAGGCAGGCAATCTGATTCGGATGGCGCTTTAATCAAGTCCCATGGAGTATTTTAAATACATGAACATGCTTGCAAATTCTAGGAAAGGAAACACCAATACTACATGAATTGTACTGCTAATACTTTATAATAACTGGCTCCCCCTTTTTCCCATAGGGAAACCGTGGCATAATTTGCCGTTATAAAGGAGCGTTTATAACGGCAAACATGTTCACGGTTTCTCTCTCTCTGTGCATGTGCCCACCACAATTCATTTCTTCCCAACTGTGCCGCTTGCCTTCTCACCGAAAAGTCAACTGCTGTCTGCCACAGTAACTTGGCGGTAAGTTATATTTCTTTTCCAAAAAAAGTTTGGTCACATTCAAGATTTACTGAGACAGACAGAAATGTTTAAAGACCACTGGCCACATTTTAAATCTGGGCACCATCCCCGGATGAAAAAATGAAAACGGAGTACGGCCCTGGCCAGAACCTCTAATATTTTATATAACTGCTGTGGTGAAAAAGGGAAACCCAGCAATTATATAAAATAAAATATGGGCTGAATGTGATGCAGACTCGAGTTTACACACCCTTGAAGCAGATGCTTGCACAAACCCCTCGAGCTTTGCTCGGAGTTTATGTAGCATCTGACCCCTCGGGTGAGTGTAAACTTCTCTTTACACACACCACCCCATACTTTATTCTATATATAACATGTAAGAGTAATAATCTACTCTGGGTGTGCATCAACGCTGCAATAACCTTATTTCATCACCCCCAGCCTCACAGCCCAGCCAGGGTGAGGGGTTATTGCAATATTACTGCACACCCAACCACAGATATTGCTTACTCGGAAACATAGATCAGTACTAACACATCAATCCCCCATACTGCCTACCAATGCAGAGCTGGTACGGGCACATAATGTATGAACATTTTTAAAAATTCCTAAAAGTGGAGGGGGACTATAGTACATGATTTCCTAAAGTACCAGGCAAGTTGTACAGTAAATATTAAACGACATACAATACTTTTTGTTCATTTGTGCACTGTAAGGTATGAACAGTGCAATAGAAATGAAGTCTCAGTATTATTGCCACAGCCATATCCCTGTAACATCACTCCTCAGTAATGTCACTGGAGCAACTCCATGCCTTTTTTTTCTTAATGGCTGGATCCCAAGTATTAATATGCCTTGCTTTAAAACACACACACATACGTGAAAACATTTCATTATCCTTATTACCCATAGGGTTGCCCATTTATGCTTGGAATACCCAAATGACGAAGGAGCAGGATTTGTGCAGGGATGGCCAGCAGTACTGCTGAGCCATGCTTGTGGCCTCTGTCTCCTCTGCCTTGCCCTCTTCCTCTGATGCTTTTGTTGATACGGTGGTTGGGGCTGGAGGCTTCTTGGGCTTCATCTCCTTGTGCTTCATTGCTTTCTCTGAAGAGGTTCTGGCTTGCTGTCTATGTGCTGTGGGTCCTCCCCTCCCAGACCACTTTGCCTGTGGCAGTGGTCCAGGTGGGCTTGATGCTGGAAGCCACTTGCCTCATGTGAGCATCTGCAGCCGCCTTTAGAGACAGGCTGAGCTTCAGCACCAGAGGTGATTAACAGGCATTGAGCAGTTTCTTGAGAGCCGAGCTGATCTGAGTCCAATAGTTTTGGGGGTTCAGAAAGAAGGGGCAACAGACTGACAGTTTGCCAGTATACTCAAACCAGTAGGACTTGCTTTTGTTCTTGCACTCAACCCACATCCTCATATCGCCCTGGCCCTGGATTAACATCCTGCAGGAGTCCTTGCCTCGGATTTGAAACTGGATGGTTTCCTCATTGTCACTTCTCTTCCTTGTTTGGGGTTGCTTCTGTCCATCTACTGCCCTAAGACAGGAAACTAACAATAGAACAACTAACGCTGCAAGCTGCATGTCCTGCCAGAGAATGTGATGTAGTTCAAAACCAGAAATCCCTTAACTTGCAAAAGTCCAAGCAAAGCAGTGGCATGCAGTTCCAATTTCTGAATGTGAAGGGGTGAAGTACAAAGATGATATTCTTTCCCCAAGCAACACCTCATTTCATTAAATAAAAAAGAGGAGTACAGGATTCCGCCAGCAATTTATACCATAGCATGCATGACATGTATCAAATAAGCCAGATGTGGCAGCAGGTGAAGGTAACAAGAAACATCTTGCCAGGAACATCAACAGGGTCCTTGTATAAGGGAAAGCACATTTGTCCTACATTCTGCATGCAGATCATATATTCAGTGTTTTAACAGTGATCGGATCACATATTCAGTGTTTTGACAGTGCACTGGGCGCTCGCAAACTCTGTCCTCACACCGACTTCACACACACTGATCACAGAGAGAGAGAGAGAGAGAGAAAGAAAGATAAGGACTTTCATTTCAGATGACTGGCTCACTTGCTGTCTCACTCTGTCTGTTAATGCTGCACTGGGTACTTGCATGTCTGTCTCCTAGGACCCCACCCACCTACCCCGCATGGCTCCTTTTCTCTTTCTGTCTCCATATTTCTACCGAGGACTACATGGATTAAGTGAAAACAGGGCTGTGGGTATTTGCTTATTGACTTTCACCTCCTCCTCTGTTTGTGATGCATACTGCACTCCCTATCACTCACTAGGGATTTTAAATGACTGCCAACACACTTTGCTTTGCTCTGGAGAGAAGAAGCCCCAGTGCTGCAACTTCAGAGTTGCTCCATGGAACCTTAACTTTATCCACAGGCATGCAGAGTGACTCAGCCAATTGAATTACTTGTTTTTTTTTCAGTTGCCTATAGAGAGTGCTTCAGAGGTGCGGAGGTGACTGTGTTGTCATTCTAACATGTTGTTTTTTCACAAGGAACGCGGGAGTCCTTTTCTTCTAGCAAGAGGTCTGCAGGGCTCTTCCCACTGCAGCCCTAAAAAAATGCAGGTGCAGAACTGAAGCCCAGCCAGCTGGTAAGGCCAAGCCATTACTCCTCTTCTTAGCTACCATGGGGAGAGTGCGGTAAATCCCCCTTGGATTCTTCCTTCTTCCCTCCCTCCCAGTAGTCAGGTGGGAACCGGAGGCAAAGAAATAAAAGACTGTCTAAAAGAAAAAAAAAAAGTAAAGTAACTTCTCTCGCTGGCCCAGTGGCACTGAGGGGTGAGGCGCTGGATGCCTTACCTTGTGCAATGCCAGCAACCCATGTTCGAGAATAACCACAGGCCACCAGGGGTTGGCAGGGGAGGAGAAGGATCGTGCATCCAAGGGACTGCTCTCCTTCTCCGGGGAGGAGGAACGTTAGTGGTCGGCTCCCAACTGGCCCTTAGTGGAGGCTGAGGGGGCAGCGCACCAATGCTGCAGAATGGGGCAGAGATGGGGCACATGCCTGGAGGAGTGCGTGGAGATGCATTCACGCTCCCTCCACTGGCATCACTGTATGCTACATCTGCAGGGCGAAAAGTGGAAAACTGGCTCCTGGTTGGGCAGCATGAGCTTCTGACCTCCGCGGCCCGACCGCGAATGGAGCTTCCTCATCTGGATCCTTACAGGTGAGTCGAGCTTTGGGGCAGAGGCTCCTACCCAGTTGCTATGGGAGCAAGCCATGAGGAAAATGAGGAAGTTGGCCTGATGTTGGGGGTGCGGGCCGGGAGGTCGGTCGGGATGTACAAATGACCGGGGAGCCATGGGGAAGAAACAGATAGCAAAAAAAAAAATAAATAACTTCTGTCACAGACGATAACGACAGAGTGAAACTGGGCTGGACTAAAGCAGGCTTGCAAAACAAAAGTGTTTGGACACCTGAGCATTTTAAAGAGACAGTCTTAAGCGTACAATACAGATTAAAGTGACTTTATTCAGTGCAATTTTGTGACTAAGCAATGGCAACAACGACGACTTTTCAGATCCAGGTACCTGAACCTTTCTATTTGCCAACCCATTTGACTTTCCAAAATGGTTCAGACACTTTGAAAGGTTTCATCTAGCCAGTAGCGTAGCAGAGTCACCAGCGGAGAATCAGGTGAACACCCTGATATAAAGCATGGGGGACAAATCAGATGAGATCCATAGGGGGATGATATTAACAGATGCAGAAAAGAAAAATATAACATGGTATTGGAAAAATTATCTATGAAAGGGCTAAATTTAATGTACTCAGGCAGGAAGCAAGGGAACCCATCAATGACTTCATTACAGCATTGTACACCCTAGCTAAGCACTGTAAATATGGACACCTACAAGAGGAACTGATCTGGAACCGGATTCTTATGAGGCTCTGCGACAGCAGATTGGCTAAATGCATGCAACTTGACAAGAACCTCACTTTAGGGAAAGCTGTCATAATGGCCTGACAGAGCATGGCCATATGAAAACAGCAGTCAGACCTCCAGCCAGGGGCAGTCCGAGATGCAGAACATACTGTAGCACCCTACAAATGGACTTCGTGCAGGGCAGACATTGTTTCATTGGGAGGAGTGAAAAAAAAATTCCAACACATTTCCAAAAGTGATGCTGGCTAGGCAGTGCAGATGGACACTGTGACAGGGAGATCCTGCCACTCTTGAGGACCAACCTTTTCTTAAATCTGTTGCAACAGTTCTTCTGTTTCTTAGCCTAATCTATTCTTTACAATTTCTAGTCCATAAGATTGGCCACCTATGAGCACCCTCTCCCCTTTCTTGACTACGCTACAGTGTCCTCTTTAATTTTCCTTTTCCCTCTCAGATCCTCATGCAGGGAGGTTATTGTTGTGACCTCTGAGCTGACATGAAACAACAGGCTGCGTTCCTCATTGTTGGATTTAATGTTCTATAGCACTATGTCATAAAATACATTGATGTATATGCCTTATATGTATGAAACCTGTAAATGTTGAAAATACCACAGCACTAGGCGTTTTTGATAAAGGTAAAAAGTTACTAGGAGACTATATTATAAAAATTAAGTTAGTTGTGTTATTTAAAATGCATGTAAATTACAGATTGTTTGAGAGGCCCTTTGGCATCGTGCATTCCTGCTTTAAGCTGAACAAGCCTAAAATTTCTTGGTGATTTGCATATAGATCCCATTGCATTATGGGGGTATGTGTGATGTTATGTTTCTTTGAAACTTGGCTTTATTGCCAATACACTTTGGGGTAACCCTTGCTTCAGTGCTTCTGCACTGAGGTTCTTTGTCTTTAGCTTGTTTTTGAGTTGTTCTTCATTGAGCTCCCCATCACCCCAACAAACGACAAACATAAGGAATAAAATAATTTTCACTAAAGAGGTAGATCAGTAGGTGCTGACTAAGTGCAGAGGTACTGTAGGATATTCATAGTCTGTTGCTGCAAACTGATGTATTGAAGAGGGGATATGCTGTTCCTGAAGGTTAGCTCCTGTATTTTGAATAAATATCACAGAGATTGTGTGTTGAACCTGAATTTCGATGTTTGGTCCATCTGTTATCCCACAACCCCTCCACAGACACACCACAAGAGAACGGACACAGAAGCCATGCAGGAGGTGCGGGAACAAGCCATCACACCCAAGAACTCAGTGCTCAGCAAAAGATGCCACCTGCCATGCATGCCACAAGAGAGGCAATTACAAGAGTGTTTATCAGTAAAAGGAAACAGTGCACAAAGTCCAAGAAGTGCCAGGGTATGATACACAGTGTGCTTTCTGGGGATCGGTTCAACCCAAGGAACTAGCTAGAATACAACAGTTTTCATCCATAAGATGCCAACAAGATAGATACAGATGCAGATGTCACAGCCATGCAAGAAACCCTTTACAAAGAACTTTGGGTCAAACACTGCATATCTTTGCAGGCCACAAGTAACACCCTTATAGGGCCAGGAAGATACATCCTGGATGTGTGCAGAGCATTCAGTGCCATTGTATTATTCAATGGCCTAGGAGAACTCAAAGATTACTATACTCAGCTTACACCAGGAGCCATACCATTTTCACTGACAGCATCCAAAAGGATTCCAGTTCTGCTGATATCCAAAGTCAAAGAGGAACTTTCCAGACTGGAGAATCTGGGCATGATAACCAAGATCAAGGGACCCGCAGATCAGTGTGCTAGAATGGTAGTGGTCTCAAAGTCAAATTTGGAAAATTGCCAAAGTCGTCCCCATTTTCAGGTCAGGCGACCCCCTGTCCTCTGATAACTACAGGCCCATCTCCATACTGCCTCACTTAAGCAAACTCCTAGAAAAAGTAGTCCACTGTCAACTCTCTGACCATGTAAGGAAATTAGACCAACTCTGCCCACAGCAACATGGCTTCAGCAAGCAACACAGCACCATTTCTGCCCTGGCCATTTTCACTGATCATGTCCATAGAAATATGGACATAGGGAATGTTACCGGGGCCATTTTCATAGACCTAATGAAGGCCTTTGACTTGGTTGACCACAGTTTACTCCACAACAAGCTGATGGATCTTGGCTGCTCAGTAGGCACATAAGCTTGGTTCCAAAGCTACTTCTCAGGGCGATCCCAAACTGTCAGTATTGGAACTGCCACCTCTGTAGCCATGGCTGTATCCACAGGAGTTCCTCAGTGCTCCAAACTGGGTCCCTTGTTATTCTCCCTTTTCATTAGAGGGGGTCTTGGGGTGGAGTTCAGGATCCTCTTGGTCAACTGTCCACTTGGGTGGGACCAGAGTTTCCTGCAGGAGATGTTGGCCTTTGTCACTGAGTGGGTGTTGGAGTCGCCAAGATGGCTTGTTCTTGGTGACTTCAACGTCTGGGTGGACAATGAGGCATCATCTGGGGCCAGAGACTTCCTTTCAAATATGGAGTCCTGGAGACCACGACTGGGACCCCCCACTCTGGCCACGTGCTTCATCTGGTGCCCGCCTGGTGGTTCAACAGTGATGCCATCGAGATTGATCCAGTCATTTGGTCGGATCACTGCACCATCAGGTTCAGCTTCAAAGCCCCCCTGAATGTTCTTACCCCTGTAGAAATGGTTCAGTTCCTCCCTTTTAAAGATTTACAACCAGAGGGACTGATGGCGGAACTGGACATTTCGTCTGTGCATGAGGCTTTCACTGACAGCCTGGGGCACATCGTGCTGGCCTATAACAGGGCTGCCGTGGAGGCCCTGGACCTCCTGGCACTGCTTCGTGTATGCCCGCTGGTATCATGCCTCAGCTCACCATGGTATGATGGTGAGCTGAGAACACTGAAAACCAGGGGGCGGAGGTTGGAGAGACGTTGGAGGAAGACCAGGTCTCTGGAGGACAGGCTGGTTCCGATTACTCATTATGATGAGTATCAGAATGCAATAATCCAAAAAAGGTAGCTTTTATGTCTAGGATAATTGTAGCTGGGAAGAACCGACCAGTTCAGCTCTTTTGGGTTGTAGACAGGCTATTACACCTGGCCTATCTGGAACCCGTAAGAGCTATTTCAGCTCACAAGTGTAAGGAGTTCACTTGGTTCTTCTCAGAGTGTCCTCCGTAAGGGCTGAGATCTCTTTAAGCAGAATACCATTCTCCAACAGTGGTGGTCCTCAAGTGGACAGTTGCACTCGGTCTCCCTGGGAAGAGTTCCTTCCACTGATGATGGTGGAGGTCTGTTGGGTGATCTTTGGGCTCAAATCAACATTCTGTGACCTTGACCCAGGCCCAACGCAACTACTAGTTGACTGCGTCGAGGTCCTGGGTTCCTGTTTTTTTGATGAGATTGTTGGGAGTTCCTTCTTAGCCAGGACTTTTCCAGAGTCCCTTAAAAAGGCTCTGGTCAAGCCCCTGCTGAAAAATACATTTTTGGATCCTGAAGTCTTGGCAAATTACCTGCCTATCTGGAATCTCCCCTTTTTAGGGAAGGTTCTTGAGAAGGTGGTCATGGAACAGCTCGAGGGTCACCTCATGGATTTCCAATCTTTGAACCACTCCAGTCCAGATTTTAGGGCCTTGCACAGCACTGAGACTGCATTGGTTAGGGTGCTGCATGAACTACTTAGGACGAGGGATGGAGAACGAATGATTCTCGTCCTTGATCTCTCTCTTCAGTGTTCAGAACTGTGGTTCATGGGGTGTTGTTGGATGGACTGTGGGAGTATGTAGGACTCACTGGCAAGGTTGTCAGCTGGTTTGAGTCCTTTCTCCGAGGCAGATCTCAGAGGGTGATCCTGGGGAATTATTCCTCAGACCCAACGGACCTACACTGTAGAGTTCCCCAAAGCTCTGTCCTCTCCCCATGTTTTCTGCAGTGTACATGATGCCCCTGGACAAGATTATAAGGCAGTATGACCTGAGTTTTCATTGCTATGCTGATGATACTCAGCTCTACCTGTCATTTGCACCTGGGAGATCTGATGCGGTCGACATACTCAATGAGTGCTTGGACGAGATCTGGGCTTGGATGGTGCCAAACTGGCTGGGAGTTAACCCAGGGAAGACTGAGGTGCTGGTGGATGAGCCAGGTCAATAGGGAGGAGCGGGGGGCCTTTGGGCATAGGTTGGGGCTTTTCATTGGTCTGACCAAACTGGAGGTCTCCCCAAAGGTGAGGAATTTGGGTGTTATTTTGGACAATGAATAGACATTTGATGCTCAGGTGTCAGCTGTTGCTCGGACTGGTTTTTAAAATCTTTAGAACATCGCCCAAATTAAATCCCTTATTCCCACCGATGACCTGGCCATGCTGGTGCATGCATTTGTCACCTCAATTCTTGGCTACTGTAATGCACTCTACCTCGGGGGTCAGAGGTGGTGTGGTGTGATGTGATGCCTGCAGCTTTTGCAGAATGCAGTGGCTTGGTTGTTGACTGGACACCTGAGGATCAGTCACATTACACCAGTGTTGTGCGAACTGCATTGGCTGCCAGTGCACTGGCTCATCACTTTTTAAAGTAGGTCTTTTGACCTGCAAGGCCCTAAATGAGTTGGGTCCAGGCTACCTGAAGGAGCTTCTGCATCTCTACGCCCTGTATCGCTGTCTCAGATTGGCTGTAGGGGCCCTACTGAATGTCCCCGGGGCTAGGGTAAAATCTTCTGGGGACCAGGCATTTGAAATAGCAGTTCTGGTCCTCTGGATTTCATTGCTGGGGTACCTCTGGGAGGCACCAGCCGCAGGTTTCTTTAAAAAACATCTAAAGACCTTCCTGTTTAAGCAGACCTTTGGGACCTGAGTAACTTATTCAGGGACCATCAGATAAATGGAGAATCAGTCTGTTTTAGAGCCTTTAGTGGGATTTGTGTTTTATTTTATATACTGTATGTCTGACTGTTCCTCTGTTGCTTTATTTGTATACTTTGTTGTAAGGGCACCCTGAGCCTTCAGGGATGGGCGCCCGAAATAAATAAACTCTACTACTACTACTACTACTTTATTATCTCCTGTGAGGCCCTACTCTATGCTGACAATTTAGTCCTATTTTACACTGCAATGATAAAAACATTACCTGTCTCTCCTCCACGCTCACCCAGAACTACGTAGTTGGACATAACTAGTTTCTCACAAACCATCTCCTAGTAAACACCAGCAAAACCAAATCCATGCTACTGGGATGCAAACCCAACCTATTAAAATTGTTCAGAACCAACTCCACCCTAACTGCCATCTCACCGGATAGCTTCCCTCTGCAAGATGTTCCATGTTTCTAATGCCTGGGTGTCACCCTAGATCCCTCCCTCACATTCAAAGCACACATTAACTTAACTGTCAGGCACATTAACCAGAATTCGGGGACTGGCTTCCATCTTAAGCATTGCCTGACCCCTATGGCATGTCTTGCCATTGCTCAGGGCAACCTGCTCCCTCTGTTGGATTACTGTGTGCCCATATACTCCAATACCTCGTCTCTCCTGATCATCAGGCTCAACACTGCCTACAACAATATTTGTAGATTTGCTATGAAGGCACCTCCCTCTTTGCACCACTGCACCCTGTTCCAGTTCCTCGGTTGGCTCCCCCTATGGGCCAGGCATAGCTACAAACTTGGGTGCATCACTGACAATGCTCTCAGATCAGTGTACTTACCCAGTGAACAAATAAATAAATAAATAGCACTGTAAGGATCTGTGTTGACATAATGAAGCTGAACAAGTTGGTTAGATGGGAGAAATTCATTCTTTCCTCAGTGAAGCAGATGCTGGGGATGCTGGAAAATCCTGTACCATTACTGAGACCACAGCAAAGGCTGTTAAAAGACAGATCTGTCACAGAACAAGCAGCTTTGAGACACAGTGTTGTGACCCAATCAAGGCAGGTGTTGGTCCAACCTTAAAGACTGGACTTATAAATAAAAACCACTAAATGTGTTAAAATAATTTCATGGCAAGTGATCCATAGGCAGAATAATCCTCCCAGTGAGCCTGGAGTGTTCAGGTGGTCTACCCTGACCTTCATTGATAGCCAGTGGTATCAATAACCTAAAGGTTTAAACATAGTTTAAGAAGTTAAAGTACAATAGTAAGTTGTTAGTACAAGACTGCTTGATATTCTGTAAAAAGGTAAATCTATCCAAAAGGGGGAATGTGATGATACATGGCACTGTAGCTAAGCCAGCCTCTCTGGTTTACTATTTACCAGAACAGTTGTGCCGGCGAGAAGGCTGAAATTAAGCTAGTGCACACTAAAGAAGAGGTGGCCAACCCCAAATTACAGAAAACCAAAAAGTGATAGTGGCACACAGACTGCAGACTTAGCATATCATTTCAAGCAAAGGCATTTTATTTACAATGCAAATGCTTGTAAAAATTCTCTGGTACATAATAGAAGCACCAAGATTTAGATTATATATTGCTGCAGCAATATATAATCTAAATCTTGGTGCTTCTATTTACAGTATGTACCAATAATTTTTACAAGCATTTGCATTGTAAATAAAATGCCTTTGCTTGAAATGATATGCTAAGTCTGCAGTCTGTGTGCCACTATCACTTTTTGGTTCTCTCAAGTTTACTATGTGACCTCTGGGAATAATTACCCAGAGGACCTTTCTGTTAATAAAGTAAGTTGCCAACTTACCTTCAACCCGTGTGCAGAATGGTTCTTAACAGTGCACACAACATATACCTTCTTCTCCACTCCACATACTTACTCCAGAAGAGACATGAGATTTTCCCCAACAGAGTGGGTGGAAGACATCACTGATGCCTCCTTAGACCATAGCCTAATATCCTTAATGTGGCTCCCATCAGGGCAAGGTGACCCAAGGGTGAGGCAATGGAAGCTGAACATCACCCTTCTTAAGGATACTGTTTTTTGAAGACAGCTTCCCAAAGATATAGGAGATTTCCTTAAGCATAACAAACACCCTGACACAACAGCTGCTGTAAGATGAAAAGCTCTTAAAGCTTTCAGAAAGGACAGTGTATTGCACATGCAACCGAATTAAGGCAAAGGATATTAAGGATTAAGAAGTTCACCTTGAAGACCTAGAAACCAAGTTTAGGGGAATGAATAGCCTGGACCAGGAACTCTTGGCACAGATAACAGGTGTGTGCTTTAAGATCAACAAGCCCCTTCAGGAAAAGGCTGAATTTGCTTTGTTTCGAATCCGTCAGGCTTTTTGGGAAGCAGGTGAGAGGCTGGTCAGACTACTGTCCTATCAGCTTAAAAAATTCCAGCAGAAATCCAGAATACAAGGGATCAGGACCACAGACAGGACTCTATTAATGGACCAAAAATGCATCAACATGGCCTTCAGGGATAACAGCAACTGTACTCCTCAGAGGTGTCACTTTCTGAGGACTTGATGCACTTCTTCATGGAAAAGCTCCCTTCCTGAGTTAACACAGACCCAGAGAGAGAGTATTACAGAATCTTGACAGGCCTTTCACAGTTGAGGAACTCATGTCACCACTAGCCAGAATGCCAGCTGGGAAAGCAGCAGAGAGTGATGAGCTTAGAGTAGAATTCTACAGGCACTTCAAAGAGAGTGTAATGGGGCCCCTGACAGATGCTCCCACAGAAGCATGTGCACAGAGTAAACTGCCACCATTTATGTGCATGGCACAGATCTTTCTCCTCCCCAAACAAGGCCAAGGCCCATGAAAGTATGCCAGCTGTAGACCCATCTCAGTGATCACTGTGGATTGTAAAATCTTTGCAAAAATTGTTGCAGAAAGAATCAAAGGGGTAATCACCCAGCTGATTGATGTGGATCAGGTTGGGATCATCACGGCATAAATTCACAGATAACATGAGACATCTAATAAACTTGATCCGAAAGACAACTAACCCCCATCCCCCAATGGTCATGCTGTCTCTGGACATGGAAAAACATTCAACTGGCTGGAATGGGGTTTGCTGTTCTACACTCTCCACCACCTTGGCTTTGGTACAACAGTCATGAGCTAGATTTCTGCTCCATACACGAATGCATCAGCAAGAGTCTCCATTAATGGCAATCCATCATCGGCATTTCCACTGAAGAGAGGAACAAGAGGACTGCCCCCTTTCTCCTACTTTTCATGCTCACTAGTGCCCCTTCTCCAGGTCATAAGACAACACCTGTGTATCCACAGGATGCAGTTAGGGAGAAAACAGAAAGCCATGGCCATCACAGATGACATAATATTTACCCTCACAAACCTACAGGAGTTAATCCCACACCTACATGAATTACAAGGTCAACGTGACAAAGTCCATACTATTCCCGTCCTATACCCTAATTGCTCAGCAACCAAAATATCCTTGTAATATGACAAGGGCCTCAGATCACATCAGATTCCTTCGTATAGATTTCTCCTGTGACCTTCATGAAATAGGAAGGATGAATTTAGCTCCCTTCACTCATAATTGGAGAAAAACCTTGCCAGATGGAACCATTTGCACCTATCTTACTGGGGAGGACCCACGCACACAAGATGATGGCAGCATTCAGGGTGCGGTACGTACTGGACAGCCTGCCCATCCCCATGACTCCAAAATACTTAAAAGATTCCACAGGGACATGCCATCCTTTTTCTGGGGCCATGGCCCAAGACAGTTAAGCCACTAGAAACTGGCTCAGGAATTCAGGAAAGGTGGCATTTACCTCTTGGTCTTCACCATCAAAACAGTGGCACAAGCCATCCATCAGATGGCAACGTTAGCATCCAGATCAGACATGATCAAGTCCCCAGAATGGGTCATCTGTATGGAAAAACTGCTGGGGCATTCCCTGGTCAGTGCCATCTGTTTTAGCAACACCCTGAATGATCTTAACTCTCACCCCAGTCTAAAGACCTACTTATGTAGGTAAACAGAAGGCCCATCTTCTTGAAGTTGGAACAAGCTGCTGCTTTGAAACAATTGAGAGCTGTGTGGGAGACACTATATTGGACTAGAAATCTGGAACAAATCTCACTCTTGCTCATATCTGATGGAGGTATATCTTACTTTAACTCTTACACTTGATATTGCTCTGTGTTTATTTATTTCATTTTTAATCAAGAAGGAGGTTTACCAAACTGCATATCCCGTCAGTAACTTCAAAAGGATTGAAATACTGCATATTTGGTTTTCATTTGTGGGTAGCTGGATTGTCTACTAGTATTTTGTGAAAGTTTGCATCAAACTATTTTTAAAATATGTATTGTTGGCTGAGGAATTGTCATAGCAGCGCCTGCAGTTTATGTATTTGAACCCAGACAGAGCCTCAGGTGGGGGGAAACTGTGTTCCCCTGATTGCTTTCAGAGCACACAACACCAAGTTGTTTTGGGTCATTGGAGACTTACCTGTGTTGGGCTGAACTGCTGGATTTTGTTTTGATTATTTTGCTGGGTATTTTCAATTCAATTCAATTCAGACTTTATTTATAAAGTGCTTTTCAAAAACCAAAGTGCTTAAACAATATAAAAACAAACAATCAATCAGATAAAACGTATAAAATATTAAAAAGGCAGCAGTAATAAAACTAAACATTATCCCCAAAAGCTAAGTTAAATAAATAAGTTTTCAGTGAGGACTTAAAAGTCTCAGTGGACAAGCACTCTCTAATCCAATGAGGTAGAGAGTTCCACAGGGTTGGGGCTACAAAAGAAAATGCCCTAGCACCCGAGGTCTAAAGATGAACCCTGGGAACCTCTACCAATCCCTCATCGGTGGAGTGGAGTGGGTGGAGGGAGCAATAGGGTCAAAGGAGGTCTTGCAAGTAACCTTATCCCTGTCTGTGTAGGAACTTATAGGTCAGCAACGTGACCTAGAAGGTGATCCTCCATCACACTGGCAGCCAATGCAGTTTGCGCAGCACAAGCTAGTTCTTGACAACCCTGTCAACAACCTGGCAGCAGCATTCTGCACCAGCTGCAGGCAACGGAGATCCACCCCTGGTAACCCTAGGTGTAGAGCATTGCAGTAGTCAAGACAAGAGGACACAAAGGCGTGAACCAATGTAGGAAGGTCCTCAGGTGGAACTAGGTGCTTTATCCAGGCAATGTTCCTCAAATGGTAAAAAGAGGACTTGACGACTGCTGACACCTGAGCTTTCAGAGTCAGCTCATCATCAAGCACAATACCCAGATTCCGCACCTGTTCAGAGGGTCTCAACTGGTTGCCCCCTAACACGAGGCCAGGCGGCTGACCAGGAATCAACCTCTCTACCCAATTGACCTGGGTCCACCACCAACACCTCAGTCTTACCAGGATTTAATCTCAACCATTTAGCACTTAACCAGTCCTGGATCTCAGCGAGGCAGTTGTTAAAGACCAAGACTGCACTGTTCTGTTCGAGTACAAAGGACAAGTACAGCTGAGTATCATCTGCATAGCAGTGAAAACTCAGCCTGTACCACCTTATACTGTCTCCTAATGGCAACATGTACACCGTGAGCAACATGGGGGACAGCATGGAGCCCTGCGGCACCCCACAAGGTAGGAAGAAGGGGTCCGAGGAAAAAAAAAAACACCACCACCCTCTGTGTCCTGCCTGTGAGGAAAGAATGGAACCACCTGAGGACTGTCCCAGACAGTCCACTGAGTAGCCGCAGGTGTTCCAGCAATACCCCATGATCCACGGTGTCAAACGCTGCAGAGAGATCAAAGAGGACCAAGATCAAACAACTCTTCTGATCCCTCGCTATCAGGAGATCATTAAGTACCCGAACCAATGCTGTCTCGGTACTGTGCCTCTTCCTGAAACCGGACTGGAGAGGACCATAGACTTCATGTAAAATAAAAAAAGCACTCTCACTGCTTTAAATAATCATTTGCCAAAGTTAGTTGATAATCAGAACCCTAGCAACCTTTCAAAATTAAGCCTCAGAGTCTCTCACACCCCAGAGCCATAACCAAGATTAATACTTTTTATAATAACGATTATCACCATCCACGGTTTGAAAATGCAAACTAAGTTAGGGTACACTCAGCAGCTAGTCCAGTTTATATGAACCATGAAGGTGTCGTTGATCTTGTCAGCCCGAAAAAGTCAGAACTTCCTCCAACAGAAACACAGTTTCCTCTGCACATGAGAAAACTTCCTCAGGAGTTTCAGAAATATACAATAAGAAGAAGAAAATATGTCCGCGTGCCTGAATTTACCCCAAAACCAGACACAGTAATTGGGTCAGCCCCAGGATAACAGTCCTCAAGCCCGGTCATCAATGTGGCCACCCTCCAGCAACCACCCATTAACTACCGTCTTCCGGGAGACAGAACAGCTGCCCTCCAGTAGCCAACTGGCCTCCAGAGAAAGAGAACTGACACCCAGGGTGGCTCGACCCCAAACGCTAGTTCTCAGGAATCCCAACCAGGCAGAATGTACAGATTCTCAACTTCGGGCTGTAACAATCCAAACAGCCCTCCCCAAATCCAGCGTGAACCCAAAAAAGTCCAATAATGCTCAGGTAACCACACTAATTGGGCTTTCACAGACTTCTTCTTCCTAACTTCTCCAATTTCCACAAATTCAAAGAACAATTAAACTCTTCAGTCTTCCTCGATTATCCATCCAGGTTCATCTGACAAAGTCCATGTTATTCAAGAACATAAATCCTCAAAAACCATCACTAATTTTCATTAAAGGCTCCTCTGTCAAAAAACGTTAAACTCTGTAGTGGGCCAAACAGTCAGCCAGACAGTCGATAAAACAGTTGGAGAATCAGCTAGCAATTGTCGCAATAACTGATATTTTCCTGAGATAACAACTTAGTGCAAATGGATAAAATAAATGACTGTATGATTTAGACAGGGGTTTTACAAAACAAATGATTAAAACAGGAGTTTTTACAAGAGCATACGCTGGTCCGCCCAGCGCGGTCGCCATCTTCCACCATTTTTCTCTGTTAAATTGTTGTGCAGGTTGTCTTGCTGAAAAGAAGGTCAACACTCATCATAGTAGTGGATCAGAGCTTGTAGCTGATTGTTTCCAGAGGGTACGGTTTAGGACCAACCCCCCCGTGTGTCATTTTTTTTATACCAGGGGTTCTGACATCATTTCCTCAAGAGGGCAAAGGGCATACAACTGTCATATCCTTACCAGCACAGCACACTGCATTGACAGTAAAAGTGCACACACTAGCTATATAAAAAAAAATCTTACTTAGGATAAACAGGAAAGAAGGCAGACATGTGGGGAGTAGTGCAATGCATTGGCTGTGGGGCAGCAGTCTTCCACGAGACTTTCTGGAGTCTGAGATGCTTCCCTGTTTGCAGGCAACTCTCTGCTCTGAGGGAGGAGGTTGCCCATCTCCAGGCCAAACTGGATAGGAGTAGGAGAACCTCCTCCACCTGGGGAACATCAAGACCACCACCACTGCCTCAGAGGTAGCCAAGAAAGAGTAGTGGGTGGACCACAGTGGGCTCAGGGAGGGTAAGCATGGTGGAACAGAGGTGCATCCCTTTAGTTGTACCTCTCCACAATCCATATGCCATTCTGGTGGAGCATAGTTACAATATGAAGGCACCTGTAGTGGAGACTGAGGAGGTTGCTGGCAACCATCACAAGGGAGGCCCCCAGGAAGGTGGCACAGGACATCACAGGGAAAGGAAGCAGCTCCTGGTGTGGGACTCAGTTATTAAGGGTATAGAACTGGGGGGCAGGGGAAAGTGAATTAAGGTGCCTGCCTGACACCACGACTTGGAGGGACAGGAAGCGAATTCTCAGGATCATGAGAGCAACTGCATGGGAGATGGACCTAGACATCATTGTCCACCTAGGAACAAATGACTTGGCTGGGTGTGGGATTAGAGCAGTGCAGGAGGAGTTTGTGGAGTTGGGGAGTGGCCTTAGACAAGTAGCTCATACAGTATCCTTCACTGAGGTGCTGCCTGTCTGTGGCATGGGTGAGGAGAGGGTACTCTGCACCATGCAATTGAATGAATGGTTGAAAAACTGGTGTGAAACACAGGATTTTGGCTTCATTGGGGACTGGAGTTCCACTGGAGGGATACCCGCCTATACTGGCATGATGGTCTGCATCTGTCCAGGAAGGGAACCAGTCTCCTCGGTGATCAGTTTAAATGCTTCATCTGCACACTTTTAAACTAGCCAAGGGGGTAGGCACTGATAAGAAGCGGGGAATTCTCAGCCTCCCCCTATAAAGCAGGATAGTTAGCGAGGTAAATACCAAGGTAGAAAGGTCAATAGGGAGCAGGACAGTGGCAAATGGAGAAGGCAAAGTCAGTAAGGGCAGAGATGGGGCTACAAGTGGTAATGCCATCAAAAAATGGAGAGTGAGTACCAATGCCCCTAGTATGGGTAACAAGCTTCCTGAACTAGTGGCATTGATGGAGGAGGAACATCTGGATATCATGGCAGCCACAGAAACATGGTACACATAGAACCATGACGGGGATGTAAACATACGAGGGTACACTATCTACAGAAGGGACAGGGAGGGTAAACGTGGAGGAGGAGTAGCTCTCTACATAAGGGAAGGAATCAAAGCAAAAGAACAAAAGGGTAAATGGGGAGGAGAGGAGGCACTGTGGGTCAACTTGGAGACAGGCACTGGCACCACAATCCGCACAGGGATTGTATACAGACCCCCATCTCAGGGGGGGGGGAACGGACAAAGAAATGATAGACGGTATCCTTAGAATGGCAGAAAAAGGGGAGAAATTGTTGATGGGGGACCTGAATATGCCAGATGTTAACTGGAGCACATTTGCTGCAGCCACATCCAAGAGCAAGGCCATTCTTGATGCCCTGCATAGGCATGCCTTAGACAGCTAGCATTGGAACCCACTCAGGAGGGAGGAATCTAAGACCTGGTACTCTCAAATGGAGATGGAAAGAGGATCACAGATTTAGAAGTGGGTAGCCATCTGGGAACAAGTGACCACCAGACAGTGTGGTTCATGATAAACACAGCTGTAGAGACAAGCCATACAAAACTGAGGGTACTGGAGTTAAGGAGACCTGACATTGTCAAAATGGGAGTGTGTCTCAGAAAAGCACTAGCAAACAGGCAAGAAGGAGGGATGGAGGAACAATGGGGAAACATCAAAACTGCCATCACAGAGGCAACAAGCCTTTGTGTGAAGCAAATAAAAAACAAAACAAAGTGAAAAACCACTATGGTTCTCAAAGAAAGTGGCAAGGAAGGTTAGGGAGAAAAAGATAACATTCAGGAAGTACAAGGAATCACAGAAGGAGCAGGACAGAGAACTTTATCAGTTAAAGCAGAAGGAAGCAGGGAAGGCAGTCAGAATAGCAAAGGCCCAAACCAAGGAAAAGACAGCCAACTCAGTTAAGAAGGGGAACAAAACCTTTCAAAGGTACAACAGGGAGCGAAGGAAGACCAAGAGCAGAATAATGAGGCTTAAAAAGGGGGGTGGGTGGGCAGATGGTGATTATGAAAAGGCAGAGATACTGAATGAATATTTTTGCTCAGTATTCACAAAAGAAGAAGAGGGGGAGGTACCTAAACCAAACAAAAAAAGCACTCTGGACAGAGGGGTCGATACTGTACCAGTTCATTCATAGAAGAAAGGGTCATGAAGGAACTCCTAAAACTCAAAGTGGACAAAGCAATTGGGCCTAATGGGATTCACCCACAATTCTGAAAGAACTAAGGGGAGAACTAGTGACTCCACTGACTACCCTTTTTAACAAATCATGGGAAAATGGTGTGGTACCTGAGGACTGAAGGAGAGCAGATGTGATTCCTCTTCACAAATGTGGGAGCAAGGCAGAGGCAGAAAACTACAGACCTGTTAGTTTGACCTCAGTGGTAGGAAAAATGATGGAATCACTTGTGAAAGAAAGAATCGTTGAGTACCTAGAGGTCAGCAGGGTACAGGACCCAAAACAGCATGGATTCACAGCATGAAGGTCATGTCAGACGAATCTAATAGATTTCTTTGACTGGGTGAGCAAAGTAATAGACCAGGGAGGGGCTGTGGATATGGCCTGCCTAGGCTTTAACAAGGCATTGGACACAGTCCCATACAAAAGATTAATAAACAAGTTAGCCAACCTGGTAGTGGGTCCCAGGGTGGTAGCAAGGGTAACAAGCTGGCTGGACAATAGAACCCAGAGGGTAATAGTAAATGGAGTACACGCTGAAGAAAGGGGGCTACTAGTGGGGTACCACAGGGTTCAGTATTGGGACTGGTCCTCTTTAATGTCTTTATAGGTGACATTGTAGAGGGGCTGGAAGGAAAAGTATGCCTCCTTGCAGATGACACAAAGATCTACAACAGGGTTGATACACAAGAAGGGATGCAAAGGATGAGAAGGACTTGGCAAGATTGGAGAATGGTCAAAATTATGGCAGCTTAGATTCAATGCAAAAAAGTGCAAAGTAATGCACCTGGGAAAAAAACCCAAGGGAATAGTACACGGGGGGGGGGGGAGGTACTAACAACAACACAAATGGAAAGGGACTGGGTGGGAGGGTAGTCATATCAGATGACCTTAAGGTAGGTAGGCAATGTGAGAAGGCAGTAAGGAGGGCTTGGGAGGATACTAAGGTGTATAGGGAGAGGCATCACCAGTAGAAAACAGGAAGTTGTTATCCCTCTGTACAGACAGTTGGTGAGACCACATCTGGAGTACTGTGTACAATTCTGGAGACCCCATCTTCACAGGGACATAGACAGGATGGAGACAGTCCAGAGGAGGGCACCTAAAATGGTGCAGGGTCTGCAACAGAAGTCATATGAAGAGAGACTAAAAGTTCTTAATATGTATACCCTTAAGGAAAGGAGGGAGATGGGGGACATGAAAGAAACTTTCAAGTACCTTAAAGGAATCAACAAAGTCCAAGACAGGAGCATCTTTAAGAAAAAGAGATGTACAAGAACAAGGGGGCACAATTTGAAGATAGAGAGGGATGGCTCAGGGGCAACGTGAGGAAGCACTTTTTCACAGAGAAGGTGGTGGACACATGGAACTGCCTTCCTGAGAAGGTTGTGGGGTTGAAAACAGTGGGGGAATTCAAGAATGCATGGGACAGACATAAGGCAATTTTAGCTAGGGGTAGGAGGAAGTAGGGTGTTGGGTAACTGGAATCTGCAGCTTAATCAATAGGTAGGAAATGGGCAGACTAGGTGGGCCAAGTGGTCCTTATCTGCCATCAAAGTCTATGTTTCTATGTTGCTATGGGACAGCAGCAAGTAGCCAAACTGTCTGGATGATCCCCAGAAAAGTCTCCATCTCTACCCCTGTGGTTCAGTCACATTATCTGTATTGGGGAGAAGCCTCTAACCTGAAGGTCTGTCAAGAGTGAGGTATACAACACCTCCAACCCCTAATAGATAGGTCCACTGGGGTCTTAAAGTCTTTAGAACAGCTGAAAGAGCAGTTCAGCCTGCCACAGCAACACCACTGGTCATACCTTCAACTAAGACATGCCCTCTATCTGCTGCTGGGGCACTGCATACAATATGGCAGACCTCTCACTGGTAGACACCATACTGCAGCAGTCCTCCCCTGCATTAACCACAGCCAGAAAAATATACAAACCGCTGCTGTCACTCCACCCAGACCAGTCCACAATGGTACATTTGCAGTGAAGCCGAGAACTACAGTGTGAAATCTTGGCATAGGACTGAGAAAATTGCTGGTGAAGTCTGGCTAGAGCAGTCAAAGACTCTAAAGTATGATTTACCCATTTCGAATTCTTGCACTGGTGGATCAGAACCCTGGAGAAACTAACTAGATGGGGCCTCATGGACTCAGATTTATATTTATGATGCGGGGTACACTCAGGGTCCATTACTCACATTATATGGGCATGCCCTAAGTTGTAATCATACTGGCATTCAGTCCAGTCTGTGTGTAGAGCAGTACTGGCTTTCAGCCTGAGGCTATCTTCAACACAGGTTATGGCGGGTCAAGATATAGGAACTCAAGGAACCATTGAGGAAGTACTCCAGGGACACAAACAAAGATGGCTAATAGGGTCCTTAATCAAAGTCAAAGAGGTCATATTCAGACACTGGAGAAAACAAAAATCACCAGAGATAGGGGAATGGTTAACAGAACTAGGGGAAATGGCCAGTTATGAGTGGGCACAGTTAGTTTCGAGAAGATGGGAAGAAGTTTGCCCAAAACTGGGGTGGGTATTAATCCTCAAAGTACTGTAGGGCATGCCGCGTTAATGTCATATGACATAAAAGCACAGCAATGTACTGCACTGTAATTACAGCAGATACATTGTTGCCACTCAGACATACTGCTGAAACACATTTTGGCTAAAGAAGCAAGTGGCCTCTTTGTTTTCTGCACTCTTCTCCCTGCACCCCCAATTATGGGGGGGGGCTGTGCCCCCAAAGCCCCCTATTAAGACAATCAACTCCGGGTGGGCGGGCAACAAGAGGGCAGGGAGAAACACAGCAAGGGGAGCAAAAAAAGAAACCGCACAATGAGGTTTTTCAAAAGTGTTGAACTGGGATTCGCCCCAGTCCACAGATGCATAGCACCCCTGCACTGCTGTGGCTCATCCCACTGAGCCACGGCAGCAGCTTTGCAGACCACCTCCTCAACAGAGGTCTTGACCTCCATGTCACTCCTCCTCCCCACCCATGCATAACAGGGTACAAAACTGCATACAACATACGTGCCTTGAAGGGTTTCGTACCCTCTTGCCCTAGTACACCGCACTATAAGTTCCACACAGTATTCCATGTGCAGTTCTGCATAACGATACACTGACCTGGTGGTGTACTGTAGAATCTCAGATGGACATTTTCTCATGGGATATCTTAGATCACCCGGAAATGGGGGCACAGCAGGGTAGCTGACCACTTAAGAAAATTAAGGAGGTCCAAAATTGCTCCTCTGGTATCAAAACATATGCCTTTAACAACCTCAACCACTGCCAACAGGTGGTGCAGCATGTGCTCAGGGACTTCAGCAGAAATGGAAGGAATTTTCCACCAGATTTCTCTTACAGTATCTCAGTGTACAGAATGTATTAATTGCTAGTTATTTAGAGTTGTATTTCCAAGGGAGGCCTCCCTCCCAGCTAGGATAAACACTGTTGATGGGGAATATCTCTTGTAACATTCTGTTATTGTGTGAACATGTTAACTCATTTGCTCCTGGTGGCCATTTTGGGTTGGGTCCAGCAATGGATGGTTCCAACGCCATATGGCATCTATGGGAACAGATAAAAGCAATAAATTTCCTGACGATAAAAAAAACTTTCTGTGGACTACATAAACTGTGGAATCATTTTCCCTGGATTGCTGAACATTTCTATTATTATTCCATGAAAAACGTTTCACTGTTTACATAAACTGCAGAACACAATTCCATGGTTAACATTCCACTTTCAGAATTTTGAAATTTCCCTTCCACTGGAATTCCACACAATTAGGCAGAATTTCTAAAATTCCCTGGAATTCAGGTGGAAGTGAATTTGATAATTCTACACAACTCCAGAGCTCCCTTGATTTTTTTTGCTATTAAATATACGTAATTAAAGATGGTTTCATAAACACAACAAAATACTACAATAATATAACAAAAGGAATACTCATGACACTAAAAACACAAATGGTAAAAAAACAAAAAAAAATCACAATATACAATCAGTTAATAAAGAAAAAAGCTTTACACTCCCTACCTCATAACCCTCCCACTAATCCCCCTTCCCTCCATTGATCCCTATGAATTCATGGCGGGAAGTAATGGGGTAGCTAGACAGGAGAGATATGAAGTAAAGTGTGCAAGTTACTAAATCTGGACTGATATGTATGCAAAGATTTAAACACCTTAGCAACAGATCCTTCAATAGTTGAAGATGATGGCATTTCATTGAGCCATTCAGACCAAATAGGGAGGGCCGGGTCAATTCAGTGTCTCAAGAGCAATAATTTAGTTACAGCTGAAATTAAAGCCATGTTTGCCTTATGAGTACTCCCAGTCAAAGAACTGAAATCCCTCAATATACAAATTTCTAGAGTAAAGGCATCTTGTATTCCCAATATGGGGTCCAGTTTACTTTGGATAAGGCTCCAAAATGAAGCAATAAGAGGACAAGAGCTAAGCATATGTAATAAGGAGCCGTCCATTTCTTTACACCTAGGAGAAAGAGGCAACCCAGCTTGTTTCATTTTATACATCTTAAATAGAGTAAAATATAGGTTATGAATCACATTAAATTGTTGCAGTCCAAATCTATCCTGCTTAACAAATTTGTAAATATCAGTCCAGACTCGATACCAGAACCTATCCTGATTATCGAGACCAAGGGCATTGGCCCAGTAATAAGCTATCAGAGAGACAGAGTCCTAAATTGTCCGACTGATAGCTTTATAAAGTTGGGAGATCAGGTGGTCTTGATTCACCAAGGGTGACTATATTGAAAACAAGGGGCCAACATTATTAGACCAGGGGAAAGGGGCCTAAAAATTTAAAGAGGCAGTGCCATAGTTGTAAGTACAGAAAAAAAAATTAGGATCAGAGAATTTGAACTTTCTCCAAAATAGTTCAAATGAAATAAAAGCCCCATTTTCTAATAAATCTTTAGGGGTTAACAATCCCAGGAATGACCAAATCCTCCCAAGCAGGGGCCATTTATCAATGGTGAGATTAAGGTTAGTGAGTAAAGGTTGGGAAGAATCCAATACATGGGATAATTTCAGGTGTTTACAAAGTTAAGCATGAGCTTGAAGGGATCAGTACAGTGGAATAGTCCTGAGATTATGAGGAAGCATATGAGAAGGTAAATATAATAAAGATTTTAGATCCAATAGATGTTTAAGGCATAAAGCTTTTTCTATGACAAGCCAGGAGGGGGAATATTTATTAGGCGCATCCCCATCAAATTAACTCCATTGGAGATATTTGAATCCCTGTAGGGCAAAGTAATATTACAAAAAATGAAGGAGCTGAAGTCCACCATATTTCTTAGGCTGTGTCAAATTTTCGTAAGCACGATGAGGTGGTTTGTTAATCCAGAGAAATCTTGAAAGCATAGTATGCAGGCTTTTAAACCAACTAATGGGAAGTACAATATTTAACATGCCAAGGGGGAGTAATATTCCTGGTAAAACTTTCATCTTTATAACATTTGCCCTACCCCACAGAGTTAGAGGCAGTAATCTCCATCTATCTAAGTCCAGGGTTAATCTGTTTGACTAGCGGGTCTAAATTCAGAGTTTTTAGCTGGGAGATATTCAAAGAAACTTTGATGCCCAGGTAGTTCAAACATTTATTATCCCTGTTAAGCCCTAAACTGGTAAAGTTGGCTTTGAAAATTTGGAGAAATAGGAAAGACAATGGTTTTATTTAAGTTCAATTTATAGCCAGAAAAGGAGCTGCATTGCTGGATAAGGCCATATGAAGGGAGTTGAGGGGATTAGTAAGATGTAGTAAAATGTCATCCATGTAGGTAGACACCTTGAATTCTTGTGTACCCACAGAAATATTAGGAAGGGAATTGAGCTTACGAGTGAGGGGCTCCAGATATAAGTTGAAAAAGAATGGGGAAAAGGGACAACCCTGGCGGATACCCCTGGATATAGTAAAAAAATCAGAGAGAACACAGTTACACATAACTCTGGCAGTGGGGAGGCAATACAAAATATGTATCCAGCGAATGAAAGCCTCAGAGAAACCAAACTGCTGCAAAATCCAGAACAGGTAGAGCCACAAAACTCTATCAAAAGCCTTTTCTGCATCCAAGGAGACCAAAACTGCATCTAGACTAGCCTCCCTGGATGTGGAAATGAAATGAAATAATTTAGAAAAGTGGTCACTACAGAGTCTTCCTCTCATGAACCCCACCTGCTCCGGACCAATCAAATTATCCAAGACCTGACCAAGGCGAGTGGCTAAGATTTTAGCTAGTAATTTAACGTCACTGTTTTTTAAAGTTAAAACTTTTTTATTTTCTAAATAAGTGAAATGCTGACAACATGGTAGTAATATATGGTACAGTGCAGGCATCAGGAGAACAATATACAAACTATACAGTTATGTTGTGCATCATTAAGGAGGCTTAAAGCAAGGAAAGGACACCTACCATGAATTAACTGTTTACCAGCTCTAAGAGGTGTCATCTACTGAACAAGGCTTCACTAGCTTGTAGGTGGGATGCTTCTCCAGACCTACAAGGAAAAATAATACACAGAGAACCCAGGTGGTAACAAGACATACAAAACAAGCAAATGGCAGAAGTGTTATGATAGGAAGTATCCAAACTAGTCAAAGTGTACTAATGGCCTGCAAGCGGGGGGGGGGGGGGTCCTATCAGTGATACCATCCTAACCTATACCTGTTTGTGGCTTCAGATACATGGTGAAGGGTCTCCAGCAGGAGTGATATAGGGCCATAGTGTTCACAGTTATGTGGAATATGCAGTCCAGGGAGGCCGTTTTTGCAAGGGACATTAGGAGCTCTGCAAAGGTTGGTATCTTGGTTGTTCTCTTGGCCTCAAGTCCTACAATGGCCAACCATTCATGTTGTGGATACATGAGTGCAAGTTCCTGTGGGGGCAACCCAAGTATCCATAGGACGGGGATTGGGGGGATTTGTTTGCCAATAACTGAGGAGGCAAAGTCCCGCACCTGTTGCCAGAAGGGCTCTATCCACTTGTATTCCCAAAGGATGTGTTTTAGGTCATTGAAACATAGAAACATAGACTTTGATGGCAGATAAGGACCGCTTGGCCAACCAAGTTTGCCCATTCCCCTACCTATTGGGTAAGCTGCAGATCCTAGTTAACCAGCAGCCTACTTCTTCCTACCCCCCACCAGAATTGCTTTATTTCTGTCCCATACATTCTTGAATTCTCCCACTGTTTTTGAACCACCAACCTCCTCAGGAAGGCCGTTCCATGTGGCCACCACCCTCTCTATAAAAATACTTCCTCACCTTGCCCCTGAGCTGTCCCCCCCATCTTCAAATTGTGACCCCTTGTTCTTGCACATCTCTTTTTCTGAAAGATGCTACCCTCTTGGACTTTGAAAGTTTCCATCATGTCCCCCCTTCCTCAAAGGTATTCATATTAAACTCCATTAGTCTCTCTCTTCATATGGCTTCTGTTGCAGACCCTGAACTAATTTAGTTGCCCTCCTCTGGACTGCCTCCATCCTGTCTATGTCCTTGCAGAGATGGGGTCTCCAGAACTGCACATAGTACTCCAGATGGGGTCTCACCAACTGTCTGTACAGAGGGATGACAACTTCCTGTTTTCTACTGGTGATACCTCTCCCTATGCATGTAAGTATCCCCCCAGCCCTCCTTACTGCTTTCTCACATTGCTTGCTTGCCTTTAGGTCATCTGATATGATCTCTCCCAGGTCCCTTTTCATTTCTGTTGTTAATACCTCTCCCTCCATTGTGTACTGTTCCCCTGGGTTTTTGTTTCCCAGGTGCATTACTTTACACTTCTTTGCACTGAATCTAAGCTGCCATACTTTTGACCATTCCTCTAACCTTGCCAAGTCACTTCTCATTCTTTCCACCCCCCCCTTGTGTATCAACCCTGTTGCAGATCTTTGTGTTGTCTGCAAAGAGGCATACTTTTCCTTCCAGTCCCTCTGCAATGTCACTTATAAAGATCATAAAAAGGACCAGACCCACTACTGAACCCTACGGTATCCTGCTAGTAACCCCCCTTTCTTCAGGGTGAACTCTCTTTATTATTACCTTCTGTGTCCTGTTGTCCAGCCAATTGGTTGCCCAGGCTACCACCCTGGAACTCACTCCCAGGCTGGCTAATTTTTTAATTAATGTTTTATGTGGGACTGTGTCAAATGCCTTGTTAAAGTCTAGATAGACCATGTCAGCAGCCGCTCCCAGGTCTACTACTTTGGTCACCCAGTCAAAGAAATCTATTAGATTAGTCTGACATGACCTTCCCATAGTGAATCCCTGCTACCTTGGGTCCCCTGCCCTCTAGGTACAAAAAATTATTTATTTCAGAAGTAATTCCATCATTTTCCCTACCACTGATGTCAAGCTAACAGGTCTGTAGTTTCCTACTTCTGCTTTGCTCCCACTTTTGTGAAGGGGAATCACATCTGCCCTTCTCCAGTCCTTAGGTACCACACCATCCTCCCATGATTTGTTAAAAAGGGTAGTCAGTGGTGTCACTAGTTCTCCACTTAGTTCTTTTAGAATTCTCAGGTGAATCCCTTCAGGCCTCATTGCTTGGTCCACCTTCAGTTTTAGGAGTTCTTTCATAACCCTTTCTTCTGTGAAAGGACTGGTATCACCGCCCCCATCCAAAGTGCTTCTATTGATTGGATTAGGTACCTCCCCTTCCTCTTCTTTTGTGAATACTGAGTAGAACCATTCATTCAGTATCAATGCTTTTTCACTGTCTCTCTCTGCCCACCCATTCTCCCCATTATTAAGCCTCTCTATCCCTCCCTTGGTCTTTCTTTGCTACCTAATGTACCTATAAAAGGTTTTATCTCCCTTATTAACTGAGTTGGCTATCTTTTCCTCAGTTTGGGCCTTTGCTATTCTGACTGCCTTCCCCTCTTCCTTCTGTTTTAACTGGTACAGTTCTCTGTCCTGCTCCTTCTGTGTTTCCTTATACTTCCTGAATGCTATCTTTTTCTCCCTAACCCTCTCCACCACCTCTTTTGAGAACCACAGCATTTTTTTCTTTCATTTTGATTTGTTTATTTGCTTCACACAAAGGCTTGTTGCCTCTATGATGGCAGTTTTGATATTTCCTCATTGTTCCTCTACCCTTCCTTTTTGCCTGTTTGCTAGTGCTTCCTGAGGCACTCTCCAATTTTGACAGTCAGCCCTCCTAAAGTCCACTATAATAACTTGTATGACTTGACTCTGCGGCTGTGTTTATCATGAACCACACAGTTTGGTGGTCACTTGTTCCCAGATGGCTACCCACTTCTAGATCTGAGATCCTTTCTCTGTCCTCATTTGAGAGAACCAGGTCTAAGAATGCTCCCTCCCTAGTGGGTCCCACCATTAGCTGTCTGAGACATGCCCCCTGTAGGGCATTGAGAATGACCCTGCTCTTGGATGTAGCTGCAGCAAAGGTGCTCCAGTTAACATCTGGCATATTCAAGTCCCCATTAACAATATCTCCCCTTTTTCTGCCATAATAAGGATGCCTTCTGTCATTTCCTTGTCAATTTCCTCCCCCTGAGGTTGTGTCTGGCAATGCCAGCACAAATTGTTCTGTACCAGTTTGGCCTTGTACAGAACTACTGGGGTCCTGTGCCAGAGTAGAGGATGTACGCAGTTCCCTCAGGAACACCATTGCTGGTCTGAGATGTCTAGCTGTAATATTAGCGCCCACTTAGTCTTCAAGTTGTGGGATTGGCTGTATACTGTTTTCCTTAGTGCAGCATATATCTTGCTGGTTATAACCTTCTAAAGGATTAAGAAACTCTGCAAGATGCTGGGGCATGAGGGTGGGGCACCCTTATTAGAAAATGCCTGGACTGCACTACGGAGTTGCAGATGCCTCCAGAAGTCAGTTCTGGGAATGCACCATCTTGTTTGCAAGCTCTGGAAGGTATCCATTGTATGGGTTTTCTCATCTAGTAGGTACTTAACCTGTATGATTCCCTTGGTTTCCCACTGGGGCCATTTTATGGGCTTATGGTCTATCTGTATGTCTGTGTTACCCCATAAGGGGAAAGATCCTGGGGCATGTGTTCAGCTTTTTATGTACCTTTGCCCAGTATTTAATCGTAGGACCTATAGTGGGTGTACTGTGAGGTTTTCGGTGGGGTGGTTATATAGAAGGAGGGCCAGGTGAGATATGTTTGTCTGTACCTTTTCAATGCTTAGCCATTGGGGAGTGGGGTTGGTAATAGGGAGGAACCATTTCAGTGATTTGTGGCATGGAAGACTCACTTGAACCCCTCCATCCAGGGGAGACACCAACCACTGTCCTTCCAGCGGGCATGCAGTTTGTTCCAACTGAATCAGTATGTAAAGAAGTTTAGGAGCAGTGAACATTTTAATTGCTGCAATTTTTCTGGCCATAGTAAGGTGCAGCAGCTTTCATCTGTCCAATTCAGTTTTTAGCTCAGCCAATAGCGACTTCAGGTTAATTTCACATATTTTAGGGATGTCAAGGGAGATCTGGATTCCAAGGTATACAATGCCATTGGGTGCCCACCGGAGTCTGTGTGGTGTAATCAGTTGTGGTGCACAGTGTTCATTGAGGGGAAGTACTTTGGTTTTCCCTTGGTTTAGTTGTAGTCTGGAATGCCAGGCAAAGTCTGAAAGCAGGGTCAGGAGGGGAAGCAGGGATGAAGTAACATCAGCCAGTGGAACGAGCAAGTCATCTGCATACATGAGTGTAGAGTAGCTCTGGTGACCTATTTGTATGCCTTGGATGTGGGGCTGTTACCTTATTGCTGCCACCAGAGGTTCTACTGATAGTACAAACAGTAAAGGTGACAGGGGGCAACCTTGCCTAGTTCCCCTCCCCAGTGGGAAGGGGCTCGAGAGCAATGAGTTGGTAAGTATCCGTGCAGTCGGGAGCATATAAAGTGTAATGATCCAACACAGGAAGCAGTCCCGAACCCCATGTGAGTCAGGACCATTTGCAGATAGCCACACTCCAGAGAATCAAAGCTTTTCAAAGTAAATGGCTATCACAGCTGTAGGAATGGGACCAAGGCTGGCCAAATGAATAAGACTGACCAATGTGCAGCTATGGTCTGCACTATAGCGACCAGAGATGAAGCCTACCTGAGAGGGGTGTACCAGATATTGGATGAGTGGGTTGAGTCCAGCGGACATAATTTTAGAAAATATTTTGCTGTCCACATTAATAAGTGAGATGCATCTATAACTGGCAGGTATGGTGGGGTCCTTCCCCTTTATCTGGAGTACTGTGATTACGGCCTCCTGAAGGGTGTTGGGGGGGGGAACCAGGAGTAAGTGCTTCATTGTACACTGAGCATAGGACTGGAGTAATGACCGTGGACAGGGCTTGCCACAGTTCCACTAGATACCCATCACCTACTGGGGCTTTACCTGTTTTCAGGGCAAGGAGGGCTTGCTCAACCTCCTTGATAGTCGCAGGGGCATCAAGAAGGGCAGCTTGCTGTTCTGTCAACTTGAGGAGCTCAAGGGAGGCCAGAAAAGTTTTAACCTGTGGGGCATTCATACTTCTGGAGGAGGTATACAAATGTGTATAAAAACCCTTCATAATGTTATTAATTTCTTGTGCTTTGCTCTGAGTCTCCCCTTTGCATCTACCTAGCCTGCCATAAGTCTTTCGGCTTGTTGCCTATGGAGTCTATAGGCCAGCACTTTACCTCCTTTTTCTCCCCCCTCCCAGTATCTGTGCCTTAATCAGAGTATCGACATCTCTGCCTTTCTGGCGAGCAGGTTATTTATCTCCATACGGAGATATATTAGCATGTACCTGGTGGGGGAGTGTGGACTGGAGCTAGGAGTGGTGTTAAAATGGATTCTGTCTCTTTTAGCTGTTTCTCTGGGTCACATAGATATGCCTTCCTTTTCCTTCTTAGTGCCACGAACCCCATGATCTTACCTCTTGCCATGGCCTTAAAGGCCTCCCAAGTGTTGGCCGCAGACATGTTTGCTATGGGTTTTTCTTTAAAAAACATGATGGCTTCATTGCAGAGCCAGGGCTCAAAATCCAGGTCCCTGAGGAGAAGGGGGTTGAGGCTCCAAGTGGGCGATGTAGGTGTAGTGGAGCCCCATAGGAGATGAAGGTGCACTGGGGCATGATCCGATATCACCACTGGGAGGATATTGGATCCTTGGGCTAGTTGTGCAGTCTGGGGGGAAATCAGCCAGTAATCTATTTGTCCGTGAGAGCCATGTACCGGGTAGTGAAATATATAATCACACTCTCACAGGAGGCACGTGTAACAGATATCTACTAGGTCTGTATCTTGCATCAGTTGTAGTAGGCAGAGCCTACCTCTGGTATGGGGTTCATGCCCAGTGTGGCTGCAGTCTAGCAGTGGGGCCAGGGTAAGGTTAAGATCCCCTGTAAAAGAATTGGCATGTTCCCCATACTGAGTTCCCTTATCTTTTGGGCAACTTCAAGGAAGAAGGCTGGGGCATCCTCATTAGGGGCATAGATGTTGCCCAATAAGAGGTGACCCTCTGGGGTGTCTATTCGAGTGAGCACCCATCTGCCTTGTGGGTCACTTTCAGTTATGGTTGGGGACCATCTTTGCCTCCTGTAGAACAAGATGGCTACCCTCCTTTTGCGTGTGGATCCAAGGAGAAAATGACCTGCCCTACCCATTCCCTAGCAAGCTTGGTGTGGTCTGCAGGGTTAAGTTTGGTCTCCTTCAGGAAAGCTAGATCAGACTGGAGCTTCTTCAAATGTGAAAGTACCTATTTATGCTTAACTGAGGTATTTAGCCCCCCCCCCCATATTTCAGGAATAACAGTTAATTTCACCCATTATCTAAAGGGAGAATATCAAAGTTGAGGATCTGTAAGTGGGTGGGAAAACTAAAGGTCCGACCATACGGTCCCTACAGTGCCAATGGAAAGTTCGATACCTCTGCACATAGTAAAGGTTTCTTGCAACTGTATTAAGTGGCAGTCTGTCTATATACCCGGGTCCATATACACTCTATTCTAATATCCTTAACCCTATTTGTTTTATTTATTTATTAATATCTCAGATTATCACCTTTGCGCTAAAAACTCTTTACATAGGTTCCACATCAGAGGAATACTGTAAGGAAAACAAACATATAATGATATAATATAGTAGGCTAATACAAACAAATCTATAGGTACATAGGATAAGACATTTTTGGAGCATGATAGATATCTACACATGGCATTGTAGAATGTATGCTACGGGCATGCATAAATACATAATTGGGAGACAAAGGTGCAAGACAGAGGCTACAGCAGGAGGGGGGAAAGGTGCAGCCCATAAGGCCAAGTCAAGGGTGAGCTTCTGAAGACAAGGGGGAACTAGAAATTAGAGGAGGAGAGGAATGGCTGATGAGGCCCAGGTAGGAGGGTGGAGATTGGTAGACAGGGACGGCAGAAGGGGAGAGATGGAGAATCAGCTCAGAGGTCCTAGTCTAAGGTGTGGCGGGGAGGTGATGTATGGAGCAAGGGTAGGGAGGGCATGGAGGGCTGAGGGAGGGGGAGAGATAGGGAAGCAAGGAGCAAGAAGGATGTGAAGTGCTAGGAGGGAGACAGAGGACCAAAGGAAGTACAGGACAAACTGGTTGGGACTAATTAGTGGAAGCAGTCACAGCTGGCAATAGCAATTAGATATTGTCTGAGCATTCGTTTAATAAAGCCCAGAGTGGGTGCACTATAAAACACACTATAAAACACAACAGTAAACCAAACAATATTTACATTGGCATAAGCCAGCTTCAGCTTGGGGTTGTCTATGTATTAGCCTGTAACACAGTAGCATCTGGCCCACCTGTCCACTGTTGGGTGGTGGAGGTTTCAAAGTCTGTACCTTTTCCGGGCAATCCTTGTGTGGGTGCCCTATTGAGAACCAGTGGTGAGGGAGACAGACTGCATAGCCTGACTTACTGGTGTATCAGCAAAGAGTGGGTCTTGGGTATAGAAGGGTGTCAGGTAGAGGGTGGGTGCCCTTCTGCTATCCAGAATTTGCGGGAGGGATATGCGTGGAGGAGTGAAGTAAGGCTTAGAGACCCTTTGTTGTCAACCTAGTGGGGTACCCATTGAAAGCAAGGGACCTATACTGACCCCGAGGCTAGGAAATCCTAATCCAGGGGTGTGGTGGTATCAGGAGTCTGATGTGCTGGTTAAAAGTCCTGCCTAATGCCACGGCTTACCCAACATAATTTAGGGGCTACCGCTTAAATTGGTCTTGTGCAAGAAATTCTATACAGGGGTTTAACTAGTTGCTCTTAAGGTTGTTTAGGCATATCGTCTGAGGGGGTACCTGGATCAAGGTGTCTCTAGACTAGAGTTGCACCCAGGCTGGCCCTTTGAGTAGCTCTTGGGCTATTGTTGTCAGGAGGGAATTGCTCCCATCCCTATTCTTAGTGTGGTTTGGGGGGCCCCAAACAGTAATGCAGACATAACGTTTAATAACATTTTGGGCTGGTTTGTCAGCCTAAATTCTTTGTACAACTAGGCATGGTCCCATGTGATGGGCTCATTGGAAGCTCGGATTCTGCATTAGATTTATGGTATGTGTTAGTCACCTTGGCTAGGTACTGTGACTTGTGTATCAGCGAGGATACCAGGAGATCACCAGACAAGCCACTTGAGATGTAGGGAGGAGGAGATGAAAAATGATAACAAAATGGGGGGGGCCCTATGTAGGGGACCAAGCCAGGCAACCTTGCTGGCCTACAACCAATTAAGTTGCCCACAGCCCCCCCTTGTCTGGTTTGAAATCCCGTATCCCACCCTCTGACCAAAATTAACACTTATCTGATTCCAACAGGGTTCGTCCTGCCCCAGAGGTCTGGGTTACAGCAGCATCGACTGAAATGTTTTTAATGTCCTGGTGCTGCAGCTTCTGGTATGCAGCACTGGGGGAGCTGGAGGCAACCTCTGGATAAGGAGGGTCCATGGATGATAGTTTGGCCAATGTCTTAGAGTTCAGAAGGGCCAGGCAGAGTACTTGACTCACCATATCAACTGTGGTGATTCAGCAGCAGGTGGGTGCTCCGGTGCCACCTGGGCGAGTCCTTCGAACCTGTTTGGGCTGTAGTAGGATACAAGGTCTGTCTGAAGATCCTGAGCATGTGGGCCATTCCCGAGATTCCTGGGGCTGTTTCTGTCCATTGGGTGTTCAAGTCAGGAGTGTGGTCGTGAGGAGTGCCTTTTCTGATTCTGGGGCAGAAGGGACCAGGATGCTTCATTTTCCTCACCATAGTTGTTCAGGCCGTCATAATAGGGGGCCTCCCTGGCATCCATGCAGTCCTTAAGTGCGTAGCTGTGTTTTTCTGCCAGAGCACCGGTTGCTCTCATTTCCCTGGGAAAAGTTTTGTGAAGGAAGTCCATAAGGTTATCAGGGTGGGCGAAAAGCAGTGGAACACCACTGTGGACCATCCTCATAGTGCCCAGGTAATGTAGCGAGAAGGACAGGCCGAGCTGATTCAGGTGTCTGTGGCCCACAGTGCACGCCCTGTGCCTGTGGGACAGATCTTTCAAACAATCCTGATATATATGTATTTTATGACCCTGCCAGAGGATCTGCCCTTTGGATCATGCTGCTGCTATTATCTGTTCCTTCTGGTGAAAATCTAGAAAGCAGGCCAAGATGGGTCGGGGCTGATCCCCCAGTTTTGGTGGAGGGCCCAGGGATTGGTGAGCCCTTTCAATTTGCAGCTGTGTGGTCTGTACTAGTCCCAGCATCTCCGAGAGTGTATGCTGGGAGAAAGTGACCTCATCCCTTTGTTCTGCCCCCTTAGGAAAACCTAGGAACCAGAGGTTGTTCCACCGATTCTGGTTCTCTAGGTTGTCTAACTAGTCTTACAGCATCTGCAAGATACAGTGTTGCTCATGAATCAGTCCTGTGAGATTTTGCATGACTGCCTGGTGGGAGCTGACTTTTCTTTCAGTTTAAAACAGCTTGGTGTCTATTTCTTGCAAGGCTTTGGCATTGTGGTTAGTTGCAAGAGTTACTTGTGCCATCTAGTGCATAAGCTGATTAAACATGTTTTCAATTGCTTTAGGATCCCATCTGGGAGAAGGAGATGCGGGGGCTATATTGCCAACCATGCAGGGCTGTGGCCAGCTGATGCAGAGTGGGATTTACTATGTTCTGAGTACAGTTCTTGTAGGGTAAGTTGATAAATATGTAGATAATTGTTCTGTTATTTACCTGATCGGTTTTCACTAGAATATGATAGCTGATGAAGGATGAAGATGGATAATTGTCCCAGTAGGTCATGGAGGTAAATATCTACTCCACTACCTTTGTTCAGTGCTAAGCCACCAATGTCAATGTTAAGAAGTGAAAAAGGTCTATGGCTTTCTGGAAGTGTATTATCTTTTCTGGGTTTGGGTAGGACTACTATTCGGGCTTTCAATAAGGATTTGTCAAATAAATCAGCCAAATGAAGATAATTGTACAAAATCACTAAATATGGGTCAATTTCTTCTATAAAGATTTTATAAAAATTGGATGCAAAGCCTTCGGGGCCTAGAGCTTTGTCTAACAGAGAGAATTTATTGCTTCTCTGACTTCAGATTCAGAAATGGGAGATACCAGGGTAGCGTAATCTGAGGGAGATAACTCAGGCAAATCTGGGCCATCCAAGAAGTTATGCATCTGATTATCAGGTCCAGTTGTGGGATCTTCTGAATATACTGTAACTGTGAGCAGTAATCACGGAAAACACAAACCATGTCTCTGGGTTAAAACTTTACAAGACCCACAGACGCACTTATCCGTAGTCAAATCCAAAGGGCAGCGGCCCTCTGGTGAAGTCTCAAGGCTAGCAGTTTACTGGCCTTTTCTGCCTGGGCAATGTATGTAGCTTTTAATGCCTTTATCATTCTTAGTGCTTGTTCCAGCAAAACTTCGGAATATTGGGCCCGGAGGCAGGAAAGGCGAGTCCAGACATCTTCTGGAGTGGCAGGGGAAAGGTTTTTCTCAATATTCCTTATAGAATTGAGTAAGGAGTTACTTCTTGAGAACATTCCTTTCTTACATTTAGTAGACAATCTGATTAACTCTCCACGCCAATGACATTTTACCGCTCCCCACGCCAGGTCAAGGAGGACCAGTTGGTCTGCAGTGAGGTCTTAATGAAGTCCTTCAATCTAGCTGTTATAGCAGGATCAGACAGTAATGAAGTATTTAGCGACCAAGTATGGTCACAGTCTGATTGTAGCAGTATATCTAGAGTGAGTTTTACTGGAGAAATGATCTGAAGGCAGTAAGGCCTCTAACTGTCAGGTATATAACGTGGCCAGTAAAGAAATAGCAATCAAAAAATAATCCAGCCTGGATTATGAATTATGGGGTTGTGAATGAAAGGTATAGTCACAGATAGTGGGATAAAGAATCCACCAGGGGTCCGCCAGACCCATGCTGTCAATAAATTCTCTTAAACTCTGTTGAGCAGGTGACAAATTGGAGTTTAATCTGAAGGTTTTGTCGAGGTCAAGGAAATTGGAAAGATGGAGCCAGAGCAGTAATACGTCTGGAGAAAAAAGAGGAACTATCAGCATTCAGACCATAGACTGAACCAGTAAGGACTTCAGAGGGGCCAGGATAGCCCAGAATAAAAATATAGTTTCCTTCTTTATCAGAGAGCTCAAAAATCAGAGTAAAGGGGACAGATTTATGTATTAAAACAATAACTCCCCGTTGTCGGGTACTGTTCCCTGACCCATATGCTTGTCCCACTCAGGCTGTCCCAAAAAGAGAAGCCTGATGGGACAACAAGTGAGTTTCTTGTAATAAAGCAATATGTGTCTTTAAGGCCTTTAAATGTTTAAGAAGGGCATAGCGATTAGTTTGCAAGTGGCCACCCTTAGTGTTCCGGGTAACAATGTTCCAAGGATGGGCCATTATATCATTAAAAAATAATAGTCAGTAGGATATTCGATCTCCATGAAGTAAGAAAAAGTACCAAATTGAAATCTAGGGATCCCCAAAACCAAAACATGAATCAGAAATACGATACAAGGGCAATAAACAAGGTTGCAACAATCCAGTAAGCAAAAGACAGTGAGCAATACCACAACCCAATACTCCCCTCCACCAAACTACCCTCCCCTCCTACTGAAGGGTAATCCCTACCCACCACTAACAAACCCATGATTGCTGATTGGCAGGTGACTCCCCTGGGTCACCTCGTAAGAAGAACCAATATAGAAATGAGACACCCTCAAGAAAAACTAGGATTCTAGTTAAAAAAAAAAAAATTTTTAAAAAGACAGCTGAAAATATAACCCTCTTGAATACAGTGAACACATGTTGCAACTTAGTAATGGAAACAGAAACATTATCCCATAGATGCAAATATTATTTCTGATTATAATTCTCTGCTCCCTTCTTTCCCTCTCCCCCAATAATATAACAAGAAATATATCAGCAAACTACTGTCTCAAAACAGAAAGAAGAAGATGGCTAACAGGTATTAAAATAGGAGAAAAGACATAGGCCCAATATTCAAACTGTATGCGAGGCTGTGGCACAAGCCTGGGCACAGCGCAACTTAGAGCGCTGGGGCTTTTGACGTGATATTCAATGGAGCTGCACCATGGCTCAGCATCGTTGAATATCACACCCTGACCACCACAGTGCGCGCATGGTGCAGTGGCACCGCGCCAGCCCAGTGTCCAGAGTGGAGCATGGGGATGTGCTAGCGAAGTTCCATTGCGCAAGGTGCAGCAACGCGATATTCAAAAGTTGACATGTAAATGGAGCCATAATATGCAAGGCACAAATGGGGCCATTGCATATTATATGGGTCCCATTTGCATACAGGTGCATCGATCCCGACGACTTGCGCCTTCGCCCTGTCCAGGCAACGGCCGTCGGGACCGATACCCTGCTGCCAGCAAACACTGTGCCCCACAGCCTATTGCGGGCTGAATCTAAAAACAGAACCCGCTATCCCTGGTGGTCCAGTGGACCTGACTGTCCGATTGGGGGTGAAGTAGAATTAAATAACATTCCTATCCTCCCTGGTGGTCCAGTGGACCGCTGCCCACCCAATTGCGGGCTTCAGTAGAAGAAAATAAAATCCTTATCATCCCTGGTGGACCTCGGGACTATTGCCCTCCCAATTGCATGCTTTAGTAGAAGAAAATAACATCCCTATCATCCCTGGTGGTCCAGTGGACCTGTCTGCCCAATCGCAGGCTTAAGTAGGATTAGAAGAAACCCATCATCCCTGGTGGTCCAGTGGACCCCCCCCACCTGCCCACTGATCCCCACCACCCCGCTGCCCTCCCAGTCAGCGGTGGGCAGCAGCACCCCACCCACCTGCTGCCCCACTGCCCGCCGACTGACACCGTCGGTAGGGCTGTATGCCATGGTCCACAGCGTGAGCCAATGGGTGTGCAGCATACCAGTACTACACATTCAGATTGTGAATGGATCCCATTCACATATCTGGCGTAATAATAATGCGGTATGGGCTATGCCCGATTAGCTCACGCTTAACAGCAATGACTCTGGCACCCGGCCAGTGTCGGCTCGGCAAGCAGCTTAGAACGTGCAGCAGGTGCTGCCGCCACCACTGACCGAGGGGAGTAGGGGCGATGAGGATCTGTGTGCGGGTGGCAGGGTCAACTGGACCACCAGGATGATGCGTATCTTCTAATCCTACTTCAGCCCAAGAGAAGGGACAGGTCCACTGAACCACCAGGAATGATAGGGATTTAATTTTCTTCTACTGAAGCCCGCGATTGGGTGCGCAGCAGTCCACTGGACCATCAGGGATTTTGGGTTCCCTTTTTCTACTGATGCCCGCAATCGGGCATGTTGGGGGCTGCCACCACAGAGGTGCAGCCGGAGCTCGGGTGGCCACCCACAGGTGGCAGCTGCCCTGTTGCGTCCTGCAATACGGCCGCTCACCTGTGGGCGGCCAGCCCTTGCTCCTTTTTTTTTTGACGTAACTTTGTGCTGGCGCAGGTAGGGGTTGCACATGCATGGCTACGCACATCCCAGGCTGAATATCAGGCTGTGCAGAGTATGCATGGGCACACCCCCCCCACCTGTGCCTGCATATATTACTGATGTGCTCCGGCACATCAGGATTTGTGCAGCGCACTTTCCCCTTTTGAATATCTGGGCCATAATGTGTCAACATGAAAATGTCAAAAGAACTGTTAGTAACAAAATATTACAAGTCTCCAGCAGAGTGACTCACCAGCCGAACAAGTCATGAGTCTTGCTCAGCACCAGAAAGGAAAAAAAGGCTCCCTTGATTTTATTTGTGGTGACTACATAGTCATAGCTCAAAGCTGTTGGCACCTACAAACAAGAACAAGATCTGATTTGAAATATCTTTTCATAGGCTTTCAGAATTGGAGGGGCATGGCACACTTACCTTATTTCCCATTAATTTTCCTTGGGAGGCAGTATAGTACTGTGGTTTAGGGCACTGAGCCGCAAACCTGGAGACCTAGGTTTGAATCCCAGAGCCCCCACTTGCATACTGTGTGACCCTGAGCAAGTCACTTAACTTCATTGTGCTCCCAGGTCGCACCTGGAAACACGCTTCAGCTTACTGTGCCTTTCCAGGTTAAAAAATGTCCCCTTTCCAATAATCTTTTGGCTTCAATGTGTGCCCATATATTCATATTGGGTATAGTTACTGTTGCCTTATTTATTTATTTAATTTATTTAAAAGTTGATAACCGGGAAAGGCACACTGAGTCAAGGCTAATTTCCAGGTGTGACCTGGAGAGAGACAAATACCTGGCAGTAACACAGATGAACATTGCCAATCATGGCAGTTAGCCACGTAAAATGCAGCAGGCAGAATAAGTACAAATATATTCATACCAACACTCAATGGGCAGAGTAAGTACAAGTGAAATTCAGATGGCAGAATAATTATAAGCATGTACATAGCAACATGAAAAAACAGTATTACTACAAAATATAATTGGGCACTGTGTTATATGTAACCCCTAGATGGCGCTATCCCAGGGGCTACTACCCCTGCCTGATTTGCCACTAACAGGTTGAGGGGCCTGGATCCAATGGCGGGTGCCTCCACCCAGAGGTCAGGGTTTGCAATAGTTAAACTAACTTGGTCACAGCCCTCTGGGACACTGCAACCCCCCTTTCTTCCCACTAGTGGCCCACACAATATATCAGAATTACCTTCACAGTATACACTTACCCCCAGGACTAGTTCTGGCACTGGGACCTCCTGTGAAATAAGATACAGTGCAACAATCACAGTACAGTACTTTAACATAGACAAATACCTCAGGAAGTATAACTTTGCTGAAACAAGCAGCTCTGATTTATTTAGGGAATATAACAAGGATGGGAAATCAGGTTAATTAGCTTATCACTTTACTATCTACCTATGGCTCTGTGCACAGGCCTATCCCTACCAGTTACTGTCCTGGTACCCAAGCCTAGTGGCTAGTCCAAACCGTGGCAGCTGGTAGGGGCCTTTCACACAGTGAAAAGAAAATTAGTTTAAACAGTCAGCAGTACAGTGATTCCATTTGGATTTAATGTGGCAATTCAACAGGGAGCGACCCTGAATTAGTACTCACGACCTCCAAACAAGATAGGGTCCTTCAACGTCAGCAGGGCTACTCTTGAGCTCCACGAGACTCTTCACACATTTATATGGTAAAAAGAAAGTACTATACCAGGCAGGCTGCTTCTCTATCCGATCGCAATTACTGCACAATACCCGGGAGAACACACAGCAGATTCAGTTCCTGACAGACCGAGTGCAATTCAACAATTTCTCCAGTCTTCTACAGGGTGAGCCTGGTTTCTACTCTTCAGATATCCTTTGATTCTCTTCACAGGACGGATTCAGTCCTAATAAGCAGTTACACAAGCTGCAGACCGGAACTCTGGACCCTACACATGGTTTTTTGACTAAAACTGTGCACTGAAGGAGCACAGGGTTTCTTTCCTCTTTAATCCCAGAGCTAAACTGAAACTCCAACAGACAAAACCAGGCACTTCCTTTGAGTTCCTCCCAGTTCTTGACTGGATTGGCTGTCACTCACAATAGACTGCTCCTGTTGGTCCAAAAAGGCGCGCTGAAGCCTAAACTACATCTCCCAGAGTCACTGCCCATACAATCCTCTTGTGGCTGGCTCAGATTATGAGTCCAAGTTCTGATTCGTCCAAGGCACCATTTTAGAGCTAGCTTACCCCACACTGATTGGTCCAGTTCAGCAGTTCAAAACTAGAATGGGGAACTAGGCAGACACAGTTCTGACTGCAAAGAAAGCAGGTTAGACAAACTGTATTTTCATTATTACTCTACATGATTTCTGGCAAACAGTTACATCTTTCAGATAGGTTCCCTTTGCACTCCTAGTGACTGCAAAAATGGAGTGAATTGGCAGCAGTTCAAGTGGTACTCAAGCAGAGAAGCACACAGTCCCCCCATACAAACTAATTATGTCTGCAAGCAGACAGCTCTTAAAGAGACAGTACCAGAGGCTCTAAAAACACTCACTGATAAATGGCTTAAATGCCAAACACCATTCAGGCTTGGAGCATTCAAGCAAGCTCCTGGAAGTCTTTTGGGAACCCCCATTTGCAGGGGGGTTACACCCTTCCTGGCCTGGGAAAGCTTGATGTCTGCGTCAAGCAAGTACCCCCATAAGTTTTATCTGCAACCATATACATTTGCATTAGGCTCACACATGTAATCATCAGTCAATATATCATTTTACCAAGAACACATTTCTGAAACATTGCAGTATGTCACTCTTTACACAGTATTACACACACATTGTACCATAACTCAAGTTATTACCACTTGTACATGAAACCTGAAGAGAGGGGGCCCTTCCCTATCAGTTACCTTGGGGCTGGACGGGCAAGGGCACCATACTAGAGGGCAACACAAGTAACTTGAGTTAGCACCGACGCCTCAGTTTGGGCAATGAGCTCGGGACACATACACTCCTTTATGGACAACATTGAGAGGCAAGTCCACAGGCCTCCCAAGAAAATCATAACTGAGGTGCACCACAGGCTTTACAGCTCGACCAGTCTTTCTAGGGAGAACTGTTACAGTCTCTGCACTCTAAGCCTCATTTTCAGCATTGTCCTCACTTGTCAGGGGAATCTCCATGGGGTTAGAGAGGCTAGAACTTGGGGCACTTTCAGCTCCAGGAGTTACAGTTTCTGAGTCCACAACATTTGGCTCGCATGGAGAGCTTTCGGACACTGGCAGTGGACTGTCAGGGCACTCAAAATACTCTTCTGGTTCTGGTGTATCACCAGTCTGTCCCAATCCATCGTTTTCCTCCCCTGAAAGCTCAAACAGTTCAACCATGCACAATGATTCCATTTCATCTGATCTGATGCTTTGCACTTCACTTTCTGGGAGCATTGGCTACAGGGACAAAGCTGGGGGCTTAGACAGTCCAGAAGGCCCAGCTTCGTCTCCAGTATTGACTAGAGGATTGCCCCGAAACAATTGACTCAGTTCGTAAGAAGGATAGTATTCAAAGTCACTCTCACTTTCTTCTGATATGGACTGACAGTCATGCTCAACTGGGACTTGTGGAGGGAAGACTTTAACTCTGCTTCTGTAGGTACAGACTTTCTTGATCTTTTCTTAGCAGCAGCTCTAGTCACTGGTCCAGAGGGGCATCTTCTGGGGGCTCAGACTCAATCAAGATTTGTCCAATGGGTAGTAAATGATTTCTATGCATTGTTTTACATCTTTGAATTATTCTCAGGCCTTACTTTGTACACTGGCAGATCATCTAGTTTGCCCACTACAATGTGAGAGAGATGGTGCCATCTGTCAGCAATCTTGTGTTTGCCATGCAGTCCCAGATTTCTTAGCAATACCCAATCTCCTTCCTGGAGTTCCTGTGCTTTCACCTTTTATCATACCTTTTTTGTTGCCAGATTTCTTTTGGCAGCCATAGTTTGAGCCAGTTAGTCGCATGAGTTAGCTGGGCTTTTAACTTTTGCACATACTGTAAATAGTTGTCAGCTTGAACCCCATCAGGAGAGACCCCAAACACACATCTACGGTAGTCGAGCTTCTCTTCCAAACATCAGGCGTAGGGGAGAACCCAGTGGCATCACTTTTGGTGCAGTTATAAGCATGTACCAGGGTGCTAATTTGTTGGCTCCATCTAGGCTTGTCCTTTGGGTGCAGGGTGCCTATCATATCTAGCAAAGTGCGGTTGAAACATTCAGGCTGTGGGTCCCCCTGGGGGTGGTAAGGAGTGGTTCTGGACTTTCGC
Source organism: Neoceratodus forsteri (assembly GCA_016271365.2). Classification (NCBI taxonomy): domain Eukaryota; kingdom Metazoa; phylum Chordata; order Ceratodontiformes; family Ceratodontidae; genus Neoceratodus; species Neoceratodus forsteri. The sequence goes on from CM028137.1 coordinate 108,991,164, forward strand.
ACTCCCCACAGAGAAAGCATCTCTTTGATCAGACGACTCTCAAAGTCTCTCCCTTGATCAGAATGGATTCTTTGTGGAGCCCCATAGTGAACAAAAAAGTTTTCTACAAGTACTTTGGCCACAGTGGATGCTTTCTGGTCTTTGGTGGGAAAGCTTGGGCACATCTCGTGAGATGGTCAGTGACCACCAGCACATTACTGATATTTCTTTGATCTGACTCCAAACTCAGAAAATCAATACAGACCAGCTCCATGGGTGCACTGGTGGTGATGTTAACAAGGGGCAGCCCTCTGGGGCAAAGCTTTCCTCTGTAAGCAGCGACTACAAGTTCGAATCGTTGCTCCACATCAGCCCCCATCTTAGGCCAATAGAATCTGGATCTCACCAAGTCAAGTGTTCTGTCTATACCAAGGTGCCCCATGTGGTTGTGCAAGGACATCAGTACTGAGTCTCGAAAGGCAGTGGGCAGCACTAGTTGTTGTTTGTCTACTTGTCCCCTCTGTCTACTGTTTCTCTGTATAACAGTTTATTGATCAGTTTCAACTTAGGACCTTCTTTGTATAACAGTGCAGTTCTCAAATCAGTGGAGCGTAATTTGGACACATCTTTTCCTGCATAGAGGGCTTCTAAAGCTGCTTTGATCATGGGATCGCGAGATTGAGCCCGCAGAATACTGTCATTGTCCAGCTGAGGCAGTGCACCAATGTCTATTGCAGAAAAGTGGCAATAAGCAGCAGGTATGCAATTCTCAGAGGGTCCCAAGCAATCCACCATGCAGTCCACTGCGTCTGTGGACATTTGTTCCTCCCTGTCAAACTTCCGGCAGAGTGCCCGAATGTCAGGTTCTGCCAATCGGACCCAATCATTCTGGGAACAGGCCTCCGGAGAGAGCATCAGCATCTATGTGGTTCAGACCTACTGGTATTTGAGAGCATAGTCATATGTAGATAATGCAGAAAGCCACCTATGGCCAGTGGCATCCAACTTAGCTGAGGTCTGCACATAGGTCAAAGGATTATTGTCAGTTTTACTAGTATTTTAGCCCCATACAAGTACTCATGGAATTGGTCAACAATAGCCCACTTCAAAGCTAGGAACTCTAACTTATGTACAGGATAGTTCTTTTAGGATGGGGTCAGGCTTCTACTGGCAAAGGCCACTGGTCTCAGGCCATTCTCGTGCTCTTGGTACAACACAGCCCCAACCCTTGCAAGCTAGCATCAGTGTGCAGGACGTAAGGTTTTCTTGGATCGCATAGGCCAGCACTGGAGCATGGGTAAGTTGATATATGATCTCATGAAAAGCAGTCTCACAATCAGGAGTCCAGCAGGCCCCAAATACTTCACTCGGATGAAAATACACTCTTTCAGTCTTGAGGGACGCTGACTTTTAGTATTTTTTGTGGGTTGGGGGATACCCTTGAGTAAGGTTAAGTAAAGGGCGGATCACTCTTGAATAGTCCTTGATGAAGCACCGATAATAACCACAGAATCCCAGGAATCTTTGCAGTTCTTTTAGATTTATGGGCTGTGGCCAGGTGGTCAAGGCCTCAACTTTACTTGGGTCGGTCTCTATTCCCTCGGTGGATACTATGTGTCCCACATACTTTACTGATGTTTGAAAGAATTGACACTTATCAATGGACAGTTTAAGGCCAAAGTCCTCCAGTCGGTCCAATACCTTAAATAATCTGCTCTCATGTTCCTCCAGTGAGCTGCCAAACACAATAACATCATCTAGGTATACCAGGCACTCTAGTAAGTTCATGTCCCCCACTGCACGCTCCATCAATCGTTGAAAAGTAGCTGGGGCACCTGAAATCCCTTGAGGCATCCTCAGGAATTCATAGAAGCCAAGCGGACAGATAAAGGCTGTCTTCTCACGGTCCTCTGGGGCCATCGGGATCTGGTAGTACCCACTGCGGAGATCCAACACAGAGAACCACTTGCTCCCGTTTAGGCAGTCCAAAGCATCCTGAATGTGGGGCATTGTGTACTGATCAGGGATAGTCCGCCGGTTTAAGGTGCGATAATCCACACACATCCTTACTGTCCCATTCTTTTCCTCACTACCACAATGGGGAAGCATAAGGGCTTCTGGATTCTTGTATTCCACCAGCAGCTAACATCTCTTGCAGATGCCGCTCACATCATCTATGTCAGCAGGTGCCAGGCATCGAGACCTCTCACGAAATGGTCTTTTCGTCATGCAGCGGATATTGTGCTCAGCTCCTTGCACATCCTACGTCCCATTCCTTTAAAGAAAACACCTGGTCTCTCTGGGCAAGCTTCTCACTGATCCTCACTTTCCATTCAGCTGGCAACGGGAGTCGCGAAATCAAACAAGTCAGGCGTTACTCTGTCATTCTTCCTCGAATCTTGCTGCTGGGTAGCACTGCAGTGTCTGCACAATGCACATTAGCCAGGATGCAACCTCTATTTACTCGAATGTCTCTTTCAGACACATTATGAACTTGGACCATTACCCTTCTGGCATAAGCATGGGCTCTAGCAGGCAAAATACTAGGCTTGACCAGCAGTCCTCTGGCAATTTCCATCGCCGGTGCATCCAACATTAATATTTTATTCTTAACATCCTTTCTGATACGGACCTCTCCCTGTAAGGTACACTGGGCATTTGGCGCCAGGATCAGAGACTCAGGATCCTTCTTCCATACAATTCGACCGGTTCTCTGGTTCTATTTTTTCAGCATCTCTCTGTGCCTCATAGGCCTTCTTAATTACAGCCAGAACTCTTAAAGCTCTACTAGTCTTTGACCCCTGTTTTCATAACACAACTGTGCCAGCCTTCCGAACATATGAGCATTTGTTCCAATCAACAAAGGGACACCATCATATAGTCCAGTGGGGGACACACTAAGGCTAGGGTCTCTACTTGTTCGGCCACTCCAGCCACGGAGGTGGGGAAAGACACCAAATTCGGATATACCCGGAATAGGGGTAGGCCTTCTCACTTAACCCCCATACATGCAGTCCTTCTAATGGTTGTAAGGGTACGTCTGACAAATGCTTCTGATACCAATCCTGGAACATAATTGTCACTTGGGAGCCACTGTCTAATACAGCTCTTGTAGACACTCCATTCACCTTTACAGTGGTCTCCACTATTCTGGACCAGTCTGGAGAGGTGATAGTGGGGGCCTGGGCAACTGACCTTGCCACAAAAGGACGTGAGTTAGCATTTTTGGTCCCCTCACTGGGATCATTTCGTGCACCTCTTAACCACTGATTTGTTCTCCGAAGCTCTCCTTGTAGCCTATATGCAACTTTGTCAGTGTCTTTGGGGACGGCATTCCCTTTCATGTGCCCATCCTTCCCACAATTATAGAAAACATACTTTCTGGAGTTTGAGCTGGCGAGGCGCCACACTGGGAGCCAGGGTGGGGGTATTACTAACTGGAAACCTTGGTGCCACCTCTGTCTGCGGTGTGATAAGCATTTGGAGACATCTCGTCAGTTTCTCCACTTCCATGGTCAAGGAATTGAGTTTGGAGCTGTTATCAGCAGGAGATACATGAGTGGGTACCCCCATCCCCATAGCAGATGCAGTCGGATATAGGTCAGGGCCCGTACTTGCAGGCATGGCCTTCATAAAGGGACTGTTTTTGAATTCCCGGATCTCTCTCAACAGTTCGCCCCATTGTGGCATATCTTTTTCCTTGTCAGAGCACTCATTGACTGCCAACCTCTGCCCCTGAACTTCACTTGATGGGCCACCCTCAGTCACTCGGGTCGTAGCCGCAGCTATTGGTGCAGGTCCCTCCGAGTCGCCTTTCTCAACTCCTCAATTTCTCTCATTAACTCATCATAGGAGGTGGGGATTCCAGTCGATTTGCCAGGCATAACTGAAGCAACAGCAGTTCTGAGAAGGGGGCAGACTTAAGGATCCTGTCCAGCCTGGTTCGGTCCAGTTCAATCGCTGGCAAACTACCCTTTCTGAGGCATTCTTGCAACAATTTTTCCAGCCGAGATACATACACAGACAACAACTCCCCTTGGTACTGTTGTGCATTTCTTACTCTCCACCATAGATCCTCATCAGAATCTGGGCTCCCATACACATTCTCCAAGGCCTCAAGATAGGCCTGTGCAGTCACTTCAGGGTTACTGGCCCGTTTAGCACGGATGGTAGCCAGGGCAGGACCTCGGAGGCTCTCACTAACCCTCTTTCGCTTTTCGGCTTCCGAGCATTGCCATTCTAGCACTTGGGGGGCAACATAGTCTATCCAGGTCTCCCAGTCATCCTCCCCTTGGGGGTTGGGGAGGGTGCCAGAGAAGATCCTCAACCTTCGGTAAGAGTCGTGACTAATGTCAGGTGCAGAAATAGGAGTCTGCATTGGTTCAGCCACCATTACGGGTACTGGAGCGGAGAGGGTGTTTGGGGAGGAACACCCCCAGGTGGCAAGAATAGTTTCTTCAAGTCCTCCACAGTTTTCCCTTCCCCCAGCAACCATTTAGCAAATTTCTCCTCAAAAGTTTCAGACAGTGGTGGGGGCTCATTCCCCACCGGGTCTTTACTGTACTTAGTTATCACTCTCCAGGCAGTGAGGGCTCCCTCTGGGGTAATGGTCTGTGGCACTTTGGAGCTATCTATGGGATCCTTAAACTCTACTAGGGCCAGGAAAGTGTGGGTGAGCAGATTAGCATGCCGACCCACCACCACAGGGTTTTGTAAACCTTCCACCTTGGAAAGTACTCCTGTACAGTGTCCTGTATGATACCCAGGGGATGTCCAGGATAAGCATAGCATTTTGGTGGTCAATCTCCTCCCAGTACACCACTCCACCAGCCGGTGCACTGCCACTTCTGTCGGGTACCCATTTTTTTTTAACAGTGGTTAAGTAAATATGGCCACTAGAGGACACACAATACCAGCGGTGAGCCTCAAGATGTAACCCTAGATGGCGCTATCCCAGGGGCTACTACCCTGCCTGATTTGCCACTAACAGGTTGAGGGCCTGGATCCAATGGCGGGTGCCTCCACCCAGAGGTCAGGGTTTGCAATAGTTAAACTAACTTGGTCACAGCCCTCTGGGACACTGAAACCCCCTTCTTCCCACTAGTGGCCCACACAATATATCAGAATTACCTTCACAGTATACACTTACCCCCAGGACTAGTTCCGCACTGGGACCTCCTGTGAAATAAGATACAGTGCAACAATCACAGTACAGTACTTTAACATAGACAAATACCTCAGGAAGTATAACTTTGCTGAAACAAGCAGCTCTGATTTATTTAGGGATATAACAAGGACAGGGGGAAATCAGGTTAATTAGCTTATCACTTTACTATCTACCTATGGCTCTGTGCACAGGCCTATCCCTACCAGTTACTGTCCCTGGGTACCCAAGCCCTAGTGGCTAGTCCAAACCGTGGCAGCTGGTAGGGGCCCTTTCACACAGTGAAAAGAAAATTAGTTTAAACAGTCAGCAGTACAGTGATTCCATTTGGATTTAATGTGGCAATTCAACAGGGAGCGACCCTGAATTAGTACTCACGACCTCCAAACAAGATAGGGTCCTTCAACATCAGCAGGGCTACTCTTGAGCTCCACAGACTCTTCACACATTTATATGGTAAAAAGAAAGTACTATACCAGGCAGGCTGCTTCTCTATCCCGATCGCACTACTGCACAATACCCGGGAGAACACACAGCAGATTCAGTTCCTGACAGACCGAGTGCAATTCAACAATTTCTCCAGTCTTCTACAGGGTGAGCCTGGTTTCTACTCTTCAGATATCCTTTGATTCTCTTCACAGGACGGATTCAGTCCTAATAAGCTGTTACACAAGCTGCAGACCGGAACTCTGGACCCTACACATGTTTTTTGACTAAAATTGTGCACTGAAGGAGCACAGGGTTTCTTTCCTCTTTACTCCCAGTCTAAACTGAAACTCCAACAGACAAAACCGGGCACTTCCTTTGAGTTCCTCCCAGTTCTTGACTGGATTGGCTGTCACTCACAATAGACTGCTCCTGTTGGTCCAAAAAGGCGCTGAAGTCTAAACTACATCTCCCAGAGTCACTGCCCATACAATCCTCTTGTGGCTGGCTCAGATTATGAGTCCAAGTTCTGATTCGTCCAAGGCACCATTTTAGAGCTAGCTTACCCCACACTGATTGGTCCAGTTCAGCAGTTCAAAACCAGAATGGGGAACTAGGCAGACACAGTTCTGACTGCAAAGAAAGCAGGTTAGACAAACTGTATTTTCATTATTACTCTACATGATTTCTGGCAAACAGTTACATCTTTCAGATAGGTTCCCTTTGCACTCCTAGTGACTGCAAAAATGGAGTGAATTGGCAGCAGTTCGAGTGGTACTCAAGCAGAGAAGCACACAGTCCCCCCATACAAACTAATTATGTCTGCAAGCAGACAGCTCTTAAAGAGACAGTACCAGAGGCTCTAAAAACACTCACTGATAAATGGCTTAAATGCCAAACACCATTCAGGCTTGGAGCATTCAAGCAAGCTCCTGGAAGTCTTTTGGGAACCCCCATTTGCAGGGGGATTACATATATACATGGCAGAAGCATGGCTGCACAGAGTTTGTGCGAAGCAAGTAAGGTAGAGAGGATTAATTCTAGGCAGGCAAAAATAAGGGACAGAAGAGAGAGAAGACAGAAGAGGGAAAGGAGGAGGATATCAGAAATGGGGGGAAGTGGCAACACACAGCAGACTAGGAGGCTGGGCCTGGAGGGCTGGGGATGGAAGGTGGGTTCAGAAAAAGGGGGGGGGGCAACAGCTTGGAGCTGGGGATCTCAGCCCAGAGAAGGTAGGAACGTGACGGGTATCCCAGGAGAGTTGATTCCATAGGTGATGGAGCTGGTAATAGAAAGCAGCCTGACCTGAGTGAGAGCAAGGATGAGGAAGGGAGAACATGCAGGCATCCCTAGAGTGAAGGGAGTATGAGGATGAGCTAACCAGGGATAGACAGGAGTTGAAGTAGGAAGGAGAGATCCGAACCAGAATTTCAAATGAATGTGAGGCAGTGTGTCTGGTGCCTTGTCTTTAGAGGAATGATGGAGAGAGAGGAGTAGAGGGTACAGAGGTGAGTGAGGGAGGAGAAGGTGGCAAAATGGCAGAATTAGTTAAGCTGGGTGTCAAGTCTAGCTAGTGAGGTTGCACAAGCAGAGGCATAAACAATATCAGCTTAGTCGAATATGGGGAGAATAGTCTTGTTGACTAAGTCATGATGAGTACACATGGGACAATTTTTATATCGGTTAGGGGCACCAAGTTTATGGTGGAGTTTGGAACAAATATAATCGATGTGGGTGGAGAAGTCAAGGCTGCTGTCCAGAGTATTTGAAGGTATTGACAGATTCGAGAGGAGAGCTGTCGAGGGTGAAGAAGGTAGGGGGTATTGAGATTTGGACAGTTTTTGCTTCATGCCAAAAAACATGGAAACTGATTTTTTGGAATTAAGTTTCAGTTGATTCGTGTGGAACTAGTTTTGAACTTTGTCAAAGTCACTTTGAAGGGAGGCTGTAACATTGATGGCAGATGGACCAAAAAAGTATAATATGGTGTCATCTGCATATAGATGGATGTTATAGGGGGAGCAGATGGAGGGGAGGTCAAGTATGAAAATAGAAAATAGAATGTGGCCCATTACGGAGCCTTGGGGGACAACTAGAATGGGAATGGGAGGGGAGCGGATGGTACCCACCTGCACAGATTGCTGTCTTTGATGTAGGTATGATTTGAACCAGTTGGTGGAGGTGGGGGTGGGACCAAACAAAAGAAGTGTTTGGGTGAGGAGGGCATGAGAAACAGAGTCAAAGGCTTTGGCCAGGTCAATAAAGATGGCTGCTGCGACAATGCTTTTGTCCATGGCAGACTGCATAGCATCGGTGACCTGGAGCAGAGAGGAGACAGTGGAATGCTGCTTCTGGAAGCAGGACTGGAAGGGAGAAAGACTACTAGTGACTGTTATATGATTCAGGAGCCTTGAGTAGATAAGAGACTTTTGGAACTTAGCGAAGGTTGGTAAGAAAGCTGTGGGTCGATAGTTGCCAGGAGAGGTGGGATCCCCATCCTTATGTAGGGGGGAGCACTTTGGCCAGCTTTCAAGCTAGTGGGACAGAGCTGGTAGAGAGGGAGAGGTTTAGGAGATGAGTGAGGGGGCCTGTGATGGCTGGGGCAGAGATATGGAGCATCTTTGGGTGGACACCATCTGGATTGGCTTTGCTAGGCTTAAGCGCCATTAGAGTCTTGTAAACCTCAAATGGGGAGGAGGGAGAAAGTAAAGCCAGGCCCTATAGGGGTAGGAGAGTCAGAGGAGGAAGGAACAGGGTGGTTAGGGAGGGTACAGGTAGTAAAATGTTTGTTGGAAGTCTCTGCAACGGTGGCTGAGTCAATGACAGTTACTGCATCAATTTTTAGGATATGTGAGGTTTGAGCGATGGGAGGGTTTAAAAAGTTGTGGAAGGCTTTCCAGAAGTTAGCTGGGAACATAGGTCTGGTGAATGTGGTTTTTGAAACAGCTGGATTTGGCATTTCTGATGGCCTTGGTACAGGCATTTCTAAGAGATCTATAGTGCTGGTAGTCCAAAAGTAGGTGGGAGGCCTTAAAAGTTGCCCACAGTTTGTCTCGTGATTTACATAGGGAGAGGAGGTCTGGGGTTGTCTAGGGGAGGTGGTGGTGTTTAACTCATGCCCTTTTAGGGGAGCATGAGTATTCCAAATATGGGTGAAGGATTCGGTGAAGAGTTGAAGAGCAGCATCAACGTTTGGGGCAGAATACATAGGAGATCAGTCTGCACAATTTAAGTCCTGGATGAGGGAGTAAGAGTCCAGGGTATGGAAAGGATGATACCAAATATAATTGGGGGCTGAGTGGGGAATAACATTTTTTCTCACGCAGCATGTGATACAGTGGCCACTCAGGGCATCGGGAAGTACATCAGTGTCAGAAATACGGTGAAGGTGGGATGAGAGCACCCGGTCGAGGAGTGTGTGTTTTGAGGAGTTGGCTCAGAGATCATCTGTGAGAGATTAAGCAACTTGATTTTAAGAATGGAGGGTTTAGCAAGTGGGGATAGCCAGTCAACATTAAGGTCACCGAGCAGGATGAGCTCCCCACCTGTAGCGTGTGAGGAGATAGCGGAGATGCAATCGACCAGGGAGTTGTGCAGTACTTTGGAAGGGCAGTATAGTACTGCTAAGTAGATAGGGAGGGTGGAAGGGAGGGAGAGGCGGAAGATGAGGAGCTCATGAGAGGAGGCTGGGCATCTTGGAGGTAGACAGAGCATAGGAGCGATAACCTGGTGTAGATGGCCACACTCTCACCTTGTTTACCATGGTCCTGGCAGAAAACATTGTAGTCTGGAATTGAGCAGGAAGAGTCAGCAATCCTGGATGAGAACCAAGACTCTGACACACACAGGACATCAGGGGAGTGTTGGGTGATCCAAACCTTTAGGTCGTCCAATTTGAGAAGAAGGATCCTACATGAAGGTCAAAGATGTGCAAGCGCTTGGACTGTGCATAGGGGACTTGGAAGAGTGGAGGACCTGGGTTTAATTTGATGTCCCCAGAGAGGAGGAGGAAAAGAAAAAGGGAGAACTGGGGAGGATATTTAGACCTTCTAGGGGGGCAAGGGTGGATAGGGGAACAAGAGAGGCAGACACTACGGAGGAAGGGTTTGAGGTTTAGAGAAGGGGAAGGGAGCAAGCTAGGATGGACAGCTGAAGGAGGGGGGGGAACAGAGGAGGAGCAGGTGGTTGAGAGGTAGCGTGAGAAGGGAGGAAAGGAAGTGGGATCAGAGAGGCAAGGAAGAGTGGAGGCTAGAACAGGTGGCGGGGCGGAGAGGTTTGAGGAGGATGAAAGTGACAAGAGGGGAGATTAAGGGTGGTGGTGGGGCAAGACAAGCAACCTTACTATTAACAACATCCAGTGATAAACAGAATATATAATATTTGTGAATGTTGGGTTTTCCTAAACACATTAGGCATGCATCCTTCTGTAGAAAAGAGCATTTAAAATCTGTCGAACAGTCTAATTCCATATGAAACTGTTTTGAATCTCTAGCCCCATTTGTTCTGGTGACACTGTACTTTTAAGAGTATATACTGATATTTGCTCATCCTCACACATTTAACTTAACTCTTCATTTAAGTTTTTGCCATCGCAGCAACTTCACAAATACATATAGCCTTTTGCAGTATTAGATTAGTCTCTTTCTCAGCTGCCTCTTGGGAGTTGATAAATCTGTATCCTGCATGCAATTCTGTCCTTAATAAGAGATTTACAAAGTGCTGTGTACTCACATGGCCTTGCTACTGTAGCAAGTTTAATACACTCCTACGCTGATCTCTGCTGGGAAGGAGTATTGGGTGTGCACTTTTCAAATTGTACTTTTACTTTGGTGTTTAATATTTACTGAACTTCATAAGCAGTGCAGTTATTTTGTTTCATCTATTGATAGGCCTGCCAGTGAGAAAGTATTGCAGTTTTGAATGGTTCCTGCCTCATTATAACCACTGCACTGTTTCAGACTTTCAGTCTGCTTCTGCAGTACTGAAGTAGAAACCAAACAGGTAACACTCGAGAAGGAGAAGCAATGCAAATACAAATGGCTGTATCAACCAAAATAAACATTTACTGTGGGCCCAAAAGTCAGAGGACACTGAACCACAATGCCCTGGTGCTTTGACCACTGGGGATGTTTAGCAGGAAGTGCTATGATATTCATAACAGAGGCTGAATAAGTGCCTTGAGGTGTTCATTTGAAAGGCATCCTGACAGGAACACAGGATAGTATTGACTCGAGATATGTAAAGTGGAGAACGGGGCGAGTGGGGGTCTCAGAAATAAAAATAACAGAGAAACATATTTGTATAACGTAACATGCAGTATTGGAGTTTTCCATAGTGTGTCATTCCAGAAACCACCATTAGCACCTTAATAAAAGTTATTCTGACACATAGCTTCACATTTAATGGCAGGCAGTATTTACAGATCATGGGGACAGCAATGAGCACAAAAGTTGCACCACAATATAACAATCGTTTCATGGTCAGTCTAAAAGATTTTTTAAACTCTAACCCTATAAACCATTAGTGACACCTTATTTCTATGTTTTCCCTGTCCTGGAGGTCTATAGATAACATCATTCATAGTTTCTAGCCTGAGGATGCCATGAGTGGAACCCACAGCTATTCTGTTCCCCCATTACTTCCCCTGATGTCTCCATCCTCCACTGCCTCTGTGCCCTCTCTGACACATAGGGCTACGCCAACTCCTTTAACTTTTCCTCTACCCCATCTAAACATAGTATAGGCTGGAACTGTCAGATCCCAGCTATTATTCTTTGTGGTCCTAGTTTCTGTGACGGCTACTAGATCCATCTCAATGTCTGCCACCATCACCTGGAGTTCACTAATTTGAGTTCCCAGACTCCTGACATTAAGACAGACCCCTTTCCATCTTTCTCCTGATTCTCTCTTGCTTTTCACTAGTCATTCTCCCTTATTCTCCCTTAGTCTCCTTAATGTTTTAATTTTCATGATGAACGTAGGCTTTGTCACCCCTCTCCCATAAGCCTCCTCCCCTAACCTAGTTTGCACTTCAACTTTACTGTTACCCTGCTGTTACTAGTCCACTGTTCAGGGGGGGAGCCCCATCTAGATTCCACCCTTCTCAATGGTTCCTGTAGCCTCTGTCTCTCCCACAGTCAGCCTAACTGTCCAATAGAAATGTCAAATGTTTGCCCCAAAGCACTGGCCCCATCTCTCATCAGGTGAAGTATATCACCCTTGAAGAGCATCCAGTCCCAGAAGTTCCCCCCAAGTCCCCCACAAAATGGTACCCTTCCTCCTGACACCATCACTTTGGCCACCCAGAAAGGCAGTATAGTGCAGTGGTTTAAGGCTCAGAGCTGCAAACCTGGAGACCTGGGTTTGTATCCTACAGCTGCCTAGGTGCATACTGTGGACAAAGCAACTGGGCCTAACGGGATTCACCCCACAATTCTGAAAGAACTAAGGGGAGAACTAGTGACTCCACTGACTACCCTTTTTAACAAATCATGGGAAAATGGTGTGGTACCTGAGGACTGGAGGAGGGCAGATGTGATTCCTCTTCACAAATGTGGGAGCAAGGCAGAGGCAGGAAACTACAGACCGGGTTAGTTTGACCTCAGTTGTAGGAAAAATGATGGAATCACTTGTGAAAGAAAGAATTGTTGAGTACCTAGAGGCCAGCAGGGCACAGGACCTAAAACAGCATGGATTCACAGCACGAAGGTCATGTCAGACAAATCTAATAGATTTCTTTGACTGGGTGAGCAAAGTAATAGACCAGGGAGGGGGCTGTGGATATGGCCTACCTAGGCTTTAACAAGGCATTGGACACAGTCCCATACAAAAGATTAACAAACAAGTTAGCCAACCTGGTAGCGGGTCCCAGGGTGGTAGCATGGGTAACAAGCTGGCTGGACAATAGGACCCAGAGGGTAATAGTAAATGGAGTACACGCTGAAGAAAGGGGGGCTACTAGTGGGGTACCACAGGGTTCAGTATTGGGACTGGTCCTCTTTAATGTCTTTATAGGTGACATTGTAGAGGGGCTGGAAGGAAAAGTATGCCTCCTTGCAGATGACACAAAGATCTGCAACAGGGTTGATACACAAGAAGGGATGCAAAGGATGAGAAGGGACTTGGCAAGATTGGAGGAATGGTCAAAATTATGGCAGCTTAGATTCAATGCAAAAAAGTGCAAAGTAATGCACCTGGGAAAGAAAAACCCAAGGGAATAGTACACAAGGGGTACTAACAACAACACAAATGGAAAGGGACTGGGTGGGGGGGTAGTCATATCAGATGACCTTAAGGTAAGTAGGCAATGTAAGAAGGCAGTAAGGAGGGCTTGGGAGGATACTAAGGTGTATAGGGAGAGGCATCACCAGTAGAAAACAGGAAGTTGTTATCCCACTGTACAGACAGTTGGTGAGACCACATCTGGAGTACTGTGTACAGTTCTGGAGACCCCATCTTCACAGTGACATAGACAGGATGGAGACAGTCCAGAGGAGGGCACCTAAAATGGTGCAGGGTCTGCAACAGAAGTCATATGAAGAGAGACTAATAGTGCTTAATATGTATACCCTTAAGGAAAGGAGGGAGATGGGGGACATGAAATAAACTTTCAAGTACCTTAAGGGAATCAACAAAGTCCAAGACAGGAGTATCTTTAGGAAAAAGAGATGTACAAGAACAAGGGGGCACAATTTGAAGATAGAGAGGATGGCTCAGGGGCAACGTGAGGAAGCACTTTTTCACAGAGAAGGTGGTGGACACATGGAACTGCCTTCCTGAGAAGGTTGTGGGGTTAAAAACAGAGGGGGAATTCAAGAATGCATGGGACAGACATAAGGCAATTTTAGCTAGGGGTAGGAGGAAGTAGGGTGTTGGGTAACTGGAATCTGCAGCTTAATCAATAAGTAGAAAATGGGCAGACTAGGTGGGCCAAGCGGTCCTTATCTGCCATCAAAGTCTATGTTTCTATATTGCTATGGGCCAGCAGCAAGTAGCCAAACTGTCTGGATGATCCCCAGAAAAGTCACCATCTCTACCCCTGTGGTTCAGTCACATTATCTGTATTGGGGAGAAGCCTCTAACCTGAAGGTCTGTCAAGAGTGAGGTATACAACACCTCCAACCCCTAATAGATAGGTCCACTGGGGTCTTAAAGTCTTTTGAACAGCTGAAAGAGCAGTTCAGCCTGCCACAGCAACACCACTGGTCATACCTTCAACTAATACATACCCTCTATCTGCTGCTGGGGCACTGCATTCAATATGGCAGACCTCTCACTGGTAGATACCATACTGCAGCAGTCCTCCCCTGCATTAACCACAGCCAGAAAAATATACAAACCGCTGCTGTCACTCCACCCAGACCAGTCCACAATGGTACATTTGCAGTGAGAACTACAGTGTGAAATCTTGGCATAGGACTGAGAAAATTGCTGGTGAAGTCTGGCTAGAGCAGTCAAAGACTCTAAAGTATGATTTACCCATTTCAGATTCTTGCACTGGTGGATCAGAACCCTGGATGCGGGGTACACTCAGGGTCCATTACTCACATTATATGGGCATGCCCTAAGTTGTAATCATACTGGCATGCAGTCCAGTCTGTGTGTAGAGTAGTACTGGCTTTCAGCCTGAGGCTATCTTCAACACAGGTTATGGCGGGTCAAGATATAGGAACTCAAGGAACCATTGAGGAAGTACTCCAGGGACACAAACAAAGACGGCTAATAGGGTCCTTAATCAAAGTCAAAGAGGTCATATTCAGACACTGGAGAAAACAAAAATCACCAGAAATAGGGGAATGGTTAACAGAACTAAGGGAAATGGCCAGTTATGAGTGGGCGCAGTTAGTTTCGAGAAGATGGGAAGAAGTTTGCCCAAAACTGGGGTGGGTATTAATCCTCAAAGTACTGTAGGGCATGCCGCGTTAATGTCATATGACATAAAAGCACAGCAATGTACCGCACTGTAATTACAGCAGATACATTGTTGCCACTCAGACATACTGCTGAAACACATTTTGGCTAAAGAAGCTAGTGGCCTCTTTGTTTTCTGCACTCTTCTCCCTGCACCCCCAATTACGGGGGGGGGCTGTGCCCCCACCCCTTATTAAGACAATCAACTCCAGGTGGGGGGGCAACAAAAGGACAGGGAGAAACACAGCAAGGGGAGCAAAAAAAAAACCGCACAATGAGGTTTTGCAAAAGTGTTGAACTGGGATTCGCCCCAGTCCACAGATGCATAGCACCCCTGCACTGCTGTGGCTCAACCCCCTGAGCCACAGCAGCAGCTTTGCAGACCACCTCCTCAACAGAGGTCTTGACCTCCATGTCACTCCTCCTCCCCACCCAGGCATAACAGGGTACAAAACTGCATACAACATATGTGCCTTAAAGGGTTTCGTACCCTCTTGCCCTAGTACACCGCACTATAAGTTCCACACAGTATTCCATGTGCGGTTCTGCATAACGGCATACTGACCTGGTGGTGTACTGTAGAATCTCAGATGGGCATTTTCTCATGGGATATCTTAGATCACCCGGAAATGGGGGCACAGCAGGGTAGCTGACCACTTAAGCCAATTAAGGAGGTCCAAAATTGCTCCTCTGGTATCAAAACATATGCCTTTAACAACCTCAACCACTGCCAACAGGTGGTGCAGCATGTGCTCAGGGACTTCAGCAGAAATGGAAGGAATTTTCCACCAGATTTCTCTTACAGTATCTCAGTGTACAGAATGTATTAATTGCTAATTATTTAGAGTTGTATTTCCAAGGGAGGCCTCCCTCCCAGCTAGGATAAACACTGTTGATGGGGAATATCTCTTGTAACATTCTGTTATTGTGTGAACATGTTAACTCATTTGCTCCTGGTGGCCATTTTGGGTTGGGTCCAGCAATGGATGGTTCCAACGCCATATGGCATCTATGGGAACAGATAAAAGCAATAAATTTCCTGACGATAAAAAAAACTTTCTGTGGACTACATAAACTGTGGAATCATTTTCCCTGGATTGCTGAACATTTCTATTACTATTCCATGAAAAACATTTCACTGTTTACATAAACTGCAGAACACAATTCCATGGTTAACATTCCACTTTCAGAATTTTGAAATTTCCCTTCCACTGGAATTCCACACAATTAGGCAGAATTTCTAAAATTCCCTGGAATTCAGGTGGAAGTGAATTTGATAATTCTACACAACTCAGAGCTCCCTTGATTTTTTTTTGCTATTAAATATACGTAATTAAAGATGGTTTCATAAACACAACAAAATACTACAATGATATAACAAAAGGAATACTCATGACACTAAAAACACAAATGGTAAAAAAAAAAATCACAATATACGATCAGTTAATAAAGAAAAAAGCTTTACACTCCCTACCTCATAACCCTCCCACTAATCCCACTTCCCTCCATTGATCCCTATGAATTCATGGCGGGAAGTAATGGGGTAGCTAGACAGGAGAGATATGAAGTAAAGTGTGCAAGTTACTAAATCTGGACTGATATATATGCAAAGATTTAAACACCTTAGCAGCAGATCCTTCAATATTTGAAGATGATGGCATTTCGTTGAGCCATTCAGACCAAATAGGGAGAGCCGGGTCAATTCAGTGTCTCAAGAGCAATAATTTAGTTACAGCTGAAATTAAAGCCATGTTTGCCTTATGAGTACTCCCAGTCAAAGAACTGAAATCCCTCAATATACAAATTTCTAGAGTAAAGGCATCTTGTATTCCCAATATGGGGTCCAGTTTACTTTGGATAAGGCTCCAAAATGAAGCAATAAGAGGACAAGAGCTAAGCATATGTAATAAGGAGCCGTCCATTTCTTTACACCTAGGAGAAAGAGGCAACCCGGCTCGTTTCATTTTATACATCTTAAATAGAGTTAAATATAGGTTATGAATCACATTAAATTGTTGCAGTCCAAATCTATCCTGCTTAACAAATTTGTAAATATCAGTCCAGACTCGAAACCAGAACCTATCCTCATTATCGAGACCAAGGGCATTGGCCCAGTAATAAGCTATCAGAGAGACAGAGTCCTAAATTGTCCGACTGATAGCTTTATAAAGTTGGGAGATCAGGTGGTCTTGATTCACCAAGGGTGACTATATTGAAAACAAGGGGCCAACATTATTAGACCAGGAAAGGGGCCTAAAAATTTAAAGAGGCAGTGCCATAGTTGTAAGTACAGAAAAAAATTAGGATCAGAGAATTTGAACTTTCTCCAAAATAGTTCAAATGAAATAAAGCCCATTTTCTAATAAATCTTTAGGGTTAACAATCCAGGAATGACCAAATCCTCCCAAGCAGGGGCCATTTATCAATGGTGAGATTAAGGTTAGTGAGTAAAGGTTGGGAAGAATCCAATACATGAGATAATTTCAGGTGTTTACAAAGTTAAGCATGAGCTTGAAGGGATCAGTACGGTGGAATAGTCCTGAGATTATGAGGAAGCATATGAGAAGGTAAATATAATAAAGATTTTAGATCCAATAGATGTTTAAGGCATAAAGCTTTTTCTATGACAAGCCAGGAGGGGGAATATTTATTAGGTGCATCCCCATCAAATTAACTCCATTGGAGCTATTTGAATCCCTGTAGGGCAAAGTAATATTACAAAAAATGAAGGAGCTGAAGTCCACCATATTTCTTAGGCTGTGTCAAATTTTCGTAAGCACGATGAGGTGGTTTGTTAATCCAGAGAAATCTTGAAAGCATACTATGCAGGCTCTTAAACCAACTAATGGGAAGTACAATATTTAACATGCCAAGGGGGAGTAATATTCTTGGTAAAACTTTCATCTTTATAACATTTTCCCTACCCCACAGAGTTAGAGGCAGTAATCGCCATCTATCTAAGTCCAGGGTTAATCTGTTTGACTAGGGGGTCTAAATTCAGAGTTTTTAGCTGGGAGATATTCAAAGAAACTTTGATGCCCAGGTAGTTCAAACATTTATTATCCCTGTTAAGCCCTAAACTGGTAAAGTTGGCTTTGAAAATTTGGAGAAATAGGAAAGATAATGGTTTTATTTAAGTTCAATTTATAGCCAGAAAAGGAGCTGCATTGCTGGATAAGGCCATATGAAGGGAGTTGAGGGGATTAGTAAGATGTAGTAAAATGTCATCCATGTAGGTAGACTCCTTGAATTCTTGTGTACCCACAGAAATATTAGGAAGGGAATTGAGCTTACGAGTGAGGGGCTCCAGATATAAGTTGAAAAAGAATGGGGAAAAGGGACAACCCTGGCGGATACCCCTGGATATAGTAAAAAAATCAGAGAGAACACAGTTATACATAACTCTGGCAGTGGGGAGGCAATACAAAATATGTATCCAGCGAATGAAAGCCTCAGAGAAACCAAACTGCTGCAAAATCCAGAACAGGTAGAGCCACAAAACTCTATCAAAAGCCTTTTCTGCATCCAAGGAGACCAAAACTGCATCTAGGCTAGCCTCCCTGGATGTGGAAATGAAATGAAATAATTTAGAAAAGTGGTCACTACAGAGTCTTCCTCTCATGAACCCCACCTGCTCCGGACCAATCAAATTATCCAAGACCTGACCAAGGCGAGTGGCTAAGATTTTAGCTAGTAATTTAACGTCACTGTTTTTTAAAGTTAAAACTTTTTTATTTTCTAAATAAGTGAAATGCTGACAACATGGTAGTGATATATGGTACAGTGCAGGCATCAGGAGAACAATATACAAACTATACAGTTATGTTGTGCATCATTAAGGAGGCTTAAAGCAAGGAAAGGACACCTACCATGAATTAACTGTTTACCAGCTCTAAGAGGTGTCATCTACTGAACAAGGCTTCACTAGCTTGTAGGTGGGATGCTTCTCCAGACCTACAAGGAAAAATAATACACAAAGAACCCAGGTGGTAACAAGACATACAAAACAAGCAAATGGCAAAATTGTTATGATAGGAAGTATCCAAACTAGTCAAAGTGTACTAATGGCCTTCAAGCGGGGCCGGGGGTCCTATCAGTGATACCATCCTAACCTATACCTGTTTGTGGCTTCAGATACATGGTGAAGGGTCTCCAGCAGGAGTGATATAGGGCCATAGTGTTCACAGTTATGTGGGATATGCAGTCCAGGGAGGCCGTTTTTGCAAGGGACGTTAGGAGCTCTGCAAAGGTTGGTATCTTGGTTGTTCTCTTGGCCTCAAGTCCTACAATGGCCAACCATTCATGTTGTGGATACATGAGTGCAAGTTCCTGTGGGGGCAACCCAAGTATCCATAGGGTGGGGATTGGGGGGATTTGTTTGCCAATAACTGAGGAGGCAAAGTCCCGCACCTGTTGCCAGAAGGGCTCTATCCACTTGTATTCCCAAAGGATGTGTTTTAGGTCATTGAAACATAGAAACATAGACTTTGATGGCAGATAAGGACCGCTTGGCCAACCTAGTTTGCCCATTCCCCTACCTATTGGGTAAGCTGCAAATCCAAGTTAACCAGCAGCCTACTTCTTCCTACCCCCCACCAGAATTGCTTTATTTCTGTCCCATGCATTCTTGAATTCTCCCACTGTTTTTGAACCACCAACCTCCTCAGGAAGGCCGTTCCATGTGGCCACCACCCTCTCTAAAAAAATACTTCCTCACCTTGCCCCTGAGCTGTCCCCCATCTTCAAATTGTGACCCTTGTTCTTGCATCATCTTTTTCTGAAAGATGCTACCCTCTTGGACTTTGAAAGTTTCCATCATGTCCCCCCTTCCTCAAAGGTATTCATATTAAACTCCATTAGTCTCTCTCTTCATATGGCTTCTGTTGCAGACCCTGAACTAATTTAGTTGCCCTCCTCTGGACTGCCTCCATCCTGTCTATGTCCTTGCAGAGATGGGATCTCCAGAACTGCACATTGTACTCCAGATGGGGTCTCACCTACTGTCTGTACAGAGGGATGACAACTTCCTGTTTTCTACTGGTGATACCTCTCCCTATGCATGTAAGTATCCCCCCAGCCCTCCTTACTGCTTTCTCACATTGCTTGCTTGCCTTTAGGTCATCTGATATGATCTCTCCCAGGTCCCTTTTCATTTCTGTTGTTAATACCTCTCCCTCCATTGTGTACTCTTCCCCTGGGTTTTTGTTTCCCAAGTGCATTACTTTCCACTTCTTTGCACTGAATCTAAGCTGCCATACTTTTGACCATTCCTCTAACCTTGCCAAGTCACTTCTCATTCTTTCCACCCCCCCCTTGTGTATCAACCCTGTTGCAGATCTTTGTGTTGTCTGCAAAGAGGCATACTTTTCCTTCCAGTCCCTTTGCAATGTCACTTATAAAGATCATAAAAAGGACCAGGCCCACTACTGAACCATATGGTATCCTGCTAGTAACCCCCCTTTCTTCAGGGTGAACTCTGTTTATTATTACCTTCTGTGTCCTGTTGTCCAGCCAATTGTTTGCCCAGGCTACCACCCTGGAACTCACTCCCAGTCCGGCTAATTTTTTAATTAATGTTTTATGTGGGACTGTGTCAAATGCCTTGTTAAAGTCTAGGTAGACCATGTCCGCAGCCCCTCCCAGGTCTACTACTTTGGTCACCCAGTCAAATAAATCTATTAGATTAGTCTGACATGACCTTCCCATTGTGAATCCCTGCTACCTTGGGTCCCCTGCCCTCTAGGTACACAAAAATTCTTAATTTTAGAAGTGATTCCATCATTTTCCCTACCACTGATGTCAAGCTAACAGGTCTGTAGTTTCCTACTTCTGCTTTGCTTCCACTTTTGTGAAGGGGAATCACATCTGCCCTTCTCCAGTCCTTAGGTACCACACCATCCTCCCATGAT
Organism: Neoceratodus forsteri; assembly: GCA_016271365.2. Taxonomy (NCBI): domain Eukaryota; kingdom Metazoa; phylum Chordata; order Ceratodontiformes; family Ceratodontidae; genus Neoceratodus; species Neoceratodus forsteri. The sequence continues at coordinate 109,011,552 of CM028137.1, forward strand.
TTGTTAAAAAGGGTAGTCAGTGGTGTCACTAGTTCTCCCCTTAGTTCTTTTAGAATTCTCTGGTGAATCCCATCAGGCCCCAATGCTTTGTCCGACTTCAGTTTTAGGAGTTCTTTCATAACCCTTTCTTCTATAAACGGACTGGTATCACCCCCCCCCATCCAAAGTGCTTCTATTGATTGGATTAGGTACCTCCCCTTCCTCTTCTTTTGTGAATACTGAGTAGAACCATACATTCAGTATCCCTGCTTTTTCACTGTCTCTCTCTGCCCACCCATTCTCCCCATTATTAAGCCTCACTATCCCTCCCTTGGTCTTTCTTTGCAACCTAATGTACTTATAAAAGGTTTTATCTCCCTTATTAACTGAGTTGGCTATCTTTTCCTCAGTTTGGGCCTTTGCTATTCTGACTGTCTTCCCCTCTTCCTTCTGTGTTAACTGGTGCAGTTCTCTGCCCTGCTCCTTCTGTGTTTTCTTATACTTCCTGAATGCTATCTTTTTTTCCCTAACCCTCTCCACCACCTCTTTGAGAACCACAGTGTTTTTTTCTTTCATTTTGATTTGTTTATTTGCTTCACACAAAGGCTTGTTGCCTCTATGATGGCAGTTTTGATATTTCCTCATTGTTCCTCTACCCTTCCTTCTTGCCTGTTTGCTAGTGCTTCCTGAGGCACTCTCCCATTTTGACAAAGTCAGCCCTCCTAAAGACCAGTATAATAACTGTATGGCTTGACTCTGTGGCTGTGTTTATCATGAACCACACAGTTTGGTGGTCACTTGTACCCAGATGGCTACCCACTTGTAGATCTGAGATCCTTTCTCTGTCCTCATTTGAGAGTACCAGGTCTAAGAATGCTCCCTCCCTAGTGGGTTCCACCATTAGCTGTCTAAGACATGACCCCTGTAGGGCATTGAGAAGACCCTGCTCTTGGATGTAGCTGCAGCAAAGGTGCTCCAGTTAACATCTGGCATATTCAAGTCCCCCATTAACAATATCTCCCCTTTTTCTGCCATACTAAGGATGCCTTCTGTCATATCCTTGTCAATTTACTCCCCCTGAGGTTGTGTCTGGCAACGCCAGCACAAATAGTTCTGTACCAGTTTGGCCTTGTACAGAACTACTCAGGAGTCCTATTGCAGAGTAGAGGATGTCGCAGTTCCACAGGAACACCATTGCTGGTCTGAGATGTCTAGCTTTAATATTAGCTCCCACTTAGTCTTCAAGTTGTGGGATTGGCTGTATACTTTTTTCCTTAGTGCAGCATATATCTTGCTGGTTATAACCTTCTAAAGGATTAAGAAACTCTGCAAGATGTTGGGGCATGAGGGTGGGGCACCCTTATTAGAAAATGCCTGGACTGCACTACGGAGTTGCAGATGCCTCCAGAAGTCAGTTTTGGGAATGCTCCATCTTGTTTGCAAGCTCTGGAAGGTATCCATTGTATGGGTTTTCTCATCTAGTAGGTACTTAACCTGTATGATTCCCTTGGTTTCCCACTGGGGCCATTTTATGGGCTTATGGTCTATCTGTGTGTCTGTGTTACCCCATAAGGGGAAAGATCCTGGGGCATGTGTTCAGCTTTTTATGTACCTTTGCCCAGTATTTAATCGTAGGACCTATAGTGGGTGTACTGTGAGGTTTTCGGTGGGGTGGTTATATAGAAGGAGGTCCAGGTGAGATATGTTTGTCTGTACCTTTTCAATGCTAAGCCATTGGGGAGTGGGGTTGGTAATAGGGAGAAACCATTTCAGTGATTTGTGGCATGGAAGACTCACTTGAACCCCTCCGTCCAGGGGAGACACCAACCACTGTCCTTCCAGTGGGCATGCAGTTTGTTCCAACTGAATCAGTATGTAAAGAAGTTTAGGAGCAGTGATCATTTTAATTGCTGCAATTTTTCTGGTCTTAGTAAGGTGCAGCAGCTTTCATCTGTCCAATTCAGTTTTTAGCTCAGCCAATAGGGACTTCAGAGTAATTTCACATATTTTAGGGATGTCAGGGGAGATCTGGATTCCAAGGTTTACAATGCCATTGGGTGCCCACAGGAGTCTGTGTGGTGTAATCAGTTGTGGTGTACAGTGTTCATTGAGGGGAAGTATTTTGGATATCCCTTGGTTTAGTTGTAGTCTGGAATGTCAGGCAAAGTCTGAAAGCAGGGTCAGGAGGGGAGGCAGGGATGAAGTAACATCAGCCAGTGGAACGAGCAAGTCATCTGCATACATGAGTGTAGAGTAGTTCTGGTGACCTATTTGTATGCCTTGGATGTGGGGCTGTTGCCTTATTGCTGCCACCAGAGGTTCTACTGCTAGTACAAACAGTAATGGTGACAGGGGGCAACCTTGCCTAGTTCCCGTCCCCAGTGGGAAGGGGCTCAAGAGCAATGAGTTGGTAAGTGTCCGTGCAGTCGGGAGCATATAAAGTGTAATGATCCAACACAGGAAGCAGTCCCCGAACCCCATGTGAGTCAGGACCATTTGCAGATAGCCACACTCCAGAGAATCGAAAGCTTTTTCAAAGTAAATGGCTATCACAGCTGTAGGAATGGGACCAAGGCTGGCCAAATGAATAAGACTGACCAATGTGCAGCTATGGTCTGCACTATAGCGACCAGAGATGAAGCCTACCTGGGAGGGCTGTACCAGATATTGGATGAGTGGGTTGAGTCTAGCGGACATAATTTTAGAAAATATTTTGCAGTCCACATTAATAAGTGAGATGCATCTATAACTGGCAGGTATGGTGGGGTCCTTCCCCTTTATCTGGAGTACTGTGATTATAGCCTCCTGAAGGGTGTTGGGGGGGGGGACCAGCAGTAAGTGCTTCATTGTACACTGAGCATAGGACTGGAGTAATGACCGTGGACAGGGCTTGCCACATTTCTACTAGATACCCATCACCTACTGGGGCTTTACCTGTTTTCAGGGCAAGGAGGGCTTGCTCAACCTCCTTGATAGTCAGCAGGGGCATCAAGAAGGGCAGCTTGCTGTTCTGTCAACTTGAGGAGCTCAAGGGAGGCCAGAAAAGTTTTAACCTGTGGGGCATTCATACTTCTGGAGGAGGTATACAAATGTGTATAAAAACCCTTCATAATGTTATTAATTTCTTGTGCTTTGCTTTGAGTCTCCCCTTTGCATCTACCTAGCCTGCCATAAGTCTTTCGGCTTGTTGCTTATGGAGTCTATAGGCCAGCACTTTACCTCTTTTTTCTTCCCCCTCCCAGTATCTGTGCCTTAATCAGAGTATCGACATCTCTGCCTTTCTGGCGAGCAGGTTATTTATCTCCATACGGAGATATATTAGCTTGTACCTGGTGGGGGAGTGTGGACTGGAGCTAGGTGTGGTTTTAAAATGGATTCTGTCTCTTTTAGCTGTTTCTCTGGGTCACATAGATATGCCTCCCTTTTCCTTCTTAGTGCCACGAACCCTATGATCTTACCTCTTGCCATGGCCTTAAAGGCCTCCCAAGTGTTAGCCGCAGACATGTTTGCTATGGGTTTTTCTTTAAAAAACATGATGGCTTCATTGCAGAGCCAGGGCTCAAAATCCAGGTCTCTGAGGAGAAGGGGGTTGAGGCTCCAAGTGGGCGATGTAGGTGTAGTGGAGCTCCATAAGAGGTGAAGGTGCACAGGGGCATGATCTGATATCACCACTGGGAGGATATTGGATCCTAGGGCTAGTTGTGCAGTCTGGGGGGAAATCAGCCAGTAATCTATTTGGCTGTGAGAGCCATGTACCGGGGAGTGAAATGTATAATCACACTCTCACAGGTGGCACGTGTAACAGATATCTACTAGGTCTGTATCTTGCATCAGTTGTAGTAGGCAGAGCCTATCTCTGGTATGGGGTTCATGCCCAGTGTGGCTGCAGTCTAGCAGTGGGGCCACGGTAAGGTTAAGATCCCCTGTAAAAGAATTGGCATGTTCCTCATACTGAGTTCCCTTATCTTTTGGGCAACTTCAAGGAAGAAGGCTGGGGCATCCTCATTAGGGGCGTAGATGTTGCCCAATAAGAGGGGACCCTCTGGGGTGTCTATTCAAGTGAGCACCCATCTGCCGTGTGGGTCACTTTCAGTTATGGTTGGGGACCATCTTTGCCTCCTGTAGAACAAGATGGCTACCCCCCTTTTGCATGTGGATCCGAGGAGGAAATGACCTGCCCTACCCATTCCCTAGCAAGCTTGGTGTGGTCTACAGGGTTAAGTTTGGTCTCCTTCAGGAAAGCTAGGTCAGACTGGAGCTTCTTCAAATGTGAAAGTATCTATTTATGCTTAACTGGGGTATTTAGCCCCCCCCCCATATTCCAGGAATAACAGTTAATTTCACCCATTATCTAAAGGGGAGAATATCAAAGTTGAGGATCTGTAAGTGGGTGGGGGGGGAGAGAAGCTAGGGTCTGGCCATACTGTCCCTACAGTGCCAATGGAAAGTTCGATACCTCTACACATAGTAAAGCCTTCTTGCAACTGTATTAAGTGGCAGTCTGTCTATATACCTGGGTCCATATACACTCCATTCTATTATCCTTAACACTATTTGTATTATTTATTTATTTATTAATATCTCAGATTATCACCTTTGTGCGAAAAGCTCTTTACATAGGTTCCACATCAGAGGAATACTGTAAGGAAAACAAACATATAATGATATAATATAGTAGGCTAATACAAACAAATCTATAGGTACATAGGATAAGACATTTTTGGAGCATGATGAGATATCTACACATGGCATTGTAGAATGTATGCTACGGGCATGCATAAATACATAATTGGAGACAAAGGTGCAGACAGAGGCTACAGCAGGAGGGGAAAGGTGCAGCCCATAAGGCCAAGTCAAGGGTGAGCTTCTGAAGACAAGGGAACTAGAAATTAGAGGAGGAGAGGTGGCTGATGAGGCCCAGGTAGGAGGGTGGAGATTGGTGAACAGGAGACGGCAGAAGGGAGAGATGGAGAATCAGCCCAGAGGTCCTAGTCTAAGGTGCGAGGGAGGTGATGTATGGTGCGAGGTAGGGAGGGCATGGAGGGTGAGGGAGGTGAGGGAGGGGAGGAAGATATAGGGAAGCAAGGAGCAAGAAGGATGTGAAGTGCTAGGAGGGAGACAGAGGACCAAAGGAAGTACATGACAAACTGGTTGGGACTTATTAGTGGAAGCAGTCACAGCTGGCAATAGCAATTAGATATTGTCTGAGCATTCGTTTAATAAAGCCCAGAGTGGGTGCACTATAAAACACAACAGTAAACCAAACAATATTTACATTGGCATAAGCCAGCTTCAGCTTGGGGTTGTCTATGTATTGGCCTGCAACACAGTTGCATCTGGCCCACCTGTCCACTGTTGGGTGGTTTAGGTTTCAAAGTCTGTACCTTTTCCGGGCAATCCTTGTGTGGGTGCCCTGCTGAGAAGCGGTGGTGAGGGAGACAGACTGCATAGCCTGACTTACTGGTGTATCAGCAAAGAGTGGGTCTTGGGTATAGAAGGGTGTCAGGTAGAGGGAGGGTGCCCTTCTACTATCCAGAATTTGCGGGAGGGATATGCGTGGAGGAGTGAAGTAAGGCTTAGAGACCCTTTGTTGTCAACCTAATAGGGTACCCATTGAAAGCAAGGGACCTATACTGACCCCGAGGCTAGGAAATCCTAATCCAGGGGTGTGGTGGTATCAGGAGCCTGATGTGCTGGTTAAAAGTCCTGCCTAATGCCACGGCTTACCCAACATTATTTAGGGGCTACCGCTTAAATTGGTCTCGTGCAAGAAATTCTATACAGGGGTTTAACTAGTTGCTCTTAAGGTTGTTTAGGCATATCGCCTGAGGGGGTACCTGGATCAAGGTGTCGCTAGACTAGAGTTGCACCCAGGCTGGCCCTTTGAGTAGCTCTTGGGCTATTGTTGTCAGGAGGGAATTGCTCCCATCCCTATTCTTAGTGTGGTTTGGGGTGCCCCAAACAGTAATGCAGACATAACGTTTAATAACATTTTGGGCTGGTTTGTCAGCCTAAATTCTTTGTACAACTAGGCATGGTCCCATGTGATGGGCTCATTGGAAGCTCGGATTCTGCATTAGATTTATGGTAAATGTTAGTCACCTTGGCTAGGTACTGTGACTTGTGTATCAGCGAGGATACCAGGAGATCACCAGACAAGCCACTTGAGATGTAGAGAGGAGGAGGAGATGAAAAATGATAAGAAAATGGGGGGGGCCCTATGTAGGGGACCAAGCCAGGCAACCTTGCTGGCCTACAACCAATTGTTGCCCACAGCCCCCTTGTCTGGTTTGAAACCCGTATCCCACCCTCTGACCAAAATTAACACTTATCTGATTCCAACAGGGTTCGCCCTGCCCCAGAGGTCTGGGTTACAGCAGCGTCGACTGAAATGTTTTTAATGTCCTGGTGCTGCAGCTTCTGGTATGCAGCACTGGGGGAGCTGGAGGCAACCTCTGGATAAGGAGGGTCCATGGATGATAGTTCGGCCAATGTCTTAGAGTTCAGAAGGGCCAGGCAGAGTACTTGACTCACCATATCCAACTGTGGTGATTCAGCAGCAGGTGGGTGCTCCAGTGCTACCTAGGCGAGTCCTTCGAACCTGTTTGGGCTGTAGTAGGATACAAGGTCTGTCTGTGGATCCTGAGCATGTGGGCCATTCCCGAGATTCCTGGGGCTGTTTCTGTCCATCGGGTGTTCAAGTCAGGAGTGTGGTCGTGAGGAGTGCCTTTTCTGATTCTGGGGCAGAAGGGACCAGGATGCTTCAATTTCCTCACCATAGTTGTTCAAGCCGTCATAATAGGGGGCCTCCCTAGCATCCATGCATTCCTTAAGTGCGTAGCTGTGTTCTTCTGCCAGAGCACCGGCTGCTCTCATTTCCCTGGGAAAAGTTTTGTGAAGGAAGTCCATAAGGTTATCAGGGTGGGCGAAAAGCAGTGGAACACCACTGTGGACCACCCTCATAGTGCCCAGGTAATGTAGCGAGAAGGACAGGCCGAGCTGATTCAGGTGTCTGTGGCCCACAGTGCACGCCCTGTGCCTGTGGGACAGATATTTCAAACAATCCTGATATATATGTATTTTATGACCCTGCCAGAGGATCTGCCCTTTGGATCATGCGGCTGCTATTATCTGTTCCTTCAGGTGAAAATCTAGAAAGCAGGCCAAGATGGGTCAGGGCTGGTCCCCCAGTTTTGGTGGAGGGCCCAGGGATTGGTGAGCCCTTTCAATTTGCAGCTGTGGTCTGTACTAGTCCCAGCATCTCCGAGAGTATATGCTGGGAGAAAGTGACCTCTTCCCTTTGTTCTGCCCCCTCAGGAAAACCTAGGAACCAGAGGTTGTTCCACCGATTCTGGTTCTCTAGGTTGTCTAACTTGTCTTACAGCATCTGCAAGATACAATGTTGCTCATGAATTAGTCCTGTGAGATTTTGCAAGGCCGCCTGGTGGGAGCTGACTTTTCTTTCAGTTTAAAACAGCTTGGTGTCTATGGCTTGCAAGGCTTTGGCATTGTAGTTAGTTGCAAGAGTTACTTGTGCCATCTAGTGCATAAGCTGATTAAACATGTTTTCAATTGCTTTAGGATCCCATCTGGGAGAAGAAGATCCGGGGGCTATATTGCCAACCATGCAGGGCTGTGGCCAGCTGATGCAGAGTGGGATTTACTCGGTTCTGAGTAAAGTTCTTGTAGGGTTAGTTGATAAATATGTAGAAATTGTTCTGTTATTTACCTGATCGGTTTTCATTAGAATATGATAGCTGATGAAGGATGAAGATGGATAATTGTCCCAGTAGATCATGGAGGTAAATATCTACTCCACCACCTTTGTTCAGTGCTAAACCACCAATGTCAATGTTAAGAAGTGAAAAAGGTCTATGGCTTTCTGGAAGTGTATTATCTTTTCTGGGTTTGGGTAGGACTACTATTCGGGCTTTCAATAAGGATTTGTCAAATAAATCAGCCAAATGAAGATAATTGTACAAAATCACTAAATATGGGTCAATTTCTTCTATAAAGATTTTATAAAAATTGGATGCAAAGCCATCGGAGCCTAGAGCTTTGTCTAACAGAGAGAATTTATTGCTTCTCTGACTTCAGATTCAGAAATGGGAGATACTAGGGTAGCGTAATCTGAGGGAGATAACTCAGGCAAATCTGGGCCATCCAAGAAGTTATGCATCTGATTATCAGGTCCAGTTGTGGGATCTTCAGAATATACTGTAACTGTGAGCAGTAATCACGGAAAACACAAACCATGTCTCTGGGTTAAAACTTTACAAGACCCACAGACGCACTTATCCGTAGTCAAATCCAAAGGGTAGCGGCCCTCTGGTAAAGTCTCAAGGCAAGCAGTTTACTGGCCTTTTCTGCCTGGCCAATGTATGTAGCTTTTAATGCCTTAATCATTCTTAGTGCTTAGTCCAGCAAAACTTCGGAATATTGGGCCCGGAGGCAGGAAAGGCGAGTCCAGACATCTTCTGGAGTGGCAGGGGAAAGGTTTTTCTCAATATTCCTTATAGAATTGAGTAAGGAGTTACTTCTTGAGAACATTTCTTTCTTACATTTAGTAGACAATCTGATTAACTCTCCACGGCAATGACATTTTGCCGCTTCCCCACGCCAGGTCAAGGGAGGACCAGTTGGTCTGCAGTGAGGTCTTAATGAAGTCCTTCAATCTAGCTATTATTGCAGGATCAGACAGTAATGAAGTATTTAGCGACCAAGTATGGTCACAGTCTGATTGTAGCAGTATATCTAGAGTGAGTTTTACTGGAGCATGATCTGAAGGCAGTAAGGCCTCTAACTGTCGGGTATATAACATGGCCAGTAAAGAAATAGCAGTCAAAAAAATAATCCAGCCTGGTTTATGAATTATGGGGTTGTGAATGAAAGGTATAGTCACAGATAGTGGGATAAAGAATCCACCAGGGGTCCGCCAGACCCATGCTGTCAATAAATTCTCTTAAACTCTGTTGAGCAGGTGACAAACTGGAGCTTAATCTGAAGGTTCTGTCGAGGTCAAGGAAATTGGAAAGAGGGAGCCAGAGCAGTAATACGTCTGGAGAAAAAAGAGGAGCTATCATTCACACCATAGACTGAACCAGTAAGGACTTCAGAGGGGCCCGGATAGCCCAGAATAAAAATATAGTTTCCCTCTTTATCAGAGAGCTCAAAAATCAGAGTAAAGGGGACAGATTTATGTATTAAAACAATAACTCCCCTTTGTCGGGTACCGTTCCCTGACCCATATGCTTGTCCCACTCAGGCTGTCCTGAAAAGAGAAGCCTGATAGGACAACAAGTGAGTCTCTCGTAATAAAGCAATATGTGTCTTTAAGGCCTTTAAATGTTTAAGAAGGGCATAGCGATTAGTTTGCAAGTGGCCACCCTTAATGTTCCGGGTAACAATGTTCCAAGAAAGGGCTATTATATCATTAAAAAATAATAGTCAGTAGGATATTCGATCTCCATGAAGTAAGAAAAAGTACCATCCTGAAATCTAGGGATCCACAAAACCAAAACATGAATCAGAAATACTATACAAGGGCAAATAAACAAGGTTGCAACAATCCAGTAAGCAAAAGACAGTGAGCAATACCACAACCTAATACCCCCCTCCACCAAACTACCTTCCCCTCCTACTGAAGGGTAATCCCTACCCTCCACTAACAAACCTATGATTGCTGATGGGCAGGTGACTCCCCTGGGTCACCTCGTAAGAAGAACCAATATAGAAATGAGACACCCTCAAGAAAAACTAGGATTCTAGTTTAAAAAAAAAAATGTAAAAAAAATACAACTGAAAATATAACCCTCTTGAATACAGTGAACACATGTTGCAACTTAGTAATGGAAACAGAAACATTATCCCACGGATGCAAATATTATTTTTGATTATAATTCTCTGCTCCCTCCTTTCCCTATCCCCCAATAATATAACAAGAAATATATCAGCAAACTACTGTCTCAAAACAGAAAGAAGAAGATGGCTAACAGGTATCAAAATAGGAGAAAAGACATAGGCCCAGATATTCAAACTGTGCGAGGCTGTGGCGCAAGCCTGGGCGCAGCTCAACTTGGGTGCGCTGGGGTGTTGACCGGGTGATATTCAATGGAGCTGCGCCATGGCTCAGCATCGTTGAATATCACACCCTGGCCACCCACAGTGCGCATGGTGCAGTGGCACTGCGCCAGCGCCAGTGTCCAGAGTGGAGCATGGGGATGTGCTAGCGCAAGTTCCATTGCGCAAGGTGCAGCAACCGCGATATTCAAAAGTTGACATGTAAATGGAGCCATAATGTATGCAAGGCACAAATGGGGCCATTTGCATATTATTATGGGTCCATTTGCATACAGGTGCATCGATCCCCGATGACTTGCGCCTTGCGCCCTGTCAGGCAGCAGCCGTCGGGGACCGATGCCCCCTGCAGCGCGGCACTGTGCCCCACAGCCCGATTGCGGGCTGAATCTAAAAAACAGAACCCGCTATCCCTGGTGGTCCAGTGGACCTGACTGCCCGATTGGGGTGAAGTAGAATTAAATAACATTCCTATCATCCCTGGTGGTCCAGTGGACTGCTGCCCACCCAATTGCGGGCTTCAGTAGAAGAAAATAAAATCCCTATCATCCCTGGTGGAGCAGGATACCGTTGCCAACCCAATCGCAGGCTTTAGTAGAAGAAAATAAAATCCCTATCATCCCTGGTGGTGCAGTGGACCTGTCTGCCCAATCGTGGGCTGAAGTAGGATTAGAAGAAACCCATCATCCCTGGTGGTCCAGTGGACCCCCCCAACCTGCCCACTGATCCCCACCGCCCCGCTGCCCTCCCAGTCAGTGGCGGGCAGCAGCACCCCACCCACCTGCTGCCCCGCCACCCGCTGACTGACACCGTCGATAGGGCTGTATGCCCATTGGTCCACAGTGTGAGCCAAGTGTTAGATATACCGCATTACACATTCAGATATGTGAATGGATCCCATTCACATATCTGGCATGTGGAATGCGTATGCTGCGCCCATTGGCTCACGCTGAGGACCAATGGACATACAGCCTAACCAACGGTGTCAGTCGGCAGGCGGCGGGGCGGCAGGCAGGTGGGGTGCTGCCACCCACCGCTGACCGATGGGGGAGCAGGGCAATGAGGATCTGTGTTCGGGTGGCGGGGTCCACTGGACTACCAGGGATGATGGGTTTCTTCTAATCCTACTTCAGCCCGCGATAGGGCAGACAGGTCCACTGGATCACCAGGGATGATAGGGATTTTATTTTCTTCTACTGAAGCCCACTATCGGGTGGGCAGCAGCCCACTGAACCACCAGGGATAATAGGGATGTTATTTTCTTCTACTGTAGCCCGCGATTGGGTGGGCAGCAGTCCACTGGACCACCAGGGATTTTGGGTTCCCTTTTTCTACTGATGCCCGCAATCGTGCATGTTGGGAGCCGCCACCACAGAGTTGCAGCCGGAGCTCGGGTGGCCACCCACAGGTGGCAGATGCCCTGTTGTGTCCTGCAATACGGCAGCTCACCTGTGGGTGGCCAGCCCTTGCTCCTTTTTTTTTTGACATAACTTTGTGCTGGCACAGGTAGGGGTTGCACATGCATGGCTCCGCACATCCCAGGCTGAATATCGGGCTGTGCAGAGTATGCATGGGCACACCCCCGCCCCACCTGCACCTGCATACATTACTGATGTGCTCCGGCACATCGGGATTTGTGCAGCGCACTTTCCCCTTTTGAATATCGCACCAGAGCACATCAGTGGGTTGCGCATGGTGCAACACTGTTGCGCCATGTGCCAACTCTTTTGAATATCTGGGCCATAATGTGTCAACATGAAAATGTAAAAAGAACTGTTAGTAACAAAATATTACAAGTCTCCAGCAGAGTGATTTACCAGCCGAACAAGTCATGAGTCTTGCTCAGCACCAGAAAGGAAAAAAAGGCTCCCTTGATTTTATTTGTGTTGACTACATAGTCATAGCTCAAAGCTGCTGGCACCTACAAACAAGAACAAGATCTGATTTGAAATATCTTTTCATAGGCTTTCAGAATTGAAGGGACATGGCACACTTACCTTATTTCCCATTAATTTTCCTTGGGAGGCAGTATAGTACTGTGGTTTAGGGCACTGAGCTGCAAACCTGGAGACCTGCGTTTGAATCCCAGAGCCCCCACTTGCATACTGTGTGACCCTGAGCAAGTCATTTAACTTTATTGTGCTTCCAGGTCGCACCTGGAAACACGCTTCAGCTTACTGTGCCTTTCCAGGTAAAAAAATGTCCGCTTTCCAATAATCTTTTGGCTTCAATGTGTGCCCATATATTCATATTGGGTATAGTTACTGTTGCCTTATTTATTTATTTAATGTATTTAAAAGTTGATAACCGGAAAAGGCACTCTGAGTCAAGGCTAATTTCCAGGTGTGACCTGGAAAGAGACAAATACCTGGCAGTAACACAGATGAACATTGCAGATCACGGCAGTTAGCCATGTAAAATGCAGCAGGCAGAATAAGTACGAATATATTCATAGCAACACTCAATGGGCAGAGTAAGTACAAGTGAAATTCAGATGGCAGAATAATTATAAGCATGTACATAGCAACATGAAAAAACAGTATTACTACAAAATATAATTGGGCACTGTGTTATATACATGGCAGAAGCATGGCTGCACAGAGTTTGTGCGAAGCAAGTAAGGTAGAGAGGATTAATTCTAGGCAGGCAAAAATAAGGGATAGAAGAGAGAGAAGACAGAAGAGGGAAAGGAGGAGGATATCAGAAATGGGGGGAAGTGGCAACACACAGCAGACTAGGAGGCTGGGCCTGGAGGGCTGGGGATGGAAGGTGGGTTCAGAAAAGGAGGGGGGGGCAATAGCATGGAGCTGTGGGAAAGGCACAGAGAAGGGATCTCAGCCCAGAGAAGGTAGGAACGTGATGGGTATCCCAGGGGAGTTGATTCCATAGGTGATGGAGCTGGTAATAGAAAGCAGCCTGACCTGAGCGAGAGCAAGGATGAGGAAGGGAGAACATGCGGGCATCCCTAGAGTGAAGGGAGTATGAGGATGAGCTAACCAGGGATAGACAGGAGTTGAAGTAGGAAGGAGAGATCTGAACCAGAATTTACAAATGAATGTGAGGCAGTGTGTCTGGTGCCTTGTCTTTAGAGGAATGATGGAGAGAGAGGAGTAGAGCGTACAGAGGTGAGTGAGGGGGGAGAAGGTGGCAAAATGGCAGAATGAGTTAAGTTGGGTGTCAAGTCTAGCTAGTGAGGTTGCACAAGCAGAGGCATAAACAATATCAGCTTAGTCGAATATGGGGAGAATAGTCTTGTTGACTAAGTCATGATGAGTACACATGGGACAATTTTTATATCAGTTAGGGGCACCAAGTTTATGGTGGAGTTTGGAACAAATATAATCGATGTGGGTGGAGAAGTCAAGGCTGCTGTCCAGAGTATTTGAAGGTATTGACAGATTCGAGGGGAGAGCTGTCGAGGGTGAAGAAGGTAGGGGGTATTGAGATTTGGACAGTTTTTGCTTCATGCCAAAAAACATGGAAACTGATTTTTTGGAATTAAGTTTCAGTTGATTCTTGTGGAACTATTTTTGAACTTTGTCAAAGTCACTTTGAAGGGAGGCTGTAACATCAATGGCAGATGGACCAAAAAAGTATAATATGGTGTCATCTGCATATAGATGGATGTTATAGGGGGAGCAGATGGAGGGGAGGTCAAGTATGAAAATAGAAAATAGAATGTGGCCCATTATGGAGCCTTGGGGGACAACTAGAATGGGAATGGGAGGGGAGAGGATGGTACCCACCTGCACAGATTGCTGTCTTTGATGTAGGTATGATTTGAACCAGTTGGTGGAGGTGGGGTGAAACCAAACAACACAAGTGTTTGGGTGAGGAGGGCATGAGAAACAGAGTCAAAGGCTTTGGCCAGGTCAATAAAGATGGCTGCTGCGACAAGGCTTTTGTCCATGGCAGACTGCATAGTATCGGTGACCTGGAGCAGACAGAAGACAGTGGAATGCTGCTTCTGGAAGCCGGACTGGAAGGGAGAAAGACTACAGTGACTGTTATATGATTCAGGAGCCTTGAGTAGATAAGAGACTCTTGGAACTTAGTGAAGGTTGGTAGGAAAGATATGGGTCGATAGTTGCTGGGAGAGGTGGGATCCCCATCCTTATGTAGGGGGGAGCACTTTGGCCAGCTTTCAAGCTAGAGGCACAGAGCTGGTAGAGAGGGAGAGGTTTAGAAGATGAGCGAGGGGGCCTGTGATGGCTGGGGCAGAGATATGGAGCATCTTTGGGTGGACACCATCTGGATTGGCTTTGCTAGGCTTAAGCGCCATTAGAGCCTTGTAAACCTCAAATGGGGAGGTGAGAGAAAGTAAAGCCAGGCCCTATAGGGGAGGAGAGTCAGAGGAGGGAGGAACAGGGTGGTTAGGGAGGGTACAGGTAGTAAAATGTTTGTTGAAAGTCTCTGCAATGGTGGCTGAGTCAATGACAGTTACTGCATCAATTTTTAGGATATGTGAGGTTTGAGCGATGGGAGGGTTTAAAAGGTTGTGAAGGGCTTTCCAGAAGTTAGCTGGGAATCTAGGTCTGGTGAAACTGGTGTTTGAAATAGCTGGATTTGGCATTTCTGATGGCCTTGGTACAGGCATTTCTAAGAGATCTATAGTGCTGGTAGTCCAAAAGTAGGTGGGAGGCCTTAAAAGTTGCCCACAGTTTGTCTCGTGATTTACATAGGGAGAGGAGGTCTGGGGTTGTCTAGGGGAGGTGGCGGTGTTTAACTCATGCCCTTTTTAGGGGAGCATGAGTATTCCAAATATGGGTGAAGGATTCGGTGAAGAGTTGAAGAGCAGCATCAACGTTTGGGGCAGAATACATAGGAGATCAGTCTGCACAATTTAAGTCCTGGAGGAGGGAGTAAGAGTCCAGGGTATGGAAAGGATGATACCAAATATAATTGGGGGCTGAGTGGGGAATAACATTTTTTCTCACGCAGCATGTGATACAGTGGCCACTCAGGGCATCGGGAAGTACACCAGTGTCAGAAATATGGTGAAGGTGGGATGAGAGCAACGGGTCGAGGAGTGTGTGTTTTGAGGAGTTGGCTCAGAGATCATCTGTGAGAGATTAAGCAACTTGATTTTAAGAATGGAGGGTTTAGCAAGTGGGGATAGCCAGTCAACATTAAGGTCACCGAGCAGGATGAGCTCTCCACCTGTAGTGTGTGAGGAGATAGCGGAGATGCAATCAACCAGGGAGTTGTGTAGTACTTTGGAAGGGCAGTATAGTACTGCTAAGTAGACAGGGAGGGTGGAAGGGAGGAAGGGAGAGGCGGAAGATGAAGAGCTCATGAGAGGAGGCTGGGCATCTTGGAGGTAGACAGAGCATAGGAGCGATAACCTATTGTAGATGGCCACACTCTCACCTTGTTTACCATGGTCCTGGCAGAAAATATTGTAGTCTGGAACTGAGCAGGAAGAGTCAGCAATCCTGGATGAGAACCAAGACTCTGACACACACAGGACATCAGGGGAGTGTTGGGTGATCCAAACCTTTAGGTCGTCCAATTTGAGAAGAAGGATCCTATCATGAAGGTCAAAGATGTGCAAGCGCTTGGACTGTGCATAGGGGATTTGGAAGGGTGGAGGACCTGGGTTTAATTTGATGTCCCTAGAGAGGAGAAGGAGGAAAAGAAAAAGGGAGAATTGGGGAGGATATTTAGACCTTCTAGGGGGGCAAGGGTGGATGGGGGGACAAGAGAGGCAGACACTACGGAGGAAGGGTTTGAGGTTTAGAGAAGGGGAAGGGAGCAAGCTAGGATGGACAGCTGAAGGAGGGGGACAAAGAGGAGGAGCAGGTGGTTGAGAGGTAGCGTGAGAAGGGAGGAAAGGAAGTGGGATCAGAGAGGGCAAGGAAGAGTGGAGAGGCTAGAACAGGTAGCGGGGGGAGGGAGAGGTTTGAGGAGGATGAAAGTGACAAAAGAGGGGAGATTAAGGGTGGTGGTGGGGCAAGACAAGCAACCTTACTATTAACAACATCCAGTGATAAACAGAATATATAATATTTGTGAATGTTGGGGTTTTCCCTAAACACATTAGGCATGCATCCTTCTGTAGAAAAAGAGCATTTTAAAATCTGTCGGAGCAGTCTAATTCCATATGAAACTGTTTTGAATCTCCAGCCCCATTTGATCTGGTGACACTGTACTTTTTTAAGAGTATATACTGATATTTGCTCATCCTCACACATTTAACTTAACTCTTCATTTAAGTTTTTGCCATCGCAGCAACTTCACAAATACATATAGCCTTTTGCAGTATTAGATTAGTCTCTTTCTCAGCTGCCTCTTGGGAGTTGATAAATCTGTATCCTGCATGCAATTCTGTCCTTAATAAGAGATTTACAAAGTGCTGTGTACTCACATGGCCTTGCTACTGTAGCAAGTTTAATACACTCCTATGCTGATCTCTGCTGGGAAGGAGTATTGGGTGTGCACTTTTCAAATTGTACTTTTACTTTTGTGTTTAATATTTACTGAACTTCATAAGCAGTGTGGTTATTTTGTCTCATCTATTGATAGGCCTGCCAGTGAGAAAGTATTAACAGTTTTGAATGGTTCCTGCCTCATTATAACCACTGCACTGTTTCAGACTTTCAGTCTGCTTCTGCAGTACTGAAGTAGAAACCAAACAGGTAACACTCGAGAAGGAGAAGCAATGCAAATACAAATGGCTGTATCAACCAAAATAAACATTTACTGTGGGCCCAAAAGTCAGAGGACACTGAACTACAATGCCCTGGTGCTTTGACCACTGGGGATGTTTAGCAGGAAGTGCTATGATATTCATAACTGAGGCTGAATAAGTGCCTTGAGGTGTTCATTTGAAAGGCATCCTGACAGGAACACAGGATAGTATTGACCTGAGATATGCAAAGTGGAGAACGGGAAGGGGGGGGAGGTCAGAAAGAAAAATAACAGAAACATATTTGTATACTGTAACATACAGTATTGGAGTTTTCCATAGTGTGTCATTCCAGAAACCACCATCAGCACCTTAATAAAAGTTATTCTGACACGTAGCTTCACATTTAATGGCAGGCAGTATTTACAGATCATGGGGACAGCAATGAGCACAAAAGTTGCACCACAATATAACAATTGTTTGATGGTCAGTCTAAAAGATTTTTTAAACACTAACCCTATAAACCATTAGTAACTCCTCAT
The DNA here is from genome assembly GCA_016271365.2 of Neoceratodus forsteri. Lineage (NCBI taxonomy): Eukaryota > Metazoa > Chordata > Ceratodontiformes > Ceratodontidae > Neoceratodus > Neoceratodus forsteri. The sequence goes on from CM028137.1 coordinate 109,028,778, forward strand.
TTCTGTGTTTTCCCTGATCTGGAGGTCTGTAGATAACATCATTCATAGTTTCTTGCCTGAGGATGCCATGAGTGCAACCCACAGCTATTCTGTTTCCCCATTACCTCCCCTGATGTCTCCATCCTCCACTGCCTCTGTGCCCTCTCTGACATATAGGGCTACGCCAACTCCTTTACCTTTTCCTCTACTTCATCTAAACATAGTGCAGGCTGGGTCTGTCAGATCCCAGCTATTATTCTCTGTGGCCCTAGTTTCTGTGATGGCTACTAGATCCATCTCAATGTCTGCCACCATTGCATAGAGTTCACTAATTTGAGTTCCCAGACTCCTGACATTAAGGCATACCCTTTTCCATCTTTCTCCTGATTCTCTCTTGCTTTTCGCTAGTCGTTCTCCCTTATTCTCCCTTAGTCTCCTTAATGTTTTAATTTTCATGATGAACGTAGGCTTTGTCACCCCTTCCTCATAAGCCTCCTCCCCTAACCTAGTTTGCACTTCAACTTTACTGTTACCCTGCTGTTACTAGTCCACTGTTCAGGGGGCGCCCCATCTAGATTCCACCCTTCTCAATGGTTCCTGTAGCCTCTGTCTCTCTCACAGTCAGTCTAACTGTCTAATGGAAATGTCAAACGTTTGCCCCAAAGCACTGGCCCCATCTCTCATCAGGTGAAGTATATCACCCTTGAAGAGCATCCAGTCCCAGAAGTTCCCCCAAGTCCCCCACAAAATGGTACCCCTCCTCCTGACACCATCACTTTGACCACCCAGGAAGGCAGTATAGCGCAGTGGTTTAAGGCTCTGAGCTGCAAACCTGGAGACCTGGGTTTGAATCCTACATCTGCCTAGGTGCATACTGTGTGATCCTGAGCAAGTCACTTAACTTCCTTGTGCTCCCAGGTCGCATCTGGAAACAAGCTTCAGCTTAGTGTGCTACTCCTGGTTAAACAATGTTCCCTATTGTACCCATTCCCTTTATCCCACACAGGGAGGACTTTGGAAATGCCTGGGAAACCAAGTACACCTTCAATCTGTCACCCAGAGAATACTCCACCACCAGTGTATGTTTCCTGGATACCACAGTAAGAACCACAAATGCTAGATATTTACAAATTGATGTTTACACAAAACACACTGACTGACACCTGTATCCGCACAATTCCAGCTTCCACCCAAGGCACACAGAAAAATCTGTGATCTACAGTCGGCAATTCAACACCATCAGATCTGCTCAGAAGAGATAATAAGAAACAGGTCATCTCACTTCACAATTCCTTCATCCAGCAGGGCCACTTTCCATGACAAGTTTACAGAGAAATGGAATGTGTTATACAAATACCGTGAGGAAATCTACAGAAATGGTGGCAAAAAAATCAAACTGATCTCATACCCCTAGTTGTTACATACAGCCCCATGCTAATACCCCATCAGCAAATGATTGAAGAGCTACAACCCATGCTGAGTGAAGATGAAGTAGTGAGAAACATTTTCCCTGAACCACCTGCCATTGCCTGCAAGCCACCCCTAACTTTTCTAACAACAATAATTTGTAGCAGACTCCCAGTAGAGCAAAATAACCATGAAATGAGAGGAATACCAGGTGACGATACAAGTTGTAAGGCCTGCACTCACATTTGCATGCAGACCACTATCGAAACAGGCCAGAACAGCACAATAAAAATACATGGATCCTACACATGTTAATCAAGCAGTTGATATGGCTTACCTAATTCAGTGCAAAAAGTCTCTCTCACGCTTCATCCAAAGGTCGCTCTGTTTTCATAAGATGTCTTGGTCTGGCAATGAATTTGAGCTTGGTAAGAGACACCATGTTTCTCACAAAATGTATCAGAACTTTGACAGTTTCTTTCCTTAGCAGGTGAGCAAATAGATGATGGTGTCCCAGAACTGACCTCCTGTTGACAACTCTGAAAAAGAGTTCATGGAGGTCAAACTGCATTTCAAAGTTAACCCCCTTGAGTTCCAAATACTTTTTTGCATTCATTTCAACAGTATAACTATACGCATTTTCAAATCAAAGGATCCCAGTTTCCCACACAGATCCACATAAAGATTCAAATATATTTTTATAACCACAGATAAGCAAGGTGGAAGAAAAGATAGGAACAGCAAGAAACAGCAAGTGAAGGCAGGGTGCTATCAAGAGGCAGAGAATTGTGAGACTGTCAGAGTGCCCAGTTCCTAGATCTCACAAGAAAATCTGATTATGCAATCAGACAGACAAGAGACAGAAAAGGAGAGAATAGAACACATCCCTGTGTTTAACTCTTTCTGCATAACAAATGAAACAGGGCCTTATTCAACCCTTTCACATACCCGCTCTTTAAGAGGGAACCTGTTTTAAAAACAATAGGTTTCCATAACTTTCTATTAATTCTCTTCCAACATTGCCTTATAACCTTTACAGTTCTATAATTACTTGTCAGCAATTTTTTGTATGTGCTGCCCGAGTGGATATTTTCCGTAATAACCGATGGGTTGTTGTGGAATTCACATGCACTGTCCTTTTAAACTGTTCACTCCCTCATTGGCTCTCGTTCAGCACGTAGGAGGGCTTAACCCTTTTGTAAACATGGTGGCTCTGTCTTTCACTTTACCGAGGAGCCACCACAACAAGCCTGCCCTGCACACTTTCAAATTTTTTTAATCCCACATTTACCTTTTTTAAAAAATGTCTATCTGATTGATCCTGCTTTTCTTCCACTTTAAGAATGGGGCCCCGACTTGACTCACAGTACTAGCATGATCACGATCCCAGCAACTGACTGTAAGTGCAAATATATACTGTAATAAAAAAAATAAAAGAGCAAAAGAAAGGACAAAAAACAAATGCTCAGTTTGGAAAGAGACAGGAGAGGCAGAGACTGTGTGTGTGTGTGTGTGTGTATATATGTGTGTGTGTGTGTGTGTGTGTGTGTGTGTGTCAGAAGTCAGCAATGTGTTTGTGTATGACAGAACTCAGAATGCCAAAAAATTGCTGACCAGCAATTATACAAAATAAAAGATGGGGAATTGTGTGAAAAACTTGAATTTAATGTACACCCTCAGTGTGAAATGCTTTAATAAACCCCTCGGGCTTCGCCCTCTGGGTTTATGTAGCATCCCACACCTCAGGTGTACATTAAATTCTCGTAACACACACTTCCCCATTCTTTATTCCCTCTCTCTCTATATATATATATATATATATATGTGCAGTACCCCTTTCTCCATAACAAGCAGTACATCAAACAGTGAAGTTTAAAGCTACATATTTTTTTCAACGTTTAGAATTCTCAATTCTTGATCCATTTCTTGACAGAAAATCAGCGTTGACATTCTCTTTGCCAGATGTGTTCATCACTTTGAATGTAAATGGCTATAGTGCCAGCCAGTTACCACCTTGTGATTCTGGAATTTTTTTCCTTCATTTGGTTAAGCCAACAGAAAGGACTGTGATCAATTATAAGTACACAGTCAACTCCTAGCAAATAAAACTTAAGGGACTCCATGACCTACTTTGCCGCAAGGTATTCCTTTTCAGTGGTGGAGTACCTTTTCTCTCTGTCATGCAACTTCCTGCTGATATACAGAATGGGATGTCCGTTCCCATCTATATTCTGACTCAAGACTGCACCTAGGCCTACGACTGATGCATCTATTTGTAACAAAAAATGTTTCTTAAAGTCTGGGCTTCTTAAAAGACAGGTTGAACATAACACAGGTTTGATGACCCAAAAAGCCTCATTACACTCTGGGAACCATTTCACATTATTTATGAACCATTTCTTCATGAGTTCAGTGATGGGAGTAACTATCTGGGCAAAGTTTGGAACTAATCTCTGATTGTTACCAGCCAGCCCTAAAGATCACCTGACATATTTCTTTGTTTTAGGGATAGGGCTGTTAGCCACAGCTTCTGTCTTAGAAATCTCTGGCTTTACTTCTCCATTTCCCAAAACATATCCAAAATATTTGGTTTCCTGCATACACACTGCACATTTGGTAGGATTAATTGTCAGTCCTGCCTTTTTGATAGGTTGGATAACTCTTTGCAAGCATTACAGGTGGCTTTTCTAGTCTGAACTGTACACCACAGCATCATTCAGGTAAGCAGCCTAATAACCAGTGTGAGCAGCTAAAACAACATCCATGTACCACTGGAGTGTAACGGGTGCATCATATAAAGTAAACAGCATGGTGGTGAACTAATAGACTCTAATAGGAGTGGCAAATGCAGTTTTGTCTCTGGAGTCTTTAGCTAGGTGAATTTACCAGTGAAGAGTTAGTCAAGCAGGATCACAGACGTCTCTAAACATATGCACAGCATATAAAAAACCTTCTAAGAACAATCACTTTTTCTTCTTAATACAGGGCATCAACTCAATACGTTCATTCAGTCCTGGGGGAATTAAAACACCCAAAGTGTAAATCCAGAAGGATTCTCTTTCAAGTAGCTTATTATTCAAATTTCCCCCCTCTTGGTCCTAAACGTACAGCCTTTAATCCACAGAATTTAAAGATGTGTTTAACATTTCTTCGGGAATGACTCTAATATGGTTGGCAAGGGCACGTCTGGCATCATTATTCACAATAAATCTGAAATGTTCCCTTATCCTCAATTTCAGGGCAGAAGATGTCATACAAACATAGAAAGCCCCACATGGGCAGGTGGTCAGACAAGCAACATTGTCCTTGGCGCAATTAATAAAATCTCTAATTCCGTACTACTGAACATCATTCCAACTTGAGAAGGTCTTACATTTAATCACAGAGGGGCAATATTTACAATTTCCACACTGAAACATTCCAGGGGGCAAGGCAGTTCTAGTATTACCATTGCCACAAGATGGTGGTAAAAAGCTATGGACAAGTCTATCCTTAATCTTAGGCCCTCTGTTGTATACCATCCTAGGTCTACTACCAGTCACTTCCTCCAATAGTGGCTCCCCCTCAAGAATATTCAAATTGGAATTGAGAATAGTCTGAACAGCCTCAGCATGTCTAGTATAGGTGGCTACAAAACTCAGTATTGAAAGCCCAGTTTCCCTTACCCTATGTGTAAGCAAATCATTTCTTTCCATGGCCTTAGCTGCCTGAAATGCCTTTTCCACAGTGTGGCTAGCATAGCCCCTATTCAGAAATTTTGTACACATCTCTCTACCATTACTTTCAAAGTCACATTCCTCACTACAATTTCTGCGTACTCTGAACAGTTGGGCCTTAGGGATGTTTGAAACCATATGGCGTGGGTGGCAGCTGGAGGCTAACAGTAGTGATTTTCTATCAGTTTCCTTTCTAAACAAGTTAGTATGAAGGGTACCATCCTCTTTCTTCAAAATGATGAGGTCCAAGAAGGAGACAGCAGAAAGATCACACTGCAGACTAAATTTCAAATTAGAATTAGTGATCTCCATGTATGTCACAAATGCATCTAGTTCCTCCAGTGTGCCACACCACACCATTAAAATATTATCTGTATATCAGCACCAGATGTCAATCTTATGAAAAAAAGGATTGCTCTGGACATCATAGATCCTTGTTTTCTCCCATAGGGCCAGATAGAGACTGATGTAATTTAGGGCAAAAGTCGCCCCCATAGCCGTTCCCTTATGTTGCAGGTAAATATTTTTCTTGGAACAGAAAATAGTTTTTAGTCAGCACATGCTCAGCACACTCTAGCAAGAATTGTTTTATGGATGTACCGATATTCTCATCCTGGTCAAACCAGTAACCAAGTGCCTCAAGGCCTCCATCATGAGGTATATTGGTATAGAGTGACTTGATATCAAGTGACACCATATACCAAGAAGATTCTATTTGCATGTCCCCCAGGACCCCCAATATGTCTGTATTGTCCCAGATATATGATGGTAGTTTGGTCACATAATTCTTTATATTGGCATCTATGTATTTGGATAGAGGTTCAACCAAAGACCCTATACCTGCCACGATGGGGCGTACTGGAGGATCATGAAAATTTTTATTGACATGCAAATAGAGTCTTATATGTGCATATGTTTAGAGATGTCTGTGATCCTGCTTGACTAACTCTTCACTCATTTTGTGTCCCCCTTCCTCTTTTCCCCCTCTCTCCCCCTCCACCTCTCTTGTTCCCTCCCCATCTCTTTTTTAAGTCACCCCTTTTTCCCCTTTTTCTTTCCCTCACCCCATTACTCCTTTTCTGGACCATCAAATCTGGCTCTCTTGCCCCCCCCCCCACCTCTTTTCCCTTATGACCTTTTGCATATATTTATATGTATTCATTCATTACAACTTTCTCCCCAGGTAACTATTTGAAATATTGTACTGCCTCCAGATTTGGGAAGCCCTGTGGAGCTGGTACCCGTTCCATATTGAATGCTTTGAATTCTAGTATATAGTTTGTTGTTGTAAGAATACGTTGTGCCACAGCATTCAGGTCAATATAATTTGGGCATGCTTTATTTGAATGGTCACATTGCTATTTATGTATTTGTACTATGCACATTTGGTTATTCTTGATGTCAGATTGATATTATGTGGTCTGTCACTTTAATTGTTGTATTTTTAAACCTGCTATTGCTGGTATGCTCATCCCCCTGATAATGTACTAGTTATACAAAATCGGTCAGGGTATTACTCAGCTACGAGCCTTTCACCTGCATGGCATTTTTGCTTTGATTTTCTATGTAGTAAATAAAGTACTTCTACACATTTCTGGCTGAGGAGTAAATTTTTTTGTTGCTTTTTATTGCAGTGTGTACTAGCCTAGGAGCTGGAGCCACCACCCACCCAGAACAGTGATTTGCAGTCTCTTGGTGGGTTGTTTGATTCTGTCTGAAGAGCCATACAGTCAAATCCCCAGGCTAGCAGCAGCACTGCAGTGAAGGTATTAAGTTATTGTTGGAGCCATCTGACTGTGGAGGTAAGACAGTTTTACTGCACTGTGCAGATTAGTTATTCAACCAGGGCATGGGAACATAGAAAAAAAATGCACTTGATACTAAAGTACAGCTACGTTTGATGCATTTTTTTATTTTACTGCAGTTAAACATGAAGCCAGAAGAAGTGATAACTCTGCTGCTGCTTGAACCTGCTTCATATCAACGTATTTTCTCTTTAATCCCTCCAATCCTAAAACTACTTGGAAAAAATTGTTAGGGTTAGGGTTAAATCAGTAGGTTGTTAGGATTAGTGAGCACTTCACTTTTCTCTCAGTTATTAATATCAATTTGTTTTATTGGGATACATTTATTGCTGTAAGAAAATACCTGTCAGATCTGGCACTGCACCAGAGCCGTGACCAGGAGGGTGCAAGAGCTGCAGTTGAAGTAGGGCCCACACTGTTAGGGGGGCCACTGCCTCAGAGGCCAGCATTAAGAAAATCTTTTTTCACAGACAAACTTGCAAGTTTCTCTTTGGAAATTGCTTATCCATTTGAAATTGGGTCTGTCAGCAGTGGTGTTAGAAGATTCCAACTCCAGTTTCACGTGGTGGTGGGGGGGGGGGGGAGTACAGAGCAAAGAAGCAATGGGACCAATTACTCAATATATTTAATCTTGGTTCTGGTGTCCCCAAGAGGAGCAGGAACAAGTTGCATTGCTCAGTTATTTGAGCCTGGTACCAACAAGGGGGATGGAGACAGCATGGACAAACTATGTATACTCAGCAGGGCTAATAAAAAAACAAAACTTACTCTATCAAAATTTCTTATGCGCTAATGGTTATTCTACATTTATTGGTGGGGAGGTGGGCCACAAAATATTTTGCAGGGGCATTGTTGTCACAGCCCTGCACTGCACGTTGTGAAAAAAATGAAAGTACACTCGGGAATAAAGAAAAAAACATAGCCTATTGGGACTCTAGTGTCAGTCTCAGATACTCTCACTGCCACCCCTGCACTTACAAAAAAAACCAATGCTGGCTGACTTCAATGAGCGAGGTCTCAGGATGAGTTGAGTTACAAGAGTTTTGCCACATGTATCAGAAAGGTAACCACAATGAAGAAAGGCTATAAGAATACAGGGAGACAGTATGTGCTACAAAAGTGATAAACATTAGCAGCGGATGAATGGCTGTAAACATCAGACAAGAGTCAAGAGAACATAAGATAATACAGTACAGAGCTAGAGAGAAGACAGAGTGAGAGAGAACGAGATACAGATAGAGTAATAGAGAGATAGAGTGTGAGGGAGAGGGAGAGCCTCTTCTGGGATGATCTGACAGTGAGTACTGTGTGTATGTTATCTGCAGAAACTTCTCTATGGCAAATTTTATTTTGATCTGGATTCTGTGGTTAAATTGAAAGTGTTTAGGTGGCAGAATTTTCACTTCTATATTTCTAGGGTGGTGGAACTGTCATTTCTAGATTGTGGAACTGTCCTATAGTAGTAGTCAATTGAGAAAGATGGTAGAGTTTGTGGAACCGTTGCTGGAGCTGAATCCCTGTGGGCTCCTGTCCAGTTTAACCCCATTTTGGATGTACTACTGTGGTTATGTGTTGCTGCAGTCTCAGACCTAATACGCTACTGAACAGCTTCAAATTAATATTAAGCAAGGACACTGGCCTACAGTATATGGCCCATATATTCTTGGGTCTTTCCCTGGTTTTAGGAGAATGGGTATTTGTGCCTGTTTCCATGATGGTAGGATAAGCATACATAGAAACACAGAAGAGTAATAAAAGAAGCAGGCTAGTGCCCTGGAAGTCTGCCCAGTCACGAACAGTGGTGATATCCCTAATTCCTATAACTTTTAGGAATGTATCTAATCTGTCCCTAAATATAATTTTGGGGGCATTGGTTCTATAACTATGTGCTTTTGCTTTTGACCACACACCAGGTGCACCCTGAAAACATTTAAAAAAAAAATAAGAAAGATACATAAGAAATGTGCTAAAAATATTTTTCATTGGCCAGGGCTGAGCTTGCTAAACCTTTATTAATAAAGATCAGGTATTTACTTCAATAAATAGGCAGCTGACTATTTTATGTATTGTATGCTGATGTGTTAATAATTGCTTCCTTCTTTTAAGATAAAATGTTTTGTTTGTACAGTGAAACAAGATTCTTTTAGCCTTTGCCTTTCACAGTGCTAGCAAACAGAATTCCATTCAATCCTGGTATTATGATATCAGAAGCTGCCAGCTACTTAACAGCCCAATGTATTTCAGTGTGAAACTAAATACTGTATATATTTCTTTTTCTAAAGAAATAAATACTTCTTTCAGCAACAAACGTTACCATTTGTGTATTTGCTCCGTTCTAGTCCATCTGTATGATTTTTACAATTTTTAAAGCAATAACTGGCTTCTCTCTTCTTCCCAAGTAAAATCTGCTTATGAAGAAAATCTCAACTATGACATTACAACAAAATATCACATACTTTCAAAACTCACATATTTCTAATACATATGTAATATTTTGATGCTAGAAAGTGTCATTTCTCTCTAAAAACCTCAAAAGAAGTTTACAGTTTTCCACTGAAATATACTGCCAGCCTTGGCAGTAAACCTTTTCTGACATCATAACACAAGAATTCTATTGGGTTATTTTTTTACTAGTACTTGGCAGAATGCAAATATAATGGTGAAAACATAATTAAAATAAAAACTAAAAACTAATAAAGTGATTGCAGAGGCAACCGAAGGCTCCAAACTTTCATTCTTTAAGATACACATCCTACTAAATACTTGCTCTTTAACATGGCATCATAAATATAATTGGATATATTAATATAATGGTGGTGATTTACCTTTACAGCTGGGAGGGAATGGCCCCGCTGCCCACCCCCCACCCCCAACTGGCGACACTATCTGTTAGTGGTCTTGGCATTGAACTTTGCATGGGGCTCTGTGGGACAAAAGCCTCCACTGTTGGTAGGATTTTTCCCTAGTAGGGGTCTCAGTCTCATAGTTAACTGTGCCAGTACATCTAAACACTTATAAGGCCCTTGCCACTTCATTAACAGTTTTTTTTCTGTAGTGGGTAACAGTTTGTTTTTTTTCAAAGTTTCAATTGTATTTGTTCGACAATAATTTGTCTTTACAAGATTAAGACCAAGCAAATACAAAACGTTGATAGTACAAATATCAATTGACAGTTATTCAATAGGAAAAAAATCATCAGTAGTATTAAAAACTATAACAGTTTCACATGGCATAGATTTATAAAGGAAAAAACCTTAGCAAATTCTGGGAAAACCCAGAATGTAAACAGGACATGGAGGGGTTCAGGTCTGTGTACCTATACCTCCCACCATCATAATAGCCTATAATATCAAGAGCTTCAGCAGGAAAAAAAAAGGTTTAGGAGGAACCAAAAAAGGGTGTTTCCTATATTTACCCATGCTATCCATGAAAACACAGTATTAATATCAAGAAACATCTAAAATACCTACGGTATATGTATAGAACATTATAGAATGATAACATTCAGTAAGTACTACAGAAAACTCCACGACTAGTTAAGCTGCCACAGTTCCCTAACTGGGGTTTTCATAACTCTCCAAGTGGGAGAATTTCTAAGTACCCTTAGACCAACCAGGGCTGGTCTAAGGGTACTTAGAAAAATCCCTTCTGGGAGAGCTGACTGGTGTGCAGTACATCAGCAAAGTCCCTGACAGTGGTGTTCTAGTGCCCCCCCATTGTCCCCTTATGTCTTTTCATTTAACAACCCCTTCCCCATTGCTCTGTCCCATTAATTAAGTGAGCAACCCACTTCCCATCCCGATGTCCCATTATGTCATTTAATGAATCACCCCAGGCCCCTCCCCAATGTTCTGTTAATTCTATTGAATCAACAACCCCCTCCCCGTTCCCCAATGCACCCACTATACAGCTACAGTCCATTTTTCCTGGTGATCTCAGTGTTTCTTCATTCCACCCCCAGAGGTAGTGCTTCACCTCTCATCTCCAAACAGAACTGGTACTGGCACAGCGTTCCCACCTCTACTGCCAGCTGCTGAATGAACTGTCAGAGAGCCCTACTATAACTGTAGGAGATCACTGACAGTTTATTTGGCAGCCAGCAGCAGAGGAAAGAGAAGCGCTGTGCCGGTACCCGGTTCTGTTTAGAATGGGAGGTGGGGGGTGGGAACTACCTACTGGGATGGGGGCACTAGATCACAAGGGAAAATGGATTGTAGCCATACAGTGGGTGCCTCGAGGATTGGGGAGGGGTTGGTGCATTGAAATACTTCAGGGGTTATTGGGAATCTGGGAGGGGGTTGGTGACAATCGTTTCTGGTGACATCGAGTACTGGTGAAGTCTGCTAGCCAACAGGGACTGGCCAGATTGGCGCGTAGCCACCCCCCGGCTTGCATCACACCCTCAGGATATGCCTTCTCTTTAGTGCATAGCCAGGGCCACTGCAAGCCTTGGGACTTTGCCACCAGAACCCTGCCCAATAGAGAATTGGGTGCAGGGTCCTTGACACACCAGGCTTTGATGCAAGCTGCCTTTGGGGGTAGCTTGTATCAGTCTAGGGGCTCTTTGAGAATCAACCCCTTTGTCTTTTGCCCCATGATTCATAATACACCTTCTGCTGATTTTGGGTCCCTTCCTGATCACTATGGGCAATTTCACCATTTTTTGCCAGTTTCTTTCTCAGGGCACACATATAAGATGTAATAGATTTTTTTCTGAGTGGGGTTGTCGTCCCATGTTTCTTGTATTATATCTAGTGACCATCTAGGTTGTCTGCCACACAGCATTTCAAAAGGTGAAAAACCTGTTGGGACATGTGACACTTCTCTGTAAGCAAAACACAGGTGAGGTAAGTATTGGTCCCAATCTTTCCCTTCCCCTTTCACAAACCTTTTTAACATGCATTTTAGGGCTTGATTAAAATGCTTAAAAAGACCATCTGTCTGAGAGTGATATGGGGAGGGTCTTATGGCAGTGATACCTATTAATTGGTACAGCTCCTTCAGGAATGCAGCACCAAAATTGCTACCCTGATCAGTAATTATCTCTTTAGGTTTGCCCACACAGCTACAAATTTTGACAGGCTATGCTGACAGTTTTGGGGCTGTGACAGTATGCATTGAAACTGCCTGTGGGCATCAAATAGCATAGTCACATACTACCAGAATGAACTGATTACCCTTTTTACTTTTGTCTCAGGGGCCAACCACATCCATTGCAATTCTCACAAAAAGCACATCTAACAAGGGTAGGGGCACTAGAGGCACCTTGTCCTTTTAGATCTGCAGTGGGTGGAGCCCTGCAGACCTCTGCTATGAGAAAAGAACTCAGTGCATTCTTTGTGAATGAACAACATGTTGGAGAAGCACCACAGTCACCTCTGTGTCTGTGAAGCCCTCCACCCATGTTGTCTCTATTGACATAACTCTGCACTATTTTTACAGTCCTGGCAGTCACGGCAAAACACGGCTTGCTCCGCTGTGTCCAAGATAGCCATTGCACTCTACTGCACATGCACTAATAGCCTCACATGGGCAGTAGCATGTGGCAGCATCTTGGCTCCTGGCAGAGTGGGCTGTGTTCCACTATGACTGCCTATTTTAATTTTTTATTTATTGTTTTCGTTATAAATTTCCCCACCCAACCCTCCCTCTCAGCACCCACTGCCCCACCCCACCAGAAACATAGCAATGACACTGGGGCTGCCTAATCCCTAGCGCCATGATTGTGATCTACATGATGCTTTTCTTTTTTATATTTTTCTCCCAACCCAACCCTCCCTGTCAGCACCCCCAGAAACATAACAGTGACACTGGGGTGCCCAATCCCCCAGTACTGCGAACAGGTATCCTCTGTTCTGTTTTGTTTTTTTCTTAACCTGTAAAAAGAAAAATATCCTTTGATGGCTTTTGTACCATTTCTGACACCACACCCAAACCTCCCACTCAGCACTCACCACCCCACACCCCCCAAAGCCCATACTTATGAATCAGGGGTCCAATGCTGTAATCGTCTCTGGATCACAGACACATTTTCACTCTTAAAAGCTGGATCACGAACTGAAGAAACAGGTTTTCCATTCAATGTATTTCACTAGGGTTTTGAACTTAGAGGCATAACTTTGCCATTTTTTGCATATCTGTGGCCCACATTTTCAGCATGCCTTCTTTGAGACCCCTCCTCATGAACAATGACACTGTTGTTAGGCAGATCTATCCCGAAAGGTAATTTTGCAGTCCCTGCACAAAATCACCTTTCAGGCAGGAGAAGAAAATTTTCTCTGTCTGTGTTCATGAGGCGGAGTCATAAGAAGGCTATGTTGAAAATGTGGTGTGCAAATATTTAAAAAAAAAAAAGTTATGAGCCTACATTGAATTTTGTGAATGCAGCCTCATAACTTTGGTAATTTTCAATATTTCCCCCAGATTTACAACATAGCCATATCTTTACAGCACCTCATGAATGTGACAGCTATAATTTTTTAAATACTGGCCAAAATGTTTTTTTTTTTTTTTTACATCCTAAATGATGATTTCACGGTCCCTACATAAAATTACCTTTTGGGCATGAGTTAATGATTTTCTCTGCCCTTGTTCATGAGGTGGGGGTCATAAAAAGGCTATGTTAAAAATTTGCTGTAAAAATATTAAAAAACAACAAAGTTATAAGCCCAAGTTGAATTTTGCAAACACAGCCTAGTAACTTTTGCAATTTTCAATATTTGTATCCCAAATTTACAACATAGCCATAGATTTCCAGCACCTCATGAATATGACAGCTGCCATTTTTCAAATCCTGGAAAATAAATTTTTTACATCCCGAAAGGTGATTTCATGGTCCCTGCATGAGATCACCTTTCAGGCAGGAGTTGAAAATTTTCTCTGCCCTTGTATATGACGTAGGATCATATGAAGGTTATGGTGGAAATTTGGTGTAAAAATATTAAAAAACAACAACATTATGAGCCTTCATTAAATTTTATGAACGCAGGCTCATAAGTTTGGCAATATTCCATTTTTTTACCCCAAATTTTTAACATAGCTATTTCTTCACAGCACCGCATGAATGTGACAGCTGTCATTTTTCAACTCATGCCCAAAATGAGTTTTTGCATCCCGAAAGTTGATTTCACAGTCCTTGCGCAAAATCACCTTTATGCCAGGAGTTGAACATTTTCTCTGCCTGTCTTCATGCAACAGGGTCATAAGGCAATGTTGAAAATTTGGTGTAAAAATATTACAAAATAACAAATTTATAAGCCTATGTTACATTTTACAAGTGTAGTCTTGTAACTCTGGTAATTTACAATATTTTTGCCCCACATTCCTCAGCTGCAGATCTATCTTCTCTGGTCAGTGCTTGATTAGCCACTGGGGCTACTTTCTGACATTTGGCACAATAACTGCAATACGTAGCAACATTTTCATGAATTACAGTCCAATAAAATCTGTATTGTAATCTGGCTAGGGTGTGATCCTTCCCCAAGTGAACAGCCATAAAATTGTCATGTGCTATCTGTATCTGTGGCATAATTAATTGTTCTATTTGTTTTTGTGTCTGAGAATTAACCCAAACTCTATACAGTAGACTATTATATTTTTTAAACATCGGTTCACCCTGTTTTTGTTTCACACCCAGCTGCTTAAAGTAACCTTGGAGAGAAATATTGTTAGTTTGTTCTGAGACAAAATCACAATCAGTTATTAGTTTAGTTTCAGCATTTTCATCTATTAACCCCTTATGTCCAACAGTCTTTTGCTGCCACTGTTTTTTCAGGTGTCTTCTTTCTCTCCTGGACTTTTGAATTTTAGAGCTGGACTCAAACAAGTCTGTATTAAAGTCACCAAAAGGAAAAGTGTCCCCACCACCTGAGATTTTCTTTGCCGGTGCTCTTGTCCTCTCATCTGCTGAAACTGCAGGTTTTGCTCCCTCTGTGGTTAAGCCGGTAAATCCTGGAAAGCTATTTCCAATAATCACAGGTAAAGGTGACTTAGGTACCACCCCCTCTTTCATTTGGTGTGACACTCCATTAATATTCAAAGTCACTTGGGTGGTGGGATAGTGTTGAGTGTCTCTGTAGATGCAGAAGACACCAGTATCTGGTACTTTTGCATAGTTTTTTCCAAGCACTTCATCATGCACTAATCTTTCTGCTTTCTGGATCAATAAGTCCCTTTATAGTCTCAGCTCTCACCTTGACATCTGTTAAATACCTGCCCCAATTTGCTAAGGACAAATCTGCTTCAGTGTTACCCTTCTTGTTTTTATGGTAGTTTCCTGTGATATGACCTGACTTGTTACAGTTATAGCAAATAATGTCTTTGGGTGCAAATTTGTTACCCTCACCCTTATCAAACCTGGGTTAAACCAGCAAAAAGAGGGTCTTACTGGTCTTTAGCTGTTACTTGGCTGCTGCAGTGTCTGTCTGGCTCTCTGATAGCCCTCGGCCAAAGAAACGGCCTTTCCCCACTTTCTGGTCAGTGTTCTTTGACCCAAAGCTGCATGTCTGTAGACAGGATGTTGATGAATTGCACTGCAAATGTGTCAAAGATCTTTGGGACTATTTTGTCCTCTGGTTGTAGCCATTTAATGAGGAGTTATCTGAGTCGGGTGAAGGCTTCTTGAGGATTGTCGACTCAGTGATACTTCAGTGACTGGACTCTTTGAATGTAGGATTCTCCTGAGATGTCATATTGTTTCAGGATTTCTCTTTTCACAAGGTCATAGTTTTCTGACTGTGCAGTGTCCACATTGTTGTAGGCAATTTGGGCTTTACCTGTCAGTTAAGGTACCAGCCTGATTGCCCATTGCTGCTTTGGCCACTGACAGGCTGCAGCAACCCTTTCAAAGCTTGTCAGATATGCTTCGACATAATCTGAGGGACACAGCTTTCTAAGTTTAATGTCTTTTAAATTGTTTCTGTTTTATTGCTTTGCTTGACCTGTATGAGATCCTCCAGCTTTAATAGCTTGCAAGGCATTCAGCCATAGCTACATCTCTTCTCTTCTCTGCTGCTCCTGTCGCTGCATCTCTTCTTTTCTCTGCTTCTCTGTCTCACTTTGTTGTATAGCCTACCATTTAAAGAAGGCAGACAGGCTTTCAGGCTCTGTCTCTGTCTGTTCTTCTTCTTCCATCACTGGTGCATCTGTACAGTCTCAGTTTGTACTTTTGTTTCTGCTTCTAGGTTGGCTGCCATTCTTCTGGTAATCACTCCTGGGATTGCTGTTGCTGGATCCATACTTTTCTTCTATGCTTCCCTGGTACCAGGTCTAGTATCTAAGCACAAAACTCCTGTATTAGAGTATGCATGGTGTAAATCCCACTTAGTCTGACACCATCTGTTGTTGAGGCATAGATCAGGAAGCATACAAAAAACAGGAGCAGTTATATAATTCGCAAGTAACATTTTATTATTTCCATTGACAATAAAATAAAAAAAAGTGTAGAATGTTTTTTTTTTTTAACATAAGCAGTTTAAGCAAAACAAAGTCCTTCCTCTGAGGGTGTCTCTAATTCTAAATGTCAGTTTCTCTCTCAGTCTCCAACAAAAGATTGCTCACTTTTTATCAGAAGTTTTTGCCTGCCAATTAATTTGAGCTCATTAAGAGACGTCATGTTTCTCACAAAATGTATCAGAACTTTGTCAGTTTATTTCCTTAGCAAGCTTGCAAATAGAATGTGGTGTCCCAGAACTGACCTCCTGTTGACAACTCTGAAAAATAGTTCATGGAGGTCAAACTGCACCTCAAAGTTAACCCCCTAAGTTCTAAATAGCATTTTGCATTAATTTCAACAGTATAACTATATACATTTTCAAACCAATAGATTCCAGTTTCCCACACAGATCCACATAAAGATTCACATATATTTTTATAACTACAGATGAGAAAGGGGGAGAAAAGATAGCAGCAATAAGAAACAGCAAGAGAAGGACAGGGAGATGGCAAGAAGTGGAAAATCACAAACTCATCAGAGTGATCAGTTCCTAGGTCTCACAAGAAAATTTGATTGCACAATCAGACAAGAGACAGAAAAGGAGAGGATAGAACAGATCCTTTCGTTTAACTCTTTCTGTGTAAAAAATGGGACAGGGCCTTATTTAACCCTGTCACATGCTCCAGTACTAAGAGGCAACTTCAAAAACACAGACAGAGAAGTTCATTGGAATTAAAATATGTCAAACAATTTAACTCAAATGGGCTCAGTTGGGACATTGGATTTATGACATACTATGGAATACTCTAATACTGTATGTTACTTTATGAAAATATGTTTCTGGGGGGCGCTGTGGAGTACATTACTGAGCAGATGTGGCTTAGAGTAGCTTTGCATTTGGGTGTGCCTTTTTCTAAATAACTGCCTTTGGAGCACACAATTATCTGGAAATACCTGCAGTATTTGTTAGAGCACATGAAGCAGAACAGTTTGGTGCCAGATATAGTGATGGGGAGGTCTAACAAAGGAGGTCCTGGGGGCTCAAAGTCACAGCCATTGACAGTGCAACAGGCCTCGGCCTCTGCACCTGAACATGCAACACAGGAGCTGCCATGGAAGGTCTTGCAACTTTCAATGCAGGTCATCAATGCCAAGATAGAAATCATCCTGAAAAGAACCGGGGAGCAGGATGTTAAAATTGAATCTACCACCAAGACTGCGGTTGCGGCAGAATCGCAAGCCATCAGAGCACTCACCACATCCATGAAGCTTGTCCAGGAGAATGCTTAATTGCACTACAGGTTAGAAGCTCTGGAAAATGCCTATAGAGCTTCCAATGTGTGTCTGGTGGGTCTGCCAGAGGGACTTGAAGAATCGCACTCCCTTAAGCTTTTGAAACATTGGTTACCTGATACCCTTCATCTGACTCTGGAGCTGGCTGATCACTATTGTAGGGCCTACAGAATTTTCCCACAGTCAACGGTGACCCACCAGGATAACCCCCAGACTTTGTTGTTGGTCACAGATGGAGTTAATACCCAAGACACTGTAATGCAAGCAGTGCAATTGGTGGATCATATGATTTTTTCAGGGGCACACTTTTCATCTGTTTCCCAACCTGTCTTTTGCCACAAGAGCTAGCTGGAAAACATTTGATGGTGTCCGGGCTAAGCTATGTAGCTTGATGGTAACCCACTCTTTGTTAATGCCGGCTCACTTCTGAATCTTTTATAGGGACCATATTTATCAATTCATGGATCCGGAGGAGTCTGGGTGATGGATCCAGCAGATCAAAAAAAATTTGCCGCAGCTCATAGGGAGGAGGCATCCGAACCCGATTCTGGAGAAAAAGAGACCTGAAGTGGTGCGAGGTCCTGTATTATTTTTGCTGGATCTAGCTAGACTGTTTTGGCTCTAGCTGTCTCTGCTAAAAAGCAGCTATGTTAGAAATGTGAGAAAAAAACTTCCACCAGTAGAATTTCTGCGAAAGTCAGAATTTCACTTCTGTGAAAGTGCGGAAATTAAATTAGTAACTTTTGCAGAAATTCTGACGTAGAATGGTGGAATAAATTTATAAATTGCAGATTATTCTATTAAACTGTGGACAAAAAAGTACGCAGAACTGATAACTGAACCTCAGAATAATTACATGTATTGCGTAATAATTCATTAAACTGCGGAAAAAAATCCTCAGAACTGTTATTACACAGTTCATGTGTATTATTCCGCAGTTCAGCCAAAAAATTCTGCAGAACAGGGCGAAAATCTGCCAAACACATTAGGAAGATTCCAATTTCACCAATGGCGGAAGTTCAGAAAATTCTGTGAAAGTTTTGAATTTTTTCGGAAGTTCCGCAAAAACGGAATTCGCAACTTTTGCCCACCTCTAAGCTATGTAACAGTTTTGTCAACCTGGTTGAACTTTTGTAGGGGGTTATAACTATTAGTTTATACAATTTTACAAGTTTCTTGCTGTTGTTGTTTGTTCCCCTATGTTCAGTCAATGTTTGAATAGTCAGATAGTACAGTTACTTGCTCTGTTTCTGCTGCAGATTTATTTATTTATTAAATTTTGTTTACTCGGTAAACCCACTAGGCCCCAAAGGTCCCTTTTTCAGGGGCGACCCGGAGTTAGTTACATATAATTTTGCACATACAGGCAGGTAATACAGTGTAGGACATATTGTACAGGAATTACAAAGACAGTATACAGTTTAGGTGGGAGAGGTCAGGAGGAACATTACAATCATTGAATACAGCAGAACAGTGTAGTACATATAATTTAGGGTTATACTGACAGCATACAGTTTCTGTGGAAGAGGGTAATAGATGCGTTACAATACAAAGTACAGCCATGCCAGCAGATAGATGTGGGGTGGTAAGTGCTTAGAGGTGCACACTAGAGGGTCCATATAGGATAGAGTACCAGTTTATTAGTTGTTATCCTTATAGGGGAGCAAATTTTGTAATACAGTGGAGCCTGCTTATAAGAATACCCCATTTGCCACAAAAAAATGTTCTTATAAGCGGTCTGTTCTTATATACGGGCTGCCTGTTTAAATAATAAGGCACCTGCAATTCATGATTCTGGCCTCAAAGTGGGGGTCATAGAATGCTCAATAAGCTACTCTGAGTAGCAGCAAATGATTACAAACACATTAAAAAGTGTGTAAAACATTGCTCTGAGATTTACCTGTATGGCGGGGGAGACCGTCTTCTGCTGGAAGGGGTGTCGGTCTATCCAGGGCTGCCATAACTGGTGAACATACTGTGGGACAGAGAAGAGCGAGCAAGCGGGTGTGGAGATAGTCCTGTAAAGCGCGGCTGTCTTCGGCTGGAAGGGGGTGTCAGTCTGTCTTGGGCTACTGTGACTGGTGAAGAATACCGGATAGCAATGAAAGAGCAAAACGGTGTGGAGGTAGTCCTGTACAGCAGCAGCTGTTTTACATTGGGAGAGTTTGTCGGGCTGCACGGCACTGCATCAGACCGCAGAACAGATGACAGGACAGTGTACAGATGGGAACGAGTGGGAGGAAGGTTTATGTGTACGATTAGGGCTCTTTAGTGCTGATGGATTGCTGAGCCAGATAGCACAATAGCCAGACAGCACCTTTTTAGCAATTAATTCATAATGGAATGCATTAAATGCACTGAATGTAAAAGTTAATTAGCAGTCATTCACATGTAGTTGCATACCGGCAAAGGCGTTAGTGGCCACAGACAAGATGTGGCAGTAAAGTTTAATGAATTTGACTGACAGTTGGCAGTGAACTTGCACAGAAAATGTTCCTTTAACCGGGCTGATAGTGATTATAAATGGGCTTCACTCACATAGGAATGCATTACTAAAAATCGGGACATGGGACTCATGTTCTTACAACTGGGATGTTCCTTTAAGCGATGTTCTTATAAGTGGGCTCCACTGCAACACAAATGACACAAGGTGTGGTAGGCTAGCCAATGGTACAGGGGCAGGGACTAAGGTTAAGGAGGTGAGTGCGCAGTCCCTTCTGAAATATGGCTAGGGTGGATGCCTCCTGAAGGTGGCTGGGGAGATTGTTTCATGATACAGGAGCCAGACGAGTAAAGGATTTACTCCCAGCTACTGAGCAGGTCAAGGGAATTTCCAGTAGGTTTTTGTTTGAGGAATGGAGTGGTCATCTGGCCCGCTTTGGGGCAAGTAATCCGATCAGTCCTGCCAGAGGTAGGGCATCGAGGATCTTGTATGTCCAGTTTAATAGGGGGTACTGGAGTCTATTGTTCAGAGATGGCCAGTTGAGGGCTGTGAGGGCTTCACAGTGGTGGGTCATCGGATGGGATTTGGAAGCAAAGCCAGCTATCTTGTGGTATAAGGTCCGTAAACTGCCGTGGTCCAGTTTAGCAATGCCAAGTATGATGGGGGCAGCATAGGTTAAGGTTGGGAGGAGGATGCTTTGTGCAATTGCCAGTCTCGTCTCTGGTATCATGTTGTGGCTTAGACGATAGAGGAGGCCCAACTTTTGGTGGATGCTTTTTATTTCCCGGTCCACGTGGGGCTTCAGTGTGAGACTCTGATCTAATGTGAGGCCATGATATTTGACAGACTGTACAACCTCTATTTTAGAGCCAGATAAGGTAGTGAGTGGGAGAAGATGGGCTCGGGAAGGACCCAGAGATTTTGGCCTGAACAGCATCGCCTTTGTCTTGGTGGGGTTAAGGACCAAGTGATTCTCAACTAGCCAAGTCTCAACCTTGGTGAAGTCTGCTTGGAACATGGGTCCTAGGTTGGATGTGTGGACTCCTGTTCTGTACAGTACTGCATCATCGGCATACTGTACTAAAAGCTGCCCCCATAATGGCTATGGAGGTCATTTATGAATAGGGAGAACAATAGCGGGCCTAAGATAGAGCCCTGTGGAACCCCCGCAGTTAAAGGTACTGGTTCGGAGGTGGCCCCTCTCCACTTGACTTGATGAGAGCAGTCAGTGAGGTAATTACTGAACCAGGTAAGGGAGTGCTGGCCCAGCCCAAGTTGGCTAAGCTTTGTTAGTAGGAGAGGGTGATCTACCAGGTTGAAGGCCTTGGAAAGGTCGATGGACACGGCCCCAGTGGGGGTACCCTTGTCCAAGGCAACCAGAACATTGGAGATAAATTTAATGAGGGCAGTGTCAGTCCCGTGCTTTTGTCAAAAGCCATGTTGTGAGGGGGCCAGGAGCCGGTTGGCTTCCAGGTAGTCCCTTAGTTGGCAGTATACTAGCCACTCCTGGATCTTTGCCAGGTGACATAGTATGGAGATGGGTCTATAGTGGTCTATCATTTCACTAGCTCCGCCCTTGTGTATTGGAACTACATGGGCCTGTTTCCATATTGATGGGACTGTTCCATCCTGCAGGGATCGGTTTATTAGCAGGGCTACAGGTAAGGCAATGGCTGGGGCAGCCGCCCTCAGTAGCCTTGGGTCCAGTCCATCAGGTCCTGGGGATCTGTTATACTGTATAATTATATTTTACTGTATAATTATATAGATACTGAATAATTATTCTACTGTTTCTCAAATACTTCTGTTTTGACAACCAGTGCATCTGCTTTGAACTGCTAATCATGTTTGGGGACTTTCGAATGTTTGGAGAGAGATCACATCAGCTACATCGGCTGAATTTCACTCTGTTGTAGAACTCATTATGATTGTACTGACCTCTATACTCTTGTAAGGTGCTGCTATGTGGTTTCAGTATGCAGTATAAGTAGCTAACATTTAATAGGTATCCCCCTTATCTGTAACCTATGTGTTAGACTTCATTTCTGTTCCATTGGATGGATCCTATGTAAGATGTGATGCTTGACATATGTATATGTACTGTTTCTTGTGTTTTTATGAAACACTGTACAATAAACATTAAGTACAACAAAATACATGTTTCTGTTTTTTTGTTTCTGTGCCCCCCCACCACCACCCAGACACTGTGTATCTCATGTCATTGCTAGTCTGTGTTCCTGTCAGGATACTTTTTCAAATGAACATTTTAGGCACCCATTCAGCCTCTCTTATGAATATCTTACCACTTCCTGATAAACATCCCCTGAGAGCTATAGACATTTTCCTATTCACTGCCCACTCACCGTTCCTTTTTAATCCTTCTACCCTTTTCTTTTAAGTCTTTTCATTATCCTGTCATACATTATTTTGAAACAATGTATTGCGGTCTATATAACTTCAACTTGTTTGGATTGGTTTGTTATTTTCATCTGAAGAAGGGACCTGTGGGGAACTGAAAGTTTGTATACGCATCTTTGTACAAGACATATGGTGGTCCAATAAAAGGTGTCAAACTATCCAGTGACTCCTGTTGACATATATCTGGAAAATACACAATTGTTCAGCATAGGAAGGCTACTGATTATTAGATTTGGAAAAACCAGGGAGGAAACTAACCCTTACCACCTGAGGGAAGGGGAACATTTTCTTTTCTATTTGCTTTTTTATGCACACTGTTTAAAAATTAATAGCACCAAATAGGACTGATAGTCTTTTTTCAGAATCCAAATAAGGAATATCCTATTATTTGTGATATTCAACAAAGTATTCCATTCTCTAATGGTATTGCTCCCATACTGATGTATTTAAATACCCCCACCCATGCATGCATAACAGCTTTTGGACATTCCTTTTAATCTCTTAAACTCGACTCTTATTCATGGTATATCAAAGTAATTGTCCTGAGTATTATTTTGTGGTGGAATTTTCATAGCAATATTGCAATTTTAGGTTGAAAGGGACTCTAGATTCATCAGGTCTGCCTTCATTACTTCGTAAACAGAGATCAACAAGCATTCTATTCAAACTTGTCAAGCAAGTGATCAGGGTTCAACATGGGTATAAAGCTTTTGGCCAGGAGAAGGATGGCAAGCATTCCTCAGGATGCTGTCCTTTGGGATTCGTGGATGCACAGCATCAGTGCATCATTTCCTTCTGGTGGCCAAGGAGGGCAACAGTAAGACAGAAGTTGTTGGCAGAAAAGGACACCTTTGTTCACCTAGTCTGCCCTAAAATTCCCTACTACTTGTGTTACCGCAGAGCCTACTCGATCTCCTGTCTTACCGCCCCTTGCCCTGTTCTTTTTTTTTTTTTATTTAATAAGCTGTATTGTTTTGAAAAAATAACAACAGCCAATACAGACAACATGATAATGCTGGGACAAAGTTTGACTGGTAGAATACAAATACATAAATATAAAGCATTCAGTGATGAATTACAGTATAGGAAGACCTATATAGTATGTTATAGTTGTCTGCATCCCACCCACCACCCAGCCCCTCTTCCCAACCCACCCCAGTCTGCCACTTGCTGTTAATTAAGGACGATTGTAAAAGAATGCAGTAATGAAAGACAGGCTTGGGGATTACACCCAGGGGGTTGTATCCGTCATGGAAGAAAAAAGTATAAGTGATAAGGATCTACTATATCGATATAAGAGTATACAGTGGTTCCCATCTTTGTTTGTATTTGCCCATTCTGTTAGTAGCTCCTGCAATGATGAGCTCTGCTTGCAAAGCAAACAAGATTTCCTTAAACCATTCCACATAGGCAGGGGTAGTCAATTCCAACCAATGCCTTAATATTACTTTCTTAGCACAGGCTCAGATTAAGACCATGTGAGGTCTCTGTTGGCACCTTTGTAGCTGCACATAATCACCCAAGATATAAATTTCAGGGTTGAAATTATCAGACAGAGTGAGTAATGGGTTGAGACAATTTTGAATATAGTGCCAGAAGGGGACTAATTTTGTCACAGGACCATAACATATGAAGTAAGTCAGCAGATGCTTGTTGACATTTAGGGCATTGGTTAGAAGGTAGTACCCCCATTTGATGGAGTTTAAATGGTGTGTAATATAGATTATGATTGATATGAAATTGCATGAGTCTATATCTGTCCCATTTAATATACTTATATAAGTGATTCTAAATGTTAGACCAAATCCTGGAAGGGGAAGTCGATGGTAAGATATCATCCCACCAATAGAACCTCTGACCTTCTAAAGTAGCAACTTTTGTTAAAAGGAATTTGTATGAGTAGAATATTATATGAGATGTGGGAATTGAGCTGATATATGGGAGCAAGGTAGACTTAAAAGAGCTGTCCCAAACCCCTCAACCGAAATGATGTATCAACAGGTGGGATATCTGAAGGCATCTGAAAACTTGAGTAGTAGGCCAGTTAAAAAGGTGATGGGCCTCACTAAAGGAGAGCAATTTATGTTCCTGAACCAACTGGTGCACTCTTTCAACACCCATGTCAGGCCAAAAAAGGTGTGGTTTAATTATCTGCCTGAAAGGATTTGAAAACAAGGGTTGGGCAATATCTTTATCTGCATCCGTTTCAAGGAAGATGTTTAGTTGATGTTGTGTACGAAGCAAAGAGTTTAATGGTGCATCCTGCAGGGACTAAGGAAGGGTCTTTCTAATGATGAAAGGAAGGGCCTTGGGATCGATGCCTTTTTCCAAACAGAGAGCCTGTTCGATTCTGACCCAGGAGGGACAATAAGCAGAGTCTAGAATAACCTCTGAGGGTTGTAACCAGTATTTAATTCTAGCCAAGTGAATAGCTAAATAATATATGTAAAAATAAGGGTCTTGAAGACCACCATCAGTTTTTTGACTCATAAGCTTAAGATAATTCCTCCTAACTTTTTTCCCTTGTCATATAAAGGTGCTAAGAATTCTATCTTTTGTGAAAACCATGATAACGGTAGAGCCCAATTGAACATTTGTAGGGGGTATAAAACACGGGGTAATACTTTCATTTTTATTATGCTCATATGTCTCCACACAGAGAGAGAGGTAATTTTGACCAGCATTTAAAATCATCTGTTAATGTATTAACTAGAACATCTAAATTGAGTTTTTTTCATGATACAGGGGGAGGGGTGAAGGAGAATCCCTAGATATATGAATGTATCGGTATTCCAGTGTAGGTCCAGATGCTCAGTATCGGTCCACAATGTATATTTATTAAGGGGAAAGACTTCTGTTTTTCCCATGTTTAACTTATAGTTCGAGATTGCCTCAAACTGGGATATAATTTGAAAGGCAACAGGAAGAGATTGGGTAGGGTCAGAGATATGCAGGAGTATATCATCTGCATAAGCAGAGATTTTGTACTTCGTTTACCTATTGGTATCCCAGGTATGAGTACTGAGTTTTTAATTTTCCTGATAAGGGGTTTTAGATACAGGTTGAAGAGGAAGGGGGAGACGGGACAGCCTTGGCTGGTACCCTGAGGTAAAGTGAAGGAGGTAGAGAGAACACCATTACATTGAAATTGGGCTGTTGGAGCAGCGTACAAAATTTTGACCCATTGTATGAATTCCACTGGGATATGATACCTAGGTAGTAATGTGAAGAGATAATCCCAAGAGACCCTATCGAAGGCTTTGTCTCCATCCATGGAAACAAGAGCCACAGGTGCAGAAAGGTTCCTGGACACAGAAGAGAGGTATGCTACTTTCCTGAGGTGGTCAGATGACAGTCTCCCTTTAACAAACCCAACCTGTTCTATACTAATGAGGGATTCCCAAACCTGGCCTAGTCTGAAGGATAGAATTTTAGCAAGAATCTTGAGATCCACGTTGATTAGGGAAATTGGTCTATAGTTGGGAATAAGGAGAGGTTCTTTGATAGGTTTAGGAAGAACAATTATAATGGCCTGGGTCAGGGAGGTATCAGATATGCCTTTCTTAAAGATGTAATGAAATGTGTCTAAGAAGATAGGGGCAATCATCTCTTTAGGTATTTGATAAAAATGTGTTGTGAATCCATCTGGGCCAGGTGATTTGTCCCGAGAGAGGGAGTCTATGGCATCACAATCTTCTGTTAAAGTAATAGAAGCTTTCAGGATATTTATCTGGGAGTCTGAGAACACTGGGAGATTGATGTCTAGGATAAAATTATTAAGTTGTTGGGGCAAGGAGGGGAGTGCAGAGGCTGAATATAGTTGCCGATAATAGTCTTGGAATGCATTCACAATATCTGGGGGAGAGGTGAGAAGGTCACCCGAAGCCAAAAAAAATAGAGGTAACTATTTTATCAGCAATTTGAGTACGAAGACAAAGTGCTAGGAGTTTTCCTGCCCTTTTCCCTGTGGTCAAAATGAGGTATTTTAGAACGGAACATGAGGAATTCAGCCTTTTCGGCTAGTAATTGGTTATATTGGGCGCATAGAGATTCTACTTTTTCCCACTCTTCTATTGGGGCAGAGGGAAGGAGATGTCTCTCCTGATTTTCTGTCTGGGCCAAGATTGAAGAGAGAGCTGCAGCTCTCTTCTTCTTACCCTTTGTCGCTAGGCGAATTAGTTCGCCTCTCAGTACACACTTCAGGGATCTCCACAGAAAATCTTTTATAGGCATGGATGGGGCACTTGAGTTCCATAAAATTTGAAATGAAAGTTTGGAAGAGTTGTATTTGTTCTTTACATTTCAAAAGTTGGTTGTTCGATTTCCAGATTGTCTCTCTACGTACAGTATATTGGGTGAGAGATCCAAGTGAAGATGGGCAATATGGTGGTCTGAGATGACCTTAGAAGAGTGATAGGCCAGGGAAACACCTGGAAGGTGGTCAACAGTCATAAGGAAATAGTCTATATGGGAGAAAGAATGATGAGGAAGGGAGTGAAATGAGAACTCTTTACTGTCTGGGTACATGAGCCTCCAAGGGTCTGTGAGGCCAAGGGAGTGCATTAACTCATGTAGGGCTTTTTGTCCTGGTGATAATTTTTGCCTGATGTGACCAGTTCTGTCTAGTTGGTTAGATAATACCTGGTTCCAATCTCCACCCAGAATTATTGGGAACATAGTCCAAGGGGCAAGAGTGGTCATATGCTAGCAAAAAATTCTGGGTCCTCGCGGTTAGGTCTGTAAATGGATCATAATATGAATTCAGAATGGCCCAGAAGGGCCCTAAGAATAAAAAATCTACCTCCTGGGTCAGCAATTTGTTGTATGAGGTGAAATGGAATTCTCTGGGATATAAGGAGAGTTACCCCTCTTTTACGGGAATCGATACCAGAACCGAACACCTGACCCACTCAGTTTCTACGTAAATAATTTGATTGGCCAAAAGATGTGTTTCTTGCAAAAAAGCTACGTCGACTTGCAAACTTTTGAGGTGGAGTGGAACTTTGGTTCCCTTGGCTGGGAGTCTGATCCCTTTTTATATTCCAAGAACAGTATTTAAGGCCCGCCTTAAGGATTAGTAAGGTATAGGAGAGTAAAGTGTGAGTTATCGAGAAACAACCAGTCTTGGATATCTAAAGTAACAGTAACTGACCCCCTCTCAATGGCAGACATCCCCTTTATTGTTTCCCTACCTCCCCCTGCCCCCGACACAAGATACTTATGTCCGTATAGCCAAAACTCTGATGACACAACCCTGAACCCCACAACATACATTTAAAAAACTAAGGTGAGAAAATTCCCAAACTGAGATAATGGTGTAGAAGGTTCAAATCACAATGCCCGATTCATGACTGCTTCTCCAACACTAGACAGTCATGCTCTCCCTCCCACCCCAAGTCAGTGATTAAATATTTGATTAACAGTCAGCAGTTAACAACATTCAAAGAACACGTGCATTAATTAAACTCAGTGCCTACGTACGGTCAATGAACTATAATTTTACTGTAAGAGTAATACCAAAATTATACTATTACATGTAATCAATAATGAACACTAATTAGTGATAGGCTGTCTGAATTAATTCAGCTAAACCCGAATGTTTTAGTGGCATATAAAGGACCCCTTAAGTAAAGTTCTTATCGGTGATATATCCTGGCCAAAAAGAATATAATATTAGAAAAGACAAGCATGAACTTGGGAGGAGAAAATAATAAATAAAAAGAAAAGAGCTGTAATTAACAAAACATAGTTAGGCCATCCTGTGATACTATTGCCATAATTGTAGGTATGCCAGGAGAAATTAAGAAGCACCTTGCACTATTAGGGCTAAGGTCAATAATGCAAATTATTGAAAGAACTAGTGGTAGCGTTAGTGAAAACTAATTCAGCAGCGTGAGCCATATACGTATATGGTTCAGGCAACAGCATATCCGATTTATGTGTTAGTGAAAAAAGTAAAAACCAAGCCAAAAGAAACATTCCTAATTAAAGTTATTAAGTATTGCTCAGTTAATAATAAAACAAACTCTGTTGCTTAATGAGTGTATAATCTTAGCTGAGGAAGGATTTTCCAACCGTCATGGTGCGGAGTTTGCACAGTCGTGTGGCAAGTCTGTAAACGTGTGCACGTTCGAGCAGGTCGTCTAGCTGCGTACTCGCGTAGATGGACAATTGAGATCAGGAATAGGGCTACAATTGGAGCAGCTAGGATCTCGGCTGAACATTTTGAACTGGATAGTGTCCATGGACCGAGCAAAAGTTCGGAGAGTCAGGAGCCAGATGAAAGTATGCAAAGTTAGCTCCCAGGGAAAAGGAGCCTAGAGGACTTCTAGAAGTGCAAACAGAAATGGCAGTTCAATGATCTCCAGCTCGAGGGGTAAGCCAAGAGGGAAGATATCAACAACAAGCCAAGTAGGAAAAATCTTTATGTTGTAACAAGGTGGCAGATTCAGCACATATAGGGAGCACAACCCGAGTAGACCAAAAAGGCTATTATTGTAATGAAGACACCAAACCATTCAGAGAGGTAGGATCAGCGATGGATGAATAGGTCAGGAAACAGGACTGTGAGGTCTCGGGCAGCATGATCGGCATTATCGAAGGACTTCCAGAGGCTTTGATGTAATACAAATAGCCTAGCCGGGTACAGCATGTGAAATTTAATGCCAGCAGCGATCAATTTAGTGATGCTGGGGTGGTACTCAGCTCTTTTCTGACTTGTGGCTACTGGGAGGTCTTGAGAAATTCTGAGGTTTGCATCTTTCCACTTGATTGCTTGTAAATCTTTAACTGTAGACAGGACATGCTGGCAGTCACTGTAACTTAAGAGGCGTAGAATAAATGGCCTGGGCTTAGATCCAGGAGGTGGCCTGGGTCTTAGGGATCTGTGAGCCCTTTCAATGATGTAGGAGGCAGAGTGAGGTGGAGGGCTTGTGATCTTTTGTAACAATTTCTGGGCAAAAACAACTGGAGAGTGCCCCTCAGCTTCTTCTGGAAAGCCAAAAATGACCAGGTTATTACACCTGTTTCGGGCTTCCAGATCTTCCAATTTGAGCTCCAGCTTGCTGAGTTTTTGTCGAATTGTAGAAATGTCAGGCTCAACCCAGGATTGCCATTTTTCAAGGGAAGTAGTATGTGCTGAGACATCGGCAAGTTAGTATCTTTTAATTCAGCCTCGATAGATTTTAAGTCTGAGGTGAAGTCCAGGAATGCAGTTTTAATGGGGCCAGTTCTGCCAGAAACGTGTCCTCTGAGAATGGTGTATCGGCGATCGGAGGCTGTGAGGTCTTGCCAGAAGCAATGTTTTGTGTCTTGGGCTGCTTAGACTGTTTGTCTGGTGTTGCAGGTGGTGCACGCGCAGGAAGGGCCTGTTTCATTTCGGCCTCCATTCTTCTGGTATTTTTCAGTTTCCTCTAGACAACTGTAGCACCGGAGATATCCTGAAGCTGTTAGCAGGTGTTAATCTCAATGTAGGCTGGTTAGTGAGTCAGAAATTTAGATTTTAAGTAGAATAAGTAGCCTTGAGGTGGGAGCGAGGTATACAAGCGTCTGTCTACAGGGAAGGCTTCACGTGATCCCCCCCCCTTGCCCTGTTCTTAATGTTCCCTTGTGTCTATCCCATGCAAGCTTTAGTCCAGTTACAGTTTTGGTACTCACCACCTCTGCTGATACTTTGTTCCAAGTATCTACCACCCTTTCCATGAAAAAGTAGTTCCTTACATCTCCTCAGAGCCTCCCCACCTCCAACTTTAAATTATGACCCCTTGTCCTTGAGCATCTCTTTTGCAGTAAAATGCTCCCCTCCTGCACCTTATTAATACCCTTGAGGTATTTGAATGTTTCTATCATGTCTCCCCTTTCCCTTCTATCCTCTAATGAGTAGATATTTAAATACTTTTATCTTACCTCATAGGGCTTCTGATCCAGTCACTGAACCATTTTGTTTCCCCTTCCCTGTACTCTTTCCACCCTGTCTATGTCTTATTTGAGATGGGGTCTCCAGAACTGGACACAGTACCCCATATGTGGCCTCACTATTTACCTGTACAGTGGTACAACCACCTCTCTCTCTTTCTACTGGTGATTCCTTTACCTATGCACCCCAGCATTCTACTAGCCCTACCTACTGCCTTATTACACGGCTTTGCTACCTTCAGATCATCTAATATGATGACCCCCAGGTCCCCTTCCTGTTCTTTTGTGGACAACTCTTCCCCTCATAATTTGTACATTGTCCCTGGGTTTCTGTGCCCCATGTGCATCATTTTGCACTTTTTGGCATTGAATTCCAGTTGCCATACCCTTGACCATTCTTCTAGCTTTTTCAGGTCCTCCTTCATGTTTTCTAGTCCCCCACCCACGATGTGTCTACTTTGCTGCAGATTTTTGTATCATCTACAAACAGGCATACTTTCCCTTCCAGCCCTTCTGCAATGTTGCTAATGATGAAATTGAAGAAGACTAGTCCAAGAACTAACCTCTGTGGTACCCCGCTGGTTACTGTGCCTTCTGAGTGAACCCCATTTACCGTCACCCTCTGGCTTCTATTACTCAGCCAACTTTGTACCCATTTTACTACCTTTAGACCTACTCCCAGGTTGCCCAGGTTGTTTTCCAGACATCTGTTTGGGACAGTGTCGAAGGCCTTACTGAAATCTAAGCAGGCCACATCCACCGCCCTTCCCTGATCCAACTGCCTGGTCACCCAGTCGAAGAATTAAATCAGGTTTGTCTAGCAAGATTTCCCCTTTTGAACCCATGCTGCCTCTGATCCTGCAATCCATTGGCCACCAGGTACAATATTCCACAATCCTTTTTTTTAGAGGTGTTTCCATAACTTTGCCCACCACTGACTTCAGTCTTACTGATCTATAGTTCCCTGCCTTCTCCCTATTTCCATTTTTGTGAAGCGGGACCACATCCACTTTTCTCAGTCCCCTGGAACTGTCCTGGTGTTAAGTGATAGGTTAAACAGAGCCGTCAGAGGTGCAGCAAGCTCTTTACTTAGTTCCTTCAGTACCCTGGGGTGAACTCTGTCTGGCCCCATTGCCTTATCTACCTTTAGTTGCTTTCTTTTCTTGAGGACTCTCCTCAGTAAAAGGATTAGTGTCCACTCCAGTATCATTTATGCCCTTTCTACCTAGCTGAGGCCCTTCTCCTACCTCTTCCTTTGTAAATACAGAATAAAAGCACTTGTTCAATATGTCCGCTTTCTTCTGGTCTTCTTCCACACCTTCCCCTCCTTCCCCTTTTAGCATTACTATCCCTGCTTTGTTCTTCCTCTTTTCACTTAAATACCTGTAGAATGTTTTATCCCCCTTTTTCACCTACTTAGCAATGTTCTTCTCTGTCTGTGCTTTAGCACTCCTTACTGCTTTCATTGCATCCCTTTGTTTCTCCTGGTAACCCTCCCTGTCCTTACCCGTCTGTGTTGTTTTGTACCTTTTGAAGGCTAGCTTTTTTGCCTTTATTTTCCCTGCTACTTCCTTGGAGAACCATAGCAGTTTTTTTTTTCTCTTGCTCTTTGTAATCTGCCTGACACAGGGTTCGTTGCCTTCTCTATGGCTCTCAATTCCATCCACTACTCCTCAACCCCCTCCATTTTCCTAACACTACTAGTTCTTCCCCTAGGGACTCTCCTATCTTTTTGAAATTAGCCCTCCTGAAGCATGGGACCTTTGTTTTAGTGTAGTTTGTTTCTGGACCACTTCCTATATTGAACCATACTGTACAATGTTCACTTGTCCCCAGGTGACTTCCCACCGTGACTTCAATGACACTGTCCCTGCTTGACAGTACCAGGTCTAGTATTGCCCCGCCGTGAGTGGTTTCTCCAACTAGTTGCCTAAGTAAAGCCCTCTGCAGTGAGTCTAGGATTATCCTGCTTCTTCCTGTAGCTGCAGCTGGGATGCTCCAATCCACATCCGGCATATTGCAGTCACCCATTAGTGATACTGTACTTCCCCCATTCCAGCCATTGCTTGAATTTCCTCCATCAATTCCTTATCTACCTCTGCCCCCTGTGTTGGAGGTCTGTAGATCACCCCTGTTCGAATGACTGCCCCATTCCTTGTTTCTAGGCTATCCCACAGTACCTCTACTTCTCCTCATTCTCCTTGATCTTCTGTGGTTTTTATATTCTCCCTCACATAAAGAGCAAACTCCCCTCTCTTTTTTCCTGCCCACTCCCTTCCAAATAGGGCATACTCTGGTATGGTTGCATCCCAGTCCTGGTTATCATTATACCAGGTTTCTGTTATTGCAACTACATGTCCAAGTTTGCTGTTGCAATGGTGGCCTCTAGGTCTGCAATCTTGTTGCCTAGACTTCGAGCACTTGTACACATGGCTCTCCAGTTTTTTTCTACCTCCCTGCCCCCCTCTCTTTTTCCAATTTGCCCTCTTCTATTTTCTTTCCTCTCTCTCCAAACCTTTTCTTAGAAACATAGAAACATAGACTTTGACGGCAGATAAGGACCGCTTGGCTCATCTAGTCTGCCTATTTCCCTACCTATAGGATAGGCCACAGATTCCAGTTAACCAACAGCCTATTTCTTCCTACCCCCCACAAGAATTGCCTTATGTCTGTCCCATGCATTCTTGAATTATCCCACAGTTTTAGACCCCACAACCTCCTCAGGAAGTCTGTTCCATGCATCCACTACCCACTCTGTGAAATAATACTTCCTCACATTGCCCCTGAACCGCCCCCCCCCATCTTTAAATTGTGTCACCTTGTTCTTGCACATCGCTTTTTCTGAAAGATGCTACCCTCTTGGACTTTGTTGATTCCACTGAGGGTACTTAAAAGTTTCTATCATGTCCCCCTCTCCCTTCTTTCCTCAAGGTATACATATTAGCTCCTTTAGTCTCTCCTCATAAGGCTTCTCTTGCAGACCCTGGACCATTTTAGTTGCCCTCCTCTGACTGCCTCTATCCTGTCTATGCCCTTGCGGAGATGGGGTCTCCAGAACTGGACACAGAACTCCAGATGGGGTCTCACCAACTGTCTGTACAGAGGGATAACAACTTCCTTTTTCTGCTGCTGATGCCTCTCCTATGCATCCCAGTATATCCCCACCCTCCCTACTGCCTTCTCACATTGCTTGCTAACCTTAGGTAATCTGATATGATTACCCCAGGTCCCTTTCCTTTTTGTTGTTGTTACTACCCCCCATTGTGTACTCTTCCCCTGGGTTCTTGTTTCCAAGGTGCATTATTTTGCACTTCTTTGCATTGAATCCTAGCTGCCATATTTCTGACCATTCCTCCAACCTTGCCAAGTCCCTTCTCATCCTTTCCACACCCCCATGTGTATCAACCCTGTTGCAGATCTTTGTGTCATCTGCAAACAGGCATACTTTTCCTTCCAGTCCCTCTGCAATGTCACTTATGAAGACATTAAAAAGGACTGGACCCAATACTGAACCCTGCGGTACCCCACTAGTAACCCCTCTTTCTTCAGAGTGGACTCCATTTACAATTACCTTCTGTGTCCTGCTGTCCAGCCAATGTTTTACCCAGGCTACCACCCTGGGACCCATTCCCAGGCTGGTTAATTTGACTAGTAATCTTTTGTGTGGGATTGTGGCAAATGCCTTGCTAAAGTCTAGGTAGGCCATGTCCACAGCCCCTCCCTGGTCTACTACTTTGGTCACCCAGTCAAAGAAATCTGTTAGATTCATCTGACATGACCTTCCCACTGTGAACCCATGCTGCCTTGGGTCCTGTGCCCCACTGGCCTCTAGGTACTCAACTATTCTTTCCTTCAGAAGTGACTCCATCACTTTCCCTACCACAGAGGTCAGACTGACAGGTCTGTAGTTTCCTGCCTCTGTCTTGGTCCCACTTTTGTGAAGGGGAATCACATCCACCTTCCTCCAGTCCTCGGGTACCACACCATCCTCCCATGATTTATTAAAAGAGTTGCCAGTGGTTTCACCTGTTTCCTTAATTTTTTAGAATTCTGGGTGAATTCCATCAGGCCCAATTGCTTTGTCCACCTTCAGTTTTAGGAATTCTTACAGAACCCTTTCTTCTGTGAAAGGACTGGGATTGACTCCCCTATCAAGAGTGCTTCAGTTAATTGGATTAGGCACTTCCCCCTCCTCTTTTGTGAATACTGAGCAGAAATATTCATTCAGTATCCCTGCTTTTTCACTGTTCCCCTCTGCCCACCCACCATTCATTCTATTCAGCCTTACTGTCCCTCCCTTTGTCTTTCTATGCTCACTGATGTACCTATAAAAAGTTTTATCCCCCTTCTTAACTGAGTTGGCTATCTTTTCCTCAGTTAGGGCCTTTGCTATTCTGACTTTCCTCCCTGCTTCCTTTTGCCTTAACTGGTACAGATCTCTGTCCTGCTCTTTTTGTGTTTCCTTATACTTCTGGAATGC
Source organism: Neoceratodus forsteri (assembly GCA_016271365.2). Taxonomy (NCBI): domain Eukaryota; kingdom Metazoa; phylum Chordata; order Ceratodontiformes; family Ceratodontidae; genus Neoceratodus; species Neoceratodus forsteri. The sequence continues at coordinate 109,063,666 of CM028137.1, forward strand.
TATCTTTTTCCTCCTGACTTTCACAGCCACCTCTTTTGAGAACCATAGTGGCTTTTTCTTTCATTTTGATTTGTTTATTTGCTTCACACAAAGGCTTGTTGCCTCTGTGATGCAGTGTTGATGATTCCCATTGTTGCTCCACATCCTTCTAGCCTGTTTGCTAGTGCTTTTCTGAGGCACTCTCCCATCTTGCCAAAGTCAGCCCTCCTGAAGTCCAGTACCCTCACTTTTGTATGGCTTGACTCTGTAGCTGAGTTTAATGTGAACCACACTGTTTGATGGCCACTTATTCCCAGATGGCAACCCACTTCTAGATATATGAGATCCTCTCACTGCCCCATTTGAGAGCACGAGGTCTAAGATTGCTCCTCACGAGTGGGTTCCAAACTAGCTGTCTGAGGCCTGCCACCTGTAGGGCATCAAAATGGCCCTGCTCTGGATGTGGCTGCAGCAAATGTGCCCCAGTTAACATCTGGCATATCATGTCTCCCATCAACAGTATCTCCCCTTTCTCTGCCATTCTAAGAATGCCTTCTGTCATATCCTTGTCCATTCCCTCTCCCTCACATAGGGGTCTGTACACAACCCCTGTGCGGATTGTGGTGCCCTTTCCAGTCTCCAAGGTGACCCACAGTGCCTCCTCCCCTCCCTGTTTACTCTTTTGTTCAGTTGCTTTTATCCCTTCCTTTACATAGAGAGCTATTCCTCCCCCCCTCTTCTCCCCTGCCTGTCTCTCCTGTAGGTTATGTACCCTGGTATGTTAACATCCCAGTCATGGTTCTCTGTGTACCATGTTTCTGTGACTGCTACGATATCCAGGCATCCCTCTTCCATCAAGGCCACCAGCTCAGGGAGCTTGTTGCCCAGACTAATGGCATTGGTACTCATTACCCTCCATTTCCTGAAGGCCTTACTCCTTTTTGCCCCATCTCTGTCCTTCTTGCCTTTGTCACTTTCTCCATTTACCCCTGCCCTTCTCCCTATCGACACCTTTATGTTGGTGTTTACCACACTTACTACCGTAATTTTTTTTGGGGGGGGGGCTAGGATTTCCCTGCTCCCTTCCAGTGCATCCCCCCTTGGCTAGTTTAAATGCTTGCCAATGAAGCATTTAAACCTATCACCTAGGATCCTGGTTCCCCTCCTGGACAGATGCAACCCATCATGCCAGTATAGGCTTGCATCACTCCAGGTGGACCCCCAGTCCCCAATGAAGCCAAATCCCTGAGCTCCACACCAGTTTTCAACCACTGATTGAGTCCCATGGTGCAGAACACCCCTAGCCTCTCCCTACATATAGATGGGCAGCACTCCGAGAGGTTACCATCACGTGCTACTTGTCTAAGGCTCCTCCCCAATTCCACAAACTCTTCCTGCACTTCTCTAATCCCTTTCTTAGCCAGGTCATTTGTCCCTAGGTAGACAATGACATCCAGCTCCCTCCCCTGTGCAGCTGCTCCGGCAATCCTGAGGATTCGCTCCCTGTCCCTCCAAGCCATGGCGCAGGCAGGCACCTTACCTCCCTCCCCCCTCCTCCCCCAGTTCTACCTTCCTAACAATGGATTCATCCTGGATTTTTTCTTGTTTATGTTCTTTTTGGGATTTTTCTCCCTTGGAAGTCCAGCAGCTGATCCTGTTACTTTGTGAGGGTGGACAGTTTGTATGTTTTGGCCCTCTCTTGGCCCCCCTCAGCTAATTTAAATATGTCTGCTGTTCAGTGGTGGGAGCCACCAGACAGCTCCACACTGGGAGGTCCATTGCCATGGATATGCTTGGAGGCAGCATGCCAGCACTTCTGATATGGGTGGGGTTTACATAAGGGACAAAATAACTGGATTAGCCAGCAGATGGATAAAGATCTTGGGGACTGTTGTGTCTCTTGTTCCTAGTGAGCACATTTTCTTGCCCTGTGACAGGGACTTCAGCTCTGATGGGTAGGTGGTGTGTGAAGGGTCCATGGGTCTTATAGACAGCTGATGGAGCTCAGGGGAAGAATTCAAAATAGAAAAAAGTTTTTATTCCCCCTTAATTCAATTTAATTTATTATTTCACAGCTCTGTATATAACAAGCATACGGTAATCAAATTTCTTCTATGTGGCATTTATGGTTTTTAATTAGATCTTATGACCCCCCGACTACTGGATCAAGAAAATATTTTTTTTATTAATTATTTTATTTGAAAATTGGTAACTGGGAAAACACACTGAGCCAAGACTTATTTCCAGGTGCAAGCTAGGGTAAAGGGAGAAGTTGATTACAGTAGTACAACACAACATCAATGGCTGAGTACAAGATAAAGTGAATAGGAATGTCCAACTACAGTAACAAGATAAAAGTGCAGTGACAATGGTAAATTCAAAAGTTGAAGGAATGAACAGCATTTATGTGCAAAATAAAGTGAAAACAATACAGGTGGGAGAAATGATACTAATGGTGTAACAAAGTCTAGATCAGGGTGTGGCAGTACAGCCGAGTGCACATCGGCAGCATAGGTGTAACAGGGACTACCAGATGTACCGGTCAGGTGGAGGATAGGGCAGACAGAAGTGGCATCCAATGTTTAAAGGAGAGGGGTGAGGGAGGGCAATAGAGAGTGGAAGAGGGCATGTTCAGAGGAAAGGTAGGAGATAGGAGAAAGCAGCTTGCTCAGCAGTAGCGTGCAGATGGGGAAGGGAGAAGTTGTGAGAGTCTCTAGAGTGGAGAGGGTAGGAGGCAGGGGGATGGGAGCAGTGCTCCAAATAACATTGGCATTCAGGAATAATGTACTCACTAGTTTTGACATTAGGTGGGGAAAAGAAAGTTTAAAAGTGCTTTAAACTTGGAAAAACAGTGCCTTTTGAAGAATCTATGGAGCATTTTCAAGGGATGGAATGAGTATCAGTACTCATCAAAAACATTTTCAATGAATATTTCTTAAAATTTGGTAAGTGAAATAGAGCAATACTCACTTTATCTAGAACACTGGATGAGAGAGAAGAGTGAGAAAAGGTATATAGGAAGAGACCTGAACCAGTATATGAAAATGAAGAACTACTGACATGAAAGTGGGGGCATTGAGAAGGAGGAGGAGTAAAGGGAGCAGTGGTGAGTACGAAAGGGGCAGTTAGTAGCAAGGCAACAAAATGCATTACCAGAGGGTGTCCAGTCTGCGGAGGGAAGTGATGGGGGCAGTGCCATAGACCATATCAACATACTCAGACACTGGGAGAACCATTTTGATGACTAGCTCCTGGCAGACCTGTGGAGAAAGGCAATCCTTTTTGCAGTACAGGGCACCTAGCTTGGGTCTGATCTTGGAGTGGGTGACACTAATGTGGGCAGAGAAGTCTATCTTGTTGTCCAGCCACATGCCAATATACTTGAAGGAGACCAAGTCGGGGGGTCACCAGGATGGTGGATGGAGGGAAAGCCTGGCCAGTTTCTGGCTGGTACCAAAGGTCATGGACACTGTTCTTCTGGTATTGACTCTGAGTTTGTTGGAGCAGAACCAGTGTAAGACATTGTGGAAGTCTTGCTGGAGTGAAATATCCACTGCCGAGGCCAAGGAGTCAGATATGTAGATAACTGTGTCATCTGCATACAAATGGATAAATGAGTTGGCACAGACTCGGGGAGGTCATTTAAGAAGATGAAGAAAAGGATGGGACTCAGGATGGAGCCCTGTGGGACCCCAGACTGAATGGGAAGGGAAGGGGACAGGGCACCTCCAACCTCTACTGTCTGCAGACAGTGCGAGAGGTAGGAATGGAATCAGTCAACAGCTGAAGCTAAGAGGCTGGCAGAGCTCAGCTTATCCTGGAGGAGGGGGTGGGCCACTCAGCCTAAGGCCTTGGCCAAGTCAATGAAAATAGCTACTGTAATGTGATCCTGTTCCATCTGAAGTGAGAATGGAGTCAGTGAGCCAAAGCAGGAAGGAAACGATAGAGTAGTATTTGTGAAAACCTGACTGGAAAGAAGAGAGGTAACTGGAGAAGTACAAGCAATTGCTAAGCATGGAGTAAATTAGGTTCTCTTGCAGCCTGGCAAGAGTAGGGAGAAGGGAGATAGGACAGACGTTGTCAGGGGAGGAGGTATCACCCCCTTTTTGAAGGGAGAGAGCATTTGCAAACTTTCAAGACTTAGGGACTGCACAGAGAAAGGAGAAAAGCTTGAAAAGGTGAGTAAGGGAGGAGGCAATGGCAGACCTGAGAGATGAAACAGTTTAGAGACCAGACCATATTATACATGAACTGTACAAACACATTCCCATTCACTCCCGAACTCACTCATTCTCTATTACCATGTGTGTGTCTCTCTCTCTCTCTCTCTCTGTCTGTTTCTGTCTCTCACTCTTTTATCACACTCATTCTCTCACTGTCATTGTACGTATTAGTACTTTATTTTCTGGGAGACACACTAATACCATTTTTTCACTATATTGTTTTTCTCCTCTTTTAATCTGTGTCCCACTCTGAATCTCAGGCTGGCCAGGTGGGCACTCTTGTCCAGCTGGAAGGATGGGTAAGGAGCTGTTTTCTCTTCATGGATGACAACAATGGCCTTCATGGGTTGCCCAACAGAGGGGGTGGGTTGCATTTAGATCCTTGCAAAATTTTCAAATTCCTCGTCACCTGAATTCTGTGAAGTTTCAGAAATTCCACTTCAGTTCATTCCACAGATTTCTGTCACAAGCAGAATTTCAAAATTCTGTATGTAGAAACATAGAAATTGATGGCAGCTAAGGACTGCTTGGCCTTTCCAGTCTGCCAATTTCTCTGCCTACTGTGACAGCACAGACCCTACTTGATCTCTGGCTTTTCCTTCCCTTTCCTAGCAGCTAAGGTTCTCTTATGCCTGTCCCATGCATATTTGAATTCCTCCACCATTTTTGCCCCTACCACCTCTGCTGGGAGGCTGTTCTGTGCATCCACCACCCTTTCTGAGAAGAAGTACTTTCTCACATTTTCCCTGAGCCCCCCCCCCAATGTGGAATGTTTATTTTTTAAAGCTGCATATTAATAACATGCAGTTTACATAAACTTCAGAATAATATTCAGCTGTCTACATAGACTTTGGATTAATTTTCTTTAATCAGTGGAAGAATATTCCATGCATTACATAATCCATGAAATATTACTCCTTGGACTACTTCAAAATACTTTTGAGCATTCTATGGAATTAAAATATAAATTCTGAGAAGCATTCTGAAATGTGCAAATTCTGCTGGCATAATTTCTTATTCTGCACAGCTCTACGATGCATTAATGCCAGGCAGCTGGTGCCTTCCCTCCACTGGAGATGTGATCCTCAACTCCATGACACATGTGGCTTACAGTGTGCATTCTGAAGCTTGCAGATGACCATGTGTCTCCAGGTGGCAGTGCAGTACTGCATCGTCACATCACTGTACTCCTTAATAATACAATTTAATGACTGAAACTATTCATTAAAGGAAAACTACGCCCTCATATCTTGTAAATTTTAATTGTTTCTATGTCAACAGAAAACTCTTTCCATGTGTCTGTTTAGGGATATATGGGATTGTTTTAAGCCATGTTTACACGCGGCGGCAGCGCTCTGGCATTTGCACTGCTCCCTGCTCCGGTGGCTGCTCAGAAAGCAAGGACCCGTTTACACAGCCCACCCTCACAGTGCTGCAGGTCACTCTGAGTATGGGCAGTGAATGGTACAGAGGATGCATGGAGACATGGGGAAGATGCGGAGCAAGCGCAACAAAGTGTTTACACCGCCAGTTGCTGTGCTCACTCTGATAGGGGTACTGACAACTGAGTTGGTGCAGAAAATTGATTGGAGCGGCACTTGCGGTGCTCTGGAATGTGTCCACACACCCGACTTTGCAATGTATCAGCCAGTGCGCATGGGTTGATGCGTTGAAAAGTAGGTGGTGTAAACAGGGATTCAGTTTATTTTCACTGTTCATACCAGTCCCTGTATCTATCCTGGTGGGTCTCCATTTTCTGATTGTTAAATTCTCTATGTCCCTGAGAGCTGCATTAGCATATAAGAACATGATGTGTCAACAGACATCAGCCTTTAGACTCCACAGAATGCCCGTCTGCTTAATTAGAGTTTACCAAAACAAGTTGCAGGAAGATCTGAAATATCACATTTACCTTCAGTTAGCCTTGTAAACTGAGTTGTAATGCGGGTTTTTCCTTTTAAATTGCATTCAGTTTGTCTGTTTCCAGAGTTTTTTTGTCCAGGACAGTTGTACTTTCAGTATAGATATATGGTATAAATGGGTGCTGTGACATCACATTCTCATATGCTAATGAAGCTCTCAGGGACAATGACATTTCAACAAACATGAAATGGAGACCCCCCCAGGATAGTTATAAGGGACTAGCATGAACAGTAAAAACAAACTGAAGCAAACATTTGTATCCCCAACAGCTGCTGGAAGACAGTTGTCTGTTGACATAGAAACAAATAGCATTTACAGGTTTTGAGGGTGTAGTTTTTCCACTCGCAGCAGGGTAATTAGTGTAGTTACTTGCTTTTTGAATGCAACTACATTGTAATTACAATGTAGTCACAGTGTAGTGACACTGTAACTACAGTGTAGTTAACCAACATGTAAAACAAAGTGTAACCCATTTAATAATTAAACATTTAGGCCCTGAGTCTTCAAGGTGGGCACACAGTCATAACTTCATGATTCACTTACATCAGTGTATGCACAAGTCCAACTTCGGCTCCCCCATCTGACATTTGAAAGATATGTTGGTTGGAAAAAAAATCTGCAATCTGGGATAATTTGCATAATAAATTATGCAAATTCAATGTGCATCATTTTTCCATCCAAACTTAGATGGCAATCAGATGGATGCAGGATCAGTTTGAGCATCTAACTGATGATCCAAAAGTTTAACTGAATTGCAGTCACAAGTGTAGTAGTGAGTTTTTATTGTGGCTTTCAAAGAGATGGAATTAACACAAAATGTATAACTGCACAACAGAAAACAGAAAAAGAGCATCATACACAGACATTAAAGACATAAAATATGAACATTAAGCAAAATACTATATGTTTCATATCCAGCTAACTCATAATAATAATCTAATTTTCATGATTGAAAAAGAGAGTCAAATAAGTCTGCAAATAAAAATATGGGCCAGATGGATCTGTTTAAAAATTCCATCCTTAATATTCAGTCAGTAAACAGGCAGGCAGGATGGTGAATCTAAGGCATTCATTTTCAGCACATGTGGATAGCCTCAGTGTGTGTGCTTGAGTGTGTAAGGATGTATGTGCCCAACGGTAACTTGTCAAATGTACAGCGTAACATTATTGTAAAAAAATAAGAAATTCAACAGTCATATGCACTGGCGTATGATATTATTACATGCTGACAACTGTAACCTAGATTTTTATTCCCCTAACAGAATCTATCCTTTTAAAATGTATTCATTGTACAGGGTCTTGTTGCTGGAGAATTTCTAAATCTCTTTTCCACTGTTTGACATGACCATATTTAGAAATAAACATCTGTCCTTTCCATAGCCCTTGGGGAATTCAAGGAGCCATGGGCAGCAGGATTCAAAATTCTGCTTTAAATTTATATTTTAAGAAAATCATATTTGTAAGAAATGTCTGAACAGACTCAGGCTGCAGATGTGGTAGCAGGGGAAATAAAAAGGAATTACTTTATTGGAATGGAGAATCAATGCTGATATTATAATTTCAGCCATGTAAGACTAGTATGCCCCTTTAAAGACCTGAAGCAGGGGTCTATTTAAGAGATGGCAAGGTGTGCAGGGTTGTATGGATTTCTTATAAAAGCAGTACATGATAAAGGTGATTTTTCATTCTGTTTTAGCATGCCCTTTCTCACATGTCTCCTGTCCGATACCTTTTCTTCTCCATTTTATGTCTGCTTTAGTACTTTTTTGTATTTGCTGCTGTTGCGCAAAGCCAATGTTTTGTGGTAGTACCAGATTTTGGGGTGCTGGCTGCTACAGTCGCAGAAGCAGCTTACACAACCAGGGTTTGCATCAGTATACCAATGACCACTCGGTGTGGTCATGACACAACTCACTGCTGAGTGGGCTGAACGGTCATGCACTTTAAATGACTGAAGCCATTCCAATTAGAAAGGGCTTCATCCTTTCATTTGCATGAAGCCGGTCAGAAAATAGCTGAGCAGCTTCCAACTTCACCAGCATGTCTGGAAAAAAGAAAACAGTCCATCACTGCCTGTTTCAGCCTCTGGTAACTGCCCCCCGCCCACACACCAGCTCCCTCTCAGCATCTGCCCCCAACATAACACTGATACTGGGGTGTCGAGTCCCCAAGTGTCACCATATAACCCCCCCAAACATAACACTGACACTGGGGGGGTGTCCAATCCCTCAATGTACTGCCTCCTATTTTTTTTTTAAATTCCTCTAACAAAGAAAACCATCCATCGATGTCAGTTGCAGGAGCCCTGTGCCATGTTTTTCCATCCCAACTGACTCTCCCTCTCAACACCCCCCCCCATTGAATGTCACAGTGGCACCGGGGTGCCCAATCCCCCAGTGTCATCACCTGAAAATTAAAAAACATCCCTAGTTGTTATTTGTTTTTCCCCCCCTTTTTGTCCCCTTTAAAACAGAAAAGCATCCGTCGTTGTCCGTTGCGCCATTACCCGGCCCCCCATCTGTCCACCCACCTGCCAAGCCCTTACTTACCCAGTGACATTCCAACACTGTAATCTTCTCTGTACTGTGCAGACACATCTTTGCTCTTCAAAGGCTAACTGCAAACTGAGAAAATCAGGTATGTGCTCACTTCAGCTTAAACAAGCCGCCGACGTTCGGCATTGACAAATGCTTGTTTACATTTACTAACATACTAAAATGCCAGCAGAATAGGCCTAACAGTCTCTCGAGTCTGCTCAGTTTTCAGCACTTACATTGATGGCCGATTTTGGTGTTCTCCTTCCCCCTTGGGTTATACTGTCCCCAGTCCCAGATGTTCCAGATGTTCCACCTGTATTGGGCCTCGTAAGATTTACCCACCCCCAGTACCTGTCCCATCCCCTCTTAAACCCATCCACAGTCTCCACTTCTATCAGCTCCCTAGGTAGTGCATTCCATGGCTCCACCACCCTTTCAGTGAAATAACATCTCCTCCTCTCACCTCTGAGCCTGCCCCTTTCCAGCTTACACCCGTGACCTCTTGTTGCCCCACTCTCCTTCCTTTGGAGCACCCTGACTGGGCCTCCCTTATTGATCCCTTTCATGTACTTAAAGACCTCTATCATGTCCCCACTGTCCCTCCTCTCCTCTAGGGTGTACATGTCGAGCTCCTTGAGCCTCTCCTCATAGATCCTGTCCCCCAGGTCCCAGATCATTTTTGGTTGCCCTCCTTTGGACCTTCTCTAGGAGTGTAATGTCCCTCTTTAAATGTGGTCTCCAAAACTGCACATAACACTCGAGGTGTGGCCTAACCAAGCAGTTGTACAGTGGAAGGATCACTTCCGCCTTTCTGGAGGTAATCCCCCTGGTGATGCATCCCAACATCCTATCTGACCTTGCTGCTGCCTTCCTACAGGTCTCTGAGTTGTTCATTTTGCCATCTACCACTACCCCCAGGTCCCTCTCACCCTCCGTGACATGAATCGTGTCTCCTCCCAGGGTATACACCTGGCCTAGATTTCTGACTCCCAGGTGCAGAACCTTGCACTTCCCCACATTGAATTTTAGTTTCCATCTTCCTGCCCACCTTTCCAGAGCCTCCAGGTCCTCCTGCAAGGCTACCCTCCCCTCCTCCTCATCCACCACTGCACCCAGGTTTGAGTCATCTGCAAAGAGACTCATCTCACTCCTGATCCCCTTCCTGATATCTGAGACATATGCGTTAAACAGTAGTGGCCCCAGCACTGACCCCTAAGGAACCCCACTAATAACCTACCTTTGGGGATGAGGCTAACCCTTCAACCACCACCTTCTGAGTACGCTCAGAAAGTCAATTTCTTTTCCATCTTAACAACTGTCTCCCTACCCCCATTTCCTTCAGCTTAGCCAACAGACCACTTTGGGGTACCAAATAAAATGCCTTGCTGAAGTCCACAAAGAGGACGTCCACTGGCCTACCCTGGTCCAGGGCCCTCATCACCCAGTTATAGAACTCAACAAGGTTTGTCTGGCACGATCTTCCTGGGAAAAAACCATGCTGCCTATCATTCAAGTACCCAGTTTGCTCCAGTAACCCTCCTAGCCTTTCCTTGACAATACCCTCCATCACCTTGCTGACCACCGATGTCAGGCTAATGGGCCTGTAATTTCCCGCCTCCTCTCTTGATCCCCTCTTGTGGATCGGCACAACATGGGCCACCCTCCAGTCTTGGGGCACCCACCCAGTCCTCAGAGAGATGTTGAAAAGCTCAGCTAGAGGGACTGCCAGGACATCCGCCAGTTCTCTCAGCACCCTGGGATGTATCTCATCTGGCCCAGGTGCTTTCTCCATCTGAAGGGACCCTAGGGCTTCCCTTACTCTCTCTAATGGGATTTTAGCCTCCATGTCCTCCCCTTTTTCACCCTGTACTGCTGGCCACCCACTTGACTGTGGTGGTCACTCCCTTTCCCCAGACCCATCAGGAACCTAGGTCACTACCAGTCCCACTCCTTCCTCTGGTTTGCCCCCGGTCCCCCTGCAAGACATAGCGTCTCCATCCCCTTTGTAAAAACGGAGGCAAAGTACTTATTTAGGACTTCTACCTGTTCCCCTGCCTCCTGTGCCCAACCATCCCCTATTCTTATCTTGCTGATCTGCCCCCTTACTTTCTTTTTCCCCCATGTATCTAAAGAACCCCTTGTATCCCCTCCAAATTCCACTAACCAAGGACTGCTCCTTTTTTGCCTTAGCAGCTATCACCACCCTGGTGTCTCTCTTGGCTGTCAGCTCATATTCCTCCTGATCCCTTTCACACCTTGAGCACTTGAAATGCCTATATGCTGCCTTCTTGTCCATCACCACTTCCTGTACCTCCCTGGTCCACCAGCAGGGTTTTCTGTCTTGACTGAACTTATGCTTTTCCCTTGTGCAAGATCTGGTACTCTCCTGTATTCCTCTCCTAGTGATCCTCCACCTGCTGTCAGCATCCAAACGATCTTTAAGGATCGTTCCCAACTCCCTGAAGTCTGCACCCCTAAAGTCAGTTACTACGGTCCTTGTTCAGCCCCCCCCCAGATCCAGGAAGAACCAGACTGTGGAGTGATCACTCCCCGCCAATGGGTCCCTCACCTCTAGGCCCCTAAACTGATCACTGTCCGCCAGGACCACATCCAGTGTCCGGGCCTCCCTAGTTGGCTCACCCACCTGTTGTGCTAGAAACACATCCTGGAAGACATCCAGCAGTTTCTGCTCCCTGACCACTGGTGATGTCATAGTTCCCCAGTCTGTTCCTGGCATGTTGAGGTCCCCCATTACCACTACCCTTCCCTTTCCCAATCTACAGTGTCCCTCGAGATTTGCCACCAAACTTTCTTCCAGAACCTCTGCCAGTGCTGGTGGTCTGTATACTACTCCTACCTTTACTCTCTTACCCTCCTGCATTAACAGGGTGACCCAAATTGCCTCCATGTTCCCCTCTGCCTCCTTTACCCCTCCAATACCCATGTCATTTATGACTAACAGTGCTACACCACCCCCCCTTCCTCCCACCTATCTTTTCTGAACATAGTATAGCCCTCCAGATTTAGGTCCCACTCATGCTCTTGAGTGGCCCAGGTCTCAGTGATTGCTGCCACATCTACCTCCCTCTTAACTAGCATCACCTGGAGCTCAGACATTTTATTTCCTAAGCTCCTGGTATTTATCAGGACCATTCTCCACCCCTTTTCCATCCTCTCCTTCCCCCCCCTTGAGCTCCCACTTCTCATCTCCTGCACCCTACCTGGTGACCCATTTCCATCTCTCCCTAGCCCAATAGAGGAGTGGAGAACATGTCCCTCATTTATCATACCTGCTGGTACTGCCCTTTTTTGATTCCTCCCCCCTTCACAAGTTTAAACCCCATCTTTCGCTGATGAACCCAGCTAGTTTGAGCTTAAGGATTTCCTTCCCCTCCAAATTAAGGTGAAGCCTGTCCCTAGCATATAGCCCCATATCCTCCCAAGTCTCCCCCCAGTCCCCAACCAGGCAATACCCCAATTCCCCACACCACTCCCTTAGCAACTGATTTCACTCCCTAATCTTCTTCTTGTTTTTCCCACTAGCCCTTGGCACCAGCAGGATTTCTGAAAAGGAGATCTTACAGCCTATGGAAAGGCATACCCTGGCCAGCTCCCTGAGTCTTGCCTGAATTTCTAGTTCACTATTACCATTTATGTCATTTGTCCCCAAGTGCACTAGAATGTCCGGGGTCCCCCTGCATTCCCTTGCCAGTGAATACAATTCATGCTTCGCCTTGTGCACCATCAGGCCTACGTGGCATTCGGTTCTGATCAGACAGGTTTTACCCTCCCCCTGTCTTTCCCACTGGATGCCTCTGATCATGGAGTCCCCCAATAGCAGTACTCTAACCTCCCCCTTGCCTCCCTGTTCATCCCTCGGGTTTCCCCTCCTTTCATGCCCCTCCTCATCCCTTCATCCGGGTTCCCCCCCAACTGGCTCTTCACACCTCCCACAATCTGGGTGTCGAAGGTAGCCCCTTCACTATTTTCCATGGTCACCTCTTCTACCTGTGTCCTGGCCTTCTTTATTCTCCCCCACCCAAGTATCATTCTCTGTATCTTTTTCCCCACTACCTACTAATCCATCCGTTCTATCCATTTGCCTAATTGACTTTCTGCTCACTATCATCCCATTTACTTCCTGCGCCTTCCTGCCTGTCGTGCTCTCCTGTTCCATACCAACAGCCTCCTCCTTGCTCCCCTGATCCTCCTTTTTGTCCCCCAACCCCTCTTCCCCATCCTGTCTGGGCCCCCCTGTATTGGTCCCTTGCCTCTTGCCCCTTCACCCTTTCTATCCGTCCCTGCCCCAGCTTCACCAGCAGCAGCATCATCATCCCCCCCACTCTCCTCTTCCACCAATGGGGTAGATGGTTAAAACAATGTGTGAGCCTTAACCCATCCCCCAGTGCTCCCCCCATCCTTACTGCCCCTCTCGGTTTCCTCCAGACACCCCTAATCTCTTGCCTACTGCTGTGGAAACTTCCACCTTTTGGGCCCCACCTGCCAGTGTCCCCTAGAGCCCCCTGTTTACCCCTTCCCTCCTCCCCTAGTGTGAGCACCTCTTTTCACTCCTCCTCCAGTGTGGGAGACCCCAGCACCTAGTGCTTCCATGTAGGTGACCACTTGCCTCCTACCTCTCCAATGCCCCCCACACCCTCAGCTGCCTTCAGATCCCCTCTACCTTCTCCTTAATCTGTGCCAGCTGGTAGCACACTGGGCATCCCCCAAACTTCCAAGCCCAGTCCAGTATCATGGCCACACCACACCCTGTGTACCCAACCACCGTCTCAAAGATACCTGCTCTAGTGATGTGCGGTCCCTTCTCCATCATCATAACAGTCTTTTCTAGGCCAGATTACCAACTCAGTGGCTCTACAATTTCTCAAGCTACCAGAACCTATACCAAGACGATCTCCCCGTGCAGCATGCAGACTTTCAAACTTGCAGTGCTTGAGTGGTTGAACTTTTCCCCACCTGACTATTAGCCTTAAGAGTTAGCTCATAGGGTAAGTTTGCAACTCCCTAAGCTCCTCCCTCCCAGCCTTTAAACCCAACCCCCAGTGGCTCTTCTGTATTAAGAAAGGCTAATACAAGGGGTGGCTGGGAGGGCTCTCTACAGAGTTAGGCAAACTTTAAAACACAACAGCAAAGCTTACAAAAACTTATGACAAAAAAGATAAATACACTCTCCAGAACCTCAACACATCTTCAAAATTCCACTGCTAACTTTGCCCACAGCAAGAAGATTTAAAATGCCTCAGTGAGGATTTAAACAGAGATTAACTGAAATGCAAACAACCTTGATTGGCTGGCTGTGTTACTGGCCAAAGAACCCTCCCCCACAACAATAATCTCCAGCCAGTACAAAAAGATTTAATATATAAGGATTTATGTCCCTCTGGCCACAGAAAGATTTTAAGGAGTTAGGCAAACTTTAAAACACAACAGCAAAACTTACAAAAACATATGACAAAAAGGATAAATACAGTCTCCAGAACCTCACCACATGTGGTGTCAGTGGCTCAGTAGGTAGCACACTCGCCTCTGAGGCCGGGAGATCAGAGGGCTGTGGGTTCAGTTCCCACATCTGGCACTTGGGTTAATATCCCAGTACTGACACTGTAATGCAGCATGAGAGGGGTGTTGCATTTCTGAGGTTCCGTCTTTCGGATGAGACGTTAAACCGAGGTTCCATCTGCCTGGATTGGTGGTAGTTCAGGTGGATGTTAAAGATCCCATGGCACTTATCGAATGAGTAGGGAATTTCCCCGGTGTCCTGGCCAAATTTCCCTCATTCACTAAAAATACCGCCAACAGCTTAATCTGGTTCAAGATCAGTTGGCATTCATCTGTATCCCCTTCCCTTGGGTCGTGCCTGAAAATAGGCAGGATTTGTCTAGCGCACTTACCCGGTCAACAAAAGCTAAATAAATAAAATAAACATCTTCAAAATTCCACTGCTAACTCTGCTTACAGCAGAGTGCTTCTTTTAATATGGCTTGGTCCAGGTTTTCATCAGCATTCTCAGATTTGTTTGTAAAAACTCACTGTTTAATATCACTTTTGTTGTGACTAAAATGGACTAGGACACAGCAGACACTACTCCCTAACATTAGGGGACAGTATGTGTACAGAAACAGCTGATAACACTGATGAAAATCTAGTCTGAGCCTTACTAAAAGGAGTACTCCTTATATTATTTCAAATGTAAAACAAAGGGTATAAAGCAGATTCAAAATAGTGGAAAAAAGGACATCACATGAGGGAGAGAAAGAAGATAAGAGGAAATGTAAATGGAATAAAAACTTATAGGTCAGAAGATTTACTGTAACATTCCCTGATGATGAGCTTTTTTTTTTAATTTATTTTTATTTTACAATGTTTGGCTAGGAATGACAAACTAGGCCAATGCTTGTTTCCAGGTGTGTCCTGGGAGCACATAGATGTTACGTGACTTGCTCATGGTCACACAGTATGCAAGCGGGGACTGTGGGATTCAAACCAGTTTTCCGGGTTTACAGCTCAGTGATTTTGGCTTGATTTCTCTAGCAAGGAGGTGGAAGACTAGGTTTGCTGGCCAAGGCACCTATCTTTACCTGAGCTCTTTCCTTCTAGTTTGCTTGAAAGGACAGAGCAAAGAACCTTACCAGAGCAAGGGAAAGGATTAAGACTTCTTTTGGCGAGGCAAATTTACTGTGTGTTGTTGTTTTTATTTTGTACTCACAGGGTTGTTGCTGTTTGTTGTTAACATTTTATTGCTTTATTTTTCTCTGATTCAAATTGTTGTTGCTGGGTATACTTTCTGCTGCATTATTACAAGGTGTGCCTACAGGTGTGTGCTAACAGATTACTGCTGTAATCTTCTGATTCAAATTGTCTTTTGCAAGGTATATCTTCTGTTACTGCTTTATTTTTCTTTGTAGCAAAGTGTTTCTTACAGGGTATATCTTCTGTGAAATTATTACAGGCGGTGCTTACATTTTTGTGACTTTTAATCATTAGGCTAAGCAAAAGTACTGTTTGCGACTATTTTATTGTGTTTTATTCTTTTTGCTGTAAAGGTTTTTTGTCTCAGAAGTGTTGCAGTCTCCTTCTCACACTGAAGGAGCTAATTGCTTTCCTCCCATAGCTCTTTCATGGGATTAGGTGTGTATCTGGGGGGTGGAGCTGGCAAACTGTCAGCAACTTCCAACAGAAAGAAGGGTTAAAAGGTCAGGTTAGTTCATATCTTGGAAGAAGAAGACTAGGTTTGCTGGCCAAGGCACCTAGCTTCACCTGAACTCTTTCTTTCAAGGTTGCTTGAAAGGACAGAGCAAAGAACCTTACCAGTGCAAGGGAAAGGATTAAGACTTTTTTTGGCTAGGCAGATTTACTGTGTGTTGTTATTTTTATTTTGAACTCACAGGGATTGTTACTGTTTGTTGCTAACATTTCCTTGCTTTATTTTTCTCTGATTCAAATTGTTGTTGCTGGGTATACCTTCTGCTGCATTATTACAAGGTGTGCCTACAGGTGTGTGCTAACAGATTACTGCTGTAATCTTCTGATTCAAATTGTCTTTTGCAAGGTATATCTTTTGTTACTGCTTTATTTTTTCTCTGTAGCAAAGTGCTTCTTACAGGGTATATCGTCTGTGAAATTATTACAGGTGGTGCTTTACAGGTTTTTACAGTTTTATCTCTCATTAGGATAAGCTTTCAGGGTTACTGCATTTTTTGCTGACTGATTGTTTCTGCTCTTACCTCCTTGTTTTTTTCTTCCGTGGTTCTTCTTTTTCAGCAGGGGAAGAGCCCAGCCACCCACCCCGATCCCCAACCACCCCACACTACACTCCTTTTATAGGGTAGCACAGTCGTGACATTTCCTGTGGCAAAGCAGGAAGGGGCAGATCAGTGGGGTATCCACACGGTGACCTCATTTACAGGGGCACTAGTAATTTAACTTGTTATAACAAGTTATACAAAAACAAACAAACAAAACACAAAATCAAACTTTTGCTTTCATTTTCTTCCTTCTAATTACTCTGACCAGGTTATAAACCCAGCAACTTATCTGGAATGGATATCATTAACTGCAGGTACTGCGGAACACTTTCCAGAAGGGCAGTTTTACAGGATTTAGGACACTGCCCTACATGCTGGGCCATTGGAGATCTTAGGGCTCAGCTCCAGGGAGCATGGGCAGAGATTGCGTGCCTCAGATTTCATATTCAAGAGGAAATATATTATAAGAACCACCTGCCATTTCCCCAACATCCAACAGAAGCACCTCGACCGCAGAGGGTAGTTGGTCCAGGAGGTTGGCAGGTGGGTAGGAGGGCCAAATCGAGTGCCCCATCACTCGGTGCTCTCCAACATATTACCTCCACAAACCATATAAAAACTACAAACAGGTATCTGCCTCTATCTCCACAATCAAACAAAGGGGCAGAGGACACTGCAGAGCAGGATACTGCAGCACAGGAGCTAGCACAACAAAACTCACCCAAAACAGGAACCAAAGCAAAAAGGAAATCCAAAAACCTTCTGATCATGGGAGACTCCATGATTCAGGGAGTTGATACCTATCTCCAGCCAGGGGTAATGCTCAGATGTCTCCCAGGTACATCAGCATGGAGAGACACTGACTGCATTGCTAAAATTGTTCAGGAAACAGGAAAAACATTGACATCCTGGTACACATAGGAACTAATGATCTCGCCAGCCGGGTCAGTTGTGGAGACCAAAGAACACCTGACCAGGCTGGGTGACAAACTATCATCCATTTCATCCAGCATCTCCTTCTCTGAGATCCTGCCAGTCTGGAGAGAGGGGCAGATGGACGGAAGGTCAGAGAAGGGGAGATAGGGGAGCTAAACATGTGGCTTAAGGGCTGGTGCCAGGAAAAAGGACACAAATTTGCAGGTAACTGGCAACAGTTTTGGGAGCGAAAGTTCTTTAAATTTGATGGACTGTATCTGACTAAGGAGGGAGTCAGTGCATTGGGGCAGAAGTTTGACGTCTTTGCAAAATATCTAAACTAGCAATTGGGGAGAGGGGTGCAGCACCCCATACATCGAATGGGAAGAACACCCTTCTCCCTCAGATAGTGATCAAACAGGAGTTCAGCATGTTTGCAGTTTATTTGCATCACCAGGTAAGGAAAAAGGTCCAGGTCCCCATACAACACACACAGGAAATGCCAGACCTCACCCAACAACTAATACACTGAAATCTGGTCAATGGAAAATCATGTACACAAATGCTCTGTCTGGGAAACAAGATCCCAGACCTGCAGGCAATAATGACAGAGGCTAAACTGGACATAGTAGCAATTAACAAGACGTGGTTTACCAGTAACCACACTTGGGAGATTTCAGTACCTGGCTATGTACTGTTCTGAAGAGATTGAGGTGCAAAAAGGGAGGGGGGTTGGAGTGGCCCTGTATGTCAATAAAAATATCAAAGCTACAGTAATTCAGCATACACATAAGGAGCCAGAACAACTGTGAGTCACCCTGGAAACAGGAAATGGGACAGCCTTAAGAACTGGGTTTGTCTACAGAACCCCAGACCAGGGGGAGGACAGCAACACATTATTGTTAGAAGGTATACAAAACGTAACAGCTAAAGGGGAGGTTCTGATAATGGGAGACTTCAACATGCCAGATACAGATTGGTCAATACCAGCAGGAACATCTGCCAGAACTAGACACATGTTGGAATCCCTCAGGGGGAAGACCTCAAACAACTGGTACAACAACCCACAAGAGACAGGGCTTTCCTAGATGTAGTACTGACTAGCAGGGAAAGGATCACAGATCTCCAGGTAGAAGGTCACAATGGGGGCCAGTGACCATCACATGGTATGGTTCAATTTGGCCACTACAACTAAATCATCCCATTCCAAGGCAAAAATATGGGACTTCAGAAGAGCTGACTTTGATAAGATGGCCAACAGAGTTAAGCTAGCCCTGGCAAAAAGAAATACAGGTGAGGGAGTACAGGCAAAGTGGGCATGCATTAAGGATGCAATACTTGAAGCAACATCCCATTGTGTTAGAGATAAAAGTAAGTGCAAAAGAAGAAGGAAACCGCTTTGGTTCTCAAAAACTGTAGCAGGAAAGGTCAGAGCCAAAAGGCTGACCTTCAGGAAATATAAGGGAACACTGCGGGATGAAGATAGGGAGGCATACCAAACTTCTCTAAGGAAAGCAGGGAGGGCTGTAAGGCAGGCAAAGGCCCAAACCAAGGAAACACTAGCAAAGACAATAAAATAAGGTGACAAGACTTTCTATAGATATGTTAGTGAAAGAAGAAAGTCCAGAGGGGGATATTGCTAAGATCATAGGAGATAAGGGGGCGTGTGAGGAGGAGGACCGTATAAAAGCATCTATCCTAAATAGATACTTCTGTTCAGTATTTACTGAAGAGAAGGTAGGGCAGGGCCCACAGCTCAGGACCATGGACACGGGGGGAGGGAGGTGAGCACTAGTCCCTTCACAAAAGAAAGGGTCCTACAAGAGTTCAGTAAGCTTAGCGTGGACAAGGCAATTGGACCGGATGGCATACATCGCAGGGTACTAAAGGAGTTAAAGGTGGAACTAGCAGAGCCATTATCAGAACTGTTTAGTGAGTCTCTGAGCACAGGAGAGGTCCCAGAAGACTGGAGAAGGGCTCATGTGATCCTATTCCACAAGAGCGGTAGCAGGGAGGAGGCCACGAAATACAG
This sequence comes from Neoceratodus forsteri, assembly GCA_016271365.2. Taxonomy (NCBI): domain Eukaryota; kingdom Metazoa; phylum Chordata; order Ceratodontiformes; family Ceratodontidae; genus Neoceratodus; species Neoceratodus forsteri. The sequence goes on from CM028137.1 coordinate 109,083,038, forward strand.
ACCAGTCAGTCTTACCTCAGTAGTGGGCAAGATTATGGAGGCACTTCTTAAGGAAAGGATAGTGCAACACCTGGAATCCATAGGAGCACAGGATCCAAGATAGCATGGGTTTAGAAAAGGAAGATCCTGTCAAACTAATCTCATAGATTTCTTTGACTGGGTAACCAGAGTGGTGGACCAAGCGGGAGCAGTTGATGTCACCTACGTTGACTTCAGAAAAGCTTTCGATACTGTTCCACATAGAAGATCGATTAATAAGCTGGGTGGGCTCAGGGAGGATCAGAAGTTGGTCAGCTGGGTGGCAAACTGGTTGAAGGGCAGAAAACAGAGAGTGGTGGTAAATGGCATATACTCAGAAGAGATGCAGGTCACAAGTGGGGCACCTCAGGGATCAGTTCTGGGGCCAGTCCTCTTCAATATCTTCATCAGTGTCATTGCAGATAGACTGGAGGGTAAGGTTTGTCACCAAGATCTGCAACAGAGTAGATGATCCAGATGGGTAGGCAGAATGAGAAGAAATCTGGATAAACTAGCAAAATGGTTGGAAGAGTGGCAACTGTGGTTTAATGCAAAGAAGTGCAAGATCGTGCACATAGGGAAGAGAAACCCTGAAGCCACTTATAGGCTGGGAGGGGAGTTGCTGGCAGTCACAAGGGAAGAAAGAGACTAGGGCGTCATCATCACCGATGACCTAAAATCATCCAAGCAGACCACTAAAGCAGTAGGTAAGGCTAGGGGGATGTTGGGGTGTATTAGTAGGGGTATCACAAGTCAGAAGAGGGAGGTAATAATCCCTCTTTACAAGACACTGGTTAGGCCCCATCTGGAGTACTGCTTGCAGTACTGGAGGCCACACCTTCACAAGGATATTAACCAAATTGAGGTAGTCCAGAGAAGGGCAACCAAAATGGTGCAGGGACTGCATCAGAAAACATATGAGGACAGATTAATGGAGCTCAATATGTATACCCCAGAGCAAAGGAGGGAGAGAGGTGATATGATTGAAACATCCAAACACCTTAAGGGCATTAACAAGGTGAAAGAGTCTAACATGTTTCAATATAAGAAAAATAGCAGGACAAGAGGACACAGCATGAGATTAGAGGGAGGCCAATTAAGGGGTAATGTGAGGAAGTTCTTTTTCACAGAAAGGGTGGTGGATGCATGCAAAAGCCTACCTCAGGAAGTGGTGGATATGAATACAGTGCAGGGCTTCAACAGGCATGGGATAGGCATAAGGGAGCACTACAGATTAGTATGAATAGATAGGCCTTTGACTGAGCAAAGGCCGATGGCACATTCATAAGGTAGACAAAGAAATGGGCAGACTGGATGGGCCTTGCGGTCCTTATCTGCCGTCAGCCTCTGTTTGTATGTAGCATCCTCATGGCTCCATGCTAACCAAGCCCTATGCACATCTCATTAGGGTTGGACGGATGATTTGCTCAAGAGGGTTCAGAGAGGCATGAAGTGAGTAGAGGCACGATCCTTGAACTGAAAGACACCCATGGAATGCCTCTTGATCCTGCTGTATAAGGTGGAAGGACACCTCTAACATACTAACACCGCAATGTCATTTGAGAATATGGCGGGTATGTCAGCAACCATGGAACATGATGAGTCAGTTCTTGGTGGATGGCTTTAGCAGATGGTACCATCTCGAAGGCCCTACAACAGAATGGGCAGGGGGTGTAGTCGGGCCTGGGTGACAGGCTAGTCAGCTTCTATGCACACCAAACTTCAGCCTGAAGATGGCTATCATTGCAGTGGTGTGTTCAGTACTGGTTAGTTACTGGTCCATTTAGGAGGACACCAATCCAAAATCAGGAGGTGTATGGGGGATACAGGCCGCCATCAGTGTGGCTGGTAACATACCCAACACCAACATTAAGCACAATTGGCATGACCTTTGTAGTATAAATGAAAAAAAAAAGCTTTTCTTTGTTGCCAGGCCCAATAGGGCACCACTGGAAGGGGAGATGTGGACATTCCTGATCTGACTCTAGTGGAGGTCATAGTGGTATTGGACACATTCAGCCAGTAGTCAGTTACATACAACATACGAATCTACCAGCAGAAACAGACCACCCGGTCTATCAATGTCTGCCCAAGTGTGCAGCTAGCCCCCTAGATTGCAGCTGCCCCAACCCCCTCCCCATCTGTCATTCCCATGATGGCCTCAGCCCCCTCGACCCAGACCCTCCCTCGTGCTCTGTCCCATGCCCTCTTAAAACTTCCTACTGTCTTACAGTACATGATACCACCCCCTCTGGTAGAGTGTTCCATTTAGACACCACCCTCTCCATGAAGTACTGCCTCCTCATCTCCCTCCTAAATCTTCCACCCTCCAGTCTTAGTCCGTACCCCCTCGTGTCCCTACCCTTCCTCAGTTTAAACATCCATTCAATGCTAGCTTTGTTTATCCCCCTCAAATACTTGAACATTTCAATCAAATCCCCCCATTCCTCCTCTCCTACAGCATGTACATATTCAGCTCATTTAGCCTGTCCTCGTAGGCCTTGCCCTCCATCCCCCATACCATTTTTGTTGCCCTCCGTTACACACCTTCCAGTAAATTAATATCCCTCTTCAGATACGGCCACCAGTACTGCACACAGTACTCCAAGTGTGGCCTGACCACAGATCTGTAGAGGGGCAGGATCACCTGCCTATGCCTGGACGAGAAACACCTTGCCATACAGCCCAGTATCCTGTTCACTTTAGCTGCTGCTTTCCTGCATTGGGCAGAGTTGTTTATGCTCCCTGTTACCAACACCCCTAGGTCCTTCTCTTTCTCAGTGATCCCCAGCCTCACCCCTCCCAAGCAATAGTCCCTCTTTTGGTTCTTTGCCTTGAAGTGCATAACCTTGCACTTTTTTGCATTGAATCCCAGCTGCCACTTCTCCGACCATACTTCCAGTTTGGTTAGGTCCCCTTGTAGTTGTTTCCATCCATTCTCTTCATCCACCACTGTCCCCATTTTGGTATCATCTGTGAACAGACTAAACCTGCTCTCAACTACATGTGCAATATCTGAGATAAAGAGCCCAAATAGCACTGAGCCCAGCATCAAGCCCTGCGGCACATGGCTTGTCGTCGGTCTAAGTGTCAAGAGCTCCCCCTCCATTACCACACATTGGAGCCTCCTCTGCAGCCAGCTCCTTATCCTGTTTGTCAGCTTCGTCCTCACTGCAGCAGTCAGCTTCCCGCCCCAGCCTCCCATGAGGCAATGAATTGAAGGCCTTGCTGAAGTCCAAGTACAGGACATCTACAGCATGACCCATATCCAGCTCTCTTGTTAACCAGTCGTAATATTTTATTAGATTGGTCTGACAAGACCTCCCCAAGTTGAAACCAAGCTGCCGCCCATCCTGGAGGTCATTACCCTCGAGGAACAACACCAAACTCCCCTTCAGTGTCGTCTCCATAAGTTTACCCACTATAGAAGTGAGACTCACAGGATAATAATTTCCTGGCTTGTCCCTAGCGCCACTGTTGTGTATGGGCACCACATAGGTCACCCTCCAGTCCTGAGGAACCTATCCCAAGTCCAGGGAGGTGCTGGACAGGTCCGCCAGTGGCTTGGCCAACACCTTCACCATCTCCCTCAGCACCCTGGGGTGGATGCCATCAGGACCTGGTGCCTTGTCCACCCTTAATGCTCTCAGACCCTCTAGTACTCTACTCCTCTTGATCTTATCATCCGTCATCTCCTCCCCTCCCACCCCCACCCTCCCAGTCCATGGTAGTAGTGGACCATCCTTCTCCTTTGTGAAAACAGAACAAAAGTATTCATTTAGTACTTCCGCTTGTTCCTCTCCCTTTTCCACCCACTCCCCACTTTATCTTCACTATGTGGCCTCTGCACTTCCTATTTTCCCTGACATATCTAATTAAGTCCTTCTCCCTTCCCTTGATGCCCTGCGTTAACTTTACCTCCCTGGAGGCCTTGGCTACTCTCACTCACTTGGTCACCTTCTTGGACCAACTCACATAAGCCTCCCTGTCCTCTCCCTCCCTCATTTTCCTGAACTTCTGGTACACAGCTCTCTTCACCCTCCAATACTCCCCTGTTCAGCCAGCATGGTTTCCTGGCTCTGCACGTCTTGCTCTTAGTCCTGATGCAAGCTTCTGTTGCCTCTGTTAGCCCAGTTTTAATAATTTCCCACTTTTGCTTTGCATCCATCTCTGGCCTAATACCCTGAAGTCTCCCTTGCAGTATTTCTCTCATCCTCCTGCAGTCCACCCTCCTAAAATCCACCACCTTTGCTACTGTGCATCCAGACTCCCTGCCCAACTTGAGAATGAACCACACTGTTTGGTGGTCATTACCAGCTAGTGGGTCTTCCACCCTTATTTCCCTCACTGCCTCCCCATTTGACAGCACCAAGTCCAGCAGGTTACCTAGTCGTGTTGACCCACTGACCAGCTGTGTCAGGAGACCATCCTGGATCACATCCAGGAGCACCTGCTCCCTGGCACTGGAGGTGGCAGAGGTGCTCCAGTCTACCCCCAGCAGATTGAAATCATCTACAATCACCACACTTTCTTTTCTACACACCCTCCTTATTTACTCTGCTAACTCCCTGTCCAGTGCCACTGATTGGTCTGGTGGTTGGTACACCACCCCCAGCCTCAGCTTTCTACACTTGGAGTCCAGAAGCTCCACCCATAGTGCCTCTGTCCTCTCTTCCTCCCCTTCGTCCCTCGTACACCTGATCCCTTCCCTCACACAGAGTGCTACCCCACCCCTTCTCCCAACCCCCCAGTCTTTCCTGTAAATGTGATACCCCGGGATTGCCAGATTTCAGTCATGGTACTGGATAGCCTAAGTCTCTGGCACTGCAGCGACGTCCACACTCCCCTTCACAAGGAGCGCCTGAAACTCCACTGTTTTATTACCCAGGCTCCTTGCTTTTAGGGAGACCATCTTCAACCCGTTCCCATCTGTCCTCCCCCCCTCGGCTCCTTAGTCTTCCCCCCTCCTCTCAGTGGTCTCCTCCCCTTACCCTCAATGGCATCAAGGGGGAACAGTACATTTTGCACTCCAACTTGGTGGCCCTGCATGCTATTGGTGCACTCGCTCCCCACACCTAGTTTAAATACCCTCTTGAAACAATATAATCCTTTAATTTGCTCTTTAACACTCCCTTACTTGCCTCATTCAGGTGTAAACTGTCCCTTGCTTACAGTTCTCTGTTAGTCAATGTATTTCTCCATCCTCCTACCAACCCATACCCTTGTGCTTTACACTAGTCTCTCAGCCAGGAGGTGAACCTCCACTCTCCTTTCCTGTCTTGCCCTGCTCACCCTTGGGACCAGTAGCACCTCCGAGAATGCCACAAACCTCCCTATTTCCAAGCGTAGCATCCCCAGTTCCTCAAACCTTTCATGTACCAACTCCATTGTGCATCCGCCCCAGGTCATTTGTGCCCTCATGTACCACCATGTGAGGTTTCTGCCATCCTCCCCTAACACACTTCCTCAGAGCCTGCCCTGCCCTGTCTGCTGTCAGGCCCGGTACAGGTTCTACCAAAATCTAACTGCGTCTTTCACCCCTTCCCCCCACCTGATCCATTTCAGGATAGAATCTCCTATCAGTATAACTCCCCCCTTCCAAACTTCCCTTCTGGCTACACCCCCCCCACCCTTCTCATGGCCTTTGTTCCTTCCCTGTCCCTTAATTTCTGGAGCTGTTCTTACTCCTTCTCCTTCCCTCTTGTACAGCCTCCTTTCCACACTTGCACCCTCTCTCCTAAGCATCCATTCTCCTCCTGTGGTCCACTCCATCTCCCTATGCACAGGTCCCCTTCCTCCTAGGTGCTCCCTCCTGCCATTGCCATAGCATTGCCCCCTCTCCTTCATGTACCAATGTCCTCCTCTGTAGCACTGGCCTCTGTGCCCCCCTCTTCCCCTTTCCCATGCATCTCACTTTCCCCTTCTACTTCAGTTGCCAGTACCTTGTACCTGTTACATGACTCCAGTGCCCACCACCATCCCCTGCTATGTCCTCACTCCTGCTCTATATTTCTCCTTGGCATCCTCTCCCTCCCCCTTGTGCCTACCTATCCCACCCTCTCTGACCATGTTCCTCAACATCCCTATCTCCACCTCCATCCACTGTATCTCTGCCTGTAGGTCTCTTATCCTTTGACATACAGAACACTCCCGTAACCTCCATAATGTGCCGATCCAGATTGCCGACCCACATCCGTTGCAGATTACTAGCCTGTCCCCCTGTTCCTACTTCTGCTCCCTCTCCCCTGGAGCCTGAACCCCCCCCATCTCTCCTGAGCTCACCACCTCCATCCTGACGACTGTAACCCCTCCTCCTCCTATGTCCCCCTGGTGTCTGCATCTCCCATCTCGTGCCATGCCTCCTATCTCTGTCACTATACTAAGCAAGGTACAGTCTTCCTACAAGTGTCTGAAATTTGAGTTTGGCACTTGCAAGCTTTCTCCAGGATTGGCTGTTTTCTGTCTATGTTTTATCCCAGACTGGCTCTTGATGCTGCGGCCAGACTGCATCTTCAAGCACTATTCTTTTGCTTGAGCCAGTTCTCTGAGCATGCTTTCCTGGACTGATTTTACTGCTGTTGTCATTATTATTAATGTACAAATGTGTTCTAAACTGCTTAACTGATTGTACTGTGCTTAGATAATTTTACTGCTGTGTTTAGTTGATTACTGTGGCTAATTAATTTGTTAATGTGCCAAGTTAATAATTAACAATTTAAATCCCTCTCTTTGTGTTCTTTCACTTTCTCTAATAACCCCCGTTGAACCTGGCACTGACCAGCACTATACCCTGTTTTGTCTCTACATTGCCATTCTTTGTAAATTTATTTTATATTATTTATTTTATTTAGTTTTTGTTGACTGAGTAAGTGGACTAGACAAATCCTGCCTATTTTCAGGCACAACCCGGGGAAGGGGGATAACGATGAATGCCAACTGACCTTGAACCAGATTAAGCTGTTCTCAGAAATTAATAATTTACCTTTTTAATTTTTGCTGTCCTGTCTCTGTTCCCTCACTGTCTCTAAACTCCCCTTCAGATCTGGCATTGCTACCCCACCCACCCCCACCCCTGTTTCTTGATTCCACTCTTCCTTTGGTGCTAATTCCTGCCCTCTGACCAAACTGTATTTTACTGCCTCCTCTGGCACCTTGCTGTGCCTCTGTCTTCTCTACTGTCTAACAGCCCCCTCCCATCTTTGATTTATCTATTGCTAAACCTCTCTTTTTCCCTACAGATCCGAGACCCCCTGACAAGGGTCCTCTGCTTCCAGTGGTGCAGCAATTTCACCAGCTTCCTGCTGCCCACCTCACCCTGTCCAACTATCACCGCTGCCAGCATAGCTTTTTTTTTGTGTCCATTTTCCCACTAGCAAGTTATACTGTACTGCCACTAGAGGGACGCAATCTTTATCTAAAGCAATCCCTGCCTGTTGTTCATATAGATGCCTTCCTATACTACAGCTAAATCCTCCATCTGACCAGCTCCCCTGCACTCCCTGCTTACAAATTCCTCCTGTTCCTAAATCAATTATTCACCAGTTTCTCTGCCTTTATGAACAATGCATCCCCAACTCTTCTCTCTCCCCCTTGTTCTACTCATATACCTCTCTTTACCATCTCCACTTGCTCACTACTTATCTATTCCTAATAACTCCCCCAACCCCATCAATTACTATCTCCAATCCCCTACCCACATCCATGCTATCACTCCCTCCCCACTGTTTGAAATATGGTCTCACTCTACCACTATTCCTCATACGGCTTTGATAATGGTGTCCACTTTCACTGCGGTTCTCCACCTTCTTCTTCCTCACTCATCCACTCCCTTCTCCTCAAATCTCCCAACCTCCTCTCCAGCCCCTTCAAACTCCCCTAAGCTCCACTTTCTCATGCTCGCTCTCCTTTTGCTCTCTGCTGGGGATATCTACCCTAACCCAGGCCCTATTACCCCTAGCTCCTCTGGTGCTTCCTTCTGTACAACCTCCCCCAACTCTCTTCTCTCAACCCTCCCAAAGGGCTTAAAGATCCTACATCTAAACACCTACAGCTTGTTGCAAAAAATAGACTAGATTCAGACCATGGTGTGCACTCTAAAGCCAGACATTCTAATCATCTCAGAAACTTAGCTAAAGAGCACTATCCCTGACCTCTCAGTCTCCATTGCTGGCTACTCACTGCTAAGGCAAGACCTTACTGGCAGGGGTAGTGGTGTGGCCATTTATGTCCTAGCCTCCATCCAATATTTCATCATCAACTCATTCTCAAATCCTGAGACCCATGATGCCCTAGCTATCCATGTGACCCTCCCCTTCACTCTCCCAATCTTCATAGCTGACATTTACACAACCCATATATCCAACCTTCCGTCGCGCTAGAAATCCTAATCTCCATCACTTCCCATGCTCGCTTTGGGGAATTATTCATCCTAGGTGACTTCAATATAAATTTGTTGTTACCTAAAACTAATAAAACTAAAAATGAAATCGGAGCCCTAAACCTCTCCTAACTGATCTCCGAACCCACCCACCCAAACTACAAGCCACAACACTCAATACTCAACTGGGCCCTTACCTTCCACACCCACCAAATCATCACCTCTGGCATCCTCCCCGATTCTGTCAGTGACCATAACCCAATATTCATAGTTAGGAATGTCCACAGAACTAAATCACCACACAAAACCATACAACTACACTCTTTCAAGTCTCTTGACCTTGAACCTCTCCTGAGTAACCTTGCCACTTCTGACTGGTCCCCACTAACCTCCTTCCCCTTGGTTGATAAGGCCCTTGCCTACTTCAAAGAACTCCTTCTTGTAAACTGGAACACCTTTGCCCCACTCAAACAAACCAGAGTCAGAGATAACCACTTACCTTGGATAACCCCTGAACTTCTGGCCTGCCTCAGGGCTAGAGATCAAGCCTGGAAGCATCATAAAGCTACCCAGCATTCTAATGACCTCATGAACTACTGCATGCTCTGAAATGCTTGCACCAGGGCTACAAGGTTAGCCAAGTCTGAATATTTCAAATCTGTCTTCATCACCAACATAAATTCCCCTTCAAAGTTCTAGAAGGTGGTCCACGCCCTATTTACCCCCTCATCTCACCCACCCCCTTGGTACTTAAAGTAAATAACTCACTAGTGTCTGACCCACCAGCCGTAGCTGTGGAATTTAACTCATACTATACCTCCTGCACCACTGAGCTACTGAAATCACTCCCCTCCTACTGATCACCCTCCCCACCCTCTACCGGTGTGCCTCCTCCACCACCCTGCCACCTCCTCTTCTCTTTCACTACTATAATCCCAAATAATGCCCTAAGTGCCCTCCTCACCATCAACCCCTCTAAAGGTACCTCCATTGATGGCCTCAACCCAAAACTCCTCTCCATCTCCGCCTCGGCCATTGCCTACCCCCTCTCAATAATTCTAAATCTCTCATTCTCTACTGCCTCAGTCCCTTCTTCATGGAAACATGCAGTGGCCCTCCCTTTACCCAAAGGGAGTTACCCCTCATCCCAAGGCAACTATCGCCCCATTTCTCTCCTCCCTACCCTTGCCAAGCTTCAAGAACACATTGTCCTCTCCCAACTCACCTCTTTTCTATCTGACACCTCCTTTTTCATCCCTTTCCAGTCTGGTTTCAGGAAAAACCACTCAACCACCACCTCTCTCCTATGGCTCACAGACTCCATCCTAACCAGGATGGACAATGGCCAAATTACCTCTGCCATTTTTGTTGACCTGGCCAAGGCCTTCAACATCATCTCTCACTCCCTTCTCCTCGACTCATTCCTGGCAGCTGGCATATCTCCCTGCTCCACAAACTGGCTCAAGGCCTACCTTATTGGCAGAACCCAATCAGTTAAGATCTTGAACGTCACTTCGACCTCCCCTCCTGATTAGCACTGGCATCCCCCAGGGCTCTGTACTAGGGCACTTCCTATTCTCTATGTTCTTAAATGACCTTCCCTCTGTTGGCTCCCCCTTTCTGCTATATATATATGTATGTCGATGATACAGTCCTGTATGCATCTGTCTCCTGTCCTGCTGAGGTTACAACCAGCTTACAGCAAGACTTTGACAAGATTCAGCTCTGGTTTGCTAACCATCAACTTTTCTACAACACCAAGAAGACTGTCTCCATGACCTTTGGCACTAGGCAGAGGGATTCTAGGCTTCCCTCCCTACCCACTTTCCACACCCTTGATGGGACTTTACTTGAGGACACATCCTCCTTCAGGTACTTAGGTGTTTGATTGGACCAGCTCCTAAAGTTCTCTGGACATATTGACGCCATCCAGAAAAAACTGCACCCCAAGCTTGGTGCCCTGTTAAGGATCCATAGTTGCATCCCTCCTATGGCTAGGAGTGAACTTGTTCAGTAGATGATACTGCCCATTTTCGACTACAGTGACATAGTCTGTGGTGCTGCCCCTAAGTCCTCCCTGGCCAGACTGGACACTCTCTTCAGTTCCTTCTGCTGTTTTGCCCTGGATGCCCCCCTCGCACCCACCACTGTGATCTTTATCTTGCCTATCCTTCCCCTCTCTTATAAATAGGTGACTCTCCCACTGTGCTAAATTCACCTCCAAGCACTGGTTGGGTGAGCTCCCTTCCTACCTCACCTCCTCCTTTATAACTACCACCCCACCCTCTCATTTCCTTAGATCAACTGACTCTCACAGCATGTAAGACAACAAACAGAGAACCTGCACCTGCTCTAAAACTTCAAACAATGTTTGTGCTCCAAAAATTATACCAGCCAGGAAAGCTCATATATAAAGAGACAAGCTTTATTCCATACAAACAGAATCAAAGAAGGACTCACATCATAAATAATGTCCCTGAATCCAAGTACATGATGCAGCAAAGTCCATATAGTCCATTAAATCCATAAACAGCAGGACAACAATAAAAATGGCTGGTTAGTCCAAATAAGAGCAAGAGCTGAGGGTCGCTTCCACATGACGTCACCTGACGTGTTTCGCACATAGCTTTTTCAAAGGCTGATGTCCAAAGTAGATACATATGCATTTAAACAAGTGCGTTAAAGTGATATTACCCATTTATAGTATATACAAAGACAAGTAAAGTAAAAAGATAGAAACTGTGCTCAGTATATTTAATACAGCACCAGTATGAAATTGCACAACTTACTGCTGGAAATATTCCGCAATCAACTTATAATACCTGATTTAACCAGTAGATCAAAGTATAAGAAGTGATGTTTTTAATTTGGTGTTTTTTTCTATCTAAAGATCTCTTTCTTCTTTCTAGCTTTCAGCAGTGCACATATTTCACTTTGATCTACTGGATAAGTCAGTTATATGGACTTTGCTGCATCATGTACTTGGATTCGGGGACATTATTTATGATGTGAGTCCTTCTTTGATTCTGTTTGTATGGAATAAAGCTTATCTCTTTATATACGAGCTTTCCTGGCTGGTATAATTTTTGGAGCACAAACATTGTTTGAAGTTTTAGAGCAGGTGCAGGTTCTCTGTTTGTTGTCTTACAGTTATCTTTTTGAACCTAGCACTGCTCGCTGCTTTGTGCAGTCCTTCCCTCCCTCTTGCTGCTTTGCTTTTTAAGGGACTTTCATGGGTTATTGAGAATTATAGAAAAAAACGATCCTATACTTTTACTTGAGCAAGAAGCGCTCCTGTTCTAACGTGTCAGCTAATGTCAGAGACACGGCAGGTTCAGCGCACTGAGGGTACATGCTCTCTCTCTGATTTAATATTGAGAAATACACCAAATTAAACTAGCTTTACAAACTTGCTTAATAGCACCACCGTGCCATCGGGACCTATTAATAGTCGACAGGCTTTTATTGCTTTTGAAAAAACGCATTTAAGCTTAAAAGGTTACATTGGGTAGAGATTTCATTGAAAGCATACTTAGAGGTGGAACAAGTTCCTAGGGGACTATGGATCTTAAAGAACCCCACATGTGGCCAAAAAAGAGATGGTTTTATTGAGAAGTGGTGTAAAATAAGTGAAAAAGCAAGCCGTGAATATATGGAACTCATTATAGCTGAGAATGCTATTATTCAGATGGAAATTGAAGTTGAATTAAAAAAACAAGAGGAGGAATTGAATTCTTTTAGTAGTGCATCTTTATTCTCTCAACAATTGGAAAGTTTTACTGAAAACTTATATAAATATGATGAAAAAATTCAAAACATTAAGAAGACAAAATTTGACAGAGATGAAAAAGATTATTTAAATAATAAAGTGTTCAATTGGACTGTGCCAATCAGTACTGGTAATACAAATGTGCAGAATTTGATGCAATCAGATGAACAACTTATTTTTACAACTGCAACTGAAGAAACTGAACAGGACCAGGATTGTTTTTTAGGCGAAGAAGAAGAACCATGTGTTATTCCAGGGTCCCAGACACCCTTCATCCCGTGGAGAAGCCAGCGAATAAGGAGACAGAATATAGAACAAAACAAACAAGGAGAGGTGGCAGAAAGAGGAAGTCAAAGAGGAATTCCACAGAGAGGCTGGAGGGGGAGACGAACACAGGGGAGATTTCTGTGATTAATATTTCAAGCTATCAATTAAATGAAATCGAAATTGGAGTTTTGAACAGGGGTCTTTCCTTTACCCCTACACAGAGATTTAATTATTTCGAAACAGTACTGGACCTTAACAGATTGGTACGTAACCTGGGGTTGAAAGCCTTTTTTTTTGGGGGGGGGGAGCAAGGTCACACAAATGATGGGACTGAAAATCTAGAAATTAATATTACATCTGAAAGTTTGAAGGTTTTTAAACCCATCTCTGACTTTTGTCCTCCCTTATCTTCTGTATTACAAATATTTTTGAAGTGTTGTGAGGAAGATTTAATGCTTCTTAATAAAGATATTAATTTACATTACTATCACAACCTGAGTAAAATTGAACAGGAAGTGTTAATAGGTTTGGGAACTAATGCAGAGATTACCATTAAAGCAGCAGATAAAGGGGTGCAGTTGTAGTTATGGATACTACTAAGTACAATATAGAAGTTTTGAAACAACTTTCGGATACAACCTATTATGAAAAACTTAAGTTGGATAGGACATTGCTTTTTAAACAGAGCATTGATTCTTATCTTAAAGAAATAAAAGATGCAGAACTGATTTCTGAACAAGTTTACAAATATTTAACTGTTGAGAGTCCTATTAGGTCTACATTTTATGTACTTCCTAAAATTCACGAGGACATGATGAATCCACCTGGGAGACCTATTGTATCAGGTAATAATAGTCTAACAGAACCACTAGCAAAGTATGTGGATTCCTTTCTGGTAAACATTGTCAAGGAAAAGGTACCAGCTTACATTACAGACACTAGTGACATTTTGTCAGTACATGAGGATTAGGCAATAGAGGATGATAGTATTTTGGTTACACTTGATGTTGCATCCTTGTATTCAAATATTCCACATAGTGGAGGCCTGGAGGCCTTAACATTTTATTTGGATACTAGGATTGTTAGAGAACCACCCACTTAAGTATTAGTCCAGTTAACTCGTTTTATACTGGAATGTGACACATTTTTTCATAAAAATGATTTTTACTTACAGAAAAAAGGTACAGCTATGGGCGCAAGTATGGCACCCAATTATGCAAATCTGTACACGGTAAAATGGGAACTTGATACAATAAGAAATTTCAATAATCCTTTTCTACACTAAATTGATTTATGGAGACGCTTTACTGACAATGTCTTTATGGTGTGGAAAGGCAGTAAAGATGAACTTTTTGAATCTGTAAAGTATTTAGAAATCAGTAATGAGAATTTGCGGTTTAGCATTCGTTTTAGTTACACTGAAATTATCTTTTTAGATTTAAGGATCTATAAGGATGGTGAGGGTGGTGTAAGGACTGATCTTTTCTGTAACACCATTTTACTTGCAAATAGTTGTCATCCTTGGAATGTGATAAAAGCAATACCCAAAGGACAGTATATTCGTTAAAAAGAAATTGTAGTGATTTGCACGAATATAATAAAAGAGCAAATGAATTGACTGCTAAACTACAGAATAGGGGATATAACAGCAGTATTCTGAAAAAAGCACAAGGGACAGTTGATGAAATGCCAAGGGAGGTTTTGTTAACTAATAAGCCACGAATTAAAGATTGTGCCCCTCAGACCACTTTTGTTACTACCTATAGTCCCCAATCAGATGAAATAGCTAACATTGGTAAAAAACATTGGCATTTGGTTCAGTTAGATCCAAATTTGCAAAATACTGATGTTGGGGACCCACGTATAGTATACCGTAGAGGAAAAAATAAGGATTTTATAGTGCATTCTGTTCAACCAACAATAGAAAAACCTAGAAATTGGCTTACTAAACAAGTGGTTGGCTACAATAAATGTGGTAATTGAAAATATTGTTCATGGGTAAAAACTACAAAAAGCTTTAAAAATCATGCTACAGGGTCAGATGTTAAGATTAGGGGCTTTGTGACCTGTAGTACTTCAGGAGTTATATACATTGCAGAATGTGTTTGCAATAGTTTTTATATTGGTAAAACAAAACGCCCCTTTAAAGTACGTATAGGTGAACATGCCAGGGCCATTCTGAATGGTGATGAAACTAATGCTTTAGCCTTTCACATGTTAAAGGCTAAAAATAAGGGTGTACATAGATTTGTGTTTACAGCTATAGAAAAACCTGTTTTAACAAAAAGAGGGGGGATTTTGATAACCTTGTTTTACGCAGGGAGCAGTACTGGATATTTGCTATGAAAGCAATGCATACACCAGGATTGAATGAAAGGATTGAGATCAAACCCTTTTTAAAGTATAGGAAGTGATGTTTTTAATTTGGTGGTTTTTCTATCTAAATATCTCTTACTTCTTTCTATCTTTCAGCAGTGCACAGATTTTACTTTGATCTACTGGATAAGTCAGGTATCATAAGTTGATTGTGGAATATTTCCAGCAGTAAGTTGTGCATTTTCATACTGGTGCTGTATTAAGTATACTGAGCACAGTTTCTATCTTTTTACTTTACTTGTCTTTGTATTTACTATAAATGGGTAATATCACTTTAACGCACTTGTTTAAATGCATATGTATCTACTTTGGACATCAGCCTTTGAAAAAGCTATGTGCAAAACGCGTCAGGTGACATCATGTGGAAGTGACCCTCAGCTCTTGCTCTCGTTTGGACTAACCAGCCATTTTTATTGTTGTCTTGCTGTTTATGGACTTAATGGACTATATGGACTTTGCTGCATCATGTACTTGGATTTGAGGCATTATTTATGATGCGAGTCCTTCTTTGATTCTGTTTGTATGGAATAAAGCTTGTCTCTTTATATATGAGCTTTCCTGGCTGGTATAATTTTTGGAGCACAAACATTGTTTGAAGTTTTAGAGCAGGTGCAGGTTCTCTGTTTGTTGTCTTACAGTTATCTTTTTGAAGCTAGCTCTTCTTGCTCCTTTGTGCAGCCCTTCCCTCCCTCTTGCTCCCACAGCCTGGTAGTCTCCCACAGATCCACCCTAATCAGCCAATCCAGTTACTCTCACTGCCTCCCAAAAATTTGGAATTCCCTCCCCCCTCAAATCTGACACTCTTCCTCCACCTACTCCATCAGCTCTGCCCTCAATAATTACCTTGCACCTAGCTGATCCTGCCATGTTCCTCCTTAATTCCCTCCTCTAAGCCCTGGATAAACCCTACCCCTCTAACGTCACATTCATTTTTACCCTGTGCACCCCCCCCAAATTTCTAGCTCTCCTCCCCTTCCCCCAAATTGCTCCCCCTTACTGGCCTCCCTTGATCTCTCACAGAATGTAAGGGACCCCGAATGCTCCCTATGGGTCCATGCATCCTGACCCCCCTAACAGGGTACCCTGCATCCTGAAGGGACCTCTCTTGGATTAGGTCCTGTTCCCATTCCTCACATTAAAGTCACACCTCCTTCTTGTCTTTCTCCTCCCTCTTTAAATCCCTACAGCTTTATCCCCCTTTCTGTCTAGCCCCATAGCCCTCTTGCAGGGTTCCCCACATCCTGAAGGGGTCTCTCTGGGACACCACTTATTCCCTTCTCTGTGGTCCCCCCAGTCCCCTTGCAGTGTTTCTCACATCCTGAAGGGGTTTCCAGGGATAAGACTCTTCTCCCTACCCCCACTTCACCCTTTCCTCTCCTTTCCCCCTTTTCTTTCACATAAGCACTTGTTTACTTTTTACCCAGGCACTTATTATTGTCCACTCTTTCTACATATTATGTGCAACACTGTTTTAACACTGTTTGTAACACCTGTCTTATAACTGTGTGTTAATGTTGATCTTGTAACTTGAATGTACAGCAACCTGAACACAACTCTTCCCCCTCCCCCACCTCACCCCTCTCTCTCTGTTCCCCCATTTCTTTCCTGCACTATTTCAGGGCACGCTCCACGAGCGCTCATTTGAAACCTCTGTGCACATGCTGTGAGACCACACTAGTTGTGGTGAGACAGTACTGACAGAGGGTAGCGAGCCTTGCGTCTGTGTGAAATAGCTGTGTGAAGAACTTGTATCTCTGTAGCTAGGCAGCACCATTCTGATACGGGAAGTAGTCTGGGAGTTGTAGTGTGTAGTAAATCTCCCAGGACTACATCTTCCTACATCAGCGAGTGCTGTACTGGGAAATCTGATAGTGTGTCTTGCCTGTATGTAATTATTGCAGTGTAGTACTGTGAAGGGACATTGGACCACAGCTCCTGTACAGCAGTATTTTAGCTGTTCTTTTAAGAACAGCAAATTACGCTTGCTGGGAGCATGATGTCACCTGCCCTAGGTATTTCCGGGTTCCTGCACTATTTCAGGGCACACTCCACGAGTGTGCCAGTGTGTGCCACGACACGGCCAAGACACGTGATGCACATCTTGCGCATGTCAGCAGTGTCTGCAGGGACAGCAGGGACTAAGGTGCAGCTATTTAAGGTACTGGATTTATTACTGTTTGGTCTGTCTGAGTCTAGCTTAGCATAGCCACGTATTTGTTACTTCACTGTTAAGCACTACACACCTAAGGGTGTATAGTGATCCCAACAGTAAATAGTTCCCTTGATTTAGATGTAGTGTTGTTTTAGCAAATTTGAAAATGGCCCATCACATGTCACAATGCAGTTGTGCTCACTGTGAATTACCCGGTAGACTTGTGTCATGTATTGACACGGTATTTGTACTTCAGAACAGCACTGTGAACCACATCACATAAACACAAACACAGCCCTCTCTACTTGTAGAAATAATGTTCACCTGTCTCAGCCTGTCAACCCTGCCCTGCAGCTAGGAACCTGGTGATAGTCACCCACAAGAGCGCATGTTACACTTGAATCCTAGGGTGGCACATCATCACTGTAGCAGTGATGTCTTCAGGCATTGGTAAAGGCATAAGGAGAAAGAGGCCACTGTGATTCTCAAAGGAGGAGGCTAAGGTAGTAACGGAGAAAAAAACAGCTTTCAGAAAATACAAGGAGACCCAAATGGAGGTGGACTGGGAGGTATATCTAGAGAAACAAAGGAAGGCAGGAAGGAGGTTAAGGACAGCAAAGGCTCAAACTGAAAAAAGAATTGCCCAGGAAGTTAAGAATGGAGATAAAGACTTTCTTCAGATTCGTGAGAAGGGGAAGACAAGGGGTGAAATAGTCAAGATTAGGAGATGAGGGTGTGTGTGTGTGTGTGTGTGTGTGTGTGAAACGTGGAAGACCAAAAGAAAACTAAAATTTTAAATGAATACTTCTGCATGACATGCACAGTGGAAGGTGCCAGGCTGACATGCAGTAACACAAGTCTATTTACAGAAGAGAAAGTCTGTTGTGGGTTGAAAGCCCGAAAGGAAAAGAATGGTGATAGGGCTGGATGGGATCTACCCAAGGATACTTAAGGAACTGAGCATGGTGCCAACTGCCCTTCTGGTAATGCTTTTTAGCACCTCATTAAAGACGGGGAGGGGGGGGTCCAGGGGAATGGAGATGGGTAGATGTGGTCCCTGTGCACAACAGCAGCAGCAGGTAGGAGGCCAGTAGTTACAGACCAGTCAGACGCACAGTAGTAATGGAGTCCATGCTGAAGGAGAGACTGATGGGGTACCTGGAGACATATAACCTGCTGGACTACTGGAAGCATAGCTTCAAAGGGGAAGATCATGTCAAACAAATCTCATAGATTTCTTTGGCTTGGTATCTGGGGAGGTGGGACAATGAAGGGCAGTGGATTCAGCCTATCTGGACTTCAGTAAGGCCTTTGACACTGTACCACACAGGAGGCTGATAAAGACACTTAGCTGCCTGGGAGCTGGGGAGAAAGTAGTAAGCTGAGTATCAAACTGGTTGAGTGATAGGAGGCAAAGGGTGATGGTAAACGGCAGTCATTTGGAGGAGGGGAGAGTGCCCAGTGGAGTATCACAGGGTTCGATACTGGGCCCTGTATGCATCTGTGTCTTCATACTGTAAGTGACATTGCTGAAGAACTGGAGAGGAAAGTGTGTCTCTTTGTGGATGACCCAAAAATCTGCAACAGGGTGGACACCCAGGAAAGTGTGGAGAGAATGCAAAGGGATTTGGAGAAACTAGAGGAGTGGTCAAGGGAGTGGCATCTGAGTTTCTTTTTTTTAGTTAAATGTTTTATTGAAATATTCAAATACACTTACAATTGCATACATTTTAACCAGTAGGTTTCATGTACATGTATGTTATTCTCCATACACAACTACATCATCAGTACTATACCCAATATTTACTATGACAGGAATCTATGTATGCAGTAGAAAGCAATTTGTACATACCTGCCTTATGGACTTATGGAGAGTAGGACAGGACCATGCAGAAGGCAATGAGATTCGATCATGTACCAAGGCTTCTGTGTGATCAGAATGTTGTACCTGCCAGTGGTGCCATATTTTGTCTCCCATTCTGTAACAGAGAGAACATGACCACAAAGTAACACATAGACATATAAGGACTTACAACTTCGTATATCCAAGACTGGGTGCACTTTACCGTAACCGTGGTTGTAGCCCGCTGCCGGCCTGCCGAGCAATTGTACAGAAAATGATTCTTCCAATTTTTGACTTCAGAGATGTGGTGTACAGTGCCGCCCCCAAGTCCACCCTGACCAGACTGGACTACCTCTTCCACTCCTTCTGTCATTTCACCCTTGACTGTCCTTACTCCACCCATCCCTGTACCCTCTACCAGGACATGGGTCTATCTGCCCTTCAGGACCACAGATCATCTCACTGTGCACACCTCGCTGCCAAGTTCTGGCATCAGTCCTTGCCCTCCTACCTCTCCACGGTCCTTTCTGCATACTCCACCCCAGCCTACGGGCTTAGGCAAAACAACTCGCATCTATTACATGCTCCTTATAGGGCCACCTCAACTGGCCAAGCAGCTTTCAGCTACCGTATGCCCAAACTATGGAACTCACTCCCTCCAGACATATGGTTAACCTCCCCATCCCAGCACCTCAATAGCCTTTTCTCTGCTCATTTCTCATCCACCTGCTCATGTGCATAATCTCATCCTCTGCTAAGCCAACTACCCCTGACTTACCCTGTCTTACCCTGTGCCACTCATCATACCAACCTTTTGCCATTCTTATGGTGTCAACGCAGTCTCATGCCTCACTCACCTACGCTAGTGCATCATTGTTAATGCTGAACTAATTGCATGTATAATACGGCCTAATTGACACTGCTTTACTGTATCATTGTCACTATGTTTTTGGTTTTTGCCATTTTGTACTATTGTATCTTTACTTTGTCATGTACCATCCCCAGGAAGCATCTGGAATTGAGTGGTACTCTGCTCAGCATGCTTTCCTGGTAAAACTCTTAAATAAATATCAAAAAACTTCTAAGGGTACTTAATTGAACTACATAGAACTGCTCTGCAATTTAACCTACGAAAGCGAGGGATGTCTTTCATTTCTTGAGTATCTGGGGGTGGGTGTCTACAAAAGCTCTCAGTTATTCTCTGCAACTAATGAGTCAGTTCCTTCTTAGCCTATTCCTGTCTTGGGAGCCAGGTATACCTGGTACGGGGCCCAACACTGCTGAAAGATTCCCTTATGGTGCTGGACTATATGGCAGCATCTGTCTAATTCAAAAATGGTTGAGAATGATGCCATAATGTCACCACTGGTTGGGATAGTAGTAGTTTGCCATTTGCTGAGGATCAAGTCTTTGACTTGCATGCCCAGTAACATCAGCCATCTAAACTCTGGGAAGGTTAGGTGTGGTGTTTCCGCTTTCACTCCTAATAAGAAAAGAGGGGCTGACAGTGGTACTGTATTAAAGAGCACATACCTCCCTTCCTGAATTATTTGTCTCCAGAGTGTTGCTATTTTGGGGCATGACCATAGTATGTGTTGGAGGTCACCTTCTGGCTGGTGACAATGCCAGCAGTTGTCATGGCTTATTAGTTTAGCTTTGTGAAGTGCCATTGGAGATCTGTACCAGGAGTTCAGAATCTTGTGTATAAGTCTACTGCAGGCATCCCTATAAGCTTTATGGTCTACCATGCAGCATTGTTCCCACTGGGAGCCCAAAATAATTATGTTCAATGCCTTTTCCACTTGTGCTTTGACTCTGATGTTTGGCTGGGCACTGTGTCCCTCAGCTGGGAGTATATGGCTCCTGCAGTGCCTTTGAAGAGGGCTAACCACTTTGTGATAGGTGTGGGGGGTGTACATTGTATTTTGACTAGGTTGAGGAGTGACTTCACTGCTTCTCTTTGCTGAAGGTATCTCCAGATGTCTTGGGGTGGGAGGCCCCGCTTCGCTTGGAGATTCTGTAACATATCTACTATCCCAGTTCATGGTACTATTATATCATTGAAAAAGTAAAGTCCCTGGGCTGCCCATTGTGGCCAGTAAACATCTTGTCCCCCCCCATAGACAATGCAGGGTTTCGCCAAAGCGGAGTGTGGGTGAGAGGTAGGGAAGATATACCCAGTTTCCTATGTAACAGCTTCCAGTATTTAATTCTTGGTCCAATAGCTGGGTGTGTGAAGAACTTTTGGGATGTACCCAACCATGTCAGGGATGAAAGGAGAGGGGTGTTACCCTGTTCCTGCTCCATTTGGATCCACTGGGGGATGTATTAGAGTTTGGTCTGAACCACCTCAGAGTTTGGAAGTTCTAATATGCCATGTTGTAGCCCTCCATCCAGGGCAGGCCCCAGCCACCTACCTACCAGTGAGCTCTTAGCGTATTTCAGTTATAGTGTGGCTTCTGAGATCCCTATAGAAAAGCCCCCACCATTTTATTGATCTTCTAATACAAGGTGGTTGAGAGGAATTGTGGAACGTGGGACAGTAAATAAAAAATTTGGGGGGCCGTGATCATTTTGATGGTGGCTATTTTACCCGCCATGATTAAATGCAGCTGTGACCACCACTCTAGGTCACGCTTACATTCACCCATCAGGGGGCCCAGATTTCTTTCCCAGGTGAATACTATCTTGGGTCTTATTCTGATGCCTAGGTATGTGATTTTGTCTTGAGTACACGTGCTTGGGGGTGGTGTAAATCCAACCAATCCATGATCGAAACCTGGGACCAAACCCTAGGTGTTGTAGTACTGTGAGAAGTTAGTCCCAGTCCACCTAGTCAAACACCTTCTCAAAGTCGACTGCCAGTGCAGCTGCTGTGGTATTGATCGTCCTGGTGGTATGAATTAGATTTATCAGGAACTGGATGTGGTCAGCACTATACCTGCCTTGTATGAAGCTGACTTGGGATGAGTGTATTAGAGTAGGGAGAAATGGGTTCAGCCTTGTGGCTATGGTCTTGGCATAGATCTTGCTATCTGTACTGATGAGGGAGATGGGTCTGTAATTGACTGCTGAGGTAGGATCCTTTCCTTTTTTGGGGAATACCATTATGACTGCCTCCCTCAGAGTAGGTGGAAATATGCCCTTCTCCTCCACTTCAGAGTATACTTGACATAGGATTGGGGACACCAGGGGAGCAATAACCTGGAGGAAGTCTACTGGAAATCCATCCCTTCCAGGGGCCTTGCCTTTTTTTAATGAAATGGGGCCTTGCATACTTACCCTGTTGTGTGTGGGACTTCTGGCATGTCTTTTTGATGTGGGTTGATCTTGGAGAGGGAGAGGCTGTCCAGAAAAGACTGTGTGTCACTTGGGATTCCAGGATGTAAGAATGTGTACAGCTTTGCTTAAAAGTCTTCTATAATCTTGTTAACCTCTGCCAGGTTTGTATGTATCTTGTTTGTGTGTGGGTCTCTTAGATCTGCAATGAATCTCCCAGCTTGTTGTTTCTGGATCTGATATGCCAGCACTTTCCCACACTTATCCAACCCCCCTTTCCAGTAGACGTGCCTAATTTTTAGTAGTGCTAGTTCTGCTTTCCTGAATATGAGTTCATTAAGCTCCATACGCAAGCGTGACTTTCCATCCTATATCAGTGTTGGGGGGATAGATGGGCCATGCCCTTGTATTGTTTCTTGGCTAAGGCCAACAAGCCTTCCGGGGCCTTTAGTTGTTTTTCTCTTTTATTCCTTCTGTATGCTGCATACCCTATAATTTTATCCCTTATGGTGGCTTTATACTGTAGGCCTCCCATGTGTTGCCTGCTGTGGTATCCAAGATAGGGTTGTCAAGGAAGAAGGCTTTGGCTTCCTTTATCACCCAATGTATGAATTCCTGATCTTTTAATAACAGGGGGTCAAGTCTCCAGGTAGGTGATCAGGGGGGAGAAAGACTCCATGCCAACATCAACTGCTCTGGGGCATGATCTGAGATAACTATGGGAAGGATATTGGAGTCAGTTATGGTTTGTATAATCTTAGGGGAGGTGAGTCAAATGTCCAATCGACTGTGTACCATGCACACCAGAGTGGAAAGTATAATCAGTCTCCTTTGGGTGTATCAGGTGCTACATGTCGACCAATTTGTACTCATGTATAAGCTGTTGTACCACCTGTACTCCCCTGGGGTGGTATTCTTTCCCCTTGTCACTCCTGTCTAGAATGGGCATCAGGGTTAGATTGAAGTCCCCTCCTGCTAGGATAGGCATATCTTCATTGACCATGGACCCAATCTTGTCAGACAAATCATGAAAAAAAGCTGGGTTATCTTCATTAGGAGTGTATATATTGACCAGTAATAACTGCCCATTAAGGGTGTTCACTAGGGCTAAAGTCCATCTGCCCTGCACATCTGATCTGCTGGAAGTTAGGGTCCATGTAAGGGATTTGTGCACTAATATTGCCACCCTCTTACCCTAGATGAAGCACACACATGGATCTCTTTCCCTACCCAGACCCTTACCATGTAAGAGTGATCTTCTCTAATTAATTTTGTTTCCTGCAAAAACACCACATGTGTCTTCACTTTCCTCAGGTGAGACAGCCCTTTTTCCTTGCAATGGGTGTGTTAAGTGCCCTGACATTCCAGGTGATGCATATTTCATCCATACTATTGTTTGCTGTCAGTTACGAGTTGCTTTGTGCTGTGATCATCTGAGGAGAGTGGATTCACAACGGCTGAGCACTTTGACGGTGCTGAGCAGGCTTGGCAGGATAAGTGTGTTAATAACTAATATACCTGGAGCTCTGGGTCATGATAACAGGCATCGTACCCCATGATTAGCTGGTCATCTCCACATACAGTTGTAACGTTCATAAACTGTAATGTAACAGTAACACTATAACACAACATATTTACAATACTTGCACAATTAAGTGCTATAGATTGGGCTGGAGTAATAGGCCTAAAGCCATAAGCCAACTGAGGTCAGTCCAGTCCATTTGGTGGGGGAGGGGTAGACAGAGGACCTTGACTGTTGGGTAGGAAGTCATTCCCTAGCATTATTCCACTGCTTCAGAGAAGGTGTCAAGGCAACCCTGTCCTTGCTCCTTGTCACCCGGGGGGGGGGCATTACATCTGTGAACTGTATTTACCACCAATTAGCCTGTCACCACTCTCATTCTGCTCTGGCACCCAGGACCGGCCTATGCCAGTCTACTGAGAGCCGCTAGTCTCTGAGGTTTCTGGGGTGGGGGATTAACCCCGTTGGGGAGGATACTTAATGCAACACCTCCATTAACATAGCATTGTTAAGGACTGGGAATGTGTGGGTGTCTGCACATCATGCACAAGCTCATCCTTCACCCACTTTCTGGTGACTAGGCTGGGAGGTACTGGATAAACATACTGCACAGGTTATTAACCAATAGTTGGGAAGGGGACTTGGAGGAGGAAGGGGCATGTCTGGTGGACATTGCATGGTGTGCCAAAGTGACAGAAGCTGAGGCATGCATTTTCCCTCCCCCCAGCTTGACCCTTGTGCCCCCTGACCACGTTGTAGTTATTGAATAAGTGTCAGCCATACTCAGCTAGCGGGGTCTGGGAGCATATGGGAGTCATTGTGTGCCTTGCAAGATGGCTAGCCACAGGCAGCCTGGGAATAAGAGGTGGGCATTTTTCGCAGCCTAAGCCTGGGGCAGTTCATTGCACTACATTGACCTGGGGAACCTTTGCAGTGTCAGTCTGGTAGAGTACAGGTCTTTAGTAAAGTAATAATGCCCTCCAGGGTGGGTGTTATGCTGGGATAACATCCCGCCTCGTGCGGTTGGGCCCGAGGCCACCAGCCGAGGGAGTCCAACACCCAAGAAGGGATGTTTCCCAGCATAACACCCACCCTGGCGGGCATTATTCCTATTATACAATGGCTTGTTGTTATATATAAAATTAAAAAATAATTTTAAAGAATGTTGTTATTAGTGTGGAAAAATATTTTTGTTTCTTAAGAGCAGATGCAAAAAAAGAGGACAGCCATAATGATGACAGTAGACCTGTGAACAGCAGGGATGTTATGCCAGGATAACATCCCTGCTGTGATGGCCAACTGACCAATCAGAAGTCAGGATTCTTTCTTGCCATTGTATAATATCACATAATTTTCTCAGCACAGGCTCTAGCGGACCCTACCTCTGTACATCTCACCAGACCTGGCTATACATTTGTAATGTCCCTGTGGCCTGGTGTCATGGCCCTGCCATTAGGCACAACCCCCACCCCCGATCCAGCCCAGTGGCCAGCACCTTTCCTCAACGTTTGTCATATATTGCTCAATGCCTGAGAAGTGCTGCCTTCTGGATTTGCACCCCCTCCCCCATTACAACAAACATCATTCAACCATCAATCTACATACAATATTGTGCCAGACTGGGAAAAAAGCCTGGGACGAAATTTTGTGTTCATAAAGTCCCATCCCCCAGGTGTCAAAGCACAAGCCCTATCATCTATCCAGAGGAGTAGGCACAAGAGCCACTGGGGGGAGCACTCATCCCATGTCCCTTCAATATTAAATGGCTGAGGTTAAACTAATGGGGTTTATGTACTTAACACCCCCAGCCCCCCTCATGCTATTGACCCCTCAGAGAAACAACAACATAAACACTTATCTGACTGCCTTCATTTCAGTCCTGTGTAGGTAGTCTCCACTAGTCCCTACTGCTCTTGAGATGCCTTCTTCCAAAGGCTAGGATCCTCCGATGGTGGTCAGCCTGGGTATAGCTCAGGGGCTATCTCGAGTGTTCCCGTTTCTGCCCAGGCATCTTCCATGGCTTCCAACTTGAAGGGGCCAATCACTATTTCTTCCTCACTGTAGCTGGGGGGCTCGACTGCTTCTTCTGGTCTGGTTACATTAGCGGCACAGATTTGTTGTTGGAAAAGTACAGACTTACAGTGTCTGTCTCCCGCTCTGGCAACCCATCTCCATTTCTTCCTTTCTCAGGACTTCTCTCCAGTGAGCTGTCCATCTTCTCATGATGGCCTGACTGCTGTATTTTCCACGGCCTGGCTGAAAGGGCCCAGACCTCCTTGAACTGCGCCTGCAGGGTGTAAACTGCTTTGGGTAGCTGCTGCTGCTGCATTTTATTATTGTCTCTGACTGTCTTATCTCCCCTTGATATCGGCTGCTGGCCTTGGGTTGGATCTGTAATCTTTATGTGATTAGACCATGCCAGCTGTAAAAATGCTATGAGGCCTCTGTAGTAGTGAATGTCATCAGTGGTCCATTAATGATCAGCCACCAGGGCCGTAACTGGGGAGGGTGCAAGAGCTGCAGTTGAAGTAGGGCCCACACTGTTAGGGGGGTCACTACCTCAGAGGTCAGCATTAAGAAAATCTCTTTTCTCAGACAAACTTGCAAGTTTCTCTTTGGAAATTGCTTATCCATTTGAAATTGGGCCTGTCAGCAGTGGTGTTAGAAGATTCCAACTCCAGTTTCACGTGGTGGTGGTGGGGAGTACAGAGCAAAGAAGCAGTGGGGCCCATTACTCAATATATTTAATCTTGGTTCTGATGTCCCCGAGAGGAGCAGGAACAAATTACATTGTTCAGTTCTTTGATCATGGTACCAACAAGGGGGATGGAGGCAGCATGGACAAACTATGTATACTCATCAGGGCTGATACAAAAACAAAACTTACTCTTTCAAAATTCTTATGCGTTAATGGTTATTCTACATTTATTGGTGGGGAGGTGGGCCCACAAAATATTTTGCAGGGGGAGCCTTACAGTTGTTGTCACAGCCCTGTCAGCCACATGGTTCCAGAGTATCGGTGGGAGAACTGGATACCCATAGAATGCATCAGCTGGTGAGCTTTAGTAAACTCTTTGTGATGGTTAGACAAATCCTTAGAATAATCTTGAGAAATGAGGATACGGTGTCCATGCCAGGATAGGGCTCCCAGCTCTTGGGCTCTTGCTAGCACCCAGTCCTTGTCCGCGAAATTTAGGATGTGGACCATGATGGGCCTATACCTCTCACCAGGCTTAGGGGGCAGATTTAGTGTCCTGTGTGCTCTTTCAAGGGCGATCCCTGGTGGCAGATCCTGCTTTAATATTTGTGGCAGCTCTGAGTATAGAAAATCAACTGCATTGCCCTTTTTAGCCCCTTCTGGGAACCCTAGGAACCGCAGATTGTTTCCTCAGCTCCTATTCTCCAGGTCGTCAATTTTGCACTGGAGCAGCTCAATAGTGTGGGACTGTTCCCTTAGTATGGAGTTCAGACTTTCTAAGGTTGTGGTGTTGGTGGCAACCCATTGTTCTGTGTGGTAAATCCTGGTATCTAGATGGTATATGGCCAGAGGCGTATTGTTAGGGGCCATGGTTACTTCAGCCATTTGTTGTAGAAGAGCACTGAACATCTCGTTTATTTGTTGTACATTCATGGCCGAGTCTGCGGCCGTGGACATGCTGTGTGCCATGCGGTGTCTCTTTTTTCCCGTTGGATTAGCTTTCTTATTTCCCCAATCTGTTCTGAAAAAAATAGTTATTACTATCTCCCTTAGCTTTAGTGAGTGATCGTGATCTGCAGAAACAGGTTTTAAATCCTCTGTCTGGTGAAAATTCTATTCAGTTTTCCCCTAGGTTATCGGAGCAGTGGAGCCAGGCTGGCTTCATGGTAGGAGCCAAGCCACACACACCCCGGCAGCTGAGTTTCAATGCCAAAAGTGCATAGTCATGCACCTGGGGTGGGGAAACCCAGGGACTATGTATAAAATGGGGAAGGTACTTACAGTTACCAAGAAAGAGAGGAACCTTGAGATGATCAAATTTCATCATCTTAAAGTGGCAGGGCAGTGCAACAAGGCAGCAGGCAAGGCTAGTGGGATGGTGGGGAGCGCAGCAAGGGGATCTTTAGCAGGAGAAAGGAGGTGGTGCTGCTTCTGTATTGTTCATTGGTGAAACTCCACTTAGAGTACTGCATCCAGTTCTGGAGTGTGCACCTCCACAAGGACACCAACAAGGTGGGGGCAGTCCAGACTAGGGCTATTAAAATGGTGCAGGGTTTGCATGAGAAGCCATAAGAGGAGAAACTGTGGGAGCCAGGTGTGTACTCCCTGAAAGAGAGGAGTGCAAGAAGGGACGTGTTGAAACCTATGGCGCACACACGGTGTAACAAAATGAAGGACTAGTTTCTACACGTTCCAGCTCTACTCATTTTTTTATTTATTTTAAAGTGTTAAAAACTGTTTATTTTGCTGGGAAAATTGTATCATATGTTAGTTAAACATATCCACTAATGCATTCCAGAAACTACAAAGATCTCATCATCATTTTATTATTTGTCCTGTCACATAAATCTCACCATCACTGTTACAACGATGCCACCTGTGACCAAGAAGTCTGCCAGCAGCGTCAAACCAGGTATTTCCTCAACATTTACACAAACCAATAACCTCAGCACAAACAAATCTGACATACAACACCTTAAGGACATGCTAGCCAAGATAAACTTGAACATTACGGATGTTAAATCTGCAATAGGGGACTTAAACCGGGACTCGGATGTGATCTTTAAAAGAGTAGAAAATAATCACAAACTGAGCTGTTAGAAGAAACTGTGGCATTTTTAGAGGAACGATCTGAGTATCAGAATAAGCAGATCAACTCTGTACTAGAAAAAAATGACAACTTGGAAAATAGGGGTCATAGAAATAACATTAGGATCCTAGGCATAGCAGGAGCATGGAGGGTGGGAATATGGTGGCATTTCTACATCAGTTTTTACCTGAGCTCCTCAATTACCAGTGGCGGTGGCCACTGGAGGTACAAAGAGCACATCAATCCCTAGGTCCCTGGCCATTCACTGGAGGCAGACCCAGACCTATAATCCTTAACTTCTTCAGATATTCCATCAGAGAAGAAATATTGAAAATTGCCAAAGAGAGAAAGCAGCTTTTCGGGAAAGCGGGCAGGATTCTGCTATTCTAGGACTTCTTAACAGAGATTGTAAACAGCAGGAAAAAGTTTAATAATGTCAAGATTAGCTTTCAAAAGTTGGTGATGTCTTATTTTTCCAGTACACTGTCACCCTGTGTGTCACTGACTTGAAGGGGAAAATGTATACACTTGTGTCGGCTGTGGATGCCTCTGACTTTGTTGCTGCACATACTGACAATCCACAGACCAAAACGGTCACTACACTCCTACATCATTCCGCCATTTTAAACTCTGCGCTTGGCACTCAGAAGATGACAGAATCTCTTAAAGTTCTCACTTGTGATGTTTCTGATGACTTTGCTGACACATTAACATCGATCCTGGATTTAACACAAACATGAATAAATCAAACCTTCACTTCTCCTTCACCCTGCACTTGTACTCTCTTGCCACAAAAAACTAAAACAAATCTGATGATGCTTGGTCAATCAGTGTTAACACTAGGAACAAACCTGTCAACAGAGTCAGTTTTCTACTAAAACCAGAGCAAGAGGTCCAATTCTAAAAAAGAAACGTCTCCCAAAGTAGGGAAAGCCCGATAACTGCATCTCGTTGTTCCACTGGCTCCTCACCTGACCCAGAAACTGAAACCCAACAAGACCAATACATTGCAAGCATCGGATGACTGATTTCTTGGATTGGCCAATCACTCCAGCTCCTCATATGTCCGGGTCAGTAGAAATTCAGTCTGGGCTCTCAATGTTAACTTTTAAGCAAACGTTATTGCAGTTAGTTATTTGTTTAAATTGTCCTACATTGTATGTCTCTACATCTCAAATTATTTTTCTCATTTTAACATACAGTACTTATAAATCTATTTTAACATACTGTATATAGAGCTTGCGTCTCCTTCGTGCTGACTTTGGTTCAACTAGCAACACCCCTGGGAAACAAATTCTGGTCAGATCCACCATGGCTGCATAATAAAGTTAGTGAGGTTGTGTGGAACTGTTAAGGAGACATGGAGAAACAATACAATGATTTTTAACTAGTAAGATTTGTTTTATTTTGCATTCTAAGGAAGGCAGACACATTATTAGGAAAAGATATGGAGGTATAGATTTCAATGGAAGGAATGGTAAGCAATATAAGTTTGTTTTTGTTTTAAACTATTTTTTTATTGATTTATATCACAGAGCATGATCACAGGAATAAATGAATGTACACAATAGGTATCAAGTTATATACTGTACAGCCATTATAACAGCACTTAAACAGAAAATGCATTATACTTTAGCGGTGCTGAGTGCATTGTTCAAAATGCTAATCTAGAAGAATAGGATTCTATCCTTGATATACCGTACAGAGATAAAGAAAAAATATACATTTCTTGGTACAAATCTACCATTGCTCATTGGGGGGTTAGGCAGAATCAGGGGAGAATTCTGTAGGGTATATGCCGAAACCCCTATGTTAACTAGAAAGTATGAAGTTTCCTACAGTTAGCAGGTTGCCTACAGATATAAGGGAAATGGGGGGCTGGCCGGCACCCATGAGAACCAATAGTGGAGGTCTTATCAATTGGGGGGGGGCAGACCAATGGCAGCTGGTCTGGCCTTATTTGAGCCATGTGAAGAAACCAGATGTTCCAGCGGTTCATTAATTCTGGGATTTTATTTTGTAACTTAGCTGTCATATGTTCTAATTTATAGACTTCATATACTGTGTCTTCCCAGGCTGTTATAGTGGGGGGATCGGCGCGAAGCCATAGATGTGTGAAACATTTCTTGGCCGTACCCAACAGTATATTAAGTAAATAGATTTGGTGTGGATTTTTAAAGTGACCTGGGTAATGAAGTAGAATCCCAACAGCTGGGGTAAAATCTCCAGTGAGGGGAACAAATTAAGTATTCTGTTCCCTATCAGGGACCAGTATGATGTAAGTACTGGCCAAAAACCAAAAAAATGTGGGCATGTGTGGCTACTTCACAGCCGCATTGCCTCCAACAGGAAGAGTCTCCACCAGTTGAAAACTTAGCAGAGATTTGAGGAGTATGAAAGAATCTAGAGACAATCTTCCAGGAAAACTCTTTCCATGTGTATGAGTTTGAGGTTTTATGCTGTGTCTGCCAAATCTGAAGCCAGTCTTCCTGGGCTAATGTCATCTGGAGTTCAGCCTCACAATGGAACTGCACCAGATCCATGGCTGAGCAATATAAGTTTGACCGGTAGAATAGGTGGCAGTACATGAAAAAGTAATGGCTGGTATATGTTCAGTCTTGGGATTATTTACACAGTTTTATAGAGAAAAACAGAGGGTTTGTCCATGCGGTGAAATTAGTTATATTTAAGTAATGTGTTGATGTCAGGCAGTCAGGTTTAATGATGGACTTCATTAGGAGAGAAAATGTGATAGTAACTTTTATAAGGGGTTGACCTGAAATAATTCAAGCAGGCCACCAAAGCAGTAAGTAAAGCTAGGGGGATCTTGGGGTTTATTAGTAGGGGTATCACAAGTCAGAAGAGGGAGGTAATAATCCCTCTTTACAAGAGACTGGTTAGGCCCCATCTGGAGTACTGCATGCAGTACTGGAGGCTACACCTTCACAAGGACATTAACCAAATTGAGGCAGTCCAGAGAAGAGCAACCAAAATGGTGCAGGGACTGCATCAGAAAACATATGAGGACAGATTAACGGAGCTCAATATGTATACCCTAGAGCAAAGGAGGGAGAGAGGTGATACGATCGAAACATTCAAACACCTCAAGGACATTAACAAGGTGAAAGAGTCTAACTTGTTTCAATATAAGAAAAATAGCAGGACAAGAGGACACAGCATGAGATTAGAGGGAGGCCGATTAAGGGGTAACGTGAGGAAGCTATTTTTCACAGAAAGGGTGGTGGATGCATAGCATGGCCAACCTCAGGAAGTGGGGATATGAATACAGTGCCGGACTTCAAACAGACATGGGATAGGCATAAGGGAACAATACAGATGAGTATGAATAGTTAGGCCATTCACGGCAAAAGCCGATGGCACATCCATAAGGTAGAAAAAGAAATGGGCAGACTGGATGTGCCTTGCGGTCCTTATATGCTGTCATCTTCTATGTTTCAATGTCACTGTTGATAAGGTTAAGGTAGTTATGTCTGTGATAATGGGAATATCAGGATAGTATGAGGTCTATACAGGAGAGGAGTACAAATATGCACTGTATCATAAGTATGTATTCAGAGTGCAGGCAAATGTGATATGCAGGTATATTTTACATATATAGTAGGTAAAAATAGGAATAGATGCAATTGATAGAAATATAGATAATTACATAGATAGACATACAGATAGACAGACAGAGGGAGAAGTTATAGTCATGGCAGTCTTTGGAGAGGCAACTGCCCCTAGAGTCACAGTCATGTTCACTAATTTGGGTTGAAAAACTTTTCAAGCAGCACTATTTTGCTGTCAGTAATCACCTATGAGTTTAAACATGTATTAGAATGTCTTAAAACAGTTATAGTACAGGAAAAACAATGAAAGCAATTGTGTTACAGTTTAGTACTGAAACATACATGTAGCATAAATGTTGCCACCTTGCTCCAATGAGCACCTTCCCCCAAGTAGAGTGCCAGTCTTAAAGAGCATCTGACGCCTTCAGGATAAGTGAAAGGAAACATAATATTTAGACACAGATCAGTTTATATTTCACATTAGTTCTGTATTTTTCCCCCACTATTTTTTACTGAGGCCATTTGCATGAAAAAAGGACTGCTGCTCCTGAAGTGTTCATGTATTTCTGGTGCTTTCTCCCTACCTGAGGTCATAATGCATGGCTTGTGACATCACAGTTACTCCTATGTTAGCAACCTGTGATGTCACAACATAGCATTATGACTTGAAGTAGGGAGTAAGCTACAGAGGCAGATGAACTCTAACAGATAAAGATCGTATATTCATCCAAATTTCCTCTGTAATAAAAGATAGGCAGGAGAAATCTACAGAATATATTTAAAATGTAAGCTGAGCTATACCAAGTTATTAGTTTTTTCAAAGTTTTCACTGTGGCATCAGCAGCTCTGATTATAAAGAGGAGACCTGAAAAAATGTGTCTCAAAGTAAGTGCAGAATAATTTTTCTCAAATCTGTTTCAAGATGTTAGGCCTTTCCTCTCTTTTTTTTTTAAATTTAATGACAAAAAGAAGTAACACCTTTCTTCTGACCGGACTAATGTAAATTATGACAGTCAGTGGTTTGGGATATGCTAGGTGTCCCCAGGAGCAAGGTGTGCTCCTTCGCTGGCTAGACAGTAGGCTATTACAAAAAAAAAAATGAAAAAACACACAGATCAGTCATGCTACCAACGAGACATGCAGAGGTACAACATTTGGGGGAGGAGGCAAGAGTTGTTTGGGACTGCAGCTTCCATTTTTGAAACAGAAAACATTTAATGTTGATCTTGTTTCCTGTTCTAGCCTGAAAAGAACATATTTTAAATGCATGTTTTAAGTGTGTATAATGGATTGTTTTGCCATTTAGGAGCCAAAGAATGAATGTGTAACAGGTGACATTATGGTTACCTAGCAGTTGTATGCCAAAGCAATGTAGGCAAGTAATTAAGAACTGGATCAATGGAAGGCCATTACCAGGTTATTATACACATTGGCAGAACTTATATTATAACTAACAAATTGCTGCACAGTACTTTGAGGATGCGCAAAGCATAAAACATCAGTTGGGAATTTTAACAGCTGGATACTGAGCTGGTGTCAAACAAATATGTAAGAATTCTACATGGATGTTATTTTTTCTAGCTGCTCTTTATCATCTTGTATTGAGACATTTATATTTTCAATAAAGAGCTATCTTAGCACTAGTATCACAAGATGTGCCAACGGTAATCACTGAATCCACATCAATGGAAAATGAAGGAGACCTGCTTACTCCATTGAAATGAGATGTGGGCTGTCCCATCGTGTGTCATAGCAACATTTCTAATTTTGAACTTGGCACCACCACAACAAGGAGTTCTCTATTTCGTCAACAAGAAAAAAAAAAGAAAAAAAACACTTTATCATCAAAGTCTGTATTTACCAAGTACTGTGCCCAGGATTAAAATAATTTGAACCCCCTCCCACCTAAAATGTGCCCTGACATGACACTACATGTTTAACTCTAAAGACAATTAAAAAATGTATTTCTAAATGCATTACTAAAACCAATGCTTCATGATTAAAATAATTTGACCCCCTCCCTCCAAAAAATGTGCTCTGACAAACTGCACTCTGGAAAGATTGCCTGGGACAAGATGCAATAAAAAAACCTGATTAACAGGTTCCTAAGAGTAAATGTTAACATCCTGTGTCTACTGTCCCTGATAATATGAAATAAAAAAGACAGTTGATTTTTTTTTATGTCAGGTCTGATCAGAAAACCTTTTAAAATCACCAATTGTTTTCTTGTTCAACGTTTTCTAATACATACTTCACAAACTTAAAAGAAAAAACACACTTTATCATCAAACTCTGTGTTTATCAAGTACTGTGCCCAGGATTAAAATAATTTTAACCCCTATCCACAAAAATGTGCATTGACATGAAACTGCATGTTTAATTTAAAGACAATTAAACATGTATTTCTAAATGCATTACTAACATCAATGCTTTCAAAGTTTTGAAACTACTAAAAAGACAAATTATATATAACTATACACTGAATATGGTAAACACATATTGTTAACCCCAAAAGCTGAACTTTATGTTTTTAGTATATAAATGTTTAAGAAAAACATGTGGCTCTTACTGTAAATTAAAATGCTGTGTCTATGTTTTCCTTGGGAGATGTAGTTTCACTTGTTGTCTCCTTCTGAGGCCCCAGGTGGCTCTGATAATCATTTGTTCCAAAGTTTTTTTTAAGTCAGTTTGAAGGCATTAAATAACTTCTGTTCTCCTAGTCCTTAATAAAGGCATTAAGGAGCTTCTGTTCTCCTAGTCCTTAGTAAAATGCAGGAGCTCCACAACTTCATAGACTTGTTCTATTGCTTCATACAGTTCCCAAACTAGTGTGTCTTGTTACAGCATGATATAGTCACCTCATGCCCCTCCCACATGAATAAAAAAAAAGTTGGAGGTGGATCTTTAGGAACTTCTCGGGTGAAGGAGGGGTGGATCTTACTAAAAAAGAAACAAAAAAAAAACTAATGCTACCTTCCACTACTCAGGTTCCAGTTCTTGTACCACCCATTTAAGAAAGAAAATAGTACCCTACAATCATTGGCTAATATGAAAGCATATTTATTTGAGGGCGGAAAACATTGTTTCAAGGAGGTAAGGTGGAAGAGACTATTTACACCTTCAGTCAGTTCCACAGACAGAAAACATGACATCAGTCCTTTTGTACATGCAAAACATCTGCAGGCTCTGCCTACTGCAGCAGTAAAAAGCATGCTGTATTAACCCTCCATTGGTGGGATGTGCATTTAAGATACCATGCCTCATTTGTGCAGCATGCACTTATGTTTTATACTTTAGGAATTATGAGGCTCAAATGCTGTCTTCTTTTTGCCAGCACGTTATAAATGATTGCAAGATAACTTTAAGGCAGTAGAGTGTTAAACATGAATCAGGGTGAAATGTAACCAACACAGTGCCACTGTACTTGCAGACTACTGGTTACAGCTTTCATTCTCAGTTATGTTGTTCATCTGCTTTGTGCCCAGTATGGCGTATGTTCCAAGCTAGAATTCAACAGGAAGGAATTTATATTTGTGTCTTTTTAAACTCCCTGCTGTCTAACACGTCCCCATTTTTGTCAGCTAGGGGAACTGGGGAGATAGCCAGATGGCCTGGATAGCAAACTCCTCTATCTATCTGCCCCTGAAATCTCCTCCCCACCCCGGCTGATCTCCTAAACCTTTCTTTCTCTGGTTCCTCCATCCCTACTGACTGGAAGACTGCCATTGTTATTCCTCTTCCAAAAGGTGGTGACCCATCTGCTACATATAGAATAGAGGATGGGCGACCATCCACAGCAAGGCTGTGTTTCCATCGAGGGTGTCGATGACATTAGAGAGACTTTGAGAGTGAAGCTCAAGAGGTCTCCGTGATATCATCAACTCCCAAGATGGGAAACAATGCTGAAGTTGTGGATGGGTGACCATCCACTATTTTATAAAGTATATGGTTTCCCGAAATGTGTTTGTACCTTGTTAACTCTTGCACACTGGCCCTGGCTAGATTCCCATTCTCACTACTTCAGTCCCTAATAATTCCAGTGCTCAACACCGCAGTCCTGTCCTGAGTCGTGTCCCCAGAGATATAGGTCCTTCATGCAGCAGTTGTGCTCTGCTCTGGTCCCACAACTGTGCCAGTAATTAAAAAAATAAAAAAAAACTGCAAAGTAACAGTCTGGATACACGGAACTGACTTTGCTAGTCTATGTCCAAACTGTGTCTATGAACTACTCGCCCAACTGCACCACTCACTAAGTACAGGTGCCATTTTAGAGTGTATTATTTGAAAACAGTACTGTTGCAGTCAATCAGATAGCTGGTTAAGGGTCAAAAGTTGTTGTACTATCGATGTGATGTCAGAATGATAGTACAGCTTTTTTTGACCTTTGAACTGCCCTACAACAAGATTTGGAAAACCTTTGTTTTCCATACACAATAAGCCCTAACCATATACTATAAGCAACTACCGATCAATCTTTCTCCTACTTTACCTATCCTCACCAAAATACAGGAATTAATTGTCTTATCTCAGCTCTCTCCCTTTCTGGATTCCTCTTCCTTCTTCACCACCTACCATTCTGGCTTCTGTAAGAACCACTCCACTACCACCTCCCTACTCAGACTCACCGACTCCATCCACAATAGTATGGATCACAGTCTCTTCATTTCCCCTATTTTCATCAGTCTAGCCAAGGCTTTTGACACTGTCTCCCACCTCCATTATTAGCCAGATTCCAGGCTGCAGGCCTCTCTAACTCAGCAATTGGCTGGTTCCACTCCTACCTCATGGGTAGGTCCAAGGCAGTCAAAATTGATGATGCCCTCTCCCCTCTCCTGCCTATATTCACTTGGGTCCCACAAG
The DNA here is from genome assembly GCA_016271365.2 of Neoceratodus forsteri. Taxonomy (NCBI): domain Eukaryota; kingdom Metazoa; phylum Chordata; order Ceratodontiformes; family Ceratodontidae; genus Neoceratodus; species Neoceratodus forsteri. The sequence goes on from CM028137.1 coordinate 109,119,857, forward strand.
GGTCTGTGTTAGTCCCTCTACTCTTTTCCATCTTCCTCAATGATCTCACTTCTGTATGTTCATCCGCATCCATTCACATGTACGTGGATGACACAGTTCTTTTCACAGCAGGCCCCTCAATTGATAACATGGCACACAGACTCCAGCTCAACTTCGATCAAGTTCAGCTCTGGCTGTTCACTAATTAGCTTTTCGTCAATGCTAAGAAGACAGTCTCCATGTCCTTTGGCACAAGGCAGAGAGTCTCTAGGCTCTCTTCCCTTCCTACTTTCTACACCCTGGATGGCTCCCCTCTGGAGGATGTTACCACCTTTAGGTGCCTAGGCATCTGACTTGACCAGCATCTAAGCTTCTCTGACCACATGGACGCTATAGTCAAAAGGTTGCACCCCATGTTAAGTGCACTATACAGGAACTGTGACTGTATTCCACTACCAGCATGCCGTGCAATCATCCAGAGAATGATCCTCCCAATCTTCGACTATGGTGATGTTGTCTGCAGTGTTGCCCCAGTCACAACCCTTGCCAGGCAGGACACCTTCTTCAACTCCTTCTGTCGCTATGCTCTCAACATCCCCCCCGGTACTCATCACTGCTCTATGTATCAATCTCTCTCTTTCCCTCTCTTGTGAACAGATGCCATGCCCATTGTGCCAGCTTCATAGGCAAATTCTGTTTCTGCTCCCTACCTTCCTACCCTACCCTACCTCTCTGCCTTCCTCTGCTACCCTCCACCCCCACTCCCATACCCTCAGAAGGTCTAATGCTCCTACCCTAGTAGTCCCTCCAGTCTTCACAACCATTGGCAATGCTGCTTTCAGCCACTGTTTCCCTAAAATCTGGAACTCTTTCCCCCTGCCATTCAGCATTCCTCCTCCCCCTGGTCCCTTTGAAACCACCTCAGAGGTCTCATCTCTCCCTCCTGCATATGCTCCTAATTCCCCTCACCTGCTCTCCCATGACTTCTCCTATTGGATAACCATTGTGATTAGGCACTTGTGGTCTGACTTAGTAAATCATGCACTATACTAGCATCTTTCAAATGTCCTTTAACTTGGGTTGCAGTACTGCTCTGTAAATGTCTGCCGACTTATGTTTGTTTTATTACCTCTAGTGTTTTTCTGCGCTATATATGGATTTGCTGACTGATTTCCCTGTTACTAACATCTTGTACGCTACTATTCACAATGTATTTTTATGTTTGAGTGCTACTCTGCTCTGTAAATATGGATTGCCAACTTGTACATGTACTGTATCTATGCTGTCGTACTACCAAAGTCCCTCATGTACAACTTTCCCTTTCCCCCAGGACACATCTGGAAATGAGTTTCCAGCTCAGTATGCCTTTCCTGGTGAAAATTTTTAAATAAATAAATAGTCAGGCTCTCTAATGGTCAATATTTAAATATCCTTCTATGCTAACCTATGTGACATTGCCTAAGCACCTAATACCAGAATTCAATACATCTACTAACCTTGTATGAATACCTTAGTGTTCTCAGAGGTGCAGGGTACAGCCCTATAAAATACTTGTTTTCTGCTGTACTTGTCTTGTGCACTACAACTTGGGGGAGTTCAGGTAGCTGGATTAGCCTCCTAGTCCACGCAGAGTTTATACGAGCAATGCTTCCTAATAATTCAGCTAGTAAAGTTGGATTAGAATTGAGCTGGTCAAACCCATTAGCTGAGGCTGCTGTTATTTTATTTCTTGGATGAACCTAATAAAGGCAACTGCTTCTCATAGGTATTATATCAATACTTTATTTGAACACTTACTTTTGTCACATACCCCTCTGCCCCCTAGGTACAGCATACTTGAAGTATGCCATCACAAATTGCACAGTTGACACTTAGCATGATTGTCTTCTCCACTCTCACTTTATTTCTCATTTTAACTTCGAAAGTTCTGGTTTCAGACCCCACCCTAAAGGACAAGGCAGACACACATATTTTAAATTCCTTATTGATAGTTCATGCTGCACAAAGAAAATTAACAATTAGTTACTATATTTAAGAACAACCTATACATCAACATGAGCAGAGCTGGTTACCCAAGCACCTAGAGGGAAAAGAGAACATACTGTAGATCTCTCTAGTTGAATAGCTGGCAGTACCTTGGAACTTATTTCCAGCACTTTATGCCGCCTAAGTAAAATAACTATTTATTTACCATGTGTTCATTTTTTAAGACTAGTTGTGTGTGTGTGTGTGTGTGTATTTTTCTTGTTCTTGTTTTTAAATTAATCCAATTACCCTATTTTATATTGTGTAATAACGCTATTATCTAGTTAGCTATTTAGTTAGCATACTGCATATACAGTTTATTCTGGTTTTACTGTACTGTAAGGTTCTAAAATGCACTATTATATTTCTGATCTCTTATTGGTTCTAATTAAGCTAGTTAGTTGAGTATTGTCACTGTATCTTATTTCATTTATAACTCCTTTTAAGGGTGCTAAATTTACCTTTATCCTTCATTCATAAGAAGTCACACAATTGCAATAAATCCAGTGCCCCTGGCGCTCTTAGTAGCTACTCTGTTTCTTTAAGCTAATATGCTGCCCTGTAATATAGTGTCATGGAATGTAAAGGGGTTGGGATTCTCAAAAAATAAAAAAGGAAGAAGATCTTGTGTTACTTAAACAAAAAGAAAGCGGATTTTGCTTTTCTGCAAGAAACTCATCAGGAGCAAAAAGTGGCAGAAAAACTGCGAAGATCATGGATTACTCAAGTAAAATACAGTTGCTATGATAAGAGGAAAAGAGGTACTGCTATCCTAATAAGGAAAGAAGTCAATTTTTTTTAAACACAGACCTATATCAGACCCTGGAGGCAGATATCAGATTTTATTAGGTAGTCTTGATGGACACAAGACAGCACTGTGTAATACTTATGCACCAAACAAACAGCAAGGTTGTTTGTTTCAATTTATTAGCAGCTGAACTGAACAGTTTCATAGACTATGATCTAATTCTAGGGGGAGAGTTTAATGAAGTCCTTGACCATTTATTGGATAGAACTGCACATAACCCATCTTTATCTGACACCAAAACAAGACTCTAACTTGTTAAACTAATGGATGATCTAGTCCTTGTAGATAAATGGCACCTAGTTCACCCTTCAGGGAGAGATTACACCTTGTTTTTCAAATAAGCATATCTCCACAGCAGAATCGACTATTTAATTATCTCTAAAACTCTAACAGAATTGTTTGCAAATGTTGACATTGATAGTGTTATCCTATCAAACCAATGTCTAATAAATGTTAGCCCAGTTATTGGGGGGAAAAATGATGGAAATGTAACACTATTTTTCTTAATAAGGAAGCATTTGTAGACAAAATTTGGGACTCCAGAGAACTGTTTGAAGTAAACAACAGTGGGAAGCTATTATAGACCTGCAGTTGGGAGGCCTACAAAGCCTTTATAAGGGGTACAATTATTAGTTTTTCAACTAACATGAAAAGGGGAGAGCAAAAGATCTGGAAAATAAAGAAAAAGAACTTGAGCAACTTGAAACTGCCTTTAAATGCCTTTCATGGTGGTTCAAAAAGTTACAGCTTGTAATCATTATATGCAGTACTAGACCTGAAAGGGTGTGTGCATTTGTTATTTTGGCCATGGTTTACTCTGCATTCCATAGTTTGCATTTGTCTTTGGGCCCTGCTGCACTTGCCTTTGCTGTTCAGCTGCTGGGCTGCTGTCTCCCACTGACATCACTATATGGCAGAGGAGTGACTCACACTGTGCAGTACAGTGCAGTTGTAGCAGTTTTGCAAGGGAAAACTACCAGTGCTAGGTGTTCATACTGTGTTCTCCCTTTTCCAAGACACCCTGTTAGCAATGCATTAAGCCAAAATCCAACTGCCTTGTCAGTATGTTTTTTTGTAAAACTGATGGACTTCTGCCTCTGTAACAAAACATGGGGAATGAGAGAAGATCGAGTTGCTGTCAACACCTTTCTCAGTCCTTTTGACTTTCATCCAAAAAATTACCCCTTCTTGCATTGATTCTGGAATTGTATTTCATTACTGACCTCTGCAGTTAGTTTTTGCATTCTGCCCTGCTAAAAACTGCAGGGTGTACCAGAGCTTCTATAGCAATCCTGGTGTTGCTGTGGACCCAGGGCTGTACTGCTGACATCACCATATGGCTGAGGAGTGACTCATACTGCAGTACAGTGAAGTTGCAGAGTTTTGCAAGGATAACTACATTACTAGGTGTACACACTGTGGTCTCTTTTCACCAAGGCACCCTGTTAGCACCCTGTTAGCAATGCATCATGCCAAAATCCATATGCCTTGTCAGTATGTTTTTTTTTAAACTGACTTATTTCTGCCTCTGTAACAAAGCATGGGGAGTGACAGAAGATTGAGTTGCTGTCAGCCAAGACAGCTAACTGTCAGTTTATGCATCAGTGTGATTAGTGTCTATAACCTGATCATTTGAAAGCAGTAGTGCCTCCTTACCCATGCCATACTGGTGCCTTCCATGTCTTTCTGTAGTAAAGCACCTGGCAGTCACTATGATTGAAAATCCTTTACTGCTTCCCTGTCCTGCACCTCCTTGACATCAGCATGGCACCACGGAATACCGAAGACTAATTTTGCTACCATATAATACCACCAGTCTGAGCATGTGTGGAATCTGGGTTTCACTTTTCAAACAAGAATTTCTCTGGAAATAGCCCTCAGTTTTTAAAACCACCTCTGCAGTATGTATAGCACGCCTAAGCACATTGTTTGTATTATACGGCACCAAAATTAGTCTTCAGTGTTCCGTGGTGCCATGCTGATGTCAGGGAAGTGTGGGACGGAGGAACAGTAAGGGATTTTTGATTGGGGTGACTGCCAGGCACTTTACTACAGAAAGACATGGAAGGCACCAGTATGGCATGGGTAAGGAGGCATTACAGCTTTCAAATGATTAAGGTATAGAAACTAATTGCACCAATGCATAAACTGACAGTTAGCTGTCTTGGTTGACAGCAACTTGATCTTCTGTCACTCCCCATGCTTTGTTACAGAGGTAGAAGTCAGTTTTACAAAAAAAACAAAAACAATCTGACAGGGCATCTGGATTTTGGCATAATGCAGTACTAACAGGGTGTCTTGGGGAAGAAGGACCACAGTATGTACACCTAGTAATGTAGTTTTCCCTTGCAAAACTGCTGCAACTTCACTGTACTGTAGTATGAGTCACTCCTCAGCCATATCGTGATGTCAGCATTACAGCCCTTGGTCCACAGCAACACCATGATTGCTATAGAAGTGCTGGTACACCCTGAAGTTTTTAACAGCTCAGAATGAAAAAAACTAACTGCAGAGGACAGTAATGAAATACAATTCCAGAATCAATGCAAGAGGGGGTCAGGGTCATTTATGCATGAAAGTCAAAAGGACTGGGAAAGGTGCTCTTTAAAAAATCAAACAAACCTGATAAAAATTTGCTGATCAAAATAACTCGCATTAAATTCATAATTAACAAAATTCTGACAAGGTGGAATACACCCTATTCAGAATTATACAGAATTATTGGGAATAATAGGAAATGTCTGGGAACTTCTAGTCTGACAGTTGAAGAAACTACAACATCAAAACAATACAAGGTATAAAGCAATCTTCTGGTAAGATTTTCACCAAAAACTGAGAAACAAATAGGGAATTTAAAATTTACTACGATAACATATACTCTAAAGGGGAGCACCTTGATAAAGGGAAAATAGTTGACTTTCTTGCATCACTTAGCCTTCTAATCTTGTCACCCCAAGATAAAAAAAGCTATACAAAGAAATTTCAGTTACTGAAATAACTCAAACAATTCATAAGTCACCATCTGGGAAAACACCAGGCCCAGACGGTATCTTAGTATTTGTAGACAGAAGGAGGCATAAGCCCACCAAGTCTGTCTCCCATACTGAGTGGCTATTTAGTATACCATATATTTGTTCAACTGTTGTTTTAATTTTTTAAAGTCTGTGATATTAACCAGGTATTTGTTCTTACCATGTTAGCCTTGGGAACCTCAATGTGTCTGTTATGACATCTCAGTTCCCTTGGTGGAGGATGAGATATAAGTCCACACATGGTGGACAATTTACTGTCATTTATTATTTGAAAGAACTGAAGATATGCCTCTCTTATCCTCCTTTGCTCAGTAGTCATTAGATTTAATTTGGCTATTCTTGAATCATAGGACCTGTTATTTAGACCAGAAATCAGGTTTGTGGCCCTTCTCTGCACAGTCTCCAGTAAATTCATATCCTGCTTTTTATAAAGGGCCCAGAATGGTGAAGTGTAATTAGCATGTGGTCTTACATATGCCTTAAATAGATTCATAATTCTTTGCTCATCCCAGGGGAGTTCCATAAAACATTCCTATCTTCATTAATTGATCATTTTCATGGTATGGTCCTGGAAGCTTAGGAACTGAAAACTTTACAAATAACAATGAATGCAGTCTTTGTTACTTTAATATCAAAATTGGGGAAGATCCCATGGAATGTGACAGTTACAGACCAATCTCGTTAATGAATAATGATTATAAAATCATAAGCAAGATCCCAACAAACAGAGTACAATCTGACATTACAAAATTGGTAGTTAAAGATCAAGTAGGATTTATAAGGGGCAGATCAGGGGATTGTTGTCTTAGATGCTTAATTAATCTGATTTGCTGGACAAATAAATACAGATATCCATATATAGTTTATCCTTAGACATATTTAAAGCATTTGATTCTATCAGATGGGACTACATATTTCAGGTACTATCTAAATTTGGCTGTGGTGATGAATTCATGTCATGGATCAGCATAATGTATAAAAAACCCACAGCACAGGTCATCACCAGTGGTCTTATTTCCCCATCCTTTCAGCTAGCTTGTTGTACAAGGCAAGGTTGCCCCCTCTCCTCCCATCTAGTTATACTTGCCCTTGAACTCTGAATCAGTGCTTTAAATTCCCATGCTGGAATCAATGGTACCCGACTGGGCAAACAATTCAGTTCATTTTATTAACCGGCTAAGCACAATGGGCTAAAGCCAATTTTCAGGAAAGACTTAGAGCATCAAACAAATGGAAGCTAAGATGTCCTACACAATAATACAAATACAAATATATGTTTACTTATTTAAAAACAGTTACATGAAACAAAGGATTGTAAATGACTTGATAAAGCTTTCTTTGTAAAAACTATTTTGTGCTTTATATGTCTTCTAGAACCTGTAATTGTGTATAATCTATGTTTTGTAGGGGTGTTTGTATGAACTATTTTGTGTTTTACATGTCTTCTAGAACTTGTGATTCTACTTGTTGAAAGATGAATTGTACTTTAATATTTTGTAGCACATAGAGTACATCGATAACTAGGATTGTTTTCTCTCTTTTTTATAAGATAATTGAAACTGTACTTTTTGTAATTTTGTATTGTCAGTGATGTGTTTTATGTTATATGCTTAAAAACACCTTAAGCTCAATGTAACAGGATTGTCTTGAGAACATGCTTGCATAATCCTAATGACTATCATTCCTGTATAAAAGTAACATTTCTATCTATCTATCTATCTATCTATCTATCTATCTATCTATCTATCTATCTATCTATCTATCTATCTATCTATCTAATACACTGGAAGAGGCATTTACACAATCAAGAGGTAAGGAATTCCAAAAATGCGAACTCTGCATGGAAAAGGCTCTCTCTCCCATGCAAGTAGAAAATACTGACAAAGACAAGCGTAAAACAGTGGAGGAGAGATGCAGTCTAGTTTCATCCTAAATTTTTAACAAAATAGAGGAGATTTGAAGCCTTATATAAGTGCACTATTGATCATACAACCCAAATTATAATAATAAGTCAGCTTGTGGGGCAACCAGCAAAGGGCATAGTATAAAATACAGTGGTGAGCTTTAAATGGCTTAGCCAGGACAAATCAGCATATTGAATTGAAAATTTTATTAGCTAAAATCCAAATCCTTTTTCAATAATTTAGTAAACAAAAAAGAATTGTAATATAATGTAGACAATAGCACACTTTTAGATATGATTTCTCTAGCTTCTCGAGTTAAGCAGTGTCAGTGTCACTGGCTCAGTAGGTAGCACACTCGCCTCTGAGGCTGGGAGATCAGAGGGCTGTGGGTTCAGTTCCCACATCTGGCACTTGGGTTAATATCCCAGTACTGACACTGTAGTGCAGCATGAGAGGGGTGCTGCACTTCTGAGGTGCCGTATTTCAGATGAGACGTTAAACCGAGGTCCCATCTGCCTGGATTGGTGGTAGTTTAGGTGGATGTTAAAGATCCCATGGCACTTATCGAAAAGAGTAGGGGAATTTCCCTGGTGTCCTGGCCAAATTTCCCTCATTCACTAAAAAAAATTACCACCAACAGCTTAATCTGGTTCAAGGTCAGTTAGCATTCATCTGTATCCCCCTCCCCCTGGGTCGTGCCTGAAAATAGGCAGGATTTGTCTAGTGCACTTACCCGGTCAACAACAAAAAACTAACTAAAAAAAAAGCAGTCTTTGATTCAGTACAAAGCACCAAGTTTTTGATTCACAGCCTTTACTGTCTTTCTTAAATGAGACAAAAATGTGAGGTGAGGATCTAATAACACTCCAAGATATTTGGTCTCAAAGACCTGTTGTATCAAGGATCTGGCTACATTGTGAACTAATAATGGTTTAGCATTGTGCAATTTAGGTATCAAACAAAATCATAAGATATTTGCGTTTGCGGATGACACACTCACCAGGCTCATAGAATCCCGCAAAAACCTTACGAATCTGGTCTTGGACTTTGCAACCATATCTGGACATAAAATTAACTGGAATAAAAACATAGTTTTGCAAGGAAACATCAGAAATTACAATCAACTACAATATAACTCCAATCACAGCTGCTGGAGCTGTCAACAGGCAGAGGCAGGGTATGTTCATTTGTTATGGTCCTACCCTACTGTTCAACATGCCTGGTCTTGCATACAGTACATAACGTTTGTGTCAGGATCACTGGGATTTATTTCACATTCACTCCCATGATTTTTGTCTTGGGACGGTATTCAGTTTGTCCTGCTCTTAGTCTCCACCAAAAAATTGGATCTGTCTGGCCACTCCCATTTTTAAAAGAATTCTCTTGTAGAATTGGGAAAAAAAAATATTCCCCTCTTCTTAAATAATCTTTTCAGCAGACAAGCTTTACCACAAGCAATGAAAGGATGTGTTATTCCATGAAGGATAAAATGAGCACATTTGTTAATATTTGGCAGCCTTTTCTAACCTTATACAGTGGCATCTAATTGAATGTTATTAGTTGAATAATTCTAGCTTAGATCCTTTAGTAAGCAAGCTTAAATGCTACATATTTATTCAATTTATAAAATCTGAAGTTTAGCCTAAATCTTAGATCTTAGGGAATAATAAGCCAATTTAGAGATTTATTTTTCAACATGTGTTAATATTATTGTGTTTGTTATGTGCAGTGTACCTTTCAATTGTTGTTCTGTGTATGTTACTATTTAAATAAATTTTATTATGGAAAAAAATGGTTGAAACCTATAAGTACTTCATGGGGTGAACAAAGTGCAGCGGTGGGCCTCTTTCAAAGGAGGAGAAACACCAATACACAGTGGCATGCTATAAAACTTGAGGGGGGAAATTTAAGAGGGATATGAGAAGAAATACTTCTTCATAAAAAGGGTGGTAGGCGCCTGCCTGAAGAGGTGGTAGAGGTGAAGTCAGTGGAGAGCTTTAAGCATGTGTGAGGTAGGCACATGTGTATTATAAATACAGTAGATGTGAGGGAGGAGGGAGGGACACCTGTGACAAAGTAGGGTCCAGGTGTAGTGTCAAGCAAGGAAAACAGGGCAGACTAGATGGGCACTACTAGTCCTTTTCTGCTGAAACTTTCTGTTTCCATCCTTTTGCTTAGTGCCAAGCTGTGCAGCATGTACTGCAGCACACGCCAAAATATCCTGCATATCTTTCCAGTGGCCAGCAGGAGTGTGACTGTAAGCACCCAGGTATGCATGTTCCAGGACATGTCACTGTCCTGTATGAGTTTCCAGTCATTGTCCAAGGAGCTTGTCTATTGTGGCATGATCCCATCTGAAATAACCTATACACTGTACCTCTGTACTGTAAGTATCCCGGGGTCCAGTCGAGGCCTTTATACACATGTACTCTGCACTATGCATCCCCTCTCCAATTAGGGAGGCAGTACAGCGCAGTGGTCTAAGGCTCTGAGCTGCAAATCTGGTGACATCCAGCAGACCAGCCCTGGGTTTGAATCCCACAGCTTCCACTTGCATACTGTGTGACCCTGAGCAAGTCACTTAACTTCCTTGTGCTCCCAAGTCGCTCCTGTAAAAAAGCTTTCGGCTTAGTGTGCTAATCCTGGTTAAACAACTTAAAAAAAAAAAAACTCCAGACCTCATTACATCTCTGTTTAGACAACATTCATCAGGCACGCAGGATATATCCTCGCTGGTGGTGACCCTGGGGTTTACATGAGTTTTCACACTGTCCAAGGTGCTAACAAGACACTAGATCCACTTAACACAGACACCAGAGTGGGGGGCGGGGCCCTTTTAAGATCAGCTGTGGTTGCCTTCCGACATGTCTGAATGGATGACAGGTATGGAAATCAGCTAGCTTTGAGAAAATGCAGTTTACTCCAGGGGGAAACTAGAGGAGTGTACAGACATCTGAGGAAGCTACTGAAGATTTGGAATACTACACTGTTCCCACGGGGAGTTTTCTTCCTAGCCATCCAGCACCCCTAAAAAAGCCTCTGGGGGAGATGGGCAGGATCCTCACAGGGTGCCAGCCTGCAGACCTGAAAGACATTGAACCCATACAAGCTGCATAAGACATATGACAGCAGCACAGTATATCCATACTTGCTTAACTCCTGGGGTGCAACTGTAAGTTACCTAGTGATGCTACATGTAAAACCTGTTATAATCGAATAATGAATTGTTTGTTTCACTTGGTGGATTAGTTAATAGGCATCATGATATGTTCATGGCCCTTTTCTTATTGAAACATAGAAATATAAAATTTGTCGAGGGATAAGAACCACTTGGTTGACCGAGTCTGCCATTTTTGTCCCTGCTTATACACTATCACTGCAGACCCTACTTGATCTTGACTACTCCCCACCCCACTTTCCAACCAAGATTTCTTTGTGCCTATTCCATGCATTCTTGAAGCCCACCACTGTTCTTGCCCTCATAACCTCTGCTGGCAGACTGTTTCAGACGTCCACTGCTCTTTCAGTGAAGAAGTACTTCCTCGAATCCCTCCTAAATTTCCCTCTTCCAGCCTCACTGAATGCTCCCTTGTTCTTGTGCACCTTCTCTTCTGAAAAATATTCCCTTTGTGTGCCTTATTCACCCTGAGTTACTTACAGGTATCTACCATGTCATCCTTCTCCTCCTCTCTTTCAGGGTGTACATATAGAAAACCCTCAGTCTTTCCTCATAGGGTTTGTGATGCAGTCCTTGCTCTATTTTAATGGCCCTCCTCTGGATAACCTCTACCCTTCCTACGGCCTTCCTGAGATGTGGTCTCCAGAACTGGACACAGTACTCTTGGGTGGGGGGGGGGAGGGTGAGCAATGATCATTACAGGGGTAACACCACCTCTCTCTCCTTCAGTTGGTGATTTCCCTTCTCATGCACCACAGCATTCTGCTGGCCCTGCCTACTACCTTGTCACACTTTCTCATCACCTTAAGGCCATCATATATGATAACCCCAAGTTCTCTTTGATGTTTAGAGACCATCAATACACTTCTCCCACTTTATACATTGCCTCTGAGTTTCTCTGCCCTAAGTGCATGACTTTGCACTTTTCACACTGGAACCCAGCTGCCATACCCTCAACCACTCCTCAAGTTTCCTCAGGTCTCTACTCGTTCACTCTACCTCCTCTGGAGTATCTACCCTACTGCTGATTTTGGTGTCATCCACAAAAAGGCATACATTCCCTTCTAGCTCCTCTGCAATGTCACCTATAAGGACATTGAAGAGGAATGGTCCCAGCACTGAGACCTGAGGTACCCTACTGGACATCCTCCCCTCATTAGAATGGGTGCCAGTTACCATCACACTCTATCATCTATCCATCAACCAGTTGTGTACCCAGTTGATCACCTTGGTTCCACCCCAAAACTGCCCAGTTTCCTTATAAGCCTTCTATGTGGTATAGTGTAGAAGGTCTTGCTGAAGTCTAAGTAGTCCACGTCCACTGGTCCACCCTGATCCATTTCCCTGGTCATCTACTTGAAGAAATCAGAATCACAGAACTCCGACGGCAGAAAAGGACCTCATCATCCCATCAAGCCTGCCCTTTACCCACTCCCCTACTGTATTCCACTTATACGGGCCCTTCCCTTCCCGCCTCCCAACCCCATATGTCTGTCCCATGCCCTCTTGAATCCCTCCACTGTTTTGGTCCCTACCACCTCTTCAGGTAGTTTATTCCAGGCTTCCACTACTCTTTTCATGAAGAATTGCCCCCATACATTGCCTCAATATCTTCCTCCTTCCAATCTTAGGCCATACCCTCTAGTTTTAGTCTCCTCCTTCCTTCTGAATAAGCTCCCCTTCTTCACATTATTGATCCATTTCACATACTTAAAAGTTTCAATCATGTCCCCCCTCTCCCTTCTAGTCTCCAATGGGTACAGATCCAATACCTCCACCTTTGTTCGTATGCTTTCCCCTGCATACCTTGCACCATCTTGGTTGCTCTTCTCTGAACCCTCTCCATCCCATCTATGTCCTTGTGTAGGTGTGGTCTCCAAAACTAGACCCCATACTCCAGGTGTGGCCTCACCATGGCCTTGTAAAGAGGCATCAGCACCTACCTCCTTCTGCTAGTTATGCCCCTCCCAATGCATGCCAACATACCATTTGCCCTCTCCACCACTTTGCTGCACTGGCTTACCACCTTAAGGATACTTGATATTGTAATCCCCAGATTCCTCTCCTACTCAGTTTTTTGATTTCTACTCCTCCTAGAGTGTAACTTGCTTGTGGATTTTTATGCCCCATGTGTATCAGCACACTTTTTGGCATTGAATTTTAGTTGCCAAGTTTCAGACCACCCCTCCAGAGTTTTCATGTCCTGCTTCATGGCCTTAACCCTCCTCCCCCACCGGTGTGTCCGCCGTATTACAGATTTTCATTCATCCGTGAATGGGCACACCCTTCCCTCCAGATCTTTCACTATATCACTGATGTATATATTAAAAAAGAGGGATCCCAGTACTGACCCTTGGGGCACCCCACTTGTTACCCCCTCTCCTTGGAATGTACCCCATTTACCACCACTCTCTGACTTCTGCTTGCCAACCAGTTTTCCACCCACCTTGTTATTTTCTGTCCCACTCCTAAGCATTCCAGCTTATTTAGTAGCCTTCTGTGAGGGATGGTGTCGAAGGCCTTACTGAAGTCCAGATAGGCTATGTCCACCGCCCCTCCCTGTTCAACCACCTGCGTCACCCACTTGAAGAACTCTATCAGGTTCCTCTGGCATGACCTCCCATTCATGAAGCCATGCTGCCTTTCATCTTGTACTCCACTGTCCACCAAATAGGCTACCACCCTTTCTTTTATTAATGCCTCCATCACCATGCCCACCACCAAGTTGAGGCTGACCGGGTGATAATTCTCCATTGCCTTCTTACTGCCTCCCTTGTGCAGTGGCACCACATCTGCCCTCCTCCATTTCCTTGGCACACTCCCTGTGTCCAGGGACAAGTTAAACAGTCTCACCAGTGGGGCTGCCAGCTCCTCCCTTGGTTCCAGGAGTACCCTCAGGTGCAAGCCATCCGGACCCATTGCCTTGTCCATCTTTAACCTGTCGGGTTCCTCCCTTACTCTGTCTATGCTGAATATGCTAAGAGTCACCTTTTTGCCTTCCTTCCCCCTCCCCCCAGCTCAGGTTCCCTAAGTCCCATCCTCTGTAAAAACCTAGCAGAAGTAGATATTCAACACCTCTTCTTTCTCAGATTCCCCTTCCAGTTGTATTCCCCCTTCTCCCCTCAGCCTTACTGTCCTCTGCTTCACCTTCTTTTTTCCTCCACATGCCTAAAAAAGTTTTATCCCCCTTTTGGCCTGCTTAGCAATTTCTCCTTAGTATCTGCTTTAGCCCTCCTTATCCTCTGCCCTGCAACCCTAATCTTCTCCCTGTAACCTCCCTGTCCTCCCCTCTGTGTCATCTTATATTTCCTTAATGACCTTTTCCTCTCCCTGACTGCCCTTGCCACCTCCCTTGTAAACCAGAGTGGTCTGCTGCTTTTTGTTCTTCCTCACTTTCTTAATGCAAATTTTAGTGGCCTTCAATACCCCTCCTTTGATTGTTCCTCATAGTTCCTCCACATCCCCTATATTCTCCTTCCCTGCCATTTCTTCCCCAAATGTCCTCCTCATTCTGTTAAAGTCCATCCTTCTAAAGTCCATCACCCTCTTTCTATTCCAGTTTGCCTCCCTCCCTGTTTTTACCCTGAACCTCACAGTCCTGTGATCACTTGTACCTAGTCCTTCAACTACCACCACCTCTTCCGCACTCTTCCAATTTGTGAGGACTAATTCCAGCAGATTATCACCCTTACTGGGCTCTCTATCCAGCTGTTGCATAAATACCACCTTGTAGCACCATTAGGATCCACCTGCTCCTAGCTGATACCGCAGATGGAATCTCCCAGTCCACGTCAGAGAGGTTTAGGTCCCCCACTAGACGCTCCACCTTGAGAGCCATCTTTGTAACTGCCTGTATCAGCTGTCTATCTCCTTCCTCCCCCTGTGTAGGAGGTCTGTAAACCACCCCCAACCTCAGTGATTCACCAGTCCATTTGTCTAGCGTGACCCACATTAGCTCCATCTCCCCTACCTCCTTCTACCCTTCCATTGCCCTAATGTCATCTTTTATATATAATGCCACCCCCCCCCTTCCATACTTGTCCTTCCTAAACGGTCTGTAGCCTGAGGCCTGGGATAACTGTCTCCCGGGCCTGATGTTCTGTCTACCATGTCTCACTTACTGCTACTATGTCCAGTCCCTCATCCACCATGATGGCCTCCAAGTCCACCATTTTGTTCCTCAAACTCCTGACGCTGGCTGATAATCCCTTCCACCATGTACCCCCCTCACTGCTCTCCCCTAATAACCTTCTCGTTATTGCTTTTTTCCAGCATTTTATCTTCATCCTGGGGGGGGCTGATAGCCTCCCATCTCTCCTGCCTCTTTAAGTGGCCCTTTCCTTAACCCCCTCCCCGCCCCAAAAAATCAGTTTTTATTATACCTTTTTTCGATAAAGTCCCCAAACTTTCTTTTTAGTGTTGCTGATCCTTCCCTGCTCAGATGCAGTCTGTCGAGGGTAAACAGGCTTTCATCTCCCACATTGCTCCCCAGTGCCTCACCAACCCAAACCCCATCTGCCTGCAATGACCCTCCTGCCATTGATTACATTCTTTAGTCCTCTGCTTCCTTGATGTGCTTGTGCTTGGCACAAGCAGTACTTCAGAGAAAGCAATAGAATGGAACCTTGCACTACTGCAGAACCTAGCAAGCTCCCTGAACCTAGCCTGCACCTCCTGTAGACTATTTCCATCCAGATCATTGGTGCCTAGGTGGAACACCAAGTGTGACCTCTCATCTTGCTGCTTGCTCCATGAGGGTATATTGTGCCTCACTTCTAGTGCCATCATTCCTAGCATACACTCAACCCAAATGGCATTGCTCCTGACCCCCTTTCTCTCTATCTACTTCTCCTTAATATTAAGTCCCCTATGAGCAAACCCTGCTACTCCCTTCCTTCTGCTTGTACTTTTGATTTTCCAGCTTACATCTCTTTCCTGGCATCCCATTTCCTTCCCTGATTCCATTTTCCTCCTTTTCCATCTCCTTCCCCCAAGTTTTGCTCTCCCCCTAGAGTACATCTCTCATTCCCTCCCCTCTGGCATCCCCACCAGTCCCCACCAGCCTCCCTGTTTGCGAGCTCTGACCCCTCCCTTTGCTCTTTATCTTCCTCTCTACTGCCCGAATTCCCCTGAGTACAGGTACCTTCCCCCTTCCCACCCTCCTTTGATCCTTTCCATTCCTGATCTTAATGTAGGCTCCTTCCCTGTTTCTTCTGTGCATTGTGTCCCCTTTGCAATTGTTTTCCCTTCTGTGCATTGTATCCCCTTGAGATTGTTTTCACCCTCACTTCTTGTTCTTTTTGGCTACTCCCCTCTAGGTTCCCTCTCAAAGGTGCCTCTCCCATTCCCAGAATATTCTAACACCTTAGACCCTCCTCCGTCTCTTGTGGATTCCTCACAGCTGCACTCCTTGCTGTCCTTCTCCTTAAGTGCTCCCGGGGTGCAAATCTATTTTCCTGCTCTGCACCTTTGCTTTGCTGCCTACTGCCTGCTGCACTCCCCCAATTCCTGCCTCTTCCCTGCTGGTGCTTGTTGTGCTTTTTTTGATCCTACCACTGGCCACTTCCCCTGACCCCTCTCATCCTCTGTTTCTCCTGTACCTAAGTCACCTGCAGCCCCCTTGTCCTCCCCCTTTCTCCTCTCACCCCTCTGGTGCAACCTCTGCACCTCCTCCAGCTCTCGCCCCTTCTTCTTGCATCTACCTCTACACCTGTTCCTAATACCCCTGCAGCCCCGCTTATGTTCTCTCTTTCACTCTCTGCCTAGCTGGTGTTCTAATTTGACCTCCTCCAATCCTCTCCCCTTCCCCTCTCTCCTACCATGCTTAGTGCTCACCTCAACCAACCTACCTCCTCTCTTAGCTGTGTAAGCTGTCTGCACACCATGCAGCCCCTCCAGCCTCCATGCTATATCCAATTAGAGGTGGGCGAAGTGGCCGAAATTCACTCCGTTAAGCAATTAGCAGAGTAGTGGGGAATCCTCGAAGTACTCTGCAATGCCAACTGGAGTACTTCACGTCATTATGAGGATCTCGAAGTCATTGATTACAGTGTACTTCACGTTACTACGCCTTCCCCCAACCATTTCTGTACCTATTTTTATGCGAAGTAAATTGATTTCAATGTACTTCACATCACTTCGCATTGTTATTGAGCTCCAATGTGAATTTTGCATTGATTCATGGGATTGCAGGTCACATGGGCTGTAGATTGTTCTGCACAGCCTCAGTTCTGTGTAATGTGTGTGTAGTGGTAGCTGGAGACAGTTTGCTCTCAGAACTGTGCAATTCAAACCCTATAAAAGCTGTCAAAAAAGCCTTTTTGAGCCATTTTATTTGTTCAAAATTTAGTACATCGATTGTAGGAAACCCTCCTGTGCTCATATCATCAAGTGTTTATTGTTGGTGTGTGGATTTTGAATGTTAATTTAGAACCTTCAGTTTCTGTGTACTGACAGACACTTGAAGTGTGCTTTGGGGGAAAGGCATATCTGTTGTGGAGGTAGATTAACTGGGAGAAAAAGGCAGACTTTTCTGTTTTGGTTATGTTTATCTTGTATAACTGTGTTAATGTACACACAGTAATATTTTAATTAATTTGTTACTTTTTTTGCTGATTGTTGTGGTGCAGCAGTGCATAATTTCAGGTATGTTTAAAAGATTTGGTTATATTAATGAAGTTTTCAATATGCTGTGCATTACTTGTAGTGTGTGTGTGAGTGTGTGTGCAACGTGTGGCATCAAATCAGACACATTTTATTGTGCTACACAGTAATTGCAGCAGCATGAACCTGCTATCCACTGCACCTGCGTGATTCTTTTGTACTGCTTTGTATCTTTACTGGTAGTAGACTGTTACTGCAGTGCACTACACACACCCCCCACCCCAACCGGCAAAAGGTATTCTTTTCCAGAATTGGATTTGTGATTTGTGAGCACTGGTTAGGTGGTGTTGTGCCTTTGCATCTGCATCTCTAGTGCACAGTGCAATCTTAATCTGTCTGTGCGTTTGCATCTCTTTAGGGCCCAATCTCCATCTATAACTTAAGTCACAGTTGCTTGTTTGCTCCCCTTCAGAGTACTAGTGTGGTGCATATCTCTGCATGAACATTGTACTCATTGATGTGCATTTTTAAGTCAGGGCAATCATCACGAGTCACTCACGATACAAATCTCATTCTTCATCTTCACGGCATGATTCATGAATCACAAAACTGTAAAATTTTTTGTAGTTAGTTGCATCTAATCCTGTTTCGTAGTAGCTCAGGTCTTGGTTTCAATCACCATTGTGCTCACTGATATGAGTTTTCAAATCAGGTAGTTTTGTGTGGTACAGGTCAGGGAAGTGCAGCTGTAGGTATTCACGTTCCCATACAGTTTATTATCATTGGTCATGTCACACCAGACACTCATCACAAGACAAATCACGTTCTTCATGAATCACATCAGTTACATTTTTTTTTCAGTTCTGATGATATGCTAAAGGCCTGTAAAGATGACCAAAATATTGATGAATCTTTCTGAACTTTTTTAAGTAATGCCCCCCCCCAAAAAAAAAAATACTTACCTTCACTGGCTTGACAGTATTCCAACACCAAAATCCCTCATCAAGTCAAGAAATGCACACCTTAAGTTCGACTATATGACCTGTATTACAAAAAAAAAGCAACAATCACATGTATATATATATAAAAAATATTATATATATATATATATAATAGATATACCACTCTGAGGTGTGCGGTCACGCTCTGATATACGCATGCCTTGGTGTGCATTGTAAGAACGATGCTACAGGCCAAGTGCTTCAACCGCCCAAAGCGTGCGTATATCAGAGCACAACCACACACCTCAGAGTGGTTTATCTATCTTATAAAATGTCAAAATTGTTTTGGAGGGGGGTAAAAGTGCAGGTGTGCAGTCGCGCTCTGATATACGCGTGGTCATGTGGTGGAGCTGGTCCAATAAAAGAACAACAATTTCCCTACCCATTTTATAAATATATATATATATATATATATAGATATGAACATTTAAGGTCAACTTAGGTTCTGTGGTGGTGCCAGATACATTAGCTTACCAAGGGTAGTATTAGTGTTCACACAGAGGGCATCCTTCCTGTTGGGGGTCAGTGCAGCAGACATTCGGCAACCAACAGCATTATCACATCATCATGGATGGTTAACTCAATGGTTGGGTCATCCTTCTAGCACATGATTTGGCAAGGCATTGTGCATCAGCCCAGTCAGGTCAAGAAGCATTACATGAAATTCCAACAGCTGCAGCAGGGGACATACTGTAGTTCTTATTGGAGTGTGTGCACACATGACTGAGTGTTGCATGAATTAATGGAGACTTTTTGTTCCATTTTATGCTCTCATTTCTCTTGATCTGGAGTCAGGAATTTCTGGATATAAGACAGCAGCATTTTGATGGTGCACATTAATTCTGGGGACTGTGTGGCAGAACTGCATGCATGACTGAGTGTGGCATGAATTAATGGAGAGTTTTCCTTCCATTTTACGCTCTCATTTCTCTTCATCTGGAGTAAGGAATTTTCTGGACATAAGACAATAGCATTTTGGGGATGCACATTAATTCTGGGGACTGTGTGGCAGCACAGCACTCCTGACTGAGTGCTCCTTTAATTAATTCCCTTCCTTGTTATATTCCAACTTAATAATGTCTCTTTACAAAAATAAATTATTTTAGTGGTCTGGGTAATGTTTTATTTCTGTCTTGTTCTTGGGCGTGTGTAGAAAAGCAGGATTGAGCATTGCAATAACAATGTGCTAAATGACATGTGTGCAGTGCACTGTCATGTGCACACACTGTCCAGCTACTTGCAAACATGTATGATGACTTGTTCCACTGTTTATGACATAAACACTAAAGATACAAACATATAACATATATTTTATTTGTACCATCATCACCAGGGGACAGAGTCATATAATATGTTTTCGGAGAGCTCGGTGGCAGAGTGCACCTCACAGTGCACACATGCGGTTTAGCATACCATAGCACTGCTCACTCCTGCTTTTCAACAAACCCTACCTGACAGAAATGAAATATTGCTGAGGCACCCAAAATATTTCATGGTGAACAGACATTATTAAGTCAGAATATAACAGGTCCAGCCCACTTCCACCACGCTGTGCTAACACTGGGTGGGTGCTGGTGGAGAACAGCTAGCTGCAAAACTGCCACTGCCATTATAAACCAGAAAGCCCCAGCACTCCAGATCAAAAAAATGCAGAGAAGAAATGTTCACTGCCGTGAATTTATTGATGGAAAAACAAGACACACAAAAATGACCCCTGTGCTTCGGCACTTAGGCCTTCATTATGGGGCCCCCAAAAGAAGGCCTAACCACCAAAACACAAGGGTCATTTATGTGCTTTGTTTTACCATCAGTACATTTGCTGTAGCTGACTGTGAACATTTTTTCTTTGCATTTTTTGGTCTGAAGTGCTGACTTTCTGATTTAGACTGCTAGTGGCAGTTTTGCAACTAGCTGCTCTGCACCAGTACATGACCTGGCCCCAGTGTTGGTGCAGCATGGCAGTGGACTGGACCTGTTATATTCTGACTTAATAATGTCTGTACACCATGAAATATTCTGGCTGCCTCAGCAATATTTAATTTCTGTTGGTAGGGTTTGTTGAAAAGCAGGAATGAGCAGTGCTATGATCTACTAAACCTCACGTGTGCACTGTGTGGTGCACACTGCCCACCAAGCCATAAATAGTGGAACAGGTCATCATATATATGTTTGCAAGAAGCTGGACAGTGTGTGCACATGACAGTGCACTGCACACATGCTGTTTAGCAGAGTATTATTGCACTGCTCAGTCCTGCTTTTTAACAGACAAACACTCCACGACAGAAAGGACATATTACTGAGGCACCAAAAATATTTCAGGGTAAACAGACATTGTTAAGTAGGAATATAACAGGACCACAAGAAGAATACTGCACTATGTGGACGGCTGCTGGTACACAGTAGCTGGCTCAAAAAGTGCAAAGCAAACCCACAAAGCCACCACTCTATATGAATACATGCCAAGAAAAACTGTTCAATGCTACTGCAACTTTATTGATGGCAAAACAAGGCACACACAAATGCCCATTGTGCTTTGGCACTTAGGCCTTCATTAGGGGGCACACTAATGAAGGCCTAACCACCAAAGTACAAGGGTCATTATTGTGTGCCTTGTTTTACCATACATACATTAGCACTAGTAGTGAAAATATTTTATTAGCATCTGTTTTTGTTGAGTTATGGCTTTCTGGTTTCGTTAAGTTGGAATATAATGAGGGCAAGGACAACCCTTTTTACTTAAGTTTATTTCAGCTGTTTTTGGGCATGGTTATCACCATTTACGGGAGTTAAACAAGACTATGCAAAACAAAAACAGAACACACACTTAACAGAAGGAAGGGGGGCACAGGATAGAAACTATAAAGTACAGAAATGAACTCAACAACAGGGTAAATGCATACAGAAGACCAGAACAAAAAATGTGCATAACAAAGGGAACACAATTTCAATATAGAGGGTGGAAGGATCAGGGGAAAGATAGGGATATATTTTTTTTTATCACAGAGGGTGGTGATGGGGGTGCAAGCAAGGACAAACTAAAATACCTAATGGTCAATATTATGGTGTGAGAGCAGCAGTTGGAGCATCCCCGTTATTTGAAGTTGGTGTCCCTCAATGTGCTCCAACTGCTACTCTACATTGGTGAGCCGGTGGTTTGCAGCATACACCGCGCTCCACAGCACATCCAAATCAGCCTGAGTAGCAGGCAGTTCCAGAGGGTTGCCACCCTCAACAGGAGGTACTGCAGCTTGTGGTGGTGGTGGAGCAGCAGGTTCTGCTGTGGCCCTCCCCCGCTTCATGCCATGAGCAGGTGGCCGCCGTTCTGCCCCCTCTGCCACAGTAGGGCCAGCAGGTGCAGTGCTGGCCTGTTCTGCAACTGCAGCCTGCCACTCTTGGCGGTGATGGTTCTGCATGTGGATGCGCTGACCCCCTGTCCCCAGGTGACTTCCCTGGGGGCCACAGCACACACTGATACAGCAAAGCTTGCACCTCACTATGCTACTGCCCCCCAGCAATGAATAAAAAAAAGCCCAAGGGAGATCACGTGATGTCTGCAGCCTGATGGCAGCATTCTGACAGAGCTCTCTCCTTCCTGTCCTGTATCGGCAACCGTAATCTTAGTGGGGTAGCCTTGGATTTCTACAAGAAAGTCCTATATCTTGAACCTGTTTATTCCTGCATTCCTTTGGACCTTTATTTCATCGCATCTATTCAAAGAATCATTAAAGGAGGCCGAGATGCAACAGGCCATGCCACACCACACACCACCAGTCTCACCTATGAAGACCCCCAAAAATTCTAAAGCTCATGGTACCCAAAATACTCACTCTTCAGCACAATCATCGACTTCTGGACCCCTCACATAAGACCATTTCTTACATGAACTGCTCCCTTTTCAAAGGCCCAGACAGATATCTCCACTGAATTGAAATCTGTTTGGACTGAAATGGAAGAGCTGGGCTGGAAAATAGGGGATGTTGCTGCTAGAACTACCTCACTGGAAGGCTGGCAGGAATGTACGGACCCAGAAATTATCATATTGCGGCAGCAATTAACCAAACTTCAGGCTAAGACTGAGGACCTCGAGGGTAGAAGCAGCAGAAACAATATCCTTATCATTGGTCTACTGGAGTCAGAGGAGGGGTCTAACGTTGTTACCTTCAAATAAAAGCTACTGACCAAAATCATAGAACCCTCTCCTTTCAGTCCAGGATACCAAATTGAGCAAGCACACAGATCTCTGCGACTGAGAGCCCAGGAAGGAGCCCTTCCCCAGACCTTTCATAGTCACATTCTTAAATTATTTAGAGAAACAACACTCGCTTACTAAAGCCCAAGAGCTACAATCTGTCTTATGGGAGGGTAAATCTTTACGTTTAACTCAGGACTTGCCTCTTGAAACAAGACAGAAGTGCACCGCCTTCCACCGATGGTATCAAAACTAATTGCAGCAGGGCTCAAGTTCCACATCTTATCCAGCCCATTTACAGATCCATCTCAATGGAACCTGGCTCTCGTATGATAGCCCTGATGCTGCCAAACAACATCTGTCTTTGCATCTGCCTAATCTGTTTGGGGACATTTGAGCAACTCATTCTTTAAGTTTAGGAATGTATACTCCTCTTAATTGCATGAATATATGATGTCATTGCCGTTATGTTAAATATTACTGACCTTGGGATGGCTTTTCATGGCCTTTCAATGGTAGGGGTGGGCTCCCTGATAGTGTAGGCCTTGTTAAAGCCTGCGTTCTCTGTTAGTGGTTAGCCTTGGGGCTGCGCTCTCCCATTTATCATGCAGCTTCCCATAGTATTCCAGACTGCTGCCATGCCTCCACAGGGAACGCTCGTTTAAGGCACATTTTTCAAGGGGCTTATTTGATGTACATCTGTCCACTGGATTTCTCTTCCCCCTATCCAATTCCTTCCACCCAGGTTGTACCTCAGAGTGTGAGAGGGAAGGGAAGCAGTCACCCCATCTATTGGGAAGTGTCTACTCTTACAAATGGGGTTAATGTATTCACTGGCTCCCAACTACTTTGCCCCCTGGTAGATGAGGCTTTACCCATTCTATTTTCAGGATACTCCCCTGTTTTTTGTTCTCCTTCCTCTCGCTCCCAGTCACCCCTCCATAGCTTTTTTCATTTGGTCTGTGCCACTAGTGCTGTTCTCACAGATCGCAGACTTGATATCAACCCGATTCACTGACCAAAGCCAACCGGAAGGCGTTAGTAAGATGGTGGCAATATTTCCTTTTCCCAAACTTGGCAACTTCGGCGATGAGGTAGGATATCCTCCACCTTGTTATTCACTCATTCACACTAACTCAAATTGTGGGAGTCATGGGGGGGGAGGGCGCTCTGGACACGGATGGCTAACTGCTGTTTTACATCATGTACTGGATTTTTTGGGTGTTGTGCCTGCTTCTGCTCTCCCTAGGGGGATCCCTGATTCTATCTCTTGCTTACTTCTATTTCATGAAAGCGAACAGAACCGGGCACAGTGGGGTTCATCTTCCCCAATGCATCAGCCATATTGGGATATGTTCTGGGGGGAGGGTGCTGTACATAGTTTAATTGTTGGGCTTTATTAGGGGTTGAATGGAAGTTATTCACCAAGGAGTACTTCTCTGTTACTTGGATCTTAGGATGGGTTTCAGAAGGGGATGGGTGGGGGATTATTACCGGGTTACTAAGTTGGACTCTGTACTTCTTCACGGTGCTTTTTGGAATTAGGTCTGTTATTATAACTTGTTTTGTATTTGTCAATTTGGGGCTTGTTGATGGGGACAGTGGGGGGGGAATGGATGGGTGTGTGCCTCATTTGGGAAATTTGTGTTTTTTGTATACATCATGGCTTAACTCTGACTTATTTAAATATGATGAGTAATATTGTTAAATTTCTGACATGGAATGTAAGAGGAGTACGGGACCATACCAAGATACTTCAGGTTCTCAAACACTGTAATCTACTGAAAGCAAACATTATCTTTCTACAGGAGACTCATCTCCTACCCCAAGAGACTACCTGACTTCTCCAACAGGGAGTGAACCAGGGTTTTGCTGCAGGTGACTCCTCCTTGAGCAGGAGCATAGCTATTTTAATCATGGGGAATGTCTCTTTTCAAGCAGACCACCCTCTTGTGGATCAGGAAGGAAGATATATTCTGGTAAAAGGCCTTCTGAACTGACAAGAAGTGGTTCTGGGTAGTATACTGTATATGGTCCAATGTGGGGGTGCCCCATTCCTTATGGCCCCTGCGAACACACTGGCATCCCTACTACATGTGCAGTTAATCTTAGGTGGTGACTGGCATATACCACACACACAAGACCTAGATCGAACCTATTTGCAGTTTAAATCCCCTTCCATTTCCCAGAGACCTATGGATGACTTTAAAGATATGTTGGGTTTATGTGACCCGTGGTGAATCCTTAATCCCTCTCATCGTCTCTTCTCTTTTTATTCAGCCGTGCACCAATCCTTGTCCTGCCTTGATTACATATTACTTAGCTTTCCCTTTCTAGCTGGTCTCTGCAACTCAGGTATTGAGCCAATTGTTATTTCAGATCACTCAGTGGTCTGGGTAACCCTTTCTTCAGATCTAAAGTTGCAGAGAGATACCATTTGGAAGTTAAACACCCAGCTTCTGAAGGACAAACATATTACTTCCAAGATCAGAATTCTCATCCAGTCCTTTACTGTGTTTAACAGAGACTCCGTTCCTCATATAGACCATGGACAGTGTGCTTTCAAATGCTTCCTGAGAGGCGAGCTTATTAAACTTGCTTCCAGGAGGAAGAGACAGTGAGAATCTCAAGCTTTATCTCTTCTCTCACAAATCTGGGCCCTGGAACTGTCCCTTTCCTCATCGACTTCCCCTGATTCACTGAAGACCTTACTGTCCCTTAGGAATCAGTATTCTGATCTCTGGCAGGAGAAGGCAGAATATGACATTCTAAAGACCCATTCTACTTATGTGGATCAGGGGAAAAAGGCGGGGAGACTATTGGCCCTCTGCTTATGGAAATTCATGAGTTCAAGGATTATTCCATCGATCACTTCCCCAGATGGTTCCACTAAGACCCTGCCTAGAGAAATTGCATCAGTATTTGAGGACTATTATCGCAAACTTTACGGATTAATCCCCTGCCTCCCCAAATCCGGAGAGGATTGATGCCTGTTTGGATGCTCTCTCACTCCCTACCCTCTCTGAACCTCACCAGCTGTCTTTGTCTTCCCTCATTTCTCTCTCTGAAGTTGAAAAGGCCATCCGGGACCTCGCTCTAGATAAAGCGCCCGGCCCTGATTGCTTCCCCTCTGATTTCTACAAGACTTTTTCTAAGGATTTAGCTCCCCTCCTTCTCCGCCTGTATACATACATTTTAGAAACAGACTCTCTTGACCCCACACTTTTGGAAACCACTATCATTTTCCTTCTCAAACTGAACAAGAATCCTCTGCAACCTGGCAGTTACTGGCCCATCTCCCTCTTAAATTGTGATGTCAAGATTCTCACTAAAATCCTTGCCTCCAGGATAAAGAAGGTGTGGTTACTGTCACTTAGCCCTGAACAGGTAGGATTTGTCCCCGGGAGGTCCTCTGCAGACCACCTATGTAAATTAAATCATATTTTCAAATTGCTCAGTCCTCCCCCATTCCCATGGCCTTAGTTTCGCTTGATGCTGAAATAGCCTTTGATAGGGTGGACTGGAATTTTTTATGGTCCACCCTGCAGAA
Organism: Neoceratodus forsteri; assembly: GCA_016271365.2. NCBI lineage: Eukaryota > Metazoa > Chordata > Ceratodontiformes > Ceratodontidae > Neoceratodus > Neoceratodus forsteri. Next base: position 109,146,126 of record CM028137.1, read on the forward strand.
AATGGGCCTCCCCTCCCAATTGCTTAGTTGGCTTAAGGTCATTTGCTCTTCTCCATCAGCTGGGATCTACTGTAATGCGGTCTTTTCACCCTGTTTTCCTCTATATACTGGAACAAGACAGGGTTGCCCACTGTCCCCCCTTTCTTTTCAATTTATATCTGGAACCACTCCTCAGATACCTCAAGAGCACTCCCATGATCAAAGGAATACTGGTGGGGAGTTCGGCCTACACCATTTCAGTTTATGCAGATAATATTCTGCTCCACCTGGAGCATCCCACCACTTCACTGTAAGGGGTCCTGGCAGTGATCTCCCAGTTTAGTCTCCTTTCTAATTACAAGCTAAACCTTAATAAAACTGAAATCTTTCCCCTTAACCATTTCACCCACGAAGCAGATTTCAATCAATTTAATATGAACTGGTCCTCTCAGCATATTTGTTACTTAGGCATCTACTTATCTACAGACCCCTCCCTTACTAAGAAGTTGAACCTTGATGACTTGATAGTTTCTATTCACCAAGATTTCCAGAGATGGGAATCTCTTCCACTATCTTTGTGGGGCTGTGTTAACATAGTCAAAATGAATGTCCTCCCCAGACTCTTCTGTCCTTTAAACATGTTGTATATCTGGCTCCCTACTTCTTTCTTCAAAAATATTCACTCCGTTATTTCTAATTGTATATAGTTACACAAGACCCTCAGATGTCCGTTCCTTAAACTAAGTCTTCCTAAAGAGTCAGGGGGGCTTTGACTCCCGAACTTCTTATTCTATTATTGGGCTAGTCATCTCTCCAAATGTTGTAAATGGCTCTCCATACCAGATGGAGATGGCACCCTGTCCTGTTTGCAAATAGAAACTCATGTTATGCAGCAAAATAACTTATCCCCATTTAATACACTATATTTGCCATGGCAGAGTTACCAGCTCCGATGAAAGACTCATCAATTGGTACTTCTGTTAAAGTCTTTTCCCAACTGTGTTCTTCATTACAGATATCTCTTGACAGGGATCCCTCTCAACCAATAATTCTTAACCCCCTCATCAAAATTGGGGGCAAGACTCTCTCTCCAAGTTGGCTACCTCAATTACGTTGTGCCAGAGTAGCAGAATTCTACTCCCAGGACTTTCTTCTCTCTTCTACAGATATCCTACAAATGTATAAGGTAGGACAAAATCAGATTTTTAAGATCTTCCAGTTGAGACATCTTATAGTCCAACTTTTTGGCACACAGCCTAGATGCCAGATCGTTGCTCCTATCCTGTCTTGGATCTCTGATCTAGCTAGATCACCCAGTGCTATCTCAACCATGTATTTATACCTCATGTTCCTTCTCCACCCTGACCCCCTAGTGGGATCTAAGGTCTGAGAATCCCTGATTCCTAATACGCCTCTTAATTGGGAGCAAATTTGGAAAGATCTTCATGTCTATAATACACAGGACAAACTCAAACTTATCCAATTTCATATCCTTAACAACATGTACTAGACACCTGTTAAACTGGCCAAAATGGGTTGACTTTCATCATCAATGTGTTCTAGATGTGGGAAAGATGAGGAGAACATATTGCATATATTTTGGTCCTGTGAAAAAATATCTTCCTTTATGGCATACCATCCAAGCCAGGTTAAATCCTTTCTTGGGCCACAATGGGCTGTTCACGGTGGAAACATGTATTCTAGGTGTATATTCCACCATCAGTGTCAAAGAAAGAATATTCCACATGGCTATTATTTCAATGGCTGTCAAGAGACTAGTTCTTAGGCAGTGGATGGACCAACTGCCTATCTCCTACAATGAATGACTAAGTGAATTCACCTCGTATTTTCAGACTGAACACCTCATTGCAAGCTCTCGCAACAGACTTAAACTTTTTGAGAAAAAATGGGGCAAATTCTACATTCTATATTTACATGGCTCTACCTCTGATTCTACTAGTACCAACTTGTCATGATATAGTGTTACAGGACACCTTTATGTTATTTTTGGGGCACACCCTGGGGTGGTGTGGGGATTTAGTGTAATGGTTAGATTTGTTCTTCACTGTTTTACCTTCTTGTTTTTTTTTTACTGGATCCACCTGGAGCTTGGCACACAAACTCTTCATTATACTGCTCACTGGTTAGACTTAGAACTATATCAGTGTCTACAGTTGGGACTGGAACCGAGCTTTAATGTATATCCCAAAGAAAGTCTTACCCACTCCCTGGTCAGTACCCCCATAGATATTTCTCTTCAAGCCCACAAACAACTGTGCTCCCTGCTCAAAGTAAATCCCCAAAGCGATGCTACACAACCTTTAGTGAGAAACCCAAATTTTAGAATTCCAGGTCAAGTACTGACCAAGAAATTTTGGCCTTTCCTGGAAGTGAGTTTGGTGGAACATCTTTTACAAAATGGTGTGCTAATCACTTTTTTGGAAGCCCAAAAGAAATTTGGATGGCCTTCCTCAGTATGCTTTTGCTATTTTCATATGCTAGTACAACATTTTGGAACAGTTATCTGGCATAAGCCATATGGTACACAGGTTCTTGGTTTGGCTTTCTCTGCCCCCACTTCTCATACTATTTCCTTTTATTATAACAAATTGCATGGTGCTCTCTTGGTCAAAGAACCCAAACATTATTATTATTGGGATCAAGTACTCACCCTCTTGAGGGATGCAAATAATTGTTCCCGTATATGGAGGAACACATACAGATATGTGAAGTGGGATAGATAGCGTTTTATGCAATTCCAGCTTCTTCATAACATTTTCTACACACCAGCCAAACAGCATAAAATAGGGAAGCTCACATCTGATGTTTTCTCCAGATGTAATAAAGTAACAGGAACCTTATTTCATATTTTTCAGTCTTGCAAAAAGGTCACACCTTTTTGGGACACTATTAACCTTCATTTGGACCCTCTGCTGGGCTTAACCTTAGCATTCTCCCCAGAAATATACTTGTTGGGGGATTATGAGGAGACATTAATGGGTAATCAAAAAACCCCACATGGCCCTGATAGTGGCCTGTGCCAGAAAGATCATGTTCAGGCATTGGTGTGATCAAGTTATCCCTAGATCCAGGTTGACCTGGCTAAGATTCATGAAATCTCTTCCCCCATCCAGGGACCACCAGGGCCACCACCGCTACCTCAGAGGTTTCCAAGAAAGAGGAGCGGTTGGAACAAGGTGGGCTCAGGGAGGGAGAGGGTGGTGGAACAGAGGTGCATCCCTCCAGTTGTACCTCTCCACAATTCATATGCTGTTCTGGCAAAGAGTGGTTCCTCTATGGAGTCACCTGCAGTGGAGACCAAGGATGAAGCTGGGAACCTCCACAAAGGGCACCCACAGTAGGGTGGCACGAGACCCCACAGGGAAAGAAAACAACTACTGGTGGGGGACTCAATCATTAGGGGTAGAAGTGGGGGGGGAAGGGGATAGGGAGGTAATGTGCCTGCCTGGCACCACAGCTCGGAGGGACAGGAAGTGAATCCTCAGGATCACGGAAGCAGTTGCATGAGGGAGGGAGCTGGATGTCATTACCCACCTAGGGACAAAGTGACCTGGCTGTGAATGGGATCAGAGTGGTGCAAGAGGAGCTTGTAGAGTTGGGGAGGGGCCTTAGACAAGTAGCATGTACAGTAACTTTCTTGGAGGTGCTGCCTGTCTATGGCAAAGATGATGTTAGGGTATTCCACACAATGGGATTCAATGAATGGTTGAAAAACTGGTGTGGAGCTCAGGGTGTGGGCTTCATTGGGGACTGGGGAGCCACCTGGAGGGATGCAGGCCTATACTGCTGCGATGGTCTGCATCTGTCCAGGGACGGAATCAGGATCCTAGGTGATAGGTTTAAATGCTTCATTGGCAAGCATTTAAACTAGCCAAGGTGGGAGGCACTGAAAATGAGCAGGGAAATCCCAGCCTACCCCCACAAAACACAGTAGTTAGAGATGTAAACACCAAGGTAGAGAAGTCAGTAGGGAGTAGGACAAGGGTAAATGCAGAAAAAGGCAGTAAGGACAGGGATGGGGCTAAATGGGATAAGGCCATAAAAAAAAATAGAAGGTGATGAGTACCAATGCCTGCCGTCTGTGTAACAAGCTCCCTGAACTAGTAGCCTTGATGGAAGAGGGATGCCTGGATATTGTGGCAGTCACAGAAACATGGTACACAGAGAACCATGACTGGGATGTCAACATACCAGGATACACAGTCTACAGGAGGTACAGATTGGGTAAAAGAGGAGGAGGAGTAACTCTCTATATAAGGGAAGGGATTAAAGCAATATAACTAAAGAGTAAACATGAAGTTGTTGAGTCACTATGGGTCATCCTGGAGACAGGAAATGGCACCACAATCCGCATGGGGGTTATGTGCAGACCCCATCTCAGGGGGAGGAAATGGAGAAGGAAATGATAGAAGGTATCCTAAAAATGGCAGAAAAAGGGGAGATATTGTTGAAGGGGGACCTGAATATGCCAGATGTTAACTGCAGTACCTTTGCTGCAGGCACATCCAAGAGCAGGGTAATTCTTGATACCGTACAGGGGGCATGCCTCAGACAGCTAGTGTTGGAACCCACTCGGGAGGAAGCAATCTTAGACCTGGTACTCTCAAATGGGGAAGGAGAAAGGATCTCAGATTTAGAAGTGGGTAGCCATCTGGAAACAAGTAACCACCAAACAGTGTGGTTCACAATAAACACAGCCATAGAGTCAAGCCATACAAAATCAAGAGTATTGGACTTTAGGAAAACTGACTTTGGGAAAATGAGAGAGTGCCTCAGAAAAGCACTAGCAAATGGGCAAGAAGGAGGAGTGGAGGAACAATGGGGAATAATCAAAACAGCCATCGCAGAGACAACACGCCTTTGTGTGAAGCAAATCAACAAAACAAAATGGAGGAAAAAAACATGGTTCTCAAAAGAGGTGGAAGGGAAGGTTAAGAAGAAAAGGATAGCATTCAGGAAATATAAGGAAACACAGAAGGAGCAGGACAAAGAAGTTTATCAGTTAAAGCAGAAGGAGGCAGGGAAGGCAGTCAGAATAGCAAAGGCACAAACTGAGGAAAAGATAGCCAACTCTGTTAAGAAGGGGGATAAAACCTTTTATAGGTACATTAGGGAGTGAAGAAAGACCAAGGGATAGGGGGCAGTGAAAAAGCAGGGATACTGAATGAATATTTCTGCTCAGTATAAACAACGGAAGAGGAGGGGGAGGTACCTAAACCAAACAAAACAGAAACTCTGAATAGGGGTCGATACCAGTCCATTCACAGAAGAAAGGGTTTTGAAAGAACTCTTGAAACTGAGAGTGGACAAAGCAAAGGGGCCTGATGGGATTCATCCAAAAATTCTATAAGAACTAAGGGTAGAACTAGTAACACCACTGACTACTCTCTTTAACAAATCATGGGAGGATGGGGTGGTACCTGAGGACTAAAGGAGGGCAAATGTGATTCCACTTCACAAAAGTGGGAGCAGGGCAGAGGCAGGAAACTACAGACCAGTTAGTTTGACCTCAGAGGTAGGGAAAATGATGGAATCACTTCTGAAGGAAAGAGTTGCTAAGTACCTAGAGGCCAGTGGGGCACAGGACCCAAGGCAGCATGGTTTCAGAGCAGGATGGTCATGTCAGACAAACCTAATAGATTTCTTTGACTGGGTGACCAAAGTAGTAGACCAGGGAGGGGCTGTGGATATGGCCTACCTAGATTTTAGCAAGGCATTTAACTTGTTTTATGATGTTTTTATGATGTTATTTTGTAATGCACCTTGGTTTCAGAAAGGCGCAAAAGAAATAAAGTTTATTATTATTATTATTAAAAGATTAATATACAAGTTAGTCAGCCTTGGAGTGGGTCCCAAGGTGGTAGCCTGGATAAAAAACTGGCTGGACAGCAGGACACAAAGGGTAATAGTAAATGGAGTCCACAGTGAAGAAACGAGGGTGACTAGTGGGGTACCGCAGGGTTCCGAACTGGACTGGTCCTCTTTAATGTCTTTATAATTGACATTGGAGAGTACCTGGAAGGAAAGCTGTGTCTCTTTGCAGATGACACAAAGATCTGCAACACGGTTGATACACAAGGTGGGGTGGAAAGGATGAAAAGGGACTTGGCAAGGTTGGAGGAATGGTCAAATATGTGGCAGCTCAGATTCAATGCAAAGAAGTGCAAGGTAATGCATCTGGGAAACAAAAACCCAGGGGAAGAGTACACAATGGGGGGTGAGTTAATAACAACAACAAAAATCGAAAGAGACCTAGGAGTAATTCTATCAGATGACCTAAAGGTGGGCAAGCAATGTGAGAAGGCAGTAAGGAGGGCTGGGGAGATACTGGGATGCATAGGGAAAGGCATCAATAGTAGAAAACAGGAAGTTGTCATCCCTTTGTACAGACAGTTGGTGAGACCCCATCTGGAGTACTGCATGCAATTCTGGAGACCCCATCTCCGCAAAGACATAGACAGAGTGGAGGCTGTTCAGAGGAGGGCAACCAAAATGGTGCAGGGTCTGCACCAGAAGACATACGAGGAGAGACTAAAGCAGCTTAATATGTATACCTTTGTGGAAAAGAGGGAGAGTGGGGACATGATAGAAACTTGCAAGTATCTCAAGGGAATTAACAAAGTACAAGAGGGTAGCATCTTTCAGAAGAAGAGATGTGTAAGAACAAGGGGGCACAATTTGAAGATAGAGGGGGAACGGCTCAAAGGTAATGTTAGAAAGTATTTTTTTCACAGAGAGGATTGTGGGTGCATGGAACAGCCTTCCTGAGGAGGTTGTGGAGTCAGGAACAGTGGGAGAATTCAAGAATGCATGGGACAGGCATAAGGCAATTCTAGTGGGGGGGTAGGAGGAAGTGAGCTGTTGATTAACTAGAATCTGCAGCTTATCCATCAGGTAGGGAAATGGACAGACTTGGTGGGTCAAGCAGTCCTTATCTGCTGTCAGATTGTATGTTTCTATGTTACTAGTTATGTTGAATGGCATACAGAAATATTGTTTGTCTTGCAAGCTGAGCGGATCATTGCTAGTTTAGCAGACAGAGTGGAAGATTATAAAGAAACTTAGGAACTATTGTAGACTCTGCTAACTCTTTAACTAATGCTCGCTAGACCAATATACTGAACTTGGGAATATATTAGTAGCTAGGAAATTAAGATACCCTAATATTGATATTGCAGATCCTTTTTTACACTCAGTGATGACTTGAAAAAATGGCGCCATGGTTGAATGTTACATCTGCATGCTGCTTCTCGCTTATACAAGAAGACTGAGCTACATAGTCTTGGTTTTCCTGAACAGCATTTTCCCCTGATATGTTCTCTAATTTTCTTTGGTCCACTTTTTAGTGCCACTTTCTCTTAATCTTAAGATGGTTATTAGCATTCTCCGGGCAAATGGGGTGGGGAGGTGGGATAGGTGGGGGGAGATTGGGGGGAAACAGGGGTGGATAGATATTAAGATTGTTTTTGATATTTGTCAAAACCTAGTTTAGAAATTTTAAGATATGTGGTGTGGTTTTTCTAATTGTTGTACAGTTCTATTTCTCCTTATGTATATCTTATTCACCCTGTTCATGAATATTAATAAAGTTTACTTAATTTGAACAACAAAATGTACCAAAATTTGATTTCCTATGTCTTAAACATAATGAAAGAATACCCCCTTAAATAATAAAAGACCCAGAATCAGTTTGTACTATAGCCTAAAGTTCCCCTTACCATAGCCCTCATGCAATCACTAGCCTTTTGTGCATGTACCAAAATGATTTTTCCCCTTCAGATCACCTGATACATTCTACCTTGTAAACATCACTACCACTTAACTCACTTTACTTCGTCTTTAGATAACTCGCTAGAAATATAACATCAGAAACATAAAAGTCCTTTAGAGATAAAAAGTCATGTTAGAAATATAAAAGTCAGATAGAACTTTAAAAAGTTCACTTTACTCTGCCTCACCCCCTCCTGTTGCTGTAAGATGTTTTGTCTTAAGATAAAAACAATATCAATATGCACATCACTTTTCCTCCCAGTGGGCACTCCCCTTCTAATAAAAACTCCCCATCTCCTCCTCTTGTGTTGGTAGTCTCTTCTGGGTGGAACCCAGGTAGCCTATTTAATTAATGGAGGAGGTCGGGGAGGGAAGGTGGGAATTTTCTTCCCCAGCATGCAGCTACAGTCCTTAGTTGTGGCTAGGCTCTGGCTTTTATAGTCCAGCTGTACTTTTGAAATCTGGTGCCTTCTCCCCTGATTGGCTCCCTAAGTGGTGGGGGAGCCAAGTCTGCAACAACGGCTGCCGAAATTCCTCTTTTGTGGCTATTGCCGCTGACCTCTTCAACTGCGGCTATGGCTGCTGATCTCCTTTGCAGCAGCAATGGCTGCCAACCTCACTTGCTGAGGCAATGGCCACTGATCACCTTTCTTGTGGCTATGGCCACCAACTTTCCTCTCATGGCTGTGGCCGCTGAAAGTCGCCTTCTTCCTCAGCAAGCCTCTACAATCCTTAGTTGCAGCTAGGCTCTGGCTTTTGTAGCCCAGCTGCACTTTTGAAACCTAGCTCCTTTTTCCCTGATTGGCTCCCCAAGTGGTGGGGGAGCGAAGTCTGCAGCAACAGCCACCGAAATTTCTCTTTTGCGGCTATGGCTGCCAAACTCTCCAACTGCGGCTATGACCACCAATCTTCTTTGCTGCAGCAACACCTGCTGACCTCACTTGCTGCAACAATGGCCGCTGATCACCTTTCCTACAGCTACAGCCATCGATTTCCCTCACATGGCTATGGCCATCAAAAGTCCCCTTCTTCCCCAGCAAGCAGCTATTGAGCAGGTTCATCTAAATCTGTGCTGCCTTGGGTCTTGTAATTTGCTGGATTCAAGATATTCTGCTAGCCTGTATTTTGAAAGTGTCTCCATTAACATCCCCACCACGGACATTAGACTGACAAGCCTATAGTTACCGACCTCCTCCTTGTTGCCGGTTTTGTGAAGTGGGACTGCATCTGCCTTCCTCCAGTCTTCTGGAACCAAGCAGGTACAGTCCTTAGTTATGGCTAGGCTCTGACTTTTATAGCTCAGCTGCACTTTTGAAATCTTGTGCCTTCTTCCATGATTTGTTCCCCAAGCAGTGGAGGAGTCAAGTCTGCAGCAATGGCTGCCGAAATTCCTCTTTTGCAGCTGTGGTCACCGACCTCTCCAACTGCGGCTATGGTCATTGATCTCCACTGATGCAGCAATGGCCACCGAACTCACTTGCAGCGGCAACAGCCGCCTACCACCTTTAATGCAGCTATGGCTACCGACTTTCCTCTCACTGATACAGCCACCGAAAGTCCCCTTCTTCCTCAGCAAGCAGCTACAGTCCTTAGCTGTGGCTAGGCTCTGGCTTTTGTAGCCCAGCTGCACTTTTGAAATCTAGCTACTTTTTACCTGATTGGCTCCCCAAGTGATGGGGGAGCCAAGTTTGCAGCAGCAGCCACCAAAATTCCTCTTTTGCAGCTATGGCCACCAAACTCTCCAACTGCAGCTATGGCCACCAATCTCCTTTGCTGCAGCAACAGTCGCTGACCTCACTTGCTGCAATAATGGCCACTGACCACCTTTCCTGTAGCTATGGCTGTCGACTTCCCTCTCATGGCTATGGCTGCCGAAAGTCCCCTTCTTCCCCAGCAAGCAGCTGTCGATCCGGTTCTTCTGAATATGTGCTGCCTTGGGTCTTGTAATTTGCTGGATTCAAGATATTCCACTGGCCTGTATTTTGAAAGTGTCTCCATTAATGTCCCCCAGCATGGACATTAGATTGACAAGCCTATAGTTACTGACCTCCTCTTTGTTGCCGGTTTGGTGAAGTGGGACTACATCTGCCTTCCTCCAGTATTTTGGAACTAAGCAGCTACAGTCCTTAGTTGTGGCTAGGCTCTGGCTTTTATAGCCCAGCTGCAGGTTTGAAATCTGGCACCTTCTTCCCTGATTGGCTCCCCAAGTGGTGAGGGAGCCAAGTCTGTGGCAACGGCTGCTGAAATTACTCTTCATCGGCTATGACCACTGACCTCTAAAACTGCAGCCATGGCTGCCAATCTCCTTTGCAGCAGCAATGGCCACTGACTTCACTTGCTGTAACAATGGACGCTGACCACCTTTCCTGTGGCTATGGCCACTGACTTCCTCTCACGGCTATGGCCACCAGAAGTCCACTTCTTCCCCAGTAAGCAGCTACAGTCCTTAGTTGCGGCTAGGCTCTGGCTTTTATAGCCCAGCCACACTTTTGAAATCTGGTGCCTTCTCCCCTGATTGGCTCCTCAAGCGTTGGGGGAGCCAAGTCTGTGACAACGACCACTAAAATTCCCCTTTTGCGGCTACGGCTGCAGATCTCTCCAACTGTGGCTATGACCACCAATCTCCTTTGCTGTAGCAACGGCTGCTGACCTCCCTTGCTGTATCAACAGCCACCGACAACCTTTTCTGCAGCTGTGGCTGCTGACTTCCCTCACATGGCTATGGCCACTGAAAGTCCCCTTCTTCCCCAGCAAGCAACTATCAATCAGGTTCATCTGAATATGTGCTGCCTTGGGCCTTGTAATTGGCTGGATGCAAGATATTCCACTAGCTTGGGTTTTGAAAGTGTCTCCATTAACGTACCCACCACTGATATTAGACTGACAGGCCTATAGTAACCGACCTCCTCCTTGTTGCCACTTTTGTGAAGCAAGACTACATCTGCCTTCCTCCAGTCTTCTGGAAGCACTCCTGTCCCAGTGAGTTGTTGAGTAGGGCTGTCAGAGGTGCAATCAGTACCTCTCTGAGCTCCCTCAGTGCCCTTGGGTGTACCCAACTCAATAGTTGTTTTTCTATTTTGATAGGTACTGTGCTGTCAGTTGTAATATGTATAAGCATTTTCAGATTCAATCTCTGTAAACAATATGTCACATTTAGACTTGTACTTCCAAGGAGCTTTCACCCTGGCCTGGTGTACATTACTTTAATACTGTGAATCTTATTTACACCAGTAAATTATAAATTATAAAAAGACAATAACGAAGAAAAGATCAGGTGTGGTACTGTATGTTCCTGTCCTGACAAAGCTAATTGCCTTCAATGTTCATATTGGGGCATTGGCCCACAGTAGTGGAAGCTGTTCATAGTGGACACTTTCCACACAGAGTCATGTGACACATGAAGAAGACACTTTGAAGGAAGCACCTCCACTCACCATCCTACTGTCTCCCTGATGCCCTTAAGTTTTAAGGTAATGGATACTGGGATGAGAGAGGGAATTATTGGAGGGTGGTTGACCCCTCTCAGGTGAGTTATGTATAATGCTACTATTTGCATGTGCATTGTACATGTCAGTTGGTTGCAATATGATTGATGTACTCTTATGTATATTGTTAAAGACCAGCTTGCAACATGTAAGGGACATTCTGCAGCAGAGGCAAGCCCCCTGGGGAAGCAGGACAAATGCTGTACATAGGAGAAGTAGGACCAGTAGCAGCAGCAGAAGGTTGAGTTGTGAGAGAGTTGCTGCTTGACCTGTGGTAGCCCCCATCGCTATCCCACATGGGAAGGGTGGGCCTATCGTGTGCTCCATAATGGACACTGGGACTAGCATCTGGGCCTCTGTCAGTGTTGTGCCTGTGCTGTGTGGGGTGGTTCCATGTGTGGCACCTTCCAGAGTCTGGGGTAAATATCCATGGACCAACTGTGCTTGTTGTTCTGTGAAATGCTGGACTGTGCATTGGATACAGAAAAGTATATATTTTTGTACTGCACTGCCTGTGTCTCAATATTTGTCATTATGTGTGCAGTGTCCAATGATAGCATACTGTGATGTACACTGTGTATCAGTCAGCACTGTACTGAGACACTTGACTGTACCCACATGACCTGGGCCACATGTGTGGTACAGTAACATGAAAAAGGATATTATTTTTCTACAAAACTTTTTCTACTTGCAGGATCTGTGGTGGCTTCTCAGCCCTGTCCCTGTCCACATGAACTGGTGCCTGCCTTCCTGGAGCTCAGGTCGGGTACCGCCACGAACAGGCAGGCAGGACTTCTCATAGAACCAGATCCCTTTTCCTCTTTTCTTTCTTTCCCTCCCTCTTGAAGCCAATGTGAACATGGGTGTGGAGGCACTCACATGGCCACAACCCTCCTGCTCTGTGCTGCCCCAGCCTGCTCTACCAGTATGCCTCCACCTAGTGCCAGTAAGAGGCTGGGCTAACAAGCCTCCCTCTCCAGGAGAAGAGAGCAGTTCTACGGATTCTCGAGCATCTCCCTCCCCAGCCAACCCCATGCAATCTGATTCCATTCCAGAACTCCGGTCACTGGCATGGTGCGAGGTTTGGTGTCCAGAGCCTCAACCCTCACTGCCACCAGGCCGGCAAAGACAATGATGTAGATTGGGCACAGTGTACCAGTACTCGTTTGTTTTTTTATGCACACATTTGTGAAAGGAATTCACCATCACTATTGCTGTTTTCTGGTAACACAGTGTCAGTGCCTGTGATCCAGGTGTTTGAATGTCTGTCTTGCACTGTGGATCGGCACAGCACGTGTAAATTGTGCATATAGTATGTCCGGGAATGCCTACATATGTAGAGTGACTGCTACACTTTGCAGATGTGTGCACACATTGCTTTCATGTAGTGTGCAATGTGTATTGCATCCCACTGACTTCTGTGGCTATGACACTAACATGCCTGTGCACTTTTTCTGCACAGCTGTGTATACCTTCTGGAGCCCGTGCAGGCTTTGCCCTTAATATAAACACCTTGTTTAATCTTCCAGAACCTAAAGCAATTTTAATACCTAGAGTGACTACTTTTAAATGTTGAAAAAAACTGAAATGACAATATGATTTTCTTACCAGCTTCCTGACTGGCACCCCACACTGATTAATAAACCATCTAAGTTTATTTACGCCTATCAACGGATTCTGCTCTACTAAATCATTTATTACTTTTCATCAGTTTTAATAATGGTCGGCCTTTGATTAGCTCTTCAATTAATCTTCATCAATACAGGGATGACACGTCCTATACACACAAGCTAATTGGTTTTAATCTTACTTAATATGCTGACTGATACTGATGTAATGCGAGGTTCATTTGTTGCCTATGACAACAAGAAAACTATTCCATATAGCTTATCTGGAAACAATTTTTATTAGTTTAAGCATGACTGGTGGGAACAATTTCTGGTTATCGGAGGAAGCGTGGCTGAGGAATCCTGTCACAGCTCCTGTTCACTGTAATGTCACTACGGGAGGATTTGCATCTATATAACCCAGTCAGCTCTAAACCCCTACTGAAATGTCACCATGATGAGAAGGTATTAACTGTGTTACCAAATCATTGCTCTCTCCCACTGCCATGGCACAATGGGAGAGCACAGAGTTGTGTCCTCATGGTGCATTTCTCCAACGCTGTGATGTCAAAGGGATTGTGTTATGACCCAGATTTCAAATTCTCCAGGCCAACCCAGAGTTTATTTTGCAGCAAACAACTAACAAATTTAAACTCTTAAGATGTTGGTTTGAGAATCTTTAATGTGCCCTAGACTGTGTTTGCTTTTCGTGCATATGTTTTTTTATATTCAGGTTTTTGTGTTTCCCACATTTTTTTTCTGTGCCCAACCTCAAAATCAAAGTTATCATGGCTGCATCTTTCCTCTGTCTGGGAGGGAGGGTGGGTGGCGACTGGCTTCACCTTAGATGCCAGTGTCATTCTGCTGTATGCCAGCAGGAGGCAAACAAATACTGGGCAGTCTGTACCCCTTCCACCCCAACGGGGAACATCACAAGTACCTCACAGCAAGTTCAACACATGTGCTTTTGCTGCACATCTGACTGATTTTCCAAATGGTGCATAAATCAGGGCCCACACCTGTGAATGGTATCTCTGGATCAAAAATAAGTGTTTCCCATTAATGTCTCCCATTTTGTTTAGATTAGTTTAGCTTAACCCCCCCAAGTCCCTTAATCAATGAAAAATAGTCCCCTCCATTTTGTCATAGTAAGAAAAAAAAAGTTTTTGTTTTCTTACTTAAAGGGATACTGTCAACCTTTTTGCATCATATTATTTCTAGTTGAAACCCCACTTTTTGCGATTGCTTACTTTCTTTAAAATTCATTAATGCTGAAAACCCACTTTTTACAACTGTTGCCTTCTTTAATATCTATTAATGTTGCTGGTTGTTTTATCTGCTTCCCTTCTTAGTAGAACTCAAATGCATGTGAATGTTGTAATTATCACTAACCTTGTTTTGTTTCAAATGCTTAATCTATTCTTACTACATACTTACTGAACATTTGGAACACCCCAGACAGTGCAGCAACTCATGGTGCAGTGGTCTGCTCTCCTCCCATTGAATCATGAGTGGCTAGATAGTGTTGCGCATGTTTCAGTGACCCAGAAGGATGCAGTGGCAGTTGATCAAGGACTGTAAACAAACACGTATTTGTGTGGTAACACCAGTATGATAGGCAGTCTGTTTTTCACTCTTAGAAAGAAAAAAGGAATCAGAGTCAAACTACCAGTTACATCTGCAATCTCTATAGAATGTGACCAATCATAAAATATGTTTTTTTTAAACTACAGACACTTTGAGGCCTAAGGGGGTTGACAGTGCCCCTTTAAATTATTGTAAGGGAAGGGGGATGCTATGGTCACCATCTTGAGAGCCATATTCTATTAGTTAATTAATGAATCATTAATGTAGCAGGTCACTGTAGATGACAGCACACTGTCATTGCCTTACGGGCTGAAATAAGATTGAGGGGCCTAGGTCATTACCTTCTGGGGGGATTCGCTACCCAAAGATGCTGAGTTAAATTTCAGATGTAATTTGCTCAATGTCTACACTCAAGGAAAGAATAAACGGGGTAGAATATAAGACAGCATTGGCCCCTGGAAAATTATCCCACCTGCAGTGGACCCCACTGATATGGCCCTCCAAGTGCCCACACAATTCAGTAACAGTTTACCCAAAAGGTAATTATTAGCACTATACAAACAATTGATCTTATGCAGGAATGTGGGCTGGGTACACGCAACAGGCACTTAACCAGCCTGCACTCATCCACACACCCAGACGGGCACACAGGGTGTGGCTTGCATGAATGCTGTTGGCCTGTCTATGGCCTCATGCCCCTAGTACACTGATGCATGGGGGCAGACCAGCGGGCACAGGCAGCCACCCAATTGGATGCCCGCACTGGCAGCAAAGTGGATCTCCTAGTCAACGTGGAGCAGGGGAATGTGGGACATGGTGGGTCCCAGTACATTTACAGTGTTGGGCAAGTACCCCAATGGCTGTCAACAGCTCTCTCAGTATATCTGGAGGGCTAAGACTGCATGTCAGAGGGGGTCACTTGCCCTGCTGGTTCCATATGGTGGGGGCATGCAGCAGCTATGGCACAGCAGAGTACCTACCTGTGTAACCTGCACTCCCCCCCGGTCCCCAGCATTCCATGCCTTGGTGCATGGTGCATAGTGTAGGACCACCTCCCGGCCATTACCTCTGTCCATCAGTGCAAGCAGATTCACAGATAGACAGGGACTGAGTGCAGAAAGGGCATGCATCCCTGAAGTGCGTGTGGCCAAGGTCTGGACAGACACCCACTGTGCAGCTTTTATACATAGCTATGCCTACACACCGCTTACCTGCAGTGTGTAGGCATGATGAATAGAGCCCAATATGCATGCATCACAAGATGCAAACACATAGCAAAGAAAATTACTGGGGGATCAGGAACAAGGTCCTAGGAAAGGAGAAGCAATGAGTAAACCAAATGTAGTTGTTACTGGCTAGCATGGCAGGTCTTCTGGTGTCCTGAGTCCTTTGAATACTTTTATGTGAACCACTTACTGAAAAATAGTAGGTGGTGCAAGAGACTGTAGATGGCTAGTTCCCTCAAAGAAGTACAATATTCCAAAAGCAAAAAATGACTCTCCCACTCTTCCATTTAAGTGTATATCTCATAAATCTGTTAAATACAAATACCAGTACTTAATATGCAGTGTTTCCAAAGTGACAGCATCACTAGTAAGAGATTCAAAATTTGAAATTATTTTATTCACCGTGCAAAAAGGAGATGTCATTCAGTTCAAGTCCTTTTTATAAAAATACATGCAACCAGGCTGGAGCGTTATTAGCTTCAGTACAAGGTGCACATAAGTTAATTAGCTAGGGCATTCATCGAGGCTAAATCAAATGAAACGTATACTGTTTTCCAAGTCCACATCATGGAGTCCAGAGATCTCAAAAAAATCTTTTAAGGTGCTAATGCTTAGTGCATACAATATTGTAAATGTTGAGTAATTCAGGATTAGTTACCCACATTAGAGGCCAGCAGCTGATCACTCTCCAAGCCCCGATGCTTTGCACATCCCAAGCTTCAGAAGGGGGCACCTTCTGGTGCACTGCCACCAGGTAGATCCCAAAATAATAATGCAGCCTGCCCTCTAACAAAGCACAGTGCATTGCACTGTAGGGCTGCTACCCTAATGCTCACAAGTGTCAGTAAACATACCCCATAGTACAAGGGAGCTCCCGGCGAAGCCTAAGTACCCAGGTGTTAGATCACTGTAGACCTGATGACATTACATGTGATTGGCTGGTGTTCATACACTTAAATAAACCATGATTCCACAGGTGTAATCCTGTCCAGATGGCCTAGTTCCACAAATCAGTATTGTTTGGGGCCTCATAGAACTATAGACAGGCTTGGTGTTGCATTACTCAATGGCTCTGGTTCATTACTTACAGTTACCCTGAGGCTGGGAGGCCTCCACATCTAGCTACAGTCCTGGGTGGATGAAACTGCTCCATTTTACAGTCCAGTGTTACCTCCGACTCTTCCCTCAGCTCTCCTCTGCCAGTTACTGTTTCTGGCATCTCACACAAATTTTGCTTAACTCTCATTTCATCAGTGTCTCACTCTCTCAGGGTGCCTTGAGGAGCCCAGGACTCTGTGGCTCACTTTGCTGCAGTGATTGGCACAGTGGTGTTAGGCCCAGCTGGTTTCTTCTCTGCTTAAACATATTTGACATTTCTCTGGGAAAGTCTCCCTAGCTGTGTGGCAAGGCTAGTGAGTTCAGTGTTTCTCAGTGGGAATCACATCTGCCTCTGGGCCAGAAGGCATTGGGTTCTAGTTCCACAGTGGGACTGGGCTCTTACCATAAAAATATGCTAGCACCCGAACACGGTACTAAGGGGTTGCTGTACTGTTGGGGTATGTATCTCTCAGATGAGATGTTAAATTGAGGTCCAGTCTGCCTTTTCTGGTAATTGTCATGTAGATGTACTTCTCGAAAAAGAGCCAGTGAATATCCCTGGTGTCCTGGCCAGATTCCCCCATTCAATAAAATACCACTTCAACTTAATCTGGTTCCATTTCAGTTGCTTTGCACCCCAACCCCCCCAGGTGAGATTGAAATTATGCAGTATCGTGTAGCCTTCCTTTCCCAGTCAACAAACACTAACCAACTAACTAACCAGCTAAATAAGCAACTAGCCAATTAACCACCCAACTAACCAACTAACTAACCAACAAACTAATTAACCAACATCTAAACAACCAACTAAACAACTAACTAACAAACTAACATAACTAAAGGTTTAGCTGTGGCTTACCCCATACAGACAGACTTCAGTGTCTCCCTACTTTAATGCCAAGAGCTACAACCTCCTTCTCGGTGGCTGTATAAGCACACTTCTCACTCAAAGTCTCTGCACAGCTCCCTTCTCACTCATGCATATGAGTTTGCTGCTTCTCTCTACATACAACAGCAGACAGGGGCAGCAGACTGATAATGTGTTGGAATATTCCTCAGTGGAAAACCCAGACAGACAGCCTCCTGATTGGTAAAAACCTCCTGTTGGTCTCCTGGTCAGATCTGGCTGCCTGCCTTTTGATAGCCTATTGGTTGCCTTGCTTCTGGGTGAGAAATGAAGTCTTCCACAGTCCCTAGAGCCCTCTGTTGCTCCTTAGCAGGCTTCCAAACCCTGCATGTCTGTCCTGCTGTCCACTAACATTTTTGCAATCTAGAGAAGGGTCAATGCCAACCTCATTTTTGTTTCCATACGTTTATTTTAAGACATGGTCCTGTCCTGAAGACATTTATTTGTGCCCAAAATGTGTTAGTATGGTTGGGGTTTGTACTGTAGTCTGCTCACGTCAGTACAGTGATTGGGGTGAGTCAATGATTGTGCTGATCACCTATGCACTCCTCAACTGGTGACAAAAACTTCCTTTGATGCGCAGCTCAGAGCCACTACATTAATTGTACAGGAGGCACTGAAGAAATCCTGGGGCCTTCTTCACTTCACTCCATCCTTCCCACCCAGTCCAAGTTCTCAGGGACTGGAAGAAGTAGGACAATTGTAAAGGCTTGGTTCCCCTGGAACTAAAACTAAGCCCCTGCTTTGGGTGGAGGTTATACTCCCCCCCCCCCAAATGAATTCTTGACATCCACATTATTTATTTATTTTGTTGACAGGAAGGCATGCTGAGCTTAGAACTGATCCTTTTCTGATGCATCCTGGGAAATGTGCAGTTTAAACACAATACACATAACAGTGCAATGAAAGCACAATATACTGTAGAAAATAAAACATAGTGGTCAAATGTAAAACATGAACAGAGGTGTAAACTGAAACAAAGCCTTGTAGCAAGAGAGCTTTGTGCAATTTGCAAGAGAGTTAAATAACCAATTGTGATAGGTAGCCTTAAACAGAAACAAACTAAATTAACAAAGGCAGGAATGAAAGAGGCAATCATGGCATGGAAAAATAATTAGACCTAGACAGGAGAAATGGGGGTAGCAGGCATGAAAGTGATGCTAGTGAAATTTGGGGGAGTGCAGGAGTAAGAGGAAGTGAAGCACAAGAACAGACATGGTGGTGTGGACATAGAATAAAACCTTCAGGGTACAGAGGGAAAAGAGGAAGCAAATGGATGGTGGTGGAGGCTAGACCAGAGTTGCATGAGTCTACAGGAGTAGATACATTGCACAGCAGTGGTCTCATCTCAGGGAAAGGAGACAAAGCAGGGGTCAGAGTTTTTTAGTGGGTGGGGGAGGGGACCTGAAAAAGGAGGGAGCTGAAGCTCAACCAGCTTATTGGCACCATGACAGTACTGCCACTTGTTATGTTTTTTTTTTTCAATTCAAATTTTATTAACAGATTTTCCACAATAAAAAGGCAGTTAACATGGGAAATAAAACAAGAATACAGCAACTAATTCTGCTAAAACTGCTCCTCCCTCCCTTCCCCCCCATACAGCAGTAACGTACCATTATGCAACATAAGCTCAAAACCGTTGTACATGAATATACAGGGCTATTTACTCTGAAACACTATTTATGTTCGGGCAACTAGAATTAAGGAGTGAAGGGGATCCCATATTTGAGTGTAAGCAGATAATCTATTGTGAAGGCTGGCAATAGCTTTTTCTGTACGCAGGTTAGCAAGGATTTCATTCACCCATTCCTGCAATGTCAGAATAGTCTTGTCTTTCCAGTGATGTAAAATAAGCTTCTTGACAGATAGCGCCATCATAGAAATATGAAACCTTCTTACTTTGACCCTGATGGAGGACAGGTCCCCTAGAAGACAACTGTCAGGCGTGAAACACTCCTGGAAACCCAGTAAAGGATCCAGGAAAGCTTTGATAGAATCCCACAAAAGGGAGATTTTGGGACAAGACCAGAATATGTGAAGGAGTGTTCCCTCTCCCTGGGAACATCTAACACATATGTTGGAGTCCAGGAGACCCTATTTCTTTAACTTAACCAGAGTATAATACATGTTGTGCAAAATGTGATACTGCATAAGGCGCAGTCTATCCTGGGACACAAATTTATGGCAGGACCTCCACAAGGCCTGCCAGTTGGGGGAATATTGGGGAAATATGGAACTCCAGAACCTCGTCGGTCCAAAAGAGTCCCCATATCTTCTATGGAACAAATCTTGATATAATTTGGAGACAATACCCGGGGACCCAAGTAGAGAGGAGAATTCTGGGATCAGGGCCCCAACCGTCTGGTTAGGAGGGATATTGCCCATCACTGTTGTAAGTGCCTTAACTGCACTGCTTTGAAATGTGAGTATGCCGGAATACTAAATTTCCTAGTAAGATCACGTGATGACAACCATTTCCCCTCCTCATCCAAAAAGGAAGATACTATCCCATTGCCCAATTGGGGCAACCAAGTGCGGGGAATCTGTTGCTTGTTCATAGTGAAGGATGGGGAGTTCCAAATGGATTGGGCCAAATCTAACTGGGGGATATAGCGCAAAAAGGAGCAAAGTTGCAAGTATACCTTTAAGGAAGTGGTAAAAGTGGGACACTTCTCAACGCCGTGCACCTGGGACATTTTTACATAAAACAGAGTTAGGGGATCCATATTCATAGACCGAATTAAATCCAACTCTATTCTAAGCCATGTCAGCTGTAAATTTTCGGGGCCCGGACATACCCATTTCAGGCATTTTGCCATGTGGCTAGCCCAATAGTATATAGCCAAGTGAGGAATCCACAATCCCCCCTCAGATTTTGAAGCAGCCAACTTATAATAAGCCAGTCAGGGGTATTTTTCAGACCAGATAAACTTGGTGAAAATACCGTGCAGTTTCTTAAGCCAGGATAACGGAATAAAAGTATTGAGGAGAGATAGGGGATAGAAAATTCTTGGGAAGATATTCATCTTGATTATGTTAATCTGGCCCCATAGTGAAATTGGGAGTTTAGACCATCTGTCAAGATCCTGAATTATAAGCTGAGAGAGGGGTTCCAGATTTTCCTTGAACCATGCTGAGAGATTGTGAGTTAGTTTAATGCCCAGATATTTTAGTGTCCTAGGAGCCCAACATAAACCTAAGGGGGTGATATCAGTCTTGAATGTCTTGTGATTTAGGGGGAAAAAGGGGGATTTGTTAGCATTTAGTTTATAATTGGATATGGCGCTAAATTTAGCAATTTCACCCAGCAAAGCCGGAACGGAGGATACCAGGTGGGATAAGTACACAAGGAGATCATCCGCGTATGCAGTAATCTTAACCTCATGATGCCCCACCCAGATGCCCTGTATTCCAGCATTATTGAGAATATTTTGAATGAGAGGTTCAAGATACAGGTTAAATAGAAGGGGAGAAAGGGGACAACCCTGTCTGGTACCTGAATGTAATGAAAAAGACTTGGAGAATGCACCATTTCCAGAGATCTTTGCTGTTGGGGTTTTGTATAATGCACCGATCCAGGATATAAAAACAGGAGGAAACTGGAAGACCTCAAGGACTTGGAACAAAAAGTTCCAGTTCACATGATCAAATGCCTTGTCGGCGTCCAGGGAGACCAGCCCAGCGGGAAACGCAGCATCCCTGGAGACCGAGAAGACATGAGAAAGGGTGCACAGATGGTCTGAGGATGAACGTCCCTTCATGAATCCAACCTGGGCCATACCTATTTGATCGGGAAGGACTACGGTTAGCCTATCTGCTAATATCTTCGAAAGGATTTTGATGTCTTGATTTAAAAGAGATATGGGCCTGTAACTTTGAACTAACTCGGGATCCTTATCTGGTTTGGGGAGAAGAACAATCAGGGCTTCAAACAGGTAGGGGTCCGCCTCTACCCCAGATAAAATGTACTGAAATAGGTGATAAAGCACTGGTAGTAAAAGTTCCCGAAAAACTTTGTAAAATAATGAGGAGAACCCATCTGGACCTGGGACCTTGTCCGAAGGCAGCCCTCCTATAACCTCTGAGATCTCCTCCTGAGATATAGGAGAAGCCAGAAAACACTTGTGTTGCTCTGATAGGGAGGGTAGATGGGAGTCCCTTAAGTACTCCTCATGGATCTCTAGACAAGGAGGGTTCTCCATGTCCCTGTATAATTGTTCGTAATATAGTGCAAACTCTTGTACTATCTCAATAGGGGATACTCTCAGGGACCCATCTGCTAGTGCCCGAATTGGTGGGATAAATCTTGTGGATTCCTGTTGTTTTAAACGCACTGCAAGCAGACGTCCCGCTTTCTCTCCCTGGTCCGTATAACTGGCTCTGGTTAGGATTATGGCTAACTCTGCCTTTTCCCTTAACAGATCTAGATATCTGTCTTTGGCCACCAGAAGCTTCTTCCTGTCCTCATTAGAAGTACTGACAGAGAGAGAGATTAGCTTCAAGGAACCGAATTTGGGACAATAATAATAGTAACTCTTTCTCCTGTGTCCTTTTCCTTTTTGACGCTAAACTAATAAGAACCCCTCTTATATATGCTTTAAAGGCCCCCCATAAAATGTCCGGCTTTGCACTGTCTAATGGGTTGGATGAGAAGAACTCAATTTGCTCTCTTGTAAGCTTACAATACTTGGCATCCTTTATGAGCTGCTCCTTGAGCTTCCACCTGCTCTCCCTTTTGGGTGAGTTAAGAAATGCCAAGTTACATACCACAAGAGAGTGGTTGGAAATAGGGCCAGGTTGGATCGAGGCGTACATAATCCCGGGCAAGAGACCCTGAGAGATAAATAAGTAGTCGATGCGAGATTGCGAGCCGTGCACCAGTGAATTGAAGGTGAACTCCTTGGAATTAGGATGCAACATGCACCAAATATGACAGAGACTGCATTGATCTACCAAATCCTTAAGTGCCCTTTGCCCCGGGGACAGCTCCCTCAGTCCACTACCTGACCTATCCAGGTTAGAGTCTATGACCTGATTAATGTCACCCCCCATAATGATCATGATGGGAAGCATTGGGAGAATAATAGTTATCAGCCTCCTGAAGAACCCTGGGTCATCAATATTAGGCCCATAAATACTACAAAGTAAAAGTGGTACTGACCAGAGAATGCCTTTAACTAGGACAAACCTGCCCCCCGGATCTTTGATAACCTGCGTGGAAATGAAGGGAATACCTTTATTAAAAATGAACATGACCGCACAACTATTGGTGGAACCCGAAGCATTGTAAACCTGACCCGCTTGTCTCCTTAATTGTAAAGCTTCAGATTCTAGTAAATGGGATTCCTGCAAAGACGTTATCTGAGAACGCAATAGACTTAAATGTTTGAGCACCTGATATTGTTTGGATTTTTTCCTGATCCCCTTTACATTCCAGGTTGCAAAAATCAGGTCATTAACCATCTAAATAAGATTAAAGAGCTTAGTTTTGTCAGCCCTGTACAAGAACATTGAGAAATATTCAACCAGGTTCCAAGTATTACTGCTGTATAGTCCTTCCCCCTCCCCCATCCCATCCATAATTACCCCATACCCTTCCCCCCATAACGTCTCCCCTTCCATTTGACATGAAACAAACCAAGCCTATAACCCAAACCCCCTCCCCACCCACACAGCTGTCACAAGCAATGTTTAGCACAGTACTGCATCCTTCCTCACCCCCCAGCCTCCCGAGGTAACTCCGCCACAAACAAAAATAACAGTCCTCCCATGTAAGTGAATGTCCTCAGATCCTGAAGAGAAAGAAAAGGGAATTAGACTTCATTAACAACCCCTAGTGGCTTACAAGAAGTGCTGGACCATGAACAAGAACACGTCTTAATTATGAGGGAATAATAATGATGAGATAAAGCACCTAGAAAAACTTGAACAGGTACCCAGAGACCCCGAGAAATGAACAAGGAAATGGGTCTCCAGTGACCCTATGAAAGAGATTCACGCCAAACGGCAGACCTGATGGGAAGTCATACAGAAGGGAAATTGCCCCTTCTAACCAGAGTTCAGAGGCCTGCTTAACAAAAGGGACACCAACACCTTGAATCTTGCATCATTAAATTTTAAATTCGACATCATTACATCGGCTCCTTGCCAGTCCGAATACCCAGGAGCACAAAATAGGGGCTTTCAATGTCCCAAGCCAGAAACATAGAACGCAACCAAAAGGAGGTCATCCCCATATTACCACCATCATTGAACTGGCATTCCCGTGCACTGAGCTTCCCCTAGTGGATACTGAACCACCGTACCTGCATATTCACCTGAAAGTTAGGGATTAGCCCAGCACAGCACCAAAATTAAGCCACTTTGAATGGGATATTGCTCCTTAACAATTTAGGGTATTCCTCCCTTCCTTAATAAAGGCCTGCTCATCCAGCTAAAGTAGAATATGAAAAAAACCCTTCCCCCTGACTAGTGAAATAAACATTTCTACAAAACAATAAGCTAGGTTATAGGCTCGTTTTTAACACACTACTGCGTGAATGTCCCATAACAATTAACTCAGTTAAGTTATAAGTATGTCCATTTAGGTAACCGGAGTTTCCAGAGGCAAACCATCATTACAGACTTCTTGAAGATTGGCTAGATAACAGTTCCCACATAACAGCACGAGACTCCCTTCACCAAGAGAATAAATCTTCTCATGGATCCCAAAATAAATCAGGCAAGGCGAGCTTTAGACTGGAGAGAGCTGATTCTGGGTCTTCATAGGTAAGCCAGGAACCATTCACAAACACCTGCAGCCTGGCCGGATACCCCATCCTGAATTTGAACCCCGCAGCAATAACCTTAGACACAATGGGGTGAAATGCTGTACGTTTCAGCCTGACTGATCCTGGCAAATCTTGTGCAATTCTCAGCTTGGAGTTCTCCCAGCAGACCTCTTGTAGAGCTCTCACTTTTACCAGAAAGTGTTGCCTTTCTAAGAAATTCAGGAAATGGCAAATAATGGGATGGGGGCAGCCCCTGGTGGTGGTTTCAGCTGCAATGATCTATGCACTCGCTCAATGGTGTATGCAGGGCCGAAGGGAGAGGGACCAGCAACCCGTTCCACCAGCTTCTGCATGAAAAATACAGCATTCTGGCCCTCTTTCCCTTCAGGTAGCCATAAGATAACCACATTATTTCTGCGGCTGCGGCCCTCGAGGTCTTCTAACTTGGCCTCCACTAGAGAGAGCTTCTGCCTGATCGCCGCTAGCCCAGGGTCCACCTTGTCTAAGTGATGCTCCAGGGAAACAATGCGAGCGGTGTTATCCGAGGCCATCATCGAGACCTCATCCAATTTTTGAGATAGAGCTTTAAGGTCGGTCGCCATCTCTTTCACCTCCTCTCGAAAAGGCTTAAACTCTTCCAGAAACCTATTTAAGGTTAAAGGTTCCTGCTCCGTTGCTTGACTGAGGTGATCTGGTCTATCAGGCCCACTCGAAGCCCGGGATTTCTTTGGTGCCTTCTCGGGGGTGACTGGAGGAGTATGCTTTTGTGGGGCTTTCTTCATGTAAGCCTCCATCAGTGCCCAAATCTTGCTCATCGGAGGATCTGGAGTTTTAGATGGCAGGATCCGTGTAGAACAGAGGGTTTTTGGCAATTTTGGTATTGGAAAAAAACGATTATAAAATCGGGAGGCTGGAGTTAAGCGGAGGAGCTTCTACTCAGCACTCTGCATCAAGTGGTCCCCCACTTGTTATGTTTTTCAATTTTTGTTTCTCCTCCACTCAACTCCCATCTGCCAAGCACTCCAGCCCTGACATCCACCAGGACTTACTGCCAACTGGTTTCCCTCAGCGCTTGCCCCCTCCCCCCCACCGGTGGGATCAGCGGGGTTCTCCAAGCCCCGCCATGGTCAGGATCCAGTTCCAGCCAGCATGCCCGCCTTATTTGGTGTGTGGCCTGCAAGTGCTTGGTGCCTTTCTGCTCCCAGCTTTTCCTACTTTCTAGTCCCCTGGGAGATGTGGCATGCAATGACATCATGACACATGCCACGCACTCCTGTGCGATGTGCATCAACATCTGTCAAGCCCCCCTGACATGTTGGCTTGGGTTGCCTTTCCCCTGCTTCTACTAGAGGCCAGACAAATGCTGAGTTCTGCCTAGCTCCCCTACAGGAGGGAAATCCTATGAACACTCGATCCTCCTCCTCTTGGTCAACCATCTGATACCCTGAGTTTGCTTTCTAACTCAGTCAGTGGTGTCATAAGCAGTAATGCTACTACTGTGGTGGCGGACCGGCTCCAGTACTACTATTTGCGATGCTGGCAACCCGGGTTTAAAAGCGATCCTGGGTGGTGGGAGTATCAGAAGGGGAGTGAAGGACTGAGTATCTCAGTGGACTCTTTCCTTCTTTCGGAAGGGCTGATGCCAAGCTCCACCACAGCACTGCCATCTGGGGGATCATTGGTGGATCATGTGAGGTGGCTGGGGGAAATGGACATTAACTGGCTCTGACACTGGTGCATGAACAAACAAGAACTGGAGCTCTTGCCACCACTATTCTGAGGAAAAAACCTGAGGGTGGGACCTGTGTCTTTTGGGTCCTTTCCAGGGGGCTAGCTGGGAGGGAGGCTCAAAAGACAGACAGTTGCACACTATTTTGCATTTATGAAATTCTGAAAAAAACCAAAAACCTTCACATTTCAAAGTGAAATTTCAGTATTTTCCCGCACATTAGCTGATTTCTGTAAAAAGTAATGTAGCAAATAGAATTACTGGGATTTGTTTCTTAATCTCTGATCATCAGATTTTGCTTCCTGTAAATTAGAGGTTGAAAAGAAAAATTTGCATCTTTCATATTTTGTTCTGCAACCTTGTAAGAAAGTAAAATAGGGGTCCCATTGTTTCACGAGGTTAGTGAGTTGTGCAACTAGTTCAACTCCTTTGATCATGCCAACATGGACTGCCGTGGTGAGGCCCACACCTCTGTCTAGAGGCTGCACAGCCAGCCGCTGACCATTCAACTGATATATGTCATCTATAAATGTAACTGCTACTGTGTCATCAAAGTTTTCTGCAGCCAGAGGTAATGTAGAGTAAATGTACATTAGCTGGTGCACTAGTGTATAGTTGGGTGTCTTTCTGTGTTTTAGCATTGATTATGTCAGTTGTGTCCTATATTTCTGTTTTTTACGTGTTTCATGCAAAACTAACAATAAAAAGAATTTACAACAAAAATGCGTGATTTCTGAGTTTCACCTTGATAGGTATTCATTAACATTCAAAGCCTTATAAAAGTTAAAAATGACATCTTTTTTTAACTCAGACTTTTTATTACTTTTGTTTGTGCATGCCCTCTGTACTTCAAGTTCAAGTTCAAGTTTAATGGCAGGAAAAAAACTCCTTTGAGCAGGCTCATTTACAAGGAGGTCCTGATTAACAACAGGGACATTACAGAAGCATATACAAAGTAATATACATTAAACACATGAATAATCCATGAGAAGAATATGGGAAAATAATATTTGCATCATATATACATGGGCGCACTAAAGCTAGGAGTTAAATAAATGGTTAGCACTGGGTAACAAGATAGTACCTCATCAGGGAGGTAGAAACTACAAGGCCAGCAAGGAAAGTAAAGATAGTGGCACAGGCGGGGTGGGATAAGGACAGAGGGAAGGGGGGACAGAGGATGGTAGGAAGGAGGTAGGAGGGAGCAGACAACAAGGTGGAGGGGTGGGAAAAATGAATATAACAGGGTGGCTATGTTGGCTGGGCAAGGGCACTATGGAGGTGGTGGGGAGAGGAGGTAGAGATAGAAGGTAAAGAAAGGATACGTGTAGGGCAGGGACTGTTGAGTGACGATAGTGTGGGATACAGACTAGAGGTAGACTGTGTGGTGATGGTAGTGTAAAATGGAGAAAGGAAGCAGGAGAGGAGGAGGAAGGGGGAATGGAAGTATAATGGAAAGTCACTTAGGGGTGAGGGAGGGGGATGGACAAGAGGATAGAGCAGTCACTGCAATAGACCAGGCAGAGAGAAGGTGCTTCATCAACTACAGTCACCAAAGTCCATTGGTTGTCACAAACAAGTCTTTTGAAGCTATTCAGGGGATCAGGCTTTGCAGTTTGAGCTTGGATTGGGCTTTATTCCAGGCAGCCGGGAGGGCACGGCTTATAGCCATGTTTCCATGTACTTGCTGGTGAGATGTGCGAAATGACTGCTTCTGCACCATCCATCGATGTTTCTTGGGCCACAGTTATTGCATTTGTATGCTAACGTGTGCCCAACAACAGTTATAGAAACTACCATAGTTCCTGTTTGGGTTTCCTCATGTCTCTGTCGCTAAGAAGCAGACTATTTCCATCTCACTCTCTTCTCAGCAGGTTTCCCTATCATGCAGTGATTGCTGCTGGTCTCGGTACAAACATGTTATGGTGGTCTACAAACCCCTTAGAAAGAATTGGGCTCCTTAATATGCTGCGGTTGTAAAGTCTTTACTGCAGCTTCCACAGCTTTTGAAGAAATGAATAACCCAATTGCATCAATTACATAGGCAATCTGCAATTCAGTATGATACAAATGCATTTTATATGGCATTGTTCACGTACACTGCATGTCAAAGTGCCTCCTAGCAGCAGGCAGTACAGTAATCAATAGCAAGCAATACAATAAAGCAGAAAAATAATAAGTCTGGTTCAAGCACTAACGGTGAAGTTAATTTATCTTGTACCTCCCAAAGATCTAAATAACCTCACATTGTATGATTTGTACATAACACATTACCTTGCAGTTGAAACAGATGCACACAGTCAATGCTTACAGATGGATGTGCAGTATGTGTGTGTTTTTGTATGTATTTATAATATGGATCAAGATGGCTGCCACAAATACTGCTATTTTTTTTTATTGTATTTTGATTGCATTTTTAAAAAAATACAAAGAATAGACAAGCTTCCAAGGAACAGCGTGACACTGTGTAATAATCATACTCAGTAAATTAATACAGGTAATTTAGTGACATGTTTCTTAAGGCAAACACATGGAGGGTAAACTCCAAAATATTATCCTGAGAATAAACAAATAAAGCCAGACAGCAGCCAATGCTCTGAGGAATATGGGATATCTTCTAAAAGACACATATTTTACATATCCATGCCTCTAGGATGTCTACCATCTATATTTTGTTGTGCACAAATAGTGAAATTCACAACATAAAGTGACATTTGTCACTCTGCCTTAGCAACTAGAAATTACCACCTAGGTAGAGATTTTGTAACTACATAACCATAGAAATGTAGAAAAATATAAGATGATGGTAGAAAAAGATTAACAGTCCATCTAGTTTGCCCATATTACCCCATCATACCTTGGACCTCTTGCCTCTGCGGGGTATACACATATCCTATTCCCTCTGTTGTTCTCTATGTTTCTGCCTCCCTCGTCCTGCTCAGTAACTGCTATACCCATAGCTCTGTCCCAGCTGTGTTTAAAGCTGTTTATGCTTCAGGCACCCACCACCTCTGCCAGTAGACCATTCCATGGCTCAGTCACTCTTTCTGTAAAATAATACTTCCTCATCAAACCCATTATCATTGCCATCACTACCATCGCCAACTAGAAACAATCTCCTTAACGCAACCATGTTAAACGTTAAGAACTCTCAATCGCCTTACTTTCCCCAGATATATCAATCAGAGGAATAGGTATTGAACCCAGCAGTGCAGAATTTGAGGGACGTAGATTGAATTTTGACACTGTCTGTTAGCTGATTGACATGCTCCAGCAAATGGATGCATGCTGTGTTTGCCCAAGCAATCTCGGCTCCTTACTATTCTAAGGGAGAAAGCAGTTGCATAACCCATCACCGAGCCATGGCACAAAAAATGCACTGAATGGCTACTGCCATCTTGTCTCTTATATTTTTGCATTTAGTACCAGCTAAATACAATTAGGAAAGCACTTTATTTTCAGGCATTGCAAAGTTGCCAGTATAATGTCCAAATCCTGATAAGCAGTACCTGACAGGAAAATTGTCCATGGGTCCTTCATTTTGGTAGCTATCTCCCCCTCCAAACAAGAATGGGAGACTCACACATTCAAAGTCATAATGTTTCAATACTTTCAAAAACCAGAGAGTGCTATAGTTTTCTCCTTAACCTGCATGAGCAGTAACAATAGTTCAATGGCCTACGCAACCAAAATAATGTTATGCTTGTGCAACTGTATAACAATGTTGTGGCCATTCACACTCTCTATTCCATCAGGAATTACCACCCTGTAGGGGTACTGAAGGCAAGGAACCCTGTAAGAGGGTTCCACCTCTAAAGGTACCATAGGAAGGGTCCCTTGGCTAAAGGTACCTTAGGCAGAAATCCCCTGGAAGTAGAGGCAAGCCACTGGAGGAGGAGGAGAGGATGGTGGGGCAAAGAGAAAGTGCTTCAGAGGGAGGCTGGGAGGAGCTGCATATACAGCTTAGGAAGCAGGTATGGCTGGTTGCTCACCCATTGAACTGCAGGTGTAGCCTTTCAATTCAACGGCCTACACAACCAGAATAATGTTCTGCTTGTGTAACTGTATAACAATGTTGTGGTCATTCACACCTTCTATTCCATTAGGAATTATTACGCTGTAGGGTTACTGAGGCAAGGAACCCTGGCCTGTAAGAGGGTTCTACCCAAGAGGTGCCACGGGAAGGGTTCCTTGGCTAAAAGTACCTTAAGAAGGAACCCCAAATGAATTGTAGCAGCGATCAATGACTAGGAGATAGAGAAGCAGACTGACAGCAACAGGCAGCTTAATGAAACATAAATGATACACACATTAGAAGGATAGCTCCAATAATATGGCTTGCACTGATGACAGCAAGTGGCTTCCTAAGGAGAAAGGTAACAGATAGTAGGGCCAACATCCATCTCCATCCAACAGCGGAACCTACCTAAGTAAGCTAAGAATATTACTAAAACTAAGTATTATGATCTGCAGTATAGAGAAGAGAGAGAAAAAAAAAACCCTGAGGTGGAAATCTCAGGGGATCAAAGGTCAAGATCGCTCTCCCTGCAGATCTGGGCTATTTTTTTTAGTGACGGCTCAGCCGCTACATTTGAAATTCAATTTAAAAGGGTGGAAAATATTCTGATTTGATGGAGAGCTCTCACTCTATCCCCTCTAATGAGAATGCCATGAAAGGCTGTGAGGCTTCTCTGTAAGAAGCACCTCCAAGTTGGAAGGAGGAGAACAATGACTGCTGAGGCACTCAGCCAGCTTACCAATCTAAAATACAAATCAGGTGAACCAGAGTCAGTCATAGGGAGAAGAACTGAAGATGCAATGGTAGTAAATTAATACTACAGCAAAAGGGGGAACACACATAATCACCATTCGCAGCTAGTCATAAATTCTACATCAAGAGGTGCCACCACACATGAACAGCTAAAGCTTCACCTGGAGTAAGGATATTCCCACTATGGGCCAGAAAGGAAGGACCCAACTCAGGTTTTACACACTCAGGATGCAGACTAGGGTACAGAGTGAGACCGTCAACTGAGAGTGAGCTCAGAGCCAATATATTAATGGGCATGGTCAGCTAGTCCCCTTTTGCAATGGAGTAGGCCATAAACGGTAATGCAGGGAGCAACAGGCAATGTGCAGTATGGTAAACACCTTTAGTAATGAAACAGGACATACATGGCAATGCAGGGAGCAACAGACAATGTGCAGCATGGTAAACACCTTTAGTAATGAAACAGGACATACATGGCAATGCAGGGAGCAACAGGCAATGTGCAGCATGGTAAACACCTTTAGTAATGAAACAGGACATACATGGCAATGCAGGGAGCAACAGGCAATGTGCAGCATGGTAAACACCTTTAGTAATGAAACAGGACATACATGGCAATGCAGGGAGCAACAGGCAATGTGCAGCATGGTAAACACCTTTAGCAATGGAGCAGGCCATAAATGGCAATGCAATGAGTAACAGGCAGAGTGCAGCATGGTAAACAAATAGTATGCAGAAGCATGATGACAGTAGGAATTGCACAAATAGTTCAGGGTAACCTGGTCCTTTATTCAGTGCATGGCACTTGCCTGGTAAGGTTATAGAACATGTGATGCAAGTAAAGAGGAAGGAATACCAGCCAACCAGTCTATCAATGAGTGCCAATTAAAGATGACATAAATACCTGGAAGATTTTAGTGTTAAAGGCAGTATACAAACATGAGGTAATTGAAACACATGGGGCCATGGCTCTGCATTATAACCCCCCATCCTCCACCATAGAAAAAACAAAGAAACCAAGGTAAAGTGCTGTGACCCACAAGTGGATAGTAAAATTAGTTTACAGCGACAGCTGTGGCCGAGCTGACCTCCAGAATATAATGAATCATTGTAAGAATAGTGAATAACTTCCAGTAGTAATTTGTTATAGATTTTAGTAGTAGCTGAGCTGAACACCTGAACAAACATAGGAATTTGTAGGCATGGGCAATAATGGACTGAAACAACAATAATAATTGCTTGGTACAATTGCATTTAGGCAGGTTTGAATCACATGTAGAAAGTAATATAGAACTGCAGTAGATTCAGGTTTGATTCACACTGACTGCAAATAAACATGTAGAGCAGATTTAAATCCCCAAAAGGGCTGAATAAAACTGAGGGCGTGTGGAAGGAATTGCGAAGTAAATAAATGAAATGCTGAGGTAAATAATCAGAAAACAACCATAGTGGAATGCAAGGCTGCTGGCAGTATCAGAGTAGAGCTAGCACTGAGAACTGAGAGCAAGCTGCAGTAGGGAAAGGCAGCAAGCGGAGAGCAGGAGCCCATGCCAGGTGCAATGAATTAACAGAAGCAGCAGCAGCAGAGAAGTTGGAATGGGAGCTGAAACATACAACAATTGCAGGACAACTGAGGGTGGTAAGCAACTAAAAAGGAAAGGAGATGGAGCACAGGCACAGGATTAACATAGCACAATCAAATGGCAATGAAAACCCCAAAATAAAAGACAGAACAAACACACAAACACAGGAAATCAGAAAACAAGCACAGAATGAAGCACACAGCAGCCGGAAGCAAAACAAATACTAACCAAGCAGCAGAAACACACCGGCCCAGTGGTGCTGAGGGTTGAGGTGCTGGATGCCACACCTAGTGCCACACTGCAGACCCAGGTTTAGGAATGGACTCGGGTGTTAGAGGTCAGCTGGGGGAGGAGGAATGAGCATTCCCTAGACTGCTCACCTCCTCCAGGGAGGAAGGGTTGGGAGTATCGCTAAGGCACTGGCTCCTGGCAGCGGCCGCAGATGGTGCAGGCTTAGTGAACAGCTTCTGGGGTTGGCGCGGGCTGGTGTCAGACATGCTGCATGTGTGAGCACACGTGGCAGCATCCTTGATGCCATTGCACGCATGCACCATGGAGGACTGAGGGAAAAAGTATTAATCCTCCTGCGTGAGTGATGACTGGCTATCAGCACCGCGGCAGACTGACTCAAGCCAGCTCCCCTTCAGCCCCTGGCCTCCAGGTCTCTGCAGTGCGAGGGATGGATCCCCGCTGTGATGCAACCTGGGATGGCAGGGCAAAAAGGGTATGAACTCTGACTGGGTCAAGGGCAGTAGCCAAGAAGTTGCCAGAAGAATGAGAGGAATGAGGGGAACCATAGGACCACCCCCCAGCCGAGGAGGTAAAAAGAAATACAGTAAAAAAAAAAAGGCAGCAGAAACACACGAACACACCCAGCAGAACCAAACAGGTCCTAGGCAAAGCCACAACAGGCTCAAAGTAAGATGACAGATCAACAGAGCATCCAGCTGACAAAGAGGAAGTTCTCCAGAGGGAGGACGGGATGAACTGCTTATATAACTTAGGAAGTAGGCATGGCTGGTTGTTCACCCATTGAACTGCAGACGTAGCCTTTCAATCAGTGTGATACCAGACAATAAAGTCAATTATCCCATATCATCATCTTTCTGCTGCTCATCATCTTGAGGAGTGTGCTGGCAGAGCAGTGGGAGCTTGACTGCAAATTCAGGTGCCGCCCGTGGGTCTGAAAAAGTGCACTGTTTGTACTTGAAGGCAAATTGCAAGTGGGCAGGCAGGGAATGCTATTTTATATTGTACTCCTGCTTTTCTCAATTGGGGAACAACTCACTCAAATGCTTTATATTGCATTTGAGTTGAGCAGGTGTACAGCTGACACAGATAAAGCGAGGAAAACAGATCAATTTCAGATCACAATCAGATCACAAAAATAGAATCTTAACATTTTACCTGGAGCAGCTCTACGCTATGTTAAATTGTACCTTAGTATAAACAAAATAAAATAAAAATGTTATATATGAAGGTATGAAGTCCATTAACACATGAAGTGAAGTCTGTAAAAAATGGAGTGGACACAGAATCTGTTGGTAGCAAAATCCCTTTAGGCTATCATGTCTGCCCATTCCTATCTAATGTGATGGCCCAAGAGGCTCGTCACTTGCCCTTTCCCCCATCTTTTCTGGTGAAGTCTTTACCTAGCCCTTGTTTCTGCCCCACCCTCATTTGAATTCCCCTGCCACTGATTTCTTACAGACCAACTCCATCAGCAGTCTATTCCACTCCTCCACCACCCTCTGTGTAAAACATGACTTCCAGGCATCGCTAGTAAATTTGCTTCTGACCAGCTTCATGAGGTGGTCCCTGGTGTTTCTGTTCCCAGTCAGTCAGAACAATTTCTGCTATCTACTCTAATTACCCCTTGGGGGTATTTGTATGTCTCAGTCATGATCCATCTCTCCCTTCTCACCCATGTACGTGTTCAAATCTGCCAGTCCTCCTTGTACGACTTTGCCTGCTGTGTCTGAATAATCCTGGTTACCCTCCTCTGCACTGCCTCCACTCTGTTCCTGTCCTTCGTTCAATGCAGACTGCAGAACTGCACAGAGTGTGCCAAGTGAGGATGAACCAGTGACCTACACAGTAGTAGTCAAACCTCTTTTCTCCTGCTGCAGTCCTTCTCCCTATGCACCCTAACAGCCTATTTGCCCTTGCCATTGCCCTATTGCACTGCGTTGATTTCTATACACTCTGAAAATATTACCCCTAGATCCCTTCCCTCTATGTTGCTCTCCACTGTTATGCCCCATCTGTGTCTAGTGTTAGGATTCTTGCCTCTATGTACATTACGTCACACTTCTTGCCATTCAATTTTAACTCCCACATTCTTGATCATCTTTCGGATCTACCTAGGTCCTCCTTCATACTTTTGACCCCCTCATCACTATCCACTGAAGCCATACAGCTTAGTATCATCTGGGAAGAAGCCTATTTTCCACTGAATCCCTACTCCTATGTTACAGAAAAAGATGTGAAAGTGGACTGGTCCCCAGTCCAATCCCTTTGGCACCCCACTAGTGACTCCACCAACCCCCAAGAATTTCCCATTTATTACTGTCTTCTGTTTCCAGTCAAGAGACCAATTTCATACCCACCCAGTGATTTGCTACCCTATTCTGAGATCCTGCAACTTCTTAACCAGCTGTCCGCATGGGATGGAATCAAAGGATTTACTGAAATCAATATACAGTTGGTGAGATTTTCAGTCACTCACGTCCCTTTTTTTGGATTGGAGTGTGGAATTCTGCCAGAGAAGTTAGACCATGAAAAGGCTGGTCTAACTCCTGAGATGGAATTCCGCAGCTGTGTCTGAAAAATGGACATGAGTTCTGCAGTTGTGGCAGAAATTGGCGTATACTACCGGAATTGCTACAGATTCATCCAGATGTCTGAGAATAGGATGCAGGCATCTGGTCACATCAGCATGGATGCAGCACAGAGAAACACAGAGGCAAGGGCTGCAGCCACACTTTTACAAATTCCACCCAGTCTGTCTACTGCCTGCCCTTCTCTACTGCCTTTGAACCAGTCACAGAAACCGACTAGGTTTGTCTGACATGGCCTCCCCAACAGTAAACCCATGTTGTCTTTTGTCCTGCAGGCCATTTGCCTCGAGGATTCTTACTACCCTTTCTCTTATTATGGACGTGAGCAGTTGATCCACAATAGACATTAGGCTGATAGGTCTGAAGTTCCTTGTATCGTCCCAGCTTCTGCTCTTGTTCAGAGAAACTACATTTGAGATCCTCCAGTCCCTGGGTACTATCCCTGTCTCCCATGAGTTATTAAATAGCTCAGCTAGCACTTCAGCTAGGGTCTACCCCATCTCCTTTATGACATGGTTAGGTACCGTGGCAAGGCCCATGGACTTATCCACTTTTAGTGTGCTTAAGCGCTCTGCTACTCTTTTACCTAGTATGTGATCCACATTTACCCCCCTCCCATGCCTTGATGGCACAGCAAGGTACAATATCAGCTCCTCGTCCTTTACTGTGAACACTGAGTAAAAACAACTATTTATGATGTTCACCATAACCTTTACCTTCCTCTGCCAACTCCTCTCCTTGCTTCCTATGAACATATGAACATACGAAGAATGCCAGCAGATACAGGCCTGATG
The DNA here is from genome assembly GCA_016271365.2 of Neoceratodus forsteri. Classification (NCBI taxonomy): domain Eukaryota; kingdom Metazoa; phylum Chordata; order Ceratodontiformes; family Ceratodontidae; genus Neoceratodus; species Neoceratodus forsteri. The sequence goes on from CM028137.1 coordinate 109,182,293, forward strand.
GTCTAGCTAGTCTTCTCAAGTGTGCAGCTAGCAGTCTGTTACACTGCAGATGCTCCCCCCCTCCTACCCGCATATTCAATTTCATGCCCATATTAGCTGTTACCGTTCCTCCCAGTGCCTTATTGGTGATCTTCCCTCTGACTTTGTCCCATCCCCTCTTAAAACTGCCCACCATCTTCAAGGATACCACCTCCTCAGACAATGCATTCCACTCTGTCACCACTCTTTCTGTGAAATAGTGCCTTCACATTTACCTTCTGAATCTACCACCCTCCAACTTTAGATTGTGCCCCCTAGTGTCCCTCCCTCTCCTTAATCTTAAAATTCCCCCTGTACCATCTTTATTTATGCCTTTCATATATTTGAAGGTTTCTATCATGTCCCTTGTATCCCTCCATTCCTCCAGGGAGTACATGTTGAGCTCCCTCATTCTCTCCTTGTAGGATTTGTCCTCCATACCATGGATCATCCTGGTTGGGCTGCATTGGACCCCCTCTACTAATTTAACATCTTTCTTTAAGTAGTGGAGCCATAACTGCATGCAGTACTCCAGGTGCAGCCTCAACAATGACCTGTATAGTGGCAGGATGACCTCCCCTCTACTGGACGTGATTCCTCTGGCAATACAGCCCAGCATCTTATTAGCCTATGCTGTTGCTTTTCTGAACTGCGCTGAATGGTTCATTTGCCATGTTATTATCACCCCAAGATCTTTTTCCTCCTTTGTAGGAGATAACTGCACCCCCACCCCAGTTGGTAATGACTCCTTGGATTTCTTGCTTCCAAGTGCGTCTTTGCACTTCTTTGCATTGAACCCCAGCTGCCATGTTTCTAACCAGTGCTTGAGTCTAGCCAGATCATCCTGTAGCCCCTGCCACCCCTCTGTGTCATCCACCACTGCACCTATCATGTCATCTGCAAAGAGGCTGATCTTATTCTTACTCTCATGTGAGATGTTAGCAATGAAAATGCCAAACAACACTGGAACCAGTACCAAACCTATTGTTTCCCTTGTCTTCTTCTTCTCCCTTATGCATTGAAAGTAGGTTAATTGTGCCATTCCATAAAATGATGGTACCAGCATACCAAATATTTAGTGCATTAATTTAAAAAAATCTCAAAACAATTACTACATTTATAATCAGCAAATTTAAAAGGTGTCAACAAGTACTGACACATTACATAATTTGAGAAACCAAGGTGTACCCATTTTATTTTTAAATGTCCCGCTCCAGAATGCTACACATTTCTTGCAGCAAAACGTGACCTGCAAGACCACAGTATCTTCCATTGGTTCTATGCAGACATTTCTCTAGTTGCACTTCAAGAAAGTTATTTCTAAAAGTACCTATGGTGTTGACATATATTAATAAAGGCAGTTTCACTCTGGTTTTAAATTAATATGTTACATGGTTTAATCAGACTTGTTGTGGTGCAGGTGACCTGTGGTATTTCAGCAGGTTTCAATTTTTATATGATTCCCAACATTTGAGCAAAAGTATCCAGCCTTTTTTTTTTGGGGGGGGGGGTTCTTTTGGGATGGGTTTTCAAATGTGCTGTGGGACTTTGGTGAGCAAGGAGTCCAGGTAATTCTTAATTGTGTGGTGTCCATCAGTCACTTGGTGTTGTTACACGACATGGTCTCTTTTTCACTCTTTAGTTACAGTGTCTTGAGATGCTTAGTAAAGTAGTTTTTTTTTTAATTTAAACAGTTGTGTAGTGTCTGTTGCTGCATGTGTAATGCTGTGATGCCCACTGTTGCATGCACATCAGTAATGGTGCTTTTTCTTAAGTGTCTTTTAGGGTTTTTTCTCCAAAACATGGTCCCCTTTTCACTCTTGGGTCACAGTGTATTGAAGCTTATCCCTATTAATCCACAGTGGGTTTAAAAAAGTGAACCCTTATGGCACACTTAGGTAACCATGTTTCATGGATATAAGATTATCTCTCTTCTTCAAACTCTGCAATTCTCAGTTCCATGTCAACCATAGCCCTCCTCACTGTTCTGTTGCCTATTTTATCCTGAAGGGAAACTTCAGCCCGTACCTCTCTTCTTGGCTGGTTCAGCATTTTTTAAATACCCTTTTCTTAGCCCTCATGGCCTCCACCTACTTCCCTCCTTACCCCTAATGTTTTTTATACCCCTCTTTTTCTTGCATAATCTGTGTCTTATGTTATCTCCATTCTAATAGTTCCCATTTGGCTTTCACCCCCTCTATCGCTCTTACCCTCTTTAACTTCCCCTGCAGCAGCTTTCCATCTTCTGAAATGTAGTCCAGGACTCTAGTTTGGAACTAACTTCTGTGTGCCTCAAGACTGATGCTGAACCAAAGTGTTTGATGGTCACCAGTTTCCAGTGGATCCAGTGCCATCACTTCCCCGACACTGTCCCTATTGTCACCTAGTGAGTACTAAGTCTAGGATGGCTACCTCCCTAGTAGGTTACTTTACTTTGTACAATGAATACATCCTGAAAGACATTTACCAGATGTTGACTTCTTGCACTAGAGATCCTCTGGTCCACGTACTACATGTTGAACTCACCCAGTAGCAGTGTTTTCACTAGTCCAGGTGTTCCTTAGATCTCCCCTCAATTCCCTGTTGGATTCCTGCTTCCTCCTTTTGACATTGTGGTCTATATCCCCCCTTAGTCCATTATTTCTCCTTTCCCCCCAAACAATACCAGTGCCCATATAGTTTCTGTGTGTTCACTTTGCCCATACCCACAGTCTCATAAGCTTTCATATTGCCTCGTATGTGTAGTGCCAATCCCTCCTGCTTTCCCTTTCTATCCCACCTGAAGATGGGCCATACATTTTTAAAACATAACTTTGAGGTTTTATTTACTTTGTGCTCTAAGTCTAATGGTATTTGAGTGCACTTTTTATTTGTTGAATACATTTATATATACTGATATAATGATTTAAAATTGCCTGCAATGTAGTATAGAGGTTAGAGCACTGAGCTACAAAGCAAATGACCCCATAGTCATGGGTTTGAATCCTACAGCCACCAATACACTAGGAAATGACTGTTTTCCTTAAAGAAAGAAGGGAGGCGGGGGGACATGATTGAAACTTTAAAGTACCTCAAGGTTATCAACAAAGTCCAGGAGGGTAGCATCTTTCAGAAAAAGAGATGTGCAAGAACAAGGGGGCACAATGTGAAGATGGGGGGACGGCTCAAGGACAACATAAGGAAGTATTTTTTCACGGAGAGGGTGGTGGACGCATGGAACAGCTATCCTGAGGAGGTCATTGGGTCAACAACAGTGGGAGAATTCAAGAATGCATGGGACAGGCATAAGGCAATTCCGGTAGGGGGTAGAAAGAAGTAGCCTGTTAATTAACTAGGATCTGCAGCTTATCCAGTAGGTAGGGAAATGGGTAGACTAGGTGGACCAAGTGGTCCTTATCTGCCATCAAAGTCTATGTTTCTGTGTTTCTATAAAGTTCATTTATTTTACAGGAAAACAACTAATGGCATTAAGCTTCTTGGCTCTGTGAGAGAGGACTTTTGACAATTTGGTTATTAGATGGTCTAACAGACTGGGTGCAAAACATGGGATATGAACCAAAAAAGGATGCACGTTTCATTTTTATTCCTTTTTTTTTCATAGACAAATGTACTTTTTGGTTTTATGAAAGCAGACAAATACTGAAAACTGTCAAAAAACACTGGACCAACTGAAAACAGCTCCAGAATTTTGGAGTAATTGTACAGACACAGACAGTATCAAAAAACACAGTTGTATCTGAATCCAGACCATTTTGAAAATCGCTCATATAAATTTGATTTTAATAAGCACATCAGTCTGAAGAAAGTTTTGACTTCTACAATATATTATTTATATGCAATGTATGCTGTTGGCCAAACGTCAAGTAGCTGGCCTGTCAGAGAAAGTGAAACTGAATAGTAGGCTTATCTTCATCCACACCTTACAGTCCTAAAATGATCAGGAGGTGGCCCATTGCCAGGATTTTCCTTTGGGTGTGCCATATCCAGCTGGATGTTACTCACAATTGGCTGAAAATGCTGCTTGGAAGCATCGATGTTTTCAGAAGTGCTATTGATAGAACGCTAGTAAAAAAAAAACCTAAGTAAGTGTGCAGAGACGGGGATGCACATCCAGAGGCATTATTGTAATGTTTTATTTAATGCAATTGTAGCCGTTTGATTTTTTTTCTCTGTATGAATGTTTGAACATCAGAGCCTTTTCTCCCTTAAGACCCACTTAAAAATGAGAGGCTGCATTTTCCTGCGGTGTTTACTGCTGAACAAATATTAAATAAATGAACAGTTCGCTAATTAGTTAAAAGTTTTTTTTATTCCTTTAGCAGTACATCTTCTTTTAACAAGCACATTGATTATGTACTGTCACACCACTGGCCAAAGAATTATATCGACAGAAAACAGGAAATTAAGCAATTCCTATTGCCCTTACTACATTATGCATACATTATATCCTCTCATGCCTCACTAACTGTATTACACAAGTTGGTTAGTATAATCTCAATAGATAGATAATAGGTTAGATATTACTATAGATACTAGACATAAGGTGAAACATTTGTTAATACAGACATGGTTACGAGTCAAGAAGAAGAGGAAAATGTGGCATTAGGGTTTTCAACATTCATCCTCAACTCTTTCCCAAACCATCCTTTAATGAACAAAGGCAAAGCTACAAGTCTGGGGCCATGCCCAACTGCTTCATGCTACAAGTCAAGGGCCAAGCCCCACTGCTACCAGTCACATGTCTGGGGTAATGCATCACTGCTTCAAGCTCCAAGTCTGAGGTCATGCCCCACAGCTTCAAGCTACAAGTCTGGGGTCATGCCTCACTGCTTCAAACTACAGTTCCATTGGCCATGCATCACTACTTCAAACTACAAGTCTAGGGTCATGCCTCACTGCTTCAAGCAACAAGTTAGGGGTCATGCCTCATTGCTTCAGGCTACAAGTCTGGTGTCATGCCTCATTGCATCAAGATACAAGTCTGGGTCATGCCACATTGCTTCAAACTTCAGGTCTGGGGTCATGCCTCACTGCGTCAAACTACAAGTCTGGGGTCATGCCTCACTGCTTCAAAGTACAGGTCTGGGGTCATGCCTCACTGCTTCAAACTACAAGTCTGGGGTCATGGCTCATTGCTTCAAGTTACAAGTCTGGGGTCATGCCACACAATGTTTCAATCTACAAGCCTTTGGCATGCCTCACTGATTCAAACTACAAGTCTGGGGTCATGCCCCACTGCTTCAAACTACAAGTCTGGGGTCATGCCTCACTGCTTCAAACTAAATGTCTGGGACCATGCCTCACTCGTTCAAGCTACAATTTGGGGTCATGACTCAATGCTTCAAGCTACATGTCTGGGCTCATAAATTACTGCTACAAGCTACAAGTCTGGGACCTTGCCTCACTGCTTCAAGCTGCAACTTGGGGTCATGCCTCACTGCTTCAAGCTACAAGTCTGGGCTCATGCCTCATTGCTTCAAGCTACAAGTCTGGGCTCATGCCTCACTGTTTCAAACTACAAGTCTGAGACCATGCCTCACTGCTTCAAGATTCAAATCTGGTGTCATGCCTCACTGCTTCAAGCTACACGTCTGCAGCCATGCCTCACTGCTTCAAAATACAATTTACAATTCCGGAGGTCATGCCCCACTGCTTCAAAGTACAGGTCTGGGGTCATGCCTCACTGCTTCAAGCTACAAGTTTGGGGTCATGCCTCACTGCTTCTGGCAACAAGTCTGTGGTCATGCCACACACTGTTTCAAGCTACAAGTCTGGGGCATGCCTCACTGCTTCAAGCTACAAGTCTGGAGTCATGCCTCACTGTTTCAAACTAAAAGTCTGGGACCATTCCTCAATGCTTAGACCTACACGTCTGGGTTCATGACTAACTACTTCAAACTACAAGTCTGGGAACTTGCTAAACTGTTCCATGCTGCAGCCTGGGTCCATGCATCACTGCTTCAAGCTACAAGTCTGGGCTCATACCTAATTGCTTCAAACTACAAATCTGGGGTCATGCCTCACTGATTCAAGCTACAAGTCTGGGGTCATGCCCCACTGTTTCAAACTACAATTCCGGGGGTCATGCCCCACTGCTTCAACTACAAGTCCGGGACCATGCCTCACTGCAACAAGCTACAAGCTACAAGTCTGGGGTCATGCCTAACTGCTTCAAGCTACAAGTCTGGGGTCATGCCTCACTGCTTCAAACTACAAGTTTGGGGTCATGCCAAGGGGTTGGCAAAAGTGCAGATTTCTGCTGTAGCAGAAGTTCCACAAAATCTCAAAAATTTTGCAGAATGTTCCGCTCTTTCACTTGTGGAAGAATTCCGAACTTTCGTCTCGTATCTGCAGATTTCCAACTAGTACTGTGGCATTTAATTATGAACTGTGGACATTTTACACGACATGAGGAACAAATGGCTCTAGCATTACTTCTGTTTTTTTTTTCCCCCACAGTTTAATATATGATCCATAGAACTAAACATTGACAGTTATCAGTTTTGCAGAGTTTTTTCCTGCAGTTTAATGCATTAACATGCATTTCTTACATTTATTCTGCAGTTTTTAGTGGATTTTCTGCGAAAGTTGGTTAAATGATTTCTGAACTTTCACAGAAGTGAAAATCTGATTTTGGACAAACTTCCACCAGCAGAATTTTTTTTTTTTTGCGCACCTCTAGTCCTGCCACACTGCTTCAAACTACAAATCTGGTGTCATGCCTCACTGCTTCAAGCTACAAGTTAGGGGTCATGCCTCACTCCTTCAAACTACAGGTCTGGGGTCATGCCTCATGGCTTCAAACTACAAGTCTGGGTTCATGCCTCATGGCTTTAAACTACAAGTCTGGGGTCATGACTCACAGCTTCAAACTACAAGTCTGGGGTCATGACTCACTGCTTCAAACTACAAGTCTGGGGTCATGCCTCACTGCTTCAAGCTAAATGTCTCGGACCATGCCTCACTGGTTCAAGCTACAATTTGGGGTCATGCCTCACTGCTTCAAGCTGCATGTCTTGGTTCATAAATTACTGCTTCAAGCAGCAAGTCTGGAGTCATGCCTCACTGCCTCATGCTACAAGTCTGCGGTCGTGACTCACTGCTTCAAGCTACAAGTCTGGGACCATGCCTCACTGCCTCAAGCTTCAAATCTGGTGTCATGCATCACTGCTTCAAGCTACAAGTTTGGGGTCATGCCTCACTGCTTCAAAATACAATTCCGGTGGTCATGCATCACTGCTTCAAACTACAGGTTTAGGGTCATGCCTCACTGCTTCAGGCTACCAGTCTGGGGTCAGGCCTCTCACTGTTTCAAGCTACAAGTCTGGGGAATGCCCCACTGCTTCAAACTACAAGTCTGGGGTCATGCCTCACTGGTTCAAGCTACAAGTCTGGGGTCATGCCTCACTGTTTCAAACTAAAGGTCTGTGACCATGCCTCACTGCTTCAAGCTGCAATTTGGGGTCATGCCTCACTGCTTATAGCTACGCATCTCGGTTCATAAATTATGGCCTCAAGCTGCAAGTCTGGAGTCATGCCTCACTGCTTCAAGTCACAAGTCTGGGGCAGTGCCTCACTGCTTCAAGCTACAAGTCTGGGCTCATGTCTCACTGCTTCACGCTAACAAGTCTGGGGCCATGCCTCATTGCATCAAGCTACAAGCCTGGTGTCATGCCTTATTACTTCAAACTACAAGTCTGGGACCTTGCTTCACTGTTTCAAGCTGCAGGTTGGGTCCATGCATAACTGCTTCAAGCTACAAGTCTGGCCTCATGCCTCACTGCTTCAAGCTACAAGCCAGGGGTGATGCCTCATTGCATCATGCTACAAGTCTTGGGTCATGTCTCACTGCGTCATGCTACAAGTCTGGGGTCATGCCTTACTACTTCAAACTACAAGTCTGGGACCTTGCTTCACTGTTTCAAGCTGCAGTTTGGGTCCATGCATCACTGCTTCAAGCTACAAGTCTGGCCTCATGCCTCACTGCTTCAAGCTACAAGTCTGGGGTTATGCCTCATTATACCATGGACCTCGGACACCAACCAATGAAAACGGCAGGCTGGCACCTTACCTCTGTTGTAAATCCTCTGATAATCACCGCAAAAGGTGCCAGCCAGCCGCATGTTTAAAAAAAAAACAGTCCGACCCCGAAATCTCGGAACTCCAACCTCCATCTTGCTTCCCACTAACTGGGATCCCAAAACAACACTTCCATTACATCACAGACAAAATACTCTGTGAGCCTCAGTGTCCAATTTAAACAGACTTTCTGTTTCCTGCAACCACTTCCACCGGCTCACCTAAATAATGTTTTTCTCCGTTCAGCTCCGCTCCATTCCTGTACAATTCCTCTCTCTCCCATACAGTCCCTGTCTCATTTTAAAATCCCACTCTTCCTCTATCAATGGCAGCACGAAAAAAAAAAAATAAAACAGCAAAGAACTTCAGAGACTAACAGATTCCCCCCCCAAGTCCATTTTCATGATGCGGACATTAACCCGGAAGCTCCATGACGGCAACACAATGGGTCACAGCATGTCAAGAAGAGGGAACACCTCCGGTTTCTCCACATGCCGCAACAGTCCCTCAGCCGGATACACCATCACTTTCTCCTGCAGCTCCCAACTCAAACTCCGCAGACCCTTAACAGCAACTCAGCCATCTAGTCCTGTCGGCAACAAAATACAGCATCAAAAGCAAGCAACCAATAATGAAATGCTGCAGTTTGCAGCTTGAACTGCAATAACATGAAGAAACCTCCAAAAGACAAACATGGTGGGCCATAAATGTTTTTCTATGCGCATATTTTTGAATATAAATCTTAAATAAGGCACTATTTTTTTTCAGCGTAAGCTTATTTCTCTGAAAAACATTATTTTTAATGCATAAAAAATATACCTTTTTTAAAAAGAACTCATCCATGGTATAACTATGGTATATTAGCAATAAGCCACTTGGGGGATGTGGGTTATCGGGGATTTACCACGGCTGGTGAGGATTTACCCACTCGGCTGCGCCTCGTGGGCAAACCACGCCAGCCGTGGTAAATCCCCTGATAACCCACACCCCCTCGTGGCTTATTGCTTAATTGCACCATGCTACAAATCTTGGGTCATGCCACACTGCTACACACTTCAAGTTTGGGGTCATGCTCCACTGCTTCAAACTACAAATCTAGGGCAATGCCTCACTGTGGCTAGCTACTAGTCTGGGGTCATGCCTAACTAATTCAAGCTACTAGTCTGGGGGCATGCCTCACTGCTTCAAGCTACAAGTCTGGGGTCATGTCACACTGCTTCAAACTAAAAATCTGGAGCCATGCCTCACGGCTTCAAGCTACAATTTGGGGTCATGCTTCACTCCTTCAAGCTTCACGTCTAGGTTCATAAATTACTGCTTCAAGCTACAAGTCAGGAGACATGCCTCACTGCTTCAAGCTACAAGTCTGGGGTCATGCCTCACAGCTCAAGATACATGTCTGGGGTCAAGCCCCACTGCTTCAAACTACAAATCTAGGGCCATGCCTCACTGTGTCAAGCTACTAGTCGAGGGTCATGCCTCACTGCTTCAAACTACAAGTCTGGGGTCATGCCTAGGGGTGGGAAAAAGTATGGATTTCTGCTGTAGCAGAAGTTCTGCAAAATCTCGAAAATATTACAGAATTTTCCACTCTTTCACCAGTGGCAGAATTCTCAACTTTCATCTCATAACTGCAGATTTCCACCTAGTACTGTGGCATTTAATTACGAACAGTGGACATTTTACATGACATGAAGAACAAATGGCTCTAGAATTACTTCTGTGTTTTTTTCCCCACAGTTTAATATATAATCCATAGACCTAAATATTGACAGTTATCAGTTCTGCAGAGTTTTTTCCTGCAGTTTAATGCATTAACGTGTATTTCTTACATTTATTCCACAGTTTTCAATCGAATTTCTGTGAAAGTTGGCTAAATGATTTCTGAACTTTCGCAGAAGTGAAAACCTGACTTTTGACAAAATTCCACAAGCGGATTTTTTTTTTGCTCACCCCTATTCATGCCTCACTGCTTCACACTACAAATCTGGGGTCATGCCTCACTACTTCAAGCTACAGGTCTGGGGTCATGCCCAAAAAGCTTCAAGCTACAAGTCTGGGATCATGCCTCACTGCGTCAAACTACAAGTTAGGGGTAATGCCTCACTGCTTCAAGCTACAAGTCTGGGCTCATGTCTCACTGCTTCACGCTAACAAGTCCAGGGTCATGCCTCATTGCATCAAGCAACAAGTCTGGGGTCATGCCTTACTACTTCAAACTACAAGTCTGGGACCTTGCTTCACTGTTTAAAGCTGCAGTTTGGGTCCATGCCTCACTGCTTCAAGCTACAAGTCTGGCCTCATGCCTCACTGCTTCAAGCTACAAGTCTGGGGTGATGCCTCATTGCAACATGCTACAAGTCTTGGGTCATGCCACACTGCTTCAAGCTACAAGTCTGGGGTCATGTCTCACTACTTCAAGCTACAAGTCTGGGGCCATGCATCATTGCATCAAGCTACAAGTCTGGGGTCATGCCTTACTACTTCAAACTACAAGTCTGGGACCTTTCTTCACTGTTTCAAGCTGCAGTTTGGGTCCATGCATCACTGCTTCAAGCTACAATTCTGGCCTCATGCCTCACTGCTTCAAGCTACAAGTCTGGGGTGATGCCTCATTGCATCATGCTACAAGTCTTGGGTCATGCCTCACTGCTTCAAGCTACAAGTCTGGGGTCATGTCTCACTGCTTCAAGCTACAAGTCTGGGGCCATGCCTCATTGCATCAAGCTACAAGTCTGGGTTCATGCCTTACTACTTCAAACAACAAGTCTGGGACCTTGCTTCACTGTTTCAAGCTGCAGTTTGGGTCCATGCATCACTGCTTCAAGCTACAAGTCTGGCTTCACGCCTCACTGCTTCAAGCTACAAGTCTGGAGTTATGCCATTTTGCATCATGCTACAAGTATTGGGTCATGCCACACTGCTTCAAGCTTCAAGTCTGGGGTCATGCTCCACTGCTTCAAACTACAAATCTAGGGCAATGCCTCACTGTATCAAGCTACTAGTCTGGGGTCATGCCTAACTAATTCAAGCTACAAGTCTGTGGTCATGCCACACACTGCTTCAAGCTACATGTCTGGAGCATGACTCACTGCTTCAAATTACAAGTCTGGGGTCATGCCCCACTGCTTCAAACTAAAAATCTGGAGCCATGCCTCATGGATTCAAGCTACAATTTGGGGTCATGCTTCACTCCTTCAAGCTTCATGTCTGGGTTCATAAATTACTGCTTCAAGCTACAAGTTTGGAGTCATGCCTCACTGCTTCAAGCTACAAGTCTGGGGTCATGCCTCATACCTTCAAGCTACATGTTTGGGGTCTTGCCCCACTGCTACAAACTACAAATCTAGGGCCATGCCTCACTGTGTCAAGCTGCTAGTCGGGGATCATGCCTCACTGCTTCAAACTACAAGTCTGGGGTCATGCCACACAATGTATAAGTCTTTGGTATACCTCACTGCTTGAAACTTCAAGTCTGGGGTCATGCTTCACTGCTTCAAACGAAATGTCTGGGGTCATGCCTTACTGCTTTAAACTAAATGTCTGGAATCAAGCCTCACTGGTTCAAGCTACACGTCTGGGTTCATAAATTATGGCTTCAAGCTACAAGTCTGGAGTCATGCCTCACTGCTTCCAGCTGCAAGACTGGGTTCGTGACTCACTGTTTCAAGCTTCAAGTATGGGCTCATGCCTCACTGCTTCAAGCTACAAGTCTGGGCTCATGCCTCACTGCTTTAAACTACAAGTCTGCTACCATGCTTCACTGTTTCAAGCTGCAGTTTGGGTCTATGCATCACTGCTTCAAGCTTCAAATCTGGTGTCATGCCTCACTGCTTCAAGCTACAAGTCTGTGGTAATGCCTCACTGCTTCAAGCTACCATTCCGGTGATCATGCATCACTGCTTCAAATTACAGGTCTGGGGTCATGCCTCACTGCTTCAAGCTACAATGCCGGTGGTCATGCATCACTGCTTCAAATTACAGGACTGGGGACATGCCTCACTGCTTCAAGCTACAATTTTCGGTGGTCATGAATCACTGCTTCAAACTACAAGTCTGGGGTAATGCCTCACTGCTTCAAGCTACAATTCCGGTGGTCATGCATCACTGCTTCAAACTACAATTCCGGTGGTCATACATCACAGCTTCAAACTACAAGTCTGAGGTCATGCCTCACTGCTTCAAGCTACAGTTCCTGTGGTCAGGCATCACTGCTTCAAACTACAAGTCTGGGGTCATGCCTCACGGCTTTAAGGTACAATTCCAGAGGTCATGCATCACAGCTTCAAACTACAGGTCTAAGTTCATGCTTCATTGCTTCTAGCTACAAGTTTGAGATCATGCCTCACTGCTTCAGGCTACCCGTCTGGGGTCATGCCACACACTGTTTCAAGCTACAAGTCTGGGGCAGACTTCACTGCTTCAAACTACAAGTCTGGGGACATGCCTCACGGATTCAAGCTACAAGTCTGGGGTCATGCCTCATTGTTTCAAACTAAAAGTCTGGGACCATGCCTCATTGCTGCAAGCTGCAATTTGGGGTCATGCTTCACTGCTTAAAGCTACATGTCTGGGTTCATAAATTACTGCTTCAAGCTACAAGTCTGGAGCCATGCCTCATTGCATCAACCTACTAGTCTGGGGTCAGGCCTTAGTACTTCAAACTACAAGTTTTGGACCTTACTTCACTGTTTCAAGCTGCAGCTTGGGTCCATGCCTCAAGGTTTCAAGCTACAAGTCTGGGGATATGCCTCATTGCTTCATGCTACAGGTCCTGGGTCATGCTACACTGCTTGAAGCTACAAGTCTGGGGTCAGGCTTCACTGCTTCAAACTGCAAATCTAGGACAATGCCTCACTGTGGCTATCTGCTAGTCTGGAGTCATGCCTAACTAATTCAAGCTACAAGTCTAGGGTCATGCCTTACTGCTTCAAGCTACAGTCTGGGGTCATGCCACAGACTGTTTCAATCTACTAGTCTGGAGCATGACTCACTGCTTCAAATTACAAGTCTGGGGTCATGCCCTGCTTCAAACTAAAATCTGGAGCCATGCCTCATGGCTTCTAGCTACAATTTGGGGTCTTGCTACACTCCTTCAGGCTTCAAGTCTGAGTTCATAAATTACTGCTTCAAGCTACAAGTCTGTAGTCATGCCTCACTGCTTCAAGCTACAAGTCTGGGGTCATGCCTCACAGCTTCAAGCTACATGTCTGGGGTCATGCCCCACTGCTTCAATCTACAAATCTAGGGCCATGCCTCACTGTGTCAAGCAACTATTCGAGGGTCATGCCTCACTGCTTCAAACTACAAGTCTGGGGTCATGCCTAGGGGTGGGAAAAGTGTGGATTTCCACTATAGCAGAAGTTCTGCAAAATCTCAAAAATATTACAGAATTTTCCACTCTTTCACCAGTGGCAGAATTCCCAGCTTTCATCTCATAACTGCAGATTTCCACCTAGTACTGTGGAATTTAATTACGAACAGTGGACATTTTACATGACATGAGGAACAAATGGCTCTAGCAATACTTCTGTGGGTTTTTTTCCCCACAGTTTAATATATAATCCATAGACCTAAACATTGACAGTTATCAGTTCTGCAGAGTTTTTCCTGCAGTTTAATGCATTAACGTGCATTTCTTACATTTATTCCAGTTTTCAATCGAATTTCTGTGAAAGTTGGTGAAATGATTTCTGAACTTTCGTAGAAGTGAAAACCTGACTTTTGTCAAAATTCCAGAAGCAGATCTTTTTTTTGCTCACCCATAGTCATGCCTCACTCCTTCACACTACAAATCTGGGGTCATGCCTCACTACTTCAAGCTACAGGTCTGGGGTCATGCCTAACTGCTTCAAGCTACAAGTCTGGGATCATGCCTCACTGCGTCAAACTACAAGTTAGGGGTAATGCCTCACTGCTTCAAGCTACAAGTCTGGGCTCATGTCTCACTGCTTCACGCTAACAAGTCCGGGGCCATGCCTCATTGCATTAAGCAACAAGTCTGGGATCATGCCTTACTACTTCAAACTACAAGTCTGGGACCTTGCTTCACTGTTTCAAGCTGCAGTTTGGTCCATGCATCACTGCTTCAAGCTACAAGTCTGGCCTCATGCCTCACTGCTTCAAGCTAGAAAGTCTGGGGTGATGCCTCATTGCAACATGCTACAAGTCTTGGGTCATGCCACACAGCTTCAAGCTACTAGTCTGGGGTCATGTCTCACTACTTCAAGCTACAAGTTTGGGGCCATGCATCATTGCATCAAGCTACAAGTCTGGGTTCAAGCCTTACTACTTCAAACTACAAGTCTGGGACCTTGCTTCACTGTTTCAAGCTGCAGTTTGGGTCCATGCATCACTGCTTCAAGCTACAAGTCTGCAGTTATGCCTCATTGCATCAGCTTCTAAGTCTTGGGTCATGCCACACAGCTTTAAGCTTCAAGTCTGGGGTCATGCTCCCTGCTTCAAACTACAAATCTTGGGCAATGCCTCACTGTGTCAAGCTACTAGTCTGGGTCATACCTAACTAATTCAAGCTACAAGTGTTGGGGTCATGCCTTACTGCATTCAAGTCTGGGGTCATACCACACACTGCTTCAAGCTACAAGTCTGGAGCGTGACTCACTGCTTCAAACTTCAAGTCTGGGGTTGTGCCCCACTGCTTCAAACTAAAAATCTGGAGCCATGCCTCATGGATTCAAGCTACAATTTGGGGTCATGCTTCAGTCCTTCAAGCTTCATGTCTGGGTTCATAAATTACTGCTTCAAGCTACAAGTCTGGAGTCATGCCTCACTGCTTCAAGCTACAAGTCTGGGACCATGCCTCATTGCTTCAAGCTGCAATTTGGGGTCATGCCTCACTGCTTAAAGCAACACCTCTGGTTTCATAAATTACTGCTTCAAGCTTTGAGTCTGGGGCCGTGCCTCACTGCATCAAACTATTAGTCTGGGGTCATGCCTTACTACTTCACATTACAAGTTTTGGACCTTGCTTCACTGTTTCAAGCTGCAGTTTGGGTCCATGCCTCACTGCTTCAAGCTACAGGTCTGTGGTTATGCCTCATTGCATCATGCTACTGGTCTTGGTTAATGCTACACTGCTTGAAGCTACAAGTCTGCGGTCAAGCTCCACTGCTTCAAACTACAGATCTAGGGCAATGCCTCACTGTGTCAAGCTATTAGTCTAGGGTCATGCCTAACTAATTCAAGCTACAAGTCTGGGATCATGCCACCCACTGTTTTAAGCTACAAGCCTGGAACATGACTCACTGCTTCAAACTACAAGTCTGGGTTCATGCCTCACTGCTTCAAACTTAAAATCTGGAGCTATGCCTCATGGCTTCAAGCTACAATTTGGGGTCATGCTTCACTCCTTCAAGCTTCACGTCTGGGTTCATAAATTACTACTTCAAGCTACAAGTCTGGAGTTATGTCTCACTGCTTTAAGCTACAAGTCTGGGGTCATGCCTCACAGCTTCAAGCTACATGTCTGGGGTCATGCCCCACTGCTTCAAACTACAAATCTAGGGCCATGGCTTACTGTGTCTAGCTACTAGTCAGGGATCATGCCTCTCTGCTTCAAACTACATGCCTGGGGTCATGCCTACGGGTGGGAAAAAGTAGGGATTTCTGCTGTAGTGGAAGTTCTGCAAAATCTCGAAAATTTTACAGAATTTTCCACTCTTTCCCCAGTGGCAGAATTCAAAACTTTTGTCTCTAAGCTGCAGATTTCCACCTAATACTTCGGCATTTAATTACGAACTGTGGGCATTTTGCATGACATAAGGAACAAACGGCACTGGCATTACTTCTGTGGGCTTTTTTCCCCACAGTTTAATATATAATCCTTAGACCTAAACATTGACAGTTAGCAGTTCAGCAGAGTATTTTCCTGCAGTTTAATGCATTAACGTGCATTTCTACCATTTATTCCACAGTTTTCAGTCAAATTTCTGCGAAAGTTGACAAAATGATTTCTGAACTTTTGTAAAAGTGAAAATCTGACTTTTGACAAAATTCCACTAATGTATTTTTTTTATTTGGCTCACCCCTAGTCATGCCATGCTGCTTCACACTACAAATCTGGGGTCATGCCTCACTGCTTCAAGCTACAGGTCTGGGGTCATGCCTAACTGCTTCAAGCTACAAGTCTGGGCTCATGTCTCACTGCTTCACGATAACAAGTCCGGGGCCATGCCTCATTGCATTAAGCAACAAGTCTGGGATCATGCCTTACTACTTCAAACTACAAGTCTGGGACCTTGCTTCACTGTTTCAAGCTGCAGTTTGGGTCCATGCATCACTGCTTCAAGCTACAAGTCTGGCCTCATGCCTCTCTGCTTCAAGCTACAAGTCTGGGGTGATGCCTCATTGCAACATGCTACAAGTCTTGGGTCATGCCACACAGCTTCAAGCTACTAGTCTGGGGTCATGTCTCACTACTTCAAGCTTCAAGTTTGGGGCCATGCATCACTGCATCAAGCTACAAGTCTGGGTTCAAGCCTTACTACTCAAACTACAAGTCTGGGACCTTGCTTCACTGTTTCAAGCTGCAGTTTGGGTCCATGCATCACTGCTTCAAGCTACAAGTCTGCAGTTATGCCTCATTGCATCACTTCTAAAGTCTTGGGTCATGCCACACAGCTTTAAGCTTCAAGTCTGGGGTCATGCTCCACTGCTTCAAACTACAAATCTTGGGCAATGCCTCACTGTGTCAAGCTACTAGTCTGGGGTCATACCTAACTAATTCAAGCTACAAGTGTTGGGGTCATGCCTTACTGCTTCAAGCTACAAGTCTGGGGTCGCCACACACTGCTTCAAGCTACAAGTCTGGAGCGTGACTCACTGCTTCAAACTTCAAGTCTGGGGTTGTGCCCCACTGCTTCAAACTAAAAATCTGGAGCCATGCCTCATGGATTCAAGCTACAATTTGGGGTCATGCTTCAGTCCTTCAAGCTTCATGTCTGGGTTCATAAATTACTGCTTCAAGCTACAAGTCTGGAGTCATGCCTCACTGCTTCAAGCTACAAGTCTGGGACCATGCCTCATTGCTTCAAGCTGCAATTTGGGGTCATGCCTCACTGCTTAAAGCAACACCTCTGGTTTCATAAATTACTGCTTCAAGCTTTGAGTCTGGGGCCGTGCCTCACTGCATCAAACTATTAGTCTGGGGTCATGCCTTACTACTTCACATTACAAGTTCTGGACCTTGCTTCACTGTTTCAAGCTGCAGTTTGGGTCCATGCCTCACTGCTTCAAGCTACAAGTCTGTGGTTATGCCTCATTGCATCATGCTACTGGTCTTGGTTAATGCTACACTGCTTGAAGCTACAAGTCTGGGGTCAAGCTCCACTGCTTCAAACTACAGATCTAGGGCAACGCCTCACTGTGTCAAGCTATTAGTCTAGGGTCATGCCTAACTAATTCAAGCTACAAGTCTGGGATCATGCCACCCACTGTTTTAAGCTACAAGCCTGGAACATGACTCACTGCTTCAAACTACAAGTCTGGGTTCATGCCTCACTGCTTCAAACTTAAAATCTGGAGCTATGCCTCATGGCTTCAATCTACAATTTGGGGTCATGCTTCACTCCTTCAAGCTTCACGTCTGGGTTCATAAATTACTACTTCAAGCTACAAGTCTGGAGTTATGTCTCACTGCTTTAAGCTACAAGTCTGGGGTCATGCCTCACAGCTTCAAGCTACATGTCTGGGGTCATGCCCCACTGCTTCAAACTACAAATCTAGGGCCATGGCTTACTGTGTCTAGCTACTAGTCAGGGATCATGCCTCTCTGCTTCAAACTACATGCCTGGGGTCATGCCTACGGGTGGGAAAAAGTAGGATTTCTGCTGTAGCGGAAGTTCTGCAAAATCTCGAACATTTTACAGAATTTTCCACTCTTTCGCCAGTGGCAGAATTCCCAACTTTTGTCTCTAAGCTGCAGATTTCCACCTAATACTGCGGCATTTAATTACGAACTGTGGGCATTTTGCATGACATAAGGAACAAACGGCACTGGCATTACTTCTGTGGGCTTTTTTCCCCACAGTTTAATATATAATCCTTAGACCTAAACATTGACAGTTAGCAGTTCAGCAGAGTATTTTCCTGCAGTTTAATGCATTAACGTGCATTTCTACCATTTATTCCACAGTTTTCAGTCAAATTTCTGCAAAGTTGACAAATGATTTCTGAACTTTTGTAAAAGTGAAAATCTGACTTTTGACAAAATTCCACTAACGTATTTTTTTTATTTGGCTCACCCCTAGTCATGCCACGCTGCTTCACACTACAAATCTGGGGTCATGCCTCACTGCTTCAAGCTACAGTTCTGGGGTCATGCCTAACTGCTTCAAGCTACAAGTCTGGGCTCATGTCTCACTGCTTCACGCTAACAAGTCCGGGGCCATGCCTCATTGCATTAAGCAACAAGTCTGGGATCATGCCTTACTACTTCAAACTACAAGTCTGGGACCTTGCTTCACTGTTTCAAGCTGCAGTTTGGGTCCATGCATCACTGCTTCAAGCTACAAGTCTGGCCTCATGCCTCACTGCTTCAAGCTAAGTCTGGGGTGATGCCTCATTTCAACATGCTACAAGTCTTGGGTCATGCCACACAGCTTCAAGCTACTAGTCTGGGGTCATGTCTCACTACTTCAAGCTACAAGTTTGGGGCCATGCATCACTGCATCAAGCTACAAGTCTGGGTTCAAGCCTTACTACTTCAAACTACAAGTCTGGGACCTTGCTTCACTGTTTCAAGCTGCAGTTTGGGTCCATGCATCACTGCTTCAAGCTACAAGTCTGCAGTTATGCCTCATTGCATCACGCTCACAAGTCTTGGGTCATGCCACACAGCTTTAAGCTTCAAGTCTGGGGTCATGCTCCACTGCTTCAAACTACAAATCTTGGGCAATGCCTCACTGTGTCAAGCTACTAGTCTGGGGTCATACCTAACTAATTCAAGCTACAAGTGTTGGGGTCACGCCTTACTGCTTCAAGCTACAAGTCTGGGGTCATACCACACACTGCTTCAAGCTACAAGTCTGGAGCGTGACTCACTGCTTCAAACTTCAAGTCTGGGGTCATGCCTAACTGCTTCAAACTAAAAATCTGGAGCCATGCCTCATGGATTCAAGCTACAATTTGGGGTCATGCTTCAGTCCTTCAAGCTTCATGTCTGGGTTCATAAATTACTGCTTCAAGCTACAAGTCTGGAGTCATGCCTCAGTGCTTCAAGCTACAAGTCTGGGACCATGCCTCATTGCTTCAAGCTGCAATTTGGGGTCATGCCTCACTGCTTAAAGCAACACCTCTGGTTTCATAAATTACTGCTTCAAGCTTTGAGTCTGGGGCCGTGCCTCACTGCATCAAACTATTAGTCTGGGGTCATGCCTTACTACTTCACATTACAAGTTTTGGACCTTGCTTCACTGTTTCAAGCTGCAGTTTGGGTCCATGCCTCACTGCTTCAAGCTACAAGTCTGTGGTTATGCCTCATTGCATCATGCTACTGGTCTTGGTTAATGCTACACTGCTTGAAGCTACAAGTCTGGGGTCAAGCTCCACTGCTTCAAACTACAGATCTAGGGCAACGCCTCACTGTGTCAAGCTATTAGTCTAGGGTCATGCCTAACTAATTCAAGCTACAAGTCTGGGATCATGCCACCCACTGTTTTAAGCTACAAGCCTGGAACATGACTCACTGCTTCAAACTACAAGTCTGGGGTCATGCCTCACAGCTTCAAGCTACATGTCTGGGGTCATGCCCCACTGCTTCAAACTACAAATCTAGGGCCATGGCTTACTGTGTCTAGCTACTAGTCAGGGATCATGCCTCTCTGCTTCAAACTACATGCCTGGGGTCATGCCTACGGGTGGGAAAAAGTAGGGATTTCTGCTGTAGTGGAAGTTCTGCAAAATCTCAACATTTTACAGAATTTTCCACTCTTTCGCCAGTGGCAGAATTCCCAACTTTTGTCTCTAAGCTGCAGATTTCCACCTAATACTGCGGCATTTAATTACGAACTGTGGGCATTTTGGTAATACATAAGGAAACAAACGGTAGACGGTATTACTTCTGTGGGCTTTTTTCCCCACAGTTTAATATATAATCCTTAGACCTAAACATTGACAGTTAGCAGTTCAGCAGAGTATTTTCCTGCAGTTTAATGCATTAACGTGCATTTCTACAATTTATTCCACAGTTTTCAGTCAAATTTCTGCGAAAGTTGACAAAATGATTTCTGAACTTTTGTAAAAGTGAAAATCTGACTTTTGACAAAATTCCACTAACGTATTTTTTTTATTTGGCTCACCCCTAGTCATGCCACGCTGCTTCACACTACAAATCTGGGTCATGCCTCACTGCTTCAAGCTACAGGTCTGGGGTCATGCCTAACTGCTTCTTCAAGCTACAAGTCTGGGCTCATGTCTCACTGCTTCATGCTAACAAGTCCGGGGCCATGCCTCATTGCATTAAGCAACAAGTCTGGGATCATGCCTTACTACTTCAAACTACAAGTCTGGGACCTTGCTTCACTGTTTCAAGCTGCAGTCTGGGTCCATGCATCACTGCTTCAAGCTACAAGTCTGGCCTCATGCCTCACTGCTTCAAGCTACAAGTCTGGGGTGATGCCTCATTGCAACATGCTACAAGTCTTGGGTCATGCCACACAGCTTCAAGCTACTAGTCTGGGGTCATGTCTCACTACTTCAAGCTACAAGTTTGGGGCCATGCATCACTGCATCAAGCTACAAGTCTGGGTTCAAGCCTTACTACTTCAAACTACAAGTCTGGGACCTTGCTTCACTGTTTCAAGCTGCAGTTTGGGTCCATGCATCACTGCTTCAAGCTACAAGTCTGCAGTTATGCCTCATTGCATCACGCTACAAGTCTTGGGTCATGCCACACAGCTTTAAGCTTCAAGTCTGGGGTCATGCTCCACTGCTTCAAACTACAAATCTTGGACAATGCCTCACTGTGTCAAGCTACTAGTCTGGGGTCATACCTAACTAATTCAAGCTACAAGTGTTGGGGTCATGCCTTACTGCTTCAAGCTACAAGTCTGGGGTCATACCACACACTGCTTCAAGCTACAAGTCTGGAGCGTGACTCACTGCTTCAAACTTCAAGTCTGGGGTCGAGCCCCACTGCTTCAAACTTAAAATCTGGAGCCATGCCTCATGGATTCAAGCTACAATTTGGGGTCATGCTTCAGTCCTTCAAGCTTCATGTCTGGGTTCATAAATTACTGCTTCAAGCTACAAGTCTGGAGTCATGCCTCACTGCTTCAAGCAACAAGTCTGGGACCATGCCTCATTGCTTCAAGCTGCAATTTGGGGTCATGCCTCACTGCTTAAAGCAACACCTCTGGTTTCATAAATTACTGCTTCAAGCTTTGAGTCTGGGGCCGTGCCTCACTGCATCAAACTATTAGTCTGGGGTCATGCCTCATACCTTCAAGCTACATGTTTGGGGTCTTGCCCCACTGCTACAAACTACAAATCTAGGGCCATGCCTCACTGTGTCAAGCTGCTAGTCGGGGGTCATGCCTCACTGCTTCAAACTACAAGTCTGGGGTCATGCCACACAATGTATAAGTCTTTGGTATACCTCACTGCTTGAAACTTCAAGTCTGGGGTCATGCTTCACTGCTTCAAACGAAATGTCTGGGGTCATGCCTTACTGCTTTAAACTAAATGTCTGGAATCAAGCCTCACTGTTTCAAGCTACACGTCTGGGTTCATGAATTATGGCTTCAAGCTACAAGTCTGGAGTCATGCCTCACTGCTTCCAGCTGCAAGACTGGGTTCGTGACTCACTGTTTCAAGCTTCAAGTATGGGCTCATGCCTCACTGCTTCAAGCTACAAGTCTGGGCTCATGCCTCACTGCTTTAAACTACAAGTCTGCGACCATGCTTCACTGTTTCAAGCTGCAGTTTGGGTCTATGCATCACTGCTTCAAGCTTCAAATCTGGTGTCATGCCTCACTGCTTCAAGCTACAAGTCTGTGGTAATGCCTCACTGCTTCAAGCTACCATTCCGGTGGTCATGCATCACTGCTTCAAATTACAGGTCTGGGGTCATGCCTCACTGCTTCAAGCTACAATGTCGGTGGTCATGCATCACTGCTTCAAATTACAGGACTGGGGACATGCCTCACTGCTTCAAGCTACAATTTCGGTGGTCATGAATCACTGCTTCAAACTACAAGTCTGGGGTAATGCCTCACTGCTTCAAGCTACAATTCCGGTGGTCATGCATCACTGCTTCAAACTACAATTCCGGTGGTCATACATCACAGCTTCAAACTACAAGTCTGAGGTCATGCCTCACTGCTTCAAGCTACAGTTCCTGTGGTCAGGCATCACTGCTTCAAACTACAAGTCTGGGGTCATGCCTCACGGCTTTAAGGTACAATTCCAGAGGTCATGCATCACAGCTTCAAACTACAGGTCTAAGTTCATGCTTCATTGCTTCTAGCTACAAGTTTGAGATCATGCCTCACTGCTTCAGGCTACCCGTCTGGGGTCATGCCACACACTATTTCAAGCTACAAGTCTGGGGCAGACTTCACTGCTTCAAGCTACAAGTCTGGGGTCATGCCTCATTGTTTCAAACTTAAAGTCTGGGACCATGCCTCATTGCTGCAAGCTGCAATTTGGGGTCATGCTTCACTGCTTAAAGCTACATGTCTGGGTTCATAAATTACTGCTTCAAGCTACAAGTCTGGAGCCATGCCTCATTGCATCAAACTACTAGTCTGGGGTCATGCCTTAGTACTTCAAACTACGAGTTTTGGACCTTACTTCATTGTTTCAAGCTGCAGTTTGGGTCCATGCCTCAAGGTTTCAAGCTACAAGTCTGGGGATATGCCTCATTGCTTCATGCTACAGGTCTTGGGTCATGCTACACTGCTTGAAGCTACAAGTCTGGGGTCAGGCTTCACTGCTTCAAACTGCAAATCTAGGACAATGCCTCACTGTGGCTATCTGCTAGTCTGGAGTCATGCCTAACTAATTCAAGCTACAAGTCTAGGGTCATGCCTTACTGCTTCAAGCTACAAGTCTGGGGTCATGCCACAGACTGTTTCAATCTACTAGTCTGGAGCATGACTCACTGCTTCAAATTACAAGTCTGGGGTCATGCCCCACTGCTTCAAACTAAAAATCTGGAGCCATGCCTCATGGCTTCTAGCTACAATTTGGGGTCTTGCTACACTCCTTCAGGCTTCAAGTCTGGGTTCATAAATTACTGCTTCAAGCTACGAGTCTGTAGTCATGCCTCACTGCTTCAAGTTACAAGTCTGGGGTCATGCCTCACAGGCTTCAAGCTACATGTCTGGGGTCATGCCCCACTGCTTCAATCTACAAATCTAGGGCCATGTCTCACTGTGTCAAGCAACTAGTCAAGGGTCATGCCTCACTGCTTCAAACTACAAGTCTGGGGTCATGCCTAGGGGTGGGAAAAGTGTGGATTTCCACTATAGAAGAAGTTCTGCAAAATCTCAAAAATATTACAGAATTTTCCACTCTTTCACCAATGGCAGAATTCCCAGCTTTCATCTCATAACTGCAGATTTCCACCTAGTACTGTGGAATTTAATTACGAACAGTGGACATTTTACATGACATGAGGAACAAATGGCTCTAGCAATACTTCTGTGGGTTTTTTTCCCCACAGTTTAATATATAATCCATAGACCTAAACATTGACAGTTATCAGTTCTGCAGAGTTTTTCCTGCAGTTTAATGCATTAACGTGCATTTCTTACATTTATTCCAGTTTTCAATCGAATTTCTGTGAAAGTTGGTGAAATGATTTCTGAACTTTCGTAGAAGTGAAAACCTGACTTTTGTCAAAATTCCAGAAGCAGATTTTTTTTTTGCTCACCCATAGTCATGCCTCACTCCTTCACACTACAAATCTGGGGTCATGCCTCGCTACTTCAAGCTACAGGTCTAGGGTCATGCCTAACTGCTTCAAGCTACAAGTCTGGGATCATGCCTCACTGCGTCAAACTACAAGTTAGGGGTAATGCCTCACTGCTTCAAGCTACAAGTCTGGGCTCATGTCTCACTGCTTCACGCTAACAAGTCCGGGGCCATGCCTCATTGCATTAAGCAACAAGTCTGGGATCATGCCTTACTACTTCAAACTACAAGTCTGGGACCTTGCTTCACTGTTTCAAGCTGCAGTTTGGGTCCATGCATCACTGCTTCAAGCTACAAGTCTGGCCTCATGCCTCACTGCTTCAAGCTACAAGTCTGGGGTGATGCCTCATTGCAACATGCTACAAGTCTTGGGTCATGCCACACAGCTTCAAGCTACTAGTCTGGGGTCATGTCTCACTACTTCAAGCTACAAGTTTGGGGCCATGCATCATTGCATCAAGCTACAAGTCTGGGTTCAAGCCTTACTACTTCAAACTACAAGTCTGGGACCTTGCTTCACTGTTTCAAGCTGCAGTTTGGGTCCATGCATCACTGCTTCAAGCTACAAGTCTGCAGTTATGCCTCATTGCATCACGCTACAAGTCTTGGGTCATGCCACACAGCTTTAAGCTTCAAGTCTGGGGTCATGCTCCACTGCTTCAAACTACAAATCTTGGGCAATGCCTCACTGTGTCAAGCTACTAGTCTGGGGTCATACCTAACTAATTCAAGCTACAAGTGTTGGGGTCATGCCTTACTGCTTCAAGCTACAAGTCTGGGGTCATACCACACACTGCTTCAAGCTACAAGTCTGGAGCGTGACTCACTGCTTCAAACTTCAAGTCTGGGGTAGTGCCCCACTGCTTCAAACTAAAAATCTGGAGCCATGCCTCATGGATTCAAGCTACAATTTGGGGTCATGCTTCAGTCCTTCAAGCTTCATGTCTGGGTTCATAAATTACTGCTTCAAGCTACAAGTCTGGAGTCATGCCTCACTGCTTCAAGCTACAAGTCTGGGACCATGCCTCATTGCTTCAAGCTGCAATTTGGGGTCATGCCTCACTGCTTAAAGCAACACCTCTGGTTTCATAAATTACTGCTTCAAGCTTTGAGTCTGGGGCCGTGCCTCACTGCATCAAACTATTAGTCTGGGGTCATGCCTTACTACTTCACATTACAAGTTTTGGACCTTGCTTCACTGTTTCAAGCTGAAGTTTGGGTCCATGCCTCACTACTTCAAGCTACAAGTCTGTGGTTATGCCTCATTGCATCATGCTACTGTTCTTGGGTAATGCTACACTGCTTGAAGCTACAAGTCTGGGGTCAAGCTCCACTGCTTCAAACTACAGATCTAGGGCAACGCCTCACTGTGTCAAGCTATTAGTCTAGGGTCATGCCTAACTAATTCAAGCTACAAATCTGGGATCATGCCACCCACTGTTTTAAGCTACAAGCTTGGAACATGACTCACTGTTTCAAACTACAAGTCTGGGTTCATGCCTCACTGCTTCAAACTTAAAATCTGGAGCTATGCCTCATGGCTTCAAGCTACAATTTGGGGTCATGCTTCACTCCTTCAAGCTTCACGTCTGGGTTCATAAATTACTACTTCAAGCTACAAGTCTGGAGTTATGTCTCACTGCTTTAAGCTACAAGTCTGGGGTCATGCCTCACAGCTTCAAGCTACATGTCTGGGGTCAGGCCCCACTGCTTCAAACTACAAATCTAGGGCCATGGCTTACTGTGTCTAGCTTCTAGTCAGGGGTCATGCCTCTCTGCTTCAAACTACATGCCTGGGGTCATGCCTACGGGTGGGAAAAAGTAGGGATTTCCGCTGTAGCGGAAGTTCTGCAAAATCTCGAAAATTTTACAGAATTTTACACTCTTTCGCAAGTGGCAAAATTCCCAACTTTTGCCTCTAAGCTGCAGATTTCCACCTAATACTGCCGCATTTAATTACGAACTGTGGGCATTTTGCATGACATAAGGAACAAATGGCACTGGCATTACTTCTGTGGGCTTTTTTCCCCACAGTTTAATATATAATCCTTAGACCTAAACATTGACAGTTAGCAGTTCAGCAGAGTATTTTCCTGCAGTTTAATGCATTAACGTGCATTTCTACCATTTATTCCACAGTTTTCAGTCAAATTTCTGCGAAAGTTGACAAAATGATTTCTGAACTTTTGTAAAAGTGAAAATCTGACTTTTGACAAAATTCCACTAACGTATTTTATTTATTTGGCTCACCCCTAGTCATGCCACGCTGCTTCACACTACAAATCTGGGGTCATGCCTCACTGCTTCAAGCTACAGGTCTGGGGTCATGCCTAACTGCTTCAAGCTACAAGTCTGGGATCATGCCTCACTGCTTCAAGCTACAAGTCTGGGATCATGCCTCACTGCTTCAAACTACAAGTCTGGGGTCATGCCTCACTGCTTCAAAATACTGGTCTGGGGTCATGCCTAACTGCGTCAAATTACAGGTTAGGGGTCATGCCTCACTGCTTCAATTTACAAGTCTGGGGTCAAGCCACACAATGTTTCAATCTGCAAATCTTTGGTATGCCTCACTTCTTGAAACTTCAAGTCTGGGGTCATGCCTCACTGCTTCAAGCTGCAATTCCAGTGGTCATATATCACTGCTTCAACTACATGTCTGAGGTGATGCCTCACTGCTTCAAACTACAGTTCTGGTGGTCAGGCATCACTGCTTCAAACTACAAGTCTGGGATGATGCCTCACTGCTTTAAGCTACAATTCTGGTGGTCATGCATCACAGCTTCAAACTACAGGTCTGAGTCCATGCTTCACTGCTTCAAGCTACAAGTTTGGGATCATGCCTCACCGCTTCAGGCTACCAGCCTGGGTTCATGCCACTCTCTGTTTCATGCTACAAGTCTGGGGCAGGCTTCACTGCTTCAAACTACAAGTCTGGGGTCATGCCTCACTGCTTCAAGCTACAAGTCTGGGGTCATGCCTCATTGCTTCAAGCTGCAATTTGAGGTCATGCCTCACTGCTTAAAGCAACACCTCTGGTTTCATAAATTACAGCTTCAAGCTACAAGTCTGGGGCCATGCCTCACTGCATCAAACTACTAGTCTGGGGTCTTGCCTTACTACTTCAAACTACAAGTTTTGGACCTTGCTTCGCTGTTTCAAGCTGCAGTTTGGGTCCATGTCTCATTTCTTCAAGCTACAAGTCTGGGGTTATGCCTCATTGCATCATGCTACTGGTCTTGGGTCATGCTACACAGCTTGAAGCTACAAGTCTGGGGTCAAGCTCCACTGCTTCAAACTGCAGATCTAGGGCAATGCCTCACTGTGTCAAGCTACTAGTCTGGCGTCAAGCCTAACTAATTCAAGATACAAGTCTGGGGTCATGCCACACACTGTTTTAAACTACAAGTCTGGGGTCATGCCTCACTGCTTCAAATTGAAAATCTGGAGCTATGCCTCATGGCTTCAAGCTACAATTTGGGGTCATGCTTCACTCCTTCAAGATTCACGTCTGGGTTAATAAATTACTGCTTCAAGCTACAAGTCTGGAGTTATGTCTCACTGCTTTAAGCTACAAGTCTGGGGTCACGCCTCACAGCTTCAAGCTACATGTCTGGGGTCATGCCCCACTGCTTCAAACTACAAATCTAGGGCCATGCCTCACTGTGTCAAGCTTCTAGTCTGGGGTCATGCCTCTCTGCTTCAAACTACATGTCTGGGGTCAGGTCTAATGGTGGGAAAAAGTGTGGATATCCACTGTAGCGGAAATTCTGCAAAATCTCGAAAATTTTACAGAATTTTCCACTCTTTCACCAGTGACAGAATTCCCAACTTTCGTCTCTAAGCTGCAGATTTCCACCTAATACTGCGGCATTTAATTACGAACTGTGGATATTTTACATGACTTATGGAACAAATGGCTCTAGCATTACTTCTGTGTGCTTTTTTCCCCCCACAGTTTAATATTTTATCCATAGACCTAAACATTGACAGTTAGCAGTTCAGCAGAGTATTTTCCTGCTGTTTAATGCATTAACGTGCATTTCTTACATTTATTCCACAGTTTTCAGTCGAATTTCTGCGAAAGTTGACTAAATGAGTTCTGAACTTTTGCAAAAGTGAAAATCTGACTTTTGACAAAATTCGACTAGCGTATTTTTTTTATTTTGCTCACCCCTAGTCATGCCACACTGCTTCACACTACAAATCTGGGGTCATGCCTCACTGCTTCAAATTACGAGTATGGGGTCATGCCTCACTGCTTCAAACTACTGGTCTGGGGTCATGGCTCACTGCTTCAAACTACAAGTCAGGGGTCATGCCTCACTGCTTCAATTTACAGGTCTGGGGTCAAGCCACACAATGTTTCAATCTGTAAATCTTTGGTATGCCTCACTGCTTGAAACTTCAATTCTGGGGTCATGCCTCACTGCTTCAAGCTACAATTCTGGTGGTCTGATATCACTGCTTCAACTACAAGTCTGAGGTCATGCCTCACTGCTTCAAGCTACAAGTCTGGGGTCATGCCTCACAGCTTCAAGCTACATGTCTGGGGTCATGCCCCACTGCTTCAATCTACAAATCTAGGGCCATGCCTCACTGTGTCAAGCTACTAGTCGAGGGTCATGCCTCACTGCTTCAAACTACAAGTCTGGGGTCATGCCTAAGGGTGGGAAAAAGTGTGGATTTCCACTGTAGCAGAAGTTCTGCAAAATCTCGAAAATATTACAGAATTTTCCACTCTTTCACTAGTGGCAGAATTCCCAGCTTTCATCTCATAACTGCAGATTTCCACCTAGTACTGTGGAATTTAATTACGAACGGTGGACATTTTACATGACATGAGGAACAAATGGCTCTAGCAATACTTCTTTGGGTTTTTTTCCCCACAGTTTAATATATAATCCATACACCTAAACATTGACAGTTATCAGTTCTGCAGAGCTTTTCCTGCAGTTTAATGCATTAACATGCATTTCTTACATTTATTCCACAGTTTTCAATCGAATTTCTGTGAAAGTTGGCGAAATGATTTCTGAACTTTCGCAGAAGTGAAAACCTGACTTTTGAGAAAATTCTAGAAGCAATTTTTTTTTTTTGCTCACCCCTAGTCATTCCTCACTCCTTCACACTACAAATCTGGGGTCATGCCTCACTACTTCAAGCTACAGGTCTGGGGTCATGTCTAACTCCTTCAAGCTATAAGTCTGGGATCATGCCTCACTGCTTCAAACTACAAGTTAGGGGTAATGCCTCACTGCTTCAAGCTACAAGTCTGGGCTCATGTCTCACTGCTTCATGCTAACAAATCTGGGGCCATGCCTCATTGCATCAAGCAACAAGTCTGGGGTCATGCCTTACTACTTCAAACTCCAAGTCTGGGACCTTGCTTCACTGTTTCAAGCTGCAGTTTGGGTCCATGCATCACTGCTTCAAGCTACAAGTCTGGCCTCATGCCTCACTGCTTCAAGCTACAAGTCTGGGTTGATGCCTCATTGCAACATGCTACAAGTCTTGGGTCATGCCACAATGCTTCAAGCTACAAGTCTGGGGTCATGTCTCACTACTTCAAGCTACAAGTCTGGGGCCGTGCATCATTGCATCAAGCTACAAGTCTGGGTTCAAGCCTTTCTATTTCAAACTACAAGTCTGGGACCTTGCTTCACTGTTTCAAGCTGCAGTTTGGGTCCATGCATCACTTCTTCAAGCTACAAGTCTGGCTTCTTGCTCACTGCTTCAAGCTACAAGTCTGCAGTTATGCCTCATTGCATCATGCTACAAGTCTTGGGTCATGCCACACAGCTTTAAGCTTCAAGTCTGGGGTCATGCTCCACTGCTTCAAACTACGAATCTTGGGCAATGCCTCACTGTATCAAGCTTCTAGTCTGGGGTCATGCCTAACTAATTCAAGCTACAAGTGTTGGAGTCATGCCTCACTGCTTCAAGCTACATTTCCGGTGGTCATGCAGCACTGCTTCAAACTACAAGTCTGGGGTCATGCCTCACTCCTTCAAGCTACAATTCTGGTGGTCATACATCACTGCTTCAAACTACAAGTCTGAGGTCATGCCTCACTGCTTCAAGCTACAGTTCCTGTGGTCAGGCATCACTGCTTCAAACTACAAGTCTGGGGTCATGCCTCACTGCTTTAAGGTACAATTCCGGTGGTCATGCATCACAGCTTCAAACTACAGGTCTGAGTTCATGCTTCATTGCTTCTAGCTACAAGTTTGAGGTCATGCCTCACTGCTTCAAGCTACCCATCTGGGGTTATGCCACACACTGTTTCAAGCTACAAGTCTGGGGCAGACTTCACTGCTTCAGACTACAAGTCTGGGGACATGCCTCACTGCTTCAAGCTACAAGTCTGGGGTCATGCCTCATTGTTTCAAACTATAAGTCTGGGACCATGCCTCATTGCTGCAAGCTGCAATTTGGGGTCATGCCTCACTGCTTAAAGCTACATGTCTGGGTTCATAAATTACTGCTTCAAGCTACAGGTCTGGAACCATGCCTCATTGCATCAAACTACTAGTCTGGGGTCATGCCTTAGTACTTCAAACTACAAGTTTTGGACCTTGCTTCACTGTTTCAAGCTGCAGTTTGGGTCCATGCCTCAAGGTTTCAAGCAACAAGTCTGGGGTTAAGCCTCATTGCATCATGCTACAGGTCTTGGGTCATGCTACACTGCTTGAAGCTACAAGTCTGGGGTCAGACTTCACTGCTTCAAACTACAAATCTAGGGCAATGCCACACTGTGGCTATCTACTAGTCTGGGGTCATGCCTAACTAATTCAAGCTACAAGTCTAGGGTCATGCCTTACTGCTTCAAGCTACAAGTCTGGGGTCATGCCACGCACTGTTTCAAGTTACAAGTCTGGAGCATGACTCACTGCTTCAAACTACAAGTCTCAGTGCTGTAGGAAGGCATTTTGGTGCCCTGGGCAAGAGACAAATTTTGCACCCCCCCACCAGAAAACAGCAGGGGGTCTGGGGGCCACAAGGCCTGCAGAAGCTCTGAGGTGTTTACATGCTCTGTGGTGAGTTTTTGGGCTTTTCTTGAAGAAAAAAAAACATACTTTTGTTACATGTTCCCAACCCCTGATTTCAGGGAATAGTTTGCTCCCAAGGACTATGAGATGTGGGAGACACTGGCTGGCTGGCATCAGAGTATGCAGCCACATTGTTGTGGACAAGTGTCTGTCCAACAAGGATTATGTTAGTCAAGCGGTGCTTTTCATTATTGTGTTACTGGCCATTCTTGATGTTAAAAATGAATGAAAACTCTAGCCCCATTCATTTCAAATGGGCGTAGCCCCATGCTCTCCCTGGCCACACGTCATTACGTGCTTGAGCGCAGGGGTCGGGGAATGGGGCTCTGAAAATGCATCAGGCAGCCAATGCTAAAACTAATTTATGAATAAAATATCTGGATTATTAGCTCCACATAGTATTTCTAACCTGGCTACAACGACTGCCTTGGAGGGCAGCTACCGCACCATGTGAGTGGTAGCTGTCATAGGGTAAGTCAGAAATTCACTTTAAGGGATAAAGATCTAGTGTTCTTGTGGATTTCTGCAGATACAAGCAATACACATACTGAATTTTGTTTAAAATCTAAATATCATGTTATGTTTTTGAAAGTTTTCTCTGAGGCATCAGTAGCTCTATAGATGAAAAAAAAAGATGTTATGGCTGGCCCCTTGGCACAACAGTAGTGCCACCTGCTGTGATGTTGGTGACCTGAGTTTGGGAGCTAACCTGGGTTGCTGTGGGAGGGAGAAGGAGGAGGAGGATCGAGTGTCCATGGGGAAACCTTCCTCCTTCTCTTCTGGAGAGTGTAAGGCTGTCAGTGCTGGTGCAATTCTGCCACATGTCACATGTGAGAGGTAGCAATGCATAAATAGGGGTAAGGGGTATATGGGAAGGGGAACACCAACAGTGTTGCAATCTGTATGCTTGTGTGCATCACTGCTTGCACACTTAGTGCTGGCATCCCACCTAGGGGGATTGGGTGCACAAGGTAAATCATTGATCACCCAGGCAAGATAATGAACTGAGTCCGGGCAACCCCTCACAGTCAGACAGCGAGAGCAGAGCAAACACAGACAAGTGAGGTGGGCTGGCCGCCTGGCTGCCAGCAGGTCAAGTTCCACTTCCAACATAGTACTAACAGCCAACTAACTTCAACTAACCTTGACTTCCTTTGGCTGCAGCTGCTTCCCCACAAGAAAACAAACAGTACACACAGTACTTTTGTATAAATAGAATGTGAGGGTGATTGCCCTCACAGTGGGCGAATGCCATCACATTCTATTTATTTATATTCAAAACACAGAAGTACTGTAGGCACTGTTTGTTTTCTCATGGGGAAGCAGCTGCAACCAAGGTCACATTCTATTATTTAAATAAGACTAAGGAGGAGTGGTGGACAGACAGCTCGGATGGGCCAAGTGGTCCTTATCTGCTCTCAAATCTAAGTTTCTATGTTTCAGAGGAGACACTGGCATAAAAGAAAGGAGACAATGCTGTAACTGAAATACTGAGAGGTGTAACTGGTATAACAGGAAGCTGATACTGGCATAACTGTAACTGGAGTGGGAAGAGAAACTGCTGTAATACCAAGACACTGTTTAACTGTAGCTAGGAGGAACTGCAGTCTCTGATTGGGTAACCAATGTAAGAGACCAGGGAGGGGCAGTGGATGTGGCCTACCTAGACTTTAGCAAGGCATTTGACCCAGTCCCACACAAAAGATTAACAAACAAGTTAGCCAGCCTAGGAGTGGGTCCCAGGGTAGTAGCCTGGGTGACAAGCTGGCTGGACAACAGGTCCCAGACGGTAATAGTAAACCAAACAGAGTACATTCTGAAGAAAGGGAGGTTACAAGTGGGGTACCACAGGGTTCAATATTGTGACCAGTCCTTTAATGTCTTTATAGGTGCCACTGCAGAGGGTCTGGAAGGAAAAATATTCCTCTTTGCAGATGACACAAAGATCTGCAATAGGGTTGATACACAAGAAGAGGTGCAAAGGATGAGAAGGGACTTGGCAAGATTGGAAGAATGGTCAAAAATATGGCAGCTTAGATTCAATGCAAGAAAGTGCAAAGTAATGCACCTGGGAAACAAAAATCCAGGGGAAGAGTACACAATGGGGGGGGGGTGGAGGTATAAACAACAACACAAATGGAAAGGGACCTGGGGGTAGTCATATCAGATGACAGTCAATGTCTGGTTTAACTGAACTGAATGGGTATCTGAACAGTTATTTATATGTAAATCTCAGGTGATTGAAAGGACTTAACTGTTGTGAGGTTTAAATTACTTGTAGAAAGATCTAGTAAGTATGGGGGAGTGGCTTAGCTAGAAGGAAGCTACATTTAAAGACTGCCTTAGAAAGATTCTGCTAATAGCTTGGCAGAAGACACCAGGAGAAAGGACTGCTGTATGACTGAACTTCTCTGCTGGGACTATATTGCCCTCCTTCCCTCCCCTCCCCCCCCACCCAAAGCTAGTTCTATTTTTATAGGCACAGGATTTGACTGACAACAGGAACTTCCTGTTTGGGAGCAGGAAGTGAGTGATCACAGAACCACCAAAGACCCGCCATCCTAGAAGGGCAAGAGTAGCCTCGGCCCGCTCTAGCTGCTGGAGGTCTGCCTCTGAGCAAGTAACTGGTCTACTGAAAATATAGGATATTCTTGTCTCAGAACAGGACAATCAGAGCTTAAAGGGCACACAGGCAGAAAGTAAGGAGAGAGAGAAAAACAGAGGAAAGAGTAAGGATTGCAAACAGTTAAGGGCCAGAAATAAGACATGATTGGAGTGGTGCAGTGCAGTGGCTGTGGAGCAGCAGTCTTCCGGGAGACGTTCTGGAGGATGCGGTGTTGTCCTATCTGCAGGCACCTCTCTGGGCTGAGGGAGGAGGTTGCTCATCTACAGACAGAGTTGGCCACGATTTGTGGGACCTCCTCTTCCATCCAGGGACCACCAGTGCCTCTGCCATTGCCTCAGAGGTTGCCAAGAAAGAGGAGCGGTTGGACCACAGTGGGCTCAGAGAGGGTGAGGGTGGTGGAACAGAGGTGCATCCCTCCAGTTGTACCTCTCCACAATTCCTATGCCATTCTGGCAAAGTGTGGTTCCTCTATGGAGGCACTCGCAGTGGAGACCAAGGAGGATGCTGGGAACCTCCACAAAGGAGACCCACAGGAGGGTGGCAGGGGACCCTGCAGGGGAAGGAAACAACTCCTGGTGGGGGACTCCATTGTTAGGAAGGTAGAACTGGGGGAGGAAGGGGAGAGGGAGGAGAGGTGCGTGCCTGCCTGGTGCCATGGCTTGGAGGGACAGGGAGCGAATCCTCAGGATTGCCGGAGCAGCTGCACGGGGGAGGGAGGTGGATGTCATTGTCCACCTAGGGACAAATGACCTGGCTAAGAGAGGATTAGAGAAGTGCAGGAAGAGTTTATGGAATCGGGAGGGCCCTAGTCAAGTGAGCACGACGATAACCTCTCTGGAGGTGCTGCCCATCTATGGCATAGGAGAGGCTAGGTGTTCTGCACCATGGGATTCAATCAGTGGTTGAAAAACTGGTGTGGAGCTCAGGGATTTGGCTTCATTGGGGACTGGGGTCCACCTGGAGTGATGAAGCCTATATTGGCATGATGGGCTGCATCTGTCCGGGAGGGAACCAGGATCCTAGGTGATAGGTTTGTGCCTTCATTGGCAAGCTTTTAAACCAGCCAAGGGGAGGCACTGAAAGGAGCAGGAAACCTAGCCTCCCAAATAATCACGGTAGTAAGCGGGCAAACACCAACATAGAGGTGTCGATAGGA
This sequence comes from Neoceratodus forsteri, assembly GCA_016271365.2. Lineage (NCBI taxonomy): Eukaryota > Metazoa > Chordata > Ceratodontiformes > Ceratodontidae > Neoceratodus > Neoceratodus forsteri. Next base: position 109,217,160 of record CM028137.1, read on the forward strand.
GAAGGGCAGGGTAAATGGAGAAAGTGACAAAGGCAAGAAGGACAGGGATGGGGCAAAAGGGAGTAAGGTCATCAGGAAATGGAGGGTAATGAGTATCAATGCCCATAGTCTGGGCAACAAGCTCCCTGAGCTGGTGGCCTTGATGGAAGAGGGATGCCTGGATATTGTAGCAGTCACAGAAACATGGTACACAGAGAACCATGACTGAGATGTTAACATACCAGGGTACATAACCTACAGGAGAGACAGGCAGGGGAGAAGAGGGGGAGGAGTAGCTCTCTATGTAAAGGAAGGGATAAAATGAACTGAACAGAAGAGTAAACAGGGAGGAGAGGAGGCACTGTGGGTCACCTTGGAGACTGGAAAGGGCACCACAATCCGCACAAGGGTTGTGTACAGACCCCCATGTCAGGGGGAGGGAATGGACAAGGATATGATAGAAGGCATTCTTAGAATGGCGGAGAAAGGGGAGATACTGTTGATGGGAGACCTGAATATGCCAGATGTTAACTGGAGCACATTTGCTGCAGCCACATCCAAGAGCAGGGCCATTCTTGATGCCCTACAGGTGGCAGGCATTAGACAGCTAGTTTCAGAACCCAGTCGTGAGGGAGCAATCTTAGACCTCATACTCTCAAACGGGGGCAGTAAGAGGATCTCAGATCTAGAAGTGGGTTGCCATCTGGGGACAAGTGACCACCAAACAGTGTGGTTCACATTAAACTCAGCTACATAGTCAAGCCATACAAAAGTGAGGGTACTGGACTTTAGGAGGGCTGACTTTGGCAAGATGGGAGAGTGCCTCAGAAAAGCACTAGCAAACAGGCTAGAAGGAGGTGTGGAGCAACAATGAGGAATCATCAAAACTGCCATCACAGAGGCAACAAGCCTTTGTGTGAAGCAAATAAACAAATCAAAACAAAAGAAAAAACCACTATGGTTCTCAAAAGAGGTGGCTGTGAAAGTCAGGAAGAAAAAGATAGCATTCCGGAAGTATAAGGAAACACAGAAGGAGCAGGACAGAGAGCTGTACCAGTTAAGACAGAAGGAAGCAGGGAGGGAAGTCAGAAAAGCAAAGGACCAAACTGAGGAAAAGATCGCCAACTCAGTTAAGGGGGATAAAACCTTTTATAGGTACATCAGCGAGCGTAGAAAGTCAAAGGGAGGGATAGTGAGGCTGAATAGAATGAACGGTGGGTGGGCAGAGGGGAACAGTGAAAAAGCAGGGATACTGAATGAATATTTCTGCTCAGTATTCACAAAAGAGGAGGGGGAAGTGCCTAATCCAATTAACAGAAACACTCTTGATAGGGGGGTCGATCCCAGTCCTTTCACAGAAGAAAGGGTTCTGCAAGAACTCCTAAAACTGAAAGTGGACAAAGCAATGGGTCCTGATGGAATTCACCCCAGAATTCTAAAAGAATTAAGGGAGGAAATAGTGAAACCGCTGGCTACTCTTTTTAATAAATCATGGGAGGATGGTGTGGTACCTGAAGACTGGAGGAAGGCGGATGTGATTCCCCTTCACAAAAGTGGGACCAAGACAGAGGCAGGAAACTACAGACCTGTCAGTCTGACCTCTGTGGTAGGGAAAGTGATGGAGTCACTTCTGAAGGAAAGAATAGTTGAGTACCTAGAGGCCAGTGGAGCACAGGACCCAAGGCAGCATGGGTTCACAGCGGGAAGGTCATAACAGACAAATCTAATGGAGTTCTTTGACTGGGTGACCAAAATAGTAGACCAAGGAATGGGCTGTGGACATGGCCTACCTAGACTTTAGCAAGGCATTTGACACAGTCCCACACAAAAGATTAATAGTCAAATTAACCAGCCTGGGAGTGGGTCCCAGGGTGGTAGCCTGGGTAAAACATTGGCTGCACAACAGGACACAGAAGGTAATTGTAAATGGAGACCACTCTGAAGAAAGAGGGGTTACTAGTGGGGTACCGCAGGGTTCAGTATTGGGTCCAGTCCTTTTTAATGTCTTCATCAGTGCCATTGCAGAGGGACCGGAAGGAAAAGTATGCCTTTTTGCAGATGACACAAAGATCTGCAACAGGGTTGATATACAAGGAGGTGTGGAAAGGATGAAAAGGGACTTGGCAAGGTTGGAGGAATGGTCAGAAGTATGGCAGCTAGGATTCAATGCAAAGAAGTGCAAAATAATGCACCTGGGAAACAAGAACCAGGGAAGAATACACAATGGGTGGGAGGTAGTAACAACAACAAAAAGGAAAGGACCTGGGGTAATCATATCAGATGACCTTAAGGTTAGCAATCAATGTGAAAAGGCAGTAGGGAGGGCTGGGGGTATACTGGGATGTATAGGGACAGGCATCATCAGCAGAAAACAGGAAGTTGTTATCCCTCTGTACAGACAGTTGGTGAGACCCCATCTGGAGTACTGTGTCCAGTTCTGGAGACCTCATCTCCACAAGGACATAGACAGGATAGAGGTAGTCCAGAGGAGGGCAACTAAAATGGTGCAGAATCTGCAAGAGAAGCCATATGAGGAAAGACTAAAGGAGCTTAATATGTATACCCTTGAGGAAAGAAGGGAGAGGGGGGACATGATAGAAACTTTTAAGTACCTCAGTGGAATCAACAAAGTCCAAGAGGGTAGCATCTTTCATAAAAAGAGACTTACAAGAACAAGGGGACACAATTTAAAGATAGAAGGAGGGTGGTTCAGGGGCAATGTGAGAGTATTATTTCAAGAGAGGGTAGTGGATGCATGGAACAGCCTTTCTGAGGAGGTTGTGGGGTCTAAAACTGTGGGAGATTTCAAGATTGCATGGGACAGACATAAGGCAATTCTTGTGGAGGGTAGGAAGAAATAGGCTGTTGGTTAACTAGGATCTGCGGCCTATCCTGTAGGTAGGGAAATGGGCAGATTAGATGGGCCTATCGGTCCTTATCTGCCGTCAAAGTCTATGTTTCTATGTAATGTAAGGTAGGTAAGCAATGTGATAAGACAGTAAGAAGGGCTGCGGGGATACTGGGATGTATAGGGAGAGGCATCACCAGTAGAAAACAGGAAGTTGTTATCCCTGTGTACAGACAGTTGGAGAGACCCCATCTGGAGTACTGCATCCAGTTCTGGAGACCCCATCTCCACAAGGACGTAGACAGGATGGAGATGGTCCAGAGGAGGACAACTAAAATGGTGCAGGTCTGCAACAGAAGCCATAAGAGGAGAGACTAAAGGAGCTTAATATGTATACCCTTCAGGAAAGGAGGCAGAGGGGGGGGGACATGACAGAAACTTTCAAGAACCTCAAGGGAATCAACAAAGTCTAAGAGGGTAGCATCTTTCAGTAAAAGAGATGTGCAAGAACAAGGAGACACCATTTGAAGATAGAGGGGGAAACAGCTCGGGGTAATGTGAGGAATATGTTTTCACAGAGAGGGTGGTGGATGCATGGAACGGCCTTCCTGAGGAGGTTGTGGGGTCAAAACCAGTTGGGGAATTCAAGAATGCATGGGACAGACAGAAGGCAATTATTACGGGGGGGGGTAGGAAGAAATAGGCAGTTGGTTAACTAGGATCTGCAGCTTATCCAGTTGGTAGGGAAATGGGCAGACTAGGTGGGCCAAGTGGTCCTTATCTGCCATCAAATTCTAAGTTTCTATGTGTAATGGGACACTGCCACACAGGCATAAATGTGAGCAAAGACTTATATAACAGAGCAGACATTGCTGTAACTGATGTACGGACTTTCTGTGTCTGTTAGGCTAACAGATACAGTAAGTCAGTATACCAGTTACAGCAATAGTTAGGCGACTGATACACCTGGTATGGTACACACTGGTATTGCTGGGAGATGTCTAGTAGCTACAGACTAGTAAGCAGTTAATTTAAATAGGGCAAACATTGAACAAATACAGAACTTCAACAAAGTAAGAAAATATATAAAAAAAATACAAATAACACAAAACAGCAACAATATGCTTATTTGCAATTAAATTCCAATTCTTGGCTAGAAACTTTTGATTCATACTCTCTCTTTCTCTGTGCTGGACCAGCACACTCACACAGAGAAAGAGTATGAAACAGAAGAGCCTTCTATCCAGGAAGTTTTTTTGTAATGATGACTACTACTCTTGTCTCTCCTGCTGCTCTGCTGGAGCCTGTCCTCCCTCCCCCTCCCAAGTAAAGTCAGACAGCAATTCAAACACTGTACACACCAGAAATTCATTCATTTTATTTTATTTTTTTTCAATTGGATGCCCCTCCGGTCAAAGATCCGAAGAAAAGATATAACTAAGGCAGCAGCGATGATCAATTCACCCAAAAAATCCAGGCACTCGGGCAGGCATGCACAGGGTTGCACACACACAAGGAAATACAAGTTTTAACTTTTATTATATTCATCAGGCTCAGCAAGACGACAGATGAAAAACTTGAAAGCAAGTCTTGTCATCACAGACTGATTCAGTCTCAGTGCCCTTTCACAATTTGCACAATGTATTTATTCACTCACACTTCACTTGGGAGTCAGGACGGAGAACGGATTTTAGACCTGTCCTGGCCTCCAGCATAGACAGTAACCAGGAAAGAAAGGATGGAATGAAACTACAAAAGCAGAGAGCGGGGGGCAGGCCTCCTGGCCTCAGGAGTTGGCAAGATGGGGGACCAGGATCAAGGATCAGGAGTACGAAGTCAGGGTGCGAGGGAGAAAGCAGCTACGCCAGGCAGCCCAAGGTCCAAACAACTGAAACAAACACACTGTAGTCAAATAATCCTATCTTAATCTCTTTGCCTTCTTAAATAGATCAGTAGTTTTTTTTTACTATTTTTTCCAACCCATTACACAGATCACTAATATAATTTATTAAACAGACGTGCTCATTGAAAATCCTGCAGCACAACACTGTCTCTACTCTCTCTCTACTATTTTTCATCTCAAATAGGTCTAGACTGCAGCACGCACATTGCTCTCACCTTATGTATTTGATGCCGACCGGACCACATGGCTGTCTGAAACTGTACCTATGATTCTTCTTGCTGAGGCTGCAACGCACCATGTGACTCCCTCTACCTTGACTTGCTGGTCCTCGGATATGCCTACTACTGGCAGCAAGTAGTACTTACTGTTAAAGTAATTAAAAAAAAAATGTAATATAGCGGCAATACTCACTTTTGAACTTATAGTACTGTAAGCTACTGATTGAAATAAGCCCTAGGAGGCTTGCGCCTGGGGCAGCTGCTCCCACCCGCCCCACCCTTCTACGGTACTGACAAGTCTGTCATACACACTGCTTCAAACTAAAAATCTGTAGCCAAGCCTCATGGCTTCTAGCTACAATTTGGGGTCTTGCTTCACTCCTTCAGGCTTCAAGTCTGGGTTCATAAATTACTGCTTCAAGCTACAAGTCTGTAGTCATGCCTTAATGCTTCAAGCTACAAGTCTGGAGTCATGCCTCACAGCTTCAAGCTATATGTCTGGGGTCATGTCCCACTGCTTCAACCTACAAATCTAGGGCCATGCCTCACAGTGTCAAGCTACTAGTCAAGGGTCATGCCTCACTGCTTCAAACTACATGCCTGGGGTCATGCCTACGGGTGGGAAAAAGTGTGGATTTCAACTGTAGCAGAAGTTCTGCAAAATCTCGAAAATATTACAGAATTTTCCACTCTTTCACTAGTGGCAGAATTCCCAGCTTTCATGTCATAACTGCAGATTTCCACCTAGTACTGTGGAATTTAATTACGAACGGTGGACATTTTACATGACATGAGGAACAAATGACTCTAGCAATACTTCTGTAGGTTTTTTTCCCCACAGTTTAATATATAATCCATAGACCTAAACATTGACAGTTATCAGTTCTGCAGAATTTTTCCTGCAGTTTAATGCATTAACGTGCATTTCTTACATTTATTCCACAGTTTTCAATTGAATTTCTGTGAAAGTTGGCGAAATGATTTCTGAACTTTCGCAGAAGTGAAAACCTGACTTTTGACAAAATTCCAGAAGCAGATTTTTTTTTTTGCTCACCCCTAGTCATGCCTCACTCCTTCACACTACAAATCTGGGGTCATGCCTCACTACTTCAAGCTACAGGTCTGGGGTCATGCCTAACTGCTTCAAGCTATAAGTCTGGGATCATGCCTCACTGCGCCAAACTACAAGTGAGGGGTCATGCCTCACTGCTTCAAAATACTGGTCTGGGGTCATTCCTCACTGCGTCAAACTACAGGTTAGGGGTCATGCCTCACTGATTCAATTTACAAGTCTGGGGTCAAGCCACACAATGTTTCAATCTGCAAATCTTTGGTATGCCTCACTGCTTGAAACTTCAAGTTTGGGGTCATGCCTTACTGCTTCAAGCTACAATTCCGGTGGTCATATATCACTGCTTCAACTACAAGTCTGAGGTCATGCCTCACTGCTTCAAGCTACAGTTCCGGTGGTCAGGCATCACTGCTTCAAACTACAAGTCCAGGGTCATGCCTCACTGCTTTAAGCTTCAATTCCGGTGGTCATGCATCACAGCTTCAAACTGCAGGTCTGAGTCCATGCTTCACTGCTTCAAGCTACAAGTTTGGGGTAATGCATCACTGCTTCAGGCTACCAGTCTGGGGTCATGCCACACTCTGATTCAAGCTACAAGTCTGGGGCAGACTTCACTGCTTCAAACTACAAGTCTGGGGTCATGCCTCACTGCTTCAAGCTACAAGTCTGGGGTCATGCCTAATTGCTTCAAGCTGCAATTTGAGGTCATGCCTCACTGCTTAAAGCAACACCTCTGGTTTCATAAATTACTGCTTCAAGCTATGAGTCTGGGGCCATGCCCCACTGCATCAAACTACTAGTCTGGGGTCATGCCTTACTACTTCAAACTACAAGTTTTGGACCTTGCTTCACTGTTTCAAGCTGCAGTTTGGGTCCATGCCTCACTGCTTCAAGCTACAAGTCTGGGGTTATGCCTCATTGCATCATGCTACTAGTCTTGGGTCATGCTACACTGCTTGAAGCTACTAGTCAGGGGTCAAGCTCCATTGCTTCAAACTACAGATCTAGGGCAATGCCTCACTGTGTCAAGCTATTAGTCTGGGGTCAAGCCTAACTAATTCAAGCTACAAGTCTGTGGTCGTGCCACACACTGTTTTAAGCTACAAGCCTGGAACATGACTCGCTGCTTCAAACTAAAAGTCTGGGGTCATGCCTCACTGCTTCAAACTGAAAATCTGGAGCCATTCCTCATGGTTTCAAGCTACAATTTGGGGTCATGCTTCACTCCTTCAAGCTTTACGTCTGGATTCATAAATTACTGCTTCAAGCTTCAAGTCTGGAGTTATGTCTCACGGCTTTAAGCTACAAGTCTGGGGTCATGCCTCACAGCTTCAAGCTACATGTCTGGGGTCATGCCCCACTGCTTCAAACTACAAATTTAGGGCCATGGCTTACTGTGTCTAGCTACTAGTCAGGGGTCATGCCTGTCTGCTTCAAACTACATGTCTGGGGTCATGCCTACGGGTGGGAAAAAGTGTGGATTTCTGCTATAGCGGAAGTTCTGCAAAATCTCAAAAATTTTACAGAATTTTCCACACTTTCGCCAGTGGCATAATTCCCAACTTTCGTCTCTAAGCTGCAGATTTCCACCTAATACTGCGGCATTTAATTACGAACTGTGGACATTTTACATGACATAAGGAAGAAATGGCTCTAGCATTACTTCTGTGTGCTTTTTTCCCCACAGTTTAATATATAATCCATTGACCTAAACATTGATAGATAGCAGTTCAGCAGAGTATTTTCCTGCAGTTTAATGCATTAACGTGCTTTTCTACCATTTATTCCACAGTTTTCAGTCGAATTTCTGCGAAAGTTGATGAAATGATTTCTGAACTTTTGCAAAAGTGAAAATCTGACTTTTGACAAAAAACCACCAGCGTATTTTTTTTTATTTTGCTCACCCCTAGTCATGCCACACTGCTTCACACTACAAATCTGGGGTCATGCCTCACTGCTTCAAGCTACAGGTCTGTGGTCATGCCTAACTGCTTCAAGCTACAAGTCTGGGATCATGCCTCACTGCTTCAAACTACAAGTCTGGGGTCATGCCTCACTGCTTCAAACTACTGGTCTGGGATCATGCCTCACTGCGTCAAACTACAGGTTAGGGGTCATGCCTCACTGCTTCAATTTACAAGTCTGGAGTTAAGCCACACAATGTTTCAATCTGCAAATCTTTGGTATGCCTCACTGCTTGAAACTTCAAGTCTGGGGTCATGCCTTACTGCTTCAAACTTAATGTCTGGAACCAAGCCTCACTGGTTCAAGCTACAATTCTGGGTCTTGCCTCATTGCTTCAAGCTACACGTCTGGGTTCATAAATTACTGCTTCAAGCTACAAGTCTGTAGTCATGCCTCACTGCTTCCAGCTACAAGTCTGGGACTATGCCTCACTGCTTGAAGCTTCAAGTCTGTGGTCATGCCTCACTGCTTCAAACTACAATTCCGGGGGTCATGCATCACTGTTTAAAACTACAGGTCTGGGGTCATGCCTCAGTGCTTCAAACTACATGTTTTGTGGCTGTGCCTTACTACTTCAAGCTACAATTCTGGGCTCATGCCTCCCTGCTTCAAGCTACAAGTCTGGGACCATGCTTCACTGTTTCAAGCTGCAGTCTGGGTCCATGCATCACTCCTTCAAGCAACAAGTATGGGGTCATGTCTCACAGCTTCAAACTATAAGACTGGGACCATGTCTTACTGCTTCAAGCTAAAAGTCTGGTATCATGCCTTACTGCTTCAAGCTAAAGTCTGTGGTCATTCCTTGCTGCTTCAAACTACAGTTCTGGGGGTCATGCATCACTGCTTCAAGCTACAAGTCTGGGGTCATGTCTCACTGCTTCAAGCTACTAGTCTGGGACCATGCCTAATTGCCTCAAGCTACAAGTCTGAGGTCATGCCTTACTACTTAAAACTACAAGTCTGGAACCTTGCTTCACTGTTTCAAGCTGCAGTTTGGGTCCATGCGTCACTGCTTCAAGCTACAAGTCTAGGCTCATGCCTCACTGCTTCAAGCTACAAGTCTGGAGTAAAGCCTCATTGCATCATGCTACAAGTCTTGGGTCATGCCACACTGCTTCAAGCTTCAAGTCTGGGGTCATGCTCCACTGCTTCAAACTACAAATCTAGGCCAATGTCTCTCTGTGTCAAGCTACTAGTCTGGGGTCATGCCTTACTGCTTCAAGCTACAAGTCTGGGACCATGCTTCACTGTTTCAAGCTGCAGTCTGGGTCCATGCATCACTGCTTCAAGCAAAAAATCTGGGGTCATGTCTCACAGCTTCAAACCGTAAGACTGGGACCATGTCTGACTGCTTCAAGCTAAAAGTCTGGTATCATGCCTCACTGCTTCAAGCTAAACTCTGTGGTCATTCCTCGCTGCTTTAAACTACAATTCAGGGGGTCATGCATCACTGCTTCAAGCTACAAGTCTGGGGTCATGTCTCACTGCTTCAAGCTACAAGTCTGGGGCCATGCCTCATTGCATCAAGCTACAAGTCTGGGGTCATGCCTTACTACTTCAAACTACAAGTCTGGGACCTTGCTTCACTGTTTCAAGCTGCAGTTTGGGTCCATGCGTCACTGCTTCAAGCTACAAGTCTGGCCTCATGCCTCACTGCTTCAAGCTACAAGTCTGGAGTTATGCCTCTTTGCATCATGCTACAAGTCTTGGGTCATGCCACACTACTTCAAGCTTCAATTCTGGGGTCATGCTCCACTGCTTCAAACTACAAATCTAGGGCAATGCCTCACTGTGTCAAGCTACTAGTCTGTGGTCATGCCTTACTGCTTCTAGCTACAAGTCTGGTGTCATGCCACACACTGTTTCAAGCTACAAGTCTGGAGCATGACTCACTGCTTCAAACTACAAGTCTGGGGTCATGCCTCAGTGCTTCAAACTAAAAATCTGGAGCCATGCCTCGTGGCTTCAAGCTACAATTTGGGGTCATGCTTCACTCCTTCAAGCTTAACGTCTTGGTTCATAAATTACTGCTTAAAGCTACAAGTCTCGAGTCATGTCACACTGCTTCAAGCTACAAGTCTGGGGTCATGCCTCACAGCTTCAGGCTACATGTCTGGGGTCATGCCCCACTGCTTCAAACTACAAATCTAGGGCCATGCCTCACTGTGTCAAGCTACTAGTCGGGGGTCACGCCTCACTGCTTCAAACTACAAGTCTGGGGTCATGCCTAGGGGTGAGAAAAAGTGAGAATTTCCGTTGTAGGAGAAGTTCTGGAAAATCTTGAAAATTTTACTGAATTTTCCACTCTTTCACCAGTGGCAGAATTCCCAACTTTCATCTCATAACTGCAGAAGTCCACATAGCACTGTGGCATTTAATTACAAAATGTGGACATTTTGCATGACTTGAGGAACAAATGGCTCTAGCATTACTTCTGTGGGTTTTTTTCCCCACAGTTTAATATATAATCCATAGACCTAAACATTGACATTTATCAATTCTGCAGTTTTTTTCCTGCAGTGTAATGCATTAACGTGCATTTCTCACATTAATTCTACAGTTTTCAGTCGAATTTCTGTGAAAGTTGGCAAAATGATTTCTGAACTTTCGCAGAAGTGAAAATCTGACTTCTGACAAAATTCCACTAGTGTTTTTTTTTTCTCACCCCTAGTCAAGCCTCACTGCTTCACACTACAAATCTGGGGTTATGCCTCACTGCTTCAAACTACAGGTCTGGGGTCATGCCTAACTGCTTCAAGCTACAAGTCTGGCATCATGCCTCACTGCTTCAAACTACAAGTCTGGGGTCATGCCTCACTGCGTCAAGCTACAAGTTAGGGGTCATGCCTCACTGCTTCAAGTTACAAGTCTGGGGTCAAGCTACACAATGTTTCAATCTTCAAATCTTTAGTATGCCTCACTGCTTGAAACTTCATGTCTGGGGTCATGCTTCACTGCTTCAAACTAAATGTCTGGGGTCATGCCTTACTGCTTCAGGGTAAATGTCTGGAACCAAGCCTCACTGGTTCAAGCTACAATTTTGGGTCGTGCCTCACTGCTTCAAGCTACAAGACTGGGGTTGTTCCTCACTGCTTCATGCTACAAGTCTGGGCTCATGCCTCATTGCTTCTAAGTATAAATCTAGGTTCATGTCTCACAGCTTCAAACTTCAAAACTGCGGACATGCCCCACCGCTTCAAACTTCAAATCTGGGGTCATGCCAAACTGCATCAAGCTACAAGTCTTGGGTCATGCCTCACTGCTTCAAACTTCAAGTCTGGGACCATGCTTGACTGATTCAAGCTAAAAGTCTGGGGTCCTGCTTCACTGCTTCAAGCTACAAGTCTGTGGTAATGCCTCACTGCTTCAAACTACAATTCCGGGGGTCATGCATCACTGCTTCAAACTACAGGTCTGGGGTCATGCCTCAGTGCTTCAAACTACATGTTTTGTGGTTGTGCCTTACTACTTCAAGCTATAAGTCTGGGCTCATGCCTCACTGCTTCAAGCTACAAGTCTGGGACCATGCTTCACTGTTTCAAGCTGCAGTCTGGGTCCATGCATCACTGCTTCAAGCAACAAGTCTGGGGTCACGTCTTACTGCTTCAAACTATAAGACTGGGACCATGCCTCACTGCTTCAAGCTAAAAGTCTGGTATCATGCCTCACTGCTTCAAGCTAAAGTCTGTGGTCATTACTCGCTGCTTCAAACTACAATTCTGGGGGGTCATGCATCACTGCTTCAAGCTACAAGTCTGGGGTCATGTCTCACTGCTACAGGCTACAAGTCTGGGGCCATGCCTCATTGCTTCAAGCTACAAGTCTGGGGTCATGCCTTACTACTTCAAACTACAGTCTGGGACCTTGCTTCACTGTTTCAAGCTGCAGTTTGGGTCCATGCATCACTGCTTCAAGCTATAAGTCTGGCCTCATGCCTCACTGCTTCAAGGTACAAGTCTGGAGTTAAGCCTCATTGCATCATGCCATAAGTCTTGGGTCATGCCACACTGCTTCAAGCTTCAAGTCTGGGGTCATGCTCCACTGCTTCAAACTACAATTCTAGGGCAATGCCTCACTGTGTCAAGCTACAAGTCTATGATCATGCCTTACTGCTTCAAGCTACAAGTCTGGGGTCATGCCACACACTGTTTTAAGCTACAAGTCTGGAGCATGACTGACTGCTTCAAACTACAAGTCTGGCGTCATGCCTCAGGGCTTCAAATTAAAAATCTGGAGCCATGCCTAATGGCTTCAAGCTACAATTTGGGGTCATGCTTCACTCCTTCAAGCTTCAAGTCTTGGTTCATAAATTACTGCTTCAAGCTACAAGTCTGGAGTCATGCCTCACTGCAACAAGCTACAAGTCTGGGGTCATGCCTCACAGCTTTAAGCTACATGTCTGGGGTCATGCCTCATTGCTTCAAACTACAAATCAAGGGCCATGCCTCACTGTGTCAAGCTACTAGTCGGGGGTCATGCCTCACTGCTTCAAACTACAAGTCTAGGGGGTCATGCCTAGGGATGAGAAAAAGTGTGGATTTCCGCTGTAGCAGAAGTTCTGCAAAATCGCGAAAATTTTATAGAATTTTCCACTCTTTCACCAGTGGCAGAATTCCCAACTTTCATCTCATAACTGCAGATTTACACCTAGTACTGTGGCATTTAATTACGAACTGTGGACATTTTACATGACATGAGGAACAAATGGCTCTAGCATTACTTCTGTGGGGTTTTTTTCCCCACAGTTTAATATATAATCCATAGACCTAAACATTGACAGTTAGCAGTTCTGCAGAGTTTTTTTTCCTGCAGTGTAATGCATTAACGTGCATTTCTTACATTTATTCCACAGTTTTCAGTCGAATTTCTGTAAAAGTTGGCGAAATGATTTCTGAATTTCCGCAGAAGTGAAAATCTGACTTTTGACAAAATTCCACTAGCGTATTTTTTTTTTTTTGCTCACCCCTAGTTAAACCACACTGCTTCACACTACATATCTGGGGTCACGCCTCACTGCTTCAAGCTACAGGTCTGGGGTCATGCCTAACTGCTTCAAGCTACAAGTCTGGGATCATGCCTCACTGCTTCAAACAACAAGTCTGGGGTCATTTATCACTGCTTCAAACTACTGGTCTGGGGTCATGCCTCACTGCATCAAACTACAAGTTAGGGGTCATTCCTCACTGCTTCAAGTTACAAGTCTGGGGTCAAGCCACACAATGTTTCAATCTGCAAATCTTTGGTATGCCTCACTGCTTGAAACTTCAACTCTGGGGTCATGCTTCACTGCTTCAAACGAAATGTCTGGGGTCATGCCTTACTGCTTCAAACTAAATGTCTGGAACCAAACCTCACTGGTTCAAGCTACAATTTTGGGTCATGCCTCACTGATTCCAGAGCTACATAGCTAGGTTCATAAGTACTGTTTCAAGCTATAAATGAACTCATGCCTCACTGCTTCATTCTACAAGACTGGAGTTTGTGCCTCACTGCTTCTAGCACAAGTCTGGGCTCATGAATTATTGCTTCAAACTAAAAATCTGGGTTCATGCCTCACTGCTTCAAATTTCAAATCTGGGGTCATGCCCACTGCTTCAAACTTCAAATCTGGGGTCATGCCCCACTGCATCAAGCTACAAGTCTTGGGTCATGCCTCACTGCTTCAAACTTCAAGTTTGGGACCATGCCTGACTGCTTCAAGCTAAAAGTCTGAGGTCATGCCTCACTTCTTGAAGCTACAATTCTGTGGTCATGCCTCACTGCTTCAAACTACAGTTCCAGAGGTCATGCATCACTGCTTCTAACTACAGGTCTGGGGTCATGCCTCACTGCTTCAAACTACAGTTCCTGGGGTCATGCCTCACTGCTTCAAACTTCAAGTTTGGCACCCTGCCTGACTGCTTCAAGCTAAAAGTCTGGGGTCATGTCTCACTGCTTCAAGCTACAAGTCTGGGGCCATGCCTCATTGCTTCATGCTACAAGTCTGGGGTCATGACTTACTACTTCAAATTACAAGTCTGGGACCTTGCTTCACTGTTTCAAGCTGCAGTTTGGGTCCATGTATCACTGCTTCAAGCTACAAGTCTGGCCTCATGCCTCACTGCTTCAAGCTACTAGTCTGGAGTTATGCCTCATTGCATCATGCTACAAGTCTTGGGTCATGCCACACTGCTTCAAGCTTCAAGTCTGGGGTCATGCTGCACTGCTTCAAACTACAAATCTAGGGCAATGCCTCACTGTGTCAAGCTACAAGTCTGGGGTCATGCCACACACTGTTTCAAGCTACAAATCTGAAGCATGACTCACTGCTTCAAACTACAAGTTTGTGGTCATGCCTCACTGCTTCAAACTAAAAATCTAGAGCCATGCCTCATGGCTTCAAGCTACAATTTGGGGTCATGCTTCACTCCTTCAAGCTTCACGTCTGGGTTCATAAATTACTGCTTCATGCTACAAGTCTGGAGTCAGGCGTCACTGCTTCAAGCTACAAGTCTGGGGTCATACCTCACAGCTTCAGGCTACCTGTCTGGGGTCATGCCCCACTGCTTCAAACTACAAATCTAGGGCCATACCTCACTGTGTCAAGCTACTAGTCAGGGGTCATGCTTCACTGCTTCAAACTACAAGTCTGAGGTCATGCCTAGGGGTGGGGAAAAAGTGTGGATTTCCGCTGTAGTGGAAGTTCTGCAAAATCTCGAAAATTTTACAGAATTTTCAACTCTTTCACCAGTGGCAGAATTCCCAACTTTCATCTCATGAATGCAGATTTCCACCTAGTAGTGTGGCATTTATTTACGAACGGTGGACATTTTACATGACATGAGGAACAAATGGCTCTAGCATTACTTCTGTGGTTTTTTTTCCCCACAGTTTAATACATAATCCATAGACATAAACATTGACAGTTATCAGTTCTGCAGTTTTCTTCCTGCAGTTTAATGCATTAACGTGCATTTCTTACATTTATTCCGCAGCTTTCAGTCGAATTTCTGTGAAAGTTGATGAAATGATTTCTGAACTTTCGCAGAAGTGAAAATCTGACCTTTGACAAAATTCCACTAGCTGATTTTTTTTTTTGCTCACCCTTAGTCGTGCCACACTGTTTCACACTACAAATCTGGGGTCATGCCTCACTGCTTCAAGCTACAGGTCTGGGGTCACGCCTAACTGCTTCAAGCTACAAGTCTGGGATCATGCCACACTGCGTCAAACTACAAGTTAGGGGTCATGCCTCGGTGCTTCAAGTTACAAGTCTGGGGTCATGCCACACAATGTTTCAATGTATAAGTCTTTGGTATGCCTCACTGCTTGAAACTTCAAATCTGGGGTCATGCTTCACTGCTTCTAACAAAATGTCCGGGGTCTTGCCTTACTGTTTTAAACTAAATGTCTGGAACCAAGCCTCACTTGTTGAAGCATCAATTTTGGGTCATGCCTCACTGCTTCAAGCTACACGTCTGGGTTCATAAATTACTGCTTCAAGCTACAAGTCTGGAGTCATGCCTCACTGATTCCAGCTGCAAGTCTGGGGTCATGACTCACTGCCTCAAGCTTCAAGTATGGGCTCATGCCTCACTGCTTCAAGCTACAAGTCTGGGCTCATGCCTGACTGCTTTAAACTACAAGTCTGTGACCATGCCTCACTGCTTCAAGCTTCAAATCTGGTGTAATGCCTCACTGCTTCAAGCTAAAAGTCTGGGGTAATGCATCACTGCTTCAAGCTACAATTCTGGTGGTCATGCATCACTGCTTCAAACTACAAGTCTGGGATAATGCCTCAAAGTTTCAAGCTACAGTTCCGGAGGTCATGCATCACTGCTTCAAACTACAGGTCTGGGGTCATGCTTTTTTGCTTCAAGCTACAATTCTGGTGGACATGCATCACTGCTTCAAACTACAAGTCTGGGGTCACACCTCACTGCTTCATGCTACAGTTCAGGTGGTCCTGCATCACTGCTTCAAACTACAAGTCTGGGGTCACACCTCACTGCTTCATGCTTCAGTTCAGGTGGTCCTGCATCACTGCTTCAAACTACAAGTCTGGGGTCATGCCTCACTGCTTCAAGCTACAATTCCAGTGGTCATGCATCACTGCTTCAAGCTACAAGTTTGGGGTCATGCCTCACTGCTTCAGGCTACCATTCTGGGTCCATGCCACACACTGTTTCAAGCTACAAGTCTGGGGCAGGCTTCACTGCTTCAAACTACAAGTCTGAGGTCATGCCTCACTGCGTCAAGCTTCAAGTCTGGGGTCATGCCTCATTGTTTCAAACTAAAAGTCTGGGACCATGCCTCATTGTTCAAGCTGCAATTTGGGGTCATGTCTCACTGCTTAAAGCTACATGTCTGGGTTCATAAATTACTGCTTCAAGCTACAAGTCTGGGGCCATGCCTCATTGCATCAAGCTTCTAGTCTGGGGTCATTCCTTACTACTTCAAACTACATTTTTTGGATCTTGCTTCACTGTTTCAAGTGGCAGTTTGGGTCCATGCATCACTGCTTCAAGCTACAAGTCTGGCCTCATGCCTCACTGCTTCAAGCTACAAGTCTGGGGTTATGTCTCATTGCATCATGCTACAAGTATTGGGTCATGCTACACTGCTTCGAGCTACAAGTCTAGGGTCATGCTCCACTGCTTCAAACTACAAATCTAGGGCAATGCCTCACTGTGTCAAGCTACTAGTCTGGGGTCATGCCTAACTATTTCAAGCTAGAAGTCTGGGGTCATGCCACACACTGTTTTAAGTTACAAGCCTGGAGCATGACTCACTGCAAAACTACAAGTCTGGGGTCATGCCTCACTGCTTCAAACTGAAAAATCTGAGCCATGCCTCATGGCTTAAAGCTACAATTTGGGGTCATGCTTCAGTCCTTCAAGCTTCACATCTGGGTTCATGAATTACTGCTTCAAGCTACAAGTCTGGAGTCATGTCTCACTGCTTGAAGCTACAAGTCTGGGGTCATGCCTCACAGTTACAAGCTACATGCCTGGGGTCATGCCCCACTGCTTCAAACTACAAATCTAGGGCCATGCCTCACTGTGTCAAGCTACTGGTCAGGGTCATGCCTCTCTGCTTCAAACTACAAGTCTGGGGTCATGCCTCGGGGTGGGAAAAAGTGTGGATTTCCTCTGTAGCAGAAGTTCTGCAAAATCTCAAAAATTTTACAGAATTTTTCACTCTTTCACCAGTGGCGGAATTCCCAACTTTCGTCTCAT
This sequence comes from Neoceratodus forsteri, assembly GCA_016271365.2. Taxonomy (NCBI): domain Eukaryota; kingdom Metazoa; phylum Chordata; order Ceratodontiformes; family Ceratodontidae; genus Neoceratodus; species Neoceratodus forsteri. The sequence continues at coordinate 109,234,363 of CM028137.1, forward strand.
AGCTGCAGATTTCCATCCAGTACTGCGGCATTTAATTACGAACTGTGGACATTTTACATGACATGAGGAACAAATGGCTCTAGCATTACTTCTGTGAGTTATTTTCCCACATTTTAATATATAATCCATAGACCTAAACATTGACAGTTCTCAGTTCTGCAGAGGTTTTTTCCTGCAGTTTAATGCATTAACATGCATTTCTTACATTTATTCCACAGTTTTCAGTCGAATTTCTGTGAAAGTTGTTGAAAGGATTTCTGAACTTTCTCAGAAGTGAAAATCTGACTTTTGACAAAATTCCACTAGTGGATTTATTTTTTTTGCTCACCCCTAGTCATGCCACAGTGCTTCACACTACAAATCTGGGGTCAAGTCTCACTGCTTCAGACTACAGGTATTGGGTCATGCCGTACTGCGTCAAACTACAAGTTAGGGGTCATGCCTCACTGCTTCAAATTACAAGTCTGGGGTCATGCCACACAATGTTTCCTTGTATAAGTCTTTAGTATGCCTCACTGCTTGAAACTTCCAGTCTGGGGTCATGCTTTACTGCTTCAATCGAAATGTCTGGGGTCATGCCTTACTGTTTTAAACTAAGCAGTGAGGCATGACCCCAGAATTGTAGTTACAGGTTGCACCTGTAAAAAAGCTTTCAGCTTAGTGTGTCCCACCTGGTTAAATAACTAAATAAAAATAAAAAATGTCTGGTACCAAGCCTCGCTGGTTCAAGCTACAATTTAGGGTCATGGCTCACTGCTTCAAGCTATATGCCTGGGTTCATAAATTACTGCTTCAAGCTACAAGACTGGAGTCATGCCTCACTGCTTTAAACTACAAGTCTGCAATCATGCCTCACTGCTTCAAGCTTCAAATCTGGTGTCATGCCTCACTGCTTCAAGCTACAAGACTAGGGTAATGCCTCTCTGCTTGAAGCTAAAATTCTGGTGGTCTTGCATCTCTGCTTCAAATTACAGGTCTGGGGTCATGCCTCACTGCTTCAAGCTACAATTTCGGTGGTCATGCATCACTGCTTCAAACTACAAGTCTGGTCTAATTCCTCACTGCTTCAAGCTACAATTACGGTGGTCATGCATTACTGCTTCAAATTTCTGGTCTGGGGTCATGCCTCACTACTTCAAGCTACAATTCCGGTGATCATGCATTACTGCTTCAAACTACAGGTCTGGGGTCATGCCTCACTGCTTCAAGCTACAGTTCCGGTGGTCATGCAGCATTGCTTAAAACTACAAGTCTGGGGTCATGCCTCATTGCTTTAAGGTACAATTCTGGTGGTCATGCATCACTGCTTCAAACTACACGACTGAGGTCACGCCTCATTGCTTCAAGCTACAGTTCCGGTGGTCAGGCATCACTGCTTTAAACTACAAAATCTGGGGTCATGCCTCACTGCTTCAAGCTACAATTCCGATGGTCATGCATCACAGCTTCAAACTACAGGTCTGAGTTCATGCCTCACAGCTTCAAGATAAAAGTTTGGGGTCATGCCTCACTGCTTCAGGCTACCATTCTGGGGTCATGCCACACACTGTTTCAAGCTACAAGTCTGTGGCAGGCTTCACTGCTTCAGACTACAAGTCTGGGGTCATGCCTCACTGCTTCAAGCTACAAGTCTGGGGTCATGCCTCATTGTTTCAAACTAAAATTCTGGGACCATACCTCATTGCTTCAAGCTGCAATTTGGGGTCATGCCTCACTGCTTAAAGCTACACATCTGGGTTCATAAAGTACTTCTTCAAGCTACAAGTCTAGGGCCATGCCTCATTAAATCAAGCTTCTAGTCTGGAGTCATGCCTTACTACTTCAAACTACAAGTCTTGGACCTTGCTTCACTGTTTCAAGCTGCAGTTTGGGTCCATGCCTCACTGCTTCCAGCTACAAGTCTGGGCTCATGCCTCAATGCTTCAAACTACAAGTCTGGGGTTATACCTCATTGCATCATACTACAAGTCTTGGGTCATGCTACACTGCTTCAAGCTACAAGTCTGGGTCATGCTCCACTGCTTGAAACTACAAATCTAGTGCAATGCCTCACTGTGTCAAGCTACTAGTCTGGGGTCATGCCTAACTATTTCAATCTAGAAGTCTGGGGTTATGCCACACACTGTTTTAAGTTACAAGCCTGGAGCATAACTCACTGCTTCAAACTACAAGTCTGGGGTCATGCCTAGGGGTGAGAAAAAGTGAGAATTTCCATTGTAGGAGAAGTTCTGGAAAATCTTGAAAATTTGACACAATTTTCCACTCTTTCACCTGTGGCAGAATTCCCAACTTTCATCTCATAACTGCAGAAATCCAACTAGTACTGAGACATTTAATTACAAAATGTGGACATTTTACATGACTTGAGGAACAAATGGCTCTAGCATTACTTCTGTGGGTTTTTTTTCCCCACAGTTTAATATATAATCCATAGACCTAAACATTGACATTTATCAGTTCTGTAGAGTTTTTTTTCCTGCAGCGTAATGCATTAAAGTGCATTTCTCACATTTATTCTACAGTTTTCAGTCGAATTTCTGTGAAAGTTGGCGAAATGATTTCTGAACTTTTGCAGAAGTGAAAATCTGACTTCTGACAAAATTCCAATAGCGTTTTTTTTTTTGCTCCCCTAGTCAAGCCTCACTGCTTCACACTACAAATCTGGGGTTATGCCTCACTGCATCAAGCTACAGGTCTGGGGTCATGCCTAACTGCTTCATGCTACAAGTCTGGCATCATGCCTCACTTCTTCAAACTACAAGTCTGGGGTCATGCCTTACTGCGTCAAACTACAAGTTAGGGGACATGCCTCACTGCTTCAAGTTACAAGTCTGGGGTCAAGCCACACAATGTTTCAATCTGCAAATCTTTGGTATGCCTCACTGCTTGAAGCTTCATGTCTGGGGTCATGCTTCACTGCTTCAAACTAAATGTCTGGGGTCATGCCTTACTGCTTCAAACTAAATGTCTGGAACCAAGCCTCACTGGTTCAAGCTACAATTTTGGGTCATGCCTCACTGATTCAAGCTACACGTCTGGGTTCATAAATTACTGCTTCAAGCTATAAGTATTGGCTCATGCCTCACTGCTTCAAGCTACAAGACTGGGGTTGTTCCTCACTGCTTCAAGCTACAAGTCTGGGCTCATGCCTCATTGCTTCTAACTACAAATCTAGGTTCATGTCTCACAGCTTCGAACTTCAAACCTGCGGACATGCCCCACTGCTTCAAACTTCAAATCTGGGGTCATGCCCCACTGCATCAAGCTACAAAGTCTTGGGTCATGCCTCACTGCTTCAAACTTCAAGTCTGGGACCATGCTTGACTGCTTCAAGCTAAAAGTCTGGGGTCATGCCTCACTGCTTCAAGCTACAAGTCTGTGGTCATGCCTCACTGCTTCAAACTACAGTTCCAGGGGTCATGCATCACTGCTTCAAACTACAGGTCTGGGGTCATGCCTCAGTGCTTCAAACTACATGTTTTGTGGTTGTGCCTTACTACTTCAAGCTACAAGTCTGGGCTCATGCCTTACTGCTTCAAGCTACAAGTCTGGGATCATGCCTCTGCTTCAAACTACAAGTCTGGGGTCATTCCTCACTGCTTCAAACTACTGGTCTGGGGTCATGCCTCACTGCGTCAAACTACAAGTTAGGAGTCATGCCTCACTGCTTCAAGTTACAAGTCTGGGGTCAAGCCACACAATGTTTCAATCTGCAAATCTTTGGTATGCCTCACTGCTTGAAACTTCAACTCTGGGGTCATGCTTAACTGCTTCAAACTAAATGTCTGGGGTCATGCCTTACTGCTTCAAACTAAATGTCTGGAACCAAACCTCACTGGTTCAAGCTACAATTTTGGGTCATGCCTCACTGATTCAAGCTACACGGCTGGGTTCATAAATTACTGCTTCAAGTTATAAGTATGGGCTCATGCATCACTGCTTCATTCTACAAGACTGGGGTTGTGCCTCACTGCTTCAAGCTACAAGTCTGGGCTAATGAATTATTGCTTCAAACTAAAAATCTGGGTTCATGCCTCACAGCTTCAAACTTCAAATCTGGGGTCATGCCCCACTGCTTCAAACTTCAAATCTGGGGTCATGCCCCACTGCATCAAGCTACAAGTCTTGGGTCATGCCTCACTGCTTTAAACTTCAAGTTTGGGACCATGCCTGACTGCTTCAAGCTAAAAGTCTGAGGTCATGCCTCACTGCTTGAAGCTACATGTCTGTGGTCATGCCTCACTGCTTCAAACTACAGTTCCTGGGGTCATGCCTCACTGCTTCAAACTTCAAGTTTGGCACCATGCCTGACTGCTTCAAGCTAAAAGTCTGGGGTCATGTCTCACTGCTTCAAGCTACAAATCTGGGGCCATGCCTCTTTGCTTCATGCTACAAGTCTGGGGTTATGCCTTACTACTTCAAATTACAAGTCTGGGACCTTGCTTCACTGTTTCAAGCTGCAGTTTGGGTCCATGCATCACTGCTTCAAGCTACAAGTCTAGCCTCATGCCTCACTGCTTCAAGCTTCAAGTCTGGAGTTATGCCTCATTGCATCATGCTACAAGTCTTGGGTCATGCCACACTGCTTCAAGCTTCAAGTCTGGGGTCATGCTCCACTGCTTCAAACTACAAATCTAGGGCAATGCCTCACTGTGTCAAGCTACTAGTCTGGGGTCATGCCTAACTAATTCAAACTAAAAATCTGGAGCCATGCCTCATGGCTTCAAGCTACAATTTGGGGTCATGCTTCACTCCTTCAAGCTTCACATCTGGGTTCATAAATTACTGCTTCATGCTACAAGTCTGGAGTCAGGCGTCACTGCTTCAAGCTACAAGTCTGGGTCATATCTCACAGCTTCAAGCTACCTGTCTGGGGGTCATGCCCCTGCTTCAAACTACAAATCTAGGCCATCCTCACTGTGTCAAGCCACTAGTCAGGGTCATGCTTCACTGCTTCAAACTACAAGTCTGAGGTCATGCCTAGGGGTGGGAAAAAGTGTGGATTTCCGCTGTAGTGGAAGTTCTGCAAAATCTTGAAAATTTTACAGAATTTTCCACTCTTTCACCAGTGGCAGAATTCCCAACTTTCATCTTATGACTGCAGATTTCCACCTAGTAGTGCGGCATTTATTTATGAACGGTAGACATTTTACATGACATGAGGAACAAATGGCTCTAGCATTACTTCTGTGGGTTTTTTTCCCCACAGTTTAATGCATAATCCATAGAACTAAACATTGACAGTTATCAGTTCTGCAGTTTTTTTCCAGCAGTTTATGCATTAACGTGCATTTCTTACATTTATTCCACAGTTTTCAGTCGAATTTCTGTGAAAGTTGATGAAATGATTTCTGAACTTTCGCAGAAGTGAAAATCTGACCTTTGACAAAATTCCTCTAGTGGATTTCCTTTTTTGCTTACCCTTAGTCATGCCACACTGTTTCACACTACAAATCTGGGGTCATGCCTCACTGCTTCAAGCTACAGGTCTAGGGTCATGCCTAACTGCTTCAAGTTACAAGTCTGTAATCATGCCACACTGCGTCAAACTACAAGTTTGGGGTCATGCCTCGGTGCTTCAAGTTACAAGTCTGGGGTCATGCCACACAATGTTTCAATGTATAAGTCTTTGGTATGCCTCACTGCTTGAAACTTCAAGTCTGGGGTCATGCTTCACTGGTTCTAACAAAATGTCTGGGGTCTTGCCTTACTGTTTCATACTAAATGACTGAAACCAAGCCTCACTGGTTGAAGCATCAATTTTGGGTCATGCCTCACTGCTTCAAGCTACACATCTGGGTTCATAAATTACTGCTTCAAGCTACAAGTCCGGAGTCATGCATCACTGATTACAGCTACAAGTCTGGGGTCGTTACTCACTGCTTCAAACTACAGTTCCTGGGGTCATGCCTCACTGCTTCAAACTTCAAGTTTGGCACCATGCCTGACTGCTTCAAGCTAAAAGTCTGGGGTCATGTCTCACTGCTTCAAGCTACAAGTCTGGGGCCATGCCTCATTGCTTCATGCTACAAGTCTGGGGTCATGCCTTACTACTTCAAATTACAACTCTGGGACCTTGCTTCACTTTTTCAAGTGTCAGTTTGGGTCCATACATCACTGCTTCAAGCTACAAGTCTGGCCTCATGCCTCACTGCTTCAAGCTACATGTCTGGGTTCATAAATTACTGCTTCAAGATACAACTCCGGAGTCATGCCTTACTGATTCCAGCTACAAGTCTGGGGTCGTGACTCACTGCCTCAAGCTTCAGGTATGGGCTCATGCCTCACTGCTTCAAGCTACAAGTCTGGGCTTATGCCTCACTGCTTTAAACTACAAGTCTGCGACCATGCCTCACTGCTTCAAGCTTCAAATCTGGTGTAATGCCTCACTGCTTCAAGCTACAAGTCTGGGGTAATGCCTCACTGCTTCGAGCTACCATTTCGGTGGTCATGCAACACTGCTTCAAACTACAAGTCTGGGGTAATGCCTCTCTGCTTCAAGCTACAATTCCGGTGGTCATGCATCACTGCTTCAAACTACAAGTCTGGGATAATGCCTCAAAGTTTCAAGCTACAGATCCGGAGGTCATGCATCACTGCTTCAAACTACAGGTCTGGGGTCATGCCTTTCTGCTTCAAGCTACAATTCTGGTGGACATGCATCACTGCTTCAAACTACAAGTCTGGGGTCACACCTCACTGCTTCATGCTACAGTTCAGTGGTCCTGGATCACTGCTTCGAACTACAAGTCTGGGGTCATGCCTCACTGCTTCAAGCAACAATTGCAGTGGTCATGCATCACTGCTTCAAGCTACAAGTTTGGGGTCATGCCTCACTGCTTCAGGCTACCTTTCTGGGTCCATGCCACACACTGTTTCAAGCTACAAGTCTGGGGCAGGCTTCACTGCTTCAAACTACAAGTCTGGGGTCATGCCTCACTGCTTCAAGCTTCAAGTCTGGGGTCATGTCTCATTGTTTCAAACTAAAAGTCTGGGACCATGCCTCATTCCTTAAAGCTGCAATTTGGGGTCATGTCTCACTGCTTAAAGCTACATGTCTGGGTTCATAAATTACTGCTTCAAGTTACAAGTCTGGGGCTATGCCTCACTGCATCAAGCTTCTAGTCTGGGGTCATTTCTTACTACTTCAAACTACATGTCTTGGACCTTGCTTCACTGTTTCAAGTGGCAGTTTGGGTCCATGCATCACTGCTTCAAGCTACAAGTCTGGGCTCATGCCTCACTGCTTCAAGCTACAAGTCTGAAGTTATGCCTCATTGCATCATGCTACAAGTATTGGGTCATGCTACACTGCTTCAAGCTACAAGTCTGGGGTCATGCTCCACTGCTTCAAACTACAAATCTAGGGCAATGCCTCACTGTGTCAAGCTACTAGTCTGGGGTCATGCCTAACTATTTCAAGCTAGCAGTCTGGGGTCATGCCACAAACTGTTTTAAGTTACAAGCCTGGAGCATGACTCACTGCTTCAAACTACAAGTCTGGGGTAATGCCTCACTGCTTCAAACTGAAAATCTGGAGCCATGCCTCATGGCTTAAAGCTAAAATTTGGGGTCATGCTTCAGTCCTTCAAGCTTCACATCTCGGTTCATGAATTACTGCTTCAAGCTACAAGTCTGGAGTCATGTCTCACTGCTTTAAGCTACAAGTCTGGGGTCATGCCTCACAGTTTCAAGCTACATGTATGGGGTCATGCCCCACTGCTTCAAACTACAAATCTAGGGCCATGCCTCAGTGTTTCAAGCTACTGGTCGGGGGTCATGCCTCTCTGCTTCAAACTACAAGTCTGGGGTCATGCCTCGGGGTGGGAAAAAGTGTGGATTTCCGCTGTAGCAGAAGTTCTGCAAAATCTCAAAAATTTTACAGAATTTTTCACTCTTTCACCAGTGGCAGAATTCCCAACTTTCGTCACATAGCTGCAGATTTCCACCCAGTACTGCGGCATTTAATTACGAACTGTGGACATTTTACATGACATGAGGAACAAATGGCTCTAGCATTACTTCTGTGGGTTTTTTTCCCCCACATTTTAATATATAATCCATAGACCTAAACATTGACAGTTATCAGTTCTGCAGAGTTTTTTTCCTGCAGTTTAATGCATTAACATGCATTTCTTACATTTATTCCACAGTTTTCAGTCGAATTTCTGTGAAAGTTGTCGAAAGGATTTCTGAACTTTTTCAGAAGTGAAAATCTGACTTTTAACAAAATTTCACTAGTGGATTTATTTTTTTTGCTCACCCCTAGTCATGCCACAGTGCTTCACACTACAAATCTGGGGTCAAGCCTCACTGCTTCAAGCTACAGGTATGGGGTCATGCCGCACTGCGTCAAACTACAAGTTAGGGGTCATGCCTCACTGCTTCAAATTACAAGTCTGGGGTCATGCCACACAATGTTTCCTTGTATAAGTCTTTAGTATGCCTCACTGCTTGAAACTTCCAGTCTGGGGTCATGCTTTACTGCTTCAATCGAAATGTCTGGGGTCATGCCTTACTGTTTTAAACTAAGCAGTGAGGCATGACCCCAAAATTGTAGTTACAGGTTGCACCTGTATAAAAGCTTTCAGCTTAGTGTGTCCCACCTGGTTAAATAACTAAATAAAAATAAAAAATGTCTGGTACCAAGCCTCACTGGTTCAAGCTACAATTTTGGGTCATGGCTCACTGCTTCAAGCTATATGCCTGGGTTCTTAAATTATTGCTTCAAGCTACAAGTCTGGAGTCATGCCTCACTGCTTCCAGCTACAAGTCTGGGGCTGTGACTCACTATTTGAAGCTTCAGGTATGGGCTCATGCCTCGCTGCTTCAAGCTACGAGTCTGGGCTCATGCCTCATTGCTTTAAACTACAAGTCTGAGATCATGCCTCACTGCTTCAAGCTTCAAATCTGGTGTCATGCCTCACTGCTTCAAGCTACAAGACTAGGGTAATGCCTCTCTGCTTGAAGCTAAAATTCTGGTCGTCTTGCATCTCTGCTTCAAATTACAGGTCTGGGGTCATGCCTTACTGCTTCAAGCTACAATTCTGGTGGTCATGCATCACTGCTTCAAACTACAAGTCTGGTTTAATGCCTCACTGCTTCAAGCTACAATTACGGTGGTCATGCATTACTGCTTCAAACTACAGGTCTGGGGTCATGCCTCACTGCTTCAAGCTACAATTCCGGAGGACATGCATCACTGCTTCAAACTTCAAGTCTGGGGTCACGCCTCACTGCTTCAAGCTACAGTTCCGGTGGTCATGCAGCATTGCTTAAAACTACAAGTCTGGGGTTATGCCTCATTGCTTTAAGCAACAATTAAGGTGGTCATGCATCACTGCTTCAAACTACACGACTGAGGTCATGCCTCATTGCTTCAAGCTACAGTTCCGGTGGTCAGGCATCACTGCTTTAAACTACAAATCTGGGGTCATGCCTCACTGCTTCAAGCTACAATTCCGATGGTCATGCATCAGAGCTTCAAACTACAGGTCTGAGTTCATGCCTCACAGCTTCAAGATAAAAGTTTGGGGTCATGCCTCACTGCTTCAGGCTACCATTCTGGGGTAATGGCACACACTGTTTCAATCTACAAGTCTGTGGCAGGCTTCACTGCTTCAGACTACAAGTCAGGGGTCATGCCTCACTGCTTCAAGCTACAAGTCTGGGGTCATGCCTCATTGTTTCAAACTAAAATTCTGTGACCATGCCTCATTGCTTCAAACTGCAATTTGGGGTCATGCCTCACTGCTTAAAGCTACACATCTGGGTTCATAAAGTACTTCTTCAAGCTACAAGTCTGGGGCCATGCCTCGTTACATCAAACTTCTGGTCTGAGGTCATGCCTTACTACTTCAAACTACAAGTCTTGGACCTTGCTTCACTATTTCAAGCTGCAGTTTGGGTCCATGCCTCACTGCTTCCAGCTACAAGTCTGGGCTCATGCCTCAATGCTTCAAACTACAAGTCTGGGGTTATACCTCATTGCATCATGCTACAAGTCTTGGGTCATGCTACACTGCTTCAAGCTACAAGTCTGGGTCATGCTCCACTGCTTGAAACTACAAATCTAGTGCAATGCCTCACTGTGTCAAGCTACTAGTCTGGGGTCATGCCTAACTAATTCAAGCTACAAGTCTGGGGTCATGCCACACACTCTTTTAAGCTACAAGCCTGGAGCATGACTCACTGCTTCAAACTACAAGTCTGGGGTCATGCCACACTGCTTCAAACTAAAAATCTGGAGCCATGCCTCATGGCTTCAAGCTACAATTTGGGGTCATGCTTCACTCCTTCAAGCTTTTCATCTGGGTTCATAAGTTACTGCTTCAAGCTACAAGTCTGGAGTCATGTCTCACTGCTTTAAGCTACAAGTCTGAGGTCATGCCTCACAGCTTCAAGCTACATGTCTGTGTTCATGCCCCACTGCTTCAAACTACAAATCTAAGGCCATGCCTCACTGTGTCAAGCTACTAGTCGGGGGTCATGCCTCTCTGCTTCAAACTACAAGTCTGGGGTCATGCCTCGGGGTGGGAAAAAGTGTGGATTTCTGCTATAGCGGAAGTTCTGCAAAATCTCAAAAATTTTACAGAATTTTCCACTCTTTCACCAGTGGCAGAATTCCCAACTTTCATCTCATAGCTGCAGATTTCCACCTAGTACTGTGGCATTTAAATACGAACTGTGGACATTTTACATGACATGAGGAACAAATGGCTCTAGCATTACTTCTGTGGGTTTTTTCCCCACATTTTAATATATAATCCATAGACCTAAACATTGACAGTTATCAGTTCTGCAGAGTTTTTTTCCTGCAGTTTAATTCATTAACATGCATTTTTTACATTTATTCCACAGTTTTCAGTCGAATTTCTGTGAAAGTTGTCAAAATGATTTCTCAACTTTTGCAGAAGTGAAAATCTGACTTTTGACAAAATTCCACTAGCGGATTTTATTTTTTTGCTCACCCCAAGTCATGCCACACTGCCTTACACTACAAATCTGGGGTCAAGCCTCACTGGTTCAAACTACAGGACTGGGGTCATGCCTCACTGTGTCAAACTACAAGTCTGGGGACATGCCTCACTGCTTCAAGTTACAAGTCTGTGGTCATGCCACACAATGATTCAATGTATAAGTCTTTGGTATGCCTCACTGTTTGGAACTTCAAGTCTGGGGTCATGCTATACTGCTTCAAATGAAATGTCTGGTGTCATGCCTTACTGCTTCAAACTAAATGTCTGGTACCAAACCTCACTGGTTCAAGCTACAATTTTGGGTCACAGCTCACTGCTTCAAGCTATACGCCTGGGTTCATAAATTACTGCTTGAAGCTACAAGTCTGGAGTCATGCCTCACTGCTTCCAGCTACAAGTCTGGGGTCATGACTCACTGCTTCAAGCTTCAAGTATGGGCTCATGCCTCACTGCTTCAAGCTACAAGTCTGGGCTCATGCCTCGCTGCTTTAAACTACAAGTCTGCGACCATGCCTCACTGCTTCAAGCTTCAAATCTGGTGTCATGCCTCACTGCTTCAAGCTACAAGTCTGGGGTAATGCCTCACTGCTTCAAGCTACCATTCCGGTGGTCATGCAACATTGCTTCAAACTACAAGTCTGGGGTAATGCCTCACTGCTTCTAGCTAAAGTTCTGGTGGTCATGCATCACTGCTTCAATTTACAGGTCTGGGGTCATGCCTCACTGCTTCAAGCTACAATTCCGGTGGTCATGCATCGCTGCTTCAAACTACAAGTTTGGGGTAATGCCTCACTGCTTCAAGCTACAGTTCCGGTGGTCATGCATCACTGCTTCAAATTACAGGTCTGGGGTCATGCCTCACTGCTTCAATCTACAGTTCTGGTGGTCATGCATCACTGCTTCAAACTACAAGTCTGGGGTCATGCCTCACTGCTTTAAGCTACAATTCCGATGGTCATGCATCACAGCTTCAAACTACACGTCTAAGGTCATGCCTCACTGCTTCAAGCTACAGTTTCGGTGGTCAGGCATCACTGCTTCAAACTACAAGTCTGGGGTCCTGCCTCACTGTTTCAAGCTACAATTCCGGTGGTCATGCATCACTGCTTCAAACTACAGGTCTGGGGTCATGCCTCACTGCGTCAAGCTACAATTCCAGTGGTCATGCATCACTGCTTCAAACTACAAGTCTGGGGTCACACCTCACTACTTCAAGCTACAGTTCTGGTGGTCATGCCATCACTGTTTCAAACTACAAGTCTGGGGTCATGCCTCACTGCTTTAAGCTACAATTAAGGTGGTCATGCATCACTGCTTCAAACTTCTACGACTGAGGTCATGCCTCATTGCTTCAAGCTACAGTTTCGTGGTCAGGCATCACTGCTTCAAACTACAAGTCTGCGGTCATGCCTCACTGCTTCAAGCTACAATTCCAGTGGTCATGCATCACTGCTTCAAGCTACAGGTCTGAGTTCATGCCTCACTGCTTCAAGCTACAAGTTTGGGGTCATGCCTCACTGCTTCAGGCTACCATTCTGGGGTCATGCCACACACTGTTTCAAGCTACAAGTCTGGGGCAGGCTTCACTGCTTCAAACTACAAGTCTGGGGTCATGCCTCACTGCTTCAAGCTACAAGCCTGGGGTCATGCCTCATTGTTTCAAACTAAAAGTCTGGGACCATGCCTCATTGCTTCAAGCTACAGTTAGGGGTCATACCTCACTGATTAAAGCTACACATGTGGGTTCATAAAGTACTGCTTCAAGCTACAAGTCTGGGGCCATGCCTCATTGCATCAAACTTATAGTCTGGGGTCATGCCTTACTACTTCAAACTACAAGTCTTGGACCTTGCTTCACTGTTTCAAGCTGCAGTTTGTGTCCATGCATCACTGATTCAAGCTACAAGTCTGGGCTCATGCCTCTCTGCTTCAAGCTAGAAGTCTGGGGTTATTCCTCATTGCATCATGCTTCAAGTCTTGGATAATGCTACACTGCTTGAAGCTACAAGTCTGGGGTCATGCTCCACTGCTTCAAACTACAAATCTAGGCAATGCCTCACTGTGTCAAGCTACTAGTCTGGGGTCTTGCCTAATTAATTCAAGCTACAAGTCAGGGGTCATGCCACACACTCTTTTAAGCTACAAGCCTGGAGCATGACTCACTGCTTCAAACTACAAGTCTGGGGTCATGCCTCACTGCTTCAAACTAAAAATCTGGAGCAATGCCTCATGGCTTCAATCTACAATTTGGGGTCATGCTTCACTCCTTCAAGCTTAACGCCTGGGTTCATAAATTACTGCTCCAAGCTACAAGTCTGGAGTCATGTCTCACTGCTTTAAGCTACAAGTCTGAGGTCATGCCTCACAGCCACATGCTACATGTCTGGGGACATGTCCCACTGCTTCAAACTACAAATCTAGGGCCATGCCTCACTGTGTCAAGCTACTAGTTGGGGGTCATGCCTCTCTGCTTCTAACTACAAGTCTGGGGTCATGCCTCGGGGTGGGAAAAAGTGTGGATTTCCACTGTAGTGGAAGTTCTGCAAAATCTCGAAAATTTTACAGAATTTTCCACTCTTTCACCAGTGGCAGAATTCCCAACTTTCGTCTCATAGCTGCAGATTTCCACCTAGTACTGCAGCATTTAATTATTAACTGTGGACTTTTAACATGACATGAGGAACAAATGGTTCTAGCATTACTTCTGTGGGTTTTTTCCAAACAGTTTAATATATAATCCATAGACCTAAACACTGACAGTTATCAGTTCAGCAGAGTATTTTCCTGCAGTTTAATGCATTAACGTGCATTTCTTACATTTATTCCACAGTTTTCAGTCAAATTTCTGCGAAAGTTGGCGAAATGATTTCTGAACTTTTGCAAAAGTGAAAATCTGACTTTTGACAAAATTCCACTAGCGTATTTTTTTTTTTTTGCTCACCCCTAGTCATGTCACACTACTTCACACTACAAATCTGGGGTCATGCCTCACTGCTTCAAGTGAAAGGTTTGGGGTCATGCCTAAGTGCTTCAAGCTACAAGTCTGGGATCATGCCTCACTGCGTTAAACTACAAGTTAGGGGTCATGCCTCACTGCTTTAAGTTACAAGTGTGGGTTCAAGCCACACAATGTTTCAATCTGCAAATCTTTGGTATGCCTCACTGTTTGAAACTTCAAGTCTGGGGTCATGCTTCACTGCTTCAAACTAAATGTCTGGGGTCATGCCTTAATGCTTCAAACTAAATGTCTGGAACCAAGCCTCACTGGTTCAAGCTACAATTTTGGGTCGTGCCTCACTGATTCAAGCTTCACGTCTGGGTTCATAAATTACTGCTTCAAGCTATAAGTATGGGCTCATGCCTCACTAATTCAAGCTACAAGTCTGGGGTTGTGCCTCACTGCTTCAAGCTACAAGTCTGTGCTCATGCCTCATTGCTTCAAACTACAAATCTGGGTTCATGCCTCACAGCTTCAAACTTCAAATTTGGGGTCATGCCCCACTGCTTCAAACTTCAAAACTGGGGTCATTCCCCACTGCATCAAGCTACAAGTCTTTTGTCATGCCACACTGCTTCAAGCTTTAAGTCTGGGACCATGCCTGACTGTTTCAAGCTAAAAGTCTGTGGTCATGTCTAACTATGAAGCTTCTAAGTCTGTGGTCATGCCTCATTGCTTCAAACTACAGTTTCGGGGGTCATGCATCACTGCTTCAAACTACAGGTCTGGGGTCATGCCTCAGTGCTTCAAACTTCACGTTTTGTGGTTGTGCCTTACTACTTCAAGCTACAAGTGTGGGCTCTTGCCTCACTGCTTCAAGCTACAAGTCTGGGACCATGCTTCACTGTTTGAAGCTGCAGTCTGGGTCCATGCATCACTGCTTCAAGCAACAAAGTCTGGTGTCATGTCTCACTGCTTCAAGCTAAAGTAAGTGGTCATTCCTCGCTGCTTCAAACTACAATTCCGTGGATAATGCATCACTGCTTCAAGCTACAAGTCTGGGGTCATGTCTCACTGCTTCAAGCTACAAGTCTGGGGCCATGCCTCATTGCATCAAGCTACAAGTCTGGGGTCATGCCTTACTACTTCAAACTACAAGTCTGGAACCTTGCTTCACTGTTTCAAGCTACAGTTTGGGTCCATGCATAACTGCTTCAAGCTACAAGTCTGGCCTCATGCCTCACTGCTTCAAGCCACAAGTCTGGAGTTATGCCTCATTGCATCATGCTACAAGTCTTGGGTCATGCCACACTGCTTTAAGCTTCAAGTCTGAGGACATGCTGCACTGCTTCAAACTACAAATCTAGGGCAATGCCTCACTGTGTGAAGATACTAGTCTGGGGTCTTGCCTAATTAATTCAAGCTACAAGTCAGGGGTCATGCCACACACTCTTTTAAGCTACAAGCCTGGAGCATGACTCACTGCTTCAAACTACAAGTCTGGGGTCATGCCTCACTGCTTCAAACTAAAAATCTGGAGCAATGCCTCATGGCTTCAATCTACAATTTGGGGTCATGCTTCACTCCTTCAAGCTTAACGCCTGGGTTCATAAATTACTGCTCCAAGCTACAAGTCTGGAGTCATGTCTCACTGCTTTAAGCTACAAGTCTGAGGTCATGCCTCACAGCCACATGCTACATGTCTGGGGACATGTCCCACTGCTTCAAACTACAAATCTAGGGCCATGCCTCACTGTGTCAAGCTACTAGTTGGGGGTCATGCCTCTCTGCTTCTAACTACAAGTCTGGGGTCATGCCTCGGGGTGGGAAGAAAAAGTGTGGATTTCCACTGTAGTGGAAGTTCTGCAAAATCTCAAAATTTTACAGAATTTTCCACTCTTTCTCAGTGGCAGAATTCCCAACTTTCGTCTCATAGCTGCAGATTTCCACCTAGTACTGCAGCATTTAATTATTAACTGTGGACTTTTAACATGACATGAGGAACAAATGGTTCTAGCATTACTTCTGTGGGTTTTTTCCAAACAGTTTAATATATAATCCATAGACCTAAACACTGACAGTTATCAGTTCAGCAGAGTATTTTCCTGCAGTTTAATGCATTAACGTGCATTTCTTACATTTATTCCACAGTTTTCAGTCAAATTTCTGCGAAAGTTGGCGAAATGATTTCTGAACTTTTGCAAAAGTGAAAATCTGACTTTTGACAAAATTCCACTAGCGTATTTTTTTTTTTTTGCTCACCCCTAGTCATGTCACACTACTTCACACTACAAATCTGGGGTCATGCCTCACTGCTTCAAGTGAAAGGTTTGGGGATGCCTAAGTGCTTCAAGCTACAAGTCTGGGATCATGCCTCACTGCGTTAAACTACAAGTTAGGGGTCATGCCTCACTGCTTTAAGTTACAAGTGTGGGTTCAAGCCACACAATGTTTCAATCTGCAAATCTTTGGTATGCCTCACTGTTTGAAACTTCAAGTCTGGGGTCATGCTTCACTGCTTCAAACTAAATGTCTGGGGTCATGCCTTAATGCTTCAAACTAAATGTCTGGAACCAAGCCTCACTGGTTCAAGCTACAATTTTGGGTCGTGCCTCACTGATTCAAGCTTCACGTCTGGGTTCATAAATTACTGCTTCAAGCTATAAGTATGGGCTCATGCCTCACTAATTCAAACTACAAGTCTGGGTTGTGCCTCACTGCTTCAAAGCTACAAGTCTGTACTCATGCCTCATTGCTTCAAACTACAAATCTGGGTTCATGCCTCACAGCTTCAAACTTCAAATTTGGGGTCATGCCCCACTGCTTCAAACTTCAAAACTGGGGTCATTCCCCACTGCATCAAGCTACAAGTCTTTTGTCATGCCACACTGCTTCAAGCTTTAAGTCTGGGACCATGCCTGACTGTTTCAAGCTAAAAGTCTGTGGTCATGTCTAGCTGCTTGAAGCTACAAGTCTGTGGTCATGCCTCATTGCTTCAAACTACAGTTTCGGGGGTCATGCATCACTGCTTCAAACTACAGGTCTGGGGTCATGCCTCAGTGCTTCAAACTTCACGTTTTGTGGTTGTGCCTTACTACTTCAAGCTACAAGTGTGGGCTCTTGCCTCACTGCTTCAAGCTACAAGTCTGGGACCATGCTTCACTGTTTGAAGCTGCAGTCTGGGTCCATGCATCACTGCTTCAAGCAACAAAGTCTGGTGTCATGTCTCACTGCTTCAAGCTAAAGTAAGTGGTCATTCCTCGCTGCTTCAAACTACAATTCCGTGGATAATGCATCACTGCTTCAAGCTACAAGTCTGGGGTCATGTCTCACTGCTTCAAGCTACAAGTCTGGGGCCATGCCTCATTGCATCAAGCTACAAGTCTGGGTCATGCCTTACTACTTCAAACTACAAGTCTGGAACCTTGCTTCACTGTTTCAAGCTACAGTTTGGGTCCATGCATAACTGCTTCAAGCTACAAGTCTGGCCTCATGCCTCACTGCTTCAAGCCACAAGTCTGGAGTTATGCCTCATTGCATCATGCTACAAGTCTTGGGTCATGCCACACTGCTTTAAGCTTCAAGTCTGAGGACATGCTGCACTGCTTCAAACTACAAATCTAGGGCAATGCCTCACTGTGTGAAGATACTAGTCTGGGGTCGTGCCTAACTAATTCAAGATACAAGTCTGTGATCATGCCTTACTGCTTCAAGCTACAAGTCTGGGGTCATGCCACACACTGTTTCAAGCAACAAGTCTGCAGCATGACTGACTGCTTCAAACTACAAGTCTGGGGTCATGCCTCACTGCTTCAAACTAAAAGTCTGGAGCCATGCCTCATGGCTTCAAGATACAATTTGGGGCCATAGTTCACTCCTTCAAGCTTCACGTCTTTGTTCATAAATTACTGCTTCAAGCTACAAGTCTGGAGTGATGCCTCACTGCTTCAAGCTACAAGTCTGAGGTCATGCCACACTGCTTCAAGCCACAAGTCTGGGGTCATGCTCCACTGCTTCAAACTACAAATCTAGGGCCATGCCTCACTGTGTCAAGCTACTGGTCGGGGGTTATGCCTCACTGCTTCAAACTAAAGGTTTTGGGCATGCCCAAGGGTGGGAAAAAGTGTGAATTTCCACTGTAGCAGAAGTTCTGCAAAATCTCGAAAATTTTACAGAATTTTCCACTCTTTCACCAGTAGCAGAATTCCCAAATTTCATCTCATAACTGCAGATTTCCACCTAGTACTGTGGCATTTAATTATGAACTGTGGACATTTTATGTGACATGAGAAACAAATGGCTCTAGCATTACTTCTGTGGGTTTTTTTTCCCCACAGTTTAATATATAATCCATAGACCTAAACATTGACAGTTATCAGGTCTGCAGAGTTTTTTTCCTGCAGTTTAATTCATTAACATGCATTTCTTACATTTATTCCACAGTTTTCAGTCGAATTTCTGTGAAAGTTGGTGAAATGATTTCTGAAATTTCGCAGAAGTGAAAATCTGACTTTTGACAAAATTCCACTACCGGATTTTTTTTTTGCTCACCCCTAGTCATGCCACACTGCTTCACACTGCAAATCTGGGGTCATGCCTCACTGCTTCAAGCTACAGGTCTGGGGTCATGCCTAACTGCTTCAAGCTACAATTATGGGATCATGCCTCACTGCGTCAAACTAAAAGTTAGGGGTCATGCCTCACTGCTTCAAGTTACAAGTCTGGGGTCATGGCACACAATGTTTCAATGTATAAGTCTTTGGTATGCCTAACTGCTTGAAACTTCAAGTCTGGGGTCATGCTTCACCTCTTCAAATGAAATGTCTGGGGTCATGCCTTACTGCTTCAGACTAAATGTCTGGAACCAAGCCGCACTGGTTCTAGCTACAATTTTGGGTCAAGCCTCACTGCTTCAAGCTACACGCTTGGGTTCATAAATTACTGCTTCAAGCTACAAGTCTGGAGTCATGCCTCACTGTTTCCAGCTACAAGTCTGGGGTCGTGACTCACTGCTTCAAGATTCAAGTATGGGCTCATGCCTCACTGCTTTAAACTACAACGTCTGTGACCATGCCTCACTGCATCAAGCTTCAAATCTGGTGTTATGCCTCACTGCTTCAAGCTTCAGCTCTGGGTTAATGCCTCACTGCTTCAAGCTACCATTCCGGTGATCATGCAACATTGCTTCAATCTATAAGTCTGGGGTAATGCCTCACTGCTTCAAGGTAAAATTCCTGTGGTCATGCATCACTGCTTCAAATTACAGGTCTGGGGTCATGCCTCACTGCTTCAAGCTACAATTCTGGTTGTCATGCATCACTGCTTCAAACTACAAGTCTGGGGTAATGCCTCAATGCTTCAAGCTACAATTCCGGTGGTCATGCATCACTGCATCAAATTACAGGTCTGTGGTCATGCCTCACTGCTTCAAGCTACAATTCCGGTGGTCATGCATTACTGATTCAAACTACAAGTCTGGGCTCATGTTTCACTGCTTCACACTACAAGTCTAGGGTTGTGCCTCACTTCTTCAAGCTACAAGTCTGGGGTCATGCTTCACTGCTTCAGGCTACAAGTCTTGGGTCATGCCTCACTGCTTCAAGCTACAAGTCTGGGGTCATGCCTAGGGGTGGGCAAAAGTCTGGATTTCTGCTGTCGAGGAAGTTCTGCAAAATCTCGAAAATTTTACAGAATTTTCCACTCTTTCACCTGTGGTGGAATTCCAAACTTTGGTCTCATAACTGCAGATTTCCACCTAGTACTGTGGCATTTAATTACGAACTGTGGACATTTTACATGAGATGAGGAACACATGACTCTAGCATTATTTTTGTGTGTTTTTCCCCACAGTTTAATATATAACCTATAGAACTAAACTTTGACAGTTATCAGTTCTGCAGAGTTTTTTTCCTGCAGTTTAAAGCATTAAAGTGCATTTCTTAGATTTATTCTGCAGTTTTCAGTGGAATTTCCGCGAAAGTTGGCAAAATGATTTCTGAACTTTCGCAGAGGTGAACATCTGACTATTGACAAAATTCCACTAGCGGAATTTTTTTTTTTGCACACCCCTAGTCATGCCACACTGCTTCAAACTACAATTCTGGGGTCATTCAAAACAGCTTCAAGTCACAAGTCTGGGGTCTTGCCTCACTGTTTCAAGCTACAAGTCTGGGGTCATGCCTCATTGTGTCAGGCAACACATCTGGGGTCATGCCACACAATGTTTCAATCTTCAAGTCTTTGGCATGCCTCACTGCTTCAAACTACAAGTCTGGGGAAATGCCTGACTGCTTTAAACTACAATGTCTGTGACCATGCCTCACTGCTTCAAGCTTCAAATCTGGTGTCATGCCTCACTGCTTCAAGCTACAGCTCTGGGGTAATGCCTCACTGCTTCAAGCTACCATTCCGATGGACATGCAACATTGCTTCAAACTAAAAGTCTGGGGTAATGCCTCACTGCTTCAAGGTAAAATTCCACTGGTCATGCATCACTGCTTCAAATTACAGGTCTGGGGTCATGCCTCACTGCTTCAAGCTACAATTCTGGTGGTCAAGCATCACTGCTTCAAACTACAAGTCTGCAGTAATGCCTCAATGCTTCAAACTACAATTCCGGTGGTCATGCATCACTGCATCAAATTACAGGTCTGAGGTCATGCCTCACTGCTTCAAGCTACAATTCCGGTGGTCAAGCATCACTGATTCAAACTACAAGTCTGGGGACATGCCTCACTGCTTCAAACTACAAGTCTGGGGTCATGCCTCACTGCTTTAAACTACAAGTCTGGGGTCATGCCTCACTGCTTCAAGCTAAATGTCTGGGACCATGCTTCAATGGTTCAAGCTATAATTTGGGGTCATGCCTCACTGTTTCAAGCTAAATGTCTGAGTTCATAAATAACTGCTTCAGGCTACCAGTCTGGTGTCATGCCTCACTGCTTCAAACTACAAGTCTGGGGAAATGCCTCACTGCTTTAAACTACAATGTCTGCGACCATGCCTCACTGCTTCAAGCTTCAAATCTGGTGTCATGCCTCACTGCTTCAAGCTACAGCTCTGGGGTAATGCCTCACTGCTTCAAGCTACCATTCCGGTGGTCATGCAACATTGCTTCAAACTACAAGTCTGGGGTAATGCCTTACTGCTTCAAGGTAAAATTCCGCTGGTCATGCATCACTGCTTCAAATTACAGGTCTGGGGTCATGCCTCACTGCTTCAAGCTACAATTCTGGTGGTCATGCATCACTGCTTCAAACTACAAGTCTGGGGTAATGCCTCACTGCTTCAAACTACAAGTCTGAGGTCATGCCTCACTGCTTCAATCTACAAGTCTGGGGTCATGCCTCACTGCTTCAAGCAAAATGTCTGGGACCATGCTTCAATGGTTCAAGCTACAATTTGGGGTCATGCCTCACTGTTTCAAGCTAAATGTCTGAGTTCATAAATAACTGCTTCAGGCTACCAGTCTGGAGTCATGCCTCACTGCTTCAAGCTACAAGTCTGGGGTCATGCCTCACTGCTGCAAGCAACAATCTCAGCTCATGTCTCAATGCTTCAAGCTACAAGTCTGGGGTCGTGCCTCACTGCTACAAGCTACAAGTGTAGGCTCATTCCTCACTGCTTCAAACTACAAGTCTGGGACCCTGCCTCACTGCTTCAAGGTTCAAATCTGGTGTCATGCCTCACTGCTTCAATTTATAAGTCTGAGGTCATGCCTCACTGCTTCAAGCTACAATTCCGGCGGTCACGCATCAGTACATCATACTACAGGTCTGGGGTCATGCCTCACTGCTTCAAGCTTCAAGTTTGGGGTCATGCCTCACTGCTTCAGGCTACCAGTCTGGGGTCATGCCTCTCAATGTTTCTAGCTACAAGTCTGGGGTTTGCCCCACTAGTTCAAACTACAAGTCTGAGGTCATGCCTCACTGCTTCATGCGACAAGTCTGGGGACTTGCCTCACTGTTTCAAACTAAAGTCTAGGACCATGCCTCACTGCTTCAAGCTGCAATTTGGGTCATGTCTCATTGCTTAAAGCTACACATCTGGGTTCATAAATTACTTCTTCAAACTGCAAGTCTGGAGTCATGATTCACTGCTTCAAGCTACAAGTCTGGTGTCATGCCTCACTGCTTCAAACTACAAGTCTGGGGTCATGCCTCACTGGTTAAAACTACAAGTCTGGGGTCATACCTCACTGCTTCAAACCACAAGTCTGGAGTCATGCCTCACTGCTTCAAGCTACAAGTCTGGGGTCGTGCCTCACTGCTTCAAGCAACAAGTCTCGGCTCATGCCTCACTGATTCAAGCTACAAGTCGGGGCTCATGCCTCACTGCTTCAAGCTACAAGTCTGAGACCCTGCCTCACTGCTTCAAGCTTCAAATCTGGTGTCATGCCTAACTGCTTCAAGCAACAAGTCTGGGGTCATGCCTCACTGCTACAAGCTACAAGCAACAGTTCTGGTGGTCATGCATCACTGCTTCAAACTACAGGTCTGGGGCATGCCCAACTGTTTCAAACAAAAAGTCTGGGACCATGCCTCACTGCTTCAAGCTGCAATTTGGGGTCATGCCTCATTGCTTAAAGCTACATATCTGGGTTCATAAATTACTGCTTCAAACTGCAAGTCTGGAATCATGTTTATCTGCTTCAAGCTACAAGTCTGGTGTCATGCCACACTGCTTCAAACTACAAGTCTGGGGTCATGCCTTACTGGTTCAAACTACAAGTCTTGGGTCTTGCCTCACTGCTTCAAACTACAAGTCTGGGGTCATGCCTCACTACTACAAGCAACAAGTCCTAGCTCATGCCTCACTCATTCAAGCTACAAGTCTGGGGTCATGCCTCACTGCTTCAAGCTACAGGTCAAGGCTCATTCCTCACTTCTTCAAACTACAAGTCTGGGACCCTGCTTCACTGCTTCAAGCTTCAAATCTGGTGTCATGCCTCACTGCTTCTAGCAACAAGTCTGGGGTCATGCCTCACTGCTACAAGCTACAATTCAGGGGCATGCCTAACTGCTTCAATCTACAAGTCTTGGGTCAAGCCTAACTGCTTCAAGCTACATGTCTGTGGTCATGCCTGTCTGTTTCAAATTAAAAGTCTGGGACCATGCCTCACTGCTTCAAGCTGCAATTTGTGGTCATGCCTAACTGCTTCAAGCAATAAGTCTTGGCTCATTCCTCAATGCTTCAAGCTACAAGTCTGGGGTCGTGCCCCACTGCTACAAGCTACAAGTGTAGGCTCATTCCTCACTGCTTCAAACTACAAGTCTGGGACCCTGACTCACTGCTTCAAGGTTCAAATCTGGTGTCATGCCTCACTGCTTCAATTAATAGGTCTGGGGTCATGCCTCACTGCTTCAAGCTAAAATTCTGGTGGTCATGCATCAGTACTTCATACTACAGGTCTGGGGCCATGCCTCACTGCTTCAAGCTTCAAGTTTGGGGTCATGCCTCACTGCTTCAGGCTACCAGTCTTGGGTCATGTCTCTCACTGTTTCTAGCTACAATTCTGGGGCATGCCCAACTGCTTCAAACTACAAGTCTGGGGTCATGCCTCACTGCTTAAAACTACAAGTCTGGAGTCATGCCTCACTGCTTCAAGCTACAAGTCTGGGGTCATGCCTCACTGCTTCAAACTACAAGTCTGAGACCCTGCTTCACTGCTTCAAGCTTCAAATCTGGTGTCATGCCTCACTGCTTCAAGCAACAAGTCTGGGGTTAAGCCTCACTGCTACAAGCTACAAGCCACAGTTCTGGTGGTCATGCATCACTGCTTCAAACTACGGGTCTGGGGCATGCCCAACTGCTTAAAACTACAAGTCTGGAGTCATGCCTCACTGCTTCAAGCTACAAGTCTGAGGTCGTGCCTCACTGCTTCAAGCAACAAGTCTCGGCTCATGCCTCACTGGTTCAAGCTGCAAGTCTGGGGTCATGCCTCACTGCTACAAGCTACAAGCTACAGTTCTGGTGGTCATGCATCACTGCTTCAAACTACTGGTCTGGGGCATGCCCAACTGCTTCAAACTACAAGTCTGGGGTCATGCCTCACTGCTTCAAGAGAGAAGTCTGGGGTCATGCCTCACTGTTTCAAACTAAAAGTCTGGGACCATGCCTCACTGCTTCAAGCTTCAATTTGGGGTCATGCCTCATTGCTTAAAGCTACATATCTGGGTTCATAAATTACTGCTTCAAACTGCAAGTCTGGGGTAATGCCTCAATGCTTCAAGCTACGTTTCCGGTGGTCATGCATCACTGCATCAAATTACAGGTCTGGGGTCATGCCTCACTGCTTCAAGCTACAATTCCGGTGGTCATGCATCACTGATTCAAACTACAAGTCTGGGCTCATGTTTCACTGCTTCACACTACAAGTCTGGGGTTGTGCCTCACTTCTTCAAGCTACAAGTCTGGGATCATGCAACACTGCTTCAAGCTACAAGTCTGGGGTCATGCCTCACTGCTTCAAGCTACAAGTCTGGGGTCATGCCTAGGGGTGGGCAAAAGTCCGGATTTCTGCTGTCGAGGAAGTTCTGCAAAATCTCGAAAATTTTACAGAATTTTCCACTCTTTCACCTGTGGTGGAATTCCAAACTTTGGTCTCATAACTGCAGATTTCCACCTAGTACTGTGCCATTTAATTACGAACTGTGGACATTTTACATGAGATGAGGAACACATGACTCTAGCATTACTTTTGTGTGTTTTTTTCCCCACAGTTTAATATATAACCTATAGAACTAAACTTTGACAGTTATCAGTTCTGCAGAGTTTTTTTCCTGCAGTTTAAAGCATTAAAGTGCATTTCTTAGATTTATTCTGCAGTTTTCAGTGGAATTTCTGCGAAAGTTGGCAAAATGATTTCTGAACTTTAGCAGAAGTGAAAATCTGACTATTGACAAAATTCCAGTAGCGGAATTTTTTTTTTTGCACACCCCTAGTCATGCCACACTGCTTCAAACTACAATTCTGGGGTCATTCAAAACAGCTTGAAGTCACAAGTCTGGGGTCTTGCCTCACTGTTTCAAGCTACAAGTCTGGGGTCATGCCTCATTGTGTCAGGCAACACGTCTGGGGTTATGCCACACAACGTTAAAGTCTTTGGCATGCCTCACTGCTTCAAACTACAAGTCTGGGGAAATGCCTGATTGCTTTAAACTACAATGTCTGCGACCATGCCTCACTGCTTCAAGCTTTAAATCTGGTGTCATGCCTCACTGCTTCAAGCTACAGCTCTGGGGTAATGCCTCACTGCTTCAACCTACCATTCTACAAGTCTGGGGTCATGCAACATTGCTTCAAACTACAAGTCTGGGGAAATGCCTGACTGCTTTAAACTACAATGTCTGCGACCATGCCTCACTGCTTCAGGCTGCAAGTCTCGAGTCATGTTTCACTGCTTCAAGCTACAAGTCTGGTGTCATGCCTCACTGCTTCAAACTACAAGTCTGGGGAATTGCCTGACTGCTTTAAACTACAATGTCTGCGACCATGCCTCACTGTTTCAAGCTTCAAATCTGGTGTCATGCCTCACTGCTTCAAGCTACAGCTCTGGGGTAATGCCTCACTGCTTCAAGCTACCATTCTGGTGGTCATGCAACATTGCTTCAAACTACAAGTCTGGGGTAATGCATAACTGCTTCAAGGTAAAATACCACTGGCCATGCATCACTGCTTCAAATTACAGCTCTGGGGTCATGCCTCACTGCTTCAAGCTACAATTCTGGTGGTCATGCATTACTGCTTCAAACTACAAGTCTGGGGTAATGCCTCACTGCTTCAAACTACAAGTCTGGGGTCATGCCTCACTGCTTCAAACTACAAGTCTGGGGTCATGCCTCACTGCTTCAAGCTAAATGTCTGGGACCATGCTTCGATGGTTCAAGCTACAATTTGGGGTCATGCCTCACTGTTTCAAGCTAAATGTCTGAGTTCATAAATAACTGCTTCAGGCTACCAATCTGGAGTCATGCCTCACTGCTTCAAGCTACAAGTCTGGGGTCATGCCTCACTGCTTCAAGCAACAATCTTGGCTCATGCCTCAATGCTTCAAGCTACAAGTCTGGGGTCATGCCTCACTGCTACAAGCTACAAGTGTAGGCTCATTCCTCACTGCTTCAAACTACAAGTCTGGGACCCTGCCTCACTACTCCAAGGTTCAAATCTGGTGTCATGCCTCACTGCTTCAATTTATAAGTCTGAGGTCATGCCTCACTGCTTCAAGCTACAATTCCGGCGGTCACACATCAGTACATCATACTACAGGTCTGGGGTCATGCCTTACTGCTTCAAGCTTCAAGTTTGGAGTCATGCCTCACTGCTTCAGGCTACCAGTCTGGGGTCATGCCTCTCATTGTTTCTAGCTACAAGTCTGGGGTTTGCCCCTTTAGTTCAAACTACAAGTCTGAGGTCATGCCTCACTGCTTCATGCGACAAGTCTGGGGTCTTGCCTCACTGTTTCAAACTAAAAGTCTAGGACCATGCCTCACTGCTTCAAGCTGCAATTTGGTGTCATGTCTCATTGCTTAAAGCTACACATCTGGGTTCATAAATTACTTCTTCAAACTGCAAGTATGGAGTCATGTTTCACTGCTTCAAGCTACAAGTCTGGTGTCATGCCTCACTGCTTCAAACTACAATTCTGGGGTCATGCCTCACTGCTTAAAACTACAAGTCTGGTGTCATACCTCACTGGTTCAAACTACAAGTCTGGGGTCATACCTCACTGCTTCAAGCTACAAGTCTGGGGTCGTGCCTCACTGCTACAAGCTACAAGTGTAGGCTCATTCCTCACTACTTCAAACTACAAGTCTGGGACCCCGCCTCACTGCTTCAAGGTTCAAATCTGGTGTCATGCCTCACTGCTTCAATTTATAAGTCTGAAGTCATGCCTCACTGCTTCAAGCTACAATTCCGGCGGTCACGCATCAGTACATCATACTACAGGTCTGGGGTCATGCCTCACTGCTTCAAGCTTCAAGTTTGGGGTCATGCCTCACTGCTTCAGGCTACCAGTCTGGGGTCATGCCTCTCAATGTTTCTAGCTACAAGTCTGGGGTTTGCCCCACTAGTTCAAACTACAAGTCTGAGGTCATGCCTCACTGCTTCATGCGACAAGTCTGGGGACTTGCCTCACTGTTTCAAACTAAAAGTCGAGGACCATGCCTCACTGCTTCAAGCTGCAATTTGGGGTCATGTCTCATTGCTTAAAGCTACGCATCTGGGTTCATAAATTACTTCTTCAAACTGCAAGTCTGGAGTCATGTTTCACTGCTTCAAGCTACAAGTCTGGTGTCATGCCTCACTGCTTCAAACTACAATTCTGGGGTCATGCCTCACTGCTTAAAACTACAAGTCTGGTGTCATACCTCACTGGTTCAAACTACAAGTCTGGGGTCATACCTCACTGCTTCAAGCTACAAGTCTGGGGTCGTGCCTCACTGCTTCAAGCAACAAGTCTCAGCTCATGCTTCACTGATTCAAGCTACAAGTCTGGGGTCATGCATCACTGCTTCAAGCAACAAGTCTCGGCTCATGCCTCACTGATTCAAGCTACAAGTCTGGGGTCATGCCTCACTGCTTCAAGCTACAAGTCTGAGACCCTGCCTCACTGCTTCAAGCTTCAAATCTGGTGTCATGCCTCACTGCTTCAAGCAACAAGTCTGAGGTCATGCCTCACTGCTACAAGTTACAAGCAACAGTTCTGGTGGTCATGCATCACTGCTTCAAACTATAGGTCTGGGGCATGCCCAACTGTTTCAAACAAAAAGTCTGGGACCATCCCTCACCGCTTCAAGCTGCAATTTGGGGTCATGCCTCATTGCTTAAAGCAACATATCTGGGTTCATAAATTACTGCTTCAAACTGCAAGTCTGGAGTCATGTTTATCTGCTTCAAGCTACAAGTCTGGTGTCATACCACATTGCTTCAAACTACAAGCCTGGGGTCATGCCTTACTGGTTAAAACTACAAGTCTGGGGTCTTGCCTCACTGCTTCAAACTACAAGTCTGGGGTCGTGCCTCACTACTTCAAGCAACAAGTCCTAGCTCATGCCTCACTGCTTCAAACTACAAGTCTGGGACCCTGCCTCACTGCTTCAAGCTTCAAATCTGGTGTCATGCCTCACTGCTTCTAGCAACAAGTCTGGGGTCATGCCTCACTGCTACAAGCTACAATTCAGGGGCATGCCCAACTGCTTCAAACTACAAGTCTTGGGTCATGCCTAACTACTTCAAGCTACATGTCTGTGGTCATGCCTGTCTGTTTCAAATTAAAAGTCTGGGACCATGCCTCACTGCTTCAAGCTGCAATTTGGGGTCATGCCTAACTGCTTCAAGCAATAAGTCTCGGCTCATGCCTCAATGCTTCAAGCTACAAGTCTGGGGTCGTGCCTCACTACTACAAGGTACAAGTGTAGGCTCATTCCTCACTGCTTCAAACTACAAGTCTGGGACCCTGCCTCACTGCTTCAAGGTTCAAATCTTGTGTCATGCCTCACTGCTTCAATTAATAAGTCTTGGGTCATGCCTCACTGCTTCAAGCTAAAATTCCGGTGGTCATGCATCAGTACTTCAAACTACAGGTCTGGGGCCATGCCTCACTGCTTCAAGCTTCAAGTTTGGGGTCATGCCTCACTGCTTCAGGCTACCAGTCTTGGGTCATGCCTCTCACTGTTTCTAGCTACAATTCTGGGGCATGCCCAACTGCTTCAAACTACAAGTCTGGGGTCATGCCTCACTGCTTAAAACTACAAGTATGGAGTCATGCCTCACTGCTTCAAGCTACAAGTCTGGGGTCGTGCCTCACTGCTTCAAGCTACAAGTCTGAGACCCTGCCTCACTGCATCAAGCTTCAAATCTGGTGTCATGCCTCACTGCTTCAAGCGACAAGTCCGGGGTCATGCCTCACTGCTACAAGCTACAAGCCACAGTTCTGGTGGTCATGCATCACTGCTTCAAACTACAGGTCTGGGGCATGCCCAACTGCTTAAAACTACAAGTCTGGAGTCATGCCTCACTGCTTCAAGCTACAAGTCTGAGGTCGTGCCTCACTGCTTCAAGGAACAAGTCTCGGCTCATGCCTCACTGATTCAAGCTACAAGTCTGGGGTTGTGCCTCACTGCATCAAGCTACAAGTCTGAGACCCTGCCTCACCGCTTCAAGCTTCAATTCTGGTGTCATGCCTCACTGCTTCAAGCAACAAGTCTGGGGTCATGCCTCACTGCTACAAGCTACAAGCTACAGTTCTGGAGGTCATGCATCACTGCTTCAAACTACTGCTCTGGAGCATGCCCAACTGCTTCAAACTACAAGTCTGGGGTCGTGCCTCACTGCTTCAAGAGAGAAGTCTGGGATCGTGCCTCACTGCTACATGCTACAAGTGTAGGCTCATTCCTCACTGCTTCAAACTACAAGTCTGGGACCATGCCTCACTGCTTCAAGCTGCAATTTGGGGTCATGCCTCATTGCTTAAAGCTACATATCTGGGTTGATAAATTACTGCTTCAAACTGCAAGTCTGGAGTCATGTTTCTCTGCTTCAAGCTACAAGTCTGGTGTCATGCCTCACTGCTTCAAACTACAAGTCTGGGGTCATGCCTCACTGCTTCAAACTACAAGTCTGGTGTCATGCCTTACTGGTTCAAACTACAAGTCTGGGGTCTTGCCTCACTGCTTCAAACTACAAGTCTGGGGTCGTGCCTCACTGCTTCAAGCAACAAGTCCCAGCTCATGCCTCACTGATTCAAGCTACAAGTCTGGGATCATGCCTCACTGCTTCAAGCTACAAGTCTAGGCTCATTCCACACTGCTTCAAACTACAAATCTGGGACCCTGCCTCACTGCTTCAAGCTTCAAATCTGGTGCCATGCCTCACGGCTTCAAGCAACAAGTCTGGGGTCATGCCTCACTGCTACAAGCTACAATTCTGGGACATGCCCAACTGCTTCAAACTACAAGTCTTGGGTCATGCCTCACTGCTTCAAGCTACAAGTCTGTGGTCATGCCTCTCTGTTTCAAATTAAAAGTCTGGGACCATGCCTCACTGCTTCAAGCTGCAACTTGGGGTCATGCCTAACTGCTTCAAGCAACAAGTCTCAGCTCATGCCTCAATGCTTCAAGCTACAAGTCTGGGGTCGTGCCTCACTACTACAAGCTACAAGTGTAGGCTCATTCCTCACTGCTTCAAACTACAAGTCTGGGACCCTGTCTCACCGCTTCAAGGTTCAAATCTGGTGTCATGCCTTACTGCTTCAATTTATAAATCTGGGGTCATGCCTCACTGCTTCAAGCTACAATTCCGGTGGTCATGCGTCAGTACTTCATACTACAGGTCTGGGGCCATGCCTCACTGCTTCAAGCTTCAAGTTTGGGGTCATGCCTCACTACTTCAGGCTACCAGATTGGGGTCATGCCTCTCACTGTTTCTAGCTACAATTCTGGGGCATGATCCACTGCTTCAAACTACAAGTCTGGGGTCATGCCTCACTGCTTCATGCAACAAGTCTGGGGTCGTGCCTCACTGCTTCAAGCTACAAGTCTGGGCTCTTGTCTAACTGCTTCAAGCAACAAGTCTGGGGCCATGCCTCACTGCATCAAGCTACAAGTCTGGAGTCATGTCACACTGCTTTAAGCTACAAGTCTGGGGTCATGCCTCACAGCTTCAAGCTACATGTCTGGGGTCATGCCACACTGCTTCAAAGCTACAAGTCTGGGCTCATGCCTCAGTGCTTCAAGCTACAAGTCTGGGATTATGCCTCATTGCATCATGCTACAAGTCGGGTGTCATGCTCCACTGCTTCAAACTACAAATCTAGGGCAATGCCTCACGTTGTCAAGCTACTAGTCTGGGGTTATGCCCTAACTAATTCAAGCTACAAGTATGGGGTCTTGCCACACACTGTTTTAATCTACAAGCTTGGAGCATGACTCACTGCTGCAAACTGTTAGTCTAGGGTCATGCCTCACTGTTTCAAACTAAAAATCTGGAGCCATGCCTCATGGCTCCAAGCTACAATTTGGGGTCATGCTTCACGCTTCATATCAGGGTTCATAAATTACTGCTTCAAGCTACAAGTCTGGAGTCATGCCTCACTGCTTTAAGCTACAAGTCTGGTGTTATGCCTCACAGCTTCAAGCTACATGTCTGGGGTCATGCCCCCACTGCTTCAAACTACAAGTCCAGGGCCATGCCTCACTGTGTCAAGCTATTAGTTGGGGATCATGCCTCTCTGCTTCAAACTACAAGCATGGGGTCATGCCTAGCGGTGGGAAAAAGTGTGGATTTCTTCTGTAGCGGAAGTTCTGCAAAATCTCGAAAATTTTACAGAATTTTCCACTCTTTCACCAGTGGCAGAATTCCCAACTTTCGTCTCATAGCTCAGATTTCCACCTAGTACTGCGGCATTTAATTACGAACAGTGGACATTTTACATGACATGAGGAACAAATGGCTCTAGCATTACTTCTGCGGGTTTTTTTCCCCACAGTTTAATATATAATCCATAGATCTAAACATTGACAGTTATCAGTTCAGCAGAGTGTTTTCCTGCAGTTTAATGCATTAACCTGCATTTCTTACAATTATTCCACAGTTTTCATTTGAATTTCTGTGAAAGTTGGCGAAATCTGACTTTTGACAAAATTCCACTAGTGGATGTTTATTTTTTGCTCATCCCTAGTCATGCCACACTGCTTCACACTAGAAATCTGGGATCATGCCTCACTGCTTCAAGCTACATGTCTGGGGTCATGCCTAACTGCTTCAAGCTACAAGTCTGGGATCATGCCTCAATGCTTGAAACTACAGGTCTGGGGTCATGCCTCACTGCGTCAAACTACAAGTTATGGGTCATGCCTCACTGCTTCAAGTTACAAGTCTGGGGTCAAGCTACACAATGTTTCAATCTGCAAGTCTTTGGTATGCGTCACTACTTGAAACTTCAAGTCTGGGATCATGCTTCACTGCTTCAAACTAAATGTCTGGGGTCATGCCCTACTGCTTCAAACTAAATGTCTGGAACCAAGCCTCACTTGTTCAAGCTACAATTTTTGGTCGTGCCTCACTTATTCAAGCTACACATCTGGGTTCATAAATTTGTGCTTCAAGCTATAACTATGGGCTCATGCCTCACTGCTTCAAGCTACAAGTCTGTGTTGTGCCTCACTGCTTCAAGCTACAAGTCTGTGCTCATGCCTCATTGCTTCAAACTACAAATCTGGGTTCATGCCTCACAGCTTCAAACTTCAAATATGGGGTCATGCCCCACTGCTTCAAACTTCAAATCTGGGGTCATGCCCCACTGCTTCAAAATTCAAATCTTTGGTATTACCCCACTGCATCAAACTTCAAGTCTGGGAAAATGCCTCACTGCTTCAAGCTAAAAGTCTGGGGTCATGCCTGACTGCTTCAAGCTAAAAGTCTGGGGCCATGCCTCACTGCTTCTAGCTTCAAGTCTGTGGTCATGCTTCACTGCTTCAAACTACAATTATGGGGGACATGCATCACTGCTTCAAACTACAGGTCTGGGGTCATGCCTCAGTGCTTCAAGCTACATGTTTTGTGGTTGTGCCTTACTACTTCAAGCTATAAGTCTGGGCTCATGCCTCACCTCTTCAAACTTCAAGTCTGGGACCATGCTTCACTGTTCCAAGCTGCAGTCTGGGTACATGCATCACTGCTTAAAGCTACAAGTCTAG
Source organism: Neoceratodus forsteri (assembly GCA_016271365.2). Lineage (NCBI taxonomy): Eukaryota > Metazoa > Chordata > Ceratodontiformes > Ceratodontidae > Neoceratodus > Neoceratodus forsteri. The sequence goes on from CM028137.1 coordinate 109,266,978, forward strand.
GGTCATGTCTCACTGCTTCAAAGTATAAGACTGGGACAATGCCTGACTGCTTGAAGCTAAAAGTCTGGTGTCATGCATCACTGCTTCAAGCTACAGATCTGGAGTCATGCCTCACTGCTTCAAGTTACAAGTCTGGGGTCATGCCTCACTGATTCATGCTACAAGTCTTGGGTCATGTTTCACTGCTTCACACTACAAGTCTGGGGTTGTGCCTCACTTCTTCAAGCTACAAGTCTGGGATCATGCGACACTGCTTCAAGCTACAAATCTAGGCTCATTCCTCACTGCTTCAAACTACAAGTCTGGGACATTGCCTCACTGCTTCAAGCTTCAAATCTGATGTCATGCCTCACTGGTTCAAGCTACAAGTCTGGGATCATGCCTCGTTGCTTCAAGCTACATTTCCGGTGGCCATGCCTCACTTCTTCAAGCTACAAGTCTTGGGTCATGCCTCATTGCTTCAAGCTACAAGTCTGGGTCATGCCTAGGGGTGGGCAAAACTCCGGATTTCTGCTGTCGAGGAAGTTCTGCAAAATCTCGAAAATTTTACAGAATTTTCCACTCTTTCACCTGTGGTGGAATTCCAAACTTTGGTCTCATAACTGCAAATTTCCACCTAGTACTGTGGCATTTAATTACGAACTGTGGACATTTTACATGAGATGAGGAACACATGACTCTAGCATTACTTTTGTGTGTTTTTTTCCCCACAGTTTAATATATAATCTATAGAACTAAACTTTGACAGTTATCAGTTCTGCAGAGTTTTTTTCTGCAGTTTAAAGCGTTAAAGTGCATTTCTTACATTTATTCTGCAGTTTTCAGTGGAATTTCCGTGAAAGTTGGTGAAATGATTTCTGAACTTTTGCAGAAGTGAAAATCTGACTTTTGACAAAATTCCACCAGCAGAATTTTTTTTTGCACACCCCTAGTCATGCCACACTGCTTCAAACTACAATTCTGAGGTCATGCAAAACAGCTTCAAGTTACAAGTCTGGGGTCTTGCCTCAGTGCTTCAAGCTACAAGTCTGGGGTCATGCCTCATTGCATCAGGCAACACGTCTGGGGTCATGCACACAATGTTTCAATCTTCAAGTCTTTGGCATGCCTCACTGCTTCAAACTACAAGTCTGGAGTCATGCCTCACTGCTTCAATCTACAAGTCTGTGGCCATGCCACATAATGTTTCAATCTTCAAGTCTTTTGCATGCCTCACTGCTTCAAACTACAATCTGGGGTCATGCCTCACTGCTTCAAACTAAATGTCTGGGACTATACTACACTGGTTCAAGCTACAATTTGGGGTCATGCCTCACTGTTTCAAGCATCATGTCTGGGTTCATACATTACTGCTTTAAACTACAAGTCTGTAGTCATGCCTCACTGCATCATGCTACAAATCTGGGGTCATGCCTCACTGCTTCAAGCATCAAGTCTCGGCTCATACCTCACTGCTTCAAGCTACAAGTCTGGGGTCGTGCCTCACTTCTTCAAGCTACAAATCTAGGCTCATTCCTCACTGCTTCAAACTACAAGTCTGTGATCATGCCTCACTGCTTCAAGCTACAATTCCGGTGGCATTGCATCACTGCTTCAAACTACAAGTCTGGGGTCATGCCGCACTGCTTCAGGCTACCAGTCTGGGGTCAAGCCTCTCAATGTTTCAAGCAACAAGTCTGGGGCATGCCCCACTGCTTCAAACTACAAGTCTGGGGTCATGCTGCACTGCTTCAAGCTACAAGTCTGGGGTCATGTCTCACTGTTTCAAACTAAGTCTGGGGTCATGTCTCACTGTTTCAAGCTAAAAGACTTTGACCATGCCTCACTGCTTCAAGCTGCAATCTGGGGTCATGCCTCACTGCTTAAAGCTACTCATCTGGGTTCATAAATTACTGCTTCAAGCTGCAAGTCTGGAGTCATGCCTCACCACTTTAAGCTACAAGGCTGGGGTCGTGCCTCGCTGCTTCATGCTACAAGTCTGGGCTATGCCTTACTACTTCAAACTACAAGTCTTGGACCTTGATTCACTGTTTCAAGCTGCAGTTTGGGTCCATGCATCCCTGCTTCAAGCTAGAAGTGTGAGCTCATGCCTCACTGCTTCAAGCTACAAGTCTGGGGTTATGCCTCATTACATCATGCTACATGTCTTGGGTCATGCCTCACTGTGTCAAGCTACTAGTCTGGAGTCATGCCTTACTGCTTCAAGCTACAAGTCTGGGGTCATGCCACACACTGTTTCAAGCAACAAGTCTGGAGCATGACTCACTGCTTCAAACTACAAGTCTAGGCTCATTCCTCACTGTTTCAAACTACAAGTCTGGGACCCTGCCTCACTGCTTCAAGCTTCAAATCTGGAGTCATGCCTCACTGCTTCAAGCTACAAGTTTGGGGTCATGCCTCACTGCTTCAGGCTACCAGTCTGGGGTCATGCCTCTCACTGTTTCAAGCTACAAGTCTGGGGCATGCCCCACTGCTTCAAACTACAAGTCTAGGACCATGCCTCACTGCTTCAAGCTAAAAGTCTGGGGTCATGCCTCACTGCTTGAAGCTACAAGTCTGTGGTCATGCCTAGCTGCTTCAAACTACAATTCCCGGGGTCATGCATCATTGCTTCAAACTACAGGTCTGGGGTCATGCCTCAGTGCTTCAAGCTACATGTTTTGTGGTTGTGCCTTACTACTTCAGCTATAAATTTGGGCTCATGCCTCACTGCTTTTAGCTACAAGTCTGGCACCATGCTTCACTGTTTCAAGCTGCAGTCTGGGTACATGCATCACTGCTTCAAGCTACAAGTCTGGGGTCATGTCTCACTGCTTCAAACTATAAGACTGGGACCATGCCTGACTGCTTGAAGCTAAAAGTCTGGTGTCATGCCTCACTGCTTCAAGATAAAGTCTGTGGTCATTCCTCGCTGCTTCAAACTTCAATTCCGGGGGTCATGCATCACTGCTTCAAACTACAGATCTGGTGTCATGCATCACTGCTTCAAGCTACAAGTTCTGTGGTCATGCCTCACTGCTTCAAGCTACAAGTCTGTGGTCTTGCCACACAGTGTTTCAAGCTACAAGTCTGGGGCATGCCTCTCTGCTACAAACTACAAGTCTAGGGTCATGCCTCACTGCTTCTAACTAAAAATCTGGAGCCATGCCTCATGGCTTCAAGCTACAATTTGGGGTCATGCTTCACTCCTTCAAGCTACTCACCTGGGTTCATAAATTACTGCTTTAAGCTACAAGTCTGGAGTCATGCCTCAGTGCTTCAAGCTACAAATTTTGTGTTTGTGCCTTACTACTTCAGCTATAAATCTGGGCTCATGCCTCACTGCTTCAAGCTACAAGTCTGGCACCATGCTTCACTGTTTCAAGCTGCAGTCTGGGTACATGCATCACTGTTTCAAGCTACAAGTCTGGGGTCATGTCTCACTGCTTCAAACTATAAAACTGGGACCATGCCTGACTGCTCGAAGCTAAAAGTCTGGTGTCATGCCTCACTGCTTCAAGATAAAGTCTGTGGTCATTCCTCGCTGCTTCAAACTACAATTCCAGGAGTCATGCATCACTGCTTCAAACTACAGATCTGGTGTCATGCATCACTGCTTCAAGCTACAAGTTCTGTGGTCATGCCTCACTGCTTCAAGCTACAAGTCTGGGGTCTTGCCACACACTGTTTCAAGCTACAAGTCTGGGGCATGGCTCTCTGCTTCAAACTAAAAATCTGGAGCCATGCCTCATGGCTTCAAGCTACAATTTGGGGTCATGCTTCACTCCTTCAAGCTACTCATCTGGGTTCATAAATTACTGCTTTAAGCTACAATTCTGGAGTCATGCCTCACTGCTTCAAGCTACAAGTCTTGGGTCATGCCTCACTGATTCAAGCTATAAGTCTGGGCTCATGTCTCACTGCTTCACGCTACAAGTCTGGGATTGTGCCTCACTTCTTCAAGCTACAAGTCTGGGATGTGACACTGCTTCAGTCTACAAGTCTGGGGTCATGCCTCACTGCTTCAAGCTACATGTCTGGGGTCATGCCTCACTGCTTCAAGCTACATGTCTGGGGTCATGCCTCACTGCTTCAAGCTACATGTCTGGGGTCAGGCCTCACTGCTTCAAACTACAAGTCTGGGGTCATGCTTCGGGGTGAGAAAAAGTGTGGATTTCCGCTGTAGAGGAAGTTCTGAAAAATCTAGAAAATTTTACAGAATTTTCCACTCTTTCACCAGTGGCAGAATTCCAAACTTTCATCTCATAACTGCAGATTTCCACCTAGTACTGCGGCATTTAATTACAAACTGTGGACATTTTACATGACATGAGAAACAAATGGCTGTAGCATTACTTCTGTGGGTTTTTTCCCCACAGTTTAATATATAATCCATAGACCTAAACATTGACAGTAATCAGTTCAGCAGAGTTTTTTCTGCAGTTTATTTTATTTATTTATTTATTAGAACATCAGTTTAACAACCTTTGAGCCAGAGGCTCATTTACAAAGGTACGTCATCACAGTGAGGACAAAACAGTGCAAGAAACAAACATCAAGACAGACAAAAAATCAGAGTACATTTAGGAATCAGCCAAAAATACAGGCATATGTCAAACACAGTATACAACAGGCATACATGTGCGCTTTACAGAGTAGACAATATACAGTAGTTAGATGGAGATTGATTCAGTGGGCAGAAAAAAGGTAAGGCTGGGTGGAAGACATCAGAAGAGGAGTGTCGGGAAGATAGTAGCAAGTAAAGGTAGAGCTGGACAGAAGGTCAGAGAGCGGCTCAGCGAGCTTTTTCTGGAAGCATAGGAGGAGGAGGCTTAGAGGCAGGTACAGCTGCGTGTTGAGAGCTGGTGATTTCTAAGGCTAGTTTTAAAATAAGATAATGAGGCGGCATCAGTGAGTCCGGCGGGGAGGGCGTTATACCAACAGGGGGCTCTGTAGGGGTAAGCCCTTTGGCCTTGCGAGATTCTTGCCCTCAGTATAACCAGTGCAGTTTTGCAGGATATACGGGTATGCACTGTAGGGTTTGCTCGGTGGATAGTGGTTGACAGACCCGGTGGGGATAGCCCAAGGAGTGATTTTTTTGTTAGGAGGCAGGTTTGGTATTTGTGGCGCTCATCTAGGTTGAGTAGATTAGCCATGGTGTAAAGAAGGCAAGTGTGGGTTAGACTAGGAGCCCCAATTATGAGCCTGCAGGCCTTGTTTAAGGTGAGGCGGATCTTGTGCAGGGCAGTCTGGTCTGCTGCACCATACACAGATAGGCCATAGTCTACCAGAGATAGAACAGAGGATGTGACTGCAAGTCAGAGGGCATCCTTGGGGAGGCAGTTTTTATGACAATAGAGGATACCCAGCCGAGTGTTAGAGGCTGAGGCAAGGGCAGAGATGTGGGCATGAAAAGAGAGGGCAGGGTCAAAGGTTATACCTAGGTATTTATAAGAGTGAACTAGCTCAATAGGGAGTTTAGAGGTGGAGTGGACTGCGAGAGGATAGTTACTGGATTTATCTTGGGAGTGGGCAAAGAGCATGGTTTTGGTTTTCTTTAGATTAATTATGAGTCTGTGCTCAGTTAACCAGGCTTCTGCGTCATTGTAGGATTCCTGCAGAGAATCCTGAAGTGAGATGGGATTACGGTCGGAGGCAAAGAGTACAGCATCATCTGCCTAAAGAAGGATTTTCCAGTACATACACTGGGCAGGGAGTTGAGAAAAAGAGAAAAGAGCAAGGGCCCACGAATGGAGCCCTGAGGGACTCTGGACCGGATAGGGCAGGTGCTGGAAAGTTTCCCGTTGATTTTCATATGTTGTGAGCGGGCCAACAAGTAGCTGGAGCACCAGAAAACAGGCCCAGTGGCAATGCCTAAGTGACTAAGGGCAGCTAGCAGGAGGGGGTGGGAGACAGTATCAAAGGCTTTTGATAAGTCAATGAACACTGCACCTGCTAGGGAACCAGAGTCCAGTGAGGTGTGAAGAAAGTTAGAGAACTCCAGGAGGGCAGTATTGGTGCTGTGGCCTGCTCTGAAACCATGTTGTTCTGGGCAGAGGATGCTATATTTATCGAGGTATTCAGAGATTTGGGTGGCCACAATTTTTTCTAAGGCCTTAGAGAGAGGAGAGAGGATTGAGATAGGTTGATAATTGCTAGGGAGGGTCCTAGCACCACCCTTGTGTATTGGGGTGACAGTAGCTATCTTCCAAGCAGAGGGGAATTGCCCTAGGCAGAAAGATTTGTTAAAGATGCTGGTGATTGGTGAGATAACCAGATCCAGAACCTGACGGAGAAGACTGGGATCAAGGGGGTCGTTGTCAATTGTGTTACTCTTAAAGGCCTTGAGTAGGTAAGGTCTGACTTCCTGGGCAGTGACTCGGTGCAGGTAGAACAAGGGGCATGGGAGAATAGGGACAGACCTGGAGGAAGGGGGAGCGAATAAATTATCTGGGAGCACCAGGCTAAGGTCGTGAAAGATTTGTTGAGGTGGTTGGCAATAAGGACAGGGTCTGAGGAGACCGAACCACTAATGCTGATAAACGAAGGTGGGGGGGGAACGCGTGCCACCATTCAGCTGCTTAATGTTGTCCCAGAAGGTCCTAGTATTCCCCTATGAGGAAATGAGGGAGGCTTGATAGTGCTCAGCCTTCGCTTTTCGGTTGGCCCATGTACATTTGTTCCAGGCAGCAGCATAGACCAACCTGTCAGCTGGGCGGCCTGTTTCCGTGGCAATGTGCCATAGATTGTCCCTGTGCTTTAAGAAGTTGGTGCAGGGTGGGGGTAACCCAGGGGGCATGCCTTACTTTGGACCAGCGTGCAGTTACGGGTGCAAAAATGTCGCAAGCAGAGTCAAAGTTGTGGATAAAGAAGGTAAGGACCGTGTCAATTTCCAGAGAGTTTAGTATAGGGGACTAGTCTATGAGGGCTAGGAGTTGCTTAAGGCCTTTCAGCTCACCAGGTCTAAAATGTCGCTGAAGAGTAGTTTGTGCTGTGGGTTTAGGCAGGGAGGTTGACCAATAGAAGAGAACCGGGGAGTGGTCACTAAGGCAGTCTGGGAGGATTTGGATATTGCGGATGCGGTTAGGGCGGCTTGTGTGAGGACCACTTCCAGGAGTGTGCTAGAGCCCATTCTAGGATTCACTCTAGTGGGTTGGGAGACTAGTTGGGTTAGGTCGATGGCTGCAAAGGCATCACGGGAGGAAGTGGATGAAGGGCTAAGCCAATTGATGTTCAAGTCCCCCACAAGGATTTGGTCGGAGGAGTGGGGTAGGGAGGTAAGATAATCGATTAGTGGGCCTAGTGCTTGTGCTTGATTTTTTGGAGGTATGTATGCTGTTGTCAGGTAGATGGGACCCCTAGAGAGATCAGGAGATAGTTTTAGGGTTAGGGCTTGAGCCCTGAAGTCAAGGACCGGGGCTGGGAGGGCTAGTCCAACAAGAGGGCCTTTGACATAAATGGCAGAGCCCCCACCTCGCCTACCAACACGATCCTCCCGATAGAGGGAGTAGCCAGGGAGTGAGACCAGGGAGTCAGGGGTAGAGTCTGACAGCCAAGTTTCAACTATTGAGATAACGCCAGGTTTATGAACCACAACCCAGCAATTGAGAGAGTAGAATTTTTTAAGGAGCCTACATATGTTCATGAAAGCAATATGAAGTCCGGTGAATTCCTTTGAGGAGTCTTTGCAAGCTGGACCGGGATTGGTATGTATGTTACCAGTCAGGAGCAGAAGGAGGAGAGCCGCTCTGGACAGAGAGGTGGCAGAAGGAGAGTTCGCCGTGGTGATAGGAAGAGGGGTTTCGTGGCACAGGGGTGGGTAGGGCAGCACAGGCTGGGAAGACTTGGTGATAAGATGTCCAAGGGAGCAAAGGGGAGGAAAGGTAGTGTCTAGATGGGGGTGAGGTGGAGAGGAGCATAGGGTGAGTGGAGGAGGGAGGGGAGGGGCAGTGGCATAGAAGGAGGGAGGGCAGGAAGGCAGGTAGGAGCACTAAAGTAGTGAGGCTGAGGGTGACAGGGACAATAGGGTTAGCGGAGGCAATAGGAGGAGGGGAGGAGAGAGAGGCAGGTAGGCAGGAGGTGTGCATGCATGATTGGTAAGGGTGTGAGAGCCTGAAGAAAGATGGGGGAACTTAGATGATAGAGGGGAAGATGGTAGGGGCTGGATTTGGATGAGAGAGGTGAGACGAGGGGAAGGGGGGGACAACAGGATGGGTTTGCAGATAGCAGTAATGAGATAGGTAGAAGAGGGTGAAAGGTCTACCCATAAGTGTAGTTGCCACCTTGGTACAGTGGCAGAGCCCCTGCCTCAAGTGCACAGAGCACCAGGTTCAAGGCTTGTCTAGAGTGACAGAAAAGGTCCCAGAACAATAGCTGCAGCTGCAGTTTAATGCATTAACGTGCATTTCTTACATTTATTCCAGTTTTCAGTCGAATTTCTGCGAAAGTTAGCGAAATTTCTAAGCTTTTGCAGAAGTGAAAATCTGAATTTTGACAAAATTCCACTAGAGGATTTTTTTTTTTGCTCACCCCTAGTCATGCCACACTGCTTCACACTACAAATTTTGGGTCATGCCTCACTGCTTCAAGCAACAGGTCTGGGGTCATGTCTGACTGCTTCAAGCTACAAGTCTGGGATCATGCCTCACTGCTTCAAATTACAAGTCTGGGGTCATGCCTCACTGTCAAAAACTACAGGTCTGGGGTCATACCTCACTGTGTCAAACAACAAGTTAGGGGTCATGCCTCACTGCTTCAAGTTACAAGTCTGGGGTCATGCCACACAATGTTTCAATCTACAAGTCTTTGGTATGCCTCACTGCTTGATACTTCAAGTCTGGGGTCATGCTTCACTGCTTCAAGCTACAAGTCTGGGGTCGTGCCTCACTGCTTCAAGCTACAAGTCTGGGGCTATGCCTCATTGCATCAAGCTACAAGTCTGGGGTCATGCCTTACTACTTCAAACTACAAGTCTTGGACCTTGCTTCACTGTTTCAAGCTGCAGTTTGGGTCAATGCATCTCTGCTTCAAACTACAAGTCTGGGCTCATGCCTCACTGCTTCAAGCTACAACTCAGGGGTTATGCCCCATTGCATCATGGTACAAGTCTAGGGTCATGCCACACTGTGTCAAGCTACTAGTCTGGGGTCATGCCTAACTAATTCAAGCTACAAGTCCGGGGTCATGCCACACACTGTTTCAAGCTGCAAGTCTGGAGCATGACTCACTGCTTCAAGCTACAAGTCTGGGGTCATGCCACACACAGTTTCAAGCTACAAATCTGGAGCAAGACTCACTGCTTCAAACTACAAGTCTGGGGTCATGCCTCACTGCTTCAAACTAAAAATCTGGAGCCATGTCTCATGGCTTCAAGCTACAATTTGGGGTCATGCTTCACTCCTTCAAGCTTCACATCTGGGTTAATAAATTACTGCTTCAAGTTACAAGTCTGGAGTCATGCCTCACTGCTTTAAGCTACAAGTCTGGGGTCATGCCTCACAGCTTCAAGCTACATGTCTGGGGTCATGCCCCACTGCTTCAAACTACAAGTCTAGGGCCATGTCTTACTGTGTTAAGCTAGTAGTCGGCGGTCATGCCTCTCTGCTTCAAACTACAAGTCTGGGGTCATCCCTAGGGGTGGGAAAAAGTGTAGATTTCCACTGTAGTGGAAATTCTGCAAAATCTCGAAAATTTTACAGAATTTTCCACTCTTTCGCCAGTGGCAGAATTCCCAACTTTCGTCTCATAACTACAGATTTCCACCTAGTACTGCGGCATTTAATTATGAACTGTGGACATTTTACATGACATAAGGAATAAATGGCTCTAGCATTACTTCTGTGGGATTTTTCCCCACATTTTAACATATAATGCATAGACCTAAACATTGACAGTTATCAGTTCTGCAGAGTTTTTTTTCCTGCAGTTTAATGCATTAACGTGCATTCCTTACATTTATTCCACTGTTTTCAGTCGAATTTCTGCAAAAGTTGGAAAAATGATTTCTGAACTTTCGCAGAAGTGAAAATCTGACTTTTGACAAAATTCCACTAGCGATTTTTTTTTTTGCTGCCCCCTATTCATGCCACACTGCTTCACACTACAAATCTGGGGGCATGCCTCACTGCTTCAAGCTACAGGTCTGGGGCCATGCCTAACTGCTTCAAGCTACAAGTCTGGGATCATGCCTCACTGCGTCAAACTACAAGTTAGGGGTCATGCCTCACTGCTTCAAGCTACAAGTCTGGGATCATGCCTCACTGCTTCAAACTACAAGTTAGGGAACATGCCTCACTGCTTCAAACTACAGTTCTTTGGTCATGCCTCACTGCGTCAAACTAAAAGTTAGGGGTCATGCCTCACTGCTTCAAGTCACAAGTCTGGGGTGAAGCCACACAATGTTTCAATGTATAAGTCTTTGGTATGCCTCACTGCTTGAAACTTCAAGTCTGGGGTCATGCTTCACTGCTTCAAACTAAATGTCTGGGGTCATGCCTTACTGCTTCAAACTAAATGTCTGGAACCAAGCCTCACTGGTTCAAGCTACAATTTTGGATCATGCCTCACTGCTTCAAGCTACACGTCTATTTTCATAAATTACTGCTTCAAGCTACGAGTCTGGAGTCATGCCTCACTGTTTCAAACTACAAGTCTTGGAAAATGCCTCACTGCTTCAAGCTTCACATCTGGTGTCATGCCTCACTGCTTCAATCTACAATTCCGGTGGTCATGCCTCACTGCTTCTAGATACAATTCCGGTGGTCATGCATCACTGCTTCAAACTTCAAGTTTGGGGTCATACCTCACTGCTTCAATCTACAGTTCTGGTGGTCATGCCTCACTGCTTCAAACTACAATTATGGGGTCATGCCTCACTGCTTCAAGGTACAACTCTGGTGGTCATGCACCACTGTTTCAAACTACAGGGCGGGGTCATGCCTTACTGCTTCAACCTACAATTCCGGTGGTCATGCATCACTGCTTCAAATTACAGGTCTGGGGGTCATGCCTCACTGCTTCAAGCTACAGTTCCGGTGGTCATGCATCACTGCTTCAAACTACAAGTCTAGGGTCATACCTCACTGCTTCAATCTACAATTCCAGTGGTCATGCATCACTGCTTCAAAGTACAGGTCTGGGGTCATGCCTCACTGCTTCAAGCTACAATGTTGGGGACATGTCTCACTGCTTCAGGCTACCAGTCTGGGTCCGTGCCACACACTGTTTCAAGCTACAAGTCTGGGGCATGCCTCACTGCTTCAAACTACAAGTCTGGGGTCATGCCTCACTGCTTCAAGCTTCAAGTCTGGGGTCATGCCTCACTGCTTCAAGCTACAAGACTGGGGTCATGCCACACACTGCTTGAAACTGCAACTGGGGTCATGCCTCACTGCTTCAAATTAAAAATCTGGAGCCATGCCTCACAGCTTCAAGCTACAATTTGGGGTCATGCTTCATTTCTTCAAGCTACACGTCTGGGTTCATAAATTACTGCTTCAAGCTACAAGTCTGGAGTCATGCCTCACTACTTTAAGCTACAAGTCAGGAGTCATGCCTCACAACTTCAAGCTACAAGTCTGGGGTCATGCCTCACGAATTCAAGCTACAAGTCTGGGTTCATAAATTACTGCTTCAAGCTACAAGTCTGGGCTCATGCCTCACTGCTTCATGCTATAAGTCTGGGGTCATGCCTTACTAGTTCAAGCTACAAGTCTGGGGTCAAGCCTTACTGCTTCAAGGTAGAAGTCTTGGGTCATACCTCACTGCTTCAAACTACAAGTCTGGGACTATGCTTCTCTGTTTCAAGCTGCAGTCTGGGTCCTTGCATCACTGCTTCAAGCTACAAGTCTGGGCTCATGCGTCACTGCTTCAAGCTACAAGTCTGGGGTTATGCCCCATTGCATCAAGCTACAAGTCTTGGGTCATGCCCCACTTCTTCAAACTACAAATCTAGGGCCATGCCTCACTGTGTCAAGCTACTAGTATGGGGTCATGCCTCACTGCTTCAAACTACAAGTCTGGGGTCATGCCTAGGGGTGAGCAAAAGTGCGGATTTCCACTGTAGAGCAAGTTCCACAAAATCTCGAAAATATTGCAGAATTTTCCACTCTTTTGCCTATGGAAGAATTACGAACTTTCGTCTCATATGTGCAGATTTCCATCTAGTACTGTGGCATTTAATTATGAACTGTGGACATTTTACATGACATGAGGAAAAAAAATGACTCTTGCATTACTCCTGTTTTTCTTTCCCCACAGTTTAATATATAATACATAGAACTAAACATTGACAGTTATCAGTTCTGAATTTTTTTTCTGCAGTTTAATGCATTAATGTGCATTTCTTATATTTATTCCGCAGTTTTCAGTGGAATTTCTACGAAAGTTGGTGAAATGATTTCCGAACTTTCGCAGAAGTGAAAATCTGACTTTTGACAAAATTCCACCAGCAGGATTTTTTTTTTTGCACACCCCTAGTCATGCCACACTACTTCACACTACAAATCTATGGTCATGCCCCACTGCTTCAAGCTACAAGTCTGGGATCATGCCTCACTGCTTCTAACTACAAGTCTGGGACCATGCCTGACTGCTTCAAGCTAAAAGTCTGGTGTCATGCCTCACTGCTTCAAGCTACAAGTCTGTAGTCATGCCTTGCTGCTTCAAACTACAATTCCGGGGGTCATGCATCACTGCATCAAACTATAGGTCTGGGGTCATGCCTCACTGCTTCAAGCTACAAGACTGGGGTCACTCCACACACTGTTTCAAGCTACAAGTGTGGGGCATGCCTCACTGTTTCAAACTACATGTCTGGGGTCATGCCTCACTGCTTCAAATTAAGAATCTGGAGCCATGCCTCACGGCTTCAAGCTACAATTTTGGGTCATGCTTCACTCCTTCAAGCTACATGTCTGGGTTCATAAATTACTACTTCAAGCTACAAGTCTGGAGTCATGCCTCACTGCTTCAAGCTACAAGTCTGGGCTCATACCTCTCTGCTTCATGCTACAAGTCTGGGGGCGTGCCTCACTACTTCAAGCTACAAGTCTGGGGTCAAGCCTCACTGCTTCAAGCTACAAGTCTGGGGTCATGCCTCACTACTTCATACTACAAGTCAGGGACCATGCTTCACTGTTTCCAGCTGCAGTCTGGGTCCATGCTTCACTGCTTCAAGCTACAAGTCTGGGCTCATGCGTCACTGCTTCAAGCTACAAGTCTGTGGTCATGTCCCATTGCATCAAGCTACAAGTCTTGGGTCATTCTACACTGCTTAAAGCTACAAGTCTGCGGTCATGCTCCACTGCTTTAAGCTACAAATCTGGGATCATGCCTCACTGTGTCAAGCTATAATGCTGGAGTCATGCCTAACTGCTTCAAGCTACAAGTCTGGATCATGCCTCACTGCTTCAAACTACAAGTCCATAGTCATGTTTTACTGCTTCAAGCAACATGTTTGAGGCCTCGCTTCACTGTTTCATGCTATAACTGTGGGGTCATGCCTAACTGCTTTAAACTTCAAGTCTTGGCCCATGGCTCACAGATCCAAGTTACAAGTCTGGGGCTACGGACTACTACTACAAGCAACTTGTCTAATGTGGTGCCTTACTACTTCACACTATAAGTCTGGTGCCATGCCTCACTGCTTCAAGTCTATAGCTATGCCTCACAGCATTATGCTACTAGTCAGGGGCAGTGCTCCAGTGCTACAAGCAAAATATCTGAGGCCATGTCTCACTGCTTCACGCAGGCCTTCATGAAGCAGCCCATCCATCAGCCACAGGTCCAGACCTTTAGTTAGTATAATGCAGGGCCCTGCAGGCCTACATAAAGCAGCACACCTGTCAGGCAGGGGTCTAGAGCTGTAGCTAGCATTGTTCAGGGCCATGCAGACCTACATGAATTGACCTACCTGTCAGACAGGTGTCAAGTGCTATAGCTAGCATCATGCAGGGTTCTCCAGGCCTACATGAAGCAGCCCACTCATCAGGCAGTGGCTCACAGCTGTACCTTGCATTGTGAAGAGCCCTGCAGGCCTACATGAAGCAGAAAACCAGATAGAAAATCATATGGGGCCCAGAGAGCTGCAGCTAATATTGTCTAGGGTCATAGAAGTCTACATGAAGCAGTCCACCCATCAGTCAGGGGCCTAGAGCTGTAGCTAGCACTGTGCAGGGTTCTGCAGGCCTGCATGAAGGAGTATACTTGTCAGGCAGGGGGCCAGAGCTGTAGCTAGCATTGTGCAGGGCTCTCCATGCCAGCATGAAGCAGCCCACCCATCAGGGATGGGCACAGAGCTGTAACTAGTATCGTGCAGAGCCCTGCAGGCCTAAATGAAGCAGCACACCTGCCAGGCAGGGTCCCAGAGCTGTAGCTAAGGTTGTACAGAGCCCTGGAGACCTACATGAAGCAGCCACCTGTCTGGCAGGGGACCAGAGCTGTAGGTAGCATCACGAAGAACCCTGCAGGCCCACAAGAAGCAGCACACTCCATAAGACAGGGGCCCAGATCTGTATCTAATATTGTTCAGGGTCCTGCAGGCCTAAATGAAGCAATCCATCCATCAGGCAGGGGCTCAGAGCTGTAGCTGGCATTGTTTAGGGACCTGCTAGCCTACAAGAAGCAGCCCACCAGTCAGACAGGGGCCCAGAGCTATAAATAGCATCATTCAATGCCCTGCGGATCTACATGAAGCAGCCTATCCATCAGGCTGGGGCCCAGAATTGTAGCTAGCATTGCGTAGCACCCTGCAAGCCTGTATGAAGCAGTACACCTGTCAGACAGGGGCCCAGAGATTTAGCTAACATTGTGTAAAGCCCTGGAGGACTACATGAAGCAGCCCACCTGTCAGGCAGGGGTCCAGAGCTGTTGCTAGCATTGTGCAGGGCCCTGCAAACCTATATGAAGCAGCACACCTGTCAGGCAGGGGCCCAGAGTTGTAGTTATCATTGTGCAGAGCCCTGCTGGCCTACTTGAAGCAATCCACCCATCACGCAGGAGCCCAGAGCTATAGCTAGCATTGTTCAGGGCCCTGCAGACCTACATGAAGAAGCACACCTATCAGGCAGGTGCCCAGAGCTGTAGCTAGAATCATACATGGCCCTGCAGGCCTACATGAAGTAGCACACCTCTTAGGTAGTGGCCCAGAGCTGTAGCTAGCATTATTCAAGGCCTGCAGACCTACAAGAAGCAGCCCACCCATCAGGCAAAGGCCTAGAGCTATAGCTTGCATTGTGCAGGGTTCTCCAAGCCTACATGAAGCAGTTCAGCCAACAGGAAGGGGCCTACAGCTGTAGCTAGCATTGTGCAGAGCCCTGTAGGTCTACATGAAGCAGCACACCTGTCAGGCATGGTCCCAGATCTATAGCTAGCATTGTGCAGAGCCCTGGAGGCCTACATGAAGCAGCCCACCTCTCAGGAAGTGGACCAGAGCTGTAGCTAGCATCGTGAAGAGCCCTGCAGGCCTACATGAAGGAGCATACCCATCAGACAGGGGCCAAAAGACCTGTAGCTAGTATTGTTCAGGGCCCTGCTGGCCTAAATGAAGCAGCCCATCCATCACGCAGGAGCCCAGAGCTAGAGCTAGCATTGTTAAGGGCCCTGCTGGCCTACAAGAAGCAGCCCACCTGTCAGGCAGGGTCCCAGAGCTGTAGCTAGCATCATTCAAGGCCCTGCAGACCTACCTTAAATAGCTGACCCATCAGACATGGGCCCAGAGCTATAGCTAGCATTGTGCAGAGCCCTGCAGGCCTACATGAAGCAGCACACCAGTCAGACAGGGGTCCAGAGCTCTAACTAGCATCGTTCAAGGCCCTGCAGACCTACATGAAGCAGTCCACCTGTCACACAGGAACTCAGAGCTGTAGCTAGCAACATTCAAAGCCATGCAGAACTACATGAAGCAACCCACTTGTCAGGCAGGGGCCCAGAGCTGCAGTTAGCATCATTCAAGGCCATGCAGATCTATATGAAGCAGCGCACCAGTCGGGCAGGGTCCAAGAGCTTTAGATTACATTGTGCAGAGCACTGGAGGTCAACATGAAACAGCCCACCTGTCAGGCAGGGACCCAGAGCTGTAGCTAGCTTTGTTCAGGGGTGTGCAGACCTACATGAAGTAGCCAACCCATTAGTCGGGGCCCAGAGCTCTAGCTAGCATTGTGTGGGGCCTGGCAGGCCTGCATGAAGCAGCTCATCTGTCAGGCAGGGAGCCAGAGCTGTAGCTAGCATCATGCAGTTTCTTTAGGCTTACTTGAAGCAGCCCAGCCATCAGGAAGGTGCCCACACCTGTAGTTGGCATCATGAAGAGTTCTGCTGGTATACATGAAGCAGCATGCCCATCAGAGGGGCCCAGAGAGCTGTAGCTAGTATTTTATGTGGATTTGCAGGCCTAAATGAAACAGCCCACCCATCAGAAATGGGTCCAGAGCTGTAGCTAGCATTGTTCAGGGCTCTATTGGACTACAAGAAGCAGCCTACCTCCCAGGCAGTGGCCCAGAGCTGTAGATAGCATCATTCAAGTCCCTGCAGACCTACATGGAGCAGCCCACCCATCAGGCAAGGGCCTGGTGCTGCAGCTAGTATCATGCAGAGTCCTGCAGACCAACATGAAGCAGCACTCCAGTCAGACAGGGTCCCAGAGCTGTAGCTAGCATTGTGCAGAGCCCTGGAGACCTACATGAAGCAGCCCACCTGTCAGGTAGGGGATCAGAGCTGTAGCTAGCATTGTGCAGGCCATGCAGGCCTAAATGAAGCAGCACACCTGCCAGTCAGGGTCCCAGAGCTACAGCTAAGGTTGTGCAGAGCCCTAGAGGCCTACATAAAGCAGCCACCTTTCAGGCAGGTGACCAAAGCTGCAGATAGCATTGTGAAGAGCCCTACAGGCCTACATGAAGCAGCATATCCATAAGACAGGGGCCCAGAGCTGTAGCTGGTATTGTTCAGGGCCCTGCAGGCCGAAATGAAGCAGTCCACCCATCAGGCAGGGGCACAGAGCCATAGCTAGCATTGTTTAGGGCCCTGCTGGCCTACAAAATGCAGCTCACAAGTCGGGCAGGGGCCCAGGACTGTAAATAGCATCATTCAATGATCCTGCAGATCTACATGAAGCAGCCCATCCATCACACAGGGCCCCAGAGCTGTAGCTAGCATTGTGTAGAGCCCTGCAGGCCTGCATGAGGACACACTAACACTAACAGTAAAACAAGGAGACAAGACTTTCTATAGATACAGTAGTGAACGGAGAAAGTCCGGAGTGGGTATTGCTAAGATCAAAGGGGAGAAGGGGGAGTGTGTGGAGGAGGACCAAGGAAAAGTATCTATACTAAATAGATACTTCTGCTCAGTATTTACTGAGGAGAAGGTAGGGCAGGGCCCACAGCTCAGCACCATGGACATGGGGGGGGGGAGGTGTGCACAAGTCCTTTCACAAAAGAAAGGGTCCTACAAGATCTCAATAAGCTCAGGGTGGACAAGGCAATGGGACCGGATGGCATACATCCCAGGTACTAAAGGAGCTAAGGGTGGCACTAGCAGAGCTATTATCAGAACTGTTTAGTGAGTCTCTGAGCACAGGAGAGGTCCCAGAAGACTTGAGAAGGGCTCATGTGATCCCACTTCACAAGAGTGGTAGCAGGGAGGAGGCAGGGAACTACAGACCAGTCGGTCTTACCTCAGTAGTGGGCAAGATTATGGAGGCACTCTTTAAGGAAAGGATAGTGCAACACCTGGAATCCATAGGAGCACAGGATCCAAGACAGCATGAGTTTACAACAGGAAGGTCCTGTCAAACTAATCTCATAGATTTCTTTGACTGGGTAACCAGAGTGGTGGACCAAGGGGGTGCAGCTGATGTTGCCTACCTTGATTTCAGCAAAGTTTCTGATACTGTTCCACATAAAAGATTTATTATTAAGATGGGCAGACTTTGGGTGGGTCAGAAGTTGGTCAACTGAGTGGCAAACTGGTTGGCAGACAGAAAACAGAGTGGTGGTAAATGGTATACAGTCAGAAGAGATGCAAGTCACAAGTGGGGTACCTCAGGGATCAGTCCTGGGGCCAGTCCTCTTCAATATCTTCATCAGTTACATTGCAGATGGACTAGAGGGTAAAGTTTGTTTGTTTGTAGATGACACCAAGATCTGCAACAGAGTGGATAATCCAGATGGGGTGGGCAGAATGAGAAGAGATCTGGATAAACTGGCAAAATGGTCGGAAAACTGGCAACTGAGGTTTAACACAAAGAAGTGCAAGATCATGCACATAGGGAACAGAAACCCTGAAGCCACCAAAAAGGTTGGGAGGGGAGTTGCTGGCAATCACAAGGGAAGAAAGAGATTTGGGCATCATCATAATCACAGATGACTTGAAATCATCCAAGCAAGCCACTAAAGCAGGAGGTAAGGCTAGGGGATGTTGGGGTGTCTTAGTAGGGGTATCACAAGTTGTAAGAGGAAGGTAATAATCTCTCTTTACAAGACACTGGTTAGGCCCCATCTGGAGTACTGTGTGCAGTACTGGAGTCCGCACCTGCACACGGACATTAACAAAATGGAGGCAGTCCAGAGAAGGGCAACCAAAATGGTGCAGGGACTTCATCAGAAAACATATGAAGACAGATTAATGGAGCTCAATACATATACCCTAGAGCAAAGGACGGAGAGAGGCGATATGACCGAAACATTGAAACTCCTTAAGGGCATTAACAAGGTGAAAGACTCTAACATGTTTCATCATAAGAAAAAGAGCAGGACAAGAGGATACAGCATGAGATTAGAGGGAGGCCGATTAAGGGGTAATGTGAGGAGGTTCTTTCTCACAGAAAGTGTGGTGGATGCATGAAACAGCCTACCTCAGGAACTTGGTGGATATGAATACAGTGCAGGGCTTCAAACAGGCATGGGATAGGCATAAGGGAGCAATACAGGTTAGTATGAATAGATAGACCATTGACAGAGTAAAGGCCTATGGCACATTCATAAGGTAGAAGAAAAATGGGCATACTGGATGGGCCTTGAGGTCCTTATCTGTCCTTATCCATTATCAACGTCTATGCTTCTATGTTTCTATGTTATGGGGTACTGCAGGGCTCTGTGCTTTCACCCATGTTGTCCGCGCTGTATATGCTACCATTGGGAGACATTGTTAGGCTGGATGGGCTGAGTTTTCACTGCTATGCAGATGATACTCAGCTCTGCATGTCCTTTGTGTCCAAGCAGGATGATGCTATCTTGGTATTTAACAGCTGCCTAGTTGAGATCCAGGACTGAATGAATGCTAGTTGGATGAGATTGAACCCGGATAAGACTGAGGTGGTGGTTGTGGACCCAGGTCATCGGGCAGAGGGTTCTCTGGTGGGGCAGCCCTCTGGACTTTGACTTGGGGGTGGCCAGCTGGGGTCCTTTGATCGGGTGCAAAATCTGGGCATTATTTTTGATGATGGACTTATGCTCAAGTCTCAGGTGTCATCCGTCATCAAGTCCTCATTTTACCATCTGAGAAATGTCACCCGGATCAAACACCTGGTCCCGCTTGATGACCTTCCAACACTGGCCCATGCCTTCATGACCTCTCGCCTTGACTATTGTAACTCCCTGTGCCTAGGGCTACAGGGGGTTGATATTCATTGCTTGCAGCTACTACAGAATGCATATGCCTGGCTGTTGACTGGCTTATCTCAATTTTTCCATGTCACGCCTGTGCTCTGTGGTCTGCACTGGCTGCCTATTCAGTGGCATATCACCTTCAAGGTTGGGTTGCTGATCTACAGTATAAAACCCTACATGGGCAGGGACTGGGTTACCTACAAGATATTCTGTGCCCCTATCACCCCCTCTGTTCACTTTGCTTCACTGATGAGGGATTGCTAGAGGTTCCCAGGGTCCATTTAAAGACCTCGGGTGCTCAGTCATTTATGTTCACTGCCCCAACCCTGTGGAACTCTCTACCTCATGAGATAAGGGAGTGCCTGACTGTGGAGAGCTTTAAATCTGCACTAAAATCACATCTCTTTAGTCTTGCCTTTCCAGAATATGAATGTATTATTGGTCTGTATGTCATTTTGACTAATTACTGTATTTTAATTGTTGTTTTAACTATTGTACAAGTGTTTGGATACATGGTGACTTGTGCTTTTTGAAAATTAAAATGAGTTGAATTGAGTAATATACAGACTTCTTGGGTGGTTGAAGGCACTTGGCTTTAACATATCAAATGTTTTTCATCTTTCCATTTGCTGTCATAGTTCACACTTGCATATTTAAAGAGCAATTCTCTAGAAAAAGAATCAGTAGATTTACACCAGTAATGCTTTACCTTTAGTGTTTCTTTGTTTTTTACTTCTACTTTCTTCTGTTGTTGGTCTACTAAATATTTTAGATGATGCAATACTTACTTCACCAAGCCTTTCAAAATGTGTATGACTCTCCTCAGCTGACCTCACAATTGCTGTTTGTGACATCACAGTCTGTTGTCATGGTGAGCAGTATGATGTCATAAACAAAGGCAATCTAAGGTTAACAGGGGAGAGGCCCATGTTTTTATAGACTTTTTTGGATAGACTACCAAGATGTCTTAGAGACCTTGGAAAAGAATGTTGAAAATAAAGAAAAAATGTATTCTGTAGTAAATTGCAATAGCTGACACATATTTATAAAAGTAGTGCACAGTGCTGTGCATGCTGACGTACAGAGCTGCTTTTAATGTCTGAGTATTATAATCTTGTGATACGCTGGATAATTTCCTGACCTTGGTTAATACCTGGGTGAGGACTGCATTATAGCTCCAATTATAACCTTTGTGATTGTAAGAGTGAAGAAACATTAAAAAGATTCTTTTTTTGTGGGTAGTAAAGAGCAAAAGGAAGAGCTTCAATTTCCTCCACTGCTGCTGTTGCTTCCTGCAGTAAAAGACATCTGAGTATATTTTAGGGTTGCAAACCCTCTTCCCCATTTTATAACAGTTGGCATCTCTGATTTTGATCATGGATCATTGTCAGTCAACCTAACATAAGAAGTTAAATACTGTCACACATGATGCTTTGCGCTGCGTTTGGGGATTTACAGAGTATAGATTTAAGCAGGAGAAAGACACAAAAATGGAACAATTCAGACAGTCGTTCTCTGTTGGTTTTCTTGCAGTGTACTGTATAAGTGGGAGTTTTTTTTATAAAAGATAAGTCACACCATCTTCTCACAAGCATTACATGGAAAAGTAAATGACTAATAACACAGGTATAAATCTTAGACGATCGTGGTGTTGCAAAAGAAAAACATTACTGATTTTTTTAATGAAAGAGTCACAAGTAGGGCACACCCTGACTTGCAAAAGACACATTACAGAATTGCTACTGTGCTGAATTTGTCAGTTTCTCACCCCCCTACTCCCTAACACACGCACATGCACACACACACACACACACACACACACACACACACACACACACACACACACACACACACACACACACATTTGTTTACTTCTGTTTGATAATGATCTTTTTATTATTTCCCATGGGGAACTGAAATTGTTTAGTTGTTAAATTGTTCTACTGCAGTGGTAAATTGTTGCCTGCTAGTTGCTACTATTATTGTTGTTGCAGGTCAGGACTCTTGGTGTGTACTAAAACTAACCATGTTGTTACTTCTCTCTGTCCTTTTATTCTCTGCCCTCACTGTCTATTACTCATCCCATTGCTGTTCCATTCTTTCCACTCATATGCCCACCAAGTCTGTTCCATCTTACTCTCTTATCCATGTTGGCCTATTAAATGGTGACTTACTCTGCTCCTGCATCTCATTCAGCCACCAACCTCCTATTTTCCTCCCCCGCACTGCACGGGCCACTCCAAGAAACTGCTGTTTGGATGTTAACCAATGATACAAAGAGGCTGTTAATCCTTCTGCTCTTACTGAGTGATGATACTGAGTGGAACCCAGGCCCCCCTCTAGCAGATTCACCCTCCTGCCCACCAGCAGACCACCTAAGAGTCTTCGCCTGTATCACATTAATATCCACAACATTTTTCTTAAGATTGATCATATCAGGGCGTGGGTGACACAGACCACTCCTAACATTCTAGTATCCTCCAAAACCTGCCTATCCACTAAGACTCCCTCCTCAGACATTGTTCTTCCTGGGTTTACAGTCTACTGGTAGGATAGAGGGAGAAGCGGAGGTCAGGCAGCCCTCTACGTATCCTCTGCCTTTGCCTTCATTCTCAAGTACCAAGAGGTCATCCCTAGGTCCCATGAGTTAATCAGTGGTAAAATTACCTTAACCCATTCCATTCCCCAATTCATCATGGGTATCTATAGCTCCCATGGTAAGAGTGATGGTGCCATTCTTGATATCATTGCCAGCCACCTCACTAATATTGATACTCCTAGACATGAACATATCATCCTGCACAAACTAAATTGAAACTGGCTTGGGCCTAAGTCCTCAAATCTCCACTCTAAAATCAAAGTCCTCAGTCTATACCAGTAACTCACTGACCCTACCAGATTCAATTCCAAGTCTTCTGACCACTCCCTCATAGATTAGATCCTGTCCTCTCACCCCACAATTTTGTAGCCACTAACACTCTTCCTGATTATTCAGTGATCACTGTATCACCTTCTGTGTTCATATAATCAGGAAAAGTAAGACCCCACCTGAAATTATTAAGGGTCACTCCTTCTGTAAATCCTCCCTTCCTCATTTCCTGTCTGACCTTCTGGCTGCTGATTGTAGTTTAGTATATGGATCCCTTGACCCTTATCAGTCACTGTCCCATCTTTGCTCCTTATTTTTGTCCATTTGTGACACACACACCGCAATCAGGATGACCAGAATAAGGGGGGCCCATCTCCTATGGGTGTTCTCTGACTATAAGAGATGATGACTGGTCTGACCACAAGGCTTCAAGTACTCCTGCAGATAGACAATGAGACATCAGGCTCAGTAACTAATGTACAGTACAAAGAGTATCCAAACAGCCAGAGCCTCCCACTTACATTCCAAATTTGTTAATGATGTGTCCACTCCAACCTAATTCTGGAATGCAGTAAATAGTCTACCCAACTGCTCAGGTTTGTACCCAGTTGTCACAAGCCACAGCTATACTCCGGGTGTGGTCACTGACCCATATTCTACAGCTAATACTCAAAATGCCCAATCTGTGAATGGACCCCTTCAGATTGCCTCCTAACCAACGTCAGGGTACAGCCACTGCCCCTCTCCAGCTACCCACCTCAGTGCTAGCATTCACTTTGCCTTCTCTTGCATCACCACCTCTGGGATACTTCATGAACTGTCCCATATCAAGCAGAATTCTCACTCTGGGGCTGATGGTACCCCCCTCCAGCTTCCTGAAATTAGGTGTCCCTACTACTGCTGCCCCAGACCCATACTTTTAACTGATTCTTTACTTCTATTATTTTCGCTTCACTCTAGAAGTACACCACTGTAATTCCTCTGCACAAAGATGAGCCCCATGACTTGCCTGCTAACTACTGGCCAATCACACTCCTCCCTGTTGGAGAAATTGGTTGCTAAACAACTATCTGTCTACCTCAATTATTGGAGAGATTGGTTGCTAAATAACAATACGGTTACCTCAAATATTGGAGATACTGGTTGCTAAACAACTATCTGGCTACCTCAACTATTGGAGAGCTTGGTTGTTAAACAACTGTCTGCCTACTTCAACTGTTACAGAGATTGGTTGCTAAACAACTATCTGCCTAGCTCAACTATTGGAGAGATTGGCTTCTATACAAATATCTGCCTACCTCAACTATTGGAGAGATTCTTGCTAAACAACTATCTGCCTACCTCAACTATTGGTGAGACTGGCTACTAAACAATTATCTGGCTACCTCAACTATTGGAGAGATTGGTTGCTAAACAACTATCTGGCTACCTCAACTATTGGAGATACTGGTTACTAAACAACTATCTGGCTACCTCAACTAATGGGGAGATTGGTTGATAAACAGCTGTCTATCTCAGCTATTGTTGAGATGGCTGCAAAACAACAATCTGCCTACCTCAACTATTGGAAAGATTGGTTGCTAAACAACTATCTGCCTACCTCAACTACTGGAGAGACTGGTTGCTAAACAACTATCTGGCTACCTCAACTATTGGAGAGATTGGTTGTTAAACAACTGTCTGCCTATTTCAACTATTAGAAAGATTGGTTGCTAAACAACTATCTGGCTACCTCAACTATTGGATAGATTGGCTGCTAAACAACTATCTGCACATTTCAACTATTTGAGATACTTGTTGTTAAACAACTATCTGGCTACCTCAACTAATGGAGAGATCGGCTGATAAACAACTGTCTATCTCAGCTATTGTTGAGATGGTTGCAAAACAACACTCTGCCTACCTCAACTATTGGAAAGATTGGTTGCTAAACAACTATCTGCCTGCCTCAACTACTGGAGAGACTGGTTGCTAAACAACTATCTGGCTACCTCAACTACTGGAGAGATTGGTTGGTAAACAACTATCTGTCTACCTCAACTGTTTGGAGAGATTGGCTGCTACACAAGTATCGGCCTACCTCAAATGTTGGAGAGATTAGCTGCTAAACAACTGTCTACCTTCAACTGTTTGGAGAGATTGACTGCTAAACAAGTATCTGCCCACCTCAAATATTGGAGAGATTGGTTGCTAAACAACTATCTGCCTACCTCAAGTATTGGAGAGATTGGTTGCTAAAAAACTATCTGGCTACCTAAACTATTGCTGAGATTGGTTACTAAACAACTATCTGGCTACCTCAACTATTATTGACACTGGTTGCTTAACAACTATCTGCCTATCTAAACTATTGGAGAGATTAGTTGCTAAACAATTATCTGCCTATCTCAACTATTGGAGAGATTGATTGCTAAACAACTGTCTATATATCTCAACTA
This sequence comes from Neoceratodus forsteri, assembly GCA_016271365.2. NCBI lineage: Eukaryota > Metazoa > Chordata > Ceratodontiformes > Ceratodontidae > Neoceratodus > Neoceratodus forsteri. The sequence continues at coordinate 109,291,865 of CM028137.1, forward strand.
TTTGAGATTCTGGTTGCTAAACAATTATCTGGCTACCTCAACTATTGTTGATATTTGTTAGCTAAACAACTATCTGCCTACTTCAACTATTGGAGAGATTAGTTGCCAAGAACTATACGCTTTCCTCAGCTATTGGAGATATTGCTTGCTAAACAATTATCTGCATATCTCAACTATTGGAGAGATTGGTCACTAAACAACTATCTGGCTACCTCAACTATTAAAGAGATGGATTGCTAAACAACTATCTGGCTACCTCAAGTATTGGAGAGATTAATTGCTAAACAACTATTTGGCTACCTCAATTATAGGAGACATTTATTGCTAAACAACTATCTGCCAACCTCAACTATAGGAGAGATTGGTTGCTAAACTACTATCTGCCTACCTCAACTGTTGGAGAGATTGTTTACTAAGCAACTATCTGCCTACCTTAACTATTTGCAGATATTGGTTGCTAAGCAACTTTCTACCTCCCTCAACTATTGGAGAGATTGGTTGCTAAACAACTTTCTACTTCAACTATTGTGGAGATTGGTTGCTAAAGAACTGTCTGCCTACCTTAGCTGTTGGTAAGATTTGTTGCTAAACAACTATCTGCCTACCTCAATTATTGGTGAGATTTGTTGCTGAACAACTATCTGTCTAGCGCAAATTTTTTTTTAGATGTGTTACTAAACAACTATCTGCCTAGCTCAACTGTTGGAGAGATTGGTTTCTAAACAACTATCTGGCTGCCTCAAGTATTGGAGAGATTTGGTTGCTAAACAGCTATCTGCCTACCTCAACTAATGCAGATATAGGTTTCTAAACAACTATCTGGTTTCCTCAACTATTGGAGAGAGTGGTTGCTAAACAACTATCTGCCTACCTCAACTCTTGGTGAGATTGGTTACTTAAGAACTATTTGGTACCTCTCTGTGAAGTTTTCTTTTCTGAATACCAGCCTGCCTTTCATGCAGGTCATTCTACACCCACCTCCCTTCTCAGACTCATTGATTTTATTTTCTCTCCTATTGAGACCTGGGTCTAACTGATGTTATATCTTTGACTCAGCCAAAGCATTTGACATTCTGTCCCATTCTCTTCTTCTAAATAAGCATGTGACTTCTCGTGCTCTTCCCTATGATGGTTTTCTTCTTACCTTTCTGGTTGCGCCCCATCTGTGTCATTTAGCCTGGCTTTATCTGATCTTAGACAAATAATCCCTTGAAGTCTCACAAGGCTCTGTTCTTGGGCCTCTAGTTTTTACTGTTTTCATAAATTATTTACATCAGTATTTAAATCCTGTAATATTCATATTTACGTGGATGACACCATGCTTTTTCCATCTGGTTATTGTCTGGCTGATATTTTGCCTGCCTCACAGCTGGATTTCAAGACATCCTCAGTCTGGTTTAAAGCAAATTTATTAGCTCTCAACAACTCCAAAACCATCTCCATGCTCTCTGGTACCAAGAAATGTTTAGCTACCTGCCCTATCTGTTATTACCTCAGATGGTACCTCCTTATATACAGCCTCTGAATATGAATATCTTGGTGTTATACTGGATAACTCACTCAGTTCTCTTTCTCATATCCAGGCTCTGGTTTCCAGGTCCAACAGGAAGCTTTGTGACCTTTACCATGTGGGTGTCTGCCTTTCACTAGGCAGGCGCTAATGCCTTGTGCCCTTTACAATATAGGTGACTGCCTTTCATTAGGCAGGTGCTAATGCCTGGTGCCCTTTACCATGTGGGTGACTGCCTTTCACTAGGCAGGTGCTAATGCCTGGTGCCCTTTACCATGTGGGTGACTGTCTTTCACTTGGTAGGCACTAATGCCTGGCTGAGTGCTTAATCTTTCCTTTCATTGACTTTGTGGATGTGGTTTATGATGTCACCCCAAATAGCTAGCTAACTAAACTGGTTACCCTATTTAATGCCCTCTGTAGGTTTATCCTCCATGTTCCTGCCTGCATGCATCACTGTATGCTGTAAGACCTCCTTGACTAGCCATCACTGACTGACAGAGGAGTCCTGCACCTTGCAGGACTCCTCTGTCAGTCCTGCACCTTGCGCTCTATGGTTTTAAACATTAGCTTAACAAGCTCCAAAATTACTTATGCACCCTCCTCACCCCAGGTGATCTTTCTACTCACCAGCTTTGCTCCTGCTCTGGTAACAGGTTCCTTGCACCAAGGCACAAACCGAATTCTGGACAACTTGCTTTTAGCTATAGGATCCCCCAGGTTTGGAACAACCTAGCCTTGGGCAACAGCTCACCAACAAGTACTGCCTCTGTTAAAATGCTTCTCAAAACTCTAATTGTGTCATTCAGTGACTGTACTTGATGCTGGCTAATGTCGTATCCATTTGTCCTTGCAGTACTGACCATGCCTTATGATTGTTATGACCTGCACATAATTTATATTGTATATTTTTGCATAGTCATTGTTTATTTTTTGTGTTTTTGGTGTTCATATCTCCTTCCCCCACTCCAGTTTGCATCTGTAAATGAGATTGTTCATATATGTCTGTGTAACCCCTAGATGGCGCTATCCCAGGGGCTACTACCCCTGCCTGATTTGCCACTAACAGGTTGAGGGGCCTGGATCCAATGGCGGGTGCCTCCACCCAGAGGTCAGGGTTTGCAATAGTTAAACTAACTTGGTCACAGCCCTCTGGGACACTGCAACCCCCCTTTCTTCCCACTAGTGGCCCACACAATATATCAGAATTACCTTCACAGTATACACTTACCCCTAGGTCTGGTTCCTGCACTGGGACCTCCTGTGAAATGAGATACAGTGCAACAATCACAGTACAGTACTTTAACATAGACAAATACCTCAGGCAGTATAACTTTGCTGAAACAAGCAGCTCTGATTTATTTAGGGGATATAACAAGGACAGGGGAAATCAGGTTAATTAGCTTATCACTCTAATAATCTACCTATGGCTCTGTGCACAGGCCTATCTATCAGTTACTGTCCCTGGGTACCCAAGCCCTAGTGGCTAGTCCAAACCGTGGCAGCTGGTAGGGCCCTTTCACACAGAGAAAAGGAGAATTAAACAGTCAGCAGTACAGTAATTCCATTTGGATTTAAAGTGGCAATTCAACAGGGAGCGACCCTGAATTAGTACTCACGACCTCCAAATAAGATAGGGTCCTTCAATGTCAGCAGGGCTCACTTGAGGTACACAAACCTCTTCACACATCCATATAAAGAAAGCACTATACCAGGCAGGCTGCATCTGTATCCCGATCGCAATTACTGCACAACACCCGGAGAACACACAGCAGATTCAGTTCCTGACAGACCGAGTGCAATTTTCAGCAATTCTTCCAGTCTTCTACAGGGTGAGCCTGTTTTCTACTCTTCAGAGATCCTTTGATTCTTTCACAGGACGGATTCAGTCCTAACAAGCTGCAGACCTGAACTCTGGGCCTTACACACGTTTTTTGACTAAAACTGCACACTGAAAAGCACAGGGCTCCTTCCTTCTTCACTGCCAAAGCTCAACTGACACTCCAACTGACAAACCTGGCACTTCCTTTGAGTTCCTCCCAGTTCTTGACTGGATTGGCTGTCACCACAATAGACTGCTGCTGTTGGTCCAAAAAGGCACTGAAGTCTCAAACTACATCTCCCAGAGTCACTGCCCATACAATCCTCTTGTGGCTGGCTCAGATTATGAGTCCAAGTTCTGATTCGTCCAAGGCACCATTTTAGAGCTAGCTATCCACACTGATTGGTCCAGTTCAGCAGTTCAAAACTAGAATGGGGAACTAGCAGACACAGTTCTGACTGCAAAGAAAGCAGGTTAGACAAACTGTAATTTCATTATTACTCTAAATAATTTCTGGCAAACAGTTACATCTTTCAGATAGGTTCCCTTTTGCACTCCTAGTGACTGCAAAAATGAAGTGAATTGGCAGCAGCCTGAGTGGAATTAGAAGCACACAGTCCCCCATACAAACTAATTATGTCTGCAAGCAGACAGCTCTTAAAGAGACAGTACCAGAGGCTCTAAAAACACTCACTGATAAATGGCTTAAATGCCAAACACCATTCAGGCTTGGAGCATTCAAGCAAGCTCCTGGAAGTCTTTTGGGAACCCCCATTTGCAGGGGGGTTACATCTGTATATCTACCTCATAAAACAATTTAAAATATGTAAATAAGTAATCCGTCTGTTGCCTGCATAATAAGGCAGTTAACATGGGTCATACAGTTATGATTGAACCACCTTAACCACTGCATTTTAAATACCAGATAAGGTTAAACATGAGTAAGTCAGCCACGGACCATGTTGGCAGCATGAGGCAACTGTTTTGTCATTCAAATGAACCTGTGTTCCAACAAACAACCCCCGCACACACATACACTCAGACACTGTATGCAGACTCATGGAGTCTCATAAATATTAACGCTGACTGCCTGCTCAACTTTTTGTCTATGAAAACAAGGAGGGAATTTGTAAATGAATCAAATTAAAGCACCGTTGGCATTTGTGATAAGGAAGGGCAATGAGATTATTATTCATGAGGTCTGTGAATGGCATAACTACACAATGCAGGGATTACATCCTGAATGGGAGTATGCAGAAAAGGATTTATGATTGGGGATCCCATATCCAGACTGGGGGGGGGAGTCATATCCTACTTGTTCCAAATCTTTTTCCTCTGTTTACTAAGAAGTACAGTTATCTGGTACAATTATTTGCTGTTTCTGTTGGGACCTATCTCTTTGGGTTTGTATAACTTTTGTAAAGTTTACATTGAAACTTGTAATGAAAAAAAAAACTGTTTAACTTTAGCCTCCATACTTTTGTGGATCCACAGGCACACAGGACTTGAGGAAAAAAATATAAAACAGGATTTTCTGTCCTGTGTATCTGTTAGATGCCCTTTACACCACTTTGTTTTCTTGCAATTTCTATGTATCCTGGCTGCTCCAGCCCTATCACCCTGACTTCCACTGGGACTTACCACCAGCCATTTTCCCCCATGCCTTGCCTCCCCCCCAGCAGGGTCAGTGAAGTTTCCCAGCCCCCGCCATGACCACGGATCCAGTTCAGGTCAGAAAGCCCACCTAGTTGGTGCGGAGCCTGTGAGCACTCAGCGCCATCCTGCTGCTGGCATTTCCCATTTTCAGTGCCCCTGAGAAGCATGGAACGATGAGGGCAGGTTACATGCCACATACACCTGCAAAGTGTGCGCCATCTGACATAGCTCCCTGAAAATTAGGCCTAGGCTAACCTTTACCAGTTTCTGCCAGGGGCCAGGCAAGCACCTGGCTCAGCCCAACCTCCTCCAAAAGAAGGAGAGCAGTCCTACAAATGCTCGATCCTCCTTCCCCCGGCAAGCCCTCGGACATGTTGAGTTCATGTCCGAACCTGAGTCATCAGCATTGCAAATGGTAGCGCTGCTGCTGAGCTGGCAGGCCAACCAATGATGCACCACTTTCTGCATGACTCCAGATGCAACTTGCAGTCAAGTTTTGTGTCAAGCTGCCTTAAAGCAGGTCTGAGTGCCATAACTGGGTCTGATATTAGAAAATCAGATACAGTTGTAATTTATGTTAACGGCTCTGTATTGTACGCATTGGTCTCTGTATTTACTTGTATGTTTTTTGTCCAGGACTATCTTGCAAATAAGCTTACTCAAGGATGATTTTGGTTGGTTAAATAACATTTTTGATTGATTGATTGATTGATTGATTGACAATTGCAGCATTTAGACATGGCACACCTGTGGCAACACACAGCACTGTGGCAAGGATTGCTGCAGACATTGTGTCAGCCTTTGAACATCTGGCCCAAGGGTTCCAAATGATGGCCATGAAAGCAGATACTCCTCTGCCCACTGGTTCTGGGATCAGCTCCAAGGTGATATGCTAGCTTCCAGTGCAGCTGCATGACAATGATAGTATTATATTACATTACATCACATTTGTCAGGGCAGCAGGCAATGTTTATCCTAGTCCTTCTCCCCATTGTCTCAGTGTTCATACCCTTCAATATGTTTCAAATCCAGGTAAGCACCTAACCTCCAGAACTGAGTCTGCCTTAAAAAGTAGTATGAACTTTGTTTGCCTCACTTTTCACCATTTCTATTTCCCACCCCATGGCTACAGGTAGAGATGCTGCAAATTTATATTCCGCTGGTGAAGTGGCGGTGAAGTAGATGATTTCACCATGCGGAGTAATCTGTGAAATGTCCATGCCTTAGGCAGAATTTTGTCAAGGTGGAAATTCACCATGGAAGGTGAAATTTCCCCATTTTGTGGTGAAATTTTGCCATTCCGTGGGTGTCATTTCACCATTCTGCTGGGGGAAATTTTGCATTTCGCTCCATGAAATGGGCAGAATTTGCAGACTACTTTGTGTTGCAAAGTTTTCTCACTTCACCCACCACTAGCTACAGGTTCACTGGATCCTGGTGATCACTGGAGGCCACTGCTGAGTCCTTGCTTACAATAACATTGGTAGTGTGCTGCCATGCAGATGACAGAGCATCAAAAACATGCTGTTTAAGGATTGAGGAACAGGATTTCACACCCACTTTCCATGGAGACCCAAACAACCTTCCAGATCTCACAGGCAAGATTTTTTTAAATTAATATACTTTATTAACTTTTCAATACAATAAAGTACACAACCAACAGAAACAAACACCAACAAATAACATAAAAAAACAAAAATCAGATCCTCCCAAAAAACCACCCCACAGCCAAACAGGCAGAGCACAATAATTCAACAAGCAATGACAACAACAGTAACAACAAAAAGAACGGGCCCCAAGATATAAACAAAGCAATAAGAGTAAGAAAATAACATTAAAAAAAGAGGATAAACAAGAAAGGAAGAAATCAAAAAAGAAATTAATCATAAGATCATGGCGCTTGTTCCAGATTATGACCTCACTGAGGCTGAAAGTAATGCATGAAGCGTTTCCTAACAGCTAAGAAATTGTTCAGGTTGATGCCGCAAGGAGGCAATCTGATTTTCAACCATCAGGGCTTATAGGATTTCCAGATGCCACTCCCTATAAGTGAGGGTGGCATCATCCATCCAATGTCTTAGAATTATATGTTTTGCCGTGATGGCTATCAAGACCATATAGGCTTTACGTGGTCCCAAAAAACTAGCCGGATAACAGCCAACCAGACAAATATTCAGACTAAAAGAGTCCTAAAAAGGAATCTAAAGAACTCTTAATGGTATTCCAAAAAGGAGCCACTTTTACACAATCCCACAACATGCGCTTGAGATTGCCATGAGTGAGTCAGCAATGGGAGCAAGACAGGAGAGAAAGGCTACCCATCATATACAATGTTTGAGGGCATAATACATATTATGTAAAACAGAATATGAATCCATTGAAAACAATCCTTTCACACATATTTAAATACAATGTACCATATTGTCTGCTACATTTTACGATAGGGTTGAAGACCCAGGGCCTGTATCCAATAATAAAATAACACCCCCCCCAGCTCCCAGGGTCTATGGATTGAAAAATCCATAAAATTTAGAAACAGAATGGGGCTGTTCTGCAAGAAGCAGAAAATATTTCAAATTTGACTCTTCTTGTGGGACCCAAGGGACCGGTCCAATATAGGAGGTAATTGGTTGGGTAAGCTGAAGGTATTTAAAGTTATGGAACATGGGAATGGAATAACAGACCTGTAGAGTGGTTATAGAGGAAATATTATGCCCATCCAACATAGACTCAATAGTAGCCACTCGGAGTTAGGGGCAAAAGTTAACAAGAATCGGGCAACCAGCAATTTGAATATTAGGGTTACCTAAAACCATCTGGGCAATGTTCTTGGACCAGTCATAACCTAAGTAAGTACTGATCTGCCAATGAGCTTTTAGTGACCACATAAGAGGGACTGACTTAAGCTTGGGGGGGGGCAGCCAAGATGGCCTTAAATACAATAAACTGCTTAACTGCAACCCTGCTTGTTTGCTTAATTTATGCTAAGGTGAGAGCCATAAAGGAAAATACATGCATGCAGTGCAAACTCTACCCCATTGAAAGAGTTTACTACTATGTAAGGTGCAGTAATATGAGAAAGAATTGGGTAGCCTCAGACCTTCCCACTCCTTTGGGGTGTCAGCTTAAAATATGAGCAATGCACAGCCCCACCCTTCCATAAACATTCTGTAATCATGCGCTGCAGAAGCGCTGCAGATGCAAAAACCAAAGATTTAGGCTAATAAACACAAAGCATTCCCAAAGGATATAAAATCTATGCAACACATTCATTTTAATAATACTAGCTCTCCCCCAGAGAGACATGGGTAGGTCTGCCCACCACTGCAGGTCAGCCTTAATTGTCTGGAGCAAAGGGGTAAGATTCTCTTTAATTAAATCAGATGAATACTTGAGTAATCATATTCCTAAGTATATTAAAAAGTTTGGTTCCCAAATTAAGCCAAGATTCAAAATTGCTTGCTTAGGAACATAATTATTCAACAGTGCAACTTTAGTCTTATCTAAATGAAGCTTGCAACCAGCGATCACTGGAAAACACTGGATTTGGGCCAAAGCTGCCAGAATCGAGGACAGAGGCCCTGCCATAAAGCCGACTTGAAGCGGAAAGACAAGACTGTCCCATATTAAATGTAGCATGTTGGCCCACACCTTGGCCAAAATCTTTACATCTGAATTAAGCAAAGAAATCAGGCAATAACTACTAGGTAATAATTTGGCTATACCCGGCTTATGTATAAGGGAAATCCAAGCTTGTGTAAAGGAGTAATCAGTGAGGCCTGAAGAAAGCGGGTAATTAAAGAGTTGGGTCAAAAAAAGGAACCACCACCTTGCTACAGGTGACATAAAAGTTATTAGGTCCAACAGGCCCTAGAGCCCTATCCTGAGGGAGCTGCTAAATTGCCTTGCAAACCTCCACGAGTGTGATAGGACCTGTAAAAGTTCCTGCTGCTGAGGTGTAAGGTTTGGAAGGGGGAGGTGGTCCAGATATGCAGAGATTTGGTCTAAAAGGACTGTAATGGAGGGATCACGTCTATAGAGAAGACTATAACAATCCCAAAACGCCTCCACTATATCATGCAGATGAGTGTGTATCGCAGATTCTGGGCTGAGCTGTAAACATGGAATGGCCTTAGTTGACTCCAACTGGTGAAATCTCGCAGCCAATAATTTCCCAGCCTACTCCCCAGATTCCAAATTATGCTTTTTTTGTCCACAGAAGGCCAACTCTGCATTTTCTGTAAGAAGATTCAAGTATTCCACACAAAGAGAATTAAGTTGATGCCATGTGTCAGGGGAGGTATCTAAAGTAAGGTGTTGATCAAGCTGATGAATTTCCTGAAACATCTGGTTTGCCCATACAATACACTGATTATTGCGCTTAGAAGAAAGCCTGAGGCAGTCCCCCAGTACAGCACATTTAGCAGCCCCCTACAGAATATCCTAGGCCAACACTGAACCTTCATTATTGGAAAAGAAGGTTTTAAGAAAATCTTGTATGTTAGTGAGAATCTGGGGATCCTTGAGAGGTTGTGAATTAAGGCTCCAGACTCTGTCCCACTTCTCCAGCCCTCAGATATGATGTACCATGGTCACTGGTGCATGATCTGAAGTAACCATGGGCTGAATGTCGCAGGACACGACCGGAGAGGAAATCCTTACTGATGAGAAAATAGTCAACCCGGGAGAATGTACTATCTGGGAGGGGTGAGAAATAATATGTACTGCCTGTCAGTGGGATGGAGTACCCACCAGGGGTCCTCCAAACCAGTTGTATCCATTAATTTCCTCAGGCCCTGTTATCCATGGAGAGACCCTTCCTATGATAACCAGACCTGTCCAAGTCTGTTTGATATATTAAGTTCCAGTCCTCTTCTGACAAAAACAGGTAAATTAACAAATTGAAATAACTTGGCTGCGATATCAACAGAGAACTTAGGGGAATCTGTGTTAGGGACATACACAGACCCAAATAAAACCTCTGTAATCCCCAGATGGCAATCAGCAAAAAGAAAACATCCTTTAGGGTCCCAATATTCATGAATCAAGTGAAATGCAATCCGTCAGGTTAGCAATATAATCACACCGCCTTTCTTATTACTAGTACACGCCCTGAAAGCTTGCACCACCCAGTCTCTCCGGAACCAGGAAGCATCCTCATGGCTCTTGTGGATCTCCTGCAAAAAAGCAACTCCCACATGAAGCCTCTTAAGGTGGTGTAAAACCATGTAGCACTTCTGATTATCTTGGGCCCCTCTAATATTGTATGTTACAAAATTAAACACACTACCCATAGCAAAGACATATAAATAGAAAACAACCCTTTTCATAAGCTAAAAGGGAGCAAATTTCAGAATCAAAATACAGTTGTGCTCAGGGAACCCCCATCCCCAATTATACCCCATAATAACCATCAAAGACCCATCCCAAAATGTAACACCAAAAACAAAAAAAACAAGTAAACAAGATTTGTGTCCCTCCCTCCCCCCAACCAAGTAACTCAGCACCCTAAATAACAATGACAAAATAACAACAACAAAATGAATCCCCATACCCCTGGCCCATTTGACTGCTCTCCCAGAAAACTCTGGTCCATGATTTCTGCAGGAGGTAGTCCCGCAAGACCTCCTGACTCCCAAAAAATGATCATCATTCATGAATTCTGTTTGTAAAAAAACACAGAATAAGAACAATATTTATTGACCTCATTATATAAACCCTCTAGAATATCCCCAACCATATGTATAAAAAAAAGGGAACATTAACAACTTCACAACTATCATGAATATTTAAAGGAAACATTAACAGCTTCACAACTATGATGAACTTCACAACTATGATGAACATTTAAAGGGAACATTAACAACTTCACAACTATGATGACCATTTAAAATCTGAACCCCTTAAACAATGAAATTAATCTATTAAAGGATCATATATCCAAACTATAAAACCTTCCGTACAGTCCATCAGCAGTTGGCACAAATCCAAGCAAGGAAGGATCCTCAAAGTAAAACACTGGATTCCATGCTGTCTCTCCTACAAGAACCACTACACTGCAGTGATAATCAGTCTGCTACTCCTCAAAGAACATGAACCATAAACCAGCAACAAAAGAAGGATGTAAATTCCAAATGTCTTACATTCTCAGGAATTAAAAAAAAAGGAGAATCGCCTGATGACTGATGATAAATAACTAAAGGCGCTGACTGTTGTCCTCCAGAAAGAGGCAGTAGAAGTAACCAGAAAACCAGCATCACTGATGCATTCGGACGAAAATTTAACTAAAGAGGCAGGACTATATATAAATTGTCCACAATCAAATCAAATCAACAATGCTATAAGTAAAATGGTATATAACTCACATTGAGTCCCAGTCAGTAACTTAACTCCTAGACCTCTGAGCAATAGAGACGCTGGCATATAAACGAGCTGAAAGCTGCCGCATTATAGTAACCCAAGCCAGAAGAGGAGAAGTACTTAAATCCAAAAAGGAGAAACCATCCAGCCTTCAGCTGTTCCAGCTGCCCAATGAAAGAAGTCACAGAGATTTAAGTAAGTCTGGGAAGAGAGTGGGCAACTATCTTTGGGCTTGATCCACTGAATCAAAGCTTTTTGATTCACCGTTATAAGTGATTTGAAGGAGGGTGGGATATGTCATGTGAAATTTATGACCCACTGCCAAAAACTTGGAGACAATCAGATGGTAGGCAGCTCACTTTTGCCTCACAGACAAGGACAAATCCTGAACCACCTGAATCTTGTTGCCTTCCCAAATGACTGCCAGCAACTCTTGTACTTTAATAAATGCTGGGGGTCAAGATAGTTCAGGAACTTGAAAATGAAAGGGCGAGGGGGTGAGCCCTCCGCTGGCATCACCCTTAATACGGGGTATGCCCACTCTATGATGTACACTAGGTCATAAGGGGAGGATTCTGCCAACTTTTCACATAGCTTTTATGCAAATAACAGCGCATTGGGACCCTCCACCTTCTTCAGCAGACCAAGGATAACAACACTGTTATTTATTTATTTAGTTAGTTTTTGTTAACTAGGTAGGTGCACTAACCATAAAATGACTATTTTCAGGCATGTCCCGGGAGAGTACAACAAAAAGAGAACAGTTGAACAACAGCAATATAGGTACAATAATACAAAAAGAGGAACAGTACAGCAGTGCTACAAAAATACATTGGGTAGAAACAACAAAAAATAATGGCAAGCAATATACAGATAATGGCAGTAAAATATATAATACATGCAGAAACCATAGACCCGACCTGTGGAGTGAAAGGGTTAGTAAGATAGTTAGGTTATATAGAGAGAAAGCATAACAAGAAAGACTGACAGAAAGAAGGTCGGGGTGGTAATTGGCAAAACAACAGTGGATTGTCAGCAACAAGGTTCGAGAAGGAAGAGAGCTAGTAGTCAAGAAGTTATGTACAAAGAGAAGGAAAAATATGGTTTGGGGAAGAGGAGACAGTCTTGAAGCTGGATTAGAGCAGGGGTGACATTACTGATAAGTCTCAGGAGCTTCAGATTAACTTTGCTGAGGAAGTGTGGCACAAATGTGGGTTGCTTTTCAGATTCTTAATTCCTCCATCATGTGACTAACTGTAATGAAATTATGGGTGGTTTTCACAGACATGTTGCACACTGTGGAGCAAGAAATATTCCAGTGGTAGTAATGCCCCCACATATTAGTTTATGTGCATCACAATAACTATGTAATGGGATGACTGACTGTAAAACAGCAGTGCAACAACCTGTTGATAACTCTGACCTATATTTTTTAATGCCATGTTACAACTTCCTTTACTTACATCCTGATTGACTGGAATGATACAAAATTTGCAGTAGTTGATGTGCTGTACTACCTTTTTTCATGTGTGAAATAATGAAAAGAACATTTCTTTTAAATTGGTGCTGCTGACAGTGAGTGTGACCATGCCTTTGTCATTGTTTTCCTCTGCTTTTCTCCATCACATCAAGTAGTTGTCATATATAACTACTGTTGTTAACTAACAGTTATGCATTAGTCAGTTTTATATCACATCACGGAACAACAGTTATTGAAATGCAGCTGCAAATAAATACAAAGCTGGTCAGAACAATATTGGAAGACGTGCGCATTTGTTTTCATATATGAAACAAGTAGGAGTAAGAGAAGCAGACAAATTATGAGAAGAATCATTTCATTCAAGCCACTGACAACTCGCACGTAAGTAGTGGTTGCTGTGGCAATTTAAAGTAGCATAAAAAAAGTAAAGTTCAGAACTGTGAGGACATTCTTGCAATGCTGCTTTAATTGTAAAAATGTCACTATGAGATCATGACCATGAGCTCACAGCAACAATCACAGAACACACAAAAGTGGCACAGAGTCCCCAGATTTTTTCTGCAGGCCCACAATGCATCCTCCTTGTGTGCAGAAAATTGACAAGTGGTAACGAAGTGAAAAGAGACTGTTTCAGCACATACAAAGTCCCCAAGAATTAATGGCGCACTCAGTCATGTGTGCAGTGGTGGCACAGTGTCCCCAGATGTTTTCTTCAGGCCCGCAATGTGTCCTCCTTGTGTACAGAAAATTGACAAGTGGTAACGAGGTGAAAAGAGACTGTTTCAGCACATACAAAGTCCCCCAGAATTAATGGCGCACTCAGTCATGCATGCAGTGTTGGCACAGAGTCCCCAGATTTTTTCTGCGGGCCCACAATGCATCCTCCTTGTGTGCAGAAAATTAACAAGTGGTAACAAAGTGAAAAGAGACTGTTTCAGCACATACAAAGTCCCCCAGAATTAATGGCACACTCAGTCATGCGCGCAGTGGTGGCACAGAGTCCCCAATTTTTTTCTGAAGGCCCACAATGCGTCCTCCTTGTGTGCAGAAAATTGACAAGTGGTAACAAAGTGAAAAGAGTCTGTTTCAGCACATACAAAGTCCCCCAGAATTAATGACGCACTCAGTCATGCACATAGTGTTGGCATAGAGTCCTCAGATTTTTTCTGCAGGCCCACAATGAGTCCTCCTTGTGTGCAGAAAATTGACAAGTGGTAATGAAGTGAAAATAGACTGTTTCAGCACATACAAAGTCCCCCAGAATTAATAGCACACTCAGTCATGCGCACAGTGGTGGCACAGAGTCCCCAGATTTTTTCTGCAGGTCCACAATGCGTCCTCCTTGTGTGCAGATAATTGACAAGTGGTAATGAAGTGAAATGAGACTGTTTCAGCACATACCCCATCCCCAGTATAAAATGATGACTGTGAACATACTGTTGCTGGTCCAATGTGTTGTGCGAGACGATACCACCAAATGAAATGTGATAATCTCAATTGCATTGAAAGGTGCCCTTTGGTTGTACACTAATAGTAGCCTTGGTGAGTGTATATATATATATATATATATATAGATATGGTTGTGTATTTTGTAGGTGATGATGAGGGGGGTTGAACTTAGCATGGACATGTACTCATGCTATTGTTCTGCATCACACAGGTGACTCCAAACTGTTGCTGTGCACATTTCTGTGCTCAATGAAAATTCTTTGCACTTAAATGGAAACGGATAACTCTGAAGCACATGAAGGTAAGTATTTCTTTTTTTGTGGGGGGTGGGGAGAAATCACATTTTCAGTTTTGTCTCTAATGGTTTCTTATTTTTTTGCTTCTTCACAGATTTCCTCACCATCCTTCTAGAGTCCGGTTGTTAATGGTGGTCATGGTCATCGAATGAAACGACTTCTGCGTGTTGCATGTGTGCCCAAGCTCGGGTCAGGGAAGGGGTGTGCCTGATGTTGAAGAACTTTTTTGGATAAAGCCACTTTGACAGAACAACAAAGTATCACAAATTTTCCTAAAAAAAGAAATGAATGACTTCTTAAAAGTTATGACTTCATTGTTATGTGTCCTTCCCTGGTTCTCAAATCTCAATCCCTATTGTCAAGTTACATTTCAGAGACACATCTTGTCAACTACTAAGACAAACTGTTGTGTGCTATATTTGCAGCAGTCTTTACAAAGCAATGATATGGATGAAATAAAATCTTCATACTTACCAGAATGGATTTCATATGGACATTATATCGCTTCCTCTTTGTACGGTATAGCTACAGCATTTTTCCCAACGAGTAATAGCGATGGAGCCTGTTTTTGTTCTCCTGTCAAAGAAACAAAAGAAGTGTACTGTATGTGTTTTGCCACTGCGGTTCTGAAAAGCTACAGAAAACAAAACAGACAACTTAAGGAAGTGAGGCAGCATAACAAACATGAGTGCACATACTCACTTTATGGTTTAAATATTAAAAAGCTGTTGGCATTGGTGCACTGGTGGACTGGTGGTCCATGTGGGACAGACAGATTCATGGTGGCAGACTTGCATAACATCAGTCCCGGTGGTGGTGGTGGTCCGTGGGGGGCAGACAGACTCAGGGTGGCAGCAGACTTGGATAACATCAGTCCCGGTGGTGGTGGTCTGGGGTGGGGGGGGCACACCACCTTTTAAATACTGCAGTTAAAACCTGCCAACATTAACCACATCATCATCATCATGAAGAAAACTGCCGTCACAGTCATTGATGTCTGAAGTCTGACCACTGGGAAATTCTTTCTCCATTGTGTCATCATCTACGTCAGTGGTGGGCCGTTTCAGGCAGCCACTGCCAGTGCCACCAGGATGCTCCATTTCCACATCAGCAAGACCACCATAACTAGGCCGAGATACGAATACCGAGGTTGCAGTCTGTGCTGGTATGTGCCTCTCATTTATTTTAATGAATGTTTGCAAACTAACATTTGCAGGAGACAGGTTTGTCTGACGATCCTCCCTGACTATTGCACCTGCTGAGCTGAATACCCTCTCAACACTTACACTGGAGGGTGGGGATGTGAGGTACTTCACTCTGGCTCTGGCCATTCACTGACCTTTCCACTCCAGTACAAAAGAGGATCTTCACTTACTGTCAGATGCCTATTTTCAGACAAATATGACTCAGCCATTCTCTATGCCGCACTAAGTCTGATTGTTGATGCATCTGCCTGTTCCTAGGAATCATTGATGTCACAAATACCCACTTGGGACAAAGCCTCCCAAAGCAGGTTGACGCCAATCACTTTGGATGACAGACGACCAGGAACTACAGTCCCCTTACCCTTGCATGATACGCTTGCTGGTCCTCCAGCTACACCTTCAGCTGGATTATGCTGCTGAGGTTTGCAAACCTTGGCATGTGACTTCTGTGCCCCATGAACCAAGCGAACCAGTTGACCACTGATATTTTTTACCTGTTCACACCATCCCTCCAGTACTGATGCAATTCCACGTTTGTATCGTGGGTCCAGCATTGTTGCCATTGACAAAATTGTCACTACACTGAATGCTCACGTGACAATTCTAGTTGAATACTGTCAGCATGTGTTGCAGCAACATACTGCTACCACCGTCTCCAGCAACATCAAGGCTATGCTGTACATTCACCAATGTTTGCCTCAGCACCTGCAGCAGTGGAATTGATTGGCTTATGGAGGCAGACTCGCCACTCACTACCTGTGTGGCATGTTCAAAAGGCCTCAAAATTGTTATTACAGAGTCCATGAGGCGCCACTGTTCTGTCGTCATAGACATGGAGGCCCCAGAACTGTCACGGCTAGTGTACATAGCAAGATATTCTGAGATGACTTTGTATTGTTCATACAACCTCTCTGCCATGTATAACATGGAGTTCCATCGGGGTGACAACTTCCAGCTTCAAGCTGTGCTGAGGGAGGTTGTTTTGTATCTGCAACTGCCGCAGTTGGTCACGGGCCTTTCCAGATCTTGAAAAGTGAGAGCAGATACGTCGTGCAATGGTCAGCATTTCCTTTATGTCAGGGTGCTGCAGAAACTCCTGAACCACAAGATTTAAACAGTGGGCCATGCATGGAACACGAAAAAAAAAACACCATTCATGATGCATTTCACCACAGTTGACTCATTGTCACTTGCTATGAGCCCAGCTCTCAGGGACAGAGGGTTTAGCCATCTGTCAATTTCAGTCAGTACCATGTCCAAAATGTTCTCACCAGTGTGTGAACAGGTCACACTGAGCATTGCAATTGTTGTATGCTGGCGAATTCCAGGAAGATTGCTACCATGACAATCCTCCTTCCTGCACTGATTAGTCACACTACCAGCATCACAAACAACCCCCGGCACCTGTGCCCAGTGTGCAGTTATACACAGATATGAATTCCCTGCTATTTTGCCACTTGTCCACAAATCCATACTTAAATGGATGAATGGAGAGGAGGAATGTTGAAGGGCATGTCTTACTGAATCTGAGACAGTGTGGAACAACTCTGGAACAGCACGGGTAGAAAAGTATGTCCTGGATGGGACTTTCCATTTTGGACAGGCATGGGCAGCAAACCGCTGGAACCCAGAATTATCCACAAAGGAGAAGGGCAAAAGATCGATTGCCAGCATTTCTGCTACAGCAGCATTAAGTTCACGTGACACTGTATGATTGGGAGGGTACTTCAGCTTATGCACAAAAACACTCTGTAACGTGGGCTGACTTAAATGTTTTCCATGGGGTGTGTTGTTTGTCACAAATGGTTGTGCTCTGTGATGAATGGCATTGGCAGGGGGTGGAGTGTGGACATTTGATGAAGACAGTTGCACAGGTAATGATGACAAATCCAGAAATGATGTTGTTTTTCCAGATTTGCCAACCGGGGTTGATGTACCACTCGCAGTAGACATACTGCATTCACCACCACCACCAAAACTGCTACTCTCACCAGCACTGGACAACATTTCAAAGTCATTATGGTCCTCCACCTCATCATGCCTGTAGTAATCCTCTGCTCTTATTACCGCACTACTGCACACATTTAATTTCCTACTGGGCTTAACAGTCACGGAAGGGGATAACATGCTGGCTATGGTTGCCGCCAGTGATACGGGTGAAAGCTCCAGTCTGGTATTAGCTGCCATCATGTGGTGGGTCCATAGAGCCAAGTGCCTATTCTTAAGATGTGTATGCTGTCCTCCTGTCCCAAGATGGCTCCCCTTTTATCACGACTCACACACACATGACAAACCTGCAGATTGCAACTGAATCATCATTTGCATCTTGAACAAAAAAATCTCAAACAAGGGAGTGTGATGCTCTGCTTTTCACATGTCCATGATGATGTGGCTTATTTAAGTCTGTTATTTTAAGCACTGAAGTGGGGGGGGGCAAGTGATGTTTCTGGCACTGCACACCTGGACTGCAACTGACCACCACGACTACCTATCATATTGATTACTGGGCCATCATCATCATCATCATCATCATCATCCACTAAAACTGGTAAATCACAAGTTTTTACGGGGGAGGGGGAGGGATTCCTGCAAAAAAATTCAGACACAGCCACTTTTAATTTTTTTTTCTCCAGTTCCCAACTGTGGTCAATTACATCATCATCACATTCATCAACGTCACTGTCACACACATCCACATCTTCTGCTTCGATGCTAACATGTGGACTGCATGTTGCAACAACAGCAACATCATCATCATCAGCATCATCACATTCATCATCAGCATCTACACCACCATCACCTGATATTTTTTTACCACACTGTGAATCACTGCATGGAAAATGCGTGATGTTAAGTGCCACGGTGGATGGAATATCACATTGTATGCTGTCGTTGACATGATTATCAGAATCAGGTTCAGTTAATGGGATGTTACTGGGAAGTATGACATCATCTACGCTGTCACTCCTTGCACTGCTTCACACTCAGTATGTTTGGATCACGGTACACTGGTCGAATTAGAACTTGACGCAACAATGCTAATACTACCTCCACCACCACTAACACCAGTAACACTAACACCACCTGGTGGGAAAACATCATCTCCTCCAACTATCAGTGAAGCTACTGATTGGGCTGTAAAAAACATTGCAGGAGAAATACCTTTCCTCACATCAGCAATGCACTTCTCCATCCGCGTACTACTACCACGCCCACAGGCCCTCTTACTGCCAACATTGCCATGGCCAGAAACAGCTTCACTTGCACGTCTCTTTGCAGGCATTTTGGGGGATCAACCACAAATATTATTACCAAATTCAGATTTTGATACGTTCACTTTCTGACTGGAGGGACACTGGCTGGATGTGAAGCAAAATAAACAACTGTGGCTTCAGCAACAGATAAGAGACCACTGTGTTGTGACACTGTCATGGAATTAAAACAACTTCAGTAACCAGTGGTGCTGATGTTGGTCACAAAAACAATCCAGTCTGGTAAAAAATACCTTTTCAACATGGGGGTGGGTGGAGACACTGAATACAGACAGTGCTGGTTTTTATGGCACTACAAGCAGCAAAACTAAGAACAGAGAACATGATTGCAGTACAAAATCAGGTAGCTGCAGTGGATAGCAGGTTCACACTGCTGCACATAGTTGCACTTACACTAATCTGTGTCACAAATTTTAAAAGGTGTATTATATTTGATGTACGCAACACTGCACACACAACACAGAACACTTTGTGTACAATGCTGAACGAGGAATGCGATGCAAATGCAAAAGTTCAGTGTACTGCCACGTAATGTAAATTTGTAAGTTAAACAACCTGACCTTATGAAATGCTGCACCACATTCACACAACAAACAGCAAGAACATTTGTACTATTACTGACAATTTTACTATGTGTACAGTAACACAGTCAGTTATATAACAAAAATATTACCAAAACACAAAGAAATCACTAGTTCTCCAACTTAAATCTACCTACACACAGATACGCCCCTCCCCCACACAGCACACTTCACTGTCTTTCACCACACACACTCAATGTTGTAAATTAACATTCAAAATCCACACACAAACAAAAATGCTCGATGATGTGAGCACAGGAGGGTTTCCTACAATCAATGAACTACTGTTAGATCCCCCAAAAAAAGCAAAAATGTTTTTTGAACAGCTTTTAAAAGATTCCTACAGACAGGTATCAGAGCACACTGTGTCCTACTCCTTCCTACTCATACTACCCTGAACTGATGCTGTGCAGATCAATATAGAGCCCACGTGACCTGAACTCCCATGAATCACTGCAAAATCTGCCTTCGGAGCTCAAAAACAAGGCGAAGTGAGGTGAAGTGAACTGCCACCAACGTACTTCACCTTAAAATTAAAAAAGCAGTGACCAGTGGGGGGCGGAATAATGCAAAGTCGCTGTTTTCAATGCACTTTGTGTTCCTCATTATAACGCAAAGTACTCCGCTTCGCATTGCGGAGCACTCTGAGAATCTGCCTGTACTCCGCAAAATGCTTCGCGGAGCGGATTAAACCCACTTCGCCCACCACTATATACAATACAGAGGTCCCCTCTTAATCTATGGTATTCTAATGTGAATAACACATTTTTCGTAGTCTATCTTGGTATAGTAGGTTTTGCAAGGTTGAAATATTTTTGGTGGCTCTTTTACAAGCCCTTTCCAGCATTGCTATAGCACCTCTGTGGTGTGGGATCCAGAACTGTGCTCCATACTCCAATAGAGGCCTAACCAGTGCTCTGTACAAGGGCATTATCATAATCATGTCCCTTCTGCATATGTTTCTCAAAATGTAGTTTAGCATGCAGACCCTGCACCATTTTAGTTTCCATCCTCTGGACTGCCTCCACTCTGTCTAGGTCTTTCTGTAGATATGGGGCTCTATTCTCAAAGGTAGGCACAGGGTGTATAGAAGCCCTGTGCCAATGGCGCAGCTGTCCCAAACACTTTGGTGCACGGTGTGCCCTATTCTCATAGATCATGCCACTTTGCAACACTACACCCTCTTTATGGTGGCTTGCACCAAAAACTTGGTGCAAGCCCCATAAAAAGGTTGGCAAAGTATCCATCCTTCCCCACCTAAGTAAACTCCTCAAGAGGAACATCCACCAACAACTATCAGAGTACATTGCTAAATACAGCCTCTTATGTACCCAACAGCATGGCTTCCATAAACATCACAGTACTTCCACTGCTCTGTCTCTTTTCACCAACCACATCCTCTCAAACATGGACTGAGGATATGTCACAGGTGCTGTCTTTGTCGACCTGTCAAAAGCTTTTGATATGGTCAACCAAACCCTACTCCTATCTAAATTATCTTCATTCAGTTGCTCTCCTGGGATTGCAGACTGGTTCCAGAGTTACCTCTCTGGACGCTCCTAGTTGGTACTACCATTTCTTCGTCCTTGCCGGTCTCCAAGGGCGTTCTCCATAGCTCCATTTTGGACTCCCTTCTCTTCACTCTTTTTGTAAACTCCTTCCCTGCTGACAGAGGAGGCAGTATAGCACAGTTGTTTAAGGCTGTGAGCTGCAAACTTGAAGACCTGGGTTTGAATCTCACAGCTCCCACCTGCATACTGTGTGACCCTGAGCAAGTCACTTAACATCCTTGTGCTCCAGGTCACACCTGTAAACAAGCTTTCAGCTTGGTGTGTCTTTCCTGATTAAAAAAAAAAAGAAGCTTTCCCTGTAGCTCCCTTCTATACGCAGATGACCTTTTCATCTTTCATAGTGACAAGTCCCTCTCATTTATCTCCTCTGTCCTCACTCAGAACTACCATGCTGCTTTTAACTGGTTCTCCTCTAATCTGTTGCTGGTCAATTCAAGGATAACAAAAGCTATGCTGTTTGGGTTGAAACCTTTCCTTAATAAAACCTTCAACACCAACTCTTCTCTCCTTATCCTCCCCAATGGCCCCACCCTTGAAACTATCTGTTCCTTCGAATACCTAGGGGTAACAGGTGACCCTCTCACTCTTTTAAAGACCACATAACCCTCTTAGTCTGCAGGGTCAATAGGAAGCTTGAAGCAGCCTACTGTCTCGAGCCCTACCTAACAAAAGAGCTTACCTGGCCATCATTGCAAGTAATCTCCTCCCTGTCTTTGATTACAGCTCCCAATTTACTCTTGACTCTCAACCGCCCTTCTAGCTAGACTCTCAGTGGCATGTAACAGCACCTGCCACTTCTCCCTATCATCCCCTTACTCTACACATCACTGTGACCTCTGCCAGTCCCTTGATTGGCTCTTCTTACAGGGTCACTTCAACTATACACTTGGCTTTTATTTTTAGATACCACCCTTAGGCATGGAAAGACTTCCTCTCTCTCTATACCCTTTTCAACACTAGAACCCCGACCAGACACTTTTGCTCCTCCACCACCCCCACCCTCGAGGCGCCCAGAACCACCACCAGTATGGGTGGGAAAGCTCTCTCGGTGGCAGCCCCCATTCTGTGGAATGGGCTACCCCCCCCACTCTGCAAATTTCCAACACTCATCTTAATTTCAAACTTAGCCTGAACTTTAAGCTTCTGGACAAGGATCTATGCTGCTACCCCACTTGCTAACATCCCACCCACTCTCCTGTCTTTCCCGTTTCCAATTCTGCTTCCTTTCCACCTATCTTTCCAGATCTCATTTTGGGTTTTGCTGGTCTCATTTGTGAAACTTCAAATGAAGTGGGGTTTTCAAAATAATCTACCATAGAATATTGGCTTCACTGTACTAACTTCCTGAACTGCCTTGTCTTGTAAATAGTGTAAATCTTGCATATACTGTACATATTGTCATAGTGCCTTGCACCTAACTATTGTGCAATAATTGGTTATGCACCATTTGTCAAATGTAAGCTTGTAATTGTTTTACTATTTGTACTGTTCTTACTCATGCCTTGTGGCCTGGGTCGTGCCTGTAAATGGTCCACTGGGCCAGTGCACCTATCCAGTTATCAAATTCATAAATAAATAAATGAAGTTAGATCAGCAAAAGCTGGTCTAACTCACTGCATGTGGTGCACGGAGGGCTCAGGTTTTGAGAATCCTGAATTCAGCACTGGGATTACCGCAAGCACCATGCGCTGTGTGTTTGCTGCACCTGGGGCTTGCGGCAATCTAACTCTTTTGAGAATAGAGTCA
Source organism: Neoceratodus forsteri (assembly GCA_016271365.2). Taxonomy (NCBI): domain Eukaryota; kingdom Metazoa; phylum Chordata; order Ceratodontiformes; family Ceratodontidae; genus Neoceratodus; species Neoceratodus forsteri. The sequence continues at coordinate 109,314,813 of CM028137.1, forward strand.
TGGTCTCCAGAACTGGACACATTACTCTAGGTGGGGTCTTACCAGTGATCTATACAGACACAACACCATCTCCCTCCTTCTGCTGGTGATACCCCTCCCTATGCACCCAAGAATCCCACTTGCCCTCCCTGCTGCCTTGCTGCACTGCCTATCCACCTTTAGGTCATCTGATATGATTATCTCCAGGTCTCTTTCCTGTTTGGTGGTTGTCAATACCACTCCACCCATTTTGTACTCTGCCTCTGGTTTTCTGTCCTATGGGCATTATTTTGCCCTTTTTTTTGCATTGAAGCCAGGCTGCCATAGTCTTGACCACTCCTCTGTTTTTTGCAGGTCTCTGCTCATCCTTTTCACCTCCTGAAACATCCATCCTACTGCATATTTTGGCGTCATGCGCAAAGAGGCAGACCTTCCCTTCCAGCTCCTCTGCATTGTCACTTATAAAGACATTAAAGAGAACTAGTCCCAACACTGATCCCCGAGGCATCACACTGGTCAATCTCCTTTCCTCTTAGTGAACTCCATTTACTACCACCCTCTCTCAACTATCCTATAACAAATCTTTTATCTTGTTTTCCACCTTTGGACCCACTCCTAAACTACCAAGCATGCCTACTAGCCTCCTGTGAGGGACAGTGTTGAATGCCTTAATGAAATCTAGGTAGGCCATATCCGCCACTCCATCCTGATATAAACCCTTTGGGCACAAAATAACATGTGTGCAGAATCCATCTGCTGCTGTACCAGTGATGATCTTCATAGTTGCAAAACGATAGAGTGCAGGTGAGCATACATAGCAGATGTTGTTTATTTATTTATTTATTTATTTAGACATCAGTTTTACAACCTTTGAGCCAGAGGCTCATTTACAAAGGTACCTCGTCACAAGGAGGACAACGACAAACAACGACATACAACGACGACAAACATACAAGAGAAAAAATTAGCAAGACAGTTCAACAATAAGGCACAGTCAAGTTTCAAGTAACGCGGGAGATAAATACATGTTGCCCACAAGATTAGGATCAGTGATCAGGAGGTAGGGTTGCAGCGTGAGGAAGAGGCCCTGGGGGAGTGCAGCTCAGTGAGCTTTGTCAAGTGGGGGAGGAGGTGGTGGAGGCCAGGGGCAGCGGCAAGAGTGTGAGTTGAGTAAGTGAGTTTTCAGACTGTATTTGAAGCAAGCAAGTGAGGGAGCATCAGTGATGCCAGCGGGAAGGGAGTTGTACCAGGAGGGGGCTCTGTAGGGGAATGCCCTTAGACCATGGGTGGTCCGAGCCCTAGGAACGTCCAGGGCAGCTTTGCGGGAGGCGCGAGTGTGCACCGTGGAGTTAGTTCGGTGAATAGAGTTAGCAAGGCCAGGAGCTGTAATCTTAGAGCTGACTCCTACAATTCAGGTAACGGAAGATGCCAAACATAAGCATTGTTTATAACTTCCTATCAAATATCCAGGATCATTTTACACTGTGGACTTCCAAATATAAAGATTCACATCCACAAAAACTGTTTTTTTAAATGTAACCCATTTCTACCCACACTGAAAATCTTTTCCCACCCTTCCACCATCCAGATGCCAATAAAGAAAGTACCCCCAGCCCACCACCCTCTATCATTCACCTTCCTGTTACCGCTACAACCCAGGTGACTTTTTTATATTAAGCAATAGCTATCCCTTCCCCTCACCTGTACCATGTTACTAAAACATACCACCTATCTCCATCGTTCATTCATTATATGGCAATACACAGAAAAAGGTATCTCACTCTCTCCAGAGCTGAATGGTTTCTTTCTTTACAGGTTAGAAGATTATGTATCCTCATAATTTGGGGCTAGGAGTGAGGAGAGAGGTTGGGTACTAGAGGGTGGTAGGGTGGGTGGGTTCCCAACTGGGTGGGTTCCCAACTATCGACATGAAGCAGATAGCAGGCATGGGGTGGGGGAGATGGGTATCCAATGATGATAACAATGAAAAATGAGCAACTGCAAGATCAGCAACTCATTTTTAGCGCTATCATCATGCACTACCCTGTGACCGGAAGGGGGAGGGTTAGGAAGGAGGAGGAGGAGGAGGAGGGGACAGATAGGAAGAAGGGTTTAGGTAGGGAAGAGAGCCTGCTGCAACTGAGCCAGACCTGTGGTGTGGTGGTGAGGGTGGCTGGCTCTGGTGCAGTAGGCACTGGGTTCGGGCAGGACTGGGGAAAAAATTTTACTGCTGCTTGCAGCTGCAGGTTTTTACCACATTGGTTGCCCCTCATCGACATGCCCTCCCTTGAGTTGGTAATCTAAAATTAGGTTAATGCGAGGGGGGCTGTAACATTAAGTGTTCCTGGAAGTGCGGTATAGAGAATTGTATATCGCCAATATGCTTTTCGGCGATATACACATGCCATAATAAAGATCACTGTTTTTGCATTCGCTATTATGACATGGAACCGGGGAGATGGGTGATGTGTTTTGGGGGATTAAAAAGAAACACTTTGTAAACTTTTCACTAGCAAAGTGATTCTTCACCTGGTGAAAGCTACACTTATCGATATGCCATTAACCACGTCACTCATGAAATGTCACTATGCACAGTCTTTGCTGGGCAAAGGTGGGCACATCATCAGGCAAAAACTATCAGCCAAGAAAACTCAGGGAAATTCAACAAAGTAGACTGTAATTAGGCATACTCAAAGAGGCACATGGTGCACATCTGTTTGGGCTGTTCCTTTAATCTCCTTCCCTGTCTTCAGACCGGTAGGTGAATCTTTGCATTCTAAGTGACGTTGCTTAAATAAAGCCCTTTTCAACATGTTGCAGTAGTGTCTGGTGCCAGTTTTTGCTGCTGCCTGCTGTGAACTGTTAAACTGAGGTGCAGAGTAGACTCAATTAGTAGAGTGGGATTTGCCCTTGCTTATCCAGTGTGATGTCTATTTACTAGGATCAACTGGAAGTCCACAGTGGAAGATGATCCTGGATATTTGATAAGAAGTTATAAACGATGCTTAATACATTCCATCATTTTGGCAACCATTAATATCATCACTGTTACAGCAGCAGATGGATTCTGCACATGTTATTTTGTGCCCCACCACCTTGACTAATGCATAAAGAGATCAGACCTCTAGTGACATTAACAATCAGGCCTGTGCAGAGCAGTCTACCATTGTGCTAAGTTACCAGATGACTCACCTTATTGTTATTAAGGTACAGGCCACCACTGATAAGTGATCTGCGGAGGGCACAACTAAAATAACTCTTAATGTTATACGTCCTCTTAAATGACTGGAAATAGATCATTTTGTTTGGCTGGCTGTATTCTGAAGAGGTTTATATTAATGGCTGGAATTCTCCAGTATAATACAACTATTAAAGTTGAACTTTAAAATATATTAGCTTAATGGAGTGGAACAGGCCACTGGCATTGATAGGTGTCAGCAGAAGGAGGCAGAGAAGCAAGGGGCTCTGCTGGTTGACTAAGGTAAGGCACCTGTTCATTACTGTGTAACAGTCATTGATGAGAATGGCGGAAGGTCAGAGGTAGGCCAAAACTGGGAATAGGGGCATCACCAATCTAGGGTAGGAGTATAAAAAAATGTAAACAAAGCTGGGGGGGGGACACAAATAGAAACAAACAAAAAAGGGTAAAACTAGAAACACCCCATCAAGTGTAAGGGTACAAAAGTGTCTGCAGGTAATACAGGGAGAATAGAGGCTGGGAATGCTGGGAGTGGTGCAGTACAGTGGCTGTGCGGCATCAGTTTTCAGAGAGATCGTCTGGAGGCTGTGGTGCTGCCTTATCTGTGCACACCACTCTGGGTTGAGGGATAGGGTCACTAGACTCCAGACTGAGATGGCTAGGATTTGGGGAACCTCTTCCCCTACCCAGGGGCCACCATGTCTGAAACTTACCTCAGAAGATGGCAGGGAGGAGGAACAGCTGGACTATCATGGGTTCTGGAAGGGTGGGAGTGGTGGGACAGAGGCACATTCCTCATCCAGTACCACAACGTAATTCCTATGCCACTCTGGTAGGATGGGACTTCTGGGAAGAGGCACCCATGGTAGTGGCCAATGAGAATGTGAAGGCCCTCCATAGTGGAGACCTCAAGGAAGGCAGTAGAGGACCCCAGAGGAGGAGGAGGAAGCAACTTCTGGTGAGGGACTCAATTATGAGGAGGGATAGATTTGGAAATAGGAAAGGGGATGATAGGCAGATTAAGTGCCTACCTGTCACCACAGACCATTGGGATGAGAAGTGGATACTGAGGATTGCTAGGGCAGTAGGATGGGAGGGACAGCTGGATGTCATTCTTCACCTGAGGACTAATGACCTGGCTAAGGATAGGGCTGGGATAGTGCAGGGGGAGTTTAAGAAACTGGGGAGGTGTCTCAGACAGCTAGCCCACTCATTGACTTAAGCTGAGGTGCTGAATGTCTATGACAGGGGACAGGAGAGGGATCTCCACACCAGGAGCTTCAACTGCTAGCTGAAGCAATGGTGCCAAGAGAAAGGGTTCAGCAACATTGGCCACATCAGGGACTGAAGACCTACCTGGCAGGATAAGGGTCTATACAGGGGTGATGGCCTGCATCCATCTGGAAGGGAAACCGCAGCCCTCAGTGGACAGTTTAAATGTTACTTCAATGAACATTTAAAATAGCCAATGGGAGTGGCGGAAGGAATTTGCAAATCAGAAACAACTCCCCCCACAGGCTAAAGTAGGGCATAAGGAGAATCCGAGGGGAGAGGAATCCTCCAGGGTGTAAATTAATAAAGGAAGCAGGGTGGTAGAGATAAAGGAGGAAAGGACTGGGAGCATTAAAAAGAGAGGAGGGAAGGAGGGAGGGAAAAAAGAAAAAAGGGGGCAACAAGCAGAGTGGAAACAAAAGGCTGTGAGTGCGAATGCTGGAAATCTAGGAAATAAGATTCTGGACCTAGGGTCCATCATGACAGATGCTGACCTGGATACTGTGGTCATTACAAGTCATGGTGCACTGAAAACCATGACTGGGACAATCCTTAGCAGACTATACTCTGTTCAGGAAAGACAGGGTTGGAAGGAAAGGAGGAGGTGTTTGTGCTTTATGTGAGGGAAAGCATAAAAGCAATACATGGGGATGCGGAGGTACAGTGCTCCACCCTGGAAACATGGAATGGACCCACTGTTCACATTCAAGTGATTTACCTACAGCACAGGGAGAGAAATTAGATAAGGTACTGGAGAAAGCCATTGACAAGATGGTAGAAAAGGGGAGGTGCTGCAGGTGGGAGACTTCAGCCTGCCAGATGTGGATTGGAGCCTTCCAGCAGTGACTTCAGCTAGAAGCAGGGACATCCTGGACTCTATGCAGGGGATATTCCTCAGGCAACTAGTCAGTGAACCCACTCATGATAGGGCAATACTGGACCTGGTACTCACAGGGATAATGGTGCAGACATCAGAGTGGAAGGCCATTTGGGAGGAATGAGCACCATATGATGTGGTTTACTATAAGGAGATCACAGCACACAAGGGCGAGTGTCCTGAACTTCAGGAGGGCAGATTTTATAAAGATAGGTGAATGCCTCAGGGATGGCCTGTTGGGGGGCTGTGGTGGAGGAACATAGGCAAAAATAAAAGGGAGCATAGTAAAGGCAGCAGACCTCTGCATAAACAAGTGAGCAAAAGCTACAGGGAAAAGTGATGGCTATAAAGATATAAGCTAAAAGGGTAGCATTCAGATGTTATAAAATGCAGAGGCAGGAGGATAGGGAGGTGTATCAGGAGAAACAGAGGGAAGCAGGGAATGCAGTAAGGAGTAAAAAGGTGCAAAGTGAAGAGAGAATAGTACAGGATGTAACAAAAGGGGACAAGACATTTTTTTAGGTATGCAAATGAAAAGAGGAAGACCAGAGTGTGATTGTAAGGTTAAAAAGGGAAAATGGGGAGTGTGCACAGGGGAACCAGAAAAAGAAACATAGAATTTGAATTTGATGGCAGATTAGGACTGCTTGGCCCACCTAGTCTGCCCATTTCCCTACCTAATGGATAAGCTGCAGATCCTAGTTAACCAACAGCCTACTTCCTCCTACCCCCCACTAGAATTGCCTTATGTCTGTCCCATGCATTCTTGAATTCCCCCACTATTTTTGACTCCACGACCTCCTCAGGAAGGCTGTTCCACGCATCCACAGTCCTCTCCATGAAAAAATACTTCCTCACATTACTTCTGAGCTGTCAGCCATCTATCTTCAAATTATGCCCCCTTGTTCTTGCACATCTCTTTTTCTGAAAGATGCTACCCTCTTGGACTTTGTTGATTCCCTTGAGGCACTTGAAAGTTTCTATCATGTTCCCCCCTCTCCCTCCTTTCCTTGAGGGTATGGATATTAATCTCCTTTAGTCTCTCTTCATATGTCTTCTGGTGCAGACCCTGCACCATTTTGGTTGCCCTCCTCTGGGCAGCCTCCACCCTGTCTATGTCTTTACAGAGTTGTGGTCTCCAGAACTGTATGCAGTACTCCAGATGGGGTCTCACCAACTGTCTGTACAGAGGGATAACAACTTCCTGTTTTCTACTGGTGATGCCTCTCCCTATGCATCCCAGTATCCTCCCAGCCCTCCCTACTGCCTTCTCACATTGCTTACCCACCTTTAGGTCATCTGATATAACTACCCCCAGGTCCCTTTCCATTTTTGTTGTTGGCAGTATCTCATTCCCCATTGTGTACTCTTCTCCTGGGTTTTTGTTTCCCAGGTGCATTACTTTGCACTTCTTTGCATTGAATCTAAGCTGCCATACATTTGACCATTCCTCCAACCTTGCCAAGTCCCTTCTCATCCTTTCCACCCCACCTTGTGTATCAACCCTGTTGCAGATCTTTGAGTCATCTGCAAAGAGACATACTTTTCCTTCCAGTCCCTCTGCAATGTCACTTATAAAGACATTAAAAAAGGACCAGACCCAGTACTGAACCCTGAGGTACCCTACTAGTAACCTCCCTTTCTTCATTGTGAACTCCATTTACTATTACCCTCTGTGTCCTGTTGTCCAGCCAATGTTTCACTCAGGCTACCACCCTGGGACCCACTCCCAGGCTGGCTAATTTGTTTATTAATCTTTTGTGCGGGACTGTGTGAAATGCCTTGCTAAAGTCTAGGTAGGCCATGTCCACAGGCCCTCCCTGGTCTACTACTTTGGTCACCCAGTCAAAGAAATCAATTAGATTTGTCTGACATGACCTTCCTGCTGTGAATCCATTCTGCCTTGGGTCCTGTGCCCCGCTAGCCTCTAGGTACTCAACAATTTTTTCCTTCAGAAATGATTCCATCTTTTTCCCTACCACTGTGGTCAAACTGACAGGTCTGTAGTTTCCTTCCTCTGTCTTGCTCCCACTTTTGTGAAAAGGAATCACATCCACCCTCCTCCAGTCCTCAGGTACCACACCATCCTCTCATGATTTGTTAAAAAGGGTAGTCAATGATGTTACTGGTTCTGCCCTTAATTCTTTTAGAATGCTGGGGTGAATCCCATCAGGCCCCATTGCTTTGTCTACCTTCAGTTTTAGGAGTTCTTTCAGAACCCTTTCTTCTGTGAAAGGACTGATATCGATCCCCCTATCCAGAGTGCGTCTATTGACTGGATTAGGTACCTCCTCCTCCTCTTCCTTTGTGAATACTGAGCAGAAGTGTTCATTCAGTATCCCTGCTTTTTCACTGTCCCTCTCTGCCCACCCACCCTCCTCTTTATTCAGCCTCAGTATCCTTCCCTTTGTCTTTCTTTGCTCCCTAATGTACCTATAAAAGGTTTTATCCCCCTTCTTAACCCAGTTGGCTATCTTTTCTCGGTTTGGGCCTTTGCTATTCTGACTGCCTTCCCCACTTCCTTCTGCTTTAACTGGTACAGTTCTCTGTCCTGCCCCTTCTGTGTTTCCTAATACTTCTTGAATGCTATCTTTTTCTCCCTAACCTTCCCTGCCACCTCTTTTGAGAACCATAGTGTTTTTTTCTTTCATGTTGATTTGTTTATTTGCTTCACACAAAGTCGTGCTGCCTCTATGATGGCAGTTTTGATGTTTCCCCATTGTTGCACCACCCCTCCTTCTTGCCTGTTTGCTAGTGCTTTTCTGAGGCACTCTCCCATTTTGACAAAATCAGCCCTCCTGAAGACCAGTACCTTCACTTTTGTATGGCTTGACTCTACAGCTGAGTTTATTGTGAACCACACTGTTTGGTGGTCACTTGTTCCCAGATGGCTACCCACTTCTAGATCTGAGGTCTTCTCTATGTCCTCATTTGAGACTACCAGGTCTAAGATTGGTCCCTCCCGAGTGGGTTCCAACACTAGCTGTCTGAGGCATGCCCCCTGTAGGGCATTGAGAATGGCCCTGCTCTTGGTTGTGGCTGCAGCAAAGGTGCTCTAGTTAACATCTGGCATATTCATGTCCCCCATCAGCAATATCTCCCTTTTCTCTGCCATCATAAGAATGCCTTCTATCATTTCCTTCTCCATTTCCTCCCCCTGAGACTGGGTCTGTATACAATCCCTGTGCAGATTGTGGTGCCATTTCCAGTCTCTGGGGTGACCCACAGTGCTTCCTGTCCTCCCTGTTTACCCTTTTGTTCCATTTCTTTGATCCCTTCCCTTACATAGAGAGCTAATCCTCCTCCTCTTCTACCCTCGCTGTCCCTCCTGTAGATTGTGTACCTTAGTATGTTGACATCCCAGTCATGGTTCTCTGTGTACCATGTTTCTGTGGCTTCCATGACATCCAGGCATCCCTCTTTCATCAAGGCAGCCATCCTGAATAAATGCCTTTGTTCCGTGTTCCCAGAGGAAGAAGAGGAGGGGGCCACAAAAAAGTGATAGAAGCTTTGGAGGCAGGTGGTGGAGACTAGTCATTTATTGGAGGAAAGAGTCCTAAAGGGGCTTACTAAGCTGAAGGTGGACAAAGCAATGGGGCCAGATGTGGTGTATCCAAAGGTATTGAGGGAGCTGAGGGAAATACTGACTGCACTTCTGACCACTGTATTTAACAGCTCACTAGAAACAGGAGTGGTTCCTGAGGGCTGGAGGAGGGCAGATGTAGTCTCACTACACAAAAGTGGTAGCAAGGAGGAGGCTGGTAATTATAGGCCAGTCAGCCTGACATTTAGGTTGTGGGAAAGTTAATGGAATTATTGCTGAAGGAAAGGATTGCAAAATATCTTGAATCCAGTGGGTTACAAAACCTGAGGCAGCATGGTTTCACAAGGGGAGCTAATGTCAAATGAATCTGATAGACTTCTTTGATTGGGTGACAAAGGATTTATATCAGGATGGCGTGGTGGATAAGGCCTACCTAGAATTCAGTATGACTTTTGACACTGTTCTACCTAGGAGACTAGTAAGCAAGCTTGGTAGTTGAGGAGTGGGTCCAAAGGTGGTAAACATGATAAAAGATTTGTTAAGGGATAGGCGACAGAGGGTGGTAGTAAATGGAGTTCACTAAGAGGAAAGGAGGTTAACCAGTGGGATGCCTCGGGGATCAGTGTTGGGACCAGTTCTCTTTAATGTCTTTATAAGTGACATTTAGAGGAGCTGGAAGGGAAGGTCTGCCTCTATGTGGATGACACCAAAATATGCAATAGGGTGGACACTCCAGGGGGTGAAAAGGATAGAAACATAGAAACACAGACTTTGATGGCAGATAAGGACCACTTGGCCCACCTAGTCTGCCCATTTCCCTACCTACAGGATAAGCTACAGATCCTAGTTAACCAACAGCCTATTTCTTCCTACCACCCACAAAAATTGTCTTATGTCTGTCCCATGCATTCTTGAATTCTTCCACAGTTTTAGACCCCACAACCTCCTCAGGAAGGCTGTTCCACGTGTCCACCACCCTCTCTGTGAAAAAATACTTCCTCACATTGCCTCTGAACCGCCCCACATCTTCAAATTGTGTCCCCTTGTTCTTACACATCTCTTTTTCTGAAAGACGCCACCCTCTTGGACTTTGTTGATTCCACTGAGGTACTTAAAAGTTTCTAGGATGTCCCCCCTCTCCCTCCTTTCCTCAAGGGTATACAGATCAAGCTCTTTTAGTTTCTCCTCATATGGCTTCTCTTGCAGACCCTGCACCATTTTAGTTGCCCTCCTCTGGACTGCCTTTATCCTGTCTATGTCCTTGAGGAGATAGGGTCTCCAGAACTGGGCGCAGTACTCCAGATGGGGTCTCTCCAACTGTCTGTACAGAGGGATAACAACTTCCTGTTTTCTGCTGGTGATGCCTCTTCCTATACATCCCAGTATCCTCCCAGACCTCCCTACTGCCTTCTCACATTGCTTGCTAACCTTAAGGTCATCTGATATGATTACCCCCAGCTCCCTTTCCATTTTTGTTGTTGTTACTACCTCTCCCCCATTGTGTAATCTTCCCCTGGGTTTTTGATTCCCTAGTGCATTATTTTGCACTTCTTTACATAGAATCGAAGCTGCCATACTTCTGACCGTCCCTCCAACCTTGCCAAGTCCCTTCTCATCCTTTCCACACCTCCTTGTGTATCAACCCTGTTGCAGATCTTTGTATCATCTGCAAAGAGGCATACTTTTCCTTCCAGTCCCTCTGCAATGTCACTTATAAAGACATTAAAAAGGACTGGACCCAGTACTGAACCCTGCAGTACCCCACTAGTAACCCCTCTTTCTTCAGAGTGGACTCCATTTACAATTACCTTCTGTGTCCTGTTGTCCAACTAATGTTTTTCCCAGGCTACCACCCTGGGACCCACTCCCAGGCTGGTTTATTTGACTACTAATCTTTTGTGTGGGACTGTGTGAAATGCCTTGCTAAAGTCTAGGTAGGCCATGTCCACAGCCCCTCCCTGGTCTTCTACTTTGGTCACCTAGTCAAAGAAATCAATTAGATTCATCTGACATGACCTTCCCGCTGTGAACCCATGCTGCCTTGGGTCCTATGCCCCACTGGCCTCTAGGTACTCATCAATTCTTTCCTTCAGAAATGATTCCATCACTTTCCCTACCACAGAGGTCAAACTGACAGGTCTGTAGTTTCCTGCCTCTGTCTTGGTCCCACTTTTGTGAAGGGGAATCACATCCACCCTCCTCCAGTACTCAGGTACCACACCATCCTCCCATGATTTGTTAAAAAAGGTAGTCAGTGGTTTCACTAGTTCTCCCCTTAATTCTTTTAGAATTCTGGGGTGAATTCCATCAGGCCCCATTTCTTTGTCCACCTTCAGTTTTAGGAGTTCTTTCAGAACCCTTTCTTCCTTGAAAGGACTGGGATCAGCCTCCCTATCCAAAGTGCTTCTGTCAATTGGATTAGGCACCTCCCCCTCTTCCTCATTTGTGAATACTGAGCAGAAATATTCATTCAGTATCCCTGCTTTTTCACTGTCCCTCTCTCTGCCCACCCACCGTACATTCTATTTAGCCTCACTATCCCTCCCTTTGTCTTTCTATGCTCCTGATGTACCTATAAAGGTTTTATCCCCCTTCTTAACCAAGTTGGCTATCTTTTCCTCAGTTTGGGACTTTGCTATTCTGACTCCACTCCCTGCTTCCTTCTGCCTTAACTGGTACAGCTGTCTGTCCTGCTCCTTCTGTGTTTCCTTATACTTTCTGAATGTTATTTTTTTCTCCCTGTCCTTCCCCACCACCTCTTTTGAGAACCATAGTGGCTTTTTCTTTCATTTTGATTTGTTTATTTGCTTCACACAAAGGCTTGTTGCCTCTGTGATGGCAGTTTTGATGTTTCCCCATTGTTGTTCCACCCCTCCTTCTAGCCTGTTTGCTAGTGCTTTTCTAAGGCACTCTCCCATCTTTCCAAAGTCAGCCCTCCTGAAGTCCAGCACCCTCACTTTTGTATGACTTGAATCTGTAGCTGAGTTTATCGTGAACCACACTGTTTGATGGTCACTTGTTCCCAGATAGCTACCCACTTCTAGATCCGAGATCCTCTCACTGTCCCCATTTGAGAGTATGAGGTCTAAGATTACTCCCTCATGAGTGGGTTCCAAAACTAGCTGTCACCTGTAGGGCATCGAGAACGTCCCTGCTCTTGGATGTGGCTGCAGCAAATTTGCTCCAGTTAACATCTGGCATATTCAGGTCTCCCATCAACAGTATCTCCCCTTTCTCTGCCATCCTAAGAATTCCTTCTATCATAAGCAGACATCAAGGGAAGGAACAGCAGCGAGTGAAGAGGCGACTGCTATCTTTAGGACAGGGAAGTAACTGCAACACAAAGTGCTTTCTTTTTTCCCTGTTTGCATTGGTGTTAGTTCTAGGTTCTGGGGGGCTGTGTGTATAGATAGGGAATTTTGCTTTGGTTACTTGATTGTTTTTTTGTGGGAGCAGAGGACAGCAACATAACTCCACCCCCACTGAGGAAACAAAGGGAATTTCCCTACTTTAATTAGCCAAAAGGGATTTTCCCTACTTTAAAAAGGCTGAAACAGTTGGGGCTGGCAGAGGTTGTGTGAACCTGCTTTTGCTGAGCAGTTGGGGAAAGGATTTTAGTAGCTGGATAAGCTTTCAATTCTTATCAGTCTGTGGACCTTTAGGGCAGGAATGCTGACTTGTTTAATACAGTGTTTGTGTGGGACCTTCCTCTGGAGGAGGTTGCACTGCTTGGAGATGCAATGAGGGGCAGACACAGGGCTGATACACTCTCATGAGAGTCGGGTGTTGGCCCTAATCCCACACTCCCACACCCCTAACTCCCCAGAGCACAGCTCATTTATAGGGGAACACCTGCCCTGCAACTGGAGGAAAAGGCTTCAGGTGCAGCTCATGTAGTTCTAGCCAATGGGGGTTGGGCTTAGAGGCTGGGAGAGAGGAGCTTAGGGAGTTGTAAACTTCCCCTATAAGCTAACTCTTAAGACTAATAGTCAGGTTGGGAAAAGTTCAAACACCCAAGCGTTGCAAGTTTAAAAGTCTGCATGCTGTATGGGGGGAATCACCTAGGTATAGGTACTGGTAGCTCAAGAAACTGTATAGCCACTGAGTTGGTAATTTGGCCTAGAAAAGACTGCTGTTATGATGGAGAAGGGACTGCATATCACTAGAGCAGGTATCTTTGGGCGGGTGGTTGGGTGCACAGGGTGTGGTGCGGCCATGATACTGGACTGGGCTTGGAAGTTTGGGGGATGCCCAGTGTGCTACCAGCTGGCACAGCTTAAGGAGGAGGTAGAGGGGATCTGAAGGCAGCTAGGGGGCTGGGGGGAGGATTGGAGAGGTAGGAGGCAAGTGGTCACCTACATGGAAGCATTAGGTGCTGGGGCCTCACAAGCTGGAGGAGGAGTGAAGAAAGGTGCTCACACTAGGAGAAGAGGGAAGGGAGTACACAGTGGGCTCTAGGGGACCTTGGCAGATGGGGCACAAAAGGTGGAAATTTCCACAGCAGTAGGCAAGAGTCTGGGGTGTTCAAAGGAAACTGAGAGAGGCAGTAGGGACAGGGGGAACTGGAGGATGGGCTAAGGCTCACAAATCATTTTAACCCTCTATGCCCATTGGTAGAAGAGAGGTGTGTGGGGGAGGAAGAGGAAGAGAAGGATGATGATGCTGCTGGTGCAGCTGGGGCAGGGACAGATAGAACGGGTGAAGGGGGAAAGTGGCAAGGGCACAATAGAGGGGGTTCCCATACAGGATGGAGGAAGAGGGGTAGGAGGGGAAAAGAAGAAGGAGGATCAGGGGAACAAGGAGGGGGCTGATGGTATGGAACAGGGGAGCACAGCAGGCAGGAAGGTGCAGGACGTAAATGGGATGATAGCGAGCAGAAAGCCAACTAAGCAAATGGATAGGACAGATGGATTAGTAAAGAGTGGGGAAAGAGACACAGAGAAAGTTACTCAGGTGGGGGGGATAAAGAACACCAGGACACGGGTAGAGGAGGTGACCAGGGACAATAGTGAAGGGGGTACCTTCAACACCCAGATTGTGGGAGGTGCGAGGAGCCGGTTGAGGGGAGAATCCAGACGAAGGGATGAGGAGAGGCATGGAAGGAGGGGGAACCCAAGGGGTGAACAGGTAGGCAAGGGGAAAGTTAGAGTACTGCTATTAGGGGACTCCATGATCAGAGGCATCCAGTGGGAGGGGCAGGAGGAGGGTAAAACCTGTTTGATCAGAACCAAATGCCACCCAGCTTGACGGTGCACAAGGCCAAGCATGAGTTGTATTCACTGGCAAGGGAATGCGGGGGGACCCCAGATGTTCTAGTGCACTTGGGGACAAATGACATAAATGGTAATAGTGAACCAGAAATTCAGGCAAGGTTCCGGGAGTTGGCCAGGGTATGCCTTTCCATAGGCTGTAAGATCTCCTTTTTGGAAATCCTGCTGGTGCCAAGGGCTAGTGGGGAAAACAAGATGAAGATTAGGGAGATAAATCAGTGGCTTTGGGAGTGGTGTGGGGAATTGGGGTATGGCCTGTTGGGGGACTTGGGGGACACCTGGGAGGATAAGGGTCTGTACACTAGGGACAGGCTCCACCTTAATTTGGAGGGGAAGAAAATCCTAAAGCTCAGACTAGCTGGGTTCATCAGCGAAAGGTGGGGTTTAAACTTGTGAAAGGGGGAGGGATCAAAAAAGAGGCAGTGCCAGCAGGTACGATAAATGAGGGACATGGTCTCCACTCCTTTAAGGGGCTAGGGAGATATGGAAATGGGTCATCAGGTAGGGTGCAGGAGCTGAGAAATGGGAGCTCAAGGGGGAGAAAGGAGAGGAGGGAAAAGGGGTGGAGAGTGGTCCTGATAAATGCCAGGAGTTTAGGAAATAAAATGCTTGAGCTCCAAGTGACGCTAGTTGAGGGGGAGGTAGATGTGGCAGCAGTCACTGAGATCTGAGCCACTCAAGGGCATGAGTGGGACCTAAATCTTGAGGGCTACACTATTTTCAGAAAAGATAGGGGGAGGGAAGTGGTGGTGGTGTAACACTGTTAGTCAGAAATGGCATGGGCATTGGAGGGGTAGAGGAGGCAGAGGGGAATGTGGAGGCTATTTGGGTCACCTTGCTGATGCAGAGGGGTAAGAGAGTAAAGGTCAGAGTGTTATACAGACCACCAGCACTGGCAGAGGTCCTGGAAGAAAGTTTGGTGGCAAATCTCGAGGGGCACTGTAGATTGGGAAAGGGAAGGGTGGTGGTAATGGGGACCTCAACATGCCAGGAACAGACTGGGTACTATGACATCACCAGTGGCCGGGGAGCAGAGGCTGCTGGATGTCTTCCAGGATGCGTTTCTGACACAATAGGAGGGTGAGCCAACTAGGGAGGCCCGGATACTGGACATGGTCCTGGCGGACAGTGATCAGATTAGGGGCCTAGAGGTGAGGGACCCATTGGCTGGGAGTGACCATGCCACAGTCTGGTTCTTCCTGGACTTAGAGGGGGAGGAAAGCCGAACAATGACAGTTGTAACAGACTTTAGCGGTGCAGACTTCAGGGAGATGGTAAGGATCCTTAAAGATTGTCTGGACAGGATAAGGCTGGATATGGATGCTGACAGCAGGTGGGGGATCATTAGGAGGGGAATACAGGAGGTTACCAGATCCTGCGCAAGGGAAACGCGTAAGTTTGGTAAGACCAGAAAACCCTGCTGGTGGACCCGGGAGGTACAGGAGGTGGTGAGGGAAAAGAAGGTGGCCTATGGGCACTTTAAGTGCTCAAGGAGTGAAAGGGATCAGGAGGAATATGAGCTGACAGCCAGGAGAGTCACCAGGGTGGTGAGAGCAGCTGAGGCAAAAAAGGAGCAGTCCTTGGCCAGTGGGATCCGGAGGGGGACAAGGTTTTTTTTTAGATACATAGAGGAAAAAAGGAAAGTAAGGTGGCAAATCAGCAAGATAAGGATAGGGGATGGTTGGGCATAGGAGGCGGGGGAACAGTCAGAAGTCCTAAATGAGTACTTTGCCTCAGTTTTTACCAAGGGGGATGGAGGGGCTATGTCTTGCCAGGGGACCGTGGGCAAACCGGAGCAAGGGGTGGGACCGGTAGAGACCAGGGGCCCTGATGGGTCTGGGGAAAGGGAGTGGCCGCCACAGACAGGTGGGGACCCAGCAGTGCAGGGTGAAAAGGGGGAAGACGTGGAGGCTGAAATCCCAGTAGAGAGAGTAAGGGAAGCCCTCAGGTCCCTTTGGATGGAGAAAGCACCTGAGCCAGATGACATACATCCCCAGGGTGCTGAGGGAACTGGCGGATGTCCTGGCAGTCCCTCTAGCAGAGCTTTTCAACATCTCTCTGAGGACTGGGTGGGTGCCCCAAGACTGGAGGGTGGCCATGTCATGCCGATCCATAAGGGAGGATCAAGAGATGAGGTGGGAAATTACAGGCCCATTAGCCTGACATCGGTGGTTGGCAAGGTGATGGAGGGTATTGTCAGGGAAAGGATAGAGGGGTTACTGGAGCAAACTAGGTACTTGGATGATAGGCAGCAAGGCTTTGTCACAGGAAGATCATGCCAGACAAATCTTGTTGCATTCTATGACTGGGTAATGAGGGCCCTGGACCAGGGTAGGTGGTGGACGTCCTCTTTCAGAACTTTAGCAAGGCATTTGATTCAGTACCCTACAGTGGCCTGCTGGCTAAGCTGAAGGAAATGGGGGTAGGGAGACAGTTGTTAAGATGGATAGGAAATTGGCTGTCTGAGCATACTCAGAAGGTGGTGGTTGGAGGGTTAGCCTCATCCCCAAGGTGGGTTACTAGTGGGGTTCCCCAGGGGTCAATGCTTGGACCACTCCTGTTCAACGCCTATATCTCAGACATCAGGAGGGGGATCAGGAGTGAGATGAGTCTCTTTGCAGATGACTCACAGCTGGGTGCAGTGGTGGATGGGGAGGAGGGTAGGGTGGCCTTGCAGGAGGACCTGGAAGGTCTGGAAAGGTGGTTGGGAAAATGGAAACTAAAATTCAATGTGGGGAAGTGCAAGGTTCTGCACCTGGGAGTCAGAAATCCAGGCCACGGTATTCCCTGGGAGGAGACATGATTCAAGTCACGGAGGGTGAGAGGGACCTGGGGGTAGTGGTAAATGTCAAAATGAACAACTCAGAGACTTGTAGGAGGGCAGCAGCAAGGGCAAATAGGATGCTGGGATGCATCGCCGGGGGATTACCTCCAGAATGGCGGAAGTGATCCTTCCACTGTACAACTGTTTGGTTAGGCCACACCTCAAGTACTGTGTACAGTTTCGGAGACCACATTTAAAGAGGGACATTACACTCCTAGAGAGAGTGTCCAAAGGATGGCAACCAAAATGATCTGGGGCCTGGGGGAGAGGACCTATGAGGAGAGGCTCAAGGAGCTCAACATGTACACTCTAGAGGAGAGGAAGGACGGGGGGGACATGATAGAGATCTTTAAGTACATGAAAGGGATCAATAAAGGAGGCCCAGTCATGGTGCTCCAAAGGAAAGAGGGTGGGGCAACAAGAGGTCACGGGTGTAAGCTGGAAGGGGGGCGGGCTCAGAGGGGAGAGGAGTAGATGTTATTTCACTGAAAGGGTGGTGGAGCCATGGAAGGCACTGCCCAGGGAGCTGGTAGAGGTGGAGACAGTGGACAGGTTTAAGAGGGGGATGGGACAGGTACAGGGGGAGGGTAAATCTGACCAGGCCCAATACAGGTGGAACATCTGGGACTGGGGACAGAATAATTCAAGGGGAAGGGGGGCACCAAAATCGGCCCTCAGTACAGGTGCTGAAAATCAAGCAGACTCGAGAGACCATTAGGTCTATTCTGCTGGCATTTTAGTATGTTAGTATATCCTTGCCCATTCCTTCCCCCTGACATGGGGGTCTGTATACAACCCCTGTGCGGATTGTGGTGCCATTTCCAGTCTCTAAGGTGACCCACAGTGCCTCCTCTTCTTCCTCTTTACTCTTTTGTTCAGTTGCTTTTATCCCTTCCCTTACATAGAGAGCTACTCCTCCTCCTCTTCTCCCCTCCCTGTCTCTCCTGTAGGTTGTGTACCCTGGTATGTTAACATCCCAGTCATGTTTCTGTGACTGCTATGATATCCAGGCATCTCTCTTCCATCAAGGTCACCAGTTCAGGAAGCTTGTTGCCCAGACTACAGGTATTGGTACTCATTACCCTCCATTTCCTGATGGCATTACCCCTTTTTGCCTCATCCCTGTCCTTATTGCCTTTGTCACTTTCTCCATTTACCCCTTCCCTTCTACCTATCAACATCTCTATCTTGGGGTTTACCTCACTTACTACCCTGATTTTTTTGGGGGGGCTAGGATTTCCCTGCTCCTTTCAAGGGCCTCACCCCTTGGCTAGTTTAAATGCTTGCCAATGAAGCATTTAAACCTATCACCTAGGATCCTGGTTCCCCTCCTGGACAGATGCAGACCATCATGCCAGTATAGGCCTGCATCACTCCAGGTGGACCCCCAGTCCCCAATGAAGCCAAATCCTTGAGCTATGCACCAGTTTTTCAACCACTGATTTAATCTCATGGTGTGGAGCGCCCTAGCCTCACCTAAACCATAGACAGGCAGCACCTCCGAGAAGGATACCATGCATGCTACTTGTCTAAGGCCCCTCCCCAACTCCACAAATTATTTCTGCACTGCTCTGATCCCTTTCTTAGCCAGGTCATTTGTCCATAGGTGGACAATGACATCCAGCTCTCTCCGCTGTGCAGCTGCTCCGGCGATCCTGAGGATTCGCTCCCTGTCCCTCCAAGCCATAGCACCAGGCAGGCACCTTACCTCCCTCTCCCCTTCCTCCCTCAGTTCTACCTTCTTAACAATGGAGTCCCCCACTAGGAGTTGTTTCCTTCCCCTGTGGGGCCCCATGCCACACTCCTGTGGGTCGCCTTTGTGGAGGTTCCCAGCATCCTCCTTGGTCTCCACTGCGGGTGCCTCCAAAGAGGAACCACACTTTGCCAGAACAGCATATGAATTCTGGAGAGGTACAACTGGAGGGATGCACCTCTGTTCCACCACTCTCACCCTTCCTGAGCCCACTGTGGTCCAACCGCTCCTCTTTCTTGGTAACGTCTGAGGCAACGGCAGTAGCCTTGGTGGTCCCTGTATGGGACAGGAGGTTCCACAAATCCTGGCCAACTCAGCATGGCAATGAGCAACCTCCTCTCTCAGCCCAGAGAGGTGCCTGCAGATAGGACAACACTGCATCCTCCAGAACATCTCCAGGAAGACTGCTGCTCCACAGCCTCTGCACTGCACTGCACTACTCCCGTCATGTCTTATTTTTGGCTCCTTTACTGTTGTTTGGAATACATAGTCTATCCTCTGTTTATTTATTATTTCTCCCTACTTCCTTACTTACTGCCTCTGTGCCCTTTAAGCTCCTGATCTTCCTGTTCAGAGACAAGAAGATCTTATATTTCTCAGTAGTTTTCTTACTTGCTCAGAGGTCAGACCTCCAGCAGCTGGGGATGGAGAGCTACTCTTGTCCTTCTAGGATGGTGAGTCTTTGGTGGCTCTGTGATCACTCACTTCCTGCTCCCAAACAGGAAGTTTCTGTTGTCAGTCAAATCCTGTGCCTATAAAAGTAGAACTGGCTTTGGGTGGTGGGGTGGAGAGGAGGGAAGGAGGGCAATATAGTCCCAGTAGAGAAGTCAAGTCACAACAGCAGCTCCTTTGTCCTGGTGTTCTCTGCCAGGATGAGCAGAGACCTGTGAAAAATGGAGGAATGGTCAAGAACATGGCATGCAAAAAAAGTGCAAAATAATGCACATAGGGCACAGAAATCTAGAGGCAGAGTACAAAATGGCAGAGCGGTATTTTTTTTTGTTTTAGTATTTGGTAACTGGGTTAGGCCCACTTGGCACAAGTGGCTGTCTTCAGGGGTGACCTGGGAGCACTGGGGGGTTAAGTGACTTGCTCTGAGTCACGCAGTACACAAGTGGAGGTTGTGGGAATCAAACCCAGGTCTGCTGGATGTACCAAGCTCATTCACAGCTCGTTACTCTTTCCTCTTGGTTATACTGCCACCCCAATGACCACCAAGCAGGAAAGAAACCTGGAGATAATCATATCAGATGACCTAAAGGTGGATAGAAAGTGCAGCAAGACAGCAGAGAGGGTGAGTGGGATGCTGGGGTGCATAGGAAGGGGTATCACCAGCAGAAAGAGTGAGGTGGTGATGCCTCTGCATAGATCACTGTTAAGACCCCACCTAGAGTACAGTGCTTTGTCCAGTTCACATATCTCTGGACTAGGGGATAGGCTAGCCTCTTTTTCATCCTCCCTAGATTTTCCCAGGTACTCCCAGTATGGGAGAAGGGAAAGGGCTCAGGGAAAA
Organism: Neoceratodus forsteri; assembly: GCA_016271365.2. Lineage (NCBI taxonomy): Eukaryota > Metazoa > Chordata > Ceratodontiformes > Ceratodontidae > Neoceratodus > Neoceratodus forsteri. Next base: position 109,335,044 of record CM028137.1, read on the forward strand.
TGAGGGAAGCCGTAATGAAGGAACTGAGCACGTGGCTCCACAAATGGTGCATGGAAAAGGGCCACACTTTCATCAGTGACTGGAATAATTTCAGGGAGAGGACTTATTTTAAATTCAACGGTCTGCACCTCACCAAGGGGGTAAGGGTGCTAGGACAAAAACGTGACATATTCACCAACCATTTAAACTAGAGGACAAGGAGGTGGTGGACAAAGGTAGCCTGTGACATTGGTGCCTGAATCAAGGCACCATCCGAAATGGCGACGCGATGTGGGCGAAAGCCCAAATGGCAGTGGGGGGGAGGGTGACCGGATGTGGTGGGATGGGTGACTGCAGCGACAGGATGTCGCTATATGTACACATGCGTGAGGGGGGAGTGAGTGTGGCCTGGGAGGGGCAGAGGGGATGTAGGGGGTGTCGCTTCCATTGGCTGCTGAGCTTCACCGTGGTGTCAGGTGCTGTGTGCTGATTTTTTTGTTGCAAAAGGCAGGATCAACCAGATAGTAAAAAAATAACAACTTACGTGTGAGGAGGGTGAGAGTCAAACAATTACTTCGGATGAGCAGCGCTGGTCCTTGGTAACAGAAAAATGTAGCTGCCATGTTTCTAGATGTGTTTGGCTCACTCACACACAGACTAAGGGCCAATAAGGTGGTGTGCTACAAATGATTGATGCTGGAGGACACTGGCAGTGAGAGAAAGTTTTGAGAAGCGCTGTAATAACTGTTTTTGGGTTATTACGGCATTTGAAAAATACCTGGAAACCATTCGTTAAAGGGGGTCACCAGTAATTATCATAGGATATCATCACTTCTCAGGTGTGAAAGGCACTTGGCTTCACCTCATGCTGCACACCACACCCGAGGCACACTGCTGTCCTATGATGAAACATACTCTGTCATTTAATACTGCTTAATTATAAAATGAGCAAGAGAAACCAAGACATGTGATTCATCAGACGTGATCACATGACCATGTGTTATTCCAGCACAATAACAGAGGTCAGAAATGCTGAATATTCTTCACCTCATTACTTGGTTTCAAAAATAAAAATCAGAGAAACCTGTTATATCAAACAAATCTGGTAGATTTCTTTCACTGGGTTACCCGGGAATTAGATCAGGGAGGGTTGGTGGATGTGGCCTACTTGGATTTCAACAGGGCCTTCAACACTATTCCTGTAAACAACTGTAAACAAGCTGGGCAGCCTGAGAGTGGGTCCCAATGTGATAAACTGGGTTAGAAATTGGTTAAGGGACAGAACAAAGGGGGTGGTGGTAAACAGAGTTCATTCCGAGGAGGGGAGGGTGACAAGCACAGTGCCACTCAGATCAGTTCTGGGGCCAGTCCTCTTTAATGTCTTCATAAGTGACATTGCAGAGAGGCTGGAAGGGAAGATATGCCACTTTGCAGATGACACTAAGATCTGCAACAGGGTTGACACTACAGCGGGGCATGGAAAAAATGGGAAGGAACCTAAGCAAGCTTGAGGAGTGGTCAAGAATGTGGCAGCTAAGATTCAATGCAAAGAAGTATAAAATCATACGTTTGGGGCACAGAAACCCCGGGGAGGAGTACATCATGGAGGAGAGGGTACTGATGACCACCAAACAGGAAAGGGACCTGTGCATAATCATATCTGATGATATATAGGTGACCAAGCACTGTGAAAAGGCTGTGGGGAGATGCAGTGAGATGCTGGGTGCATAGGGAGAGGTATCACCAGAAGAAAAACTGAGATAGTGATACCACTGTACAAATCATTGGAGAGACCCCATCTGGAGCACTGTGTATAGTTCTGGAGGCCACATCTCCAGAAGGACATAGAGTAGAGGCAGTTCAGAGAAGGGCAACAAAACTGGTACAGGGTCTGTGCCAAAAGTCATATAAGGAGAGACTAGAGGACCTCAACATGTATACCCTGGAAGTGAGGAAAGAGATGGAGGATATTTTAGAGACCTTCAAATACCAAAAGGGCATAAATAAGGTACAAAAGGGTAGCATCTTTCAGTATAATGTGCTCTAGAACAAGGGGTCATAATATAAGGCTGGAGCGGGGTAGACTCAGGGGTAACATGAATAAGTATTTTTTCTCAGAAAGGGTGGTGGAAGCATGAAACAGCCTCTCAGCAGAGGTGGTGGTGGTAAAAACATTAGGGGAATTCAAGAATGTATGGGATAGGCACAATGGAACCCTAGCAATTGGAAAGAAAGGGTAAAAGCCAGAGATCAAGTAGTATTTTTGATATTGGCAGTAGGTAGGGAAAATGAGAAGACTAGGTGGGCCAAGCGGTCCTTATCTGTGTCAATTTCTTTGCTTCTATGCTTCAATGTTAACCATTCTATAATTGCAATTTGGCATTCCAGGGTGTGCATTATTGTGGAATAATAGCACTTTGTGGGTGTAAGGTGCACAGTCTTGCTTCATGTGTTATGTACACAATAAGACATGATGGAGTGTTCGTTAGACAGTTCTAATGCATGGCTGGGGGATGTATTGAGGCACAAGTCCACAGGCGGAGTGCAATTAGTTCTCTAACCATGCATTAAAACTGTCTTACGCACAACCCAGAGTGGCTTATTGCACTTATAAAAGGGGTCTGTGTATTCTTCATGGGGTTTCTAATTTTAGCTGTACATTAGACACTTCTAATGAATGGCTAACAACAAATCAGATTGCTTGAAATCCGTTGCACATTTTATAACCCCCTCCCCAGCTCATCTATAAAAGGTAACCAGCTGAACTAACTCAGGCACCTGGTGCCATTTTCAAAATTCTGAAATTAATTGGAGCTGCTTCACATTTAAGTGCTCTGCTTGTGCAAGCTTATTCTCTGCCTTAATTTTTACCCCACCCCCTGTCCCCCACCTCAACATCTTATTAAATAGTCTTTAAGCTCAACTAGCCTCACCCTTCTTGGCCTTCTGAGCCAATTACAATAATTATCCTTGCCCAGCTTTAAGGGCAAGTTGCATCTCATTTGCTGAACCACACAAGCACAACACACAGAGGTTCTCCCTATACTCTACTTCTCTCCAGCGCTACGCTGCCATTTGGCTAAAGCCAAGCATAACCAGTATAATGTCTCTATCTTGTGCAATGGCTGGGTGGGCTACTCTCTTTCTCACCCTCCTGAGCCTAAATAGCTGTCGGTACGGCACTCAGATTTCTGGGCATACTCCTTCCCTCACTGGGACTCCCATTAATGTGCACTCCTCAGCAACATTGTCTTACAGTGTCTTACTACCCACTCCCTTCAGTGAGCACAAAACAAGTAGCTCTAAGCATTTCCATGCACGTTACCCATGGTGCCTGCACCCAATGACCCTCTATCTCAGGATCCTCAATGTTAAAGCATATCAATACTCAAAAAGCCAGAGTAGGCAGCTTAAGCTCAGTGTAAAACTGATTAAGGAATATCTCTGCCGCATAGCCTTCCTGCTCTTGTTACTCTCTAGGAATATTCACCCCAACCCAGGCCCTCGAACACTCCTGAATGGGTTGCAAGACAATGTTGGCAAATGTATAATTGGCTCACTCAATATTTGTAGCCTCCTACCAAAAATGGATAGCCTGTATGCCTGGACACAACAACATAACCCTGATATTCTTTCCATAGCTGAGACATGGCTGTCTCCCAACATTGCAGATGCCTCCATTTCAATCCCAGGGTAAACCATGTTCAGGGTGGATCACCTCACCAAAAGAGGTGGTGGTTGCATAATATATCTCAGGGACTACCTACAGGCCCACATCCTACCAGTACCTGATACGGGTACTGGCATGAAAGTCCTTGCAGTAAAAATATTTCTTGGAAAGCATAACAAAACTCTCTCAGTCCTCTTGGTATATATCCAGCCTGGACAAAAATCCAGTGGACTTGACTCACTACTGAAATGGCCCTCTACTACGGCAACTCCATACAGGGATGCAGTGACATCTGTGCACCTTTCCCAACTTGTCTCCTCACCCACTAGGGTAAACAACAAGACTGGCACATCAATGTTGCTAGACTGGGCCCTCTCAAATAGGCCGGAACACATCTCCTAAACCTCTGTCCTGCCTGATGCTTTCAGTGATCACTCACCTATTCTAGTTTGCTGGTCTAGCACCAACTCCAAACCCCCCACTAGAACTATCATAAACAGAGTCCTTAAGCAAGGCCGCCTGGACCAGTTCAGAGTCGACCTAAGTCAGCAGGACTGGTTCCAAGTCTACTCCTCCACTTCTGTGGATACAGCCCTGGAGTGCTTCATCAGATTATTCAATGTAGACCGTGACACACACACTCCAAGAAAAAAATTGGATAATAAAAGGCCAGAGCAACCCTTGGTTCTCTCCTGAGCTTCTTGAGTGCTTGAAAGCAAGTGACTGCCTCTAGTATAAAGCCCGGGAGACAGGCAAGCAGGCCAACATTCAATTCTACAAAAGGACCCACAATGACTTCACTAAGGAAATATGAGTGGCAAAAACCCAATACTACAAGGATGCGCTTACCCAGTCCTGGAGTGATGTTAAACAAGTTTGGGCTAATTTCAAGGAGGTCACAGGGAAAGTTAACAAGCCAGCCCCTACGATGCTTAACATTGATGGCATACCTACTACTGACCCAGAAAGTATTGCTAACTTACTTAACAAAGCATTTACCAATCTCTCTGAAGTGCTACCCTCGGATTTTTCAAACCCTCTAACTCCTCTGTCACAACGCAAACAATGAATCAACCACCTACTAACCCTCATTTTCAGTTCAGACCAATCTCCTTAAATGAAGCCAGGAAATACCTTCTAAAGGTCTTGGGAAAATCACGCTGCAGTGGAGACTCCCTTGATTTAAAATTTATAGCCCTATCCCTGGAAGTCATCTTGAAGCCTCTAACCTACATAATCACCACCTCACTAAGATTCTCTCAGTTCCTGCAGCAATGGAAGGTGGTATTAGTGATCCCAATCTTCAAGAGTGTTGATCGATCCATGCTAGGAAACTACAGACCTATTTTGATTCTCCCTCCCCTATCCAAGGCACTAGAGAGGATTGTTGCTGATCATTTAGTGGAATATCTGGAAAAATACAACATTCAATGACCTGAACAACATAGCTTCTGCAAAGCACACAGCACCACCACAGCACTGCTTGAGTTCAAGGGCTTTATTCACAACCACTTGAGCACAGCGAGCTGGTTGGTTCAATGTTTATCGATTTGTCAGAAGCATTTGACACAGTTAATCTCAACCTCCTCACTGAGCAACTAGATGCTATTGGTCTATCAGACGATACTGTAAGATGGTTCAAATTCTATCTCTCGGGCTGATCCCAACAAGTTAAGATAGACAATGTCTACTCTGATAGCAGATCAGTTCGCTCGGGTGTTCCACAGGGCTCCATCTTGGGTCCCCTAATGTTCAGTTTATTTCTAAATCAGTTTCCTAGTTCCTGTCCTAACAACATTCTGCTCTACGCAGATGATACTGTCCTCTTCTCTAAAGGCACATACCCCAGGTCATTGGAGCTCACCCTACAGGGCAGCTTCTCCTCAGTGGATAAATGGTTCAAGGCACACAAATTTGTCATGAATTATAAAAAAAACAAAGGCAATGATGTTCTTCAACCAGCAGAATTGACATTGATCGCACCTACTTACCATTACCAATGATGAAGGTACGTCACTTGACCAAGTACAACACTTTAAGTACTTGGGGGTTATACTTGACAGTACCATGTTGTTTGTCTACCATATAGGCAATATAGCAAAATCACTCAATAGACGCATCAGCCTCCTACACAAGCATAAGAACAGTCTCACCCATGAAGCACTAAACCTTGCCATCCACAGCACAGTCATCTCTCTTGTGGAGTGTGGTATTTCAATCTATGAAGCTGCAACAGACACAGCCCTCCACCATATCAAAGTCGCATTAAATAAGGCATGCCACCTCTCCACCAGTTCAGAATGTTAAACCCACACCTGTGACCTTTATACCCTCCCCAACTGGCTCCAGTTCAATAGCAGACTTCAGTACCAGGTCTGCCTGCTGTCCAAAAAAGCAAGTCTAGGCATGTTACCCATAGGCGTCCAGAAGCTCCTCACCCCATTTGAATGCAGCCACACCACAAGAAGCTCTGGGAGCATGGTCTTCAAGATTCCAAGATGTCGCACTACTGTAGGACAAAGGGACTTTACCCACCAAGCACCTAAATGGACTAACAACCTACCACCAAGCCTCTTTGCTGTTCCAATGCTGGGCCCTTTCAAATGCAGGCTATGATCATATCTGGTTATCAAAGCAAGTTGCGACTGTTTCCACTAAGGCCTCCAGCCCCTGGCAGTTCATCAACCTAAGTTCCTCCAGGCACCATCTATACCCCCATTTCTTCCTTCCCTAAACTGTGCCACTCTCCTCCTCTTCACTTCTACCCCTGCACCACCGGGTGCCTCTCCACCCCCTACTACTTCCCTCCTTAACTGACCCAACCTCCTCCCCACACCTTCTACCCTTCCTTCTCTCATCCCCTCTCTACCACTCCCCTTCTGCTTTCGTTCCCTCTTTCCCTTCTTATACTGACATCCTGCTCTGATTCTGCACCACCCCCTCACCCGACACCTTCTGTTAACACTTCCCGCTACTGGTACTGCCAGTTTGCTTAGTATAAACCTCCCTCACCAGTGATGAGGCCCACCTTCTGGGCTGATTTTCAGTATATATTCTCTCTCTCTCCAGTTTGTCTTCTCACTAGTACCCCTCACTCCCTGAGCCAACCCCTCCTTTTGTTCACTCTCTCTCTCCCTCCCTTTTTTCCTTTTGCATTGGCAAGTACCATTGTACAGCTCAATCTGGTTCAATTTCAGTTGCTTACCATCTGTATAACCCCTCCACCCGGTCGCCACTGAAAAAGGGACTTCTAGGCCCAGTGGGCTTACCAGGTCAACAAAATTCAATAAATAAATTGTATATAGTGTTTGCTTATTTTAGTCACACATGTAACCTCTTACCTAATTTGCCTTAATTGTTGCTGTCCTCATACAGCTTCCCATAAACTATAGTTTTGTTTGTTACTGTAATGACTCTGACGTGGAACCTATGTAATCATCCTGTACTCAAAGGTTAATCCGAGATCTTAATAGATAAATAAATACAATTAATGCATACCATTGTGCCTTATTGCTTAATTGGACCTGTGTGTTTAAATTACAGAGCCTCAATAGAACCCAGTCCCTGGCCATGTTTTACTGCTTAAAGCCACAGTGTTGCTATCTTTTTTTATCTGCAACAAATTGCAGACACGTTAAAGTTTCATTTTCTGCTAAAATTGTTCAGTTCTACCAGAGTTTAAGTATCTCATAAATACATAAGGTAACTTTTCTTTTAAGAAAAAAGATGGTCGCTTCATTTGACTTAGAAATTGCATTTCAAAAGCTAACAAAAGTTTAGGATAGAAAAAATAATAAAATATTTATAATGAACTGAGAAGGAGTCAGCTAGACAAGCAGGTTTAACATATCTTCCATGTTTTAACAGAGGCCTGGAATTAGCTTTTTGGGAAAACATTTTTCCTGTACTGTTGCTTCAAGTGCCCAAGTTTGCTTTAATTAAAAAGTTGTCCTTTGCAGTTAAAAAGCTATTTGCCCAAATTGCATGGCTTAAGGGGGAAAAGGGCATGGAGCACATGCATCCTGAAGAATTCGGGGGGGGGGGGGACTTTAAAAGGAAAAATGTGGTGATGGGGATATCTTTGGACTGCATGTGAGTGTAGTCAGCCGCAGGCAGGAACAGCACAGACACTGACAAATGCTGCTTTTTCAGCCTCTGATGCTGCTGGCAAAAATCATATCTGCGGATATAAACCTATTGCTCTCATTGACACCAACATAGAGGCAGTAGCACTTTGGGGACTCTCTCAGAGAACCTAGCAATCAAACAGGCTCCTCACTCAGTGAACAAAGCCAAATGCGAAATCTGACAAGAAAAAGGAGAAATTGCAAATCCTTGAATTTCATCAAAGGAACAAAGAACTGCAGACTAACAAAGTGCATAGGATTTACATTATCGAGGAACAGCCAGATACAGCATGCACTTTGGATGAGGAATGGTTATTGACTTAAAAAGATCACCATATCATGCATAAATATTTCAGTAAACTGCAACAAACAGATAGGATATCGCCCAGCAAATGTTTCCATTTTTACATCTCCAAATGGTCCCTTTTGAAGCTTTAAACATGCTTTGTTTACAGATAAAACAATGAAGCAGCAGCTAGATTGAACTGATGCCAAGATTCATTCTGCAATTTCCACAGACTAGTAGGTGCTTTCAAAGAGCAAGTGATACAGAAGTGGAGACTGCAGGCTATGTTGCTTGTTTCTTGAAACATGGCTGTATTGGTTATATTGGCTAAACTCTAAATTTTGAGGATGCTTGCTTTGACAAGAAGCCTTGTGTTCTTTCATGGTGGTGCATGAGGTAGCATGCCCTGGAACCATGTAGGAGACCCGGGTTTGATTCCTGAACCTGACTACTAACAACAACAAAAATGGAATGGAACCGGGGGTAGTCATATTAGATGACCTAAAGGTAGGCAAGCAATGTGAAAAGGCAGTAAGGAGGGCTGGGTGGATACCGGGATGCATAGGGAGAGGCATCACCAGTAGACAACAGGAAGTTGTTATCCCTCTGTACATATAGTTGGTGAGACCCCATCTGGAGTACTGCATGCAGTTCTGGAGAACCATCTCTGTAAAGATATGGAAAGGATAGAGGCAGTCCAGAGGAGGGCAACTAAAATGGTGCAGGATCTGCACCAGAAGCCATATGAAGAGAGACTAAAGGAGCTCAATATGTATACCCTAGAGGAAAGGAGGGAGAGTGGGGACATGATAGAAACATTCAAGTACCACAAGAGAATCAACAAAGTCCAAGAGGGTAGCATCTTTCAGAAAAAGAGATGTGCAAGAACAAGGTGACATAATCTGAAGGTAGAGGGGGATGGCTCAGGGGCAACGTAAAGAGTTTTTCACAGAGAGGGTGGTGGACACATGGAATAGTCTTCCATAGGAGGTAGTGGGGTCAAAAACATTGGGAGAGTTCAAAAATGCATGGGACAGATATAAGGCAATTCTAGTGGGGGTAGGAGGAAGTAGGCTGTTGGTTAACTAGGATCTGCAGCTTATCCGAAAGGTAGGGAAATGGGCAGACTGGGTGGGCCAAGCAGTCCTTATGTGCCGTCAAAGTCTATGTTTCTATGTTTCTATGACTCCTTTCTCCTACCCAGTGAGGACTAAGGTTCTCTGCTGAGACATTGCTCTCAGACTTAGTGGAAGGGTTGAGTGTGCTCAGTTTTGCCAACACCTGCTGTAGCAGAATAAGGAGCAGCATTAGATATCATGGGTGATGATTATAAATGAAAGGGATTTGACTCGTAAAGCTGAATAATGCAGTTACTGTGCAAACACAAATTCAATTCAATTCAATTCATCTTTATTTTTAGAAGGCGCTTTTCTTAAAATCAAAGCGCCTGTACAAATTCACAAAACAATAAACACAATAAAATTAAAACTAATATAAATCCTTAAAAGCTATGCTAAAAAGGTGGGTTTTCAAAGCTCCCTTAAAACTAAGGATGGTCAGGCAATCTCGCACCTGACGAGGTAGAGAATTCCACAGGGTTGGTGCCATAAAACTAAACGATCTAGCAAAGCAAACTATAAAAGCTAATCTACCTGTCATCTAGACCTATAGTACTAATGAAGACCTATTTGTAGTCTCAGCTGATGCAAGAAGCCTTAGTCATGATTTCTGGATTAACTTTACTGAGCACTATCAACCAAGGGAGCTGTCCATAGATCACTTGGTGCTGAAAATCCTGTCTGGACAGTTCAGTCAGTCTTTAGACACTGGCCCACCACATACATAAACACATCACCTGTGCCATCCAGATGCACAATGTACCAAATGTTATTATTTCAAACTGACAGTGCAGGCAGTGTGTGTGTGTGTGTGCATGTGTGTGTGTCTGTGTGTGTGTGTGTGTGTGTGGTATGTGTGTGTGTGTGCGTGTGTGTGTTGTGGGGATTAGTCCCTCATTTGTACAGAAGGCATAAGAGGCCCATTCACCTGTGGCCAAGGGTGCCCACTGAGGAATGATTATTGACTTAATTGACTGGTTTCATGTAAGCACATGGTCAGCAACTTAATACATCTTTGCACCACCCCCTCTATATGCCTAAAGTAGATTGGTGCTGTGAATATAACTGTCATTAGACAGTATATGACAAGGGTCTTCTTTATATTTTGACCTATTCAAGTGACTGAGACCCAGAATGTACCCAACCCACCTCTATCATTAGTTTCATTGTTTTATTCATGTTTTAATATGAATTCCCATGCTTCTATTGTTAATTGTTTTCCTTAATTCTGTTGATTCTGTGAGTTGGGGGGTCTTAATGTGCCTGTTGTGCATCTTCACCCTCTGCACATGCAGACCCTCAGCAGATGTTGTTTCTTAACTCCATAGGCTAATGAGTCCACCATCACTTTCTTTGCATTATTGTTATTTATAATTACTAGTCAGGCATGCATGTTAAAATAATGATTTCAAATACGCGAGTGATAATACTCGTATAATAACTGGGCTTCATTTTTTCCCATTGAGAAAGCCAGTTATAATGTGCAATTATAACTAATTGGTTATAATGGCACACATGAGCTGGCTTTCTGTATGTGAAACCCACAAGCTGCAGTTGTCCTCATGCACACAGACAGTCTTTCTCCATATTATAAAACCCCTCACAACACTCAAATTTCAGTCTCCTCACATATGGAGCTTATCATTTGCTTGCCAGGCCTCAAATCTATCTAACAAAATCTGCACTTTTTCTCTGTCTGCTCTCATGCTGTTTCCCTCTCTCTCTAGCCCCCCCACCAAGGCATTGCAAACAATAATGCACAGACTGAGAAGAAATTGTACATGCAGCACCAGTTGGGGATAACACTTGGTCAGGTACATATAACACATAGGTACATAGAATCAGTAGTACTTTGTTTTGGATTCAAACACATAAATGCAGAATGGGGCAATAGACTACTTGTGTGTGTGTGTGTGGCGGGGGGGCAGTCCTGATCAGCATGACAGATGCATATATTATGATCTAGTACATAGGTGTTTAGGGCTTTTTTTGAATCTCCTGAGGGAGAAGGAGTTTTGGAGGGCTGGATGAAGATTATTCCAAAGAGATGGGGCTAGAGTGGCAAAGGATCTTTCCTCTACATTGGACCTCACACATGGGACTTCTAGTAATGTGTGGTGGGACTGGAGCAATCTTCTCTGGTGCTAGATGGACAACATATCTCTCAGGTTGGGCATTGCAGGACCTTTCATTGGTTTGAATACTAGGCAGAGAAGGAAATAATCTAGTCTGCCCTCCAGTGTGGGCCAATTGAGAAGTTTTAGTACATTACAATGGTGCTCCCTGTTGGGGGATACTGCTGCAAAGCAGGCTACCCTATGATAGAGGGTGTGTTTGCATTTCAGTTGCCCTAGCTTCCCTTAGTATCAGGGGCACCATATAGCAGTGGGGGAAATAGAGTGGCACTCACAATAGCTGGTCTGGGTTGTTTGGTTATGTAGCTTTTGAGGTGATACAGCAGCCCACTTTTTTGGTACATAGTGTTGGTTAGATGCTCAACATGGGATCTGAGTGTCAAGGCTTGGCCCAGGTGGGCTCCAATGTATTTTATGGACTCCACAACCTCAATGGGAGTACCGTGCATTGTGTTAATGTTTAATAGGTTTTGCTGGGCTGCCCCAAGATGCTTAGAGCAAACAGGATAGCTTTGGTCATTTTAGGGCTGAGGATTAATTTTATGTTTTTGATCCAAGCTTCCAATATGCTAAAGTAATTCACGAACTGAGTGTTACGTTTGTTAATGTTAATGGCAGTACAATATCAAACGGCATCATCCGCGTAGAGCAGAAGGTTTGCCTCTCCACATTTTTCTGGCATGTCATTTACAAAAAGGGAGAATAAAAGTGGGCCAAGGATTAAGCCTTGTGGGACTCCATCTGTAATTGCATGCTGATCCATTAGAACTCCTCTCCACCTTACTAGCAGTGATCTGTTGGCCAGGTTGTCAGTCAATCACCAGAGGGATAGTTCATCCAGACCTAGGTGTGACAATTTGCATAGGAGAAGACTGTGATTTACTAGATCAAAGGCTTTGGTGAGGTCAGTAAAGACTGCACCAATTTTATGCCCCTGATTCATGGCCCTAGATATGTCTGTATTCACTCTGACCAGAGTCGTATCTGTTCCATGGTGTTTTCTGAACTTATATAGTTTGTCAATGAGCAAACCTCGCTGATTCACATATTCCTATATCTCATTATAGACTAATCTCTCCTATATTTTGGCTAGTGTACAGAGGAGCGATATCAGTCAGTAGTTTTATAATGGTTCTTTGGGGCCACACTTTGTGACTAAGTACAACAAGGGCTATCTTCCATTTAGCTGGAATTTTCCCTTCTGGTAAGGATCATGACTAGTGAGGCTGCTATAACAGGGGCAGCTAGCTTTAGGAGTTTAGGGTCCAGTTTATCATATCCCACTAACCCTTCAGTGTTGAGTTTTCTTAGGAGTATTAGCACTTTTTGGTGGGTAATCCGTCTTAAGTGAAATTCTGATCCTACACTAGTGGTGGGTAATTGCAATAGGGATGTTTGATGATATCTGGGTAAGATATTTTTGAATTTGTCCAGCTCAGTGAAAAATATGTGTACATTGGCTGAGTCAAGGGAATCACTAGGATGTTTACTATCTGCTATAATATCACCCCAATGGGGCAGAACCACCCTTTAGGAGGGCATTTATCTGCGTCCAGAATTTCTTGGGGTCAGTGAGGTTCATGTTCTGGAATGAGGTGAGGTATTTCTTTTTGGCTGCTTTAAGATTAGTTTTACAGGTGTTTTGTAGATCCCTGTATTTTTGCCAGTCTGCCTGGAGACCTGTTGATTTGAATTGCCCCCATAGCATATCTCTCAGCTTCATAAGTGTTTTAGCCCCTTGTTCAACCATTTTGAGTATTGGCCAATAACTCTGAGCTGCCTGAGAGGGGCAAGCTTATTGGCAGCTGATAGTAGACTATTAATAAGAAAGTTGAGTGCATCATCAGTGGTTGACAGTTCCTTGATCCTTGACCAGTTATTTTCTGAAAGGATGGAGAGGAAGGAGGCTGTGGAAAGTTGGAAGTAATCATGGGCCCAGAAAATTCTGCTAGGGGGTTTTGGGAATTTTTTTCCCAAATGCAGAAGATTGGGGTGTGGTCACTACAGGAATCTGAAAAAAAAAAACACCTGTAGATTTGATTGTATTTGGTCTAGAGGTTAGTACCCAGTCTAGCAGGGCATGATTTATTGTTATATTTATTTATTTATTTATTTATTTATTGATTGGCTGTGTTATTATTTGGTCAAGTTGAGCCTCTGCTAATGCTATCTTTAAAGCCCCACCCCATGTGTTGAGACCAGTTAAAGTCCACAAGTATAATCAATTTTCCTTTGGTCTGGTCACAGAGTGCCTTTGGAAGGACCTCAAATGCTTGAGCAGCAACTTTGGGAGCATTATAAATGCAGCCCGTGCTGAGGGACTTAGTTCCACCCAGCAGCACCTTTATCAGTATAGCCTCAAATTCAGAGCTGTCAAAGTCAAGCATTGGTACCAGAGAGGCCTGCAGGGTAGATCTGGTGTATATAAGAACACTGCCTCCCTTGATCTAGCCATGTCTTGTCTAAAACTGTTAAATCCAGGGAGTGCAACTTCCTGGGGTAGTATATGTGGTTTGAACAAGATCTCTGTTAGGGCAATTATCTCAATGGGTGTATAAATTAACCCACACCTCCAACTTGTGGAGCTTAGGCCTGAGACAATTTATGTTCAAGTGCACTGTTTTAAGCCCCTTGGTTTTCATCCAGCAGTTGTCAGTAGGGGAACACACTCTATAGTTAGCAACAGGGGGTGGCCCTGGATCAAGCTCAGCATCCCCTGACGGTAATAGCAGGAGGAGCAGTAATAGTTTAAAGATGTTCGTGGAGCATGGGGGACATGGATAGGCTGTATGATCCCCCAGGATAGCAGCTCAATTATAGCAATTTCCATCATAATAGAATCCTAACAGTATGATTAGGGTGGAATTGCACTGAGTTGTGTCATGTGGAGATAGTAGCGGAGGCCAGGGATCCAGTTTAAAGTCATCAGTGCTGTCAGGAAAGGGGAGAAGTAGGTCAGCACCTAGAATAATTAATATATAGGTTAGGTAAAATCAGCAGCCGTGCCCCTGGGCCTCATAGTGGATGCACAGGGGCCTCACAGAGGTGGGAGGAGGGGAACAGGTGTGTTGAGTTAAGACATGTTTATTCAGTCAAGTTGCTAGATTAGGTAGGTGAGTAATAGTATATCTTCTTTGAGGATATCTCTTTCTTCAGGCCATACCTATGGAACTATAGCCACCAAGTGCTAGGACCACACAGAAACTTTTTTGCCAGCAGTCTTCTAGGGGCCAACCATGGCAATGTCAGACATCGATGTCCTGCTCTACATAATCCTGGGAGGCCCCGCAGCTTCCTCAGTTCATTTCCTACCGTCGGCCATACTCGCTGGACTCCACGGAGACTTTGCCACTATATATGACAGCCAAGCTTCTATTTTCACTAAGTTTTAATTTTTTTCTCACCTTAGTAAGTTATCACTTTGTTCTACAGTGATTGCCATCATTGTGTATGTTGACAAAAGATCCAGCTAAGCTCTTTCGGTATTGCTAGTGCAGTGGAAAAATCTACTCCCATGATGACCACAGCACCTGTCAGGCCAGCTCATGATGTCAAGGCTTATGAAATCTGCTTGAAATTCAATCTGGCGACACCGTCAAAAAGCCCTTCAGTCTTTCCTCTTAGAGCAGAAGGTAGCCAGAATGGAAAGAGAGCTCCAGGCAGGAAGCTTCTCATTGTTGTCAGCCCAATCCTTGATTTCTCAATCTTCTAAGGCCTAGGACAAACTTTCATGCAAGCACAAACACCGGGTGAGGAATCAGAGTAAGGCTAAGTCACCTCTCCACCAATCAATTACCAGTCGCTGCTTAACCCTGCGCTGACCATGGTAGTGTTGTCATCCACCTCAAAGACAACACCTCCTGCCTACCCAAACCCTCGCCTTCCATAGGGTTGGCTTTGGCAGTGAGTTCTGCCAGGCCTCCCATGGCTTACAAAGGCTAATCAATGTCCAGGATGATGGCACCCCTGTTGACACTGCAAACACTGCAGCCCATACCTCAGCGTCCCTCAGGTCAGCTGGTAGTGGGTTCCGCCAGTCCTTCTATGGCCGGCGATGGCTCATCGATGTCGGGGCCCCTGCCTCCCCCACCAACACTACAATGCATTTCATCATTGTTGGGGGCATAGCTTTCCCTGTTGACATCCCGAGGCACCCCTGTATTGCAGGCCGTCACTAAGGTATAGACAGTGCTATTTTGCTTCGTGTAGATCTCACAGCACCTTGTGTCTCTTCCAGGCCCAATGATGCTGGGACCTGCAAGACTAGCCTCCCCATCAATGCCTGCTTTGTTGACACATTCTGTTCATCCTAGAGCATCAACATACTTACTCCCCTTCCTACAGCCTTCAGAGCCAGTCAGTGAGGATCAGGAATACATACCTCACCTCTTACCATGAGAGGTGGAAGATATGAATGGGAGCACAGATAGATCTGGCTCCACCATTTCCACTGGGAGTGAAGAATCTGTGTTATATACCCCCAAGTTCCCTCCTGCAGACCCCTCCTTCATAGGAGTGATGAGATATCTCCAATCTGCCATATGATTTGCTTTCTAGGAAGAAGACTTCCCCTGGAGGAACTTGGTGGAATTCCTTGAACTGCCAGATTCTCCACCTCTAGTTATTCCTCCATAATTGGCTGCATTAGAGGATGCCACCCTGGCTGCCTGGTACAGGCCAAGCTTGAGTCCTGTCATGTCCAGAAAGACAGACAGGCTATACCAGGCTCCCTCAGGGAATCCCTTCTTCACAGTGCAACCTGAGGTAGATGCAGTTGAGATGAAGGCAGCCTATGATAGGTCCAAGGTGCCTAAACACTTCAACACGCTCCCACCAGATAATGAGTCTAGAAAGCTGGACCTCATGAGAAGGACAACCTTTGCTTCTGCCACACTGAGCCTCAGAATAGATAACTATCATGCCCATATGCTTAAATTCCAGAATACCCTCTTGAAAAAGGCTAAAATAGCAGCCCAAGCCCTTCCAGAGGGTCCCCAGAAACAGGAGATGCTCAAAGCCCTCCAAACTGGGGCTGATGTAGTTAAGCACCTCTTGAGGTCTACCTATGATATTTCTGATGCCTCAGTTAGGGCAGCTGTGGCCAGCATCTGACTCAGGAGGCATTCTTGTCTTAGGGTGTCAGGATTCACCAATGATGTGCAGAAATCTATTTTGAATGCCCTTTCAGAGGTTATAAGCTCTTTAGGGCAGATGTGCAGGATATCCTTAATGATCTGCAAGCCTCAGGGAGGACCCTTCAGCCTTTTAATCCCTTTACCACACCTAGTCAAGAAGTGGGCTGAGGGCATCCTTTCATTTTCCCACTCACAGACAGAGTCAGGGTACAGACAGCAGAGCAAGTTCACAGCAACAGCAGTTTTGCCTGCTCCTGACTCCACCACAAGTAAAGCTCCCAGAGGTGGAGATGCGGCCCCTGCTGCAAGCTTCACTTCAGCATGACTCCATACTAGATCCCCACCCTCCAGTACTCCAGGGGGTGGTGGTAGGGAATCATTTTTCCCTTCACCTGGACAGGTGGAAAGAGATTATAACAGACACCGGGGTCCCACAACTCATTGAGCAAGGCCATACTCTAGAACTTCTGGAGTTACCTCCAGACCACCATCCAAATCATTCAAACTACCCTCCAGACCACATTTCAATGCTACTAGAAGAAGTCCACACATTGTTGCAGAAGAAGGCTATAGAAGCAATTCCTCAAGAGTAGAGAAACAGGGGTTTTTATTCCCACTTCTTCTTTGTCCCCACATCCACAGGAGACTAGAGACCCATTCTGCATTTGAGAAATCTGAGTGTAACCCCTTGGTGGCGCTATCCCAAGGGCTACTACCCCTGCCTGCTTGGCTAGTTGCAGATTAAGAGGCCTGGGTAATGAAACAGGTGCCTCCATCCGGAGGACAGGGTTGTCAGCATGCTTAGACACTGTAACCCCACTCTTTCCCCTCTAGTGGCCTAGACAATATGCAACAAACACTTTCACAGTAGACCCTATTCAGCATACAAATCCCCACACTGTTTGCACTTACCACCAGGGCTGGTTCCATCAGTTTGACCCTGGAGACCCCCTGAAAAACAAGGTTAGGCACAGCAAATAACTACAGTACAGTGCTTTTGGTACAAACTGGAACCACAGTCAGACTAAATGCAAAAAGAGTTAGATCTGATTTATTCAGGGGAATTGAACAAGGGAGGGGTGTAATTAGGTTGATTGATTCTAAAACTGATCTAGTCAGGCAATTATGCATGCACTTTTAGTCCCTACACAGTCACATGCTCTGGGTACCCAGTTTGAAGTAAGGTGGGTTTGCCTGGAACATTGCCTGGGGTAGACCGGCATCGCAGCTGATTGGGGCCCTGTGATGAAAAGAAAAGGCATGCACAACCACACACAATTAGTAATCCGGAGCCAGAAGACTCAGTTTGTGATGATTGGACAAAACAATTAAATCAAATGACATACTTTGATTGAGCTGTTGTTGCAGGGAGCTACCCTGGTGTTTACTCACGCTGCCCAATGCAGGACACAGGATGGACAAAATGGAGACTGCAGGATGACTTGCTGGTGTGCCAGGAGAAGCAGGACCCACACGATTCACCATGGTGTCATTTCTGTTCATGATGTTGAGCAGGGGGCTGATCCCCAGCCAGGTCTCTCATCGATGGTGTTCTCTGCACCTGAAGTAGCTGGCTGGGCCAGTGTGGCAGGGCCCAGGCCAGGTAAGACAGTTCAGAAATCAGTCTGGGAAGGCTGGATGCAGCTTCCAGCAAGCATGGCATAATTAAACAGTGGGGAACCAAATTGTAACCCACTAATAGCGAACAGCACATTTATAGTAAAGCAATCACCATACCACAATGTGGATAGCAGTCCTTCAGCAATACCAGTGTCTCTGAGCAAAACCGGGAATTCTGTGGCAAGTGGATGTCCTGACAGGCCGATAGTGTACAGCAAATCTTCAGTCTTCTTCAGGTTTAAATCTGGTCACTCTTCAGTAGCTTTGTCACACTCCCTTTCGGATACAGTCCGATTGTTAATCCTTTCAAAAGATTCCCTCTTAAGGGACAGCAGGCAGACAGACCAAAACTCAGCCCTTCCACCAATCTCCCACATGAACTACGCAGGAGCAGCTACTCATATCTTTCGAGCTGTCCAGTCTCCAAACTCTAGCTCCAGACTGACTCACTGCTCATCATGCCCATTAATCAGGGGCACAACGAAATGGCTTGGAGATGTAGTCCAAAATAAAGCTTCTCTTTTCTCTCCATGCAGGAGAGCTGAAGGCAGACAGACCAGACTCAGCCTTCCCGCCAAGTCCCCATACTACCCTGAGGGGCAGCAGCTCCTTGAGCTGGAGCTGCTCACTCTTCCAGCTCCAGCTCACTTCTGCCTCACTGCTGCAGGCAGCTTGGGAATTTCCCTTCTGTCCAAAAGGTTCGATTCATTGATTCATCTGTCTGTCAAAGCAAGGGCTCCCCCTCCAGGCTTGTTTTGGTGCCAAAATGTAAAAGCTACAATTCCTACAGAAATTTGCTCCCACAAGACCCCTAGGGACAGGCTCCATTTTAGAGCCCCCAAAGGCACTGATTGGTGCTGACTGGTTGTCCAAAACCAAAATGGTGGTGCAATACCGAAAGTCCATGCTGCAAAGAAGGCAGGTTAGACAGACTACCATACTATTGCTACTAAAGCAGATAAACAGTAAACAGTTACAGATTCCAATAAAGCTCCCTCTGTGCAATTAGTGATGGCAGAACAGAGTGATTATCACACTACTGAGCCACAGTGTCAGTGGCGCAGTAGGTAGCACACTCGCCTCTGAGGCTGGGAGATCAGACGGCTGTGGGTTCAGTTCCCACATCTGGCACATGGGTTAATATCCCAGTACTGACACTGTAGTGCAGCATGAGATGGGTGCTGCACTTCCGAGGTGCCGTCTTTTAGATGAGACGTTAAACCGAGGTCCCATCTGCCTGGATTGTTGGGTGTACAGGTGGATGTTAAAGAGCCCATGGCATTTATCGAAAAGAGTAGGGGAGATTTTATTACGCAAAAAACACAACATCACATCAAACAAAATTTTCCAGATTCAAACAAAAAAAGAAAAAAGACTACACAAAAACTGAGAGTTTTAAACAGTTGGAAAATGGTTCCATAAATGATTAACATAAGATCTGGAGTATTTTTTTCCATCTTGTAAACGCAGAACATGTAACTCAGAATCAACAGAAGATACAATTGTAAAAAAATCTGTATGAAGTTGCTGTAATACAAAATGGCAACGTGCCTGCCATAAAAACCATTGCAAAAGAGCAAAGAAAACATTCAATGTGCTTCTATGATACTGCTCCCATCTACCCGAATAATCCCCCAGTATCAAAGTATTATAAGTAATAAATCGTAAAGAGGGCATATTCCAGTGTAAAGCTGCAAATTTCCAAAATCTCTGACTGTCTGGACAGTCTATAAAGAAATGGGATTGACTTTCTTCCATATCAATACAACCAGGTTTTAAACAATAACGATCAGTTACTGGTTTATACTTCAAATTTCCTCTCACTCCTAATCGGCCATGAGCAGAGATCCAAATAATATCCCAGGTTTTAACAGGGATCCTAATATCTGTTAACTTACTGAGAGCATATTTCATATTTATTGGAGAACAATATGGAAAGAGTAAGATTACCTTTTGTAAATCATAGACAATATAATCATAAAAAGTTTTTCTAGTTAGTGAAAGTAATTTTGTAATGGAATCTGCCATTGAAATAGCTTTTAAAAGTAGAAAGGCCATATTTTGGAATGTCATCCGACAACAAGATTCTAGGCGGAAAAGCGACCATCTAAAAATATTTGTGCCATAAAGCTTTGACCCAAAATGCCATGGCAAAGAAGGTTCCTGCAAATAAACGGAAAAGAAGAAAACAAAAATGGAATGAAAAAATGAGGGGTTGATCATTTTAAGCCCACCATCTCTTTGTTTAAGATACGATATTCCCTCTTCACTGGTTCAGCCTATTTCCCCAGAGCATCTGAAAAAATACTATATATTCTAGTTTCCAGGACTAAAGGGGTGGAAAAGATGACTTAAATAGAGAAAAATTGGTAATAAGAATTTTTTAATGATTAATACTCTTTTTTCCCCAAATTTCAATGTTTCCATTGATTAATTTTAAATTCACCAACTCCTAGCTGCTTTTCCCAGTTATATACTTCCATGTGTTCTACCCCAAACCAGATTCCGAAGATTTTTTGAGGCCCATCTACTAAGGAAATACCAAAGCAATCAGATAAATCTGGAACAATAGTTCCCAACTGTAAAACAAAACTTTTTTGAATGTTGAGAGAAGCCCCAGAATACTGACTAAAGAGGAAAAAAAACTCCAATGCTTTTTTTAATGACAATGTGTCTGCTAAAAGAAGCGTGACATCATTAGCAAAGGCAGTTACTTTAACTGTCTCTAAATGAGGCAAGGGGGCAATACCCTTTATGGAGTCATCATATATAATATGTCTGATAATCGGGTCCAAAGTGAAAGTATATAGTAAAGGACTCAAGGGACATCCCTGCCGGACCCCTCTAGAAATTCTGATCTTATCACCCATTAATCCATTAACTATTGGGACAGTGACTGCATTATCATACAGTTGCGAGATCCACTGAACAAAAATAGTGGGATGCCATATGAAGATAGTACAAAATACAAATAGGAATGACTAACAGCATCAAAAGCTTTGGACTGGTCTAAAGCAGCAACTAATTCAGATGCACAAAAGCTGGACTGACTATTAAAAGATCCCGGAGTAAAAAAGATTATGTTGAATTTTTCTGTTTTTTATAGCACAAGTTTGTGCCGGATGAATTAACACTTCTGCCAGTTTTCCAACCTATTGTGCAGGATTTTTGAGAGAATTTTGTAATCACTGTTCAATAAACAAATCGGCCCAATTTGAAAGGACCACTTTATCTCCTTTTTTATAAATGAAAGTCATTATAGACATAGTAAAATCTGCACAGGAGATCCCAGAAGACAAATAAGAATTAAACACCAAAGGAAGAAAAAAACCCATATAAACTATACATTTTTTATAAAATTCGTTAGGAATTCCATCTATCCCAGGAGAGGACCCAGTTTTTAACTGTTTGATAACTTCAATCACCTCTTGGGATGAAATGGGTCGCATCAAGGATTGTACTGATTCACCTGAAACTCTAGGAAGAGTAGAAAAATAGATCCGGAAAAGAATCAGTGGATAATACTTATGGGGATGAAAACAATTCTTAACATAATTCTGAACTATTTGTACATGCCCAAATCAGAAGTAATTGTCTCGTTATTTGAATTTAACAACCCTGTCATTAGAGTATCTATTAAGTGTGCTTTACAGGCCTGAAAAGGATCAGCCATTGGAGTATTTTTAATGTTAAAATGAAATTCTAAGTCTAAAGACTTAGCTCTATCATATTGATACTTCTTCATTTGTTGTTTAATTTCTTTTATTTGAGAGAGAAATAACTTATGGTCTTTTGGGGGAAGTGACATTAACCTATATAATTGATTTCTATGAACCAGATATTTTCGATAATCCTCATTAACTTTGCCCTTACCCAGGTTTGAAATAAGCGTTTAATTTCTGTTTTAACATGCCTCCACCACTCAAAATATGAAGAAAAAGTTCTAAAGTGGAAAATTTTGCAGCTAGAAAAATTCTAAATTAGAAAATAGGCTGAATCGTTAAAAGGAAATATTTAGCCTCCATCTTTGTATTAAAGAATATAATCTTGGTGGAGGTTTCGTAATGATAGGGTACAAAGCAAAATGTGATGATCCAAAATTCTGAGGGAATATAGTGCAAGATAAAATTTGAAGATAAGACGAAATAAAAACATATCAATTCTGGTTGCAAAAGTATACCTATGGTAGGTTTCACCACCCTGTGAATGTAAAATTCTAAAGGCATCTGTGAGTCTAACATCCTTCACGATTTCCAAAAGCATTTGAATCACAGTAAACCTTCTTTCCAGATATTCTCTGAAATTGGATATCAAGAGAAACATTAAAATCCCCTCCCCATACTAAATGTTTTCTTGTAAATAAAAAAGGTTTTATTTCCTTGAATAATTCGATGCGGCCTGTTTTAGTTTGTGGGCCATAGATATTGATAAAACGAAAAAATAATCCCCATAAACAATCTAGAATGAGAGCTCTCCAGGTAACAAATCAATAACTCGTGATATTTAAAAGAAAGGTTCCCAAATAATATAGCAACCCCATCAGCTACTTCGAACCAAAAGACCAAAAAGAAGGTCCATATGTCCATTTCTCTTTAACCG
This sequence comes from Neoceratodus forsteri, assembly GCA_016271365.2. Classification (NCBI taxonomy): domain Eukaryota; kingdom Metazoa; phylum Chordata; order Ceratodontiformes; family Ceratodontidae; genus Neoceratodus; species Neoceratodus forsteri. The sequence continues at coordinate 109,357,713 of CM028137.1, forward strand.
ATTTATTTCAGAAAGAGGACAGCCTAGTTTCCAAAAAAATTACATCCAGCTGTAAAGATTTTAGGTATGAGAAAATGGATATCTGCCTCTGAAATGTTTTCAGACTGCAGACATTAAAAGAAGCAAGTTTTAAGGAAGCCATAGAAATGCTTAAACACTATTTTTTGGCTTACTTTTCTTTTTACCTTTCTTTCCTTTTTAACTTTTGCAAGCTCCGTAGACTTGCTCTCTTCCTCATCAGTCACAATTTCTGAAAGATGAGAGGTTTCAGATTCTAAATCCGAATCCCTAACTTCATCTTGAAGGGGCGAAAAAAAATTCTCTGTTACCAAAGGACTGGCTTGAGTCTGTTTTAATGAAGCTCTAGTAAATCTCCGACTTTTAACAATCTCAAAGGGTGGTGGCATAGAAAGAACAGGGGCCTGCTTAACCCCTAAGTGAGTGGAGGCCTTCTCAGCAATAGTCTGGGGGTCATTAACTACAGGTGGTGCTTCTTTAGGTTTATCTGCTGCCAAAGGGGTCAAAATAGATTCTTGTCGTGAGGAGTGAGGGGAAACAGACCCATGAAAACTCTGAATTTTAGATTGGGCTTACGTAAACCATCATGATCTAACCCATCAGGACACTATGCCTCAGCCCAAGGGCATTGATGGAAGGCATGTCCCTTGCTTCACATAAATTACACTGGAAAATGTTACTACACATGTCCACTGAATGTCCAAAACCCCACATAAAGGACATTTCATCATGTCCACAAACACTGCTGATATGTGTTCTGTCCCCACACTTATAACAGGCTTTCGGCTGCCCTCCGATAAAAGCACACCCCCCTATCCTTGCCCAGGAAAAAACTATTTGGTAGGTGAACAATTTCAGAGTTGACTTGTAATAGTTTCACTTTAAATTTCCATCCCCCTGTCCAAATGCCCTCTATATCCAAAAGTGCCTCAGGTGGACCTAATACTTCACACTTAGACTGTAGCCAATGATATATATCGCTAACATTGACACCCTCATTCCTAAACATAATTGTAACAAACCTAATCAAAGGTCTAGTTAATGGAATTGCAAAAAAAGGTAACCATAAAGGGTGAGTCTTTTGATTAGCATATTTATCCCAAAATGTATCCATAAGAGCGTTTGTTTGAAAACTAATATCAAATGAGTCTTCTCCAGAGATGTGTATCAAAGCATAAATATCTTTTGCACAAAATCCCATCTTAGTTTTCAAAAGCTGCTTGAAAATGTAATATCTATCAGGATGGTCTTTTAAGCCACCTCTGTACTTCAAACGGACAGCATTACGACGAGGGGCTTGTTCAAGGTTAGATTTAAATAGTTCAGACATTGTGGGTTTAAAGTTCTGAGTCAAAGAGGGTTTTTCAGGCACACAGGCAGCTGAAGTACTAGCTACATAAGTACCAGGAGACTCTTCATTGAGAACATTTCCCCCACCTACCCCTGAATTAAATAAGAGTTTTTGCCCTGAGTGTACAGAGTTTGAGTCAGGTCCTAATGTACCTGGAGATGGAGTCCACGAAAAATCTGGTACCCAGTCCCCCAACTCAGAGCGCTTCCAGCCAGCCTCAGATAGAGCAACTTCTTCTGACCATTCCGATATACTGCTCCCAGTACCTTCTTCCTTCAAACCGAATTGCCGTCGCACTAAATGCGACGTACGTGGTCCCGCGTTGTACACAGTCCTCCCGGAAACGTCCTCCTTCAATATTGGTTCCTGCTGTGGATCCGAAGAACGCGACACCCTGGTGTTCTGAGTTCTGCAAAGATGATGAAGGCTCTACAACGGTAAGCAAATCCTGGACAGAAAGTCGTAGTAGCCACTGAAACACTTCCATCCTGCTGAAACTCATGAGCCCGATCTTCCGACGCTGGTTCCAAATTGTTAGCAATTATTTCAGCTTGAGAGTCGCTTCCAAAACGCCGACCCTGTTCTCTATGTAACTGCACACCTCTCCAACCTCCTCCTCCATCCCAACTGCAAAATCGTCTGCCATGTCGAGACGTGACGTCAGAAAGACTCCCTACCAGCCACTGACCAGCAGCCAGTAGGGGAATTTCCCCAATGTCCTGGCCAAATTTCCCTCATTCACTAAAAATACCACCAACAGCTTAATCTGGTTCAAGGTCAGTTGACATTCATCTGTATCCCCCTCCCCTGGGTCGTGCCTAAAAAAAGGCAGCATTTGTCTAGTGCACTTGCCCAGTCAACAAAAACTAAATAAATAAAAATAAATAAATAATTTATCTAGCAGCCCAGGTGGGACTTAAGCATAGACACACTCAGTCCCCACCCAGATTAATTATACACTACAATATAGGCAGCTCTTAAAGAGACAGGACACAGAGGCTATAAAGGCACTCAAATGCAATAGCTTTTAAATGGTTAAGACGGAGGACACCAGCCTGGCAGTGGGCATTCAGGCACATTCAAGGAAGACTTTTGGGAACCCCCCATTTGTAGGGGGATTACATAAGCTTCTATATTCAGTACAAGAAGTTCAGTATGGTAGCGCGGCAAGGCCTGCTGCAACTACTGCAATGAGGGGACTGGATATGCTTCCTAGATATGCTCATCAAGGTTTGCTCCCCTCACAGGTAGTACCTCAGGTTCCTGATTCAGGGGGAACACTACCAGTTCAGGATATTGCCTTTTGGCTTGTCATCTGTGCCATGGGTCTTTACCAAATTCTTAGCAGCAGTGGCAGCAGCCCTCAGAAGGGGAGGTGCTATGTTTTCCCTTACCAGGATGACTGGTTGCTCAAAGCTCAGTCCGTGGAGCAACTGTCTCACACCCTAGCATATACCAGATAGCTGTTCCATACCATAGGGATTATGGTCAATCTGTCCAAGTCAGTCTTAACCTCTTGTCACTGCCTCCTGTACATAGGAGCTATATGGGACACCGCTCAGTGATCAACTTTCCTGCCCCAGGAAAGGCCAAAATGCCTGATAGCACAGAACATAGAAACAGAATTTGACGGCAGATAAGGACCGCTTGGCCCACTGAGTCTGCCCATTTCCCTACCTAATGGATAAGCTGCAGATCATAGTTAACCAGCAGCCTACTTCTTCCTGCCCCCACTCCCTAGAATTGCCTTATGACTGTCCCATGCATGCTTGAATTCCACCACTGTTTTTGACTCCACAACCTCCTCAGAAGGCCGTTCCATGCATCCACAACCCTCTCTGTGAAAAATACTTCCTTAAATTACCTCTGAGCCGCCCCATCTTCAAATTGTACTTGCCCTTGTTCTTGCGCACCTCTTTTTGAAAGATGCTACCCTCTTGGACTTTGTTGATTCCTTGAGGTACTTGAAAGTTTCTATCATGTCCCCCTCTCCCTCCTTTCCTCGAGGCTATACATATAAGCTCCTTAGTCTCTCTTCATATGTCTTCCGGTGCAGACCCTGCACCATTTTAGTTGCTCTCCTCTGGACAGCTTCCATCCTGTCTATGTCTTGCTGGAGATTGGGTCTCCAGAACTGCACGCAGTAGTACTCAGATGGGGTCTGACCAGCTGTCTGTACAGAGGGATAATAACTTCCTGTTTTCTACTGGTGATGCCTCTCCCATGCATCCCAGTATCCCCCAGCCCTCCTTGCTGCCCTCTCACATTGCTTGCCCACCTTAGGTCATCTGATATGACTACCCCAAGGTCCCTTTCCATTTTTGTTGTTGTTAGTATCTCACCCCCGTTGTGTACTCTTCCCCTGGGTTTTTGTTTCCCAGGTGCATTACCTTGCACTTCTTAGCATTGAATCTAAGCTGCCATACATTTGACCATTCCTCTAACTTGCCAAGTCCCTTCTCATCCTTTCCACCCCACCTTGTGCATCAACTCTGTTGCAGATCTTTGTGTCATCTACAAAGAGACATACTTTCCTTTCAGTCCCTCTGCAATGTCACTTATAAAGACATTGAAGAGGACCGTCCTAATATGAACCCTGTGGTACCCCACTAGTAACCCCCTTTCTTCAGAGTGAACTCCATTTACTATTACCTCTGTGTCCTATTCTCCAGCCAATCTTTACCCAGGCTGTCATCTTGGGACCCACTCCCAGGCTGGCTAACTTGTATATTAATCTTGTGTGGGACTGTGTCAAATGCCTTGCTAAAGTCTAGGTAGGCCATGTCCACAGCCCCTCCCTGATCTACTACTTTGGTCACCCAGTCAAAGAAATCTATCAGATTCATCTGGCATGACCTTCCCGCTGTGAATCTATGCTGCCTTGGGTCCTGTGCCCCTCTGGCCTCTAGATACTCAACAATTCTTTCCTTCAGAAGTGATTCCATCATTTTCCCTACCACTGAGGTTAAACTAACAGGTCTGTAGTTTCCTGCTTCTGCCTTGCTCCCACTTTTGTGAAGGGAATCACATCTGCCCTCCTCCAGTCCTCGGGTACCACCCTATCCTCCCATGATTTGTTAAAGAGGGTAGTCAGTGGTGTCACTAGTTCTACCCTTAGTTCTTTTAGAATTCTGGGATGAATCCCATCAGGCCCCATTGCTTTGTCCACCTTCAGTTTTAAGAGTTCTTTCAGAACCATTTCTTCTGTAAATGGGTTGGTATCAACTTCTGTATCCAGAGTGTTTCTACTGTTTGTTTTAGGTACCTCCCCCTCTTTCTTTGTAAATACTGAGCAAAAATAGACCCATGAGCTTTACAGCAACAGGTATGCCACAGCCAGGACATCTGTGAGACTGCTTGGCCTGAGGGCAGCAACCATTGTTATGGTTCCTCTATCATGGCTACATATGTAGATCCCCCAGTGGACTTTAAGAGTCCAATGGGATCAATGCACCAATGATCTAGAACAGAAGGTTCTAGTAATATCGCCTGTAAAGAACGTGCTTCTCTGGTGGATGGAACCCAGCAATCTGCTCAAAGTTGTTCCTTTTCAGATCCCTTCTCTCACCAGATCCTCACCATGGATGCTTTGGGGATGGGCAGGGGCCATATCTGGGCCTCACCAGATACAGGGTATTTGGACCAAACTGGAGACTTCCCTCCACATAAACGTGCTAGAGATGAGAGTTTGTTCTGTATGGCCTGCAAGCTTTCCAGAATCACCTGTTCCTGGGACCTCTGCTGATGCATATGGATAACATTAGCGTAGTGCAATACATAACCAAGCAAGGAGGGACCCATTCATACCCCCTGTGCAGGGAAGCGATGAGGGTCTAGAGCATGGTCTAGAACTGTCAGCAGTCAATGTTCCAGGCATGCAAAACATCCTGGCAGACAGGTTAAGCAGATTGCAGTCCAGAATGCATGAGTGGGAGATGCTGACCTCAATAGTGGAAGACCTGTTTGACAGATGGAGTTGTCCAGATCTGGACCTTTTTGCGTACCCACTCTGCACCAAACTGCCACATTTCTGCTCTCTTGCTTCAGGGACTGAAGTTTTCTGGTGATAGTTGTTGTCTCTCTATTGGAAAGGGGGGTTCATCTACACCTTTCCTCCCTTCCCTCTAATTCAGAGGGTGCGGATCAAGCTGCAGATGGAGGGAGCGAATCTGACACTCATAACTTCCTCCTGGCCTTGTCAGGTCTAGTTCCCCTTGCTGAAAAAGTTGGCAGTGGAACGTCCAGTACCTCTAATGTTGTGCAAAAGCTTGCTATGACAGGAGTGGGCCACCCTGGTCCATCCGGACCTCAAGTCCCTCTGTCTTCATGCATGGCTCCTGAAGACATAGCCATGGCTAGATTTGGAGTGTCTCACAAGGTGGCTTATGTCCAGGTGGTTGCTTGAAAACCCTCCACCAGGGTCACTTATTCCATGAAGTGGAAGTGTTTTGCTCTGTGGGTTGCTTCCTACTATTTGGATCCCTTCACTTGCTGTTCCTCTCAGACTCCGGACTGCAATAATCTTCCATTAAGGTGCACCTGTCTACTATCTCAACTTTCCACATGTCTATATTGATGACTGTATGGTTGCACAACTGGAAGTGTCCCATATGTTTCTGAAAGGCATTTTACACTTGGAACCTCCCATCTAGAATCCAGTCCTGGCTTGGGACTATAATTTTGCATTAGAGAAGCTTTCTTTGGCTCCTTTCGAGCCATCCACAACTTGCGAGCTTCATTTTCTGTCGTGGAAAGTGTTATTTTTAATTGCTATTACTTCTGCTCATAGGATTTACAAGCTTCAGGTTCTTATGTGTGAGCCTCCTTATTTGATTTTCCACAAAGGCAGGGTGTCTTTGCATACCAGTTCTAAGTTTTTACTAAAGATGGTGTCGGAGTTTATTTTAAATCAAACCATCCACCTGCCTGTTTATTTTCCAGAGTGTGCCAATCCAGGGGAAGCAATGTTCCATACATTAGAGGCACATAGAATACTCAAATACTGTGTTCACTGTACAAAGGACTGCTGGAAGTCCTCGCAGCGTTTTGCTTCTTTTGCCCCAGGGAAAGAGAGCATACCAGTTTCTAAACAGTACCGATCCAAGTGGCTGGCTAAATGTATTACTTTTTGTTATAGGAAATATGGTAAAGAACGTCCTGAAGTTGTTTGTGGTAATTCAACCAGAGGCACACCACTTCTGTTGCCTGTTTCAGGAATGTTTCAACTGCAGAAATCTGTGCTGCTGTGACTTGGAGTACTGTCCACACTTTCACAAAGCACTACAGTCTGGACATAGCCTCTCAGAGAAGGGCAGGCTTTGGCCTGGCTGGGCCTCAAGGCCTCCTTTCTTAAGCCTATAGCCTCCAGCCACCCAGAGTGTCTCTCTGTCAGAACTGCTTGCAACTCATTCCATATGTGTGGCCTAATGAAATACATATCCATGAAGATGATAGTACTGTTATGTAAGAACTTACCATAACAGTGGCTTTTCAAGAGAATCTCTTTCATCAGGCCATGCCGTCCTATCCTATATCCCCATTGGACTCAGAGATTCTTTATTCCTGTCTTACTTTCCTGGATGGTATACCTTCTGTTCAACTTTCCTGGTAGTGGGAATCTTTAGCTCTCCCTCAGTTCCTCAGGAGGAGGGCATGTGAGTATGGTCTCTTGCTAGGAACTGAGGTGGGAGCTGGGCCACCCACGTTTATGTAGTGCAGGATGTTGACATCTAACATCACTGTGGATGGCCCCTAGTAGACTGCTGGTAGAAAAGTTTCCATGTGGTCCTAGCACCTGGTGGAATAGTTCCATAGGTGTGGCCTGATGAAAGAGATTCTCTCAAAGATCTACTGTTATGGTAAGTTCTTATGTAAGTGTTCTTTTCAGTATGTAAGCAGGTAGCCTAAGTTCAGTTTGTAGACACAGTACCTTGGGTGGAGAATAAAGTGAACTCAAACCACTGGCAGCTCACAGTTCAGTAAACCATGACTATGTGCTTCAGGTAGGTAATGAGCAGCTATAAAGATGTCAACCCTGGGGCAGGGTTACTGCTGTAATAAACAGTCAGGCAAAACAGATAAACAGTTAAGATACCACTGTTGCAAGATACAGAACTGTCAGTACTTTGGGGGGAGAAATAAGCTGAAAGTGGAGACTAGGTAGAATAAAACAACAGGACAAATCACCTCTTCAGCACAGGTCTGTTCCTTAGCTAGGTAAAGCACTAGCCACGCCAGAATGATGTACTATGCCTGCAATGAAAACTGTGTAGCCTCTCAAACTGCAAGTAATAGTGCAGCAACAGAAAACAAGTCCACATGTGAGGTAGGAAGGATGGACAAAGAGGTGCAGCAGGGCTGGCTGACAGACGACTCCCACAGCTGACACCCACAGTAAGACACCCTCGTCGCTGCGGCCCTTAATGTTCCAGACTGCTACTACAGAGGGCCACTTGGGGAAGTTGGGAATAAATAAGCACAGGTGACCTCAGGGGTGGTCCAGGAGGCAGCTAGAGGAGGACCATTGGCTGAGTTCTGTCCTCCAATTCTAGTTGAGGCCAGTCAGTGAAATTATGTGTCCCTGAGTGGAAGAGGAGTGTCCCATGGCAATCAGTGGTTTGATGGGGTAGGTCAACTGCAGAGCCCCCTCACAACCTCTGTAGCAGGTCCCTACTGGCATCCTCCATGCGACTTGCAACTTCTGAACCACGGATGCCCGGCAAGGAACAAAGGAGCTTCCTTGATGTGCAAAGTTGACCTCCAATTGGTCCAGGAGGCAGCTGGAGGAGGGCTGTTCACTGAATTCTGTGCTCCGATTGCAGCAGAAGCCAGCCAGTGAAATGATATGTCCCAGAGTGGAAGAGAATCATTTTGTGGTGATCAGTGGGGGAAGGTCGACTGTGGTGCCTCCTCAAGACACGTATAGCAGGTCTCAATTGGCTGCATGGCTTGCGGCTTCAGGAAGCCTGTTTTCATTTTCTTTTACCAAGGATGTTAAAACCTGCTTCACAAAATAAAAAAGATCGTCCTTAAAGCATTTTCATTAATAAAATGTTGCTAATACTACCAGTTCTAGTTTTTATCTCTGAGCTTAAAAAATGCTGTTCTGCAGCTCATCTATTTCAGTGCCACTCATGCTGTTTGTACTGTCTATTAAGTGTTTATTGTTTGTGGCAAAAAAAAAAAAATGGAGCACAGCAATTATATAAAAGAATACATGGGTAGGTGTACAAAACTTAAATTTCATAGCTCCGTTGGTGTGGGATGCTTTCATTAACCCCTCGAGCTTCACTCTTGGGGTTTATGCAACATCCCACATATCAGGTGTGTATAAAATTCTCATTATGCACACCCACCCATGTATTATTCTATATATTATCAGCCATGCATTAAGGGGTTTACCTCATGCACTGTGCAAATGCAGCTGTTTTTATTTTGAAAACTTTTCTCATGCTCAGCATGAGCGCCACCACTCTCATGCAAACAGTACATTTCACTCACAGTTTCATTGCCACTGTGAGCGGAAGTCTCCCTTGAGCCACAGATGGCCTTCCTTGGTTGGGCAGGGGTTCCTGCCTGCTCTGTCCTGCCATGATTGGTCTCAGTGGCTAAATGGTAGGGCTCACTACAGTCATGATTTCATGGCAATGAACTACTATACCTCCAGAGCAGCCACGTTGTTAGTGGACCATTAACTTGATGAAAGGCACCGAGCCTGCTTCACTGTCCCTGAAGTAAGGTGCTTTCAACAAAATGTCAAAAATAACCTGCAACTTGTACTTATAAAATAAAATATAGGGGCTGGTGTTAAAGTTGTTTTGTTTACATGTGCACAGTGTGTGCCTGCTACATAAATCTCTTGAGCTTCACTCACGAGATCTGATGGACAGCACACACCTCTGGTGTGTAAAATATCTCATAATACAACAGTCCCCATACATTATTGTCCATATTAAGCAAGTCTGCAAAGTAGCAAAGTGCTGTGCAATCATAAAATCAAACAACAGAAAGAATACAAAAAACAGGGGCAAGCTGAAAAAGCAATAAAAAGACAACAGTTAAACAGATTCATTGCCTGTGTCCTGCAAAAACTCAACACATTGGTCAAATACTGTGCATACAGTATAGTGGGATGTAGGTTTATTGAATGGGGCAAATAAATGAGAATGATCCAGGTTCAAGCCAGAACAGCTGGAATTCAATGGCAATGAATATGTTGGCCTCATGAGAACACTAAGAACAAGGGGATTCCACTGCTAATGGGGAGCTGCAAGACAGGTGGGTTGGCCAGTATGTAGCACTGAAACCACCCTCACAAGAGTTGAAATTTAAATCTAAGGTTAAGCATTAGGTTTGAAATGCAGTGACTTGGGACACAAGTTCCAAAAGTCCAAACACTGCATACATGCAGCAGGAAGAGTGATGCATTGAAGGATCCAGATATTATCCCATAATTCCTGATGCATCTGTGTGATTTACAAATTGGATGCCTTTCACAGCCCCTAACCCAGTTTATAGCAGCATGTGGCTGTTTCTCTGCCCGTACGCCAGGCGTAGCATGTTGGCAGTGGAAATGGAATCAACGCAATAGTGAAGATACTTCAAAGTCCTGTGCTACCAGTGGAGCACAGGATCTGAGGCCACATGAATTTACAGTGGGAAGGTCATGTCAAACAAATCTGATAGATTTCTTTGACTGAGTGAACAGGAAGGGGATCGGGAGGAATGGTGGATGTGGCCTACCTGGACTTCAGCAAGGCCTTCAACACCATTCCATATCAGAGGCTTGTAAACAAGCTAGGGTCCCAAGGTGGTAAACTGGGCTGGAAATTGGTTGAGGGATAGAACACAGAGGGTGATGGTAAATGGAGCTCCATCCGAGGAAAGGAGGGTGACCAGCAGTGTGCCACAGGGATCAGTTCTGGGGCCAGTCCTGTTTAATGTCTTCATTAGTGACACTGTGAAGGGGCTGGAAGGAAAGATATGCCTCCTTGCAGATGACACTAAGATCTGCAACAGGGCAGATACTCCGGGAGGGACGGAAAAAATGAGGAAGGATCTATGTAAACTAGAGGAATGATCAAGAGTGTAACAGCTAAGATTCAATGAAAAAAGTGCAAAATCATGTATTTGGAGCACAGGAACTCCAGGGAGGCTTACATGATTGGGGGGGGGACCACTGACAGCCACCAAATAGGAAAGAAATCTGGGGTAATCATATCAGATGACCTAAAGGTGGCCAAACAATGTACCAAAGTTGTGGGGAGAGCCAGTGGAGTACTGGGGTGCACAGGGAGAGGTATCACCAACAGAAGAGAAGAGGTGGTGATGCCACTGTACAAATCATTGTTGAGACTCCATCTGGAGGCCACATCTCTGTAAGGACATAGACTGGAGTAGAGGCAGTTCAGAGAAGGGCAACAAAAATGGTGCAGGGTCTTCACCAAAAGTCATTTGTATAGAGACTGTAGGACTTCAATATGTATACCCTGGGGGGGGTATGATAGAGACCTTCAAAAATCTCAAGGGCATAAGTAAGGTACAGGAGGGTAGCATCTTCCAGAAAAAGATATGTTCTAGAACAAAGGGGACATGACATGAGTCTGGAAGGGGGTAAACTAAGAGGTAACATGAGGAAAAATTTCTTCACAGAAAGGGTGGTGGATGCATGGAAGAGCCTCTCAGTGGAGGTGGTGGGGCTAACTTGGTAGAGGAATTCCAAAATGCATGGGATAGGCATAAGGGGAACCCTGGTGATAGGAAAGAGAATAAAGCTGGAGATCAAGTAGAGCAGGTTGGGAAAATGGGCAGAGTGGGTTGGCTTAGCAGTCCTTATCTGCCATCAGTTTCTATGTTTCACCAACTACTTTATAAGTGAAAACTAACAGTGCCTTATAGCTCCTGTAAAATATATTAATAATTTATAGGTTCTGCACATTGGGATAGCCTGATTTAGGTGACTATCCTATTTTGAAGAAGGGCCCGGGGGAGGTGGGGGTTGTTACAATAGCAAAGTTAATACAATGTTTATGGGCTGAATTTTCAAAGAATTTCTTTGATGTAGGTGAACTAATTGTGACATGATCGTTAGACTACAAAAAGGTGGTTTCATTTATATCTCAATTACAGCAAACCGTGCACCAAAAATTATACTTGCATTAAAATTCTGTTGCATGTGTCATGTTTGTGCAGTGAAGTGAGTATAGTGTTGTAACTGCATCAGAATGTCTGAAAATTGGGCGCAAACATTCTGATGCAATTATGAGACCACTGCTGTGGCAGAACAAATGGCAGAAGTTCTGCATCTAGACTTATAAAAAAATCCAACTCTATATTACTTCTTAAACAGCCAATCCCAGTTTAGAGGTCTTGAACACACAATTACTTTTTATATTTTACACATTATCAATCTCTTAGTTTACTATAATTTAAGTCATCAAAATCACCCTGTAGTGGGTCGATGTTGTCCCTTTAAAAAAAGACAGGGTCGAGCTGGACTACACAGTAACCATTCCACTTTTATTTTTCTTTGAAGAGGTAAATCTCACAAATGCACAGAGAGACATGAAGGTTTCTACCTGGAAGTCAGCTTATGCCGCCTGAATACATCAGATTCAAAACCATTAGACATGAAAGCAATTTCATTAACACTCAACGCAAAGAGGGCCTCCATCAATAACATTGTAACCACTCTCCGTGAGAGACCTGAGATGCCTTTTTTTGTAACAAAAGGAAATAAAAGTCATTAAAAGAAATGAAAACACAGTGTAGCTGGCAGATGCCAGTTCAGTCAGCTTCTATTAAAGACAAGGACAACAATTATTTTCAGGAAACACAATTAAAATCCCAGTCCTCTGTGATGCTGGCCAACAAAAAAGAGTTTGACTTTACAAGACAGCATACCAGTGTGATTACACAGGCTGCTACAGTGTTTGTCCTTTTGCTTTATGTAGTAATTTATCTACTACTTGAGTTTCCCAGTATAGCCTAGTGGAGACTCACAGCAGGATTACCAGTGAGGGTCCTGCATCTATCCAGCTTTAAAGCTAGAGGGGACTGAAGCGTTGGGGGTGGGGGGGGCAGATGACTTGTAGGGTCACACAGTGATCCATTTTACATCTCTTAATCTCTTAACTCCTCTATCACTCTTTCCTTCCCTGTCCCCTGCTTACTGATGTCTGCTGGCCAGTTCTCTATTTCGGGTCACCTGCCTTCATTCTGGAACCCTCTCCCACCCTTTATTCATAGAGTGCTCTCTTACCTCTCTCTCCCAACCACTTCTGCAGTCTCATTTTCCTCACTTTCTCCCTCTCTCTCTTGCACCTGCCCTCTCTTTGCTGTCCGCTGACCTTCTTTTGCCTCTGCTCACTTTTTCTCCCAGCGCAGGTTTAGTTTGTTTTGCTGAAATATCGGATGCCTTTTAAATGTATTTTCTTAGGGATGAGCAGAATGCAGAATTCCACTATTGGAACTGCTGTGGAAAGGCAATTCCACTTCCAAAAAGCTTTTCGGGATTTGGTTTTAAATTCCTTAGAATTCCAAAAGGCATTCAGATATAAACTGTGAAATAATATTCTGTAGATCACGTAAACCATGGAATATTAGTCCATGAACTGCCAAAAAAGAATCTGCAGTTTATGTAGACAGTGGATTATGAATCCATGAAAATCATTCCACATGTGAAACGTTGGAATTCTGCTACTGACATAATTCCATGGAATTATGTTCCATTGGAATTCCAACATTGCTCATTGCCCTAATTTGTTTATTTATGGTATAACCCACTCATGGGGCCTTACCATGTTGTCTACTATTGATAATCCAGAATTGCTTCCTGATTTTGCATTTCTTGGTTGTATGCCTATACTGATTAGCAGTCAGCAGGGCAGGTCATATGAGGAGAGGCTGGAGGCCCTGAACTTGTACTCTTGGAGGAGAGGAAGGGAGAGGAGCATAGGGCTGGCCAAAATTAGCAAATTCCAATTTTACAGAATTTTGCAGAATTTCTCCAAATTCTTTAATGGGTCATAACTCAGTCAGTCTTATAGCTGGAAATCTAAGATTTGGAATAGCTATTGAATGGAAGAGTCCCTAAAAGTGTGCCCAGTTTTACGACAATTGGATGAGGGTCAGCAATGTCCTGTAATAGCAACTCAAAGTCTGGTAACGTTATTCACGTGACATTCTTTAAAAATTATTTCTATGCTTACAACTTAGCCACCTTTGGAACTAGATAATTGCAAGTTTACATGTGTACTTTCTTGGAAGACTCTTAGAAACTGCTAAACAGAAAGGTAATTGTTTACGTAACTTGTACGTTACAAAAGTACACAGTTTCACAATTTATTTGTTAAATGTGTGTGAAAATGTTCAAAATATTTAGATGTTTATTTGTTTATTGGTGCAGGACCGCCACGCCTGCTCAAGGGAGCAGTGCATTGGATGGGAGAGGCACACCTCCAAAGTGTGCTACTCTCCCAAAACGTTCCTTGAGCATGAGCGCAAGCGAACATAAAAAGCCTTCAAAAGCTATTTTTTTTTTCATTTAGTTTGACAATTTAGTTTTCATTTACTTGGTAAGAACACTAGAGACATTTGCCTATTTTCAGGCACGATTCAGGACAGTCACAAAACAGGAGTTAAACAGAAATATTATACAGGATATAGGGTGAACATACACAACTTTAGTATCTGGAACTTGGAAACAAAATGGGTCACATTCTCACTCACTCACACTGGAGAGTGATGCAAAACAGGTGGATTTTGCACTCTTTCTCTCTCTCTCCCCCTCTCTTCCCCCACCACCCAATAGTGCTATTCACAAATGTTGCCACATACTGTGTGTCTAACACATCCTATGCATGCTGTTGATCTGATTTTCAAAGTGAGGCCTCTTTTTCTGCTTACCCACAGTTTTAATATTTCTGTGAAGAATGCTCATGGTACTCTGACATTTGCCAAAATGAATGCCTGTCATGTCAGTCTGTCCTCTCCGGGTCAAAGTGGTGTCCATTTGGATGGATGGACAGACAGACAGACAGACAGGAACGTTATTTATATAGTGCCCCTTTCTGGAGACTCAGAGCACTTAAAATTAACAAATTACGAACAACATAAAAACACACAATATAATAATCAAAATCAGGTGAAGCAGGCAACAATCGGCTTAAAATCTATCTATCATTGTACAATTAAAAATAATAATTCAGAAATTTGATATCTATAAATTAAATGCCTAGTTAAACAGAAATGTCTTTAAACCCTTTTTAAAGGTTTCCACCAAGGGTGGCTCCCGAAGATGTTTAGGTAATAAGTTCCGCAGGGTAGATGCGACAACAGAAAATGCATGATCACATGAATGCTGCAACCTAATCCTGGGAACCTCAAGGAGGCAACCCTCGGAGGAACAGAAAGCTCAGGACAGACAGTGGGGCATAAGGAGATCTTGCAGGTAGACTGATCCCTCTTCATGTAGGGCCTTACACCTGGTAACCTGACCTTGAAGGTAATTCTTCACCTAAATGGCAACCAGTGCAGTTCGCAGAAGACAGGCATAATATAATCAAACCTCTGTGTGCCCGCCAATAATCTTGCCATCGCATTCTGCATCAACTGCAGCCAGTGGAGATTGCTTCCAGATAGTCCTAGATATAGGGCACTGCAGTAGTCTAACCTGGATGTGATGAAAGTGTGTACCAGTGTGGTCAGGTCCTCAGCTGGTAAAAGGGCCTGGATCCAGGCGATGTTCCTCAGATGGTAAAATAAACTTTTGACGATGGCTGACACCTGAGCATCAAGTATCAAGCTGTCATTGAGGATCACACCCAGATCCTTAACCCATGTGGAGGGGGTCAGTGGGACCCCCCCTGTACTAGACCTGGGAGATCTCCCAACAACCCCCCTACATCAATAACCCAGATCCACCACTAGCACCTCCCAGTACTAGACCAGTGGGATCTCCCAACCACCCCTCCCTACATTGATGACCCGGATCCACTACTAGCATCTCAGTCTTGTTCTGGTTGAGTTATAGCCAGTTTTGAGTCATCCCAGTCCTGATATCTGTCAGGCAGTTGTTAAATACAGAGGTCACCATCTGGATACCTGGTGCACAGGACAGGTATAGCTGGGTATCACTAGCATAGCAATTAAAACCCAGACCATGCCATCTGATAATGTGTCTCAATGGTAGCATGTACACCGTGAATAACAAGGGCGACAAGACCAACCCCTTCAGAACCCCACAGAGCAGAGGTTTTGGGTTAGATGAGCCTAACCCCATCATCACCCTCTGCACTTTGTCTATCAAGTATGACTGGAACCAGTTGATGTCATTACCAGTACCATAGGCAGTTGAGTAGCACCTCATGGTCCATGGTGTCAAATGCTGCAGATAGATCCAGGAGGACCAGGATGGTACCCTCTCTCCTGTCTCTCACCATTAGGAGATCATTAAGCACCTTCACCAGGGCAGTCTCCAGTCTCCATACTATGCCCAGCTCAAAATCCAGACTGGAAAGACTCACAAGTGGAGGATGAGGTAAGTCGCATCTCAAGATGGATGGTCACCACTTTAATGCAGTTGATCTATCTTTAAGCATAATTGGACCTATTATTGATATAGGAGAAAAATGATCACTGAATAAATATATTTGTTTTCAATGAAAAAGTAACTCTTTTGAGCTTCAGCCATCTGTGGCATGCGGAAGGAACACAAAGAATTACATTTAATTAAAAATAAACTGTTTGCTGAAGTAAAATTTTGTCCTATATAATATAAAAGGTCAATGTTAGCCACACACATATAACACTCACCATATCCTTAGTCTTCTACAGTATTTGTCAGAATTAAAAAAAGAGCCCTCTTAAAACCTATATTAGTTATTACATTAATTGATTCAAAATAGCATTCACATTGCATTTAGAAAACAATACTCAAATTACATTTTCATGTAGTACTAGATTTTGTGCTATTATTATTGCAAACCACAACTTTCACTGGTACAAAATTCTTATCAAGTCCATCCTTAGCACCAGAAACTCAGGCATCTAACATTAAGGCAACTCGACCGTTACAAGTCATCTCTGCCCACTTGAATTTCTGGAATATTAGAGAATATTGTGATGTGTTGCCTACAGTTTGTGAATGGGAGGATTCAGAGGTCCATTGAATGATGAATAAGCACTGAGTCAAAAGGGTTACATATGGATGGAATGTGGCAGGAGTTAAATGGGAACTGTGGCTTTGAACCTGTAATTCATTTTCCTGTAAAAGCTGTTTTCTAATTGCCAGTCCCAGTTTACTTCCAGTTTTATTACTCTTCGGTTTTTACTGGGCATTTAGTAAATTCAGTAACTAGGGTTACTCTGATCGTAGTTTGCAGAATTGGATACCACTGATTTTCTTGGATAACAGATGGCACTGGGTACCACTGGCACCTGACTTGCTGGATCCTAGTATCTAGTTTCCAGTCAGATACCACCAAGGAACACCAGGCTATACTGCCTTTTTTCTGTATACTCCTGACTGGCAGCACATTTAGGAGTAAAGGAGCTTACTACACTACATTCTCTTTGGCTACCAACTATCCAATGTAACTATCTGGGATCCAAGGCAGACATCTGACCTTTGATCTCATTGTCTGACCTTGGATCCCACTATCTGACCTCTGATTCCACTATCTGACCTTGGTTTTCAAATTCTAATGGGGTAGGATAGGCTTTCAGATCCAGAATTAGGTAAATGGCTTAACCATCCAATCCCATTTGCATTGCTCAAAGCACAACCAAGCATTAAAAATAATAAATGTTTCTAATTTCACACACTGGTGATTAGTGTCATATTAGAACTATGGTGTAGTTGACCATGTTAAAGTCTTGCATTGTTGTTACAATGCATCTGTGTTCTACTATACAGCAGTGTGGTTGAAAGTGACACAAACTGCATCACACTACATATTTCTAAAATGGTACTTACCACTAGTATGTAAATCAGAAACATGTAGTGTAAATGCACATAAAGGCCAGTTCAAATGGAACAATAGCAGCACAGGGATGGCATTTAAACAACATAAAGATTCTACAAATAAACAAAATACAAGGTTAATGCCATTCTCCTTTAAAATATTTAACATTTGAAAAACTAGGTATATATAAAAAAACTGCTCAGTTGATGAAGTCAAAAGCTTTGGAATGTATTTTCTTAACTAACATTGGTAATGGAAAGTCAGGTTGGGAGAAGAAATAGTTCACATGAGGTAAGTGAATATTATGTTATGGATAATCTTGTATTTTGTAGGTGGAAGTGCAAGGTGATGAGTCTTCAAAGCAATGCGTGTGCCTGCCTGCATTGGAGACCTTGAAGAGAACAGCCAACGCTGCATATTTTATGCTGTAATGGTGTTCAAATTAGCACAACAAAAGGCAAGAAGGAAGCAGTGCTGGGGAAAGGGAGCCCAGGCTTGTAGGAGGACAGACACGTGCTTTCCCAACTCTTCTCATTAGCCCTTGCCCTGTAGGGAGGGAGCTCTTTGAAACAGACACTTCAGAAGCTGATAAGCACACATCTTCCCATGGGCAACCTGGCCACCCTGCGGCTGACTGTAATCAATTATTTAAAAACCCAAACACTTTGCTTCTGTTGTACAGGGATCCCTGGAGCAAATTACATGCTTTGGTGCTGTGCCATGGATTTGTTTTTACTTGTAGCCTACTGTATGTACGAGTGCAGTACCCACTCTCGCCAGGCCACATGGTAATCAACACATGCATACAGGCTACTGTGTGATATGCTTCCCTACAGTATGAATGATCGCCGTGTTCCATGTGTTGTAAGGTGCTTCTCTCTCCCTACTCCCACCCTACCCACCTGACCCTCTAAGCTCAGTTAAAACCTTGCCTCTGAATGCAGTGTTTGATTTAGGAGGCAGCATGGGATATGCAGCTCCTAAGGGGATTCAGCGCTGGCTCATAAGATGAGGATGAAAGGGAGGAAAGGAAAAAAAAGAGGTTCTAGGAGAAAACAAAATCTCATTATTTTTTATCTTTGATAGTGACCTTTCTGTTTCAGGTTGAAAGCTTAGTCTTTCTTCTCTCTGCTCCCTTACAGAACATGATTATTAGTTGAAAGTTGTGAAGGGAGAAGAAAAACACCAAAACTAAACTTAATAAATAAAATGGGAGTCATGTTTTAGCCATCTAAAATAAAACAAAAGTATGCTTTCTGAGTGTTACAGGCTGGCCTCAGGTGTCTGCTTTGCCTGTTGGTTGCAGAACAAAAGGATGATGCCGGAAATACAGGATTAAGATGCATGCGATACTTTTACTTCATCCCTTCTTATGACAAGGGAGTGGACGTGATAGACCTAGAGTCCCTTCTGACCTTAAATTGCCATATATTATACCATGGACATAAGTGAACAGCCAATGAAATCATTAGACTGGCAGTTTACCACCAGTGTAACTCCTCTGATAATCAACAGCTGTTGATGAGTATATCCAATGTAGTATCCAAACATCAGAAATACAATAAAAATAAAAAAATAAATAAAAACAACCTCTTTAATATTTGTATTTTATTATAGTAAAAAAAAAGAACCTTGGAATGATTGCAATAATCCCCTCAGAGGATGTGGGTTATTGGGGGATTTACCTCGGCTGGCGAGGATTTACCTACTCAGCTGCACCTCTTGGGAAAACCACTCCAACTGTGGTAAGTCCCCTGAGATAACCCACGCCCCCTCCTGGCTTATTGCTTAAATAACTGGGAGCACCAGGACAATATTTGGGGGACTGGGTTCAAATCCCAGCACTTCAAATTAATTCTTTCTTACTATAATTTGTAATAAATATGATAACTGGTGAGGTCGTTCATAAACCTGATTTCAGTTGATGTGAAATGCAGTAATAACTGGGAGTGATATCACACCCAGTTATGTCATTTCTTTACAAGCACTAACTCATAATCCTCTGGAACTGCTGACAAGTGACAGCATAAGCCAGAGTTGTACTGTCAGACCTGAGGCGTTCAGTGCGAAACTGAAATGACGAGTCTCGCTCACAACTTTGACACATGTAAACTCTGTTTTTGCTAATTCTGTCTGGTTTAAAAAAAATACACATTTTAACACTGAGAGTCTTTGTGCAATAGCCAGCACACAAGACTGAGAGCTTTTCGTACAGGACTAGAAAACCAGGAAAACTGCTGAAAGGGATTCTAATACTTTTTATGTTGAATGCACACATGCGCAAGAAACATGTTGTGACAGGTTTGTACAGAAGTAGGTTGTGGAGGCACAGCACTGTTGTGGCCAATGCCCCCACAGCCTGCAGAGGCTTGCCCCGGCTCCCCCAATGCCGTGGCACGCTGCTGCTGACACTAGTTCAGCCAGCGTGCCACAGCTTTCTAAAAAAACAGCCTCTGCAATGCGGGTCTGCCTCGTCATTGCAGTGTCAGTCATCCGCTGCAATGAGGGAGCGACCCGTCATTGCAGGGCGGGATGTAAACTCCTGAGATTGTTTGTGAACATGGCGGCAGCTTGCCGACATGTTCACAAATAATATAACCATTCCCCCCACCATGTTTAGTTGCCAACGGGGCCCCAATCCCCATTGGCATTCTGTGTGCCCTGGTTTTGTTCTGCCGACGGGTGCCCAATCCCCGCCGGGCTGTAGTGCCCCTGTTTAGCTTTTGGTGTCGACGGGGAGCCTACTCCCCGTCGGGCATTCTGTAATCCCCCTTTCTGTTCCTGCCAATGGGGTGCCCAATCCCCGTTAGCTTTAGTGCCCCCGCTTGTTTTGTTGCAACGGGAGCCCACTCCTGTTGGCATTCTGTCAACCCCTTTTGTTCCTGCCGACGGGTGCCCAACCCTCCGCATAACGATACCCCCAACCTTTCACCAACGGGGTGCCCAATCCCCATCAGCTACTGCTGCCCCTGAATCAGAAAGCCACTGCTGGCACAGGTCTTGTGATGTCTGTTTTTTTTTTTTTTTCCCTGGAAAGCAGGAAACTGTCCCTCGGTGCTCGCCCCTGCCTCCCACCGCACTCCACCCACTGCAGGCCCTGCCTCCCCACACCCCCCCTCACCCCATACTTACCTTAGGAGCTCAGCGCGATGATCTTCGGTGGACCGGGAACATGTCTGCACTCTTCAAAGCCGACCGCGAACTGACTAAATGCCGGTAAGCTGTATAATGTAATATATAGGGTTTTTTCAACTTTACTGCATATCTCATGCATTTTTTGAAATTTTTTCACCAAATTTTCAACATGGGGTTTTTGGGACCCCTCCTCATGAATTCTTGAACTGTCATGGCGTTAATCGGCCTGGAAAGGTGATTTTGCTGTCACTGCATGAAATCACCTTTTGGGACCGGTTAACAAAACAACAGTGCCAGTGTTCATGAGGTGGGCTCTCAAAAAGGCTATGTGCAAATTTGGTGAAAAATCCAAAATGACTGTTTTTATTTAGCAAGATTACAAAGAAAGTTACACAAGACGCTCATATAACTTCGTAAATCTGCAATATTTTCATTCCAGATTTGCAACAATTGGCATTTTGTCGCACATCCTGTGAACAGTACAGCTGTCATTGTTCACATCATGGCAGAAATGTGTTTTCACACTTCGGAGTAGAATAGCACAGTTGCTGTGGGAAATCAGTGTTCGGGACAGATTAAAAAAATGACAGTGACACTGTTCATGAGTAGAGGTCCTGAAATGGCTATGTTGAAAATTTGGTAATGATACTCCATAAAATTACTGTGGTACGAGCATGCGTGCGCAATTTGCACGCACGCTCGTAAGTTCGCAAACTTTTACTATTTTCACTCCCGATTTCCAACATTGCCATTTTCCCACACCTACTTATGAACAATAAAGCTGTCTTTTTTCCCATCCTAGCCGAAATATGTTTTTGTACTTCAGGCACAGAATAGAGCGGCCGCTGTGGGAAATCACTGTCTGGGACAGATTAAGAAAATGAGAGTGATACTGTTCATGAGCAGAGGTCCTAAAATGCCTATGTTGAAAATTTGGTGATAATACCCCATTGAATGACTGTGTTACAAGTGTGTGTTGCACACTTTCCATGCACTCTTATAACTTCACAGATTTGTAATATTGTCATGCAACATTTTCACCAGTGGACGTTTTCCACACCTCCTTATGAGCAGAACAGCTGTCATTTTCCACATCCTGACCGAAATGTGTTTTCACAGTTCCAGCACAGAATAATGCAGTTGCTGTGGGAAATCACTAATCAGAACAGATTAACAAAATGACAGTGGCACTGTTCATGAGCAGAGGTCCTAGAATGCCTATGCTGAAAATCGGGTGACGAAACTCCATGACATGACTGTGTTACAAGCGTGCATTAACCTGTTTCCACACACCCTTGTAACTTCGCAATTTTGTGAAATTTTCACCCCACATTTTCAACAGTGGCATTTTTCGACACCTCCTAATGAACAGTACAGCTGCCATGTTTCACATCGTGGCTACAATGTGTTTTTGCACTTCTGCCGCAGAATAGCATGGTTGCTGTGGAAAATCACTGTGTGGGACACATTAAGATTGAATGAGTGAGAGGAGGGAGTGACTGCGCTCAACTGAGCTCTGTCAGGACTGCTATAGATTTGTTTGTGGGCAGAGAAAGGGCCCAACGCAAGAGCCCAGTACAAAAGGGCAGCCTGCAGCACTGGGAGAAACAGAATGAAAGAGCGAGTGAGGGAGGGGGAGTGAGCAAACTCACCGGAGCTCTTTCAGGACTGCTGCGGATTTCTTTGTGGGCAGAAAAAGGCATCAATGCAGGCAGGGACCCAGCACAAAAGGCCAGCCTGCAGCGTGGGAGAAACAGTATGAGCGAGTGAGACACGGGGACTGAGTGAGCTCAACAGAGCTCTATCAGGACTGCTGCGGATTTCTTTGTGCGCAGAAAAAGGTGCCAATGCAGGCAGGAGTCCTGTACAAAAGTGCCGCTTGCAGAGCCAAGACAAACAGACTGAGAGTGTGAGAGAGGGAGACTGAGTGACCTCAACACAGCTCTGTTGGGACAGCTGTGGATTTGTGGGCAGAGAAAGGGCGCAACATAAGAGCCCAGTACAAAAGGGCAGCCTGCAGCACTGGGAGAAACAGAACGAGACAGTGAGTGATGGAGGGGGAGTCAGCAACTTCACCGGATCTCTTTCAGGACTGCTGTGGATTTCCTTGTGGGCAGAAGAAGGCTTCAATGCAAGCAGGGGCCCAATACAAAAGGCCAGCCTGCAGCAGTGGGAGAAACAGTATGAGCGACTGAGACAGGGGCACTGAGTGAGCTCAATGGAGCTCTGTCAGGACCGCTGCGGATTTCTTTGTGGGCAGAAAAAGGCACCAATGCAGGCAGGAGTCCCATACAAAAGGGCTGCTTGCAGAGCCAGGACAAACAGAATGAGCGTGCGAGACAGGGAGACTGAGCGACCTCAACAGAGCTCTGTCGAGACAGCTGCAGATTTGTTTGTGGGCAGACAAAGGTGCCAGTGCATGCAGGGCCCAGTACAAATGGGCAGCCTGCACTGGCGGGGAAACCAGAATGAGCGAGTGACAGAGAGGGAGTGAGCGAGCTCAACAAAGCTGTATTGTAAGTGCTGCAAATTTCTTTGTGGGCAGAAGAAGGCAGTAATGCAGGCAGGAGTCCAATGAAAAAGGTCAGCCTGCAGTGCCAGCAGAAACGGAATGAGTGAGTGAGAGAAGGGGAGTGCATGAGCGAGCTAAATGGAGCTTTGTCAGGACTGCTGCAGATGTCTTTGTGGGCAGACAAAGGCGCCAACAGAGGCAGGAGCCCAGTACAAAAGGGCAACCTACAGCGCCAGGACAGACAGAAAGAGTGAGTGACACAGGGGGAGTGTGCAACCTTAACAGAGCTCTGTTGTGACTGCTGTGGATTTGTTTGTTGACAGGAAAAGGTGCCAACGCAAGCATGAGCCCAGTACAAAAGGTCACCCTGCAGCACTGGCAGAAATGGAATGAGTGAGTGAGAGAGGGGGAGTCAGCAGGCTCAACAGACCTGTGTCAGGACTGCTGCAGATTTTTTTGTGGGCAGAAAAAGCCCTCGACAGAGGCAGGAGCCCAGTACAAAAGGGCAGCCTGCAGCACCAAGAGAAACAGAATGCAAGAGTGAGAGAGGGGGAGTGAGCCAGCTCAATGGAGCTCTGTTGGGACAGCTGCGGATTTCTTAGTGGCCAGAACAAGGTGCCAATGCAGGCAGGAGCCCAGTACAAAACAGCAGCCTGCAGCACCGGACGAAACAGACTGAGTGACTGACAGAGGGCCAGTGAGCGTGGTCAACACACCAACGCAATCAACATTCAGCGTTGACAAATGCTTGTTAAATTTGGGACCAGTTATTATAAAAAGCAACACTCAAGACATGTGAGTGTTTGTGAGTTTTAGATCCCTCTCAGTGTGTAATGACCTCATAAAACTATTGACCTTCACTTCCAAGATTTATAGGTCGTCACACACCTCAGGTATGAGAAACATATAGGATAGTGCATGGGGAACAATTGACAATAGGGCTATTCTTTCACCGAGTTGGCACTATGACGACGGATTACCTTGAGAGCGCAGCTCAAGAGATAATCCGTCGTCATAGTGCCAACGAGGTGAAAGATTAGCCCTGTTGTCAACTGTTCCCCATACACTTTTCTTTATAGTGTATGGTGGAACATCGTTTTTTGGGGGAAAAAAATCACCACAGCATGTTTCTACTTCAAAACATTTTTACTGGGGTACCAGAAGGAAAAAATAACTTTACATTTTGAATGTTTTCATGCTTGACATTCTAACTGTTGAAGAACTTTATATTTTGAACGTTTTAACACTAAACATTTAAACTGTTCAAAAACTCACATACAGCAGCACCTGGAACAGCAATTCACAATCTGTGGGGAAGAGCAGAGAAAAGGGGTCGGTAGTGAGGATCACATTTCATCATTCAGGAAACTATGTAATTGCCGCATGCCATTTCTCGTTTTTTTTTTTTTGCCGTTTTTTTTGTTTTCCTGATTGAGGATGAATCTATCCCGTTCCGACAGTGGCTTTGACAGTACTGCAGTGGACATTGCTGCTTTCGCTATGTGTACTGTCTATGGAGTGAGCCCTAACTGTCAAATGCTGCTTGAGGACACAGTGTGTGACGTGCATAGTGCAGCAGAACAAAAAATCGTTCTGCTGCACTGCAAACGTCACTAGTGCAGGTGAACAACATTTCAACAGCGATGCGATTTCGTGGAGAATGACATTCCACCATACACTATAAACTCATAACACACAGATACTTGAGCATTAATCTGTACTGTATGTATAGTATATGGTTACTCCTTGTTATGCATAGGTTTTCATCCTAATGAAAAGCTGCTGTACCATACTTCAAATGTGATAGAATGGTGTTGCACACTTCTGTGATGCAACTTTTTGATGAGACTTGAAATTCATGCCACCTATGGTTTCACTTTCATGGCCCCACCATACACAGAACCCAGACCCTTCTCAAACATACAGTCTTCTGTTGTATCATCACTTCAGAAAACAGAAACCTACCCCTCACCGTGGTGGAGTTTCAACAGCTAGGAGAGGGCACATTTCTGCTTTCTTAGTAATAATACATTAAACAAAAGATTCACTGAGTAAAGAAAAAGCAATTTTTATTACTCTTGTTTTCAAACCATACACTAATGAACTTCCACTGGATTTCACTCTTCATTACTGACAGTATAAATGAACATTAGATTCCAGCAGGAATGGAATGTATAACTGTTAATCATGAGGCAGCAGCTAGTGACATTGTAACTACATCATGTGGCAACAGCCAGTGACAGTATAACTGTATATCACAGTGGAGAAGTCAGTGACACTATAACTGTATATCAATGGGTAGAAGCCAGAGACAGTATAACTGCAAATCATGTGCTAGCAGTATAACAACATCATAGATACATAGACAATGTTAGCAGATAAGGGCCTATGGCCCACCCAGTCTGCCCATTTGAGCTTGTAAGTTCAGTTTATGTTTTCCAAGAAGTCTGTTTCCCCTTACCCCTGACCTCCAGAATTCCTTTATGTCTATCCCATGCATTCTTAAATCCTGTGATTGTTTCAGCCCCCACTGCTTCCTCTGGCAGGGTGTTCCACTTGTTCACCACCCGTTCTGTGAAGAAATTCTTCCTCACGTTTCCTCTGAATCTTCCTCCTCCAACTTCATCCCATGCCCTCTAGTCCTGGAACATCTTTTTCACTTAAAAATAGTGTATTCCTGCACCCTGTTCCTCCCTGTAAGATACTTGTATGTCTCTATCATATCCCCTCTCTCCCTCCTTTCCTCCAGGGAGTACATGTTCAGTTCCTTCAACCTGTCCTCATAGGACTTGTGATGCAATCCATGCACCATCTTTGTTGCCCCCCTCTGAACCTTCTCTATCCTGTCTATGTCCTTACATAGGTAAGGTCTCCAGAACTGTTCAGTGTACTCCAGGTGGGGCCTCACTAGTGTCTTGTGTAGTGGAATTTATGACCTACCTTTTCCTGCTGGTGATGCCCCTGCCTATGCATCCCAGCATCCTATTTGCTTTACCTGCTGCCTTGTCACACTGTTTCTGCCTTGAGGTCATCAGAGATGATAACCCCAAGATCCCTTTCCTGCTTGGTACATGCTATATCCTCACCCCAACTGATATATTGTGCCAGGGTTTTTGTGCCCTATATGCATTATCTTGCACTTCCTTGCATTGAATTTCAACTGCCAAACCCCTGACCATTCTTCAAGTTTCTGCAGGTCTCTTCTCATTCTGTCTACACCCTCTGATGTGTTTACTCTGTTACAGAGCTTTGTGTCATCAGCGAACAGTGAAATTCTGCCTTCTAGGTCCTGCGCAATGTCACTGATGAAGATATTGAATAGGACCGGTCCAAGCACTGATCCCTGTGGTACCCCACTGGTCACTCTTCCCTCTGTGGAGTGACAGCCATTTACCACCACCCTATGTGTCCTGCCACCCAGCCAGTTACCTACCCACCACACTACTGTCCTGCCCACACCCATATTCCCCAGTTTGTGTAATAGTCTTCTATGTGGCACAGTGTCAAAGGCCTTGCTGAAGTCCAGATAGGCCATGTCCACTGCCCTCCCCTGATCCACCTCCCTAGTCACCCAGTCAAAAGTCAACGAGGTTGGTCTGACATGACATCCCCTGGTGAAAGCATGCTGCCTTGGGTCCTGTAGTCCATTGACAACCAGATGTTCCACCAATCTCTCCTTCAGTAGTGCTTCCATGATCTTCCCCACTACCGAGGTGAGGCTGACTGGTCTGTAGTTCCCTCGCCTCTTTGTTCCCACTTTTGTATAAGGGAACTACATCTGCTATCCTCAGTCTTTGGGTACCTCCCTGTTTCCAGTGATTGGCTAAACAGGATAGACAGAGGTTCAGCCACCACCCTCTTAGTCCTTTAAGGACCCTGGATGCACCCCATCTGGCCCCATTGCTTTATCAACTCTTATTACCTCCAGTTCCTTCAGGACCCTTTCTCGTGTAAAGGGACTTGTGTCCATTTCTGCACCATTCTCACCCCTTGTACTCCATTCAGACCCATTACCCTCCTCTTCCTCAGTAAAGTCTGAGCAGAAATACCTGTTCAATATGTCAGCTTTACTGTTGTCATCCTCCACACAGCCCCCATCCTCCCCCTTCAGTCTCACTATCCCTCCCTTTGCCTTTCTTTTTTCACTTATGTACCTGTAAAATGTTTTGTCCCCTCTACCCGCTGAGTTTGCAATGTGTTCTTCTGTCTGAGCTTTGGCTTCCCTTACTGACCTCCCTGCATCAAGATCAAGGCCCCTAGAATTCTGCGGCTGCAGAATTTTGCGCAGAACTTGCAACCTACCACAGAACTTCTGCGGTGCCGCAGAATTCACTGTTCTTGGTGAGTTTTTATTAATGTTTCTGTTTATCCATAGAATCTGTTTCCCTTCCCCTCTTTTTATATCCAAAACCCCCCACATGCTCAGAAGGTGATGTTATCGTTGCTATAACATCACACATTTGCCAATGAAATGGCTGCATTCTGCAACAGAAATAAACAGTCACTTATCTACCACAGCTCCCACTGCCAGAGACGGTGGCACAGCACATCATGCATGGTGATATTTGCTCAGCCTGCACTACGGCCTAATACAGTTTTCAGTCTTACATTATTGCACTAAGGCCAACTTAAACAAAACCTTGTCAATAGCACAGACCTGTTAAGTCCATACCTCACTTTGTACAAACCTATTTGTGCCTTTAAGGTATAGAGATGCCATCTGAAATGAATAACTGGTAAAATTAATTTAACTGTCATTTTTAAGAAAAATAAAGTAATTATGCCCAGAAAAGTGGAATACAATAATGTGTAGACCTGTTGAAAGAATAGACCTGTCAAATAAATGATTGCACTGTACACATTTTGCCAGGGTTATTGATTACATATTGTCATTGGTTGATAGAATCACCTAAAAGTTATGGAGAAATGTTGTGTGCAGGGATAGCTGTTGGGCCAGAGGGTAGCATGCTATGTTTCCGTGCCAGCAACTCAGGTTCAGAGATTAGCTCTGGGAGCTGGCTGGGTAGCACAAGGATTGGTGGAACATATCACTGCTCGGAGTCTGGGAAGGTATGGTGCAGTGTTCTGTCACATGGTGGACACATTGTGATGGGCTGGAGAGAGCACTATCTCACTATCGGTTCACATGCATGTCATGGCCTGATGGTGTTACGCAGTGTGTCAGGGAAAGCAGGTTGACATGAAAAATGAGTTTTGCAATAACTCCTCTATTCCATTTCCAATGGGACCTGTATGAAAGTGGATGCAAGTTCATGGAAATTAAAAAAAAATATATTTATATATATATATATATACACACACACACACACACACACACACACACACATATACATACAGTATCTCTGTCTCTACCACACACACACACACACACATATATTTGTATGTATGTTACAGATTGCATATACATATATAAGTGATACACAGTGGGAACCTCATGAGTGGTGTAGAAAGCACATACAAATATATGTGATAGACAGTGGAAACCTCATTAGTGGAATAGATAGCATGCATATAGAAATACATTATTTATCACATAAGATCCCCTCTGCATATCTCATTTATGCAACAGGCTAGGACATTAAGGGAGAGACATTTGTTTTGCTTTTTTAGGCATAAAATTATTTTTATAAGTCTGTTATTTTTGAACTAGTGTTACTGTGTTTTCCACCATGCTGATTGCTATAACCACTGTCATGTAAGTGAAGTCAGGATGACAATCTGACACTGTGATGAGGTTGTTTGTTAGTGCCGCAGAACTTCCGCAGAAATTACAAACCACCGCTGCAGAAGTTCTGTGGCAAATGGTAGTCTTGCCGATGAACTTGGTCCCACTGTGCCACAGAAAATTAGGGGCCCTGATCAAGATGTAGAAGTCAGTAATAGTATAAAAACATCATGTGGCAGCAGTTCAGTGACAGTATAACTGTACATCATGTGCCAGCAGTCAGTGACAGTATAACAACATCATGATGCAGCAGAAACTGACAGTATAACAACATCAGTGTGTCAGCAGTCAATAATAGTATAACAACAAATGTGGCAGCAGTCAGAGGCAGTATTACAACATCATGTGATAGCAGTCAGTAAAAGTATAACAAGATCATATGGCAGCAGTTAAATGACAGTACAACAACATCATGTGGCAGCAGTCAGTGACAATATACAAAAATCATGTAGCAGCAGTTCAGTGACAGTATAACAACAGCATGTGGTGTCAGTCAGTGACAGTTTAACAACATTGTGTGACAGCAGCTCAGTGACAGTATAACAACATCATGTGGTATCAGATAGTGACAGAAAAACAACATCATGTGGCAGCAGTCAGTGACAGCTTAACAATATCATGTGGAAGGAGCCAGTAACAGTACAACAGCATCACATGACAGCAGCAAGTGACAGCATAACAACATCTTGTGATGGCAGTCAGTGACAGTATAACAACATCATGTGGCAGCAGTCAGTGATATTATAATATCATCATATAGCAGCAGTCAATGACAGCATAACAACATCATGTGACAGTACATCAACATCATCTGGTAAAAGTTCAGTCACAGCATAACAACATCATGTGGTAGCTCTCAATGACAGTATAACAACATCATGTGGCAGCAGTTCAGTGACAGTATAATTTTACATCATGTGCCAGAAGTCATTGACAGTATAAGAACATCATGATGTAGTAGTCAGTAACAGTATAAAAATATGTGGCAGTAGTCAGTGACAGTATAACGACATCATGTGGTAGCAGTCAGTGACAGTATAACAACATCATGATGAAGCAGTCAGCGACAGTATAACAACATCATGTGGCAGCAGTCAGTGACAGTAAAAGTGTATATCACAGGGGAGAAGTCAGAGACAGTATAACTGTATATCAATGTGCAGAAGTCAGAGACAGTATAACTGTAAATTATGTGCCAGCAGTATAACAACATCAAGATGTAGAAGTCATTAATAGTATAAAAACATCATGTGGCAGCAGTTCAGTGACAGTATAACTGTACATCATGTGCCAGCAGTCAGTGACAGTATAACAACATCATGATGCAGCAGAAACTGACAGTATAACAACATCAATGTGGCTGCAGTCAGTAACAGTATAACAACAACACTTGGCAGCAGTCAGAGACAGTATTACAACATCATGTGACAGCAGTCAGTGAAAGTATAAGAAGATCATATGGCAGCAGTTAAATGACAGTATAACAACATCATATGGCAGCAGTCAGTGACAATATACAAAAATCATGTGGCAGCAGTACAGTGACAGTATAACAACATCATGTGGTGTCAGTCAGTGACAGTTTAACAACATCGTGTGACAGCAGTCAGTGACAGTGAAACAACATCATGTGGCAGCAATACAGTAACAGAATAACAACATCATGTGGCAGCAATTCAGTGACAGGATAACAACATCATGTGGCAGCAATTCAGTGAAAGTATAAATGCACATCATGTGCCAGAAGTCATTGACAGTATGACAACATCATGTGGCAGCAGTCAGCGACAGTATAACAACATCACGTGGCAGCAGTTCAGTGACAGTATAACAACATCACGTGGCAGCAGTTCAGTGACAGGATAACAACATCATGTGGCAGCAATTCAGTGACAGGATAACAAAATCATTTGGCAGCAGTTAGTGTCAGAATAAGAACAGCAAGTGACAGTATGACTGTACATCATGTGCTAGATGTCATAAACAGTTTAAGAACATCATGATGTAGCAGTCAGAAGCAGTAAAAGAAAGCATGTGGCAGTAGTCAGTGACAGTGTGACAACATCATGTGGCAGTAGTTCAGTAAGAGTATAACAACATCATGTGGCAGCAGTCAGTGACAGTATAACAACATCATGTGGCAGCAGTTCAGTGACAGTACAACTGTACATCATGTGACAGAAATCACTGACAGTTTAACATCATGTGGTAGCAGTTCAGTGACAGTATAACAGCATCATGTGAGAGCAGTCATAGACTGTATAAAAACATCATGTGGCAGCAGTCAGTGACAGCATAGCAACATCCTGTGGTAGCAGTGAGTGACAGTATAACAACATCATTTGGCAGCCGTTCAGTAACAGTATAAAAACATTATCCCGGATTCCCCCTTTTCCCTCACAAAAAGACAGAGACCATTGTTTGTTGTGCTCAGACTGGAAATTAATTAATTTATATTCATAATTTCATATTCCATTTCTCGTTTCTTATTATCATATTTTCAGAAATTTCATTTATTTCCATCCATATATCAATCTCTGATTATCCCTCCTTCTTCCTCTTTTCTCCCCCAGGTGAAAACCTGGATGCCTTCTTCTTTTCCTTTTCTGTTAGGTAATGGTGAAAACCGAGACCGCTTTCTCCTTCATCTTCTTCCTCTTCTTGTGTTACTCCTTTTTTTTTGCACCCTTCCCCTCCTCCCCTCCTCCCCCCTTTTTCCCCTTTTTCTCCTGCCATCCACTTTTGGCAGTCCATAACCATATTATCATCTGCCATCCACCTTTGGCAGTCCAAACTGTCCAACTGGACGAGTCTGTCATCCACCTTGACAGACCCACCATACAGTCCCATCATGACTGTCTTCTCCTCTTGCTCTGCCTAGTAAGGTGGGTGGGAGGGATCAAAAACTTCATCAAAAAGTGGCTGAGGCCCCCTTGTGCAGTCCCTTATGTACCTCCTTTCGCCCCTCCCCTTCCTGTTACCTGCCCATTGTTCTGATCCTTAGCCCTTCCCCTTCCTTTCTCCCTCCCCTCCTGAGCACAACCATCCTATGAAGCAGGGAAGGGGTGCACCAGGACAACCTGGTCTGCCCCTTAAAGGGCAAACTCCATTGTCCCAGATTCCCCCCTTTTCCCTCACAAAAAGACAGAGACCATTGTTTGTCGTTGTGCTCAGATTGGCAATTAATTTATTTATATTCATAATTCCATATTCCATTTCTCATTTCTTATTATCATATTTTCAGAAATTTCATTTATTTCCATCCATATATCAATCTCTGATTATCCCTCCTTCTTCCTCTTTTCTCCCCCCAGGTGAAAACCTGGGTGCCTTCTTCTTCTCCTTTTCCATTAGGTAACGGTGAAAACTGAGACCACTTTCTCCTTCATCTTCTTCCTCTTCTTGTGTTATTCCTTTTTTCTTCCCCCTCCTCCCTCCCTTTTTCCCTTTAGCCAGTCTCCAGCTTACGTTGGATGGCTGGTTTCCTCCATACTTAGGGTATTATTCTCCCTTACCTCAGGGAAGATCCTTTTTACTCTTTCCTTCATTTCTTTTTTTTTTTTATTTCCCATTTTTTGCATGTTTCCTAAATGCTTCTATAAAGCCCATTGTTTCTGTATTAAACATGTCTATGGCTAGGTCTGACAGGTGCACACCGTCTGACCTGTAGAAGTCTTCTACCCATTCTTCTACCCCTCGCAGTATCACCTGTCCTCCCATCTGCCTTACCAATGTCCCAACCTTTCTATTCATCTTTTTCCTGGCCCTCTCCACTGCTCTATGGTTATGCTCCTGCCTCCGCACCCTCCATGGTATCATATCTGTCCAGGCGAGGCATACGTGAGGCCACCACTGTTGTATTGCTCCTAAATCCCTTTTTATCTATAAGTATGTGTCTACCAATGGCTTGCCTGCAAGGTCATTGCCCCCTAGATGTATAATAATGAGGTCTGGACTGGGGTGCCGTCCCTTGAGTTCCTTCAAGGTGGGAAGCAGCTGTGCCCATCTCATCCCCTGTATGCCATGCCAGATCAACCTACACTGTTTCACATCTTGGTACAGCTGCTTTCCCCCAGCCTTCTTCTCTGCTCTCTTTCCAGCCCAATAAATATAGGAATGACCGCAGATCCAGACTTCCGTGATCCTCCCTCTACCTATGGGGTTCAAGCAAAATTAATTATTTTACACATGCTCTCATTGTCATCACCGTAGTATCCCCCCTTTTGCCCTCCCCACATCTTTACCATTTCTTGCCCCCCTGATCTGCAGTTAAGACCAGGAGCACAACTTTCAATTTCTTACTTCAGTGCTCGAATGTATCTCTTATAGCTGGCCAACTGCCAGTGTCCCTTTTCCAAAACATCATTCACTGTCTCTCCCGCTGTGAGGCAGCCCCAATCCTCAAGGAATGGGATGAATAATTAGCCGGGTCTTCATCCATGAATTGCATCCCTTTTTTGAGCAATGCTGTGACTTGGTAGCCGGTGACCCTTTTCCCATCACCATGTACAAATAATTTCCCCATCCTGGTCCCATGCTCTGTGATGAAAGCCCACAGAGCCTGTACTGGGCATATTGCAATCTCTACTTGCCCCTTCAGCGTCACTATGCAACCTTGTCCTCTTTGATTCATTTTTGACCTCCTAATCTTGATCCATATCTCTTTCACCCCCCAGCTTATATCTTCCCATTCTAACCCCCCTTCCTTGTCTTCTTTCCCATGGCCTACCACCTCACTCACTCTCATGGCCCCTGAAAACATTACCACATAAATTGTGTGAAATAGCTGGACCTCGGCCTTTGATCTGCATATTGCCAGGAGCATGTCCTTTAGCTTTACTAGCCACTGCTCTCCTAAAGGCCTTCTATTATCTACTAGCCCTTGTTTCAACATGCTCCATCCTTGCATCATTCTTCTGATGAGTAATGATTTTGTCAGGTCCTTCCACCCTTTTAGACTGCAGATAACACTAATCCCTGCCAAATAGACTCCCATTGTGGTGTGGGCTGTACCTTTTTGCCACTGCTCCACGGTGAACATTCCCAACTGTTCCTCTGTGAATGGCCTACTTACTGCCATCTGATGCTCTGCCCTGAATGTTTGAGACACTCACCAGGCCCCATCGTAGGCCCTCAGAGTCCAAGGCACCCATGAGCTGCGAAACAACAGTTCTGCTCCTTCTTGCCAACATCCCAGATGTTCGTTGGTATGGGTGTTTTTAGTTCTTCCGCTGCTGGTGCCAGCCTCCAAAAATGGTCCAGCTGCAGATGGGAAAGGCTGTCAGCCAGGGTATTATGTACCCCTTCCTTTGTTTTGCTCTGAATTACATGTTCAGCTGCAAAGCTCTTAACACTAAAAGTCATAATACCGTCATAACTGTGTCTCACCTGGCTCCCCTGTTGTTCAGAACATCCACCAATGCTCTATTGGCACACCAAAATGTCACTTTCTGATCCTGTAATTCCTCTCCCCAATACAAGGTACATGCCCATATGGGCATGATCTCCAGTAATGTTATATCTCTCACCTTCCCGTCCCTCACCCAGCTGGCAGGCCAGGGTTCTGCAAACCATCTACCCCTCAGGTAACCCCCCTTGCCTAGCCCCCCAGCAGCGTCTGTGTAGAGGTCAATGTCTGTGTTGTATAGCCACTCCTCTTGCCAGAAAGAGCACCCATTATACTCCCTAAGGAATTCCTCCCAGATTTTAAAATCCTCCCTGACACCTTGTGTCAGGTCCACCCAGTGATGTGATCTGGTGACCCCTGCTGTAGCCCTAGCTAACCTCTTTGTGAATGTTCTTCCTGGTCCAATGGCCCTGCATGCGAAATTCAGGTGCCCCAGTACCTGCTGCACTAGTTTTAGTTGTATCTGTCTCCTGCTGGTGTGTACTTGGATTAGTTCCTTCAATTTACTTACTTTTTTGTCCGGTAGTCTAAATATTTCATTTGGGCCATCTATCTCAATCCCCAGGAACTCCATAACCTTGTTGGGCCCCTCTGTTTTTTCTGGTGCCAGTGGGACCCTTAGCTCCTGGCACAACTCCTGAAACTTACCCAGCATCCTTTGTGTCTCTATTTTTCCCCTCCCAATGAAAAGGAAATCATCCAGATAATGGATGACCATCCTATAACCCGTTTTTTCCTGGAATATCCACTGCAAGCAGGTGCTGAATGCCTCAAATGTAGCACATGCTATGGAACATCCCATTGGCATTGCTTTGTCAAAACAATACTGCCTCCCCACTTTTAAAACCCAATAGATTCCAGTCTTCTCTCCTAACTGGCAGCAGTCTGAAAGTGGATTCAATGTCCATTTTTGTCATCCATGCATCCTTTGTGGCCTGGATTATCCAGACTGTGTCCTCTAGTGTTGCATATGTCACCTTACTATGCTCCTCACTGATTAAATCATTCACTGAGTCCCCTTCTGGGTAGGACAGGTGGTGGATCACCCTGTACTCCCCTTCTTGTTTCTTGGGTACCAAACCCAATGGCAAAATCCACATGTTTAGCAATGGGAGGGTGTTAAATGGGCCCTCTACCCTACTTGCTGTCTTTTTTTTCTCTATCTTCTGTCTTAACATCTCTTCCTTTCCTTTTACTGACCCCAGGTTGCTCACCTCTCTCACTTGTCTGGGTCCCCCACACTGCAGTGAAAACCCTGTGTTAAAACCCCCAATAATCATATCCCACATGCTCGTGTCTGGAAATCTGTCCAGGCAGGCTGTCCTTGCCTTCAAATTGATGGGGGTTCTGGCCATCCTAAACTGCTCCCTGTCATGCCCCCACTACTCCTCCCTGGCTCCTCCCTCCTGTTTTGCATGACCTTCCTTCTCTCAGTGATTCTGACCCCCTCTACTCACTTTCCCTCTACCCCACCTTCCCCTGTTCCATGTTGGCCCTTTAAACACTTGGCCTTCTTGAACAAACTGTTGACCTGACCCTTGACCCCGTGCCCTTGTGCCCCCTGGGCCCATGTCTTTCTACAATTGTTTGCTGGGTGCCCTCCCCCACATTTTGAACAAGCATGCCAGAAACGACATTGAGGCCATGAGCAAAAGTCCCTGTTGTAAGCCCAGCAGCATCTCTGGGGCGTAAATCCCTTTTTCCACCACTCACCTGCAGGTGTGGACTGATCTGTTTTGTAATCGGTCCACAACTCTATCTGCTTGTTGTCCCATCTCATGTTCCCAAATGTTGCCATTCTCTGCCGAAAAATTATTCATAGTATAACCACCCCATCCCACCCTTTGCTTTTGCCCTCCATATTATCAAAGAATAAATAATGAGCGGGATGCCTAGCTCTTGACTTTTTTACAGGATGATGACTGAGAAAGTGGCAAACCCTAGGAACCACCCATCCCAAGTCTTCCCTTTTGTGAACTTGTGTTCCTCTTTTTTCCCTAAAAGCACTATCGCCGCTGCCATTTCACTCTTACTTATGCCCTCAGTTTCCTCATACTTGGCTGCCGCCTCCTCGTTCACCAAAGTGAATATATCCACATATTCCCCTTTCCATATTTTTTCCTTTGTGGCCAGTGGCACATGCTGGCTTATACTCATCCCAGGTGCACCTATCTCCCTTGTAGCTTTTCCTTCTCTCTCTGCACCCCTTTCATTTTTTTCTGGCACCTCTTTCTCCATCCTAATCTTTGCCAGAGCCCATTCCATATGCCCTAAACCTCCTGTCCCCAGCAGTGCTACAATTTGCCTTATATATTCTTTTATACTGTCCCCCACTGTGCTGGATGTGTTACCTGTAACCTTGTCTGGGCCGTGCTGCCTGGAGTCTTCCAAGGGTCCCCTTGTTTCTCCCTGAGGTTGAGGAGGAGGGTGAACTACTAGGGGTTGCAGAGGGAACACCAAGTTCTGGGAATTGGGTCCGGGTTCAGCCAGGGAGATCCCGCCTTGATTGGGGGGTTACTGGTGTTACCAGGTCCATAGGCTGCAGGGGTACTAGATCAACCATCTTGGTGGGTACCATACTACTGGTGGCACCCTAGCGGGACTACATGGCCCTTCGGCTGATCATTTCCCTCTGCCACCTTTTCCCGGGCCCACTTTTTTCTTCTCCCCAGGTCTCCCTGGTTCCTCTCCCTCCACCAGTTCCCACGTTCTGTTGGCCTTTTCTGCCAATTCAATTATAGCCCTGTAATCTTCTTCCTTTGATGGCCTGCTCTTCTTTGGTGCCATGTCCTTCTTTTCCTTTGTTCTGTGAAGACAACTACTGGAAGAGAAAAACAGGATTAATTGTATATGTACACCTGTTTGTAATGCCTTCCCTCTGTCCCTCAAACCACATGCCCGCATGACCAGTCGGGCCCCCAATAAAGGCATCCCTCATGCTAGATAGGTCCCTTGGCTACTTTCTGACATATTCATTGCAAGAAAAACCCAACGTTACGCAGGCCACTCCCCCCCTTGGCCTCTTCATCAGCCACTCTAAGCCTTCTGGTGTGTGTGCATGCTCATGCTCCCATTTCATGCAAGCCAGTCTCCCTTGCCCTCTCCTATCCCTCCCACTGTTCTTCTATTTGGATCCCCCACCCTTGCACCCATTGTGTGGCTTCCCCCCATGTGACATCTTGCTTCTGCTCCCCCTTGCTACAGGACCCCCCTGCTGGTCCCTGTCTCACCACCAATTTGTGCCCCCTTTTGCATCCACTCAAGTGCCTCCTTTATTTTTTTAAGCTGTCCTCGAGCCTCTAAAAACATTGTGCTGCTGTCCCCCAGAACACTGAGCCATGCTGGCCTCCCCAGGAGCGTACTCCCAGTGAATGATACAATTTTTTAGCCTCCCAGCCTGTGCTGGGCTAAATGCACCAGGGCACCATGCAGTCAGCACTCCAAACCAGAGGGAATGGTCACGCCAAGTGGTCACTGAAAATTGGTCTCCTTCCCATTCTTCAGGCCTCTGCAAGCCTCTTCTCTCTACAGCAAGCAGCCCCACCAAAAGGGACTTAGCTTTCACTGCACCCACCTCGCAGCGTGTGACGTCATGCTGTGAGGTCCCGAGTCACGCTCTCTCTTCTTCTGCCTCAGGGCCTCTCCCAGGCCCACTACTTTCCCCCAGTATGACTAAAAATTATCCAAAAGCTGGAAGGCAGCACCGAGCAAACAGAAAAGCTTTTTCCCAACCCCCATGCGGTGTGTGATGTCACGCCACGTGGTCCTGTATCTCCCTCTCTCTCCCCTGCCTCGAGGCCTCTTCCAGGCCTAATATTCTTTTCAGACAACAAAAAACAGCCACAAACAGCCACAAAAGCACCAAAATGAAGGAACGGGCTTTTTTACAAACCTGACGTGGTGTGTGGCATCACGCCATGTGGTCCCAGATAGTGGTCTCCATCCCCTGCCTCAAGGCCTCTTTCAGGCCTACTATTCCTACCAGGTAACAAAAAATGGCCACAGACATCTGCA
This sequence comes from Neoceratodus forsteri, assembly GCA_016271365.2. Taxonomy (NCBI): domain Eukaryota; kingdom Metazoa; phylum Chordata; order Ceratodontiformes; family Ceratodontidae; genus Neoceratodus; species Neoceratodus forsteri. The sequence continues at coordinate 109,395,861 of CM028137.1, forward strand.
AAAGCACTGAAAACCAAGGAAAGGCTTTTCTACAACTCCCCACGTGGTGTGTGGCATTACACCATGTGGTCCTGGGTCGTTGTCTCTCACCCACAATCATCCCCCTGCAAGGCTTTTGCCATCCAACAAAACCCACAACCTTCATTACCAGTGGCAAGAATCTACTCCATGAGCCACCAACATTGCCTGTCCCGCCACCAGTGCCCCCAGGCCTGCAAATCGCACCAGCAACCCCAACAACATGCCCCAAATTCTATCATCTGACCCCTATCACTATTCAGGACCCCCCTATTTTTCTCTGCCACATACTGTAACATATCTAGTCTTATATATATATTATTTCTCCCTCTTTTTTAAAAAAAAACTTCACATCTCCTCCTGCAACTCAGTTGTTTGTTTCCTTGCCACTCTTTCCTGGTGAACAAACCTCAAAGAACTTGCCAATCCAACGTGCTGCAGTTGATGTAGATCAAAAACTCCAGCAAAAAGTGGCTGAGGCCCCCTTGTGCTGTCCCTTATGTACCTCCCTTCATCCCTCCCCTTCCTGCTACCAGCCCATTGTTCTGACTTCTGGCCCCTCCCCTTCCTTCCTCCCTCCCCTGCTGAGCACAACCATCCTATGAAGGAGGGAAGGGGTGAACCAGGACAACCTGGTCTGCCCCTTAAAGGGCAAACTCCATTATCTGACAACTGTCAGTGACAGTATAACATCATGTGGTAGCAGTCAGAGATAGTATAAGAACATCATGTGACAGCAGCTCAGTGACAGTATAACAGTACATAATGTGCCAGAAGTCATTGAAAGAATAAGAACATCATGATGCAGCCCTCAGTGATAGTATAAAAACATCATGATGCAGCAGTCAGTGACAGTATATAAACATCATGTGGCAGCAGTTCAGTGATAGCATAACAACATCATGAGACAGCATTCAGTGACAGTATAATAATATTATGTGGTAGCTGTCTTTGACAGTGTAACAACATCATGTGGCAGCAGTTCAGTAACAGCATAAGAACATCAAGTGGCATTAGTCAGTGACAGCATAACAAGATCATGTGGCAGCAGTCAGTAACAGCAGAACAAGATCTTGTGTTAGCAATCAGTGACAGTATATCAACATCATGTGGCAGCAGTTCAGTAACAGTATAACAACATCAAGTGGCATCAGTTAGTGACAGCAGAACAAGATCTTGTGATAGCAATCAGTGACAGTATATCAACATCATAAGGCAGCAGTTCAGTGACTGTATAACAACATAATGTGTCTGTAGTAAGTGACTGCATAACAACATTAAGTGGCAGCAGTCAGTGGAAGTAGAACAACATGTGGAAGCAGTCAGTGACAGTATAACAACTCATGTGCAGCAGTTAGTAATAGTATAACAAGATCAAGGGGCAGCAGTTCAGTGACAGCATAACAGCGTCATGAGGGAGCAGTCAGTGACAGCATATCAAAATCATGAGGCAGCAGTCAGTGTCAGTATAGCAACATCATCTGCAGAAGTCAGTGACCAGTATTGCAACATCATGTGGCAGCAGTTCAGAGACAGTTTAACTGGACATCATGTGCCAGAAGCCATTGACAGTATAAGAGCATAATGATGTAGCAGTCAGTATCACGAGAAAAACAGCATGTGGCAGCAGTCAGTGACAGTATAACAACATTATGTGGTAGCAGTCAATAAAAGAATAGCATCATCATGTGAAAGCAGTTCAGTGACAGTATAACAACATCATGAGGCAGTAGTCAGTGACAGTATAGCAACATCATGTGTCAGCAGTTAGCAACAGTATAACAACATCATGTGGCAGCAGTCAGAGACAGTATTACAACATCATGTGGTAGCAATCAGTAACAGTATTACAACATTATGCAGCAACAGTCAGTCACAGCACAACAACATCTTGTGATAGCAGTCAGTGACAGTATAACAACTTCATGTGGCAGCAGTTCAGTGACAGTATAACAACATCATGTTGCAGCTGTCAGTGAAAGTATACCAACTTTATGTGGCTGCAGTCAGTGGCAGTATATTAAAATTATGTGGTAGCAGCCAGTGACAGAATAACAACATCATGTGGCAGCAGTCTGTGACAGCATAAAAACATCATGGAGGAGCAGTTCAGAGACAGTATAACTGTACAACATGTGCCAGAACTCATGGATAGTATAAGAACATCATGATGTAGCAGTCAGTATCAGTACAAAACAGCATGTGGCCTCAGTCAGTGACAGCATAACAGCAGGTGGCAGCAGTTCTGTAACAGTATAAAACTATCATGTGACAGCAGTCAGTGACAGTATAACAACATCATGTGGTATTAGTCACTCACAGTATAACAACATCACGTAGCAGCAGTTCAGTGACAGTATAACTGTACTTCATGTGCCAGAAGTCATTGACCAAATAACAACATCATGATGTAGCATTCTGTGTGAGTATAAAAACTTCATGGTGTAGCAGTCAGCGATGTTATAAGAACATCATGTGGCAGCAGTTCAGTGACAGTACAATAACATCATGTGTGCAGCATTCAGTGACAGTATAACAAGATCATGTGGCAGCACTCAGAGACAGCAGAACAAGATCTTGTGATAGAAATCAGTGACAGTATTTCAACATCATGTGGCAGCAGTGAATGACAGTATAACAACATTAAGTGGCAGCAGTCAGTGAAAGTATAACATCATGTGGAAGCAGTCAGTGACAGTATAACAACTCATGTGAAGCAGTTAGTGATAATATAAAAAGATCAAGTGGCAGCAGTTCAGAGACAGAACAACAGCATCATGTGGCAGCAGTAATTGACAGTATAATAATATTATTTGGTAGCAGTAAGTGACTGTATAACAACATTAAGTGGCAGCAGTCAGTGGCAGTAGAACAACATGTGGAAGCAGTCAATGACAGTATAACAACTCATGTGGAAGCAGTCAGTAATAGTATAACAAGCTCAAGGGGCAGCAGTTCAGTGACAGTACAACAGTGTCATGAGGCAGCAGTTAGTGACAGCATATCGACATCATGAGGCAGCAGTCAGTGACAGTATAACAACTCATGTGCAGCAGTTAGTGATAGTATAACAACATCATGTGGCAGCAGTGAGTGACAGTATAATAACATTAAGTGGCAGAAGCCAGTGACAGTATAACAACATCAAGTGGAAGCAGTCAGTGACAGTATGACAACTCATGTGCAGCAGTTAGTGATTGTATAAGAAGATCAAGTGGCAGCAGTTCAGTGACAGTGCAACAGCATCATGTTAGAGCAGTCAGTCACAGCACATCAACATCATGAGGCAGCAGTCAGTGTCAGTATAACAACATCATCTGCAGAAGTCAGTGACCAGTATTTCAACATCATGTGGCAGCAGTTCAGAGACAGTTTAACTGGACATCATGTGCCAGAAGCCATTGACAGTATAAGAACATAATGATGTAGCAGTCAGTATCACGAGAAAAACAGCATGTGGCAGCAGTCAGTGACAGTATAACAGCATCATATGACAGCAGTTCAGTAACAGTATAAAACCATCATGTGACAGAAGTCAGTGACAGTATAACAACATCACGTGGTAGTAGTCACTCACAGTATAACAACATCACGTGTCAGCACTTCAGTGACAGTATAACAGTCATTCATGTGCCAGAAGTCATTACCCAAATAACAGCATCATGATGCAGCATTCTGTGTGAGTATAAAAACTTCAGGGTGCAGCAGTCAGTGATGTTATAAGAACATCATGTGGCAGCAGTTCAGTGATGGCATATCAACATCATGAGGCAGTAGTCAGTATCAGAATAACAACATCATCTGCAGAAGCCAGTGACCAGTATTACAACATCATGTGGCAGCAGTTCAGTAACAATTTAACTGGACATCATGTGCCAGAAGCCATTGACAGTATATTAACATAATTATGTAGCAATCAGTATCACAAGAAAAACATCATGTGCTGCAGTCAGTGACAGTATAACAACATTATGTGGTAGCAGTCTGTGACAGTATAGCAATATTGTGGGGGAGCAGTTCAGAGGCAGTATAACTGTACAACATATGCCAAAACTCATTGATAATATAAGCACATTGTGATGTAGCAGTCAGTATCAGTACAAAACAGCATGTGGCAGCAGTCAGTGACAGCGTAACAACATCAGGTGGCAGCAGTTCTGTAACAGTATAAAACCATCATGTGGTAGCAGTCAGTGACAGTATAATAACATCATGTAACAGCAGTAAGTGATAATATATCAACATCATATGGCAGCAGTTCATTGACTGTATAACAACAACATGTGTGCAGCATTCAGAGACAGTATAACAAGATCATGTGGCAGAAGTCAACGACTATATAACAAGATCATGGGGCAGCATTCAGTGACAGAACAAGATCTTGTGATAGCAAACAGTGACAGTATATCAACATAATGTGGGAGCAGTGAGTGACAGTATAACAACATTAAGTGGCAACAGTCAAGGAAAGTATAACATTGTGTGGAAGCAGTCAGTGACAGTATAACAACTCATGTGCAGCAGTTAATGATAGTATAACAAGATCAAATGGCAGCACTTCAGTGACAGTATAACAACAACATGTGGCAGCAGTGAGAGACAGTATAACAACATTAAGTGGCAGCAGTCAGTGAAAGTATAACATAGTGTGGAAGCAGCCAGTGACAGTATAACAACTCATGTGCAGCAGTTAGTGATAGTATAAAAAGATCAAGTGGCAGCAGGTCAGTGACAGTACAACAGCATCATGTGGCAGCAGTCATTGACAGTATAATAATATTATGTGGTAGCAGTCTTTGACAGTGTAACAACAACATGTGGCAGCAGTTCAGTAACAGTATAACAACATCAAGTGGCAGCAGTTCAGGAACAGTATAAGAACATCAAGTGGCATCAGTCAGTGACAGCATAACAGGATCATGTGGCAGCAGTCAGTGACAGCAGAATAAGAGCTTGTGATAGCAATCTGTGACAGTATAACAACATCATATGGCAGCAGTCAGTGACAGTATAACAACTCCTGCAGCAGTTAATGATAGTATAAGAAGATCAAGTGGCAGCAATTCAGTGACAGTACAACAACATTATGTGGGAGCAGTCAGTGACAGCATATCAACATCATGAGGCAGCAGTCAGTGTCAGTATAACAACATCATCTGCAGAAGTCAGTGACCTGTATTTCAACATCATGTGGCAGCAGTTCAGAGACAGTTTAACAGGACATCATGTGCCAGAAGCCGTTGACAGTACAAGAACATAATGATGCAGTAGTAAGTATCATGAGGAAAACAGCATGTGGCAGCAGTCAGTGACAGTATAACAGCATCATGTGGTAGTAGTCATTGACAGTATAATAAAATCATATGGAAGCAGTTCAATGACAGTATAACAACATCATGAGGCAGTAATCAGTGGCAGTATAACTACATCATGTGGCAAAAGTCAGTGACAGAATAACAACATGTGGCAGTAATCAGTGGCAGTATAACAACATCATGTGGCAGTAATCAGTGGCAGTATAACAACATCATGTGGCAAAAGTCAGAGGCAGTATAACAACATCGTGTGGCAGCAGTTAGTAACAGCATAGCAACTTAAAGTTGCAGCAGTTCAGTGACTGTATAACAACATCCTGTTGCAGCTGTCAATGAAGGTACACCAAATTTATGTCGCTTCAGTCAGTGACAGTATAACAACATCATATGGTTGCAGCCAGTGACAATATAACAACATCACGTGGCAGCAGTTTGTGACAGTATAACAACATTGGTGGGGGGGGCAGTTCAGAGACAGTATAACTGTACAACATGTGCCAGAACTGATTGATAGTACAAGAACATCATGATGTAGCAGTCAGTATCAGTACAAAAACAGCATGTGGCAGCAGTCAGTGACAGTGTAACAACAGCAGGTGGCAGCAGTTCTGTAACACTATAACAACATAATGCGGTAGCAGTTCAGTAGCAGTATAACTGTACATCATGTGACAGAAAAGGTAGACAGTGTAACAGCATCATGATGAAGCAGTCAGTGACAGCATCCTTTAATAGCAGTCAGTGATAGTATATCAACATCATATGGCAGCAGTTCAGTGACAGGATTACAACATCATGTGGGAGCAGTCATTGACAGTATAGCAACATCATGTGGCAGCAGTAATTGACAGCATAACAGCATCATGTGGTAGCAGTATTTGACAGTATAACAACGTCATGAGGCAGCAGTGAGTGACAGTATAACAACATCATGTGGCAGCAGTGAGTGACAGTATAACAACATCATGTGGCAGCAGTGAGTGACAATATAACAACATCACGTGGCAGCAGCGAGGAGACAGTATAACAACATCACGTGGCAGCAGTGAGTGAGAGTATAACTACATCACGGCAGCAGTGAGTGATAGTATAACAACATCACGTGGCAGCAGTGAGTGACAGAATAACTACATCACGTGGCAGCAGTGAGTGACAGTATAACAACATCACGTGGCAGCAGTGAGTGACAGTATAACAACATCACGTGGCAGCAGTGAGTGACAGTATAACAACATCACGTGGCAGCAGTGAGTGACAGTATAACAACATCACGTGGCAGCAGTGAGTGACAGAATAACTACATCACGTGGCAGCAGTGAGTGACAGTATAACAACATCACGTGGCAGCAGTGAGTGACAGTATAACAACATCACGTGGCAGCAGTGAGTGACAGTATAACAACATCACGTGGCAGCAGTGAGTGACAGAATAACTACATCACGTGGCAGCAGTGAGTGACAGTATAACAACATCATGTGGCAGCAGTGAGTGACAGTATAACAACATTAAGTGGCAGCAGTCAGTGAAAGTATAACATAGTGTGGAAGCAGTCAGTGACAGTATAACAACTCATGTGCAGCAGTTAGTGATAGTATAAAAAGATCAAGTGGCAGCAGGTCAGTGACAGTACAACAGCATCATGTGGCAGCAGTCATTGACAGTATAATAATATTATGTGGTAGCAGTCTTTGACAGTGTAACAACATCATGTGGCAGCAGTTCAGTAACAGTATAACAGCATCAAGTGGCAGCAGTTCAGGAGCAGTATAAGAACATCAAGTGGCATCAGTCAGTGACAGCATAACAGGATCATGTGGCAGCAGTCAGTGACAGCAGAATAAGAGCTTGTGATAGCAATCTGTGACAGTATATCAACATCATATGGCAGCAGTCAGTGACAGTACAACAACTCCTGCAGCAGTTAATGATAGTATAAGAAGATCAAGTGGCAGCAGTTCAGTGACAGTACAACAACATTATGTGGGAGCAGTCAGTGACAGCATATCAACATCATGAGGCAGCAGTCAGTGTCAGTATAACAACATCATCTGCAGAAGTCAGTGACCTGTATTTCAACATCATGTGGCAGCAGTTCAGAGACAGTTTAACAGGGCACCATGTGCCAGAAGCCGATGACAGTACAAGAACATAATGATGCAGTAGTAAGTATCATGAGGAAAACAGCATGTGGCAGCAGTCAGTGACAGTATAACAACATCATGTGGTAGCAGTCATTGACAGTATAACAACATCATATGGAAGCAGTTCAATGACAGTATAACAACATCATGAGGCAGTAATCAGTGGCAGTATAACTACACCATGTGGCAAAAGTCAGTGACAGAATAACAACATGTGGCAGTAATCAGTGGCAGTATAACAACATCATGTGGCAGTAATCAGTGGCAGTATAACAACATCATGTGGCAGTAATCAGTGGCAGCATAACAACATCATTTGGCAAAAGTCAGAGACAGTATAACGACATCATGTGGCAGCAGTTAGTAACAGCATAACAACTTAAAGTTGCAGCAGTTCCGTGACTGTATAACAACATCATGTTGCAGCTGTCAATGAAGGTAGACCAAATTTATGTCACTTCAGTCAGTGACAGTATAACAGCATCATATGGTCGCAGCCAGTGACAATATAACAACATCACGTGGCAGCAGTTTGTGACAGTATAACAACATTGGTGGGGGGGGCAGTTCAGAGACAGTATAACTGTACAACATGTGCCAGAACTCATTGATAGTACAAGAACATCATGGTGTAGCAGTCAGTATCAGTACAAAAACAGCATGTGGCAGCAGTCAGTTAGAGTGTAACAACAACAGGTGGCAGCAGTTCTGTAACACTATTACAACATAATGTGGTAGCAGTTCAGTAGCAGTATAACTGTACATCATGTGACAGAAAAGGTCGACAGTGTAACAACATCATGATGAAGCAGTCAGTGACAGCATCATTTAATAGCAGTCAGTGATAGTATATCAGCATCATATGGCAGCAGTTCAGTGACAGTATTACAACATCATGTGGGAGCAGTAATTGACAGTATAACAGCATCATGTGGTAGCAGTAAGTGACAGTATAACAACACCATGTGGTAGCAGTATTTGACAGTATAACAACATCATGTGGCAGCAGTGAGTGACAGTATAACAACATCACGTGGCAGCAGTGAGTGACAGTATAACAACATCACGGGGCAGCAGTGAGTGACAGTATAACAACATCACGGGGCAGCAGTGAGTGACAGTATAGCAACATCATGTGGCAGCAGAAAGTGACAGTATAACAGCATCATGTGGTAGCAGTAATTGACAGTATAACAGCATCATGTGGTAGCAGTGAGCGACAGTATAACAACATCATGGGGCAGCAGTGAGTGACAATATAAAAACATCATGTGGCAGCAGTGAGCGACAGTATAACAACATCATGGGGCAGCAGTGAGTGACAGTATAACAACATCATGGGGCAGCAGTGAGCGACAGTATAACAGCATCATGGGGCAGCAGTGAGTGACAGAATAACAACATCACATGGCAGCAGTGAGCGACAGTATAACAACATCATGTGGCAGCAGTGAGTGACAGTATAACAACATCACATGGCAGCATTGAGTGACAGTATAACAACATCATGTGGCAGCAGTGAGTGACAGTATAACAACATCATGTGGCAGCAGTGAGTGATAGAATAACAACATTAAGTGGCAGCATACATTATATGGCCACAGTCACTGACAGTATAACTGTACATAACATGGCAGCATGGTCATTGAAAATACAACTGTATATCACCAGAAAAACAATAAGTTACAGTAGAACTGTAAAATCAGGTGGCAGCAGTCAGTGACAGCATAACTGCACATCATGTGGCAGCAGTCAGTGACAGTATAACTGTCCATCATGTGGTAGCAGTCAGTGAGAGTAGAGCTGTACGTCACAGGGCAACTGTCGGTGACAGTATATTTGTACATCACACAGCAGCAGTCAGTGAAAGTATACCTTTACATCATGTGGCAGCAGTCAGGGACAGTATAACTGTAAATTATGTGGTAGCAGTCAGTGACAGCAACTGCACATCAAGTGGCAGTAGTCAGTGACAGTATAACTAGATTATGTGGCAGCAGTCAGTGACAGTAGAGCTGTACGTCACATGGCAGCAGTCAGTGACAGTATATTTGTACATCACACAGCAGCAGTCAGTGACAATATAGCTTTACATCATGTGGCAGCAGTCAGGGACAGCTTAACTGTACATCATGTGACAACAGTCAGTGAGAGCAGAGCTGTACTTCACATGGCAGCAGTCAGTAACAGTATAACTGTACATCATGTGGCAGCAGTCAGTGACAGTATAACTGTATATTATGTGGCAACAGTCAGTGACAGTAGAGCTGTACATCACCTGGCAGCAGTCAGTAACAGAATAACTGTACATCATGTGGCAGCAGTCAGTGACAATATAGCTTTACATCATGTGGCTGCAGTCAGTGACAGTATAACTGCACATCAAGTGGCAGTAGTCAGTGACAGTATAACTAAATTATGTGGCAGCAGTCAGTGACAGTAGAGCTGTACGTCACATGGCAGCAGTCAGTGACAGTATATTTGTACATCACACAGCAGCAGTCAGTGACAATATAGCTTTACATCATGTGGCAGCAGTCAGGGACAGCTTAACTGTACATCATGTGACAACAGTCAGTGAGAGCAGAGCTGTACTTCACATGGCAGCAGTCAGTAACAGTATAACTGTACATCATGTGGCAGCAGTCAGTGACAGTATAACTGTATATTATGTGGCAACAGTCAGTGACAGTAGAGCTGTACATCACATGGCAGCAGTCAGTAACAGAATAACTGTACATCATGTGGCAGCAGTCAGTGACAATATAGCTTTACATCATGTGGCTGCAGTCAGTGACAGTATAACTGCACATCAAGTGGCAGTAGTCAGTGACAGTATAACTAGATTATGGCGCAGCAGTCAGTGAGAGTAGAGCTGTACGTCACATGGCAGCAATCAGTGACAGTATAGTTGTACATCACACAATAGTAGTCAGTAACAATATAGATTTACATCATGTGGCAGCAGTCAGGGACAGTATACCTTTAAATCATGTGGCTGCAGTCCGGGACAGTATATCTGTACATTATGTGGCAGTAGTCAGTGACAGTATAACTATTCATCATGTGGCAGCAGTCAGTGACAGTATAACTGCACATCATGTGGCAGAAGTCAGTGACAGTATAACTGTACATCATGTGACAGCAGTCAGTGATAGTTAAACTGTACATAATGTGGTTGCAATCAGTGACAGTATAAAGTTATTCTAGGTGGCAGAAGTCAGTGACAGTATAACAGTACATCATGATGTCGCGGTCAGTGACAATACAACTGTGCATCATGTGGCAGCAGTCAGTGACAGTATAACAATATTATGTTGCAGCAAGTATTGACAGTATAATTGCATATCATGTGGCAGTAGTTCAGTGACAGTATAACTGCACATCATGTGGCAGCAGTGAGTGACAGTATAACTGCACATCATATGGCAGCAGTCAATGACAGTATAACCGCACATCATGTGGCAGCAGTCAGTGACAGTATTACTAGATTATGGCGCAGCAGTCAGTGACAGTAGAGCTGCACATCACATGGCAGCAGTCAGTGATAGTATATTTGTACATTACACAGCAGCAGTCAGTGACAATATAGCTTTACATCATGTGGCAGCAATCAGTGACAGTATAACTGCACATCATGTGGCAGCAGTCAGTGACAGTAGAGATGTACGTCACATGGCAGTAGTCAGTGACAGTATATTTGTACATCACACAGAAGCAGTCAGTGACAGTATACCTTTACATCATGTGGCAGCAATCAGGGACAGTATTATTGTACATCATGTAGAAGTGGTTAGTGACAGTATAACTGTACATCATGTGGCAGCAGTCAGTGACAATATTACTGCACATCATGTGGCAGCAGTCAGTGACAGTATAACTGCACATCAGGTGGCATCAGTCAGTGATGGTATAACTGTACATCATGTGATAGCAATCATAACAGTATAAATGTACATCTCAAGGCAGCAGTCAGTGACAGTATAACTGTTCTTCATGAGGCGGCAGTCAGTGACAGTATGTTTGTACATCACACAGCAGCAGTCGGTGACAGTATACATTTACATCTTATGGCAGCAGTCAGGGACAGTATACCTGCACATTGTGTTGCAGCAGTCAGTGACAGTATAGTTGTACATCATTTGGCAGCAGTCAGAACAGTATAACATTACATCACGAGGCAGCAGTCAGTGACAGCATAACATCATGTGGTATCAGTCAGTGACAGTATAACATCATGCAGCATCAGTCAGTGACAGTATAACTGTACATCATGTGATAGCAGTCATAACAGTATAAATGTACATCTCAAGGCAGCAGTCAGTGATAGTATAACTGTTCTTCATGTGGCAGCAGTCAGTGACAGTATGTTTGTACATCACACAGCAGCAGTTGGTGACAGTATACATTTACATCTTGTGGCAGCAGTCAGGGACAGTATACCTGCACATTGTGTTGCAGCAGCCAGTGACAGTATAGTTGTACATCATGTGACAGCAGTCAGTGACAGTATAACTGCACATCATGTGACAGCAGTCAGTGACAGTATAACTGCACATCATGTGGCAGCAGTCAGTGACAGTATAACTGCACATCAGGTGGCATCAGTCAGTGACAGTATAGCAGTACATTATATGGCAGCAGTCACAGACAGTAAAACTGTACATAACATGGCACCATGGTAATTGAAAATACAACTGTATTTAAACAGAAAAATAATAAGTGACAGTATAACTGTAAAATCAGGTGGCAGCAGTCAGTGACAGTATAACAGCACATCATGTGGCAGCAGTCAGTGACAGTATAACTGCACATCATGCGGCAGCAGTCAGTGAGAGTAGAACTGTACATCACAGGGCAACAGTCAGTGACAGTATATGTGTACATCGCACAGCAGCAGTCAGTGAAAGTATACCTTTACATCATGTGGCAGCAGTCAGGGACAGTATAACTGTAAATTATGTGGCAGCAGTCAGTGACAATATAACTGTACATCATGTGGCAGCAATCAGGGACAGTATTACTGTACATCATGTAGAAGCGGTTAGTGACAGTATAACTGTACATCATGTGGCAGCAGTCAGTGACAGTATAACTGAACATCATGTGGCAGCAGTCAGTGACAGTATAACTGCACATCATGCGGCAGCAGTCAGTGAGAGTAGAGCTGTACATCACATGGCAGCAGTCAGTGACAGTATATTTGTACATCACACAGCAGCAGTCAGTGACAGTATACGTTTACATCTTTTTTCAGCAGTCAAGGACAGTATAACTCCACGTTGTGTTGCAGTAGTCAAAGACATTATAAAGGTACATCATATGGGAGGAGACAATGATATATAAAAGTACATTACCTTGCAGCATGGTCAGTGACAGTATAACTGTGTATCACATGGTAGCAGTTAATGTCAGTGGATATGCACATCATGTGACAGCAGTCAGAACAGCATAACGGTAGCCGGCCTGGTGGCACTGAGGGTTGATGTTCTGGATGCCACACCTCGCACAATGCCGGTGATCCATGTTTAGTGGTGAGCTTGGACTGCTGGGGGTTGGCAAGGGGTAGGGCTGGGTGAGCACCGTAGCAGCCTCTGGGTTGCTCTCCTCTCCTAGCCACCTCAATCTCAAATGATACCTGGGGAAGGCTGGATGTCAGATCACGGGAGGTCTGGGGGTCTTACGTTGGGAGGATGGAAGAAGTGTGGTTTCCAGGAGCAGGCCTGAACCTTCATGTATGCACACTTACCTGTGTTCAGCACTGCTCTGGGAGGGACTGGGAGAAAACCACAAAAAATCCTGTGTCTCTCCATGGCCGTTAGTAATGATCTCCAAATCATTTCAACACTGCTCTTTGTACATCCCTGAGGGGGGGTAGGATGACAGATTCGGGAGCTAGAGGGGGACCAGAAGAAAGGTGCAGGTGGCCACGGGTGGCAAACAGCTCTGTATATATATAAAAAAAAAGAACAGTATAGCTGTAAATCCCGTCTGACTACTTCAGCAACAGTATAACTGTAAATCACATAGCAGCAGTCCAGTGACAGTATGTCTGTAAATCATGTGGTTACAGCCAGTGACAGTAGTAATTGTAAATGACATGGTTACAGTCAGTGACAGTATAACTGTAAATCATGCAGTTGCAGTCAGTGACAGTATAACTGTGCATCAAATGGCAGCAGTTAGTGTGAGTGCACAGGTCAATAATGTGGCAGCAGTCAGTAACAGTATGGCTCTACACCATGTGGCAACAGTCAGTGACAGTATAACTGTACATCATATGGCAGCAATCAGTGACAGTATAACTGTGTATCAGGTGGCATAAGTCAGTGACTGTATAACTGTACATCATGTGGCAGAAGTCAGTGACAGTATAACTCTACATCAGGTGGCAGAAGTCAGTGACAGTATAACTGTACATCATGTGGCTGCAAACAGAGACAGTATAACTGTATATTAGGTGGCAGAAGTCAATGACAGTATAACTGTACATCATAATGTAGCAGTCAGTGACAGCATAACTACATTATGTGTCAGAAGTTATTGACACAATAATTGTACATCATGTGGCAGTAGTTCAGTGACAGTATAATTGTACATCATGTGGTAGCAGTCAGTGACAGTATGACAACATCAAGAGGCAGAAGTCATGACAGTATAACTGTACATCACGTGTCAGCAATCAGAACAGTATAACTTTACATCATGAGGCAGTAGTCAGTGACAGCATAACATCATGTGGTATCAGTCAGTGACAGTATAACAACATCATGTGGCATCAGTCAGTGATGGTATAACTGTGCATCATGTGATGGCAGTCATAATAGTATAAATGTACATCTCGAGGCAGCAGTCAGTGACAGTATAACTGTTCTTCATGTGGCAGCCGTCAGTGACAGTATAACTACATCATGTGGCAGCAGTCATTGACAATATAGCAGTACATCATATGGCAGCAGTCACTGACAGTATAACTGTACATAACATGGCAGCATGGTCATTGAAAATACAACTGTATATCACCAGAAATACAATAAGTGACAGAAGAACTGTAAAATCAGGTGGCAGCAGTTGGTGACAGTATAACTGTACATCATGTGGCAGCAGTCAGTGACAGTATAACTGCACATCATGTTTCAGTAGTCAGTGACAGTACAGCTGTACATCACAGGGCAACAGTCAGTGACAGTATATTTGTACATCACACAGCAGCAGTCAGTGAAAGTATACCTTTACATCATGTGGCAGCAGTCAGAGACATTATAACTGTAAATTAAGTGGTAGCAGTCAGTGACAATATAACTGCACATCATGTGGCAGAAGTAGGGGACAGTATAACTGTACATCATGTGACAGCAGTGAGTGACAATATAACTGTACATCAGGTGGCAGAAGTCAGTAACAGTATAACTGTACATCATGTGGCTGCAATTAGTGACAGTAAAACTGTATATTAGGTGGCAGAAGTCAGTGGCATGATAACTGTACATCATGATGTTTCAGTCAGTTACAGTATAACTGTGCATCATGTGGCAGCAGCCAGTGACAGTATAACTACATTATGTGGCAGCTGTTATTGACAGTATACTTGCATAACATGTGGCAGTAGTTCAGTAACAGTATAATGGTACATCATGTGGTAGCAGTCAGTGACAGTATAACAACATCATGTGGTATGAGTCAGTGACAGTATATCAACATCATGTGGCAGCAATCAGTGACAGTATAACTGTTCTTCATGTGGCAGCAGTCAGTGACACTATAACAACATCTTGTGGTATCAGTCAGTGACAGTATAACAACACCATGTGGCAGCAGTCAGTGACAGTATATCTGTATATCAGGTGGTATAAGTCAGTGACAGTATAACTGTACATCATCTGGCAGAAGTCAACGATGGTATAACTGTATCAGGTGGCAGAAGTCAGTGACAGTATAACTACATTGTGTGACAGCAGTCAGTGACAGTATAACTGTACATCAGGTGGCATAAGTCAGTGACAGTACAACTGTACATCATGTGGCTGAAGTCACCGATGGTATACTGTATCAGGTGGCATAAGTCAGTGACAGTATAACGGTATATCATGTGGCAGTAGTAAGTGACAGTATAACTGTACATCATGTGACAGCAGTCAGTGAAAGTATAACTGTACATCAGGTGGCAGAAGTCTGACAGTATAACTGTACATCATGTGACTTCAATCAGTGACAGTATAACCGTATATTAGGTGGCAGAAGTCAATGACGGTATAACTGTACATCATGATGTAGCAGTCAGTGACAGTATAACTACATTTTGTGACAGCAGTTATTGACACTATAAGTGTACATCATGTGGCAGTAGTTCAGTGACAGTACAACTGTACATCAGGTAGTAGCAGTCAGTGACAGTATGACAGCATCAAGTTGCAGCAGTCAGTGACAGTATAACTGTACATCACATGGCAGCAGTCATGACAGTATAACTGTACATCATGTGGCAGCAGTCATAACAGTATAACTTTACATCACGAGGCAGCAGTCAGTGACAGTATAAAGGTACATCATATGGGAGCAGGCAATGATGTATAAATGTACATTACGTGGCAGCATGCTCAGTGACTGTGTAACTGTGCATCACATGGTAGGAGTTAATGTCAGTGCATATGCACATCACTTGACAGCAGTCAGAACAGCATAACTCTAGCTAGCCTGGTGGCACTGAGGGTTGATGTTCTGGATGCCACACCTTGCACAATGCCGGTGATCCATGTTTAGTGGTGAGCTTGGACTGCTGGGGGTTGGCAAGGGGTAGGGCTGGGTGAGAATTGTAGTAGCCACTGGGCTGCTCTCCTCTCCTGGCCACCTCACTCTGAAATGATACCTGGGGAAGGCTGGATGTCAGATCACGGGAGGTTTGGGGGTCTTATGTCAGGAGGATGGAAGGAGTGTGGTTTCTAGGAGAAGGCTTGAACCTCCATGTATGCATGCTTACCAGTGTTCAACACTGCTCCAGGAGGGACTAGGAGAAAACTACAAAAAATCTTATGTCTCTCCATGGCCGTTAGTAATGATCTCCAAAGCCCTTCAACCCTGCTCTTTGTAAATTCCTGAGGTGGGGAGGAGGATGACAGATTCGGGAGATAGAGTGGGACCACAAGAAAGGTGTAGGTGGCCATGGGGTGCGAACAGCTCTGTATATATATAAAAAAGAACATAGAGGATTGTCTATGGGGAGTCATTCACAACAAAGATATTCTCGATTGAGAGGTATCGCCCAGCATACCTGACCTCGAGAGCGGCTCTCAGAGGTTGTCCATGCTAAGGATACCTGAGATCCGAGAAGATCCTTGTTTAGGAATGACTTCTACAGACAATCTTTATAGTGTATGGAGTCTATTAATTTCAAAACAGTGAATGGAAGCAGCATTTTTAAAATAATGCCTTACTTGGCTTCCTGTGTTCAGACTCTCAGCCAGCTTACTTTAGCTCCTCACCAAGCCAACCTGTGATGCTCAAGTCTAATCTTGTTGTGCTGCACCGGTGATGTACCCAGTGCAGCACAACAAGATCGTGGTGCACTGAGGTGAGCACAACAACGCTGTTGGGAGCATGGATTTCCATGCTCAACAGTGTTCCACCATACTCTATAGTATAGCTGTAAATCCCATGGCACTACTCCAGGGACAGTATAACTGTAAATCACGTAGCAGCAATCCAGTGACAGATTATCTGTAAATCATGTGGTTATAGCTAATGACAGTATAACTGTAAATCACATGATTACAGTCACTGACAGTATAACTGTAAATCATGCAGTTGCAGTAAGTGACAGTATAACTGTACATCACATGGCAGCAGTTAGTATGTGTTTACAGGTGAATAATGTGGCAGCAGTCAGTGACAGTATAGCTGTACATCATATGGCTGCAATCAGTGACAGTATAACTGTATATTAGGAGGCAGAAGTCAATGATAGTATAACTGTACATCATGATGTATCAATCAGTGACAGTATAACTACATTATGTGACAGCAGTCAGTAACAGTATAACTACATCAGGTGGCAGAAGTCAATGACAGTATAACTGTACATCATGTAGTAGAAGTCAGTGACAGTATAACAACATCATGTGGTATGTCAGTGACAGTGTAACAACATCATATGTCAGCAGTCATAACAGCATAACTGTACATCACGAGGCAGCAGTAATGTGCATCATGTGGTTGCAATCAGTGACAGTATAACTGTATATTAGGTAGCAGAAGTCAATGACAGTATAACTGTACATCATGATGTAGCAGTCAGTGACAGTATAACTACATTATGTGGCAGCAGTTATTGACACTATACTTGCACATCATTTGGCAGTAGTTCAGTGACAGTTTAACTGTACATCATGTGGTAGCGTCAGTACCAGTATGACAACATCAAGTGGCAGCAGTCAGTGACAGTATAACTGTATATCAAGTGTCAGCAGTTATAGCAGTATAACTTTACATCACAAGGCAGCAGTCAGTGACAGTATAACTGTTCTACATGTGGCAGCAGTCAGTTACAGTATAACAACATCATGTGGTATCAGTCAGTGACAGTATAACATCATGTGGCAGTAGTCAGTGACAGTATAACTGTACATCATGTAAATGCAGTCATAACAGTATAACTGTTCATCACGAGGCAGCAGTCAGTGACAATATAACTGTTCATGTGGCAGTCGTCAGTGACAGTATAACTACATCATGCGGCAGCAGTCAGTGACAGTATAGCAGTACATCATATGGCAGCAGTCACTGACAGTATAACTGTACATAACATGGCAGCATGGTCATTGAAAATACAACTGTGTATCACCAGAAAAACAATAAGTGACAGTAGAACTGCAAAATCAGGTGGCAGCAGTCAGTGACACTATAACTGCGCATCATGTGGCTGCAGTCAGTGACAGTATAACTGCACATCATGTGGCAGCAGTCAGTGAGAGTAGAGCTGTACGTCACAGGGCAGCAGTCAGTGACAGTATATTTGTACATCACACAGAAGCAGTCAGTGACAGTATAGCTTTGCATCATGTGGCAGCAGTCAGGGACAGTATAACTATACATTACGTGGCAGCAGTCAATGACAGCATAGCTTTACATCAGGTGGCAGCAGTCAGGGACTGTATAACTGTACATTATGTGGCAGCAGTCATTGACAGTATACCTTTACATCATGTGGCAGCAGTCCGGGACAGTATAACTGTACATTATGTGGAAGCAGTCAGTGACAGCATAGCTTTACATCATGTGGCAGCAGTCAGGGACAGTCTAACTGTACATTATGTGGCAGCAGTCATTGACAGTATACCTTTACATCATGTGGCAGCAGTCAGGGACAGTATATCTGTAAATGATGTGCAGAAGTCAGTGATAGTGTAACTGTACATCATGTGACAGCAGTCAGTGACAGTATAATGGTAAGTCATGTGGCAGCAGTCAGTGACTGTATAACTGTAAATCACGTGGCAGCAGTCAGTGACAGTATAGTTGTACATTACATGGTAGCGGTCAGTGATAGTATAACTGTATATCATGTGGCAGCAGTCAGTGATAGTATAACTTTACATAACGTGGCAGCAGTCAGTGACAGTACAACTGTGCATCACATGACATCAATCAGTGATAGTATAATGGTAAATCACTTGGCAGCAGACTGTATCAGTATAACTGTACATCATGTGGCAGCAATCAGTGACAGTATAACTGTAAATCACGAGGCAGCAGTCAGTGACAGTATAACTGTGCTTCATTTGACAGCAGTCAGTGACAGTATAGTTGTACATAACATGGTAGCAGTCAGTGATAGTATAACTGTATATCATGTGGCAGCAGTCAGTGACAGTATAACTTTACATAACGTGGCAGCAGTCAGTGACAGTATAACTGTGCATCACATGACATCAATCAGTGATAGTATAATGGTAAATCACTTGGCAGCAGACTGTATCAGTATAACTATACATCATGTGGCAGCAATCAGTGACAGTATAACTGTAAATCACGAGGCAGCAGTCAGTGACAGTATAACTGTGCTTCATTTGACAGCAGTCAGTGACAGTATAGTTGTACATAACATGGTAGCAGTCAGTGAAAGTATAACTGTATATCATGTGGCAGCAGTCAATGACAGTAAAACTGTGAATCTCTTGACAGCAGTCAGTAACAGTAAAATTCTGCATCACATAAACTTCATGAAGTCTATCGCAATTTGGAGTAGTTGAGTGTTCTTACTGCTACCAGTAAGTATACAGTGCACTTCCACCTTATATTTCTACTCTTTCTCTCTTGGAAATTTAAGTTCTCTCACACAGTAACAGTTTAAAACCTTTTTTTCTTGCTAATGTGGCTCCTTTTCCTGTCGAAGTACCTTATCAGACTCTCTGCTGGTTGCTGATTTGAACTTGATGTGCTAATACAGTATATATATGCATTTATCCAACACTTGTGAGGTTACTTTCTGGTGCATATCATCTCTGATGACCTCAAGGTAGGGAAACAGTGTGACAAGGCAGCAGGTAAAGCAAATAGGATGCTGGGATGTATAGGCAGGGGCATCACCAGCAGGATAAGGGAGGTCATAATTCCACTATACAAGACACTAGTGAGGCCCCACCTGGAGTACAGTGTACAGTTCTGGAGACCATACCTACGTAAGGACATAGACAGGGTAGAGAAGGTTCAGAGGAGGGCAACAAAGATGGTGCATGGATTGCATCACAAGTCCTATGAAGACAGGTTGAAGGAACTGAACATGTACTTCCTGGAGGAGAGGAGGGAGAGAGGGAATATGATAGAGACATACAAGTATCTTACAGGGAGGAACAGGGTGCAGGAATACACTATTTTTAAGCAAAAAAGATGTTCCAGGACTAGAGGGCATGGGATGAAGTTGGAGAGAAGATGATTCAGAGGAAACATGAGGAAGAATTTCTTCACAGAACAGGTGGTGGACAAGTGGAACACCCTGTCAGAGGTAGTGGTGGGGGCTGAAACAATCATGGGATTTAAGAATGCATGGGATAGACATAAAGGAATTCTGGAGGTCAGGAGTAAGGGGCAACAGACTTCTAGGAAAATATAAACTGAACTTACAAGCTCAAATGGGCAGACTGGGTGGGCCCTAGGCCCTTATCTGCCAACACTGTCTAAGTATCTATGTATCTATGTATTTTGTGACCTTTGGATCTACAGTGAGAATATTGAAATATTCTCACTATAGGTCCCCAGGAGTGGAAATATCCTCACTGTAGGTCCTGCTTGGTGAAAGCCAGCAGTACGAGCAGCACAGTTCTAATTTTATAACTGAAAACTTTACTGCCATGCTACTTCCCACCTACTAGTATTGTTTCTCTGTGTATTTGCCCCTAACCTTTTCACTTTTTAAAAAAGATATATATTTTCGATTAAAACACATAAAACAAACCAAACCAATTTCCTTCCTCTTATTTTAACAGGGCATCTATTCTGAATCAAGAAATGTTCAAGACCTCACACACCTGTCTCAGTATCTTTGTACATGGCCTCCTGACTGTATGTCCCCAAGTTGCAGTGGCACCGTACAGTGGTGCGCCCCATACACTACAATATGGCCATCTTGTAAAGTGCTGTTTTGTAATGCTTTACAAATCTGAGTCTGAGAAATCAAGTCCACCACTCAATTAACCATAACCATTAACATCTGTAAAGTATAAAAGACAGCACTTTAAACAATGGCACTATTGTAGTCTATGGGATGCACCCTCATGCTTTATGTATGCTTACATCATAAAACATGCTAGTACCCGTACACATCTCTGAATGTGGAAGTGATCGAGCAAAAATAAGATCCCTTACCTCCAGATATACAAGCAGCAATAAATCATAACTCATGCAGCAGTGGACTTGGGGCCAGGTAGCCATCTTTATGTGGTTTTGAGGAGAGCACCAGAAAATGTGCTCTTTGTGGTAAAGCGGAAGATCAGGATGGCTACCACTACATGTTTGCAGTGACAGTATTTTTACAAAAAAACTGCTGTACACTCGCTGGTTAATTTTTAGACTGTATTTGCTAATTTGTGAAGATCTGGGGGAAGGTACAAGATAGGGTATGCATTACTGTAAGCTACAACCAATGATGTAGCATGGGTGTATCTGGCATTAATGCACACCTCTGGTGGTTGAAAGGCAGAAAGCAAAAGTGTCCTCTAAACCAACAGGAAAGTTAATTAAGGCCTGATGCACACTAAAACATGGTCCCACAATGCAGATCCACTCTCTAAATGAAAGGATGTCCTCCTGCTAGAACTGCAATTGCGATATTATGAAAATAAGGTAACTCTTGTTAATGTATTTCAAGGTGCTTTGAATGTTTTTTCATAACTTTGTCATTGTTAAATATTTTTGCACCCCACTTTCAACATGGCCTTTTTGGGACCTCACCTCATGGACAAAGTGGGTGAAATTTTCAGATCTGTCCAGAAAGGTGATTTCACAGTCATTCCACAAAATCACATTTTGGGCAAGATTTGAAAATGTTCACCTACTGGGTTCATGACATGGGGTCATAAGAAAACTATGTTCAACATTTAGGGTCAAAATATATTTAAAAAAGTTATGAATGTACATTAAAATGTTTCTGTGCTTGCTCATAACTTGAGTAATGATCAATATTTCCACTTCAAACTATCAGCATAGTCATTCTTTCACACCGCCTCATATTACTGGTGAGCTGAGTGAGCCAGCTGGATGGGCTAAGGTAGGGGGATGGCACTGTCACACAGCGCCACCCAGCCAGGGAAAGGAAGGTGCAAGGTTCTCCGCACAGGCCCTGGTATCATATGGTGAAGAGACCCCTTCTCTCAGCATAGAGTCCTGCAGCTCTGCATGCATGGATGCTAGAGGGACCTGTGCTTCTGGTGCCGGATGGACTCTTTGCTGTGTGTGTCTGTATCTGTGGCCACATGGAAAGGCAGGACCCAGGGAATGGTGCACCTCCGCAGTCTACCACACAGCCTCCAAATTCTTGACATCCATTGCTGCATGAAAGTGCAGGGACCTGCACTTCTCTAAGTAGCTGGACTATTCCTTCAGCATAGGGCCCAGAGGGCCCTGTGCATCTGTATCTGTTCCCAAAGGTACCTGCATGAATCAGGATATAATTTTACAGTCTCAAAAAAAGAAATAAATTGCAAAAAGCTGCATGAATGTACCACTTAGGGTTCAATGTAATGATTTGGGTGGGGGGATGGGTAGCTAGGGTTGCCCTAATTGGGCATTGCTGTACTTTTTTGGCATTAAGTTGAACCCTAACTGGTGAATTGACAGTTTTTTTTACAATGAATATACATATATATGTAACTTCTTTATGCAGTTTCTGTATCCTAGTAGTCATTAATTAGAGAGTTACACAGTACACTGTACGGTAGTGCATTACATTTCCCACGATGTTCCTGCATACCCCTTACCCTTAGCCCAGGTCTCACCTGAAAATGTGACTCCTTTTATGTCTACTTGCCTTTTCTGTTTTAAACAGTTTTAAATAAATGAATTATTAAATAATTTAATGACTGTTATTGCTGATACAACTGATTTTTTGTTGTTGTATCCTTGAGGTGCTCTGAGTGACCTTGTCCAGACTGATGCAATATAAATAAAGACTGAATGAGTCAGTAATTCATTGACTTATTGATTTCATGACTCTCACGTAAAGTAAATGCATTACCTTAAATCTGACAAAGCCTATCTTTGTTACCCTCCTCTCACTGCAGAAATGTTCATATGACACTGATTTTGTATATTTCACACTTTATGCATATGTTGGTTTATTGAGAGGGGATTGCAGACACCTTGTTGCATCCAGTACCTTCCCATTTTCTTTTAGACCCTTTCCTGACTGCACACAATTTTGAAACTTATTGTGATTTTTGAAGAATCCAGGAAAACTTTAAAAATTAATATTTGGATTTACCACAGCTTATATTTAATTAATTTTGTCTCCCCTCAGTTTGTATTACTGAGCACATTTGCTTGAAAACATGATCTTTGTTCCCATATTTCATCTCGGTCTCCTGCTATACCCTCATAACATTGTCTGTGGCCTCACAGTCTGTTGCTGTGGAATTAGTTATGGTGTCACAAGCAGAGAATTACTAGGAAAAGGAAGATAGTGAGATGAAACTGGGAAGGGGAGAGATCCTATTTTCATGCAAATGTTATCAGTAATAAATAATGGGAGGAGATGAATACAGAAAATGAAATAGAAGCTGAATTGTGTTTGAATTGTATGTTTTGAAATGTTTTCTTTGATAGTGGAAAATTACTTTAAAGCAACAGTGCAGCAGTCAGGAGAAAATCTAACCATATATTCTTTAACAGTAAAAGACTTCAGCATTTTTCATGATCATTTGCTTGTACAGAGTTCCTGTTCTTCCATAATTTATGTATTTTGCAAAATGTTGAATTGTTTTGTTTTTCAAGAAAAATATGTCTGCCTCCTTCAGATTAGAAATAGCATTGTAAAACTGACAAGGGTCACATTTAGAGTTAGGATAAATAAAATGTATGTATGTGGAACAGCAAAGGAAACATCAAGAAACAAAACTAGTATGTTTACATTTTTGTTAGCTGTAACTGAAAACCAGCCTTTATAGAAAAAACACTTTTTATCACACTGCCTCTTTAAGGCCTTCAGGTATAAGAAAGTGGCAGGTATTGGGTAATTTGTTTTGTGCTTGTTATGTTTTACAAGCTTGTGTTTGTCATGTTGTCAGTATTCACCAGGATGTGCCCGAAAATAAGTGTTGTATGTGTTGTGCAAGCAACTGGTTAACAACAAAATAACTGAATCAATCAGTCAGTCAATCAATATCTGTATCCAGGGTCCATTTTAATTGATTGCAGTTCAGCCACAGTGGTTCTGGTACTTGTAGACACAAAGTACATTGGGAGAAGCCTGTTCTAATAGTGGATTAAATGCAAGGCAAATATGTTGGAAATGAGGCCCACTCACCCAAGAATATAACTTGCACAGTATATAGATTTAGTATTTTGCTGTCAGTAATGTAAGCAGCCACCATGTAAGCAATAATGGTGGGTGGTATTGGGTGATACTGGACCACCCCGGGGTGTAACGAGGCCCGACACTACAGGTGGAGGGCCTTATAGCCCTTGGAATGTCTAGTATCGCCCAACACCACCCACCCTCTTGGGTATTATTGCACTTAGAAAATGGCACATAGGTAATATTTTTAATAACATAAAATAAATATTAACACATTTTATAAATGTTAAAAATAAACTGAAAATATGTTTTTCTTGTAAAGTAGTCCCTGTACTATGCTACTTTTGCCAGTAGAAGACTCTGCTGCTTAGGAAACTGTGTCTGTATTAGTTGCATGACTGCCCCACATTTTAATGGGAGTTGTAGTCTGAGGTCACGGTAGGAAGTGTCAGTGCTGGAGTCAGTTCAGTTTTTTGTAAAAAAAAATAAATAAATAAATAAATAAATAAGAGGAACACTTGAGGAGTGGATGCAGGTGACAGGATTTGTTTGAAATGAAAGCTCTTTTCTTAATAGGGTAAGTGAGTTTTTGCCAGGAGTTGTGGGGGAGGATGACAGTCAGGCAAGACAGGAGAGGGACTTGGCTAAAATGAGTCCCAGAGATGGAGTCACACTGCTGGCTAGTGATGATTTTGAGAGTGGGTAATTGGAGGCTGGGAGAGGTGGCAATCAGATCTGGTTATGTGAAGATAAAAAGGACACTTTATGTGTTTTTTATTTACTGCTGTATGTGTTTGAATTACTGTGTGTAGCATTTGTCTGAGGCCAGGAGGGGGGGTCTTTTGCTCACTTTCTCACTGATTGGGGAAACAAATGGCGGCATATGAATTTAAAAATTATAACTAGCACTAGGATACCAGTTTAAACATTTTGGGCATGCAGCTGGTATTTATTTCCTAGAGGGTGCTATCAAAAAATAAATGCACACCTCCGGAATGTTGCCAGCCAATAAGAACACAAGGATTTTCTATGCCATTTTCTAATTCATGAGATAAACTCACTTCATCAGGGCAGCTGTACTTGTCTGTCAAATGAAGTATATAAATATACCCACTAGTGTGGTGGTTGTATGCCTTGTGCCACCGTTAAAGGGACTATGGGTTCATTTTCATTCACTCAGACCTGAAGTTAGTCTGCCTTGCAAGGAGAGGCAGGCACAACTTCGGATGCAATCAGAAGATTTTGTTGTTGGGAGGGGTACAAATGTCATGACAAAATACAACGAAAGTGAGCCACTGGAAGGACTGCCACTGTAAGAGACTGTACTCTGAGGCAATTGCAAGGATTCTGAAACTCTATATGATTGCTATACTGTTAAAATGACTGCAAGGATTTCAAACTCTAAGACTTTTGCAAGGATTCTAAACACTACAACATTGGCAGGAATTCTAAAGATCTATGACAACTATGAGATTCCTAAAGCTCTGTGACCCTGACCAGGGGTAACCCAAGATAACAGTCTGGTTAACCTCTGAGGCAGCTGTGAATGATGACCTGTAGGTGGACTCTACAAACAATAAGGTGCACACAAGAAGGGGATTTCTGGGGACAAATGCACCAGAGTGAACTGAAGAAAGACGTCTCCAGGAGGGACAGAAAAACTTAACTTCTGAAAGAGGGGACCAACAGAGGACAGTCTTCATTCCCTGGATTGAAGAATTTAACAGCCTGGGAAAGGTGGTGTCAGGCTGCTAGGCAGAAGGTCACTTCAAGACTATTGTATTAGTAGGTCATGGCAGAACACCGATCAATGCAGAACAACTGCATTCTTCCACAAGACCCTCTGGTTATCGGTATGGAAGTTGTGACAGACCACTGAACAGGGTTGCATTGAACACATAAGAATTTGTGATCTGGGTATCTTGAGCTTTCGCCACTCCTGAATCTGGCTTCTTTCGCCACTCCTGGATCTGGCCACTTTTGTCACTCCTGGATCTGGTTGCGTTCATTGCTCCATGACCTGGCTGCTTTTGTTTTTACTGCAACAATAAAAAAATCTCATCCTGCTGCTTGTCAAAGTCCTTAACTATTGAGCCCGAGGTGGCTCCTGATCTTGCTTCACTTCTTTAAAGGGGTAGGGATGTGTCATAACTGAATAGCTGGAAAGGCCTGATCTGATTAGCCCCTAGCTCTAGGTGAGTTTAATTCTCCAAATTGTAATCCAAAAGGTGCTGGATGTCACCAGTTGGTAAACAGGAACAGTTTCTACTGGATGTGACTCCAGAGCACTTTGTGGGTCATTACAGAAGGCATCAGTTTGCTTGCAGCACAGGCCTAGTTATCAAGCTGGGAGTGGTGTAAGGTTGGATTCTGAGATTAAGGCAGCCTTTTAGAGAATGTTCAACAGCAATAGATAGTCTGGTTGGGCACAACTCATTACTTGCTATAGATTGAACAAGAGGATCATAGATTTAAATCTTTCATTTACCAAACCTAGCAAAACACAGGACTGGCAATTAATTTGCAAAATGGGCAAAACACAGGATAGGCAGTTAATTTGACACAGCACAGTTCTTGCAGTTTGTTTTAGGTCCAAATACAAAATTGGAAGTATGTTTGAAAAATGGGCAAAACACAGTACTGGCAGTGTGTTTTGCAATTTGGCAGAACACAGTACTTGGCAGTTTATTTGAGGGTGAGACACAAGATTGGTAATTTCAGTAATGAAGCACTGTATCTTTAAATGCAGTTTACTGCACAGTCTGCCATGTAAGATACACTATCACTTTAAACAGGAAACATTCAGCATTTATTCAACTGTTTGTCACAGTCACATGGCTTCTGCTCTTATAGAGCTGTAGTTAATTTGCTATGGGGTACTCAATGTTGCCAACCCATGATATTGTTTCCTATGCCACCCTATAAGAGGTCCCTTTATTGCAGTCTTGCTGGACTCAACAATGTACCTATGAAGCTGGCCTTTAGTCACCTCTGTTGACAGTCCTGAGGTGAGGACACCTGCCCTCATATGCCATCTCAGCGCAATTTATAATAAATAAAAAAAAAATGTTATTCAAGCTGGAATAAGTTAGGGGCTGCCCTGTCACTCTTCCTTCCCCTCCGTGGGAGTTCCCTCTATTATTTAATAAAAGCCTCTGACCCACCACCCTGCCAGCTGGGCATTTCCTGACTGTGGCCTTGCATGCCTCTCACAGCCTCAGCTGCTTGCCCAGTATGCTGTCCAGCACTCTCATTATTTAATAATAAATTATTTTAATTGTCCTGGTGGTCAGCACCTTCCCAGTGGTTCTGCTGCCAACTCACCACCCTGACCAAGGGTGAAATATTGTGGAAGTGGGTGCTGGCTCTAGGAGGGTCACAGTTTACTAGTTCAATTACACACAGCATTCTCCATTTTTGAATTTGTAACTTTTGTTTAAAACCATGCAAAATATCTGTTGTGAAAGTCTAAGATTAATAGCTTGATATTTATTGCTGGCTTTTCATAAATATATGAGGATTATTTCATTGGTATTAATTTACTGGTTTAATTTAACTCACCCCTTAATGATTCTCCACACCCACTTTGGGGTAGCACTTACTGTGAAGCTGGGAAGAGATTCAGCCCATCATTATATTAGCTTCTGGCTATGAAACTAAATTAACTTTTAGGTCTTCACCTATTGTTAGTGCTTAGTTTAAAGGGTGAATACCCATTTATTTATTTAACTTTGTTGACTGGCTGAGTGCACTATCAGCAAGCGTCTTTTTCAGGCATGACCTGGATAATTAGACTGGCAATATACTGTGTATGTCCTGCCTCCTGGTCAGTGGCAAAGAGGCAGTCACTGAGCTAGAAGGCCTATGTGTACTTGGATTCTGCCAGACTGGGACATGTGCAGTGACATCAGGTCATCCGACATCACACACAGAAGCATGTGCGTCATGACATCTGATGCAATGTGCCACATTCCAGCTTGCATAGCAACATAGAATATAAACAGTAACAATGCTGTTAAAAGACAAGGTGCCCTGAGTGTGTGCTGGCTAATGATTAACTGCACGCACATGTCCCTGTTCAGCAGTCACACGCACATGTCCTGGTCTAGTGGTGTCAGAGTATAAATGCATGCTGATTGACAATTGCTCATTACGTGCCTACCATAATTAGCTGTGATTACTGTGCTTTGCTTATACTATGTATTTATTCCCACCCCTGTTCCCCCAGGACACATCCGGAAATAAGCTTTATGGCTCAGTACTGTATGTATTTCCTGGTAAATCTCTTTCAATAAATAAATAAGTAAATAAATAGATTACAGTAGGAATGCAATTGGGAATTGCCGGTCAACAGATGGCCATGGAGGTGAGTGGAAGGTCTGTGCTGCTTGCCATGGAGGGACTCAGACCTGGGAGGGTGCTGGGTTTGGCTTTGGGGGATTCAAAGCTGAGGGGTGGGAGGGACCACTGGACAGCAGGGATACTGGAAGTATTATAGTCAGGGGTGTTTGGGGATGGGGGAACCATTAGACACCAGGGATAGTGGAAATATGACAGTCAGGGGTGCTCAGGGAGGGGACCAATAGACACCAGGGATAGTACAAATAAGACAGTTGAGCTGTTCAGGGGTTGGGGACACCACTGGACCACCAGTAAGGTGCCCTGACAGATGATAGGAGGGGTTGGGGGTCACAAACACTGTTTACTCCTGGCCTGTAATGAGGCCCTAATGTGATGCAAATGAGCCCAAAGCACCTTGCTAGTGCCATTTGGTTATTTGCATCCCATGGTATTAATATAGCACTTTCTTCAGTGGAGCAATTGCCATTAGTGGACCCTAACAGCCTGATTGCAATCATAGTCCCCCATCAGACCCTATTGTACACATAACTCCTGCGGCCAGTAGGGGGCTGGGGTTTGCAACTGCATTCCGGTTAGTGCCGAGATGGTATATTGGAACATGGATCACAAAGTGCCATAACATGTCCCAATATACCACTGGTTTGCTCCAGGCAATAATTAGCTCATGAGCAAATATTTAGTCAGCCCTAATCTGGATATACAAATATCCTGGACCAAGTGTGTTCAACAAAGTTTTGTGGGACTGTGATATTCAAAAAGGTACAGCAATAAAAAAAAAGCATGCTGTCAAAACTGGCCCATCAGCACAGTGGTAGTGCTAACACTCCTGACTCCAGCGATCCGGGTTCAGGAATGAGCATGTATCATCGGGGGCCTAGCCAGGGTGAGGATGGATTGACTGTCACAAAAGGATGCTCTCCTCCTCCAGGGAAGGGGTCTCATGCCACCCTTCCCTGCCACCTGTAGATGCACAGGCTGTGGGGCATGGATCACAGTGTTGGGGGGGCACTGTTAGGCACTTGGCTGTGACGTGCAACAGCATGTCGTCAGCCTGGTCGTAATAGCCCTAGTGCTGGAATCCTCAGGGGTAGGGATGGGGAGACCACAGCTGAAACCCCTCCACTTCTGAGCCCTGTGAAGATCTCCAGAGGAATGGGGACCAGACTGGGCTGCTATATCCACCACCAATCTGCCAGCAGTGGGTGCAAAAAAAAAAGCATGCTGTCACAACCCTATGGTGAGTCTGAGGAATGTTTTTTTTTTCTTAAACACAGGCATTATTGTTAGTAAGGATAACATGCCAGTAAGGATAACATTAATTTAAAGCAGCAGTGCAAAGATTTTCTTCTTTAAAGTTAGTTTCAGTACAATGAATAAAAATGTTATCATACCTATAACATATTTTTGCCTAGGTACCTCCTATGCTGTGCACCACAAGTTTTTTTTTTATTTTCTTAAACTTAACACTTGCCAGGTCTTTAATGATATTTTGAAGCCAAATGTGGAAGCCATCTTTTTTCTTCAGAAAATCTAGATTAATGCTCAAATTTTATCTAACTAGAAAATGCTACCGCCAAATTAAACTGGATGATGCTGGGAATCTTTGACAGTTAAAAGCAAGAATTTGTCAAAGTCAGAAGTTTGCCACCGGTATAGAAGCCCTCAGTTACTTAATGCATTGTGGTGTACTTTGTGGTTTATATTAGGGCTGCGCAAGCCTATAAAAGTTCTACCTTGCGAACTTTCTCAGTAGAACTCAAAAAAGTTCTACCTGGTTCTACCAGGTAGAACCCAATATAATCAGGTTCTACCAGGTAAAACTGGGTTCTACCATATATAATCAAGTTCTACCAAGTAGAACCAGGTTCTACCAAATAAAACTAGTTCTACTATGTAAGAAAACAAATTCTACTAAGTAAAACCAGGTTATACATGGTACAACAAAGTTCTATAATATATAACCCAAAAAAAAATTACATGGTTCTACTTAATTAAGAAATCCACAGAAGTATTATTTTTTGTTTGGGAAAGTAAATGTAGTACTAAGAATGGTATAAATACAGTTAAGTATTGCAAAGCTTTGGTGCATAGGATTCTGTCTCTGTGCTGGAAAGCTTTGCAAAACTTACCATTCTTAAAGTTAGAATCTTAGTATTACATGTATATTCCCAAACATGCAAAATAAAATGTTTTTTTTTTTTATTTATTGTTAAGTAGAACCAGGTGGAATGTGCTTATTGCATATATATTACAGAACCACCTGGTTACCCAGCAGATGCTTAAAAATACTAGTGTTGAAACAGATTTAGCAAGCGGTAAAGGTCAGGGATGATATATGACTGGTATATTATTCCTGACAACTTTAGCTTTTTAAATCTGGTTACAGGCAGCCCAAAGGGTTAACCCCCTCCGAACTACACCCTGTTACAATAATTTTAAATCTTCCACCACTGTTAGACTCAGATACTAATAGAGCCCAGTTCAAAATAACTGACGCCCATGGTACCTATAGCTTCAGCTGCTTTAGTACCAAATAAGTACACGGACAGAAGTTTACAGTACATAAAGGAATATCCATTAACAATGTGGTAAAGCAAAATGCCACACTGCCCCAGTGCTTTTTGTACTCACCTTCCTCAGTGCCCGCCCCGAGGAAGGCATGGTGCTGATGCACTGGGGCAGTGTGGCGTTTTGCTTTACCACATTGTGTGGATTAAATTATGTTTCTACTTTAAACTTTGTCTGCATAGTTATTAGTTTGAGGCTTTCTGTTCTGAGTAACTGTCAATGTTAGTAATACATTACCCACCATAGTTTTCTCCTTTCCCTCTAGTACACTCTCCTGCCCTGATCCCTATACCTTCCATAGGTAACTACGTCAATATTACTTCATTTGTCCCACCCTCCCAAACATCTGCCCCTTCTTTATCTTTACTCAGAATAAGTGAAAAACCCATAACAGTATATCAACTGCAAATTGTGTTTATGATGCCAGGTCGCGTGCATGGTTTGGTGTCTAACAATAGAGGGCGAATTGTATTTGTAAGAGGGAGTGTCCCAGGGGGTTTGGAGGGCTTGGAGTTTCGGATGGGGACTAGGGTAAGATCAGTGATTTTTTTTATTTTATTGTCATGATAGTCACAGTGCAGTATGTGGGAACATCATTTTGTAAAATCTATTTTTTTTTATTTTCATTTTACAGGTTATGATGAAAACAGTTTCTAGCTGGTGAATGGTTCCTTCAGATCAAAACATTGGATGTCATTAGGTTCAACACTGAAACTGGGAACGTATTGTAAAGTTGACATTTTACAGCAAAAAATAAAACAAAACATTTTTTAAATTAAATTCCCATCTGGAATTGAACCAGAAGAACAGTTATTTATTATTTATTCTATTAATGTTTTTGCTTGTTAACAGCCAGTAATAAGTATTCATTGAGTGTGTATTTTGTAATAAAAATCCAATAAAACAAATGAACAGCTGTGTGACAATGTGTAGTCATTTCTGGTTATTTTAGCTGAACTGCCATATGCAGTGGTCCTTCAGTTTCTGGTGCTAGTCAGATTGGGCCTTAGTGGCACATGAGAAGTTGAACCATCAGTGGATGTTTGTTTCTGAAATTAATGGAACTCGAGGATGAAGAGGAGACAGGGGGACCCACCAGTGGAGGAAAGACAGTTGGAAAGGCTAGTGGCTACTAGTGACAACAGAATCCTTCACCATCATCGTCGTCATCATCAGCGTGGCATGATGCCATCTGTGTGCTGTCACCCTGCATAAATTTGGGACAGTATATGTTTTTGAATTGAGGCAGGTTCATTTTTAAAAAAGTGAGCCTCTCTACATTCTTCATGGAAAGACATATTATTTTGTCATTCACTATTGCCTCAGCAGCACTAAAAATTCTCTCTGAATATGTGCTGGCAGGTGGACAACTGAGGTATTCAATTGCGATCTCAGTTAAAGAAGGCCAGATCAATTTTTTCTGTTGCCAATAAAGCAATGGTTCATCACCTGCAGTGAGATGTACAGTCTCCTCCATATAATCCTTAACCATTTTTGCAGCAGGAACTTCTGGTACCACTATTGCCACCTGAGCCTTCCCAGCTGTCTTTATTAGACCAAAGTCTGACAGCATGTCCCACAGTGGTTTGTCATCTTGTGGTGTAGCAGCAGTTCTGGTTTGTGTTTGATGAGCCAAAACATCAGTAGTGGTGGCAGCAGCAGCAGCAACAGCAGACTGTGCTCCCTCCCTCTCTACCAGATTTTATTTATTCTTTATTTTATTTATTCATTACAAATCGGGTTTACAACCTTTGAGTCAGACTCATTTACAAAGGCACCTCGTCGCGGGGGAGGCAGACAGCAAGACAGTTATTACAGTGCAGATTAAAACAGAGAATAACATTACAGGTGCAGTAAAAGGAACATTTAACATAGATACACTTAGGTTACATAATGTAGTACTTTGTATGTTACTTAGGTTACATAGTGTTACAAAACTGTGAGTTACACTCATGGATATATTAGGTCCTCAGAGAAGACAGCAGGTTACATCCCTGTTTGGACCTAGTAGGGAAGGAGTGGGTCTGGAGGAGGGAGAGGCTGTCCAGTGGATATTGTAGAGCCAGGGGGGCAAGGTGGGCGGGTACCACAGGTTACAACAGGGGGTTAGTTGCACCTACAACAGCAGGTGTTAAAGATATGGTTCCAAAGGGCTATTTTCACGAAGCCAATTTTTGGCAAGTTGGAGATGCAGCTAGGGAGGGAGTTGAACCAGGTGGGGGCTCAGTAGAGGAAGGATCTCTGGGCAAGAGAGGTCTTGGTTCTGGGCACCTTGAAAGTGGCCTTACCAGAGCTATGGCTGGTCACAGATGATGATGACTGCTGTACGGAGGTGGAGACCCCCGGGGGGAGAGTCCTAGCAGTGATTTCTTAGAGAGAAGGCAGGTCTGGTAGAGCTGTTGCTCCTCAAAGTTAAGCAGATTGGTGGCAGTATAGAGAAGGCAGGTGTGAGGATGGTTGGGGGCACTGGTCAGGAGCCTACAGGCCTTGTTGATGGAGAGTTGGATTTTGGAGAGGGAAGTGTTGTCAGCTGTGGCATAGATGAGCAAGCCATAGTCCACGAGGGACAAGACGAAGGAGGTAATGGCCAGCCTAAGGGCAACCTGAGGCAGTCAGCCGCTATGCCGGTATAGCAGGCCAATCTGAGAGTTAATGGCAGCTGACATGGCATTAATGTGGGTGCAGAAGGAGAGGGCAGTATCGAACTTGATACCTAGGTACTTGTATGTGGTCACTTGTTCTAGTGGGTGCAGAGTGCTGGGGATAATCAAGATGGGGGGTATTTTTAGCTTTATTTTGGTGGGAGAAGAGCATTGATTTGGTTTTCTTTAGGTTAATGACCAGTCTGCGGTCGCCGAACCACCATTCGGCTTGGTTGTAAGCTTGCTGGAGGGATAATTGGAGGGAGGTGGGATTGGGATGTGAGGCAACTAGGACTGCATCTTCAGTGTAGAGGAGCATTTTACCAGTACATGAGCTAGGGAGGGTGTTGAGGTAGAGACTAAAAAGTATTGGACCCAGGATGGAGCCCTGAGGGACCCTGGAGTGAACGGGAAGAGTGCTGGAAAGTGAGCTGCTGATCTTGACACGCTGGGATCTGGCAGAGAGGTAGCTAGAGAACCAGGAAATGGGACTGCCAGAGAAGCCAAGTTGGTGGAGAGAGTCAAGTAGAAGAGGATGACAGTGTCAAAGGCCTTGGAGAGGTCAATGAACACTGTTCCTGCAAGGCTGCCAGAGTTGAGAGCAGCATGCAGATGTTGGGAGAATTCCAGGACAGTAGTGGTTGTACTGTGTCCTGGGCGGAAACCGTGCTGCTTTGGGCACATAATGTTGTACTTGGTTAGGTATACAGAGAGCTGGATCAACACCACTTTTTCAAGGGCTTTAGAGAGAGGGGGGAGGATGGAGATCGGCCGGTAATTGTTGGGGGTGGATCGGTCCCCACTCTTATGTATGGGTGTGATTTCAGCAGTTTTCCAAGCACTTGGGAACTGATCCAGGCATAGAGACCGGTTTAGAAGGTCAATAAGTGGGACTAGAACTTCGTCAAAGACCATACGGAGGATTCTGGAGTTGAGGGGGTAACTGCTGGGGTTAATGCTGCTTAAGGCTTTTAGCAGATGTGACCTGGCTTCTTGGGGGATAGGGTGAGCAGACAGAATGGTGGTCGATGTAGGACCAGAGGGAGAGAGGTGGGGATTGGGTCAATGAAGCTGCTGGGGAGGACCGAGCTTAGGTCAGAGAAGGCAGTGTTAAGGCAATCGGCTATAAGGAGTAGATCTGTGGTGGGGGTGCCATTGATGGAGAGCTGAGATGGTGGGGGGAGTGGGACTTCCCATTTAGCTCTTTCATATTATCCCAGAAGGTCCGGGCTCAACCCCAAGTGGAAGTGAGGGTGGTCTGGTAGTGCTCTGCCTTAGCCCGCCTAATGGCCCAAGTGCACTTATTGTGTTCTGCATTGTAGACCTGTCTATCATACACCTTTCCAGATTCTACAGCACTGTTCCAGAGATTATCTCTGTTTTTGAGTCTCTGGAGGAGGGGTGGGGTGATCAATGGGGCGTTGCATTTTTTTGGAGCGGATCCTAGTGAGGGGGGTGTAAAGGTCCCAAGCCTTACAGAAGGCATTTGTGAAGTGGTCAAGAGCTGAGTCAATGTCAGGGGCATGCTGGATAGGGGACTAGTCTAGCTGGGCTAGGTATTGTCTTAAAATTTTATGAGGCCACTGGGGCATAAACAGTGGCATAGAGTGGCCTGGGACACTGACTTCAGAGTGGAAGATGACCGGAGGACTGGAGAGTGATTGTTAAGAAAGTCGGGGAGGACAGTGACATCCCGGATTTTGTAGGGGCGGTTAGATATAACAGCATCTAGGAGAGTGCTGGTGTCAGTAGAGTGGTTGAATCTGGTGGGCTGGGTGACTAACTGGGACATATCCAGGGCAGCAAAGCAGTCCCTTATATGGGAGGCAGTGGAGGCAAGCCAGTTAACATTGAGATCACCTAGGATGACTTGCTCCACTTTGTGAGGAAGAGATGTGAGGTAGTCAATGAGGGACTGGACTGCTTGATTTTGATTCCTCTGGGGTACATAGGAGACCATGAGGAAGAGAGGGCCTCAGGTGGGGTCAGGAGTGATTTTTAGGGTGAGGGCTTGGGCTCCATAATCAAGTTTAGGAGCTGGGAGTGCCTACCTGTAAGGGAGTCCCATACGAGTAGTGCGCAACCACCATGGCATTTGCCTA
Organism: Neoceratodus forsteri; assembly: GCA_016271365.2. Classification (NCBI taxonomy): domain Eukaryota; kingdom Metazoa; phylum Chordata; order Ceratodontiformes; family Ceratodontidae; genus Neoceratodus; species Neoceratodus forsteri. Next base: position 109,432,012 of record CM028137.1, read on the forward strand.
CCCTGTCTTCCCTGTAGATGGTATATCCAGGGAGGGTAGTAGTGGAGTCAGGTGGATTTGGGCAGCCAAGTCTCTACCAGTGCAAATTATGTCAGGCTCATGATGAATGACCCAGCACTGGAGGGCAGCAGATTTCTTTAGGAGACTGCAAATGTTTAAGGATGGAAAGTAGAGGCCAGCTGCAGTACAGGGTTTAGAAAGGCTGGAAGCCATAGGTCCTGGGTTTGGGTGTACATTACCAGATAATAATAATAATAGCAGTGTGATTATTCTGGTTAGTGGCCAGTGGCGATGGAGTCCCTTGTGGGTCAAAACCCAGCTGAGGACTTTACAATCAGGGTGCATGGGATAGATAAAGTGCGAAGGGCGGGAATGGCAGGGAAGAGCTGGGTCCAGGTTGGGACTTGGAGGGCAGAGGAAGTGGGGGTGTTGACAGGGTGGGAGTGCTGGGGGGTCATGGGTGTGTTGAGGGTGGGGGAGAGCCGAGTCACTGTGGGGTAGTATGGGGATGAGGTACCTAGTGTGGAGGAAAGGTGCTCCCGGATGGTGTGAGGTCTGTACCAAGAGGGTGAAGGAGACCAGACTTAGTAATGGAGTGTAGGTACCCACAGCAGCTGAGCAGTAAAAGAAGAGTGTCAAAAAGTAGTAGAGAGTAAGGAGATGTAGAGCAGCTTTGGCATGGTTGGGGGAAAACCACCCTAGTGGGCCAAGAGTATAAGCTGCAATTGAGAAAAATCAGTATCAATCAGTAGAAGAGGGAGGGGGTGAAGACTGATGAATAGTGATAGATTGACCACACAATAAATGAGATGAGGGATCACGTGATGCTTTCTTCCTGACCGGACGCATTGTGCTCTCGCTTCTACCTCAACGGTCTAATTAACTCATCAAATTGGTAAATTGCTCAATGCACTCTGAAATTTCGATCCGTACCGACTTTCTTTGTGTCAGGGCTGGAACTGGACACCGATTTAAACAACTTAGCAGAATAAATCACGAGAAATGGAGGCCGAAATGAAATAGGCCCTCCAGTCCAGAACGCCGCCTACTACCCCAGACAAACAAGCAAAACGAGCTAAAATGCATACCGCTAGCACTGCGAAGGGTTCTCAGCCTCCCGTGACTGCAGTTCCACTCTCTGAGGACAGATTTCAAGCAGAAATGGCTTCACTTAAAACGGCTTTTGCAGACTTTGCCTCTGACGTAAAAGATATGCAGGCAGAGCTGAAAGAAACCAACAAGGCTCTCTCAGATGTCTCTGCTCGCACGTCTTCACTTGAATCCTGGAAATCCTGAATAGAACCAGAAATGACTTCCATCAGGCACAAGTTGCAAAAATTGGAATTAAAATTGGAAGATCTGGAAGGCCAAAACAGGTGTAACAACCTGGTGATTTTCGGCCTCCCAGAAGAAGTAGAGGGTCATTCACCAGTCATCTTTGCCCAGAAGCTGCTCATGAAAATTGCTGGCCCCCTCCACACTCGACAGCCTATGCAGTGGAAAGAGCGCATAGATCTTTAAGGCCCAGACCCCTTGCTGGTGCAAAGCCTGGGACGGTCATCTTGAAGTTGCTGAGCTATCTTGATCGCCAACATGTCCTGTCAGCAGTCGAAGATCTGCAGGAGGTTAAATGGGAAGAAGCTCTGATTCAGTTCTCCCAAGATTTGCCAGTTGCCACACGTCAAAAAAGAGCTGAGTATCATCCTTCCGTCACTAAATTAATAGATGCTGGAATAACATTTCGGATGCTCTACCCCTCCAGGCTATCTGTTCTATGTTTGGGCAGTTCGAAAACATTTGATAATGCAGAGCAGGCTATGAGGGAACTGGCAGCCCTCTTCCCAGATCTTTTCACCTTGCAGTGAGGCTTCAACACTATATGTCCATAAGGAATGGCTGGAGCCTACTGGAGGATACACTGGATGCAAGTTTGAATCTTGTTTGATTGCCCCTGTTGCTCATTCTGGAGAAATGCTTTAATTTGGGGGATCCTGAAGGTGGGGGTTCGATTTTGATTTTGTTTTGACTAGGCGGGAGTCTGGTACTGTTTCTCCCTTATGGGAGTTTTTGTTTACCCTGTCCTAAAGTGCCCCGTAAAGGTTTTGTTTTTGAGTTAGCTGCTTGATCCTCGTGAGACATGTAGACTTGTCAGGCTGAGGAAGAGCCCCAGAAGATTCCTTTTTGCTGCTTTGGACACTTCGATTACTTAATAAGATGGTGTGAATGCTTTAGTCCTCATGAAGATGAGCATGATCGATCAGCTGCTGCAAGCTTTTCTGACTTTCAGGTTAGTATCAAGTCGGGCTATTGTTGCTGTGCTTGAACAAACCACCTGTGTGGTTAAAAACAAGACTTCATTAGGTTGGTTAAAATGTAATAGTTGGTTGATCTTTAACCTTTTTTTTTTCTGATCAATATAAATCGGACATCGCTGTGCCCTGACGCATGACCTACTTCTATACTGGAGTTATTATTTTGTGACTTTGGTTGTTAAAGCTTTTCAAATCATAACAAAAGTGACTGTTGATAATAGGTTTGGTTATGTTACATGTTTTTTTTTTATCACTTTTGTTTTCTCCTTCTTCTTGTGTGTTTTTCTTCTGTTAAATGGATTGCACTTGGAAATAATCCTTTCTTCCTTGTTCGACTCAATATGTTGTGTTACAACTCTGAAATATTATGAGAGGTATCTCAATGTTTTACCAGAATACTGAGAAATATTGAGTTTGATTTGACAGCCCTCAGATCACTAATAGTTTATTTAAAAACAAATATGATCATATAAGCTTTGAATTTATCCATAATAAGTAGATAGAGAGTTGGGTTAGGTACCTGTTCTAAGCATAGATAACTGTTTGTTGTTAACCGTATTATTTAGGTAACAGGTTGAGGTAGGAGGGGGGAATGCTTGATTGTTTGTTGCAGGAAAAGCAGTCATGATTCAAACAATGGGGTTTGAACCTCCTAAATCAATATCCCAGTCAGGGACTGTTCTTAGTTCAGTATTGTGTTATAATTTGTGGGGTTCAGAGCTAGGTCTTTTAGGTCCTAGCTTTGAGGGTTTGTACTTTGGGAAGGGGGAGAGGGAGAAAGGACAATAATTAAGGGTTTGTCTGCCACTGAGAGGGGTTCAAATATTCTTAATTTTCTATACTCTGGATTGGTTATATTTTCTTCTTTGTCTTATATTTTACTCCACTATATCTCATAATTTTGTTATGGAAAATTTTAAATACTGCTCCTGGAATATAAAAGGAGCCCAGACTCCAGCTAAGAGATCTAAAGTTTTACTTCATTTAAAAAGTTTACAAATTGACGTGGCCTTTTTGCAAGAAACACATCTTTGGCTTAATCATATTCATTATTTACGTAGAAATTGGATGGGTCAAGTATCTGGTTCAAGTATTGACTCCCATAGAAGAGGGGTTGTCATTCTGGTGGCCCACAGAATCCCATTTTGGCTTGTACAACAAATTATAGATCCTGAGGGTAGATTTATTTTACTGAAGGCCCTTCTGGGTCACTCTGAATTGGTTTTAGGTTCAATTTATGGACCTAACTGTGATGATCCTGCTTTTTTTATATACCTCATGACTCTCCTTGCCCCTTGGACCACGTTTTCAATTGTACTAGGTGGTGATTGGAACCACGTGATATCCAATTCCCTAGACAGAGCTGGTCAGATTCAGCAAAAATTATTACCTGGACAAAAGGCTTTACATGAGTTAATGAACTCAGTTGGCCTGACAGACCCTTGGAGGATAATGTATCCAGAAAATAAAGAATTTTCATTTCATTCTCTTCCCCAACATTCTTTTTCACAGATAGATTACTTTCTTATAACTGTTGATCATCTTCCGGGGGTCTCTCAGACCTTTTATTCTTCAAAGGTTATTTCAGATCACCGTACAGTTCATCTGAATCTGAATCTTTCTCCCAACATCCATAGAGACAGAATTTGGAAATTAAATAACCAACTTTTGAAATCTGAAGATCAAATACAATTTCTTCATACATTCATCTCTAACTTTATGGAAATCAACACTCCATCCATGTCTAAAAAAGATTTTCTGTGGGGCTCCATGAAATGTGCACTGACAGGTGAGCTAATTTGGTTAGCGACTAAGTGTAAGAATCAGAGAGCAGCGGCTCTCTCTTCCATTTTAGTCCAGATAGAAGATCGGGAGAGACATCTCCTTCCTTTGGCTCCTATGGAGGAGTGGGAAAAAGTTGAGTCTCTCTCGTGCTCAATATAACCAATTAATAGCAGAAAAGGCTAAATTTCTCATGCTTCGTTCTAAAATATCCTACTTTGATCATGGTGAAAGGCCGGGGAAACTTATGGCTCTTCAGCTTCATACCCAAATAACGGATAAAATAATTACCTCTATTTACTCGACTTCGGGTGACCTCTTAACCTCCCCCCTAGATATTGTGAATACATTCCATGATTACTACCGACAATTATACTCAGCATCTGTACTCCCCTCCTTATCTCAACAATTAGACAACTTCATTCAAGACATCAATCTCCCCACCTTATCAGATACCCAGGCTAATTTTTTAAAAGCTCCTATTACTTTAATAGAAATTCGTGATGCCATAGATTCTCTTTCCCTGGCTAAATCCCCTGACCCAGATGGCTTCACTACAAATTTCTATAAAAAATTTAAAGAGATAATTTCCCCTGTTCTTTTAGATACCTCTCATTATATCTTTGAGAAGGGTATATCTGATACCTCTTTGACTCGAGCTATAGCACTGTTATCCCCAAACCTGGCAAAGATCCCCTGTTGATTCCTAATTACAGACCAATCTCCCTAATTAATGTGGATCTCAAAATTCTTGCAAAAATTCTCGCTTCTAGATTAGGCCAGGTTTGGGACTCCCTGATAAGTATAGAGCAGGTAGGGTTCGTAATGGGAAGGCTTTCATCTGATCACCTTAGGAAAATAGCATATCTCTTTTCTGTGTCCAGGGATTCATCTGTACCGGCAGCACTTGTTTCCCTGGATGCAGAAAAAGCTTTTGACAGGGTTTCTTGGGACTATCTTTTTAGGTTATTACCCAAATATCATCTCCTGAACGAATTCATACAATGGGTTAAAATTTTATATATCTCCACATCAGCCCAAATCCATTGTAACGGTGTTCTTTCCACATCTTTCACCTTATTCCAAGGTACCCGTCAAGGGTGTCCTCTTTCTCCTTTCCTTTTTAACTTATATTTAGAACCACTTATTAGGACAATTAAGAATTCAGCATTGTTATCTGGTATATCAATAAGTATTACGGAATATAAAATCTCTGCCTATGCAGATGATATACTTCATGTTTCTAATCCCACTCAATCTTTACCTGCTGTCTTTCACATCATTTCCCAATTTGAGGCAATCTCAAATTATAAGTAAACATCAGAAAAATTGAGGTTTTTCCCCTTAACAAATACATGGTGAGGACTGACATTGAACATTTGGGTCTTCAATGGAACACCGATAAATTTAAATATTTAGGATTCTACCTTCATTCCTCTCCCCACATCGTGAAAAAACTTAATTTATATGCTTTAGTTAAAATTTTAACAGAAGATCTTAGACGCTGGTCAAAATTATCTCTTTCTATATGAGTCATATGAATATAATAAAAATCAATGTTTTACCCTGTGTATTATATCCCTTACAAATGTTTAATGGGGCTCTTCCATTATCATGGTTTTCCCAGATACAAAGAGTTATCAACACTTTAATATGGCAAGGGAAAAAAGTGAGAAGTTACTATAAACTTACACATCTAAAAACTGACGGTGGTGTTCAAGCCCCTAATTTCTACATATACTATTTAGCGATACACTTGACCAGGATTAGATATTGGATTCAATTCCCAGAGAATTGTTCAGCTCCTGTATATTGTTCCTCCTTGGTCAAAATAGAACAAGCACTTTGCTCTGAAAAATGCATTGACCCCAAAGCCCTTTCTTTTATTACTAGAAAGAATCTCCCTAAATCCCTAAAAGAAACACTGTTAAGTTTCTCACATCACACACATCATCAATTAATAAATTTCCTCAATGTGGATGCTTACAAAGATACTGCCCAACCCCTGTTCTTAAACCCTAATCTTCTAATTTCAGGCAAGGTAATTAAACCTCACCTCTTTTGGCCTGATATGGGTGTCCTAAGAGTGAACCAGTTAGTCTGGGACAAAAAAACTACTCCCCTATAATGTAGCCAGTCTCCTGTTTAATTGGCCCACCACAAATGTTTTCAAATATTTTCAGATATCCCACATGTTGACACATTATTTTGGGTAAGGGGAATGGGACAGTCCCTTCATGTCTGCTTTATTCCCTTATATTAGCTCTATCCCCTCTTCCCATATAATATCCTATTCATATAAATTTCTCCTAGCACATGTTGCCATTCTGGAAGGTAAGAGGGTCTATTGATGGGACAATGTTTTAATAGCGACTTCCCTTTCCAGGAACTGGTCAAAAATTTGGAATCATTTATATAAATACATTAAGTGGGACAGATACAGATTTATGCAATTTTATATTAATCATGATCTATTTTATACGCCAGTTAAACTTCATCAAATGGGAAGGGTTCCTTCTAATCAATGTCCCAAATGTCAACAAACCCCTACCGACTTGCTTCATATGTTATGGTCATGTGACAAAATCAATCCTTTTTGGCTTAACATTCAAAATCGTCTTGATCCACTTCTTGCATTATCAGATAACTTTAATCCAGAAATTTGAATTGTGGGTGATTATACATGTTTACATGGGAGTCAGCAGAGAACACAAATGGCCTTAATATCAAGATGTGCCAAGAAAGTAATTTTGAGGCATTGGTTGGAACCCAGTGTCCCTGTTTACATGGAATGGTATAAGGAGATCATGCTTGCTTTGCAAGCAGAGCTCATCATTGCTGGAGTCAATAACAGAATGGACAAATATAAATTAAGATGGGAATCACTGTGTACTCTTCTATTGATTCAGTAGACGTTAGATATTTTCACTTTCCCTTTTTAAGATAATTGCATTTAATATGTTTTTTCATTTTGCTACTTCTTTATAACCATCCTCAATTAATAGTAAGTGGCAGACTGGGGAGGGTTAAGGGGGGGGAAGAGGGTGGGATACAGACAACGATAATATGTTCTAGGTTTTATTATAATATAATCTTCATCTATATATTTCCTATTATGAATATGTATCAATCTTTCATCAATTATCATTTCTCTGTTTATGTATTTACATGTTGTCTGTATGGATGATTGTTGTAAAACATTTTAAATTAATAATAATAATAATAATAATTATAATTTTATTTATATAGCACCTTTCAACATATCAAGGTGCTGAACAATTTAACAATTCAATCATTACATACACAAACATATACATAAAATCAGCATACCACAAGATAAAATATGTAATAATAAAATCCAGAGCGATAATAAATAATTAATTATCTAGAAAGCCATGCTCCACAGATAAGTTTTCAGCTCTTTTTAAAGAGTTTCCACGAGTGCACTGCTGTAGCCGACATGGTAGAGAGATTCAAAAGAGTGGGTGCAGCAAATGAAATGCCCGTGCCAGAGTGATTTCAAACTCACCTCGGGATCTCTAACAACCCCATGTTGGCGAGATGGAGTGATCGGGTCAGGCAGTAAGGTACAAGGAGGTCTTTCAGGTAGGCTGGACCCTGGTGGGAAGGGCTTTAAAGTCAACAAAATGACTTTAAAGGTGATCCGCCACCACACAGGCAGCCAGTGCAGTTCGCGCAGCACGGAGTGATGTGACAAAAGCGACTTGTCCCAGTCAAACCCGGGCTGCAGCGTTCTCACCAGCTGCAGGCGACTTGATTTCAACCCGGAAAGCCCAGTACAGGCATTGCAATAGTCTAGCGTGAGGATACAAAGGCATGAACCAAAGTAGGCAGGGAGTCAGACGGAACAAGATGCTTACCCTTGGCAATGTTCCTAAGATGATAAAGGAAGTCTTGACAACAGCAGACACCTGAACTTTAAGAGTCAGCTTATCGTCAAGAATAAATCCAAGGCGCACTGTTCTGAGGATGGCAAAAGGTACTCACCAAGAATAATTCCAGATGGAGCACCGATATCCGCCTCACCACCCGACCACCAGGATCCACCACCAGCACCTCTGTTTTCTCTGAGTTCAACTTTAGCCAACTAGAATCCATCCAGTCTTGGATCTCCCTCAGACAGCTGTTAAATACCGAGAGACTCCATCCTGGTCGGTGCAAAGACAGATAGAGCTGGGTGTCATCCGAGCAGTGAAACCTCAGCCCATATCGTCTAATGATACCTCCGAGGGGCAGCATGTACACTGCAAACAACATGGGCGACAGCACGGATCCCTGGGGCACTCCACACAACAGAGAGATTGGATCAGAGGAAAAAATCCCCGATACAACTCTCTGTGATCTCCCGGTAAGGAATGACGTGAACCATTGCAAAACGGTTCCAGACATTCCACAAATATGCCCCAGACGAGCTAACAGCACCATGTGGTCCACTGTGTCAAAGGCTGCAGAGAGATCAAGAAGAACGAGAATGGAGCATCTCTTCTGATCCCTCGCCATCAGAAGATCATTTAACACCGAACCAAGCGCAGTCTCGGTGCTATGTTTTTACAAGCCCGACTGGAAGGATTCGTAGACATTATGGATGGTTAAATGGTCATCCACTGATTCCCCACGACTTTTCTCAATAACCTTCCCAATAAAGGGAAGGTTAGAGATAGGTCGATAGCTAGAATAAGAGTCCGGTACAAGGAAGCTTTTTCAAAAGAGGAGTTACCACAGCCTCTTTCAAGGAGCAGGGAAACTCACCCGATTCCAAGGAGCACCAGACTATTTGCACCAGGACCGGACCAATGGTATCCAAACAACCCAAAATATGGGGAGTCTGACCAGGATCCAAACCACAACTTGTGGGGCGCATAGAATGGATGATCCTCATAATGTCCACGAACTCAGGTCGTCGAAAGGAACTCCAGGAGAAATGAGGCACTGTCATCTCATGCTGACCAGAGGCTCACCCATAGAGCTTGCGGACCCAGGTTCTTCCTGATGTCGGCCACTTTAGCTGCAAAGAATCGAGCAAGCTCGTCGCACTCTACTTGTGAAAAAGCTTTCCGAACATGCAGGCAGGCTGGGTTGCACAGTCTGTCAACAGTTCGGAACAGCTGAGCCGGTCAAAAGCTTACTAAATAATAAAAAAACAATAAGTGAGATGAGACAGGAACTGTATTTTGTTGGATTGGATTAATGTGTTTATAACTGGGCACTCTAGTGGCTAAAATATATAATCTGCTAATGGAAAAGATAGCACTTAAAAAAAAAAACAGGCAGTGAGGTTCTGAAGCAAGTTTTTTGGGGGGGCACTGCAGCAGCCTCAATGGGACACAGAAGTCAAGGGTGCAGCCCACAGACTTACAGCTCTTAGAAAAGGGGCACAGAGCAGAGAGCAAAATCACACTACCTTAATAACCTCACTCAATCTTAAACCAACTCTTAAGAAATCTCTACATCAGACTAAACATTACTTAAAGTGAGAAATCAAGAATATGTCAAGCAGAGGTTAGTCCTAGCATTAATTTCTTGGCAACAGTTCCTAGAAGACTTCTGGATTGCTGTACATAGTGTGAGAAACACTGACAAACAGGGGCAAGTGAGATTCCTCCAGGGGTAGATGCAAAAATTCAGAGTTCCAACCTATACCTTGCTTGGAGGGTGAGCGTCGTGCAACTCTAATTAGTCTGCTTACCAATCTGCAGAATGCAGTTTGTTTGAGAGGAAACAGCCATGAAAGGGCACAGTAGTCCACTGGTGAGATAAAGTGAGAGGACGAAATTAAATAGCAGGCTTGGAGGGAAGGGAAGTCAGAAAACAAAAGATAAATTAACAGTTTGGGAAGGGTTGAGAATTAAACAGAGATAGTTTAAGCAGGGAAGTCCTGAATAAAGTTGGGGTGGAGGAGGACACTGCAGTATGCTCAACAGGAGAGAGCAGTAGCCTCAATACAGTTGTGGAAGGAGCTCTGATTAACACTGGGTCTCAGAGCTGAAAAAAAAATAACCAACAACAGGCAACGAGGTTCTGAAGTAAATTTATTTGGGGATCACTGCAGCAGCCTCAATGGGACACAGAGGTCAAGGGTGCAGCCCAGAGACTTACAGCTGAAAGAGAAGGGACCCAGGGCAGAGAGCAAAATCACACTACCTTAATAACCCATCTCAAACTCAAATCAACTCTTAAGAAATCTCTACATCAGATTATACATTACTTATAGTGAGAAATCAAGAACATGTCAAGCTGAGGTTAGTCATAGCATTAATTTCTTGGCATCAGTTCCTAGAAGACTTCTGGATTGCTGCACATAATGTGAGAAATGTTGACAAACAGGGGCAAGTGAGATTCCTCCAGGGGTAAATGCCAAATTTCAAAGTTGCAACCCATACCTTGCTTTGAGGGTGAACGTTGGGCAACTTCTCCTTAGCCTGCTTACCAAACTGCAGAATGCAGTTTGTTTGAGAGGAAACAATCCCAAAAGGGCACAGTAGTCCACTGGTGAGATAAGGTGAGAGGACAAAATTAAATAGCAGGCTTGGAGGGAAGGGCAGTCAGAAAACAAAAGAAATATTAACATTTTTTTTGAGGGGTTGAGAATTAAACAGAGATAGTTTAAGCAGGGAAGTCCTGAAGCAAGTTGTGGGTTGGGGAGGACACTACTGTATGCTCAACAGGAGAGATCAGTAGCATCAATACAGTTGTGGAAGGAGCTCTGAATAACACTGGGGCACAGAGTTGAAAAAAAAACAACAGGCAGGGAGGTTCTGAAACATGTTTTTTTTGGGGGGGGCACTGCAGCAGCCTCAATGGGACACAGAGATCAAGGGTGCAGCCCAGAGACTTACACATCTAAGAGAAGGGGCAAAGTGCAGATAGCAAAGTCACACTACCTTAATAACCTATCTCAAACTTAAACCAACTCTTAAGAAATCTCTACATCAGACTAAACATTACTTAAAGTGAGAAATCAAGAACATGTGAAGCAGAGTTTAGTCCTAGCATTAATTTCTTGGCAGCAGTTCCTAGAAGACTTCTGGATTGCTGCACATAGTGCGAGAAACACTGACAAACAGGGACAAGTGAGATTCCTCCAGGGGTAGATGCCAAAATTCAAAGTTCCAACCCGTACCTTGCTTGGAGGGTGAGCGTCGGGCAACTTCTAATTAGTCTGCTTACCAAACTGCAGAATGCAGTTTGCTTGAGAGAAAACAGCACCGAAAGGGCACAGATATCCCCTGGTGAGAAGGTGAGAGAATAAAATTAAATAGCGGGCTTGGAGGGGAGGGCAGTCAGAAAACAAAAGAGAAATTAACTGTTTGGGAGGAATTGAGAACTAAACAGAGATAATTAAGCAAGGATATCCTGATGCAAGTTGGGTGTTGGGGGAGGACACTGCTCTATGCTCAGCAGGAGAGAGCAGTAGCCTCAATACAGTTGTGGAAGGAGCTCAGATGAACACTGGGGCACAGAGCTAAAAAAAAACAGGCAGGGAGGTTGTGAAGCAAGTTTACTTGAGGGGGCACTGCAGCAGCCTCAATGGACTCAGAGGTCAAGGGTGCAGCCCAGAGACTTTCAGCTCTAAGAGAAGAGGTACAGAGCAGATAGCACAATCACACTACCTTAATAACCTCTCTCAAACGTATACTAACTCTTTAGAAATCTTTACATCATACTAAACATTACTTAAAGTGAGAGATAAAGAACATGTCAAGCAGAGGTTAGTCCTAGCATTAATTTATTGGCAGCAGTTACTAGAAGACTTCTGGATTGCTGCACATAGTGTGAGACACACTGACAAACAGGGGAAATTGAGATTCCTCCAGGGGTAGATACCAAATTCAGAGTTCCAATCCATACCTTGCTTGGAGGGTAAGTGTCGGGCAACTTCTCCTTAGTCTGCTTAGCAATCTGCAGAATGCAGTTTGTTTGAGAGGAAACAGCCACAAAAGTGCACAGTAGTCCACGTGTGAGACAAAGTGAGAGAACGAAATTAAACAGCAGGCTTGAAGGGGAGGGAAGTCAGAAAACAAAAGAGAAATTAACAGTTTGGGAGGGGTTGAGGATTAAACAGAGATAGTTTAAGCAGGAAAGTCCTGAAGAAACTTGGGGTGGGGGAGGACACTGCAGTATGCTCAACAGGAGAGAGCAGTAGCCTCAATACAGTTGTGGAAGGAGCTCTGATTAACACTGGGGCACAGAGCTGAAAAAAAATAACCAACAACAGGCAAGGAGGTTCTGAAGTAAATTTATTTGGGGGGCACTGCAGCAGCCTCAATGGGGCACAGAGGTCAAGGTGCAGCCCAGAGCCTTACAGCTCTAAGAAAAGGGGCACAGGGCAGATAGCAAAATCACAGTACCTTAATAACTTCTCCCAAACTTTAACCAAGTCTTAAAAAATCTTTACATCAGACTAAGCATTACTTAAAGTGAGAAATCAAGAAAATGTCAAGTAAAGGTTAGTCCTAGCATTAATGTCTTGGCAGCGGTTCCTAGAAGACTTCTGAATTGCTGCACATAGTGTGAGAAACACTGATAAACAGGAGCAAGTGAGATTCCTCCATGGGTAGATGCCAAAATTCAGAGTTCCAACCCGTACCTTTCTTGGAGGGTGGGCATCAGGTAACTTCTCCTTAGTCTGCTTATCAAACTGCAGAATGCAGTTTGTTTGTGAGGAAACAGCCCCAAAAGGACCCAGTAAGTGGTGAGATAAGGTGAGATGATGAAATTAGATAGCAGGCTTTGATGGGAGGGCAGCCAGGAAACAAAGAGAAATTAACAGTTTGGGAGGGGTTGAGAATTAAACAGGGATAGTTTAAGCAGGGAAACTTAAACCAACTCTTAAGAAATCTATGCGTCAGACTAAGCATTACTTAAATTTAGAAGTCAAGAACAAGTCAAGCAGAGGTTAGTCCTAGCATTCATTTCCTTTCAGCAGTTCCTAGAAGACTTCTGGATTGCCTCACATAATGTGTGAAACACTGACAAACAGGGGCAAGTGAGATTCCTCCTGGGTAGATGCCAAAAATCAGATTTCCAACCTGTACCTTGCTTGGAGGGTGAGCGTTGGGCAACTTCGCCTTAGTCTGATTACCAAACTGCAGAATGCAGTTTGTTTGAGAGGAAACAGCCCCAAAAGGGCACAGTAAGTGGGGCGATGGTAAGAGGATGAAATTAAATAGCAGGGTTGGAGGGGAGGGCAGCCAGAAAACAAAAGAAAAATTAGCTGTTTGGGATGGGTTGAGAATTAAACAGAGATAGTTTAAGCAGGGAAGTCCTGAAACAAGTTAGTGGTTGGGGAGGACACTGCAGTATGCTCAACAGGAGAGAGCAGTAGCTTCAATACAGTTGTGGAAGGAGCTCTGATTAACACTGGGGCACAGAGCTGAAAAAAAAACAGGCAGGGAGGTTGTGAAGCAAGTTTTTTTGGGGGGTGGGCACTGCTGCAGCCTCAAAGGGACACAGAGGTCAAGGGTGGAGCCCACAGACTTACAACTCAAAGAGAAGGGATGGCAGAGAGCAAAATCACATTACCTTAATAACCTATCTCAAACTTAAACCAACTCTTAAGAAATCTCTACATCAGACTAAACATTACTTAAAATGAGAAATCAAGAACATGTCAAACAGAGGTTAGTCCTAGCATTAATTTCTTAGCAACAGTTTCTAGAAGACTTCTGGATTGCTGCACATAGTGTGACAAATACTGACAAATGGGGCAAGTGAGATTCCTCCAGGGGTAGATGCCAAAATTCAGTGTTCCAACACATATCTTGCTTGGAGGGTGAGTGTTGGGCAACTTCTCCTTAGTCTGCTTACCAAACTGCAGAGTGCAGTTTGTTTGAGAGGAAACAGCCCCAAAAAGGGCACAGTAGTCCGATGGTGAGATAAGGTGAGAGGACAAAAATAAATAGCAGGCTTGGAGGGGATGGCAGAAAACAAAAGAGAAATTAACAGCTTGGGAGGGGTTGAGAATTAAACAGAGATAGTTTATGTAGGGAAGTACTGAAGCAAGTTGGGGGTTTGGGTGGACACTGCAGTATGCTCAACAGGAGACAGCAGTAGCCTCAATACAGTTGTGGAAGGAGCTCTGATTAACCCTGGAGCACAGAACAGAAAAAAAAACTGGCAGGGAGGTTCTGAAGCAATTTTTTTGGGGGGAGCACTGCAGCAGCCTCAATTGGACACAGAGGTCAATGGTGCAGCCCACAGACTTACAGCTCTAAGAGAAGGGGCACAGGGAAGATAGCAAAATCACACTACCTTAATAACCTCTCTCGAACTTAAACCAACTCTTAAGAAATCTCTACATCAGACTAAACATTACTTAAAATGAGAAATCAAGAACATGTCAAGCTGAGGTTAGTCCTAGCATTAATTTCTGGGCATCAGTTCCTAGAAGACTTCTGGATTGCTGCACATAATGTGAGAAATGCTGACAAACAGGGGCAAGTGAGATTCCTCCAGGGGTAGATGCCAAAATTCAGAGTTCCAACCCATACCTTGCTTGGTGGGTGAGCATCTGGCAACTTTTCCTTAGTCTGCTTACCAAACTGCAGAATGCAGTTTGTTTGAGAGGAAACAGCCCCAAAAGGGCACAGTAGTCCCCTGGTGAGATAAGGCTACAGGACAAAATTAAATAGCAGGCTTGGAAGGGAGGGCAGTCAGTAAACAAATGAGAAATTAACAGTTTGGGAGGGGATGTGAATTAAACAGAGATAGTTTAAGCAGTGAAGTCCTGAAGCAAGTTGGGGGTTGGGGAGGACACTGCAGTATGCTCAACAGGAGAGAGCAGTAGCCTCAGTACAGTTGTGGAAGGAGCTCTGATTAACACTGGGGCACAGAGCTGAAAAAAAAAACAACAGGCAGGGAGGTTCTGAAGGAATTTTTTGGGGGGCACTGCAGCAGCCTCAATGTGACACAGAGGTCAAGGGTGCTGCCCACAGACTTACAGCTCTAAGTGAAGAGGCACAGGGCAGAGAGCAAAATCATACTACCCTAATAATCTCTCTCAAACTTAAACCAACTCTTAAGAAATCTCTACGTCAGACTAAACATTACTTAAAGTGAGAAATCAAGAACATGTCAAGCAGAGGTTAGTCCTAGCATTAATTTTTTGGCAGCAGTTCCTAGAAGACTTCTGGATTTCTGCACATAGTGTGAGAAACACAGACAAACAGGGGCAAGTGAGATTCCTCCAGGGGTAGATGCCAAAATTCAGAGTTCCAACCCATACCTTGCTTGGAGGGTGAGCATCTGGCAGCTTTTCCTTAGTCTACTTACCAAACTGCAGAATGCAGTTTGTTTGAGAGAAAACAGCCCCAAAAGGGCACAGTAGTCCCCTGGTGAGATAAGGCTACAGGACGAAATTAAATAGCAGGCTTGG